>OU426979.1:34230143-37007643 GCA_911387785.2 Aelia acuminata | reverse complement strand
ACTCCCGGTGGAGCCAAATCTTTTCTCTTCAAAAAATAAATTATTTAAAAATAATTTAAAAAAAAGTAGTCACCCACAGATTAAGATTAGATTAATATAAAATATAAGATATTACTCCAATACTCCAAACATCAACAGCTTTCCCATATGGTTTTTTGGGCTACATAGACTTGGGTTACACAAGCAGTAGCCATAATCCTAGAATCTTCCATTTTAGATTAACCAAAATCACTTATCATGATTTTACTATCTTCCTCAGGACTGCAGTAAAGAAGGTTTTTAGACTTTAAGTCCCTGTGAACAACGCCTTGTTCATGCATATAATTAACAGCTTCCAGATCCTGTCTTGTCAGAAGCATCTTTTTCAATGTATGAATCTTGTTCAACAATCTATCAAAGAGTTCACCACCGGTTACCAAATCCATTATCAGGTAAACCTTTTGTTTGTCTTCATACGTTTCTAGCAGTTGGATAATATTAGGATTGGATAACTTTAAAACTTGTATTCAATTTTCCAGGAAATCTTCCTTTACCTTTAAAGCTTTCTTATCAATGAGGACAGCATACATTTCACCAGGAACATCTTTTCTTTCAGCTAATCGTACTTCAGGTCTCTGGTCAAGTCCTCCTCCCTCCGGTTGATCAATTTTGATGTAATGTTGGCTATCGCATCTTTGGCATATACATACATCAAATACCCAGTTTGATCAAAATCGTTAAAACCGTTTTTGAGTAAATAAAAAAAAAAACACTTGAAAATGATACAAAATTTATTAAGTAAAGTCCCCCCTCCGGTTAATCAATTTTGATGAAATTTTGACAGTCATATCTCGGGCATATAAATAGATCAAATACTCAGTTTAATCAAAATCGTTAGAGCCGTTTTTGAGAAAATCGAAAAAAACTTAAAAAGTTATTAAATAAAGTACCCCCTCCCTTTGAGCAATTTCGATGAAATTTTTGCTGTCACATCGCGGGCTTATACATACTTTAAATACCCAATTTCAGGTTCGCACGGTTTATAGTTTTTGAGCTAGTCTGTTCACACACACACACACACACACACACACACACACACACACACACACACACACACACACACACACACACACACACACACACACACACACACACACACACACACACACACACACACAGACACACACACACACACAGACCATTTTGCGGGACTTGGTTAATTGGACTCAGGGGACCCCAAAACGTGTATTTCCGTTGAAAACCGGAAGTCGAAATTTTTCACGATCGCAATACTTCCACTTACTATATATTTCATATAGGTAAGTGAAAGTAAAAAACCGGTTGCAATTTAGGTACATTTCTACATCCAAAAAAATGTTTAACAACAAAACATAGACGCGAAGCTCGGAACTAACTTAATCTATGTATATAATCTTCACATAGATTAAGGAATGAATGGGTAAATTAATAAAATGGATTATGGTATCCTTGCTAGTAGCAGTGCGTTCTTGCGTACTATGAAGGAAAAACTCAAAACACAACTTGAAGGATATCAAATGTAGAAAGTATTGAGAGAAATAATTCCCAATAATGTATCATTTGAGCAAGATGGTGATTTGACCAAGACAACACTTAGAGTGTACCCACTAAATATAGGCTGGGTCTGCCGCAGAAGATATCCCGATTATTGTCGTTATAAATATTAATACTTAGGAAAAATATAACTAAAAGTAAGAGTGATGATTAGTACTTAAGAATTTTGGCATGCCTACAAGTTCACAGTATAAATAAATAAAAAAGGCATGCGGAGCCAGCTGAAATAACATCAATTTGTTAATTGGGGAGGGGAATTCATTTCGGTGCGATTCATCCAATTTAATGCTTCAAGAGAACATCTGCAGTTCCTGTAATCTACTATCTGTATCCTAATAAAGAACACATGCTAAGCAATTAGGCTAGTGTTAAAGCTCTCATCATTCAAGTATGAATTCTCGCTATTTCGTCGCCTAAAAGTCTTTTTCACGTTTGACCTCGTCCCAGATGGGTATACTGATCGAATTTGCCCCTTGTGGCAGCTGCAAAAACAAATAAAAAAATCGGCGATTTACAATTTACTTGTAAAAAAGGGAAAGTGACGGATTAGATGTACTTTACTTCGGGTTCGAGCCCTGCTAAGTTGGGTAATTTTTATACTGTTAAAACAGCCGCTTAGCGAACAAAGGGTCAAAAACCCGTCTAAAGCAAATTTAATCTCTATAATGTGATTATTCCGAATATATTAATTATGATGAATGATGTATGATCCTGGTATAATTAACTACTTGTACAACCAATAGAACCATACGTCCAAATTTCTCAAACCAATGCCGTACAATATCTCGGTCTTACAGGGGATGACAGGGTTAAGGATGATCAGATGATCAGATGAAGGATGACGAAAGATCCTTAACAAATGACTCAACCTACTTTACTCACTTTTTTCTAGAACTTCAAAACTGCGACTGAGACAAAAATTAAATGCATATTTTTCTTGCCAATATGGACATAATCTTCACAGAAGATATATGAAACAGCCAAAAAGACCCACTTACAACGACTTCAGACTTTTTAATAAAAAAAATGTTAAGACTCTTAGTAAAAGCATCATGGTACGTGACTAACAAAACACTACCTACAGACTTACAAATAGAAACAGTAGACCAACATATAAAGAAACTTACACTGTCATTTTAACCGACTGATTAGAGACATGGCAATAGCTGAAATCCTAATAAATAGGAGATTAAAAAGGCGCTGGACAAGAGATCTGCTTCGCTAAGAGATCAGAATAACTGAAGCTAGGAAAGATGGTACTGCTGAGTGCCATCGTTCCCGATGCCTAACATGCCCTTATTTAATTAGCACAGCGAAGAATTTGCTGATTCTCGAAGTTAGTTGACTGGCGCGAATTAAAATATAAAGCCAAAACGAACAAATTCTTATTTCAACGCCAAATTACTGTTGAATATGTTTTTAAAAATTAAAGTAAAAAAAATCGATCAAAAACATTACAATCTATAAATATGTAATTTATTTGATTTTGTTATAGATAATAAATGATATTTTCAATACCTATATATGTTACCAATTTTGTAATGAATGATCGAGTGCGTATAAATTTTAGTTCCTCAATAACTAAAATGAAGAGTATCGTCATTCATGATTATGTTCAGGTCAAAATTACGTCAGGAAATGACATTATTAATACCGAATTTCTACAAAAATTACAAATATAATCGTACGAAATAAATTCAGTTAATATCTAAAAAATCAACACTTAAAGGAGAGAGAACGCTATTGAGAGAACGCCATTGAGAACGCTAAAACAATATTATGCCAAACTTAGCAACAGTAACGTAAAATTACAAATACGCAAAAATGTTTAAAACTTCTAATTATAAATTTATATGTTTAAAACTTCAACTGTATTCAACTGTACGGAGGGGGTACTTTATTTAATAACTTTTTACACTTTTTTTCGATTATCTCAAAGACGGATCTAACGATTTTGATAAAACGGGATTTTGATGTATTTATATGCCCGAGATAAGACTTAAAAAATGTCATCAAAATTGGATCAATTAGAGGGGTCACTTTACTTCATAACTTTTTTTCCTCATTTTTACGGGTTTTTTTTCGATTTTCTCATAAACAGATTTAACGATTTAGATTAGATTAGATTTAGATTAAACTCGCCCTGTTTCATTAGAATCGGGTACTCTTTAATATTAGGTAAGCTTTATCATTATTAAAATGTTCTGAGGGGGCATAAATGGGGAAGGGGCCTTTTTTGTTTTCCCATAAGGTACCTTTGTTTTTGTTTATATGGAGAAATTATCTGTCTCTCGCTTTGCCTAAAAATAAGAAATGGCTAATATGAAATATGAAATATGAAAAAAATATACAGAAGAAAAAAAGAAAAATATTCCGTCAACTCATGAAACTAGATGAGCTCACGCACGCGCAGTTCGCCTTAATGACAGACCATTGTTCATAATTAAAGCCGTTCTGTTCATTTAATGGAAATTATTTGTTTCATCGGAACTATATGAAGTTTTCAACAACTACATAGAGAATTATAAAGTCAGACGACTTGGAGCATTATGCTTGCATTGCCACATTATCACAAGTAAAAACTTTTATTTAACAATAAAAATAAAGGTTAGTGCACTTTAAAGAGCAAATACAAACAAAAATAAGTAAATGATTGTGGAAAATTGTGTGACTTTGAGAAATGGAATTTAACTAAACAAGTCATTTCTGATCAAAGTAAGTTGGTAAGTGAAAGTAGTGTGTTGCGCGCACCTCACCAGATTTTTTACCTATCTTTGAATATCCAATGAAGTTGGTTGGTGCATATTGATTGAAGGACTCATAGCTCTCATTTTAAAATGCTTCAAGTTTAATCGAATATGAACCATATGATTCTGATTATGGCGCAGTTTGGAAAGTACAATCCCTGCTCACCGATAAGGCGAATAGTGCTCGATCTCTGTTGTAACTGCCGGGTCAAGGTTAGTCACTTCCATTTGCATGCGGGCCTCGTCCAACCCATTCAGCCTTTCTGCATTGTCAGCTCACCTCTCCTGTAGTCGAATTGCAGGGTGTGGAAATGGATGAGCTTGTTCAATTACATCCTGTGGGGATGCGGAATAAATTTACTAATCTGAAACTCGCCCCTAATTATCTGTAAAGGTGGTTTAAACCAAACGGACAAAACATAAACTCCTATCGCACAAACAAAAACTGCAACTTTTCGCAAACTTTTTGAAGACGTGTTTTGCAACTTTTGAAATTTTGTTTTTCCGTTCCCGCTCGGAAGCAATATCTATACAGGAAAACGATTAAAAAAGTCCTTGAAGCTAGCGGTAGCGCTAGGAAGAGTGAGGGGGTTAAAGGTCTCTTTTTTGTTTTTTTTTTGCCAATATCTTATAGTAGAGATTCGTCATGCAAAAAATATATAAGTATAAAAAATAATTCTTAATTTTTAACTCATCGTTTTTTTTTTTCTATCTGTATCCCTTAATGAGATGTAAGCTCTCTTCAATAATTTTGTTAATAATTGAAAAAACCATTCGTAACACATTTTTCGCCAAACCTCCTGCGCCTCAGAAAATTTACATTGAAAGAAAATTGTAGAGAATTAAATTACCTTAAAAATGGGTTCTTATTTTATCACTTTATATGAATTTATTCGAACGTAAAAGAGTTTTTAAGTTCTTTTCAGTAATAAGCGATTTTGCTTAGAACCAGCCCTTAGGAAAAATTGTTCTTATTTAAACCTTCAACTCGTTGTACATGATATGGTATTTAATCTTTATTCATGACCGAGATGGTTGAAAACAGGGTGGTGGATTGCGATAGGCCGGGAGGGGGATGAAAAGCAAACAGAAATAAATTGTGAATATTGAATAAAAGAAAATATTTCTTACTCCAAACGGGATTTTCTTTCGTTCAGAAAGACTGCATCAGTTTGTTTAAAAAGAATTTATTTAATAAGTCGCCAACATATGTGATGATTAAATACTAATATGGAGTTAATAACAACACTTTCAAATTTGTTGCTTATACTTTTACTTATTTTCCAAGGACTTCAATATCTCCCAGCACAGCCATGAATAAAATTTCTCCTCTCTTTGTTGATTATTGAGGATTAAATTATTTTTGGTTGATTAAAAAAAAAAACAATTAAAATATTATTGGCAGAAAAAAAGACCTAATCAATATGTTACTGAAGCGCTGTTTATGTAATAATGGTTTTCTATAATTTTTTCCTACCCTTCCAGGGGGCACCCTGAATCTTCGCAGAAAGACAAAGATAACACCAGTCTTCTTTATATTTTTGGAAATCTATAATTTATCCACAACTTAATCAAACAAAACTGCCAAAATAAAAATCTCAAAATAAGATAATGGGAACCACAGTTAAGAGAGAAGAAAGTTACAGGATCGGTATTTACAAAGGTATTCTTGACTATGTTGCAATTTTTAAAAAATTCATTGATTTCTAGGGCCTAAGATCTCCAGACTTAACTATTTTTAAATTTTAATAACTTGGGTATGCAATTTATATTAAAATAGGTTGAATGATTGACAGGATTTTCAGTTAAAACTTTTTTATTTTTAAAAGCCAACGTTTCGATCCAACTTCTGGATCTTCATCAGTGCTTCTGAGTCCGGAGAAACATAAAAAAAAAAAAAATTTCCTTCCTAAAAAAAAATTCATATCTTTGTAATTTGGCAATTTAGGTATGAACTGAGTAGGGTATCAAAAACATTATCATTCGATAAATAAACTGTACAGAAAGAAAATTAGAAGTTTTGAGAATAAGATATGGCGAAAATTTTAGAGTTCAACACTGGCTGGAATAGGATCTGGAAGCGTTACAAAAAGCGATGAATCACTTCTGTCAATTTTAGATTTGGTCCATCGCCAACGAGAGTTAGTGATCGTGTAAGCGTCTTAGAATTGCATATTTTGTTCTCATTGCTTCAAACATTGCTACCACAGTTATCAAGTTTATCATGATTTAATGTTGTTTGAATTTCTCATTAATTTTATTAATTTAAAAAAATTTCAGTTTTACTTATCTTTTTATTATAAAAGAAATAAAGACATAAAATATTAGGATATATCAATGAATCAATCTTTTAACCAAATCATGTGAACTATACATTGATTTTTGAGTTATACTTAAAGTTTTTGAGAATAGTGGAATTCCGAAATATTCTTCTTAGGATACAGTTTTCATTGTTATTTCACTAATACTATAATTAATCCATAAAATACAGAAATAATTAGAGTGGAAACTCATTTAATTACGCTTGTTTCCAAAAGTACCTATTATCAAACTTAACGTTTGATCAGGAAAACAAGAACTAAGTTTCAAGCAGGTTGAATGATTCATTGTTATTATTTTTAAAGCTGGAGGAAAACTTTTCAGTCTGTTTCCAGCCATGGTTGAAAAAATAAGATAGCTCTTCTCTTAGTTAATTACCGATAGTAAATTAATGTTTAGAATAGTTTAGTTTTGATTTTTATTTAAAATTCTTCCTTAAACTCTGTTAGTAAATCAGCGAGAAATAATCAATCGATTGAAAAAATGACCACGTTTAATATTACTGCGAACATCATTAAAAAAGACAAACCTTAGAAAAAGGTATATTATAATAAAATTTAGCAATTTTGGAAAAATTTCTGATTTAATTATTTTTTTATAATAAAAAAGAAGTATTTAGTCCAAATTTTCAATTCAAAATAATGATCTTCCAAAATTCCAAAATAATGAACTTCCGAATAGCGGACAGGAGCATGCAGGAGCCTCCTTCTAGAGCTGATGGTATTTGTGAGGTGGTGCGGCTCTCACACCCAGGAAGGTCTTCAAATCCTTTTAAGGCGCCCGGCAGGTAAATGCCAGGATAACGGAATGTTAACGGAGCCCGCGGGCGGTAGGGTGCCAGTCATGTCACTTGCATCATGTGGTTAAATGTGCTTTAATCATTAAGATTCTTAGGGAATGGAAAATAAGGACGTTTTCTTCTTTAAGACAGCCAGTTACTCTTTAGTAACGTCTTCTAAGTTTTTTTTCTTTCAGTGTAATTCACATCAATGTGATTCACACAAATGCATTGTTAGACCGGGTGCACACGGACGACACTTTTCTGCGATGCGGACTATAAGCCAGGTCAGGGGTACCTGGAGTACAATGGACCGACCGGATTTACCATTATACTCCAGGTACCCCTGACCTGGCTTATAGTCCGCATCGCAGAAAAGTGTCCGTGTGCATCGGGCCTTACACTTTGAGGGTTTCAATAAGTTACAAAAAGTAACTACTTGTAAATATAGTGATATAGTTCCTTTAGTCCCATCAAACCAACTTCTTTAGTATCCCCTTTCAAAGACAATAATGTGCTTTAAATTTAATATTATGCTTCGAAGTTGCCAATTCCTGTCTAGAAGACCATGTCCATCTAATTGCTCCCACTGTAGCAGAATCGAACAAATGGAGGCCAACCCCTGCAACGTTGGAGAAGTAAGCGAAGTATGGACTCTTGACAGAAACCGGGATCGACAAGAAAATGACCCCGAGTTGAAAAATCTGGTGCGTGCGCGCAACACATAACTTTCACTTACCAACTTACTTAGATTAGAAATTAATGCGTTTTGTTAATTGCCACTTCTCAAAGTTACAAATTTTTCCACATTCATTTCTTATTTTTGTTTTCATTTGCTCTATAAAAAACACTAATAACTTTTATTATTAAATAAAAGTTTTTACTTATCATAATTCGGCAATGCAAGCATAATACTCCAGGTCGTCTGATTTTATAATTCTCTATAAAGTTGTTGAAAATTTCATTTAGTTACAATGAAGCAAATAATTTCCATTAAATGAACAGAACGGCTTTAATGATGAACAATGGTATATCATTAAAGGCGTACTCCGCATGCGTGTGCTCAACGTGTTTTATGAGTTGACTAAATATTTTTCTTTTTTTCTCCTCTATATGTTTACTTGATTTTATCTTATCTCATATTTAGCCATTTCTTATTTTTAGGCGTGACGAGAGATAGTTAATTTATCCATATAAACAAAAACAATTGTTTTTGTTTTCATTTGCTCTATAAAAAACACTAATATCTTTTATTATTAAATAAAGGTTTTTAGGATTAGCTCTCTGGTGATTATAGGTCGGTCCTGGAGAGCTGAGAAGTCTAGAATTTTGTTTCGACCTGACATATTTTGAGAATAATAATATCACATAGGAATTAAAATATATATATTGAAAAGGATTATATAAATCTGAACAGGTAATTATTTTTGTATTTCTCTTATATAAATAATATATTAATTTTTTTCTAGAAAGCGGTTGGATCGCAGATTTCATTTAGCAATTTCGGCGTTGGGGAACAGACGAATTTCAGGCTTCTGCGCTGTCATATCAAGAAACATGTAATTATAATGAAGGCTTAACGAACCCGAAGGTTCGATGCCGACACCACCACTCGCTCCCTGCACACCTCCATCGACCCAACTTCTACAGATCTGCCTTAACACAATTTGTCTCGGCCTCCCCCTCGGACGTTTCCCATTCGGCCCCGCGCTTATCTTTTTGAAATTCGTTCACTTCTAAGTTTCGCAATTTTACAACCCCATTTTATTTGTTTCGCTGCTATCACGTCAATTATATTTACCGGGTACAATTAACGCAGTTCGGCGTTGTGTAAGAATCTAAATTCTCCGGTTAGTTCATCCCTCTTCGGTCCAAATTAGGACCGTTTGAGGAATAATTTTGTAAATCCTAATTTTTTAGTTTTGGGATATAAGGCGTGAGCCAGAAACATGTAATATACTTTATTTAAATAAAAAGGAATTGAAACAGTTTTTATTACTCCCTCAATCCCCTATCATACTAAATAATAGAATTTTAATTATTTTCTGCCTGTTCCATTAGCCAGCTAATACGGTTCATATCAAATTTGCTGTGTTAATTCTTTATATTATTTACAAAAGTTAGATATCGTTGTTGGAAGTGGAAGATTGCTGGAGGCAGAAACCGGTCGGGGTCAGCGAACTGGCTCTGTCACCTTCCTCAGCGGCCTTTGGCACAGTTAGCTCTTCTAACCTACATCCTCTTGGTCTTTATTATAGTCCAACATCTTTGATTTTATAAAAAATCACTCTTTAAAATTTACTATTTTTATAAATGAAAAATCCACTTTCAAGTGGATCCAACAGAAAATCCAATACTCTTTGCAAGTTTTTACGAGGAGTCAAATATAGCTTATCGCTAGATGTTCCAGTAGCGATGACGGCTTGCGTGCTTTCGCCGAAACTTCGGGCTGATTTAATTTTTTTTTAGAAGTATTTTTTTATTCATAAAAGCAGCTCAGGTAAAACACATGGCACGGTCAAGTTATGGAATCCTTCAAAAATTTATTTAATTAAAAAAATAAAAGAAATCTGTGAAAAACGCATTCAAATATATGTTGTATTAGTAAAAATACAGTATTAGTAAAAATAGACTAATTAAAAACTTTTTTTTAAGAAGACATCATGAAGATAAATTTATGTTATACTAACTTCAAGTAGTTTATGAACATTAAAATTGAAAATGTGAAATGCCTTGTGGATTTTCGACACATACCAAATAAGGAAATTTCGGAAAATGGACCAGTCCGTTTATCACACCTATGTGTAATTACATATAAATCCTATAATTGGCTCAGTTTTCTTGATTAAAAAAAATCTGACTGCGGGGAAAATTTTCAAACAAAAAATATTATAGATTTATATATTTTTGCATCTAAATGTTTTGTAAACGGCTATAATTATTTGTGCAAAAAAAAAAAAAAAATTAATAATTCTACAGCTATCTTAATTGTTTTTTTTGGAATTTTTTTAATGCAAACATTTTAAATTAATTACCTGCTAATTCGAAAGAAACAATGCCTTGTTCGTTTCGGCCTATTGGATTTTGACGAACTGAAATATTATTTATATATTTGGGCATATGTTAATGTCCTCTATATGATAGTTACAATACCATTTAGAGTTAGAGTCTTGAGGACGGGCAAATTGTCGAATTGAGCCTGAAACGTTGACTAACATGCGATAACATGTAAATAGTTTATAACTGGAGTTTCCGAACTTTTTTAGGTACAGATGCTCGATGCATATGAGAATTTTTCCGCGGCGCCCCATGTCAAATTTCATATCAATACCTACATTACTATTTGTTTTCGGATTCAAATACGCATTGATAAGTTAAGACAGGAGTACGTAGGTATTTAATTTAACGTTTCTTTTTCACTAATAAAAACATGTGTTGTTAGATAAGAATTACGATTAAGTAGGTTATACGTTTGTTGTAAATTATTCTTGCTGTATTTATTAATAAAACCAGCTTATTTCATTCTGTATTAGTTTCCTCTTAACTTTTCTTTGACAAATATTCATTCTGAACAAACCAAACACTAACTGGTGCCGAAACCCGGGAGATCGAGTGATCAGAAGCAGAAAGCAGTGTAAGTGAGTTAAGCAGATTTTTTTTTTTCTCTTTTTTTTCCCTGTAAGCCACGAGAACAGAAAAGTGCGATATGCCAGAAGAATCTGCAGTGTCAAAGATACCTACAGTGCCTAAAGATACATCGGCAGAGGCGCATGCAAATACTATAGCATGGTTGAAAGTACGAGCGGCGAACTCCCAGGATTTGAGGAAGGCGGTCTCTGATTTAGAGAAATTCACTGGAGAAATAGGTGAATTGAATCATTTCTTGAAAGGTGGTGATCGACTTATGGCATGTATTGAGGCAAAGAGAGCAGAAAAGTTGATAGACCAGAGGGATGCAGAATCGCTTAAAGCGGATTTGGTGTGCCGGGTTAAGAGAAATGTACTCAACATTATACAAGCTGATGAAGATACCCCATGGTCGGTTGTAAAGGAAAGGTTGAAGAAAGCGTATGGAGGAGGTAGATGGACACCGGAGGAGGACATTTTTCAAATGTTTCGGGAAGTGAAGCACCCGCGAATGACCAGCGGGCAATTCGCAGAAGTACTTTTAATTAAATTTAATAAGATTACTGAGAAGTTAAGAGAAACTGAGAGCGCAGCACACGTAGAATCTAAGATGGCATTCCTATCAACCATCTTAAAAGTCCAATTGGCACGAGAAACTGGAAGAAAAGAAAGCTTTCCTAAAGAGCGCTCATTTGTGGAATGCGCTCAAGATATGATAGACTCTAGTGCGCGCGATGAGGAGGCCCGGATAGAATTAGAAGAGTCCGGTTGGAGTAGGGTAAGCTACAGAAGACCAAGAACCACTCCAGTAGCATGGAAGAGAGAAGGACCTGATTACGTTCGAAAAGAGAAAATACCAATGGAAGGGAGGAAGCCGGACCAGAGGAGATTAAAACCAACTGGAAAACGAGAAGACCGGAGGTGCCACGGATGTGGGAAAGTTGGACATCTAGTAGCACAATGCCCCCGCACGAAATGCTTTGAATGCGGAATGGCCGGGCACATCGCCAGACGGTGTCCCTACATTTACCGACGGAGAGAAAAAGAGACAATCGAAGTTAACGCCCAGAAGGTATGGAGGAAAAATAGGTCACAGGTGGATTCGTCGGAAACTTCAGAGACTTCCGAATCTGAGGAAGAAAGAGAAGGACCAGGGATCAGTGGAGGTGAAGAAGGAAGTAGCGGCCGAAGGAATGGACATCGACTTGCAACAGCCGGAAGGAAGGATCGAGCAGAGGCCTGAGGTGGGTGTCAGCTGAGAGGCGACCGCACTCTCGTAAACTGCAGCGTGAGGAGTGAGTATGGCGGTCTGCCTATTATTCGAGTTGCGGGAGTAAGATATCTGGTGGATACCGGGAGCTCTAGCACAATCGTAAGCAAAAGAGCTGCGGAGGAGCTGCATGTTGGCGAGGGAAAACTCCAAACGCAGGTATGTAAATGTAAATTAATCACCCTGGGTGGTCCTTGTAAAGTAGAGGGGGAAACAGTGATAGGGCTGAATAGGTGGGGTGTAAAGGGGAGTAATTTGGAAGTTCATGTAGTTGGGAACATGCCTCGTGAATATGAGGGAATAATTGGTTGCGACTTACTGGGGAAAGTAGGCGCACAAATCGCGAACAACGGCGGGCGGTGGAGAATTCGAATCGGTAAAACGAAATACAAATGCCAGAAACGTGTTAAGGGTAATGGGCAGAGAATAGGTGCAATTAATAGAGCGGAGGATTGGAGGCTTATTCTGAAAAGGGAATACAGGGATATATTTTTCAAGGAGGGAGATAGGCTTGGGGTAACTGGTAAGACGGTCCATGAGATACCTCTAAAGCAGGAAAAGGTCACCTATGTTAAAGAAAGGAGATACCCACAGGCGCTGAGACATTATATTCGCGAGGAGATAGAGGATTTAAAGGCCCAGGGTATCATAGTGGACAGCACATCACCGTATAATAGTCCATTGTGGGCAGTAAAGAAAAAGAGTCTGGCGGACGAGACCCGAGAGAAATATAGGATAGTAGTAGACTATAGGAAATTGAATGAGAACACGGTTGACGAAAAATACCCTATTCCTAGGTTCGAAGATATCATCGATAGATTAAATGGGGCAACGGTGTTTAGTACCCTAGACCTAAAGGCGGGATATCATCAGATTAAAATGCACCCAAGGGACCAAGGGAAGACAGCATTTACTTTCGAAAGAGGGCACTACGAATTTACAAGGATGCCGTTCGGACTAAAAAATGCTCCGATTACGTTTCAACGGCTTATGGATGAGTTTCTACGGGGGATAGATGAATCGGTCTGCCAAGTGTACATGGATGACTTGTTAGTTTTTAGTAGAACAGAGGAGCAACATGTCGAACACTTGCGAATGGTTTTTGAACGTTTGAGGCAATTCGGCTTAAAATTGTCAAACGAAAAGTCGTTTTTGGGACAAGAGCAAATTACTTTTTTAGGCCACACGATCTCAAAAGAAGGTGTGAAACCTGACATGAGTAAGGTGCTGACGTTACAGAAGATGGCAATTCCAACTGATGTTAAAGGAATTCGAAGATTACTGGGGTCACTAAATTACTATAGGCGATTTGTTCCCGAGATGGCTGAGTACCTGGTGCCTTTAAATAACCTACTCAAGAAAGGAAGAAAAGTAGTTGTTACGCCCGAGATGGAAAACAATATCAGGAGGTGCTTGGAGAAGCTACAAGACGAGCCACTGCTAGCGTTTCCCGATTTTTCGAAACAATTTACCATAACAACGGACGCGAGTGAGTATGCGCTGGGGGCCGTATTATCACAGGATTCGGACGGAGGGGAACGACCTATAGCGTACGCCAGCAGGCGCCTTACAGACACCGAAACTAGATATAGAGCGGCTTCACAGCACGCTAAGCGATCACCTTCGGGTATACCAGGTGGAAAAAGGGCTGAAGCCAGATATAGCAATGGCAAAGGCAGTCGCGGCGTATAACCATTCAATTCACACAGCAACAGGGTTTACGCCTTTCGAGATTCTTTTTGGACTCCGAGTTCGCTGTAGAGATATTATGGCCACGACAATAAATGAAGAACTGTCTAAACGCGTAATCAATAATAGGGCAGGGTTGGTTAAGTTATGGGGAAAGGTTGGGGAGAAAATGGACCTGGAAAAGAGCAAAAGGGTAGCGAAAGAAAATTTGAGGGTCCGGGATGTAATGGGCGATGTTAAAATTGGGACAGTAGTGTATAGGAGAAAGGTGTCTAATAGGGGCAAGGAGTTGGTGAGGTACGAAGGGCCATTCAGGGTGGTCTCCATCCGCGAGCATAACGTCGTGACTATCGAGAGTATGAAAGAACCCAAGAAACGGAGAACAGTGCACATCGAACAATTAAAGGTTCCAATAGAGAAGCCATAGTTGCCCAGAGTGATCTCTTCGATGGATTACGGAACTTTTTATAGATAGAGGACGAACCATTTTATTTTTCCTTATTACTTAGTTTTGTTTATTTAGCTTAGAATTTTTATTTTGGGGTTCGACATAAACCACTTTCTGTTTTTTTCTTTTTCTATTTCCTAATTATTGTATTTTTTTAATTGTATTTATTATAGCTTAAGTACAGATCTTTCTCACTCCTGTATAATAAAACAGACCTGTAGGAGTTTACGAAGAATGTTCGTAAACTGGAAGGGGGGAGTTAAGACAGGAGTACGTAGGTATTTAATTTAACGTTTCTTTTTCACTAATAAAAACATGTGTTGTTAGATAAGAATTACGATTAAGTAGGTTATACGTTTGTTGTAAATTATTCTTGCTGTATTTATTAATAAAACCAGCTTATTTCATTCTGTATTAGTTTCCTCTTAACTTTTCTTTGACAAATATTCATTCTGAACAAACCAAACACTAACTGATATATCTACACATCTTGTGTTTGGAATTTTATTTAATAAATAATTACTTACACTAATTTTTCGATTAATAGTGAAAAATTGAAGGCGACTAAGTACTATTTTTTGCAATGACATCCATATTGAGGGCTGGACAGCTACCTGTTCTAGAGACTGTGTGTTTGAATGCATTCAATACATCCATGATAGGCGGTTAAACTGCACATTTGATATGCTTTAATTAGTTTAAAAATAAATTAAACACGTGATTCAAATTGAAAAACAATGTATTGTATGGACATAAAACGCTTGATGGGATGGCTGAACTTGTTGCTCTATACACATATTATGAAGTAATAATATTTTAATTATAATATATTGTGCAGGATTTTTTTTTCATGGCGCTCTTATCTTCTTAAGTTCGCTTCAAGCCTTTTAAAAAAAAATCTGGTGCGTGCGCGCAACACACAACTTTCACTTACCAACTTACTTAGATTAGAAATTGACGTGTTTTGCTAATTATCATTTCCCAAAGTCACACATTTTTCTACATTCATATCTTATTTTTGTTATTCGTTAAAGCCGTTTTTGAGAATAAAAAAACCCGTGAAAATGATACAAAATTTATTAAGTAAAGTCCCCCCTCCAGTAGATCAATTTTGATGAAATTTTTACAGTCATATCTCGGGCATATAAATACATCAAATACCAAGTTTGATCAAAATCGTTAAAACCGTTTTTGAGTAAATAAAAAAAACATGTGAAAATGGTACAAAATTTATAAAGTAAAGTCCCCCCTCCCGTAGATCAATTTTGATGAAATTTTTACAGTCACATCTCGGACATATAAATACATCAAATACCAAGTTTGATCAAAATCGTTAAAACCGTTTTTGAGTAAATAAAAAAAACATGTGAAAATGGTACAAAATTTATTAAGTAAAGTCCCCCCTCCCGCAGATCAATTTTGATGAAATTTTTACAGTCACATCTCGGGCATATAAATACATCAAATACCAAGTTTGATCAAAATCGTTAAAACCGTTTTTGAGTAAATAAAAAAAAACACGTGAAAATGATACAAAATTTATTAAGTAAAGTCCCCCCTCCGGTTAATCAATTTTGATGAAATTTTTACAGTCGTATTTTGGGCATATAAATCGATCAAATACTCAGTTTAATCAAAATCGTTAGAGCCGTTTTTGAGAAAATCGAAAAAAACGTAAAAAGTTATTAAATAAAGTACCCCCTCCCTTTGAGCAATTTTGATGAAATTTTTGCTGTCACATCGCGGGCATATACCTACACTAAATACCCAATTTCAGGTTCCCACGGTTTATAGTTTTTGAGCTAGTCTGTTCACATACACACACACACACACACACACACAGACACACACACACAGACCATTTCGCGGGACTTGGTTATTTCGACTCAGGGGGTCCCAAAACGTGTATTTCCGTTGAAAACCGGAAGTCGAAAATTTTCACGATCGCAATACTTCCACTTACTATATATTTCATATATAGGTAAGTGAAAGTAAAAATTCAATAAACAATTTTTACTGTGTGTAAAATTTATTTATCGCATTGTTAGTTGAGCTGTTCTCAGCGCATAAGCCGATGAATATCGTACTGAATATGAAACAAATATTCATGAAAAACATATTTCCTCATACATGGTATCTAACAAGACAGTAACGTAAACACGTTTGTTGACTGGGAACTCTTAATGGATTAGTCTTGGCTGACATAGTGTTATCAACTAGTAATAGAATCATCTACGCCAGTAAAGACTGACCGTATCATCGAATTCAAACGAGCAGTCAAGCCGTTAAACTGGCTTTCTTTCATAGATCGATCCTATCATAGATATTCAAATCAAAGATAGGAACGCTTGTAAGACATGTTATGAATCGAGAATAATATTGTTTCGAGTGATTTATCTTGATTACCACTATCAATAGAATGAATAAAAAATTGTACAAGTAATTAACGTAATAAATATTAAGTATTAATTAAATCCGTTTTTGCTGATTTGAAAGAGTAAAGTTTAAAATATTAGTTTTGAGAAGAATGTGATCGACAAAATTGGGGCTTTGTTAAATCAGATTTTGAAGAGTTAATTTATCACTTAAAACGGTCGGCAGTCACCTGAATATTTTAATTTATGAATCAAAGAGCTGTACGCAAAGGTAGAGGAATGGCTGCCAGTCTCACCACGAATCATTATAGTAGACATTCAGATCTCAATAGGCAAAGTATCCATTATACAAGTATATGCCCCAACAGAGGATGCGGATGTGTTGGATAACGAATTATTTTATTCAGATCTAGAGAGGGTGAAAAGTATGAGCCGAAATAAGGAAAGAAATGTTATCATAATGGGTGACTTGAATGCAAGAACTGGTTGGGACCATAACAGAGCGCATGGAACAATGGGACCATATGGAGCGGAGGCTACGAAGAATGAAAATGGACAACGCTTCATAGATTTCTGTGTTGACAACGATATGCTGATAGGAAATTCCTTCTACCCCCATAAGCCAATCCACAAAATTACTTTCTCTGCGCCTGAAAGGAATGTTAATAGTTGTATAGACTACTTTATATACAATACAGAAATAAGAAGATATTTCACTGATATTAAAGTTATAAGAGGTGCAGAGTTAAATACGGACCATCTCCTCCTAGTTGCGGATACCTGTATACTAAGGCCCAGAAAAATCAAACCAATGGTGTTTACCAAAATTACTTTGATGGAATTGCTAAACCCCGAAAAGAAACTCGAATATGCAACGAAATTAGACTCTGCCCTAGAAAGTATAAATCTAGATGACCCCATAGATATGCTCTGGATGAACATAAAACATAAAATTATTGAAGTAGCCACAGATGTCTGTGGATTAAAGAAAGTGGCTATGCGGGAAAGAGATCCAAATGGTGGGATGATCATGTAAAAGATGCAGTGCGTAAGCATGGAACGAATATAAAACGGATCAGACTCACGAAAAATGGATTAATTATGTAACTAAGAGGAATGAGGCTAAAGGCATAGTTTGGGAAGCAAAAGAAAAGGCATGGGAAGATTTTGGTAAGAAACTCGCTTCGGATTACCGGGAAAATACCAGATTATTTTGGAGAAAAGTAAAAGGGCTTAAAGGTAGTAAATGCAAACCAATAAGAAACATTAGAAATGAGGATGGTAAGATCCTTTCACATCATATTGAAATGTTAGACAGATGGAGACGCCACTACCAACAGCAATTCAGTAGCCAAGTACCTTCCTCAGAACCGATCCTAACTGAAGACACAGGATATGATGAAATGATATGGGAGGAAGAAGTTGAACTTTCCATAGAAAAGCCTGATAAAGTAGCGGGAAGAGATGGGATATCTCCAGAACTAATGGTATGGTGGTCCACAGGTCACAAAAGTCTTACAGTCTCTGTTTCAAAAATTGTGGAATGAGAAAAGACCTTTTGACATGGAACAGGGAGTGAAGCAAGGAGACAGCTTAAGTCCTTTGCTGTTCGTAAATTTTATGGACGAAATACATAAAATCTGCAAAAGGAGAACAGCCAGAAGTATAGTGGGACTGTGGAATCTGAGACATGTCCAAGTCCAAGCTTTGTTGTATGCGGATGACATAGTCTTAGCAGCTGACTCTCAGGACAAATTACAGCAAGCTTTACTTGAATGGCAAGAGGAATTAGGAAGAAAAGGTTTATCTATTAAATCAGATAAAAGTAAAATATTACATCTGGGGAGAGAGCCTCAGGCAACCAATGTAATATGCAATGGCCAGTCACTGGAACAGACCGATGATTATAAATACCTGGGTGTAATAATAAGCAGGAATGGGAATATTGACGATGAGGTCAACAATAGAATTAGAAAAGCCAACAATATTTACTTCCATATCTGCAATTCCATCATAGGAAAGAGAGAAGTTGGAAGAGATGTTAGATTAAGAATATACAAAGCAGTGTACCTTCCAACATTGCTCTACGGTAGTGAAAGCTGGGTAACTCTAAACAAACATAAAAATAGAATAACCACAGCTGAAATGAGGTATCTCCGAAGAGTGGCAGGAAAAAACAGACGAGATTGCGTACGCAATGAAAGAATTCGTGAAGAATTAAACGTCGAGCCACTGGGACAAATACTCGAGAAAAGAAAACTAAGGTGGTATGGTCATATGTGCAGAATTGGAGAATATAGAGAACCCAGAAGCTTCTATGAAGCCTTACCAAGAGGAAAAAGACCTAGGGGTAGACCTCGACTGTCTTACGAAGACCACATTGCCAGGTTGGGACGATCAAGAGGGAAGTACTTAGGAGAGATGAAGATGCTGGCGAGAGACCGGGATGCCTGGCTGCGATGGCTAGATACAATGCCTCCACGCTGAAAGGCATTAAAGGAGGAAGGGAAAGAAGAAGAAGAAGAAGTGTTGTCAACTAGGTATTAAACTTATGCACAGACAAATTAAAAAAAAATAAATGAAAAAAAAATGGTTGGGACTAAACATCCTTAACACATGTGTTTAATTAACATTAATGTGATTGGAAAGTTAAAAAATCTGGTGCGTGCGCGCAACACACAACTTTCACTTACCAACTTACTTAGATAAGAAATTGACGTGTTTTGTTAAATATCATTTCCCAAAGTCACACATTTTTCTACATTCATATCTTATTTTTATTAATCGTTAAAGCCGTTTTTGAGTAAAAAAAAACCCCGTGAAAATGATACAAAATTTATTAAGTAAAGTCCCCCCTTCGGTTGATCAATTTTGATGAAATGTTGGCTATCACATATTTGGCATATACATACATCAAATACCCAGTTTGGTCACAATCGTGAAAGCCGTTTTTGAGTAAATAAAAAAAAACACGTGAAAATGTTACAAAATTTATTAAGTAAAGTCCCCCCTCCGGTTAATCAATTTTGATGAAATTTTTACAGTCATATCTCGGGCATATAAATAGATGAAATACTCAGTTTAATCAAAATCGTTAGCGCCGTTTTTGAGAAAATCGAAAAAACCCTAAAAAGTTATTAAGTAAAGTACCCCCTCCCTTTAAGTAATTTTGATGAAATTTATGCTGTCACATCGCGGGCATATACCTACACTAAATACCCAATTTCAGGATCGCACGGTTTATAGTTTTTGAGCTAGTCTGTTCACACACACACACACACACACACAGACCATTTCGCGGGACTTGGTCATTTCGACTCAGGGGACCCCAAAACGTGTATTTCCGTGTATAAAAATATACTATATGATTTAAAAACAAAAAATCTGGTGCGTGCGCGCAACACACAACTTTCACTTACCAACATACTTAGATTAGAAATTGACGTGTTTTGCTAAATATCATTTCCCTAATTCACACATTTTTCTACATTCATATCTTATTTTTGTTAATCGTTAAAGCCGTTTTTGAGTAAATAAAAAAAACACGTGAAAATGATACAAAATTTATTAAGTAAAGTCCCCCCTCCGGTTAATCAATTTTGATGAAATTTTAACAGTCATATCTCGGGCATATACATACATCAAATACCCAGTTTGATCAAAATCTTTAAAGCCGTTTTTGAGTAAATAAAAAAAACACGTGAAAATGATACAAAATTCGTTAAGTAAAGTCCCCCCTCCGGTTAATCAATTTTGATGAAATTTTAACAGTCATATCTCGGGCATGTACATACATCAAATACCCAGTTTGATCAAAATCGTTAAAGCCGATTAAGAGTAAATAAAAAAAAACACCTGAAAATGTTACAAAATTTATTAAGTAAAGTCCCCCCTCCGGTTAATCAATTTTGATGAAATTTTTACAGTCATATCTCGGGCATATTAGTACATCAAATACTCAGTTTAATCAAAATCGTTAGAGCCGTTTTTGAGAAAATCGAAAAAAACCTAAAAAGTTATTAAGTAAAGTACCCCCTCCCTTTAAGTAATTTTGATGAAATTTATGCTGTCACATCGCGGGCATATACCTACTCTAAATACCCAATTTCATGATCGCACGGTTTATAGTTTTTGAGCTAGTCTGTTCACACACAGACACACAGACACACACACACACACACACACACACACACAGACCATTTCGCGGGACTTGGTCATTTCGACTCAGGGGACCCCAAAACGTGTATTTCCGTTGAAAACCGGAAGTCGAAATTTTTCACGATCGCAATACTTCCACTTACTATATATTTCATATAAAGGTAAGTGAAAGTAAAAATCATCGTGATTTTCATATTCAAAAATAATAATTCGAATAGAAGGATTACATATACAATAAATTACTAAACAAATGTGTCTTGTTTCCTTATTATTGATTTATCACAAGACATTGTAATTTTTACTTGCAATGTCTAAGTATAAATAGTTACAATGCCAAAAAATAAATAAAAATACATATATATATTATCATTTATGCTACTAATGTTACTATTGCTAATGCTTTTTATATAATTGTTAAACTATTAATTAATTGCCATAAAAGTAGGAAATGCCAACGAAATGTTATCATTAGGGCAGAAAGCCAACCTCCTCCTAATGACCTTTGGGCACGGAGATTGAAGATTAGATAAAATTTCCGAAATAGGTAGATAAGGTAGGAAGGATGGGCTCTAATCTCTAGAGATTTTCATTTATCTTAATTTTTTTTTGGAAGAGTGGTTCTTTGTCTTGCCATCCTAGAGTGCTCTCTTCGAGATCAGTAAAGACAGCAGCAAAACTTCGGTGGAAAACTCCTCAAAGCATACTAGGCATCCAAAGGAATCCTACGAAGCAATACCCAACTCAAAGTTTTATTTTATTTTATTTTATTTTTGCCAAAATTCAAGATAATTTACATCAAAATCGATTTCAGATTCATAAAGTGTGTCAAATCCAAAATCGTAGACTTGAGAAAAATGATATTGAAAACTTTGGGCTTTTGTAAATCATTTTTTTTTTTTTTTTTTTTTTTTGATTATTTAGCACTTAAAACAGTTGGCAACGACCATACTTTTTCATTTATCAATCAAGGTCTTGTTGACAGAGCGTTAAATGTCGGCTAAGTTATGCGCAAATTGAAAAATTATTTTTTTGTTTGGACTTATACACTTATTATTAAAGAAATAGTGATAAAAATAATGATATACTTATTTGTTTGTTTTTGCATTGAAAGCTGTATATTTTCTTCAATTACTAATGAAGAAAAAAGGATTGGGCACGAAGAGTTAAGCCTACATTTATTTCTACTCTCTTCGATTTTTTAATTTTATGATTCCTTCCAACTCGATTAAATGTTATTTATTCAATTAGAAAATACCTATGAAAAAAAAATAATAATTTATTCTTCAGACTAAGAATAATTGTAGATTTTCTATGCTTAGCTTACGTCTCTTCGTATTTTTTCAATTACAAATGCTTTGTCTTTGTAATTTTATTTGGGCATAAAATGCTACTGGATAGCCAATTTCTTATTTAGATTTAACGTTTTTTTTTTTTTTTTTCTTTTTTTTTCACTTTCGTGTAAATGAAGTAAGGGAAACTATTGCGATCGTGAAAGATCTTTACTTCCTGTTTTCAACGGAAATACGCGTTTTGAGTTCAACGGAATACAAGGAAGTATACCCGATCTATCGATTTCTATGTAGGTACGATGTATCGTCGAAAACTCAATCTTTCAGTATGAAGCTCGATCGTTGTTTACATGATCCCCAAAAACATTTATATATATAAAAAAATTAAACATATCCCCGAAAAGTACCGAGTCCCTTGAGTAAGTGGGGCCAACGTCATAATTGGTACCTACACCACTATATGAAGGACTGACGAAGGTGTCCAATCACAATAGAAGAACCAAAACCAATATTTCTTTGAGGGAAAAAATGTTTTTTCTTTCTCTTAGCAATTATTCAGCCATTTTCAAAAATAAAAAAATTCAATTTTAATCAAAGAAAAGAGGGTAGTACTCGAAAGTTGTGGTACATGCACAGTGCACCAATTTCTTTTTTACTTTCACTTACCTATATATGAAATGTATTGTAAGGGAAAGTATTGAGATCGTGAAAAATTTCGACTTCCGATTTTCAACGGAAATACATGTTTTTAATGATATACATATATTTAGTGATGGGACTTCATATGGTTTATGTTGTATTTAATGCAATATTGTTGTCATATTTTATAATCAGAAATTAGATTAAATAATGACTAAAATAATTTATTGAATTAAATACATATGCCATATTTTTATGTATACGCTGAGTATTTTCAAGGAACAGATTTAGATCCCATACATAAACTTATCTCCTTGTAACCTATTTAATTCATCTATTAATTAAGGTATCCTCAAACAAAGGTATCGGTAACAGCAATTAACTAACTTAATGGCTCTAACATTTAAGATAAGTGATATCATTAACAGGTAGCCGATTAATTGCGGGATTTCGGTTGAGTGCCCTCCAGTTTTAACAGTTAGCAGCACTAATCCTTTTTTTTTTTTTTTTTCTGCTTATTATGTTATGATTTCATTCACAATACACCTATATAATATATTAATATTTTAATAAAAATTTGTTGGACAGTATACCTATTATAAACCTTCAGACCGTAACCACACATAGTCTTGACTTTTTAAGTGAAGTATTAGTTCACAAGTTTTTTTGACATTGTTCCAGTTTCTCTATATATAAATATAAAATTAAATTGAGATGTAATTACAAATAAAATAAATAATTCTAATAAAGCAGAACATTAAACTGTGATTAAGTTTTTAGATCAATTGAATTTAGTTCACTACGTTTAATTAATTAAATACATAATTAATTAAAATTAAATGTATCAATTAATCTAACTGAAAACTCAATCAACGTTTTTAGCTAACTAAAAATTAGTTTGTTTGTTTGTTTTAACTTCTTTTTATGCGCCTAAGGCTATCGGACGATGCTACAGTGGGAGCCCTAAATTTTGCCTATCCAGGTGTAATTAGGATAGGGATCTTTAATGACTATCTGACATCGCACTGGCTCGGGACCTCCATTTTACGTCCTTTCCGGGGAACGGCTTAGACAAGGATTTTTTACTCCCATTAAAAAATCCTAGGACCACCGCGGGATGCTAACCTGCGACCTTTAGTGTTGTAGGTTGCCATCCTAACCACTATATCACAGGTGATCCCTTTATATTTAAAGAGTAAAAATGCAAAAGGCATTTGTTGTCAAAATTATCCTCTATAGCATTTTTATGTGGTAAACTCCTATTTACTGTTTGGACCGTAAATGGCTTAGGTTTAAACTTTCCTTGCTTAAAGAATACTATCCGATCTTCTGGGATTTCTGTGGTGTTTTTTTATTATTGTTTATTTATTATTTTTTATATTTTTTATGGGTTTATATGCTAACCACTACACCACAGGTGACTCCAATAAAAATTTATTGATTTATGCCAGTCTTCTATTGACTTCTTAGAATATAGATTTTCTTCATTTTCCGGCTCTTCATAGTCTTTGTTTTTATACTCATCATAGATAATAGATTTCCTTTTGGCAGATCCATACTTTTTTAGCATTTCATGAGGTCTGAATCGATATTCTCATGCAAACTTTACATTTTTACTTATACTTAATAATAACGGAAGGGGGGTTGCCCCCCCCCCAATATGCCGGCTGATTGCATGCAGTGAGCAATAATAACCTTGCAGCGCTTTC
This sequence comes from Aelia acuminata, assembly GCA_911387785.2. Taxonomy (NCBI): domain Eukaryota; kingdom Metazoa; phylum Arthropoda; class Insecta; order Hemiptera; family Pentatomidae; genus Aelia; species Aelia acuminata. The sequence continues at coordinate 36,983,023 of OU426979.1, read as the reverse complement.
ACCCGCCCAACCATTTCTGCTTTTGGAAGTCGCTTTCTCACGCGCCAGCCAATCAGCATTCATTGCGGTCCAATCTGCCACTGATTGATATTTTTAAGTTCGATGATTTAGAATGGCATGTTCCATTTCAATGTTAACATCCGTTCCTTTTCTACGATGAGTTGTGTCCAATGCCTTATCCCCTTTTCTAATGTTATAAGGATGAATAGATTTATTATGGAGTAGGAACCAAAATTTCCTTATAGCCAAGTGAGAAGTGATAAAGTTGCTTTACAATCCCGAATGTTCTATACCGACAACACTTACTGCTTTGTACCCACAGATTTTATGCAATCCTCCCGATTCTTAGAGGTATGTTAGACTTTTCTTCTCAGGTCAGGGCTCATGACCTTTAAGACATTCGTTTTAACTAAATCCCACCAATTTTTATATAAAATTCAACTTCTTCCATTATAAATTCTGGTTTAGCGGTCCACTATTACGCGATACGTCACCTAAGTTCTTTAGTGAGTTCATTCTTCCTTATTTTCCAAGTCCTTATAAAGTATGATTTTTGTAAGTGAATCAAAACGTGAAATTGATTTCGTGTTCTCCGCAGGCTCACACAGACAGAGAAGTCGGCGGGCATCGCGGAAAGAAATCTGCATAGCGTTACCAGAGCGTGTAGGTCAACTCCGCATGAAGCGTCCCAGGTTACTTTGCCCACTCCTACCTCAAATGTTGACTAGACAAGCTTAAAAGAGGGAAGGCTGAACAAAGACCAAAAAGGAAGGATGAAAATGGTGTCTAAGTCGATAAGAGCCGATATGAAGAATCAATACACAATAAAGAGCATAATGATTTTATATGTGATGGGGTTGGGGACTAAGATTCGTCTGAAATGATCTGTTGAAAATTTAAGATCGAAATTGAGTAGGGATTAAAAAATTGTTTGCTACTTGATAGCAAAGTAAAAAAAGAAGGACGTTAAAGACCTATAAGGTTAGAAATGTTAAAACGAAAATTATGCATAAGAATAAAACTCAATTTTAAATTTTGTATGTTAGCTTCTTGCCAACGACTCAGAAGTATGGATAGAATTTGAAATGATTCGTCTACAAACATTTGCTATTATATTCATTTCCTTTATGCTCCATACATATTCATGTAGGTATGTAGCTATAGAATACTAAATCTGTTAAAAAAATAAATAAAAAAATGTAAAGCATATTAAATTGGAGCATTATTTGGAATATCCATCGTTTTAATGATTTTCGATGATACATGAACGAAAGAGGTGTTTATAAAAAAATTGGTAACTGATCATGAGCTCATAAAACTGAGTTTATATTAAAAATCTTCATTTGATTCCCAAAAGAGCGCATAGGCATAGCAGTAAGTGCAGTGCCAATGTTATCAATACCCACTCATATCTTAATATATAGAACTATATTTATTAAGATTAGGAAAAAAAAAATGCAGAAGATAAAACACTTAAACGGTCTTTGCTCCTTCTCATTTCCTTATCAGCTTTATTGCATATTTGCCCACAAGTTATGAAAATACGCTTCGTTCATTTGGGGGTGATCATAAGAGATTCGAACGACATTTTGTTAAAGAAAATTCTCTTTATATAGGAACTACAAGTGGTGGATTCAGGAATTTTCTGATGAAGATGGTGCAATGTATAGTTCATAGGGAGCAGTGTAAACAGAAAATAAAACAACAACGAAATTAATTTCGTAATTGTGAAAAGGAACCCATGCAACCTAGCTTTGTTATCAGTTGCGTGTTGCGACTTAAGGTCTGGTCACACATAAACATACCGCAGCACGGGCGTGTATCGGATCTGATTCATCATCTAACTGATATAAATAGTAAATGGACGGTTGACGCGATGTCGGGCATGTGTGATCGGTTACTATCTATCCTTCGTAAATGAATCGGTCAAATCACCTCCTTGCACGACTGCTGACGAAGAAACAGTGCTTCCTTACATATTATACTGAACTCAAGACCCTTCATAGGTTGAAGTGTTTTTTTTTTTTTTTTTTTTGTTTTTTTTATCTACTATTAATTTCCTATATTTCCTACAAAAAAGCTTAAACGTTATTATCTAAAATACCCCCTCTACTTCACCAATTTAGATGAAATTTTTGCTGTCACATCGCTGGCATATACATACCTCAAATACCTAATTTCAGTTTCGTAAGTTTTGAGATAGTCTGTTCACACACACACACCCAGAGTGTTCGAACTAAGCGGGTCCTCTCATTTATTTGTATACAGATATTGCGGACAAATCCATACTTGCATGATGACGGACCAACCCCATTTTAAAAATTAGACTACTGTCCATTAGATTGTTAATTTCTTTCACAAAGTGCGAAAAAAAAATGAATTAAAACAATAAAATATTACAATAAAAAATATCGTAAAAAAAAAGAAATGATCGCTCAGACTAAAACTGTGTTATTATTATTTCTAGGATCTTCTAAATGGAAATTATGTAAACAAATTCAAGAACGTCCTAGAAAGTACGTAGTGCTACGGGTAACTTGATGGTGCACCACTGTATGAATTAATGTCCCTATTAATTTCTTTCTAATAAAATAAAAAATTAACTAGTAAAGACCCTAATAATTTATTTAGAATAAAAAGAATAATAATGTCTATCATTCCTTATTTACGTATATATATATATAGGCGAAAGACATGATCGTTCAGTTTAAAACTCGATTATTATTTTTATGATCTCCAAAAAAATATTTAAATAAACAAAATCAAACGAACCCCTGGAAAGTACGGAGTACATGGGTAAATGTTATCAACTTCATTCTTGGTACACCGCTGTCCGAATTACTGATTTCACTATTCAATAAATATTAAAAAAAAAAAAATAGTATATTTTTATTATAAAAACGAAGGTTGGTAAGAGAAAGTTGTGTGATGCGCGAACCGCACCATATATTTTGTTTTTATTATCAATTATGTATTTAACTAAATGACTAAAATAATCTATCTAAATTCATGATTTTTTTTGTTCCTCCCCTTCCTCGCCTTTTAGGCTGTAAGGGGTTTCCCGGGCCAGGGGAGAGGGTGGGGGAATGATGCTGAATATTAATTAAATATCCCCTGGCTCCGGGTTTTGAAATTGCTATCTTTGGATTCCTAGTAATATGTTACCGTGGGCAACGAGTATTTTCTAACGCATTTGCCCACTCGGCCATCTCACTACTTAAATTCATGAAATAATAGTGCAATGAATGTACAATATTACAATAGTACAATATAAATCGTCATTATATACATAGACAAATCATGGGCGTATATATGGGAGGGTCTGAATTCCCCACCATAGAAATCAGTATTTTAAAGGAAAAATTAAGTAATAAAATCAGAAATATGTTAATGTCTAAACTGGGATTCAAATAAAACTGAGTTTGAACTTGAAAGAATAATTAAATATGACTCACTAGAGTTAATTTCCGTTGATCTAATGCAAACAATTTTTTTTTTTTTTAATAATCGATTAAATAACTGAATAAAGATAAAGTAAAGTATAAAGAATAAATGGCATATGAAGATAGCAGTATCAAAATTATTATCAGCTCCAAGTATAGACTCATAAATATAAAGATCAACGCCTTGGGGATATTTTATTGATTGAGATAACATTAATTGGAAATAACAGCCGTTCTTCTCCAACCTTAGTTCTCAGAACGAGAACATAAAAAAAGAGCTCAATAATTTTTATTTTTACATGCTCTGCAGATACTGACCCATAATAATGCTGACGGGACTATTTATAAGGAAAGTTTTGATATTTCGCAATCCAAGATTTTCGAAAGGAACACCAACCTTTGCCACCAAACTTTTTTTTATCGGAAGAGCCCCTTCTATTCAGATAAAGCAGTGAAATATTTCCTTTTTTTTTATTTTTTTATTTAATACATCCGTTACCTCAGATATTTACAATAATTATTGTAGAAGACGGAATACTTAAACTCACTAATCGGTTTCGCGGAAAGCAAGTGTGCCGATTCTGTTGACTGAAATCGCATGTTTTTGCTTGTAACTCGCAAACGACGGCGACGATCGGAAAAGTATATATAACTAATTTCTAATTAATATATAAAAATTTTCGTCTCGACTAAATGAAAAAAATGACACCTTGGAAAAAGCCCCGCGACCATTTTCGCTGAAATTGCAGTTTTTCGCTTACAACTCGCAAACGGATGGGTCCATCGAAAAAATATATAAGACCGACAATGTTCTCCTTGAAGACATGAAAAGATTCCCACCATTTAGAAACTTCTGCGAACATTTTCTCGCAAAAACCGCGGTTTAGCGCTTATAACTCGCAATCGAAGGCGAAATGTGTGATTTGTGTTTTTCCGGTTTAGCCGTTAATGAAAGCTTTAAAATGATGCCTCTTTCATGAAATGTGATGAAGCATTAAGGAAGTTATGGCGTACCGACAAAAAAAGGCCTTGAGAAATAGTATACAACATTTCCAAGTCAAATTCAACCTTTTCCATTTCAATTTCAATATTTTCCAAGTCAAATTCAACCACTTCTTCATCTTCGCCCGGTCTGCCCCCTTACTTTAAGCATATTATATCATGACCAGGTATCCGTTAAAATTAATATTAATTTTAAAGTAAAACATTTTCGGATTTCTTCCACACGGGGGTGCAATTTTATGTTATGAGTAGTGACGAAAAAAAAGGCCTTGCGAAATAATATATATAATGATTAATGAATAGTTAAATATCGACAGTTCATTGATGCTTAAATATTAGTGGGTTATTTATGCAATCATAGATTACATCATAGATAACTAGATCATAGATAACAGAATAATATTTTACCACATTAGTGCAATCAGAAAAATATTTATAAAGCTATCATTGTCGGAAAACGAGTCGACTTCCTGAGTACCTGTAGCATGGGTGTCTAGAAATATTGAGAACCAAAAACTACAAATTAAATAAATTCGTATTAATTTTATATATTTTTAAAGCGATATATGAGTAAATATTTTAACGTTATATATCGATAAATTTTGAATCAATAAAGCCTGCTCCGCATAGAGGAAAATTTTATCTAGTACAAAATGAAATGTGTAAATGCATAACTCCCTCAACATTTTCCAGGTAAACCCCCCTTTTTTTTAACCACAACTCCTCGAATATTTCACCTTTCTCGCCATTCCTTCAAGATTTTTTTTTATTTTATCTTAATACATTTTTATAACTGTTTTAACCCTTAAAAAAACTTTATGTAATTTTTAAAAATAATTTTCAACTAAATTTATAAATTTTTACTATTAGGGTTCCATCTGGTATAAAATTCATAAAGAAACTTATCATCACTGCGCAATAAAAAAAAAATTAAATGCATGATAATGTCTTCGTCATCGATCATGATCGATTAAAATAATACTTTAATTAATTCTTTGCCGTTAAGTAAAGTATACTAACCTTGAAAACGTACGATTGTCAACAAAGTAATTTTAAACATTGGACATGGTGTGAAGAATTCCGGTTGGAGAAACTCGTTCGTGACTTAAATGATTAGTGATACGTGCTACTGAAAATAAATAGCTCCATTCTCTCTAAAATTTAAATACAAATTGCGAAAGACGCAAGGATTCACATTTTATAAAATTAGTCACACATATTACTTTTTAACATTCTATATTTTGTACTGAAGTTACTTTATTTTAATTTTTGTTTTTACAACTACTTACATTTATTGAGAAAAATGGTAATTTTTCAGACGATAAAAATGTAAAGTACATAAGTTCTTCAGTTTTTCATTTAAATATATTTTATTTCCTATTCGAGCGGGGATGAGGGGGGCGGGAGTTGATTCCGAATGTTTGGGATCCTTCCTCACAATAATGTATTAAATATTTTATTTTTTTGACTGTCTTGTACTCCAAAATATTTCAGATTCGTGAATAAGTAGTTTCTCTTCTGGCGCCTATGTCCTGGTTGTTGTGCCTTTTTCGATTTCTCAATGCCCTTTGTCTCATCTACATAAAAGGGAAAGATCAACGCCTTGTTTTATGGCCTATTTTTTATTTTTGGTTTAACACTATTTTTAGCGGCTGCTAAGCGAGCCAGGTCCTGGAACTACACTCTCTGGTCTGATGTCATTCTATCCTCAACCCAAGGTCCGGCCTACGCCTTCTCTTGAGGTTAAGATTTTTTAACCACCATATTTATTTATTTTTGTATATCTCTTATATAAACTAACTCTTATAGGTAGAATTCTAAGATTTAATGATGCATTGAATAATTTTGTGTAATAATATATTCTTCTCTCAACTCAACACTAACATGATAAATGGTAGTCCTCGCGCTTTACTATAAGCTATTATTAAGGGCATTCAAATATCTTGGAAAGTTATAATAAAGTTTTGGCCACAGCTTTCAGAACATTCAAAAACAAATCCTAAAACATTTCTTTGAGATGTAGTATTTCACATATTTAGAAAGGCATTCTTTCTCATAATTCTGAATACAAAAAATATTATTTTGGACGATTATAAACGAAAGTGAACTTTTTTTTTTTTTTTGTTCCTCCCCTTCCTAGCCCAGTAGGCTATACGGGGTTTCCCCGGCCAGGGGAGAGGGTGGGGATTGATGCCGAGATTAATTAAATTTCCCCTGGCTCCGGGTTTTGAACTTGCTATCTTTATGTTTCCAAACAGACGTTGCCATTGGCAACGCGTATTTTCTAACGCGTTTGCCCACCCGGCCATCCCGCCACCCGAAAAAACGAAAGTGAACTGTTTCCGAATACATAAACTATTTTCAAAATGAAAATAAATACCTCAATGACCAATCTATGTTACTCCTTAAATTAGCCCATTAATAATTATTACTACACTTATTATGTGTTATGACTACTTATATAAAACACATAAAAGGAGAAACTGAACATATCAATTTATTTGATATATAAAACTCAATAGGAATTAGATCTTTCAAAACATATCATTAAATCAGTAGCATTTCAATCTCAGTTGAGTGTTTTTTCAAATTATTTATTTTTCTACTTTCATAATTCATTAGGACCAGATTGTTTTAGATATGTATAATCTTTGTTAAAATTTAATATATAAATGTTAAAAAAATGTTGCTAATAGTATGGATTTCGATTATTTCAATAATAGCTACAATTAAAATGCTAGTGTATGCAAAGAAATTCAGCAAATAAGTAGTTGGGGCTTACTACAACTGAGAAATAAGAAATCAAAGAAGAAATAAAGGGAAGGTTAAAATAAAGGTGTCTTTTGTATTCTGTTGAAACATAAATAACTGAATGTTAAAATTTACAAATCTATTTTAAGGGTAGATAAAAACGCGCAATGTGCATGGACTATGTTATATTTATTTACATAAATACAGGAAAGCATTATTATTTATATTAAAAAAAAAATTTTCTATCCAGCAACAAACAACTCTTAGAACAAGTTAACTAAGGCTGAACCAGTGCCTAAATATTCAAGTGGCTGACCAAGTCGTAGGATGTTGAGATGAAAGACCTTGTCGATTTGATTTTTGGATTGGACTCGACATTCAAAGTTAAAAGTAGGCGACGATTGTTAAACTATCGGATTATCTAAGCCTTGTATTCCACAATGTTTTATACTTGATGATGACCTCACTGTTGACAACAAACATTTTATTGACTCATTCAAGACTCCTAATCGGATAATTTATGCATAATCCGAACTATCGCATAACATCGGTCATGGCCTCTCTTTAATCCGGACAACCTTGAAGGCCCGAGAAAGGAGCTCCTGTAGGGTCGTACTAGGGCATTTTTTATCCTTCGATGTCCCAGAGCTGATTCCCCGCATTTCTTGGTTGGGCGTTCCCGTGCCGCTAGTTCTTGGAACACCCTCTTCCAGACCCGCAGCATCACGTCTCGGGCCTTCCTGTTTGTCTGATTGCCCCAGACCAATGCCAATCCTTAACAACTTGTCAACGCTGCTTCAGGGAATCGATCGCTCGCGGCAGAATAAGTCGGCTAAAAAGTGAAACTACAAAAGGAATCGTTCAGAGGACTATTTTCTTCGAACGAACAAGAGAGGTGACAGGTATTAACGAGCTTTCAGTGTCAACTGGATGTCATGGAATAACTATTGTTCCGAAGAAAGTAACTTTTTAAATCTGAAATAAAAAGATCTTGAAGAAATCATGGTTTCACTCTACCAATAAAATTTCAAAGGGTTTTGATTAATCACAACCGTCTTCATAAAAGGAGAATACTACTCAATGCGATAGAAATGTGTCTTTTTTTCTATCAGTGTTCACCGATTATTCCTAGACTGATGAACCGATCAGGCCGAAACCTTTTGCATCTTATTCAGTATTTTCCCCGGGTGGTCCCATTAAAAACTTTTTTGTATTCCTACATTATTTACGATGTACTCGGGAAAACATATAAAAATAATTACATAATCATTGCTCATTCCGATTTTCTTGTTCAGCAATGAATTTTACTACAAATCCATACAATTTTAATGTACGAAAACCTTTTCCACACTCACTCTCGTTAGATCGCGATCTTAGATTTTCTGGGGTCCTAGGTGAGAATTAATAAGACTTTGATGAATGTTTGTAACACATATTTAATATGCATTTTAAAATTTCACATATTTAGCCTTGCTATTAAATTCCGATTAGCCTTAGTAACAAAAAGGGACGTTAAACAAATAATAAATATCGGAATGTTTCATCTTCTGTTTCCACAGAATCTAAAGGTTCAAAAGAGGTCCATAGTTACTTTATTTTTTCTTAGTCTTCAAAGACTATTTGTCTAATATTTATAACATATATTTTGACAATTTAAGCGAATATCAAACTCTTAAAAGGTTCTCTGGTAAAACTAGATGGTTTAGTGCAACAGATCAGTTTGCAGGAAGCTTTTATAGGATTCTGTGGCGCAGTACTTGACATCATGAGAGAACCCAACTCAACTAATCGTATTTGTAAGTGATGCTTTCGACTCCAAAACCAAAGAAGAATATTTTATTAACATGTAAGAGAATTATGTTAACTACATTCTATGTATATATTAAAGTTTACGATATAGATTGCATTCCTCGAGGAACTCGATTCACCATAACTTTTCATCTACTAACTAATAAATATTACCAATCTCCTTTGCACGCAGCATTGCGATTACGGAATCAAGTTTCGATTAATCACCGTAGTAATGAACACATCAGATAAGACCGCTATTGTTCCATTGAAGCAGATAGGATCCGATGTAATGAATCACTTTCACACTCAGACCAACGAAGATTTTATCTGAGTACTCGAACAGTGAAAATACCAGACAACTACAAGCAAAGCTCTTGAGCAATGTAAATGGGGTATGTTGGGCTCTTGATTGCGTGTTGTCCGTTTGCGGATTCCGTGGATGGATTCTAAAGTGCAAGATTTTGGCTGCCTACCAAGTTTGCAACTAATTCGCTTCTCTGTTCCAAGCAGTCGCAAAATTCATCTTAGCCTCATTTGGATAGTATTAATATAAAGGAATGAAATTCATCACCTACATTGATAAGAATATAAGTTAATATAGCTAATGTTTCAAGTATTTACGAAGGGTAATATAATAAATGGTCCACAAAAATAGGAAACCTGATCAGGACCTTATTCTCCTTTGTAGATGGAACTAGCTGCCTTAAAGATGGAAAATAATGTAAAAATTGACTCTTTCCTCTTAATATTAAATATAGTGATTTCTTTACAAATGATAGAAAGTGATACAATAATTTTCAACTTAACTGATTTATGTGAAAGATGTGTGAAGTTATTTTCTGATCATAGGAAAATTATATGCTTATATTAATAAAAAAGTAAGCAGCCTAATATTAATAACACTGTGATGTCTGATAAAATTTGTTTTCAGTGTCTTTGAATAAAAATAGGAAAAGTAAAAATAAAAGCGAGGAATTGACGGTTATGAGATAAATTTGAAAGAAGCCCAGAAAGAAAATGGAAAACAAGTCCTGGCTTAGTTAATTAATATAATAATAATAATGTTAAAAATTTAATGCTATTTAATTTATTCGTAGACGTCTCTGAGCTTTTGGGGTATAAAAAAGAAATATGATAAGAAATATTAAACCATAACTTTACATTGGATTAAACTTATTTTATGCATCTACTTTCATAATGGGAAAAAACCTAATTCTGAAACTTGCGAAAAAATAAAGAAATAAAACTGAAAATTGTAAACGTAATTGATATAAGTAATAAATAGCTAATACATTTCTGAAGTATCTTTTAGCCTTCTTTTTTTGCAGATTGCGTTAAATTTTTTTAAAATAAAGAAATAAAATTGAAAATTGTAAAAAGTAATAAATTTCTGAAATATCTTCCAGCCTTCTTTTTTTGCAGAGTGTCTTAAATTTTTACTAAATGTTTGTTTGAGCCATTGCGAAAATCTAAATAAAATAAAGTGGGCTTGTCCATTTTGAAATCAGAGGTCTTACTTAAGAGACGTAGAATCATCGAAACTTCAAACTCCAAATTGAATGAAGGTACAGTAGGGTTTCGATTAACCGAGTCGATGGGGACCAAGGTTACCTCGGTTAATCGAAATAAACTTAATAAATGTTTAATAATAACAATGCATAATAACAATAATAATAAAAGAAATTATGAAACTATTTTTTTTAAAATAAATCTTTGATTGTAGTTTGTTTGAATGAACTCATATCCATACACATACCCCTCCCCCCCCTCAGACTTGGCACCTCGGTTAATCGGGACCTCGGTTGACCGGACCTCGGTTAATCGGAATCCTACTGAATATAATCTAATATATCCTACTGAATTTTAATCTAATTTTTCAATAGATTAGTTTATCATGAATAAGGTAAACTAATCTGCGATCTCTTTGGCTAATAAAATAAACCAAATACTTATATAATACTACTAACTTATTTAAACTAATATAATACTACCAAATACAATTACTTCTAACATTCTAATAATATGTAATAACTTTAAAAAATGATGACTCTCCGTTAACATTTTTTTTTAAATAATATAGTTTTATATATATAGAATGCAAGGCCTCAAAGTCTCGTATTATTTCAATAATGCACTTAATCATGCAGATTACATGCCAAAAGCTGTTTCTAGCTTGCTTGCGAAACTGTAGTAGCCCTGAAGATGCCTGAATAGGCGAAAATTTGGCATGTAATCTGCATGATTAAGTGCATTATTGAAATAATACGTGACTTTGAGGCCTTGCATTCTATATCTATAATTAAATAGTCTCTTCCTAAAAACTTGTTTACTATAATATATTTTTATTCTAAAATATTAATATAGGGTAAATTTTTAAAAGACCACTCACAACATATTTCAACATAATTTAAAAATAATAACGTTGTGGGGAAGCCTTTTTTTTTCTTCGGGTACAACTTTGCTCTGTGACCTAGATTCTATTTTTAGTGAGTGCACTTCCCAGGTTTTCAATACTTACTAGCCTATCTACTTAACTGGAATAAGAATTTTCAAATTTACTGCATATCTATGCAATTGTTTTTAGAGAAACAAATTGTGACCAAAATAAGTAAAAAATTAAATTTTAATTATTAGAGGCCATAAAATCTAACTATTCAACAGGATAAATATTAACCACTATTAAAGGATTATTATAGGCACATACCCAAAACATTTCAACAATATTTCCCGGAATACAAAGGTAAATATTTCATTTATAGTTACATTTATATGTTCATAGTTACACGTATCTCGAATTACAAATACATGTGTATGTAGGAACATAGGTATACTGGATATTATTCCACACTAAACTGTCACCGATATCTCCTATATATCCAATAGGCTTGGATTTGCATGGCCACGCCTATTCCTTCTGTTTTATTTCCGGCTATTTCTGTTCTCGGGTGAAAGCTTCCGGTTTCATAGCTGCTTCTATCTTAGAATTCACTAATTTTTTTTTTGTTGTTGGTCGTTTATTTAAATATCTATAAATAACATATTATTAACGATCAGAGGCGAAAAATAATATTTCCTTTCATTATTGAAGGAAAACTTTCATTGCGAAGGTTATGGAGTTCATTGCGTTATCTATGGAGCATTAATGTGGGTGAAACGGTCTACGGTTCCGGTCACTCTGCTGATCCAGAATATAAAATCATTAATTTAATGATGTTCCATATTGAAAATGTAATAAAAATATATCATTATATATTGTCTCATAATTTATTTTAATACTAAGTATAAATTACGTGCTGAAGTGTTTGTCACTCGAAACGGTTAACTGCATTTGTTTTGGCCCGCCATATCATAACCAAGCTGGATTCACAATGTTAAATGCTATACATTTAGTGGGTTTTAAAGTGAAGTTTTTGAAGTATAATTAACACTTTGCACTCGGCACCGTTTCGGACGTTACCTACCGGCAACTCGACGCAACTTATTCACGAAAACGTACACCCTGAAAACGTAATGTTATACAGTAAATGTTTTTAACCGAGTAAGGAATTGTAATGAAATTTAGGTCATATCTATTTGTGAAGCTTCAAGAACACAAAGTTACAAAAAAAAAAAAAGTAATTTTTTTAAATTTTATATTTTTTTACAAATTTATTTATAATCCATTACATACAACGATGAATTTTCTTTTAATGCGTATTTCATCACCTTACATATAAAAATGATTTTTTCCCTAAATTTGCTTCGAGTTGCTGCTGATATGAACGAAAAAAAAACTTCGAGTGCCAAGGTTTAAAAGATTAACGTACTATAAAAATAATGAAAAACACCGCGAGCCGCGACCGTCATTTATCACCAAAAGCGAAATATCCTATAAATAGTTTTTACGATTTTTTTATGTCCTTATATGTTAAAAACTGAAAATTATTTGCATTTCTCCGTAGCGGAGCCCTCGAGTTTGAAGACAAATTTTAAATGGCTCGGCTCCGGAGACCTCGAGTGCAAAGGGTTAAATAATAATTAAAGTATAATTGATTTTGAATATTCAAAGTTCTGTTGATTCAATTAAAATGGACGAACCACAGAATACTCAATCTTTCGATAACAATAAACGAAGAAGTGAACCATTATTGATAAAGATTCAATTGAAAGAGAAATCAAATCTAACCATTAGTAATCCTCTTTTTGAAATAAGCAACAAGATAACCATGTTTTTACTCCTTAATTAACTTTTTCTTAAGCTTTATTCTAATCTTTTCCACAATTTCTGTCACTTTTTTATAGTATAAAATAATATATATACCATCATGACTTATTAATAGAGCCATTATTAGGTATATTTTTTCAGGGAACCCAGCACAGATTCATAATAAATTAGCTACTAACATTGATATAAATTCTTTCTTTGATTTGAACACATGACACATTAATAATATTATATTACATTTGATAAATCCATTCTCAATGCCCTTGAAGTTTGGTTGCAGCGTTGGCAAGCCGACAACCAAAACCTGGCGGAGCACTGTGCGAGTTCAGGGCTAGCCAAAAAATCTCTGGCTCATGAAACGCCGCCTGCCCTCACGCCTCAATGATCAGTCCTAAATCAACGTTTTTGCAAAGACAATCAAAGAATTTAACGTGTTTACAAATGCTAAAATAATAATGAATGACATCTCGAATGATTTTTAGATAGAGATTATTCGTTTTGTATAATTAGCCCCACACTAAAATAGTTTGTTAGGACTGAAATATTTCTTCGTCTACAGAGCGAACCTGGGTAAAATATATTTTCATTACTATTTTAAAATCCATTATGACTGACTGAAACATAATATTTCACCAACAATTCGGTTTTTTTAATTCGTAACTCTCGCTCAAGTACCAAACAATTACACTGAGTTACAGACTATATTACTGGAGCATTCGAGGAAGAAAATACGCTATTGGTGTATTTCTGGATGTCGCTCAAGCATTTGATAAAGTCTGGCATCAAAGACCTCTCTTTAAACTCAAAACTGTACTCAAAAACGTACCCACACATACTATTTCATACTCAAATCCTACCTTTTTCTAGATTTTTCTCTATCCGGAAAAAGTTAGAGATTTCTTCAGTCTGACCAATCTTAGCAGGAGTTCCGCTGGAGTTAATACTCGCTCCTTAGTATACATTATGTAAACATATATACATTTTAATTTTTATTAATTTGTAGTATTTTGTGTCAGTTGTTTGATTCGTCAAATGTTAAGAAAAGAAGGATAAAATATCTTAATTTGTATGCTATACATTAATAAATTAGAAAACAGACAAAAGCTACGTACAATCAACAGTAGACTTACACAGGTACTTACTGGTCACGGACCAACAAGAAGTTACTTACATCGATTTAATATAATAGAAGACAACAAATGCTTGTGCGACGGACAGACAGAACAAACTTATGACCATCTTATATTTGACTGTCACTTGATGCACAGAGGTATAAATTATTAAGAACAATTGAGGTCCGTGGGCACAATTGGCCAATCAGTAAAGAAGAACTGCTTTTTAGTTTTGGCCAGGAATTTCAGGAGTTTTTAGGTAGAATAGACCACGATAAATTATACAAAAATAGATTGGATAGGTGACACCACATAGGACATCATGATATAACCATATTTTTATTTTTCTTATTCATTATTTTTATTTTTTTATTTCATATCATTTTCTATTTTGATATTGTTTGAATTGTCATTCTATTTATTATTTTAGTAATGTATATATTTAGGAATACTTAAAATATTTTGTAATTTGTATTTTGTTGTAGGTTTTGTATTTTTTATTTTATACTTTGCATATTGTTGTTTCATTTTGTTGTAAAAATATTCTGAAAAATAGTATTTAAATTATTTTCCTGCACGCAGTATCACCCGATGGAACGTGCAGGACTTTATGTAAACAATAAACTCCCCCATGCCCAGGGTTACTGGAATGGGGAAAACATTAAAAAAAAAAAAAAAAAAAAAAAAAAATACTTTATTATAACATCGAGAATTAAATAAAAATTAAAGTTCTCGGAGAACCTACTACGGGAACAACAAAATTACAAATACAAAACAATAAAACATTTTATATTTTCAACGAATCCCTCATTTCAACAGCTTTTTAACTCGGAAACTTTTGGGTTAGGGTATATATATTATTGTAACATATCTTAAGGTGTCTAAATCAAATTAAATTAAATTATCATGCGATTTTATAGCGTTAAGAACACAAAAATTTGATGGCTTTTTGAGCGATTCGGCGGACCCATTACTTATAAAAAGTCAAAAACTTGTTAAAATCATTTTAAGACTCAATCGTAAACTTTAGAATATTAGTCTAGTGTGAAAAGAAATAATATATAATATAACCAATATTACAATTTATAATGGTTATTATAAAAATTATGGCTCAATCATTGGTTTTAATGAGATAATTACAGAGATTTCCTTTACTATATCCATTTTAAAATATCGCTGCTATTTTTCGACGGATAGGTGTCAATAAACCCGCTACTATTTTCAGAGTGGTTTGGCTGAGATCACAGTCCTCGACGTCAGAGCGGCATTGAGTTATATATGTATTTTTAATTTCAAATGAACGGAGTCCGTCTGATTTGTTTCCACGATTTTGATATTTAAATGACTTAAATCAGCTGGCAAAGGCCGATAAGAACAACCACGATAAACAAAAACTACAACATAGTAGACAAATGTTAACAAGTTAACTGGGTATACAAAAAAAATTTGCCCTGCGAATAATTTCTTATTAACTCATATTAGAGTTTATTTAAAATTTAAATTAATACCTTCAAGAAATTAACTGTAATTAATTGATTAACTCTTACTCACTTTTTTCTAAAACTTCAAAACTGGGACTAAGACAAAAATTAAATACATATTTATACTTGATAAAAAAAGCAATATGGACATACTCTTCACAGATATATGGAACAACTAAAAAAAAAGACCCACTTCCACCGACATCAAACCTTTCAATAAAAAATGTTAAGACTCATAGTAAAAGCCCCATGGCACGTCACTAACAAAACACTACATACTGACTAAGAGAAACAGTAGACCAACATATAAAGACACTTAATAAATATTTCCATACTCACAAGGCCAAATCAACCGACTGATTAGAGACATGGCAACAGGTGATATACCAATAAATAGGATATTAAAAAGGCGTTGGATGAGAGATCTCCTTCTTTAACAAACCAGATTAACTGACACAAGCCAGGGAAGAGGTACCGCTGGGTGCCATCCTTCCCCATGCCTAACATGCCCTTATTTAAATTAGTGTAGCTCTCAAATTTGCTGATTGTCGAAGTTGTTGACAGGCGCAAATCAAGATGTGAAGACAAAAAAAAAAAAGAAATTTATAATTGTATATTTTATAGATAAGAATATATAAACGTATAAGTATATATATTTTTGTTTTATAGTATAAGGACAGTATGGTGTTATATCTGTCAATTTCTTGTAGAAAATAAGATTATAAATATATAATTCATTCTAATTGGTAAACAAAAATCTGAATTTAAGTATGACGAAAAAAACAAAATGTTCCTTTTTCCTAGCCTTCTCTCGCATGAGATGACGTATTTAATGAATACAATTAGCTCATGCGTGTATGACACCGAACTACACATCGATTCTACTATTCATATCACAAATAGTCTACCATAAGGGCAGTTAGTACCACTGGTACTAATTGTAACTCAAAATTACCCCTTTAACTGCGTTAAAACTTAAACTAAATTTCCATAATAAAAGAATATGGTAAATTGCGCCTTTAATTGCGAACGGAACTGTGTTGTGACAATATTCTGGTATTGTAGGTTTTACCATACTGTAACCAACAGTATGCATAGCCCAAAACTGATGTATTTTGAGTTGAAACAATCTTCTTGCCTAATTTTTTACTAGATTTGCTAAACTATTGTTGATTAGGGATTTACCTCCTTAATTTATTTTAACCCTTCCTGTGTTGATAATATATTTATACGATTTTTTAATAATAAAAATGTGGATTAATTCATTACTGTAGCAATAAATCAATATGACCTGAAAAAGAAAAACAAATTAAACTGTATATAAGAACTTTGTGGCCTACATAGTTGTATCGATTGCTAGCAAAGGAACAAACAAGAAGTAGTTTATAGTTAGTTATCTCCCCCTTTCCATTTTTCTCATGAATAAAAATAGAAATAATGGAATAAGATGGAATTGGAATTTTTTTTTTTTCGTAAATAGATTTTTTAATGTTCACAAAAATTACATTTGATCTATTTTACCTAAAATCCGGCTAAAAGAACAATAAAACTAACTTAACTCTACTTGCTAAAAAATCAAAGAAAAACAATTTTATAAAACTTTGATAAATAATAAAAACAAAAGTGACTTAATAATAATAATTCTGAGTTTAAATAAGATACAGATTGATAAGAGTATTCTTTGTCTTACTCAGGTCCAGGGTTAAAATTTATTTCTTTAGAATTTTAAAATATATGGAACCATTCCCATATTAACTACTACAACGATAAACGCTACTCATATTCATGGCTCTTTCTGAAGTAGGCGTAAATCAAGGTTAATGTGTTTAAAAAAAACAAACCCAGAGATTTATCTGTAGATAAGTTGAACGATAGAAGTTTGTATTAGTACTGAAGCTAGGTAAAAATAGCTGGAAAACAGGATCAAAGGCGACGATAAAGAATACTTTTACTGTAGAAGAGTCTTCAATTTAAAGCAATTTTTAGTTCAAGTACGAAAATTAGCCAGATATCAATAGAGTAAAATCAAGGTCAAAGAAAAAAAAAATACAATTAATCTTCATCGCATATGGGCCGTCAATCTCTTTCACCTTTCATTAGAAACAGCATCTAAAGGACCCGCATTCATGGCGTTGGGCTTATGAGGGTGTAAATAAACCAATTAAACTAACAAACGACCAGTATGCTTCCAATACGAGGCAGCTTTCTAACACTACTGCATGATAATTACTACTTCCTGCAATTGTTACCGTTTATTAGCATCATGAAATGATTTGTACCTTAGTTTTACTCTGAAGAAAAGGCAATAACAGTGGATACAATTTTTTTTTTTTTTATAATTTTGGTCGAAATAGTAGAGTCCCAGAAAAAAAATATAATGTTTTAAAAATGATATTTTTACCACAAATTATTATTACGTGCTATTAAGCTGCATCTAAGAAAACAAACATATATGCATAAAACGTCTTCACTTGACAAGTCACTGAATAAGTACTATGAATATAATCTATTTCGAATGAAAATTTCATACTGTTACGGAAGTATACCTACATTAAATAAAAACTAAAAATAAGAGCAATTCCCTCGGATAGGACGTAAAATGGAGGTACCGAGCCTGTACGACGTCAGGTACAGATTAAAGATCTTTATCCTATTTATACCTGGGTAGGCAAAATTTATGACTTCCACTGTGGCATCGCCTGATTAGACTTAGTGGCATAAAGTGAAGTTTAACAAACAGAATTACAGATAAAAATATAAAACATTCGAATTGCCTAAAAAGCTAATGGGAATTGATATCAAATTATTCATTGAAAAAATTATCAGTTATAAGTGTACCTAAGTAAGAACAAGTGTCCAAAATTGTTTGAAATTCGAAGAAGAAAAAAAAATGATTTGTCAAATGGAACGCTATATACTTTTTATAGGCTTCAATATTATTTAAATGTTAGTCAAAAAGGCAATGGCATAATTGAAATGAGGATAGAAATATAATTTAAAGTAAGTAAATCAAATCTTCTTTTGGACGTAATTTAAATTTAAATTATGTTAATGTTCAAAAACCTATAAATGTTTTTATACGGATATTTCGGATAAGTACTGACATAAAAAAATACTAGCATTTTACATTAAATCCTATAAAAGTATTGCAGTTTTTTTTATTTTTTGACTATTAGTTAATTTTTTTAAATTTAAAAACCTGTGAATTTAAAAAACCTTCAACAACTAAACTTAAAAAACCTCTCATAGTGTATAAAAAAAAGATGTAGAAATTTTCGATTTTTTTATTACAAAAAGCACTCAATTTTCATTAAGACATCGACTTTGAGAAAAAGTTATATCAAGTGGATACGAATAAGGATTGTTACATACTTTTTGTTGGAAAAAAAATAAAAACTGCAATTAATCAAAAAGAGTGTTAAATAGACCATGATTTTATTGGAATGTTTTTATTGAGAATTTGATAGAATTACTGTAATTTATTTGTACTTGACCTAAAAACAATGTAGGTATATAATGGCACAAATATATTAGTTAGAAATAGACTCTTCTGTTTTAATTTATATGTTGAATGCTATAATATTTCATCAATATTTCTGTAGGACATAAAATAATCAAAATTAGGTTCTTGTTACTAACGGTGTACGGAACGGACATCCCTGCAGTATTTGTGCTATCGGGTACTAAGTTTGAACAGCTGGCTTGACTGAACCGTGAATTGCCGGTTGTTTACAATAGGGGGAGTTGGAACTTCTGTCCTAGGGCGGAAGTAACTACTCCGTGCATAGGTTTAGTTTGTTTAAAGGGAAACGTAATTTTAGTGACTACCTCCTCCTCATTCTAGAGGAGGGAAACCGTTCAATTTCCGAGAAGCTGCAAAGTCCCATAATTTTCAAACCCAGAGACCTGGAGAGATCAAAATTTGTTGAAATATTATCAAATAAAGGAATCAATAGTATAGAATTTCAATTTTGAAAATGGCTATTATCCGTTTAGATATTGAATAAAAAAATCATCTTCATCAAAATTAAATAATTTTTACTTTCAAATTCAGTAAATCCATTGTTTCAAATAAAAGCAAATAGATAGCATTCCTCAATCTTTATTAGTTTCCACCTTCTGTGTATTAAAATTTTTCTTACCTAGGTTTATTAAAACACCTCAGTCATTCTATTGTTAAAATATTTGTTTTTTTCAGCTGACACAGAGCATAATTTTCAAAAATATCTCGAATGAAGTCAAACCCATTGTGGATTAAAGGAATCGATAAAACTTTATCGACCTAACTCCGATTTTGTAAGAATTGGCACACAAAGGTAGTTTTTTATAGCGCCAGATCGCCTATTAATAGGAAATTGTGAAATATATTCGGTTAGTGACCTCACCATGCACCCACATTTCGTAATGGCTCGCCAGAAGCACATTTGACTGAGCCGTTCCAAAATAGTAAATCTGGGCCCATTATCGGTGATAAAATGAACGTTGATGTCAGGATTGCGTAGCGCCTCATGTTGCTCTCTGGCAATATAGGGTTTCATGATTTTGGCAACTCTCCAAGCAAAGAGAGATTCGTCGCCGGTTTCATTTCCTTCACCAAGTGTTTATAGACGTCACAATCGGAAATAGATCGAGGATTGAAAGGAAAATTCCACCTTTTAAGGTGATTTTTAAAACTTTTTTTTACTCCGACCTGGTAGATTTTTAGCGAACCTTCTTCATGGCTATCTATTCAAGGCTCAGCATGCAGTTTTACTACCTTTTATATAATCATCAGTTTTATCCAAGTCATGTAAACATACCATCAGTTGTATTTGTTTTCCATTATTTTGTTACACCTTGTTGTTAATGTTTATAATTAATAATAACATGATATACATTTAATTGTCATGGGGTCACCTGTGGTGTAGTGGTTAGCATGGCAACCTACAATACTAAATGGCGCGGGTTCACGCCCCGTGATGGTTCTAGGATTTTTCAAAGGGAGTAAAATAACCTTTGCTATGCCGTCCCTCGGATAGGACGTAAAAGGGAGGTCCCGAGCCTGTACGATGTCAGATACTCGTTACCATCCCTATCCTAATTATGCCTGGGTAGGCAAAATTTAGGAGACCGCTGTAGCATCGTCCGATTAGCCTTAGCATAAAAATAGACGTTAAACAAACAAACATTTAATTGCGATCTTCTAGCACATATTTGTCTTTTTTTTAGCGTTGGCTTTTCAAAATAAAAAATGTTTAACTGAAAATCCTGACTTATAATCATCCTATCGTAAAGATATACAGTTGAATATTACACACCTCTAAACTTATGATTTTCTTTGAACCAATGTATTCCAAATTTTCTTCATATTACTAGCAGCTAATCATTCTTTGAATTTAAATTTTAAGATAAAGGAAATAATGCTTTAAGAAATATTTACTATAAATAAAACTGCAAAATATAATTATATAATTATAGGTCTCAGTAAAAGAGGCCTACGTTCAGATCCAAATCTATTTTTGCACCTTATAGATAGATTTTCGAAGCTACTAGAAGTAGAAAATCTCGCGGATAAAGAGGGAAATGAAGAGACAATCTGACTCAATGAACGGAAATAGAACCGACTTGTCGATCCGAAATTAGATTCACTTTCGCTTTATAGATGTTCGCCTAATTTTTATTTTTACAGGAAAATTTATAGCATTCAGCTTGAATGTAATTTATAAAAGTAATTGAAAATCAACTTATCAAAATATTAACTTCTAAGGGACGAAAGGAAAAACCAGGTACCTAAATAAACTCTGCTCAATCAATTCTACATGCAGTAGGAGCAAATGATAATGTCATTTTAAGAATTATTCAAGTGTTTATCTATCCCGTATCTATGACGACGTCATCATTAATAAAATGTTTGGAGTTTCACTGTGAATAAAATGATAGTGACATAAAGAAAAAAGTTATATTAGTTTAGCACCAGCATAAATTACAAATACAAATAATAGAGCAGTTATTATTATTAATTTTTTCACTAATAATTAATGAAATATAATTATTTCCTATATTCTGACATGAAGGAAAAATATTTCATTAATTATGTATATATAACAAAATTTAGTTCATTCCAAATAAATCTACACAATCAGAATTAAACAAGTTATATTTTCAAAACATTCAATTTTTTAGCTTAAACAATGTGCGCATTAGCATATTTTTTTTAAGTTCATTCAAAATAGCTGCTAAGTTTTAAGGGTCCTCCCGTTGATAATTGCCAGCAGTGGTTTCAAGTCAGGTTCAACGGATTGTAGTTCTAATGAATCGTGTTTAACTGACTATTTGGAATGTTAATTTTGTTTAACCTAATTAGCATTAGTTAAAAACAGAATTTTAAAACTTTTTATGTCTTTCAATGCAACTGGATGCTTAAATTAATTTATTTGTTTTTTTGAATTACTACATTCATAATTCAAATTTTCTACTGTTTGTTAATTCGCCTTTAATAAAATAGCAGGTAAACCATTTGATTAATGTCTGTATAAATGGCACCACGCTTTGTATTTTTCTTAGAAACTTCAAAATAATATTAATATTCAAAAAAAAATTCGAATTCGCTACAGTTCTTTAATTTAAGTTTAAAAAATTTGTTTTTAAACAATCTTCCAACAAAATGATTTGCGACTTTCGATTTTTTTTTTTAAGCCAAAAAAATTGTGACAACTGAACATAGAAAGTGACATACACCACACCTTCGAAAATAAATTCGAAAAAAAGATAAAAAAGAAATAAAAATATTTAAAGTCTTTCTAATTTCATTTCGTACAAAAGTAAAGAATCTTAAATCTTAAAGTACGTAGTAGGGGGTCACCTGTGGTGTAGTGGTTAGCATAGAAACTTACAATACTAAAGGTCGCGGGTTCGCGTCCCGAGGTGGCCCTAGGAATCTTTAATGGGAGTAAAAAATCCTTGTCTGTGCCGTCCCTCGGATACGACGTAAAATGGAGGTCCCGAGCCTATACGATGTCAGGTATTCGTTAAAGATCCCTGTCCTAAATATTGCTGGATAGGCAAAATTTAGGACTCCCGCTGTAGCATCGTCCGATTAGCCTTAGTGGCGTAAAGTGACGTTAAAATCAAACAAACAAGTGCGTTGTAGTAAAGTTGTATTTGGAATAAATCCTGAGTTAAAATTTTTTTATCGATGACTAGAAAAAATTTATTTTTATAAATAATCGTATTTCGGTGCTTTTGAAATTCATAGAAACTAATTTGATTGGCTTTTTCTTAAATCACTTTTTTGTGTTTTGTTTTTCGTAATTTCTTATACAATTGAATAACTCTAACACAACCATTATAATAATTAAACAAATTGATTAATATAGAATAACTCCGACACACAATCAGAGCAAAGGCAGACTATTTTGTTTTAAAAAATTAAATAAAATAATTATTTTCACGGCTACTAGAACGGACGGATTCCTCGGGCATTGTTCAAATATTTTTCAACTTGGTTTAGTTTTTAACCCTCAAAAGAGTTTTATTGTATTCGGTGACCCATCAAACTTGGTAGTCCTTACATTACCGATAAAGAACGTTCTTAGGACACATTTCGGTTAATCCACACTAATAGGGAATTTCGTATGTTTTATTCATATAGGGCTCATAAAGGAGATATACGAGTATACTTACTTGTATAGTTATATACTTGTACAGGAGTAATATACTTAAAATGTAGAGGACTTATACACTCATATAGGAGTTTACGTGAACTAATATCTATATCTATTACTCCTAATATATTCTTTTTTCTACGAGTAAGTTCTTTTTGTATCTATGTATCCTATTTAGATACATCCATATATAAATATTTACATATAGTTAGATACATCCATATCATGTACATGATTATAAAAAAGAAGGACATTCGCTTATCATTTAAAACCACCTGAAGGAAACTACATACATCCCGCTTATTTTGTGATAAATCAATCACATCAATCACTTTAGCTTAGGTACTGATATCATTCTTCTATTGAAACGAATGTGGATTACAACGATGATATATTTGTAAGAACTTTTCATGTAAAAAAAAACAACTCAAACACATTATTCACGCGACAACGTATCACCTATTTTATTTTACAATCATACATTAAAAATACCCATTTAATTAATACATTGTTGAACACATTTAAATAATAACAAAGCTATGAATTAGCCGTTGAAGCTGCAAAGCACTGAATGAGACTGGCCTGGTACAGCCAAACTTTCACAAAGAGACTCACAGCGAAATAACACAACCTGGCAGCCCACACCTGGTGAATCTCTAAGGAGAGGCTCGCGCCGAAATGTGGGTTGCGCCATAAATGTCGACATCTGTTTCTAACGAGTGATAAGAGCGTTCGGTTTGCCTAACTGTATAAGCGGCTCTATTCCTTAAACAGCCATGTCCAAAGTGAATCTCTTTATACTAAGATTAAGTAGGACAAATCATAGGCGGATAAAGGGGGAGAACTGTGAGAGATGCAACACCCTCTTTAAGGTATTTTTTTGTTATTTAATGGCAGATTTAACTTTAGGAAAAATTGGAAGTAAAATAAAGAATAAATATTACGTCGAGTAAATAGCATATCAGTAGTGGGAAAGGAACATAAAGGTAAAAGAGCTGGTAAGCATATCCATGGAAAGGGCTGTGGGGACTGCCCCCTCCACCTTACAACCGGCTGGATCCGTACTTGGGACAAATGGGCTTCTTGGGAGTTTCCGAATCTCTAGTTCTCATATCACTAATAGAATGAATCAATCTAAAGCTTTACCAAAATCTATAATTTTTACCTCATCCAACGCCATGCAATGTAGTTTTTTTTTTTTTTTTCAGTTGCACTTACCTGTAACAAAGAAAGATCAAAATTAACATTTTATACTTCTGAATTTAAAATTCATTGTAAAATTTAAATTTGATAATTGGATGGCTAACTGTAGGGAACCAAGTTTTTTCTTTTTAAAAATTTTTGTTATCCAGAATTCATCGTTCATAAATTCTTACAAAAAAAAAAAAAAAAAACTTTATTCATAAGAATAGTACAAACAATTACTTTTAGCAGTTAAAAGAGCGTTTATCGTCAATAAAGATTTTCTTTTCTAATAGACATATATAATAGTTTGTATCTATATTGTTCCAAAGAAATAATAGAATAAGAAATTTGAGAATATTGGATTGCCTAGTATATGAATTTTCAAGTAAAACCTGTAAAGATAAAAAAAAAAAAACAAATAAAAATCATTATTAAACCTGCTTTTTTCATATAATTTTTTATAAGCAAATAAACAAATCATAATGATACATAAGAAATGAACATTTTATTGTCTCAAATTAAAAAAAAAATCATGTCAGTATTATAGAGGTGGGCTCTGTAGAGTGATTTTTTCTAGGTATCTTAACGATACATTTTATGACTCAGCGATTAAGCAGAGTCTTTGGTAAATAATTTTATTAACATTCGATTGTATTAAGCATACCTAAAGCCAAAACTAACATTACCTGTCTCGCAAAATTTCTGTATCCTTGCTTCGTACGGAACATATAACCCATGTATTTCCATGATACGGTGTGATATTCTTTTATTTGTAAATATACTTATCCATAAAGGCAGACATATCCAAACAACGATGAACTAAAACCTCCATTAGAGAATGGAACCAATTTTTGTGAATTGGGATTAAGTAACATCTCAATTACTAATAATCGCATGTGAAGATAAAATAAAACCATTACTAATCTTAAATAATCGTGTCGAATAGTTGGTTTTTCAGGTTCATTATTTATATTTTTCAGTTTATTCAATACCTACCGAAAGGAGATCTGTATTTTTTTTTTATATATAGATTACAAAGAAAATGTATAACTCTCTGATACATCTTATCTCATTTTCCAAAATAATGTAAATTTCAGTGCATTGATTCGGCCGTACTGTGGACGTTGGATTAGATTTTCTACTTCTTCAATCATTTCAACAAGGGAACAATGACCATGACCAGTTTGTACATTATTGACAATTATTATGTTATGCGATAGTGCATACCCAAAGAGCCTGAATAAACAAGGCGTTTTAGTTATACCATACCCGCATATCACAATATCTACCATTCATTCGCTTATCAATGAACTGTTTGTTTAACGTACCTTTATGCTACTAAGGCTAATCGGACGATGCTATAGCGGGATTCCTCAATTTTGCCTATCCAGGTATAATTAGGGTAGGGATCTTTAATGAATACCTGACATCCTACAGACTCGGGACCTATATTTTATGTCCTATCCGAGGGATGGCATAGCCAAAGAATTTTTACTCCCTTTTAAAAAATCCTGTGGCCACCGCGAGACGCGAACCTGTGACCTTTAAATTGTTGCTAGTTTGCTAATTGCTATGCTAACCACCATACCACAGGTGACCCCACTTATCATTGAGTTATCAATTCACAAGATTAGCCGTTCTATATAGAAATATTAATATATCTTATAATAAAATCAATATACTCATAAATATATTTATATAAATATAGTAGGTTATAACTAAACACTTAGTTCTAAGCCACCATTATCCTGGAGTTATACCCACGAAAGCTGTTTCCTGTTACAGGAAGGCATTCCATTAACACAATTTCTCTCCTACCCCGACGACAAAGGTTCCGCCTGGCCGAGGAGAAAAGGAGAAACTTTACACTTTAATTGTCAAGCTTCACACTCAACCATGCTGTAAATGCTGAGTAAAAGGCTATTGTAAATGGATAGAATAGGTTGGTCACCCCACATGGAACGGAAGTAGTACCGAACAAAAAAAAAAAAATCATACTTCCACGATTCTATTAATAATTTCCGTAGACGATATCTTTAAAATAGCGATTGCTATGTTCGGACATTAGGTGGGAGAAATCTGACTCAGGGAGAACGTAGAGTTTCATCGTGGTTTTCTGTTTAGAGAAACAATTTGTGCCTCAAAAGCGATACAGTGAAAAAGGAAGCGCTCTGCAGATAAGGTCGAACGATCGATGCCGACACAATTTCGGCTTATATAGTTCTTTAATTGGAGATCAGCTTCTAAGCAATCAATCCCCCGTCACCTGCGGACCCCCCACCCCCCTGAGAGGTGAGGACTAAAATAAAGTATAAATGATTCTCACATAAAGATCTATTATTTAGCAATATTTCATGCTTATAAGGATGATGTATGCAGTTAAAAATTCAATTTGGTTTAAAACGTCACTGTGCCCTCATTTTGAATTAGGTCTTTCAAGCTCATTGTAACTGCCATCCTAATACAATCTTCCATATATTATATTTCCAGAGGTTCAGCGTTTTGTAAACATATAAATTTTCTGGATGACTCGTCTTTCTTTAGTCTTCATATTCTAAAATGTTTTTTAATAATTACATAAAATATTTCTAACGTAGAATCTTGTCATATAGTACACTCCAATTTTTGAGTATATTTTATTAGGTACATTATATTTCATCAGATTATTTACATTCCATTATTGTTCATTATAGTAGATTATATATATATTTTCCTATAAAACCGTAATAAACTCATTTCGTCCCAAGAGAAGAAATAATTTTCCTTTCTACGCCTATGTTAGTCAAAAATATAACCTATGTCAAAAATATATGATTGGTTAATTTAAAAATTATTGATCTTCAGGAACCCTATTTTTCGGAAACGCACCCCTGGAAAATTAAGGGGTCAAAGTAAAAAAAATAATGTTTAATCCAAGATTAGCCATTAAAAAAACACTTTAAAAGTTGTTAAACACTTATTTTTTGAGATATTGTAAAAACTCCGACAATATTGTGTTAATTTTCAAATTTCTCAGTTCTGGATTGTGCATTATAAGTTTTGAAGTTCACAAAAAAATACACTTAAAACATTAAAAAACCGAATGTAAGCTAAAAAATAAATAAATAATTAAACGTTCATAACAAAGAAATATTAATAAGAGGCTAAACCATTGACGTGGAAAATCACTGATGTGATTCCTAGTTACTTGGGCTTCAACGCTGATACAGTTTTCCGTCCTAGAGGTGAAGTATCGGTTTCGCCAACAATTATATAGATCATGTTATCGCAATCAAACTTTTATGGGTTCCCTTATTTAATAATAAAAAAAAGTAGTCCTTCGTTTGTCGGTTGTTGGTCATATGAAGGCGCAAAACCAGCCGGTCATCAACACCTTTGTTTAGCGCAATCCTTCGTCTGTCGTAGGATTCGCAAAAACTCTCCAGATCCGTTTTTATCTTTCATAATCATCATTATCATTTCAATATACCCGGAATAATATTTTAATGATTCTTTTTACAATTATTTTTGTAAAGAGCCCATCTCCATGTAAACTGTATTTAATGCGAATTTTTTATGGAAATATATCCATGTTATTGACATTGTGCTACCGGAAATTTTTGGATTGCTTTCATGAATGGATTTCGACTCTACAACTTGAAAGGTTAATTTGATTTTTTGAAATATTAAACATTTCACAGGCCCGATTTCATAATCAATGTTGGTAAATTAATATCCGGATTTTAAATGCAATAGACCTATTTATACTTTCCTTTAGTAACTCCGCATAAATGCAAAGTAAAAAATCTGGTGCGATGCGCGCAACACACAACTTTCACTTACCAACTTATTTAGATTAGAAATTGGTGTGTTTTTTTAATTACCATTTCTCATAGTCACTTATTTTTCCACATTCGTTTCTTGTTTTTGCTTTTATTTGCTCTCTAAAGTACAATATATTTTTTTTTTTTATTATTAAATAAAAGTTCTTACTTGTGATAATTCGGCAATGCAAGCATGATACTCCTAGTCGTCTGATTTTATAATTCTCTACTTAGTTGTTGAAAACTTCATTTAGTTACCATGAAAAAAAATCATTTCCATTAAATGAACAGAATGGCTTTAATAATAAACAATGGTCTGTCGTTAAAAGCGTACTCCGCATGCGTGGGCTCAAAGTTCTCTACTTAGTTGTTGAAAACTTCATTTAGTTACCATGAAAAAAATCATTTCCATTAAATGAACAGAATGGTTTTAATTATAAACAATGGTCTGTCGTTAAAAGCGTACTCCGCATGAGTGGGCTCAAAGTGTTTTATGCGTTGACGGAATGGTTTTCTTTTTTTCTCCTGTATATGTTTACTTGATTTTTTTTCATATTTCATATTTAGACCTTTCTTATTTTTAGGCGAAACGAGAGACAGATAATTTCTTCATATAAACAAAAACAAAGGTACTTTATAGAAAAACAAAAAAGGCGCATCCCCATTTTAGCTCCCTCAGAACATTTTAATAATGATAAAACTCACCTGATATTAAAGAAGACTTGATTTTGATTAAAAATGACGAATTTAATCAAAATCATTAAAGCCGTTTTTGAAATAATCGAAAAAAGGGTAAAAATTGGAAAAAAGCTATGAAATAAAGTGCCACCTGCGTTTGACCAATGTTGATGAGATTTTGGCTATCACATCTTGAGCATTTAAATAAACCAAATATCCAGTCTGATCAAAATCATTACAGCCGTTTTTTAGTAAAAAAAACACGTGAACATAAGACAAAGTTTATAAAATAAAGTACCCCCTCTGTTTCACCAATTTTGATGAAATTTCGGCTGTTGCATCGCGGGCATATACATTCATCAAATACCCAGTTTGATCAAAATCATTGAAGCTGTTTTGGAGTAAATAAAAAAAAAACACGTGAAAGTGAGACAAAATTTATTAAGTAAAGTGCCCCCTCCGTTTTACCAATTTTGATGAAATTTCTGCTGTCATATCGCGAGCATATACACACATCAAATATCAAGTTTAATCAAAATAGTTAGAGCCGTTTTTGAGAAAATCTAAAAAAAAAATAAAAATTAGACAAATTTCTTTAAATAAAGTACCCCCTCCGTTTGACCAATTTTGATGAAATTTTCGCTGCCACATCGCGGGCATATTCATACACCAAATACCCAATTTAAAGTTCGTATGGTTTATAGTTTTTGAGCTAAT
This sequence comes from Aelia acuminata, assembly GCA_911387785.2. NCBI lineage: Eukaryota > Metazoa > Arthropoda > Insecta > Hemiptera > Pentatomidae > Aelia > Aelia acuminata. The sequence goes on along the minus strand of OU426979.1, from coordinate 36,953,213 downwards.
CTGTTCACACACTCACAGACCATTTGGGGAACCCCAAACCGTGTATTTCCGTTGAAAACCGGAAGTCGAAATTTTTCACGATCGCAATACTTTCCTTACTATTTCATCTGTACTATATAATAATAATAATAAAAATAAGAAATGCATTTATTAAAAATATAACCAACATATTATATAATGTGATATGCATTTATACTCTTGGTCGAAGACCATCAGAGTGAGCCCAACAGCATTATTTCATATACAGCATTTTTTTTTTTTTTTTTTATATATAATAACACTAATTAACATTATTTTGGTACAATAAATAATTAACGTTATTTTGGTACAATAAATAATTAACATTATTTTGGTACAAATGAACATATTAGTACTTATAGTATATGATCTGACGATAACTTAACAATATAAATAGCAAAAGGCAAGTAGTAAATATAAACAATAATCATCCAACCAAAAAACCCTCAATAATTCGAATACAAATCCCGTCTCACTCTCTTTCCTTCACTCAAAACACTCTCTTACACGTAAATATTTCTCTTTTTTTTTAAATTAATTTGTAAATATCAAAAATATAGTAAGAGAGACCAACAAATAAACAACATATGATATATAGAGAAAAAACAATTAATAATAATCAATACTAATATAATAATAAACTACTACTACTAATAATATAATAATAATCATAATAATAATAATAATGATAATAATAATAACAATTAAGAATTAATTACCAATTAAACCCACATACGAGTATCTGTATATTAAGTCTCCCCTCTATTAAGATTCTTTTCAACCATTATATTCCTTAGTCAGGCTATATCTATAATACCAAGATTGTTTAGAGTAACCAACCAGTGCAGTCCAGTTTTTCCCATTTAAATATTCTATAACCTCTGTTCTGCTTAGGATATGTTTTTTAAACCACCTCACTCTGAACTCTCTCAATACTGGACAGATAGCCAAAAAGTGTATTATATCTTCTTTCAAATTACAGAGTGTACAGAGTCCACTGGCTAGTTCATTAAACCTATTGTAATTTAGATATAGCAGCTCCCCTCTTATTTTAAAAATCCAGCTAATATCGTTATTGCTGAGATTCGCATTAATATATAATGGACATGGTTGTTTATTTATTTCTTTATAAAGAACAGTTTTTAAGGAGGATTCACAACGTGCAGTATTGTCTAGAACAAACTGTGTTTCCACGTTTATAAGTAGATTTTGAAATATTTCTTTCCAGTTGTGTACATTGTGTGGAGTTAGCAAAGGTTGTATCTGATATTTAAATATCTGTACTATATATATTTCATATATAGGTAAGTGAAAGTAAAAAAAATTATTTTTGGCAATCTATCAAGGATGAGTATGGTACCCAGCAGCACTTGAATCTTATGAAGGAATAGATTTGATTTCTTTTTTTATGAATTTGGGATAAACAGTTTGTAACGATCAAGAGCTTGTAAACTCAGGGGGAAAAAAGAAGGGTGTATATCAGATCTACACAAGACATAATACTCCCCCGCATCTTGTATGAGTCAGTCCAAAGCACTGTAAAAGCGCGTAGGTTGAAAACCGGAATTTTCAATACCAAATACTTTGACAGTGACCATGATCTGGGGATTGTCCCTCGTTCTAGCTTGGCAATGAAAAAACACGATTTTCAGTTATGATGTTTGTTAGGCTTGGGATGATTTACATATTAATTAATTTATTAAAATTTTAAAACCACTTACTTCAGACGTTAATGCTGTGACTCCGTTAAATCCCAACTATAACAGCTAAAATTTAAGGAATATTATTAATACTTACGAGAGGTTCCATTGTGATGAAAACTTTTGATATTACCCATCTCTTATATACATAGGTATATATGTAGGTATGTATATAGTTAATATAGCTTTGTTGAATTGTTATTTATTTTATTTTTTTAGGCTTATTTTTGCTAGGTCGGGCTGAACTCAATCGCATTCCTCGTAAAACAGTAATCCTGATGTAATCGATTCAAGTTCTTATTCTTATTTAGTAAACCCATTAAATGCTTCGAAATATTTCTTGATAGTTTCTAACGAAATTTGAGTAAATATCTTTAATGCATACTTGATTTTCATTTGTTATCATTCAGTTTCATTTTCTTATAACTTGAACTACAATTAGAGAATAGCTTCAGATAGCGACGTAATCAGCATTAAATTTTGAATCATTTCACAACGTTTTAAGCAATCATTTTTAGAGTTGAAATTTTTTTAACTTGGCTATTTCAAAATCTAAGGAACTTTTAAAAGAAAGATCTTTCACAAAATGAAATGATGAAGATCTAGCTTTCTAGCTTTAGAATCTGGTGAATCACCAGTCATGAAGGTATATTATTCATTAATTATGAAACTGAGAATAACAAATTAAAAATAGTAAGCTTGAAGAAAAACGATTCCTGTCCTTGTAGCCTCCGGTGCGCAAGGCCTAATGTGTGAAGGTCTCAAGTTATCAAAGGATTATTGGCTTAGTAATTTTTCACAACAGGTTTTTATGTATTGTCTAGTTTTTGTGATTAGCAGCTTGTAATATAATCATGCAACTTTTATAAAAAAAGCTGCCTTTGCCTTTACGATGACAATAATAAAATTCTTTGTGTATAAGGATACACAGGATTAACCTAAGTTAGTAAGCAGGGATTCATATATCAGAAAAAATGTTCGCTTTACAGAAAATTATATTATTCGAAAACATGATAACACATTATATAGATGGATCCTGGGACAAAAGGGGTCTACTACACATTTTCCCATTACCCATGACTAGATCAAGATTAAAGTTTGAAAAACAAATTTTAAATGGTTTAGAATGAATAATATTATTTTTTTTTTTTTAAATCTCAATACCCTATACTGAGTACCCCAAGGCTCAATACTGGCACCCTTGCTCTATATCATATGCACTCATGACATACCTATTAATAACGAGACATTGACTGCCACTTACGCTGATGATACAGCAATTATCACTAAACACCAGGATGCAACACAGGCTTTATTGACATTACAACGTTACTTACACAGATTACTCGACTTGTTTCAACTATGGAAAATTAGACTCAATCATAACAAATCAAGCCACATCACATTAAAGGCTTATAAAACATACCTGCCCCGCAGTGTATATTGACAATAACCAAATCCCACAGACGGACACAGTACACTATCTGGGACCCCCTTTCGTCAGTAGGATGACATGGGGCCCACATGTAAAAAAAATAAAATTAAAATCTCAATCAATTATTTTACTTTCAATATCAGTTCTAACTTTCTTATTATATTTAGTTTTAACTATGTTATAATTCATTGTAGTAAAATAAAACAAATTCGGTCGAATTAGAACATGTGTTAATCAAGACCGAATGATCAAAGTCTTTGAAGACCTTTGGTTTTTGGATTTTTCTCCGCTCTGAAGAGCAGAAGAAGTACTAAAATATTTGAGAAATCCGGGGGAGTTACCAGTTTATCCGATTTCGATGAAGTTTGAAACAAGTTTCGTACACGGGTTTCAATTAATAATAAATACTACATATACTACATATAATAGGTTAACATTACAAAAATGTAATATCATATTACAAAAATGTAATAACAAATATGTTTTGGATGGGGAAATATTAATTTTGTACCGGTTAATCCGCTTAAAAAAAAAAATTAACACACTAGTTTTTAACACACCTATGTGTTAAGGGTAGTACTAGGGTAGTGGTACTGGGTGTTAGGGGTAGTAATAGGGTACTGGTACTGTTTGTTAGGGGTAGTAATAGGGTACTGGTACTGTGTTTCAAGGGTAGTACTAAGGTAGTGGTACTGTGTGTCAAGGGTAGTATTTGGTTACTGGTACTGTGTGTTAGGGGTAGTACTAGGGTACTGGTACTGTGCGTTAAGGTTAGTACTAGGGTACTGGTACTGTGTTTCAAGGGTAGTATTAGGTTACTGATACTGTGTGTTAGGGGTAGTAGTACTAGGGTACTGGTACTGTGTGTTAAGGGTAGTACTAGGTTACTGATACTGTGTGTTAGGGGTAGTACTAGGGTACTGGTACTGTGTGTTAGGGGTAGTACTAGGGTATTGGTACTGTGTGTTAAGGGTTGTACTAAGGTACTGGTACTGTGTGTCAAGGGTAGTACTAGGTTACTGATACTGTGTGTTAGGGGTAGTACTAGGGTACTGGTACTGTGTGTTAGGGGTAGTACTAGGGTATTGGTACTGTGTGTTAAGGGTTGTACTAAGGTACTGGTACTGTGTGTTGGGGTAGTACTACAGTACTGGTACTGTGTGTTAGGGGTAGTACTAGGGTACTGGTACTGTTTGTTAAGGGTAGGACTAGGGTACTGGTACTGTTTGTTAAGGGTAGGACTAGGGTACTGGTACTGTGTGTTAAGGTTGGTAGTAATAGGCAGCGGGGTGGCTCATTGGTAAGGCATTGAGTGAGTTGCTGTGCTCAAGTTCCCGAGTTTGAATCTGGGCTTGGCAGGGTTACAGGTTGCAGAATATTAAAGAATATTCTACAACAGCTCATCTCATGGGACGAGAGCTGGTTAGAACCAGCCTCTAAAATTGAAACATAGAGGGGGAAATCTGGTGGTTAGGCGTTATCACGATCAAATCACCTCCTTGCATGACCGCTGATCCAAGAACAAGTGCTTCATCACACATTACTGAGCCAAAGATCTTTTATGGGTTTTAGTGTTATAGGTTTTTTTATATATTTAAAATTGAATATCTATAATTAAATCCATGTTTATCTCTTCATTAAAAAATTGAAGTGGCATTTTTAAAAACATATTCCGCATATACCTAACCAGATTTTGTTTTTTTTAAAAATGCCAGTCAGACCCCGTGTATTCTTGAGTCCTCACATATTATAATCCAAAATACTCCAACAGAATGAGGGAGCTGAGATATTTGCGAGCTCATCAGTTTGTTAACACATAAGCAATAAGTTTTAGAGATTGAGGTCTACAAAAGTCAGAGGTGAGCCACATCCACGAATATAGTTCAGAAACTGAAATCCCTAAAACGATCTCCAAAATATAAAGACACTTTAAAATGTTTATTAGCAGTATTCAGGCTAATATATTAATGATATTGCAGTATAAACCAAAATCAGGAACTCAAGGAAATTTAAAGATGGGTTACGAAAAAGAAATAAAGTACAGAGGCATCATATTTTAATTCTTTTTAAATCGACTCACATAACAGATAGATGTCCACTAATGCTCACCTCTTTCTCTTACTATGTTAGAAAATTCGAAACATCATTAAAAAAAGAAGAAGAAGAAAACCAAAGTACTTATATGTGCAAAAAGTATTTGATAAAAAAAAATATAAATTCATTATTAGCTACTTCAGTAATGATAAATAAAATAAAGATGCAGAGGTATATTTAAACACAAAGACATGCTCTGTGAGTTCTAAACGTGAACTGGCCGTGGTCCACTGAAATCAAATCAACTGATCGGAACGAAAGCAGAATGGAACAACAAAATAAAGGAACAATGGCCATTATATTGTTTTCCTCTTGTCACATTCCATACTCCATTGTTATAATGTATTCAAACAAATCTATGAGTGATGAGAAATCATGTTTCGTATACCATGTCACCTTCATAATTATTGATTTGAAGATATGTACAAAGACAACTTATTGATCCTTCTGATTCTAAAAAAAAAAAAAAAAACACATGCTGCAGTTGTCTTGATCATTTCTGTATTCAACGGGCCTCGCACGCTAATATTTTCCCAGACTAACTCCGAGGAGGATGCCTGGATCGAATTTAAAGTAGCCTCAACGTTCCTTCCCCGATTCCTGAGAAATGAACGACCTAGTAAAACAAAGTCTGTGTTAGGTATCTTAATCGTTTACAACGGATCGCATGTTTCATCATTGATGATTCTTGACCTATCTCAATTTTGTAGTAAAAATGAAATCAGAAAAAGAAGGTTTAACTTCCTAAAAACACATCGGTACGAAAAAGTTTTGAAAAATAATTAATGTACTTTCTTCAAGCTCCTGTTTTTTATAATATAACACTGATCTCTATAATGAAGCTTATCGAGAAAAAATAAGAAACAAATTAACGTTCACTTGTTATCTTCTTGTTGTCATAGTCTCTTCGATAGATTTCTCTCGATTAGGTTGAGATATTTCTTTAATTTATTTAAAGATTCCATACTAGCTCCTATAATCTATATTTTTCACACTTACGATCTACATTTTTGACACTTACTGTCAAGAATAAGACATTGACAGCAAACTACGCTAATGTTAAAGCAATTATCACTGAACATTAGGAAGCAAGTCAGGCTTCATTAACTTCTCAACACCACAGACATAAGTTACATGACTGGTTCCTACAAAGGAAAGTTTTACTTAAACATGATAAATCAATTCATTTGAAAACATACCTCTCCTCTCTCAGTTTACAATTAGGACAACCAAATTCCACAGACACTTCCTGGGATTGCCCCCCCCCCCCCCATTTGTATGGACTACAACCGAATTCCACTGCCGGACTTGGTACACTATCTGGGACCTTTTTGGGATTTTCAACATGTATGACACGGGGACCACTTGTTAAAATGAAAACAAAATTAACAAAACACTCAAACTTCTTTATCAACTTTTTTCTAAATCTTCTAAACTAAAACTAAAACATTAACTAAATACGTACTCATACTTAATAAAGCCCATATGGACAGACTCCTCACAGACATTCGGCATATTTAAACATCAACAAAATCTTTAAACTTTTCAGTCAAAATTGTTAAGACATATTACAATAACACCTTGTTACGTGGCTATCAAAACTTATTACAAATACCTCCATTTACCAACATTTGACCATCACATCACGACTCTTTACAAATATTTTTTATTGATTTTAACGGACATAGGGAAAGGTTAATTAGATACATGGCTGACACTGCCATGTACACTGATACGAAAATATTAGAAGGCGATGGATTCAATTACCATGGTTGTTTAAGAGAAGTCTCATCTTATAAACAACCATGGTAATTGAATCAAGCCTAGAAGAGGGTGCTTTCCAACCCCATGCTTGAAATTATTTCCTCATTCGGCCATCGCATTAGCTGATTTTCAGTATCTTGCTGATATATGTGACTTAATGATGAAACGACAAAAAAAAAATAAAATAAAAATGTCCAACAATAAATTTATAATGCAAGACCGTTTACCTTGCAGTTTCTTGCTTCTTATAATTTCAACGAAAATCCATTACATGGGTGCGAAAATTCGCCTACCCCACACTGTATTTGGACTAGAGTAGATAATTATACCCCGAGCTTGCACTCTTATAATAAAAAGAAAAAGAAAAAACCCTCCTTCGCTACTAACCTACTATAAGAACCTTAACTAATGAGTTGAGTTATCTCTTCAGGAAAAAAATTGTAGGTTTAATGGACATCGTTGAATGACCTTTAGGTTAAAATAATTTATGGTCTCTAATTCAACTTTCTATTTCGCCTCAATATCGAAGATAGATTGAAATTCAAGCAACCACTAATCCTTTATTGACTTAGTCCTTTTATTATTATTGGTAATAATAGTAATAGTAATATAATAATAGTAGTATAGGTCTACTACAATTTTTAATACATAAATAGAGTCAGATAAAAAGTAAAAAAACGGGATATATCGTTTCTTGATGACCTCGATTAGCAAAAAATGTACCTAATCTATATTTTAAAAAGTTATATTTTGTGTAACATATGTTTCAGTGATCTAGTAATACAATAACGATAAGAACTTAAATTAAAAATATCTTACAGAAGATAAACCAAAACGCATAAAAAAGTTTAAAATCTTGTAACATTGTTATTCCAATATTGGTCCGATTTCCAAATGACTTTTTTTAGTTGATCTGACTATTTTTCGGCTCTTTAGGAGAAGGAATTGTTCAAAAATGATGCCACGATCACGCATATTTATTTATGTATAATATAATATACCAGAAGAAGTCATGTTGACAAGGCTACATCGTCGGACATTGATTACACATCAATATTTGTTGAATGAACGACAGTACAACGGAGGTACCTTTTACAGATTAACATTTATTGACTGATAGCAGGCAGTTGTTAGGTATCAATATCTTATATCATTTGACCATCAAATGATAAATGAATAAACGATAACGCTGCCCACTTTCTGAAATATTTAATTATTCAAAACAAAGAAACATATGTATATGAGCATGTCTAAAAGATTATTGCCTATAAAAATACTAGTATTTACTACTACTATTTGTTTAAACGTGGAAAAAGTATACTTTTTCCTCCCTTTTTTTTTTCTTTAATATTGTTTTCCTGGTTTATAAACTGCATTTATCAAGCCTCATAAATCTAATAGGTTGAACTGTTATTAGTTATAAATAAAAACCAGCTATATACCTTGGCAAACATCACGATAGCTGTGTCTTGGCTGTAACTAATAAAAAAAAAAAAAAAAAGAAGCCCAGTTGAAAAACAACCAAAAGTTACAAAATAATTTCGAGATTTTTTCCGCCAGGTAGGTTCTTCCGTTATGCAATGACAGAGTTCTTTCATTCAAAAAACAGAAAAAGATTTGCTAAAACGCCTTCAAATAATGGGCTCAACGTGTTTTATGAGTTGACGGAATATTTTTCTTTTTTTCTCCTCTATATGTTTACTTGATTTTTTTCTTATTTCATATTTAGCCATTTCTTATTACATCCTTAGAGCCGTTATTGGGAATACCGAACGTAGAAATGAGAAAAAAATTATTAAATAAAGTGCCCCCTCTAATTGATTAATTTTTATGAAATTTTGAATGGCACACTGCGGGCATATAAATACATCAAATACCGAGTTTAGTCAAAATTTTTTCATCCGTTCTGGAGAAAGTTGAAAAAAAAAACCGTAAAAATTAGACAAAATTCATTAAATAAAGTACCCCCTCCGTTTGACCAATTTAGATGATTTTTTTTCTGTCACATCGCGGGCATATACATACATTAAATACTCAGTTTGATCAAAATCGTTAAAGCCGTTATTGAGTAAATAAAAAAAACACATGAAAGTGACACAAAATTTATTAAGTAAAGTACCCCCTCCGGTTGATCAATTTTGATGAAATTTTTGCAGTCATATCACGGGCATATTAATGCATCAAATATTCAGTTTAATCAAAATCGTTAGAGCCCTTTTCGAGAAAATCGAAAAAAAACATAAAAAGTTATAAAATAAAGTACCCCCTCCGTTTGAACAATTTTGATGAAATTTTTGCTGTCACATCCAGGGCATATACATACATTAAATACTCAGTTTGATCAAAATCGTTAAATCCGTTTTTGAGTAAATAAAAAAAAAACACATGAAAATGATTCAAAATGTACCCCCTCCAGTTGATCAATTTTGATGAAATTTTTGTAGTCATATCACGGGCATATTAATGCATCAAATACTCAGTTTTATCAAAATCGTTAGAGCCGAGAAAATCGAAAAAAACATAAAAAGTTATTAAATTAAGTACCCCCTCCGTTTGACCAATTTTGATGAAATTTTTGCTATCACATCCAGGGCATATACATACACTAAATACCCAATTTCAGGTTCGCACGGTTTATAGTTTTTGAGCTAGTCTGTTCACACACACAGACCATTTCGCGGGACTTGGTTAATTGGACTCAGGGGACCCCAAAACGTGTATTTCCGTTGAAAATTGGAAGTCGAAATTTTTCACGATCACAATACTTCCACTTACTATATATTTCAAATATAGGTGAGTGAAAGTAAAAAAAAAATAATGTCCTAAATACGATAATGAGGCCATTTAGGATGGTAGCGTTAATTGAGTTGGATGCGCTAATGCATTTGACCAATTTACGGTTCCTCAGCACCTAAATGACTTTTAAAACCGAGAATCGCGGACCGCTATCGGGTAGAGGGCCATGTACCACAGAGTCAGGTACCACAGAGCCATGTACCACAGATACAGTTGGTCTTCTAAGTTAAGTATCACAGAGCAATGCATCTCTAGAGGGATGAACTGAGCATTCGGGCAGCCTGGGAAACTGAACGGCTCCAAGCTGTCCTCCATTCCGACCATCTTGTATCTCTAACACTAGAGTGAGTGAATGTACATCTGGGCAGTGTCACGGGGCACATCTTTCCGGTGGCAAATATATATAGCTGCCACTCGTGTGACAGTACCATTCTTATCGATATCTCCCATCTACGTTATGGTCTGGCTTATCTGATCCTATTATTATAGCATATTTACTATTGAAGAGCCAACTTAGTGCCAGTTCGTGTCCCTGATCAACTTCATGCTTTATAGTTTTATCTTTTTTCATTATGTTTTTCGGTTTATGTTCTCTGTATAATCAATTATATTAATACACTTAAGAGCCTGAGAGGATATGATTCATAAATGTAGTATGTTATAGTATATTAAAATGATTATCTATCTTTGACATGAAGTTTATGCAACTGTAAATCTCGTTAGACAGAATAGTTAACTTGCAGCGTTCGAGCCGGCGGAATTGGTTCTCATTCCTATCTGCAAGGTCGTCTGCCTAACGCAATCATGACCCAGGTAATTGTTCTCTAATTCCATTTCCTTTCTCTTAATAGAATATTTCGCAAAGATTAAAAACAAAAACTGATAATACTAATTGAGGTAATAATACTAACATCGGTTGGAAATAATGGCAGAAAATGAGTAGCGTATTAATAATAATGAGCCTTGTTATTCATTCGACATTACCCGATTTTCAATTTCACTATCAACACATCACTTGGATTCTTATCTCATATGTGCAGGTTGAAATTTAAATAGTTATAAGAATTTTTTATGAGGTATCAGCCGTTGGCGATAATGAATTTGAGAGATCATTGGAATTTTTTACAAAGATTCAACTCACGTTTAGAACTAGAACTATACGTAAACAGCGATGTTCGAAATGTCAACTACAAATAGCGAAGAATAATTGGAGCCTGTTCCCTTCATAACTAAACCACAATAATTGCTCATAGTTTGTCTTAAGTAGTACAAGCTCATGCATTATGCAAGAGCAACACCACTTTAGGGATCACTTCTTGAAAGTACTTATGCAACGGCGTTATAAAGGGAATACAAATCGAACTGACGCTGCTTCGGAGAACAGGAAACTTTCGAACGAAAATAGAAACCATCTAAATGAATATCCAAATAGAAGAAGCAGATTGCTTGCAGTAAACATAAACTGCGCAAAACTTCGTAAAGGACCCTACTATTCCCGGCATCGTTGAAAAATGCGATCCTAAATTACTTTTATTTGAATACCGATTGCGAAGTACAACTGTTTATTTACTGTTAACATTTGCATGCCTCATTACCGATTTACCTATCGTTTTGTGTTGCTCCTTGGTTTCTACTTTCTGAAACGTTATTATTTTATATGTTGTTTATGATTTAGATATTAAGTTGTTACTATGTTCAAAACAATTGCCCTTTTGACTGAATCGAAAGGATACACAAGCTTATGAGATTTCTTTATATCCCCGTCCCAATATTGAGGCTCTTTGAATTGGTGCTGAAGTAGTGCTTTGTGGAAAGAGGCTTGACATTTCTATTCTTTACACCTTCGCCTCAGGTTTAAGGTTTTGTATACCTTTATAGAAACTTTTGTTTGAATAAAGTGTTAAATATTTACATTTAAATTGAATTGGTATTGGAAAAATTTCTTCCATGATCTTTATTTTTTCAGTGAAGAAGATTGTTCCTCTGATTTCGCCCCCTCCATTTTTTCAATATGCTGTGATTAAGCGGTTAATCCGATTCCAAAATTCATTAAAAAAAAAAAAACAGCTTAAATTTAAGTATTTCCTGTTATGACTATTAAAAAGTTGATCCCGCATTAGTGAAATAAACGCCTTCCATACTGGTGTCTGTAGCCCGTCATGAAGATGTGATTAAATAAGTTGGTTTGGGGAGAGAAATGGGGGAAGAATACGATCAATGAAGATAAAACACACATGTTATTCCTGTAACGTGTACCATATTCTTTTAACGTGTATTAACGTACCCGATGAGAGAATACATGCTCATCACGTAATTAATCACTTTTAAATTATAGTTACACTATTTGACCCCTGCGAAGCATTCGCACTCTAATCCCACTTAATTAAAGTAAGTAGTTAATTTACATAATTAAGTAAGTATGTAAATTAAATACACTTATAATTAGTAAGGTATAATGCGTATTTCGGCCGGCATGGACATAGGTGAGGGTTGAAGTAAAGAATAGATTTGTTTAAATTGTAGATTATTTATTTTTTGAAACCCCAAAATTCCTTTCCATTATTATCTGGTTAGAAGACGGAATACTTAAATTCACTTATCGGTTTCGCGGAAAGCAAGTGCGCTGATTCTATTGACTGAAATCGCATGTTTCAGCTTGTAACTCGCAAACGACGGCGAAAATCGGTAAAGTGTATATAACCAAAAATGTTCGTCTCAAAAAACAAAAAAAATGGCACCTTCGAAACAGCCCTGCGACCATTTTCGCTGAGTATTGCAGTTTTTTTTTTTTCGCTTAGAACTCGCAAGCGAAGGGGTTAATCTTAAAAACTTATAGGGCCGAAAATATTCTCCTTCAAAATCTGAAAATATTGACACCATTTAGAAACCTCTACTACCATTTTCTCGCGAAAACCGCGGATTCGCGCTAATAACTGGCAATCAAAAGCAAAATGAGTAATATTTTTTTTTCCGGTGTAACAGTTAAGGAAAGCTTTTAAATGATGTCTCATTCATGAAATTAGATGAATTATTAAGGAAGTTAAGGCGTACCGACAAAAAAAGGCTCATAGAAATAAGTATATGTTGTTAATAACTTTTACTAATAATGTAAAACTTTTTAGTGGTTCTACTTCTACTTTAATCATTTAATATAAACATATCACAATTAACGCCTTGTCCTGTTCAAATCTATAAAAGCAACGAATGTCGTAAATGGAATCTTCGAACTTTCTTCACACCACCCAAGTGCTATTGAATGCAAAATACTATTGTTGGACTTGCAGGCTGAGCAGCTCTAGTATTGAGGCCGCTGCACGATGGTGGGCCGATGTTCGCTCGTCTTTATGCTCTAGACTTTTATTTTCTCAATCCTTATCCAGGAATCTTTTATTGGCCCTTCAACTTTAATGCCACTCTATAAAACTTGATTACGTTTTTTTTTTTTTTAACCACTGGTTCGACGTTGAATTTTTCAATGTCTTTACTAAAACCTTTTACTGTCTTAACTTTAAATATTAATCGTCTGATTGCTGTTGTATGTATTTCCCAAAAGTGGATATCGTGCCGTCAATGCAAGATTGCCAGAACTCAAAAAAACAATTTTTTTTTATCTTTATACAACTGCAGCTTGGGAAACAACAAGATGGAAAATCGATACATTTTAAAACATTACATAAATTCAAAATATTTACGAATATTTGTTTTAAGTTTCATTTTTATTAAATTTCAATGCTAAGGTCACACTTTTGAAAATATATTGTTCGGAAACTAATGCTAGTAGTGATTGAGGTTTCTTAAAATGAAATATTTGCTGTTCTAAACTGAAATAACTGCTTCACGGTGGATTAATACGATTAAATGAAACACTAGAGATGCCATTTCCTCTGACAGTTATGAAACTAATAAACTATAAACTAATAAGCCAAACTAAATAAATAATTATAGTTTATTACCTGTTATATAGTGGTTAACATAGCAATCTACAATACTAAAGGTCGCGGATTCGCCTCCCACGGTGGCCAAAACTCTTGACTATGCTATCCTTCGGATAGGACGTAAAATGAAGTCCCCGAGCATTTAAAATGTCAGGTACTCGTTACAGATCCCTATTCTAATTATACCTGGATAGGCAAAATTTAGGACTCCCACTGCAACATCGTTCCATTAGCCTTAATGGCATAAGGTGACGTTAAACAAACATGAATAAATTGTTTTTTTTTAAATGAAATGAAAGTGAAATATGTTGTACTTCAAGTGCAATAGAAATAAAAAAAAAGCCTTATTTCACAGAATTCAACTTTAACATAAGTTGTCTCAAAATATGGAGCTTGGCGCTTAGTGCACTAAGGTGGTATATTAGCTTTGCACCAACTGTTTGGGGTAAAGCTAAACTTGTATTGGATGTACGATATAGAATATACTCTTTCGATAGAATATACATCGATAAATCTCTAGAGTATTAGGCTTCAAGAGTATAAGTAAACAAATTATGGTTTCTAGATTATACTATGTTTTGAAAGCCTAAATTAATTTATTTCTAATGATGCTAAAATGATAAGTCAATTTTAATTGCCAAACAATATAATTTTTCCAAGTCCAAAACCATAGACAAAACCAACCTAATAGACCAAGTCACAGAAAAAAATGTATTATAATAAAATACTCTTTGTCCAAAAATCTGGAATAAATCAATAACAATACAATGACCAAGAGACAAAATATATTATGAATCTATTAGTAGGAAACAGGTGAAGATGAATCATTCAACTTGGTTCTTGAATGGTATAAATTGTTTTTACATGATAGATATTATAACTTGTGTGAAATTATTTTTTCCATCATTTCCTGGACATCATGATGTTCAAATTCTCATGATAATTTCTACTGTCACCTACCCTACGCAATGTTTTCAATAGGCGAAGCTGAGGAAATTGGTTACTGACAAACAACTCGAGAAGTCTAAAACAATGACGTGAAAGTTATTTCGGCTCATGACTTCTTTAAAAATAGACGTGGCTCCTTGCTCAGTCTGCTAGGAGAAACCGTGTTTAGCCAAGCTGTTTCAGTTAGCGTAGTGAACGGATACAATAAAACAACTTATTGCTATACTTGTATTGTAATAAAGTATGTAAAAACTTTATATAAATAAATGAACATGATGATGTACAGCCGATATTCAAATAATTCATTTTAATAGGATGCATATCAAATGTATAATAACATCAAAGAGGGCTGAGCTTATTGGTTAATATATAATTAGGTCACAATAAATTTCAAGAACCTAAATTAAAATAAAACTCTACTCAAAACTGGAGTGGGAAAAAAGCGAAATTATTTTACATCAATAATGTAATGAACTATGTTTAGTCCGGTAATCGTATCAGAAGATTTCGGTTAAATCTGATTTTATGTTATTTAATGTCTTTTCCTTTAAGGCGATTTCAGTCTATATGTGTGTGAACTTTTTATTTCTTCATAAATAATAGACGTGGTTTGTTTCGAATTATACTAAAAATTGGGAGATTTTTTTTTTTCCTGGATCAAATTCAATAGATGCGAAAATAATGAGGAAAAGTAATAACAATTAATTCACGAAATTTTCTAGCAGACCCGTATATATGTTTATATATGGTGGGGTAATGGCCGAATGGGCAAACGCGTTACGTAATAGGCATTGCCCTCGACAACCAACATATGACAGATAATCCAAAGATAGCCAGTTCAAAACCCGGAGCCTGGGTATTGTATTGGTATCTGGGATCAATTCCCCTGGACCGAGAAACCCCGTATAGCCTAAACGGCAAAGAAGTAGAGGACCAAAAAAAAAAGTATTTATGCTTAGGAATTTAATGAAAATTTTAGCAAATAAATATGTGTTTCTTTTACGCATTACCTATTTTTTTTTCTAGGAGCGCTCCTGTGTAGTAATAGGGTGAGTTAATTAGTGACAACTAAAAAAGAAATTAAATATATTTTTATAATAAAAAAAAGTTAGTTAACTATTATTAAAAACTAATTAGAATCTTTCCAAAATGGGATAATTCGAAAAATTACTAAGTTAGGCACAGTTGCCAAAATATACTGTGAACAAATCAGAGAACAATCCTACAAGGTAATATCGTTACAGAAAAAGAAATGAAGATACACAAATATATATTAAAAAAAAATTCTTTGCATCGATTCTTTAATACGTAATTTGTAGTTCAAGTGTATTAGCAACAAAAGAAGATTCCATTGAAAAAAAATTGTTGGTTTGTAGCTTGTTGCGCTATGGTAATTGAGGTCTAGCGAAGACAGCCCTCTATCCGATCCCATTGCTAAATTATCCCAATCTCATACATAATAAACCGCTAATAAATCATTAAAATCAGCAGCTCCCAAGTTGGCGCTCTCTAAACTAACAAGTACGCTATCCAGGCAGCTAATACAAACAGCGTATCCTTGAGATATCTATCTATATATGGAGCGCCGGGGCGGGATCCCGATGATTGACGATCTGTGAATTAATCAAGCGGAGATAACGACCGAGCTGGCGAGTCGTTAGTGAGGGCAGCGCGCTGCGGCGAACTTCTTTGTTATCTACGTCTATCATCTCCCTTATCTTTACTTAATTCGTAACGTACACTTAGGAAAAGTCCTTTTGTTTGTACGTTGATGATAACTAATAATAGTGGCATGGAGTAACAGCTAACAACTTCATTTACGGTACCCGAGCTACAAGATCTGATTGTAACAAGTCTTACTTTCTATATTCCTTCGAGATAATAAGCAGCTATCAGCATATATTGTTAGAGGGAAAAAAAAGTGTAAAGTACACTTATTTATTAACTATATAGGATTAACTTTATAACTTCATTAAATTCATATACGTAAATACCACTAAACTAGAAAATCTGTAAATAAAAGTTCTTTTGTTTGTAAGTGTTCTTGCTGCCCTCTATAATATTAGTGTAATGAAGTAACAGCTTCATTTGTGGTATCCAAATCAATGCACATATTTTTGTCCTCTAATTTTTTTTTAAGTTCGAGGGGGGTTGAACTTCAAAAATCCACCCTCAGAGCGCCTACAATAAATAAATTTAAAAATAATAATAATTGTATGATCCAGGAATTTTATTTAACTAGTTGCTAGTCCTGTTTTCAGCAAAGTGGGGGGGGGGGGGTTCAAGGGGTTCCACCTCAAATATTTTGGCTTTTAAATCTTTTTGTTTTTTTTAAACGAATAATGCAATTAGGTAGTTATTATACCCTCAACATAACACTTTTGGTTGTTTAGATCACAGTTCTCCTTAATACAAGGTAATAATCTCAAATAAAAATGGTGCTATCAGCCAACCACATGATGATGAGAGAGGGGGTCATGCCCCTCCAAATTTCGGGCTAAAACCGCCCCTGGTTTCCAGTTCAACATTCATGAATCATGCATAACCACCAAGTCGGTCCTCCACTCAAAAGGACCCTCTTCGATCCACGACAGGAAAAATATTCACATATTTAATGTTTGTTGCGAAACAGCAACAGGTGGTTATTTTATGAAAACACATCTACCATCCGTTTTATGAAAATAGATGGAGCCTTTGAGATATTTACTCGATTGATTGAGATCCATGCAGTTCTTTTAAATTACCCCACTTAGGCTCTTATAAAGTAAAAGGGGTGGGCTTAAACAATTTTTCTCCTTTGAGAAGTAGTTCTGAAATCTCTCTACCTGATCAGCTATTGAGGTTTACTTAGAGAGCAGAGGACCGCCAAGAGGGATGGCGGGATGGCCGAGTGGGCAGGATTAGGATTAAAACACATTGCCCCCGATAACCGACATATGATGGGAATTCGAAGATAGCCAGTTCAACGCCTGGAACCAGGGGAAATTTAATAATAATCGGCATTAATCCCAACCCTCTCCCCTGGCCCGGGAAACCACGCATAGCCTAAAGGCGAGGAAAGGAGGACAAAAAAGAAGAAAAAAAACTCGGAAGCTAATGCAGGAGTTTTGATTGGAATTAGCGACCCGATCGCTAAAAGTTTTCTACTTAGACTGAAAATCTTATATTTGAAGTGACATATTTAATTATCATTACTATTAAACTTCTAACATTTTTTTGTAAATTGCAAAAAATAATAAAACATTTTATTGATAAGGAACATATATTTGTTAAATATTTTTAGTATTTATGGCTTTTAATTAATTTTAAATATAAAGTTTTGATAGATCGAAAGTTTTATATTTATAAATCATATCTTAAAATATAAATTATATATTTATATATTATAGGATCCTCTTTGTGGATGGTCAATTTCTCATGCTCAGGCGTCGAATGAAATGGAATCATGCAAAACATATCATGGGGTATCTTATGTTTTTCTAGCTTAATGTTACTTGCAAACATTTCAAAAGAATCAAATCATTTATCTTCGCAAATTTTGCGAATCTCCAAACTTTGGCACATTTCAAGAGAGTGATAGCCATGAAAAACGTAATAGCTTTAAGGAGTTGAGTTCTGAACTTTAAAAAACAGGGAAAAGCCCAAATGCTGGGATTTTGATCGACTAACTCTTTCTTTCTTTTTTTTTGTAACAAGAGAAGTTTAGCTGCTTATTGGTTACTGAACTCAGAAGATCGATGCATCCGAGTCGAATGACCTCTGACGGTCATATGAAAAAGAAAGATTTGATTAACTACATTCTTTTTTTTTTTTTTTTTTTTTAA
Source organism: Aelia acuminata (assembly GCA_911387785.2). Lineage (NCBI taxonomy): Eukaryota > Metazoa > Arthropoda > Insecta > Hemiptera > Pentatomidae > Aelia > Aelia acuminata. The sequence goes on along the minus strand of OU426979.1, from coordinate 36,934,699 downwards.
TATTCCTTTAAAAAATAATATGAGTATTATACGAAAGAAGAAGCCGTTTTATGATACGTCATTTATGCGACACATCAGGGAATTTTCTAATAATCACTATCAATTTTAAATAAACTTTATTTATTAGATAGTTATGACAACTTTATGATTGTTAAACCGTAAACTGTTGGGAATGCTGATGTCCTTGTAGCGAAAATAGTTATCCATTTATGAAACTTTTCTGTTCCCACACATTATTAAAATGTTATTCCATAAAACAACCAAGAATCGAAAATACTAACCTTTATGTTATGCGCAGTTATATAATTGTTCAAATAAAAATATCGTTTATCATATTTTTTGTAGTTAATATAGAGCAAGCAATTTTTCTATTTTATATTCATTTAGTTGAATTCAGCTGTTATGATTGCATTCGATATGAGTCAAGGATGGGATTATTTTTCAGGACGTTAGTAGAGTTATCGATATACATAATTTTATTATTTTTTATTATGGTCTGGAACTTTCGTTTGCATTCATCTCAATTATTAACTTTCTTATATTATTGAAAAACCGTATGAGAACACAATCGCCACTAGAGATTCAATAAAAAAAAAATTATTTCAAAATCAGTTCTGAATATTGTTGGAGAAATTACTTGTTTAAAATATAATCGTCAATGAGAAACACCATCCCCTCCCATTTTTATTTTGTAATTATTTAGATTGCAATTTTTTTTTGTGAATTTTATTTTTTAATTGATAGAATTTTTTTTTCTATCTAGTAGAAGCAGATAAGAATGCACCTTCTACAACGTCACAAATAATAATTTTTAATTTCTTGCCTATTTCCTCTTCTTGGACTTTTTATAAATCAGAACCAATCAGGCTCTTTTTTGAAGTATTAACAATTAAATAGTTGCCACAGTTCGACTCATTTTTATTAACGATCTTCAACTTTACTAGGCAATTTCGCAAAAGAATTATTAGTAGATTAAAAAGTTCATTTTTGTCCATTACTCCAAGCACCGTGAGGCTTCGAAATGATTAGAAAGTTTTTAGCCAGAACAAAAAGTCCTATTTGAAATGTCCCAAAAGTTATTGGATTCGCCAGAAATACGTTTTTACTTTCCTAATTGGGAAGCGGAGTCTAACGTTAAATATGTTGGGGCGCAACTAGATTAATGTTTTAATATTGATATTAAAAACCCTCGATGTCGAAAATAATATCGATGTTTAAATACTTCTGGTTATTAACTGGTTATTGTTTGAAATTTTATGTTTAAATTTTTTTATTATGGGTATAGTGGCTGTTAACCGTATTGGAGCAATCACCAGGACAATCTCATCTTTACCATTTATTGATTATTTACAACGTTTCGGCTATGTCGCCATTTTCAAGTCTCAATTTGAACAAAGATGCAATTAATCCAGCTTTAAACAATGCCTTCATTAACTCAACATAAAACTTCTTTTTTTATAAATTAAATATATATAAACCATTAACTGGTGTCGTCATTTAAAAAGTTCAGACTTAAATTTATATATATTTAATTTATAAAAAAAGAAGTTTTATGTTGAGTTGATGAAGGCATTGTTTAAAGCTGGATTAATTACATCTTTGTTCAGATTGAGACTTGAAAATGGCGACATAGCTGAAACGTTGTAAATAAGCAATAAATGGTAAAGGTGAGATTGTCCTGGTGATTGCTCAAATACGGTTAACAGCCACTATACCCATAATATAAATATCCCAGGAAATTAAGAAACCAATTAAGTATATATTGGATATAATTTTTAAAAAAAATTTATCGACATCGATGTTTTTCTGTCGATGTCGGATCTGTACGGCGTAGTACCCATACACATTTCCCAGCACATGGCTAAATGTTTTGAATGGAACAGTTACTCCTTTAGAAGGTGACGACCCAAAGCGCCCGGCAAAACAGGCTCCTTTTAAAGGCCCCATAGCAGATTCCCATCTTCTTCTACCCATCCTTGTTCTGTTATAATTACTACATCGGGTTGCCTTCCATTACCCGTAACATAGCATTATTCCAGTTTAATTGCACTCAAGATAACATAATGTATGTTATAATATAATTATTGCTACTGAAATACTCTCAACTGTGCAGTTTTAATTGTCTTAATAAGTGTGGTTTTAACTACATGCCTCGTTGCCCATCCAGCAAGTAGAGAAGGACAATAGGGGTAATTAAATAAAAGTCCCTTCTTTGCATAGTTTATGTAGTTACATAGGGAATGCGAAAGGGTATAAGTGCCTTAGAGAAAATTATCCAGAAATCATATGATTTATAGCCACTAGGGTGAACTACGTTCGGCGCTTACACCCATGCTGTCTCTCAAACGTTCCATGAACTACTTTATATAAAAAAAAAAAAAAATTACTTTTACCCATTTCTGAAGAACGGCTTGCACACATAACAATTTGGCATTTTTTTTTTTTTGGCACCCGTGCCGAAAATACCCTAATACTAATACCCCTAATACCCTTTTGCATTTCCAAGCTTCGGTTATTATTAAAGGTGTTAAAGGTTATAAAATGTGAAGCGGTTCCATAAGTTAGACACTGGACTGACTTCGAGGCCCAGATTGTTCTCAGGATAATGCTTTAGCTACTCTGTATCACTCCAGTATCTGAATATGCTTTAGCTACTCCAGTATCTGAATATTACGATACACGTTTTGAACTGTGCGTGAATTCTCGCAATAGAAAGACAAACTGCTTTAGTTCTTAATGGCTAAACTCTGGAATGTTATCCTTATGAAATATGAATACATTATGCAATAAAAAAGTTCATTTGATCCAAGTTCCGATTCCGTACGGAAAGAAGTGAAGTATAATTTTAGAATTTTTCAACGAATAAAAAAATATTGCATAATACTGTACAAAATAATTAAAACCGAATTAATTAAAAGTTTTTTTTTTAACCCTCAAACATCCTAAGAATTCAGTCATTCCAGTGCAAGGTATTGAGGAAAAAAGTAGACGCACCATACCGACCATAAGGACCCGAATATACCGACAGTTATCGACACAGCCACACAGTACTACAAACACTTCCACCAAAGACTAACTTTTAACATGAACCCCTTAGCACAGATACAAACATCAAACATAAACCCTTATATTCCACCACGACAACTTTTGAGCCGGTGGCCAAGGAATATACTAACTTAGTATAAAGTTAGCAATTCATCCAGTAGGAATTCAACCGATTTGCTTTTTGCTAATTTGCAGATTGCAAATCGCACAAACTGACACATTTTTGTTTTGTATAAATAATAATTTTTCTGTATTAATATTTTTTTTTTAATGAAACAGTAATCGACTTAGTACATTAATAAAAGGGACTTCCTAAGAACGCAAAGTTGTCTTTCTAGATAAATGAGAGGTAATACAATTAAGAACTAAGAGTCCCGTAAACTAAAAAATACCAGATAACAAAAACTTCGATCAACATCTTTTGACATTTCGGAGCCAAACGTTTTAGCGAAGCCCGCAGTAAAATTTAACTCTAAAGATTTACTGCTTCCTAGGTTTCGAACTTTCCTTAAAAGTTTTCAGTTCATCCTGGTTCAGGATGCTGAGAGAAATGATTCGCTATAAACCCTTTCCTCTTGCCGGCTTACAGGAAGTGCCCATTATCAATGACCTCAGTAAAGTGAAATGAACTTTTCTTCTTTTCCGTTCGAAATAGGAACATGCTTCAAATGAGCTGTTTTACTGGAAATTAAATCAGGAAACCAACCAACTAGAGTTTAGCCATTAAGAACTTAATTACCCTTTTTTATAACCATTTGTTCCGTTATTTATTTGCTAGGGATGAGCCGCGTAAATTACATCAACTTATTAATCAATTCTTTTGTTTGAAAGTAAAATATCGTATACCTTCCCTGAGCGAGTGCCGTGGATAATAGTATTAAAATGAGATTTCTCATCCTTCAGAGAATTATTTCCAAGAAAAAAGTTCATTTGCTGCATTGTACTTATTAGAATCCAAAGTGATTCTCATTCTTTTGATTAGTCAGTATATAATTATAGTTTAATATCTTTGTATAGGTAAGGATAAATAAATTGCGATTCGCAATTTTTTTAAACCCAAAAAAATTGGTAACTGTGGCAAGAATCAGGTTTTAGAGAATCTAGCTTTAGAATAGAACTATGTAAAAAAAATAAATATAATAATAAATAAAAAGGAATTATTTGATAAACGCTAAGTTTTTGGTCTCTCTTTATACAGAATCCGGCCCGAAAATGAATTGTTTTTATGCATCGAAATATTTAAATAATTAGTCCTATATATCAAATGAAAATTTTAGGATTTAGGAATTGGAATTTTTCAATTTATCATTAAATTCTTCTTTATTTGATACCACTTTTCTCAAAATCCTTCGCTCCTCAGATGTGCAAGGCTCCTGCACTATCTCTTATGCAATAGCATAGATTTGTTAACACTCAATCCTTCTATATCCTCATATCCAATTACGAATTGGAGAAGAATGACTTTCTGGTTTAAATAATTTTAATTATTTAATCATCCCAGGTTCACGTAAACATTGATATTCTGTCTCAACCCTTAAAACACAACGTTTTGGTAACAGCTTTAATTAGGTCATATATCTGACACCTAATTAAAGCTGTTTTATGTTTTCTTTTATTGTATTCTTTTATGTATTCTTTTATTTTTATGTTTTTCTGATTTTATCTGGTAAATGCTAAATTTTAGGTATCTTTTTATATAGAATCCGGCTCGAAAAGAAATTGTTTTTACGCATCGAAATATTTAAATAATTAGTCCTGCACTATATCAAATGAAAATTTTAGCATTTCGGCATTGGAATTTTTAAATTTACCATTAAATTCTTCTTTATTTTATACCACTTTTCTCAAAATCCTTCGCTCCTCAGATGTGCAAGGCTCCTGCACTATCTCTTATGCAATAGCATAGATTTGTTAACACTCAATCCTTCTATATCCTCATATCCAATTACGAATAGGAGAAGAATGACTTTCTGGTTTAAATAATTTTAATTATTTAATCATCCCAGGTTCACGTAAACATTGATATTCTGTCTCAACCCTTAAAACACAACGTTTTGGTAACAGCTTTAATTAGGTCATATATCTGACACCTAATTAGAGCTGTTTTATGTTTTCTTTTCGCCACCTGTGACATGTTTATGATAAAAGTACAAAAAAATACTCTTATAGTTTTATTACTATTTAATTTCTTATTAATTAAAGTACAAGTTATAAGTTGTAAAAATGAAAATTATACTCTATCATTACTATTGGTTCCTATAAAAAAAAAACAACTGCCAGTGCTATTATTTGGTAGCTTGGGAACTTGCACTTGTGCACTAATAAAACAGGTTTATTATAAAATTTGACTCTGAAGATCTTGGATTTATAAAAAACATCGATGTTAAAGTATACTTGTTTTTGTCCAAAACATCGATGTTAAAACATATTCGTTGTTTTCATATATCTATCTATCTTATTATTAGCAATAGAAAAAATAATCAAGGCATTAATTTGGCTGTTAAATAATTTTTACACATATATCACATGAAGTGGGCACCCTATATTTAACCTTTGTAGTAACTAGATAAAGCTATGTAGGGGCATTTCCTGTCTCTCAAATAACATACTGTCGATCAATCCCTTTCTTTACATCACTCCCGCGATTCCTTTAAGTTTATGGCATTCCTTCATTCAAGGTTGTTTGGTGCATTCCTGTTGCTTCTCCCTGTCTAGGCTTTTTTTGATGCTCGGCCGTAAAATTGTGTTTGGTAGAAACAATCTAAGATAGCTTTATTATACGCTACATTGTTAGATTGTTACATCATGTGTAAAAAGAGAAGCGGAAAATGAAGAAGAAAGAAAAATGAAAACATAATTTTAATTATTATTTCTAAAATAAGTTATTTCCTATCTTAATTTAAGAACATCCAAATGTATCTTCAGCACAGAGCAGTCAATTGGTATAATAATTATGTTTTCTTTTCAGTAAAGGACATTAGAAGCTAGCTTTCTTTTTATTCTTTAGATATTGGGATAATGACGACAAAAATATTATATATTAATGATATATATCATACCATTAATGATAATATTTATTAATTTATTATATTTAGACAAAACTTGTCGAGTAAATGAATAAGAAAGGAGACCATAAACTCAATGATTCTCGCTCCGTCCTTGGCTCTGTTTACATCATGCCTTTCGCATTTCCACCTTTATTTTCTATCACCTTAACGAACCCTAAACATAAATTACAACACACCAAATTTTTCGAGGATATTCGAAAGAATTAAACATTTATATGATTGTTAATTTTCAATATCAGGATGTTTTTCTGTTAACTATAGTCCTAGATTTTTTAAATAATTTATTTTTGAAGAGAAAAGATTTGGCTCCGACGGGAATCGAACCCGGGTCTACCGCGTGACACCGCGCATGTAACGCGGAAGACCCGGGTTCGAACCGCTCATGTCATGCGGAAGACCCGGGTTCGATTCCCGGCGGAGCCAAATCTTTTCTCTTCAAAAATAAATTATTTAAAATAATTTAAAAACATGGTGGTTATCCACAATAATGAGTAAATTAATATAATATAGTCCTAGATTTTTTCCTTCTTAAGCAGAAGATAAGTAGTATAAAAGAAAAGTCCCAAGGCAGCTAAAATACAAAAAGCTGATTCCTAGGTGGTTTGATAGCTACCATAAGCCAAACGGTAAATAATTAATACCTACTGTAAATGTTGTGCATAAATCAAGCTAAAGGAGTTGGATCAACAGATATTGCAGGGCCTGTGACTTTTCCTGAAGATTTTTCTAGGAACAATCGTCTTCAAAATAGTACAAATGACTTTGAATCAGATTTGAGACAATATTCATAGATAAGTAAAAATGCAAAACTTGCTCTATAAAATGCAGCGGCTTATGGCAACCCTTGACAAGCATGTAAGATTTCACACTAAAACGAAACTAACAGATATAAAGATGTACTAAATTTTATTTTTTATTTTTTTTTTTAATGCAACCTAGAAATGTACCTATCTATATTTGATAGTACATGGAAAACATATCAACGCTCTCTTCGTATTCAAGATATTTTCGTATCGAGTTTTCCATTCAAAAGAAAACGATGGTCACTCTTCCATGTCTGTATTCTTTGTTGAGAAATATACCAAGGACTACTTCTCCATTATTTGGAATAAAACATAATTTTACAAATTAAGGCATTTGTATTTGGTATCTTATTAAAAAAAGTTAGATTTCCATAATGTTCAATGAAATTTCTTTTTCCTTTTCTTCTTCTTCTACACAGAATTAACTATTAATTGGAATGTTTGTTTAGTTTAACTACTCTAACATTTATTTTAAGAAAAAACAGTTTAAAGATCCGAGTTTCTTTTTTTTTTCTAATAGGTACTTCTTTCGTCAATAATGAATTTTATCAATACTAACCTAATTTATACAGGTAGTATTAATAAAAAAAAAAAATATTGAAAAATATTCACAAGCTAAATCTTAATGTACCTAATTATTTTAATCGAAACAAGAATTGATATATGAAGATTATTTTGTTATATTTTTTTATTTGTATTAAAGCTGAATTATAATCATGAAAGTCATTTATTCAATTTACAACGCCCATATATATATATATATATATATATATATATATATATATATATACATACAAACTGTTCGTTTGTTTATTTATGCAGAGTGCAATTGAGATTATAGACATCGATATGGAATCGCATCAGAGGCTTATCTCTTCCAGAGAGGAACACTTTAGTTGATGGAGCGTAAATAGCCGTTTCCTTTATTATCTGATCCCGCCTTTCGATTCGCTAATTGTAGCCATTACATTCCAAACGTCCGCCACCTTGTAATCATTCTGAATATATTCCGACTCTACAATCATGGAGGCTTGAGTTGGTAACTAACTCCTTTCGTAGTTTACAACCGCTGGCTCGGTGGAGAAAAATCCGAGAAGGTTGTGGAAAGAATAAACAAGAGAATATCTTATCGTGAGTTCCCTCCGGGCCATACCATAAAAGCTAAGAGAACGTCGCCTGTTTATTAGTTAAACACTTTCTTTTCTTTTTGTTGTAGTCTAATGTGGGATATGGTCAGCCATTAATTCCAGTTTGGATCCTACTCATCAACCGACATTTTCAATTAGACAAAGGAGCCGCTTTAACGAATCCTTATTCGGTGGAAATAGTTAGGACATCGTGATATTTATGAACTGAATGCTCTGCCCAGGATTATACCGAATTAGAGTAGTATGTTCAGTAAATAAAACTTTCTTTTTAAACTGATGACATTTATAAATAATGTACAGTACAAAAAATAAAAAAATTAAAATTGTACTGTAAAAACAAATGTTCATTTACAAATCAGAGATCATATTGTAACATTAAACAAAAACATATAGTTTAGAATTATTGGAGTGAACCAATAGTTAGAACAAACTGTCGTAGCACGTGTTTGTGACTACGATGTTCGAGTACCATCTACGCCGGCCCAATAGTTCTAGACTCTCCTCCTTACGACTATATATAAGGAGCGATGGACTGGGGATTCAGTCTTGGTTCTGAAGCGCATCATAAGATTATTTCTGTGTTACGAAGTGATAATTTTTGTAAGCTGTCTAATTATGTCTGTTATCATAATTTTTGTGGCATTGAAAGTTGTAATTTTTGCAAGTGTTACAATATTGATCACTCCTTTCAACAACTTCATATATTTTGATTTATATTTCTTTTATTATTTATATTTTTAATTTTATTTGTATATATGTTTTTTATGAATGATTTCTAAATGCGCTTAGAAAGCAGTTATCTTTGCAAAAACATCAAATTTGTATCTCAATCCCAAAATAATCTATTACATTTTTAACAAGAGCGTCAAAACTCAAAAGGGCTGTTTTAAATATTTTATATATTCTTCTTCTTCTTCAAACAGGGACAAAAACTCAGTTCTTATCTAAACGATCGATCCTTTGTTAAGAAATTATATTGGAAACATGCTATCTATTTTGAGCACATTCCCTTCTAATTTTTAACTTTAAAATACCATTCCTGAAAAATCTTATTTTTTTTTTTAAATATCACATTTGACACATAGTATGGTGCGTCTACTAGTTTCCACAATACCTTGGACTGGAATGACTGAATTCTTTGGATGTTTGAGAGTTTTGCAGAACCCTATATTTCTATCCAGTATGTCCATAATGGTCATATTAGTACTTTGTAAATAGTAAGTTTGTTGGTTATTGATAATTTCAAACATCTGTCGAGTAACCTAGATAATATTCCGAATTGTTTAAGTCCGATGTGAGTTCTCAATGTCAGTCTCTTGTCCAGGTGAAGTCCCAAATATCTTACAGCTTGCGATTCAGGGACTTACTGAATTACTGCACAAGGACTTACTTACTGCACATAAACCGACAAATAACATTGTATTAATAATAATAATAAAGATATTACATTGTTGAAAGGAGCGAGATCTTATGTCCTGACAAATTACCCGCCACCTTACTTTCTCTTATTGAATGTATGTGATAATGAATGATTTTAGTATATAGTTTTCCATTGAATAAGCAGTTTGTCTAGTAAACAAATGTGAGATATCACGACGGTATCCATGTCTAGTTTTGGTCTGGTCTTGCAATTCAATGATTTTACTGTAGGTACCAAGAAAGTACTAATTAGTGTCAGAAACTAGTGAAAAATATTGTTAAAATATGCACAAAGGTTAATATAATTTGAAAATGTATGCATCATGGATGGATTCAACCTTTCAGACTTCTGTACACTTGTTTATTTATTTTCCATGAAATAAAGTTTAAGACTAAATCTTCGTCATTTTGCAGAATAAACCTATATAAAACCAGTTTTCTTTTTAAAACATTTTATTTTATCCAATTTTAGTTTTTATTTGATATACAACATTTGGTAAACATTTTACTGTATCATAATGTTTTGGTTTTTTGTGATACTAATCTTTGATACAGACGGCAAGTGTGTTCTTCATTGTTACTAATGTTATCAGTATATTCTAAATTTTTTTTAGACCGATTCACTCTTGAAATAGATGTAATAGTTCAAAATTATGATATATACGATGAAAACTAATTTAAAATTTTTTTTAGAAGTCAGAATAGTTTAATCAATCGCAGACACCAGTGTAAACATATAAGAAACCAGGTTTTTATTCTAACTGAGTGAATATCGCATTGCATTCGTTAATTTTACGAACTTTTGTAGTTATTGTAGAGAATTTTGCAGGGTAATTTCAACTGCATGACACTAGTAATTCGTATAAGGTAGGAATATCTGCAATGAGAAATGAAAGGTTCCTGGCGCGCTGCAACCAGAACGCCGGTTTCAATTGGACAAAGATCAAATCTAGAAATATAAATGAGTAATTATGAATAGCATTTTAGATAAATGATATTTATTACCATTATATTAACCGCATTTTTAAAACGAATCGTATTATATTTATAGATCTTTTGCGGGTATTAATCTAGGATCATGCTGATTTTTAATATACATATAATATAGTATAATTTCTGAACATTTATTTGAACGTTGAAAAATGAATAAAAAAATACAAAACAATTATTGGAAGTGTTATTTTTCATTAAACTTGAATTAAAAATAATAATAAATAACTTCCGGAAAAATTATTAAAAAGAAAACTTATCGTTATTGCTTCTTTTCATTTTTTGCTTAAACACTTCAAATCACATTATATTTGTTTTAGAAAAATTCCAGGTTTTAAAAACTGTTATTTAATGCTAGAGAGCAGTCAAGTCTTCCATATAGTTGAGAAATCACATTTTTTCTGAACATTTATTTATGAAGTTACTATAAAAATTGCATTACAGGTTTCTTTGCTCTAAACCAGATATAGTTCTTGACATCTTGCGTTTTTTCTGTCATCGTGTAGTATAACTATATTTTCTGTTAAGGATATTCCTATAGAACATTATTTAATGTTGGAGTTTCTTTAACATGAAACTATGATTAAATTAAGCGAAGAGATAGTACAAAAAAATAATTTTTGTTCGATAAAAAGATTTTTTTTTCTTTTCGAACTCACTTGTAGAAGAGCGATGACGATCCTTGTAGACCCGCTCTGTACCGCTATGGTACTGATGGTGGAGGTACCCTCCATCCCTTGCTCACGAACCACCAACACAACGAACTTACATTCGATACAGAAGAAGCACGGCCGGCTGTCGGCCCGCGACTGAAGCAACAAGCAGCCGATGTTCGGGCCGAGCGATCGCGCGGCGGAAACACACGAACGGATCCCTTTGGCTATTTACAGTGCTGATCTCTCCTCCATGCTTAGTTTAACTAGATCACTGGCCCTTCTGTTTCCATTACGGTTCTCCCGATTTCCTGCCAAAGAACAATCCTAGGAGCTAGCAGAGCCCTAACAATTTTTTGTTCACATAATTCGTCAATTATTTTTAGAAATCTTATATATATAATCGCAAGGGCCATATGTTTGACCTCATAAATCTAAACTTTTACAAACGTTGCATTTTAGCCAAATAACCAACATATCTACTTTTTGTGTAAATAAATACAATTGAAAAAGTTAAATAATGAATAGAAATCAAATAAACTGTGTAAAAATAGTCGTGACGTATTTCGAAAATAACTTATTCGATTTGAGCTGTAAAATTTCAAAGACACTTGCTAAACTTAGCCCGATCAGGAAAGTGAAACACGGCACTTTCATTAAGGGGCAATAAAGTGAGCAACGCCTTAAGGTCTTTGAAAATAAAGTACTACATAGAATATTTGGGCCGAAGAAGGATGATTCAACAGCAGAATTTAGACGGCTACACAATGCAGAATTGCGTGAACTGTACCTAATAAACGTAATTTAAGTCGCAAAATTGCGAGTCTTAGTTTCGGACGAATACCTAAAAGATTGATATAGGCTTTGTCAACTGGAAAACGTCCGATGGGAGGGTTCGATGAGGGCTGATATTGTGGAGTAGGGATTGGACGGGAGGAGGTGGATGGAGCTGTGTAGGGAGCGATTAGTGGTTATAAATTCATATAAAATGTAAGCCCATATATTTGTTACCTCAAAATTTGAAAATTAACAGATGGATAAATCTGAAACTTTTACAGAACGTTGCTGTTTAGTCAAATAACTGCCATACCCATTTACTTTTGTTGTCAGCGAAGATTAACGATCCTTTCCTATTGCACAGTAATTTAAAGCAAACTGCTATGCGTAATGATGTTTTTGGGTAAATTTCACCGAAATATATTAATTTATTTCCCTAAAAGCTAATATATACAGTAAACCCTCGATATAGCGAACTGGTAGGGGGTTTGATATTCAGAGTTCGCTATATCGAGGCTCGTTATAACCGAGGATTCTTTTTTTTTTTTTTTATCTTTTTTTTAGCCAATGGCCGCACTAATTTTATCATATTTAGAATGAAATTCATTCATTAGAACTAGTTAAATTAAAACACATTTATGTAATTTATGTTTAGTTAAACTACATATAAATAAACAATGAGATTCATTAATTTACCTATCAAGTTCACTTGAGAGTTCTTTAGCCTTAGGTTATTATTCAGATAATACAGAATGGTTAATAAGAGGATCTGAGATTGGTATTTGAGATCTCATTTGTTTAAAGCAATTTATAATTTTTTTTCCAAATATTCATGAGCCGCAGAGCGCAGTCGTTTATTTGATGCTGAAGTTAATCCTTGGGCTGCGGTTGAATCTATTTTATCTTTGTTTTTTATAATGGTTGACAATGTTGATTGGTAAATTCCACATTTTTCTGCGATGGTTTTCTTACTTAGAATTCTCGATTCAATATCCAGGAGAATTTTTAATTTTTCCTTGATTGATAAGGATTTACGTTTGTGATACATGTCTACCAACGAACTCATTGTGTATAAATAAAAAAACAGTAAAAACGACTACAGAACACTGATAATACAGAACTCCAACCAAAACTGAGCTAGTTTTGAGAAAAAAGTCAATGGAACCAGAGAGGGAGCAAAAGGAAATACGATGAGTAAAAAAACACCTCAATTCTAGAAACTGGAGCTACTTCGTCTTCCCGCGCTCATTCTAGGTAATACAGTAAAAAACAAAAATTAATAAAAATTCTAGCAGTTCGTTATAACAGAATATAATAATTGTCAGGCAAATTTAGTTCGTAGTTCGCACTAACCGAGGGATTTCGCTATAACGAGGGGTTCAGCAGAAATATAACGGTAATTTTAGGGATATTTTGGTTCGCTATATCGAGGTGTTCGTTATATCCGAGTTCGTAATAATGAGGGTTTACTGTATTAGAGTAAGACACAGCAAAGCATGGTCCGGTTTAGCTAACAGTTATATAAAATAAATATTATGAAAACCTGGTGCTTTGTGCGCATCTCATAGCTTCCACTTACAACCCTTCTTTTTTGACTAAAATTAGACAATTTTTTTAAAATGGTATAATTAAGTACTACCGGAGGGGGAACACTTAACTTTATTTTTCTTTGAAAAATGTGTTATTTTTTTTTTTTTTTTTGGAAAGTTTGGTCAGTAATTAATACAGCAGTGTACCAAGAATGATGGAGTTGGCCCAATTTTCTCGTTCACTCCGTACTTTCCAAGAGTTCGTTTGAATATCTTTATATGAATATTTTTTTTTAGGATATTATAGAAATAATAATCGAGTTTTAGACTGAACGATCATGTTTTTCGAAGTTACATCGTAAATAAGGATCGATAGAAAGAATTCATGACAGCGGCCGATAATAAATTAGAACTGAATTATCTATTTTGAGTACCTTAGTATTTTTCTGAAAGCGACGAATATATTTTATTATCCTCAGGCAGGGACATTTATTCGTGCTTTATTTAAATCAATAGTTTACGTACGATCCAACAAGCTCTTGAAACACGTCAACACACATACACACGCTGACGCGAGACTAGGATAATTTGACTCAAGGGACCCCAAAACATATATTTCCATTGAAAACCAGAAGTCGAAATTTTTTACGATCGCAATACTTTCCCTTAATATATATTTCATACATAGGTAAGTGAAAGTAAAAAAATTTGTAACAGATTTCGAATATAATTTATTCGGTTTGAGCTGCAAAATTTCAAAGAAACACCGAAATTAGCCCGATCAGAAAAGCTGAACTACCTGAAAAGTATAGCTTTAAGTCATCTATAATTTCTTTTGATATTAATTTTTACTAACCATACCGTAAAAATTCAACTTTAGTACCTCGCGATCCCAAGCTTTTGGTCGTTAAAATCAAACTTATTCAGGAACTACATGAGAAATATCTCACTATGCCAAATATTTATATACCCCTAACAGTCGAGAATACGTCTAAATTATCGAAAATACTGCAGAAACTTCCACGACAGACAGAAGGCGTCATGTTATTAACTTGAACATTGCATGGACGTGCACACTTAGGTTATGGCAAAAATGTTTTGCTGAAATATCAAGTTCCAATTAAACTCATGTGGTGTATATAATAATCTTAAACAAAATTACCTTTTATTTTCGCTATGTTGAGAACGGAAATGTTCTCGAAGGTGAAGCCTGCATATATTAAGTAGGTACGTGTAAACCGTTATTGCATAATCCTTTTCATTGCATATGATGTTCAAGGATATTTTTAAATGAAGCTAAATTATTCAAATCCGTAAATGATACAAAGTAATGAGTAACTCCCGCATTAATTAGCTTGCCACGATATAAAATATTTCTTCAATTTAAACTTTAAGGAATAAGACTCAACTATCGGTATTAATGATAAATGAGGAGATTGGAGTCCTTAATATTCATTATCTACCGCTCAAGAGCACCATATACGGTATTATTAATCGAAAATGAGTATCTTATTTTCTTAATGCTGATTTTTGGGATATATAATATTTCCGATTTTAACATTTTATTAAAATATAGAAATCAAAATGTTTAATCTTTATCAAACAGTGATCAGTTTCAAAAGTATTCAAATTAAAAATTAATAATATGCATTAACTGTTTATTTAAAATTTTACATAACTACAATGGGTATAGATCGGATCAAAATAATTGACCCCCTGTAGTTATCTTTCATAGTACACTGGATTGACTCTCCTAAAGTTAATTTGATTAAGAGTGTGTAATTTAAAATGGAACCTAAAAAATCGTGACTGGGAATTCACGAAGTGATTGTGGAAGACGTAATGTAAGAAAGATGATAACCTAGCTCCTACAATTAGTCTAATAAACATTACTCTGACAACTATTTAGACCTATCTTTATCACTCATCTAATGCCGGTTATTTAAAAGCAGTCCAATAATAACAATAAAAATTCATAACTTTTTTTGAGAGCTTCAGGGTACTACGTCTAGCAAGCAAGCATAGCTAACACTAATTGTAATTTAAATTTGTACTAAGTCTAATAGAAAACTTTGCTCGATGTGAATGATCGAAAGTTTTTGCTTACACCAACTTGGCAACAGGTTGGACTTACAACAGGTTTGAGTGGCCCATGAATACGAGCTCAGTTTCGCCTCTTTAGCTTAACACAGTGCTCTATGGGATTTAAGGTTTGGACTTCTTGAAAGAAAAATACTGAAGATTAATGTGTACTTCCTTAATAGAAGTAGACAGGAACGGTTATAGTCAGTGGCAGTGGCGTATTCAGGTGGGGTCACAGGGGTCATGACCCCCCCAGAAATATTTCAGCTATTTGTATTCATTTTTCATTATTATATTAAGTATTTATTGTTATTGTTTTATTTTTAATAATAATTCAATAATATTTTTGGTTCAGAAATTTACTGCGCTTCTTTATATATGCATATTTACATATATACCTACATTTCTGAACCAAAAATATTATTGAATTTAATATTAGAAATACAAAAATAAAACATGAAATATTTATACAAATACCTAGCTAAAATATTTGAGGGGGGGGGGGAGGGGAAATACACTCAAAGTACAAATGCTTGAAGATGTGTATTTTTTCAAAAGCATTCTGGGGGACCTACTAATTCAACAATTTTCCAAGAGAAGGTGCGGTTTTCTATTTCTTTCTTTTTTTTTTCTTTTTTTTCGTTCCTTATCTGTAGAAATTCCATCCTTTGGAAGCTAAATCCATATTAAATAATTATTCAAAGATGTTTATTCAACAGAAAGGAATGATGTTAAGAATAATCATTTTCATGATTATTCACCATTCTCTACATAAAACTACCAAAAAGACGATATGGTAATGACATTTTTTTATAAATCGGAGATAAGCTATTAAAGTATTCAATTTACAATATCAGTTACAACCAAACCTATAAATCACAACAAAAATTAACAGCTACTAGAAAACTAGTTGGTCCCTATTTCAAGGATGGACATATAAGGAAGGTAAAGAGATTACGATGGTTGAACATGCATCAAACAGGACAAAACTACATGACGTAGATGCTTATATGATAATAGTAGGCTAGACACCTCCTGGTAATCTAAAAGGTAGATGGATAGATAGATGCTGTACATGTAATAAGATGCTGCATTCACTAAACTGTGAAGTAGTAGCCCAAGATAGGAAAAGGTGGAGAAGGTTGGTTTGAGGGGCTTAATATCTACTAGATTGTGCAGCCAAGAGAATAAAGAAAAAAACTATTACTAAATGACAGGACTTTTAATGTAGTAATAGGATCCCCTAGTGTATATTGCGTCACATTAGGTCTGAGATATTGAAGAATGCACCAAATAAATAGGAAAGACTACATTAAATTAAAACAAAAATGCATTTAATTGCTTCTGGAACAAAAATTAATGTATAAGTAACTAATAACTCTTTTTACCAAAGAGTATTAGAATACTTCTAAATCCCCTCTGACTATACCAAAGCTAGGAAAACACCAAAAAATATAAATTGAACCGCAAAGCCACTATAAAACAGTCAGGAGTATTACACACTGAATCATTTATTTATTCTCACATTGAATACATTTTTGCTGATTATTATTATCGCTCCATTTCTAACTACCCTGATTAAGGATATCCATTTAATTCTATGGATGGAAAAAAATATAAAATACAAAGTGATGCCCTAATTTAGTTCAGGAGGTTATTGCTAACTGTATATTTTAATCATGATATCATTGGTCAATTCAGTAATCTATAGGCCAACCCAATTTTAAACTCAAATACTCTAATGTAAAATTAATATGGCTCACCTCAACCAATTAATTTAAAATAAAATATCTATTGGAGATCAAATACGATCCATAATTTCACTGGAGACAGAGAACTGAATGCTGAAGATTTTCAAAACAGTTGTAACTCTACACCAAAGATTTTTTAAAAATATTCCAAAACATTCATAACTTGTAAACCAATAATTATGTAGGTAAAGAGATAAAAAATTCCTCACCTTTCAACTGGCTAAATAACACAAGAAACTGACTCTTTCCACTTTACTTACCTATTTTCATAGTAAACTTTGGAGCTAATCTTCTACTTCGCTGAGTTGAGTGTAAGATATAAGATATAACTTGTTCGTTTGTCATATCTGACTCTTTAACAACTTTATTAACCCTCCGGCAGGCGCGCTGCGGCATTTGGATCGCAATCTGAACATTTGTCTAAATATTAGGAATATTAATTGAATCCGTGAGCTGAGGGTTCCAGGTATTTGTTGACCGACATGACATATTCTGGCAGGAATAGACGGTCGTGCCCGCCATCTTCCGGTTTTCCTCCGTAGTTATATTGCCTTATTTGCAGCAGGTCTGTAAGTGCGGTCCAAACACCGCGCCCTTTCATGTTACAGATTCAGACAATATCTGCTGAATTATTTTAATGTTTTCTGCGCTTTCTTCACAGATTAAAATGCCTGTATTTTGATTTTTACATTGTCTAATATTGTTTGAATTATTTTTACACATACTATTATTTTTAGTCTTGTTTTACTAAATTAGTATATCGTGAAATTTAGCTGCGTATTTTATTATTTTCCTTTAAAACCTTGACTCATACCTCTAGGCCTATGTTTATAATTACAATATGTTATACCTAATGTTACAATATGCTAAGGGGGCACTGGGACAGTATCAGCCAAAGAGGACTGATGAGGACCCAAAATTTGGGTCCAAATGTTGGCAAAAATAAGATATGTGATTAACATTTATAAGAACAGTCAACCATCTTCCACCATTATTCCTATGTTCACATGAGCAACATTTATTATAACAAGCAATTTATTATTATATTATCTCTATACATTATACTACCAATTATAAGTTTTTTGTGTGTTTTTATCGCCAAAGCTATTTTAATTTTTTTTTTTTTTCCATCCTTCTCTTTATACAACTTATGATTTTCATTCATTAGAAATAGTATAAAACTAAAGCAATGAGTAAATAACAAAAAAGAAGTAAGTTATTTCTTATTTTCTAATAAAATATATAGAAAACAAAGATGCGGTCCATAACTCAAATAGGCGCCCCCGCCAGTGGGTGAATGCCTGGCCGATTAAAGATCTGATCCTCATTCTCTCACTTCAAATTTTCATATAAGTGAATCTTTTAATTATAGCATTATTGGATTAAATACCCTACCTAAGCCGGTACAATTCACACAGTCATTGTGATGAAAGTCAGTCAGAGAAGTAGTAAAGGCTTGAAGAAGATTACAATACATATATATTTTTTATTTTTTTCGATTTCACATTAAAGATTATTAGTTTGGTAAAATAAAAATATATGTCTAGTTTTTTTTTACTAAGTATAGTGTCAAATGAGAAACTCCTAATTCCCATTATAATGAATTTAAAAAATCAAAGATGATTAAAAATAAAACAAACTTTGCAATAAATAAAATGACTCTAGCTATATATTTCAATCAAAATACCATATTCATTTATGAATTAATCTTTGCCTTAATCACTAATTTAAAGTAACAACTTTAATAATCAGAGATAAATTAAGTGATAAAGCTCCTTTCAGCCCATCAACAAATAGTAAAACTTTAAAAATAGTTCAACAAAATTTATAATTTATATATCTATAAATAACAAAAACATAATGGCACTAAAATCATATGCTAAATTATAAATATAGCTTTTCCTCAATCCGAAATGTTACAAACCATCAAACAAATAAATGGCAAAATCATAAATCACAGCATTCAAATGTTCACTGATTTCTATTCAAATGAACATAATTTAAAGTAGCTTTTAACTCATCCAAATCACATGCATTTTATCTTGTGTACAAATTGACTTCTGACTTAGTCATACACGTGTCAGTCGATAATAATAAATTATATAAAACTAAACTGTACAGAAAAGTTATTTTAACAGCAGGATAAAGAAGGTTTATAAGCTCAGTTATAGTTAAAATTCAGTCATAATTATTTAAATATAAATATCGGAGTATAATTTCATTCTTAAACAGAAAATGGACCATGCCCTACAGTTGTTAAAAGTTTACTGACACAAATATAAATGTTTTTAAAAATAGAATTTCATTAAAAAATAAGTGATATTCAAACAAACAATTGAAAAATTAAGATAAATATAAAATCATATTCACGAGTTCATTTTTTATATATTTGCATGAAAAGATAAATTCTTTTCATAACATCAGGGGTCTTTAGTCTTCTTATAGGAAAAAAAAATCAAATTAAAAATAATAAGTCCAAATGAAAAAATTACTTCTAATTTTCAAATGTTTGATTTTTTTTTTAAACAATTGAATATATTTGTTGAGCAATCGGTTGTTTTTCTTCTTTTCTTAATTAAAAAAATAATAATTTTTTAAGCTCATCATTTTTAATATATTTGTTGGGGTAAAAAAAAAAAAATGAATGTTATATGAGATCCAAGATCTAATAACCACTAAATAATAGGACATATTCAATTTTTATGGCATCATTTTGGTTAAAATTAAAAACATAATTCTATCTCAAATATGGGAAAATAAATAAACATGGTTTATCAATATTTTTAAAACTGAAGTTTATAGAAAACCAATAGTTATGAAAATCTTAATCTTCTCTCATTGGAAGGATTTGAATTATGATGAGCATAATTAATTTGCAAATCAAAAACACAATTCCTAAATTTAATTCAGCTGCTACATATAATTAAGTCCTTTTGACATAAAAAAATGGAATGGTGAAGTATACATTTGTCATTGGAATTTTAAATATAATTTAAAATACGATTTAAATTTATAACAGTAGATGTAAACAAATCAAACGTTAAAATGTTAAATATAGCTTAACAATAAACTTGACTGTTATAAAAGCCTTGCAATACTGATGCAACAAATAAGTCCATGTTCTGCCAGAGTATAAATTACCATTTAGCTGAATGTTTTGTTAGTTGAAAAAACAAAACAAGAAGAAAAAAACAATCAACAATTACATGCTCGTACACTGATGTACGTAGAAGATCATAATCAATAATGGCACTCTTACATGTGCCTGAGGAAATGCAAAATTTATAAAACTAACATCAGTGTAGGAGCAAAGTGAGCACAAAGAGTGTTACAAGAGGCCAGCAACGGCACGCTTTGCTATTCCAGCAAGATAAGTGGAGCTTGCCTCCGATCCTCCCTCGACCTGCCTCTCGACAGTGCACCCTTCTTTGGAGAAGCGTACTTTCTGCGTTTCCACGACTTCAACTGTTTCAGAGCCAGTCTGGAATAAAAAATAAAGCAGCATTACTAAAAGATGAATTGTGTATGAAAATATTTGTCATGATTAACAATCAGTTGGGCTGACTATTCATTTAAAAAAAAAAAATGATTTCGATCATTCTGGTGCAGTAGAAATAGAAAGATATGAAAAGTGCATAAGAGAAATTCTGCGAGACCTCGATTCCGAAAAAAACAAGGAGCTTCCTGGAAGACCTTGGTGATATGGGGTTATTGGTAAAAAATATGCATTTCCTTGAAAAGTTCCATCAAAATGGTAAAACATTATGTGGGTTTTTAATATTATTATTTTTTATTCAAATATAATCTCCTTATTTCACACGTAAATACATCTACATCCAAATTTGTATGACTAATGTTAATTTTTTTCATTACTATTCTCACTCAAAACAAAACTAATCCATCGTAAATATATGTTTGAGGACCAACAATTTTTTTTTTTTCTATTCTATGCCTATTAATGATTTAAAGTATAATCTGCAATTATCAACCCTCGAAGGTAGGGCAACACTACATAAAGAATTTCTTAATAAAGAATTTCTCTCTCAAATAAATAAAGTGAGACACTACCCATTGTTTTAGCTAAGAAATAGCATTGAAATTGTGAGGCCAATGATTTTTTTAGAATACAGAAATACTTAAAAATGAGACAAAACTATTCCAGAGAAAAAAAAAAACTTTACAAGGTAAAACCAATGGCAGCATTGATGAAAATTTATAAGCCTTTTTAATATAACCAATATGAAAAAATAAAAAATAAAATTTCCATCAAAATAATTATAAAGCAAATTATCTCATTAAAAAAGGATAATTGTTGATGAAACACATAATTAATATTATGATTAGATTACTAACAAGGGTACGATCTGTATCGCTCCACCAGGGTGAGAGGTATCCTTCTGAAGCCGTGTGAAATGAACTGCTCCTGCTCGGAGGTGTGCAAGTGCATTCACTTGCTGTGACAAATTCCTCCTCTTCACATGTTTTGGAACTGCTACTATCTCCTGCACTCTTTTCCAAACTGCCATACCAATCCTAAACAAAAATAAACTTTATATTAGTAAATTAACGCGCCATTTAGATATCATTTTGAGTTTCTAATTTGAAAAAAATAAAACAATAAACTCATAATTTTTCTTTTATAATAATAGCATAATTCAAGAAAAAATATTTCTTGAGGGTAAAAAATAAATTGATTTTTTCTTACTGTACCTTCAGACTGTTAATTCAATCTACAGGATTCAGAAAATATCCAAATACATGTTATAAATCTATAACATTCTCAGAGAACAAGTAAAGATATATTAGCATACATTTATATCAAGCTTAATGGAAATTGGGTATCACAAATGTAGCTTTAGCCTCGCTGGATGTGGTTTTCCAGGCTTTGGCCAGATTCAGAGGCACCAGAAGTACCAATAGGAGAAATGGGAGTGGATCTGAACACATTACGATTCCAAGGGATGGCAGAAATATTTTTATTGCAGCAAGACAGAACCTGCCAACATTCATACGAAAAGAAAGCATTCATAATCATTTATGGGGAATAGGTCTAACAATCCATGAACCTTTAAGATGACTTGTAGCAACAGAGCATCATCGGCAACTCCATAGATTATGGTGCAGCGAGCACCTAGAAAGCTACTTGGTCCTTGGTATCTTGGTCTATCTTGGTCCTGCAATTACTCAGAGCAGGGAATATATTGTCGAATGTAGTCGCAATTCATTGTTATGTTCAAGTAATTATAGAGGATTATATTCCAAAAACCAGGGTTATATTGAGCCAAGATATGATTTCTAGACAACAATGCGCGGCCTCATGGAGGAAAGTTGTTCATAAATGACTTGAAATCCTGGATATTTCTAATCTGATCCTACCCCCATTGCCTCCAGAGCTCATTAAGTACATGATCGGATGGCCGAGTGGCCAAACGCATTAGGGAATATGCTTTGTCCATGGAAACATATGATTGGGAACCCAAAGATAACAAGTTTAAAACCCGTAGCCAGGGGAATTTTAATTATACTCGGCATTGATCCCACACCCTCTAGCCCGGGAAATCCATGTCCAGCCTAATAGACAAGGAAGGGGAGGAACAAAAAAACAAAAAAAAAAAAAACAGCACCTGTATAATGCAGTACGGAGAAGGCTTTTTGACCATCATCCACAGTCTCTAAGCAACCATGTGAGGAATGTTACCACATTTATGGGATGAAATGTCTTCTGATGTCAGCGAAAATATTATAAAGAATAAATTCAGTATAAGCAGAAGGGGAGTACGTAGCAGAAGATATAGAGATCATATAGAATATCAAAGAAATTTAGAATTCGCAACAAAAATCTTAAATATGTATTTTTTTTTTAACATTTATTAAAAACTTTTCTGAGGTAAAATAAAATCTTATTCATACTAATTCTTAATGCATCTTACAATAAAAATAAATAAAATATTCTTGATAAAGTAAATCACCCATAATTGACAATATCCTTAATAATTTTTTGCACAGTTCAGGTTTTAATCAGTAAAACAAAACAAAGAGTCAAGAAAGGCACTTAATAATAGTGTTATTTGGAAATGATGGTCAGGCATGGATTCCACACGAGGTTTTCATGACGACTATATCAAATTGAGCAGAAGGAAAAAAGTAGCAATACTCAGACTCATGAACGGACACAACTGCCTCAAATTCTATATTTTCAGGGGGTGCGTATGCCCCATTCAATTATATCCCTTGCTGCCTCGTAAAAGAAAAAATAAATTAAAATATTAGAACACCTCCAGTGAAAGCAATGAATCGTAAAAGAAAAAATAAATTAATATATTAGACAACCTCTTGTGAAGGTGATGGTTCTGAAGAATCTGAAGAAGGTTGTCTCCTACCACATAGAGCCAGGTCCAGCTGTTCTGCGAGGGCAGTAACCTCAGCGACTCGTTCTGAAATCGCTTCAACAGCAGTTCTATTGTATTCCCTTCCAATGCTCCTATGGATAAAAAAAATTAATTACTTTCTTAATTGTCCACACTATACATATATTTAAAAATTTATATAAAAATTTGATATAAGTAAGAAATAAGAGAAATTAGTGTTTGATCATCTGGAGAATAATTAAAGATGGTGAAATGAAGGAAGTTCTGAATATTTTATAAAATAACTAAGAAAGTATGCATTATTGTAAAACTTAAAAAATGGAAGGATTCTAGATTATTTCAGCACTAAAAAGGTAATTTAATAATTAGTTATTCAGTTATAATAAACAGTGTGCTTTATTTGTCTCTTCGATCATCAAGGGACTTTTGTCTGAAGAGTTAGAAGGAGCTAAAAAGTATATGTAGAAAGAATCTTTAGGGTAAAGAGATTTTTCAGGTAGGCATTCCACTATTTTATCAATGAATGTAGAATCTAGCATTACAAGATAAAAAATTAATCAATATTTTCAGCCATCAAGCAAATCACATCATCCAAAAAATTTAGTTGGTAGTTGATAAAATAGAACATAATTTTGTTCTCAAAGTCAAAGCCAATGGTTCCAAAACTGAAGGGGTGTGAAGACAAGTCAGGGGGACGATGAGATCATTGATAATTATCGAGTAAATAATAAAGGAAATTCATCACTTTTATTTTAGGACACTCGTTATAAAATAAAGTTATTTTAATTAAACATGATGTTTACTAAATTGAAACATATTTTCAGTGTAATACTTTTTTTTTAAATTATATTTTCATCAAATTAATTTTGTAAGGGGGCGTGGTAAAAAAAATTTTGTGAACCTCTGTCTGACAAGTACAGAGGTGCATTAAAAAAAAGCGGCTAAACCTTGCAGAACTTTTTCTTCAATACATAATATAATTAGGAACTATTCTGTGTTAATTTTTTAATTAAGCGCTAATATCCTTTTTTAATGTTGAATTAAAAACAAGTCTTCAACAATATATCATCCCCTCGTTTATCATATATATAATCGTCCAATTATTCTTTTTTTATCTGGCTTATTTTAAATATCCTATTTGCACATTTTTATATTCCCTAGTCCTATACTTTTATTCCTTCATCATTATATACATAACAAGCTATCTTTGAATTAAAAATAAAAATACTTTATACAATATATGTACCACCATTCTTAAGGAAAGATTTTCGCAAACTGATATATTTCTGTCACAAATCCTTTATTAATTACAAGCTCTGAGTAAGGATTTGTATTCAATACTAGTTTATTATTTAACAATAATTTGAAGAGCTGATGTCAGATATTTGTATACTATCTATAAATTTGTATAGAGGAGAGAGCCCAGTGGCCCAGAGTGTTAGAATCCTCAAAGCCAATCCTTTCTAAATCTTCATCTTCAGCGTCATTGTAATCCGTCTAGAGAACAGAGTTGCACCATTTCAAATCCAGCAAAAGGAAGTTGTAGATATAATATATTATATATGTATTTTAAGTGGTTTTTCGGAAGATCAACACTATTATATTCAAATAATTACTAAGGTGGTGAGGTGTTAAATTCGTTTTATTTTTGTATTAATTTAATCATTATTTTGGGTAACCACCTTGTTTTTAAATTATTTTAAATAATTTATTTTTGAAGAGAAAAGAATTGGCTCCGCCTGGAATCGAACCCGGGTCTTCCGCGTGACATGCGCGGTATGCTATATCATGCATAGAGCAATGGTTAGCACACCGCGCATGTCAGGCGGAAGACCCGGGTTCGATTCCCGGCGGAGCCAAATCTTTTCTCTTCAAAAATAAATTATTTTAAAAAAACTTTTTATTTTGTTTTGTTTCATAAACATTTTTCAACATACATTACGGAATTGCTTCCATCTTCAGGGTTTGCTTTTAACCTTAATAAAAATTGCACCATATAGGTAATCAAAATTAACAAAATCAATAAATTATTAAAATAAAACAAAACAAATAAAACAAAAATTATATAATTATTTCCACATACATCATCCATTCCTTTTATATTTTATTTACTTTTTTTTCTCAGTTTTCTACTTTTCCATTATTAAATATAATAGGTCATTATTAATTATTATAATAAAACTTATATTATCACCATTTTCAGGGAAAAACACATTCCACAACAAGGGCGTACCCAGGATCAAAACTAGGGGGGGGGGGCAAGCTATGGTCGTTCAGGTAGTAACATCTTACCGCGGAAAAGGTGAATGAAACCAAAATTATGTATAATTATAGCAGTGCTTTATCAACTAAGTTATTACAATTATTTGCTTGAAAAAAAATGTATTCTATCATTGCTTCCAGTCTTAAGAGCCTAAAAAATTATTGCTTCCAGCCTTCCAGGTGGGGGGGGCAGCTGCCCCCCCCTGCCCCCCGCTGGGTACGCCCATGTTCCACAATAATTCACGGGTTGATGTCAGGTATATACTATTGATAAACAATACTGGAGGCGAGGGCCCAGTGGCCTAGTGTGTTATTGCATTGCCAGATTTCACAAAGCCAATCCTTTCTAAAGCTTCAGCATTCTCAGATCTGGAGAACAGAGATGCACCAGTTCTAACAGCCAAAGGAAGTTGGAATTTAATTTGTGGTCGAACCGAGTAATGAATATCGACATTTCCGGTAAATAATACGTTTAAAATAACTATCCCACCTGGCAGACGTTGCCAAGTGGAGGGAAGCAGATCTCTGAATCCAAAAGATAAATAAGCTGCGGTAAATCAAATACTAAAGGAGGAAGGTGAATAACTTATATATAAAAAGATTCGCTAATATAGTCTTAGTTGTAATCGTAGATATAGAAAGCGGTGGCCAGAGAGAAGAATATATGGCATTATTGACTAATATATCCGGCTCTGGCAGGCTGCCCCATCGGGTCGGGTCAACGATCCCGGTACCCCATTGAGGGGCCCCTGGGTGTCAGGATCATGGCCGAGCGTCGTCCTATCAAAAATAATTTTTATTTTATTCCATCGTATGGCAGATTGCAAGAGTCAATAAGGCAGATGTTTGTTTTTTTAATGAAGAATACAAAAGATCTAAGTCTTCATTAGTAAGTCAGGAAGTATAACTGTCTTATAAATTCTTTCTGTTTCTGGACAGTTGACGCAAACTTAAGGAAAAAGAACAAATCCAAGCAGCCACGTTTTGATTAGAGCGAGGATTCCAGTGTGAACGATTTCTTCCCCCTTTCAGGAACGACCGGCTGATTACAATTAGCCCGCATGAAGGGAGGTGTCATGATTTAATAACACGTCGTACTTTGGTAAAAATAGGAAGGAAAAAAATCTAGTTATAATATTTCGTGTGAGATTAATATTTGTTATTCGACACGTCACCCAATTTCACTATATATAATGAAGAAAGTTCGAAATTTCCAGTTCTGTCAACAATCTTGTAACAGCCTCTCCTAAGTGTTCATTTGAAGTCCTTATGTCGCAATGTTTCAACTATGTTTCTAAAGCAATAAAAAAATCTGGTGCGTGCGCGCAACACACAACTTTCACTTACCAACTTACTTAGATTAGAAATTAATGCGTTTTGTTAATTGCCACTCCTCAAATGAACAGAACAGTTTAATTATAACGCATTGGTTTGTCATTAAAGGCGTACGGCGCATGCGTGAGCTCAAGGTGTTTTATGAGTTGACGGAATATTTTTCTTTTTTTCTCCTGTATATGTTTACTTGATTCTCTTCATATATCATATTTAGCCGTTTCTTATTTTTAAGCGTGATGAGAGACAGTTAATTTCCCAATATAAACTAAAACAAAGGTACTTTATAGAAAAACAAAAAAAGCCCCTTCCCCATTTAAGCCCCCTCAGAACATTTTAATAATGATAAAGCTTACCTGATATTAAATAACAACTAATTTTCATTAAACATAACGAATTTGATAAAAATCGTTAAATCCGTTTTTGAGATAATCGATCAAAAAGGTAAAAATTGGACAAAATTTATTAAGTAAAGTCACCCCTCCTGTTGATCAATTTTGATGAAATTTTTACAGTCATATCTCGGGCATATAAATACATCAAATACCAAGTCGGTCAAAATCGTTAAAACCGTTATTGAGTAAATAAAAAAAACACGTGAAAATGATAAAAAATTTATTAAGTAAAGTCCCCCCTCCGGTTGATCAATTTTGATGAAATTTTTACAGTCATATCTCGGGCATATCAATAGATCAAATACTCAGTTTAATCAAAATCGTTAGAGCCGTTTTTGAGAAAATCGAAAAAAACTTAAAAAGTTATTAAATAAAGTACCCCCTCCCTTTGAGCAAATTTGATGAAATTTTTGCTGTCACATCGCGGGCATATACATACTCTAAATACCCAATTTCAGGTTCGCACGGTTTATAGTTTTTGAGCTAGTCTGTTCACACACACACACACAGACACACAGACACACAGACACACACACACACACACAGACCATTTCGCAGGACTTGGTTATTTTGACTCAGGGGACCCCAAAACGTGTATTTCCGTTGAAAACCGGAAGTCGAAAATTTTCACGATCGCAATACTTCCACTTACTATATATTTCATATATAGGTAAGTGAAAGTAAAAAGAGGCTGAACAAGAAAACGAAGTAAATTTCTAAGTTGTAATACTGATTGCAATTCCACTACAAACTAGTAGTGGCATATTTAAAAGGTTGTTTTTTAATTCTGATCAGTAGTAGTCAGTATTAATTCTGATATATATATATGTATATACATATATATAAGGGAGGGTGGGGCAAAATGAGACAGTCGGCGCACTGGGCGAACCAAAAGGTCTAGAGCAACCAAATTCAGACAGCAAGCGATAAGGGTGGCTCCAAAGTCAGAATATTGTCCCCTTTCGACTTGTTTCGTGGCAGACTCCACGGGCTGAAGTGTCGTTTTGTGTGGCAAAACTAATATTTTTCGTCGAACGGATATTCGTCTCTAGGTATGAGTAATTGTTTTATTCAATCTGTTCTTTCAACTTTTTCATTATGCATGTATTTCTTAAGATTTTGCCTGACTTTGGCTTTCCTACCTCTTCAAGTTCAAGGTAGGAAGTTTAAGACATCAAACTGGCTCGTATGGGGTTCCTTGAAACAAGGGCGTTCGGGACACAATGAAACGTTTCATGGAGTCCCACGTGTGTTTCATTGTGCCGCATGTGTTTTTCAGTGTGCAATAAGCAGGCAGTTTTTTTTTTCCTTTTCTTACAGATAGGTGCGAAATTGAGAGCGGAACATAAAAAAAAACTAAATTAATTTAAGACAACTTTCTTCCAAAGTCAAAGTTTCCTCTTTCCTGAAGAAGTGGCTATCCTAAAGCAGAAGAACGAAAAACCTACTCGAAGCCGAATACATTTTTTTTTGTTAATTATGGTGTAGTTTGTTTTAGCTTTTTCATTGTACCCCGGGCATGGGGCTCAATGAAACAAAATTATTTTTTTGGAAAATAGCTGAGCGGTCAGACATGATGCATAAAATAACGTTTAACACATTTCGTGCATAGATTAGATCCTACGGTAACATGGAACAAATAAAAATTTGAAAATAACGTCTCAGGTGGGTTGCTATGGGTAAAAAAACTTTTGTGTTTCATTGTGACCCACCTCTCCCTATATATATATATATATATATATATATATATATATATATATATATATATATATATATATATGCAAAACTTTGAATGGGACATGTGTTGGACTACTTCTCTATCATTATTCAATTTTTTTCAGAAAGATTCAATAAAAAAATATAAACTTAAAAGGCAATGTTACAATTAGCGATGGCTGTGGAGGAAGAGTTGGCACTGGAACAACTGCATTCTCCCCAATCTATTATTAGACTCCAACTAGCTACTGACACATTTTCCTCTGCTTATCCAAGATGTGGTGTTTACCGGTCTTCACCTAATAGTCAACACACCTGATGAAAAGAAAAACATACCCACTCCGGGGTTTACAAACTTGGCAAATGCAAACTCAAATATGATCTAGACTCGTTGATTCATCTGGACTCGACAAAGGAGAAACCTTTATAGATAAAATCCATATCAATATAATCTGAGTTTTTCATAAAATTAATATAATAATTATTATAAAATATTTCGTCATATTTACTCATAAAAAAGCTTCAGACGTTGACTTATGTTAGTTCAATTTAGTTATCAAATGTTTGGTACGTTGCTATATGTCTAAATTTATGAAAGAAAAAATGCGTTGGAGTTTTTAAATGAAGTTAATGAAGTATCATCAAGTGAATAAATAAAAAACCTATATTTAGGTCCTTTTTCAGTTTCGCTCGTTTTGAATATTTAAATGTTATCGCTATGGACATGGCTATCTTTGACCAAAGCATTATAACCAATAAACAAATATTTAAAATCATTTTTTGGGTTTAACCTTGGCAAATATAAAACACGAACTTCATTTAAACTTTTTATTTAAGAATATACACGAAAACGTTGCATAGTGTGGCCGATCGCCAAACTAGCTGGTCAAAGCTCTAAAAATTTAAATAAATATTATTCAATTCCACTTATGCTCCAAGGTTCAAGAACGAGTAGATTTAATAAATGCAGTCGGTGCTTCCAGGCAAACAAATGAATCGCTCATTTGTAAATCATTTAGTTCAGGGTTAGATCACTCACGATTACATTCATGTTTTTTTCATTTTACTAATGAAGTTTGTGATTGATATTTTTTGCATTTTCTAAACAATATGGGACTCAATGTAGGAGATAAAAGCACTTTTTACTTTCACTTACCTATATATGAAATATATAGTAAGTGGAAGTATTGCGATCGTGAACATTTTCGACTTCCGGTTTTCAACGCAAATACACGTTTTGGGGTCCCCTGAGTCAAAATAACCAAGTCCCGCGAAATGGTCTGTGTGTGTGTCTGTGTGTCTGTGTGTGTGTGTGAACAGACTAGCTCAAAAACTATAAACCGCGCGAACCTGAAATTGGGTATTTAGAGTATGTATATGCCCGCGATGTGACAGCAAAAATTTCATCAAATTTGCTCAAAGATAGGGGGTCTTTATTTAATAACTTTTTAAGTTTTTTTCGATTTTCTCAAAAACGGCTCTAACGATTTTGATTAAACTGAGTATTTGATGTATTTATATGCCCGAGATATGACTGTAAAAATTTCATCAAAATTGATCAACCGTACGGGGGACTTTACTTAATAAATTTTGTCCAATTTTTACCTTTTTGGTCGATTATCTCAAAAACGGATTTAACGATTTTTATCAAATTCGTTATGTTTAATGAAAATTAGTTGTTATTTAATATCAGGTAAGCTTTATCATTATTAAAATGTTCTGAGGGGGCTTAAATGGGGAAGGGGCCTTTTTTGTTTTTCTATAAAGTACCTTTGTTTTAGTTTATATTGAGAAATTAACTGTCTCTCATCACGCCTAAAAATAAGAAATGGCTAAATATGATATATGAAGAAAATCAAGTAAACATATACAGGAGAAAAAAAGAAAAATATTCCGTCAACTCATAAAACACCTTGAGCTCACGCATGCGCCTTTAATGACAAACCAATGCGTTATAATTAAAGCTGTTCTGTTCATTTGAGAAATGGCAATTAACAAAACGCATTAATTTCTAATCTAAGTAAGTTGCTAAGTGAAAGTTGTGTGTTGCGCGCACGCATCAGATTTTTTTAAAATTTAATTCATCACGTGGCATTTTTATTGATTATAGAAAGCACCATTTCAAGAAACATTTCTTAATTTTAAAAATGGGTATTTTTTTCGGAACCTCATAGAACCATAGATTAGATTTTTAAACAATTCGTTTGCACCTTCTTGCGGTGAGAATAAATTTCTAAGAAACCGGAAGTTTTTGCTTAAGTTCACACGTTTGCATGACAACTCTATGTTAATTTTTTCTGAGTTACTCTCTAAACATCGCGAATGTTTACCTAAAAGTCTAAAAACAAATCATTAGTTTTTAAGTAAATGAAAATCAATCTTTAACGACAAAAAAATTTCTAAGGGGTTGGGGGACTGCAGCCCCCAAATCTCTCCCCTGGATCCGCCTATGATCTACATGAATGTAAGAATGTGTAGAAATCATTTCTGCTAGATTGCGAGAAAGAAGCATAATTTTGAATTTTAGAAATGTATCTTTCAGTGGTCCTTTTTTAATTTGTTCAATATTCCATAAGTTAAATTAAATGAAAAATAAGTGATCTTATCTTCATCAGTGAGCTCATAGGGTACAGGAAATCAATAAATATCAATAATCTCTTAATTAGTAAAATGATGAAACATAGATATGGAAATATTGAAAAAGAAAAACTAGCTTTTAATAATTTTGTATTCATTTAATATATTTATAAAACATTATATAAACAAATATTTTAATTTTAAAATATCATTAAATTTTATTTAGACAATAAACTGAGTCTTAAAGGATAGAATACCTCCTAACATTCCCCAGGCATAAAAATTTTACCAGCCTGCCAAGACGAAATCCTGCGGTTGCCCTTGAAGATAAATCAAACACTGGACTAAATGGTTTATATATGAGCGATTCATTTGTTTGCTTGAAAGCACCAACTGTTTTTAAAGAGCGGATAACTCCTTTTCTGTAATCTCCATTTTTACCTGGACCTTGGAATATAAGCGGATTCGAAAAAATATGTATGCATTTCACTTTTTTGAATTTTCTCCAGTTATTTTGGCAATCGGCCACACTGGCTGACTGTGCACTTAGGCTACGATATTTGAGGAACAACAAAAGTTGAATGAAACCACTAAAGGTATTGGGATAATATGAAGTTGATAGAGAACAAACCTATTCACGACAATATTCTCTTTGAATCAATTAACTAAAAGATACAGCTTTTCAGGTATCTCGTGTTAACTGAGGTCTTTAAATGTTTATCGCAGGTACGATATTTAACCATGGGCGGATACAGCCAGTTGTAAAGAGGGAGCTGCAGCCCCACAGCCCTTCCCATGGATCCAGGGGCAATAAAATTCTATGTTCTTTCCCACAAATAAAATTCTACATATTATTAGTGCTTTGCATTTTTTCCATAAGTTCGGTAAAGTTAAATCCTTTGTTTAAAATGATAAAAAAATGTCCAAAGGGTCAAAAAACAGCCCTCTCCCTGGATCCTTAATGCATTTAACCGAAATGCAGCTAACTTACGGAAATATGAGCAACAATTACTTTTCGAAGGCATCACGCTCTCTTTCAGTCACAAAGCACAAAAATAATTAGCCAAAAGTCTAGAATCTAAAATCTTCGAATTCACAACAGTAATGCGCGACAAGTAACTGTCTCTGGGGGGTGGGCTCATCATGGAATTCACCATTTGATAAGTGGGCTCCTGAGGTCTCAAGTTCGTTGAAGCGAGCTCAGCGTTCGGCTGGTTGGTGCCCTCAAACACACATCCGCCACGGGTACTAAATAGTCTCGCTTCGCCTCTGAACAAAAGTTCTATCAAGAAACAAATAACAAGGTAAAGCTAGAAGAAGAGTACCAAGAAAAAACCAAATCTATTGGGATATGTTTAAAACCTAAGAGCGCTTTTCATCCAGAGCTGGAACAGATTATACACTACGTTCTACGTGAGAATCTTTTTTCTAACGATCAGAATCATTTTCTATCCTTAGTGCTTTCCGAAAACGACAATTCTAACTTTCATTTTTAAATAAAATATCGCAGGGATGATATCGACAGTCGATGGAAAGGGCGTAGATGCCTTCGATGATAAAATATAGAATATAGCGAGAAAACGGTCGATTACTATCCTTAATATGGATTTGTGGAGTCCTAGTTATTATATTTAAAAAAAAAAAAAAAAAAATCGAAATCTCAAACAACTGTCGGTACAATTAGTAAGGTAATCCATATTTAAGTTAGTTTTGTTTTTCCCTGAAAACAAAATTTTCACACTTAGGTGTTTTACTCGAAACACTGAAGATTGAGGTTTTTAACCTTTCATCTTTAATTTAGATACCTAGCATACACTGAAATATATATTTGAATACAGCTTTAAACACATCCGGATTCCATAATTTGGAATTGAAGATGTTATTGAAGCGAAAAAAAATTACTCTTCGATAGCGATAAAATATGGTTCGAAACCCAAAAACCATCTTTATATTTCCTAAAAAGCATATTTAGTTAATAGTGTATTAAACTTTATTTATTTATTTATTTATTTATTTCGCCCTTCCTTGCCTTTCGGCAACACGGGTGTTGGCAACGTACACAAAGGACTTGTAGTACGGGTAGTTTGCTTCAGTCACTAGCTGAGGGAACTCATTTTCTGCTACCACGTAGAGTCCAGTTTCCCTCAACAGTTTGGCCCTAAGTGCCTTATTATTCGTATCGTACGAATAATAATAAATAATAATAATAATAATACTATAAGGGTACCCCTATATGGTTAGCTGTAGAAACGGCGACAATTTTGGTAAAATTGAAGTAGAAGAGGAAATATTCGAAGCCGTTGAGAAATTTAGATATTTAGGATCTACTGTAACTAGAAAAAACGAAATCGAAGAGGAAATTAAGGGTAGGTTAAAGGCGGGAAATGCTTGTTATTTTTCGGTTGCAAAATTACTTAGCTCACGCCTTCTATCCTGAAATTTAAAAATTAGGATTTACAAAACTATAATTCTTCCGACTGTTCTTCACGGATGTGAAACATGGCCGCCTACACTAAGGGATGAGAAACGCCTTATAGTGTTTGAAAATAAAGTGCTGCGTAGAATATTCGGGCCGAAGAAGGATGAGTCAACAGGAGAATTTAGACGGCTACACAATGCGGAATTGCGTGAGCTTTACCCGGTAAATGTAATCGAGTCTATAGCTGCACGTCGGTTAAAGTGGGCATGCAAAATTGCGAGTCTTAGTAGCGAACGAATTCCTAAAAGATTAATAAACGCTTTGCCGGCTGGAAAACGGCCGAGGGGTTGGCCTAGCGAAGGTGGGAAAAATCCATGAAAGCAGATCTTGTGAATTTGGGATTGGACAGGGCGAGGTGGATGGAGGTATGTAAGGACTGATTGGTGGTGTCGGCTTCGGGTCCGTTAAGCCTAACTCTATTCTATTCTATTCTATTCTAACTACAGTATCATTACAATACATATCAGTCAAACTTTTACAGAATTAACTAAAGGCTGAGGAGCCAAAGAAGACGATGGAGATCGCGAAAAAGCTGTTGCAGATATGAATAAATGTTGCTTTTAAAAATATATCCTCTAAAAATAAGGAGATAGTGTGAGGTGGTCGAAAGATAAGAGGATTGGTGAAGTGCCTACGCACGAGGCCAAGACAAATACAGAGAGCACGTCAGGTTCCTGCGTTTTACAAGCCTAAAGTTTATTTAGACATCCAGATTACGAAGGCTATTATTATTATCAGAAGAAAACGCCTTATAAATTAGCGGTACGGTCTGTTTCCCTATTTTAGCACTCGAAAACCCTATTAAAATTTTGTAAAATGAAATATTCAAAGTTTTTTTTTTTTTTTGGAGTGTGAAAGCGAATTTCATTAAAAGTTGGGTTATCGTTTTTTAATGAGTGGCTGTAACTCACATATAAATAATCAGCCAACTGTTATCTACTTATAACAGCCAAAGTAATATTTATGAAGTCTTCAGGATTTCATCTGGGAGGGGGCTGGTAAAACTTTCGTCTGGGGGGAGCAGGCAGGCTAATTTCTTATGCCTGGGGGAAAGCTTAAAAATTATAGTAAATTATTACGAATTTATTTAATTTGTAGGTTTTGGTTTTCAAAATTTCTAGGGGTGGGGTGTCCTCCCCTGCTATTTTATCAAAGGGTAATCAGGATAAGGTTCCATTGTTTTGTTAAGAAGGTTCGATGCAGACACCACCAATCGCTCCGAACACATCATCAACCACCGCCGCCTTTCAATCCCAACTCTACAATATTAGTTCTCACAGAATCCTCCCACCCCATCCTTTATCTCGGCCTATCTCCCGGACTTTCTTAAGTAGGCAAAGCGCTTATTAATCTTAGACTTAACTTTGCAAGTCCAAAACGGGTAAAATTCACGCTTTTGTCATTGTGTCACCTTCTGAATTTTCTGGTCGATTCATTGACTCATCCTTCTTCGGTCCAAATATTCTGCGCTATACTTGGTTTTCAAATACCTTAGGCTTTGCTTATCTTTTAATGTAAACAGCCACGTTTCATATCCGCAAGAACTGCTGGGGGAACTGAAGTTTTGCAAGTTCTTGTTTTGAAATTTTGGACAGAAGACACAAGCTAAGTAATTTTGCCATCGGAAAATAACAAGAATTTCGAGTTTTGCTAAATACTTATATATAAATACTAATAATTTATTCAACTCATGTTTTTTTTCTCCTAATTTCAACTCCAAACAGCCTAAAGCATTACATATATGGCATAGTAACTACCTAAATGCATTATTCGCTTAAAAATACAAAAAAATTGAAAAGCCAATATATTTGGGGGGTCATGACCCCTGTAACAACCTCCATGGATCCACCCTTGCCAATATCCATTATTCCTCCAGGGACCATCCCTTGTTGAAGAGGTCAAGTCCTTTCTGGACCATGGCAATACAAGGAATGCCAATGAATACTCAGGGAATTTGTTAAATCGTTTTTTTTTTGTTATTTTTTTTTTAAGAGCTACTAGAGGTTAAGTAAGTAACTTTGTAAAAATATTATATACCTCATGAAATATAATGTTATCATTACTTTAGGTAATTGATGAAATTAAACTAACAAGATCAGAATTTAAAAAATGTGATAAAATTTATGAAATAAGGTCTCCACTCTGTTTACCGAATTTTGATGAAATTTTTACTGCCACATCATGGGCATATACCTACTTCAAATACCTGATTTCAGGTACATCCGTTTTATCGTTTTTGAGCTAGTCTGTTCACACACACAGACCATTCCGCTACTTGGTTATTTGGACTCAGGGGACCCCAAAATGTGCATTCCCTTTGAAAACCAGAAGTCGAAATTTTTCACAACCAGGATACATTACTTGCTATATATTTCGTATATAGGTAAGTGAAAGTAAAAATATGAAATCAAATGATTATAAAAAGTTAAGTAAAAAAACACCAGATTGTAAAACCTCTGGTGATCCTAAAACCTAAATATGAATTAGGAGATCTATATTTGCAGTGATGCATTTGTATTTAGAAGTGAGAGGACGATTAAGAAAGTTAAATGGCGGAACAATATCAGACCTTGAAGTTGTCAAGATAAAACATTTTCTTTGAATAGTTTCTAAAAGAACTTAAGGCTTATGAAATATATTTGATACAAACATTTTATAAATGAAAAAATTTAATGTTTAGTAGTAATATAAAATTTAGCTAAGTATATTGTTTGACCTAGAGCATGAGGATATCTTGAAGACTAGTTGTTTTGAGATTCTGAATATATCGGTCCTATTTTTAACTTCCCAAATATATAAATATACTATATAAAATAGATATTTTTAATTCATCTTAATAACTGTTAATTGAAATATTTTGATACATCTATAAAATTTATTCTATGGCCAGAGGAAAAATCAGAATCACTTCTTAGATACGTGGTTTTGTTGTTAGTCTAGAGGAACATAGCCAGCCAGACATGCATTGAATAGGTGATACATATATGATAAGTTTTCTCATAGTTTCCAAATCAAGTTATACATGATATAACATTCCTGTATTTTAGCATTACCATTTTTACATTAGATTAACAACCACCCTGAAGTCAGCATAGTAAAAATTTTTCAACAGCTTGTGAAAGTTTGTTGACTATTCTACACCTCTTCAAACCACTTGATCGATATGATAACTATCTGGTAATACTTATCACTATTAAGAGGTGTTCATCAAAGACTTGTTTAATTTGTTTCTCAATTAAATGAGCATAGTTCAACAATTCAATATACATATAATGAGTTATGCAATATTTTTCTTGCAAGTAAACAATAACAATATTTGGTTTATATTATTTGTGCAAATATTACAGCCAACACATACAGGGAAAATTTTTGTCATAACTGTTGTTATGACAGCACTTTATGCATTAAACATTGTAAAAGTAAATTTATTAATGCCTGATTTTATTATTAGTAAATTTAATGTATTTATTCAAAATCCTTACAATTAGGTTCAGAAGACATAAAATTTATACATTTAAATGTAAATAATTTTTTACATCAATTAACTTAATTTGTTTTAAAAGAAATCTGATTTGAAAATAGATTCAATAGGAATTATTCTAATTCTTTTGATATAGATTTTTTTTATTTTTATTATTTACCAAATAAATAATGTTAATAAAATCCAATATATTTAAGGCTGGTAATGAATTAAAACTGGAAATTAAACTAAACATCCAAACAAGAAATAAACCAAACCACTACACATGGCCAGATTTATCTTATTTAGTTTTTCAAATCAGAAGTAAGCCTCTGCTAAATAATGTTTGAAAAGGTATTAGATCGGTGCCATTTATAAACGGTTTAAACATTTTGAATTTTCGTTGTTTAAATCTCAGTTAAGGCATAATACATAATACAACTGGATATAATTTTATAATAGTTAAGATGAATAAAAAGTGGCAAGTGACATAAATATTTTCCCGTAACAGGAAGTATTAATGTATTTACTTACATCATATTGCTGAGATATGGTCACTAAATATAAACATTCCGAAGCCAACCGAGGTCCCTGACTGGCCACCTGTAGTCCCCCTCCCACACGACATGATCGACCGACTCTCATCTATTTATATATCTTACCATACTGGCCAACTTTTTCCAGCGGCTATGGAACAGAATCTGTGCCATCTGGTTTTTATATCAACTCTACTCTCTACCCAAGACAAAACTCTAGCTAAACAAGGTTTATTGACCCTTCATTTTCAATTAGAAAAGTAAAGCTATTTTTAATAGGACTCTTATAATAGTTTCAAAGGGAAATTAATTTATAAAAAATATCATTACACAATAATTACATTATTAAATCTATTAATTAAAATATTAATTTTTATAGCCAAACCATAAGCCAACTTTTCACAGTTAGTGATAAATTCCACCATACTAAAATATCTGATATTATAATTTATATAAATCTAATGTTAATAACCGAGCAACTATTGAAAAAGTTTGATAATCTTTTAATTGGACTAGTGGAGTTGGACAGATGTATTGTAATATAATTAAACTATCATTTCTAAATAATTTAAACTTTAAGATTCTTTTATTACTAATGAGTTATGAATTGATCAGCTTTTATAAATAATTAGTTATTATTTTCAAGCCAACTTATTTAGTTACTTAAGAATAGCAGCAAGAATGTTATTGCTAAAATATATTAATATTAAAACTAAGATATAATTGAGAAAATGTTAAACACTCAAATGACAAAAAATAATGATGAGTTAAACTGCAATAATTTTAGATATCATGGTTCCGATAATTACAAATATAATTTAAAATTATATTAAATTTTATATTTATGTATTTATGAAATGTCAATATGCTATTAATTTTCTAATGGATATATAATTAAAAATAATTGTAAATTCATCAAAATATTTCTCAAATCCTAATGGCATCAACTTACCAAAATAGAGTTATTATCATATTAATATTTCAATAACTATCAAATGTTATTCATATTTCTATAATGGTCAATAAATTATGCAGACTAATAGTATAACAATAAGAGAACTAGTTCTATAGCAACTGGAGCCACTAACATATGATGGATTCAGACACATTACTTGTCATATTTAGTTGTCTCTCTAGGCTTATATTATATAGTTGTTTCAGTTTATTGTTTTGGATGCTCTGCACTGAAATAAGAAACAAGAATGCATTTAAATGTCATAATTTGAAAAACGATAACAGGTTAGTACCAACTCGTAGCAACCCATTTCGTACATTTTTTTTTTTTAATGATTGAGAGAATAATTTAGTAGCTTGTATGATGTATTATATTAAGTATTGAAGTCTTTTTTATCCAATTATAATTACAATTTTTCAATAATCCTTTCAAAGGTCATCCTAAATTTAAACAATAGTTACTTACTAAGTATAAAATAAAATATTTTAAAAGAATATATTCTGAGAAGTCATTTGAATATTATCAAGACATTGCTCATCTGATCAGTCACTAAATAAACCACAATAAGATACTCCATTGTGATAGAGTAATTATTTCTCTTATTTTTGTAAAATCTATACTGCAAAAGTCAAAACTAGAAAATGATTTTCATAAAAATTCTTAAAAATATTTTTTTTTATTTTAACTATTTATTTGCGCCTGTTAATATTATTCAACAATCAGCAGATGTGCTAGTAAAGGTCTGAGAGAAATAAATGACATGTAAGGCGTAAAGGTGCCTCTTTCCTGGCTTGATCCAATTACTAGAGCTGTTTAAGTGAAGAGATCTCTCATCCAATGTCTTTTTAATATCCAACTCGCATCTATAGGGACAGTAGTTGTAAGCATCTCCCTTTTTTTATGGTTATTATGTCCATGTGAGTTAGCATGAAAGTTTTTATAAATCTGATTCGAACTGCTGCCTTTCGGCTCGAGCATGCTAAAGTTGGTCGCGCTCCAACACGCTCACCTATTCTGGCCCAAAAGCTACCGACGAGGATGGGAATGCATGTTATTTAAATAGGTTTACAGAAATTAAACATATACGTACTTACTCAAACCTATATGGACATACTCCTTACAGATGTACGCTACAGCCATTATAACATATAATATATGTATTTTTTTAAAAATCATTCTATGTTTTATTTCTTTTGAGGTATTATCATTATCATTTTTTTTTAGATAGAAATAATTAATAAAGTCTCTTCAATTCGCAATTTTACAATAGGTACTGATTAATGAATGTATTTAGATGATTTTTTGATTAGATGTATTTAAAGTAGAGGCTGCACACAAACTTTGAATTCTAAGTTTAAAAAATTAGAATAATCCTTTTTATTTAAAAAAATAATTTTATTCAGACATAAATTTAATTTATAAATTTAAAAAAGTATTTATTTATGGTCTTTTGGTTAAATAATTAATTTATAAATTTAAAAAAATTATATGAAAGTTATTACAGAGTTAAACTCACTGTTGGGGACAGAGGGGTTCTCGCAGCCTACTTTTCAAAAGACGTGCTAGGCGAATCATGCGAGCAACCTCTAATAGGACAGCTTCTCGGCTATTTAATAACTCTTTGAGGTCATCACTCTTCACCATTTCTGCAGCTTCAATGAGATCCTTGAGTTCTGCACAATGCTGAAATAAACATATTATTTATTTTAAGATTAAAGGAGGTTGATTTATTAAATAAATTATTAATATTGCCATTCAATATTGTTTTACTTTAATAAAAAAATAAATTTAACAACACAAGTGAAAGAATAAATTTTTTTTTTTCAATGACATCTCGAAAGATGATTTTGTGTTGGCAGAAAGCAAGATGTTTTTCACTACACATTAATTACTCTTTTGAATAAATAATTTAGTTTTATTCAAAGAACAGATTGTCTTAACAATTTTAGCATCTGATAAACATAATGCTCACAAATTGACAAGACATTACAAACATAACCAAAAATAAATTTTCAACTTCAACATTCATCATAACATTCATCTTGCTATTTCAATCTAAAGATTTCATGGGAATGTACAATTACCACATGAATAGTTAGCAATTGATTGTGTGCAAAGAAAAACTAATTTTCATCAAAAATGAATTCAGGCATTTTTAAAACCTTTACGATGAAATATAAAATTATTTTGATTGGATGTTATATAGCATTTTAAAAATATTATCTAGTTAATCACCTTATCTATGTCCCTGTGGAAAACAGCTGTTACTCTGAGCCTCGTCATATGGGCCTGACTGGCAGCTGTGAGGCTAAGCCAAGAGTCGGTAAGCCTTTCAGATAACTGCCTGTTTTCTGCCTCCCCGAGTTTGCAGGCCTGCCGCAGGAGCAATGCTCCTCGCAACAACTGAGATCCAAACTCATAAGTACACTGTTGGGAAAAGAAAATATGAAATAATGCTAACACACTAGGACAAATAGACATTATAACACGGAGTTAAAAAACATTTATCTTATGCTATACTTACAAATTTTGAATAAAATTATCAACTATTTAAGGTTTCAAATGAAGATAACATAATCTGTAATCCATAAATGAAATATAATTCACATTTTCTCCCATTTTTATCTGTGTTCATTGCAAAATTTTAGGAGCAGGGGAGGTTTTTAAAAATTTTTATAAACAAATTTCTGTTTTATAACACCATAAACAATTAAATAAAATTTCTAAATGACAAGTGGTAAATAAATAACTAAAAATATTAAAGATTTATAAAAATATAAAACCTTTGCTGTTTCTTCAAAATTTTGTTGTTCTTCTTTCTGACGTTGAATTTCATACACACTGCAGCCAACTTCAGCATGTGACACGAGCATTACTTCAAAAAGCTCATCTAACCACATGATGGCCTAAGTATAAATTAATTTAATATTAATTACATATATATATAGATTATTCAAATAGGCATTAACTGCGATATATCATAAATAAAGTTATGATGCTAGAATAAACTTTATAAATATTAACTGAAATATTAATATTTAAATATTACCTGAGCTGCATCATTTTCGTAAGTAAAGACATGGGAGGCTTGTTGTAAAGTTATTCTTTGTAGTTCAACATTATCCCTGAATAGTTCAGAACGAGCCCGAGACATTTCGAGGATCTCAGATATATTTGTGATATCTGGACCATAGTCTATTATCACCTCTCTCCCTGGGAATCAATATTATTTGCTTTTTTAGTCAGATAATTTTTTTTATTCTCATATTATTCTCAACAATAAAATTATAAGAATTAGGTTAGAAATATATTGTCATTTACTGTACTTCAGTGTAAAGAGTAGAATTAGATACTAAGATATGATTCTATTTCATTTAGGTGATTATATTTATTTTTAATTCAATAAATTACATGAGCAGGGTAAGTAATTTTCTTTTTTAGAACTGAACTTTTTATCACAATAATGACATATTGTTTATGCCTATCATATATTTATTAAAAAATAAAGGATATACTATCTATACGTAAAGATATATACCTAAGGAATCTTTGACTGGCATAGAAAGTAAATCTGACAGCTTTTCTCCTTCCCTCATCACCCATTCTTCAAGTTCATCTAAAATTAACAAACAAGTTAAGAAAACAATAGTCCTATCTTTATAAATATATTATATAAAATATTAACAGCTACACAAACGGCTATCTTATCTAGAAGTATCGTGAAAGTTTTCCAATAAAAAATTAAATTAGTCAAGTTATATATCTGTATTCAAGGAAAGAAATCTGGAATAATTACCAATAGTATTTTGGCTATCTTGAAGTTGAAGTAGAGTTGATTGAGCTTTATCCAAGACTCCAACATCTGGGGTCATGACCAATTTTTCATAAATTTCACTAGTTGTCTGAAAGTACTGCAAAAATCGTATTTTTTAAAACATTTGACTTTTTTTTTTTTTTTACTTAACTATGTCAATCGTTAGAACCTATAAA
The DNA here is from genome assembly GCA_911387785.2 of Aelia acuminata. Lineage (NCBI taxonomy): Eukaryota > Metazoa > Arthropoda > Insecta > Hemiptera > Pentatomidae > Aelia > Aelia acuminata. The sequence continues at coordinate 36,891,364 of OU426979.1, read as the reverse complement.
CTGTGAGGTGATTAATATTTTTAGAGATAAAGAGGATTGGTAAAGTTAAATGCGAAACTTACTTCTGCAACTAAACGAAAAAAACGTGCTGAAGAAATAAGAATATTCCTTCTTCTCTCTAATCTAGAAGCAAAACCTCTTATTACAAAATCCATAAAATCTCTTTGTGCTCGCAAATCGCTCGGTATTTCTAAGCCACTGCAATCTAACTTGTGCAAAAGTTCTGCATACTGTCCATATGTTTCCTGTAAAAACATTTTAAATAATAAAAACTATTGAATGCCGAATAAATTTATTTCAGTTTTACATAAAATAGGGTTGGCGTTAATGTTTAATTATTAACTGATTAAATTAATGCTTTTAATATGCTCTACCGCCCAGGTACAGGTATCCTGTTTGATCTTTTTAGAACTATCTTGATGAACACTAAAATGGATGAACATGTACAGAGCAAAAAGTGAAGTTGAGAAAATTAGCTTTAAAGTAGAATATATTCTATCTTTTATCTGCTTTGCACATTCAGAATTTTTTTTTTTTTTTTTTTTTTAAGATAAAGTAGTTTGGTTATTCAAAATAGAGAAAAAAGAAATTTTTAGAAAGGAAAATAACAAATCCATCAATACAAAAATTTCTATTTTTTCAAAAATATCACAAAATTATTCTATTAAGCTTTTCACTTCTTCTCTATTAAGGGCACCTGCTTTCCGGCTGTTAATATGCAAAATATTAACTCAGTTTCTTGTTCGAATTCTGCAAGCTTGTCAGTCAAAACATTGGCATTTATCACTAATTGTTTGAGAATTTTGACAGATTTCTGGACTGCTTCTTGGCTATCTTAAATAATTGTCCATAATTACAAATACTTTCTTGTGAGAAGAAAAACATTACTTTTGTCTTTCCTCTTCTTTTCAGGCTAAGTGTAGTATAATAAAATCTAAGATAAACGATAACCATATAAAAGATGTTTAATAGTTCAGCCTCAGTATAGAAGAAAATTAATAACACCAAAACTTTTATATATAAGAAAATATACAAAGTGTTCTGAATTTGTATTGAGTAAAATAAATTTATACCCTGCAAGAAAGTTCTAATTGTTCGTGCTCTCTCCTTAGCTGCTCTGCTGAAGTAATGTCAAATCCAACATGACAATGGGCTGCTAGGAGCTCTTCACCTTTGGTAAGCAACCATTCCGTTACAGACTTCACTCCCGTTTCTAGTTTTTCAACTTCCTAAAAAGTAAATAAAATTTAAAAAATTAGTTCATTTTTGTAATAGCTAAATATTAATTAAACAAATTATAGTAGTGTAATAAAAACCGTAATCAGAGACAAAGTATCATTTACAAATAAATAATTAAACTCATGTGTAAATATAATTCTCTGAAATAGGATTTTATTTGTTCAAAGTTCATTCAACAAGAAACACTTTTAAAATAATAACCTTCGCATCAGCAATAGATTTGTTCAAGGCTCCCCAGGCTGTTTGGAGAGCCGTCAGTTTCCCCCTTGTTGCAGACACTTCCCTCTCTAGCCTCTGTCGAGTATCGAGCACATCCTGCCCAATAGTTTCTGTCATTCTTCCCATACCAAGATCATCAAGCAATGCTCTACCTATTTCCATTTACAATACACTATTATTTTATATATAGTTATATACTTTTATGAACAAAATTAGAAATTCATCATTATTTATTTTCTTAATAAACAAAGTTTTGGGCTTTTCAACCCTTCAATATTCCCCCCAAATAATACAAATTTAATAATTACAACTGGCGAATTTAATATATTTTATATAAAAGTTTGGTTTCTTTGAAAAAAACATCAACAGTGGCATGCTCATTTTGAAGCAATCCTCAAACCACTTAAAAGGTGTTGTTAAATAGAATGGTATGCGTAGCATTTAGTTTAGATGCGGATCCCCGCAAGAAAAGGATTAAGGAGGGGTTTTATCCCTCACCAAATTTTTCATGTTTAATTATTAATATCTATTAAATAAAATATTAGTATACTACTAAAAGGTGAGGTTAATTTTAGTATTAATTTTTGAAGTAGAAAATCTTATTTTTAAAGACAATAATGTTACAATTTACAACTGGCTGAAGAACGAATTTATTACAAAAACAATAAAAGAGATATGCGATATTAAAAACAGTAGGTAGATTTGATAGAAAGTTTGCAGGTATGTGGTAGTTGGCTACTATGGCAACCCACCTTGTTGAACAAGAGCTGCAGCCGCTTGAGCTGTGTTGTTGTATGTTGCCCGAGTTTGGGTCATCGTTCGGGCAGCGTTGTTTGTTCCCTCCTTTGCTCCAGTAAGAAGGCGAGTTACTCGATCTAACTCAGTCTGAACTTCACTGCTTTCATGAAAAAAGAGATCAGCTTTCTGTAATTTAAATAGAAAGCTCTTGAAATAAAATAAAGAAAAACTTAATTCAAATACAATTAACTTCTAACTTTTTATAATATACAAGTAAGATCTGAACCAAAAACTAATCGTTGTGGTACCCAGAAACATACATCAGGCTTCATTTGTATTAAATGGAAAAGTGTGGTCAGCAGTGTATTACCATAAAAGAGTGTCCCCATACTGAAAAACCTCACTAAAAGTCTATTAAGAACATATTTATATCAACTACTTATACCTATTAGTTCGAAATGGAATCCTTCAATGTTTAGTTAATCTCCCACTAAGCCACTTATAGTAATGATTAGTTAATTAATAATGGAGTAAAACTATTGATCACATAATGAGACTTTAACGTAGATTTGAAATTTACTTAAGCCAATATAGTTATAATACATATATGGTATAATAAATAATAATAATGAAAGCTTAACGAACCCGAAGATTTGCTGCCAATACCACAACTCACTTCCTGCACTCCTCTATCCAGTGACTGCTGTCCAGACCCAACTTCGACAGATCTGCCTTCACGCGATCCTCCCACCTCCGTCTCCGCCTACCCCTCAGATGTTTCCCAGTCGGCCCCGAGCTTATTAATCTTTTAGGAATTCGCTCACAACCGAGTTTTACATTTTTACATGCCCATTTTATTAGCCACACTGCAATTACCTCTATTATATTTACCAGATACAGTTCACTCAGTTCAGCATTGTGTAAAAGTCTAAATTCTCCGGTTGATTCGTCCCTCTACGGTCCAAATATTCTACGCAATAACATATATGGAATAATTTTTTTTTTTACATATATATTGTACACAATATATGTACCACCTTTAAAGTATATAAATTTTAAATTAGAATATACATAAGTGCCACCTCAAAAATTATGACCAACATATTAGTAACATAAGACTTCAAATTTATTGTCATTAATAATAAATGTTTCCTTTTCTCATAGTACTATTGATTAAAAAAACAGCAGTTCATCTTTTTTTCTTTTTCTTTTTTTTGACCAATTTCTGTTATACCTTAAGTACAATAACATTTAAATAAAACATTTAAACAAATTGAAAGCCAATAACTTTTAGAGACATCATAGTGTTTATGTGTGATCATCATAAATCATCATAGTGATTTATGGTGAGATTTAAAAACTTACCACACGGTCTCGGAGCCATTGTTCCCTATCATGTGAAAGAGTTCCTCCAAAATCCTCAGGCAATTGCGATAAATCTATGTATTTTGGCAGTCTTGAAGGAGGTATAAAAACAGGCTGTAATATGTAATTAAAAAAAAAAATTAAAAATCTTTCAAACTGGAAATTTTATACATTCTGTTATAAATCAAAAAAGTAGTGAGCTGATTCCATAACATTAACTCTATTTTGAGCAAATTGTCAACAAAACATGGTTCTAAAACATGATTCAATGCTGAGAAGTATGAGTTATGTATTTCTTTTTATTTAAAATAACTTAAGCAAGCTACAGTGGACATGTGCATTCTTACCTCAAAAAGTATCTTAATATAATAAATAACACCATTATGGCAAAATATCGCGATATAATAAATAGCTATTTTCTCTTTTAGATGAAGTTAGTTTTAATGTTTACTATCTTGAACATTAAAACTAACTTCTTTAAATGGTTTGGTCTCATTATAAAATTATATGGTTATTTGTGCCTCAAAAAGAGAAATACATTTGAGAAATTATGTAAACATAAACATGTACTCGTATAGGCTCAACCATAAATTATGGTTGTATTTTTAATGCGGTGTAGACATATATTATTTAAAAATGGACATTTCTCTGAAATTTTTATTGTAGTGTAGGACCAACACTTGCTTCTTATTTTACCCAGTTGCGGCCAGCAGCCTCCCTTCAAGCCATTGTGGCTTCCTGGTGGTCCCAGGCTGCACTATTGTACCTCTTTTTTTTTTTTTTTATTAAAGTAGTATTCAAAATATAGTGATGAAATAAATTTAAAAAAACGGATTGTGGTAGTGGGGTTTTCCTTATACATAGGATTTGTTTATTACGAAATTCCTACTTGACAAAAAAATTCTTGTTCAAAAAGTTGACAGAAAAAGAGTAAAGTACATCCGGATAATAATAAAAATTGCGAATAGAAAGCAATGTTGAATTATAATCAGCATAAATGATAACCTCTAAAGTGGCCATAATACTGAAAAAAATCTGAGACTAAAAAACAGAAATTTTATTGATAACACTGTTTTGTCTAGCTTTTTTTTCCCTTTTTTTTTAAGGATACTCTTCATTATCATATTTTTTATAACAAAGTTAATGCACCTTAAAAATTTAAATTCATCCTTCGATATTTTTAGCACATGAAAATTTAAAATTATCTTTTCCCGTATTTTTATATATCACTAGAAAAGGTATTATATTGAACAATGGCGGATCCATGGGGGGGGGGGGGGGGTCACAGGGTCATGGACCCCCTAAATATTATGGCTTTTTAAATATTTTGAATTTTTAAATGAATAATGCAATTAGGTAGTTTCTATGCCCTAAATACAACACTTTTTTGTTCTTCCCCTTCCTCGCCTTTTTGGCTATACGGGGTTTCCCGGGCCAGTGGAGAGAGTGGGGGATTGATGCCGAATATAATTAAAGCTTTCCCCTGGCTCCGTGTTTTGAACTTGCCGTCTTCGTATTTCCACTCACGCAATGGGCAACGCGTATTTTGTAACGGGTTTGCCCACTCGGCCATCCCGCCACCCCTACAACACTTTATTTATAATAATAAATATTACCTTCTTAATACAAGGTAATAATGTTTAATAATGTCACGATCTCTCCAAATTTCTGGCTAAATCCACTCCTGACAATGAACTAGATTTATAATTATATTACTTACCTCTGGATTGGACTTGGCGCAATGGTCTACACTCTTGTCCCAGAAGGCCTCGGGCCGCAGTATGAGGCAGGCCACGTTCTCGTCGCCGATGACAGCGCTGAGGATACGGCCTGCTCTCCTCCCCCCAGGGTGCCCGTCCACCACCAGCCGGATACCGCTCCTTCTCGTTTCTTCACTGAAAAAAAAATAAAGAAGCTAAAAAAAATTTCGAGCGGTATATAATAATAACAATAAGGAGATTAAACTAAGCCGAAGGCTCCATTTCGATATTAAAAATCGCTTCCAGCAACCGCAACATCCTGCCAAACCCGACTTCGCTAGCTTATCAAACGACATAAACATTTTAAATTTATGGAAGACAAGTTATTCATTCTTTTTACTTTATACAGCCATAATCATGAAAATAAGGCATGTGGTGTATATTTTTCCTTTTAAAATTGATTTTTTTTTTTTTTTTTTTTTTTTTTTTTTTTTTATTTAGGGGCGATGGTAACTAGAAAAAACGAAATCGAAGAGGAAATTAAGGCTAGATTAAAAGCCGGTAATGCTTGCTACTTTTCAGTCGCGAAATTGCTTAGCTCCCGCCTTCTGTCCCAAAACTTAAAAATTAGGATTTACAAAACTATTATTCTTCCAACGGTCGTTTACGGATGCGAAACTTGGCCGCTGACATTGAGGGATGAGCAACGGCTTAGAGTTTTTGAAAATAAGGTGCTGCGTAGAATATTTGGACCGAAGAGGGATGAAATAACCGGAGAATTTAGACGCTTACACAACGCCGAACTGAGTGAACTTTACCCAGTAAATATAATTGACGTGATTGCAGCAAGACGAATAAAATGGGCGTGTAAAATTGCAAAACTTGGCTGTGAACGTATTCCGAAAAGATTAATAAGCGCGGTGCCGGATGGGAAACGTCCGAGGGGCAGGCCGAGACGGAGGTGGGAGGATTGCGTTCGGGCGGATCTATCGAAGTTGGGTCTGGAAGACGGTCGATGGATGGAGGTGTGCAGGGAGCGAGTGGTGGTGTCGGCATCGAACCTTCGGGTTCGTTAAGCCTTTATTATTATTATTTGTTTGTTTTTTTAACATCCCTTTACGCCACTAAGGCAAATAGGACGAAGCTACAGTGGGATTCCTAAATTTTGCCTATCCAGGTGTAATTAGGATGGCGATCTTTAATGAGTAACTGACATCGTACAGGCTCGGGACTTCCATTTTACGTCCTATCCGAGGGACGGAATAGCCAAGGATTTTTACTCCTATTAAAAAATCTAAGGGCCACCGCGGGAAGCGAACCCGCGACCTTTAGTAAAATAGGTTGCCATGCTAACCACTAAACCACAGGTGACCCCAAAATCGATTTAATTCAGTACTTTACTTACTCATTTTTTCTTTGAAAAATTATTACCAAAGGTTTCATCAGTTCTTCCCAAAAGTTATTAACAAGTTTTAATTTATTTCTTATATAAATGGTTAAAAGTAGAAGCGGACAAAATCCATCGAAACATCGCCGTTTCCTAAAAATCGCTTTACCACCGAGTGTATTCCTCAAGTAACGATCACTTGGAAAACGTACAATTGTTTCTTTTCTTCAAGCTTCAGGTTTTTGTATGTATTCTTGGAATTCAGTACTCTTCTGTGGATCATGCTGATTTTGTTACAACGAGCACTCCTGCTTCTACCATGGAAGTTTTTTGAACTAAATACCGTTGCAAACAGAACAGAAACATGTGAAAAGCGTAGAGATTTGCAAAGCTTTGGAAAAGACCCACATACCTCGATAAATCAGCGAAATGGGGATCTGCGTTAAACTGATCCCTTTTGATTAGGAAAGTATCTTTTTCCAACCATACAGGAGGTATTTCGTTTTATTATTATATATATATATATATATATATTATATAGTATTTCGGTGTCTGAAGATATATTAATGTTTTCAATTGTTAAAACTAGAGGAAATGTTAATAGAAGAAGGTAACGAATAATGCAGAAAGAAATAGGAAAACATCTATTAGGTATATAACTTTCTTGAGATACGATAATTCTATGATTTATATTTCATAACTGTCCGATAGTTCATCTCGACGTATTTTTTATAGTGAGAACATAAGTGAGACTCAAGAATAATTTTTTTTGTTTACTACATTCCTGATAAAATTTGAAATAGATTTCTTTCAGTGTCTCAGAAGTCACAACCGAATATCACAAGAAGCCATTTATTTTACAGATTATTGCGAACGCGTCTCCAACAAAAGGTCTGATCTATAAGGTCGAAAGTTACATGATACTTATGTTAGTAGTTCTTTGTAGAGGAGCAGCCGAGCATCAAGGATAGGAAACACGAGCTTTATGTAACTACGATCTGCTACAAGGAGACAAAGTTGTTCTTTGTTTTTATTGAATTTTACACTGCTTGCTCAAACTGGGACAGGAAGGACGGGTTAATACGGGTCAAAAACCTGTTAAAGCGAATGAGGGACAAAATTCCGTTATGTTTTCCTATCTCTGTAAATTTTTATAAGGTAGTAGTGATGCGACATTATCGGGAAAACATCGTTGTTTTGAATATAAAACATCGATTTTTTTTAATATCCATTCTTAAAACAACAACCTGTGGTATTGCTAGAAATTTTGAATTGCCTGAGGCAAATATTGCACTTGTCTAATGTGTTAGGGATTTCAGAATAATATTTCCAGAATCTATCTTAATTTTGACGACCTAACCTCAATGTTGAAGGTCTTAATAATAATTATCACCTAAACATACAAACTGAAACGTTTAAAATAGTTACTTTTACTGCATAAATGAAAACCGAAGAAAGATTCAGGTAACTCAAGACTCTGACTGGTTGTTTGTTATCGCCACTTTGTCACGTTCTCTCTATTATATTTTCCCCTTTCAATCTCACATTTACTGAGTGCTATGCTTCAAAACTATGCTACATGGTTAATTTTGAACTTTTATAATTTTCACATGCCTCTTATTGCCAAATGCCAGCCGCATTGGGCCCCGCGATAAGATATTAATGTTTAATTTTGCCAACTATGCTGTCTCTCCACGATCTTTTCCGGATGCGAAACGTGTCCGCTGATATATAAGGGGTCTTGTCAGTAAAATACAGCAAAGAATATTTGGACTGAAAAGGGATGAACTATCCGGTTAGTTCATTTCACTTTGGACGGTTACACAAAGCCAAATTGAGTAATCTGTACCGGACAGTACCTCAGTATATTTGACGTGATAGCAGCGAGACGAATAAAATTTGCGTGTAAAATTATGACATTTAGTAGTAAAAGAATTCCAAAAAGATTAATAAGCGAGGTGCTGAATGGGAAACGTCTTAGAGGTAGGCCATGACTGAGGTGGGAGGATTGCGTTAAGGCAGATCTGTTGAAGTGGAGTCTGGAAGGCGGTCGGTGCTTAGAGGTGTGCAGGGGCGAGTTGTGGTGACGGCATCGAACCTTCGGGTTCGTTCAGACTTCATTATTATTATCACCATGCTGTACCAAAACATGTTTGATTTAATTTCGGGTTTGCGAATCCGGTGATATCCAAGTGTCTATGAATATCTTTATGTTTGAACGTGATACTTTGGATTACCATATGAAGAGGTTTTTTGAAATAGCAAAGTCGGATTCCGTGTAAACTTTCTTTACCAATAGTCAGATAATATACTTCTCCGCTATCTACCAACCACTCCAGTAAAAAGGAAGGTTTGTAAGGAGTGACCGCCGTTACAATAAATTGTTCATGCATTTAAGGAGTGTGCGAAGGTCTGTCCAGATTTCTTTAGATTTCACTCTCTCCCCTATTTACCTTGGATATATTATAGGTGTTGAGATTAGAGGTGATAGATTAGAAGTCTCGTGAAATTTCTCTCTGAAAACCGCTCATCGTCTATAAACAGCTTTCTTCTATGTTGGAGTATCATGAGGACTTTTAATTTCTAACCCACTTACAACTATACTGAAAATAAACCATTTGCTAAATAGAACATGGAAGGTCTTTCACTGATTTTAGACTACACAAAGCTCAGAGGCAGGGGATAACATAATTCCCATCTGAGGTCCTTGGCGTATACTCCTCCCCCCCTCCCCTCTTGTTCAAAAGACATCGTAAATACTCTCCTCTTCCTAAAAAATACAAACATGAGAATAAAATCATAAAAATTGTAGTTAATAAACCATTCCACTTAATTTATCTTCTATTTTTTCTATTCCATACTTGTTTGATTGTCCAAAATAATACGTTCTCCTCCTAAAGGTCTGTCCACACTTGTCCGCACCGGATCCGCACCGTAGCATTCATATAGACTATGTTCAGAATATTTTTAATTTAACTTACGTATTACCTTTAGTTATGCCTAAAGGTCAGGCCACACATGTCAGACAAAGGCCACTTTAGGCATAACTAAAGGTAATATGTAAGTTAAATTAAAAATATTCTGAACATAGCCTATATTAATGCTGCTGTGCGGATCCGGTGCGGACATGTGTGGCCAGACCCTTAATCATATAGCCTACATGCTATCACCAACATCTGATCACCTCTGGCTTGAGAGACAATGTAAATTTTTAACAAAATTTAACTCATGCTTAAGTCCGAGATTATAAATATGAAAACTGTGAACGATTATATTGTAACACTATTGTGGGTTTAAATAATTTTTATTAGACGAAAATAATAATTCACGATGCCAGACAAACAATTGAAACTCGAATTATTAACTTCGATACAAAAAGTAACAACTTGTAACGATACAGCAACACAAAATTAACCATATGATTCGATCTTCAGAGCAAGACTCCAGTCCATTACTCCTTATATTTAATCCGGATTCGAACATTCTAGGAGGATCCCGAAAAGCGTAGAAGATTCTGGAACAATCACGAACATGTTGATGAGAACAGTTGATAACTGTTCCAACAAAAAATTTAGAACTCTTTTCAATCAAATGGTTTTTGTTTTAAGTTAGAATATATAATCGCAAATTAAATTTTATTTTTATTGATAAATATTAAAATTCAGACGGATATTATATCGAACTAACGATATTCAAACCAAAGAGACTAAAACTAATTATATATAACGAAAAAACCATACATTTTTATTAAATGTTTAATAATAATAAATAGAACATAACCCTAAAATTATTAATGATAAGTTCAATAATATACTAACTGCCTCGGAGTGGTGAAGCGTGATAAAGCGGTTGGCCTCATCGATGCTGTACTGAGACTGGAAAGAAAGTGTGTTAAGCGCTCACTTTCTGGGCACAAGGTTGACAAAGACCACTTTTTTCTACATATTACAAATCTTGGGGGCGTTTCTCATTAATGATTTCATAATATCATTCAAGCAGCCTGTAATAGCTAGTTATATGTAATACGTTTGTACCTTTTTATTTGTAATATGTTAGTAACTTATTATTAGTATCTCTGTGTTAGTATTAGGAGTATTAGAATATATATAAATAAATAATTTTAATTATCTTTAATTTCGAACTATTTATTGTTAGTACTAACTTGTATTTTTGTAAAAAAGGGATTCGGTATCGGAATTAGACAGACTCAAGACACCTTAAAACAAAATGAAAATAGGTCTATTTTTAGCACGAAATGATATCACATCTTTTCCTTCAATTAGTTTTAATCTGAATGCAATGTTTAGGTCCTTTTGAGAAAAACCCTGTTAAAAATCTGTTTAATTAATTTTTTAGTAGTTGCTATTTCTACGAGTCTGCCCTCTTTAGAAGAAGATAGTTTCTAAGAGTGTGAGTTTGTAGGAGCCATACTGTTCAAGAGGTGAAACGGACAGTATAGGAACAGCTTCAAGTGTACTAAACGGATACAACAGGAAAAAGCTGAGGAACCGACTGATGCTGAACCCGATGAAAGCTATGAAGAGATTCTGTGTGGGTGAACAAACAAACAAGGCTTGTATGGAAATGTAACAACTAAAGATAAGATAACCCCAGAAGATGAGCCACAAGCTCGAAACGTCGGGAAAAAAATAATAAATAAATAAATATTAAACACGGAAGAGCTCCTTCATTAAAGAAAATCCTACAAATTACAGCATTCTTCCCCTCGAAGTGAGGAAAAAGATCCTTAGCAAACAAACATATCATTTTAGAAGGTCGTGGGAAATTCTGTGATGTGCAACAAGTCTCGTTTATATTATTTTATATTAATACGTTCACGCCAGGACTGTAATTCATGCTCCTCGCCCATTGGCGGCTGAACTTAATGATTTTCGGTCTATCGGACGGGAGTTATTCAAGGGCATTATGCAGTGTTGACTATCCAAAAATAATAAAACAAACAATACAATCCTATTTAGTCGTGGAAAGTTTTGTGATCGACTAAAGTGTCCAATGTGGCAGTCTAGTGCGGGCCTCCGGTGGTACACGCCGGCGTGAACATATTAAAGAAGTATGAAACTCCAGGTCTAGTTCCAGAATTTAATCGAAAGGAGCAGTAGTAAAATCAAGCATTTTATGTAAGCTGATTTAAGGTAGACGGAGAGAGTAAATTGGAATTCTGAACTGAACTTGAGATTAGAAGAACTTGAGATATCATTAGGACAATAAGGTACAAGAAGAAATCTGACTCTTGTAGGACCTGGTGTTCGCTTCATATTGAATTGAAGGTGAAAACTTCATATTGAAAAAAAAAGTGGAAATGTGCTAATGGAATTTAAGAAGTTCACCTGGGCGGCTTTGTAATTGAGCGGGAGTTGGTGGTCGGTATTACAAAATTAATTTTCGTAATGAGATTATAGGTAAAAAAAAAATATACATAAGATGGTTGTCTGCAAGCAGGCGTTCTTTAGCATCAAAAGGTCAGCCATGTGGAAAATTCTCGTGAAGAATCGGGTGACACGTAAATTTTTCAACTTAAAACTCAAGAAGTAAATGCTTCGTCATAGTTTTGATTTGAAATAAAGTTGGAGAATCTTTAATGATACACTTTGGCGTCCAGCAAGGAGAGGCCTCTTTGGTAACACTATTCAAATTCTCAAGGTTTCCAATCATGCTGTGATATATGCAGCTAAGAAACTTAACTCTTCAAAATAATGTTGCAGCTGTTTTCTTGCTAATAAACCTCTGTTTTGAAAATAAATGAACTTTTTCTTTTTCTAAGATGAATATGGAAAGTGAATGTGTAAATCCTGAAGTAAGTCGCGTATACAACGTAAGCAATCACTGTTTTGATTCTTTTTTTTTAACAAGTTCTGATAAACTTTAATCTATAATTCTCTAATCATCTTTTTCAGGTTTGGTAATATTATTTTTTTTTTTTTTTTTTTTTTTTTTTTTACAAAAAAGCTTCTTTCTTCATTCTTCCATTCTCAAGCCTACAAACATTTTTTTTTTATCAGAAAGATCTTATTACATTAATGTTTATTTTTTCATAACATTTAGACCTTTGATATTTTGATCTGTACCTACCAGATCATGATTACTTGATTACTGAATGTAATTGGAAAATAATAGTGTTAAAATTAATAAATATTTGCTGGAGGCGTCATTTTGATATTATATAAAAACTCGTAAATAAATATATATTATGTTACTTAGTATTGGGTATTTGTGAAAAAGTTTGGGGGAAGAATTATATCTACCGGTTGGTCAGGTCGTAACTCACGACTAATACTTCACTTTGATCGCCCCTATAAAATTAAGACGTTTTTTGGTGGAAAAAGGACCTATTTTATTTATTTCATCATACTTAATCTGCAATATTTAACTATTTAAATCGCTTACAATATGAGGACAATTAAAAGATAAACTATTGTATTTGGAACCAGAGCTGGAGAGGGGCTGAGTGCTGGTGGGGACTGGTGTATGAGGGGCACCCGTTAGGAGGGTGTGGTCGTCCCATTGGTGGTACACCACTTTCGTCTCTTTATCTCTCACTTTTCTTTCTTTATTTAGTGCTGTTCCATCTGTGGTGTTCCAACCATTAAGGGTTCCAACATCTCCTTTTATTATTATATTTATGGAATAAGTTGAGTCAGTCCCGTCAAGTCACACTCAGGTGAAGCCTTGTTACAGCCGTTATCTGTTAAATGACTCTTAATGACACACTATACCGTGTGTATGAGTGTTTACGTCCTTCAAAATTATATATGGAAAGCCTCCTTTTAACTTTAAGAAGAATGCAACGTAATCTATTAATATAATGTATGAACATTAGGTTAGTCATAAAATAAATATATTTTTTAAATTCTTAAATATAATATAAATATAGTTTTGAATTCGGCAAAAAAATTTATAACTTTTTTAGAAGATTTTAAAATTGAAATAATAATATAAAAATCAAAATTCATCTTAACATTAACGGTTAAATGAAAAATAAATCTGTACCCTGGAGATAAGCAATACAAAATCCATTTTTTGAGTCTGATTGACGAAAAAACAAATTTAAGAAAGTATTTATCATCTTATTTAAGTCCAAAGTATTAAATTTAATCCAATACTATTTTATTATTTATTTATTTGCGACCCTACCTTGCCGAATGGGCAATGCGGGTGATAGCAGCCTCATATTCGTAACATCCCACTACTAAAAGTAATACAATGACAAATTTTTCATAAACTTTGCGCATAGCCTGCTCTTCCTATTTAAGATTCGTTCTCTTCAGGAGTACCTCTGTCTAGTGACTCTCTTGCTACTGGGACTTCCTCTTCTACCCAAAATTGGACCAAAAATGCGTTGGGCCTTCAATTGTTTTCCACCCGAAACGTGCTTAAAGTGCGGGTACTTTTTAGTACTTGCAGTGCGATCATTTGCTGAGGATAACCTCTCTCTGTCAAACCATAAGATCAAGAGACCTGTTTCCATCAGCATTGCACATAAAACCTCATTGCAAATAAATAGTTAGGAGATCCAATAATCAAGTACTGCCCATTTTGCTGCTAACCTGGAGTCAACGGTTGGTAAATATTTCCTAGGAATAGCTTAGCTCCCTTTGGCGCTATTAACCATCTCTGGTTCTTTCGTCCAGGCTGTACTCATGAATGATTCTCCAAGATCTCATAGATCCCCACATGAAGATCCTCCGGTAATGCCACCGACCTTTCTCTCATTGTTTGGTTTCGCGTCATGAGGAAATTAAAAATATGCCTTATAAAAAAAAAAAAAAGCTTTTCTGCCGCTGAGGGAGATTCATATTCCATCACAGAGAAGCATACCTCAGTATTCCAAGGAGTATGACCTTTATAAATGGTCACAGTCGCTAAATATCAGAGGCCAAAGGACTCTTTTCTAAAAAGAATTTAGTTAGGACATGGTGTCGATTATCTCCCGAGAGCAGACATTTTTATTTTGCAAATGAATGCAGTGCCGGTTCTAGGGGGATATTGGGATCAATCCTCTCTGGATATTTCGAAAAAGATTAGAGAAATAAATTTATGCATTTTATTTGCACAAAGTTTGTAATATTCAGAATGTTCCTAAGCTTTTTGTTAACAAATAAGTGAGTGAGCTGTTTTCATGCCTTAGGTGTTTTGTTTTTCTTTTCTAACGACCAATATCTTTTCATAATAATTATATATTTCTTATATATTTTACCTCAGCCTCAACTATCTATGGAGGTTTACGACTTTATTTCAGGTACTTTGCAAGGAGGCACCGTTTCGAAATGCTTGCGTGTGCGTAAGGTGATTTGACAGCGATCAGTCTCAACCGCCAATAATTTATTTAATGATTGATTCCCCACAGATAATAATTGAATTAATAGTACCCATTTTATGGATGTTGGGTGTAGGAGTGTGTCTTATATCATGATTGCATTCATTTATCCTTGGCAGGGAAATGAAAACAGCTAATTGGCCCCATAACTGGTTTTTATTATACCAACTTGTCCATGCGTTAAAAAAATTACGTAATTAATTTCCCTCGATGTTTTAATTTCAGCCAGCATCAATGTTAAGAGGCGACGAGATATGCAAAGCTATTCCCTACCGACTATAATTAAACGCCCTTTTCGGGGATGGAGACTATTGAACCTTTATTTTAGCGATATCTTAAGCCGGCAGATTATATATTTTTTTTATGTGTAATATAAAATATTTACGTTAAAAAATAGCATACATTGGTGATTTAAATATGGTCTACCAAGAAACGTTTTACATGTTCAAGAATTGATTTAACTTATAGTCCATCAAACGGTCTAACATTAATATAAAGCTATTTCTTTTTTGACAATTTATTTAAAAAAAATTTGCCAAAATATAAATTTAAATATCGAAAAATCACACTTCCCACTCCAATAAATAAACAAAATCACTAAAACACTCTTTTTTTCTTGTTCTATTAGTAGTTGCTGCCATTCATGCAGAGGTATTGCAGATCTTGGCGGTATATTGCTCCACACAGATCATTGTTACTTCCAGATTTCAACTCAAAGATGCTGTATCAGCGAGATTGCTGTTTCAAGGACAAAAGGAATAGTTCCATTGTCGATCTTATTACTATGGATGTAACGCATATGGCATAAAGATAATATTTCTTCAAGATATAAAAAAAAAAAATAAAAAAAAAAAAATATAGCAATTCTTTATTCTCAAAAATAATGCTTATGTGCAAAGCCAACGAAAATAATTCTTTATTTGGGAGGAAGTGATACCGTCAAATGGTATACGAATTTGCTACTTATATAATAGATCCTATAGTACACGAAACAATATTTAACGAGAGCTTACCTCTATATCCCACCTCTTAATTTATATATTAGGTAACAAAATATGTTGCATAGGAGTAAAATTAGATTTTTTTTTTATTGGCACTTTTTTATAATTTTTATTTCTAACTAAAGGCCATACCTTATTTAGCTTCCCAAACGCACAGAATATCGAACGTGAAATATTGTGCGAGCTTTCTGAATTAACTGTTTGTGAATTTTTCTGTACTCATGGTTAACAGAAAATGAATAATAAACCAGTCACGGTTTATTAAAGTTTTCATGTAGCGGTAATACCAAAAGGAACATAATGTATAGGTATAGGTATCTGGCATATTTATGTTCAATTTTACGGTACGTTATACACTTACCACATTCAAAGATATATACCGCCATTTATACATTGAACTCATAGTTTAAATTTAACGTTAAAAAAAAGAAGTTAAGATTGTCAATCGTGTCTTTATTTTTTCTAAAACGGGACCCAAGTTTAAAATGCAGTATTTTTGGTGAGTCCGACTGATCCTATGTTATGGTGAATTAAGCAATATGAACCTCTACAAGGAACAATTCGATGAGTTAAGAACTTTGTAGGAGTATTAGATTTCCTTTTATTGGGTTTTCCTTTCCCAATAACAAACATCTGTTGATGGATTGCAAACAATGAGAAATAACTTTATTAATAACTGTTTTATGATATAAATCATACTAAAACTCTCATTGAAAAATCAATAATAAAAATTACATCTATTCGGTACAGATGAGAGGGAAAAACAAATCTAATTCATCTACTTAGGTAATATTTTCCTTTTATAAATATAAATTAGATTTTAATTCGTGCCCTGTAAGGAATAATAAGGATAAAAATGAATGCCATCTTCATAACTAAAATAAATGAAATTGTCTGCTTCCATTAATGCAGAGTTCTAGGGGTCGGATGTATGCATTGCATCGATGCAGTTGTGCTAAAGGAATTAACTATTACATATATTGTAAGTCAGTCTGTCGCGGAAGTTAAAGTTTGATGTGATGTCCAAGTCGTTGTTTTTGGTCACGTAGAAAGTTGCGTTTTTTGGAAGTGACCCCCATAGCTCAATTCCGTATGTCCATAAAGGTTCAGAAGAAGTAATTGGTAAATATTTAGTTGGTTAGAGATAATTTGGACTCTTTCAAGTAATCTGGTTAATAGTTCATATCGTTTGTTGAGTTTTTTTTTTTTCAGTCCAGTATGTTGGTCCTCCATGCCACCATTCTCCTATGACATCCCACAATATCACACTTCCCGAGGTTTAGGAATCGGAGTATTATTAAAGTATACTGAAGTACATGAACCATAAATAATTATAATTTAAAAATAATAATAGATCTACTATTAAATTGACTTAATTATACAATGACGAACGGAGTGAGGAAGTACAAACACCTCTTATCAGAGTAATAATTATTAAAAGGAGAAGGTTAATTCTATCCCTCGCTACGCTGCTGGTCTTCATTGGCTTGTGTAATGTTGAATATAGTAACCCCAGAGCCATTTAAAATTTGTCTTCCAACTCGAGGGCTCCGCTACTGAGACAATGCAAATATTTTTTAGTCAGTTTTTAACATATAAGGACATAAACAAATCGTAAAAACTATTTATAGGATATTTCGCTTTTGGTGATAAATGACGGTCGCGGCTCGCGATGTTTTTCATTATTTTTATAGTACGTTAATCTTTTAACATCGGCTAAATTTTGTGGTTTTAATTAATCTTTTATTTCTTCAATTGTACAATAATTTAGTTCGGAGCACCAAATAATTGATTTAGAACCCTTTACTTTGATTTAGTTTTCCATGTGGTATGATTAGTTCTACTTTAACCTGAAAGTTATTAAGCAGATTTTCACATTTTAGGAGCTTTTCTGATTGGATATCTGAGAAAACTTCAACTAAAAGGGTCCCATCTCGTAATTTTTTAACTCTTTTTACTTCTCCAATTAGATTTTTTATGCTTCTATATATAATAATAATAATAATAATAATAAAATTGTAAAATAGATATAAACTTTAAAAAATTAATTTTTTTTTGTAACTATGTTATCTTAAAACTTCACAAGTACACACCTATAACCTAAATTTCATTACATCCTTACTTGGTTCTAAAATTTTACTGTATAAATTACGTTTTCAGGGTCTACGTTTTCGCGAATAAGTTGCGTCGAGTTGCCGGTAGGTAACGTCCGAAACGGTGCCGGTGCAAAGGATTAATATCATGTCTTGTGTTACCAATATGAATCGTTTCCTTGAGGTCAAATTTTAGTTTCTTGTGAGTATTTAGCATCGCATACTTTTACTTTGCGGTTAAGCTACTAGCGAAAAACACAAAACCTTAAAATATATGATTAGAGCTATCACTAGATAACAGATACCTGAGCAGACTTACCTGTATAGCGATAGAAGATACCTGATGGTAGACTGGGCTAGGGTCCTGTCCTGGGGCAGGCTGTAGATGGCCACCGGTCGGCCCTCCCTGTCCCTTCCACCGGGCACCCTCAGGCCCCGGCAAAGCACCTCCGTGTCCTTCATCTAATAAAACAGAAATATATTAATCGCTAATCAATGCTATAAGATAAATAATGCGCTATTGTAAAAATATAGAAATATGAAAAAAATAAGGTTCGATGTCGACAGCACTAATCGATCTCTTCATACCTCCGTGCTCCTCCCTTCGTCGAATACTAACTCCCTAACGTCTGCAGTTCACAAAGAATGATACCAACTTCGTCTCTGCCTACCCTTCGAACTCATTGGCTGGGGTAGGTGCGATTCAATATGAAAATTATTGTAACCGAAGGTAACCAATAGCCTAACTCAAGTGGAGAATCGACCTTATTAAACATGAATGAAATAGAAAAGAGTAAAAAACGAATAAATATCTTAGGTAATGATAGCTCGAAGGATGGATGCACAGAATTATCGATAAAAATTCAAAGATATAGGAAAAAATCTCTATTTTTGGATTTTCCAATTTTGATTGATAATAGTAGTTTAAAAATTACAAATAGCTAAATATGAAAATAAAATCAAACAATCTTATACAGAAAAAAAGTAATATATATTTTAAAATATAAAAAAAAAAAAAAAAGAAACATTTTCCGACAACTCATAAAACTCATTGAGGCCACGCATGCGCTGTGCACCTTTAATAACAGACCATCGTTTATAATTAAAGACGTTCTGTTCATGGGAAAGAGTTGTCAACAACGCGTTATGAAACGTACAAATTTAATGAAAATTATTTGTTTCCAAGGTAACTAAATGAAGTTTTCAACAACTAAATAGAGAATTGTAATATGCTTGCGAATTATCACATTGCCGAATTATCACAATTAAAAACTTTTATTTAACAATACATTTTTTTAGTGTGTGTAACTTTAATGGGGAAGGCGCCTTTTTTGTTTTCCTATGAAGTACGTTTGTTTTTGTTTATATGGAGTGTCAACAGTCCCTCGTTACACCTAAAAATAAATATGAAATATGAAAAAAATCGAGTAAATGTATACAGGAGAAAAAATATTCCGTCAACTCATAAAACACGCCTCATGGGGCGTTACTTGCGCAGTACGCCTTTAGTGTCAGACCATTGTTTATAATTGTAGCCGTTCTGTTCATTTTAATGGAAATTATTTGTTTCTAAGTATTGGTAACTAAATGAGTTTTCAACAACTACATAGAGAATTATAAAATGAGACGACTTGGAGTATTATGCTTGCATTGTCGAATTATCGCAAGTAAAAACTTTATTTTATAATAATAAAAATTAGTGTACTTTAGAGAGCAAATACAAACAAAAATAATTAAATGAATGTAGAAAAATGTGTGAATTTGATGAATGGCGTTTACATATTTATCAAAAGACGTCAATATTAGTAATTTGGTAAGTGAAAGTTCTGTGTTGCGGGCACGCACCAAATTTTTTTTATTACCACAGTAACAGAAAACTCTACAATAATTTCCATAGCAGTAGCTAACCACAATGTAACATATGTAATGAAAGTTACAATCCTACCACGGAAGCGCTACCTGTAGCTAAGCGAATGCGGCGCGCCCTGTTAATAGTTTGAATTACACAAGCCAGGAAGTTGTAGGATGGTAGAAGGACCCTTGTATTACACTTCCTACAGAGGTGTCACTTACCATTGTTCTTATAAATGACAATTTTCAATATTCCTATTCATATTCGGCTGTGTTAAACGTACCAGAAAGTGCTATGGTAGGTAACTCCACCTCCACCCCCTCCTACTCTTAGATATAAAATATCTCTATATTTTACAGCTCTCCTCTTCTCGTTAACTGTACTACTGTATGTAGAATGATGGATATTTTGAACTACGGAAACTAAAATAAAAAAATGTTGTTTGTTTAAAATTACAAGAAATGTGGTCCAATTTATGTTTCCATTGTTTTATCGTTCGAAAATTCCAATATCAACCCAAAAAACAAAAACCAAAAAAAAGTCCCCACTCAAAAATCAAGAAAACCTTCTATAACCCGAGTTAAAAAAATACACTAAAAAAAATTAACTGCATTAATGTATGAAAAAACCCAGAAATTTACAAGATTAGATCAATATACTCATTATTCTAAATTCTATCAAACTGTCAACATTTCGCATAAATTACGCATATATAGTTTTATTATTATAAAAACAAAGAGGGTCATGAGAAATATTTTGGGGTTAGCTGGTACAGGATTGTTATTTTCAAAATCATTCCTTAGGCTGAGTAAATTGAAATATGTTAAGTGAGACAGGGGCTGGTTAAGCCCAAAGTTCGGGTGTCATGACCATCTCCCCAATTCACCCTCACAGCGATTTTTTTTCCAAATTTATTTACGAAATTATTTCACTGTATCAGGAATGTTGCGATCTAAACCACCAAAATTGTGAGTATGAAGTTTATTAGTTATGTGATTGAATTATTCCTTAAAAAATGCAAAAAAACAAAAACATAAATAGAAAGACCCCACTCCCTGAACCCACTCCTGAGGTGAGATAACTTTTCTTCTTGACCGATTATTATTCATTATTTACCTATAAAATACTTCTTGATTAGGGACAAGATATCTTTTATTATTATTTAAATAGCACAATATATGTAGGTGTTTCCAGGTTTAAACTTAATATTTTGGGATCCATTCACTAGTGTATTTGATATATAAAAGTAATCGATAAAATAAAAATCTGGTGCGTGCGCGCAACACACAACTTTCACTTACCAACTTACTTAGATAAGAAATTGACGTGTTTTGTTAAATATCATTTCCCAAAGTCACACATTTTTCTACATTCATATCTTATTTTTATTAATCGTTAAAGCCGTTTTTGAGTAAATAAAAAACCCCGTGAAAATGATACAAAATTTATCAAGTAAAGTCCCCCCTTCGGTTGATCAATTTTGATGAAATGTTGGCTATCACATATTTGGCATATACATACATCAAATACCCAGTTTGGTCACAATCGTGAAAGCCGTTTTTGAGTAAATAAAAAAAGCACGTAAAAATGATACAAAATTTATTAAGTAAAGTGCCCCCTGCGGTTGATCAATTTTGATGAAATTTTTACAGACATATCTCGGGCATATAAATAGATCAAATACTAAGTTTAATCAAAATCGTTAGAGCCGTTTTTGAGAAAATCAAAAAAACACGTGAAAATGTTACAAAATTTATTAAGTAAAGTCCCCCCTCCGGTTAATCAATTTTGATGAAATTTTCACAGTCATATCTCGGGCATATAAATAGATGAAATACTCAGTTTAATCAAAATCGTTAGAGCCGTTTTTGAGAAAATCGAAAAAAACCTAAAAAGTTATTAAGTAAAGTAACCCCTCCCTTTAAGTAATTTTGATGAAATTTATGCTGTCACATCGCGGGCATATACCTACACTAAATACCCAATTTCAGGATCGCACGGTTTATAGTTTTTGAGCTAGTCTGTTCACATACACACACACACACACACACACACACACACACACACACACAGACACACACACACACAGACCATTTCGCGGGACTTGGTCATTTCGACTCAGGGGACCCCAAAACGTGTATTTCCATTGAAAACCGGAAGTCGAATTTTTTCACGATCGCAATACTTCCACTTACTATATATTTCATATATAGGTAAGTGAAAGTAAAAAAAAAAGGTAAACATTTTTGTATTTTCAGTGCCATCTAGATTATAATCCGAGCGACCATGAGAAAGGAGAAACGTTTCCTCGAGGAAGCCCCAAGGACGCATGCTACTTAAATCGGAGACTGGGTCAAGAAGTAGATTCCTCATGAGAAAGTCAGAGTCGTCGAGTATGGGATTGGCCGATGGGTTCCAATATTCTCTTATTTTATTCCCATTGGTCTAAAGCTTATTTTATTTCATTATTATTTCCTATTGAATTATTTTTTATACGTTTTTATTTTATCATTTAAAACTTCAAGCTCAGTTCAAATGAGATATCTACTCAAGAGAAAGTAAGTCGCGGAAATCTTGTTCCTGCTGTATATAAAGTACTGTTTTTAGAGAAAACTAAAAAGGGTTTAATAATGGCACAGCTAGTATTTTATGTTTTAGTCTAAGAATACATACATATATATATATATATATATATATATATATTCATTTCTTTTTTTAATTTGGTCGTTTCTTTATGTAAACATTGGAAGTAGACACCATTGTTTTCGCTCTAAGTTCGATTGTTACGTTTATTTATAGCTCTAAGTTTACTGGTTTTTCTTTTCTTACACGAGTTTAAACAATCTTCATCGATAAATAAAGACTAAAGAATAAAACACGTTTTATTCTTATTACTTTTTATCTTTTCCTTGACACAAATTACTGACCTCTTCAATATTATCCCTGATCGCTTATTACGACCCATAACCTGTTAACGTCTTCACCATCCTCGTAAGATAGTTGCGTAAGATACGTCAAACTTATTCTTGACTGGATGCACGAAAGTGTTTCAACAAGAAAGATTACATTTTTTCAACTATTTAAAGAATTCTAAACGTACTTTATTATATCAAATATTTTTTATTCCTGCTACTACACAATGGTTTTATGTTCAAACCGGCTTAAGTATGCTTAATAGATTGTCCGTACGTTATATTTAAAGTGCCTATAATCTTAATAAAACCTAAAGAAATCTTTATACATAAACTTTTCTTTAAATCTAAACGATTGTTGAAATATCAGCTCTCGAAAGAATACATAATCATAGAAACATCACCTTGAGTTTGATTAATATCTGGGAACTACAATTAGAGAAAAACCTATGAACTAAGTCAAAGAAACTAAAAATAAATGATAAATACTTACAGAATAATGTTAAAAAGTCTTTGCGTAATTTATTCCACACCAATATTGCATTTTTTTTTCCTTATTTAGACCAAAATGAAATTAACTATGGCAATAGTAAGTCAAAGACGAATACGTATTACAAGAAAAAAATTAAAATAACTTTATAAGAGGCCATAACTAACGAAGAAAGTAAGCTTATACACCCTCCATTACCCGAGATGCAATGCTTCGGCACGTTTAGGGTTTGTCGTGAGATGTGCAAATGGCTACAGCTCTACACTGCCGATGGAAAGATTTTACATGTTACTTAATACTACACTTTACTATATAGTACTATACTACTATAGTACACTATGCTACTACCCTACTAAATATAGTAGGGTAGTAGCATAGTAATAGCATACTATAGAATTCTATAATAATAGAAATCGAACCAAAATCAGCTGTAAAATAAATTTGAAACAACCGACCACTACTATGTTGAAGTGAAAGGAGAAAGTCAGTAGTTGGGTGATTTAAGTTCCATTATTATAGACATGTCAGGCGTTTAGAAAGGAGGTGGATATGGTCACTTAAAGATGTCAGAAACATTTCTTGGTGCTTTTTTAACAAACAAAACTTTTTTAGAACCAATCGTTCTGAATGTCGCATACATGTTTGCCCTGATGAATACAAGAAACTCGAGTCAAATTTTGACTATGTCATCTTTCTTCTATTTTACAATATATAACGGAATACATACCACAAAGCAGTGCTTCAAATTGAGCCCTTTTCGGTATTGCTTATAATAAAATTAAAAAATATTATTTCAAAACCATATTATTTCTTTAACCATCTTTTTAAGTAATCAATCAAATTTAAACGAATATTGTATTATAGTCTGTATAATAAGTATTAATAATAATATTAATAATGAAGGCTTAACGAACCCGAAGGTTCGATGCCGACACCACCACTCGCTCCCTGCACACCTCCATCCATCGATCGTCTTCCAGACCTAACTTCTATAGATCCGCCCTAATGCAATCCTCCCACCTCCGTCTCGGCCTGCCCCTCGGACGTTTCCCATTCGGCACCGCGCTTATTAATCTTTTCGCAATTTGTTCACAGCCAAGTTTCGCAATTTCACACGCCCATTTTATTCGTCTTGCTGCAATCACGTCAATTATATTTACTGGGTAAAGTTCACTCAGTTCGGCGTTGTGAAAGCGTCTAAATTCACCGGTTAGTTCATCCCTCTTCGGTCCGAATATTCTACGCAGTACTTTATTTTCAAAAACTCTAAGCCGTTGCTCATCCCTTAATATTAGCGGCCAAGTTTCGCATCCGTAAAGGACCGTTGGAAGAATAATAGTTTTGTAAATTCTAATTTTTAAGTTTTGGGACAGAAGGCGGGAGCTAAGCAATTTCGCGACTGAAAAGTAGCAAGCATTACCGGCTTTTAATCTAGCCTTAATTTCCTCATCGATTTCGTTTTTTCTAGTTACCATCGCCCCTAAATATCTAAATTTCTCTACCTGTTCAAACGTATTCCCCCCTACACTGATATCAGCGAAATCCTCACCACTTCTACGACTAACCATATATTTTGTCTTATCCGTATTCATTTCCAGTCCAAGTTCTTGTCCGGCTTTCATCAACGTTTTTGTGTTCATTTCTATGGTTTCCACGTCCTCCCCAAGCAATACCAAATCATCGGCATATCCGAGCACGGGTATATTCCCTCCCAAATTCAAACCCTTTCCGGAAAGTGTCACCTCCCTAATGGCATATTCCAGCGCTAAATTAAATAAAACAGGTGAGAGAGAATCTCCTTGTTTCAAACTAGAGCGGACCTCGAACTTCTCAGAAAAATAATTACCGATTCTAACTTTATTGAACGTTTCAGTCATACACATTTTTACTAAGTTTACTAATTTTTTTGGTATTCCCTGCTCGACCAGAATGTTATACAACTTTTGGCGGTTAATAGAGTCATATGCCTTTTTGAAATCGATAAAAAGCTGATGTACGATTTCGTTATATTCTAATTCTTTCTCTAATATTTGGCGAAGAGAGAATATTTGGTCTACGGTTGATCGGTTTTGCCTGAAACCACATTGATATTCTCCGATAATTTCCTCGGCGTATTCAGTGATTCGACTAGTTAGGATTAACGTAAGTCTGTATAATAAGTATAATTTTAATAAATTTTATTTGTTGTAATATCTATGTTTTTATTTCTTCGCTGTACAGAAGGGAATATCAACTCTAAAAACAACAGAAAAAAAACAGTAAATTTTTCACGGTAGGGGTACAAGTATTTTGGCTTGGCTAACGCCTATTTAATTTTAATATATAACATTTCGTAATTATGAAATCCTTATAAATAAAAATGGCAACATCTAATTAATTTTCTTCTTCTCGTGTTTTTAAAGAAAATAAACCATCTATATTCCTATGCTTTCTTGTGAAGTCCAATGAAATCCTAAATATTGCCAAATTTAAGGTTCGTTTTATATTCAATACTTGGGATCGGTTCAATATTTTTCCCTGTATCTCCATCGGATGGATCTCTTACACTCTTACACTACTCTATTTTTTTCATTGACAATACTTTCATAAAAAAATACATAAAGAAGTTGCAAAAAAACCTATTTATTTAGAATAAATCTTTAATTTATAAAGCGCGGAGAGTTGCTCTTGTTCCTCACCCACCCTCTTCGGAGCCAAACACATCTAAACTTTTTATTTACTTCAATTCTCCTGACTCCTGAGAACTGGTTTTTCCGGAATGTGCCAACACGTCAGCTTTGTTTTCCAAAAGCACTTTTGAAATAAAAGTAATATTCTTTCTTTGTTCGAAGTTAATGTCTAATGCTGGGATTTTAACACACTTGGAATAAATCTGGTTTCACTCTTTACGACCGGCATTGATGTTTCCTGACAGTTTTATTTCGCCTCTTTTATTTATGCTGTATTTAAGAACAGGATTCCAAAGGGTATCTTGCCAGTTAGTACCGGCTTGATTTAAATGGATAGAGGCCATGGAGGTCAAGTGCGGACTGCCTTATAAGGTAGGAGTGTCCAACCCACTTAAGGAAGGTTGGGTTGATTCTCGAGTGTCCAATTGAATTCGAATCGTTCCACAATTATTTTCATCGGCCCTCATAATATCAATTTACACTCAATGACTATTTTTTTTCTCGCCCAAAAATAAAATTAGTAAACAAATAATACATACTTTTCCGAATAAACTTAGTCAAAAAAGTCTCCAAAAACATTGTATGTGAGTGTTTAAACGCGCTCTTTCTTTCCAGTATATTTAAATTCCTAAATTAGTTATTTATAGAACAAAATATAAGCATATATAAATTTTTATTTGTAACAATTTAGATTTAAAAAATTGGTGTAAAGAAAACATTGCAAAATCTAATCTCAAAATAGTTTCCTAAAACTCTTTTAATTGTAAATATTTACAATTATTAGCGAAATTAAAAAATAGAAAGAAGGGAATGCTTATATATCATTCAGTTCTAAAGCATCCTGTGATATAAAAAAGACATTTTTCTAGTGCTAAGAATATTTCTTTTTAATTTAAAAATAATTGGAGCAAGCCAACTTCCGATAGATAAAGACAATATGTATCTTCCGAGTCAGGGAGAAACATAGTTTATTTACTTGTTGGACTCCAGTGAGAGATCAAGGCCCTAGTAATGTTTACGGGAACTTTATCATGACTGGCGGCGACAGCACATCTCTTCATTCAAATGTTTGATAAAATTCAAATGGATCCAGGGGAGGGAGGAAACCTTCAAATAATAAAATAAAAATGATATAACTTCCTGGACAAATATTAAAACTATATCGAAACACACTCTGAATTAAAAGTTCGACTACACAATCATAAGCACTTTTAAATTTAATTCAATGCCAAAAAAAAGTCAATTGATTACCCACGGGAGCGGATATATTCGTTGAATATAATTTTTTTCTTTATCTTTGACAGACAATCAATTGATTGATTGGTTTAATAAATTAATTGAATTCCTGTCTTGGATTTTTATTAAAAATTAACGACTGAAACAGAGGCCTATACACCTTATTGAAGATAAATGGGAATAAATATATGTAATAATAATTGAAATTAGAGACCCTATTAAAAAAAAAAAAATTAAGTTTTTGGTGTGATCACCAGAAACTACACTTCATATCATCAAAGGTTACCGGTCATGCTTAAGGGATATCGAGAAATGTTTATGTCACATCCATTAAAATAAATAACATTTATTTTATTTATAGCTTTAAAACATATCAGGTAGGCGTGAATATAACGAACAATAGGTGGGTGGAAAAATACGGAAAATTCAAAGACACATTCCATTGACTCGTTAAAAAATACGCATTCAGATTTATTACTGACTGTCAGATCAGAGAGTGGACAATCTAGGCATTTGGCGGTGCTATGCAATAAATGTTTGATTGTTTAACGTCACTTCATGCCACTAAGGCTAATCGGACGATGCTACAGTGGGAGTCCTAAATTTTGCCTATCCAGGCATAATTAGGATAGGGATCCTTAAGGAGTATCTGACATCGTACAGGCTCGGGATCTCCATTTTACGTCCTATTCGAGGACGGCATGGCTAAGGATTTTTTACTCCCAATAATAAATCCTAGGGCCACCGCTGGGGGCGAACCTGCGACCT
Source organism: Aelia acuminata (assembly GCA_911387785.2). Taxonomy (NCBI): domain Eukaryota; kingdom Metazoa; phylum Arthropoda; class Insecta; order Hemiptera; family Pentatomidae; genus Aelia; species Aelia acuminata. The sequence goes on along the minus strand of OU426979.1, from coordinate 36,863,360 downwards.
TAAGTATTGTAGGTTGCCATGCTAACCATTATATCACAGGTGACCCCCGCGATAAATGTTCTGAGGTTTCTTTGGAACCGGACGCATAACTTCCCATCCGCCTCTGTGCATGCAATCGTATTTTTTAAGAATATGCCAGTTTTTCTATTAAATAAATGTCATAGTTGAATGAATGCTCAAGAAGAATTTCCTGTTTTGTTTACACGAGTAATCAGTATGAAGGCATATCATGTTTGTATTTATGTTTTGTTTTTAAAATAACATCTTCGAATTGTAAGGATTGTAAGTCCCTTAAGGATATGTTCAATCTTCTTTGGAGAATTCGATTCATGGGAACTAAATAAAATAAAATAAAACGAGAAATGTTTTTGCGAGGGAACGTAAGTATCCCGCAAAACGTCAGGAGTGGAACTCCCCCGAGCGGGATCGGACATTGGCTTTCTTGCCAACTTTCTAAGACTTGAAGAAACGAAGACAGTTGCAGAGGGATAAAGCCGAGGAGGTGCTTTCCCATTCGGCACGTATGAAGTGGAACGTCTCCCACCCTTCCATAAGAAAGTAAGCCAAACCGGAGAGTTGTTGTGCCACTTCTTTCTCCGATGGTCTGGGACCAACCGTCACAAAAAGCATAAGAAATCCGGATGAGTGTGGTGGGGAAGGATCACGTGATAAACGGTCCAAGAAAATGTCTCGATAAAAGCCGGCGGGACGTGGCCACTGTTATTTTCCTCAACTTAGGGCCTTTATGGGGGAGCTTTCTAAAGGGTCGCACATCTTTTAAAAAAAACTAATACTGTATTTAATAAAATGTTGCAGGTCCTATAACAGTGTATTTTTTGCAACTTTTCCTTAAGATTACCAAAACGATAGACATTGACAATCAAATTATTTATACCTAATACGTACATATCAAATCAAAAGGTACGTCGCTTTTTGTGAAGAGAGAGTACAGTTGGGTGACAACCTTAATAATTTTGGAAATCCGAAAAGTTGGAAAATTTGGTATTTTAGTAGCTACATCGAAATGCGATACAAGTTGCGATTAAAATTAAAATGTTGCATTCGAATAAGAAGGAAGTTTACTGGATTGTGAACAGTCAGAACAATAATGCAAAAAGTTAAAATCAAAGAAGTGGCGCAAATTATTATTCTTCTCTACCTACATACATTTATATTTTAAATTTAAGTCATTGGCTGCATTTATTTTTTTAGATATGTCAAGATGATTTTTTACATTAGTAGGGGAGAGCGGTGTTGGTTGGCAACAGTTTTCACTCTTTTGATTGTTGAATCATTCCTGGTAATATAATCCCAATATGGCCGATACCACTATAAACCCCATGTATTAAAGTACTTCAAGTATTTTTTTCAACACATAATATTTAACACTATGATCATAGGAAGTTTAAGAATTCGTCAAGTCAGAGTATGCCAATTAATCCCCCAGTGTGGGTCAGGTTGGCCTAAAAGGTGGTGTTGTTTGGCCATCTCGTTCAAGTACTGCCTGACACATATTATTGTTATTAAAAGCTGCACTATAATGATATAATAATTTTGATCGGTTTTTAACAGCTATTAAGGGAAAATAGAATGACAATTGGCTGCATTTTACCAATCGGCTGCATTTATTTCAATTGAACAAAATCACATTACATTTCAAACAGCATAAATTAGAAAAATGTAATTGCTTAGAAGCATCATTGCGTTAGAACAATGTAAACAAATTTTTCATAAAACAAAACGAATTTAACACATCTTCAAAAACTTTAGGTAGGATAAATATTCTCTGGCCCTTCAATCGCATCATGAGAAAGTGTTTGTGGTGCACTAGTTTCATTTTGATGGTAGCCAGGTGTGGCTGATTCATCAATAAGCTTCGATTGCGGCTGAAGGTGATCTTTAATATCATTATCTTTTTCGTTGTTCCTAAAGATTCCGTTTAAGTTTAGACTGTCGTCTCTTTTTGCATAGGAAATATTGCTGTCCTCCTCCTCGCTAGAACTAAAGACAATTGGTAGTTTCACCTTTGATTATGTTTACCTTGCTTTTTTATGAATTGATACTGCGCCAAAAAAAAAGTTGAAGAGAGCCAACTAACCACAAAGGAGAGATCATATGAAAGATGACTGCCAGGAAAGGGGAGAACAATCAAACAAGAAACTGGTTAGTCGAAAAGTTAGGTTTTTCAAAGGAGTTTGGGGCTATGAGAACAGAATCGGAGTCAAATGTTTTTCCATGCCTTTAAAACAACTTTACTGAAAAAATAAAAAATTTACTTACATGTTGTAAAATCAATCAATGAAGCACACTCTTATCTACACTTTTAGCATCGGATTGAAAACTCAGGACAAGACTCCCGAGGTCTAGCGGGTCACATGGTACAATGGTGGGGCCTTCACAACAGATGTGACGGAAACTGTAAGCCAATGGCCAACCTACCCCCTATGTCAACCAACCCCGCTCTCCCCTATTGATATTGTTTATAAATTTTTTTAAAGAGTACCTGCTTATCTAAAAACAATTTGACATGAAAGCCCAAATAGACATTGTATAATGATAATGATAAAATAAAAATTGATTGAATAACAAAAAGTGAGATAACAGCAAATTCTTTTTGCCATAGACCACTTTACATTTATTTATGTTTTCGTCAATTGTTTTTAGTTGACTTATTTAAATTACAAAATGTTTACAATATAAATATGTGTCTTGAAGCTATGAGTACTACATACATATACTAGAGCTCAATATATACTAGCTTGTATACACATTATATTTTTTTAAACGAGGCAAAGAATTCGGAAGAGAAAAATGTAATGTGTATGTAACCTCAAAGCTTGAAGACGCATATTTACATTATAAATATTTTTTAATATAAATAAGTCAATAAAAGCGGGGTCATCTTAGGTGTAGTGGTTAGAACAGAAACTTAATAGGCTAAAGGTCGCGGGTTCGCGTCCCGAGGTGGCTCTAGGATTTCTTAGTAGGAGTAAAAATCCTTGTCTATGCCGCCCCTCGGATAGGACGTAAAATGGAGGTCCCGAGCCAGTACGATGTCAGGTACTCGTTAAAGATCTTTATCCTAATTATACCTGGATAGGTAAAATTTAGGACTCCCCCTGCATCGTCCGATAAACCTAAGTGGCATAACGAAACGTTAAAACTAACAAGCAAGTCAATAAAAGCATTTCTTATTAATTGTTCCATCTTGATTCTAATTATTTCAATATATCATTATTTCAATCTAGGTACTGTAAACAACCCCCCAAAAAAACATTATTAAACTGAATAAATACATTTTTTTTTTTAATAAATTAAGATTTGATGAATTATACATTTACCTGGTAAGGTAAATCATACTCCATTAAGATTAGCTATTCAGAGTATAATAATCGAAAAAATCTCATTTTTTAATTGTTTGAAGTCTAATAAATAAATTCTACAAAACCATCATTGAATACATCTTAAAAGGAACATTTCCGCTTATGGAGGACAGTTGATTTGTAATATAAATGGTATTGTCCAGTATTCTTTGTATATATAATTGTTGTTAGACCTTGCAAGATAGCCTTGTGTTCTAGCTGAGCATTTAAAAAAGTCCCCTTTGCGTCAGTTGCATAACGGAAAGACCTTGAGTCCGTCCTGACTGTCCTTGGGAATGTGATTATTTAACTGGAGAAATGGGGCTTCTTTTTCAAGGACTATGAAACGGTGTGTGGTCGTATCAGTATCTGTGATAATTCGACTGGTCCATTGGAGATATTCCGAAATGCAAGGCCCTCCCTCCCTGCGTGAGGAAGAGATGCGTAGTGTCCGGAATTGGTGTTAGCTAAATTACCAAACCGGTTTCCTAACGGCAGGCTATCGGTGTTACCGAACGAGGTCTAGGAGGAAAAAATAATGATTAAATTGTCTAAAAATTAAATTTTAGGAACGTCAAGCATACAGGTTAGTGTCCCTGCTAGTTGAAATATGAAATTCGGTTGAATCATGGTCAAACAAAAACAACCAATTAAATATAGTCTTATTCGTTGACTTTATCTATTGGTTATCGTATAACAAACATATTTTAACTTTTAATTATCAATGTTTTATTTTAATAATTAATTGGTAAGGAAAATTGTACAAGTCTAACCACCCCCCCCCCCCCACCCAGACGAAATCTTGAAGACGCCCTTGGTTAATTTTCGATTCTAAGATTGGAAACCTTATTCTGAATTGTGCAATATAACTTTAATAAAATACGTTGAAAAAAAAATAGGATGGTAAAAATCCCTGATTTTGGTCAGCCCATGTATTAAGATAGGATTTTTTTTTTAAGATTTCGAATCAGTCTTCAAGCCCTTGTAATATCCTCTGTTAAATGAGCCCAAACTAATTCTAGCGAAAGCCTCTTGGATGCAGGTATGCTTGTGAAGGGATATTATTGCAATAATTGAATTTCAAACAAATAAATTAAACATACTTAAAAGATATAAGTAAAAATAAACAGATTTTGAAATCTATCGAGCATTTCAAATAATAAGTTTATAATTATTTATTATTATTATTATCATTAATAATACAATGCAGTTTATTTGATTTGCAATCTGCTAAGTAGCAATAAGCAAATCGGTTAAATTCCTATTGGATGAATCGCTTAACTTTATACTAAGTTAGCATATCTCCCGGCCACCGCCTTAAAACTCGCCGGGGGAATGTAAGGGTTTATGTTTGATGTTAGTGTCTGTCCTAAGGGGTTCGTGTTAGTAGTTAGTCTTTGGTGGAAGTTTTTTGTAGTATTGTGTGGCTGTGTCGATAACTGTTGGGATATTGAGGTCCTTGTGCAGTAAGTCATTTGTCGCATAGTATGGTGCGTCAACTATTTTCCTAAATACCTTGGACTGGAAGGACTGAATTCTTTGGATGTTTGAGGGTTTTGCAGAACTCCATAGCTCTATCCGGTATGTCCATATTGGTCGTATTAGTACTTTGTAAATAGTAAGTTTGTTAGTTATTGATAATTTCGAACGTCTGTCGAGTAACCAACATAATATTCCAAATAGTTTTTGTTAAGTTGTTTCCTTTTCAGTCCGATGGTATATAAAGAAATAAGTATATAAAGAAAGTTTAAAAAAAAGAGATAAACATTGTTTTATTAAATTATAACAATAAATTTATTATATTTTTTTCTTTATTTTTGTCAGATTTGTAATGATTACTATTTTTTTTTTTTATATATATTAAGTATTATATATATTGTTGTATGATATGATTTTATATTTATTTTAATATTTATTCTTATTATGATTCTTACCATAGTTTCTATTAAAATGAATGTGATGTTTATTTGATGTTTGCTTAACGTCCCTTTATGCTACTAAGGCTAATCGGACAATGCTACAGTGGGAGTCCTAAATTTTGGCTATCCTGGTATAATTAGGATAGGGATCTTTAACGAGTACCTGACATCGTACAGGCTCGGGACTTCCATTTTACGTCCTATCCGAGGGACGGCATAGTCAAGGATATTTTAATAATTTTTACTTTATAAATATAAATTTATTATATTTTTTCTTTATTTTTGTCAGCTTTGTAATTATTACTATTTTTTTTATATATTAAATGTTAATGTAACATTAAATATACTTACTATAAAACTAACTATTACATATCCGAAATAAAATGTTTCGCTACGTCATAAAATGTTTAGTACATTTTATTATGTCATATTATTTCAATAAACGTTATTGATTAACAACGGCTGCTCCATTAAGGCTGATAAGAATTTAATGAAACAAAACTATTAATTTCTGGCTACAATATGGTAAAACATAATTTTTTTTTTTTTTTTGTACTCCTACCTTGAAATTTTTGGCATACGGGGCGTTACTCTAAAGTTGTAACCAACCTATTCTAACCATGGTGGGTAGGTCGAGATTTATTTCGTGGGGTCTCCACGAAATAATAGTCAAACATCCCAGGGCGGATTCGCCTGGGAACCGCAACCGTCCGTATCGAGCATGCTAAAGCGGGTGGCGCTCAAACACTCCCAGCTATCCCGAGCCCAGAGATAATATATTTTAACAATTAGGAAAAAATATTTCATAGATACGTGGGATTTGGTGAAAAAAGCTTCAATTTAGAACAACTAAGTCTTCAAAGTCTCCTGTTAAAATGTTTATTGTTTTTAAAATTTCGGAGTATTGCACAAATTAAATTGTACAAGATGAATAATTTTCCATCCATTTATCGCTATTTTTACGTCATTAAAATGATAATAAATGGCTTTTTCTCTCCAGGCTGGCTTGTTCTAACTTCGAATTAAATATATTCGGAATCCAATTTCTGACAGTCTATAATATTTTTCAGCGCAATTTTACAGAAAAGTGTTTTTACACCACTAGTAATAGTAAAACAGTTACAATACAAGTAACTGTTTTACAATATACCAGTCCACTACCTATGACAATAGTAAAACAACTTACTATATCAGCACAGCGAATGCAAAGGCAAAATGTCTTAACATAAGGTTGAAAAAAATGTCCGTAGTTTTTAAACTCAGCTGATCACCCATCCATAATCGTGTGATATGCTATGTGATATAATTACAATTTTATTTTATATTCTTCCTATTATGCCAGCTATTAACGGATGTTTTCCCATCACCGAACGATAAGAAAAAATACCCTAACTCACTGATAAAGCGAGGACCTGACCCATCCAAGGGTTGCAGCATTCTGAGTGGCCTCGCAACTTCTCTTTATCTTCCCTCTCTAATACCTATCACGTAGACCTCCATGCTATTTCGCTAATGGCTTTTCACTACTCTTTTATTTCCAAACGTTCCCCTTTTCGCATGCACAGCTTTCACTGGACTTTGCTCTTAACAATATGGCATTCCCTCTTTTCTTTGATCTTTAGAACGGTAGCAAAAATTAAAACCGCTTTCTTTTACAATAGCCGAAGAACAACCTATATTTTTCTTGAGTCGTCGATTAAAAACATTTTAAAACATTACGTGTATTAAAACAACTAGTAACGCTGTCGGTGTTAATCATGTAAAACTGGAGGCACAAGGAATGTAAATATGTAAATACATATAAAATAAATAAATAAAAGGGATCATCCACAGTTTAGTGACTAGCTTTGCATAGATGGATAGGATTTTTTTAAAGGGAGTAAAAAATCCTTGGCTGTCCTGCGGGTAGGACGTAGAATGGAGGTCCCAAGCCAGTGCCAAGCCAGGTACTCGTTAAAGATCCCTATCTTAAGTACACTTGGATAAGCAAAATGTAGGACACCCACAGTAGCTTCGTCCGATTAGCCTTAGTGGCATTGAGTGACTTTAAAAAAACAAACAAGGAATGTAAATATTAGTTGTAGCTATGGTAAACAAAAAAAAAAAAAAATACTCACCAAATAATTTTTTTCCTAAAAATAGAACCTCCATATTTTGGCGCCCAAGGCAGCCGTCCCATCCTATGCCCTAATCATAGGCACAAGTTTAAGTACCAACAAGCTAACGGAAGGAGTCCATCAAACTTAATCATTCATTTGATGCTTATTCATAACGGGATAATGTTCATAGAATCTTTTTACAATCTTGAAACCGAAGACCCGTTAAACCAACAAGCGTTAAATGGGACGGGTTATTTCTTTAAGACGAATCAATGCAAAGGATGGTCGATTATTTAGGACAGGAATCAGAATTGAAATAAAAACTATAGCTATAACGAATTATCATGATAATACGTTTTACCGATTCTTTATTTATCAGATACATTTTAAAGTTTTTGGATAAAACAATAGTTGAATAATTTTGGGATCAAGTTCAAAAATAGTGATTTTATCTTCTGCAGACGTTTCATTATCAAAACCAATCAGAATATTTAAAATCAGAACTAAACATTACCTACCCATCTTACAATCTTCTTTTTTAAACGACTTCGAAAGAGGAGGTTACTCAATTCGATACGATGTGGCCATCTTTTTTCTTTTTTTTTTAATTTTTTTTCAAACCAATGAGCGACAATCATGGAGGCTAAATCGAACTTTAATAGGAAATTATTACATTTGTAATTTAAATTAATTATCCATAAAATGCTGCATGCTGAACTGTTTATACACTTCATACACCGAATGAACCATGCTACATAGCTAAAAGGAGTATATATAAGCTCATAAACTATCGCTTTATCTATTTTATTTCTAAAATTAAATGACCATGAATAGACAGGTTGGGAAAACTATCCATTGATAGCATTCTGATAACAGTTTTAAGTTTTAAGGTTCCTGGACCATATTCTTTTCTTACACAGGAAGCAAGGTTGAAAATCAGATGGCAAAAATGAATTAAAACTATAATTTAAAAGGATTATCTGAACTGGCGAAATAGGCGACGGAACATTGCAGCCTCTTCTATCATTATTCACATCATAAAACGGGAAGATATAATTCAATTTGTTATTGTTAAATTACAATCTTGAGCAGGTCTTGAAACAAAGAGATTAAGTTACAAGAAACCTGCATTAGGAACTGACAGGACTATCCGATAGTTTAATAGTGCTTTTCTGTCACCAGTTATCGACTTCAATAATTCATACGGAACTGTTTTGCTGTGGTTACTACCGACAAAACTTGGTGTGTCATATGAATATTGAAAATTTTCATCATTTCTTGACTAAATTAGCTGAATTTTTTCCTTCAGTCCAGCCTATCGGTTCCGACCTTCACACCGAAGCAATATTTGCTAAGTGTTTGAAGAAATAAACTTTGGTTATAATGAAACGAAACTAATTTTAAATTTTGTTTGTCATAAATCTACGAACAGTTAACCTCGATTCCTTTAATAATGCTCCAATTATGCAAGTTAAACAATGCTGCTACTAAGGACTCCACCTGGATAAACACCTATCTTGTAATCCTGACATAAAATTAAACCTTTGCACTCGAGGTCTCGGAGCCGAGCCATTTATAATTTGTCTTCAAACTCGAGGGCTCCGCTACGGAGACAATGCAAATAATTTTCAGTTTTTAACATATAAGGACATAAGCAAATCGTAAAAACTATTTATAGGATATTTCGCGTTTGGTGATAAATGGCGGTCGCGGCTCGCGGTGTTTTTCATTATTTTTATAGTACGTTAATCTTTTAATCCTTTGCATTCGAAGTTTTCTTTCATTCATATTACCAGCAACTCGAAGAAATTTTAGGGAAAAGATCATTTTTACATGTAAGGTAATGAAATACGCACTAAAAGAAAAGTCATCTAATTTTTTTTATTTTTTTTTTTTTTTTGTAACTATGTGTTCTTGAAGCTTCACAAATACATATAACCTAAAGTTCATTAAAATTCCTTACTTGGTTCTAAAATTGTACTGTATAATATTACGTATTCAGTGTGTACGTTTTCGCGAATAAGTTGAGTCGATTTGCCGGTAGGTAACGTACGAAACTGTGCCGAGTGCAAAGGGTTAAAAGAAGAAACCGTTCGACGTTACCGCCTATATCATAACAAACTGACGCCTACAGAATACCGTCAAACTCAACAAATAACATTGAAACAAACTGAACTACATCTACTACTAATACAAACTAGCTAACCTACATTAAAACAAAATAACGCAAACAAAACTAACAACCAATCACAAATATCTTATACATACATGACTATAAATACATACAAATGCATGACTATAATAACAGCTATTTGTATTAACGGCATTGAGATTTAGGGATCCACCAAACCATCAAATTCATAACTCATCCAACCCTAACAATAAAAAATTCTAAGCAAAATCCTTAATGCACCTCATTTTATCATAAGTAAACTTATCCAGAAAAACCTCAATGTTTCGATGTCTCCGATTCGGCCAGGAATCTTGACCCACTTGTTTCCATCATTGCTACCTCCTGATAACCCTAAAAGGAAGATGGCTTCGAGATCTTCAAATTTACAACGATTATTAAGTTCTACCATTGGGTAGTTTCTCTACATATCCATACATTTATTTATATCAGTTTTTCACACATTATAAAACACATTTCACATTTAAAAAAATTAAAGTTGTAAATGAATCAGTGGTTTAGGGAACCCGATATGTCGAAACATTTTTGAACTCCTTACATGCCGAGACATATAATTCAAGCGATACCCGACAAGCCCATGTGCACTATCGGCTTTTATATGCCATTCAAATAATCGTTGTAAGGAGAATCTCGACAAATCCAGGTCATTGGAAATATCTTCCAATGTCTTCTCGGACATATCTTTCAGTAACTAAAGCAGTTACTACGTTTTGGCGTAAAATTTTTGCTTTGCCTGTCACTGCCAAAGAACCTATAGAAGCTTTTAATGAAGAACCATACATTTGAATCTTGCCCAATCAACCTTATATATTTATACTTTCAGTTATTTTTCATTTATTAGACAATACATGTAAGTTTGTAAGTGTTTTACAAGCTATATCTATGGTAATATCCAAAATATATGGTTTGTAACAATAGTTTGCCTTCTATAATCAGGAGAAACCATACGTGTCCAATAAACATACCAGATCATGAAAAATGTATTCTAAGTAGGAATATGTATTGGAGAAAATAGTTTAAGTTAAGGAAATCTCTTAATGGACAAGTAGAAACTTGTTTTTTTTTTTTTTTCACTTTTCCAATAATGTCATGTCGGGTTCTCAAATGACCGATTTAAATATCAATAAATGCAATTGAAAAACAAAACATTAAATTTACCTTAGCCTCATTGCACACTCACCTACTTCAGGAGAAGTTATAGTGTCGAAAGTAGTTAATAAGAGTTGAAAAAATATTGATAAGAGAAAGAAAAAACAAAACAAAACTATTATATAAAAGAAGAGGCCGTTTTTCGTTTGTAACCGCTAACCACAAATACTGGATCTGGTTACACTCGGGTTTTTGGTTTCCCGAGAAGGTTTAAGCTACTTACATTCCTCGGTCTGACAAGCAGATAGGAAGTTAATAATAATTTCAAATGACAGCGAGCTAAGAGGTTTTGGTCAATGCATGTATGAATAATACTTAAACAAAATTTCACGTTGTTTTTTGATGGAATATATTTCCTTATTTTTAAAATACCAACGTAAAGAAATATCAGTCAATAATCACGTGAAGAAAATGAAACGAAGGCAATTATTAAAACTAAAGAAAAAACAACAAAAGTGTATAACAGCAAAAAATCAACATGAAAGAAAAAACCATTTCTCATTTTTAACTAATAGTGCACAGCAATTTACTCTAAAACAGCCCAGGACAAACTTTTAAGCATATCGGAGAAGACTCCAGATAAGGATTTTTCCCACAGAAAACTAAATATTCTCATATCTAACATAACCAAAATACAATTTACTCATATCTTAATACATTAAATGCTCTTAAAATAGATTTAAATATACAGTAAACATAAAAGTCATTGTTTGCGAAAAATCATAAAAGAAGGGTGTATTCAATAATTCTTAGCGATTGATCCTTTTTATTTTCACAAAAAGTTCGGATATTTTTCGTTTAATCAGACGAATTTATATGGGTATACTTGATATATCATGTGAGAGAACATACATTCAGTCAAAATTTGAATCTTATCACAGCTAGGTAAATTTAAGCTATTGTTTTAGTAATTTACTGGCCACATCACAACTTAGAAGCATAAATCAAGGATCCTATTTATGATTTATTAAATTCTTAAATTTATTAATCGTAAATTCTTGAATTTACGAACCCGAACAGTAAAAATATTAACATTCTGAAAATTTTATTAATCAACGAAGTTAATGATATTAGCACGAAATCAATTAACTCCATAACCAATAACTAATACTTTCATGAGAATAATTTCAAGTTTTTAATTTTTATTATCGTTGTATGATAAAGTAGATGGTTGATGAATGGGCATTGATTATTTTCAATATTATTGTAAATATATTAGTTTGAATTAAGGTTTCTACAATTAAAGACGGCTAATTTTATTTCAAATTTTATTCTTTAAAAAAAATTATGAAATAGCATGGACAGTCTAAAATTGTACCAAATCTTACTTTTAATATATGTTTTTTAGGTAAAGGAGTATGTTTGTAATAAGATCAAAAATATATTCAACAATTGGGAGGTGAATTTCAAATCTTCCTTTTATATCAGGTTTATTACAAAATAAGCCAAATTTAACAATCTTTTAACCTACGTTTCTGATTTTTTTTTTACCTTAATAAAAATTGCACTATGTAAGTGATTAACGTAAAGTAATAAATTATCAGAATAAAAATATATAAATATTTCTACATTCATCATATCTCTTATTTTTAACCGACTTCGAACGAAAGAGGAGGTTACTCAATTCGATACGTATGTGACTTTTTTTTTTTGTGCCTTTTTTTTTTTTTTTTTTTTTTCTATGTATGTTCACCGATTACTCAGAGATGGGTGGACCAATTGGAACGAAACCTTTTGCATCTTGTAGAGTATTTTCCCAAGGTGGTCCCATTTAGACCTTTTTGGGGTTCCTAATTTATTTAAGAAGTTATCGGGAAAAAACATGAAAATAATTATTTAATTATCGCTTAAATTGTTTATTGGAAAAACATATGGCATATATAACATAAGGTATGCTCCAACAAGCTTTTAAAACTAATTGATAACTAACAAATCCAAATATTGTATTACTGCTTGATGAATCAAATGGGAAAACCAACCAATCAAATTCAGAATCAAAAGAGTGGGGGGAGAACATGAGCAGTCTGTTAGTTATCGATGTGTTTTACGTGCTTGTTGGAACAAACCTATACATAACCTTAACTAATTTATCAACATTAGATTTAAATGAAGATATAAATATCAGGAGAATATAATATCGATGTCGTTTTCTGTAGCGATATTAGCATAAATAATAGATAGATGTATATTCACCGATAACAGTAAACCTTCTTAATTTAGATCTAATCAACGGTTGGACACCATAATCATAAGACAACAAAATTCGTGGAATTCCAAGAAAGACTGAGTATTTAATCGGTAATCGTTTTAAAGCAGAATTTAAGACTTCTTCAAGTTCCTAAAGGATCGTTTAAATTTAAAATCGTAGCTATTATTGATTTAAATTAGATTTTGATTTCTATCTTTTATTGACTATGCACAAAAAGAATACAATAATTCCTGGAAAAGCTCATTTTCAGTTGACTTAATAAAGGATTCAGATACCTCTGTCTTCTTCCGGATACTGTTGAATATCTTGCCGGAGGTCTTGTGCCGATCCTTTAAGGGTGACACTTCTGTTATGTTATCCGGATTACTAGTATCGGTTTTTAAATTTGTTTCTACAACTATCGAGGATTTTGCTGGTGTTCATCCATCAATAAAAACTACAAAATAAAACTTGATAACTACCCAAAAACAACCTCATTTTATGAAAGTCCCCTCAGCAAAAATTTGGCAGTCATGGAAATGATTGTTAAAAATGATGATAAATGCTACGCTACTAGAATTGAAGCAACATTGTGTAGCAATTTATTTTCTGAATAATGTTTTATTACGAAGGATATAATTCATAGTACTTCGGTAATAAATTTAGTCAAAAAATCATCGAAAGGAATTACGAACATAATTGAATCAACCTTTGGAATTAAGTCAGTAGTCTAATACGGAGAATAATAATATCCTTCGTAATAATAAATTAACCATATGTGAGTCCCAAACCCTGTTGCTTCTATCCTAGCGGGGCAGTCTTTTTGATATCGATAAATTTTATGGTTGCCCCTTTTTTTGTAGGGACTTCTATCCAATGATGTAATCCAATGAAGTCGTGTATAATATCGCCATAGTTTTCAGAAGGATATTCAAGCAATCAAAATTTAAAAATTACTTTCAAATTTACTAAAGGTCATATTAGCATCCTCATCGATTCTCCATTAACGATATCACGTCTAAAACCGGCCAAAATCTCGACTGTTCGGTGACTTATCTACTTCATCTTGGAATGGCAGGATTTATGTATTTATGTATATTTAACTCAACACATCTCGGAACACTGATTCTCTACGTAAATGACAAGTACTGACGACATTTAGCAAAGGAAAAATATTGTCATTGTGGAAAAAACATTTTATGTGTTCCCTTCCCAATTGAGTATTGATCTTTTAAAAAAAAAAAAAAATCCATTTATAATCCTAAAAAGTAGTGTGTTGAAAGTTGTGTAATACACGCACCGCTTTCCCACTTTTCTGTGTGTATTCATAAAATTGAAAAGGTAAAGTGTATTTCATAATAATTTTATACAATTATTGTATAATAAAATGACCTGTGAAAGACAAACGTGGTAGAGCGTAAAAAGATTTCGAAATTTTTAAACCAACGTTTATTTTATCAACGACCAATTACCAACGAAATTTTTGAACCAACGTACGGTTTTCTACATTTGTTATCTTCTCCAACTAAAAATTGTGAAATAAAAAACATTTTATAAAAAAATATTAAACCGACTTCGAAACCTAGGAACCAGTAAAAATAAATTCACTGAAAAGTATGAAATAATTACCTTCTGATTTTTATGAATACACAGCAAAATTGAAAATGGTATAAAAAGTGGAAAAGTGCAATAAGACGAATAATTTTATTTTGATTTGTACAAATACACACTAATTGTTAATAAAATTATTAAATTTAAATATTAAATACTATGTTCAATACAACACAATCTTTTCGGAGGCGGCGCAAAATTTAAAATTTTTTACACTAGACATTATGAAAATCTTCTACATGGATCTTCTCTTCCCAGCTATTGATTTCAATGCCTACTAATGGAATTGTATCAGTAACATGTTATTTCTATTTTGCGCCGCCTCCGAAAAGATTGTGTTGTATTGAACATAGAATTTAATATTTAAATTTAATAATTTTTATTAACAATTAGTGTGTATTTGTACAAATCAAAATAAAATTATTCGTCTTATTGCACTTTTCCACTTTTTATACCATTTTCAATTTTGCTGTGTATTCATAAAAATCAGAAGGTAATTATTAATACTTTTCAGTGAATTTATTTTTACTGGTTCCTAGGTTTCGAAGTCGGTTTAATATTTTTTTATAAAATGTTTTTTATTGTTAACTACCTCTCAATCCATTTTATGTAGTTGGTTTACTACATTTTATTATTGATTATAATATGTTATTTTTATTATTAAAACAAAACTTACTCTTATAGCACCTGTTTAAAGGAAACCACATACTAAATTCTCCTATATTTTTCTTACTTTAAGTTTCTTTAAAATGACAAGTCCTCTGATAAAAACTAAAAACCCTATGCAGACTTGATGAATTGTTGGTATGTACTGGCAGTAGAGGACAGATACTCGTTAACCCGACCATCAAGTGAAAAAGATTGGTATTGAATTGTGGGGGCTCAGAATGGCATTTGCATCTTATTAGGACCAAATTTTTCTTTGATGAGTCACAACACTCAAGATCAAGAATAGTACAAACAAATTACGTTTATACAGACTCATAGGTGGATCTAAGAGGAAGGGCTGTGGGGGTTACAGCTCCACCCTCCCCCTTTTTGGCAATTTCTTTTTACTTTCACTTACCTATATAAGAAATATATAGTAAGTGGAAGTATTGCGATCGTGAAAATTTTCGACTTCCGGTTTTCAACGGAAATACACGTTTTGGGGTCCCCTGAGTCAAAATAACCAAGTCCCGCGAAATGGTCTGTGTGTGTGTGTGTGTCTGTGTGTGTCTGTGTGTCTGTGTGTGTGTGTGTGAACAGACTAGCTCAAAAACTATAAACCGTGCGAATCTGAAATTGGGTATTTAGAGTATGTATATGCCCGCGATGTGACAGCAAAAATTTCATCAAATTTGCTCAAAGGGAGGGGGTACTTTATTTAATAACTTTTTAGGGTTTTTTCGATTTTCTCAAAAACGGCTCTAACGTTTTTGATTAAACTGAGTATTTGATCTATTGATATGCCCGAGATATGACTGTAAAAATTTCATCAAAATCGATCAACCGGAGGGGGGACTTTACTTAATAAATTTTGTATCATTTTCACGTGTTTTTTTTATTTACTCAATAACGGTTTTAACGATTTTGATCAAACTTGGTATTTGATGTATTTATATGCCCGAGATATGACTGTAAAAATTTCATCAAAATTGATCAACAGGAGGGGGGACTTTACTTAATAAATTTTGTCCAATTTTTACCTTTTTGATCGATTATCTCAAAAACGGCTTTAACGATTTTTATCAAATTCGTTATGTTTAATGAAAATTAGTTGTTATTTAATATCAGGAAAGCTTTATCATTATTAAAATGTTCTGAGGGGGCTTAAATGGGGAAGGGGCTTTTTTTGTTTTTCTATAAAGTACCTTTGTTTTATTTTATATTGGGAAATTAACTGTCTCTCATCACGCTTGAAAATAAGAAACGGCTAAATATGATATATGATGAAAATCAAGTAAAATATACAGGAGAAAAAAAGAATAATATTCCGTCAACTCATAAAACACTTTGAGCCCACGCATGCGGAGTACGCATTTAATGACAGACCATTGTTCATAATTAAAGCCGTTCTGTTCATTTAATGGAAATTATTTGTTTCATGGTAACTAAATGATGTTTTCAACAACTACACAGAGAATTATAAAATCAGACGACTTGGAGTATTATGCCTGCATTGTCGAAATATCACAAGAAATTTTTTTTATTTAATAATAAAAAAAATTATTACGCATGCGCCGTACGCCTTTAATGACAAACCAATGCGTTATAATTAAACTGTTCTGTTCATTTGAGAAGTGGCAATTAACAAAACGCATTAATTTCTAATCTAAGTAAGTTGGTAAGTGAAAGTTGTGTGTTGCGCGCACGCACCAGATTTTTTTTTTCTTTTTTTTTTAGAATAGAATCTAACTTTACGAAAAGTAGGGAAGTAACGTAGAGAACAAACAATACGCAGAACACGTTGTGGTAAAAGGAAAATGAAGGTAAAAGAGCTGATGTGCAGATCCACGGGAAGGGCTCCAAGCCGCTCCCTTTGGGACTGTACCCTCTTTACAATCGCCTGGATCAAGGGACAGGGTTCTTTTTAAGTAGAAAATTTTTGTAACCGAATGCTGAGCGAAATATTCTGTTCTAAAACAGGATTTCCTGGTAAATATGGCAACTTTACCTACTTACTTGCTCATTCAATTTCAATGAATCAAGAAGGTCAATTTCAGTTTTTTATAGAAGGAAATTATACAGTATCATATATATACTTTTTTTTATTTATTTATTTATGTTATATGTTTAGGAACTTTTTTTTTTGTAATGAGCAAACCTGTGCTCTACATGTATGTGTGATACATTGGCGTTAGTTATTCAATAGGCCTCTCGGCCACCGCCTCAACCGTCGGGGTGGATTGTGTGGATTTGTGGTGGATTTGAGTGTTTCTGCTGGTGGGTTCATGTTGAAAGTTAGTCTTTGATGAAAGTGTTTCTAGTATAGTCTGGCCGTATCGATTACTGGTTTGGATGTTAAGGTCCTTGTGTAGTAAGTCATTAGTCACGTGGTACGGTGCATCTACTATCCTCCTAAATACTTTTGATTGAAAGGATTGGATCCTTTTGGATATTTGAGGGCTTTGCAGGGCTCCGTGTAACTCTATCCCGTATGTCCAAATGGGTCAAATGAGCATGTTGTATATTGTAAGTCTTTTGGTTGGGAATAATTTAGTGCGTCTAGGGGCGTCCTCCAAACGGCAAGCAAATATTTCGGCTTTTCGGCTATCAGGTCATCATGGGCGATTTAGCCGAATAACCGTCACGCTGACGACCAAGATGCGAGACTTCATGGTGTCCTTGTATGCGTTTAGGTATCTTCCAAATAGGGTTGTCAGCAGTTGCTAAACTGTCAAGAAATTTATCAAAGTTTTCATTCTTTATACGTTAATATACATATTCACAAACTTGGATAGTCTATTCAATTTTATTTTATTTTTTCACTTTTGGCAACTAAATCATAGGTAACCACAGGAAGATTTTCGGAACTGGGTACACACTTTTAGTTTCGAAATAGAGACCGATTAGTCGTTTCTTATATGAGGATTTTAACCTCTTTCATCCAAAATGTGATTCGAAATAATTTTACGTAAAACAAAGAAAAATGGTAATATTAAACCATTTGTAATAACGTAAATAATATACTTTTTTCCCCCTTTTATTGTAGAAAAGCTACCAAAAGTCAACGCATTTTCAGCTCGAACACTAAAGTACTAAAAATTTCAATCTTTCCCCAAAAATAAAATATTTATAAACATTAACAGTTTTTACCAAGCAAGACTTTTAAAACTATGCAGATATTTTTAAATCGGTTATATCTTTTGTTAAGTAAACATTGTCAGAAATAAATTAAAGAACTCCTAAACGAGCATTCGATAGTAACCTTGTAACAATAAAACTTGATATTAATTTGAGAATTCATACTGCTGAGAATTCTACAATTATATGTTTTTTTTTTCTGATTGACACCATTACAATGGAGCTTTAAATATACATGTGTTATCCTGACTTTTAGTATGATTAGACCTTAAGTAAAGAAAATCTATCCAACCAAAACTTCAAGAATCTATCTCGAATTTTAATAATACATGGGGCACAACAAAAAATTTTTTATTGTTCTGGTGAACATTTAATACACCTTAAAATCTACATAATCGCCCTGAGGTTGTTCCTTTAACACCTGTTTGTAGATCACCTATTGGTAAACTGGTTTGTTATATACGGTCTATACGAAGGGGTTCCGAAGTTGAGTGATAATTTTTTGAAGTTATAAAGAGTAAGTCGTGCAAGCAACAATATTAAAAATATAAAGGAATATAAAACTTGTTTTCACTAAAAAAAAAAAAAAATAATAATAATAATAATAGAAATTTCTGAAGCTGAAACTCATCAGATCTCCTAATGTGCTCACAATTTTAAGTTATAGATGTTAAATATCAAAGAATCACAACTCAAGTTAACAGTTTATTTGGTTTAGTTGAAAACAGAAGCTATCAGGATGTGTTTCTGATATATACGACTCCCTGGTAATCATTCACCACCACATCCATTCTTAGCATATAAATTACCAATCGTTGGAGGTATGTGAGCATATTATTTATTAATATCTTAATTATTATTTTTATATGTAACTTAATGCTTCTCATCAGAGATTTTTACTGTTATTCTACTGTTGATATCGCATGTTATTTGTAATACTGCCTAGTTTTTGATGTCATTGTTAACATTACACATCTAATTAATCAGTATTTAGAGGCTATTGATTAAATGAAAGCCATTATGATATCAATAGAAAAGGTTATAGATCTAATTTACAAAAAAAAATTGTTTAGAACTAGAAATATAAGAAAAAAATTGTTGTTTGTTGTTTACTTTGTATTTTGGTGTATGGAAGACTATATTAATTATATTAGTACTTAAGGTTAAACAAATAGTCTGAAATAGATGATGAGCATGCTGTGTATTAGCAACCCAATACAATTGGGGGCATTTCTTCTTCAATGAGGTGTTCTTCTCTCTTTAAGTAGTACTAAATATGTATATTATAAATTTACTTTACGATTTATGTAATGACGAGGAATGTTTAGAAGATGCTTTCAAAATAACATTTACTGTTATGCAGATTAATTCAACATCGAATCCTCCGCGTCTAAACTAGTTTAGCGAGGAACAGGTTTGATTAGAACATTTAGGTCAGAGAGCAGATGGGAGGTTATCCGGGCTGGTACAGAGGCGCAAATCGCAGAGACGTGTTAAAGCGCCTCTTTAAGCAGCTGATTGACAAGACCACCGCTTAGAGCTAGGGCGACCGTTATGTCTCCGAGGAGGACTGAGCACTGGAAGGTACGCGGGGTACTGAAGGAGGGTTCGGTACCTATTCGCGAAATATTTAGAACTACTGACTCACCTCTGCCATGATCAGGTTCCCATACCGACGTCGAAACAATAACAAACCCCAGACAACCGCTTCTGTACTGATACAATGGAAGGTCCAGAGGCTGGGCTCTGCTCCCGAACACTGCGGCAACAGCGCTGCTCCCCACCCTCTGGGTCCATCCCTTCCACCTCCTCTCTTTACATCAAGCTAAGTTCTTCGGTTAGCACTTCGGTTGGTATCGAAGTCAGGTACGTGTGTTTATTAAGTTATTATACTATTTCTAAAAGTTTTTTTTTTTTTCGGTCTGCCATAACGTTTTTGATAATTTATCAGATTCGATTATTGGGGTATCATTTTGATTGTTTTCTTCCCCTCCCGTCCGGAAAAATTGCGGAATCCCAGAAAACACCGGGAGAAGGGCTATGGAAAAAAATCTGGGGCGATGCGCGCAACACATAGCTTTAAATTACCAACTTACTTTGATTAGAAATCTACGTGTTAACAAAATGCCATATCTTTTTACATTTACTTACCTACATATGTAATATGTAATATATAGTAAGGGAAAGTATTGCGATCGTGAAAAATTTCGACTTCCAGTTTTCAAAGGAAATACACGTTTTGGGGTCCCCTGAGTTCAAATAACCAAGTCCCGCGAAATGGTCTGTGTGTGTGTTTATTCAGTAAATTTTGTCTCATTTTCAGGGTTTTTTTTTTATTTACTTAAAAAAAGGGCTGTAACGATGTTAATCAAACTGGGTATTTGATGTATGCGTATGCCAAAGATGTGACAGCCAAAATTTCATATCCCGTATTTAACTTTTATTTAACAATAAAAAAAAAAAAATTTACTCTAGAGAGTAACCACGTGATGCTCAAATCATTTAAGGCGTGAAAAAATATGGTATAAGATAATCTTTAGTTTAGAAACTTTAGTTCCATAATAAATTTCTGAAGACAATATAAAGTGATTTTAGAAGATAACTAATCGTTCTCGATTTCCAGAAACGCATAAGAGACAAACTTTACTACTAGTAGTAAATACAACTCCTATCGATTCATCTTCACGATATATTTACAGAAAGCAAATCGTTGTAAAAAATAACCATGCAGCAAAAAAAACTCGACTGTTGATGAAATTTGGTCCCTTGAAAAAAGAAATAAGCAATAATAAATCGAAAAGTACTGAAAATTCTCAAGTTTTGCATTACTGATATTTTATAACTTATGGAGATACAAATATGAAAAAGTGTGGCGTTTACATATTATCGAAAACCGCCAATTTTTAATCTTTTTAAATTCGTAAGTGAAAGGTGTGTGTTGCGCGCATCGCACCATATTTTTTTTATTATTATTAATTAAAAGTTTTTACTTGTGATAATTCGGGGTCACCTGTGGTGTTGTGGGTAGCATAGCAGCCTACAACACTAAAGGTCGTCCCTAGTTAGCCCTAGGATTTTTTAATTGGAGTAAACTATCCTTGGCTATGCCGTCCCTCGGAGAGAACGTAAAATAGAGGTCCCGAGCATGTACGAGTTCCGGTAATCGTTTATAATATCTTTATATAAAGAAAAACAAAGGTATTTCATAGGAAAACAAAAAAAGGCGCCTTCCCCAATCCAAGCCCCTCAGAACATTTCAATAATGATGAAGCTTACCTGATATCAAGAGCGTACCCAGGATCAAAACTAGGGGAGGGGGCAAGGTAAAAACTAGGGGGGGCAAGGTATGGTCGTTCAGACTGTAACACCTTACCGCGGAAAAAGTGAATGAAACCAAAATTATGTATAATTATAGCAGTGCTTTATCACCTAAGTTATTAGAATTATTTGCTTGAAAAAAATGTATTCTATTACTGCTTCCAGTCCTAAAAGCCTAAAAAATTATTGCTTCCAGCCTTCCAGGGGGGGGGCAGCTGCCCCCCCTGCCCCCCGCTGGATACGCCCATGCCTGATATTAAAGAATACTTGATTTTCATTAAACATGACGAATTTAATCAAGATCATATTAGCTATTTTTGTTCAAATCGAAAAAACGTAAAAATGGGGAAAAAGTAATGAAATAAAGTTCCCCCGAGGTTTGATCAATTTTGATGAAATTTTTGCTGTCAAATCACGGGCAGATACATACATAAAAATACCCAGTTTTATCAAAATCGTTAGAGCCGATTTTGGGAAAATCGAAAAAAAACCAAAGAAGTTAAGAAATAAAGTACCCCCTCTGTTTGACCAATTTTGATGAAATTTTTGCTGTCACATCGCGGGCATATACATATACCAAATACCCAATTTCTGATTCGTGCTGTTTATAGTTCTTGAACTAGTCTAGTCTGTTCACACGCACACACTCAGACCATTTCGCGGGCTAAGAACAGAGGCCTAGCGAACCCCAAAGGTGCCTTTACACTGTGGTTTACATGCCTCGAACAGGTAATCCTTCGAACCTTGCCATACCGGCGTACCACGAACGGCTATTTACTCCTAAAAGTGAAATCGAGCGAACTATAATGTCTGACCTCACCTATGCACATTAATACAATAGTTTTCATTACAAAGACGGCTTACTTCGAACTATCGTCTGTTCTTTGACTTTTGTTCTAACTTAGAGTAAAAAGCAACGTCCAATGCTTAAAGAAGGTCTAGAAGCTTATCTTTTTCTTCTTCTTTATTAACTAACTCAAAAGCGACACTAGCGCCATCCCCGAACCCACAGACGAACAGATAAAGCACCTGTTCCAGTTCTTGTCTTCTCTAAATTTGCCGAACGGTGTTCGGGATAGGTTGATCGCGGGTAAGGTCGCGGTTGAAGTTCCTGTAGCACAAAGGCACCTTAACATCCGATGCCGACACCACCAATCGCTCCTATACACCTCCTTACATCACTCCCTTTTCAATTTCATATATAGGTAAGTGAAAGTAAAAAAAACAGCGATTCACCATAAAATTTTCTACCAAAAATATTGATAAATGGGATAACATAAATTTGATCCATATCAATTATCTGATATTTCAATGAGTATTTGTATTTGTTATTATTAATAAACATTAATACATTTACACATTCCAATCTGTTTTATATGAAGTGTAACATCATGTTTCTACGCTAGTGGTGACTTCAACGCGCCGATCTGATAAATAGTATTCACTCCAGACTTATCTGGGTTATAAAAGAGAATTACTGTGTTTAATGAGATTCAGCTGAAAGCTAATGTGCCAGAAATCAGTGTCGAAATCGTCATCAGGCGACTACTCATCTACACCTTAATGCTGCATTTTCTGTTTCTAAATGAATATTTAAATAAGTTAAGACTGATGTTGAATAATCAGTTCTTATAAATATCTGCATATGTTATATCATTCTATATGTATTTTCTCAGGAATGGCAGCGAACCCTTTGACACTTTAAGATCGACAGTAACCATGACAGTGAGAAATTATTTTGTTGTTCTTGTGACTCACACTGAAACCTGTTCTCGGAGTGCGGGGAACAGGGATGCCTATCCTTAAATTCAGTTTTTACATGAAATCTGTTTAAATTCTACTCATAATAATAAATTTTGCACAGTATTAGCTTGATTAACTTCTCATAAAATAATTTGGATCTCCTTAAACTTTGCTTATGAGAAGCAAACATCGCTTAATCCAAAATCATGAAATACTAACAACCATTCGGGCTTATGAGCAATAACATTGAAATTCATTAATATTTGTAATAGTTTTTCATTGTTAGAACAGAGGTATAGAATTTAAATATTGTCAGTATTTTTAATGAATAGATTATATCTAACAATTAAATAAAACACCCAAGTTAAAGCTTGATAACATAAGGGTGGATTTACACCGCTTCGAAACAAGATCACGAACAACTAGTGTGGTTCGGCTAATCTGCGAAGGACTGCCATATAAACAAACAAAAGTGTTACGTTTAGGATCTAGTAGCTATTGTACTGTATTAATCCTTTTAAAATACAAACAAACATGAATATATAAATCATAGGGGGGGAGGTGTGCTAACCTGGCCATGTCATCTGGAGGAATACATGGACATACATGGACCAGGAAGTTTAATGAGTGGTATTCAAGGGGTACGCAAAGAAGAGAGGACGTCCAGCGACAGATTGGGACAAGAAGATGAAAAAAAATTGCGGAGGAGCAGCCATGAAGAGATTGAGAGAGAGGAATTGGGAAGCCTGGAAAAGAGTGAGAGAGAGGCATTGGATAGGAGAGAGTGGAAAAGGATGGGACAGGAACTTTACTTAGGAGTGGCGGTATGGCCGAGTGGGCAAACGCGTTAGCAAAGACGCGTTGCCCCTTGAAAACCGGCATATGATTGGAAACCCAATGCTAGCTAGTTCGAGTTCAACCCGGAGCCAGGCGACATTTAATAATACTCGGCATTAATCGTCCACCCTCGAAACCACGGATAGCCTAAACGGCGAGGAATGGGAGGACCAAAAATAAAAAAAGGTACATTACTTAGTCTGGTTGCAAGATTGGTACAAACAATCTAACTTAAAACCTCAACTAACTGCTGATTTTGTGCACATATAAAAATATTGGGTATAAAACAAAATACTTGTAAAGTTTTTGTGTCTTTTTGTAATTATTTGTTCTAATTCAGAATAAATATATTCATGTTATATTGCGTAAATACCATAATATTTACGAATATTTTTAAAAATTTATTGAAACGTCCCTGCCAATCGCGGTTATCAGCAGTTGGGATTCGACCTTCGCTTCGTCACAACAGTTCTGTTTCCGCTTACTGTTCAGTCGTCATGTTTCTGAATCCTGTCAACACTGCTAAATCGTCAACGAGGTAATATCAATGACTATTTATGTTCTAAATTATGTTCAGATCTTCAAATATATTCAGAGTAAAAATGAAATTTCATGCCAAAAGGCAAACCAAAAAGACATTCGTCACCCATGTAGCATTTTTTTCTTTTATCTGCAAATTTTAGTTTATTCGTAGATAAGAGACACCCGGAAAGATAAATCTTATTAGTTCAAAGATTCATAATGAAACTATTTTTTATTTTTTTTCTGTGGCTTCTATTTCTTATATAATTATTTTGTAGGTATATGATTGTACTATCCCCTAGTACGTACTGACTGGACAGACGCACAGTGGAATATTTGGTCTAAAAACCTGGCCAAAAACCACAAAATATTTTTTTTAGAAACTGAGCCTATATGGGTTTTTTTTAACTAGGAGATATATATTTCACGATGGCAGACCAGAAGATTTATCCTTGTTTGTTTGTTTAACGTCACTTTATGCCACGAAGGCTAATCGGACGATGCTACAGTGGGAGTCCTAAATTTTGCATACCCAGGTGTAATTAGGATAGAAATCTTTAAAGAGTACCTGACATCGTACAGGCTCGGAAACTCCATTTTACGTCCTATCCGAGGGACAGCATAGCTAAGGACTTTTTACTCCTATTAAAAAATCCTTGGGCCACCACGAGGCGCGAAACCCGGACCTTTAGTATTGCAGGTTGCCATGCTAACCACTAAACCATGGGTGACCCCAAAAGGTTATCCTTATATATCCTACTTTGTTTCTGCCTTCACAGCCTCTTTACGTACAGAAAACAGATAGTCAATCTCGCCTTACCAATCATTCAGTTCAAACAAGAAGGAGACACTATCATTTGAGGAGGTGATAGAAGTGCTTCTGAAAGTCAAAGTCTGTGCAGGGAACCGATATCATTCTTCGAGGTTCTATGCTTGAGGGGAGCTCTTATCTTTCTATAACTTATCATAACGTGAAAAAAAAAAATTATTGAAAATTTAGAATTATTAAGAAAAGTCGGAACAAACTGTGCCAGTACATGTTAGAGACTGTTCCTGAATGACTATAGACATGTTCCTGACTGTACGAGAACCATCCGAAGCTTGTCGGGAACAATCTGGGATGTTCTAATTCATACTAAATATAAGGAGCGATGGAGTTGGTCATGCTCTGAAGATCGGATCGTATTGTTACATCTGTTTTAGTGTGTGGTTACGAGTTGTAAATTATCTTGTAACCTTGTTGATTATCTGATTTGTTATTGTTTGCTTGACATTGTGAGTCATTATTTTCGTTTAATTAAAATTATTTGAACCCACAATCGTGTTACCATACGACAATTACATTATTTAAATTAATTTCTTGTAATTTTAACTGTTAAAAAAAAAAAACTATAATTAGAGAAATGCACAGTGTCCCAGAAAAAAACGGACAAACTTGAAATATCTCCAAAATGAAGAGTTACAGTAAAAAATGTAAGAGATAAAAATTTATAGGGCTAGGTCGAGTTCTTTAAACAGACATCATTTACTGATAAGTGTATACACTGAATTAGTCCTTAATTAATTTCTAATGTCCCAATGAATAGATAAGAAATACAAAGTCAGCCAATAACATACAGTTTAAAAAGTATCTTTCTAAACGTAATTTTAAATGTGTAATTTAAATTAAAATGTTTGGATCCTAATAGGACAAATGATGTATCCAAAAACGGAAATCACAGTTTTTGGTTCCAAAAATCTTTGGAGTTGGAGCCAAATCTTTTCTCTTCAAAAAATAAATTATTTAAAAATCACAGTGCTTCATTATTTTTGAGCCCTTCCTATTGGAACCATGATCTCAGGAAGGTGTTATCTGGCTTTGAAGCAGGCCGTCCGCCGGCTGGTGAAAATTTTGTCTGGGGTGGCATTCTTGTAAAATTCTTATACCTCGGGAGAGGTTCCGAGGTATTTTGACCTTGTAAGGCTCCACAAAGCTTATAAATAAAACCAATCCATATTTAAAAATTAGAATATTTGCTTATATAATGCTTATATAATTAATAAATTAAATGAATAATAATTTATTTAATTTGCAGTTTTTGTTTCCCAAAATTTGTAGGGGGTCAGCTGCCACCCCTGCCCCCCGCTGCTTTGAAGTGGATTTTTATTCAAAGCTTACGTTGTTTATTTGTAGAGCTCGAACAAGTTTGTTTTTCTTAAATTTTTTATTAAAACGCTTCCTTCTTGAGATTGTTCAATTGAGGCCGTTTTATCTGGGACACCCTGTATAAATAGTCCCCTAGATTTCCTTCTCTTTTGAATTAGTTTTAATATTGATATAGTAGTACTGTTATCATCATCATAACATCTTTTTTATTCAAAGAAACCCGGAAGAGGATTGAGAACCAGATAATTGATGTTAATTTTTTTTAGTATTCAAGAGAAATGGAATTTTCCTGTAAACAGATACTTTAACGTATCCATTCTACAATAAACCGCTGGTCGCAGGTTCGCGTCCAGCGGTGGCCCTAGGATTTTTTAATGGGAGTAAAAGATCCTAAGCCATGCCGTCCCTCGGATAGGACGTAAAATGGATTAAACTGGACTGTACGTAAAGCGGATTTTTGCACTTTTGTTTAAGAATGGCCAATGAACAATGCACTTAAGTCTGGCACTTTAACAGGTGAAAAGAGGGATGAAAATGTTTAAGTAATAAGATGGTAATAGCCATAGTAAATATTTACTAACCGTACCAGTTTTATTCATTGTATTTTTATCCACACTTTAAGTTAATACTTAACTTTGAGCTTTGGTTTTTGTATTGAAATTGTGATTTCTGTCTTTTCTGAGATTCTAAATTTTGTATTAGCACTAAACAAAAAATATTTTCAAACTTAATTTCTTATTTTTGAACACTTCTCGTGACACTGTGCGGCACTGGGATTTTTAAAGGAAGTAAAAATCCTTGGATATGTCGTCTTTCGGATGGGACGTAAAGCGGAGGTCCCGATCCTGTACTCGTTAAAGATCCCTATCCTAATTATACCTGGATAGGCAAAATAGGACTCCCACTGTAGCATCGTCCGATTAGCCTTATTGGAATAAAGTGACGTTAAACAAAACAAACAAACGTATCCATTAAACCGATCACATGTTCAGAAATTAACCATAACGTATTATAACGTGGCATTGTCCAATAAATAAATGGACTCATTTTGACAATTTACTATAACAAGCTACTTGACTTACTATAGCTGCTTGGTTAAATGGAAACCAAGGTACAAAACTTACAAAATATTTAATTTCTATTATAATGAAGGAGTTTCAATAATTATTAAAGGGTTTCATTGAAACCTATCGTTCGAAAGGAAAATGCATTTTTTACTAATTTATTGCGTTTTGCAAATACAGTTAAATCCCTATAATATTGATTTCCTTTTCTATGCTGATTGAAGTTAAATATTCCCGTCAACACAGTCAACGACTTCTCACATCGAACAAATCCTAAGGCCAGCAGATGAATTAATAATTATCGAAAAATTAATTCTTATTATCATAAAGTAAACAGTAATTGCATTTCGTATTGTTTCTTACATGTCTTCTAGTATTGTAAACTGTTTTGAAATATTCGAGGTAAATATTATTTAAGTCAAGGATTCCAATTTTTAAGGTCATTTATATAAGATACTGGGTCATGATTTCCTTTTTCTTTTTGATGCAATACAGGTATTCGCAGCAGATAGATGTTACGAGAAACATCTCACAGCTGCCAGAATAACAATTTACGTAAAATTATTACAAAAAAAAAGTAAACAATATCAAGGTAGTAACAACGTTACAAACAGTAACTACAAGTGACGAAACCGTGACTCAAAAGTAACCTTATTCTTCGACGTTCAAGGTATTACTAAGCCCGTAGTCCATTGCTTCTTATATTTGATCCGAAATGGAACATCCCAGAAAGGTCTAGACCATTCCAAAACATGTAATTACGTTACGTTATGGTTCTAGAAAATTCTAGAACTCTTTGCAATGTAACAGAAATAATCATCTGTTTTTTGTGTTTCACGTTACAATATGTTTTGCTAGGCACTCAGGATGAAAATTTGCAGTTCGCGATATGGTCCTCGTTTGCTTCTACCCCTTTGGTACGGCGTTCTTACAAGGGAGGGTTTCCCTCGGCCAAGATAGAACTTTGGCAGGAAACAGTAATTTGTTATGCAAAAAAAAAATCTTTGGTTCAATGGCAAGCTGACGGGTGATCCTAGATATTTTATACCATTTTGAACATTATGAATAACCATCCTACCATTTTTACCGGGTCCCTTGAACAGCCCGGCGTTGATCCATGGGGAAATACCCTCCCCATTTAGAGGGAAGGCTTCTTTCAATGCCTATGCAGTTCCCAGAGAAGGGAAGGTGACATGAAAGATCCCGGAATCCCATGGATTTAGGCCGTATGAGGGAGGGTATGGAAGCCAGCGATCTGACTGAGCATGACTGCGATGATGGAGAGTATTGAAGAAAAGCAGCGTGATGAGATTAGATATGTGACACTTCCACGACCCGAAAAAAAAATAATAAAAATAGAAAATGCTTAAAGGATTTTAAGAGTCATGATTTAATTTATGAGGAGAAATAAAAAGTACCTCGCATAAACACTCAAAAGAAACATCGATAAGATTATCAACACATAAATAAATTATAGAAATATCCAAAATCTGTGAAAAGTGCTTATACAATACCAGCGAGGTATAAATTGCGTGTGGAAATTTTTAAATTTTTCTTACAAATGTATTTTTTGCACTTATATGTCTTATAATTATAGTGTTTCCCTTTGTATATCGCTCGTTTGGAAGAAGATTGCAACAATACGAAAAAAATTATTTTTGTTCTAGAAAAATGCCAAATTTTTAAACTCAATGTTTGAAGCTTGGCAGCAGTTAAGGCAGTGTTTCATAGAGATGTCAGTTTTTTGGATTGTGCCAGTGTTCTTTTGAACGAGGTATATCTTACATCAAAATAATTTAATACCCCCAAAAGGTATTGAGAATCGCGTTGTATTTAAATAACCTGATTAACAGAGATGACCCAAAGTTTCTGAGCTCATAGCCCGAGTGCTGGCGCTTTTTTCACAACTTGGAACTAAACCACAGCCTTCGCCCCTGGATCGGGAAAACAAAACTGTGTGGCCGTAAAGAAATGGAAGGAGAGAAATCAAAGCTTATAACAAGTTGTTTTTGCATTGTTAGATTTGTATGACGATTAAATGACTCAATGATGATTCAATGAATCATTATCATTATCATCATCATTATAACTAAATCATGATTAAATGAATCCATATCTTCATTCATAAATTGAATATTAGACAAAAACTGAATACATACACTTACTTACTTTTCAGTGAGATACAGATTTTCGGCTCAGCTAAAAAGACACACAAAAATTACAAACTTTTCAATCCAAAATTGTAAGACTAATTACGGACGCTCCCTGGTACGCAAGTAACCAAACTTACAAAAACCGACTATCCAACAACACATACGAACGCTTTACTCACGTTTTTTTGTTAAATTGGAAGGACATAATAACAGATTAATTCACGACATGGCCACGGTTGACTTGCCCGCTCGAAGGCGGGTAAAAAGAAGCTGGATGAGAGACCTCCTCTCCTGAATTAGTGTCAAGCCCAAAAAGAGGTGCTGTTGGACACTTTCGTTCCTTCATGCCTTACACGTTATTGCGTTGCTGCAGCCATCGAACTCGCTGATTGTCCCAGACCGCTGACAGGTGCGAATCAATGTTTGAAGATAAAAAAATGAATAAAATTATATTAAATATTAATATTTAGGTAGTGTAGGCAAATAATTAGGTACTTATTATTATTTAATCGCAAGAAGTTTTAAGAAACCATTGGGTTGATGATAGCCTTGTTTTGTCAACATTACCTTCAGTCACTTCCATGAAAAGAATTATTCGTTCAAGAGCAATCCATTTTAGAAAAACTCGAAAGTTTGTTCAATTATTTACCCTCTCAGAGTATTTTGACATCAGATCAGAAGCCTTGTAACAGAACTCGAGGAGATAATTACGTCGCAAACAACAGTATTAGATTGGGTATTTATTATCTGTATCTAGCCCGCGATGTGACAGCGAAAATGTCATCAAAATTTATCAAACTTTATTCGATAAATTTTGTCTCATTTTTACGTGTTTTTTTTTTTTTTTTTGATTTTCTTAAAAACGGCTCTAAAGATTTTGATTAAAGTCGTCATGTATAGTGAGGATAAAGTATTCTTTAAATAAGGTACGTTTTATCAACATATAAATGTTTTGAGAGGGCTTAAATAGCGAAGGAAAAAAATGTTTTTCCTATAAATACTTTGAATTTGTATATATGGAAAAATTAACTGCCTCTCATTATGCCTAACAATCAGAAATAGAAAAATATGAAATAGGTAGAAATTAGAGAAACGAATACAGGAGGAAAAAAGAAAAATATTCCTTTTTTCTCTCGACACCTCTTAGAACAAGTTGAACCCACGCAAGCGCAAGGCGGTTTTAATGACAGACCATTGTTCATAAGTAAAGGCGTTCTGTTCATGAGAAAGTGTTCTCAACCTGTTTCGGTACATACACATTTAATGGAAATTATTTGTTTCTATGGTAATTAAATGTAATTTTCAACAACTAAATAGAGAATCATAAAATCAGACGCGATGGAGTTAAGTACGCTTGCATTCGCGTATTTCTACGAATTAAAATAAAAACTTTTATTTAACGATAAAAAATTGTATTGTACTTTAGTGAGTAAGCACGTGATGCTTAAAGTAATTAAAGCAGTTTATGGAGTGAAATCCATATGGTACAAGATAATCTTTAATAATTATATTTTAGTTTACAAGCTTTAGTTCCATAATAGAATTCTGAATGAAATATAAAGTTGTTTTAGAGGAATCGTTCTCTATTTCCGAAGGGAACCCGTTCTTTGTTTCCGGAAAGGCATAAGAGACAAATATTTGAAAATTAATTTTTAATTTACTACGAGCCGAACATGCGCCTTCTATCGCTTCACCTTTAGGATATATTTACAAAAAGCAACTCGCAGTTAAAACAAGCAGGCAGTACAAAAAACTCGACTATTGATGAAATTAGGATTGGTTTAGACCCCAAAAAATAAAAAACAACTTAATAATAAATCGACAAGTACAGTAGAACCCCCATTATCCAGGGTAGTGATGGGTACGGGGGTCCACGGATAATCGAATTACATCATTTTATTGACTTAATGTAATGGAAAATACTGCTAATAAAAAAAAAAAAAAATGTGCAGAAAACTAACGTTTTAATCAACAGCTAACGAACTCCTTCAGCGCGTTTTTGTATGAACCACTGATAGACAGCTTCCTCTTCGTCCTTTAATGTAGATTTTTTCATTGTTTTCCGAGGACACGATGTTTGGGCCGACGACGATACGAAGTCGGAAATGTTTTTTTTTCTTCTTCAAAATATCACGAACAGTTTGCTTGCCGATTCCTAATTCAGCGGACAATGTTTTAACACTTTCTACTCCCTTTTTCTACTCGGTTTATAATGGTTAATTTCTGTTCAAGCATTAAAACGACAGGTTTTCTTTTTTGCGACATTTTGTTAATTCGCATTTAAATGGAGACTAAATCACAACTGAGTATATTTTCTTTTGAAGTCAAACAGGCCTGAGTAGGAGTTTCCCAGCAAGACTTGAAAACAATATCGTTCCTAGAATATGAATTATAGAGTAATAGTAACTGGAAACATCACATCATACGATACCAGCTTGCCGTGTTTTTCCATTTATTATTTTATTTCATAATTCTAAGAACAATAGATAATTTTGTAATCGTTAAAACATTTACGTATTCATTTTTTTAAATATATATTATAAATACAAAATAAATGGCATAAAAATTAAAAACAGCTTAAAAAAAAAAATTGAATTGCTAAGTAAATGGCGTTTACACAGTTATCAAAACACGTTGATTTCTACTGTAAGTAGGTGGGTTAGCGAAATTTGTGTATTA
This sequence comes from Aelia acuminata, assembly GCA_911387785.2. Classification (NCBI taxonomy): domain Eukaryota; kingdom Metazoa; phylum Arthropoda; class Insecta; order Hemiptera; family Pentatomidae; genus Aelia; species Aelia acuminata. The sequence goes on along the minus strand of OU426979.1, from coordinate 36,830,593 downwards.
CGCGCACCGCACAAGATTTTTTGATAAGAGCAAGCTGAACTTTTCCATTTTTTATAGGATTATTTTACGTAACATATAATTATTTGAATAATTATCATCATAGCATAACGTTATCTCACATCTGCCGCAATAAGGAGGAGGTAATGAATAAGGAAATGTATTTTATTATTTTTTTAGTATTTTATCTCATTTAAAATGTTTGTCTTTCTTTTATTTCCCATCGTACCCAACGATTCCGCAGTCCAGGCGGCTGGGTACTTGACTTGTTAACTTAACACGTTCACGCCGGCAGGTACTACCGTTGGCTCACATTTGACTGCCTCATCGGGCGGCGTGTACCACCGGTTGCTCACGCTAGAATGCTGCCTCTGCCAAATAATTAGATCTTTAACACTTTGACTGCCGAAAAAGAATACCTGAGAGTCATGCCCTCGTTTCTACACAATTTTAATATTTAATTCTCTGACAAGAGAACAGTTACTCGATTTCAGGTGACATGGTAGCCAAAATAGTGAGACAGTAGAAATAATTTCTGTATAGCTGAAAATGAAAATATTTAAAATTTAGCGTAAATTTATTTATTTTTATATTTATTTGTATTTAATTATATTTATATTTATATACATACTTATAAACGTGTAAACATTTATTTTTTAATAGCAATTATATTTAATATCGTATTATAAACATAACTAGAAGGATTTTTAAGAAGGTATTTTTTATTGGTTTATTTTATTACTGTTGGATTGCCAGTACTGCATAATACCCTGAAATAGCTCCCGCCCGATAGAGCGAACAGGATTCAACAGTCCCGGCGTGAACGTGTTAATCATGATAAATAAAACATCTTCAGTAGTCTCACTAAGATATCAGTTCAACTTTGTTACCTTTTTGAAGGGTAATGCAATGCAGTGCTAACAACTTATGACGTAATCTTATAAAGTGTCTATTGTCCTTTGGATTAATGCATTTATTTTTTACATTTGTATTTTCAATTAAGCGATAAAGAGGTTATGTAGTCAGTTTTATTTTATTTTTTTAATGATATCTCCATCTTTTCTTTAATTTCTTTATTTACTTCCACAACCATTTGTTTGACAAAAAAATTTTGATGTAAAATACATATGTCGTTGCTTAATTAATAATTAACATTTAATAATTTTCTTCTTTGATTGTGGAACTATTTCTTTGATTTTGGAACTATTTCCATTGTCACAGTTTTCTGTTATTTCTCTTTTCAGAAATAAGAAAATAGAAACAAATGATTTTTTTCCGACAAACAGATGGTTTTGGAGTCTTAAAAATGTACTACAGATATCCTGGGAAGGTATGTACTACAGAAGCCCTAAACGATGGGTAAATATTAAAATTATATTTGACTTCAGTACTTTAGCTAGTTATCGCGGGCGTGTTTATTTTATTTGAAAAAATAATGCTTTAGAATATCAAGCATACATACATACAAGTATACATTCATACCAATCACAGACATAATAAATTATTAATCACTAAACAATAATGTTATTGAAATTAACGATGTTTGTTTTGTTTTAAGTCCCTATATGCTACTAAGGCTTATCGGCGATAGAACAGTAGGAGTCCTAAATTTTGTGAGTCCAGTTATTATGATAGTTATCTGTATCTGACATCGTACAGGCTCAGGACCTCCATTTTATGTCCTATCCGAGGGACCGGTGACCCCCAGTAATGATGTTCGTTTAACCACTTTGTTTACCATGTTTATCAACAATAAATATTCTATATTAAGTGAACGTTAACTGGTTAATTGAACACAACTTCGAAATATCACCTTACATTTTGTGGGAGGAGGGCCCTAGTGATGACCGGAAGGAGGAACTTACTATAGGAATAATTTTATAATTTACTTAAGAATAATGGCCTGGGGATGTTTGTGGGATTCTGGTATTGCTACAAAGACAATTTAGCCATTTTATCATTTATTTTCTTGACTCATTAAAATAATTTAAATTATAGCACTTAATTGTATTCCTTGTATTCCTTTTTTCGAGGAGGGAGGGGGGGTTATTACACACCCTATATAAGGATCTGTAAAATATATAAATATATATATTAGTTTCTGCTTAAGGGAACCATTGCCATAAATCGATTTTATTAAAGTGATATAATTATCTCATTAATTATGAGGTCTTTAAGATATTTTCAGGAAATTAGTTAAATATCCGTTAATACACATGTTTAGATATTCGTAGTATATTTTCTGAAATTTTCAGGCCACTAACGATATATTATCCATATGTATTGCTACACTTATTTTTTGAACTTTGAAAAACTTATTTTTTTTTTATATATAAAAAAATATATTAAAGGTAATTTAAACGCAGCCAATTGGACATTTAATCCTAATCAGACTTTTTCAATGAGGTTTTTAAGGAATTTTAAAGTAGGCACGTAGGACATGATCTTCCATATTTTGAGAAATTTCACAAATTTAAATCTTGCATATTTAATCTCTTCTTCGTTAAGCAGACTTCCTGGAACTAAATGAGTTAAAAAAACAAGCGCCTTGATTATATGCTAATTTAGAAGCAGCATTTTGACAAAAAATTAATGATTTCATACATTTTAAACAAGATCATTGTGATAACTGTAAGTATTTATATGTAATGATAAATAATCGTCTTCAATTATTCTAGAAGGCGTCATCAATAATATAATATGTTAATAATATAAAGGCATGATAAAACAGAAAAAAAATTCTAATAAGGATAAAGATATCGCTACGATTCTGCCTAGTCTTTTACATCGTTATATCTGTAAAGTCATTCTCAAGGCGTCTGACGAAAGAATAGCGATAGCTGCAATGGAGATAAAATAAAATAAAAAATAAAATAAAAAATCTAATGATTCAGCTTAAACTTGGACGTAAGTTGATTGTTTTGTCTGATCACGAGCAATGTCGTTTTGCAATGAATAAATTTCATTGAACACTTTGTATTATTATAAATGATATCTCTTGATAAAATCTTCATCCCTCTTTGATTGTAAAATTGTATGTATTGTTGGTGTATTCAATAATTAGAGTGTTTACGGTGGCATTTTTTGAAATTCCAGCCAAGTAACATTTACTGGAAGAAGGGATTGGTAATAAAAATGTTTGATGTAGGCAGAGTTTTTTTAAAATCTTCACCAACGTGAAATACTCCAAGGGTGGTGGATTTGGGAAGGTCGAATCACCGTATACGCCGAGGAAATTATCGGAGACTACTAATGTGGCTTCTTACCGTCTAATCTCCATTCTATTAACCTATTACTATTGCAGAACGCCGAACTGAATGAGCAGTACCCATGAACAGTAGTAAATGTATAAGGGGTGATGGCAGCGAAATGAATAAAATAGGCATGTGAAATTGCGAAAATCGGTTGTGAACGAATAACTAAAAGGTTAATAAACGCTGTGCCAAATGGAAAACGTCCGAGGGGTAGGCCGAAGAAAACGTGGGAGGATTTTGTGAGGCCTACTTTGGTGGAGTTGGATTTGGACGGAGGGCGGTGGATGGAGACGCCATCTACTAGTGAGCGATTGGTGGTGTCGGCATCGAACCTTCGGGTTGGTCAAGCATGTTTATTATTATTATTATTATTATTATTATAGTGGGTATTTATACCATTCCCCTAAGAATAGATGCAAATTCCAAGGCTTACAAAGCGTTCCTTTGCCATGCTTAATCAATGATCCTTACAACATCTATTATTCAATGAATATGCACAATTCTAAAAATGTCTAAGTTCCGCTTTGCCTGAAACCTTGAGGGGTTGGGAAAAAGTATATTATCCTGCTAACAAGTTTTTATTGGAATATATTATGGAAACTCTAATATAAATAAATAAACTTATAGCTCTCCATAAACTTCAAATTGTAAGAGGAAAAAGTGATGTTACCATTACATTCTCATAATCTTATCCATCATTTTATATTTTTATTTTTATTTTAGAAAAAAAAAAACACAAAAAAGTAAATAAATAAATAAGATGATGAAATCCGGTTTATCAAATTTTTTCTCCTTTTTTTGTAAAGACAAAACGATAACGTTTTGTTGCATGTATTAAACTAGACTGTCTTTTATTTTTATTTAATAATGATTGTCTCACACCGCTATCTCCCTTGATGTGATAAAACGAACCCTTGGTGGAGTAGACTTTTTTTTGTCATTTAGATTGTATGTACGTGAGTCTATAAATTAACCGTTTATTATTGTACTTCATGAGAATAGGAGAAAGATATTCTGTTTCTTCTAGATTGCTCTGCATTTCGTCCTTTTGCGTTATGCAACGCAAGTACAAACAGATCAACGCAATGAAGGAAATTACGGCAGTAATCTGAGGTTGTTCAAGGAGGTGACTTGATCGAGATCGTACTGAAAAGCGTGGTTTTTCCCTTTAAAATTATCTAAGTATGAACGCCGACTTTATAGAGGCTGTTTATGCCCTAGGTGGGTCCCCCGACCCGAGAGTCGATCCGAGACCGAACAGAAAAAAAATCCTCCCACGGCCAGGTTCGATCCCGGGATCTCGAGCCAGCATTACTTGCTAAGCTGTACCTGCTCTCAAAATAATCATATATTAATTATACTGTAACACTTCCGTGGGTTAACAATATTTATTATACACATAATATTTATTCCGTTCAGGTTACAAAAATTATTAATTTGTAACATAAATCATATGGCTTGAGCTTCACAGTTAAGACAAAGACTAAGAATAAGACTGTCTCTCAGTCGTCCAATCGCTCGCTCCTTATATATAGTCGTAAAAGGACCGGCGTGGAAGGTTACACGTCTGCGTGGACTGGGCTCGAAAAATATAGACCCAAACACGTGCTCTGACGGTTTATTCCGACCGCTAGTTCGTTCCAACAAAAGGTTTGGGATTTTAAACCATATTTTTTTTTTTATACCTAACGATTTAACGTTACAATACTAAACAATACGTGTTTAGGTTTGCCTGATAATTTTTTTTTTTTACACCTACATGGACATCAGAGGTGATAACAGCTCAGCGAATGAAATGGGCGTATTAAGTTATCATACTTATCAACAAAGTAATCCCTAAGAGGTTTATAAATTAAGGGTCAAGTGGGTAATGTGATAAGCAATATTTTATCATTTCTAAGAAAACTTGTAATAATGCAATTAGTCAATGGGCACTTATATCAATTCCACAACGAAGTACCGACTTTTGTGTAAATGGAAGAAATTACTGTAAATATTTCACCTTGCTCCTGTATACTCAGAAACAATTAAATTTTTTCTCTATTCCTCTTCCATACTTACGAAACAAAAGATTAATTTATAACTCCATACTGAAACCTATTTGGACCTACCAAGCAGAACTTTGGAGTTCCGCTAAACAGGTGCACAATAGCAAAATTCAAACCACACAGTCAAACATGCTTTAATTAATACTTGTCACTTCATTTTTAATATATTATCTTATATAATGTACCTATTAATTGATAATCAATACTTGCATCTTCCTCTCAGTTACCCGTTCAACGAAGATTAAATAGACAATGGCCAAAAGATATGCAAATTTATATTTAAAAACAATCATATTCGTACTCTATTATTGGTAGCGGTTTGAACCTTTGGGTTCGCTTTGCCTTTTCTTATTATCGCCTCAGATAATTCCCCTTTAAAAATTGAATATAAGGTTAAATAATAATTTAGATAATCGATTATACGCAAGGATTATATCGATAATTTTAGTTAGAGAGAGGGGGGGGGATGATAAGGCCTTGGGAGCAGTAGGCGGGACCGTGTGCCGGTAGAGTTATGTCGGGTTGTTGTTAAATGTCCAGCCAGCAACACGATTCCATCTCGCAGATATGTTTATTTTGTAAGTAATATTTTATTATAATACTAATAATATCATTCGAGGTACAAAGTGTAACTGTTCAGCAGAGGTTTGTCATAATGTGACGTAAAATGCAGTGTATACGTTGATTGTTTTTTTTAATAATAATTATTTATTAAATTTCGACTACAGGTTTTATTTAACAAAAATTATATTTAGGAATACCTATGACCTTCGTGCATTTTGTTATTTAACTTTACGTTTTAGTTTATTTACCCTTTAACAAACATCTTGTTTACAAATATGTTTTTCAATAAAAATACTCTCAATAAAATAGAAGAATGTAGTGATGCTGTTAATTAGATTTCAATTTCAATCTGCCTCATTAGCTATTAAATTCTCCTTTGTAATTATTATGTCAATTTAATGAAACTCTGAACGGAAACGACCGTTGTATCAGAATGTAAGTAAAAAGGGTATTTATAATTGTAGCGGTAGGTTTTCCTCACTGTAAATAACTCAATTTATTTAATACAAATAATCAAAACGTAAATATAAACAGCTTACGTGTTAGAATAGTCTCCTACTTTATTTTGTGTCAAACCAAACAGATAAATTGCTTCAATATTAAAACAATTAATTTATTTAATTTGGTCAATCCAAATCTCAAATAAAATATGTTTAAGACTATAGAATATTCAACATAAAAACAAATATTTACCTTTTACAGTGTTTTAAATTAGTACACATAAATTATTTTATATTAAATTTAATTAAAATGTATGTTTTACTTAAAATTTTAAAATTCTTCCCAAAAATTTGATTGCACAACATTAATAATTATCGGGCCAATCTTAAAGATCCTTAAATGTTATCTATTCTCTTCGCTTTCTCTTTATTTAAAATTTGCTGTCAAACATAACATTATCAATCGATACTGTGATTATATATAGTTTTTTAATTTTCCTCCAATATAATGTGAATACTCATATGCTAAATCAATTAATGAAATTAATAAGTAAAATACTCGTTGTTTAATCGTGAAACTTTCAGAAATTTGAATTCAGGGATTCTTTATTTTTTCGAAGGTTAATTATTGAATTTATATTTATTCTTTTTAATTATTTAATCGAGGCATTTTATACGAATAATTTCAATTACATAACAACAGTTACACAATTTCTTAAATTTTTTTTTTGTTATATTAACATAAGTAAAATATACCTATATATAATTTTTACATTAATTTAATTATAAACATAAGATCGGCAGTTTTAAATATACGAAAATATGTTCAATACATTTATTCATATCTTTTTGGAAAAATATTTTAGTTTAATTTTCTTCGGGATTTAATTTACGTTTACTCTCCTAATAAATTGATTTTAGCGTTGTAAAACTTAAACCCTCTGCTCCTAGTCGTCCCAGTCATAGAAAATAAAATTCGCTCCAACGAGGAGATTTCGCTGACGAATTAAGATGTCCACACAGTAAAAATAACAAGCAAGGCAGTAATTTTAAAAGAAAACAATTCCTATCTATGGCTTAATATAGTAAAAATTATTATTATTTAAAATCAGGATTGCAATATTGAATATAATTATTAATGATTTTTTTTATTTTTTAAAAAAGCCAAATTCCTTTTTTGGGGATTCTTGAAACTTCTATTAAAGAATTAATAATAATAATAATAATAATAATAAAGGCTTAACGAACCCGAAGGTTCGATGCCGACACCACCACTCGCTCCCTGCATACCTCCATCCATCGACCGTCTTCCAGACCTAACTTCGATAGATCCGCCCGAACGCAATCCTCCCACCTCCGTCTCGGCCTGCCCCTCGGACGTTTCCCATTCGGCACCGCGCTTATTAATCTTTTCGGAATACGTTCACAGCCAAGTTTTGCAATTTTACACGCCCATTTTATTCGTCTTGCTGCAATCACGTCAATTATATTTACTGGGTAAAGTTCACTCAGTTCGGCGTTGTGTAAGCGTCTAAATTCTCCGGTTATTTCATCCCTCTTCGGTCCAAATATTCTACGCAGTACTTTATTTTCAAAAACTCTAAGCCGTTGCTCATCCCTCAATGTCAGCGGCCAAGTTTCGCATCCGTAAACGACCGTTGGAAGAATAATAGTTTTGTAAATCCTAATTTTTAAGTTTTTGGACAGAAGGCGGGAGCTAAGCAATTTCGCGACTGAAAAGTAGCAAGCATTACCGGCTTTTAATCTAGCCTTAATTTCCTCATCGATTTCGTTTTTTCTAGTTACCATCGCCCCTAAATATCTAAATTTCTCTACCTGTTCAAACGTATTCCCCCCTACATTGATATCCGCGAAATCCTCACCACTTCTACGACTAACCATATATTTTGTCTTATCCGTATTCATTTCTAGCCCAAGTTCTTGTCCGGCTTTCATCAACGTTTTTGTGTTCATTTCTATGGTTTCCACGTCCTCCCCAAGCAATACCAAATCATCGGCATATCCGAGCACGGGTATATTCCCTCCCAAATTCAAACCCTTTCCGGTACGTGTCACCTCCCTAATGGCATATTCCAGCGCTAAATTAAATAAAACAGGTGAGAGAGAATCTCCTTGTTTCAAACCAGAGCGGACCTCGAACTTCTCAGAAAAATAATTACCGATTCTAACTTTATTGAACGTTTCAGTCATACACATTTTTACTAAGTTTACTAATTTTTTCGGTATTCCCTGCTCGACCAGAATGTTATACAACTTTTGGCGGTTAATAGAGTCATATGCCTTTTTGAAATCGATAAAAAGCTGATGTACGATTCCGTTATATTCTAATTTTTTCTCTAATATTTGGCGAAGAGAGAATATTTGGTCTACGGTTGATCGGTTTTGCCTGAAACCACATTGATATTCTCCGATAATTTCCTCGGCGTATTCAGTGATTCGACTAGTTAGGATTAACGTAAATATTTTATAGCAAACCGGAAGGAGTGAGATTCCGCGATAGTTATTGCAATCCGTTTTTGATCCCTTTTTGTGAATCGGAATGAGAATAGACTCTTTCCACTCTTCGGGTATCTTTTCTTGTTCCCAGATCTTCTTAACCAAAAGAAATATTTTTGATATCCCAGCTTCCCCGCATGCCTTGATTAGTTCGCTAGGGACATTATCTGTTCCCGCTGCTTTATGAGATTTTAATTTTCCAATGGCTATTTCAACCTCCTCTTTACTCGGTTCTACTACTAACGGTTCAGCACTCTGGTATTCCGAAGAGGAAGATAGATTATTATTTTCCGTATTTAAAATACTATCGAAATAATCCTTGAATCGTCTTAAGATGTCTACCGGATCGGCCAAGATATTGTTATTTTCATCCCTAATTCCAGTTGTAACCGGGTCCGACCGTTTACGAATTCTGTTTATGCCTTCGTACATGGCTTTAACGTTATTCTCGATTTTGTTGCTTTCGATCGCTATTATTTTATTTTTGAGATATTCTCGCTTTTTAAATTTTAGCAGTTTAGTTGTTTCTTTTCTTGATGCTCGAAAGTTAGCAAGATTGATTTCGTTAGGAATATTTAACGCTTCTAATTTAGCAGCTTTTCTTTTGTCACACATGTTAATACATTCATCATCGAACCAAGGTTTATTTTTATTTTCCCTTTTTCCAAGACACGAGTTACCGACCTCTTTAATACTATCCCTGATACCTTCCCAGAACTTATCAATGTCTTCGATATCCTCGTCAGACGATTCCAACGCCTCAAACCTATTTTTGACTTCCAGTTCGAATTGTTTTCTAACCGTTGGAATTTTTAACTTCTCCAAATTATAACTATCATAATTAAAACCAGCCTCATTTTTCCTATGTATTATAAGTCTCTGGCGAATTTTCGCGATTACTAGTTCATGATCCGACCCGCATTCGGCCCCACGATATGATCGAATATTAATTACGCTATTTTGCCACCTACGTTGAACCAAGACGTGATCAATTTGATTACGGGTTTGCGAATCCGGAGACGTCCAAGTATATTTATGTATATCTTTATGTTTAAACGTAGTACTTTTGATTATTAGGTTTTTCGAAGTGGCAAAATTTATTAGTCGTATTCCGTTATCATTACTATATTCATGTAAACTTTCTCTACCGATCGTAGGATAATATACTTGTTCCCTCCCTACCTTTGCATTTGCGTCTCCCAGAATAATTTTTATGTAGCCTCGCGGTAGTTTGTCATAAATCGATTCAAGTTTTTCATAAAATTCACATTTAACTTCATCGTCACTATCTTCAGTAGGTGCGTGTATATTGATCAACGCGATTTTAAACCACCGACCCTGAAATATAGCTACCGATAACCTATCTCCGTAAAATCGAATGTCCTTCAATGCGGAAAGTAACCTATTTCTAATCAGAAATCCGGTGCCTAAACAATAGTTTCCGCTCCCACCGTACCACAAAGTGTACTTCCCTTCCCTTAACGAGCCCTCTCCTGGCCAGCGGACCTCTTGCAGCGCCACGATATCTAATCTACACCCTATTACCTCGTTCGCGACCGATTTTAACCCACCCGCTGTATTTAAACTTCTTACGTTCCATGTCCCTATGCTTAGATCTATATTTTTCAACTTGCGGCATGAATCCCCTAAAGCAGTCCCCACCCGGAGACCCGAACGGGGGACTAGTTTACCTCCGGATAATGAGCGTTTTACTTTAGGGAGATCCATGACTTTTTTGTGGTGTTTGGGTGAACTAATAAAATGTGAGTAGGGCGTTCAAACCTACGTCACACCCTCCAGCAAGCCTGGGGGGCCGCTCTCATTGTTGGTCAGCGAGTCCTACGGACCTAGCCGGGAGGAACTTCCTAGGAATTTCCACCGACCATCCCCACATCCGCCACCCGTGGGACGCTCCCCATACGCGGTAATGAGACCCGCGCGAGGATTAAAGAATTAAATAGTAGAAAATTTTTTATTGTGAGAAACGATTCAGATTATTAATATATTATTAATTATTAGTTTAGTGTAAGCGGATGAATCACCCAAAGGGGTAAATTAAAAATATGTTAAAATACAATCCACCTCCCTATTAATTAAATAAATTATCAGTGGGTAAAAGCGCATTTTATTGCAAGGTTTTTATCTTTCTTTTTTTTTTTTTTTTTTTTTTTTTTAAAGGGATTCATTGCACACGGTCAAACGTTCGGAAAACTAAAAATAGTATTCTGGAATTTACGCCTTTTTAACTGAAATGACATACTTTGCATTCTACATTGAACGAGAAGAGAAGGCAGAAAAGATATCTATATTCAACATTTTTTTATAGTAAAGAGTGGAAATCTCAAAAAATGTTGCTTTCTACTAAAACCTATTCAATTTATTTCTCACGCTTCGAGGGTGACACATACAAATGCCAATGCATTATTGACTTCAACAATATAAATTTTTTAAAATAATGAGTGCTAATATATTTTTCAGAAATATTAAGGTTAGGATTATGAAATCAAATGAACTAATTTCCAATTATTCTTATGTTCGAGATTTTTTTCCTTTTTTGTATCAAATATAAATAACCTCCCATACCCAACCCAATTTTATTGTGGCGGATGTGGATAAACACAAAGCCAAAAAAAAAAAAAAAAAAAAAAAAAAAAAAAAAAAAAAAAAAAAAAAAAAAAAAAATAACAATAAATTCATAGAGTTAAATTTCTAAACAAAAACAAAAAAAACATTTTATGCATATGTACTAATTATTTAAACAAAAATGTGTACATAATATATAATGTGAAATTATTAAACCTACCTTATCCATGTTTGACAACTCCCGGACGGTTGGAAGGTTTCTGTTGTATAAGAACCACGACATGCAAAACTAAGTTAGTACGATCACTGTGCTGTCATCAGCATAAATCTATCGACGTTTTTATTTTTTTATTTTTAATGAATTTACTGTTTAGATGTTCAAATTTTCTATAAGTTATGGATCGGTTTCTTATGGATGATTGAAGTAAAGCAAATTATCAACTAAATTTTAAGCTCGATTTTTATTTAATTGAATTTTAAATATTTAGGATTATTGGTTAAATTACGATGAGGGTATAAACAGATGTGACTAAACATCCTAATATTACCACGTTTTAGATATTAATATTACTTTTATGAAATGAAAAATAATTTTATTATCCTGGTACTGATGTCCCTTAAGAATAAATTATACATACATAAAACAGAAATCTAGCCAGTGTGGCCGTATATCAATGATATTAAATATTTACAAATAGGGTTTATCAAAAATATTTACAAAAAATCTGATATTTTTTCTTGGTCTTCTTCACTAACTAATATTTTCAGAAGTTGAGACTAATTATGTATTGTTCTTTGGCAAAATAGGACTTGGGTGGCAACTCATGGAACAAAAAATAAAATAAAAAATTATGGGTTGTTTGTTTTTGCTCCTGCGTAGAATATTCGGGCATGAAGAAGAAAGATGAGTCAACAGGAGAATTTAGACGGCTACACAATGCGGAAATGCGTGAGCTTTACCCGGTAAATGTAATCGATGCTATAGCTGCGCGTCGGCTAAAGTGGGCATGCAAAATGACAAGTCTTAGTAGTGAACGAATTCCTAAAAGATTAATAAACGCTTTGCCGACTGAAAAACGATCGAGGGGTAGGCCTAGGCGAAGGTGGGAAGATTCGGTGAAAGCAGATCTTGTGAATTGGGCATTGGACGGTGGTAGGTGGATGGAGGTATGAAGGGACCGATTGGTGGTGTCGGCGTCGGGTCTTCGGGTCCGTTAAGCCTTATTGTATTGTATTGTTTTTGCTCAACGTCACTTTATGCCACTAAGGCTATTTGGAAGATGCTACAGTGGGAGTCCTATTTTGCCTATCCAGGTATAATTAGGATAGGGATCTTTAACGAGTACAGGATCGGGACCTCCGCTTTACGTCCCATCCGAAAGACGACATAGCCAAAGATTTTTACTTCCTTTAGAAATCCCAGCGCCGCAGTGTCACGAGCAGTGTTTAAAAATAAGAATTAAGTTTGAAAATATTTTTTTTGAGGGCTAATATAAAATTTAGAATCTTAGAAAAGAAAGAAAACATCACAATGTTAATAAAAGCTCAAAGTTAAGTATTAACTTAAAGTGTGGATAAAAATACAATGAATAAAACTGGTGCGGTTAGTAAATATTTACTTTGGCTATTACCATGTTATTGCTTAAACATTTTAATTCCTCTTTTCACCTGTTAAAGTGCCAGACTTAAGTGGATTGTTCATTGGCTAATCTTGATCAAAAGTGCAAAAATGAGTGATACCTATTGATTGATATTACATAAGAAATTTTCATGATATTTAAAACTTTGGAAATGATTTTCTATTGTTCCTTTTATAATGGCATTTATGCATTTCCAAAAAAAAAAAAAAATCTGGTGCGTGCTCGCAACACACAACTTTCACTTACAAACTTACTTAGATTAGAAATTTATGCGTTTTGTTAATTGCCACTTCTCAAATGAACAGAACGGCTTTAATTATGAACAATGGTCTGTCATTAAAGGCGTACTCAGCAAGCGTGGGCTCAACGAGTTTTATGAGTTGACTGAATATTTTTCTTTTTTTCTCCTCTTTATGTTTTCTTTATTTTTATCATATTTCATATTTAGCCATTTCTTATTTTTAGGCGTAACGAGAGACAGTTAATTTCTCCATGTAAACAAAAACAAAGGTACTTTATAAGAAAGAAAGAAACAAACAAAAAGGGCCCCCCCCCCCCCAAAAAAGGCCCCTCAGAACATTTTAATAATGATAAAGCTTACCTGATATTAAAGAAAACCTAATTTTCATTAAACATGAAGAATTTGATAAAAATCGTTAAAGCCGTTTTTGAGATAATCGAAAAAAAGGTAAAAATTGGAAAAAAAGTCATGAAGTAAAGTGCCCCCTCAGTTGGACCAATTTTGATGAAATGTTGGCTTTTATATATTTGGTATATACATACATCAAATACCCAGTTTCTTCAAAATCGTTAAAGCCGTTTTTGAGTAAATAAAAAATATGTACACGTGAAATTGGTACAAAATTTATAAAGTAAGGTCCCCCCTCCGGTTGATCAATTTTGATGAAATTTTTACAGTCGTATCTCGGGCATATACATACATCATATACCCAGTTTGATTAAAATCGTTAAAGCCGTTTTTGAGTAAATAAAAAAAACACGTGAAAATGATACAAAATTTATTAAGTAAAGTCCCCCTTCCGGTAAATCAATTTTGATGAAATTTTTACAGTCATATCTCGGGCATATAAATAGATCAAATACTCTGTTCAATCAAAATCGTTAGAGCCGTTTTTGAGAAAATCGAAAAAAACGTAAAAAGTTATTAAATAAAGTACCCCCTCCCTTTGAGCAATTTTGATGAAATTTTTGCTGTCACATCGCGGGCATATACCTACTAGAGATGCGACATCGAAGGCAAAACATCGATGTTTTGAACATCGATGTTTTTGCAATCAAAACATCGATGTCGATTAAACATCGACCACAAAACATCGATGTTCGAGAACATCGATGTTTTTTGACATCGATGTTTTTTAATTTATACAGTCTTTAAACATTAACATATTAATGCCCAAACGTAATTAAATCGATGTTAAAGTGTAAAGCATTTTATAATTCATATTTAATGAATAAAAAATTCGATTTTTTCGACATGTTTTGACAATTACATCATATATGTTGTTTTAAACATCGATGCTTTTACCATAACAAATTGGTTTTGAACAAAAATAAATATTTTAAAACATCGATGTTTTGGAGAAAAACAAAGCTGTTAATAACATCGATGTTATTGACTAAATCTAATTTTTTTTAACATCGATGTTTTTATCAAAAACAAGTATACTTTAACATCTATGTTTTGACAATATCATCGATGTTTTGTATAAATGTGTATTAACATCGATGTTATGGACAAAAACAAAGCTGTTAATAACATCGATGTAATGGACTAAAACAAATTTTTTTTAACATCGATATTTTTATCAAAAGAAGTATACTTTAACATCTATGTTTTGACAATAACATCGATGTTTTGGATAAATATTTATTAACATCGATGTTATGGACAAAAACAATTTTTTTTTAACATCGATGTTTTTAACAAAAACAAGTATCATTTAACATCGATGTTTTTAACAAAAACAAAGCTGTTAATAACATCGATGTTTTTAAGAAAAACAAGTATACTTTAATATACAATAACATCGATGTTGTGGATACATATATATTAAACTCTATGTTATGGACAAAAACAAATTTGTTTTAACATCGATGTTTTAACAATAACATCGATGCTTTAGATAAAAACAACAATAAATATATATATATATATATATATATATATTCTTAACATCGATGTTTTAGTTAAAACATAGATGCTCTAACATTAACAAACTTGTTTTCGACATCAATGCGTTTACCATAGCAAATTGGTTTTGAACAAAAATAAATATTTTAAAACATCGATGTTTTGGAGAAAAACAAACTTTTTTTAACATCGATGTTTTTAATAAAAACAAATATCATTTAACATCGATGTTTTGACAATAACATCGATGTTTTTAACAAAAACAAAGCTGTTAATAACTTCGATGTTATGGAGAAAAACAAAGCTCTTAATAACATCGATGTTTTGGACTAAAACAAATTTTTTTTAACATCGATGTTTTTATCGAAAACAAGTATACTTTAACATATATGTTTTGACAATAACATCGATGTTATGGACAAAAACAAAGCTGTTAATAACTTCGATGTTATGGAGAAAAACAAAGCTGTTAATAACATCGATGTTTTGGACTAAAACAAATTTTTTTTTTAACATCGATGTATTTATCGAAAACAAGTATACTTTAACATATATGTTTTGACAATAACATCGATGTTATGGACAAAAACAAAGCTGTTAATAACATCGATGTTATGAACTAAAAAAAATTTTTTTTTTTTCATCAATGTTTTTATTACAAGAAGTATACTTTAATATCTATGTTTTGACAATAACATCGATGTTTTGGATAAGTATGTATTAACATCGATGTTATGGACAAAAAGAAACTTTTTTTAACATCTATGTTTTTAACAAAAACAAGTATCATTTAACATCGACGTTTTGACAATAACATCGATGTTTTTAACAAAAACAAAGCTGTTAATAACATCGATGTTTTGGAGATAAACAAAGCTGTTAATAACATCGATGTTATGGACTAAAACTAATTTTTTTTAACATCGATTTTTTTATCAAAAAAAAGTATACTTTAACATCTATGTTTTGACAATAACATCGATGTCTTGGATAAATGTGTATTAACATCGGTGTTATGGACAAAAACAAAGCTGTTAATAACATCGATGTTATGGACTAAAACTAATTTTTTTTAACATCGATTTTTTTATCAAAAAAAAGTATACTTTAACATCTATGTTTTGACAATAACATCGATGTTTTGGATAAATGTGTATTAACATCGATGTTATGGAGAAAAACAAAGCTGTTAATAACATCGATGTTATGGACTAAAACAAATTTTTTTTAACATCGATGTTATTATCAAAAACAAGTATATTCAACATCTATGTTTTGACAATAACATCGATGTTTTGGATAAATGTGTATTAACATTGATGTTTTTAACAAAAACAAAGCTGTTAATAACATCGATGTTATGGACTAAAAAAAATTTTTTTAAACATCAATGTTTTTATCAAAAGAAGTATACTTTAACATCTATGTTTTGGATAAATGTGTATTAACATCGATGTTTTTAACAAAAACAAGTATCATTTAACGTCGATGTTTGTCAATAACATCGATATTTTTAACAAAAACAAAGTTGTTAATAACATCGATGTTTTTAACAAAAACAAAGCTGTTAATAACATCAATGCTTTTAACAAAAACAAGTATCATTTAACGTCGATGTTTTGACAATAGCATCGATATTTTTAACAAAAACAAGGCTGTTTATAACATCGATGTTATGGACAAAAACAAATTTGTTTTAACATCGATGTTTTTATCGAAAACAAGTATACTTTAAAATCTATGTTTTGACAATAACATCGATGTTTTGGATAAATGGGTATTAACATTGATGTTTTTAACAAAAACAAGTATACCTTAACATCAATGTTTTTAACAAAAACAAAGCTGTTTATAACATCGATGTTAGGGACAAAAACAAATTTGTTTTAACATCGATGTTTTTATCGAAAACAAGTATATTTAACATCTATGTTTTGACAATAACATCGATGTTTTGGATAAATGTGTATTAACATCGATGTTTTTAACAAAAATAAGTATCATTTAACATCGATGTTTTGACAATAACATCGATGTTTTTAACAAAAAAAAAGTTGTTAATAACATCGATGTTTTTAACAAAAACAAAGCTGTTAATAACATCGATGTTTTCAACAAAAACAAAGCTGTTAATAACATCAATGTTTTTAACAAAAACAAGTATCATTTAACGTCGATGTTTTGACAATAACATCGATATTTTTAACAAAACAAAGCTGCTAATAACATCGATGTTATGGACTAAAACAATTTTTTTTTAACATCGATGTTTTTTAACAAAGTATACTTGTTTTTGTTAAAAACTTCGATGTTAAACTAAATTTGTTTTAGTCTATAACATCGATGTTCTTAACAGCTTTGTTTTTGTTAAAAACATCGAAGTTATTTACAGCTTTGTTTATGTCAAAAACATCGTTGTTATTTTCAAAACATCGATGTTATTGTCAAAGCATAGATGTTAAAGTATACTTGTTTTTGTTAAAAACATCGATGTTAAAACAAATTTACTTTTGTTAAAAACATAGATGTTATTAACAGCTTTGTTTCTGTTAAAAACATCGATGTTATTGTCAAAACATAGATGTTACAGTATACTTGGTTTTGCCCAAAACATCGATGTTAAAACAAATTTATTTTGTCCATAACATCGTGTTTAATATATATTTATCCACAACATCGATGTTATTGTCATAACATAGATGGTAAAGTATCCTTGTTTTTGTTAAAACATTTTTAAAAAAAAATTTGTTTTTGTCCATAAAAACGATGTTATTGACAGATTTGTTTTTGTTAAAAACATCGATGTTATTAACAGCTTTATTTCTCTTAAAAACATCGATGTTAATGTCAAACCATCGATGTTATTGTCAAAACATAGATGTTAAAGTATACTTGTTTTTGTTGAACACATCGATGTTAAAAAAAAATTGTTTTTGTCCATAACATCGATGTTAATACATATTTATCCAAAACATCAATGTTATTGTCAAAACAAAGATGTTAAAGTATCCTTGTTTTTGTTAAAACAAGGTTTTGCCCAAAACATCGATGTTGAAAACAAATTTGTTAATGATAAAGTATCGATCTTAAAAGATATTAGTTTTTCTCAAAAACTTCGATGTTATTGTCAAAACATCGATGTTAAAGTATATTTCTTTTTTTCTAAACCACCGATGTTAAAACATATTTTATTTGTCGAATAAATCTATGTTAAAAACATCATTGTTATACCTAAACCATCGATGTTAAAACATATTTATTTTTATACCTAAGATAAAAAAAAAAAAAAAAAAAAAAAAAAAAAAAAAAAAAAAAAAAAAAAAAACATTCAGCTATTAAAAACATCGATGTTAACATCGGTCCTAAAACATCGATGGTCGGAAAACATCGGCTGCGTAACATCGATGTTAAAAACATCGATGTTTTGCGCAAAACATCGATGTTTCAAAAACATCGACATCGATGTCGCATCCCTAATACCTACACTAAATACCCAATTTCAGGTTCCCACGGTTTATAGTTTTTGAGCTAGTCTGTTCACATACACACACACACACACACACACACACAGACACACACACACACAGACACACACACACACACACAGACCATTTCGCGGGACTTGGTTATTTCGACTCAGGGGGTCCCAAAACGTGTATTTCCGTTGAAAACCGGAAGTCGAAATTTTTCACGATCGCAATACTTCCACTTACTATATATTTCATATATAGGTAAGTGAGAGTAAAAAAAAAGTCAATTTACCTATTGTCAAAGTGAGGTTTATGAGTTTCATTTTGCTTTTTTTTTTTTTCGGATCCTACAAGGTTAGTATGATGCCATGTCAAAACTCCTTTCAATTCTCTTAATGGTCGAAGACGGTTCCAGCCAATTATCTGACGATAGTTTCTTCCGACTGTTACCGCAACATTCTGTGGCCTTATCCTTTCTATGGATTGCCAGCGTAAGTCAGCTAACTTTATTAAACACCAACCAATAGAAATCGAAAATATTGCACAACTATTGATTCAACTATTAAGTAACTCTTCACCCTTAGATCTAAAAGGTTTTCCGGAACTTTTCGACCTGCGATACAGCAAGATAGTAAACACATCCTTGTGACCTTAGTTCCTACTAATGTTGATGATGATAAAAATGATAACATAATGAGTAATTCGTAAAAAAGCCTTATCGTGCTTCCTTTTTATGTCGGGTTAAATAACTGTGTGTCACAACACTGGCCAAAGTAAACTCGTAGTCATCAGATAATCAATCAGTTCGAAGAAGTGATACCGACTCGACCACTGGATTTTTTCGACCTAAATTTAAACCATCATTCAGACGTCTGTGTCTTTGTTTGATCGCTTATCAGGGATGGGGCCGTGTGCCTGATACTTTCCAGTTTCCAGATAAGCTCGGTGCCTTCCGGAACTAGAAGGAATAGGTCTGCTGCTGTCGATGGCAATAGAGGCGAAGAGGTATTTACCTACTTTTGTCTTGCCATTTCCTTAGATTTACAATGAAACTTTAAATTTTTCTATAACATTCACAATTAATTTGCTAATTGCGTATAATTAGATATTAGAGGTTAGAGATTATCTAATCTAGCATGAAGTTTACGAAGCAGTCTTTCCTAGATTGAATGGCGTAGCTATTAGCGATGCGATATCGACAGGAAAACATCGATGTTTTGAACATAGGTGTTGATAAAACATCGACTTAAACCATCGATGTTTAAGTACATCGATTTTGTTGGTATCGATGTATTTTTGAACATTAATCTGTTAGGGCCGTAACTTTTTTTTTTTTTTTTTTTAGAATCGTATTTCTGTTGAATATGAAAAAAAAAATATAGATAATGATTATGAAATAGTGTTTTCCTGAAATCCCCCAATATCTTTTGAGACATTTCAAGTTCAAGTGTGAACTTTTTATAATAGTTACTTCTTTATGAATTTTTGCATGATTAGTCTTATTTGAAGATTAATAGTATTCATTTTACAAAAATAAAACAACATGACAGGAGAAGTAAGTATTGTATGGTGGAAATGTGACATAAACGATAAATCGATAAGTAAATCTGTTTTTTATCAAAACATCAATGTTAAAAATCCCTGTTTTGTAAACACATCGATAATTAAAAAGATCTTTTATTGTTGTTAAAACATCAATATGAAAAAATCCATGTTTTTGTAAAAACATCGGTAATAAAAACAACTTTGTTTTTGTCAAAACATCGGTAATTAAAATGATATTTTTTTATTGTCAATACATCGATGTTAAAAAATTTGGTTTATGTCGATCGGAGATGCTAATACCATCTGTCTTTTTTGTTTTCAAAACATCGATATTCAAAAAATCTTTGTTTTGTTTTTTTTCAAAACATCAATGTTAAAATAAATCGCTTTTATCTTGTCTAATCTATTTTGTCAAAACATCGATGTTGAACCATCTTTGCTTAAGTCTAAACATCGATGTTAAAACCATCATCATTTGTGCAATTAGGACAGAATTTGTGAAAACATTGATTGCTTTAAATGTTAACGTAAAAACATCGATAAATATCATTATGTTTAAACTCCATTTGTCAAGTAAATTTGTCTAACGTGTTAGAATTTTAGAAAAATAATTCCGAAAGGTACCTGTTGGAGGCATCTTAGTAATCACCTTAATATACAAAATGAAACAAAAACAGACGACTCTTGTATAATTGACGTTTAAGCCCATAACTTTTCAGGTACATCAAGATTCCGAAACCTCTGACTGGTTAATTGGTTATTGCTTCTTAGTGACGTTCTCTCTTTTGTATTTATCCCTTTCAAGCTTACATTTACAGAGTGCTGTGCTTAAAAACTATGCTACAGGGTTAATATTTAAGTTTTATATAATTCAATTCACAAAAAAAACATTTCAAAACATCGATGTTAACTTCGTTACACAAACGTTGATGTTCACAAAACAACGGCTGCATGACATCGATGTTAAAAATATTGAGGTTTTAGTCAAAACATTGATGTTTTAGAAACTTCGATGACGCATCCCAAGTAGCTTGAATAATATAAAAGACAAACAGAAATATGCTTTACTATAAAACCGATGGAATTAAACACAACACTATTTCACAAAATTCAACTTTAACTTCATTATCTCAAAATATGGAGTTAGGCGCTTAGTACACTTTGGCATCACACCTAGTATGTAATATGAATCTAAATAATAATAAATTTATATTTCTGTGAATGAATCTATACAGATTGATTTCATCATCACTAGGTATAAGTATATACATGGAGTCAATACTGGGATTCGAACTTAAGTTATATTACATCTCAAAATTTATTTATAACTGTTAATTTTTTTTTTTGTTAACTTTAATAACTTATATCATTAGTATTACAAGAGGAATGTTTTTCGTTTCGTTGTTATTCTTTATAACCCTTAACCATGCACTTACCTCGCTGCTTCCTGGTTTTTGGAATACATTTTAATATTTTTACTCACCAAATACGAGGCAAATTTAAAAATAAAATTATCCGTGCAAGATAGCGAGTTCTTCCTAAACTCGAAGGCTGGTTTCAACGTAGGAAATACCATTTTTACCAGATTTTCCAGCTTTAAAAACTTTCTACTTATAAATTCATTTTATTTAATTTTTTGAAGTGGCAAAGAGTAATCTTAAAACAATAGTTTTCCGAATTTCCTTGTGGATTCATCAAAACCCACAGATAAATACACGTGCCTAACAATCTCGATGCCACTTATATCTTATCAATTATTACATTAATATTTTTTTTTTCTTTTTTTTACTAACACCGATAACAAATCGGTTATATGATCTTTCAATGGCAACGAAAACAATATCAACTAAATTTCGCTTTGAAAGGCCTTAATAGTCTAACTTAGTTTTTCCAGATGTGGTTTTCCGATGCCTATGTGAAAAGAATTGGGTGCGATGCGCGCAACACACAATTTTCTCATACTAACCTACTTAGATTAGAAATCGGCGTGTTTTGACTAATATTTAAACTCCATTCAGCAACTTCACACATTTGCCCTCATTTATTTACTTATTCTTGTTTATCTCCATAAGTTATAAAGTATGATAATTTGTAGGAAAAACTTTAATCCTCTCGAAATCCTAATTTAATCAAAAGTCGAGTGTTTTTTACTGAGAGTTGCTTTTTGTAAATATATCGTGAAGGGAAATCGATAGGAGGTGTATTTACGGCCCGGGTCTCCCGCGTGACATGCGCGGTACGCTAACCACTGCGCCACCCAGCTCGCTTCCAAGGATGATTCAGTGAATCTCTCCTCTTCACTGATCCCTCTCCCCGATCTCGCATGTAATAAGTAATAGATTCTTTAAAGAAAGGTTCACGAGATATTGAAAATCAGATTGTCTTAAATACAGGGTTGGTGATACCTGAGAGCCAGGCTGTTTGAAGTCCTATGTTGAATGAGGGCAAAACAGTTCCTAAAAATGGTGGGAAAAATGGACAGTGGTACCCAATAAAAATTTTGTAGCTTCCCTTTGATAAAATAGTTGTCACTTCACTATTACATTGTGACTGATGTTTGAAAATCCTCAATAGGAGTTGTAAATGACCACAAGATTACTGGCTCCCTTTCCATCAAAGTTAAGATGACATATAGCTTCTTTTTCTAATCTTAATTACTTGTATTTAAAGTACTAATTCCATTATTGTTCACAACTGGTTAAGATAACTTTATAACTCTCAATGTTTACATTTTGTTGATAGATATAAAAAGGCAAAGAGTGAAAATGAGAAAACATCCAATTTCTGCGAGTCCAATGAAATCTCTTGGCCGATGAAGGAAGTCAACATCATCTTTAGTTACTTTTCTTCTTTGTACACATTCTTAGCCTTCTGCACAGCCTGTTCCTTAATACCATGGATCTCTGTGACATATTTAGGTATGTTCTATTTTTCAAAAGTTTTATTTAAGAAATAAAAATAACATCAAGAAATGTGTTTTGTAAGACAGCAATTCATTAATTCTCAGTAATGAGAGGAATGAAGCACACATGGACAAGGTGGCTGGAAAGAAAGTATCCTGGTCTGGAATTTGTTGCGAAGACAACAGCAAGAACTGCAGTAGACACTCCCAGGAACCAAGGTCTCATCTGCCTTCTTTTGTCAGTACAGGGTAACTGTCCGATCCAGCTTATCAAGAATCGTGTAAAGGTATTTTAGAAAAATAAGGTTCTTACTGACTATATCTATTTCGGGTGTACATCTCAATAAGTAAAAAAAAAAAAAATTATTATTAAAAATTATAAAATGCCTGACCAAATAAAAATTATCCCTGTGCTTGATAAAACAAAAATATTAACTAAATTACGAAGTTATACATCAGTAATTTAATAAAATCATATTTATTTCAAACAATATGTTATTTTCAATAGGAAGATATTCTGGAGAGAAGGAAGGGAAGTAAATTAGTGTTCCCTCATTTGAGAACACGGTTAACGTCACGATGGGGTAGCTACGCTTGGGTGAAAGGGTCAGAAAAAGAATTCTGCTTGGATGATCATATTCTTCTTGCTCCTACCACTTTCAAAGGCCGTCCAATAAGCAATCTTAATATTCAGGTAAACTCTCAAGAAAGTCATTATTAAGATATAACTTTATAATTATCTAAATATACTTTAATTCAGATCTTTACTTTTTTTTATATTCAATTGTACCATATATATAATTGTAATATAATCAACTCAGCTCAGTCCCTTTTTACTATGAGATACTGATGAAAAAGTTTCATGGAGGAATGAAAACAAACATTGTGGTAACTCATCAGTTTGATTTCTTTATATATTTTTTCTTTTATAAGAAAATTCTTGTGATTAATGGCCTCTTATCTCTTGTCAAAACTATCAATCAATCATACGTACATTTCTCCTTCATGATAATTTATCCATTAATACTATTTTCATGAATTTCATTTAGTTATTCGTGATGGCTTATGTTTTTCTTTTTTGTCCATATGATATTTCAGGATGTGACAAGTGATATGATAGCCAAAATGCTGCCTGGGGAGATCCCTCCATGGCAGATCTCAGTGATAACAGGCATCGACAAGTCTTACCTATTAGTCAGGCTTCATCATTTATACATGAGTGAAGAAGGTCTTTCCCTAGCTGATATTCTCAGTATTAAGCAAACTACTTGGGAATCATCCCCGGTACTAGATGGTGTTTTCAGGCCGCCTGTAGTTATACCTAGGGTAAATCTCACTGATATTATAATTGATTGCTCTAATTTGTATTTGAGTTATGATTAAACATAAAATTTTTATTATTTAGTTATGTTAAACCACTATCAATGGCACTTTTCAGGTCTATGCAGCTTTATCTGAAAGCACATCAAATATGTGGAATGAAATCCTTTCTCAGTATGATCCAGCAGAAAAACCAGAAGTATTGAAACACCCGACACTCAGATCAACATTTTATTTAGCCCTTATTGTTATAATTTCAACAATTAAGTCTTATTTATCTTCTTCGACAATCAGTCTCACTGAAACTTTCCAGACAGAGTTATACAAACGAAGCTTTACATTATCACTTGTATCGAACAGTATTTACAATATTTTATCTCTAAATACTGCCATCGACATGTTGCTGATGTTTTTCAAATTGCCTTTAGAAGCTATAAAGCTTCCTATCAAGGCAATTAATATAGTTTTAGACACACCAGTAAGTTATTATTTTTTCTTTTTTTTTTTACTCCTATTTATTTTTCAAATAATTATAAGAAAATAGTTATTCATTTAATAACTTTATTTTTATTGAATGAATATCTTTTTCCTTAGTCAAACTTTTATTTCTTTTTAAAATGATGAATTGTATAAATCTCAATATTATTTAAAAAAAGAACAAATTCCAGGTTTAAACTGCTAAGTCAAAACTTAAAAAGAACTGACTCATTTGGTCTCATTAGAAATATAATAATAATAACAAACAGCAAAAAAATTAAAATGTTTTATTTTGAAAATATTTAAGAGGGCGTGGGGAAAAACATACTTCAGTTTTTTTTCCCCCCATCAAACAATTATTATTTATTTATTTTTTGATATTAGAAATGACAAACCTCTGAAAAAATTTATAGCTAAAGATAAATAAAATAAAAAATAAATTTCAATATAAAAAATAATGAAATAATAACATTAATAAGCATGTATAAAGAAATCAATGAAAGGTCAAAATAATAAATTTAAAATACTGCAATTGATAATTTTCTCTATTGTTTAATAATAAAAATATTAATGTAATAATAATTATATCGGAGACTGCCATAAATATTTAAACAGTTGAAACATTATTATGTGTAGGGATCAACCGATGATATCGGCCAATAGTGACATTGCATCTCCAAACAATTCAACATTTAATTTAATTTATGTTACATGGGTAATTGAATTTCTTAGGAGTGGGGTAGCCCTTGATAAGGCATTGATTTGCTGTGCTTAAGGTCCCGAGTTCAAATCTGGCTTGCCAGGTTATCTTTAATATTCTGTCCCAGACCATATCTGAGAAAGAGTTACCCTTCTGAAGCAAACTCAGCCTTAACAAAATGGGTACCTTTTATTTAAAAATTAAGGGGGGGAAACCTAGCAGTTGAACATGTTCACTGTGAAGTCACCTCCTTGCACGACCACTGAACAAGAAAGTACTTTCCACTTTCTTCAAACAGTACTTCCTTTTTCAGTACAGCACCCAAGACCTTTCATGGGTTGTAGTGATTCAGGTTTTGATTAGGCATAATTGAATTTCTAGGAAATGTTATTTTATATTACAATACTACTGTTGACCAATCCCTATGATGATAAACTGACCAGCATAATTCTTACTATTGGTTTTTTATGGGTTTTTTGTATTGCTTTGCGTTTATTATTCACATTTTATCTTCTCTCATAACCTAAAGGATGAGTACTATTATATTACCATCTGCTTCAAATAATTTGTATCTTTAATAATTCCCAAATGATATAGTTAGTATAGTACTAAGCTCTAGTAAAGCAGTTCTACTAGTTTTTTCTGCTCTAAATATACAATATACAAATTATTTTTACAATATACTTTGTAAAAAGTATATTGTATATTTTATTTATTTTACAATATACAAATTATTTAATGAATCTTCTTGACACTCCCACTTCGGGTATTAGGTGGCCAAAACCTTTGTATAGCTGTTAGGAATAGAAAATAGATACAAGTACCTCTTTACAGATTTGTTTTGCTACCCCCAGGTAGCTGAAATTATTTTTAGTCTTATATTAATTATTTAGTCTTCACACACTAGAAAATAAATCCAGATATTATTGGCTTACATTAAGGCATATGATTCATATTATATTTAATATGAACAAATAGCAACATTATGCAAGATGTATAAATAAAACAAACTACATAGTGTTAAAGATTGGATAGTAGTAGTTTATCCTATACCAGGTCTGCAAGTTTAAAATGTCGTTTATTTCTTAAAATATATACACAGTAATTTAAAAAAAAAAGTATAATATATTTTATTCAAAGTACTGGCCCTCGCTTTCTACACATTTTGTCCATCTCTCGGGCAATTTACGGATACCATTCCAAAAGAATGCTTCATCTTTATTTGAAATCCATTCATCGAGCCATTTTCTTACATCCTCCAAATTGTTAAAGTGTTGCTCAGCCAATGAGTGTCCCATCGATGAGAAGAGATGATAATCAGAAGGCGCCAGGTCAGGTGAATACGGCGGGTGGGGTAGGAGTTCCCAACCAAGCGAAGAAATCGTTTCCTTAGTCAATCTGGCTGAATGTGCAGGAGCGTTATCATGCTGAAGAATGACTTTGGCGTGCCTGTGAGCCCATTCTGGGCGTTTTTCGATCAATGTGTGACTCAAATTGATCATTTGTTGTCGGTAGCGGTCGGTATTGACTGTTTCGCCGGGTTTGAGAAGCTCGTAGTAGACTTCTCCCTTCTGATCCCACCACACACACAGCATTGTCTTCTTCCCAAAACGATCCGGTCTTGCACTCGATGTGGATGGTTGTCCTGGCGTTACCCATGATTTTATTCGTTTGGGATTCTGAAAATAAATCCATTTTTCATCGCCAGTTACAACTCGATGCAAAAAACCCTTTCTTTCGTGGCGTAAAAGCAGCATTTCGCACACAGTTTTTGTTTTTCCATCTGTCGTTCGTCCAATTCATGTGGAACCCATTTTCCAACCTTTTGAATTTTTCCCATAGCTCTCAGGCGATCGGAAATGGCTTGCCTAGTGACATTCAACTGTTCTGCCATCATTTGTTGGGTTTGGGTATTGTCTTCGTCTAATAAAGATTGCAATTCGACGTCCTCAAACTTTTTTGGTCGATTTTCTCGTTTTTTATCAGTAACATCAAAATCACCACGTTTGAAACTTTGAAACCAACGTTCACATGTCTTGACGGTTGGAGCAAGATCGCCATAAGTCTCAACAAGAATTCGATGACATTCAGATGCCTTTTTCTTTTGATTGAATAAGAAAATCATGACATGCCGCAAATGCTCTTTATTTGGCTTAAAATTAGACATTTTTAACACCAAAGAAAGGTATGATACGTCCACGTAAACGACTTAAAAACAACTGACTTTTGTAAACAAATGACTAACAAACAAAATAGCGTTTAGAGATAAGCAAATCCTTCAATAGGCTAAGAGCGCATTCTATTGGAATTAAAACGACATTTTAAACTTGCAGACCTGGTAAGTCATACTATTTTCTGATTCATATTTATTCCACATTCCCCAACTCTAATTTTGACCTCAATTAGAACTTACCCCATCAATTTTCTATTTCTACAGCTTCACCTTCTGAATTTGGGCATCTCATTGTTCCCCGATGCCTCAAGCACAATGCTTGTGAAGGAGGGAGTGAAAATAAAATCAAACAGCTTTTATAATTTAAGGCAGTCTTCGAGTTGATTATAATGATATTAGGTAATTTCAGTAACAGAATAAGCTAAGCTTATTTTATGTTTTATTGTAGATTTATCTCTATTGGCTCTACTTGGGACATTATGTCTTGCAAGAGTTAGTTTACCTCTTCAAAGTGTTTTATCGAGCTCCAAGAGTCTTATTTGAGGAGCTGTTCCTTCCGGAGACACCAGCAAATGTACATCAACTCCAAACTTTGTCGGTTTGTGGAAGGAAAGTAGTCAGTTGGTCTGAATCAGTACCAAAGGATGTCATAAAACAGGTATTCCATTGTTAAATATTTATCTATTGCTTAAAACTTTCAAAAATTTTATTTCATGTTTTCATCTTATTAGCCCCATTAGTTGGTCAATAAATTCTGGTCTATAGAGAAAAAAAAAATATTTAAAAAAAAATATATAGATAACTAAAAAACAATTACTCAATTTAATGCAAAGTAATTATTGGCTAGTTAAGTTAATTTGAAAATTTTAAGAAAGCGCAAGGATTGAATCAAGATAATAATTAGTCAATTTTTTTCAACCATAATTATGGTAAGCTATGGCATAAATTTAAAATTACTGATGTCTAAGTCAATGAATTAATAAAAATATAACAGCCGATAACTTTCCCGAAACTAATATATTATCATGAAAATTATAATTATACTAATAAACTTAATATTCTATTTAATATTCAAATTATTTAGCAATGACTGTATCTGCGAAATTAAGGTAAATACAGTAAAATGCTTTGTCCCTTCTTTTTATTTTTCACCTTATGTAATATAAGTGGAATTATTGGTAATATAACAGGAAGTTATAACATTAATTATGTCTTTTATTAAAATTTCAAAGAAAAGAGCAGCAGAGTTAAAATGTTTGGCACTATTTATCATTCTTCTTAAAAAAAAAAAAAAGTACTAAATAAAACTAATGATGTAATAATAATAATAATTTATCTTATTTGTAGCCATAACAATTTCATTATTTCAGATAGCCTACGCGTCAGGATCAACAGAGAGTGAAATATTGCTGACTGCCCTTGCGGCTTCATTAAAGAGTTACTTTGAGGAAGCTGGATTCTCACTCCCAGATAGCGTCATGACGACTTGTCATTTCACAAAGAAGGGAGCAATTCCAGGTCCAGGATCTGGAGGCTTCTTGTGCCTTCCTCTTCCGCTAACTGGATCCAACTTAAACGAGAGGTAAATGATTATTGAGTATATATTTTTTGTTTTATTTATTTATTAATTTGGTTTGTTTTAAGACGTAAAAAATCTTCCATCATCAACGCCTAAAGATGATGACTTTTTTTTCTTGGTTCTTTAAAGTTATATTTTGATTTCTTTAAAAACCGTATACTGAAGGACTTAAAGAATCTTGGTAAAATATTTTTTAATATTAAATAATTATTAGAATATTCATAGTTAGAAATAGCATTGAAGTCCACTAGCTTTATACAGTCTAGGGTCATGTCAAATTATCAATTTGTCATCATGTCAAGCGTTATACAATTTAGGGTTATGTCAAATAGAATATTAATTACATTGTGTGAAAGTTTAAAAAAAATACCGTGAGCAATCCATCTAGGGATTAAAGCTCACACCAACTGGCCAAAGAAAAGTATGTTAGTCAATTTTAACAGATCGATTGTTTCCTATTATATGAACATTTCTGAATGAGGTATGAGTGGTAAGTCCATTAATATGCCTATCTCAATGTCATTCACATACACAAAAAAATATTTTGAACTAAACCTTCACTCCAGTTATTATAAAAAAGATTATTTTCTATCCCCTTATAAATTTCCTTCAAAAGGGCAGAAGAAGCAATTAAGAACTTAAGTTTTAGTCTGGTGGAGTGAATATCTGGAAGTGTGGCTCCTGGGCAAGGCCTACTCTGGCTCCGATCTCAACTGTAAAGGACCTCTTGGGGGCTTATTTATCTCTATTGAAAGGGCAGAAGTCAAAAACGGGCATTAAATAAAGGAAATCAAGGCCCTTTTTAACTGGAAAGGACACAATGAGAGCTAGCCAATGTCATCATCACATAACCTGACAAAACAATCATGCCCTGGGGCTGCTGTTCCAAAGTTTTACCATGTTTTTTTTTTACTGGTTCAATAGAACTACTTAAGTAATTTTATTTAAATCATTTTGTGTGTGCGAATATAAACATGACAGGAAACTGATGGATAAATTCCATAATATTTACAAATGAAAATATTATATATAAAACTTTATATGTACTCCACAAAAGAGGAAATATTTAGCATCAGAAGAACATCAGCCACACCAATAAAGTTATATCCTAACAGTAAAGTTTCTCTGTTTTAGAATATTTAATTTTTTTTTAATACAAATTATAACATCATAAATTTTTTTTCTTCTTCAAGCAATTTCTTTTTTTTTTTTTTTATAATTAAACTTATTTCTAATTGTTTTCCCACTTCCAATATGTATAAGTTGTTCATTTAATAGAATTGGACTTCATCCGTAACCTTTTGATCTTTTAATAAAATATATATTCTTTTTCAGCCTTGAAGAAATGAAAAAATCTCTGTTTAAGTCAAAGAAGTCACAGACCGTGTTTTACTTGGCTAGCGAAAGAGGCCTGGACTCGAGCTTGCTGATTGGCCTGCTGCCAACACTCTTCGCAAAAGCTGCCCTCTACCTGTTATCAAGGAGGTACGCTGTGTCCGTTTCCTTGGTTGAGGGGGCCCCTGACTGCTCGCTCCTCTGGGGGCAGCACGTCGACGAGCTCATGTACTGGCGGCCGGCTCAGGCTAATGTCTGTGAGTAAATCCAATATCATTATAGAATTGACTTGGTTCTTGCAGTTTGTTATAGTGAATACACTTTCGGATCCCTTCTAAAAATTCACTAATAAAATAAGGATATAAGGAATTAACCCTTTAGCGTCTGAGAAGTGCGAGTGTATTGCGGACCCTGTGGCCTGAGACCTAAGGCTGCCTTGCCCGATTGCCTGAATACTTTCTGCCACATTCACTCTTCTTTATCTCCTTATTCATATTTTTCTTCTAAATTCGCCATATTTGACTGAGGAATAAGGTGCAGGTTACATTAATTTGGAAAAACCCGAAAAGAACCCCATGTTGATTAGTTTACAACCCTCAGAAACTTTTGGGGAAACCATAAACCTCGTCACTGGGAAATACTGATAACAAGGTTGGAGGAACGTGAATACCAATCATGTAAAAATAATTTGCATATGTCCTGCACTAGTCCTAAATATGAATAAGAATATGACTATTTTGTCTGCTCCCCATGCTCCTCTAATATTCATGAAATTAAAAAAATACCTGTAGGAACATACCTAAGTAGACATACTTACATATAATTTAATTAGAACTGTTGCATTCCTAAATAATAATACGATAAATATCCGAAAGCAATGAGTAAAAATTCAATTTTTGTAATAAAAGAAGCCACAAAAACATCTCTTAAGATGCTGACTCCTGGGGATTTTATCCTAGTAGTAAAATGGAAATAGTTAAGGAATCAATTAAAATAAGGTCCTCAGTTTCAGTCTTCTAACGCTGAAGCGGGTGGAACTGATATATCAGTCTACAGGCCACAGAGACTGCAGCGCTCGAACTGATATATTAGTCTACACCCCAGGGACTGTAGCGCTCGAACTGATATATCAGTCTACAGGTGTTAAAGGGTTAAAAAAGCACATTGAAACTCATAATTCAAATAACAATCGTTGAGTATAAAAATCCTTTTAACAATATTGTCACCCCTATTCTAAAGTCTACCCAGTCCAATGTGACACAGGGATCTTTGGGCAAGGGTTGTGTGGTAATTAATCAACTATGTACAATTTACATCGTTTATTTACAATAGTTTCTCTACACGTCCCAACTACACATGGGGGGGGGGTACCATAACTCATAAATCACTTGGGGGTACTCGACTACTTCGGGTCCCACTATGCCCCAGGCTCACTCTGCCTGTCCCAGACTTAGCCTGCCCATCTCAGACCCAGCCTCTGCTCCAGATTGCTGACTGTCTCTGACTCTCCCCTCAGACTGACTGCCTCAGACTCTCCCAGACTGCCCCACTCTCTCCTGGGCCAGCCTCTTCTAGGAGTTCCCCCTCTCTCTCAGGGTCTCCTAGGTTCAATGGACATCTTCCACGTGACAACTCCCCCCTCCCCTGAATACCAACGTCCTCGTTGGTAAGTTGGGACCTGTAACAAAAAATAAACAAAGCGGCAGAAAAATGGTTTTTTACATATTTTCTTAACTGTAGAGTTTACAAACGAAAGAACCAAGTACTGAGTGTTAAAAACAAAACCAAAATTCGAAACAACAAAAAAGTGATAAACCAAATAAAATCTCAAAATCGAGGAACCTCACTGCATCATTTTCTCTTTGAATCCGACAGTCATCGGCTCACCCCTTTACCGTTCATTTCCGATATACCGTGCTTTTGACTAGCACCTTCCTCAAATCTTACCTCAGTTTGACTCTGAGAAACTTGTTGCATACTTAAGCCTTCTACGTTTGACTCGTAGGATTCCACAACAAATTCAAAAACTTTACTCTCTAAGTGCTTTACTACTCTCTTCAAGCACTCTACTATACCCTTTAAGTACTTTACTACCCTCTTCAAGTACTTTACCCTCTTTGAACCTGAAAGGGGTGTGGGATGCCGGCCGTCTCATTTAATTTTAATTTTCCCCTTAAGAACTATAACAACCTCTACAATATGCAGTGAAATTCCTTTACAATTATTTCTTGACTTAATGAAAAACAAAACAAAAATAAATTCCATTATTCTGCTAATTTAAATTTATTCTTTAACCATAAAAGATACAAATTTAGTCAATAATACCCTCTAAGAAATTTACTTAAAAATTATACTTTTTCTTACAAATTCCATTTTTTCCAACACATTTCCAATTTCTACCTACTAAAGAACTAGAAAAATATAAGTCATAAAACTATAAACAATAAAAAATCTCGATAAAGGGATTTAAAAGATCGTTTGTTTTGCCATCCTGCATAACACCTCACCGACTGACCTACTTTTATCGCTGACTATGGTTGCTCTCTTACTCTAGTCTCCCTTCTTGGAATTGGACGCCGACTTAGACTGGGAAGCTGTTGGCGCTGTTTACCTATCCGCGACAATAGGCCTTCTCAATGAAATTCTTTTTACCCATTTCTTTAGTAGGAAACCGCGATAATGATCGAAATCTTTGGCTCCGATAAATTTTTGCTTAAGTTCTTTAAAAAGCAAAGATGGGAAAACACAAAGACCGCAACCCAAAACCGTACTCCTTATCTTGCAGCCGATTATGGTGTTTCCTGGACGTTGTAGGATCCTCTATTGTTCGTTAGTTATGACAATTGTTAATTGTTAGCATTTTGCTAACAATTAGCTATGCCCAATTTTGTGTTCGTATTTCCCGGGTACCGCTTGCTCAGTGCTATTGTTTCCTGGCAGACGCAAATTTAGCATTTCCTATTCTTTAACCTTTAGATTCCACTCTTTTCCTCAAAGCAAAAAGAATATTCAACAATTTAATGAAACTTTATCATTTTTTTTTTTGTTTATAATCTACGAATCTAAGTTTCCCATTTTTTTTTTGTTTCAACGATCAAAAAAAATCGTTTTGTACGCCCTACGTGTATGGTCTCGACTTTAAATTTCCTTACCATCTTCGTCTGTCCTTATCCCATTTAATCCCGAGATTACAATCAAAGGGTCACGATAAGATTTTTCTTCCGACCTGAAAATTTTCACTGACAAAAAATTCTGCTTAAAATTACTTTTTGACTTATATTTTTCTAAAAAATCTAAACCTACAATACTCTATAAACAAAGACTATAAACATTAATAAAATGATCACTAATTACTAAATTACCTAGTTGAAACATTGTAGAAAGAACTCCATAATTTTTCCCATCAGTTCCTCTTGGAACTTAAACTAAAAACTCAACCTCTTTTAATCTTTCTCCTAAATCGTCAACCATTGACGAGCTCTTACATACATACCCTTATCTTAAAATTACAAAACCTCTAGTTTCTCTCTTATTTTTCTAGTTTCTATTATTCTTCTATAATTACTTTCTTTTTTTCTAGTTTCTCTCTTATTTACTCTATAGCTGGGGTTCTTTCTACAAATGTTTTACTTGAATTGAAACTAAATTGAGTTTCTACAACTCTTATAGCTAAATTTTATTTTTTACAAAACAAAAAATAACTTTAATTTCATTACCTAAGCTGCTAACCTGGTGAGCGGTGAGCTAAGGATACTTCGGGTAGCTCCCATCTCTTTTTTCTGCTCCGTAGCTCTCCGAGTCGGTCCAGCTGATCCGCAGCGCTGATTCTGTCTTCTTCCTGTCCCCGCTCTCCTCCAGGAACGCAGCGGTTTTCGCCCATCCGAAATTCTTCCGTAGCCGCTCCATCTTCCACATATGCCTCCGCTCGGCGTCTCTCGAAACTCCCTCTTCCACACGACACAACCCTTGCCCGGCGCCTCCACCAAATTTGTGTCACCCCTATTCTAAAGTCTACCCAGTCCAATGTGACACAGGGATCTTTGGGCAAGGGTTGTGTGGTAATTAATCAACTATGTACAATTTACATCGTTTATTTACAATAGTTTCTCTACACGTCCCAACTACACATGGGGGGGGGTACCATAACTCATAAATCACTTGGGGGTACTCGACTACTTCGGGTCCCACTATGCCCCAGGCTCACTCTGCCTGTCCCAGACTTAGCCTGCCCATCTCAGACCCAGCCTCTGCTCCAGATTGCTGACTGTCTCTGACTCTCCCCTCAGACTGACTGCCTCAGACTCTCCCAGACTGCCCCACTCTCTCCTGGGCCAGCCTCTTCTAGGAGTTCCCCCTCTCTCTCAGGGTCTCCTAGGTTCAATGGACATCTTCCACGTGACAATATTATACAATTGATTTAATTGTAATGCAGTTAAGAATATTTCACCATTATCTGTTTTTATTATCATTGATGAATATTAATTTGATTGCAGGCTTGTCTATAACATTAATCTGCTACAGCGACTCGGTTACCCTGGGGGTAATGGCTGATGCCCAACTTTCCCCTCACCATGCTGATTTGCCAGACTTTTTCCCAAAATACTTACGCAACCTTGCATCTTCATATGGTGTACCATTTCCTACGCCATCACAGCCTCAATAACGAATGAATATCGATTGACATTTAGAAATAATTTAACTAATAATTTATTGTTCTCCTAGCATTATTGCAATATAATGATGTAATGCAAAGTAAGATGAGATTAAAAACAAAACTAGTTAGTTTTTTTCAACTTAGTGTTCAATCATGAAACTGAAAAACTTTAATCAAACAAAAACAAGAGTGATTTTTAATGAAAATTCACTCAAAATTTGTGATATATG
Organism: Aelia acuminata; assembly: GCA_911387785.2. Classification (NCBI taxonomy): domain Eukaryota; kingdom Metazoa; phylum Arthropoda; class Insecta; order Hemiptera; family Pentatomidae; genus Aelia; species Aelia acuminata. Next base: position 36,795,013 of record OU426979.1, on the reverse strand, counting down.
TGTAAATATTTTACTGTAAACAGGACTGTTATTTTATTTAAAGATAATTTATTTTTTTAATAAGTTGGTAGAGAAAAATATCCTTTGATAAATTTAATTGTACAGATAACTTTCAATTGAATATATAATAAAGTATTTTTTATTTATAAGAAAGTATTTTAATTCATCCAAATCCAAATCGCTTAACTTTGTTAAAATTTATCTTCAATTATGAACAAGAATATGTGTAAATTTTATAGTAATAATATTTAAAGTTAACTAAATAGTGTGACTGCTAAAGGTTTGTTTGGGAATGATATATCAGATGAATTTTGACATCTTTAAATTTGGGTCTAAAGGAAATCCTAACTAGTGTTATGTATGCTAATAAATAAAGACACACACAATTTACCCATATGATTAGGGAAATAAAGAATTTTTATATGCAACTTAATTAATAAAATATATTTTTGACTTACAAAACAATTTGAAATACAAAACTTTATAACTACGAAATCTATTTTTGAAATAGTATCAGACCATCCAACATGGTTAGGTGATCTTTATATTAAATTTTATCTAGGATACATAATTTAAAATTTGATTCAAGTAATCATAGTAATATAAGTAAAAAATCAAATAAAGTTCTAATTATAAATTAGACATTTATTTTCAAACAGTTAAGCACTCACTATTCCTAAATCTAGTGCTTTTCCTCAACTTTAATTAATGAATTTGAGCAGCATATATCTGTATATATTACTTATAAAATTAATTCCAGAAAAAAATATAAAACATAGGAAGAACAATATTACCTATCACATGAGTGCAATCTTCATTTTTCTTAAACTTTCTACAACATTTATAAAACATACAATAGAAGAAAACAACACTATGAAAATGAATGAGTATTATAAAAAACTTTCTTGCTTTTTAAAGCAAAATAATAAAAATTGGAATGGTAAGTCGATAATTATTAACCTAATTGATTCATCACAAACAGCATTAATCGAGATTTTTTATAAATTTATTTTCTCAATTTCTTATAAACCTCAATGTTAATTCCAGGATTCTTCCTTTTGATTTCTTCAATTGCTTTCTCTGCTTCCATATTAACCTCAGCTTTATGAAGGTGATTATTGTTGGTCCATAACGGACACCTGAAAAAAAATCTCTTTTTTAGGTCTGAAGTTAAATATAATAATTCCCTCTGCTTTCACTGGGGGACCATCTCTTATAGTGTAATAATTTAGACAAGGCTTCAAATTGACATGAATATTCTTCATTTACCTATCCCAAAGTAGCAATATTTTATTTTTTAATGTAAATAGAGCTTACTTGATATCTTTATTTCAAGAATTTAAGAAGTCCCAATATAATTTTCATTTTTAATAAGGTCTTCATAAAATATTTAATAATATTATAAATAGTCATTTGTTAGAAAATTAAATTTCCATGCATTAATTCCAATAGAGGTCCAACCATATCCCTTGAAATTAACCTTATCACCGATCCAACTGGATAGGACAGCATGGCTCTAGCAAGATATCCCACAGAGTATAGTCTAGAGTATTTACTCTTGCTTAGATAGTGCCCTTGAGTGGATAAGATACACGCATATCCGTTCGAATTAACCTCATCGCCAATCCAACTGCATAGGGCAGAGTAGCTCTGGCGAGAGGTCCCACTGAATGAAGTCCGGAGTAGATAACTTTTTTATATGGCACCATTGGCCTATCAAGGTAATTTATAGGATGGTAGACTTACCTAGCTGTGAAAGTATACCAAATTTCATCTCACAAATATTGAAGAGAAATAGAGAAAGATTACAAAAGTTTATGGGAATATTAAGCAATAGGAACTAATCAATCAATTTTTTGAGATCAGAACCAGTTACGATGATTGAAAAGTGGTTATTTTAGTACCATGAAAAAGGAATTGGAAGGAAAGCCAGAAACATAAGAAAGTGGATAATTTGTCATTCCAGTCTTTTACAGAGACCTTGTTGGTAAATCTGGTAAAAAGAAAAAAATTCAATTCATAAAAATATAACTTAAGCGTATAAGAAAACAATAATGTACCTACTACTGCTTTTATTACTAAGAATAAAAAATTAATCCAATCTTAAATCGTGGCTGACCACCAATTTTAAATTATTTTTAAATAATTTATTTTTTGAAGAGAAAAGATTTGGCTCCGCCGGGAGTCGAACCCGGGTCTCCTGCATTACATGCGAGGATGCTAACCGCTACACCACAGAGCTCGGCTCAAGGCAGAGCAAATCCTTCCTCTTCACTGATACCTACTATACTAAGTACTGATACTAAGTAGGTATCAGTGAAGAGGAAGGATTTGCTCTGCCTTGAGCCGAGCTCTGTGGTGTAGCGGTTAGCATCCTCGCATGTAACGCAGGAGACCCGGGTTCGACTCCCGGCGGAGCCAAATCTTTTCTCTTCAAAAAATAAATTATTTAAGTAGGTATCAGTGAAGAGGAAGGATTTGCTCTGCCTTGAGCCGAGCTCTGTGGTGTAGCGGTTAGCATCCTCGCATGTAACGCAGGAGACCCGGGTTCGACTCCCGGCGGAGCCAAATCTTTTCTCTTCAAAAAATAAATTATTTAAAAAGAATAAAAAAGTTTACAAACAACTGAAGAAAAATATAAATATATATATACATATATAAAAATTTCGATGGGTTGAATGATGGTCAGGATTTTCAGTTAAAACTTTTTTATTTTAAAGAGCCAACATTTCGATCCAACTTGTGGATCTTCATCAGGGCTTCTGAGTCCAGAGTAATACAAAAAGTCTTTGCATTACTCTGGACTCAGAAGCTGGATCGCAACGGCTTTTTAAAATAAAAAAGTTTTAACTGAAAATCCTGACCATCATTCAACCTATCGTAAAAAAATACAGTTGATTATCTCTAAACATGTATTAATTTCTTTTATAATTCTTTACCCATTAATTTCATTCCTAAATACTAAACTCAAATTCTTTTCATGAAATAGATAGAAACTATATGATATAAAAAATCTTACTTTCCAGTAATGTGTTTATCTTTACGATCACTAAAATGATTATATCCAGTGATAGGTTGGCGACAGATATAACACATCTTGGCCCCGCAATGGCAAGTCATTTTGTTACATCCATCTTCTCTGATGAATTTGGAACCACATCTATAGCAATTTCTAAAAAATCGGTTTTTAAACATTAAAATAACATGTTGAATTTCTAAAAAATTCAAGTTATGCCACATAAAAAACATGAAAGAAGAAACAGTGAATAAGTGGTAAAGTCGAATTTAGCCCAAAATGGATTGTGACTAAAAAGAAGTATATAGTTCTTATATACTTAAATATAGGCGGTTTCTTTATAATGAAAAAGTGTGTAAGTCAGGCTTTCATTTGAAATATAGTTATTATAAATTGCATTAAATCTGTTGTCATTAGTCAGTGAACATTAGTCAACTGTAATATCTCATTACTGATAACATCGATTGAGTTGGTTTAATGTTCGTAATTAGTGCCACTATTTAGGTACTTATGACAGAATTGCAATGCTTGATAATGAAAACCTGATTTAATATCAGTGCTATTCAAACTTTAAAAATCATGCCTAAAAAAGCAAGGAAAATCGACTTAACTAATTATTCACTGGGATGACAGATATATCAGTTCCAATATCATACCTAATCAAGGCTTCCGTCATTTTTTCTTCCACATATGTACGACTTTGAGTCATATCATCATTAACTTCACCACAACTGTAAGGAATGTGGCTTTCTTTTCGGCACAACCTGTAATTTTTTTCAATTTAAGGAATTAATTACTTCACCATTTTTATTTTTATTTATTTATTTTTTTTTTTTTGCCTCCTCTTTGTAAATTAAAATTGCATCTTTTCACAGAATTCCTTGTGTACTCATTGCATCGATGTCATGGGAAAATATAGGCTAATGTCGACTAAAAATGAAGGGGGGGGGGAAAAATGAAATAAAAGTAAAATTAACTAATCTCAAATATACTGAAATATAAATATTTTGGGCTACAGCTTTAAAATATTTAATAGAAAGGGAAATTCTTTTATTTACATTTGTAACATAACAATTTAATCTAGTTTAACAATTTAATTTAGTTGCATCAATACTTTAATTGTTCAACGTTATATAGGAAGTATCGATATAGCCGATATTTTCAATGCTTGTTTAACTGGTTAATTGGCATGAAAACTTAATTGCAATAAATGTATGGCGTTATTATTTCGATGAGTTTTGTTTGATATTATTGAATTTTACTGGTGCCTCGGTGTCACTCCTTTGAAGGGATCCGTTTTGTCAAATAATTCCATTGCATCTTTTTTTGCTAAATTATCTTATTTTTTATGTGTCGATAATTGAGTATTTATACTTTTGTCAGATATCGAATATCAGCAAAGTGTAGTCCAAACAGACGGCTACGTACGCTGGCGGTAAGGCGCAAGGAGGGGCGGTGTTGCTTAATTGCAAAAACAGTTCCAGCCTAATGTTAATATTTTCTCTATTTACCTACTCTAAATTGTTTCACTATCCAATATATCGCTACCAACACATCATAACCTATTCGGTCAATGTCCTTTGATCGAAAAGGGCAATGAAAATAAAGTTTATTCATATTATCATCATGCAATCTGGAAAATGTGCTGAGGTGGAAATTAAAAAAAAACATCGAACAATGCGGACTATTGGATTTGGTAATTTTTTTTTCTTTTCAAATCATTTCGTGAACATGTTAATTTTTTCAGGAAACCTCCTGCCGCTTACTGCAGTGTATGGCTCTGACCAAGAAGGTAGTATCCAAAGAGGAATGGAAAGAGTATGCGAGGAAGAGGAGGTAAAGGATTAAGAGTGATCCAGTTTTGGCCGCCATTGAAGCAAAACAAGAAAGAAAGAAGTATCAGGTGAAAAAAAGCAAAAAGACAGATGAATTTAGTGAAGAATATGACTCCAAAGAAGTTAAAAAAGATACGCATCATCAGCTTGGTTGATGGTCAAGATATTACATCGATGAAGGAAATTTTACCTCCAGCCCTCCCTTCCTTCCGCAGCACTATGAAGGTTTATCAAGTGGTCTATAGGAAAGAAGACACCTGTGGGTAATACAATCTGCAATATAATACAATCGGTGGATTGGCCATAAGAAGATTGAGCTGCTTTAATTGTTTGAGTGCGAAAAATATTTATTGGGATACCACAAATTCCTGTTTGATGATCTGAATAAAATCCAAAATATCTCCCAGAAAAAGAAGAAGGAAAAAACTTGGTACATACTTATAGAAGATTAAAATAACGCGGTGGGAATGATGCATGGTTCTCAAGATTTTGTTTAATTAGTAAATAGATCTCGTTTTTCTTCTTTTATTTTTTACTTTAATGCATAGGTACTTTTTTTGTTATTTTTGTAAACAACAATAAAAGTTATACGTTTGATTTGACGTGACATTTCTAACTCCCCAGAAACGATGGGTTTCTCAGAAGTTTCAAAAACCTATATTTCCCAAAATATCCACTGAACTGTGTGCGTGCTTTTAAGGCTAGTTAAGGGACCGATATTGAGGCACTTTATAAAAAAATCTCGCCGAAAATGAGAGATTTTTTTCTTGAAATAATTATAGATCAAAATAACCTATAATTTTAAAACGACCCATATAAGAAGAGAAAAGATTGGCCCTAGTTGGGATTTTATGGAGGATTTCCTTATCACTAGTAATAAGGAAACCCGGCGCTCTTGCCACTTGTGCTACCAGGCACATATCCCTACAAGGCCAATCCCTTTCTTCACTAACCCCTTTCCCACCAATCTTGCAATGTTTGCGAATTATATGGGGGAGTGGACATGATTTGTCTATTTATTGAGGTCTACTGAACATTGTCAAATTTCTTCAAATATTAAATCAATTATGTTATTTATTCATAGTCGTTGGTTATACAATTAAGATATACTTTTTAAACTATTTAATTAGAAGATAAAAGATTCGACCACTGCCGGGAATCGAACCCAGGTCCTCCGCACCTACGTTGCGGCGCTCTTACCACTGAGTTAACCGTGGGGCTGTCCCGGTCGTGATCGAATCTTTCTCTTCTGTGATCCTACCCACCAGGTCTCGCCACATTGTAGCGAAGTACCGGGGGGCTGAACAATTGTCCAGACAAACGGGATCTGATTGACTTACGTCAAATATATCATGTAATGATGTTATTTATTCATGGTCGTTGGTTATACAATTAAGATATAATTTTTAAACTATTTAATTAGAAGATAAAAGATTCGACCACGGCCGGGAATCGAACCCAGGTCCTCCGCATCTACGTTGCGGCACTCTTACCACTGAGCTAACCGTGGGGCCGTCCCGATCGTGATCGAATCTTTCTCTTCTGTGATCCCACCCACCAGGTCTCGCCCGCCACATTGTAGCGAAGTACCGGGGGGCTGAACAATTGTCCAGACAAACGGGATCTGATTGACTTACGTCAAATATATCATGTAATGATGTTATTTATTCATGGTCGTTGGTTATACAATTAAGATATAATTTTTAAACTATTTAATTAGAAGATAAAAGATTCGACCACGGCCGGGAATCGAACCCAGGTCCTCCGCATCTACGTTGCGGCACTCTTACCACTGAGCTAACCGTGGGGCCGTCCCGATCGTGATCGAATCCCGTTTGTCTGGACAATTGTTCAGCCCCCCGGTACTTCGCTACAATGTGGCGAGACCTGGTGGGTGGGATCACAGAAGAGAAAGATTCGATCACGATCGGGATGGCCCCACGGTTAGCTCAGTGGTAAGAGCGCAGCAACGTAGATGCGGAGGACCTGGGTTCGATTCCCGGCCGTGGTCGAATCTTTTATCTTCTAATTAAATAGTTTAAAAATTAAATCAATTAGTTTTATTGTTTTGACAATTTGAAAATTCTTACTTTAGTTTTCATAAATATATATATAATAATAATATAATAATGAAGGCTTAACAAACCCGAAGGTTTGATGTCGACAACCATCGCTCCCTGAACACCTCCATCCATCGACTGTCTTCCAGACCCAACTTCGATAGATCCGCTCTAACGCAATCCTCCCACTCCTGTCTCGGTCCACCCATCGGATGTTTCCCAATTGGCACCGTGCTTATTAATCTTTTTAGAATTCGTTCACTACTAAGTTTCGCAATTTTACTAGCCCATTTTATTCGTCTTGCTGCTATCACGTCAATTATATTTACCGGGCAAAATTTACTCAGTTCGGCGTTGTGTAAACATCTAAATTCTCCGGTTAGTTCATCCCTCTTCAGTCCAAATATTCTAAGCAGTACTTTATTTTCAAAAACTCTAAGCCGTTGCTCATCCCTCAATGTCAGGGACATCCGTAAAGGACCGTTTGAAGAATAACAGTTTTGTAAATCCTAATTTTTAAGTTTTGGGACAGGAGACGCGAGCTAAGCAATTTTGCGACTGAAAAGTAGCAAGCATTACCGGCTTTTAATCTAGCCCCAATTTCCTCATCGATTTCGTTTTTTCTAGTTACCATCGCCCCTAAATATCTAAATTTCTTTACGTTTTCAAACATATTCCCTCCTACATTGATATCAGCAAAATCATCACCACTTCTACGACTAACCATATATTTTGTCTTATCCATATTCATTTCCAGTCCAAGTTCTTGTCCAGCTTTCGTCAACGTTAATGTGTTTATTTCTATGGTTTCAACGTCCTCACTAAGCAATACCAAATCATCGGCATATCCGAGCAGGGGTATATTCCCTCCCAAATTAAACCCTTTCCGGTATGTGTCACCTCCCTAATGGCATATTCCAGAGCTAAATTAAATAAAACAGGTGAGAGAGAGAATCTCCTTGTTTCAAACCAGAGCGAGCCTCGAACTTCTCAGAAAAATAATTACCAATTCTAATTTTATTGAACGTTTTAGTCACACTTATTTTTATAAAGTTTAATAACTTTTTTGGAACTCCCTGCTCGACAAGAATGGTATACAACTTTTGGCGGTTAATAGAGTCATATGCCTTTTGGAAATCGATAAAAAGCTAACGTACTATTCCGTTACATTCTAAAATAAAACTGTTGAACTAAATATTGAAGTTTTATATTACACTATTGAAGTTTTACATTACACTATTGATATTTCAACTCTATTGCATTAACTAATAAAAGCTGAATGAACTAGGAAAGTATGTAATTGTGAAAAGGTATAATAATAGGATGAGTATAATTGCAATTTAATTTAAGATAATGTAGCTAGCCTCAATAAACAACAACTTCCAATATAATAAGAAGTTGTATACTCAAAGGAAAAGGATAATATATTAGAGAAGATACACTCTGCTTTAGTAGGAAAGAAAAGGAAAGTGAATTACTCATGGCACCACTCAACCAATGTAACATAACAAAGTACCTGCAGGAAGATCTTTTGCAGCTGAGGCATTCGAAAATTCGACTGGCTTGGTCAGGAATAACACTGTACTCACAAAACGGGCAACTTTCAATGCCGGGAATATCTGCTTGTGCTATCTCTCTACTTTGGAGTTTTTTCAACAGTTTTTCGTAACTTCCTTGTGGCATTACCTCCTGTAAAATTAGCAATTTAATGGCAGATAAATGTTAAAAAATTTCAGGCAATTATACACTGGAAAGCCTTTAGCTTCACAAAATTCTCAAGAGTGAATGTATTTTGCCAAACCATGTTGGTTATATCATCATCAGTTGTTGCTATTTAATGTGTGGAAATGAGAATGTAACCTGCCAAACAAAGGATGCTCCTTACTCTTATTTAGCGTGCATGGTGATATTGGAGCATGGAATAGTTTGTATAATTGGTAGTAATATGTAGCTGGTTATATATCTAGTACCTCCAGCTATATATTACTACCAATTATACAAACTATTCCATGCTCCAATATCACCATGCACGCTAAATAAGAAATATGCACGCTAAATATATAGCTGGTTATATATCTAGTACCTCGCGTGGGTCTCATTACCGCTTATGGGGAGCGTCCCACGGGTGGCGGATGTGGGGATGGTCGGTGGAAATTCCTAGGAAGCTCCTCCCGGCTAAGTCCGTAGGACTCGCTGACCAACAATGAGAGCGGCCCCCCAGGCTTGCTGGAGGGTGTGACGTAGGTTTGAACGCCCTATTCACATATTTTTTAGTTCACATAAACACCACAAACAGTCATGGATTCTCCTAAGGTAAAACGCTCATTATCCAAAGGTAAACTAGTCCCCCATTCGGGTCTCCGGGTGGGGACTGCTTTAGGGGAATCATGGCAAAAGTTGAAATTAAGAGATTTAGTATTAGGGACGTGGAACGTCAGAAGTTTGAATACAGCGGGTGGGTTAAAATCGGTTTCGAATGAGGTTGAGAGGTACGGTATAGATATCGTGGCGCTGCAAGAGGTACGCTGGCCGGGGGAGGGCTCTTTAAGAGAAGGTAAGTACACTATTTGGTACGGCGGGGGCGAAAATTATTGTTTAGGCACTGGGTTTCTGATTAGGAATAGGTTGATATCCACTTTGAGGGACGTTCAATTTTTTGGGGACAGGATATCGGTAGCTGTATTTCAGGGGCGGTGGTTTAAAATCACATTAATAAACATACATTCTCCGACCGAAGACAGCGATGACGAAGTTAGGTCGGAATTTTACGACAAACTAGAGTGGGTTTTCGATAAATTACCGCGAAACTACATGAAGATAGTTTTAGGAGACGCTAATGCAAAGGTGGGCAGGGAAGAAATATATTATCCGACAATTGGAAAAGAAAGTTTACACGAAATTAGTAATGATAACGGAATCCGATTGATTAACTTTGCTACTTCTAAAAATTTAATAATCAAAAGTACAACTTTTAAACATAAAGATATTCACAAATATACCTGGACATCACCGGATTCACAAACAAGAAATCAAATCGATCACGTTTTAGTGCAGCATAGGTGGCAAAATATTGTTATTAATGTTAGGTCGTACCGAGGGGCGGAATGCGGGTCGGATCACGAACTAGTAGTCGCTAAAGTTCGGCAAAGACTTTCAATAAAAAAAAGGTTAGAAACTGGATCTCGTACTGAATATTTTAATCTGGAAAAACTTAAAATTCCGGCGATTAGAAAACAATTTGAAATTGAACTCAAGAATAGATTTGATGTATTAGAACCATCGACCGAGAGTGATAAGGACATTGATCAATTGTGGGAAGGGATTAGGGATAATATTAAAGAAGTCAGTAATTTGTGTCTGGGCAAAAGGGAAAGTAATAAGAATAAACCATGGTTCGATGAAGACTGTTTAAACTCGTGTGAGAAAAGAAAAGCCGCTAAACTCAAAGTTTTAAATAATCCTAGCGAAGACAATCGTGCCTACTTTCGAGGCATAAGGAACGAAACGACTAAATTGCTTAAAAATAAAAAAAGAGAATATCTCAAAAACAAAATAATAGAAATAGAAAATAATGGAATCAAAAATAACGTTAGAGATATGTATAAAGGCATAAATTTATCACGTAAACGTCTGGTACCAGTTACGACTGGTATTAGGGATAATAATAATAACATCATAGCGGATCCGGTAGACATAGTAAGTCAGTTCAAAGAACACTTTGATAGTATTTTGAATCCAGAAAATACCCGTCTATCACCACTTTTGGAATTTCAAAGTGCTGAACCGTTATTAGAAGAACCGAGTATAGGGGAAGTCGAAATAGCTATCGGAAAATTAAAATCCTATAAAGCAGCGGGGGCGGATAATATTCCTAGCGAACTAATCAAATCATGTGGGGAAATTGGGATTTCAAAAATACATTTTTTGATTAAAAAGATCTGGGAGTATGAGAAAGTACCCGAAGAATGGAAAGAGTCTATACTTATACCGATTCACAAGAAGGGGTCGCGGACAGACACTAACAACTACCGTGGGTTAACATGGGGGGACACTAACAACTTCCGGTCTGCTATAAAGTATTTACGTCAATCCTGACTAGCCGAATAACCGAATACGCCGAGGAAATTATCGGAGATTATCAATGTGGTTTCAGACGGAACCGATCAACCGTAGACCAAATATTCTCCCTCCGTCAAATATTAGAGAAAAAATTAGAATACAATGGTATGGTTCATCAACTGTATGTCGGCTTTAAAAAGGCTTATGATTCAATAGACCGCAATAAACTGCATAACATCCTGACTGAACTAGGAATACCGAAGAAGTTAGTAAACTTAGTAAAAATGTGTATGACCGAAACGTTCAATAAAATAAGAATCGGTCATTATTTTTCTGAGAAGTTCGAGGTTCGCTCTGGTTTGAAACAGGGGGATTCGCTATCTCCTGTTTTATTTAATTTAGCTCTAGAATATGTCATTAGGGAGGTGGTAAATACCGGAAAGGGTTTAAATCTGGGGGGAAATATATCCGTACTCAGTTACGCTGATGATTTGGTTTTGCTTGGCGACGACGTGGAAACGATAGAACTAAATACAAAAGCATTGATGGAAGCCGGAAAAGAAGTAGGGCTAGAAATAAATACGGAAAAAACAAAATATATGTTTAGTTGTAGAAACGGTGACAATTTTGGCGATATTGAAGTAGAAGAGGAAATATTCGAAGCCGTTGAGAAATTTAGATACTTAGGATCTACTATAACTAGAAAAAACGAAATCGAAGAGGAAATTAAAGCTAGATTAAAGGCGGGAAATACTTGTTATTTCTCGGTTGCAAAATTACTTGGGTCACGCCTTCTATCCCGAAATTTAAAAATTAGGATTTACAAAACTATAATTCTTCCGACTGTTCTTTACGGTTGTGAAACATGGCCGCTTACAGTAAGGGATGAGGAACGCCTAATGGTGTTTGAAAATAAAGTGCTGCGTAGAATTTTCGGGCCGAAGAAAGATGAGTCAACAGGAGAATTTATACGGCTACACAATGCGGAATTGCGTGAGGCAAATGTAATCGAGTATATAGCTGCGCGTCGGTTAAAGTGGGCATGCAAAATGGCGAGTCTTAGTAGTGAACGAATTCCTAAAAGATTGATAAACGATTTGCCGACTGGAAAACGACCGAGGGGTAGGCCTAGGCGAAGGTGGGAAGATTCGATGAAAGCAGATCTTGTGAATTTGGGATTGGACGGTGGTTGTTGGATGGAGGTGTGTAGGGACCGATTGGTGGTGTCGGCATCGGGGCGTCGGGCCTTCGGGTCCGGCCTTCGGGTCCGTTAAGCCTTATTGTATTGTATATATCTAATAAAATAAAAGTTGTTAGCACAAGGGATCCAAGATGAGGAATATTGAAGTAATGGGACCAATGGTGGAAAACTAGCATTTATACCTGGAAGAGCGGCCATGGTAAAAATTTAATAAAAGTCATCTTAGGATGTCATTTACATTTATGGGCAAAAAAAATCAAAACCCCACTAGGAACCTCAGGACAAAAAAGAAGGGTAAGCAATTGAAAAAAAATGTATTAGACACCAAAAAAAAAATATAGAGATTAAAGCGATCAGACTTCTCTGCTGATACCTGGACTCTCCTGTTAGTTACTTAGTTATAATTAAGTTTCAGGGTTCTAGCCAAAAAAAGTACTTATTTTATCAAATATGTTTTCTCTCTTAGCTTAGGAAAACTTTTAGAAACATGTAAGCCATGTATCCTTTAATGATTACTGTTTTAATTATCAATCCACACACAGCAATAACATTGTTACTAATCTGTTGTCTTAGAATTAACCCATTAGATAGTCAGTCAACAATGAAACAACACTCTGCAAATGCCTTATTTTTATCATTATTTTGTGGAACTCAATATTGCTATAGATTTTTTTTTCTAGGAAATAAAAAATTAAATAATATAATTTATTAAAAAAATAATGACCTCTCACAGGTAACAGTAAAGTGCGTAACTGGGTTTAATTGTACCTTGGGTCCTGGATGTTCAGTACACCGCAACCTGAGAGCATAATAGTACAATAAACACAAACACTGACACAAGCATATCTTCAGTACCTTAGGGCTACCTTCCCTTAGAGAAGACCTGGCAGCACGTATAAAATGCACCTAACTATCAAAATGGAGTTAGGAAGACAAATAATTGTCACCAATATTTCTACAGAAAGGGTTCCTCTAGAGGGTTTGGATTAGCAGCACACATAGTAGGCAGAGTAAGTGGCACCCCGATGTCATAAGAAACTGCCAGACTGGATTTTCAATGACTAAGAACAACTCCTGTTCAAGTTAGGAAGCCTGCCTCCTGCATGAATCTAGGGGCTGTCATTTCAGGGAGAATCTTTAAGTACACTATTGTTTTGCTTGATATTGAACCCACAAAATGAATTACTGAATGATTCAAGAATGGGTTACAGACTGGATAAAAAATGGACCATAATATCTTATGCATGGAACACCAGAATGGCAGTAGGTAACAGTCAATTAGGTTGTAAAGCCGATATTATAAAAATATGTAGGGGAATTCATCATGGAGACTAAGCCCTGTTTGATTTGCCTCGCTCAAGCACTTGAGCACTAAACTGCCATGTGGTCCATCATTAGACACATTCCCTATATAGATGATCAAAGAAGTACACAAAAATAGATATCAGCTACTATGAAACTAGTGTCAACATTTAGTAACTCAATCTGCATATATTTTGGTATCGAAAAGCCAAATATTGATTCAGCCCTCACAGAATCAAAAATATTACATTATTTTACAAAAATCACCTTCAATGTTTCAACTTGAAAAAAAGCTCCACAGTCTTCCAAACAAGGGAAATCAATTTTTCCTTCACCCATTAATACTTCAGTGCTCCTGAAAAAAAAAAAAATATATAATAATTAATCTAATAAAAAATAAATGCTTTGAAACAAAACTAATATCAACTTAAACAGAAACACTTTATTTTATTTTAAAAATAAGGGGAAGAAAAAACTTAAATATGTTCTTGAGATTCTCAGAACCTATCTAAATGAAAAAAACTAATAACTAAATAACTAGGCATAGCTATTACCACAACTATCAGTAGGTACTGCTGATGTTAGGAGAATAGGTATGTGAAGTAGGAAGTAGGTATTTTCTTTGATATAAAATGTATAAGGCATAATTGGAGACAGGGACTAACAGTAAGTTACCTCCTTCAGGAATAACCCCATGACTGAGCAAACATCAGCAAAAATATATACAATCGCGTCAATACCACAACAAGGTCACAGACGGGTGGCGGGATGGCCGAGTGGGCAAAAAAATACGCATTGCCCATGGCAACATAAGATTGAGAACCAAAAGATAGCAAGTTCAAACCCCGGAGCCAGGGGAAAATTTAATAATACTCGGCACCAATCCCCCACCCTCTCCCCTGGCCCGGGAAACCCCATATAGCCTACAAGGTGAGGAAGGTGTGGACGAATAAAAAAAAAATAAAAAATAAAAAAAAAAAAAGTTCACAAACCCTAAACAGAGAATTGATTCTTTTGAGAATATTAGTGTCCTAATTTTTTTTAGGGGCCTTCTAAGTGATCATCCTATTTTACACATATTAATACCTTATACTAAAAAAAAATTATAGTACACATTGAACAGTGATCTAGATAAGATAGAAAATGTTATCTAATTCTCACCTTACCATCAAGAATAAAAAGACTTTGTGAATATCATCTCTTCAATTTCTATCAAGTAGAGTATTAACATTAAATAATATGTTTTTAAAAAAACAGTACCACTACAAATCAAGGTTCAGGGCTATGTAAAGAACTACTGTTAATTTGCAAATTAACAGTACCCACTTAACAGAGGCTGGGTGAGCACCTAGAGAGTCTTCCGGCCCGAACACGAACCGTGGCAGAATAGAAAAGACATCCTGCCATGGCGAGATTCAAACCCCGGAGTTTTGGTCATAGCAGTTCAGTGCCTAATCATCGAGCTACCCAACTCCCTAAATAATAATTTAGGTGAAAATATTTAATCAGGCTGATTTCAAGACTCTAAAAAATATCATCAAAAACCTTGTTGTTACTTGTTTGGGAATTGTCATGGCAAGAGGTAGTAAAAAAAAAAAAAAATCCTCAAGTAGAAGATATCCAATCCTTTATAATAATAATTATTATTTCCTTATCCTATGCTTACGTACTAAAAGAATGAAAAAACAAAATCTTATTTTAAAAAATAAATATTAATAATATTAACTTAGTCACACAATCTCGACAGAAAAGATGGCCTTCAGAACATGTAACGATATCCTCAGTCAACAGATCATCAGAGAAACAACAGCCACAAGTTAGGAGAGCATTAGCCTTTCTCGCCTTAAAAAAAAAAATTACTATCACATTAAATTATACAATAACAATGATGATACAAAAATGATTATTATTATTTTTTTTTTTTTTGTTTTTGACATAAAAAAACTTCTTAATAAATAAAGGGATTAAAGCAATTGTTACCTCTTCAACAGCTGCCTCCCGTGCCAACCTCTTATCCTTTAAAAATTCCAAAATAATGTCCTCATTTATTATAAAATTTACCTAAAAAATCAAAAATGGATTTTATAATTTTTTATATTTCTTTATTTTATTTTTGTTCTTTACCCCTTCCTGATTATGTGTGGCATACATGGAGTTACTCTAGAGGTGTAATCAACCTATTCTAACCAAGATGGGAAGGTCAAGATTTATGATAATATAAAAACCAACCTTCTCAGGTAAGGTTAGAACTACCACCATTATACTAAAGAATCCTAAAGCAGGTCGTATTTTAACATGCTCGCACATCCCGGCAACAACCTAATAAATATTAACTATTAACCATACTATCCAAAGATGGTCCAGATTTATTTGGATTAGACTCAAAAAAAAAAAATTCAATGCGCGCAGGATGGATTCAAACCAGTTTTGTGGAAGATCTTTCTTATCCCAGGCTAATACACCAGCTTCGGCTTTCTTGGCTCAAACATTTTAAACTATAATCTATTTAAAAACACTTTATTTAAGGAATGGATCGCACTTGAAAAAGCCCTATGCTCCATCAGAAGTTAATAGTATTAATAAAAAATAAATAAGAAATGATTGAAACTTTCTTTAATGAATTCAAAATCTAATATTGAATTATCTCATAAGTTCTTTTTTTTTCAGCATTTGTCAGGAAAGCATTTTTAACAATATTTCTCTTTGTAAAAACCTTTTGATCACGTAATAGTGTGAAAAAAAAATTAAAACAACAGTTTATCAAAATATAAATACAAAATAAAAAGGTATAAATTTCCCAAAGTGAAATATTCTTTAAAGTTCTTTCAAAATGCCTGTCAATTGGAAGGCTCATATTATATATTACCCAAATGAAAATCGAATAATTAGTACTAATACATCTCGGATAACAAAATTCAAAAATTTTATTACAAAGAAGTGTTTCAAATAAAAATGTTTTCAATACGATTTTATCACCCCCCTCCATAGTTCAGGATAAATAAAAGAAATATGGTAAAAAAATTGAGCCTTCATGGAAATTTTGTTTTAAGTTTGTACTGGTAGTAACATTCAACATCTGCAGAGTCCACCAAAATTATGGGGCAAAAAAATGTAGTAGTTTCCAAGATAATAATGATTAAATTAAATCAAAGGTATTACATTTATAAATGACCATTGACAGTTAACGTAGTCTAGAAGTTAGTTTAGTAACAGTAAACAAATGATAGTACCTCATCAAGGAATTCACGAGGTGGTTTACCAATACCTGCCACTATTTCGCTTTGGCGTCTTGGAGTTTTTCTTGACAGATTTAATTTTTGTAATTCTTTGTAGGTCTTGAATAAATTAAAATTATATCTTCTAAGAAGCAATCTGATTGTAGTAGCTGAGGTGAATCTGAACCTATAAAGGAATAACAGTTTGTTTATTTGTTGATGAATATTCTTTAAAACAAACAATCACTCTAATAGTTATAAAAATTAGTATTAATAAATTAAAAAACTGTACCACTAAAAAGGTGTTGGACAAAGCGTTCAGTGGACAAACTGTTTAGGGCTCACAGATGTGCAAGGAGGTGCTTTAGGCAACACTTATTTCTAGACGTCTTGCCTAATTAATACCATCCTCTACCATCCTCGTACCATACTCCAGAAGGATCTTTGGACCCCAACAATCATAACAAAAGAAAATTATTTTCACAGAATAACTCTGACCCAGACCTGGGAGAACAGCTGAGATAGTGCCTCATTTATTGAGCTAGAGTTATTAATATGAGCAATAATTATAAATTCAAGTTCTTATTAAAAAATATATTTGAATCTTATTAATTAAGAAGGATACATGGTGACTAATGAAACCTTTTTATGAGATTAACCCCCTATATCAAGTCATTTTTGAAAAACCGAGATTATTTTAGAAAGGGAAAAAAGAAAGCAAAACAAAGTTACTTTATTCGATCAGAAAATGTTTCTTAATTCATAAAATGGGAGTTTTTAAATAAGTATCACAAGTTACTTTTTTTAATATAATAGTATTATTTTATTGAATAATACATATATGATATATCAATAGCAGTTATTAAAAGGTTTCCTCCATATTTAGGACTTCTCCGCCAATCACTTTAGATGTAGAAAGGATATCTGAAAATTCTCAAAAAATAATTCTTGCTGTCAGCTGGTCAACTGGACATGCTCAGCTACTCTATACAAAATGTAGTACTGTAATTTTTAGACCAGGCATAAATGAATAATAAAACTTTTTAGATAGGCAATTTACAATAATTTACTAGAATTTCTTTGTGGATGAAAATGTTTTACCAGCAATTGCAAAAGCTTTATCTTATATTTCCTAAGGAACATTACTTTTTCTGGGTGATATTCTATTCTTCATCATTTTGATGCCTATCACTTGAGATAAGATGAAACTATGTTATTTACACTATAACAAGTTCATTTTATTCATTTCAAACTCTTAGTAACACGATACATTTATGATTCAGGTAATAAACTCATTAATATAAACATGTTTATTTATGAAAGAAATCTATAAAAGTCCTAAAAAAGTATCTGGAAATACTTGAATAAAAAAGACCCCATTATAACATTAAAAAAAAAAAAAAAAAAAAAAAATATATATGTATATATATATATATATATATATATATATATATATATATATATATATATATATATATAAAACAAACAGGTTAAATATTTTAAAATCTGACATTTTATGAAGTGTAAACTATAATGCGTCAGTGCAATGCCAAAGTGAACTAAGCGCAAAACACCATATTTTGAGAAACTGAATTTTAAGTTAAATTTTGTGAAATGGGGTTGGATTTCGCTTTTGAAGGACAATATATTTTACTTTGTCTTTTACGTTATTATATATGAAAATAATATAAAGAAGTATGATTAAAAAAAATAATAACGATAGGTAATTTAAAAATAAAAAAAAATTATTATATTGGTTTGGCGCTCAGTGAACTATGGTTTTACACTGACCAATTGTCAGATGTTAAGTATAAATTTTTTCCAAAACACCTAAAAATGATAAAATAATTAAGAAATAAAAGATATCAATTGCTAAAGCTACTAAAAAAATTAAATACAAACAATTACTCATATAAACATGCCATAATAGGTTTGACAAATCTAATGCACTTGAAAATGGTTAGACTGTCCAGCCGACTTGCTGCAGACAGGAATAATTGGGAGATTGTTAAGAGAGCCAAATGAATGAAATAATTTATAAAGCCGCTAATCTACAATCACTTTTTTATGAAAACAATAATTATAATATGCCCACTTCAAAACAATTGAATTGCTACACCAGTTCTAAATCATTAGGTACAACTTCTGCTGTTACTGCTAGGTATAGCCAATATGGCGCCTTTTAATGTGGACTGAAAATGTTTATTTATCCATTTAGAGCGAGCGCAGCGAGGGAGGTGGAAAGCTAGCATCTAATAAAGCTAATCAAATTAAAAAGGAATTTTTAACTGAACTGACATGATGGAAATTTGCTAGTATTAGTCACATAAACTGTTGAAACAGGGCACCCAGAAGTAGCATAGCTGAAGCATTACCAACCCTTAGTTTGGATGTTTGGTACGACTAAATAACAACACTAAAAATGAAATCACGTAGTATGTCCCAAAGTGTACAAACAAGGGAAAGTGGAGGCACCCCTATACTCTCCCTCACAATCAACATATTACTTTCCATTGACTTATGATGAATATTTATAGTTAGCTATCTCAGCTCTGGTTCCAGCCACTTTAATTTCTGATTAATATGCAGTAAAAAGGATTGATTTTAACTTTTAACAATTTGCCAGGATAGAATATCACACAAACATTCAAATGTGATATTTTCGCCAAGTTGGTGTGACTAGGGTAATCTTTGTGGGGGATGTACAAATGTTATTCTTATGGAATCTTTTTATTACATACCAATAAACATTGAATAATCTAAAAAAGTGTAACCCCACAATCAATACAATTGTTACTTTAATGTACTATTAAGGTTTATTAAGCACAATAACAAACACTGCTAGCGATTAAATAAAACAAAATTCACATAGTATTCATATTTAATCTTTTAAATACACATGACATTATATAATTAAAGAAAATCTAAATAAATAAAGATTAAATTCTATTTGTTTGTTTGTTTGTTCTTTATAGAAATCCATACCATTTGTCCTAAATTCTCCAAATTTCGCTCAGTGGTTCTTTGATACTAGGTGCGAACACCTGTCCATATTAAAATTGCATAACTTCAGCTGATATTCTTTGTTGTTATAAAAATCCAAATGATGTTGCTTTACAATGGTTCTTACGAAATTGACCATTTCATTAGAAAAATGAAATTCCCCGGGTGAAACCGGGACATGCAGCTATAATCTATGTAAATAAAGATGAAATTCTGTTTGTTCTTTATAGAAATCAATACCTAGTGCGAACACCTGTCCATATTAAAATTGCATAACCTCAGCCGATCTTCAGCTGATATTCTTTATTGTTGTAAAAATCGTAATGATCTCGCTTTATATTGGTTTTTAACATTAGAAAAATGAAATTCCCCGGGTGAAACCGGGAAATAAAGATGAAAATCTGTTTGTTCTTTATAAAAATCCCTACCGTTTGTCCTAAATTCTCCAAATTTTGATCAGTGGTTCTTTGATACCAGGTGCGAACACCTGTCCATATTAAAATTGCATAACTTAAATTGGTTAACTTTACATTGTTTTTTACGAAATCGACCGTTTGAGTCGATAAAAGTCTCACTTTATAGATTTTATAGATTTAAAAAATGAAATTCTCCGGGTGAAACCGGTATTTACAGCTAGTATAATATATTAGTAAGGAAAAGCATGTCATTGCATTTGAACCGGATTGTCAATAATTGAATGCTTTCAGGATTTCATCTTCAGCATGCTCAATATATTCTTGAAAAGAGTCACCATTTTGGAGCAACAATTCAACACTAGTATCGAGAGATGAACAAACAGATTTAATATAAATTTAAATAAAATATTGAATGAAAAACTACATATCATACCTCTCTTGAAGAAAAGATATAGAGTGGGTGATATATTTGGAACCATTATTAGCTTCCAGAAAATATTTTTCAGGGTCTGGAAATTTTTCAACAAATGCTTCAACGGTAAAATGATCACAATCATTGTTTTCTTCATTAGAAGTTTTTGAAATTAATGTTTCCTGCTTAGGGTATTTATTTTTTAGCATTGTTTCATCAAGGAAATTATTGAATCCCTCCAAATCAAAGGCAAACTCAATACATTTTGACTGAAGAAAGGAAATTTCAACATCAGGAAAGATTTCAATTACAGTTGTAAAATGTTGGTCTGCTTTTTCCTTTTCTAATTGATCCAAATCAATTTCTGGATCCATGATTGATATATCAAAACAATAATTCTAAATTATTAAAATTTGAAACTTTAATTCTAATTCAGCATGATCTATGCCAATAACTCAAGGCTTGAAAAGTCCTAATCAATGTTCAGAACTCAAAAACATGTTTAACTAAAACTCAAAAAAGATTGATAACACTTGAGGTAAATCAAAAACTTCAAACTGGCGGTATCAGTGATAGGACGATGTAACCAGAACGGTGATTTTGTCACGGTGACTGGCTGGAGCGGTGATATGACAGGCGTACCGAAATCACTGTATGATTCAGTAATAACCGGTGGGTCAATGGAATTCTCACCCGAAAATGTTTCTGGTTTATTAAAAAATTTAGAAATGAATTCATCTTCAAGGTATATTCTCTAGAGACCATACCTGCCAATAGTTTTAATAAAATAGTCATATTTCTTTAAGGGGCTGTATGAAGCATAGTTGGCCCCAGGCGATTACAGGATTACTTTATTCAGTTGTTGCTATCCCCTAAATAATAAACTTTTGTACTTATGGAGCATTTACCTTGATTTTTTTAAAAATAATCTCAATCAACGGTTACCTTTTACAAGTTTACAATCATTCTAGTCACAACAATAATTATCAAATTATTTTCGGAGGAGTAAGGAAATTACCTTAAAAAACCTGTAATCCTCTATCATCAACTCTGGAAAGGGAAAAAATGAGAAGAAAATAATTATTTTATTTGTATAGAAATAAACTGTAATTAAAAAGTAAAAATTGTATAGTTCGTAGAAATATTGCAAACAAATGACAGGTTAATTAGGGCAATGAAAACACAAAGTTGCAGACTTTTGCTTTTTAAACTTCACTTACCTATATGAAATATATAGTAAGGGAAAGTATTGCGATCGTGAAAAATTTCGACATCCGGTTTTCAACGGAAATACACGCTTTGGAGTCCCCTGAGTCTAAATAGTCTCAGGTCCCGTGAAATGGTCTATGTGTATGTTTATATGAACAGAATAGCTCAAAAAACGATAAACCGTACGAAACTGAACTTGGGTATTTGATTATTATATTGTTTGCACATTCCTGTGTCCTTAGCTATGCCGTCCCTCTGGTAGGACGTAAAATGGAGGTCCCGAGCCTGTACGATGTCAGGTACTCGTTAAAGATCCCTATCCTAATTATACCTGGATAGGCAAAATTTAGGACTCCCACTGTAGCATCGTCCGATTAGCCTTAGTAGCATAAAAAATGGACGTTAAACAAACAAACAAACACATTCCTGTGATTTGACAAATATTTTATCCTAATTGATCAAACGGAGGAGCACTTTATTTCATAAATTTTGGCTCACTTCTTTTTTCTCAGCTTCTTTTTTCCACACGGCTTTGAAAATTTTATAGTTACAATTCTAGACCTCATTTAGCAGTTCTTGAATGGCCTTCTCTTTTAGATAACAAATGCTTGTCTAGAGATCAACTTTTAGGGATATCTTCACCAGTTCCAAGAAGAAACTTCTTATTACTTATTAACTTATTAAACTTCTTATTCTTATTAATTTATTCGTTAGAATTAATCAAAATTTAATTTAAGAATGGGTAGCCTACTGTCATCCAAATATTTATACAAAATCCATGCGTTGACAACCGATATGCCAAACTAAATTACTAGTTTATTTATTTATTTTTACCTTGTAGTGCTGTATAATAAAACCACACAGCATCGGGTTTATTCATTGCCTTTCCTGAGCGGCTTTGCAATTCTTAGTCCTGCATTGCTCCTTTATGCCTATTAAATGTTATCAATATTAGTACTTGGCATTTGTCTGTCCACTTAATTAGACTTACTTTAGTGGATTTGATATAATAAAAAAATTGAATTTTAGGAACCCGAGCGCCGTCAAATTTCCATTATTAGCAAAATGTCAATTTTACAAGTAGTCAAAACTCTATCGAGTGGCATTGTTCTTTTCATTGTATGATTTGAAAAATATTCTTCGTTCGATCTGACAACCTATTAATACCCATTACCATAATAATTTCGTCATGAGTGACGTACATTCATGATTGCTTGACTAGAAGGCTTGTTTTTTTTCTTCAGCAAATCCTTTTTTCTCTTCAATAAATACCTAACAAATTTCGTCAGTAAGAAAAAGTTAACAATCAAATGAACTCGCAATCAATTTTCCTTCTAACACCCCCCCTGTCCCCCCTAATACTTCGGAAGAGGGCAGACTACTTACACCGTAACTGTGACAAAAATTGGCAAGTTGTCTAAATACCTTAAAAATAAATGGTTGGGGGGAGGAATTAAATGCCCCAACAGTTGATTTTACGCGTTGTTATTTAAACTTTTGGCCTCTCGAATGTTTACCTATCTATGAGAAAAATGAATCGCCCCCCCCCCAATAATTTGGTGCTGGTGACGCCCATGGTATAGATGAAGGGTTGTAAATTGATATTGCCTATTTTTTTCGAGGATGTGACGGAAGCAGGGGCTAGAGTTAGTATTTAGAGTTCTCCTTTGCAATATAATTCTCCCTTGCGGTACAAGTAAGAGAGCAGAGAAATAGCTGTATCATAAGAATAAAAGAGAGGTCCAAAACATAGAACTTAGAGGAGCTAACCAAAGCCTTATTAAGTTCTTTCATCATCATCAAGTCATCTATTTAAGTTATTTTTCTTAAACAACTGACGACTTCCATTAGCCTTCTATAAATAACAGTTGAAAGTCCTTCAAGTCCTATTATATTTATATTATGGTGGAATGTAAACAATAAGGCCCGACAAGGAGGAAATCAAAGGTTTATTAAGTAATTCAAGAAATATTACAGGTCGAAGAGAATAAATTTTAATAGATGATTTTATAAAAAATCCAATTACGCTATGGGGTTTAGACAACAACGTATAAATAAATGACACTTTAAAAGAAGTAATTATGCATCTCGATTTTTTTTTTTTTTTTTTTTTTTTTTTTTTTTTTTTTTTTTTTTTTGTATTTAACAACTACCTATTCGCGGGCGCAAGCGACGGTGCTACTTCTTGACTGGAACTAGAGAAACAGGGATAGAAGCCGGGCCAGTACTTGACGTTTTTAATTTATTTTTCCATAATTAAAACCCGGTTGATCAAAATATTATTTGAAAAAATGTCTAATAGGTATTGCTCAGTCCTTCATTGATCAATTTGAAAATCAAAAGACGTGTTATTCCATTTATTTCCAAAAAATAAAAAGCTTCTTTAAAGAGTGGATTGTAAAATTAAGAATAGATAAGCCTGTTTTGAAACATATGACGATATCTAGTCTTCATTTTAAAGAGAGTGACTATATTTATGCAGGTAAATATTAGTATTTGACATTTTATTATTCCAAAATGCTAGTTTTATGCAAATAACATTGGGACCATAGTGTCATAGATTTGTTTTACTTTTTTAATTTTCCCCATTTTTGTCTTACATCCGTTGTGCTTAATTTTTCTAAGTTTTCAATGCGATGCCTGAAAGTTTTGACAAATAAATAAATAATATGACAAAGAAACTAAGCTGTCATGAAAATGACAGCTGTCATAACAATGGTTGTATGAATAGGTAATTAATGTATTACTAACCGAAAAACGTAAAGTTACAATGGTGTATTTGAATTTACCAGAACTACCAGCTTTCACGTACAATTACAAGAAAATAGCTCATTATTATTAATAAATTTGATTTTCACTTTTAATGTATGGGGCAGTCCTTTAAGAAGGCTTAGGGAACGTTTGAAGGCACAAGGCTTGAAAAATAACTGTTTTTTTACTTCTGGATATTTTTCCACATGTAATTATGTGGTTTTCACCAAGAATAGCCTGCACTTCAATTAATGGTCTTTTAAAATCACCAGTTATCTCTATCACATCAACTATGTCTATCTCCGTTCCTTCCGACATTTTCCAAAACTACTAGCGCACCCTATATTCGATTGCGCCCGCCTATAGTCGATTGCGCCCGCGAATATTATATTGTAGGAATTAATCCTCTATACTCTTATTCGAAATGGGTATTACTTGCGAGCATCAGTAATGCGATCTAAAAGCAATGCTTCTAGTTTTACGAACATATGTTTTAATTCTCCTAAGAGACATAATGTTTAAGTGCTTGCTCTCAATTATACAAATTAGTTGGACAAATCAGTCCAAGTAGTTGTATGTGACGAAAATTTACCTAAATATTTTAGTCTATTTGGACTTGAGTTGATTGATATTATGAATTCGACATTTTGTTTTCAAGTATTTATGACAGCAATATTCTCGATAATTGGAAATACAGCATTTTGTGCACCCATGCATATGAACATCATAAACAAAAAGGCACCATTAGAAGAAGCATGGAACTTGGTCACAACAGAATATACGCATAACTTAAAAGTAAGCCATTGCCTCCTTCAAACCTGAAAATAAATAATATTTAACTGTATGGGGGATTTAAAATTATTCTCTACCACTTAAAATTAAAAACGTGTAGGTTTGCGCTTATATTTACATTCATTTTTTTCACAAAGTGAATAACTTGTATTGGTGAGACGAGATTGTTGGGTAATTTTGTACCCCATGATGAATAACTTTAAATTGTAAACTTACTCCTTGGCGCTACAGTTTTATGTGACCCTTGGCCTTCTGGACTATCTCTCTCCACCTGTCGTGATCCTTGGCAAAAGTCCTCCAGTTTTTCACGCCCAGTTTTGCAGAATCCTTCTTCACTTCTTCCTTCCATGTGCGCTCCTCGATCTGCCTCTTTTCTTTTGCGTTCAAAGATTTCTGTATCCAGTATCTTCTTCTGCGGCCTCTCCTCTTCCATCCTTTCTACATGAGCAGCCTTTATTATGGCTACTATTTCTTTGTTACTCTTAACCTTGCACCTTCCGTCAACCTTCTTTACCGCACCATATATATATATATATATATATATATATATATATATATATATATATATTCTCTTTTTTTTCACTCGAAATATTTTCAGAATCGTAACAACTGTTCTTACAAGCGTTTTATACAATTTTAAGTTTGTTCTTGATAGGATCGCCAAAGTAGGCCCTGTTACCGGTCATTATTTTATTTTGTATTTCTTTATTTATTCTGTTTTCACTATTTATCGAAGAGCCCAGGCAAGTGAAGTTAGCTACTCTTTCAAATTGATAATCAAGCAGAGATATTCTTAATTTGCCTATCTGGATTGTTTTGATTATTTGTGGCCATTACCAGCATATATTCAGTCTTTTCTTGGTTCAGGCTTAGCCCAACTTTGCTACCACTTTTTGTAATTAATTCGAACTCCTCTTTTAAGGCTGCTTCGTTTCTGGCTGTAATTACTATGTCATCAGCGTAGGCGCATATTTGCCTAGTTTTAATAGCCAGCGTTCCATCTTTAATCGCATCTTTAACAGCCAAGTGTAGGGCCAAATTAAACATTGAGGCAGAGATATCACTCATGTAAATTATATACTTAAATACTTATAACTCGAAATAAGTTGTAAAGGAAATATATACAGCTTAAACAAATATAATGTTTCCTGATACTCAGTGTTAAATATCTTCAAACCCCCATTTTTTTATATACAAAAGACTAATCTTGATCTTATCCATCTTCCCTTAGTAGGAATCAGCAGCGGTCCCTTATAAAAATTCAGGTTGAGAGGAGGGAGGGTCGGTGGGTAGAAAAAAAAAACTACAAAACACTCTGCTTTATTTAAAAAAAAAATAGGATCTTTATTAAATTTGTGTATATAAATGCTATTATTATAGACAGTTTGTAAAAATTAGATGCTTTTTTACGAATTTTCGGGGTGCGGAGGGAGTTCGAACCCAATACTCCCCTATTGAATAATCGAATTAAAAATAATGCATTGTTTTTGTTTGTTTGATTAAAACCCGCATCTAATCCAGCTGGCTTAGTAACTAAGGTATTATTAGAGCAGGAATCACAAAGCAACAATTATTCAATAGGAAACGACTCCGGCTAGGAATGCCGTTTATCACCTCTTTGAACCCAAGCTCATCGCCTTCCTATTCAGAAAGTTATTGACGAGGACTCATGATTGGAAAGAACACATGAAAAATGTGGCTGATAGCTTTGTTACAAATTATTTCAACCCAGAAAATTCTTCAATATCATCCAAATTCACTAAAGCAGGTTAGTGGCTAATTAAATAAATAAAACAGGTTTTACTAATAATTAGAAATAAACACGCATTGTATTACACTCTAAAAGTGTATCTTCCCCAATGTAAACGATTGTAAATTCAAATTATTCGATTTTATTTTATATGATGGTCTATTATTATGTTTTCGGGGTCGCAGATATTGAATGTTATATTCTGTGGGCCCAACTATATATATATATATATATATATATATATATATATATATATATATATATATATATATATATATATATAAATTTTAACTATTTGGTTTTCATATTTTAAAATTAATACTAATTCACATTCAATATTAACAGTAAAGGCTTACCTAACCCGAAGATTCGATGCCGACACCACTATTCGCCCCCTGCAAACCTTCTATCCGCAGACAGCAGGACTGACAGATCTGCCTTAACGTAATCCGTCTGGACCAACCCCTCAGACTTTTCCCAGTCAACACCACACTTACTAATCTTTTAGTGAATCATTTAATACCAAGTTTTCCCTTTTTATTTCGCGTTCCTATCACCTCTATTATATTTACCGGGTACACATCACTCAGTTGAGCGTTGTGTAACCGTCTAAATTCTCAGGTAGATTCGTCCCTTTTCGGTTCAAATATTCGACACAGTGCTTTATTTTCAAAAAACCTTTAACCGTTGCTCATCCCTTAATGTAAGCGGCCAGGTCAATCGTTTTGTAACTTGTAATAAGAGACAAGCTAAGATATTTTGCGACTGAAAAGTGGCAATTGCTTTTTTTTTTTTTTTTTTTTTTTTTAATGAGAAATTAAAAACTCTGTTGATATAAGTTCTTAAAAACTTTATTTAGTTTTAAGACGGTTAAATAATATTTAAAATAGTTTGAAAGTAGAAATCATTATTTTTTTTTCCACTTCTTTGTTTCATATCCATTAGTCTAACCAAATTGTAGCAGAAGGGTGGGGGCATCTGCCCCGTTTCTAGAAGCGGAAAAAATAGACTAATAAAAAAAAAAAATTATATTTTTTTCAAGAAAATATTTGTAATAACTAATAAAACACAGCTAGCATTTCCTGACTTTAATCCTCACCACTTCTTTCAAAACCCAACTATTTCTCTACCTCCCTAATTATCAACTTCCTGTAAAAATGTAGAATAATGACCCTTTTTACAAATCGGTATAAGTTTTTTTATCAAATATTTGTGGAACTATTAGAAGATGTTCAGGGGAACAAGGTACAAATCCTCAATCAACCTTTGCTGCCTGCTGAAAACTGGGAGGAAGAGGACTACATCGCAGAGGAGGAAGTTATAGACGCTATAGCCTCTCTGAAACTGGGACTAGCCCTTGGAATAGATGACATAACTCCAGAGATGATGAAATACCTCGGTGTAAAGGGAACTGAAATATTTCAGCACCTCTTAAACCTGATATGGAAAGGCAAAAAGGTACCCAAGGAATGAGAAATATCGGTTATTGTCCCAATCTTCAGCAAAGGGGATAAAAGGGAGTGCCAAAAACTAAGTAATAAAGTTTTCTCTAAAATCCTAAAGAAACGCCTTAGGAAAACTGCAAAACCAATTCTTGATGATGCACAGTATGGTTTCAGACTAAACAGAAGTTGTCAAGACTTGATTTTCATATTGAGACAGATCTCAGAGAAGGCCATAGAAAAGAAAAGGGGTGTCTTTGCTTGTTTTGTTGATTTACCAAAGCCTTAGACAGAGTAAGGATAGCAGATGTAGTAATGGCGCTACAGGAGATGGGAGTAGAAAAGGATTAATAATCTCTATTCTAAGCCTATATAATGGAGGCTTTTGACAGACCAGAATTGGACTGGAAAAAAATGAGTAAGCTGGCACAGGATCAGGATTGGTGGATGATGCTCTATCAGAAGGCACCTCACACTGCGCTGTGGTAAAGAGGAATGATCAAGAAGAAGATTTTTTAACATTTTTGAAGCTCAAAAGTTTTGGAGCTAATGAAATTATTGTACTCAATATTGAAGCGTTTTTTTTTTTACACTGGTGTTTGTCTTGTTTTGTGAGGTTTCCTTTTATTTTTTAATTTTTAGAAGTTTTAACACTTGTTTGCTGTTGCATTCAACAGTATCACAAGCTTTTCCACTTTTTCTTCAACGTCTTTGCTTACAATAAAAAAAAACCAAAACACACACTTGCTTAGTCGAGTCAAAATTCGGTGAAAAAATTGCTTGCTACATTGTTAAATGGTTAACAAACTTGGATATGGGGAAATATTAACACTCTGCCACAGATTAATACATTTGGACATCATTTTTGTTTCTGAGTCTTATTTGTTAACACTTTATATAATTAATTAATTTATTAATTAATATAATATAATTAATTAATATAATTAAATATAACCAAAATCATTCAGCTACTACAGTATTATACTGCAATAGATATTTAAATATTTATCATGCACAAGCTTGACAATCTTCTTTAGTACAGACGAGTATCTGATGCATTAATTAAAAAAAAAATTAATAAACAAGTTTTAGGAAGAGACTATTTAATTATAGATATAGAATGCAAGGCCTCAAAGTCTCGTATTATTTCAATAATGCACTTAATCATGCAGATTACATGCCAAATTTTCGCCTATTCAGGCATCTTCAGGGCTACTACAGTTTCACAAGCAAGCTAGAAACAGACTAAGTCCGTTTCTAGCTTGCTTGTGAAACTTTAGTAGCCCTGAAGATGCCTGAATAGGCGAAAATTTGGCATGTAATCTGCATGATTAAGTGCATTATTGAAATAATACGAGACTTTGAGGCCTTGCATTCTATATCTAAAAAAAATTAAATAATGTTAGTTTTGAATCACATAAAAGTAGTTATAATACTTATGACATCACATAAGTAGTCATAATAATTGTTATATTGTTTATAATTCGTGATTTTCTTAATTAATGATAAATGCATGCTTTTTTCTAATCTAAAAAAAAAGAAAAGAAAGGTGTAGGTAACATGCTTTATTAATTTTATTGTAGGTTAGTATTATTATTACAAAAAATACAATTTTGATTATGATACATATCTTTATAGTAATAATAAATTAATTGATAGGAAAAGAAGCTGCTATCCAAGCTCCACATGTCACCTCAGTATCCTATAAATTAGGGAAAAAAAAATACAAGCGTAGTCCCAACAAACTGAATGTTCAGGAGGAGGAGATTAAAAAACCATTCAATTTTTCCCCTATAGTCCAGTTTATACCAGCAAGTCTGGATTTATCAAACAAGTAATATATCATTTTAATTCAATTGTTACCTAGAATTAAATTTACTCTTATCAAAAATTTCTGTTGAGATAAATGCAGCCGGAGAATTACATGTTACTTTACATAAGTTTTTACAGACTTCTGTGAAGAAAAATTCCAGCTTACCCACTGTTTGGAACATCAATGCTGTTAACTTAGTGGTCATGGGTTTGTGATGGCGGGTAGAGGTTCAGGGTGAGCCTTTCCTAGCCCAACCACCTCACCATAGGCTGGTGAAAATTTAAAGTTAAAGAAAATAAATAAACATAAATAAACTTCAAAGTAATGCCGGATGGCTATATTTTGAACCTTGCTATGTACAATTATGGCAAAAAATGGAAACATAAAACAAAATAAAGCTCATGAGCTAATACAAACAAAATTAGGAAAAATAGTAATTAAAAGAAATTTCTATAAACAGCATTATTCTAAAATTAACATTATTTAATTAGAGAAGATATCTTTAAATTTGCCTAAATATTTAGATAAAATTGCATGTGCACTAACATTAATATGAATTGTTCATTGGCTGATGAAAAGATTTTAATGCCAATATTAAAGTCTTTTACCTTAACAATTTATTAAACAGAGTCCTTCGATATCAATGAGCCACTGTGGCTAATTACACCTCACCCAGACTGGTCCGAGGTCACTATCTGTTCGCTCAATGCGAATAATTGTTCACCGTGAGTAATAAAAGTTGTTACCTGCTGACAACTTTGGGAATAAGCAATCCAAAACCTGCTTAGGCTGCTGGGCCATAGATGCTTGTCTTTGAGAATTAATGTGCCTTGAGGCCTCGATGTTGAAACTGGTTCAAAACAATCTCCTCGGACAACATTCACGGACAACACTCACACCGCCTGTGTGTAATTTTAATTTAATAATTCTTTTGTTTTTCAATTTAAACATATGATTGAACGAGAGCAGCCGAGGGCTGCCGAAGCGGCCCGAAGTCTTCCGAAGTGACCCGAAGCCTTCGTAGTGCTTCCGAAGCTGACCACACTCGAATTCAATGTCACTTAACTTAGTATGACTAGTTAATACAAATTAAAAACAATTAAAGTTAATTGAGATAAATTAAAAAAAATAATTTAAAGTGAGTTGGCCACAACCGGGTTCTTTAAGAAACCAAAATCTGAGTTAATTTGGGAATGATTTCTCCCATAAATTTCAAGTGGAATGGGAAGTACAAATTAATTTATATCTTATGACTGCCATCATATAATTGAGAACTAATCCAAGCGAAGCTGATTTCTAGTCTAACCATGCTATTCTTCTGGAAATTAGCAAGGTATTTTTTGACCTCATTTGAAGTGATGGTTTTACCATCGTATGAAATTAGAAGAGACTGAAAAGAATAATAAGATGGTGCCATATATGGAGAATATGTTGTAATATATATGATAGATACGGCAGTATATCCCATCTAAAGCTTGGTGTCCGAGTCACCTATTTATTATGAACATCAAATTTCAAAGTGTCTTGAACTGGTAAATAAAGATCTTTGGCATTTAACATTATTGTAGACAACCCATTTCTCATCCACAGTGATGATGCACTTCAAAAATAGATCATTTCCTTGAAGTTTGAGAAGCATTTTACAGAAAGCATAAATTTCTTATTGTAAAACATGAAGAACCCATATGTCAAGCTATAAGTTAAATCCTACGATTTTCAAATCATCATACAGAGTTTAATTCGAAGAATTTAATCTCTTAGCAATCTGACGAGTTGTTATTAGCTGGTTCACATTAATTAATATCTATATTTTGTCTACAACTGACCTTCCAAAACACCACGTTTTGCATCTGCAAAATCAAAATTGCCAGATCCTATGATTAAAATTTGCATTAAAAATTTTTCAAACAGGTTTTCCCGCTCTGTCATATTTTCATTACATCTGAAATAAAACAGGCTGCTTTTCCATTTTCCATACTTAAGAGACCAAGCAAAAACTCACCAAGAGGTTTGTTAACAGCTAGACCTTTTTATGGATTATGCGGCTTAAGTGGGAAGTAGGCTGTAGATAAATGTATTTTACATTTATGCCCTCAGTATGCAAAAAAACAATAATTTTAATGCAAGCAATCAAGTTGTTTTTAATCCTTAACTTATATTAGAATAATCTGAAGTCTCAATTCATTCAGATAACCTAGATAAATATTTATTTTCCTTCCACAATTCAGTTTTCGCTTCATGAGGTGAATTCTTTCCTAAACTTAAATTTTAAGAAATAAATTTACCTTAACATAAAAATACATTCAAGAATGTATTTTAAGGGGTCACCTGTGGTGTTGTGGTTAGCATGGCAACCTACAATACTAAAGATCGTGGGTTCAATTCCAGTGGTGGCCCTAGGATTTTTTAATGGGAGTAAAAAATCCTTAGCTATGCCGTCCCTCGGATAGGACATAAAATGGAGGTCCCGAGCCTGTACAATGGCAGGTACTCGTTAAAGATCCCTATCCTAATTATACCTCGATAGGCCAAATTTAGGACTCCCACTGTAGCATCGTCCGATTAGCCTTAGTAGCATAAAAATGGACGTTAAACAAACAAACAAACAAACATTCAAGAATTTTCATCTTGGATTAATCATGATACAAATTAATTAAAATCAAACCAGATTTTGTTCTTTTGTACAAACTTGAGGACAGTTTATCATCTTCCAATATACTTTTTTCTCATAGTTCATAATTTTTTTTTCAGGATTATGTTTTATCAGCCTCAGCTAGTAATCAATGGATCAGTCTATATTGAACAGAATAAAGATCCCAAGTCATCACTGATGCAGGAAATGTTTAATTTCAACAAAAACAGAAATATTTGTACCAATGCCTAAAAACAACTAATAATGTAATTATTAATAAAAAATAATACATTTCAACCAATTATTTATTGTTTTACCTAAAATGAAAAATAATAAAATGTTCATTATTGATTCAGAATCGAATGAAAACATTAACTAAGATCAAGGCACAAACACTAAATCTATATTCTGATAGAATAAGGTTTAGTCATAGAAATTTAAAAATAAGAGACTTATAAAAAATAAGTTTATTTTTCTTCATACAAAACATACTTTAAAATATCAAAAATTATTTACAATTACAAACACTTTGTACTGAGGTCACTAAAATAATATCACGTATTTCATTATTGAAGAATTAAAATTAAAAAAAAGATCCAAGTCCAATAGAAAATTTTGTTGTCTCAAGCTAATTAAACCCACTGATCTTGGTCCATTACCGAAATCTGAAGCATGCAAATATCACAGACAAATAGAATTTTATTTCTGAAGCTTTTGTGTTTTTAGCTTGATTCAAAGATTTCATTTAGTATGAAACAAGTAAAATTAATTTTTTTCCCCCTTGGATCAACCACCTGGATTTTTCACCTGGACACCTGGATCATTATCAATTTCAAATCTCCAATAAATGTTCTCCTTTGCTAAGGAATTACATGATGCCGCCGAGCGTTTCACTGTTCAACGGTCGGTTCCCTCGTTTTCAACTGTACAAAATGGATATGTTCTGGGCGAAAAAGTCAACTTTAACCTCAATAAAACCTAGGGGGAAAAAATATTGCCATTAAAATATTTACCAAAAATTAAAATTAACCAATTAATAACTTACCAATAAATAATTAATTTCCAATAATTTTATAATTTATAATAATAATTTACCAAAAATTATGGCCATTAAAAGATTTAAAAAAATATTTACCAGAAATTTTACAATTTTTTCTAAAAATCACTGTATCGCTCACTCCTTTCAACATCGTTATATTTCAAAAAACGTCTATTTTTGGTTATGAATGTTTTCTGAATGCGCTGAATGAGAATTATTATATTTTTGCAAGAACATCAAATTTTAAACTCAATCCAAGCAATATCTATGAAATATTTAAATTTTAAAAATTGATATTTTTTTCTACTTCTAACAGAGAAAAACTCTCAGTTATTATCCCCCCCAAAAAAGCCCCCTCAGAATATTTTAATAATGATAAAGCTTACCTGATATTAAAGAACACCTAATTTTCATTAAACATGACGAATTTGATAAAAATCATTAAAGCCGTTTTTGAGATCATCTAAAAAAAGGTAAAAATTGGAAAAAAAATTATGAAATAAAGTGTCCACTCCGTTTGACCAATTTTGATGAATTGTTGGCTATCACATCTTTGGCATATACATACATCAAATACCCAGTTTGATCAAAATTGTTAAAACCGTTTTTGAGTAAATAAAAAAAACACGTGAAAATGATACAAAATTTATTGAGTAAAGTCCCCCCTCCGGTAGATCAATTTTGATGAAATTTTTACAGTCATATCTCGGGCATATAAATAGATCAAATACTCAGTTTAATCAAAATCGTTAGAGCCGTTTTTGAGAAAATCGAAAAGAACTTAAAAAGTTATTAAATAAAGTACCCCCTCCCTTTGAGTAATTTTGATGAAATTTTTTCTGTCACATCGCGGGCATATACATACACTAAATACCCAATTTCAGGTTCGCACGGTTTATAGTTTTTGAGCTAGTCTGTTCACACACACACAGACCATTTCGCGGGACTTGGTTAATTGGACTCAGGGGACCCCAAAACGTGTATTTCCGTTGAAAACCGGAAGTCGAAATTTTTCACGATCCTTCCACTTACTATATATTTCATATACAGGTAAGTGAAAGTAAAAAATTATGACTAATACTTGGTAGGAGATCCCATGATAAAATAAAATGGAATATTTTTAAAAAAATTTAATTGACATTACATCTGGAATTGGTAAAACATTGTTATAAAATTTTAAATAAGCTTAGTCATAATAAATATACGCTTTGTCTAAACTACTTACCCTCATTACATCATGGTAGTATAGAGCGAAGGGGCGAACACTATTCCTCTTTTGATACGCTGACCAGCAGCTTGGAGTTTAGTAGGCACACCTGGATCACCCATCACCCTCGCAGCAGCTTCAACTTCTTTTAACGTTTCTAACAATTGTTGGATCCACCTAACCAGCAGTCCCTCTTGGAACTCGAATTCTTGTAATTCTTCCATCTCCATTATTTTTCTAAAAGGCTGAAACAAAAAACATGTATGGAGTAAAAATTTCACATTGACTCTTTTGCTGCAGAGCCGTGGAAGACTTGACTTAGGGTCTACCAGTCTAGAGTCTGTGAGGCCACCCAGTGCTGAATTCTCTTTGAAATTTATCAATGCATAAAAATTTTTTATAAAAAAAAATAAAATAATAATAATTAATCCATTCTTGTTTTTAAATTAGAACTTATGTCAGGCATTGGTAAAGTTCAATTTTTTTAACTATTTTTTTTTCTAATTTAATTAAAATTACTTTTTAAAATAACTTCGCTGTTTATGGTTCACCACAAAACATGGCAATAAACACAACTAACTTTTCGACAAATCAATACCTTTTGATTTTTATCAATACGCACCAAAAATTGATAATTTTATAAAAACAGAAGACAGCAATAAAATTTTTGTTAACAAGAATACACATTAAATTTCGATATAATTCAGTAAAAGAAAATAGTAAATGCTATATTAAATATAACACAATCTTTTAGGAAAGGGTGCAAAACTGAAAATTTTCGAAAACTGAAAATACGTGAATTCTAATATTGTCCCGTATGCTTTTGTATAGTGTTACGTGAAACAAAATGATATGATTTTGTCTGTTACATTGAAAAGAGCTCCAGGGTTTTTGTTGGAACAGTTTTGTTAACTGTATTACTACATGTTCTGGAATGTTTGGATTGGACTGCAACGAAATTTGAACATTTTTTTTCATAGTTTAGGAGATTTTTTTTTTTTTAAATCTTAAGCTCCAAGAAACGTATACCTCAAGAAAGTAGCGATTAAACTAAATGTTATTCATAAAAAATTTCAGAAAACTTATTAAGCATATGTTTTTCTAACAGGTAAACATTTTGCGCAATCTCTATATATATATATATAAGAGGCTTTGTCGTGACTGACAGAATCAACGCAGAGCAAAAACTACTGATGATAGAAACTTGAAATTCGGAATTTAGATTTTAAACGCGATGTAGGTAACCACTAAGAAAGGAATTTCAAAAAATGTAACCCCTCAGGGGTTTAAATGGCGAAATGATCGTTTAACTCTAATAGACACCTAATTTTGCACTTCGAGAACAAAAAGGCCTAATTTGGACTCATTTTAAAGATCTTGATATGGAAAGTTTAACTCGAAAGCCCCTATGGCCCGTCGAAAACCATGTTTTAAAGCCGAAAAATGAAGCGTTCACGACGATTAAGCAATTTTTTGTTTCGGCGGTTTTAGTGAACTCTCTACATTGCGCATCTCCCTCTGTTCTACCGAGCCGGCAGCTTCCCCCTCCAACATTCCACCTATAGGAAGCTCCGATTCTACTAAATCTCCTTAACATCAGTTAACATATATTAAATCAATACCAAGATAATGATCACAGAATTGATTTTAAAGGCTCGCGGGCAAAGCTAGTAATTAAATAATTTATTTATTATATTGTTTTACCATAAAATCATAAATAATGAAATAATCCATAAAAAAATAAAAAATATTATGGGATCACTGCAGGCATGTACCCTAAAAGATCCGATCGGCCCATTATTTTAAGTTTAATCGGAGAACATAAAAGAAAAAAAAAAAAGCACATCCAGATCGAATAGAGCAACCTTTTTCGAAATCAGTTAAAAAAAAAAAAACAACACTATCTACTGCCCATTCAAAGTCTATTAGTTAACATACAACACATTCAAAGAGTCTATTAGTAAACTTAGAAGCTGCTAGATGCTAATTTTTTGGCATAAAAATACGTGATAGTAGCAGTAGTTAAAAAACACAGATCTGTTTGAGCACAACGTTCACAGCAGAGATTGTTTTAGTAGCACTGAGGGAGCCCACAGTACAGATCTGAGTGAGTAGTGGTGAAGGGCTTAAGAAAAAATTATGATGACTTGGCGGGTACTACTAATATTTACCTCTTGTTTTACCCAAGCGTACATTATGGGAACTAGGCCAAAACTGAGTTTACTCGTTTCTGAGCCTTCATAATCTTCAATTTGAAATTGCTTTTCAAGTAAAATGACATCCTTTATTATTTTTTGACATTTCTGGATACCCTTTAAAGGAAAAAAATAGGTTAAAATAAATTAATATAAAAAAAAAGTTAATCATTCTAAACTTAGATTAGCTTACTTCTTGAAGTGAGGGTGTAAGTGTTTTAAAGGAAATAGGATAGTGGTCACTGTTATTGGATCGGCACACAAGAAAGGAAAGCAGTGCTGCTACTTCTTCAGGTTCCATATTGACTAGAATATTTTCGACAAGAAGTTCACAAACCACAAGTTCATACTTTCCAACACGTGCTGCCATATACCCCTTAATCTGAACTGAAAAATATGTAATAATTAAAAATCAGAGAATAAAGAGAATGAAAAAATGAATAACAGTGAAGGAATATTCCACTGTGTCACTATTTCGGGTTTTTTTATTATACAGCAGACTCCCGATTATCTGTGGTATTGGGTGGCACGGCAACCGCGGATAAACCAATTCCACGGATAATCCTTAAATTTTCAAAAGTCAACAAAACAATTTAAATCAAACCAAAATGTTTATTTATAGATATTACATATAAATTATAAAGTTTTATCACTCATTGTAAAATAAAATCACGAATCACAAAACAAGCTATGTAACTGCTAAGGCCAAGTTGACAAAACTGACGTTAACGAGAAAATGATTTGAATAGTGAGGTAACCCCTCTTAGTTGAATATTTAATTATTAAACAAGCAATTTCTGTTTTTGTGGGGGAAACTGAATTTTTATTTGTCTCAGTTAGAGGCTTGTTCATGTTTCACCTAACGGGAAAGTGTATACGCGATTGTAGAAATGTAAATTAACAGAAATTGCTTGTTTAATAAACTTTTTTTCGTTCGTGTTTTTCGTCGTAACATTTAACTCATCTACCGCTAGAATAAAAAAAAATTCTAGAAAGGCCGCGGATAATCCGCAAAGTGGATAATCGAGAGTTTACTGTAGATCCAACTATATATTCATATATACTTTTTATTTTTCATTGGTGCAACGTTTCGGACTTTTTTGTCCATTTTCAAATACCTAAAAAAATTGTTTTCATGCTATAAAAATCAATGTATAAATTACATTTCTTCATATTTACACATAAAATCAATCTATAAGCAAAAAAAAAAAAAACAAAATAACAACATATAAAAAAAAAAAAAATAGTTGGATGTATAATAATAAAACCCGAAATAAAAGACACATAGTGGAATAAATAGGAAACATCAAAAGAAAGTCGATGAGAAGAAGGAATAATTTTTCTATGGTTACTAAAGATGTGATGGATCGTTATAAATGTAAATCCAAAGATATTTGTCACATTCCAGAAGCAGTAAGTTCGTTTATGTTCCTTTGTTTTGTATAATGTTTGCACTTGCAGTAACATTTTAACATAACGCTTAAAATGGAACAATAAATCACAAAGCACAGAAAGATTTCACTTCTCGGAATGAAAATATTAAGAGCAACAAGGAGGAATGGCCATGTCAGCGAGGATTGAGGGGTTTGAAATGAAGTAAATGCGTTGTGTACTAAGAGCCAATTTTGTTTAAATTCAAATTTTATTAAAATCAACTACTTTTATAAAAGATGAATATGCTCAAAGATGTTTTACTAAAAAAAGTTCGTCGAATAAAAAAATTGAACAATAAATATTCAACAGTCAATTTAATCCTACATAAATAAACTTTCTCAAGTCTATTAAATAAGAAATGATTTAGCTTACCAGTATCTGAATCATCAATGTACCCTTTCTCTTTCAACAATGCCTTTTTATTTTTAAAATCAGGATAAAGAATCATGTTTTCATCAGACAAAGACTGTCTAAGAATTTTTACTTTTTCTTCAGCCTGTTTCCATCGAAAAACTTTCTTGAACTAAAAATATAATTTTTATATTAATAGAATAATATAATTTTTTCTTCATTGTAGAATATAAATGAGTCTGAAAGCGAATTTGATTTTTTCAAGGAGATGGGTTGCTGGCCCAAATCCTAAACCCCCAACCTGGAGGACCAGGGATTTGATTGCCAGAGGCCTCACTGAGGAGGACAGCAGAGAAAGGGACGTCAGGAGAAATTCAGTGATGAGTACTGGAATGTGACCGTTGTTGCAAAATCCGAAATAAATAAAAAAAGAATATAAATGAGAATATATTTATACTAGTAACTTAAGAGACTAAACTGTGTTTTAAAAGCTGTTCCATCACTCTATCAGTAGTCCCACTAAATCTTAGCCATTGGTCAACAATTTTAGAATCAACAAACTTTTTATCTGATTTACCCCCCATTGCTGGATATACTTTTAAGCTCATGGCCCCTAAGAATGACAAAATATGTAAAATATGGGTTTTCTTAATTAGAAAAGCAATTTCACTTAGGAACTGAGAAATGTAGCAAAATCCAAGAAAATCGCCATTTAAAAGTGACACAATATCATGTCCCGGACACTGTGTCCCCCTCAAAAAGTCTCCGACAGTTTGAATAGATGTGTTGGCACAGGGAAGTAGTATCCTAATCGACCAGACATAAGGCTGCAGTCAGCCACCGGTCCTCCGGGGGAGAAGGAACATAAAACTAGTTACCAACTCTGGAAGACGGAACTTGGCGGGATGGCTGAGTGGGCAAACGTGTTAGAAAATATGCATTGCCCTGTAAAAATATGGTTGGGAACTCGCACATAGCAAGTTCAAAACCCGAAGCCAGGGGAAATTTAATAATATTCTGCAAGAAAAAAAAACAACAACTTAAAAGCATCCTATAATTCAGCATGAGATCAAAGCACACCAAAAATACTAAAAATAAAATGGAGCATATTGCAAATTACACGAGGCATAACGTTGCATTGCACCATAATAATAAAACTTATCTTCAGAGTTAAAAAGAATAAACTACAAAAAAACTCAGAGAGAAAAATAAATTGGACAAATACTAATTTTAGAAACAGTCAAACCAATTAAAATATAAAAAAATTCTATTAGTAAATAACAAATTAGTTTATCTAGTTATATAAATTAGTAGGGTGAATATATTACACTGTTGAGCACAAGAGGATTGTATCGGATCGGATACTTTTTGAGCTGGTCAAGCAGTGTCCACATTTCTGAAACGCTAAGACAAAGATCGAAACTTTCAAATCTTTGATTTGTTTCATTGATTTCTGTCGTCTTGCCAATAGATGCCCATAACTGACTCGCTATTTTGTCTCCAGCTTCAGATATTTTGTTCCTATAATAAAACATTTATATATATTATAATTTTATATTTTTTGATTTAATATTAATTTACAATAATTTATTTTTTTCTCAGGAATAACGATATGAATTACATTATTCGTCTTAAGGCAATAAAAAAAAATATATTATTTAAAAGCCTAGATCATAATCATGTAAAGGTTTTTTAAGCTACTTTATATGAGTTATTGAAGTTATATAGAACATTAATAATGAATCTTTTTTTACTCTTTTCATTTTTTTTTTTTTTTTTGCTATAAGAATTTTACAACTTTCTATTGATTACTTTTGTTTTGAAATGAAAAAAACCAAAGGTATAGACAGAAATTTGAAAAAGGTTGCAAAATTTTTATAAAACAAATACCACATTCTCCTAACCTAATAAATATATCATTCATGTTTGGGCTAAAGTGCTTAAGTCATCATAAAAAGTTTTTTTTGTCTCATCTTAAAATTCATAATGTACTAGCTAGGGTGCCCGGCTTTACTCTGGTAGTTGTGTGGTAGATTTAAAAACAAAAAAAAATTAACACCTTCTTGAAATTCGGTTTTAACTTGGTATTAATATTAAGATTCGAGATCTGCAGAGTCCGCCCAAATAAGAGACCCTATATACTTTATGAGGGATTGAAAATGGTAAAAGAAAAATTAATTTTACGGAAATGAAGGCACAATTTCTTTACCATATTTCTTTTTATCCTGAACTATAAAGGGGTGATAAAATCTTATTAAAAAAATGCTGAAATAGGAGTTAGCCATTTTGTCAACTGGAAGGCTCATCAAACATAGTAAAGTAATCAAACCAACTTCTTTTTTATAACTACAATAAGAACACTTCAAACTTTTTGTTTTCAATTTATATTCAGTCAAGTTATCTCTGTTCAAAGAAATGTTCACTCATATTGCTCATATATTGATTAAATGTAATGTGTTGACCAACTAGCCTTTTTATGTGAAAATTAATTTGTTAAGGAATCCAGTTGGTTTTCTAATTCATTGCAGAGATGTATCATGATCTTTTTTTTTTTTTAATGCAAAGAAGGAATTACTTATTTATGCTTAATTTTTTAGTAATTTAAAAAGAACACTGAAAAAATAAAAAATTCACTAACCCGTAATGACATGGTGCTAGAGGCTTAAAATTCTGGTCCTTTTCTATTAAATTTTACACCTTAAAGATAAAAATGGAAACCTTCACGGTTAGGGGCGGTACTGCTACACGACGGCATAGCTTTCTTGATAGTAAGTGCAGTAGTTTTTGAGCCTTTTCGGCACGCACATTGTACACTTTGCTTTATAATATATATATCGATTATAAAGAACAGTCTGTTGAAATAATATAGTTTCATTTATTATTCAAGAATAAAGAAATACAAGCAAATAGAGTTTATGATGGTTTTTAAAAGCTTCGTAAATCGGTTTTTAGGCTTCAAATTCGATAACTTAAGTCCTTTTGCCCAAACACCAGTGGTACGTAATAAAATATATTTCAAAACTCTGACCTGAAACCTGGTCGAGAACTAGATTGATTCAAATACTCTTGAATCTGATTTTTCTGTAATTTTAAAGTTTCTTTGCAGACTGCGACTATTTCTTGAGGTTTAATAACTAATTCAACATAATCATTAGGACCGCAAAGGATGTCCTTTTCCGAGGGCAAGTTGTCCATAAAAGATACTAACCGGTACCATTCTCCTAACTGCTCTTGATCCATTTCCATTCCAACCTGAAATCAAGAATATACAAAAATGCTAACAAAAATTAACTATAGACTAATAAAAATAATAATCCTAATTTCAATTTGAAATTGGCCGTACTGAGGTAATATCCCTTGTGTACTGAATATCTTGGTCCAGGATCATTACTTTGTACACAAATCTGATGGAAGGTTCCTTATGCGGCATAACATCTAATAGCAGTGCTGTTCTATTTATATATTGGGCAGTACATATTTTTAACAATCTTCCAGCTTGTAGATCTTTCAAAATTTTTCCATTGACAATCATCTGCAACTAAACAAAAAAAAATAAAAATAATATTAATAATAAAATAAAATAAGAGGGTAACGCTTTAAAAATAACTTTTTTGTAAATTAATAATATAAAATAGAGTACTGGTCATCATTATTGCACCTTTATAAAAAACTTATATGTCAACAATAACAAGTTGTAGGAAAATTAAGGTTTGTTGAATTTTTTCCTGATTACTGGTTCGTTCCTTTTGTGGAATTTATTAATGTTACCATTTACTGAAATATCTTCAATAGCTATTTCCTTCTATATAATAAAAAAATTGCAAAAAGCTTGGCAATTTCAACAGAATAACCTTCCATAACATACTTGAAACTTAGTCAAAGTATGGCCAAACTCGGAAAATATACCTGCGAAGAATTTTCACTGGATTTGGCACATGTAGATCAATCACTGAAAACTTCATCTGCATTACAGTTTCCAAATTGTTAACGGGATTAATGCTGGTTAAAAAACTTAATTGGGCCAAGCATGTCAAAAATAAAACTACTAGCAAAGCCCTGAAATGCTTAAGAGCCTCTAAAAGGGAACTGGTTCAAAAGTTGGGGACTATATTTTTCAAGTAGGTTTTTAAGTAAAATTTAAAATTTTGATCGTCTGCTCCAAACAAGAAAGAGTAAAAAAAAAGATTTGAAATTAATAAAAAAAAAAAAAAAATTAACATTTTTTTTTCAAACAGAAAAGTAGCAGCAATAATTAATTTAGCAACTTACCCTTAAATCTTTCCATTTATTGATGAAGGCATGGGCATAAGTATAAAATTTTATCATGTAATCAACGTCAATATCACTGACATCATTTCCTACTTTCTTCTTAAGGGTTCTTTCAAATTGTTCAGCTTCAATTAAATCTTTCCTATTTTATAAAAATAATAATAATGAGACCAAAAAAATATTAAAAAAAAAAAAATTATGAAAGAAAGAGAACTTTATATTACTCCACGAATTTCTTCTTGAGCTGGCCCTGATTTTCACAGTAGCTGCTAGCCATCATGCTTTGAACTGTCAGCATTCCGCTCATGGTCAATGTATTCAGAATCATACGATAAGACAATCGAAACTTTGAAATCAGCTTCGAAGGGTTACCTGAAATGGATTAGCCATTTAAAAAATTTAGCCAAACACAGATGAAAAATTCATGCATCAATCAATAATGTTTAGAACTCTTTTTCAAAGTAAATTTCCAAAATATGGTACAGGATTCCAAAAAATCTGTACACAACAATTTTTTTAATTTAATTTTATAATACATAGTAAGGTCCATAAGTTTCCGGCCTGTCCTGCTTCCCCTCCTTCAAACCTGCCGGGACCTGCACGCCTATGCAGGTCCATGCCTGCTCACTCCATACCCATCGCCCGCACTGCCTCAGTCTTGTCAGTCAGTGTCCAGCCTTGAAGGAAACTCCCCATTTTTACAATGTTCAAACTCGGTAATTAAATTCTTTTGTAAAGAGGGTCTTAGGGGCAAATTAAAGAGCGCTTGGATTGTGTATACGGGCAGTCCTTCCCCTCGTATTCCACAGTGAAAGAATGGGCAAAATTATTTAAGTTAGGGAGAGAAAGTCTAGAAGATGACCCACGTCCCGGTCGCCCATTGGAAGGTGTCACTTCTGAAACAATCTAACTTGTAGAATCTGAATTGCTGTCTGACCGGCGACTAAAAACCAAGGAAATAGCAGCAAGGTTGGGGCTTTCAAAAAAAAGTGTTTCAAAGATCATCAAAGAACATTTGCATATGAACAAGGTTAGTGCAAGATGGGTTCCAAAAATTCTTTCAGCTGCTCAAAAACAGCAACGAGTTCACAGCTGCGATAAATTTTTACACAAGTATTTTTTGGACTCCATTGTAACTGGGGATGAGACAGTGGTTCTATGTATTATGACCCACTCAGCAAAAGAGAGTCCATGGAATGGAGAAGACCAGGAGAAGTGCCTCCTTAAAAGGCAAAAGTCA
Organism: Aelia acuminata; assembly: GCA_911387785.2. Taxonomy (NCBI): domain Eukaryota; kingdom Metazoa; phylum Arthropoda; class Insecta; order Hemiptera; family Pentatomidae; genus Aelia; species Aelia acuminata. The sequence continues at coordinate 36,750,370 of OU426979.1, read as the reverse complement.
CGCAGTCAACAAAAAAGGTAATGGCCACAATTTTTTGGGACTGTAAAGGAATACTACTGATAGATTTTAAAGAAAGGAATACCACAATGAATGGTGAGTATTATGCAGCCCTACTTCACCAGTTACGAGACGCCATTAAAGAGAAGAGGCGAGGGAAGTTAAGCAGAGGTGTCCGCCTCCGCGACAATGCCCCTGTCCACACAGCATTGATTTCCAAGGCCGCTGTGAATGACTGTAGATTCCAAGAAATCTCTCATCCACCCTACAACCCAGACTTGGCCCATAGCGATTTCTATCTTTTCTCAAAGTTAAAATCTGACCTTCGTGGAAGGCGATTTAACACCTATGAAGAGCTCCAAGCAGCAGTGGAAGAACATTTTTTTAACAAAGAAGAAAATTATTTTTTTCATGGTATAGAAATTTTGCCAAAGCGTTGTATTAAGTGTGTTGAACTTAGAGGAGAATATATTGAAAAACAGTAAAACCATTTTTTTTCTTTCACCTTTCCTTCTATCCCACCTTACTACCTATTTCATACAGTCTTGTATCTAAGTCTCAATGGTAGGATATGACAAACCACATTTGTAGTGTAAACTAGTCACATTGCACTCATATATGATCATTTTATAAAAATAATACAAATGATTCATTATATTTAACCATAAGTTATACTCACCAAACATTAGGGTCTCCAAGTCATGACGAGCGATTAGCTCAGATGGTTTAGCTAAAATGATGACGTTTCCAGCTGAATCCTTCCCACGCCGACCAGCTCTTCCCGCCATCTGAATATACTCCGCAGGGTGAAGGAGCCTTGTCTCATTACCATCAAATTTCCTAATCGAATGGAATAACACAGTTCTAGCAGGCATGTTGACGCCCATTGCAAAGGTTTCAGTAGCAAATAATAACTATTGACAGAGGAAAAATATTAATATTTGTATGAAAAAGTACAAATGAAGCCCTGCATTATTGCATTGCAACATAAATTATAATATAAATAATGTGGATTAATTAATCTTCCCTAGAAGATTAATAGCTCCTAATCTCATGCTGCATCATTTTCATTGTTTCAAATTTATTTTCTTTCTTTCTTTTTTTTTTTTTTTTTTTTTTTTAATAAAAAACGAATATGTTTTGCAAATTCCAACTTTCACACAAGCTTTGATTAAAAGGGCTTAATACAGTATAAACATTCCTGTATTGTCAATTCTTACTACTGAATAATGATTGTAATTTTACAATATATATTTTAAACTCTTGAGTCTTAAGTATTGATGTCAATTCTAGTATTGAAGTCTTCTATTAAAAGTTCGAAACTTCCATTTTTCAGATAGGAAATAATTTCCCATACTCTAAATATTGTCAAGAAGTCTTTAATTATATGATGAGAAGGAAATTATATACATTTAATATATTTGCCAAAAGTTAAAAAATTGAATCATGATTCGATATTGCAGATGTTAGTTACACAAAGCTGAACTATATGACGTACAATGCGAAATATGAACCACAATGTGATTAAAAGGTTATTTGCATACCATTCAATTTTAATTATATTATAGCGATTCGGTTAGAAAATACTTAAATAATTAATATTCATTTAGTTAGTAACATTGATGTGCTATTTCACCAATTATAATTATTGATGAGGATTAAATCAAGGCTGTGCATAGAAAATAAGAGGAAGCTGAAATAAAATTATATCGTTGAGACTCTACCTTCATTAAAATGATTTTATTTCATTCCAATCTTCCATTTAAGTTCAATTGAGGATAAAATAGAAATTCGTATGATCCAGTTTATTTTATCCAAAACCAACTGGTTCTTTTTCGATTGTTTACATTGAAGCCTCAGTATAAAACTCATCAAAAGGAACAAAACAAAACATAATTAAAACAAATAGTTGACTAAAGTGATAATATTTTTACCTTAACTTTACCTTCTTGAAATAAGACTTCCACTATCTCTTTCATTATAGGTAATATGCCAGAATGGTGAACCCCAATGCCTTGTAACAATTGACTTTGCATAATTTTTATCTATGCAAAAAAAAAAAAAAAAAAAAAAATCAGTGAGAAAAATTAAATATTCTGGAACTATGTACCAAAGAAATAACATTTATTCAAAATTAAGGATATTTTTTTAGAATTAAGTTTTAAAATTAATTTTAAAAAAATTCTGTTATACCTAAATACCTTTTAAAATTTGATTGATTCAAAAAATTTATAAATATAAATCCATTAAAAAAAATAACATAAATTATGATGTAGCTAGATTTTCACCCTCTGTCTAGATCAGGTTAGTTAAGTAACTGTAAGATAACCCGTCCTTCCAAAGTTGGAGTACAAAAGCGATTTAATAACTCATACAAAGCAACAATGACATAAAGAAAAATCAATTACTACCTCACATGAGTTAAATTAAAATTCAATCGGTCTAATGAAAAGGGGTTACCCCCAATTTTTTTACAAAATTTGGTGGATCTAAAAGTGGATAAAAAAGTTCTAAAAAACATTTTGGTGGATTTGGTAATGAGCCTAATTCCAGAGTCACAAGGCATCGTGACACTGAAGAGAACATGAAACAACTAAATAATCCTTTTGTGAAAAAAAAATGGAGATGACCACTTTTAGAAATGACCGATTCATCTAATTTACTGAAAATAGAGCAGAAAAATACCAAAGGACGCGGGTTCGCGTCCCACGGTAGCCCTAGAATTTTTTAAAGGAAGTAAAAAATCTTTAGCTATGCCATTCCTTGGATAGGATGTATAATGGAGGTTCCGAGCTTGTGCTATGTCAGGTACTCTTTAAAGATCCCTATCCTAATTATACCTGGATAGGCAAAATAGCCTTAGTAGTATACCAGGTCTGCAAGTTTAAAATGTCGTTTATTTCTTAAAATAAATACACAGTAATTTAAAAAAAAAGTATAATATATTTTATTCAAAGTACTGGCCCTCGCTTTCTACACATTTTGTCCATCTCTCGGGCAATTTATGGATACCATTCCAAAAGAATGCTTCATCTTTATTTGAAATCCATTCATCGAGCCATTTTCTTACATCCTCCAAATTGTTAAAGTGTTGCTCAGCCAATGAGTGTCCCATCGATGAGAAGAGATGATAATCAGAAGGCGCCAGGTCAGGTGAATACGGCGGGTGGGGTAGGAGTTCCCAACCAAGCGAAGAAATCGTTTCCTTAGTCAATCTGGCTGAATGTGCAGGAGCGTTATCATGCTGAAGAATGACTTTGGCGTGCCTGTGAGCCCATTCTGGGCGTTTTTCGATCAATGCGTACTCAAATTGATCATTTGTTGTCGGTAGCGGTCGGTATTGACTGTTTCGCCGGGTTTGAGAAGCTCGTAGTAGACTACTCCCTTCTGATCCCACCACACACACAGCATTGTCTTCTTCCCAAAACGATCCGGTCTTGCACTCGATGTGGATGGTTGTCCTGGCGTTACCCATGATTTTATTCGTTTGGGATTCTGAAAATAAATCCATTTTTCATCGCCAGTTACAACTCGATGCAAAAAAACCCTTTCTTTCGTGGCGTAAAAGCAGCATTTCGCACACAGTTTTTCGTTTTTCCATCTGTCGTTCGTCCAATTCATGTGGAACCCATTTTCCAACCTTTTGAATTTTTCCCATAGCTCTCAGGCGATCGGAAATGGCTTGCCTAGTGACATTCAACTGTTCTGCCATCATTTGTTGGGTTTGGGTATTGTCTTCGTCTAATAAAGATTGCAATTCGACGTCCTCAAACTTTTTTGGTCGATTTTCTCGTTTTTTATCAGTAACATCAAAATCACCACGTTTGAAACTTTGAAACCAACGTTCACATGTCTTGACGGTTGGAGCAAGATCGCCATAAGTCTCAACAAGAATTCGATGACATTCAGATGCCTTTTTCTTTTGATTGAATAAGAAAATCATGACATGCCGCAAATGCTCTTTATTTGGCTTGAAATTAGACATTTTTAACACCAAAGAAAGGTATGATACGTCCACGTAAACGACTTAAAAACAACTGACTTTTGTAAACAAATGACTAACAAACAAAATAGCGTTTTGAGATAAGCAAATCCTTCAATAGGCTAAGAGCGCATTCTATTGGAATTAAAACGACATTTTAAACTTGCAGACCTGGTAAAGGGACATTAAACAAACAAACAGAACAAAATATATACTTAATTTATTAATATATACAATAATTTATTAAGTATTCAAAAAATGCTCAACAGTCTTCTATAAACTACTACAATATCTGATATTTTTAATATCCTCACTATAGTAGGTTTCAGAGGAAACAAATTTTTGGAAGATCATTTATCTTTATTACAAACATTTCATATCAAATTACATCAGCCCATGATCAAATATCCGATTCGAAGATAATAAAATTTTCTTTTATTATCTACTAGTTTTAATTTAAAGAACACTTCTATCAAATGCGATGAATACTAGAGAAAAAATAGACCTTTATCAATAAGTACAAGTTAATTGGCATATACCTGAGGTAGATCCTGATCAACTTCATCAAGTTTTTCAACTTGGCTTTTGATGAATCTATGGATGAATGATTTTTCTGATTTTGTTGTAAGATCAATAGTTCTCAACCTGTCAGCGAAGACATCACATTTTTTTCTGGAAAAAACAAAAACCACTGCTGGTAGCCAATCTCGCTTCTGAAGAAAAGAGACAACAGAAATCCACAGAGTTTGATCCTGAAAAATAAACACTTTTATGAAATTATACATTGTAATTATAAACAAATTCAGCAATGCATCAGAATAAGAAATTCAAGAAAATAATTGCTGATTAATAATTTTTGAAAAAGAACCTTTTGATAATAAGCACTAATATTTACTAAAAAATCTTTTAATGATAAAATATTGAATGATAAAATTTAGGAAACTATGTAATATCATATTTAAGTGTACTCACATCTTATTTAAATTCAGTAACTAAAAGAAAATAAATGAATATGTAAGTAATAAATTTCTTGACCTTGGGACCAAAAGCCTACCTTATACAGTAAATATCATTGAAGCAACAAACGGATGTATTAATACAATGCTTGTAAATAATATTGCTTCAATATGTAAATAAATAATAGTAAATAGTATTACTTCAATATTTCCCCTTACACAATCAATATTATTAATTCAATATCAATATTGTTTCAATAATATTGACCATAAGGTAAGTTTAATGAAGCTAAGTATGGTCACTTACCTTTTTCCTCTACTACCTCATTAATTTTCTGCCTAGATTCAGGTATATTACACCATTCTAACATCTTTAAATTTGAAAAACCCAACATCGAATAAAAATGTTTCTTTCATTTGGCATCTGTGAAATCACAATCTACCAACCAGCCAATGTGTCCTTAGTTCGCTCAAATGACCCATTTCAGGTTTACTAATTCTAAATTCAATATTAAATCTGAATGATAGTGTGGTGGACAGAAGACAAGATAGACGTACGCACCCACCCATCCCTACCCAGAGTAGTGAATAGGAAAACTTGTATTAGACTAACTGCGCTGCCCGGAGGAGTTGAAGTCCACTCTGGCGTTGCCGTGGTAAACTGCGGAGTAACGTACGTCCAGCTGTGCTTAGTTGATCTCCTCTCCTCACTTCCCCTGTCTGCTACCTTGTCTATGTCTTTTTCCCAAATTGATAGATCTTTTTTCTCATTCTTTTCTCTTTTTTCTCATCCTGACTAGCTCTGGTAAGCCAAGCCTATGTAGGCTTTGCCAGGCACCTATCCCCCTGCTGTGTCAACCGGGTTATCATTTCCTTTCCTGACTCACTGTTGTTAGCGAGACGGTCCCCTGGTCCCCCCCCCCCCCCCCAAGCTGTGTTAAGCAGTTTCCTATCCTTCTCCTTAAACCTCTACCAACTAGGAGCTACCACAACAAAATTATATCCCAACCTTCTGAGACGTATAATAGATAAAAACGGTTGATTAATGTTTCTTTGTTAATAATTACCTTTCAAAAATATTTCCATTATACCAACAGGACAAAAAATAGAAAAGCATACCCTTTTTTCTGAAGAATCTGAAGGATTATTGTTAAAAGGCTTAGGCTTTGAAACTGATCCTCTTTTCCATTCTTTTTCTTCTTCGGCTCTTTTTAACATCTGTTTTTTCCTATTTTTACGCTCCTTTTCTTGATTTGCTTTCATGGCCATTTCAGCTTTACCATATCTATAAAACATTATTTATAGATTAAAAAAAATGATTTATAACCAAAAGTTTTTTTTTTTTTCTAAATAGAATCTTTACATCTTAAAGGCTTCTAAATAAAACTCATTAAACATAAGTTTAATATTTTACTCAAATATATCAACTGATTACAAGTGTAACATATTTATTCAGGATTTTCTAGTTTTGAGATATTATAACCGAAAATCAAAGCAAATAATTAACTTCAACGTTTCATACAATTCATCATTAAAGAACATTTTTAAAAACAAGCAAAATCCCTATTTCCATAACATTAGAAAACAAAAAAAATTCATATTGAAATATCTCAAAATTTCAATAACCAAAAATCACTTGCTGTGTTTCACTTGTAAACCAACAGTACCTGTATTAGAAATGATGTTTTTATGTAGATAATGATCTATATAGTACTTTTATTCTTATATACAAAACATTTAAAATTGCATCTATTAAATATCTTATTATTATGGTTTGTTTTTATATTGTAATTAATAATTATTTATGAAATATAGTATCCTTGTATTGTCTTCAAGGTCAGTATCCTAGTAATGCTCTCCATTTGTTTGTTATAATTGATAACAAAACTTGACACACTTTAAATTTAGTGCCAAAGCAGAAGTAGGTATGGCTTATTTAAGCTACGCCCTCAGGTAAACTTCTTATATCCGAGCTATAATATAATGCTAACCTAGGCATAACATCGGCCTTTCAGGACTAGGAAGGGGAGTTGGTGGGGATAGTAGTTTGCATAAGCACCAACAGATAAAGACGCTGTTACCAGCTGTCAAGCTCAGAAGGGGCATCGGGAAACTAGTACCTATTGTTTAATACTATTGTTGAATTGAATGAAATATTACAAATAAAAAATCAAATGTAATGCACGCAAGTCACAACTTTCATTTACCTACCTACCTGATAGTAGAAATCGACGACTTTTGTTAAATTTGTAAAAAGCATTTAGCCGCTTTACAGGGAACAGTTTTCAACTTTTATTTGTTTGTTATAATATAATTTGTTATAAAGAGTACTATAATAATTGAAAAACTTGACATTCGTCAGTACTTTTCGAATTTTCATTATTTAGATTTTTTAAGGGGACAATTTCGATGATGAAACCTACCTGAAATTAATGAATACTTGAATCTCATTAAACATGATGAATTTAAGTGAAATCTTTAGTCTGAAAAAATCGTAAAAATGTGCAGAATAAAATCCCACCTCCGGTATCTCAATTTTGAAGAAATCGCTACCACATCAAGGGCATACACCCACCTCAAATACTTAATTTCAGTTTAACACGATTTATCGTTTTTGAACTAGCCTGATAAACTACATACCATTTCACGCGACTTGGTTGTTTGGAGTCAGGGGACCCCTTGTATGTATTTCTGTTCAAAAACAGAAGCCTAAATTTTTCAGGATCACAATACTTTCCCATACTATATATTTCACATATACGTAAGTGAATCCGGGTCATTGCACTCAATTTTTGGGTCGGGAAAGCCGAGCGTGTTGGAGCGTGACCCACTTCAGCACGCTCGAGCTGAACTGCGACGGTTCAAATCTGGAATAAATCTCGACCTTCCTACCATGGTTAGGATAGTCAAGTTTTCAATAAATATTTATGGATCAATCTTAAATTTAGTAAATTTTTTTATAGTTTTTGCTTTGAAGATTCTATTAATTTTTAAGGAGAAAATAAGAAAGGGTTTGGAAATAAATGAGGAAACGTGACGGTCGAGAAACATACAAGACGGGATGCTAGACCTCCCATAAAGAAATTCTCAAAATTATAAAAAATGTTCTCATACCATATCAAAATATGAATAATTAAAACTCACTCAGTAATCAGAAAAGGTCCGTCACCATCTTTAACAAGGTAAGTATCACCTGGACTAGGACCCCCTGTTCCCGTGTATATATAATGTTGTAGTGGAACTGGCCTGTGATGTGTTGCACAAACCATCACCTGATCAAAATAATTCAATGCAGTTTTACAAAATAAAAGATATAATGTTTTTTTTAACTACAATTTAAATGAAAAAGTAATACTTTTCGTTGTTTTGTTCGTCCAACCCAGTTCGCGAACTCAAGAGTGTTTGGTACAGTAGCAGATAACATTACTATTTGAACCTGGGGTGGTAACAGAATCAGAACTTCTTCCCAAACATGTCCTCTCTAAAAATGATATCATTTTAGTATGACCAGTAATATTAAGGCTTAAATTATAACTTTGTTAAAAAAAATATTTTTTCTACACTTTCCCAAAAATAAAATTCCAGAACTGTTTCAGGATAGAAGGAAGCACTCACTAGCATATGCATTATACTATGTGAAGGGACTATAATATTTTAAATATAATGTATAATATAAATATGTAATATTTTAAAGAGAATAGAATTTATGAGAGTGAATATTCAAAATTAAAAAAAAAAGAATTCTATACTATTATTATTATTATTATAAATCATAATAGGCTTTAAATTAAGAAAATTCAAAATAAGCCAATTCCACATGTTAAGGAATAAATATAAGGCGTGTTAAACCAGCATAAAAGCATAAATACTAAGTAATAATCAATAAATAAAAAGCATGTTAAAATATTATTTCAAAATTAAAAAAAAGTATGTGATATCTTACCTCTGGGTCATTAATGTAGTGAACTTCATCAAAAACAACAAACTCTAAATCACGTATTTTTTCTGATGTGTTGTACAACATTGATCTCAAGATTTCTGTAGTCATGATCAAGCATTCTGCATTTTCATTTAATTGAATATCTCCAGTTATGAGGCCAACGGAACCAAATATACGCTTAAAATCGGCATATTTTTGATTTGATAGTGCTTTGACAGGAGATGTGTAAACAGCCCTTGAAGTGATAAAATAGAAAACACTGATTAGGATTGACAAAAATAACTTTTAGGAAGGAAACCTCCTAACATTCCTTAATCAACCTCCTCTTTCGATATCGAAGTCGGTTAAAAAAGGAAATCAATGAATACATAATTTAGTACTAATAAAAAAATTACTCTATTTAAAACTAAGCTCATATTGCTTGTCCAAATCTCACTAAAAATCACATTTTTTTTTTTTTTAAATTTCACAAATTATTTTTTAATTTTTCTCTCTCTCTGAATAAGACTGCTTACGGACTGTGGTTATGATGACTTGTGAAACATTTTAACATTAAGATAAAGAAGGCGACATATAGCGAAGGGAAAAGAGGAAACTTTATTTGGCTCTCCAGAAAAACCACTTTTTTTTAGTAAAATATTATGGATTTCAAATAAAGTCTAGAGTCTCTAAGAAAGCTATTTTCCAATATGAAGCAGGACAGAGAGTTTTTTTTTTTAAATAACTAGTGCAAGATGAACCTTGAGCAATGTAATTGCCTTCTATGAACTGATCCTAGAATAGGAATAACTAGAGACAGTGATAAGCTCACCATCAATCAATCCTAACTTCTCGGTATTTCTTTTCAACCAATAAAAATTTCAATCATTAGAGTAAAGTGGGTTTCCTAATCCAAGTGTGGATCAATGGTTTGATTTAAAAAAAGTTAAAAGCCTATAGCCTACAGAAATGTGATCATGGAGGTAAGGAATCCAGTATCTTCACATTTATGTTTTTAAATAACATTTATGTTCACAAAAGAATATTCAGTACTTTTCTGTTATAGTCACGCCCAGAGAAAATGTTTTTAATTTAGTTAGTACATTGCTTTAAATAAATAAAACACATTTTCTTAATAAAATCAATCTCTTGTCTGCACGTTTTTATATGACACCTCCATTTAATTTTACCTTTAAATGTTAACTTCATCCCAAGGTTATTTTTATATATTCTCATTTCAGGAATAATATTATGCTGTTGAAAAAATCTGACCGCAGTTTCCTCATCCAAAATATTTCTAAAAATATTTTTTAAATTATACTGATACTCAATCATATTTAACGTGATTAATTATCTAGTCAAAACAAATTATTCGGCACGGAATTGTTTTCTCCTGACAGTGTTGCTAGTAAGCGAACAGTTGTGAAATTAACTCTTAGTTACCTCCCTAGCAACACTGGCGATAAACCTGCTTCTCCTAAAAGCAATGTACTAACCAAATTAAAAACATTTTCTGTGGGTGTGACTATAACAGAAAAGTACCGAATATTCATTTAGTATTGCTATTTGTGCTACTGGCCGATCAAGTAATCATGTCAGGTGGAGCTAAAACTAGAAAAAATATAATGAATTTAATCAGACATTTTGGCATTTTTCATGAGATTTTGTACTAAAGGTGAGGGGGATATATTGTATTGTATGAACTTTAAAATTTAATAGTACTTTTGTTTAGGGGGGCCGGGATGGCCGAGTGGACAAAGGCGCTTGCAATAGGTAATCAAAGTTAAGCAACATCGAGCGTGGTTAGTACTTGGACGGGTGACCGCCTTATTAGGGTGACCACCCGCCAATAAATGCCCCGCACTCCAAGCCTACCCCCACCCCCCCCCCCCCGGGTATGTGAGACCTGTCAGCCTACTGGAGGCGACTCACACTGACCGGGCGAAGGAGTGATGTACCTTCCCCGTGTATCCCATCGAGAATCGTGGTGTGGTTTTCCAGGATATCAGTAACCACCCGGAGGTTTGGTACAAGGACGGTATGCTTCAGGGAAAGAAATATAGGTCCTCGGGGCCTGCCGACTCTGGGCTGCCATAATCCTTGGACCTAGACCAGTTTGTCACTGTCCTTGAACCAGAGAGAGCTGACGCCATCGGTGGGAAGGACACTGCCAAATTGGCCCCAATGGGATTGGTTACGGAGCTATGGGCAGTCTGCCGCTATACCATGGTGACCATGGCTTGCAGCAACACAAATATCTGTAAGAAGACCACACTGCGCGGCCAAAGGTCTCATCAGGCCTAATGCCAACCAAAAAAAAAAATTAGTACTTTTGTTTGTTTGTACATGGTTAGAGTGGATTTGCAAAATTGCGAGTCTTAGTAGCAAACAAATTCCTAAAAGATTGATAAACGATTCGCCGACTGGAAAACGTCTGAGGTAGGCCTAGGCAAAGGTGGAAGGATTGGGTGAAGGATGATCTTGTGATATTGGTTAGACGGGGAGAGGTGGATAGAGCTGTGGAGGGGAGCGATTGGCCTTCGGGTTCGTCAAGACTTTATTCTATTCTATTATTTTTGTTATGATGGCATGGGAATGAATATTAGTAATAATAATAATGGCTAAACGAATCTGAAGGTTCGATGCCAACACCACAGCTCTCTCCCTACACATCTTCATCCATCAATCGCCGTCCAGACCCAACTTCGACAGATATGCTTTCACTACTTGGATGTTTTTCAATCTGCCTCATTATTAATCTTTAATGAATATAAGGTCAAATTTACGAATGAATATTAGTATAAATTTATATTCTTCTGATAGTATTCACTATGACTTATCAATTATTTAATTAATTTTAAGTTTAATATCATTGAGGTTTTTTCGATTGTTTGGAATATTCATCATTGAGGTAGGATTTATGTTTTTTTTCATTCTTTCATTAATGACATCTAGAAGACAAGCTAATGGTAAAAAGATGGAAAAAGCTGAATAAATGGTTCAAAAGTAAGAAGTGTTACAGGATAAAAATCAATCTGATAAGGAGCCCATGACTTCAACACCTGATCCAGTTTTAGCTCAAAGATGGCAAAATTTGATGAAATGAATAGGAATTTGATAAGTCACAATAAATAATGGAAGCCAAGTATGAAAAATAAAAGAAAAAACAATCACGTCAGAATAAAACATGTAATCATGTCAGGTGGAGTGTGTGAAAAAAGAGAGCTAGCCATGTTGAAAAATGAAATATATAGAGTCCCTTTTATTTATTTTGTTTTGAATGGAAGGAAAAAAGAATCCTTTGAAGACACAACAAGAAGAACAGTACAACAAAATCAGAATTTATGAACGTATTTTTAGTATAATGAAGTTTTATCAGGAAATGAACATAAAGAGTAAAGTGTATAACTAGCTATCGAACAATGGTTACTAGAGCAGCACAAATAAACATATTAATTTATATTTATATTTTGTTTAATACTTAATAAGATAAATATATATATATATATATATATATATATATATTCATAGACATTTTTTGGGTCTATTTATTATTTCCCTCAACAACAACCACAGATACCTAAGTAAAAGAAAGGGACACTTCTTAATAAACAAACTGGAAAATATAAAATAAAAATGTGCCAACATAGTGGTATACTGGCATGTTTAAACTTTTCTACAGTATAAAATTCTAGGAAGACATTAGCCCTTAAAGGTGAACAGGTGAGGAATATAAACAAAAACTACTAGTGTTACCTACTTTTACTTTAAACAAAACAACACACCCTTAATAAATAAATAAATGAATAATGAAGTCTTAACGAGGTTTGATGCCGACACCACTACTCGCTCCCTGCACACCTCTATCCATCGACCGCCTTCCAGACCCAACTTCGATAGATCCACCTTAATGCAATCCTCCCACCTCCGTCTCGGCTTGCCGCTCGGACGTTTCCCATATTAATTTCTTCGGAATTCGTTCACTACTAAGTTTCTCAATTTTACACGCCCATTTTATTCGTCTTGCTGCTATCACATCAATTATATTTACTGGGTACAGTTCACTCATTTCGGCGTTGTGTAAGCGTCTAAAGTCTCAGGTTAGTTCATCCCTCTTCAGTCCAAATATTCTACACGTTACTTTATTTTCAAAAACTCTAAGCCGTTGCTCATCCCTCAATGTCAGCGGCCACGTTTCGCATCCGTAAAAGACCTTTGGAAGAATAATAGTTTTGTAAATCCTAATTTTCAAGCCTCGGGACAGAAGGTGTGAGCTAAGCACTTTGGCAACTGAAAAGTAGCAAGCATTACCGGCTTTTAAGCTAGCCTTAATTTCCTCATCGATTTCGTTTTATCTAGTTACCATCGACCCTAAATATCTAAATTTCTCTACGTGTTCAAACATATTCTGTTCTACATTGATATCAGCAAAATCATACCACTTCTACGACTTACCATATATTTGTTCTATTCGTATTCATTTCCAGTGCAAGTTCTTGTACAGCTTTCATCAATCTTTTTTGTTTTTGTGTTTATTTCTATGGTTTCCACGTCCTCACCAAGCAACACCAAATCACCCCATGACCTCATTTGCGACCGATTTTGACGCACCCTCTGTATTTAAACTTCTTACATTCCGCGTCCCTATGCTTAAATCTATATTTTCCAACTTGCGGCATGAATCCCCTAAAGCAGTCCCCATAATGAGCATTTTACTTTTGGGAGATCCATGACTATTTTGTGATGTTTGGGTGAACTAATGATATGTGAGTAGGGCGTTCGAACCTACGTCACACCCTCCTTCATTTTCAGTCCAAGTAGTTCTTGTCCAGCTTTCATCAACGTTTTTTGTTTTTGTGTTTATTTCTATGGTGTCCACGTCCTCACCAAGCAATACCAAATCATCGGCATACCCGAGCATGGGTATATTCCCTCCCAAATTCAAACCCTTTCTGGTACGTGTCACCTACTAGTGTACTACTATAAACGGGTCAGCAATCTTATATTCCGAAGGAGAAAATAAACTATTATTTTCCGTATTTAAAATATTATTGAAATAATCCTTGAACCAACGTAATATATCTATCGGGTCGGCCAAGATATTGTTATTTTCATCCCTAATTCCAGTTGTAACCGGCCTCGACCATTTACGAATTCTGTTTATGCCTTCATATGTACATGGTTTTAACCTTATTCTCGATGTTGTTATATTATTTTATTTTTGAGATACTCTCGCTTTTTAAATTTTAGCAGTTTAGTAGTTTCTTTTCTTAATGCTCGAAAGTTAGCAAGATTGATTTCGTTAGGATTATTTAACGCTTCTACTTTGGCAGCTTTTCTTTTGTCTCACATGTTAACACAATCTTCATCGAACCAAGATTTGTTTTTTTTATTTTCCCTTTTTCCAAGACACAAGTTACCCACCTTTTTAATATTATCCCTGATATCTTCCCATAACTTATCAATGACTTCCAGTTCGAATTGTTTTCTAACCTTCAGAATTTTCAATTTCTCCACAATAAATTATCATAATAGAAACCAACTTCATTTTTCCTTTTTGTTATAAGTCTCTGACGAATTTTCGCGATTACTAGTTCATGATCCGACCCGCATTCGGCCCCATGATATGATCGAATATTTATTATGCTATTTTGCAGCCTATGTTGAACCAAGATGTGATCAATTTGATAACGGGTTTGCGAATCCGGTGAAGCCCAAGTATATTTATGTATATCTTAGTACATTTGATTATTAGGTTTTTCGAGGTGGCAAAATTTATTAGTCACATTTCATTATCATTGTTATATTCATTTAAATTTTATTTACCGACGGTAAGATAATATACTTGTTCCCTCCCTAACTTTGCGTTTGCGTCTCTCAGAATAATTTTTATGTAGCTTTGCGGTAGATTATCATAAACTTATTCTAGTTTTTCATTAAATTCCCATTTAACTTCACCGTCACTATCTTCAGTAGGTGCATGTATATTGATCAACACGATTTCAAACCATCGCCACTGAAATAAAGCTACCGATAACCTATTTCTGTAAAGTCGAATGTCCTTCAACGTGGAAAGTAACCTATTTCTAATCAGAAATCCGGTGCCTAAACAATAGTTTCTGCTCCCACCGTGCCACAAAGTGTACTTCTCTTCCCTTAACGAGCCCTCCCCTAGCCAGCGAAACCTCTTGCAGCGCCACAATATCTAAACTATACCCCATGACCTCATTCGTGACCGATTTTAACCCACCCTCTGTATTTAAACTTCTTACAATCCATGTCCCTATGCTTAAATTTATATTTTTCAACTTGCGGCATGAATCCCCTAAAGCAGTCCCCATAATAAGCGTTTTACATTAGGGAGATCCATGACTATTTTGTGATGTTTAGGTGAACTAATAATATGTGAGTATGGCGTTTGAACCTACGTCTCACACCCTCCTGCAAGCCTCTCATTTTTGGTCAGCGAGTTCTACGGACTTAGCCGGGAGGAACTTCCTAGGAATTTATACCGACCATAACCACATCCGCCAACCGTGGGTCGCTCCCCATACATCCTTCATAAAGGATACAAAAATGGTAGATAATCATAATATTAATAATTATAAAATAGATTACTTGCTCCTATTTCTTTTAGACATTGCAATTGCATATTCAGCAACAACAGTCTTTCCAGCGGAGGTATGAGCGGAGACAAACACATTGTAGCCATTCTCAAGGGCCTGTATTGCCTACAAGATAACAAAACAAACAATAAGTTTATAATTTGAGGTTAATAGTTTACTCACATGATTTTACAATAAATTTATGATACACCGCAGAGCTAACACAGCTCTGATCCAAAGTAAGTCGCAAAACCAATAGATAATATATAACAGTTTCTCAACCTATTGGTAAGCATGAGGGATATAATTGTAATGTTACACTAGTTTGACTATAAGAGTTGAAAGTTTAGGAGCTAGAACTGAATTCTACTCCAAGGGGTACAATACTTTCAAGATCACTTTGAGCAGACTATGTTTACTAAGTGGTCCAAAATAATATATTAAATTATATCAATTCAAGTAATAACATTCACAAAGAAATGACATTCACTTATTTTTTTATATAAAAATTACAAAAAATGTTGAATGAATGAAAAAAAATGTTGGCCAATTATCGACAAACTTTCCATTCTTCCGAGAAATTAACAATTTTTATGTTTCAAAACTAAAATAATTAACATCCCAAAGATAAGAAAGAACTAACTGAATCTAAAGAACTGTTAAATGGAACTAAATGTTCAAATTTTAAGCACATAAGTATTTTACAGCTAATGACAGCGATACTGTATCCTTCTCAAGTAGGGGCAGTTAATATTTCTTTATTTAAATAAATAGTTCAGAAAACAGAGATTAAAGTCAATAGTATTCATTAAAGGTTACAAATTTCCATATGCTCTTGATGATCGATAAGTATTTTTAGCCGCACGCACTCATTTTACCTTCTCTCATAATGCTTTAGCCTACCTAATATTAAATAAGACTTCTTTTTGATTAAACATGGAACATTATAAATGTTTAATCAAAATTGTTAGAGCTGCTTTTGAAAAATTTTAAAGGGAAAAAACTCTATGGGATAAAGAACCGCCAATGTTAAATTAATTTAGACAAAATCTTTGCGATCCCTTCACAGGCATATACCTACCACAAATACCTAATATCATTTTTGTACGACAAATTGTTTCTTAGCTAGAGTGTTCACACACACGAACTCAAGCTTCCAAGAAGCATCAAACTTGATCCATCAGAAAAAACAAAAAAAATAAATTTACATGCTTCTGGAAGCCATCCAATTCGAAAGGGTATGACATAGCAGGAGTTCCCACCAACTCAATCTTCGCATTTGAATTGACCTCTTCAGCCCATTCTTCCTTTCTCAATGGCCTTGGTACATCTCTCAAACGAAGAACAGGGATTTTCGGAGGAATCGGTGCCTCTGTTTCTTCCTGAGTCTACAAAAATAACTTTCATAAATACGTAGAAAGTGAAAATACCAAATTTTAACTTAAAATAATTTGAGAAGTGAATAAGGAACACTATTTGATTAATTAAGTTTACTTTAAAAGCCTGGCCATTTTTTGTTTTGTTGTAACATAGTAATAAACTAAGACCTCTTATAATAACCCTACAGTTATAATAACTGTTGATTGTCATATCACTATTATAAATCACACAAACTAAATATTGTTAAGAATGCACCATAGACATAGAAACAAATTATAATAATGGAAGAGAGGTTTATTACAATTTTCAAATAGATTCATTTTGTTAAATCAGAAAAAAAATTATATTATCAGGACAAAATAACCTACCCCTTGATAAAAGAAAGTGTTGCTTTTTTTAGCACTTAAAACTTGATAACAGCTATACAAAAGAGGCATTTTAAAAAAAGTTATAAATAAAAATACGATATTCAGAAACTTAATGAAAACTTTTTAGTGGTAAATACATTTACTTAACTTTCTTTTTCAATATTCAACACTCAAACAGATGTTTTTTTGTTTTTAAATTAAACAATACTAAAATAAAACACACTTGATGTCAAGAGAAAATTACTTAAGATGCACATTTTTGATTTTCAAAAAGTAACCAAATGGTAGAACTGTGTGAAATATTTAAATTTAATAGTAGAAAAATAAAATAACATTATTAGCATAAATTAAAGAAAGAAAATGTTTTAACTCTTACAATAAAATCTAAAAACCTGAAAAAGTCATCTTTTATTGAGAAAATAAAAAAGGGAACAAACACTTAAAACAAATTGACAATTTTAAAATACAATGCGCTTAAAGCTAATTTTTACTTTTCTTATCAACAAGGTAAGCAGGGTACTTTAAAGTTTTCAGTACCTTATTTTGAAAAGAGCTTTAGCTTTCATTACCACATGTAAAATAATATAATATTTAAATCATATCACTCTAAGAAAAGACATATTCTAATCAAAATAATGTTTTTGGTGATAATTCTGCTGTGGTATTGGCCTTAATACAAAAAATCCAGAATAATTAAAGTAACGAGTCTTAATTGATCTAAACATTAGACAAACTAAGTTATCTAGCCGCTTCGTTTATTTGGAGCAAGCAGACACTATGTTCAAGGCCAATATCTCTGCAATCATTTGAGATAAATTATAGGAATTTTATTCTGTACTTAGGGTTTTGCCATGAACCCATCACAAGTAAACAGATATTACCGGAAACAAAAAATGCATCAATCAACCATTTCTTAAAGGGAATGGGCACAAAAGGCAGAATCGGTGAGAATATCTTAAAAGAATTGTAGTAAGACAACTTTATGAACAAAAGATTTAATATTTAAAAATTTAACTGTAGAAATAAATAAGAACCTTATTATATGCTCTCCTGACTATCTTTACTATAATACTATGTTTTTTGTACTGGTAGTTCTCAATTTAATCTCACACAAAGTACATGAGTGCTAAATAGCCTATAATCATGTCCTTATTATCACACCCAAAGAAACATTAGATCGCTGTTTTTTTTTCCCCCATACATCTATACATCTGAAAGAGAAGAATTAGAGAAACTATGTGAAGTGAAGGACACAGTAGGAAACCTGGTGAGATTGTACATGGATGGATCCTGAAATTCTACGAAGAAATTAACCAGTATTCCCTGGATCAATTGAGAGTGGAAGAAGGAGCAGGAGGGGTCATTCACCAGTCCTCGAGAAAGGAACTGATAATCAATAGGCAGAGAAGATAACTATTATTAGATAGCACACTACCAAGAATAAAAGCAAAATTAATTCCTGGGAGGGGAAACATGTAAAGGGAAAATGTTTTAGCAGATAAAAATCTCATAACAATAGGTATCATCCATGCCTTTAGATCATTTCCAACTACCACCATTAATTAAAAAAACCTCCACCTACATTACTCTTGGTAGGTTATGGATTAAGTAAAATAAGGAAGTAATGTATCTCGGCCAGCGGGGAGTGAATCGACTGAGGTACCAACTTTATTGGACCTGGCAACCTCAAGGTCAATCTGCAGCTGAATAAGATGGAAAGTATCCAGCCGCAGTCAAGCTCAAAGCCGGGACCTCTGAACATGAGAGTTCAGTATATTTTTCACTGAGCTACCCCAACCATCCATAAAAGAAAAAAGTTTTAATAATAATCATATACAAACATATTTTACCTCGGTCACGGCATGATCTGTAGTGTCTTTGTGAACTGCATTATTTTCTTCTATTTTTAAATCTTTAACTCCTTCTTCTAGCACCTCTGTATTAGTGACTTCATTTTTTCTTACTTCTACTTCATGTTCATTGGGTTTTAATTCAGTAACATTTTTTTCCTCTAATTCATTCTCAACATATTCCTCACCATCAGGCTGCTGACCACTATCCTCATCAGCAATCGATACAGGTCGGTCATTTTCACCATCCTCTTTATTCTGTTCTTCAATCAATTTTTTGAACATTAGAATAGGGATTCTGTCTTCTTTTTTAGTTTCATCCAGATTTTCTATATAGGACTCGTAATCCTCGAACGATTCAGGGGGGATTCTTTTTGCAAGGCTTGAAACATTATCGCTATAATGTTCACTAAAGTACTGTTTCCATTGCCTTATTTTATCTCGAGAGGGTTCATATTTGCCATCTATCCATGCTTTCATCTTTCGAGGAACTTTAAATTTTTTATGTTTAATAAAAACTATTTCTTTTAGTCTCTCTGCGTTCTTGATGATACCTTCTTCTGAAGGAATGGGTTTTGTTTCAAATGGAGCCCATTGTGCAACAAAACTATCCACTTGATCAGGTATATCTGAGTCGTCCTCAGATTCAGAAGAGGATAAAGTTTCAGATGTATTGCAGCGTCTTCCTCTTTTTTTGGCACACACACCTGGTTCGGATCTATTTCTAACAGCAGTAGAAGACATAGTGATCTCATCCTCATCTACCTTTTCATCTTCATCGGCAGTAGGTAAATCACTATTATTTCCACTATCATCTGTAGGTTTTTTTTCCATCAAATCTAGTAAAAATGAATATTATTACTTTCTAAAACCTCTAAGATAAAAGTATTTTATTAAAAAAAATTAAAATATTGGCAAAACATTTAAATAAAAAATGTTATTCATAACTACTTTCCAAATAAAAAAAAAATTTTTACTTTTGATTTCCATATTGTAAATAATTTATTTTATATCAGGTTTTTTTTACTTCATTAAGCTCTAGGTTGTTATTAATAATATATAAATTTGTAAAAATGCTTTAGGTGTAAATATTAAAACTAATAAATTAGTAAAATGTGTTTTTTCATAATTAATACCAGGTGAAAAACACATTACACAAATGTTAAACACATCAAGTGAATTAAAAGTATGATATCGAGAAAAAAACACTCTAAAGTATGTATTGTAAAAACAATGATAATACTTTCTATGTGGAGTAAGTAACAGTATAAATAACTATTAACCTTTTACAAGCCATTGTTCCAAAAGCGTAACACAACTTGAAAATAAGTTTTCCCATCTAAATCATTATTTATTTGTAAAAAAAAAAAAAAAATGATCAAAAGAAAACTTACATTTTTTTTTTCATTTTTTTAAAATAAAGATGTTATCACTTTATGTTTAAAAAAAAAGAAAGTCGAAGTTCATGATTTTTGAGTGCTGCGAGGTATGCCGATAAAAAATTATTTTTTATTGTTAGGACAAAGAAATTGACATTGATAATTGATTTAATTGCTACTGATGGATTGCTCAAAATAATGCTTTATAGAATTAATAAATAAAAAATTCTAGAATAAGCTATACTAATTTTAATTTTACTGTACCACATGTGGAATGATAGCACTTCAGACTAAAATAATTCATGTTTTCTAGTTCTTTTTGTCATATCAAGCTGAATAAGGAAATTTATAGAACTACTCATGCCTATACCAAGATATTCGATCTGTTGAGTAATTCCTTTATAAGTAGAGCCTAATCTAGTCACCCTTCTTATTTTCATATAGCTCTGACACAAATCTAGTTGAAACCAAAGCGTCAAACATCAGTTTCTATTTGGTCTTCAGGCAGTCAGTACTCCATCCATGTTTTCGAGTAGAAAACAATTTAACTACTATTATATCGCTTTGTCAATATTAACTTTTAATATAATAATAATAAAGACTTAACGAACCCGAAGGTTCGATGCCGACACCACCACTCGCTCCCTGCACACCTCCATCCATCGACCGTCTTCCAGACCTAACTTCGATAGATCCGCCCGAACGCAATCCTCCCACCTACGTCTCGGCCTGCCCCTCGGACGTTTCCCATTCGGCACCGCGCTTATTAATCTTTTCGGAATACGTTCACAGCCAAGTTTTGCAATTTTACACGCCCATTTTATTCGTCTTGCTGCAATCACGTCAATTATATTTACTGGGTAAAGTTCACTCAGTTCGGCGTTGTGTAAGCGTCTAAATTCTCCGGTTATTTCATCCCTCTTCGGTCCAAATATTCTACGCAGTACTTTATTTTCAAAAACTCTAAGCCGTTGCTCATCCCTCAATGTCAGCGGCCAAGTTTCGCATCCGTAAACGACCGTTGGAAGAATAATAGTTTTGTAAATCCTAATTTTTAAGTTTTGGGACAGAAGGCGGGAGCTAAGCAATTTCGCGACTGAAAAGTAGCAAGCATTACCGGCTTTTAATCTAGCCTTAATTTCCTCATCGATTTCGTTTTTTCTAGTTACCATCGCCCCTAAATATCTAAATTTCTCTACCTGTTCAAACGTATTCCCTCCTACATTGATATCCGCGAAATCCTCACCACTTCTACGACTAACCATATATTTTGTCTTATCCGTATTCATTTCTAGCCCAAGTTCTTGTCCGGCTTTCATCAACGTTTTTGTGTTCATTTCTATGGTTTCCACGTCCTCCCCAAGCAATACCAAATCATCGGCATATCCGAGCACGGGTATATTCCCTCCCAAATTCAAACCCTTTCCGGTACGTGTCACCTCACTAATGGCATATTCCAGCGCTAAATTAAATAAAACAGGTGAGAGAGAATCTCCTTGTTTCAAACCAGAGCGGACCTCGAACTTCTCAGAAAAATAATTACCGATTCTAACTTTATTGAACGTTTCGGTCATACACATTTTTACTAGGTTTACTAATTTTTTTGGTATTCCCTGCTCGACCAGAATGTTATACAACTTTTGGCGGTTAATAGAGTCATATGCCTTTTTGAAATCGATAAAAAGCTGATGTACGATTCCGTTATATTCTAATTTTTTCTCTAATATTTGGCGAAGAGAGAATATTTGGTCTACGGTTGATCGGTTTTGCCTGAAACCACATTGATATTCTCCGATAATTTCCTCGGCGTATTCAGTGATTCGACTAGTTAGGATTAACGTAAATATTTTATAGCAAACCGGAAGGAGTGAGATTCCGCGATAGTTATTGCAATCCGTTTTTGATCCCTTTTTGTGAATCGGAATGAGAATAGACTCTTTCCACTCTTCGGGTATCTTTTCTTGTTCCCAGATCTTCTTAACCAAAAGAAATATTTTTGATATCCCAGCTTCCCCGCATGCCTTGATTAGTTCGCTAGGGATATTATCTGTTCCCGCTGCTTTATGAGATTTTAGTTTTCCAATGGCTGTTTCAACCTCCTCTTTACTCGGTTCTACTACTAACGGTTCAGCACTCTGGTATTCCGAAGAGGAAGATAGATTATTATTTTCCGTATTTAAAATACTATCGAAATAATCCTTGAATCGTCTTAAGATGTCTACCGGATCAGCCAAGATATTGTTATTTTCATCCCTAATTCCAGTTGTAACCGGGCCCGACCGTTTACGAATTCTGTTTATGCCTTCGTACATGGCTTTAACGTTATTCTCGATTTTGTTACTTTCGATCGCTATTATTTTATTTTTGAGATATTCTCGCTTTTTAAATTTTAGCAGTTTAGTTGTTTCTTTTCTTGATGCTCGAAAGTTAGCAAGATTGATTTCGTTAGGAATATTTAACGCTTCTAATTTAGCAGCTTTTCTTTTGTCGCACATGTTAATACATTCATCATCGAACCACGGTTTATTTTTATTTTCCCTTTTTCCAAGACACGAGTTACCGACCTCTTTAATACTATCCCTGATACCTTCCCACAACTTATCAATGTCTTCGATATCCTCGTCAGACGATTCCAACGCCTCAAACCTATTTTTGACTTCCAGTTCGAATTGTTTTCTAACCGTTGGAATTTTTAACTTCTCCAAATTATAATTATCATAATTAAAACCAGCCTCATTTTTCCTATGTATTATAAGTCTCTGGCGAATTTTCGCGATTACTAGTTCATGATCCGACCCGCATTCGGCCCCACGATATGATCGAATATTAATTACGCTATTTTGCCACCTACGTTGAACCAAGACGTGATCAATTTGATTATATTGCGACGGAGACGTCCAAGTATATTTATGTATATCTTTATGTTTAAACGTAGTACTTTTGATTATTAGGTTTTTCGAGGTGGCAAAATTTATTAGTCGTATTCCGTTATCATTACTATATTCATGTAAACTTTCTCTACCGATCGTAGGATAATATACTTGTTCCCTCCCTACCTTTGCATTTGCGTCTCCCAGAATAATTTTTATGTAGCCTCACGGTAGTTTGTCATAAATCGATTCAAGTTTTTCATAAAATTCACATTTAACTTCGTCGTCACTATCTTCAGTAGGTGCGTGTATATTGATCAACACGATTTTAAACCACCGACCCTGAAATATAGCTACCGATAACCTATCTCCGTAAAATCGAATGTCCTTCAACGCGGAAAGGAACCTATTTCTAATCAGAAATCCGGTGCCTAAACAATAGTTTCCGCTCCCACCGTACCACAAGGTGTACTTCCCTTCCCTTAACGAGCCCTCCCCTGGCCAGCGGACCTCTTGCAGCGCCACGATATCTAATCTATACCCTATTACCTCGTTCGCGACCGATTTTAACCCACTCGCTGTATTTAAACATCTTACGTTCCACGTCCCTATGCTTAGATCTATATTTTTCAACTTGCGACATGAATCCCCTAAAGCAGTCCCCACCCGGAGACCCGAACGGGGGACTAGTTTACCTCCGGATAATGAGCGTTTTACTTTAGGGCGATCCATGACTTTTTTGTGGTGTTTGGGTGAACTAATAAAATGTGACTAGGGCGTTCAAACCTACGTCACACCCTCCAGCAAGCCTGGGGGGGCGCTCTCATTGTTGGTCAGCGAGTCCTACGGACTTAGCCGGGAGGAACTTCCTAGGAATTTCCACCGACCATCCCCACATCCGCCACCCGTGGGACGCTCCCCATACGCGGTAATGAGACCCGCGCGAGGAACTTTTAATATAAAAATAAATATATTTTATATTGTTGCCACCATGCTAAAGTAAGGAATGTGCTACGAAAAACCTATGCATATTCGTTACTTTAGCATGGTGACAATGATATATGTGATTTTTTTTTTTTTTTGTCGAATTTATAATGGAAAAAAAGTTTCGACCCTTAGAAGAAGCACTAGATGGTTTACATTATTTGAACTCATTGAGAGATAGTGATTCGCTAGATAGTTCTGCTGAAAAATTGATTTATGCTAGATTCCGCCACACGAAAACAAACGTGTGTCAGACGAAGAAGACATTGACTAGAACAGTTTGGAAGTGGACATTCCAAAAGATGTTTGTTGGCAAGTAATAGTATTTACAAAAAAGATTCATGACACTTCAGTTCCTGAAAACCAACCTTCTTCCTCCATTGCTCATCAGAAGAAACTGAAAAGGTCAAAAGCTTTCCCCTAAAAACCCAATAAATCCCCTAATTGGTTTTAAAGTAGCGAATTTTATTGTAATATTCCGTCAGAGGAAAATATCCACACCTTAAATTGCACATGTTTCGTTTTTGTTCTGATTCAATTAAAAAATTTTCTTTTCTTTTTATAACCTGAACATGCCAGTGTCCACTTCTGGAGCAGGTCGGAATATTATCAAGGAATTTAATTGCAAAATATCTAAACTGAACTGTTTAAAAAAAAAAAAAGAAATATATATAAATTTTCACATCGATGTGGGTTAGGCCTGTAAAAGGTTTAAGTAAATAAAAACTAGGAACTCAATTCTTTAAATGTACTTCTCATGAATACACTTCTTAACACAAAATAAAATTCATGAGGAATATAAAATAATGTTGAGAAATCACACTACCTTCTGTCGTGAATGGGTCCGGTTTAAAAACTACTTGTAAGTCATCAGAATCATCTGAATCTGAAGAACTTTCCAACTCTGGAGTTTGGAAGTCACAATGTTTCGATAAATCACAGAACGCTTCATTAGAGAATTGAGGGTAATGTTGTGCCAAAAGATTTCTGAATTCAACTGAAATAAAAATAAACTATGTACATCATCAAACCAGCGGATCCAGATATAGGGCTAATGTTTCCTTCCTCACTTTTTGATGGCTTATATATTTATAAAATTAATTATAATCTAATTATATATATATATATATATATATATATATATATATATATATATATATATAAAACAATTTATTGCCTGTTGAAATACATAAATGAAATCACATAAATCAACTAAAAAAAATACCAGATCCGATAGGAAAATTATAAAACAATAATCAATTTGAACTAACAATAAAATAAATGTGGATGCTATACCTAAATTGAAAAATCCTGAATGTTTACTGATGTAAGGGAAAGTTAAAAACTTTTCAGAGTAAGATTCCAGAGTTTCAAGTTTCAAACTGTAATCGGGTGCAGTTGTTTCCCCTAACTGTAAAAAAATAATGCATATTTTAAATATTTTAGAAATATTAGCAACTGATTTTTGTTTATAAAAATTAAAATAATTCAAGAAGAAATAATAAAACAAAACAGAGAATACATGCGTTGTCCATATTAGGTTAATGAAGAAAACAAAAGGAATGAGGTAAAACAAATTTCCCAAGGCACTCTAGAAATATTAATTAAATTCTAATCTTAATTAGCATTTTAATAATGTAAAAAGAAGGAAGTCCTTCCAAATGGTTAAGAACTGAAGGTAGGATAGTTATTTTTAAAATCTGATAAATAATTTAGTTAAAAAATGTAATAATTAATTGAATAATTATCTCTGAACTAACGACTAGTTTCGCAATGAATCCAAAATCTGTTATTGAAAACAAATCATTAAAAAGTAGCAAATTCCACAAATTCAAAAATTGAGTTAATGATAAAATATATTTTGGTGAAACATCCAAAAAATGAAATACAAGAATAACTCAACGCCACAGCACTATAACAATATGCAAACTTTTAACAACTCAAATTCAATTCCAATGACACCAAAATATTTAACATACAACATAAAACCAATAGTATAAAACTACTCAAAGCCATATACATAAAAAAATAAAATAACAGAAATCATGAAACAGATACCACACATCTAACTAAACACAACTCTGACATCATAAATATCATCAAAACATAATAATAAACAATCACAGTTCAGCATTGGTACATTCGATAAATCAAAAGTTCAATAATACAATCGTTGGTCCGTCAAGAATACATATGCAAGTAAATTAATGTAATAAGTTTACTCTAAAATTATGTTCATGACTCTAATTGAAGCCAATAGAGGTATTTATTCAATATCTTTAAAATATTTTAGTAAAGTGACCATTACTTTACCATCACCATGATATTCATAATTTAGGACAAATTTTAAACTCCCACAATGATATTGATGGAACATGAAAGCTCCAACGATAGTTCTAATAATAATAAAGGCGACACCACAACTCAGTTCCTCCACACCTCCTTCTACCTACCGCTATCCAGACCCAACTTCGACAGATCTACCTTCCTACGATCCTCCTACCACCGTCATGGCCTAACCTTTGAATGTATAATTTTTTAGGAATTCGCTCACTGCCGATTTCGCAATTTTACATGTCCATTTTATTCGTCGTGCTGCTATCATCTCTATTAAATTAACCGGACACAGTTCACTCAGTTCAGCGTCGCATAAACATCTAAATTCCAAATATTCTTTGCGATACCTTATTTTCGAAAACCCTCAACCTTATCTAATCCCTCAATGTTAGCAGCCACGTTGCATACCCATAAAGGACAGTAGGGAGAATAATAGTATTGTAAATCCTAATTTTTCGGTAAATAAAAGTTTCCAGGAAAGAGCAGCAAGCTTAGTGATTTTGCTACTGAAAGTACCTAGCATTTCCGGCTTTTAATCTAGCCTTAATCGATTTCATTTTTTTTCTTGTTATCATCGCCCCCAAATACCTAAATTCCTCTACGAGTTCAAACATATTCCCCTCTACATCAATATCGACACCTGATCTACAGCTAACTATATATTTTTTCTATTCCATATCTTCAAAATGTCAACTATTTATGAAATTATTAATCACTTATAAGACATTAAGTTCTTGAGACTATATTGTTCAACAGGTTATCAAGAAGGGGACCAAATTAGTCTCAACAATACAGTTTTTTATTTATAAGACGTTTCGGCTCTTTTGAGCCATCTTCAGTTCTAAAAACATTTAACAATACAATTAATAAATCAAAAACATTTGTGAATACAGTCATTTAGAAATCTGTATTTAATATATACAGACCAGCAAAACAGGCAGACAAATCATTTGAAGTCACACAGGGCAGATACAACTCTCAACCAATGTTCCCTAACCCCAAGACACCCAAAACACTCAGGGTGAGCAAAGTCCAATTCATTATAGTACACCCTCCAGCAAAGGCCTATTATTTAGAAAACCCAAAACTATATCATGTACATCAGCTGTATACTTCCAAATTAAAATTAATGACCCATGCAATCCATATAAACTTAAGTATTAATTTTTCTTAATATTTCCCCATATTGCATATTGAGACCTTTAGTGTCTGTTTTAAAATTGACAGACTTGTCAATATTTTCTGCAATATACATTGCTTCTAATAACTTCCTCTTTTTGCTATTGTTGATTGTAAAAAAAGTGAAGAGAACAGGAAAAAGTCAGCACTAGTTCAGCACCACCATATAAGCAAGCATGAATTTTACTTAGAGGGGGCCCACATTTTACATAAAGAAAGTAATAACAAAAAGAGGAAGTTATTAGAAGCAATGTATATTGCAGAAAATATTGACAAGTCTGTCAATTTTAAAACAGACACTAAAGGTCTCAATATGCAATATGGGGAAATATTAAGAAAAATTAATACTTAAGTTTATATGGATTGCATGGGTCATTAATTTTAATTTGGAAGTATACAGCTGATGTACATGATATAGTTTTGGGTTTTCTAAATAATAGGCCTTTGCTGGAGGGTGTACTATAATGAATTGGACTTTGCTCACCCTGAGTGTTTTGGGTGTCTTGGGGTTAGGGAACATTGGTTGAGAGTTGTATCTGCCCTGTGTGACTTCAAATGATTTGTCTGCCTGTTTTGCTGGTCTGTATATATTAAATACAGATGACTAAATGACTGTATTCACAAATGTTTTTGATTTATTAATTACTAGCTGTATGTCCCGGTTTCACCCGGGAAATTTAATTTTTCTAATGAAACGGTCGATTTCGTAAAAAAACCATTGTAAAGCGAGGTCATTACGATTTTTATTAGGATAAAGAATATCAGCTGAAGTTATGCAATTTTAATATGGACAGGTGTTCGCACCTGGTATGAAAGAACCACTGAGCGAAATTTGGAGAATTTAGGATCAATGGTATGGATTTCTATAAAGAACCAACAAACAAACTTAAATATTGCCCTGCAGTTTCAGCTTCTCGCAAATCGGCTTGCCTAAGCTTCTGTGGCGCAAAGCGGGCCTCGTATCCCTGGGCAGACTCAGTTTCCCGCGATTCTGCCTGTCTAAGCCTCTGTTGTTCAATCCTATTTTGATGTTCGTCGAGAGTTTCAGCTGCTCGTATTTGACGTTGTTTTTTAGCTTTTGAGCTCACTAATCCTATTGAAGCTCGCTTCTTAGGAAGCATTTTTAAAAAATGAATTTACCATACATGTGAATAAACGTATTGGAATGTTAAAAAAAAACAACATATGGTTTAAAAGTCCCAGAACTTAACGCCTGCCAAGGGACGGTCTTACCGGGCCTTGTTGGCCTCTTCAAAAATCTATAAAATGAATTTTAAGGCCGTTTTTTCGACTCAAATGGTCGATTTCGTAAAAAAAAACCATAGTAAAGGCAGATTATGACGAATTTTATAACAATAAAGAATATACCCATAGATTGGCTGAAGCTATGCAATTTTAATATGGACGGGTGTTCGCACCTGGTATCAAAGAACCACTGAGCGAAATTTGGAGAATTTAGGACAAACGGTATGGATTTCTATAAAGAACAAACAAACAGAATTTCAACTTTATTTATATAGATATTGTTAAATGTTTTTAGAACTGAAGATGGCTCAAAAGAGCCGAAACGTCTTATAAATAAAAAACTGTATTGTTGAGACTAATTTGGTCCCCTTCTTGATAACCTGTTGAAATTATTAATAATAATGAAATTACAAAAAACTCAAGATTCCTTGAGTTGAGAGTTGAAGAGTCCTTTAGTTCCTTCTAACCAGAGACCCAATAAATAAAAAGATAGAGTATTGTTTTTTCTGTAGCAAATCTAATTTTATACTGCCCAGAGGAGGTTAGAACTGCTGCTCCTAAGCTAGGAAAACCTGGCATTACTCGGTCCTCACTGCCCCTTTTTTCATTTTGATTTGCTATTGTTAAATTATGTTGAGAATGAAATTGAATCTGTCACCCTGAATGGATATAATAAGTTACTTACACCTTCCAATGTTCCTCCTCGTTTAAAATATTCATTTTTATATTCATCACAAGTGTCCTCAGATTTTTCTGCAGCATAGTTCCCATAATCCTGTATGAGGTCTGCTTCCACGTCAAGTTTCTCAAAAAGATTTCTTACCATTCCAACCTGTGTTGACTAAAAAAAAAAAAAAAGAGATATATATTCAGAACTATACAAAACGAAATATTTAAATTTATAAGTAGTAGCAACATATCAATTTATAAGTAGGTTAACATATCACTGATGCGGAAATAATGACAGAAATGCAAACATTGGGGTTTGACAATACAAGCTAACGAAAATTAATTCTAATCTGTTTTAATAAAAAGGCCCATAAATTAATTGACAAATTTGGTAAGTACTTATGCCCACTTACAGTCATCTACTAAATGCAGCGAAACAACAAATATTGTGTTTGAAAATCCTGAAACATCAGTAATCTGTTGTTTTTTTTAAAACATAAGCCACTGTAGTATGAAACTATGCAAAAGCACGGTTAGTGTTAATTTATTTTGGCTAAAATAAAATAATTAGATACTATTCGATGATTTTTTGTTTTCTCTAGTTAACATTCCAGCATATTGCTCATCCCTATAGATACCTCCAAACAGTAACAACAAGAAAAAAATAACAATTACGTAGTACAATATTACCTCAAATGTTTCTGTTTCACATGGCTTATTAAATTTCTCTACTTGGGTACGGGGTGTTTCAACAAGAACTTCTTCCTCATTATCCGAAGAAGCATTGGTAATATTCATAACTAAGTTCGATGGTCTCTTAATGATAGTCTTCTCCTCAGGCTTTGTAGATTCTAGTTCAGTTTCAAAAGAAGAGTCAGGATCACCGGGTTTGACTTCAGTTACCTTTAATCATAACATAGTTCATGAATGCATTTACATTAATAAAATAGGGTTCAAAGTATATTTCTTCGGAAATAAATTGAATATCATCATTTCCTCTCAAGGTGGTTTATAAAAATAAAAGTATAAATAAATTCAATGGAGCCAGAAAATAATTTTAACATTAAATTAATTTTATTAAAATTTATCAAGGAAAGGTACTAAAATTAAAAAATTTCATTTACCAACTTAATATAGAATTCAACGAATTTAGCTCAATGTGTAAACATTATTTAGCAACTTCATGCAGAGTACAAAGCTTTTTCCACATTTATTTAGTTATTTTTGTTTGTTATTCTCTATAAGGCATAGAGTATTATAATTATTGCAAAACTTAGACAGTCTTCAGCACTTTTCGATTTATCATTTTTTTTTTTTTTTAAGGTGCCAAAAGGATAAATCATTATTTGATCTAGTATAATAGTAGAGTTGTTTTTTTGTTTGTTTTTTTCAAGATTTTTGTCGATATTTCATGAACAGAAATTGATAGTAGAGGTATTTATAGCTCATACTAAAATAAAAACTAATTTTCAAATTTTTGTCTCTGATGCTTTTCCGGAAAACGACAACAATTACTGTTTTAGTAAGGCTATCTTATATTTCATTTAGAAATCTACAGTGGAACCAAAGTTTGTAAACTAAAATATAATTATTAAATATTATATTGTACCATATTTTTTTCATCCCAAAAAAACTGCTATAAATATTTTAAGTATCTCACAGTTTTTTTACTCACTAACAAACTATAAAATACAATGGTTTTTCAGTTGAAAACCGGAAGTTAACATTGTTCACAATATCAATAATTTTTTATATATTTAAGATAAAAATTTAATAAAAACAAAACCATATTCATTACCAGATTTCCAGGAGCACAAGGCTCATTCTCATTAGCCTCAAGTATGAAACTACAATTCTTTAACTGAGCATCTAAAAATTCTTGAAGATTTTCTTCTTTAATTCCCCTCTGCCTAGGAATACCAAGATCATCCAACACCTTATTCACCTTCTCCACATGGTTATCAAATTCGGAATCAACTGCAGTGGCTTCATCACTTCGACAAGTTTCTACATGAAATGGAAAATAGCCTTTATTTAAATTTAAAAAATGGGATAAGTTTCCTACTTGGAGACTAGATTCTGATAACATGATAAATAAAATAAAGAAGTCAAAATGAAACTTTGCCCAGGCAATAGTTGACTCATATATGAGTTGAGACTTAGCCCAATTGTGGTGACAGTATCAGATAGGAGTGGGCCTTTCTTGTTAAATCATGAAGTGCTCATTGATGAATTCTATTTTTAAACTATGAGACAATTAAAACATATAAAGCAATTATAAGTTTACAAAACAAAATAAGGAAGGTTATAGTTCAAGCCGATGCTCTAAATAAAATTGTTAGATCAGACAGTAGGAGTGATGAGGAGAAGTATTCGGTTAAAGAGGTGCCGGAAAGTGTCAGCTTGTACTGTTCACGAGGCCGCTCCACCCTTACTTGGTTGGTTAAGGATAATTTAGAGCATCTGATAAGTAATCTTTATAACAGTTCATATCTTTTATTTCCATTTCAGTCTTTGGTCCAGATGAAGTCCCAGATTCCTGAGAAGTTTGTATTGAAATATCTTAAAATAGACTTGAGGCCACAACCTATGATTGAGACTGAAGAATATGAAAACAGTCTTCAATTCATTCATTTTTACTCTCCATCTTTTAGCCCAAAGATCATCAAAATGATTTTGGAGAATTAAATACACTTCTTCTGGATTTGTTGACTGTGAAGATTGCAATGCCGTCAGCAAATGTAGCCAGTAGTCTGTTCGTGTTCTGGTAAGTCTGCAGTGTAAACTCTGTAAATAAAGGGACCGAAATAAAAGCAAGTGACCAAAAACAAAGCCTAGCAGAACTGTCAAGTAATTAAGTTTCAATAGGTAGTAAGTTGGAAGGAGCAATATTTTTTTCTTTCGAAAAGGAATCCTTTGTACCATACCTTATGAAAGGCTTGATTAATATCTAGAAAAACTCCTGGACAATAATTTTGGGATTCTAAAGCATTGGAAATGCCCACCAAAGGATGACATTTCGGTACAGTGGAATGATTTTTTTCTGAATCCGAACAGATGATTCGGGGTAGCGATAGTAATTTAGACAATCTGAACGTTTTTGGCTTTTAATATCATAACAACTTCAGAATATTTCCACACACCTTGGAAGTATGTTATTTTACAAATAGAGTTTTAGACATTACTTAGAAAAAGGATTGCTTACCAAGGTAAGTTTTTCAGGATAAAATTTCAAAATAAGTCATTTTGATGAATTAATGCAATTCATATGGATGGATAGCTTCCAGTCGTGGGGACATTTGAAGGGGTCAGGGCAAAACAGTGCCAAGCAACATTTTTAAAAAAAATAAACTGTAGCTGCATTCTGTTGTATATTATGTAGCACTATATGTCTATGGTGGAAATGCCATTTAACTATGACTATAGAGTGCTCTAAAGTCATATTTCAGGTGGCATTTCCATCACAGACATATAGTAGGTACTACATAATATACCACAGAATGCAGCTACAGTTTATTTTTTTTTAAAATGTTGCTTGGCACTATTTTGCCCCGACCCCTTCATTTGTAATGGGGTAATAAGTTTGTTTAAAAAAAAGTTCGTTTATAAGTCGGTCATTTATGTCAGAGCGCGGCAAAAAAGTGTCCCCCCAATGGCAAGCAAATGCTTCAGCTATTTGGCTGTAGGGTTTTGTCCATGAACCGTCAGGCTGGTCAACAGGATACGAGAAGTCATGCTATAGGAGTATGCATTTAGTCATCTTCCAAATTAATTTGTCAGCAGTTGATAAACTGTCAAGATATTTATCAAATTTTTTAGTCTTTCAACGCTTTATTTTATCCTCTATTTTCCTGTCATTTTATTAAATTTTTGTTTGTCCGTGGGATACCATGTACTTTGCCAAATTTGGTGTGATTTTTTTTTTTTGAATCAATAAGATGTGGTATGTTCAGTGGAAAGTTGTCTAGATTGATGGTTCTTGACCGTGTTATAAGATATTGATTTTTTTTTTTTTTAGAATAAAACTCTTTATTGATATTATTACATTCTGTCTTATTTTGAGACAATGGTAATAATTAGAATTGAAGCTATATATTGAATAGCACTTTTGACCACTTGTGAAAGGAGCTGCACTGTTCTTCTGTCGTACACTGCCGATTTCCGTACATTATAGGGTAAAAGAGTTTTCAATTGAAGACCTGAACTAACACCAATTAGTTATAGTTATAATTAGTTTTTTCCTAGGATATATTTACTTCACAGAAAATTTAATCCCATCTATTTATAAATCTGCATCATAAAACTAAAATACCTATTATAGTTCTTAATTTATCTTAACATATTAAGATAAATTATTTTAATAACTAAAAATAGCAGTAAATTTCATTTACCTAGGTACTTCTTTATCTTTAAAAAATTTTCATTAAGTTCAGATTCAGAAATGCTTCCCTGAAGACCACCAAGCATTTTATTGCTTTTTATTTTTACTTTTTCCTTTTCCCAGTCTATTTCATACATTTTATCTGTTGGATCTGCAACAGGATAATATAATTTGTAAATCACATGAATTTAATTGTTATTTGTAATGTAAAAAAGTAAAAAAAAAAAAAAAAACCTATATACCATAGAACATCTGTGGTAATGATGGGGACAGAGATAGTAAAAAACTATGTATAATCAAATTTGTTTACATACTTACTCATGGTTAAAAAGGATGCAAGAAAAATCATAATTTATGAAAATAATAAATTTACATTTATCAGAAAAACAATGAATACATATTAATGAAAATACATATCTATTTACTTATACATTACGTGAAAAGTTGTATGAAACAACAAATGTGCAGATAATTGAATCTAATTTTTCATAGAAACAAAAATCATCCGATATTTTGGTTTGTTTCTTCATTATTCAATTTTTGATTTTGTTGACAGCAACAGTTTATTTGACAAATCACAGATTTAATAACAATTTTTAACACTATTACCTTTATTAATAACACAATTTTTTATTTGAATTCAATTTTCTAGTGATAAAATGATAAGCTTTCATATTGTCAACATTTTCGATGTGAACAGTACTAATTATGGAACAACACTGAAACAGATGTTAAGACGCAAAACATAAGGAAAAGATTTTCATTGAATTTTGAAAGGTAAACATTAGATGGAGGATTCTTTATAAATATTTCAAGTTCGGAAATTTATAATTGCTTTTCCGAAATGATTCAGATTCATTTCACCTATAAATTTATTCCATCATCTTTCCGGTACATTAAAATTTTATTAAAGTATTCACCCAAAACA
The DNA here is from genome assembly GCA_911387785.2 of Aelia acuminata. NCBI lineage: Eukaryota > Metazoa > Arthropoda > Insecta > Hemiptera > Pentatomidae > Aelia > Aelia acuminata. Next base: position 36,715,341 of record OU426979.1, on the reverse strand, counting down.
GAGAAAAAATAAAATAAAAAATCCCCGATTAATGAATAAAATGGATAATCAAGATTTTACTGCATAAGATATCAGCTATAGACATCAAAAATAAGAATATATATAATTCTATGATTATAAAATTACCATCTTCTTCGTCTTCCTCTTCAGTATCACTCTCCAACCCCAAATGAAGTCTTTCAAACTCCCTAATTATCTCTTCTTCATTCCTTGGAGTCGCTTCATAAGTAATAATATTCCCTTCATCGTCTCGCTTTGCCTATTATAAGTTATTTAAATAAATTTCAAAATGAAAATAAACAACATTCATTAAAAATTTCATGGTATAATCAGCACTAGAGGGTCATTCCATGTCAATTCAACACAGGCTTGAGCCTCATCATCTCAGAACTTTTATATATATATATATATATAATATTTATATTTTCATCAGGAAAAACATGAAACAAATGATAATAAGGGTTCAACTAATAAGCCTAGAGATAACTAACAAAATTTGGTCGTAATAATGTCAAAATGAAGTAAGCGCCAAACTCCAAATTTCGAGAAAACTAAATTTGATTAAGCAATTATGAAAACAGTTAGTTCAATAGCAACAATTTTTTGATAGAATCAATTATCTTGGTAGATAGCACTGATAAAGCGTTTATATGTCCGATGGTTGAGGTAAATTCGGGGATTTTGACACTTCTTTTTCACGGGCTTCTGAATCCTTAGAAAACTTTTTTACTAATATTTTTGAGAATGAACGCTTGGTTTGTTGCGTTCCTTTAATAGAAAATACTTGTTCAAAGTGAACTCTCAAAAAAAGATCTGATTTAAATTGAGCTGAATATTCAAACTCTAAGTTAGTGAACTTTGGAGTTTGGCGCTTTCTTCACTTTGGCGCTATAACGACCAAATATAGTTGGTTATCTCTCGGCTTATTAGTTTAACCCTTATTATCATTTGTTTCATGTTTTTCCTGATGAAAATATAAATATTACCACAGTTTTAGTAATTATTTTGAATAAAATGCTAGATTTATGGAATTTTATCAATAGTTGTCAATTTTTTTAGTAATGAAGCAATTTTAATCCCACTTTTATATTTTGTTATATGATTAGATATAATACTGCCTATTTTTTAAAAAAAATATAAAATTTTTAAAAATGCCCTTTTTGAGAAAATTGAAATTAAAATTTTAAATTTGGTTTTAAGAACATTTCTTTAATACCAACCTATACATTGTTGTATGTCATTTGAAATGGCATGGAATGCGCTGTTAAATGACACCAATCTCATAGACCTAGTTGAATTTAGAAAAAATCTACAGCTATTTTTAATCATGATTTTTTCTGTTTCTGGACCTTTGAGGGCTTTAGAGACAAATAATTCAAAAATGTCTCAGTAATATTTCACAATTGTTCTATTAGATACATCTAGTAATAAAGTAAGTACACATGTACCAAATTTCAAGAAAACCTGACATGGTAAGGTTCAAAATGATATTTTTGTGTTGATTTGATGTGGAAGGCCCTAGAGCAAAAAACATAAGCAAATAGTCTAATAGATATCTTAAATAATTATAAATAAAACTAACAATAAATAATTTATTAGTAACTGATAAGCAGGAATTTCAATTATTCATGCATGATGGGTGAAGACACAATGAAAATATAATATATTGGGTTGATCTGAAAATAATGCAGGTTTTTAATATTCATGGAAAACACGCCATGTTTTCACATCAACTAACTATACAAGTTCAATCAAAATCATTTACATTAGAATCCTTGTAATTTTGTCAATGTTCAACAAGCCTTTTTATTTAACAGAAAAATAAATTGATCCCAGGACGGGATGGACTAATGAAAAGTTATTATTATGTAATCCAGGTTTTAAAAAACTTTCTTATAAGGTGGTTAAGGAATAAGGTGGTTGTAGGAGAATTTCATAGCCCAACTCATGCAGTCTTCTTAGAATTAGTAATAGGCCTAGCATTGTCGTGGAGAATGATCCACACAATTATCCATCCTGGGCAAAGATGCTGCTACTTCTGATTCACATGACATCAATTTCTAAACATTACTAGTCAGTAGTGATAGTCACGCCTTGAATGAAAAAAGCTGTAGTGAGTAACACACAGTTGACCTATAAGCCATGACTATAACTTTTTTAGGTTTTTAGATGCTGGTTGAGCATTAGGATGTACGTTGGTGGTTCATCATTGTCAAGCTATTGACTACAATGTCTCATGTTGTCGTAGAAGATCCATTTTTTTATAAAATGTCACTATGTGATTGAAAAACGGATCGTTTTTATCATGTGTCTACAGTATAGAACAGCAATTATTTTGGTTCTCGCTAACTTGATGCGGCACCTACTTGGCCAACGTTTTTGTTATATCAATTGGCACCAAGTAGCCTACCTGAGTTCTGCTGCTATTTCTCAATTTTTTATGGTTTGGTCTCCTTCAACTATTGATCTCAGTAGGTCATCAACTCCAGAATGGTGGTCAAAACCTTCTTCATTCTTCCATGTCAAAGTCTCCATCGCGAAACTTTTGGGTAAAGTAAATTCGTTAATAGTCTCCTGAACCTAATTTTCGCTTCTTTCACAATCAATAACACTTCACCTAATCAACTTATTTTTATATCATACACCACACAATTGTAACTATATAAAAAAATACCTGGGTAATTGTAATTATTTTTAAAAAGTAAAGGGGAAAACAAATCAGTTACTCAAATCTTTAAAAAATATTACAAATACAAGTATTTGTTTACTAAACTGAAGTTATATTTGGAAGCAAAAATAAATATTTTTAAAGTAGTCAATACTTTGATTTATTGTCATAAAATTCAATGAGCTAATGGTGAAATGAAAATAAGGTAAAAAAAATTTATTTTATGACTGATGACCTGAAATGTTTTACACCTTCAAACCAAATCAAACAAACAATTTAAAGTAAGAAAATGTTTTAAAACATTTACCACAATATCCTCGACACCAGGAAGCATCGCTACTTTCAGGAATTCCGTAACATCAACAGGTCCATCTATAAGAGGTGGTTGATGTTTTTCTGAAGACTGTTTTTTTAATTTAAGAAATTTTTCAGAGCTTTTAATTCGCCTAAGTTCATTTTCCATTTCTTCTATATCCTAAAAAAAAATAAAAATAATAATGGTGAAATCAGCATCACCAAATTGTTTAATACCTTTATTATACAATTCCTTTAAGCATTAAACTAGCTATTAATCTATGAAATTTAAGATGCCTGACATTTCAATATTCCACTATTTTCTCTTGAGAGAGGAAAAGCCTGCTTCATCACTTTCGTATTTTGTCTTCCCTGTTTACCGACTACAAATTTGTTACATTAAGTGCTAGACAGGATGTATTAAAGTGGGAATGTTGGTCTGTCATCTCACATCGCAATTATTCTGAATCTCCCAAATGGTGTCATTTATTATTCATCTATTTATTTTAGTCATTCAAATTCATTTTAGTCATTCAATGGTCCATACACTTCCTCTATTTACCGATTTCATATCTTTCACTCATTTTGAAATGTTTATACTAACTTATAAGTATCTATTAGGCGCAAATTTTGATTTATGTAAATTAACATCTCACAATTACTCTATATCCATTTATCATTGCCATTTACATATTGTTGTTACCATATTTTGTTTTTAAAAAAATTAAAACTTTAACTTTAAATATAAGGTTGGGTGAAAAAATAGAAATTATAAAACAAACTATGACGCTGATGATAGCCGGTAAAGAACCTGATCTTATGTTATGTAGAGTGGAATACACTTGAACACATTTATTAAGAGGCTATAATAAATAGGAAAAACGAAATCAAGGCAAGTTTAGAGGTGGGAAATGACAGCAGGTAATCACTTACCTCACGCATTCTTTCTGAGACCTAAAAATTCGAATTTACTTTATCACTTGTAATATTATATTTATTAATAATCTCTTGATATGTTGTGTTAAATTTTATTAATGTATTTTTACTTTCACTTACCTATATATGAAATATATAGTAAGTGGAAGTATTGCGATCGTGAAAATTTTCGACTTCTGGTTTTCAACGGAAATACACGTTTTGGGGTCCCCTGAGTCAAAATAACCAAGTCCCGCGAAATGGTCTGTGTGTCTGTGAACAGACTAGCTCAAAAACTATAAACCGTGCGAACCTGAAATTGGGTATTTAGAGTATGTATAAGCCCGCGATGTGACAGCAAAAATTTCATCAAATTTGCTCAAGGGGAGGGGGTACTTTATTTAATAACTTTTCCAGTTTTTTTTTCGATTTTCTCAAAAACGGCTCTAACGATTTTGATTAAACTGAGTATTTGATCTATTTATATGCCTGAAATATGACTGTAAAAATTTCATCAAAATTGATCAACCGGAGGGGGGACTTTACTTAATAAATTTTGTATCATTTTCACGTGTTTTTTTTATTTACTCAAAAACGGTTTTAACGATTTTGATCAAACTTGGTATTTAATGTATTTATATGCCCGAGATACGACTGTAAAAATTTCATCAAAATTGATCTACGGGAGGGGGGACTTTACTTAATAAATTTTGTATCATTTTCACGGGGTTTTTTTATTTACTCAAAAACGGCTTTAACGATTAACAAAAATAAGATATGAATGTAGAAAAATGTGTGACTTTGGGAAATGATATTTAGCAAAACACGTCAATTTCTAATCTAAGTAAGTTGGTAAGTGAAAGTTGTGTGTTGCGCGCACGCACCAGATTTTTTTATTAATATATTCTTTTCTTTTTTTTCATTTTATGACCCCTTTTATTGTATTCAATTTCTGTATTTTGTAATTGTTGATTGTATTGTTACATAAGTAATTTGTTTACTTTTAAGCCGCATGGCTTTTGTTTTTGATCATATGTTTAACCCTTTAACCGGGCGGGACGCATAAATACGTCCTTGAAATATATTTTGTACCTTGGAACTGGTGGGACTTATATTTTTGTACAGAGGTATTATATTTTTATACAGAGGTAGTAGTCATAGATACATGTATCTACGTGAATTTATATAAATATATATATATATATTATATATATATATATATATATAAAATATAATAAAAACAACCCTCGCGCGGGTCTCATTACCGCGTATGGGGAGCGTCCCACGGGTGGCGGATGTGGGGATGGTCGGTGGAAATTCCTAGGAAGTTCCTCCCGGCTAAGTCCGTAGGACTCGCTGACCAACAATGAGAGCGGCCCCCCAGGCTTGCTGGAGGGTGTGACGTAGGTTTGAACGCCCTACTCACATTTTTTAGTTCACCCAAACACCACAAACAGTCATGGATTCTCCTAAGGTAAAACGCTCATTATCCGGAGGTAAACTAGTCCCCCGTTCGGGTCTCCGGGTGGGGACTGCTTTAGGGGAATCATGGCAAAAGTTGAAATTAAGAGATTTAGTATTAGGGACGTGGAACGTCAGAAGTTTGAATACAGCGGGTGGGTTAAAATCGGTTTCGAATGAGGTTGAGAGGTACGGTATAGATATCGTGGCGCTGCAAGAGGTACGCTGGCCGGGGGAGGGCTCTTTAAGAGAAGGTAAGTACACAATTTGGTACGGCGGGGGCGAAAATTATTGTTTAGGCACTGGGTTTCTGATTAGGAATAGGTTGATATCCGCTTTGAGGGACGTTCAATTTTTCGGGGACAGGATATCAGTAGCTGTATTTCAGGGGCGGTGGTTTAAAATCGCGTTAATAAACATACATTCTCCGACCGAAGACAGCGATGACGAAGTTAAGTCGGAATTTTATGATAAACTAGAGTGGGTCTTCGATAAATTACCGCGAAATTACATGAAGATAGTTTTAGGAGACGCTAACGCAAAGGTGGGCAGGGAAGAAATATATTATCCGACTATTGGAAAAGAAAGTTTACACGAAATTAGTAATGATAACGGAATCCGATTGATTAACTTTGCTACTTCTAAAAATTTAATAATCAAAAGTACAACTTTTAAACATAAAGATATTCACAAATATACCTGGACATCACCGGATTCACAAACAAGAAATCAAATCGATCACGTTTTGGTGCAGCATAGGTGGCAAAATAGTGTTATTAATGTTAGGTCGTACCGAGGGGCAGAATGCGGGTCGGATCACGAACTAGTAGTCGCTAAAGTTCGGCAAGGACTTTCAATAAAAAAAAGGTTAGAAACCGGATCTCGTACCGAATATTTTAATCTGGAAAAACTTAAAATTCCGGCGATTAGAAAACAATTTGAAATTGAACTCAAGAATAGATTTGATGTATTAGAACCATCGACAGAGAATGGCGAAGACATTGATCAATTGTGGGAAAGGATTAGGGATAATATTAAAGAGGTCAGTAATTTGTGTCTGGGCAAAAGGGAAAATAATAAGAATAAACCATGGTTCGATGAAGAATGTTTAAACTCGTGTGAGAAAAGAAAAGCCGCTAAACTCAAAGTTTTAAATAATCCTAGCGAAGACAATCATGCCTACTTTCGAGGCATGAGGAACGAAACGAATAAATTGCTTAAAAATAAAAAAAGAGAATATCTCAAAAACAAAATAATAGAAATAGAAAATAATGGAATCCAAAATAACGTTAGAGATATGTATAAAGGCATAAATTTATCACGTAAACGTCTAGGACCAGTTACGACTGGTATTAGGGATAATAATAATAACATCATAGCGGATCCGGTAGACATACTAAGTAAGTTCAAAGAGCACTTTGATAGTATTTTGAATCCAGAAAATACCCGTCTATCACCACTTTTGGAATTTCAAAGTGCTGAACCGTTATTAGAAGAACCGAGTATAGGGGAAGTCGAAATAGCTATCGGAAAATTAAAATCCTATAAAGCAGCGGGGACGGATAATATTCCTAGCGAACTAATCAAATCATGTGGGGAAGCTGGGATTTCAAAAATACATCTTTTGATTAAAAAGATCTGGGAGTATGAGAAAGTACCCGAAGAATGGAAAGAGTCTATACTTATACCGATTCACAAGAAGGGGTCGCGGATAGACACCAATAACTACCGTGGGATCTCACTACTTCCGGTCTGCTATAAAGTATTTACGTCAATACTGACTAGCCGAATAACCGAATACGCCGAGGAAATTATCGGAGATTATCAATGTGGTTTCAGACGGAACCGATCTACCGTAGACCAAATATTCTCCCTCCGTCAAATATTAGAGAAAAAATTAGAATACAATGGTATTGTTCATCAACTGTATGTCGACTTTAAAAAGGCTTATGATTCAATAGACCGCAATAAACTGTATAACATCCTGACTGAACTAGGAATACCGAAGAAGTTAGTAAACTTAGTAAAAATGTGTATGACCGAAACGTTCAATAAAATAAGAATCGGTAGTTATTTTTCTGAGAAGTTCCAGGTTCACTCTGGTTTGAAACAGGGGGATTCGCTATCCCCTGTTTTATTTAATTTAGCTCTAGAATATGTCATTAGGGAGGTGATAAATACCGGAAAGGGTTTGAATCTGGGGGGAAATATATCCGTACTCGGTTACGCTGATGATTTGGTTTTGCTTGGCGACGATGTGGAAACGATAGAACTAAATACAAAAGCATTGATGGAAGCCGGAAAAGAAGTAGGGCTAGAAATAAATACGGAAAAAACAAAATATATGGTTAGTTGTAGAAACGGTGACAATTTTGGCGATATTGAAGTAGAAGAGGAAATATTCGAAGCCGTTGAGAAATTTAGATATTTAGGATCTACTGTAACTAGAAAAAACGAAATCGAAGAGGAAATTAAGGCTAGATTAAAGGCGGGAAATGCTTGTTATTTCTCGGTTGCAAAATTACTTGGGTCACGCCTTTTATCCCGAAATTTAAAAATTAGGATTTACAAAACTATAATTCTTCCGACTGTTCTTTACGGTTGTGAAACATGGCCGCTTACAGTAAGGGATGAGAAACGCCTTATGGTGTTTGAAAATAAAGTGCTGCGTAGAATATTCGGGCCGAAGAAAGATGAGTCAACAGGAGAATTTAGACGGCTACACAATGCGGAATTGCGTGAGCTTTACCCGGTTAATGTAATCGAGTCTATAGCTGCGCGTCGGTTAAAGTGGGCATGCAAAATGGCGAGTCTTAGTAGTGAACGAATTCCTAAAAGATTGATAAACGCTTTGCCGACTGGAAAACGACCGAGGGGTAGGCCTAGGCGAAGGTGGGAAGATTCGGTGAAAGCAGATCTTGTGAATTTGGGATTGGACGGTGGTAGATGGATGGAGGTATGTAGGGACCGATTGGTGGTGTCGGCGTCGGGCCTTCGGGTCCGTTAAGCCTTATTGTATTGTATTGTAATAAAAACAACATATATTTCAGGATGTACATAACGTCCCGCCCGGTTAAAGGGTTAATACGACAGTTAGGCACTAGGACCAAATGAGGGCAGTCTGAATCTTGGGACGCAGTAATCACCACCTTTTGTAATTTTATACAAAGATAGATAGATCACAAATCAAAAATGCTCTTGTCTTCAAAACAATCAGCCTCCAAACGCATTATAAACATCAGTATAAAGAAATTTGTAATCACTCTTAACTTGCACAAGTATCATATGATGTAAAATATCATATGATGTTCCATATATCTGTGATGAGTATATCCATATTGGTTTAAGTAAGTATGTATATGTCTTTAATTTCTGTTTTAGTTTCAGTTTTGAAGTTTTTTAGAAGAGTGGATAAAGTAGTTTCAGTCTCTTTTTAAGCGTCGTATGTTTCATTTTAACATGAGGACCCCATGTCATCCTTCTGTCGAACATAGTGTACTCTGTCTGTCTGCGGTAAGAGGTTGTTGTCAATATAAACGGGGGGGGGGGCAGGTATGTTTTCTTAGGGTAAATGTGATGTGTTTTGATTTATCATGATTCAGTCTAATTTTCCATTTTTTGAACCAGTCATGCCCCCATGATGGTGCATTCCCTAAACATATTTAAGTTCGCAAGAACTAACTAGAGCTAGAATGGACATAGTCGGTCGTGGTAGTCAAGGGAGGAGGGGGAAAGTCATCCTGACCCACCAGAAAGATCCTTAGGAGTTTTTTTTTAGGAAGAAGTACGTATGTACCTATCCCTATTAGAAATGCCTTTACCACAGCAGAGGAACTTTTGCCAGATTTATCACTAGAGCACCTCCATTTTTGTCAAGTACATAGAGTGAAAAATCAACAGTAAAGAATCTGATAACTGCCACAGATAATTGGAAAATTTTGTATTGGATCAGTTCTTCATAAAAAGTAAGGATTGACTAAATGCACACACATAGATTACTGTAGGTAAATTTCTTGTTTTAGAAAATAAGGATTATAACAAAATGGAGGGCAAAAAAGTTTTTTAATGTAATGCAAAAATTTTTTTAATGTGAGTATTTTTCTGCATTATCATAATTAATCAAACCTTAGAGCTAAGATGAAAGCTTAGTTGAAAAACTACAAAAAATTAATACAACATGCATTACCAACCAAACAATTAAAATAAAATTAAGGCTGGAAAAACATACAGAATCATTTAGAACTTCATCAGCTTCTCCTCTTTCAGTTTTTATTGAAAGCTCCCAGTCCGCAAGTTCTTCATCGGTGGCCGATAGCATTGTTAGAATGTTTCTAGGCAAAACAGGCAAAGAAATGCTTTCAGCCATGTCATCCAACTCTGGAGGATGGAAAGTTTTAGAGGGTTCAAAGTCGAATTTGTCACAATTCATGAAGTCTTCTAATTCTTTCATGAACTCAGGGTCATTCCTTGGATCACTCCATTCAATCGGAACTAATTTAGGAACATATTCATTTTCTGCAAATAAAATTAATAGAAATTTATTTAAATAAATTTACTAACAATTTTAACTGTTATAGCTGAACTAAATTGTAGTCTTATAAATAACAAATTTAAATTTAAAACACATTAAATGTTAATAACCAATGAATAATTATTCATGTAATTATTATCTTATAATTACTGGGGGGGATAATTAATTAATATATCAACACAATTTTTAATATGGCAATTAACCAAAAAAACATCCGTGAACAAGAGAATACCAATGACAATTTCAGTTTACATCATCGTAAAAACAACCATTCTTATAAATCAGTAACTCTATTTTTAAGGTTAAGTATTAATAACCAATAATATGGAAGTAGATATTAGTTACCAATAGACATTCACTTTTCTGTCCAAAGAAGGTTTTTTAAAAATATATCTAATATATTCTCGCTCTCTATCTCCTCTTATTTTTTTTAATAAAAACTAAACAGCAAAAAAACCCTACATTTTTCGATAAATACGTATTTAAAGTACGATCTGAGCATATTGTTTGTTTTTTTTTGGTTAGATAACGGCTAGAAAGACTTTCATATCAATAATCCCAAACAAAGTCCTTTAATGCCCTAGAAATAATAATGATTTCCCCATTAGTTCACCTGCAGTTATGTTGTAGAACTAGCATGTTTTCTTTACGTTTCATTTTTAAAGTCATGTTCATTTTCGCACTTTTTTTTTTTTTTAAGTCATTTGATTTTCTTCTTCTTATCCTGTTTGCTGTTCAGAATAGTCTCATCCACTGAAACAGTCGCTAAAATCATTGTGTTGGTAGAGGACGGGAGAAGCCACTGTTATGTGGCTAGGTCCTTAGGGCTACCAGAAACCAACGTTCGCAGGGCAGTCCAGAGGTACAGGGAGACTGGTAACATAACCAGGATGCCAGGTTCAGGTCGGCCCAGAACGACAGTTCCCGCTGACGATAGATTTATTGTGATGCCGATGTTAGGAAATCACTTTCAGACAGCCCTAGAGACCAATCAAAGCCTCCTACTGCTCGGGAACATTCCGCGTGGGCAGTAAACGACTGGGCTCAAGTACTGTTCTCAGACGAATCGTGATTTTCACTATTTGATTCAGATCATTGGGTTAGAGTGTGGTGAAGGCCAAGACAGCGATTTGCACCGTGCAATATCTCCAAAAGGGTGCCTTACGGTGGTGGGTCTGTGACGGTTTGGGGTGTGATAACTTTAGAGGCAAAGACTGATCTCCATGTGTTCCAGAGAGGGAATCTAACTGCTCACAGGTACATATACGAAATTCTGGAAAAGTATCTACTGCCATTCGCCCCTTTCAAATGTGATTATTTCATGTTAATGCATGAAAACGTGCGGCCATTGCTGCAAATGCGGTTACCGACTCTTTTAATGAAGTAGGTATACGCACCCTACAATGGCCAGCCCGAAGCCCCAACCTTAATCCCATCGAACACCTCTGGGATGAGGTAGGGAGACCCATCCGACGGCGACTCGATCTTCCAATGGACCTTCAACACCTCAGAACCGCGCTAGTGGGAGAATGGCAAGGCATCCAACAGGAAAGAGTTGCCACCATGCCGAGGAGATTCCAGGCTGTGATACAAGCAAGGCGAGGAATCACCCGTTATTATAAAAAAAATAATAATAAGAATAACCAAAAATTTAATGAAGAAAAATTACCGAAGAATATTTTATTCATTTATATGAGTTTGGAGTTTTTTTAAATTAAATTGTTTTTCTTTCCAGATATTTCTTGTTTTTCAATCTTTTTCCATATGTTATCTCATATGATGTATACTTTACTTGGAAAATACAGAAAATATTAAATTATTTGCACTAGGAAGAAAAAAACGACGAAATTCCAGGTATGCCGGTTTTTTTGCTGTTTAGTTTATAATACTCCTATTTTAATATTAGCTTGTCTTACTTTTTTATCTGCCAAAAAAATCCAGTATTCTGTTTCCATTTTATTACATAAGAAATAAATATAATAAAGAAAAAGTATACATAAAAAAAAGAAATCAGCAGTATTGATAACTAATAGGTTTTACGCCCTCATACCCAAATAAACAACCAACAGTCATTATTGGTAACTAATTACCTTTTCTTTTTTTCTTTTTCTTCTGCTCATCATTCGTCTTCTCAAATTTTTCATCAGAACTCCTGGCATCTTCTGGATTAATTTCTTCAGGTGGAATAGTAGCCACATTTTCTTTATTTTCAACATCAATATTTGTTATCGTATCTGCTTTGACTTCTCTATTTGGCTAAATAGATTTATGAAAAAAAAATTATATAAATAAAAAGCGTATACATGATAAATAAAAATAATAAAATACTTATTAAATGTCAGCATATTGTAGAACTACCTGACTCTAGTGAAATAAACTAATTCAAGTTTGGTGAACATTTAAAAAAAGTTTTTAATCCTAAGTCAGGCCAGAGGATGATGCTTTAATATGTTTTTGAGAAAGAGAAAGAGAAAGTGGTTATAACAATATTAATAAATTATGTATTTATTTATGGTCTTTGGTTGAATATTTTAATTTATAATTTTTAAATTATTTTATTAGAAGATAAAAGATTCGACCACGGCCGGGAATCGAACCCAGGTCCTCCGCATCTACGTTGCGGCGCTCTTACCACTGAGCGAGAAAAAGATTCGATCACGTCTGGGAAGGCCCCAAGGTTAGCTCAGTGGTAAGAGCGCCACAAAGTAGATGCGGAGAACCTGGGTTCGATCCCCGGCAGTGGTCGAATCTTTTATCTTCTAATAAAATAATTTAAAAATTAATAAATTATATTAAATCATCACAGTGGCACAATTTCATTTATTTTCCCTTACTCTTATAACAATTTAGGTTAAGCTCCAATTAATAAACTAATTTTAAATTTATGATAATCAAAAAAACCTATACCACTACAACCAATATGTTTTGATAATTGAGTAAACACAATTTTGAAAATTTACATTTATCCACATGTATTTACTTGTTGTTTTTTTGTTTTTTTTTTTATGTAAGGAACAGTGTTGTTTTTTTGTTTGATTTTTTATGTAAGGAACAGAATATTATAATAAGAAGAATCTATTGGTGATGGAAATTGGAAAGACTAAAAATAGGGGATAGGCACGGGAAAGACGAAAAATAGGGGGTAAGCGTGGGTGTGTGGGGTAGCCCCAAGTGCCAAGGGGGCTACTAGCTCTTAATAACTCGGCATTAATCCTCCCCTTCGGGCTGGGAAATCGCCAGTAAAGCCTACAAGGCGAGGTAGGGATATAGAAAAATAACAACAGATAATTAAAGTGAATCCTAATTTTTTTGAAATTTTAACGTGTTTTGAATTATATTGTTAATAATAAACAAGATATCATTTAATAAAATTATGATACCTACATTTGCTAGAATCTTGGCAATATCTTGAAGCGTAAGTCCAACATTCTTCTTTTCCTAAAAAAGGTTACTAAGTATTAATTTTTAAGAAACATGTGGACCACACAAGTAATATGAGGAAGTGAGGTGCAAAACTCATTCGTTCCATTTTTTTGAAAAATTAGGATGGCAGTGGATTCTAAAAGATATTTTAATGCTCTTTCAACATATCTTATCAGATTGAAGGAAAACTTATTATTTCTTATGGGTTTTTGCCATGCAAAATAGTGGTTTGTTGAAGAACTGATTCTTTCCATAGCCCATTGTGTTTCAAAACTGGCCCGTTACTCGTTTTGATGCAAAACTCTTTGGTTCCAATAATCACTTCTCACTTTGCACCCATCCCATTCGTTCACTTCAGCAGTTTCTGTTACTCATTCTGAACAAAATATCGAAACCTCGAAATCTGCTGAAAAAGCATTTTGGTGACGAGTGGAAGGCCAATGATTCATTGAAGTATTACACACGAGTTCTCAATATATCTGCCACAGACGAGGGAAATAACAAACAACAGGATGATGAAGTCACTATTATTGAAGAAGAAGATAGCCTTAGGATCTAGTCTTTTTGTAACTTTTTTGTAGTCAGATGTTTTATATCAGTACACTGATATTTTTAAAAAAATTATCGAAAAAAAAAAGTTTAGTAAATGTTCAAAAAGTCAGTGGGTGATATTATTTTGTAAAATGGTATCGAATTCATTTATAAAATGGTTGTGAACCTAAATAAATATTGCTTATTAAGAAGATCAACATACGCTGTGTGAATTAAAACTCATTCTTACCAATGTGGTGTGCAGCAAAAGTCTTTGCTATAAACATTTTGTTGCAAAACTTTCTCATTTCATATTTAGTTACTTTTTTTTTGTTACTTCTAAATCAGGAAATGTTTTCATTCCAAGCTCATTTACACAGGGTAGCTGCACCTTTCGAAGACAAAAAAAATCATCTTTATCTGGCCACTCTACTTGACGTGGTAAGTTTTCTCAGTTTCCTGAAAAATGTGTTCACGTGGAACGAACGAGTTTCGCATCTCATCTCTTCATATATATTATTTACTAAAAAATGAATTAATCATTGTTTATTTTACAAATTCTTACTAAATAAAAATTTAATAAAAGAGCATACCTCATTTCCTTGTTCTTCAGTAGTGATTCCTTCACTATTAAGCGCATTCTCATTATCCTTGTAAGGAGACCATGCTGGCAAAGTGACATTGTATTGTTCAGTTAAAGATCTAGTATGTCTGAGATGCTAAAATCGTAAGCATATCGATTAGCTATAATTAATGTAAAATGTAAATAATGTTAGAAGTGACTGGACAATAGAATCCAATATGAAACAATAGGGGGATAGGGAAATTATATTTATATCAACATAAAGAATAGTGTAAAATTAATATTAAAAATCTAAACCAACAGAAGTATACCGATGAAACTGTAAAAATTAATAAATAGCATTAAATACTTAGGATTCCTCACTAATTCAGTCATTTAATTTTCTTTGGTTAACCTGCTCCTAGAGCTGCTTATAGGATAATATGTATCATTAAAAAGTTTAACAGTTAGATATTGCATTAATTACAATGTTATCATTTTAAAATACCCAAGGCACTGTTTTTTTTTCTTGAATTATGCTAGTACAGTACTCGACTCTAAGCTGTTTGCAGTCCAGCCATTGTTTCTTAAATTAAGGTCTATTGGAATCTATAATTCATAATCCATGTAAATATTTATTTGACGGAATAAAATTAGTGAAAAATGTATAAATGAAATACTGCCTGTTGTTTAGTCAATTTAAGAGGATCTAAACTTATACTTGATTCACACATCCCAAGTAATAAGCCAAGCAGTAAGTGCCATTTAGAACTCTCAAGTAATAAGTAGCACAATATATGATGAATTGGAAACTTTATGTTTGTAATACTTGATTGGAAACTTCTTAACATTTTCCAAGTACTTTTTATTGGATAGGCCTCAACAGATCCCGCAAGACTTTAATATCAAATGATAATTTTTGTGCAAAACTCTTAAAAAGGTGCTTAAAGGTGTGTGAATAAGTTGGAATGCTAAGAAAAGCAAAAGAAAATGATAATTTCTGCTTAAACATGGCTTAGGTTACAAACTAGTTAGATAAATTAAATGGAGAGATTTCATAAATCAAATATTCAAAATGTATAATTGAGGAATAAACAAAGACATTTCATTACCAATTCCTCTGTAGTAGTTTCACATAATCTTTTTAACTCTGCTTGCAGATTCTAAAAAACAAAAAAAAAGAAAACAAAAATAATGAAAATAGTAAGGAACAATGAATGTACATAATTTACTTACAAAAATTAACTAGAATTCGCAAAATTCACTTTCAGGAGACATGTGCATCAAGACCACATTGATTATATTGAACATAGAATCCTGAAAGTCGTCAAGCACTTCCAAAAGTATAAAAATCTTAGTTGAAAAGACCACCTTTGTGGGTGTCGTCCATACACATGGACCACATGGCCATACATATGGCCAGACCATTTCAGTTGGCGCTCTTCTAAAATCTTCTTGACTGGCCTTACATTCAGCTCCTCTCTTATTCTTTCATTTCTCCAACAATCTCTTCTTGTTTTCCCTTGTACTTTCCTAAGAAATCTCATTTCCATGGCAGTTAGCTTGCTTGTGTGCTTCTAGAGGACAGTCCAACTCTCTGCACCACATAGAAAGACAGGCAGGAATATTGTATTAAAAAGAACTATTTTTGTTTCCTTTTTTATCTCCTGTTTACCTATTATTGTAGTGCAGATGGAGTAAAACACACCATTAGCCTTCCTCACTCTATTTAGAATCTCTTGGTCGATCCTTACTTCTGTGCTGAAAATAATACCCAGGTACTGGTAGTTATCTACCTTCTCTAGTGGCTGGTTATTACAATTAATGTGAATCGACTCATTCGGGTCTCGGCCAATAAGCATCACTTTGCTTTTAAGAGGATTTATTTCCATCCCTTTTCTTTGAAGCTCTTCCGACCATTCATCAACAGCCATCTGAAGCCTTTCTTGAGTGTCTCCAATCAGGACCACATCAACTGCATATAGTATATAGCTTGTGCCTGCACTGGAATTAAATTCCAGTATCCAACTTTTGCTCTAGGGGTCCTTCGCTTGCAAACTTTCCATACTTAATCCATGCAGATTATGAAAAGTAGTGGACTTAGGCTATCGCCTTATATGACAGCTTTATAGAACCTAAATGGCTCTGATTCACATTCGTTAAGCCGTAAGGTTCCCTTTGGATCCTGGTACACCAATTTAATTGCACTGATAAGATTGGATGGCACCTGTTTTTCCTGTAAAGCATTCCGAATCTCTTGCCTAGGAATATAATCGAATGCAGCTTTCAAGTCAAGGAAGGCCAAAAATAGTTTTCTTCTTCTATCCCATGCTTTTTCGACTATCATTCTTAGTGACAATATATGATCCTATGTTTGCCTCCCAGGTCTAAAGCCAGCCTGCTCCTCTTCAAGATCATGTTTTACCAATCTCCTGAAGATAGACATAATGGTCTATAATTCTCACACTTAGTTTGGCTTCAATTCTTGAAAATGGGAATTACAATATTATCTTCCC
This sequence comes from Aelia acuminata, assembly GCA_911387785.2. NCBI lineage: Eukaryota > Metazoa > Arthropoda > Insecta > Hemiptera > Pentatomidae > Aelia > Aelia acuminata. Next base: position 36,698,440 of record OU426979.1, on the reverse strand, counting down.
AATCCCTTGGTATTTTCTTTTCCAACCAGATCTTTTGAAAGAGGTTCTGGAGACACTTTACTATTTCTTCTCCTCCAAATTTTATGAATTCAGGTAAGATATTATCTCTGCCAGCCGCTTTGCCTAGTTTTATTTTCTCCATGACCAATAGAACCTCATCTTCTTCTATGACATCGTAATCTTTCACGTGGTTATCTCGGTTTCTTGGTTTTCTACGGCCATCATATCGAGGATGTTGTCTGTATTCTTGAAGGGGAAATGTATCCTGATAATGATCATGCCAGACTTTAAGCATTTCTACATTATTGGTAACCAAATTATCATTAAGATTTGGACACTACGAACTTGTTTTCCCTTCTTTCCTCTTAATACATTCACAGTCTTCCAGAATTTTCTTCGAAGTTACTTTGGATTTCCTTTCCGAATTCCTCCCAGGATCTTGCCTTTGCTTTTCTGACTACTTGCTTGGCATTGTTTCTCCTTCTGACATATTCATCCCAATTAGTTTGAAATTTGTTCTGCATATATAGACTCCATGCTTCATTCTAATCACCCGCTTGTTTCACTTCTTCATTCCACCATCTAGTACTTTTTGTCTGAGGTCTAATTTTCTTAGAGAACCACATCATAAATGACTTCTTTTAGATTAGTCAGCAGCACTTCTCTATATCTTCTTATCACTTCTGGATCTCTGAACTTTTCAGCCTCAATTCATTCGTAACTTTTACATTGTTTCTTCCTTGGCTCTGTGCTTATGGAATCAGCAACCACCAGGCGATGATCTGTGTCTAACTCAGCTCTTGTAATGGCTTTTATATCTGTGAAATACCTGCGCATTCCTCTGTCATAATGTAGTCTATTATACTTTAGGCTTCTCTTCCCTCTGCTTCAAAAGTAATTTTATGTATTAATTTATGCTTAAGGAGAGAATTTCCTATAAGCATGTCATTCTGTATGCAGAATTCTATTAATCGCTGGCCATTTACATTCTTAATATTTTCACCTCCCCATAAACCTATTACCTACGGGAATTAGGGTGAATGAAATCGCCCCCTCGAGTAGCAATATTTGATTTTTTTCTATCCTTGCTAACCAGGGTGGTCAAAATTCAGAATAAATTATAAAATATATAGGCTAGATTTGAACTAGCACTATTGAATTCAAGAATGATTTGACATGAGGCCTTGATGAAGACACACTACCTGTCTCCTCTATTAGACTTCTTCCAGAATAGAACTTTTTCGTGTTTTCCTTGACCTGCTAACATGAGATTGCCCCGACGATGCCACACAAGAGCCTCATGCAGAAAACTTTCCTTAATTCATAAGGTGTATCTCATTAGCCTTCATTTCCTCAGCCTGATTTCATCCTTCGCTAAATCCTTCACATTAACTCCTCATTGGAATGTTCTTGGAAACCTAATTCCCAAGACAGACCACAAGTATTCATTATAGGTTAGAAAATGGACTAAGATTAATTGGGCCCCCTCCAAGTCTAAGACATAGAAGAGGGAGCTTGGACTTAACATTTAAAAGTCTCATGCTTACACTTATCTCCTTTGCATTTAAGTGTTCTGAACAAAATGCATTTGATTTTTTTTAACAATTAAAAATGTGATTTTCATACCATAAATTATCATAGAGGAGTTGATATGTATAGCATCATGCCCAGATTTATTTCTCTAGAACACCACAGTGATTAGAAGCACCTTTAGCTTTCTTATGATCATCAAAATCAGCTCCATATTTTGATAAAGCAGTTCTAAGATAAATCGAATGGCATCTTAATGGGTAAATGAATGGTCCTTTCCGCTTTCCCTAATTTCAGAACCAATGTCTCAGTTAATAATTTATAAGTTATAATTCTATCTTCAGGATCATCAATGTGATTTAGACCCAACAGATACGAAACTTGCTGAGTAGTACTGAAAAAAATAGTAAAGCTACTGTTGTTAGTTCTGGACATGATCTATTTTAAAGGATCATGTAACCGTAATATCAAAGAACTCCCTTCGCATGCTTTTCAGTCAAAGGGCCTTGATTAGTTTTATTTAGCTTTAGCCTCCCGCATACTCATCAGAGATAAAGAAACCCCCAAACTGTTCTCTTCCAGTTGAAATCAGGGTCACACTGAATGGGAGCATGTTGGTCATACCAGAAGTAACATAGTGGTAGTGGTACTAAAAAATTCTTAAAACAGGTTTTAATTTTAGTTCTAATTTTATTTTAAATATTACAGTATAAGATTATATACAGTTTAAGAGGACTGATTCCTGTGCATTAACGTATATAGTTAAGAAGAGGCACAAAAAATAAATAAAAGTAGAAGAATTAGCTTAGAGAAAAGTTAACACTTGAATTTAAAAACAAATTCATACTTCCTGAGCAATTTTTAATTTCACCCAAAAATTTTTTCTGAATCAGAGCAATTTTTTTTTCTTCCTTTTTTTAGCAGCCACTTATAAACTGCTCTCTTAAAGAGTCAAAATAGAATTATTTTAAAGGGTGACCTGTGGTGTAGTGGTTAGCATAGAAACTTACAATACTAAAGGTCACGGGTTCCCTCCTGAGGTGGCCCTAGGATTTTTTAATGGGAGTTAAAAATCCTTATCTATACCGTCACTCGGATAGGACTTAAAATGGAGGTCCCATGCCTGTACGATGCGAGGTACTCTTTAAAGATTCCTATCCTAAGTATACCTGGATAGGCAAAATTTAAGACTCCCACTGGTAGCATCGTCCGATTAGCCTTAGTGGCATAAAGTGATGTTAATACAAACAAACAAAAATAAGTAGCTCCGTAAAATTTTTTAAATTCCATCCTAAAAGGCATTTGATAGCATGTTGTTTTCAACGATCTTTTATCAGGTGAATAGTTAAAAATCAAACAAATACGTATAGTATTTTATCATATAATATAATTTTGAACTATCAGCATAATTCATAGCATAATTAAGAATATGATATCAACAAAGAAACTAAACTACTGATAAATATTTGGACAAGTTAGTGTGATTAAAATTACCTGGTCAAACAATTTGCTATCAGGTAAGGGTTGACATAAGTTTCTGATGAATTCATCATTATCTTTGTCACCAGAATTATCCATGTTTGGGTGTTTATATGATAAAAAGAGGTTGCCACTTATTTAAAACGTTCTCATTTCACAAATAGTTTCACGTGTACACAAAAACAAACCAGGTAGGTTACAGGAATTTAAGAACTGGACAATTATAATGGAAATCATAAATATATTTTTAATTAGTAGATATCATGTTTTAAGTGCATTCTTATCTTAGAACCTGAGTGACATCCCAATCAGAAATTTAACTTCGAAAGGTTTCAAAAATAAACTTAAATTCTCTTGGTATAATCGATTAAAATCAATATAGATTCCAAAGAAAAATAACCAAAATATATAGGAAACATACTATACAAAAGGGATGAACCTGTATGTTTTAAAGGTAGACGATAGTTCATCCTTAATACAAACATGAAAGAATTGTTCCAAAGTGGCGGTAAAAGAATCTATAAATAGTAATAAAATAACTTATTGCTATGAGCAATAAAGGTGACCAGAGTAATGCGGTAATGGAAGCTAAATATGGGGGGAAAAAGTAGTCAAGAACACAAACACGTTTCTTGAAATTCAAGAGTTGGGCATATTTATATTTATAAATACGAATATGAATTTATTTTTATCTTAATTTTAATGTGAATATGAATAAAAATTTATTTATATCACAATATTTGTGAATATGAATATAAATAAATTCGTATTTACAAGTGTGAATATAAATAAATTCATATTTACAGGTGTGAATACGAATTTATTCATATATACAAATTTTTCTGTAAATAAAAAAAAATTCACAGGGAAAATTGTGAATATTCCCAAAAAAATGAGAATATTTATATCTCAGTCTGTGAATTCGGCCGTATTTACAAATAGAGATGTGAATATGGAAAAAAATCACAAATTGAGATGTGAATTTCTACTAAATTCATAATTTCCCAATAAATTTATAAAATTCTTTTCGGATTTCTCCATATTGGTACACATTATAGAGTTAACCCTTTTTATGGAAATCACATCAGATATTACCTGATATCGATTACTAGTTTTTTGGGATGCTGATTATGAAAAAAATATCGATTTTGAGATTCCACCGCCAGGTATCGATTTATTACAACTTGCGCGATATAATCAATCTTGGTGTCGGCTATAGGATTATCTGAGGTGCTGATTTTGAAAATGATATCGATTTTGAGATTCCGCCGTCAGGTATCGATTTATTACAACTTACGCGATATAATCGATCTTGGTGTCGGCTATAGGGTTATCTGAGGTGCTGATTATGAAAATGATATCGATTTTGAGATTCCGCCGTCAGGTATCGATTTATTACAACTTACGCGATATGATCGATCTTGGTGTCGGCTATAGGGTTATCTGAGGTGCTGATTTTGAAAATGATATCGATTTTGAGATTCCGCCGTCAGGTATCGATTCATTACAACTTACGCAATATAATCGATCTTGGTGTCGGCTATAGGGTTATCTGTGGGTACAATAATGATAATAATAATAATAATGATTAAATTTGACACATATCAACATATAAATCAGAGTATAATTAAATTCATATTCGTATTTTAAATTAAAAATATACCTATAAACCTATTGTTAACCCTATAGCCGACACCAAGATCGATCATATCGCGCAAGTTGTAATAAATCGACACCTGACGGCGGAATCTCAAAATCGATATAATTTTCATAATCAGCACCTCAGATAACCCTATAGCCGACACCAAGATCAATTATATCGCGTAAGTTGTAATAAATCGATACCTGACGGCGGAATCTCAAAATCGATACCATTTTCATAATCAGCACCTCAGATAACCCTATAGCCGACACCAAGATCGATTATATCGCGTAAATTGTAATAAATTGATACCTGACGGCGGAATCTCAAAATCGATATCATTTTCATAATCAGCACCTCAGATAACCCTATAGCCGACACCAAGATTGATTATATCGCGCAACTTGTAATAAATCGATACCTGTCGGTGGAATCTCAAAATCGATATTTTTTTCATAATCAGCATCCCAAAAAACCTAGTAATCGGCCGAATTCACAGACTGAGATATAAATATTCACATTTTTTTGTGAATATTCACAATTTTCCCTGTGATTTTTTTTTTATTTACAGAAAAATTTGTTTATATGAATAAATTCGTATTCACACCTGTGAATATGAATTTATTTATATTCACACTTGTAAATACGAATTTATTTATATTCATATTCACAAATATTGTGATATAAATAAATTTATATTCATTCATATTCACATTAAAATTAAGATAAAAATAAATTCATATTCGTATTTATAAATATAAATTTGCCCAACTCTATCTTGAATCGACATCGCATTGCAGGGATAAGACAAAGTGACAATGAACGCTGCTATAAGGATGATCGCGTAGCGAAGAGGCGATAAGTGGATAGAGAAAAGCGACTAATGTAAATGCATTGAATGCACTCTTACATTAGTCCTACATGTCGAAATAGAGTCAATGAAGTAGCTAATGAAATCAAATACTTAAATAAAATGGGCATAAAATCACACTTAAGAAATTAAATTTAATCGCCATTAAATCATCATCAAAGCCGTGGTTCGGTCATCCCTCTTTCACTTTCTACAGGAAATAAACCACAGGTATCTTTAAAAATTTCTGCCGAAATCATTATTACTGCCTAGACAGATCCCAAAATAATTCGAGTGGTTCGAAAGTATATGGAGATGGCCGAGCCATTTAATGTTGCCTCGATCTGAAATGAAAAGGACCTGTTGGGAGTTTATTACTTATGAGCGTTTGAAGCGAGCGAATGTCGAAATCTGCAATATGCTAAAGCTAATCAAAGGCAATATTTCAACTGTGGGAGTTCGTTAATGTCGTAAGTAGCGTTTTAAATGAAGTTATACCTACGAACCCATAGCTAATACTCCACTCCATTCTTGTAATTTCATCTAATTCTTAATCATGGGATCTTGGATCCATCTATGAAAGAGAAGCCGCACTTCGAAATGAGTACCTATCTTTTTACACAAAATTGTCAAAAACCAATGCCTTTTTTATTTATTTTATAGGTCATCATCTCACCAACAATCTGTCTCCCACTCAGATTTCACATTGATTATGCTTACCACCGAATACAAGGAAAGGGATATGGAGGCTGATGGTATCATTGAGTCTCGACATATTCCTTGGATGTCTTCCGTCCTAATGGTGAAAAAACTGGAGGGATCCAATAGGTTCTGAAACCTCTCTGCTACCCACTTCTTAGATCTGATGAAATTTTAGATAAATTTAGATAGTAATCAGCGTTTTCCACTTTGGACCTCAGGAGTGGTTACTGGCAAATTAGTATGGCTAAAAGGAAATTACATCGTTCTCAATCGGAACTGGGGTATGGCAATTAGCAGTGACGCCAACGTTTGAAAGAGTCATGGCAAAGTTATTAAGAGGTCAATTCAGGGATATGTGTCTGGTATACCTAGAGGGCATCATTGTGTAAGCAAATCCTTTGACCTTTAGTGAGGATCTTCAAAGGGCTATGCACAGCTAATTTAAAACTGAACTCTAAGAAATGCAACCTCTTCTGATGTAATATTTAATATCTGGTACTCTTAGTATGGGATAAAGGGGTCTTAGTGGACCAAGGGAAGATCGCGGCAATTGAAAATTGATCTGTGCCTTATAATACGTACCAGATGAGGAGTTTTCTTGGGACAAAACTGCTGCCTCTTAAGTGTAATCGCTATGCTGAACATTATTAGCCTCGTTTACCTTGTTGAATCTGGTGCGATGAGCGCAACATACAACTTTCACTTACCATCTTGGTTGGATTAGAAGTTGATGAGATTTGTTAAAGGGCATTCCTCAAAGTCACACTTTTTTTAAGATTCATTTACTTATTTTTGTTTGTTTTCCTCTTTAAAGTACACTTAATTTTGTTATTATTAAATAAAAGTTTTTACTTGTGATGATTCGGCAATGCAAGCATAATACTCCATCGCGTCTGATTTTATAATTCTCTATGTAGATGTTAAAAATTCATGTAGATACCATGAAATTAATTTTCATTAAATGAACAGAACGTCTTTAATTATAAACAAAAGTCAGTCATTAAAGGTGTATTGCGCATGAGTAGGTTCAACGTGTTTTATGAGTTGACGGAATATTTTTCTTTTGTTCTCCTCTATGTGTTTACTTGATTTTTTTCATATTTATCCATTTCTTATTTTTAGGCGTAACGAGAGGCAGTTAATTTCTCCATATAAACAAAAACAAAAGTACTTTATAGGAAAACAAAAAAGGCCCCTTCCCCGTTTAAGCCCCCTCGGAACATTTTAATAATGATAAAGCTTACCTGATATTAAAGAATACTTGATTCTCATTAAACATGACGAGTTTGATCAAAATCATCAAAGCCGCTTTTAAGAAAATGGATTTGGGTTGTTGTAAATGTTGTAAATGTTTTCCCAAAAATTGGGAAAACATTTAATAAATAAAGTACCCCCTCCGTTTGATCAATTTTCATTAGTTTGAGAATTTTTTGCTGTGATATCGGGTTCATTCATGCCCAGTTTGATCAAAATCGTTAAAAATGTTTTTGAGAAAACCGATTAATGCCCAGTCTCCTGACTCCAGGACATGTACCTTGCATTAGTAACTTTTAATAGAGTTAGCTATAAAATAAATCTACTTTTCTTTGTAGTTAAATATTGTTTCACTCACCTTTTACTTAAAGTAACTATACAAAAAAAAAATACCATTTTTTATTAATTTTATATTTTTTAAAAACCATAATTATATATATACAAAAATTTTTAAACATTTTACAAATGTAAGAAATATCAAACTGTACATGTATATATACAGTTCAATGAAGCTTCATTTATTAAATTGAATTCATATACCAATTCAACTTTTGATAATAAAATTATTTGTTTTTAAATATTTTATTTTTGAAGAGAAAAGATTGGGCTAGGCCGGCGCAGTGGTTAGCGTACCTTGCATGTCACACCGGAAGACCCGGGTTCGTCTCCAAGCCGAGCCCAATCTTTTATCTTCAAAAATAAAATATTTAAAAATAATATATAATTAAAATAAGGTGGTTACCCACAAAAAATGATTAAATTTATTATTCGTTTTGTTACAAAATTTTCATTCTATAATTTTTTTTACAATCTAAAGAATGATTTATTTGTTACATAATTTTTTCAAAGTCTAACATTATTGGATTGATAGCTTTAAAAAAGAAAGATGTTGGATCAAACGACAATGGTTCAACAGTAGCATTGTTTAATTTAATATTGTAATTCAATATCACAGATGACAAAAATATTTTCATTTCAATCAGTGCGAATTTCATACCTGCAACAGATAATTAATTTCATAGTCATATAAAATTATAACAAGTCCACTTTAAGAGTGAGATTAATATAATAATAAGCATTAGAAAAACCACGAAATTGAGGACTAATGCTGACTATGATTTTTATCTACACACACCCCTTCATGAAACCAATATGAAAACTAAATCTAAAATATCAGACTTCTAATGAGATTCATGGGCGGATCCAGCCGATCGTAAAGGGGGGGCTGCAGCTCCACAGCCCTTTATAAACATGTTTGTTTATGTTTTTTTAATTACAAGCTAAGGAAGCTTTATATTAGTATAAGTTAAATATTGGGAGAGTAGGTTGGAAAATTTTATACTCTCAGAATCAAACGATTTTCTAAAATTAGATAATTATATCTCTAGCCCCTAAATATCCACGAATTCCTTAAAGCAATCCCACCAGAGGACCCTCACTGGATGCTGGTCTAGTTTACTTCTGGATAATGAAATTTTGATCAAATTGGTTAATTGAAAAATATGTGAGTTTGAAGGTCTAGGTCAAATCCTCCAGGAAGCCTATACAAAAGGAACTTCCAAGGTATTCTTATTGACTACCCTCATATACACCTCACATGGGATACTCCAAAGTAACAAAGGAAAGAATAATGTCTGTAAAGTATATTGTCAACCAGAATGTTAAAAGAATATGTAGAATCAACATCTTAAATCAAATTAATAATCAATTAGAAGAGACTTAAAGCCAGAAGTTTTAGACATCGTAAGCAAACAACTACAGTTAATAAGGTGCCAAAGTGGTAATAGAACAGGAAAATTTGTTTCAGTAGTAGATTTAACATCACTATTTATTCCAAAAAATGGAAAACCTAACAAAACAATTCGCTTAAAGGGACCATATGGCTAAACCAGTATTAAACGCAGAGTTTTTTTTTTTTTAATTTATTAGTATCAAGCATTACCTATGCACAATCTAGGTCCGAGCCCAAACGGATAGAAAACTTTTTGAGGTTTTTCCCATCTTTCTGGTATAAACTTTAAAGGATCTTCATAAAATCTTCGATCTCTATGGAGGCAATAAATCGACACAGATATAGCAGAGCCAGCTGGAAGAACAGCACCAGAAGGCAGTTTGAATGGTTTCTCTGCTTTTCGGAACATACCAGTTACAGAAGGATAAAGCCTTAAAGTTTCTGAAATTAAAATATTTTAATATCACACCAACATCAAAAAATAATCTAACTTCATTATCATTCACAAATTCAAACATAATTAATCACCATTTATAATACACTCCAAATAAGTCAACTTTTTCAATGAATCAATTGATCTTCCATGTTCCTTAAAAACCTTTTCAGCTTCTAATCTAGCTTTATTTTGAACTTCAGAATTTTTAGACAACAAATATAAAGCATATGTCAGAGCTGAGGACGTTGTCTCAAATCCTGCCAGGATGAATATAAAGAACTGTGCCACCATTAGGTCATCACTGAAATCTGGAATCATTTAACAATAAAAATTATAATAATAATAACAATTTTATGGATACAGTTCGATATCAAATCAAACCTTAGCTGTAACTGTATGGATTGCAAAGTGAAACAGAAAGAGTTTCTAGAATTCCTTAACTTTTTAGTTATTAAAATATTATCTGTAACATGACTCCATTGATACCTTCTGCACGATGAAGTAATAAGAAAGTGTTCTAGGTAATGTAATATTTAATAATTTAATCTGAAGAGAAAAGATTGGCCATGGCAGAACCTGGGTATCGGTATCACTGTTGCATTGCCATAACCATTAGGCTAATAGGGCCCTTATACCTAGCTATGTCAACCTTCTCTCTTCACAGATCCCGTCAATATTGCAAAATTTTAAAAAGTCATCGCAACACATATAGAACATCATTGCACATTAGTTTTTTTTTTTAATTATTATTAAAATAACTAATATATTTTACATGTATGAATAATGAAGTACAAATCTAATCAATTTCCTAATAAACATAATGACTTACATATATTAAACATAATAGCTTTTTTTTTTTTTTTTTAAATTAAATAATATTACCAGGTTCTGTCTCCTTTAAATGCAGCATGAGATCTAAGAAGCTACCAGGAATTCGTGTAGACTTGGTGATAGCATTCCTATAAAACTCTTCTATATCTCGTGGAACAGTCTTTATACCAATTGAAAGGGCAAATTGAGGTATAAATATCCTTAACAGAACAGCAATACCTGCACATTGGAATTTAAACCTTAGAAAAAAAATAAATTAACTAAATCTTTGAAAATATATTCATTACCTGATAATCCAGATAGACTGAAAACCCTACGAGAATTTTCAATAAATCCGGTTCTGTCCTGAACGCAGAAAACAGTTTTAGCAATAACATTGCATGTATACTGGTCCATGGCTTCTTTTATGTTTACAGATAAGCCAATTGAATTCAGGCATTCGGTAGTACATGACTCAATACCATTGTATAATTTGCTCAATCTGAGAAATAAAATAAATTACTCACAATAGTGATTCTTACTATACTTACTATACACTACAATAGTGATAAATGACTCATGATTCTTTATTTCATCTATTACTTATGAATAAACAAACATCGGTACTACTTCCATTGCTTCACTTCGTCTTGGGATGTGGTCATGGTTTTCAGACTGCCTAAGGAGGTACAATTCTCCTCAGCTGATGCTCCATTACCTTTCTTCCTTTTTATTAGCCGATGAAATATTAATAACAATAACGAATTTCCCCTCAAGAAAAGGACATATAACGTCATGCTCATCAGCCAAGCAGAAGTGACATTAGTAGGTAGTCCCCAAAAACCTTATAAAGAATTAAGGGGGCCTCTGATTGAGCAAAACGTCTATTATTCAATCAATATACTTACAAAAAATGCTAAAATTTGATAAATTGGTAAGGACATGGTAAATTTTCTGCCTTAGTAAATTCCAACTCCTCTCCCTAAACCAGTTTTTAAAGAAAAATATTAATACTTTGTTAAAAAAAGAAAAGAAAAAAAAAAACTGAGAGAACTAATGAAAAAGATGTAAAGTCAAAATTCACTAAAGCACAATAAAAATACTCAATATTTCATATAAATGAAATATTGAGTGTCCTACTTTAGAAGGGCCTTCGATTCCATTCCGCACAGTAATTTATGGCATAAACTTCATAGTTATGGGATAAAAGGGAAATTTTTGAGGATAATGGTGAAATTTTACAATATCGCTACATTCAGGGTCTCAGACGGGGTGCAACTAACAAAAGAAATGAACATATTAGAAGGGGTCCTACAAGGTGAAATTCTTAGTCCGCTTTTCTTTTTTCTTTACATCTCAGATATTATCACTTTCTTTAAAGATAAAAATTCAAGAGGGATAAACATAATTGGAGGTAACGACCTGGTAGTTCCACTTTATGCTGACGATATGGTTCATCTCTCCTCAACTCTGGTAGAAACACAATTAGTCCTCAATAATCTTTCAGAATACTGCAAAGCCAATTCATTGAAAGTTAACACTAATGAACAAAAAATATGATATCACACAAAGGGAACCGTCTAGGAAAGCTCAATACCTTTACTTATGAGGGCTCCATCATTGAGGTAGTTAAGAACTTTAACTATCTAGGGAAAATAATATCTGGCAAATTCAGGCAAGCCTGCAATGCATCTTTGACGAAGCACACCGCTGCAAACGCAACAGTTAGAAGTATTCTCCGAAATAGTAAATCAGACAACTGGGATACTACCAGGTCTGCAAGTTTAAAATGTCGTTTTAATTCCAATAGAATGCGCTCTTAGCCTATTGAAGGATTTGCTTATCTCTAAACGCTATTTTGTTTGTTAGTCATTTGTTTACAAAAGTCAGTTGTTTTTAAGTTGTTTACGTGGACGTATCATACCTTTCTTTGGTGTTAAAAATGTCTAATTTTAAGCCAAATAAAGAGCATTTGCGGCATGTCATGATTTTCTTATTCAATCAAAAGAAAAAGGCATCTGAATGTCATCGAATTCTTGTTGAGACTTATGGCGATCTTGCTCCAACCGTCAAGACATGTGAACGTTGGTTTCAAAGTTTCAAACGTGGTGATTTTGATGTTACTGATAAAAAACGAGAAAATCTACCAAAATAGTTTGAGGACGTCGAATTGCAATCTTTATTAGACGAAGACAATACCCAAACCCAACAAATGATGGCAGAACAGTTGAATGTCACTAGGCAAGCCATTTCCGATCGCCTGAGAGCTATGGGAAAAATTCAAAAGGTTGGAAAATGGGTTCCACATGAATTGGACGAACGACAGATGGAAAAACGAAAAACTGTGTGCGAAATGCTGCTTTTACCCCACGAAAGAAAGGGTTTTTTGCATCGAGTTGTAATTGGCGATGAAAAATGGATTTATTTTCAGAATCCCAAACGAATAAAATCATGGGTAACGCCAGGACAACCATCCACATCGAGTGCAAGACCGGATCGTTTTGGGAAGAAGACAATGCTGTGTGTGTGGTGGGATCAGAAGGGATTAGTCTACTACGAGCTTCTCAAACCCGGCGAAACAGTCAATACCGACCGCTACCGACAACAAATGATCAATTTGAGTCACGCATTGATCGAAAAACGCCCAGAATGGGCTCACAGGCACGCCAAAGTCATTCTTCAGCATGATAACGCTCCTGCACATTCAGCCAGATTGACTAAGGAAACGATTTCTTCGCTTGGTTGGGAACTCCTACCCCACCCGCCGTATTCACCTGACCTGGCGCCTTCTGATTATCATCTCTTCTCATCGATGGGACACTCATTGGCTGAGCAACACTTTAACAATTTGGAGGATGTAAGAAAATGGCTCAATGAATGGATTTCAAATAAAGATGAAGCATTCTTTTGGAATGGTATCCATAAATTGCCCGAGAGATGGACAAAATGTGTAGAAAGCGAGGGCCAGTACTTAGAATAAAATATATTAAACTTTTTTTTTAAATTACTGTGTATATATTTTAAGAAATAAACGACATTTTAAACTTGCAGACCTGGTAAATGTTTACTACATGAGTCACTTTCTGTAAGCATTTTATATGACTGAAATCTGGGGAAGCCAATATTCAGATTTAATCGAAAGAGGACAATTAAAGTTCATCCAATATCTATTAAAGTTACCACTTAACACGCCCAACTTTTATGTAAGGACTGAAACTGGCAGAGTACATGCCCTATTAAAAATATTTAAAAGAATGCTTAACTGGTGGATAAGATTAATTGAATTGGAAGAACAACAACTGCCCAAAATGTGTTATTAACAACTTGTTGAGCTAAATTCAAATGCAACTATGCCATTCAATTGGGTCAGCGAGCTCATAAAATTGCTCTTCATGATTGGGGCTGGGGATGTTTGGTGTCATCGAAATAATCTAGAATTTATTAAAAATTGTAAAGTAAATCTTCTAGAGGCAATGTCGAACCACTTAAGGAGCATAGATTTTGACAAGGTTGCCCACTCAGAATTTAACCTATGTTATCGGAATATAGTAACTTTTGGAAATCGCCAAGATTATTTCTTTCTCAATACTCATATAAATAAAATAAGAGTGGTTGCTCAATTACATATGGCGGGAATTAAATATCCACGCTTATCAATTAAAAGTAAGCACAGGTCATTTAATATCAATCAGTTAAGTAAGTACTGTAACACCAATTCCAATGACAAAATTAAACATTTTTTGCTGAACTGTCCAACTGTTCAGCTTAGAATATGTGTAAAATTATTTATTGAAAACTTACATTTTTTGATTTGGGTGCATGAATGAAGTCAAAGTGGGAGAATTGAGTGTAGTTCAGGTGGTCCACCAGTTAACAGTACACTTGCAATATGAAATATCAATATAAAAAAAAAATTTTAAAGGTCTTTTGCTAGACCCTCCTGTTCTGATGAGGAAGTATGTAATCAACTATTCTCTTCTTTGATATTAATGTAGGCAATATATTCAAAATAAAATGTCCATGACAGAAAAGAATACTTAAGAAGTATAATGATAGAAGGTAGTTAAGTCATGACAAAATCATAATTAGTGGATTATTATCAATTTGTATGGTTGAATAGTTGATTGCTGTATTCAGAGGAACCACATACCACATATTTAATCATAATTACGGCCACTTTTTAAAGTATGCTATAATGGCTGTTTTCATTATAAAGCAATATTAAATTTACATTACAAACTTTACATAGAATAAAAAAATGTTCAAGTACCTAATGTTAGAAAATGATGGTCGAAGTTTGGACCTGGTCCACTTCCACAGCTTCCCTTTCAGGTAAAATAAGTTCAGAGATAATGGATCAGACAAATCAGAACACAAACCTCTGTCTTCAAAGTTTCTGTTGGAAAATAAAAATTAAACAAGCAAAAGTTTAGTCTACTGAAGTAATATACAAGGAGGTTTTTATTTTTAAGGAGGTTACTTACTTGGCTTCCTGTTTAATCATAATTTCAATCAGACCCGGGTCTCGGATGAGTAAAGTAGGCTGTGTACCATTATAAATTCCAATATAGTCCTTTCCCTCACCAAGATTATAAAGATCCTCGATTGTCTCAAAGTAACTTTTCTTCCTAAGTATAACAGGCAGAAGATTACCAATAATTGGTAACCCATGTACTTCAGGAATGCCCAGTTGACTCCAAAAACTTTTTTTAGTCAATTGGAAACTCAGCAAAAAAAATAGGGTGAACAGGAGAAAGGCAGTAATCATGTTTCACCTAAAAATTAAAAATAACAAAAAGTAGCTTTGACATTGAAAAGAGAATTTTTTTAAAATGTTGACGAAAAATGAAGATCAAAGAATATATACATATAATCATTCTCTTGCAAAATATCTGGTGAAGTGCTTAATTTGAATATTGCTTTTACCAACAAAAATTGTAAAAGCAGTGATGAAAGTTTAAGATTTATCTGTCCAAAACCAATATTTAAAACTAAGCAACCATTAGCACCTAATGGAATAGGTAAAGAGTTAAAAACTCAGGTAAATACCAGAGATTTGCATTCTCTAAACGTTGAAGAAAATAAAATTAGTTCTTTAATAATTCTTCAAAGAGAAAGAGTTTACAATAGACACCATTTAAAATTAAATAAATAATTTTAAAATAACAGAAAGCAATCTACTTCTCCAAAATGATAAAATAAGGTCTATCATTATCCTAATCACAAGATAAAAGAACAGTTGGGGCATACTTTATTGTTAATAAATGCAGTAACCGGGGAAATACTTGTATAATATGATCAGTCTCAGCTACCAAAACAATTAATACAAGATTATTTCTAAATAAAATGATGCCGCAAGCATTTACAATTATGAAACGGGATCACATCCAATGACTGAACTATAGTAATGTACTTTACAACTCCTTTAAAATTGTAATTATCAATAAAAACAATTTAGATTAAATTATGTTGCTTTTTAGCAAAGAAAGAGCAATTATATTAAGTATGAGGAGTTGTAGGACCCTGTGTAGTGCCAAATTTAGAAATAAGTAAGGACTCCTAAAATAAGGAAGGAAGTACTTTTTAGTCCCCAGTGGATTATTAGTGGATGAACATGTTAAGTGACTTTTTTCTAAGAAATTAAGATTTTTGTTGAAAATGTTACTTTCTCTCATTAAAACTAGCTTGTTTACTACATTAAAAAAAAAAAAAAAACTGCTTTATGAGTGAAGCGGAAATAATAAAAATACTTATGTAGTATAAAATCCCCATGGAACCTACCCTTCTATTTCCTGTTATTTTTTGGCCTCTTCTTATCCCCTGCCTTTAGCTGTATTAATAATGTTTGCGTTATTATTGTTTTTTTCATTGTTATAGAATTTTTTCGTTGTTGCTAATTTCGTTAAAAATTCATTATTTTTTATTTGATTCCAATGAATAGATTTTTGAAAAAGGACCCTTTGGGGATTTGAAAGCCCTTTTAATGAATGGTAATGAGCTGAAGTTAAATAGACTAATAAACCCAAAAACTAATGGATGACGAAAACAAAATAAAACAGCCACAGGCTAGATGAAGAGGTTAGGAGATAAGGGGGGAATCCAACCCCAATATTCTTTTCAAGCAGTGGCGGATCCACAAATTTTCTGAGGGGGGCGCACTTTTTTTTTTCATTTCATGAGTAGTGAAGGCCCTAATTTGAAATACATATTAGCACATAATGACGTTGTAAATTACTGTAAATGTTTAAATGCAATTCATTTTCAATTAATAGACTTGAAAAATGACTAAATATAGCTCATTTTATATAGAAATAGTAATATGTACTTTATCAGTGTCCTCCCCTCTGGGGGGGGGGCGCCCCCCGCACCCCTCCCCTGGATCCGCTACTGTTTCCAAGGACCACCCCTATTAGCTTTATTTTCCCCGCTCAAAACTCCCGCTCCTTTAGCTCACTCTGCAACTGTCTTACTCAGTGTGTGGGATTTCAGGTTATAAACAACATAGTGGATAGCAGTCCGTGGCGATTTGATACTACGAAAGTACCAAAATGGCAAACTAAAAATTAATTTTATCCACTTTATTTTATGTTAATCTACAAACTTCACTTATAAAGGCTACAAAAAGAGGAGCGGGAAGTGGTTAGGAATCTGCAAGCGATAGTAGCGGTAAAAAAAACATAGTGGAAAACCAAAACACCGGCGGCATGTTAGAGTATTTGCACAGGAGATTGATTGCAAATGTTTCGATTTAAATTATTACAAACCACTTACAGTTTGCTTTAAGAAAACTGCCAAATTGTATATTACACCCAGGTCTTGCAGACCGCGCCTTATCAATTACTGTACAACAATCTTGTAGTACAACCTCCAGCAACCTCTTTCTGTTGTCGGTTATCTCTATCTAGACTGTTACCGTGCGGCTGTTATTCTATTGTTTATGGAGTGCCATGGTTTACTTAATATTTCTTAATTCACTTCAATTTCTGTTAATTCACTTCCAGTTTCCATCAAAAATGTTTAAAAATTCGGGAATTGTCCTTTTTCAGAAGAAGATGCAGTGAAATATTTTCAAAGGTACTAGTTTCCAAAGCCACTTCTGAACATGACAGCTGATAAGATCGTCGCTATCTGTTGGTGCATATGCGAACTACTACCCCCACCACCTCCCCTTCCTAGCCCTATTATATATGATTCTCTTTTAATTTTACTTTTTTACTTTCACTTACCTATATATGGAATATATAGTAAGTGGAAGTATTGCGATCGTGAAAATTTTCGACTTCCGGTTTTCAACGGAAATACACGTTTTGGGGTTCCCTGAGTCAAAATAACCAAGTCCCGCGAAATGGTCTGTGTGTGTGTGTATGTGTGTGTGTGTGAACAGACTAGCTTAAAAACTATAAACCGTGCGAACCTGAAATTGGGTATTTAGAGTATGTACAAGCCCGCGATGTGACAGCAAAAATTTCATCAAATTTGCTCAAAGGGAGGGGGTACTTTATTTAATAACTTTTTAAGTTTTTTTCGATTTTCTCAAAAACGGCTCTAACGATTTTAATTAAACCGAGTATTTGATCTATTTACATGCCTAAAATATGACTGTAAAACTTTCATCAAAATTGATCAACCGGAGGGGGGACTTTACTTAATAAATTTTGTATCATTTTCACATGTTTTTTTTATTTACTCAAAAACGGTTTTAACGATTTTGATCAAACTTGGTATTTGATGTATTTATATGCCAAAGATGTGATAACCAACATTTCATCACAATTGATCAACCGGAGGGGGACTTTACTTAATAAATTTTGTATCATTTTCACGTGTTTTTTTTTATTTACTCAAAAACGGCTTTAAAGATTTTGATCAAACTGGGTATTTGATGTTTTTATATGCCCGAGATATGACTGTAAAAATTTCATCAAAATTGATCTATGGAAGGGGGGACTTTACTTAATAAATTTTGTATCATTTTCACGGGGTTTTTTTATTTACTCAAAAACGGCTTTAAAGATTAACAAAAATAAGATATGAATGTAGAAAAATGTGTGACTTTGGGAAATGATATTTAGCAAAACACGTCAATTTCTAATCTAAGTAAGTTGGTAAGTGAAAGTTGTGTGTTGCGCGCACGCACCAGATTTTTATTTATTTGTAACACTTTTTAATTTCTAAACAAAAGGAGAATAAAACTTGCAAAATTCTTAAATTTTATCGGTCATTTGAAAAACCTAAATTGACCAAAGTTTGAAATTTATGTAAATAAGGAAAAAAAGTTTTTACATTTGTACTAATATGCCCGCGATGTGACAGCATAAATTTCATCAAAAATACTTAAAGGGAGGGGGTACTTTACTTAATAACTTTTTAGGTTTTTTTCGATTTACTCTAAATCGGCTTTAACGATTTTGATCAAACTGAGTATTTGATGTATTTATATGCCCGAGATATGACTGTTAAAATTTCATCAAAATTGATTAACCGGAGGGGGGACTTTCCTTAATAAATTTTGTATCATTTTCACGTGTTTTTTTTTATTTACTCAAAAACGGCTTTAAAGATTTTGATCAAACTGGGTATTTGATGTTTTTATATGCCCGAGATATGACTGTAAAAATTTCATCAAAATTGATCTATGGAAGGGGGGACTTTACTTAATAAATTTTGTATCATTTTCACGGGGTTTTTTTATTTACTCAAAAACGGCTTTAAAGATTAACAAAAATAAGATATGAATGTAGAAAAATGTGTGACTTTGGGAAATGATATTTAGCAAAACACGTCAATTTCTAATCTAAGTAAGTTGGTAAGTGAAAGTTGTGTGTTGCGCGCACGCACCAGATTTTTATTTATTTGTAACACTTTTTAATTTCTAAACAAAAGGAGAATAAAACTTGCAAAATTCTTAAATTTTATCGGTCATTTGAAAAACCTAAATTGACCAAAGTTTGAAATTTATGTAAATAAGGAAAAAAAGTTTTTACATTTGTACTAATAGATTTGCTGAAATTAAATTATTTATACGACACGTACCAATTGTTAACACTTATAATTAGAAATATAATTCTGTTGAAAAAGGGCGTAGCCAGCATCAAAACTAGGAGGGGCAAGCTATGGTCGTTCAAGTTGTAACATCTTACCGCGGAAAAGTTGAATAAAACAAAAATTATGTATAATTATAGCAGTGCTTTATCAACTAACTTATTACAATTATTTGCTTGAAAAAAAGTATTCTATTATTGCTTCCAGCCTTAAAAACCTAAAAAATTATTGGTTCCAGCCTTCCAGGGGGGGGGGGGGGCAGCTACCCCCCGTTGGGTACGTCCATGCTCTTGAATTATATGTCTCCATTCTAGCATTCCAGGTGACCAAAAATAAATAAAAAAGAGAATTGACTTTTTCGGATTTAGTCTTATAACGTCATCTCATATTAATTAGTAAATTATAATTACTTAAGGTGACAAATTTTTTTTATTAATTATTTTTACTGACAAATAAAATAAATAAATAATTTGACCGTCACGTGTTGTCCTCTACTCTATTTAATCTTAAATTTTTTTTGTTAAATAAGAATTTTATGTTTTATGTTAACTCAAATTGGCGAAATCTTTTCTATCACATCACGAGCATATGCTACCTCAAATAACTAATTTCATTTTCGCAGGCTTTATCTGTCTGTTTATTATATATTTTACATATTTTTTAAAATCAAATATGAAAAAAAAGTTCATCGTAAAATCAATTAATCGCTTCGCATACATCTTTATCGTTTTCTCGAGTACGACCTCGTAATAAATTCTCAAGCTTGTTTATTTACATTGTTAAATTCCGCTAATGTTTTATGGCGATAAGTGGGTAATTGTAAATTCCTTGCAGAGAGGTAATAGGAAAATTATTATCAATTTGCTAATTAGGCTAATCAAAACCTACTAACATTTGTTTTGGAAATTACTTTTCAACAGATTTATCACGACTTTAAAAGAGATACTCAGGAACAATCAATTTCAATAACTCATACTAGTTTATAGTTATAGATATAATCGGAAGAGCGTACAGACCATATGCTTTGTTTTCTCATAATTAATCGATTAATCGAAGTTTCAATCTTCCAAAGAACGGCATTCAGTCTACAAAAAAAAAAAAAAAAAGCAAATTTTTGGCATCATGCCAAAATCAGTGGAAAAAGGAAAAGTAAATGCCACCAGTCCAGTGAACTCAGAGCACAATTTTCTTATTTTACCGAACAGGCAACAATCTTAGTTTTCACTAAATAATTCATTTGGGAATTTTGCATCATACATCATGGATACATAAATAATAGTTCTTATTCATTTGGCTAAATTTTACGAAAATCTAAATGGAACGGAATGATGCAAACTATTATATCGGATAATTGCTTCTGTTATAGATAACTCCTTTTAGATTTAGATAGATAGATTAACTGAAACTATGATATATCACTCGTATGGAAGAAGAGTGCCACAATAAGAAAATTTTGATTCTTTTTTTTTTTTTTTTTTTTTACTTTAATAATTACTTCAAATGACATTATCTTTCTTTGAGAAAAAATCCAGATTTTTAAATCAAATATTTAATGCTGGTGAGCAATGAAGGCAGTCTTCCATACAGTTGAGAGCTAGCAATAATGATCACAACACATGCTTTTCCAGGAAAATTTTAGTTTTTTGATTGAAGTAGTCTTGCTCAAACGAGCGATATATAAAATCAGTTCCAAAGCAGAAAAATAAAGAAGGTTCCTCCTGAAGCCACGGATTGATATGAAAAGTTTGACCTTTGAGAAATCTTATTTAATGATACCAATAATTGTTTAGTATTTTCAGTATGAATTATTAATTCAAAATTTATAAACTTACTCAAAACGAGTTTACCTTCTTTTGCAATGCACGTCGGATGTATTTTTAATCTACGGTATCAGCCTTAACTGGCGACACGGGCCATCTGAATATCAAACAGCCTTTTATCGTGGGGACTAAAATATATATAGAACTTAAAAAATGGATTTTAAATCAAATACAAAAGTGCTGAGAAGTAAATTAAATGTTTATCATTCCTTTCACATGATACAGTTGAATCCCGCTCATCCAGATTATTTTTTCCTAACGTACTTTAATTGCTATCCAAAACAACAGAAACAATGAAAAATCTCTAAAACACAACAGGTTGAAGACGACATACTATGATGAAGAGACACACATGATTAAATAGAGACTTGAGGATGAATCATAGGACAAAATACGCCATATCCATGCAATGCCTCCCTTTTCCAAAACTACATAGGTAAATAATTAAAAAATATCTCCTACTAATGGTATCAATGAGCAATAACTAATTCCATTCTTCCTGATATACTCGTATGCAGACGACTCTCAGCTTATAACCAGATCTTATGTAATTGTTAGGTTGAAGAATTAATCCCTTTCTCTTATAAAAATAGAAAATATATAAAATGAAAAAGTAAACCAAACGGCTATATGATACACATCTCAGACTGTACTCGAAGCGATAAATCAGTGGAACTTTTTATAATTCTATTTCTTAGCTATTACTAAAACATTCACATTTATTTTATTTTGAGTTTTCCCGGTGCTATCACATAGCTACTTCAGATATGAAACGCTGGGCATCAAATTTTGTGTTGTAAAGATTTCTGTTTTCTCATATTTTTCAGGAAAGGAAACATTTTTAATATAGCGCGTGGCCCTCTCGGTCTATACCAATTCCTTTCTTCAAAATGTTGCAAGTTAAAGAATAATTATAAAAAGATTATTTTATTTTTCTTAGTAGGGTAAACCGTACGGTTATTGGCACCGTTAAGACTACATTTTTGTGGTTAAATTAAAAAAAAAAAAACTTTTTATAAAGGGATCGAATAGAAACTTCCTATAGCTCCTCATTATCTATCCTCATAAAGACTCAAGAGTTTTTTTGGGGTCAAAAGTTCAATAGTTTTACAATATGGCAATATTTATTGTTAAAAGTGCCAAATCTAGTTATTGGCATCCTATGGATTTAATTGTGGAATCTTCCCTATGGTTAGTTTTTTAAAGTCTTACTTCATAGATGACTTAGAGGACCATTCAAACATTAGACTCATGTATATCTTGTAATAAAATTAGGACTTGTTTACCTATTTCTTTAAATTAAAGTTGGGGTGCCAATTACTGTATTATTTACCCTATCTAGCCATTCTTTTTCAGATTTACTGTTATGGAAGACCCTCTAAGTTTACAACCCAGAAAATTTTTTTGTTGTTTTGATAGCAGTCCTTCTTAATATAAGATAATAATCGCATTAAAAACCGGTGCTGTAAGCCACGTGATTATGAGACCGGGGGGTAATGACAGCCCCCCCCCCACTTTAGTGCTGAATCCGCTCCTGCATCTTCCATTGATACCCTGCAGATCCGAAATGACTTCGCTATACATGTGCGGGAGTACTGGACGGTAATGTGGTAGATCGCTAGGGAGGGGATCCCCACCTCATTACCAATATAAGAACCTTCTTCACCATTTGCAGACTTTAGTCTTCCTCTGATAGCCATTAGTTCAACAATGAAGTACGTATTTTATTATATACAATAAAACATTTAGCGATAGTTGGTATTATCCTAGATTGAAATTAATCTATAGAAAAATAAAATGAAACAGCAATAGTACTTCATATACTCAGATTTAAATACATAAACATATAGGCATGGACAATGTCCGTCTGCCGGGTTGACCACACTTTTTCAATATTCTTATTGCTTTTAAAACATACCGCATTCAAAAGAAATACAGAATTGTACTTTTATGAACTTTTATGTGTCTTTATTTTGTTAAATAAACAGTTTATTATTATTATTATTATTATTACTCAGATTTAAATAAAAAAATGGAGCTGTCTATGAATTTTTAATTTAATAAGTAGTTCCTGAAAAAACCGTATAAACATTGTATACAATTTAAACTATTAAATTTTCTTATTTAGCTTTTAATGGATTTCCAATTTATGTTTACTTCAATCTCTTTTACATTAGTTAACATAAAATCTAATTATCATCGTGTCCATAAAATTTACAATAATCCGTACAATCCCTTTACAGTCGGACGAAATAAACACAGATATTAAAATATAGAAAATTTGATAAAAACCTAAAAACATGAAACAAGGAAACAGCGGAACTGCTTACTTATGCATAATTTATATTCATTAAAATAAAAAAAATATAATAATAATATATATATGTATATATATATATATATATATATATATATATATATATATATATATATATACATATAATAACTTTTAATTTTGTCATAGTTGGTAAGTGGGATTACTGGACTAAATTTATAGAGCGGTCTTCCTTTTGTTATTTGTTGCCATTGTATATTTCCAACTAATTATGTTTTCAGCCAAAATATATTTTTTACTTTCACTTACCTATTTATGAAATATATAGTGAGTGGAAGTATTTGTGATCGTGAAAAATATCGACTTCCGGTTTTCAACGGAAATACAGGTTTTGTGGCCCCCTGAGTCCAAATAACCAAGTTCCGCGAAATGGTCTGTGTGTGTGTGTGTGTGTGTGTGTGAACAGACTAGCTCAAAAACCATAAACCGTGCGAACCTGGAATTGAGTATTTAGTGTAGGTATATGCCCGCGATGTGATAGCAAAAATTTCATCAATATTGCTCAATGGGAGTACCCCTTTATTTAATAATTTTTTACGTTTTTTTTTTTTCGATTTTATCAAAAACGGCTCTAACGATTTTGATTAAACTGAGTATTTGATGTATTATTATGCCCGAGATATGACTGTAAAAATTTCATCAAAATTGATCAACCGGAGGGGGGACTTTACTTAATAAATTTTGTACCATTTTTACGTGTTTTTTTTATTTACTCAAAAACGGCTTTAACGATTTTGATCAAACTGGGTATTTGATGTATGTATATGCCAAAGATGTGATAGCCAACAGGTGGAGACATGGTAAATTTGTGACCACTCAAGATTGGAGTCCTTGGCTGCAAGTACCGGTTCTGGGCATCAGCTAAGGCGGTCATAACTTCACGCTGCTTTTTAGAGCATTTCTCTACACATTTTACAGTTTCTTTCTTTTCTTTTTCCTTTGATTTAAAAAATCTTTGACTGACATGGAAGTGCCTCTTGGTTACACAGCTAGGGAAGTAACCGTTGTAACAAAGTAATCCCTGAAAATTAAATATTTCATTTATTTAAACTAAAAGACATAAAAATTAAATTCATTATGTTTTTTTAACCTAAGAACATAAATTTCAAAGAATAGCATCCAATGTAATGTCGCTAATAACAGATCATCGGCGGATTCAGGCGATGGTATTGGGAGACTTGGACTGTGAAATCTCACACCATTTCGTAAGTGAGAAACTGCTTCAGATTATACAATTAATAATACTTCCCCAACATTTTTATAGGGAATATTTTCTTTAAGGGGTAATCTGGAGCCATATTGTTCTTCCTCTGGGTAAAATATTTTGAAACAAAATATTTAGCCGATACTATTTTTTTACTTCCACTTACCTATATATGAAATATATAGTAAGGAAAGTATTGCGATCGTGAAAAATTTCGACTTCCGGTTATCAACGGAAATACACGTTTTGGGGTCCCCTGAGTCCAATTAACCAAGTCCCGCGTTTTTGTTTTTGCTCAAAAAATATAAACCGCACAGACCTGAAATTGGGTATTTGTTGTAGGTATATGCCCGCGATGTGAAAGCAAAAATTTCATCGAAATTGGTCAAACGGAGAGGGTACTTTATTTAAAGAATTTTGTCTAATTTTTAGATTTTTTTACGATTTTCTCAAAAACGGCTCTAACGTTTTTGATTAAAATCGGTATTTGGTGAATGTATATGCCCACAACGCGACAGTAAACATTTCATCAAAATTGATTAATTGGAGGGGGCACTTTACTTAATAAATGTTGTCCCATTTTAACGTGTTTTTTTTTTTACTCAAAAACGGCTTTAACGATTTTGAACAAACTCGGTATTTGTTGTATGTATATGCCCGCGATGTGACAGTCAAAATACCATCAAAATTGGTCAAACGGAGGGGGCACTTTACTCAGTAAAATACACCTTCACGATGTATTTGCAAAAAGCAACTCGTAGAAAAAAAAAAAGCAAGCAGTACAAAAACTCGACTGTTGATGAAATTAGTCCCTTCATAAATAAATTAACTATAATGAATCGAAAAGTGCTGAGAACTACCAAATTCTGCTATACAGATACTCTATAACTTATGGAGATATACAAATATAAGTATATACTTAAATGTGGAAAAATGTGTGAAGTTGAGGAATGGGGTTTACATATTATCGAAACACGTCGATTTCTAATCTAAGTAAGTTCGTAAGTGAAAGTTGTGTGTTGCGCGCATTTTTAATATAATTTAAGGATGATTTTGTCGTAGGTTATGGGGAAGAGACTTTTGGGCGAGGCATAGCGGATCCAGCAATTTTCCGACGGGGGGGGCGCACTTTTTATTTTTTAAATTTGTATGAGTCATGAAGGACCTATTCTAATATACAAGTGCATATTTACGTTGTGAATTTCTATTCAATATTTATATGCAATCTATTTTTCATTTAATTAGTTAAAAAATTCACTAAGGATAGCCCTTTTTATACAAAAATAGTAATAGTGAATTGGTGTCCTCACCTCTCTGGGAGGGGGGGCGCCCTCCGCGTCCCTCCCCTGGATCCGCCACTGGCGCGAGGCAGATTTTGCTAGGGGGTCCGCTGCTTCGTTTCCTGCGATCCTGCTGTGCCCTTTAACCCATTCTATTTTCATTGGAATGTCCATGTCAAGAAGGTGTAAGATGTTTTTTCTTACAATTGCCTCAGTCAATACGTCGTGGTATTGAGGAATCCTTATGTTTTCCATTAAAATTTTGATGTCAATTGAAATTTTGAAAAATATAGAAGGAGAGAGGTTTGAATATTGCAGAATGTATTCAGTGGCCTTTAAAGCACCTAATTTTTCAGCTTGATTGTTTCAACAATTGGTTCCCAGTCGAAATTGTTGGACATGTTGTATGCTACTGTTATGGTGAATGCGCAACCAGTATTTCCCCCGTCTTTGCTGCCGTCTGTGTAAACGTCTTGTATTTGTAAGTCTTTAATATGAGTATCTTCTAAGCATTGAATTAATTTAGGTAGTGAGGCACCTTCATAGATTATTTTTAAGATTTGCGATCCAAGTCCCCATTTTAGTTTAGTGGTGTTTGAGACTGTTTGAGTTGATTGTTTTTAGTGTCTTGTTTATTGTACCATCAACTTTAGCCGATCTTCAGCTGATATTCTTTATTGTTATAAAAATCGTAATGATCTCGCTTTACAATGGTTTATTACAAAATCGACCGGTTCATTAGAAAAATGAAATTTCCTGGGTGAAACCGGGACATACAGCTATAACATAGAATTGTTCACGTTTATTAGAAAAATGAAATTCCCCGGGTGAAACCGGGATATACAGCTAGTACTATAATAATAGTGGCCTTTAAAGCACCTAATTTTTCAGCTTGATTGTTTCAACAATTGGTTCCCAGTCGAAATTGTTGGACATGTTGTATGCTACTGTTATGGTGAATGCGCAACCAGTATTTCCCCCGTCTTTGCTGCCGTCTGTGTAAACGTCTTGTATTTGTAAGTCTTTAATATGAGTATCTTCTAAGCATTGAATTATTGTGATTTTTCCATTTTTTGTCAAATTTGAGTTCTAAGTATGTGAAGTTAGTAAGAAGTTCCATTTTTGTGTTGTTCATTTGAATGTTTAGATCAGGAATTCGACGTTTTTTAGATAAAACAATGTAATTCGATTTTTTAACATTAAAGTCTAGTGTGTCTTTCTTAGCCCATTTTTCTAGAATTGCCAGCGTATGGTTTGTTGTTTGTTCCATTTCAGAAAATATTCTGCTGTTTGTCATCTCTAATATGTCGTCGGCGTAAGCTAAAATGTGAACGTTATCAACTAATGGTAAAAAGAATTCCATAAAGTAGGTTAAATTTTGGATCCTTGGGGTGTACCGATTGTTAGTGATTTAGTAAAAGAATAATATTCAGAACTCAGTTCAACTGACCTATCCTGGAAAAAGTTCGATATTATTTTAAAGATATTTATTGGACAGTTGTTATTTCTTAAATTTTCGAGGATCATCGGTCACCAGTCACTATCAAATGCTGAAGATATGTCCAGTTTTAACTTTAGTACATTCTATCGTAAAGGACCGTTATAATAAGAATAGTTTTGTTAATCCCAACTGGAAAATAGCAAGCATTATCGGCTTTTAATCTAGCCTTAATTTCCTCATCGATTTCGTTTATTTTTTAGTTACCATCGCCCCTAAATATCTTCAGATCTTTACGTGTTAAAACGTATTCCTTTCCACATTAATATCAGCAAAATTGTCCCTACTTCTAGTTAAGTCTGGTTCTAGTCTGGTTACCAATTTAATAAATTCAGGAACTTGAGGTTAATTAAATGATAAAATCATTATCAATTTAAAATCTCCTTAAATTAGTTTTGAAAATATATTCAACTTCAATATTAAGTATACTTCAGCGAATTTTCTTAAATATTGTTGATCATATGTTACGTGTATATTAATTGGTAGCGGGTTTCGGTGCAGGAAAAAGGTGTGCCTGATGATAGGATTTTGGAATAATGACAAAAGATTATATGAAAATAATTACATCTTTTAAATAATTAATGAAATTATAATGATCTTGAAAATGAATTTTCGTTTCCATCTTTTATTTTTGATATCAAGGAGAGTGTATTAGCCAGGCCATTAAGTGCGTGGAGAGGGAAAGCTTTGATTATTAACTTTTACAGAATTACGGTTTATCTGATTTCAAGAAACTCATTCTTGTATTGGCCCTGAAGAAGCTCACAGTAAGATGGTTAAAGCTTGGCAGGTTTTCCAACTGTTACATGGTCAAACTCTGAGTAAGAAATGTTCTTGATAAATACATAGATAAAAGATATAATAAAAATTTTAAAAGAGGCAAACAGCTGATAGTTAATATATTTTGGAATCCTTCGCAATGAATTGTAATTACATAATAAACCAGATGATCCATCGTAAGAGCTCGAGAATAGGAAATCCCCTTGCATCCGCCCTAACCTACCCACAATAACATTTATAGGAATGTTATTTACTCCTTATGCTTCTATTTGACCAATGGACAACCAGTATGACTCAGTTTCTTCAAATCAGATATACCGCAATTCCGTAAAAGTTAATTATCAACGCCTTCCCTCTCCACGTACTGAATGGCCTGGCTAATACACTCTCCGTGATATCAAAAATAAAAGATGGAAACGAAAATTCATTTTCAAGATCATTATAATTTCATTAATTATTTAAAATATGTAATTATTTTCATATAATCTTTTGTCATTATTCCCAAATCCTATAATCAGGCACACCTTTTTCCTGCACCGAAACCCGCTACCAATTAATATATACTTAACATATGAACAATAATGTTTAAGAAAATAAGCTGAAGTATACTTACCATTGAAGTTGAATACATTTTCAAAAATAATTTAAGAAGGTTTTAAATTGATTATGCTTTTATCACTTAACTTACCTCACGTTCCTGAATTTATTAAATTAACCTAAAATTGGTCACCATTTCTAGAAATGGTGACAGTTTAGTTGATCTTAAAGAGGAAAGGAATACGTTTTACACGTAAAGATGTTAAGATATTTATAAGATAAGAGGCTATGGTAACTAAAAAAAAACGAAATCGATGAGGAAATCAAGGCTAAATTAAAAACCGGTAATGCTTGTTATTTTCCAGAAGCGAATTGCTTAGCTCGCGCCTTCTGTCACGAAACTTAAAAATTGAGATTTACAAAACTATTATTCTTCTAACGGTCCTTTACGGATGCGGAACGTGGTCGCTGACGTTCAGGGATGAGCAACGGCTAAGGGTTTTTGAAAATATAGTACTGCGTAGAATATTTGGACCGAAGAGCGATGAAATAACCGGAGAATTTAGACGCTTACACAACGTCGAACTGAGTAAACTGGACCCGGTCAATATAATTGACGTGATAGGAGCGAGACGAATAAAATGGGCGTGCAAAATTGCAAAACTTAGAAGTGAACTAATTCCGAAAAGAATAATACAATAAGCGAGGTGCCAAATGGGATTCGTCCGAGGGGTAGCCCGAGACGGAGGTGGGAAGATTTCGTTAAGGCAGATCTCGCGAAGTTAGGTCTGGATGACGGTCGGTGGATAGAGGTATGCAGGGAGTGAGTTTGGAATCGGCATCGAACCTCCGGGTTCGTTAAGCTTATTATTATTAAAATCGGTAACACATCGTTTAAGTATTCCTGGTTAGTTGGTTGTTGTTTACTTGAAGGCGTAAATCCAGCTGGTCTTATTTATTACTAGTGTCTTCCCAAACCCTTATTATATTCCTGAAAATAATGTAATATTGCACGGAGGAATCAAAGGTCATTCCTTAAACCTTTTCTGACGTCTGACGGTAAAGATAGACTCTGCGTTGGACATTCGAAACAGCTGGAAAACTGGATATCTGATGAATGGATTTCAAATCGTACACAAAGTATCAACATAAGGACTAATATTATATTCCTTGTAATTATTATATTGTGCGTTATAGAGAAGTCCCTGCAATCCATGAAGCAGGAGCAATGCACATGTAAAATAAGGCGATTTTTGCTACTTGAATTCACTGGATTATCAGGCTGATACATGACACGGCAACATTAAGTGAAAGATCCAATTGAGAGCACTCAAGGAGTCAGGAATTTCAATCAATAACTGATTCTTTATTTAAATACCCTACGGGTTAAGCTTTCCCTATGTCACTTCTGGGTGGGGTTTCCGAAGGTTATGTTAATTGATTTAAGGGTGTCTCATCACTTCCTTTTCAGTAATGAAGGGCCTTAATTAGCTTTATTAGATCCTTCAGGTTGCGACTCCCGCTCGCTCTCTCGATATAAATAAACCCACAACTGGGTCCTTTTCAGTGGTGGTGGGACCACAGTAATCGGTGCCACTTAACTTTGCCCAGAAGTAACATAGGGAAACTTGTACCGGCTACATTTCACCCACCCGAACTTGTGGTTTTTAATTCAGGGCTAAAATGAAACAAATACCCGTATGAGTAAAATCTAAGGTATCGAATGAATATAGAGAAAATTAGAAATTTACATAAATTCTCAATTTTATTTAATTCTTGAATTCCACATTGTCTCAACATACTTATATCTAACTAGAACTGTTCCACTCCATTCAATAGGTTTTATAATATCCATGTCATGTAAACACATCACTAGATGGATCTTTTTTCTATTATTATTTTTCTTGCTTTTTTACTGTCTGAATTTAATCTTATCATCGAACATTTGGTTTCCCAATAATTTTCTAATTTTCTTTGCACTCAGAGAGAGTGCTTGTTCGAATTTTTAATCATAGATTTGTTTCATTTTAGCCCTAATGAAGACCCACTTGTTTGGGTCGAGGCACCGACTACTTTAAAATAAAAAATATATTTGTAACTGATATTCCTGAACATAATCGTCCCAGAAGGATTTTTAAGTAAACAGTTGATTTCTCACCTCCAACTATAATCACCAATGTATGTACATATTTTTAAGAAACCAAAGTTATGATAAGTTTTTCAATTCGTGAATGATTTGAAAATAAGTGATGAATGATTTCATTTATTTTTAACTCAGGGTTATCAATGTGAATGTTACTTATTAAGCATTTTATTGTATATTTCTCCTGCTGTAGTGTCTAATCTAAACTTAAATTCAATATCCCTATTTAATGATTTCCAATTTGGTGCATGTAGCTCTGCATTCTTTGTTAATTCTACCTATCCATGTAGAATAAAGAGGCTTTATCATTTATCTTAAGAATTATCACAATATTCATTGTTGTGTAAATGGTTCCTATTATTGCTTCGAGCTATATTTCTAGACTTCTCTTTATTGCTTGCTTTATATCATCAATTATACATATAATTGATTGAGTTTCAGTAAGCGGTTTTTTACTGTCACTTCTCATGCCCATGTCAGAACTTAGAGCTCACACCAATCAGACCAGAGGAGTTCTCAAATCAACAATATTTCAATTTTTTAGATTCGAACTTTTCACTTACCAGTTCTGAATGTTAACGATTGTTGATAATAATTTACTTTTCTACTCAAATCTGCACATCCTCAACTAAAAAACATACTAAGCTTTACTAAACAATATTATGTTTTACCTATTGATATTGATTAGAAATTTGCAGTGAAATTTTTTTGGTCAGAAGTTCCGTTTGTTCTCAAATATGGTAGCATTTGTATTTTCAAATTATTAAGGAGGGGAATGGCCAAACCAACTCTATCCCCTCCTATAAAAAAGAAAATTAATATAAAGTAAATTTATTCGATTCTTCACAACAATGAGTAAAATGCAAAAGGATTAAACGTAAATTCTGTTAACAATAAATTTTTCTCTTCGATAAATATGTACATATAAAATCTCTAATTACTGACTCCATGCGTATACGTCTTAGATGAATGGGATTTTCCCATTTATAAATTTATCTTAAATCATTCGTCATAAAAATATGATAAATGTCTTATCATATGTGATAAGAAAGTTATGACATAAAAAGGAACTTAATTCTCGCCTTTATTTTATTTACTTTCCCCCCCCCCCCCAAAGATGAAATGAGGAGTTTTCAAATCTAAAATATTACATTTTTAAATAATTTATTTTTTGAAGAGAAAAGATTTGGCTCCGCCGGGAGTCGAACCCGGGTCTCCTGCGTTACATGCGAGGATGCTAACCAGTCTCCTGCATGTAACGCAGGAGACCCGGGTTCGACTCCCGGCGGAGCCAAATCTTTTCTCTTCAAAAAATAAATTATTTAAAAATAATTTAAAATTGGTGGTCAGCCACAATTTAAGATTGGATTAACTAAAATATTACAATTTTTTTAGATTCGAACTTTTCACTTACCAGTCACGAATGTTGACAATTATCGACAGTAATATTCTTTCTTACTCAAATATGTCAACAGATTTTTCTCTTTGATAAATATGTACCTATAAAATCTCTAACTATTGACTGCATGCATATACGTCGTAGATGAATGGGATTTCCCCATTTATAAATTTATGTTAAATCATACTCCATAATTATCATAAATCTTTCTTATCATATGCGATGCGCAAAATTGACCCATGGTGGTCGTGGTGCATCATTAGAAATTGACGTGTTTTGTTAATTGCCACTTGTCAAAGTCACACATTTTTCTACATTCATTTCTTATTTTTGTTTTTATTTGTTCTCTAAAGTACACTAAGTTTTTTATTATTAAATAAAAGTTTTTACTTGTGGTAATTCGGCAATGCAAGCATAATACTCCAAGTTGCCTGATGTTATAATTCTATTTGTTGAAACTTCATTTACTTACCATGAAACAAATAATTTCCATTAAATGAATAGAACGGCTTTAATTATAAAGAATGGTCTGTCATTAAAGGCGTACTCCGCATGTGTGGGCTCAACCTGTTTGACAGATATTTTTCTTTTTTTCTCCACTACGTGTTTACTTGATTTTTTTCATATTTAGCCATTTCTTATTGCAGATAATTTCTCCATACAAACAATAACAAATGTACTCTATAGAAAAACAAAAAATGGCCCCTTCCCCATTTACCCACCCTTTAGAACATTTTAATAGTGATAAAGCTTACCTGATATTAAAGAAGACCTAATTTTCATTGAAAATTTTGAGTTTGAACAAAATCATTAAAGCCGCTTTTGAGATAATCGGAAAAAAGCTAAAAATTGGAAAAAAAGTGCCCCCTCCATTTGACCAATTTTGATGAAATGTTGGCTGTTACATTTTTGGCATATAAATACATCAAATACTTAGTTTTATCAAAATCGTTAGAGCCGTTTTTGAGGAAATAAAAAAAAAACGTAAAACGTTATTAAATAAAGTACCCCCTCCGTTTGACTAATTTTGTGCTGTCACATCGCGGGTATATACATACATTAAATACCCAATTTCAGGTCCTTGCGGTTTATAGATTTTGAGCTAGTCTGTTCACACATTCACAGACCATTTCGCGGGACTTGGTTATTTGGACTCAGGGGACCCCAAAACGTGAATTTCCGTTGAAAACCGGAAGGAAGTCGAAATTTTTCACGATCGCAATAATTTCCCTTACTATATATTTCATATATAGTTAAGTGAAAGTAAAAATATAATATGCGATAATAATAGTTATGGTATAAACAGAAACCTAATTCTTACCTTTATTTTATTTAATACCTTTATTTATTTTATAACCAACGCTAAATTGACAACGTACCTAACGGTCTCTTAAATAAGGATAAAATCAAAAATATGCGATCTCTGTTCAAGGCCCCATTAGTGCTTTACTTTCCACAACCGCCTGGTTTATTTATATCTTTCCTATAGCCACACTAACACTGGTAACTTATAAGGCAATATAGGAAACCCCATTCTGACCTCAAGTTGATCATTGGATGTGACGGATGGTTCATTCGTCGACAATTCATGGTAAATTGTCACTATATAAACATTTATCGTTCAAAAAGCATATATATTTATATAAATATAGTTAAAATTTATAAAAGTATATTTTCCTTCTCGATCGTTTATTTACCAGTTGATCTGATTATTACTTAAATGCATATCTCTTATGCAAAATCTCTCTATTTATAAGAGGCTTTGTCCTGACTGACAGAATCAACGCAGAGCAAAAACTACTAATGATAAAAACTTGAAGTTCGGAATTTAGATTTTAATCACGATGTAGGTAACCACTAAGAAAGGAATTTCAAAAATGTTTAACCCCCTAGGTTACCCCCTAAGGGGTTTAAATGGCGAAATTGTCGTTTAACTCCAACGGACACCTATTTTTGCACTTTGAGAAAAAATATCTAGTTTGGACTCATTTTAAAGATCTTGATATGACAAGTTTAACTCGAAAGCGCCTACGGGGCGTCGAAAACTATGTTTTAAAGCCGAAAAATGAAGCATTCACGACGAGTAAGCAATTTTTTGTTTCGGCGGTTTTAGTGAACTCTCTCCATTGCGCCTCTCTTCTACCAAGACGGCAGCTTCCCCCTCCAACATTCCACCTACCGGAAGCTCCGATCCCTGTTATGTTGTTAATATATAACATATGTTGTCAATATATGTTATACATATATTATATTAAATCAATACCAAGACAATGATCATAGAATTGATTTTAAAGCCTCGCGGGCAAAGCCGCGACGGGGAATGCTAGTATTTAATATGGGAGTGAGTGGCTACTGGTTCAAACTAGTGTCTGTTAAAGTAAAAAAGTATCATTAAGATTAATATGACGTTCACATCAGTTTTTCACAATACACAGCTGTGGTGAGAAATTCTTTTGTCATTATGCGGAAATAATTTGTTTTTCATATTCCTTCTAAGATAAAACGTAAATTCAAAACAAATAAGCATACATACATGACTTTAATGTTTTCTAAATAAGTAGTATATATTGAAGTATTATCTCAGCTTTTTTTTCATAGTTAACACTAAGACGGATTAGGTTCTATTATTCTCAGGACATACATTCTAGCGATTCAAACAATAACACTTCAATATCAACCTTTGCGGAAGTGTCCGAAGCAATCACTTTAGAATAATTGAGTTAAGAAGTACTCGTATAACTTGACTTGACTTCCTTGGTAGATTTCAGTCGAGTTTCAAAATTATGGACGTCAGCCCGTTAAGTTCCTAAGTACCGAGATACTGTAATGATTTTTAAAGTAAAAAACTAAGGCCTTCATATGAATCTTAATTAATTTCTGTTGAGCTTGGGATTCATTCTGATCATATGCTAAACCCCCTTCTCAAATCCAGATTTCTAGATTTTCCTAGGGCCTCCTCAGCTTCATCCATCCACCTTCAAGTCGTAGTTCAGACTTATTATCCTCTTCTCTGCCATTCATGAGACAAGTCCAACCTATCACAAACGATTCGCATTCGGAATTTCATTTAATAGTTTTACCCACTTGATGTCTCGTCGAGTTTTTCCTTAAATTTTCTGGAGGAAACTCATTTTCATGGCAGGTTTTGGCCTATGACTCACTGGGATTGGTGAGGACGTTCATGAGGGGATGAATAATTAAAATGGCCAATAACGTTATTCAGTTGTTCTTTGTAGTAAACACCTCACCAACATCCTCCAGCAACATCCTTCAGTATCAGCCTCAGTGGCTAGAGTGTTAAGTGCCTGCTTCTCAGGAAAACTATTTGAGTTCAATACTCGCTTACTTTGAAACCTTTTGGGTGGCGAGATGGCCGAGTGGGCAAACGCGTTAAAAAATACGCGTTGCCCATGGCAAAGTATGATTGAGAACCGAAAGATAGCAAGTTCCAAACCCGGAGACAGGGTAAAATTTAATAATACTCGGCATCAATCCCCCACCCTCTCCCCTGGCCCGGGAAGCCCCGTATAGCCTACAAGGCGAGGAAGGGGAGGACCAATAAAAAAAAAAAAAAAATCCTTCAGCAAGTATGATAAATCGGACCCCCTCTCCCCGTTATTATCTTTGGTCCCCTCAAAAAAAAAAAATGTTATATACGCTACTGGGTTAAGATAGGCAGAAAAGTTATGTACTACCTTATATTCATCCTTCGAGAGTTGAGTCTTTTTGACAAAGGAGTTTCACAGAAAATTGAATAACCTTCCTGTTCAGATATTTTTTCCCTTATGTCATGGCTTTTGATATGCTTCGCTTGCGTATATGTGTTGTGAGGTATTTGGATGACCGCATTGTCTCTAAAATTCATGTGAACTACTTGATAAATATGAAGAATGGGTGTGCTCTTCGCGAATAAACTTATTTTTATTGATTTACACTAATAAATAAAATTTTTAAGAACTAATTTTATGCTTGATTCTATAATTATGGATTTATAATATGACATTGCAGACATGAATAAAAAAATCTGGTGCGATGCGCGCAACACACAACTTTCACTTACGAACTAACTTAGATTAGGAATCGACGTGTTTCGATAATACGTAAACGCCATTCCTCAACTTCACCCATTTTGCCACATTTTAATGCTTATATTTGTATATCTCCTTAAGTTATAGAGTATCTGTATTGCAATACTTGGAAGTTCTTAGTAAGTACTTTTCGATTTATTATTGCTTATTTCTTTTTTTAAGGGACCTAATTTAGACAACAGTCGAGTTTTTTTTAATTGGTTGCTTGTTTTTTACTGCGAGTTGCTTTTTGTAAATATATCGTGAAGGTGAACCAATAGAAGGTATATTTACGTCTCGTTGTAAAGGTTGTCTCTTAGGTCTTTCTGGAAATCGATAAAGATTACTGTTTCTCTAAAATCACTTTATATTACCTTCAGAAAATGATTATGGAAATAAAGTTTCTAAACTAAAATATAATTATTTAAAGATTATCTTCTACCATATTTTTTCACACCTTCAATGCTTTAAAATTTTTTAGCATCACGAATTTACTCTCTAAAGTAAAATAAAAATGTTTATTGTTAAATAAAAGTTTTTATTTTCATAATATTGTAAATGGAATTTTAGCTTTCATATCGCGGGCAAATACATACATCAAATACCCAGTTTGATAAAAATAGTAACAGTCGTTTTTGAGAATTCAAACGTAAAAATGAGACTAAATTTATTAGATAAAGTGCCCCCTCCGTTTCACCAATTCCTGTGAAATTTCAGCTATCACATTGCGGACATATACATACATCAAATACCCAGTTTGATCAAAATTGTTAAAGCCGTTTTTGAGTAAATAAAAAAAAAAAAAACATGAAAATGAGTCAACATTTATTAAGTAAAGTGCCCCCTCCAATTGATCAATTTTGATGAAATTTTGACTGTCACATTGCGGGCATATACATACATCAAATGCCGAGTTTAATCAAAATCGTTAGACCGGTTTTTGAGAAAATCGAAAAAAAAACATAAACATTAGACAAAATTCATTAAATAAAGTACCTCCTCCGTTTCGCCAATTTTGATGAAATGTTTGCTGTCACATCGCGGTCACATACATACACCAAATACCCAATTTCAGGTTCGTACGGTTTATAGGTTTTGAGCTAGTCTGTTCACACAAGACCGGAGGTCGAAATTTTTCACGATCGCAATACTTTCCCTTACTATATATTTCATATTATTTTTAATAAGTGAAAGTAAAAATTAACTGCGGTTCATAAAATAAACTAAGTGCGTTAACAATCATCTAGTTAAAATGCGAAGATTTATTTTTAATGATGAATATTTGGTTGATTGAAGCATAATTAGTTAAGCTTTGATAACAACTGAATACCCTAACCAATAAAATAATATCACCAATAGAAAGAGCTTTTTAAGATAACCGTAGTGATGGAATTTTACATTATTAGTATTTGCCTTTGAAACGGTTTATTCTTCCGCAGTATACCATTCTAGAATCTTGCATCATTTGTGGAATGAACAAAATTAACACTAATTTCAAGGTATGAGTGAATAATATAGTAATCAATAGGCAATAAAAAAACAAACTGTAAAATAAATTGCAACACAAATCACTAGCTCGTTAAAACGATATTCTTCCGCCTAACAACGTAAATTATCATCACAACATTATGTTGTATTTTATTTTATTTTTTAATTGAAACCTACAACGGGTAATAATAAAAATTGCACGCTACTAAATTTTAGTGTTTTTTTTTACAGATGGTCCTATTTTAATCATTTATTGAACTATAAATACGCCGATGAACAGAATGTGAACAGCGTCATCCGAATCCGACGAAAAATAGTATTGACGTAGGAAATATTTAATTACTCCATTTTAAATTGTTGGCTCATGAAATAGAAAATAGAAATTTGGTGAGTTCCTCGCATCACAGAACTTTCATCCTCATTTCATTGGCTTAAGTGTCAACAAAATGAAAACACACATTTTCCACAAGGTCAATTCTTTCTATATATATATACCTGATATTGAAATTTTCGTTTTCTAAAGGATTTAATTATGTAATCAATTCACGGGACTGTTATTTACTCAAAATAAAAAAAGATAAAGATAGCTTGATTTAGATTTTTTCCTTTGTCATTTAAGCCCTATCAGATCGTTTCTATGATGATGAAACCTGTTAAAGATTACTTGATTATGTTTAAGCATGACAAGTATAATCAAACCCGTTTCCTATAATGATGGAAAATTATAGGATTTATTAGTTATTAGAACTAGATTATATTTAGTTGGTTATATTTCGTT
This sequence comes from Aelia acuminata, assembly GCA_911387785.2. Classification (NCBI taxonomy): domain Eukaryota; kingdom Metazoa; phylum Arthropoda; class Insecta; order Hemiptera; family Pentatomidae; genus Aelia; species Aelia acuminata. Next base: position 36,659,634 of record OU426979.1, on the reverse strand, counting down.
GCATATCTACTTACGCGAGTTCTTTTCTTAAAAAAGTCAGGTAGAAACAGTTAGTGAATCAATTATCTTTTGTTAAAGAGTTTTTTCCTCTTATCCTTATTCTAAAAAATCGATTTCAGATATTAATATTAACTTTCCGTAATGGAATTTGAAGCTTATTTAGTTTATTTTAAATGATATCGGTAAATAGAATTCATAAAAATAATTTGTTATGGCAAATTTTATTTAATTTTAAAATTCCATTATTGAATTTATATAAGTATGTAGTTCTTGATATATAACGATTATAATAACCAAGCACATACAACAGAAACATAATTTCTAATTATTGTAAAGTGTCAAAAAAGTTCATTAATCGTGAAACTCCCAAACCTACCAGAACCGTTGTGAATGATTTCATCAGGTGTCAGATATCTCCAAGATATCGTAATCAATAAAAATGTTAAAAACACCCGTGTAATTATTAACTAAGTATAATAATCCCGCCAACTAAATGAGCTTGTCTAAAAACCAGGTCGTACATATTACAAAAGAGAATTCCTGACAACATTCCTTAGTGAGTAATTATTTGGAAAATTTTAAATGGTCCCTAATTATTCGGTTAATTTTGGACCAAATAATTAATGTTAACACTAAGTGATTAATAATAACAGAGTTTTAGTTTAGGACAGTGGAAATATTACTGTTGGGTGAGAAAGTAAATAAGCAATCGATTAAACAATAATAAATCCTAGATTTTACAAATACAATAACAATACAATACAATAAGGCTTAACGGACCCGAAGGCCCGACGCCGACACCACCAATCGGTCCCTACATACCTCCATCCACCTACCACCGTCCAATCCCAAATTCACAAGATCTGCTTTCACCGAATCTTCCCACCTTCGCCTAGGCCTACCCCTCGGTCGTTTTCCAGTCGGCAAAGCGTTTATCAATTTTTAGGAATTCGTTCACTACTAAGACTCGCCATTTTGCATGCCCACTTTAACCGACGCGCAGCTATAGACTCGATTACATTAACCCGGTAAAGCTCACGCAATTCTGCATTGTGTAGCCGTCTAAATTCTCCTGTTGACTCATCTTTCTTCGGCCCGAATATTCTACGCAGCACTTTATTTTCAAACACCATAAGGCGTTTCTCATCCCTTACTGTAAGCGGCCATGTTTCACAACCGTAAAGAACAGTCGGAAGAATTATAGTTTTGTAAATCCTAATTTTTAAATTTCGGGATAAAAGGCTTGACCCAAGTAATTTTGCAACCGAGAAATAACAAGCATTTCCCGCCTTCAATCTAGCCTCAATTTCCTCTTCGATTTCGTTTTTTATAGTTACAAAAAACTATTTAAGATTTTACAAATATGATTTTAAAATGAAACGTTTTTTATATAGAATAGAATAAAGGCTTAACGAACCGGAAGGCCCGATGCCGACGCCACCAATCGCTCCCTACACACCTCCATCCACCTACCACCGTCCAATCCCAACTCCACAAGATCAGCCATCACCGAATCTTCCCACCTTCGCCTAGGCCTACCCATCGGACGTCTTCCGGTCGGCAAAGCGTTTATCAATCTTTCAGGTATTCGTTCGCCTTTCAAAATCAAATTTTTTAGGCCTAATTTAACCGACGAGCGGCTATAACTTACACGATTACATTTACCGGGTATAGTTCACGCAATTCTGCATTTTGTAGCCGTCTAAATTCTCCTGTTGAATCATTCTTCTTCAGCCCAAATATTTTACGCAGTACTTTATTTTAAAAGACCTTAAGGAGTTGCTAATCCCAGAGTTGCACTGTAAACGGCCATGTTTCACATCCGTAAAGAACCGTATAAATAATAATAAATTTGTAAATTCTAATTTTTGAGTTTCGGGACAGAAGGCGCGAGGCTAAGCAATTTTGCTACTAAAAGGAACAAGCATTACAGGCTTTTAATCTAGCCTTAATTTCCTCATCGATTTCATTTTTTCTAGTTACCATCGCCCCTAAATATCCAAATTTCTCTACGTGTTCAAACGTATTCCCTTCTACATTAATATCAGCAAAATCTTTTATCACCAATAATATATTATGTGTTGTATATATTTATTTATACCGAATCTTCCCACCTTCGCCTAGGCCTACCCATCGGACGCCTTCCGGTCGGCAAAGCTTTTATCAATCTTTTCAGTATTCGTTCGCAATAAGATTCGTAATTTTGCAGAATTTCTAAATTATCCTGTTGAATTATCCTTCTTCAGCCCAAATATTCTACGCAGTACTTTATTTTAAAAGATCTTAAGGAGTTGCTCATCCCTGAGTTGCACTGTAAACGGCCATGTTTCACATACGTAAAGAACCGTCGGAATAATAATACACTTTATCTTCAATTTTTTATTTTTCCTATGTTACATTAGGATCTAATCTGTGTAAGAAATGCGTTAAACACTATTTTATGCACCATGAGTGACCGCGAGCAGCTATTTTCCAAAAAATAAATTTTTAGGATTTTCTTTAATGAAGGAGCTCTTCCGTGTTTAATATTTTTTTATTATTTTTTTCCCGACGTTTCGAGCTTGTGGCTCATCCTCTGGGGTTATCTTATCTTTAGTTGCTACATTTCCATACAAGCCATTTGTCAACTTCTCTTTTTAACAGTATAAAAATACTTTTGTCTCATTGACAATGAAATCAAAGACAATGTAACAGGCCATAAAATGCAATAGACAAAAGTATTTTTATACTGTTAAAAAGAGAAGTTGACAAATGGCTTGTATGGAAATGTAGCAACTAAAGATAAGATAACCCCAGAGGATGAGCCACAAGCTCGAAACGTCGGGAAAAAAATAATAAAAAAATATTAAACACGGAAGAGCTCCTTCATTAAAGAAAATCCTACAAATTACAGCACTCTTCCCCTCTAAGTGAGGAAAAAGATCCTAGCAAAAATAAATTTTGTTTACACCAGAATTAACGAAAAAACGTTATTCGGCTTCCAGTCGGTTTTTTGTTTCCCTGCAATAGGATAGTCACGAAATTCTTCTGGAGAGAGGAAAGTTTTCATAAATTAATAAAGTGTTTTTGGTGTACCACTCTCGATTTCGCACCATTCTGTAAGAAAAAAAATCTGGTGCGTGCGCGCAACACACAACTTTCACTTACCAACATACTTAGATTAGAAATTAATGCGTTTTGTTAATTGCCACTTCTCAAATGAACAGAACAGCTTTAATTATAACGCATTGGTTTGTCATTAAAGGCGTACGGCGCATGCGTGAGCTCAAGGTGTTTTATGAGTTGACAGAATATTTTTCTTTTTTTCTCCTGTATATGTTTACTTGATTTTCTTCATGTATCATATTTAGCCATTTCTTATTTTTAGGCCTGATGAGAGACAGTTAATTTCTCAATATAAACTAAAACAAAGGTACTTTATAGAAAAACAAAAAAGGCCCCTTCCCCATTTAAGCCCCCTCAGAACATTTTAATAGTGATAAAGCTTACATGATATTAAATAACAACTAATTTTCATTAAACATAACGAATTTGATAAAAATCGTTAAAGCCGTTTTTGAGATAATCGATCAAAAAGGTAAAAATTAGACAAAATTTATTAAGTAAAGTCCGCCCTCCTGTTGATCAATTTTGATGAAATTTTTACAGTCATATCTCGGGCATATAAATACATCAAATACCAAGTTTCATCAAAATCGTTAAAACCGTTTTTGAGTAAATAAAAAAAAACACGTGAAAATGATACAAAATTTATTAAGTAAAGTCCCCCCTCCGGTTGATCAATTTTGATAAAATTTTTACAGTCATATCTCGGAAGTATCAATAGATCAAATATTCAGTTTAATCAAAATCGTTAGAGCCGTTTTTGAGATAATCGAAAAAAACGTAAAAAGTTATTAAATAAAGTACCCCCTCCCTTTGAGCAAATTTGATGAAATTTTTGCTGTCACATCGCGGGCATATACCTACTCTAAATACCCAATTTCAGGTTCCCACGGTTTATAGTTTTTGAGCTAGTCTGTTCACACACACACACACACACACACACACACACACACACACACACACACACACACACACACACACACACACACACACACACACACACACACACACACACACACACACACACACACACACACACAGGCACACAAACACACACACAGACCATTTCGCGGGACTTGGTTATTTCGACTCAGGGGACCCCAAAACGTGTATTTCCGTTGAAAACCGGAAGTCGAAAATTTTCACGATCGCAATACTTCCACTTACTATATATTTCATATATAGGTAAGTGAAAGTAATAAAAGAAAAAACCGACTGTTTATAGGACAATTAAAAACACATGGGGCACAATGAAACACTCGAGGGGCTCCATAAAACATTTCATTGCGACCCGAACGCTCCTGTTTCAAGGAACCCCATACGAGCCATTTTTATGTCTTTCACTTTGAACGTGAAGAGGTAGGAAAGCCAAAGTCAGGCAAAATCTTAAGAGATGCAAGCATAATGAAATTTTGTAAGAGCAGATTGAATAAAATAACTGTTCTTACCTAGAGACGAAAGTCCGTTCGACGAAAAATTTTAGTTTTACCACACGAAACCGCACTTCAGCAGTGGAGTCCGTCTCGCAACAAGTCGGTACGGAACAAATATCTGACCTTGCTTGGAGTGCACCGAGTGTTTTTTTGTGCCCCGTGTTTCATTGCGCACCATCCTCCCCTACTATATAATTGTTATTTATCGAATATTTACAATGTAAGAATACATTGTTCTAAACAATTACACATATGTAGGTATAATGGTAATTGATAAGGGCGGATCCCAGAGGGGTCACTGGGGCCATATATTAGCTATTTATATATATATTTTTAAAAGAATTAATGCAGTGCAGCTTGTCAAAAGCAATATTAATGAAACGGTTTTTTTAAAAGTAAGGCATATAGCCTTGATAAATTATATATTCTGGGTTGATAAATAATTGTTTAACAAACTACAACCGAGGCTACATTTGAGGTCTTACATAGGTTTATAGAAATTTAACAAATCGTCAAACCTCGCGTTTTCCACTCTTTTTAAGGTAAAACATGACGTGATATTATTTTGTGACCTTGTAGTTTGTAATCAGTAGGTCATTTCCGATCTTAAACCGCCATTATGGAACTTCAGTCCCGGAGCACCGTATACTCGAAGCACTGCGCCCCGTCTCCATAATTATTTCACTTTTATTGAACCGAAAATCTTCTTGAAGATATAATACATATACAATTACATATGTAAATGATCGAAAACATCTGAAAACGTTTATTTATAATAAGCCTTTCTCATAAAATAATCAATTTAGCCCCCATATCTTAGTTTGGATCATAAACAAATTTCTTAATCAAAACTATGATCCTATCTTATCAGTGTATTTAGTCGTTGAGCCAAAACAATCTCATTAATGATAACAGGATTAAGCAAAAAACGCAAATTTTACTAAAAAGAATACAAATTTTTCTTTTACATTAGCCATTACCTTAAATAATTCTTTTTAATTAAAAATTATTTTTACAACATTATTGGACTTTATGGTTCGTTATAGTTTTTATGAGGTATAGCTCAGTCACCTTAAAAGAACAAGAAGGGTAATATAGTATCAGTACTATATCCACAGTACAAATGTGATATAATTATAAGTATTAATGGAATACATATATCCATGGGGTCACCTGTGGTGTCGTGGTTAGCATAGAAACCTATAATACTAAAGGTCGCGGGTTCGCGTCCCGAGGTGGATGGAAAAAATCCTTGTCTATGCTGTCTCTCGGATAGGACGTAAAATGGAGGTAGCGAGCCTGTACGATGTCAGGAACTCGTTAAAGATCCCTACCCTAATTATAATTTGATAGGCAAAATTTAGGACTCCCAATGTAGCATCGTCCGATTAGCCTTAGTGACGTTAAAACAAACATATATATATTTGTAAATATATAAAATTTGTTACATGCAAATATTCCCATTTCTATGAAACTTGAGTCAATAGGTATGGATACCCAGAGAACGTACAGTTAATTTTTCCAACAAATTTCCTCATAATTCCTTAAGAGTTCTTATAGGTGTGGGGGGGGGGACACTCTATTTTTTTAGTTTTTGCTAATATAATTATATATTATATGAAATAAAAGCACATCAGCTCGCGAGTTGAATGACATACTTGAAGTTGAAATTGGTTAAGTCGTTTAGCCTAAATCGATTATTGGGGACAAACAGCATGCATGGAATGTATTACTAGTATTTTTGTGGTTAACTAATTCTTTACCGATTCCAACCCAAACTAGTAGATAATAATTCAAAAAATTTACTGATTTATAATTATCACTATTAAGAAATAGTCTGAGTTCTTATAAATGCTTTCAAGTTCAATTCTATTAGAAATTTGAAATCTATGCACTTCATGAAATAAAAAAAATGTAATATTTCAACTCATATGAATAATCGTAATAGTTGTACATGACTGTCGATATACTATTAAAATAAGTAATTTACTTTATAAGAAACAAACATAATGTAATTTTAACGAATCTCAGATTTTAAATTCTACTTTCCAATAATTTCATAAAAATTCCAAGGGCATTTTCGACTTGTTTTTTTAACTTTTCCTCATGGTAAAACTACAAGTTTCCACCAGTCACGAAATTCTCATAAAAATATTCCTTTAAAACAAATAATTGTGTCATTTTTTCCGTTGAAAATAATTATTAAATGATAGCTTCATTCTCTTTTAAGTACATACAAATATTTTTATATGATTAGTGTTCCTGTGTGGGATGCATAATTATGTATCAATTGCAAACTGCTATGCAAATAAAAATAAAAATGATAAGGAATTTTACAACAAACATTTCCACAGGGTAATGTGTGATTATCAGATAAGTGGAAATACTAATAAAAAAAACCCACCTAACTCAGATAAAGCTACGGAAGGCACGATTAATAGTACAAACAACACAACCTTGTAGTTTTGTTGATTATTATGACGGGGAAAATTAATTATTTTCACTATCTTATTTGGGTTACTTATTGGTGTCATTGTCATTAGAACAAATAATGGCTAAATTCGAAGGTAAATGACACCATGACAATTTTTTTTTTTTTGCAGTTGTGTATGAGAGGAAATTTTTCAAAACTGAAAGCTATCAAAATGTTACTTCATTGAATAAAGAAGTAAGTTAATGAGCGTTTTTCAAATAGCTGTTTGCAATGAAAGAACTTAACGTTGCATTAAAGTTTATTACTTAATCAAATTACATTCAACCAATTCATATGATGATGTCAATATTTTTATCACTATACATCTATATATTATTTCCTCCTATATTTATTGACTATTAACAAAGAGAGTCATATTTAGCCAAATTCGTAGATTTTTTTATGATATAGTTAAATCTCAAAATATATTCTACACTCAACATCAAATTTGTATATTTGTAAGTTGAATCACCACAAAGAAAATAGATAGATTTTCTCTTCAAGTGCTACTATTGTTACCTTCATTCTGCGTATGAAATTATGGGGTAACAAGGGTTATTTCTTAATTTTCAAATAAAATAATAATTATAAAATAAACATTTAAACATAAAAAAAAAAATAACATCAAACTAAAGCATGGAGCTGATACTGACTTCATTCCATAAGGGGCATAAGTTATATCATACCGCATGACAAACTCCCTTGATTTATATTTCAGGAATTGAAGCCTAAAATTTTTGGTTAAACTAATATAAATTATTATACATCCTTTGGGGGCATTATATTCGATTTAATTTTTTTTAAATAAATAATAAATTCACTGAAAGAAACAAAAAAAAGTATAAAGCAGTTGTTTTTTTTTTTTCAATCTTACAAGAAACTTGGTATGTTGTTTAAAATATCGGTTTTCAAATATTTCTTTTTGGAGGTGGAAGTACAAACATTAATCTGCTTCGGGCACCAGATGGATGTGTACTCTTTACACCATCAAAGAAAATATTCGATCACCTATTTTTAAATATTTTTTCGAAAGTTTTTTCTAGATGTTTGTATTTTCTGTTAAATGGTTAAACGTTTCGAAACGTTGCTAATTGATAAATTTGCTTCGAAACGTTGATAATTGATAAATCAATAAATAATATAAGACATTACTAGAAGTTATTAATTCATTAAACAGAAAATAAAAAAATATTCTAGTTTTGGAGATTTTTTTAGCCTTAAAAAAAGAATTGAGCTCAGTATTTATTAAGGTAACTTAACGAATAACATAGTTCAGTGGTTACAGGTGGTTAAATAAAAAAACATAACAAGAGTAAATTACGTACCAAATGTTTATCAATTTTCTAGTATTGTAATATTGTAGGGTGGCGGGATGTGGGCAAACGCGTCAGCAAATACGCTTTGCAACGTATGATTGGGAACCCGAAAATAGCAAGTTCAAAACCCGGAGCCGGGGACGCTTAATCCAATCCCCCACCCTCTCCCCTGACTCGGGAAACGGGAAACCCCGTATAGCCTAAAAGGCGAGGAACAGAAAAAAAGTATTGTAATATTTACTTGAATGAATTAGAAGTTCCTATTATTTTGTAAATAAACAAGTGTGTTTTATACACATTCTTCTTTTTTTACTACTGCCCAATCCCAATTCCGAAATTCTTTTTTAGGTCCGTGGCTAAACGTAATTATTTGTTTTTCAAATATCTATCATCGATTACAAAAGTCGTGAAAGTGTATAATTAAAGGAATGGGAAAGTCCTATAAATAAATATCAAAAGTTATAAAAAAAACATCCGTCTCAAAAATATCCTACAATTGTAATGCATGAAATTGATAGACTCAATAGTTGATTATGAAAATTACACCACTCAGTGAATTTACTATTTACTATCATCTATAAAGATAAAGTTTTTATTGCATAACCTATTGTTGCTTTACGACACTTCCGACCATTGAAAATACAGCTTTACTCCTCGCCACAGGCCTCCGCTAGATTGGCGAGGATGATACAGATGGCAGAGGACCATCTGCCAAAAGGCCATTTGGTTGATGCTATTCACTCCCAGTCACGGATGTCAGATCGCTATTGTCCTCGATTGTTACGCTGAGGTTTATCTCATGAGATTAGGTCCATAGATATATCAAGACACAAACGTCTCCTCGCCTCCTATCTTAGCCCTGATCCAGCCCACATTTCGTGATTATTGAGATCAAAAAGCGATAACAATGAGGAAATATTTGTTTGATTGCAAAGTCTCATAAGCTGGAGGTGTCTTTGTGTCTTTTTATCGGACAAAGACGTAGGCCTAGAAATAAATACGGAAAAAACAAAATATATGGTTAGCTTTAGAAACTGCGACAATTTTGGCGGTATTGAAGTAGAAGAGGAAATATTCGAAGCGGTTGAGAAATTTAGATATTTAGGATCTACTGTAACTAGAAAAAACGAAACCGAAGAGGAAATTAAGGCTAGGTTAAAGGCGGGGAATGCTTGTTATTTCTCGGTTGCAAAATTACTTAGCTCACGCCTTCTATCCCGAAATTTAAAAATTAGGATTTACAAAACTATACAAGACGGTTCTTTACGGATGTGAAAACTGGCCGCTTACAGTAAGAGATGAGAAACGCCTTAAGGTCTTTCAAAATAAAGTACTACGTAGGATATTTGGGCCGAAGAAGGACGAGTCAACAGGAGAATTTAGACGGCTACACAATGCGGAATGCGTGAGCTTTAACCGTTAAATGTAATCGAGTCTATAACTGCGCGTTGGTTAAAGTGGGCATGCAGAATTGCGAGTCTTAGTAGCGAACGAATTCCTAAAAGATTAATAAACGCTTTGCCGACTTGAAAACGGCCGAGGGGTAGGCCTAGGCGAAGGTGGGAAGATTCGGTGAAAGCAGATCTTGTGAATTTGGGATTGGACGGTGGTAGGTGGATGGAGGTATGTAGGGACCGATTGGTGGTGTCGGCGTCGGGTCGTCGGGTCCGTTAAGCCTTATTCTATTCTATTCTAGTCTTTTTATCGGACAGAAAGAGGTACAGCCTAGTGGCCCTGTATAATTAAATTGCATTTAATATTTTTAACAAATGATTTTGTTTCAACAATGAAATCTTAATGGACTTACATATATAACAAAATAGGAATAAATAGTTACAATATTTTAGGCATACTTATTATAACTAAATGTACATTTACGTGTTCCCAAATTACCGATAAGTTTCGAATTTCTAGCCAGCTTGTATATTTTATGGCAGAAATTTGAAATTTATAATGTGTATCCGGTTTACTAGACAGACGAATAGTGTTGGTAACAGGTGTTTTTTTTATCCATTTGGTCTCCAGAGCTACATGAAGAGTAAATATCTCTCAACAGGAAAAGAGCAACTTAATTCCGACCCTGCAAGACGATCACAAGGCCTGTCCTCAGCTATATGAATAATATCTAGCTCCGAATGCTGGATCACCATTCTTCTTAAATCTACCAGTCCATTGTGACACAGGGATCTTTGGGCAATGGTTTTGTGGTAATCAAACTAGAGACTATTCACACCATTTTGTATTTACAATCAAACAATCTACAGGTCCTAACGACCAAAAAGGGTATCTCATAACTCATAAATACTTGGGGGCCACTCGTATACTCGATACTTGGGGCTACGATACTACTCGAATCCCACTCCTGGCCTGTCTGTGCCTGCCTCAGCCTCAACCTGCCTGTCCAGGACTGCCTGTCTCTCCCAGACTTAGACTCTCTCCAATCCAGACTGCCTGACTGTGCCTTCCACTCCCGGACTCTCAGACTGCCTGACTGTGCCTTCCACTCCCGGACTCTCAGACTGCCTGACTGTGCCTTCCACTCCCGGACTCACAGGCTGCCTGACTGTGCCTTCCACTCCCGGACTCTCAGACTGCCTGACTGTCCATGCCAGACTCAGCTCCAGACTGCCCCTTGTAGGAGTTCCCCCTCTCTCTCAGGGTCTCCTAGGTTCAATGGCCTGCTTAGCTTTTCAGCTATGATTTTCCAAGTGACACTATTCAAGAATCTGGAACCGACTTTACTGAAGTTCGAAAGGCGCATCATCTGGAAATTATATAAACCACGAGTGGAACTAAATACAAAGCAGAACTACCAAATCAGTATTAGAAAGCTGATCCAGTCAGATTTATAAAAAACTGGGAGACTGTACACTCGGCCAGGATCTCCTCAGCAACTCCAAAGAATCTCCTCAGCAAACAGAATCAAGAAAGAAGAGCAGTAGGACGACCCAAATTGTTGAGCTAATGGCTCTGCTGCCGTTGTTAAGGCCACCCTTGGGATAAGGAAAGTTCTGGAGGTTGCTCTCGACTGGTGATCTTTGTTGCAGGAGGACATCCCCCCCCCCCAGATTTTTGCGCCAGATAAGAAAAAGAAGAACTTGAAATAAGATAAGAAATTTTAATCTATACTTGAAAGCTTATCTGGTATGAGAAATTTTATCTACTAAAGAAACTAGTAAATTAATGAATCAGAAAGTGGAAAATCCCCTTTTTATCGGTTGGAAGACAACAAGAAGATTGTAAATTTTCTGTATTGTTCTGACTAGGGTACATCTTGTATAACTGGGAGAGAAGGTTTAACAGTACATTCCCACAGAAATGTATGATAAGACCTAAAATGAAGGTCCCAAACCCGTACGATGTCAGGTACTCGTTAAAATTCCTCAGCTTAATTACACCCGGATAGGCAAAATTTAGGTCTCCAGCTTTAGCAATCACTGAGGTGATTAGCCTTAGTAGCATAAACAAATAGAACATTCCTTATCTTTACTGAAACTCAAACAAAAATTTATTGTGATTCAAGCTTTTATTCATTTAAATTTATTTGGATGCGTAAAGTTACTAAATTTAATCAATTTTCAACAATGCACCCGAGAAAATTAATTTGAACAAAAACTACTATCATTACATTAAGCATTCATTTACAGGGCTAAAATAAATAGTCATCGAGCAATTAAGAATTAATATACTGGATAAAATCAGGGAAACGAGCGAACATCCCGCGCGAGTTATGCACAAAAATATGCAAATATGTGAATCAAAGTTATCGCATTCACATACAACTCAAGTATCGATGTTGGACGAATCAACTTGGGAGTGACGAATCGATCTGGAACATTCGAGTTTTCATGTGCAAAACTGCTAATTAAATCCTAATTTATTATATTCACTAATGCCATCGTCCTTCAGATTGGCAGCTGTATTATTTTAAAATGTAATTATGATTTTTGGTTTCAGTTAAGAGAAATGTAAACAAAATCCCAAAGAAGACAGCTAAGATCCGTTTACTAAATAAATCAATTATTGATTTATAAACTTGTTATTTGAATATTAATTTGTTTGCTATATTATAAATTTCGGAATTTAAGAACACCGTATTAAATTGAACTAAATAGGCATTAAAAGCCTAACAGTGGAAGATAAGTGATAATGTTAATCTTCCTGAGTGTATTATGGGTCATATACGGTATCGATACAAATTACTTTTATGTAAAGGGTTTAAAGGATAATACCGACAGGAAACTAAGGAAAGCAGCAGATTAAAAAACAGCTTAGAACGCTGAACTACTTATTTGGTTAATCTCATTGAGGAAAGATTGCTAAAATTTCTTTATAGATAAATGCGGCAGAAAATCAATATTAGATTAGAATAAATCGGACAAAATGTTTAATAGTCAATTCAAACCATAAATCAAGGTTAATCAATTCACTTTGAAAACTGCACATTTGAATGGAAAAAGTTAGCTACTCAGTTTGACAAAGAAGTGGATTAGACTATTTCAAAACACAATGAACGATATGTTTGTAAAAACTTAAGAATAAGAATAAAGGCTATTCTTATAAGAATATAGAATGGATTGGAATAGAATAAAGGCTTAACGAACCTAAAGGCCCGATGCCGACGCCACCAATCGCTCCCTACATACCTCCATCCACCTACCCCCGTCCATACCCAGCTCCACAAGATAAGCCCCATCGAATCCTCCCATCTTCGTCTAGGCCTACCCATCGGGCGTTTTCCAATCGGCAAACTGTTTAACAATCTTTTAGGTATTCGTTCGCAATTTTTTAGGCCTAATTTAACCGACGAGCGGCTATAACTTCGATTACATTTACCGGGTATAGTTCACGCAATTCTGCATTCTGTAGCCGTCTAAATTCTCCTGTTGAATCATTCTTCTTCAGCCCAAATATTCTACGCAGTCCTTTATTTTAAAAGACCTTAAGGAGTTGCTCATCCTTGGGTTGCACTGTAAACGGCCATGTTTCACATCCGTAAAGAACCGTCTAAATAATAATACATTTGTAAATTCTAATTTTTGAGTTTCGGGACAGAAGGCGCGAGGCTAAGCAATTTCGCTACTAAAAGGAACAAGCATTACAGGCTTTTAATCTAGCCTTAATTTCCTCATCGATTTCGTTTTTTCTAGTTACTATCGCCCCTAAATATCCAAATTTCTCTACGTGTTCAAACGTATTCCCTTCTACATTAATATCAGCAAAATCTTTTATGACCAATAATATATTATGTCTTATCCGATTTCCTGCCCAAATTCTAGTCCGGTTTTCATCAACGTTTTTGTGTTTAGTTCTATAGTTCCCGCTTCATCACCAAGCAAAACCAAATCATCGGCATATCCGAGCACGGGTATATTCCCTCCCAAATTCAAAACCTTCAGATACTTATCACCTCCCTAATGACATTTTCTATAGCTAAATTATATAAAATAGGAGATAGTGAATCCCGTTGTTTCGAAACAGAGCGAACCTCAAACCTCAAAGAAATAATTAAAATAAAAACAGTAAGATAAAAAAAGTAAAAACAATAAGGAGCTATATATATTGGAAAATCGTTTTATATGTTATGGTGTATCGGTGTCTCAGAGCATTAAATTTAAAATCATGATGTAACCAAATCCAGGAATTAACTGCTAAAAAATAAAAGTGCCATTTCTAGAGTTGGATAGCAGGTTTTTATTGATTGAAAATATTATATCGTAATCAGTTTAAACGCTCGAGAAAGGAAGAAACTAAGAAAGGTAAAAATTATGCATTATATCACTTACCGATTGCTTCTCTTCAGTTATCATTAGGTAGCGAAATTGTTATTTTCCACATCGCTATCAGTCATGTATATATATATATATATATATATATATATATATATATATATATATATATAGAAACAGAATGCAATTTTTATGAGTTTGAAATAAATAACATATTAAAGTTGCCTTAAATTAAAAAAAATAAAATAAAATGCGAGTAGTTTAGGTTAATAATGTTAAAATATTGGGGATCGCGGAAACGAAAATGACATGTATATTTTTTAAATATACATTTAAATTTTTGAATAGATTAAGAAGAATTTCAAATGAAATAAATAAAAGCGTAAATAGATTAGCATACTCCATTATAAAGTCTAGGAAGTAACGCCACTAATTATTCCTTTGTAGTGAGAACAGATCCTTGAAACCCTTCGTCGTTAAGTAGAAAAGCCCAAGACAGAAATCATTCGGCAGTTTGCAAACAAGAGTGATGATTTCGTCAGCCTTGAGCGACGAGACCTTTAGATAAAAATCCGCCTAACGGTCTTGAAAACATTCAAATTACAATGGAGAGAAAAAATAATCAAAACAGATCATGAGAAATCTTTTATATCATTGTGATAGCAATTTCAAAGCCTTTCAATGGCTAAAAATTTTGAAAGTGCTTTCAAATGGTTTTTGAGCCATGGTCTTTCAATGGCTTCTCCCATTTGGCAATTAATCCAGCAGAATATTTTTTCAAGTGAATTTGAACTGACAAGGAGATGAACTAGCAAAACGAAGTATTTTGTTTTTTTAACGGCGTTTCTCCTAGATATTTTACAAAGGTCAAAAGCCAAACGGTAATACATTGCATTAATTATTAACTTTAAGTAGAGGGCGGGTGAGTTTGTTTTCTTGTTTGATTGGAAAGGTCCTTTATTGAAAACAACAATATCTGTTATTATAAGTCCCTATCTGAATCCACAATAATTCAGACGTTTTTTTGTTTCGTTTTGTTATAAATATGCTTAAATTAAATGCAATATGTGTATTAGCACTGTAGAAGTATTAGCAATGCAATTACAATTTTTTTTTTGTTCAATAAAAAAAAAATCAATTTTTATCTGATGTGAGTACGAACACCAAAATGAAGGAATTTGAAATGATAAAACTGACACTTCTTGCTTCCTCAACCATCAATAAGAAAAATCAAAGGCGATCAATCAAAATTTTGTTTTCGAGATGTGGGAATATTGCAATGTAGCCTGATCCTAAAACAAATAAAAAACTTCTGAAGCATCCTAATTTTTTTTTCTAAAAAAAAAGGGAGAAAAATGTTATGTAAGGGGTTAAAATTGTCTTTACATTCCAATTAAATAAAAAAAAATAATTCTACTTTTAGATATAAAAAATTGTACGTACTTAATTTATGTGGTTGTTTTATTAATTATTTTATAAGTTTTTAGATTAAATAGTTTTCTATTTAGGTGAACTTATACCTCATTCATAGAAAACAAAATTTATGCACATAAAATAAACATGAGTAAGCTTCCTACACAGATGAGGGATGAATTGACCGGAGAATTTAGACGCTTACACAACGCCGAACTAAGTAAACTTTGTCCAGTAAATATAATTGACGTGATTGCAGCAAGACGAATAAAATGGGCGCGTAAAATTGCGAAACTTAGTAGTGAACTAACTCCGAAAATATTAATGAGCGCGGTACCGAATGGGAAACGTCCGAGGGGTATGTCGAGACGGAGGTGGGAGGATTGCGTTAGGGCGGATCTTTTAAAGTCGGGTCTGGATGACGGTCGGTGGATAGAGGCGTGCAGGGAGCGAGTGGTGGTGTCGGCATCGAACCTTCGGGTTTGTTAAGCGTCCATTATTATTATTATTATTTTTTTATAAGTTATTAAATTAAATAGTTTTCATTATAAATATTTAGGTTAACTTATCCTTCATTCATAGAAAAAAAGAATTAAAATCCGTATAATGTTTAAAAAACAAAAAAAAGGTGCATACAATAAACATGAGTAAGCTTCTTACATATTATTCATAAGTGAACTACAATGAATGGTGACAGCTCACATCATGCTGAGTGAAGAGGCGGGACAAACTTCAAGGAGCCTAAACATGTCCCCAAGAAATATGAAAGAAGTTAGCGTCGGAAAAAACATTTCGTTTTCCCGAGGTTGATACTATTCACGAATTCGATATGGATTCTTTTGTAATAAACCAACAAGAACATAATTTATATAAAAACGTGAATCTACAATACAAGAAAGACAAAAAAGGAGTACTTCGTTCTAATTTTTTACGTATTATAGGAATGAAATAAAAATAAAAAGAAGCAAAGAAAACCAATAAGTTACTAAGATTTCTATACAGAATCCAAATAAAAATCATCACACCACGGAATAATTTAGTGTTTAGTTGATGAGAATAACTAATGTAAGTAGGGTCACCTATGGTGCAGTGGTTAGCATAGAGACCTACAATACTAAAGGTCGCGGGTTCGCGTCCCGCAGTTGCCTAAGGCTTTTTTAAATGGAGTAAAAAAAAATACTATGTCAGGTACTCATTAAAGATCCGTATCCTAATTATACCTCGATAGGCTACCTTTAGGACTCCAACTATAGAATTGTCCGATTAGTCTTAGGATCATAAATGGCCGTTAAACAAACAACTAATGTAAGTACAACCCACAGCTCAATATATGATCCAACAAGCACTTAAAACAATACAAATTAATAACAAACAGACCTCGCATGTCCTCCCCAACTCTTTGCATTCTAAATTAGATTAATTGGTTTTCTCATTCAGTATTGAAAAAGTAACGAGCATTTTTTCTAAAAACCAACCAATCGTAGTTTTTAAGAGTGGGAAAAGGACATGCGCAATCTATTAGTTATCAACATGCTTTTAAGTGTTTTTTGAAGCATGCCATTTATTTGTCCACAGATGAATTGTTTAGTAAGTGTTTGTTATCAATTCAACAAGTGAAGGTCAATTAAAAGCTTCTTATTATAATCACGATATAGCCTTCAGCATTAATTTTTAATTAATCCAAATTATCAATTGAGGAGTTAAAAAAATTCATAGAATCATTTAATTTTTAAAAAGTAATTCATCATCTAATTATAGTATACTATATATATAACTAGGATTATTTAAAAAAAAAAAAAACAAAGAATATTAAACTTATCAAATTCCAAAAATTGAATAAGTGTGTTTTATTAATGATGATTATCTTTTATAACGGTAATTCCTGCACGTTTCTTATAGGTACTATTATAAAACAACATATTAATCCAACAATCACTTTAAACACGTTGGGAACTCTTTCACATGCGCGAGGAAAGGCGTACTGTGCGATCACATAAAAATTTCAACCTCCGGCAAGAAGGTTTCGGTAAGCGAGGAAGCAAAATTATAAGGACAAAATTAGAATGTAATTTACAGGAATATTTGGGACAACGGAAGAACACTTTATTTTTCTATTTTACCGTTCAAATTTAATTATTTAAAAAAAGCATTGAAGTAATTCAAGAACGTTCAGTGAACCGATAACAGGATAAACGAATACATTGATGGACAAAGAGCACGTGTTTATGATGTATAGATCCTTCGCAAACGTCACTACTTAAAAACACAACTGACCCTGATCTTTACCGTTACTAAGCTCCATTTCTTTATTTCGGTGACATAACGTTCCTGTTCCTTGATTACATATTAATTTACTACAGTTTGGAACCGGTTTATTTAGGCACATGTCAAATAATGGGCTACTGATTGATTAGAATCCCTCGAAATTTCGAACAAATAAAAACCAAACAAAGAAAAAGATTAATGAAATAAATTACGCATATAACTCTTACAAATACTCTAGTATAGTAGTAACTTAATAAAAGTTCTTTTCGTGAATTAATAAGTATGCTGTATTTTATTTTATGGATTTTTTTATAACGAATATCCCCCCCAGGTTTATGTATTGGACATAGAGCATCTTGTAGAAATTAAGGACACACATAATTTTATTTTTAATTTATTTATTTTATTTATTCATAATTGTATTTCTTTCTGTTTTTTACATGCCAAAGAATAAAAAATTGTTTATGAATTATATAAGCGTATTAATATTCAGTTGGATTGAACAAACCACAAAACCAGATGACTTCTTTTCCTCAACCTCAAGCCCCCTTTTGATAACTTTCAAGGTCCGGAGCTCAACAGATCCCTAAGACGTTACGATTGTAATCCACAACAGGTTTCTCATACATTCAGTGATAATTGCTCCCGGAAGAAATGCCTATCCATTCAATTGCAAACAGGATAAAAGTTGAAAATATTGTTAATCCAGAAACGACAAGCTGCCCTCCCCCACCATATAGAAAATCTGAGAAACAAATACTACTAATTAAATAATTTTGTATTCATCCAATATATGTGTAATTATCAAGTATTAAATAAATAAATATTTTAATTATTAAATATCAGTAAGGTTTGTTTGAAGCAATGATTTACCTTTACATAGTCAGCATACAGCGACACCCTCCCCGGATTTTATCGCCTACGCCCCAAGACGAAATCCTGCGGGCGCGCTTCTCTTTGACGTTGGTCTTCCGGAGCTCTGGCTTGCCTTTTTAAAAATAAAATGAACTTAGCATCTGAATATTCACTACGCTCTGACACAAAACAAAACTAATGGTAATAAAACTACACTTTCCGATGAGTAAGGCAAAGATAACTGGATATAGTTTAAACTATTCGCCCAACTAATAAAACTTATGCACTTTATACTAAAAGCACTTATGGATCCACCCAATACATACGACACTTATCCTTATAACAAAGGTAATACTTAAGAAAACTGTTTGAAAAACATTTGGCCAGAAGTGAGATAAGCTAACGGAATTTAGGTTTAAATAAGCTAAAGAGGGGTTTAGAATAATAAATAAAAAATAATAATAGCTAAGATTAAATATTGATTTCATGGCATTCTTCATTATTTCATTTTACAAATTCAATGATTATATATTTTTTAATAACTTTCAGAGACAAAGATGAAGATAAGCCCAAGGACGAAAAAACTCAGGTTCAGGAACTCAGTGCGTTCCGAAGGGCCATACCACAGGTAATGATGGCTAACTAAAAATGTTATATTTTGAAATTTTATTAAATATAATCACAAAACGGATGCTACTTTGCCCATATAACCGAGGATATATAGGGCATAGTAGGAAGAATGTTCATAGAAGCTATCTACGATTTTTGTTGAATAATAGGAGTTTAATAAACGAAATCGAAGAGGAAATTAAGGCTAGATTAAAGGCGGGAAATGCTTGTTATTTCTCGGTTGCAAAATTACTTGGGTCACGCCTTTTATCCCGAAATTTAAAAATTAGGATTTACAAAACTATAATTCTTCCGACGGTTCTTTACGGTTGTGAAACATGGCCGCTTACAGTAAGGGATGAGAAACGCCTTATGGTGTTTGAAAATAAAGTGCTGCGTAGAATATTCGGGCCGAAGAAAGATGAGTCAACAGGAGAATTTAGACGGCTACACAATGCGGAATTGCGTGAGCTTTACCCGGTTAATGTAATCGAGTCTATAGCTGCGCGTCGGTTAAAGTGGGCATGCAAAATGGCGAGTCTTAGTAGTGAACGAATTCCTAAAAGATTGATAAACGCTTTGCCGACTGGAAAACGACCGAGGGGTAGGCCTAGGCGAAGGTGGGAAGATTCGGTGAAAGCAGATCTTGTGAATTTGGGATTGGACGGTGGTAGATGGATGGAGGTATGTAGGGACCGATTGGTGGTGTCGGCGTCGGGCCTTCGGGTCCGTTAGGCCTTATTGTATTGTATTGTAATAGGAGTTTAACAGAATGTTCAATGTTTCAATTAGAACGATATCTTCTTCCTATTTATTAATAAACAAGAAGGAGATATCGAGGTCCCCTTGCTATTTTTTTTTTTTTTTTTTTTTTTTTTCATTTCGCGTAGACACCCGCTTTTCTATAATAAATTTTTACAAATTTATGAACAGAAATAAGTTTTGATAGCGCCCAGTGCTATTCACTTTTATAAGTTTCACTTAAATGAAAGAAAAGTTAAAAAAACAAAAACACATTATGTTTATATTTACAGTTATAAATCAAAATGTTGATCTAAATCCACATTCATTTTCCTAATGACACTTTAATTAAAATTCAGAAAATTATTATTAAATAAAAAAATTAATGATTTTTTTTAGTGGGAGGGGTGAATTCGGGGTGAACCTGTTGCTTTTTCTGGGGGAGGGGTGAGACTGGTAATTTTCAATATTCGTTTTTTAATTAGTTAGGTTTAACCTTAAATCTCCTTGATATGTGAGTTCCAATCTGTTTCTATTCATTTTTACTTTCACTTACCTTTTTTTTGTTCGGTACCCCTACCTGGCCATGTGTGGCATACGGGGGGTTACTCTAGAGGTGTAACCAACCTATTCTAACCATGGTGGGAGGTTCGAGATTTATTCCGTAGGGCCTCCACGAAATAAAAGTCAACCTTCCCAGGGCGGATTCGAACCGCCGCCGTTCGGCTCGAGCGTGCAACAGCGGGTCGCGTTCCTACACGCTCGGCTATCCCGGCCCCAAATTACCAAGGTAAATAAAGGTAAGGGTTTTACCCACCCCCCCTCCTGGCTACCGCGACCAACGTTTTCAATGCGATCTCTTGTCAGTTCTCGCGAACTAAAATTTTAAAAACCGTAATTAATACGGCTTTTTTTTCGCGACTAGTTACCTCTCGCATAGGTAATTAGTCCAAAAATCTTTATTAGGTAAGACTATAGATAAGGGCGGGGGGGAGGGATTTCCCCGACGCCACCAGGAACCACCACCGTCGCCAACTAGTTGTCCCCGCGCTTCAGTTAGCTCTCGCACTCGTTAATTTTCATTAACTAATTACTATGGGTTTTTTTTCCTAGCTAATTACCTCTCGCAAAGGTAAATATTCAAAAAGTCCTTATTATGTGGTGAAGCGGCGGGGGAGGGCGGGTGGGGTTTTACCCCCCCCCCTCCTGGCTACCGCGACCTGGACTTTTTGTCCTGTCGGAGACTGATCTTCCTCAACTAGTCACCGAGAATAACTACCTATATTTGGTATAATTACCTATATATGAAATATATAGTAAGGGAAAGTATTGCGATCGTGAAAATTTTCGACTTCCGGTTTTCAACGGAAACACACGTTTTGGGGTCCCCTGAGTCCAAATCACCAAGTCCCGCGAAATGGTCTGTGTGTGTGTGAAAAGACTAGCTCAAAAACTATAAACCGTACGAACCTGAAATTGGGTATTTAATGTATGTATATGCCCGCGATGTGACAGCAAAAATTTCATCAAAATTGCTCAAAGGGAAGGGGTACTTTATTTAATAACTTTTTACGTTTTTTTTTTCGATTTTCTCAAAAATGGCTCTAACGATTTTGATTAAACTGAGTATTTGATGTATTAATATGCCCGAGATATGATTAAAAATTTCGTCAAAATATAGCAACCGGAGGGGGGACTTTACTAAATAAATTTTGTATCATTTTCACGTGTTTTTTTTTTATTTTCTCAAAAACGGCTTTAACGATTGTGATCAAACTGGGTATTTGATGTATGTATATGCCAAAGATATGATAGCCAAAATTTCATCAAAATTGGTCAAATGGAGGGTGCACTTTATTTCATAACTTTTTTTCCAATTTTTACCTTTTTTTATTATCTCAAAAACGGCTTTAATGATTTTTATCGTTTCGTCATGTTTAATAAAAATTAGGTGTTCTTTAATATCAGGTAGGCTTTATCATTATTAAAACGTTCGGTGGGGGCTTAAATAGGGAAGGGGCTTGTTTTGTTTTCCTATAAAGTACCTTTGTTTTCGTATATATGGATAAATCAACGATATCTCGTTACGCCTAAAAATAAGAAATGGCTAAATATGAAATATGAGAAAAAATCAAGTAAAAATTTTGTGGAGAACAAAATAAAAATATTCCATCAACTCATAAAACACGTTGAGCCCACGCATGAGTACGCCTTTAATGACAGACCATTGTTCATAATTAAAGCCGTTCTGTTCATTTAATGGAAATTATTTGCTTCATGGTAACTAAATGAAATTGTCAACAAGTACATAGAGAATTATAAAATCAGACAACTTGGGAGTATTATGCTTGTATTGCCGAATTATCACAAGTAAAAACTTTTATTTAAATATAAAAGAAGTGTCTTTTATAGAGCAAATGAAAACAAAAATAAGAAATGAATGTGGAAAAATGTGTAACTTTGAGAAGTGGCATTAACAAAACGCATTAATTTCTAATCTAAGTAAGTTGCGCGCAGGCACCAGATTTTTTTTTTTGGGTGTGAGGAGGAAATGGAAATGATATTCGTGTAGTCCTTGCTGGCCGATTCGTGCTAAAAAAAAAAATTAAAAATGTAATGCATGAAACCTTAATGTCAAAAAAGAAAATTTTCTATTCAATTTGAACGAAATAAAAACTAGGCTCATGACAAGGGCGTACGCAGGATCAAAACTAGGGGGGCAAGCTATGGTTGTTCAGGTTGTAACACCTTACCGCGGAAAAGGTGAATGAAACCACACTTATGTATAATTATAGCAGTGCTTTATCAACTAAGTTATTACAATTATTTGCTTGAAAAAAATGTATTCTATTATTGCTTCCAGTCTTAAAACCCTAAAAAATTATTGCTCCCAGCCTTCCAGGGGGGGTGCTGCCCCCCGCTGGGTACGCACATGGCTCATGACAAGTTAAGCCCTATTTTTTTGTCTGATATGATATAGAGAAATACATTTTGATTAGAAATATAGTACAACATATGAATTTTATCGACTCTTCTTTTTTTTCGGTTCTTATTCAGTCTTAATAAACCCTTCTTCTTAGTATTCATAATTGCCCGTAGCTTTTCCAGTTATTAATAGCTAAATATTTTACTGCGTTCCTAAACACTACGATAAAATTTAAATTATCTGAAGATTATATATTGTCTTGAATTTTTTATAACTTCACGTGTCATAAAAAGGACACGTGACAATAAAAGGAGTTTATTGTCCTTAAATGCCATAAAGTTTAGTGCCATTAGATTGGTCTAGCAGAAACCGTTGTTATTAATTTTAAGGTAGCGGTGCACGTGAGACGTAAAAAAATATAAACAAGAAAAGAAAATGAGCTAACCAGGATTTCCCCGGTATTCAAGGATTACTTTAATTGAAGTTTGTTTATTAGGTCCTGTTATGAAGCAGGCTTCTTTTGAATCATTGCTTCATCAACCAATATCATATTTATGGCTAAATTAGTCATAAACATTATTATTAGTTAAATTTAGTTATAAACATAAACAGGCTAAATTAGTAAAACAGTATTATTTAGAGATAACAGGGACTTTGCGTGTTTTTGAAAAATCTCCTCACGAGAGGATGACCTTGATTTTTAAACAAGTTTAAACGATAAAACAACGTAATAAAAGATCCACATCGAAAGGTGCGATTTTATAAGAAAAGTAAAAATTTGGGCAATTGTTACTACTCATTAAAATGAACTGAATTTTCTTGGTTTATGTACCTACTATATAATGGTAATATTTACATTGAAAATTTGAAAAGAAATGGAAAAAAAACAATGCTTCAAAAAACAGATTTGTTGAAACTTTTAAATAAAGTCTATAAATCATAACCAAAAAACATGAGCGAAGCTCAAATTCTTTGGTTAGAATTTAATTTCTATTGAAAACAGTCACTACTTATGGAAGAATGTCCCTTAGCTTACGGTGATCTAATAATCTGAAAAAATAAAATTGAAAATGAATTTTGCTGGTTTTGGAATTCTGTATCTCGATTCATGTCATGATGCACCTTTAAATTATTTTTTAACGGTTCCGTTCCAGTAACTGCTACAATGGGATACCGGCGCTAGATGGAATCGAGATAGCCAGTTAGCGAGATAAACACATGCCGGTTTGGGAACTCTTCATTTCCGTTTAGCAGCGATTTGCTGACCTTGCTTCTCTTCAGTAACCCTAAACCTTTTATCTCGTCAAACCATTCTATTCTTTCAGCACATGATTAGTGGTTTATGAAGTTTTTTCAATTGTCGTACGTGTAGAGATACCACTATAATTCTGGAGAAATGGCTATTATTTAATTTATTTTTTTGTTCTAGATTTTTCCCGTTAACAGTTTGGAACTAGATAATGGGAAATAATTTTACAACCAGTAATTTTCTGATCGTTGTCTTAGAGCGCGTGCCAGACCGATTCTAAACTTATTCGTTTGGTATTAATAATTCCATAGCCTTACGCTTTCTGATATTCTGTACGAAAATGTAAGTGGGCCATTCCACGTCAAATCATCCAGCCGAAGTTCAAAATTATACTTTCCCCCCTCAGATTTTTATAGGAATATTTAGGTGTTAAGTAAATACGGAAATAAGAAAAAATGCCAATTTTAACCCAATTCCAACAAGTAGTTTCAGAGTTATGGTCAATTGAACTTTTAAGATTTTTGAAGTTCCAATGACGACTTGAGCTCAAAACCAACTTGTATGTGTTAAGACTTTCCTCTGTAGAATGGGTATTAATTGAACTGGGGCTTTCAAAATTTATTCATTAATTCTGCATTTCATACAGAATCAAACGATACCATAAATATTAGACAGATAATTTTTCATCATGGAAAAAAATTTTTCCAAGCTGTAAAACGGTCATCGAAAAATGCCATGAGCAAAAATCTCTCTCCAACCAGCCTAATAAACTATATATCAATAGAAAGAGGATAAAATTCTGTATCTAATGATAAAATAATATGAGTGGGCTATTGACTTATAACAGTTTTATGTCGATTGGAATCTAATATAGTAAAATTATATTTAAATGTGGCGCATACAAATTGCTGCAGTTTAAATATCTCTAAAATATCCTCATACAAAGGTATATTATTGGAAAGGGCATCTAATTTCCTTTTAAATGATATAATAATATTGGTGGGCTTTTGAGCTGAAAGTGTTTAATTGCAATGTAAATCTAATAAAATTAATTCAACTCAGTATGGTTTGTACATTTCTGTATGGCTAAAATCTCTCTCCAAGCCTATTAAAATAATTTATTAAGGGGCAGACTTTGGGGGAGAGGCGATAAACTTTGGAACCAAATTATATTTTAATTGTAAATATTATTTTCTGTTCAATTTACGGTGATGCAAATTATATACAGACATATCCTAATCGAAAAAATAATCAAATTTCATTATTTTCCCAAATACTAATATTTTAACTAAATTATATCACTGGTGTTTGGGCAAAAGGGGTTGTCATCAAAATGTGAAGCTTAAACGATTTACCAAGCTATTGAAAGTGGTTATAAATTCTTTCTGATTGTATTTCTTTATTCCAGAATAATAAATAAAGCTATATTCTTTCAAAAGAGACTGTAATAAATTATGAATAACAAATACATTATAGTAAATTATGAATTTTTAGAAGATGATACAAAAAAATTTTTTTATAGATGTAGCATTTTATAGATTAGCCGAAGTATAGCATAAAGGGACGTTAAACAAAAAAACAAGTACTGGCTTGAAAAAAAAATTAACCATTATTCTGTTTACATGTTTTTTTTTGTTGTTTTTTTTGTAAATTATAAGGATATTAGATAAAATATCACATAGAACTAGGTAACTATTTAGGTAGAACGGTGCTTAGGCTAAAAAATCATCAAATAGATGAAGGTTGATGATTTGTAGTAAAAAATTAATTATACCTAAAAAAAAAAGTAAGGAGTTCGTTTATGTAATAAGTAAACGCTATGAATACTTCCATGTTTTTATTTGTGTCTCTACACAGGAGCAAGGGCGTCTCCAGGATTTCTTCCTGGGGCAAGGGACAGGCTGCAAAAATTTTCACTTTGGAAGCGGGGTCAGGATGGTGAAATTCCTAAGAATGGGAGAGGGGGTCGAGGTATTTTTACTATGTAAGGCTCAATTAATTTTTCAAATTAAACTAATTGATATTTGAAAATTAAAATATTTGATAAAAGGGGAGATTCATTAATGAATTATTTTGGAGTTATAACCAAAATATGAAAAAAGAAAAAACTTTTCCATTTTAGGCCAAATTTATTTTCAATTTTTGTTTTCTGAAAAAAATTGAAGAAAACATCTATTAAGTAGTTAATACTAATGATTCTCTAGGCTATCAGTAATTACTTGAACTGTTCTTCAATTTCAAGATTACATGGCCAATTGACATTATCAGCATAAACTCATTCAGGTTATCTTAATATGTTTTTTTCTACCTAATTCAAGTTTATCCATACAGTATTTCGAGATTTTTATTTTTTGCATAAATAATTATAAAAATTGATGTTAAATAATATCTTAAGGCTTGTTATAATTATGATTAAATCAGTACTATTGATTATTTTGCCATGAATTAAAAATGAAATTATTCTCTTTGAAAGCTTTGTTATTAGGTCCAACAACACAACATCTACATCTCAAATATGTATTATTTGGGTATTGTTCAGTTTATTTTTTTGGAGCAAATGATTATAGATTAAAAATACTTCAATTTTCTTAGTAAGCTGGTCTGCCTAACAATAAAACTAATGATGACAATAAATTCAGGAGATCTGGAAACAAAACGCAAATATCCTCTTGCAGACGAATATTATAACAGAAAGGCCAAAATGTTCTGAGATCTTGATCAGTTCTTGTGAAGTTCAAAATATCAAACCTAATCAGTCATCTTACTTAATGTTAGGAGTCACCTAGTCTTTGAATTCAACTATTTTAGACAAACTTTTAGTGTGATATTAATATTGATTTCTATTAGAATTATATAAGGGAGCGGGGTAGCCCACTGGTAAGGCAGTGGACTGCTGTGCTTAAGGTCCCGAGTTCGAATCTGACATGGCTTATGATATCTTTATTATTCACCACAGTTCGTCTCGTGGGCCGAGAGACCCTCCTGGGGCAAACCCAGCCTCTATAAAGTGGGTACCCTTAATTGAAAAATTAAGGGGAAAGAACCTGGCGGTTGAGCGTGATCACGGTCAAATCACCTCCTTGCACGACCGCTGACCAAGAAACAGTACTCTTCCTTACATAGTACTGAACCCAAGACCCTTTATGGGTTGTAGTGGTACAGGTTTTTTTTTTTTATTAGAATTAAATTGCACTGGTTCAATTGATTGATACTGTTAGGCAAAATAAATGCTAAAACTGAGGGGGAGGGGGGGGGGAGGAGGAAAAGTTTGTGAAAGTAGGAAAATAATGGCACCAAAAATAGATAAAAAATAATAAAATATTTTGAGACTATGAATGATGATTTGCCTGAACTTTTATTTGCATTTAGATGAAAATAATGTATAGTGCAAAAAATATTAAGAATAAATAAAATATTTTTAAATGAAATAAAAATAGGTATGCATTTTTTTTTTAAATTTATTAATCTCTATTTGTATATAAATTTTTCAGTGTAACATTTTATTTCACTTCAATTTTCATATCACATTTTGTGAAAAAAGTACAAATAAAAATTGTGGGATATAGATTTGAAATATATTTTTTAATTAAATGAACAGTTGTATAAATAGTAAAATGGGGGTTGGTCCAACATTCTAAATAAATATAAAATATATATCTCTAATCAAGGCCATCGTTAGGATTTCATTAAGGGGGGGGGGTCTGGCTGGTATAATTTGTATGCCTGGGGGAAGGTTTTGAGGTATTCTGACCTTCTAAGGCTCAATTAATTTTAGAAAATAAAACTAATTGATACTTAAAAGTTGATAATTTTTTTTTTTTTTTTGCTCCTGGTTTTTGTTTCTCGAAATTTCTATGGAGCTGTCCTCTCCTGCCCCCTGCGGACACCCATGTCCCTAATGTATCAACCATTTTTTAGAGCTGTGCTATTTTATTTTGTACGCATGCTGCTACCTTGAAGGCAATCACTGTATTAGCTGAATTCTATCTTATATTAAAATTATGGTTTTGCAGACTATTTAATGTTTCAAAAGCCGAAATTACTATCTTTCTAATTATATTAAAATGATAAGTATGTATTGAAAAACAATATAACATTTCCTATAAGTACAACACGCAAACTGCAGTGGTCCTAATAAATCAAGTCAAACAAAGAAATGTATATTGATAAAATACTCATCTAAAAATATATAAATATTGAATAACAATCCAATTATGAATAGCCACAATAGATGGTAAGATTATTTGTCGGAAAAGTGAAGATGAATCCTTCAACTTGGTCTTTAGAAAAGTTAAAAATTTTCAGTTATACTCATAAGTCCTTATACGTTCATAAACTATCATAGTAATGTGTAACATGGACTGTAAAATGGGGGTCGGTTCCACTGGATTGTGGACAGGAGGTACCCCCCCCTAGTAATTATATATTTTAAGCTTAAAGTTAAGTAATAAGACTTACAAAAATAAAAAATAAAAACCTTAAGATACAAGGGAAAAAAAGTAGAAAGCTATCAAAAGCAAAATAAGGTATTGCATATTTAATGTACAAACCAAAAATACAATTAAGTGTTTTATTTTCCAAAAACATTCCACTGCAAATATATGAAAACCTATAGGTGTTATAACTTAAGACGTAGCAGGTACCTATGGGTGAAAATAATTCTTTGGAAAACTAAAGGTCATGAATAACTCATTAATTAGATGAAGGGGTGTGGTCCAAATATATAGCACTAATATGTGAGAATTCCTTATTTTATAAATAAAATATAAAATATGTATTCTCACAAATTAGTGCTATTTATTTTGACCGCACCCCCAACTATTTCCTCTTTATTACATCTACCGTCAACTATCTTCTGCCATCATTAATTAGAACCATTTTTTTTTAATGGGTGGTAGGAGATATTTGGATCACTGAATTGACTCAAAACTAATGGAAACTAACATGTTCTTATTGTTTATTTATATTGTTTTATTTAAGCAAGTACTTTCGGGATCTGAATGGTCTAATGCCTTGAAACTTAACATTAACTATGCACACCTGCGAGGAGTCCCAGGTGTCAGCGGACAGGTCAGAGAAGTTAGGTCCCTCTGTCGCAAATGCGACAGAGAGTCTGAAACACCAGCACATGTGCTGGGGAAATGCCCCTACAACTCGCTCCTGATAACACGCCGTCACCACAGAGTCAAGCACGAATTGATGAGGCTCCTTAAAGAAAGGGATTTTGTGTGCTATGAAGAGGTTTACTGTGTGGATACAGAGGGATCCACGAGATATGCTGATATAGTGGCGTTTTCTAAGACCGGAAAGTCAGCAATCATTCTGGATCCCACTGTTAGATACAAATCAAATGACCTCGACCAGGCGAGCAAAATTGAAAGGGAAAAGAAGGAAATTTACGAAAAATGTATCCTTTTCCTTAAAGAGAAGTTCCGTGAAGGCTTCGGCGAGAGAGACTTCAACGTGAGAGGCCTTTGGTTCGGAGCCCGCGGAACTATACCAAGTTCAACGAGGAGCTTCATGGAGGATCTTGGTGTCGACATCAAGGACGTAGCGAAGATTGCAGAGTATATTGTTCTCGACTCCCTGGGAATCATTCACCACCACATCCATTCTTAGAATTTAAATTACAAATCGTTGAAGGATGGTTGTATGGTTGTATGGATGGATGGTTGTATGGATGTATGTATGTATGTTATTTATTTATTTATTAGTATATATTTACAGCTAAACGTCCTTTATCTATACATTGTTCTTTTTGTTGTTGCTTTGTTTTGTCTTTTAAATCTTTTTATACCATTTTATATAAAACTTTGAGCTGATGTTTGATATTGTTATTGTTATGCTGCTGTTATTCCATATTATTAATATTTTACCCAATTTTTTTTTTAATTTTTTAGTTATTACATACAGACATTACGTAATTTTCAGAGGCCAGTTAAGCCTATAGAGAGAAAATGTTATAAATGTATAAAAAAAAAAAAAAAAAAAAAAAAAAAAAAAAAAAAAAAAATGATGTTTCTTTGTATATTTATATTAGTTTTATTAGTATTTAGATTTAACAAATAATCTTTATAAGATAAATCAGTATGCTGTGTTATAAGCAACCCAATATAATTGGGCAGCACCACTATTTTCAATAAAGTGTTTCTCTCTATTTATATGTATATTCACCTTGCAATTGTTATATATCCGGAACATTATACTTAAAAAGAACGATTCTTATTTTAATAATTAATTACATTTAAGTTAATAGAATAGGTAACTGAATAAATAAAAAGAATACCAGTAAAAAAAAAATTATATAACTTTTTTTTTCAAATAAATGAGTGGTGAGATATCAAATCATCCTTATTTTTTAAATGTTTATTAAAAACAAGTCAAATCTTTACATTTTTCAAACCTTAATTTCAGAATTACTTCCTTCTTCAGGGTTATCTTTTAACCTTAATAAAAATGTTACCATACAAGTAATCAAAATTAAAAAAGTAATAAATTATTAAATATTAAAATGAAACAAAAATTATATAAATATTTCTACATGCATTAT
This sequence comes from Aelia acuminata, assembly GCA_911387785.2. Lineage (NCBI taxonomy): Eukaryota > Metazoa > Arthropoda > Insecta > Hemiptera > Pentatomidae > Aelia > Aelia acuminata. The sequence continues at coordinate 36,628,970 of OU426979.1, read as the reverse complement.
CTCTTTTTTTTTTTTTTTGTCATCTATCTTTTTTTATTCCTAGATACTAGCCTGCACTGCAAACAACTGCATCCTTTTTGACAATGGGTTAGTTTTATCTATGCCAACAATTGTCATAGCAGCATTGCTTGATAGTGGGGGTGACATTTCACTGAATGCAGAAGAAGCAACATGGTTTGGTAAGGTTTTTAACATTAACCAGCACCATACAGATATTTTTTTATTGTAATATCATTTTCACTTAAAGTTTTAAAGTAATTAAAGTATTTCAATAATTTTTTGCAAATACATGGCCTACAAAGTTGTATCTTTTAGACTATATTGTTGATGTGTAGTTTGTTTAATGTCCCTTTATGCTGCAAAGGCTAATCGGACGATGCTACAGTGGGAGTCCTAAATTTTGCCTATCCAGGTATAATTAGGATAGGGACTTTTAACAAGTACTTGACATCATACAGGCCCGATGCTACAGTGGGAGTTCTAAATTTTGCCTGTCCAGGTATAATTAGGATAAGGATCTTTAACGAGTACTGACATCGTACAGGCTCGAATCTACAGTGGGAGTCCTAAATTTTGCCTATCCAAGTATAATTAGGATAGGAATCTTTATCGAGTACTGACATCGTACAGGCTCGGGACCTCCATTTAACGTCCTGTCTGAGGGAGGGCATAGCCAAGGATTTTTACCCCCTTTAAAAAATCCTAGGGCCACTGCGGGACGCGAACCCGCGACCTTTAGTATTGTAAGTTGTCATGCTAACCACTACACCACAGGTGACCCCTTTCATTATTATTTATTATTTTATAATCTATTATATTATTTTATTTTATAATCTATTACATTATTTTATTATATTAAAATATTATTTACTTACTAACAAGATTCATAGATCAGGCCATTTGATGTAATTAGGTAAGAAAATTACATAACTTACTGAGTTATTCTATTTTAATAAAATTATCATTAAGGTTTGTATTTCTTAAATACTTTAAATATGAATAATTTTTAAACAGTGTAATATTATATTTAAAATTTTCTACCTACTATATATTCTATAATATACTTTATCACCTTTAAAAGAAAAAGGTTTTTTTTTCAATATACTTTTATTAAAATGAAAAAAAAACATTATTGCTAGTGAATTAAAAAAACACCAACATAAAAATGAATAAAATGCAAAATATTTTCACATAAAACAATCATAAAGGAACAAATTTCATAAACATTATTTTAATAAATTAATAATAACATATTATATACTTAAAAGAAAAAGGTTTTTTTTTTCAATATATTTTTATTAAAATGAAAAAAAAAAACATTATTGCTAGTGAATTAAAAAAACAACAACATAAAAATGAATAAAATGCAAAATATTTTCACATAAAACAATCATAAAGGAACAAATTTCACAAACATTATTTTAATAAATTAATAATAACATATTATATACTTATCATAAAAATCCTTTTTATTTCAATTATTTACTTAATTAATTACTATTTAACATCATTTTGATTATAAAAACATTTGGATCATTGTACCTTTGTAAGTAGCATTCATATATATGATTATATGAAACTTTTTGCATCATAAATTCTGATTGATATTGAATTTAATCAATTTGATGTTCAGTTGCATATTATGAGAAATTAAAAATTCTAGATTGATGACTAATCTTGCTGGATATATCTCTTTTAAGTGGAAATATAATTTTATTTATTTTGGTTACAGCAAGCATAGCTTACCTTTGCCAACCTTTAGGGAGTGTATTCTCTGGTATGATGATGGAACCTTTAGGAAGGAAGAAATCTATGATGCTTCTTAATATACCATTTCTGACAGCCTGGACAATGTTATACCTAGCAAACAGTGTTGCCACTCTCTATATAGCCGGTGCCATAATGGGCTTTGGTAAATATCTTAAAAACAAAAATTATTTCAGTGATTCTTTCTAAAGAAAAAAACTCAATCTTGAGCTTCTTAAAACTTCATTTTGATTCACTTTTTCATATTGATTAATTTGCCAATCACTCATTTTAATACATGTCTGTCATTTTCATAAAAAATCTGGTGCTTGAGCGCAACACACAACTTTCACTTACAACTCACTGTTTTGTTAATTGCCACTTCTCAAAGTCACACATTTTTCCACATTCATTTCTTATTTTTGTTTTTATTTTTCTATAAAAAACAATAATTTTTTTTTATTCAGCAATGCAAGCATAATACTCCAAGTCGACTGATTTTATAATTGTCTATGTAGTTGTTGAAAACTTCATTTAGTTACCATGAAACAAATAATTTCCATTAAATTAACATAACGGCTTTAATTATGAACAATGGTCTGTCATTAAAGGCGTACTCCGCATGCGTGGGCTCAACGTGTTTTATGAGTTGACAGAATACTTTTATTTTTTTTTCCTCTATATGTTTACTTGATTTTTTCATATTTCATATTTAGCCCTTTCTTATTTTTAGGCGAAACGAGAGACATTAATTTCTCCATATAAACAAAAACAAAGGTACTTTATAGGAAAACAAAAAAGGCCCCTTCCTCATTTAAGCCCCCTCAGAACATTTTAATAATGATAAAGCTTACCTGATATTGAAGAAAAACTAATTTTCATTAAACACGACGAATTTGATCAAAATCATTTGATCCGTTCTGGATAAAATTGAAAAAAAAAAAAAAAAAAAACATAAAAATTAGACAAAATTCGTTAAATAAAGTACCCCCTCCATTTGCCCAATTTTGATGAAATTTTTGCTGCCACATCGTGGGCATATGCATACATGAAATACACAGTTTGATCAAAATCGTTAAACCCGTTTTTGAGTAAATAAAAAAAAACACGTGAAAATGAAACAAAATTTAAGTAAAGTGCTCCCTCTGGTTGATCAATTTTGATAAAATTTTTACAGCAATATTTCGGGCATATTAATAGATCAAATACTCAGTTTAATCAAAATCCTTAGAGCCGTTTTTGAGAAAATCTAAAAAAACGTACAAAGTTATTAAATAAAGTACCCCCTCCGTTTGACCAATTTTGATAAAATTTTTGCTGTCACATCGCGGGCATATACTTACACTAAATACCCAATTTCAGGTTTGCAGGGTTTATAGTTTTTGAGCTAGTCTGTTCATTCACACACAGACCATTTCGCGGGACTTGGTTATTTTGACTCAGGGGACCTCAAAACGTGTATTTCCGTTGAAAACCGGAAGTCGAAATTTTTCACGATCGCAATACTTTCCCTTACTGTATATTTCATATATAGGAAAGTGAAAGTAAAAATATGATAATTTGAAAATATGTTATTCCCTTGATCTTGAAAAAACTTCTAAAAGACTTATTAGCAAAATCTGTTCCTAAAAAATGAGAGCTTTTTAAAATTCAAAATTGTAAAAATCTTTAGATAGAGAATATTAGCTAAAATCACCTTTCAAAGTGTCGTTATTTCTCAAAATATATCAAATGGCAATCTCATTTTCCAAGTTGTGTAAATAAAGATAAAATATGGCTTATCTCTTCCACCACTATGTATCTCTTTGATCTGTTAAATTTAACTGATAATGATATATTTCTTGATAGGTGTTGGATGCACAGAAGCTCCCATCTTGACTTATGTGGGTGAAATTACGGAACCACGATTCAGGGGAACTCTAACATCCTATGCGCAGCTGTGTGGTTCACTAGCTTATGTTGTACTATATGCTATTGGCTATGTCACCACCTGGAGGAACACTGTGCTCTGTTGTGCAGCAGTTCCAATTATCACATTTATAGCAGTCTCCCAGGTAAAAATTGTCATCTGATTTTGTGGCAAGCTAGGAGTATGGGTTTAAAGCATTATCATGAAGTATAGCAACAGTATTAAGTTAGTAAAATAAATGGGATTGAAATCATTAGGTACCAGAAACACCAATATGGCTTATATCCAAAGGTAGGTTACAGGAAGCGGAATCAGCTTTAAGATGGCTAAGAGGCTGGGTTTCTCCAGAAGCTGTAGCAGAAGAACTTCAAACCATGATCACCTATCAAAAGGATTCACCAGTCAAAGAAAATGTTATCTCATCAATGCAATCAACAGGTACATCAAACAACAATCATTTTACAAATTTGTTGTTTTAAAATATAGAATTTGTTAAATGCCATTGTCACAAAATTTTCAGAGGCTTTGCTGGATGAAAAGACAACAGTGTTAGCAAAAATTAAATACTTTCTGAGGCCAGAAATGAGAAGACCGTTGCTTCTAGTTATTGCCTACTTTTTCTTCTTTTACGCCGCAGGTTTGCAAACATTTCGCCCTTACATGGTTAGGGTATTTGAGCTTCTTGAAATGCCAACAGATCCCAATGAAGCGACAGTAAGTATCAAATTAATGTTCTGATTAATAAATTATTTCATCAAACCAATTTTAATTTTACTTTATCTTACAGGTAATCATTTCAATACTAGGATTTGTTGGGAATGCATTATGCATGGTTTTGGTTTGCTATATAGGTAAGAATGTTACAACAAAGTAAAAAAGATTAGCTTTAAAATGTAAGATTTTTTTTAAAATAGGACAGTTTTATGCAGGATCTAGCTACCCCAAAACATGAGCGTCATTTGTGTGAGTCAGGCACATTTGAGCATGAGATAGTTTATAAGTGCAGAGCTTTATAGTTCTTCCTAATAAATATATTTCAGATTAAATACCATGCAAACTGTTATGTACAAAAATACAAAATGTTATGTAAACTGTTATTAAATACCATGCAAACTAAAATAATGTATCATTAATGTTACAGGAAAGAAAGTACTCTCATTAATTTCTCTGGTGATGTCTGCAGTAAGTTGTTTACTTCTCTCTGCAGCTGCATTTGGCTATCTCAGCAACAGTTGGCCATATCCTCTCTTCATGGTTCTCTCTTTCTTTACTGGATTAGGAATAGCACCAATACCTTGGATGTTACAGAGCGAGATTTATCCTTTTAGGTAATCAAATAATTCATACAAAAAGAGATAATTTTACTTCAATTGCTATGCATACCCGCCCATGAGCACATCTCATATTAATAAATATAGGCATTTCTCCTGTATACTAACATACGTGTTTTATATAAGTCAATACATATGCAATAATCATTGTCCATCAGCATATAAATATTAGAAACACACTTATCAATATTTAGCTGTTATGAAAAAAGACATAGCTTAATGATAAATATATATATATATATATATATATATATGATTCTATTTATGATAAATAGAACCCCCATCACAAAAATAAGATACCTTCACCATCAATACAATTTGAACTCCTTTCTTAGCCATATTAACATTTAATAATTCATTATTCACAGGGGAAAATGTATGGCAGCTGGGATTGCAGCGGCTGCATCATACCTTATTGGATTTGCTGCTACAAAATCATTCCTTTTCCTTACCTCAATATTTCAGCTTTATGGAATGTTTCTTATATTTGGAATCTTAAGTTTGTTTGGAGCATTATATCTTAACAGAAAAATGCCAGAAACAGAGGGGAAAACCCTAGCAGAAATAGAAGCATTCTTTAACAAAAAGAAACAAACAAACATACAAAAATCAGATACTGATTACCATCCTACTTACAGCACATACATGTAAGTGTATTAATTTAATGTTTTTGTAATGGATTGGAGAAGGTAAAAGACGGAAATGTTTCTGGTAGCATCAACTTATGACAGATGATTTTTAGTAAACTGCGTTTACTCCAATTGGATCTGAAGGAGAAAAATTATCTAACTGGTATAAACAAAGTATACCAGATTACAATTTAGCGTGACTGTTTCAATATTAAGCATTATAAAAGTGTCATTAGAGGTAAATAAACATTGAAATCTTTTAATTAAAAGAAAAGTTTTGTCAATTTGAATTACAAATGCTGTACAATACCAGTACCTATACCAGATTATAATTTAGCATGACTGTTTCAATATTAAGCATTATAGAAGTGTCATTAGTGGTTAATAATGATTGAAATCTTTTAATTAAAAGAAAAGTTTTGTCAATTTGAATTACAAATGTTGTACAATAAGAAAAAAAAAACTGCATCAATAGAATATATTTAGACTTCATGCCTTCACCTGAAACTGATCAATCAATTCTAGTTGAATATAAGAGGTGTTTGGTTTGGTTACATCCATTTTTTTTAAACAATTTTTTAAAGTGTTTTATGTTTAAAAGAATGTGTTAGACGTGTCTGTTTCAAAAACATCTAGATCCTTCCAAAATCAATACGAAAAGATTTCATTTCTTATCAAAAGCTGTTCCAATTGATCCTTTTATAATCAGTCATGAAAAATTGTTGAAAATGTATGTAGCCGGTTTTGAAACCAAAAGCCTCATAAAGAAATTCAACACCTAACTGACCCAAATCTAACAATTAATCATAAGTTATGGAAACTGTAAAAAAAATGACAATTTGTACAAAATTAGTATTATTAATTATAAAAATAGATAATTAAAATTAATCGTCAGTATTGTTAATATAAGTGATTAAAGGTATGTATATTAAATGAATTCCAAAACCAGCCAGACATATTTCCCAATTGTTATTTCGTTATTTAAATGTTTTTTTACTAGATTATCATGAAGAATGAGTTTTGGAATTCTATATATTTAATAAATTAATCTTGTAAATATTATGTAAATAGATGTATCTATACATAGGGATAAAGAACTATTTAAAAAACACTACAAGCTGCTTGATTGTTTTAATACTTACCAAACAAGCAATGATGGTTCGAAATAATCCTTATATTATCTTTAAAATAAGTCATAATAGATTATGCCAAAGCAAACCATAAATAAAATTCTTTACCGACTAAACTAGCTTATAGAACTAGTTTGAAGATTGAAAAGGAAAAAAAATTAATGAATAATGAAAATATGTAGTTAACTCTAAAAATATGAACACATAGTGTATATCTAGTACCTAAGAAAAAAACATTCTGTTAGACATACCTCCCTTTTCTATTTGTAGACCTTTTAATAAATATATTAATTTATTTATTATTGGCAAAATTTTGAATAGTCTATTTGACTTTGGTTATTTTTTATAAATGTTAGCCAAAATGCACTGTTTGCTGATTTCCGCAAGCAGATCAAATTTAGAGGGAAAAAAACACGTAAGCCAGTAATACAACTTTAATTTTTGTTATAATTATTATCTATACCAACATATCAGTTCTTTTATTGTATGTTGAAGCAATTTAATATTCTATTATTCAAATGCAGAACAGGTCCGATATGAAAATTTATGTGATTTTCCTATGATCATAATCTCAGATGTAAACTTATGTTAGTATATAACTGTGATATATTTAATATAATTTACCTAAAAGTATAAGTTATTAGTAAATAAACAGTTTTAAAAATAATTTCTTACAAAAGCATTTATCATAACACCTCTTCCTATCTCATCATCCTCAAAAATCAAGTAAAAACTAAATGCTTATCAGATGATCAAAAAAGCAATACCATTTCATTATCACTACGCATCTAAGCTTTGCCACATAAATTTTTGAAATGCTATATGAATATTTACAGAGAATGTTTATCAGAAAGAGAAAAATTCTTTTTGTACTATACACACACTGACAAAACTTCTGTGTACTCCTCTGCATTTAGTATTGGTGTTAACCCTTTACCGTCTGAGCAGTGCGAGTGTATTGCGGGCCCTGTGGATTGAGGCCTTAGACTGGCAGCCTTATCAATAATCAATAATACTTTTTAAAGCCAGAAAACAGACTAAAGAATTCGCCCTATTTGGCTAAGGAATAAAGTGCAGGTAAAATTCATTTGGAAAACCCCCTTGTCGATTATTTTACAACCCTCGTCACTGGGCAAGACCGGACGTGCTAGAAACAGGGTTGGAGAAACGCCTAAAAATAATGTTCATATGTCCTGCACTCATCCTAAATATGAATAAGAAAATTATGACTATTTTGTCTGCTCGCCATGCTCCTCTAATATTGATGGAATTAAATAAATTCGTGTAGGAACTTACCTAAGTGGACACACTTGCATATAATTTTTAGAACTGTTATATTTAATGTTATCTGTTTATTTTATAATAAGTTGTTACCTAAGATGTATGAATGTTGCATTCCTAAATAATGATACAATCAATCCAAAAGCGAAGAGTAAAAATTCAATTTTTGATTCAAAAGAAGCCACAAAAACATCTCTTATGGTGCTGACTACTGGGGATTTTATTATAGTGCAATAGTAAAATGAAAAGAATTAAGAAATCAATCAAAATAAGGTCCACAGATTTAGTTTTTTAACGCTGAAGCGGGAGTAACTGATATATCAGTCCACAGGCCCCAGGGACTGCAGTGCTTAAACTGATATATATGTCTACAGGCCACAGGGACTGCAGCACTCAAACTGATATATCAGTCTACAGGCACTACCCCAGGGATTGCAGCGCTCAAACTGATATATCAGTCAACAGGCGTTAGAGGGTTAATACATTTATTAAAACCAGTTAAGTCAATCCATGCCAAGTATCTAAAACATTATTTAAATGAAAACACATTTTGAATACCTTGATTTTTGCAGTATTAAATTATATCATTATGAAGGAAGAGAAAAAAACAGGGCAACACATAAAAAAAAAAAAAAAAAAAAAAAAAAAAAAAAAAAAAAAAAAAAAAAGACTGCCTAAAAGGCAGTTTTGGAAAATATGTGTTAACAACAGTGAACTTTAGCCAATAAGGCAGCATATAGGGTAGATAGAATGATATACGATTTTTTTGAGCCTTTATTTAAGTTGTCTACAATTTTTGATACTAACAAACTTAATTTTTAAAGCCTATGTCAGCCAAGGAAACAAATTTCAAAAAGGGGGTAGCTCTTTTTAAATAACAATCAAATTAACTACCCCAAAATCGAACAAGGAAAAAAAAATTCATACATTTAATTTCAAAAATGTATCTTTGAAAACCAGGGGCCATACTTACATCAACATCAACATTTTTTCTTTATCCTACACTTTACATTTTTACTTTCAGTCACTTATATATGAAATATATAGTATTAGAAAGTATTGAGATCATGAAAAATTTTGACTTATTTTTCAAGGGAATTACAAGTTTAGGATTCCTTTGAGTCTAAATAGCCAAGTACCAGGAAATGATCTGAGTGAGTAGACTACCTCAGAAATGGATTCATCTTAAGAAACTGAAATCAAGTAAAAGTAGGGGGCACAGTACTGTAACGTCTCTTTCAACGTTCGATTAATTTAGTAAATTAATAGTTGTGCAAACTTACCCAGTCGGAGTGGAAGTGAGTTCTCTCTTGAGCTACAACGTAACTCGCAACTAATTATCAAATTAAATTAAAGAATATTGGAATGAGCAACCATATATTATTAACATGAACAAAAAAACTTTACATATAACAGCATTAATGAATTCAAAAGTCTTACAACCTTGTTAGCACTCTTTTCCAAAAACCAAATCAAAACAGTCTGAAACCTTCCTATTTGTCTTTTTATTTTAATTATTTTCCACCTGACTTCTAGTGATAAGGGATATAAACACTATTTATATTAAACACTATTGTCTATTGTGACAGTACTTACTCCTACCACTTTTCTAAAGATTTCAATTAAACTTATTACATTTAATCCTAATAAAATTTTCTTTAATGTGAGATAGTAGGTTTTCATCATAGAAACCATCCGACATGACTAAGCAAAAAAATCTTTCTATTAGGTACCTTAAATTTTATTTGGAGTAAGTACAAGTTCATTAGTACCAATATAAATAAAGTCTATTTTTAGTCAAAGAAAAAAGGGTGGCAAGCGAAAGTGGTGTGATGTGCAAACCACATTTTTACTTTCACTTACCTATATATGAAATATATAGTAAGTGGAAGTATTGCGATCGTGAAAAATTTCGACTTCCGGTTTTCAACGGAAATACACGTTTTGGGACCCCCTGAGTCGAAATAACCAAGTCCCGCGAAATGGTCTGTGTGTGTGTGTGTGTGTGTGTGTGAACAGACTAGCTCAAAAACTATAAACCGTGGGAACCTGAAATTAGGTATTTAGTGTAGGTATATGCCCGCGATGTGACAGCAAAAATTTCATCAAAATTGCTCAAAGGGAGGGGGTACTTTATTTAATAACTTTTTACGTTTTTTTCGATTTTCTCAAAAACGGCTCTAACGATTTTGATTAAACTGAGTATTTGATCTATTTATATGCCCGAGATATGACTGTAAAAATTTCATCAAAATTGATTAACCGGAGGGGGGACTTTACTTAATAAATTTTGTATCATTTTCATATGTTTTTTTATTTACTCAAAAATGGTTTTAACGATTTTGATCAAACTTGGTATTTGATGTATTTATATGCCCGAGATATGACTGTAAAAATTTCATCAAAATTGATTAACCGGAGGGGGGACTTTACTTATTAAATTTTGTTCAATTTTTACCTCTTTGATCGATTATCTCAAAAACGGCTTTAAAGATTTTTATCAAATTCGTTATGTTTAATGAAAATTAGTTGTTATTTAATATCAGGTAAGCTTTATCATTATTAAAATGTTCTGAGGGGGCTTAAATGGGGTAGGGGCCTTTTTTGTTTTTCTATAAAGTACCTATGTTTTAGTTTATATTGAGAAATTAACTGTCTCTCATCACGCCTAAAAATAAGAAATGGCTAAATATGATATATGAAGAAAATCAAGTAAACATATATAGGAGAAAAAAAGAAAAATATTCCGTCAACTCATAAAACACCTTGAGCTCACGCATGCGCCGTACGCCTTTAATGACAAACCAATGCGTTATAATTAAAGCTGTTCTGTTAATTTGAGAAGTGGCAATTAACAAAACGCATTAATTTCTAATCTAAGTAAGTTGGTAAGTGAAAGTTGTGTGTTGCGCGCACGCACCAGATTTTTAATGCATATAATAAGTTTAATCCATGAGCCTTCATCATGAAGTAGTAGGGAATAATTTATATCTATAGCTGGAAATTACAAATTTTGGTATTTACGGCAATGAAAGGGATCAGAATCAAGTAATAGATAATAATAAAGGGAACAATAGACTGTGAAGTAAATATTGGGCTGTTAAAGTAGTATTTTATTTTTCAAAATCATATAATACACATTAAAAAATAATGTAAATTACTGAACTAATACATGCGTTTACCATTTTTTTATAGTACAATGGATAATTCATTTTTTTTTTCTGTTTTAACTGTACAAAAAATCGGAAATCTAAAAAAAAATAAAAGATGCACTTGTATAGCAAAATTAAAACAAGCTAAATAAGCAAATATTCTTGTTTTAAAATTTAATTAAATAAGAGAAATACAGAAACAAAATTGAAGTTATTAGATTAAAAACATTAAAAGTCATGTAAACTAGATACTCTTAATAAAGATCATGTTCAGAAGTCATCCTTTATTGAATCTGTACAGGCGATTCTCAATCCATGGGTTGTTTTAACTGCCTAAATGTTTTGATTTTTAGCTATAAGTTCTAAAATTTTATATACAGTAAATTAAACATTGGTTCCATGGTGATCACAGATGTTGGAATGGTCATTACACATTTTCAGTAAAATTCCCTTATACCACCGCTTCCGATGAATGAATTAATTTCCTCTTGATAATGAATCAATATTCCCCTGATAAAATTCTGACTGTAAAGGCCTGGTATTTAACAGATCTGACCACTTGAGAAATAACAAACAGAATTTTTAACATTAATGAGCGACCAGCATTAACCTAAAAGAAAAATCATAATAAATGTAATAAAATGCTTTAAAAGGACAAATTAATAAAATTAGATGTTTAAGTATTTTCAGAAAACAAAACAAATCACAATGTTTCATAAGAGGTGTCAGAAAGTATTGTAGTTTTGAGTTCTTCATCATGATACGTTAAGACAATTTTAATCACTAAGGCCAGGCCAATATAACTTCTCATGACAAAATTTGGACCAAACAATCAACTAAGTTAATTCTTGAAGACCCATTACCAAATAACACATATACATAGCAACAGCTGAACACCTAATAGGTGATTACCAAGTAACACACTAGGTGATAATCAATCAGCACATATACATTAACATTTAAACAGCTAAAAGGTGATATTTGCCTTGCCTTACTTTTTATTAATGCATTATGTGAAACTAGGATAAACAAGACTGTAACATAATTTAATTACCTTAAGATGGAATGTTATTGTTAAATTAGGAAATCGAACATTTTTAATTAATTTTCTTTTAATATAAATCCTTAAAATTCTGAATAACAAAGACGAGAAACCTAAAAAGCGTGAAACATAAATATAAAAACAAATTTTAATACATGACTAATACAATAGATGTATTATATATTTTGGATCTAGGATGGTTCAGAATGTAAAAGTGCTTACCTAAACCTTTGATGACTAAAAGATGTACGTTCACTGAAGCAGGAAAAACCCACAAGGATTTGAGTAACCTGAAAAAAAGTAAGTCAAATTGATAAATCAAAATAATTAAAAAAAAAATTGGAAATACAACTTTTAAATAATCTTCAGAAAACATAAAAAATCACAATGATTCATAAGAGGTGTCAGAAAATAATTTGTTGATTATCATCATAAAAAGCTTAGTATCAATTAGCAGTTTCATTCCAAAATATAGGGTCTTTGTACAGAAAACTTACTATTTGAAAACATAATGGATGTATTATATATTATGGATCTAGGATGGTTCAGAATGTAAAAGTGCTAGTTACCTAAACCTTTGACGACTAAAAGATGTACGTTCACTGAAGCAGGAAAACCCAGCAAGGATTTGAGTAACCTGAAAAAAAGTAAGTCAAATTGATAAATCAAAATAATTAAAAAAAAAATTGGAAATACAACTTTTAAATAATCTTCAGAAAACATAACAAATCACAATGATTCATAAGAGGTGTCAGAAAATAATTTGTTGATTATCATCATAAAAAGCTTAGTATCAATTTGCAGTTTCATTCCAAAATACTGGATCTTTGTACGGAAAACTTACTATTTGAAAACATAATAGATGTATTAAATATTTTGGATCTAGGATGGTTCAGAATGTAAATGTGCTAGTTACCTAAACTTTTGACTAAAGGATGTACGTTCACTGAAGCAGGAAAAACTCAGCAAGGATTTGAGTAACCTGAAAAAAAGGAAGTCAAATTGATAAATCAAAATAATTAAAAAAAATTGGAAATACAACTTTTTAATAATCTTCAGAAAACATAACAAATCACAATGATTCATAAGAGGTGTCAGAAAATAATTTGTTGATTATCATCATAAAAAGCTTAGTATCAATTTGCAGTTTCATTCCAAAATACTGGATCATTGAAAGGAAAACTTACTATTTGAAAACATAATAGATGTATTAAATATTTTGGATCTAGGATGGTTCAGAATGTAAATGTGCTAGTTACCTAAACTTTTGACGACTAAAGGATGTATGTTCACAGAAGCAGGAAAAAACCAGCAAGGATTAGAGTTACCTGAAAAAAAGGAAGTCAAATTGATAACTCAAATTAATTAAAAAAATTGGAAATACAACTTTTTAATAATCTTCAGAAAACATAAAAAATCACAATGATTCATAAGAGGTGTCAGAAAATAATTTGTTGATTATCATCATAAAAAGCTTAGTATCAATTAGCAGTTTCATTCCAAAATACAGGGTCTTTGTACAGAAAACTTACTATTTGAAAACATAATGGATGTATTATATACTATGGATCTAGGATGGTTCAGAATGTAAAAGTGCTTACCTAAACCTTTGATGACTAAAAGATGTACAACTGAAGCAGGAAAAACTCAGCAAGAATTTGAGTAACCTGAAAAAAAGGAAGTCAAATTGATAAATCAAAATAATTAAAAAAGAATTGGAAATACAACTTTTAAATAATCTTCAGAAAACATAACAAATCACAATGATTCATAAGAGGTGTCAGAAAATAATTTGTTGATTATCATCATAAAAAGCTTAGTATCAATTAGCAGTTTCATTCCAAAATACAGGGTCTTTGTACAGAAAACTATATCAGATTCAAATGGTCAATGGGAGTCTATTAGTAGGACCATCAATTTTTCCTAAACCACTTTATATAACATGAAAAAGCAAACCTCCTGCCTTGAAAGAACAGGTGAAATGCTATACATATGTTTTATAACATTCAAAAACATTAATTAATAGGGTAAATAACTCTCTAAAATCAATCAAATAAAACTCACAAAAAAAAATACAATAGAAATCATGCAAGAATATCGATGTGTAGCGGGCGTGAATTGACAGTTTAACAACATAGTAATAATAGGTGATAACAGTACTAACACAGAAAGCAATATTCAAGCCCAAAAGATTAGATTCTTAAGAGCTGTAGTAGGGAAAAGAAGTAGGGATAAGATAAGAAACCAGGTTATCAGGAGAACTATGGATTCAAGTCCCTTTGACTTAAATAAAAGGCTCTCGATTAAGATGGCTGGGACATGCCCTGAGGGAGAGTGAAATTTTAAGAGACATGCAATGGAGGTTTAAGTATTTTATGTCTGACTATTTAAAATCACTTCATGCAACTAAAGCTAATCTCAGGATGCTTCACTGGAAGTCTTAAATTTCGCTTATACAGGTATAATTAAGATAGGGGATCTTTAGCAAGTACTTAACATCCAACAGGCTAAGGACCTCTACTTTATGTTGCCCCTCATAGGAAATGACATAACCTAGGATATTTTACTCCTTAAAAATACTAGGGCCACCTGCCAGGATAGACACATATCCTTATCATTGTAGGCCGTTATGCTTACATCACAGGTAAGAAACTCTTAATCATATATGTACTGTTGCTATAAAGCTGCCAGTTTTATAAAGACAAAAAGTTCAACTTAATAAACCAGTCTGGTATCAACAAAATTAGATAAAATTCTATATAGTGAGATGTATAAATTCAGTACTCTGGAATGTTTAGTTCATTCTCTAAAATTAAATAATCAGTTAATTAATAAAATAGGTTACCTTTTCCTGAAAATTTGACAATCCAGCAGAAGAATCAAGCTTGTCCATTACTATAATCCTAAAAAAGAAAAGAAAAAAAGAACAGTGATGAGCAACTAAATAAGTAACCTTCATAAAAAAAAAAAAAATAAAATAATAAAACAAAGAAAGGAATAACTAGGATTTAATAGTACAATAAGAAATAATTATCATAAAAAAAATATTTTTTTCTTACCTTAAAACTGAATACAATGTTCACAACAACAATTCCTGGTCACCCTCTGAACATATTTTAATTTTTTGCTTAAAAACTATAGGTTTAAAATGTGATTCTGAGCCACTCTAAAATAAAAACCAAAAAAAAGAAAGGATATTTTTAAAACTCCACCTAGGTCTCTACTTAGAATCATAAAAGTGTATGATACATATCTATGGGATAACTCCGTAAGTACAAAAACATTTAACGCTCTAGAATTATAACTATACAAGGAAGGTCAAGAAAAGGCTTATAAGTAGAAAAATAAATAATTCAATAATTATGAATTAAATTTATATTTCATTTTTTTTTTAAATTATAAGTTTTTGATATAAAACTTTCACTGGTATCAACAATTTCTCAATTCAACATAAACATACATTTGTACATAGAAAAATCTATAAAAAAAGAAAAAACAAAAGAAAAGTAGAAAAATGAACATCTTAAAGCTACACAGACTTTTTTGTATCTTGGTAGGATATACAAAATTAATATTAAAAAATAAACATAAAGTTTTAAACATTAACAACTACAAACTAATCAACTTGACTACATTATTTGCCACTTAGAGGATTCACATAACGCTGCTAGACAGTCCTCTGTGAACTCTAGGCCCATCAACATTGAGGCAGGAGAGGAAATTCATCAACAAGTTCTTAAGGTAAAATCTCATTCTGACAGCCTTTTCTTTCCATAATGATTTATAATGTTACAAGGCAAATTTTTTTCAAATAAATAAGAAGAAAACAAATGCTAAAAAAAAAAAAATTTGTTATTTAAATACCTCAAAATAATGTAAGAACAACCACAAATCAATTTTTGAATTGAGATCTCGTATATAAAATTTAACGTGGAATGTATTTCATATATTTTCCACTTTAGAAAAATGGTAACAACGCTTTAACATTTCGCTAAGTACAATGTCATGAGGTTTATACAACTTTAAGGACTGTCAGTAAAAGATAATAGCTAAATCGGTAACAGTTGACAAAGATCCCGTTCCCCAGCCCAGCCTTTCTTAGCTCCTCTCTTCCAGTCTTTTTACATCATACCGCCCATTCCACCCATCCCTCCCATGCCACCCATTCCTCCCATGCCACCGCCAGGGAGGGCAGGTTCCTTAACTGGGATTTCAGTCACAACCGCTTCAGCAGTGGTCAGAAGCGATGCTACTCCAGCTGCATCTGTCAACGCTGTCCTTACGACCTGGCATAGATAAATGGCGATTATTAAACTACAAAAGATATTCAGGTAAGTAAATGTCACTTATAAATACTTTAATAACGCTATCAGATAAAAAACCAAATCACATTGATTCATAAGAGGTGTCAGAAATAATTGGTTTTATCATCATCATTAATAACTGAGTGGTTTTATTTTCATTTGTAACATATAAATAATAATTAATTGGTAGTATAAGTGTTTACGAACTTTTTAGCAGGAATTATGAGTATCAATCAAGCCAGAATGTATTTGTGGCAGAAGCAGAAGTTCAGGGAAAAAATAAGAGAGAAGATTGAGAATATTATTGAACTCTAAAATAGAGAGCAATTTCTGTAATTTAGAGGGGGGAAAAAACCAGTAAAGGAAGGGTAGGTGGCCGGTAAGTAATGTGAAGAAAATAAAAATTAATGAATGAAATTGACTACCTCGTACGTATTTAAATCAATTTCTTAGCTTATACAATAATAAATTTTTCTTGAGGTATTTATTGTAAGAACCTTACTGAATCATTATATATATAAAAAAGAACCATGATGAATAAAATAGGGATCTACTGGCCACTAAACCCAAAATTTTCACTTTAAGTGAAATAAATGAGTACATTAATCGAAAAAAAAATTTAACATACAGGTAGTATTAAAAAAAAATGGATGAATGGAGGATTAGTATTACCTTGGTTGGATCTATGATTCCCCTTTCAATCATGTTGACATATTCATTATTCATTGCATCATAACCCATGTCTCCTTCAGCATCAAGCACCTTGTTCACAACCACTGCAGCGTCAACTCCAGCATTTTGGGCAATTGTCATACATGGCATTCTCAGGGCTTTGCTTACAATTTCAACACCTAGAATAAACCAAAAATTTAACAGCTTTAAACGAATTACTATCACTTATTTTTTGTTCAGTATTAAACTTGTTACTGATATAAGGTTAATGTACAGAAGATTTATTACAGCAAGAAACTTGTGAGCAAAAGGTATCTCTAATATTATAAGAATTATGAACTCGAGAACTAACCTGTCTTCTGGTCATCATTGGCTGGTTTCAATTCATTAAGTTTAGCAATACAGCGGAGCAAGGCAGTTCCACCTCCTGGGACAATACCTTCCTCAACAGCAGCACGGGTAGCATTAAGGGCATCATTGACACGGTCCTTCTTCTCGTTCACCTCCACCTGTTAAATAAAAAGGCATTCGTTTAATAAAAAATACTCATGTCAAATAAATAATTTTTTAAGTTTGTTTCTGACTGTTTTATTAAAATAAGCACCTCAGATGATCCTCCAACTTTAAGTACAGCTACTCCAGAAGCAAGCCTTGCTAAACGTTCCTGCAGTTTTTCCCTTTCATAGTCGGAGGTTGTGTCCGCGATAAGATCTCTCAGCTGATTAGCCCTCTTCTCAATGTCTGCTTGCTTGCCCTTACCCTTCAGTAGGAGAGTGTCATCTTTAGTAATAACCACTTCACCAACTTGTCCTAAATCTGAAGGCTGCACATCCTCAAGTTTCACCATATCAGCTTCATCACCAAAAACAATTCCCCCTAAAAATTTTAAGTTTTTATCAATAGAATGCACATATTCTTATGCAGCATATAATATCAATCACCACTGATCCTAAGGTTACTAATAACGCCTATCACTGTGGATGATAAATGGAATTCAACGATAAATTTTAACTGAAAATTTAATATGTTATAGAGACTTTGTAAATCTTGCATATTTCCATCAATGTAATTTTATTATGATCATAATAATTAAGAACTTTTATAGTAACAGATAATTATTAGAAAAATCGGGGACCTGTGTATTAAGTCCTTGATAAGGAATTTTGTTGTTATTCCTAAAATACGGCACCCAAATGACGGAGAAATCTAAAGCAGAACTAAGTAAACTTAAGACTAAAGAAAGTTTAATACGTATTTTCTTGCAGTTGGACAGTCAATGAATTAATTTTAATAATTAAAACTGCATTTGTAAGAAAAATAAGCAACAACTTATGTTTACATAAAAATATGAACTATCCAAATGTATTTAATTACATAATAACTTTACGAATAAATTTTAGATAAATAAGTACCTGTGGCAATAGCTATATCTTGAAGTGTGGCCTTCCTATTGTCACCAAATCCAGGAGCTTTTACTGCAGCAACTTGAAGACCAATTTTCAACCTTTGAAAATAATAATAATTATTAATAGGCACACACAAGACAAACTGCAAAATGCCTATAGAAAGTGATGTATGATTTAGGGAGGAAGTGATAATATAATAAAGGGTTAAGGTTTTATACTCATTTAATAGAAATCCAGGTATTCTAAGCTCTTCTAATAAAAATAAGATACAACTTAATAATGACTGATGAAATTGATCAAAGGAGAAAAGAACTGCTAGTTGCAAGCAGTATATTTTGAATATTTTAATGCAGATAAATAAATAATTAGCTAGTGATGGAAAGTTTCTAAAATAAAAAGTAAAAAATAGAGATGTCGTGTGTTTTGCTTCATTTTGATCCAAGAGGAAATTACCATCAGCACCAAAATTAAATCATTAATAGGTGACAAGAAACGAAAGAACCGGAAAACCCGGTTAATTCAAAAGCATATCACCATCATTGAATGGATTTGGTCTTCATCACACAGTAATATTGTCACGTGGACAACTATAGCTGAAAACCTAATCTGGTCATTGCACCTAGGAGATCCTGAGAGAGAGAGGGGTAACTCCTAGAAGAGGCTGGCCTAGGCGAGTAGAGGGTCAGTCAGGGAGACAGTCAAGGGAGTAGGAGACAGTCTGGCAGAGTCTGAGTCAGGGCCAGGCATAGGGATTCAAGATGGAGCCCAGGGGACAGGCAGAATGAGTACCCTGACATATGATTATCCCTAAGTATATATGTGATCCCCCTTTGGTAGTTTGGACCTGTCGGGCTGTTTATAGTACAATAATAAATGGTATAAATAGTTTCTAGTTTAATCAATTACCACACACCCCTTGCCCTAAGATCCCTTAGATCGTTAGGTTCTATAAATTCCAGTTAGGGTCTGGCCACACATGTCCGCACCGTAGCAATAATACAGGTTATGTTCAGAATATTTTTAATTTAACTTACATATTACCTTTAGTTATGCCTAAAGTGGCCTGTTTCTGACATGTGTGGCTTGAACTTTAGGCATAACTAAAGGTAATATGTAAGTTAAATTAAAAATATTCTGAACATAACCTGTATTATTGCTACGGTGCGGATCCGGTGCGGACATGTGTGGCCAGACCTTTAGAGGTTTTCTATAACTGAAATATCATCTTCAAATCTATCTCCAATAAACTAAGATCCTCTCCTCCAAAGTTCCATCTACTTAGAAGTATTCTGGGATTATTGAAGTTAATCTTTGCTCTTTGCGCAAAACGTATTTTATTGAAATTTATGATAGAGATTATTTTTGCTTTTAAAATAAATACTAATAGATGGGAATGAATATTACTATCAGTACCAAAATTAAATCATTAATAGGTGACAAGAAATGAAAGAACCGGAAAACCCGGTTAATTCAAAAGCAAATCACCATCATTGAATGGATTTGGTCATCATCACATAGTTATAGAGAGCTAATTGATTGATCAGGTCTTGAAAATAACTTCAAAACTACATAAAATAGATTAATTCAATATATAATAAATTTAAATGACTCGTTTTAATGACTCATTTTAACTTTACCTGTTGACAACAAGAGTTGATAGGGCTTCCCCATCAATATCTTCAGCGATTATAACAAGAGGTTTCCTCTTAGAATTTGCATATTCCAAAGCTGGAATAATGCTTTGAACAGAAGAAATCTTCTTTTCAGAAAGTAACAACAGACAGTCTTGAAATTCAACTTTAGCACCTGATTAAAAAAAAAAAAAAAAGGTAAATATCTTCGAGCAGTGGTTAGGAAAACTAATGAAAAATAATTCAAATAAATGAATGTAAGAAAGAACCAACCTTTGGTAGTATTGATGAAATATGGTGAAATATATCCACGATCAAATTTCATTCCTTCGATGACTTCCAGTTCATCACTTAATGTTTTTCCATCTTTAACAGTTATAACACCTTCCTTTCCAACCTAATAATTAAGAGGGAAAAAAAGTTAAGGCACGATAAACCGGTAGTATACAAGCATATTAAGAATTAAAAATGTCAGACCCAAGATAAATCACAAACAGGAGAAAATAAATGAAAAAAACAGAAAACCTGATTTTTATCAAATATTTCTCCTTCAGTGAATGGATTAGGGTATCATCATAACAGTTGGCCCTTAGCAATTAGTTTACTGAAAAAACACTCACTTTCTTCATAGCAGCCGAAATCAGATCACCAATAGCTCGGTCACCATTGGCTGAAATAGTGGCAACTTGCGCAATTTCTTCAGGTGTAGTAACTGGTTTGGACAATGTTTTTAGATGGTCTTTAATGGCATCTACAGCCAACATCACTCCTACAAAAATATTATATTGGTAGAACATTATGATATAAGTCAATGAAATTATCAAAAATGTAATATATATATATATATGATAGAAAAGAACCATGTACTGCAGATTTGTCTATTTTCAGATGTGCTAATACAACTGTACTGTGCTTGTTATCAAAATTTTTGATAAAGCAAAAACTTATATTAGTTTGTTTAATTAACATCACTTTATGCTACATAGTTTAAAATTTTAACAATACAAATTATATTGAGGGTTATAATGTCCAGTGCATGTAAGTACTTGTAGACTGAAAAAATATAACATACTTGCTAATCAATTTTTTGATTAAAAGGGTGAAAATAGAAAAAATTATAATAATAGTATAGTATTGTATCAGTAGTTCTGACTACTGATACAATTTTTTTAATAGTGAAATAGTTATTTATCTGTGTAACATTTTTTAACTAAATTTTAATTTTCATTACCATATATTAGCTAAAGAAAGTATAAAATTACTATTTTAATTGGAACAACCAGGAACCACTAAAATATTACAAATTATAAATGTGACTGTCATCAATAAAATATAAATTCAATTTATTGATACACAAGAGACAGCAGTATTAGAAATAGATATTGAAGCACTTTATTATCACTTCTACATTCTTTAGTTCTGTTTTAAGTACCATTTACAATCACAATTGAAAAGAAATCAAGTTACTAGAAATATCTCAAATCTATCAAAAATAAAGATAAATACCTCTTCTTATCTCAATGGGATTTGCACCTTTGCTGATTTTTTCAAATCCTTCCTTAGCAATGGCTCGGGCCAGAACCTAAAAATAAAACTGAAATATTAGAACACACAGATCAAATTAATTAGTACACAATTAATGAAAAATAATTTTTATGAAAATTACAGTAGCAGTGGTGGTACCATCTCCGGCTTCTTCATTAGTATTATTTGCAACATCCTGCACTAATTTAGCTCCTATGTTTTGGAACTTATCTTTCAGCTCAACCCCTTTTGCTACAGTGACACCGTCTTTTGTGATTTTAGGAGAGCCCCAAGATTGTTCAAGAATCACATTTCTTCCCTATAAATGCAGGCATTATACTAATATCAAATTTAAATTTAAGGTAGTACTAAATATGCTATTCAAAATTATTTTAAATACCTTTGGACCCATGGTCACAGCAACAGCATCTGCTAGGATATCTACTCCCTGAAGCATCAAACCTCTGACTTCAGGACCAAATCTGACATCTTTGGCATAACCTCGTGCTAGTAATGTCCTAGCACTAGCACAGTTCTTCAGAAGTGTTGGTAATCGATACATCTGAAAAAATGAATACAAATATAATTTTAAAGACATAAAATTGCTATGATCCAGGATTATTTCCAAGGATTTCATATAAACTGAAGAGGCATAAAATGATCCTTAATAAAATTCAAGATACACTATTGATATGTAACTACTGGGCGAGCCTTATTTGGAGCCATTAAGTTTGGCCCTGATCACAACGCAAAACATCCTGAGGATTAGCCATCAAAATCAGCTCAAAAAATTACAATCTTAAAAAGCTAATAGACGCCCTATTGTAACTGAAAATGACAAAATGGGAGTTTGCTAACATTTCAATCACATGCCTGTCAAAATAGGCCATGCCTAAAAGTGACAAAACTAATGTTACCATATCTTACAATTAGAAATGTCATTTTTAAAAGCCATGTACTTCTTAAAGATCCCTATCCCAATTATACCTGTGAATGCAAAATTTAGGACTCCCACTATAACACTATCAGATTAGTCATAATAAAATAAAGTTAAATAAACAATTATTAATTAAAGACTTTTTGAACTATTAAAAAATCTGGTGCGTATGCACAACACACAACTTTCACTTACCAACTTACTTAGATTAGAAATTGTGTTAATGCCACTTCTCAAAGTTACACATTTTTCCACATTCATTTTTTATTTTTGTTTTCATTTGCTCTATAACAAACACTAATTTCTTTTATTATTAAATAAAAGGTTTTACTTGAGGTAATTCGGCAATGCAAGCATAATATTTCAAGTCGATTGATTTTATAATTCTCTATGTACATGTTGAAAATTTCATTTAGTTACAGTCATGATGAAATTTTTACAGTCATATCTCGGGAATATTAATACATCAAATACCCAGTTTGATCAAAATCGTTAAAGCCGTTTTTGAGTAAATAAAAAAACACGTGAAAATGAGACAAAATTTATTAAGTAAAGTCCCCCCTCCGGTTGATCAATTTTGATGAAATGTTGGCTATCACATCTTTGGCAAATACATACATTAAATACCCAGTTTGATCAAAATCGTTAAAGCCGTTTTTGAGTAAATAAAAAAACACGTGAAAATGAGACAAAATTTATTAAGTGAAGTCCCCACTCCGGTTGATCAATTTTGATGAAATGTTGGCTATCACATCTTTGGCATATACATATATCAAATACCCAGTTTGATCAAAATCGTTAAAGCCGTTTTTGAGTAAATAAAAAAACACGTGAAAATGAGACAAAATTTATTAAGGGAAGTCCCCCCTCCGGTTGATCAATTTTGATGAAATGTTGGCTATCACATCTTTGGCATATACATACATCAAATACCCAGTTTGATTAAAATCTTTTAATCCGTTTTTGAGTAAATAAAAAAAACACATGAAAATGATACAAAATTTATTAAGTAAAGTCCCCCCTCCGGTTGATCAATTTTGATGAAATTTTTACAGTCATATCTCGGGCATATAAATAGATTAAATACTCAGTTTAATGAAAATCGTTAGAGCCGTTTTTGAGAAAATCGAAAAAAACGTAAGAAGTTATTAAATAAAGTACTCCCTCCCTTTGAGCAATTTTGATGAAATTTTTGCTGTCACATCGCGGGCATATACATACACTAAATACCCAATTTCAGGTTCGCACGGTTTATAGTTTTTGAGCTAGTCTGCGCGCGCGCGCGCGCCCACACACACACACACACACACACACACACACACACACACACACACACACACACACACACACACACACACACACACACACACACACACACACACACACACACACACACACACACACACACACACACACACACACACACACACACACACACACACACACACACACACACACACACACACACACACACACACACACACACACACGCACACACGCACGCACACACACACAGTGTACCATTTCTAAAAATTACAGTACATACTACCAAAATTTGAATGGAAAAGCTAAGCATGTCCAACAGAAAAACTGACTGTTATAATTATTTTTTGAGAATTATGCTCCTAAGATATTCTTTATAAGCCTATGGTTACTGGTAAAGGTCTGAATGAGGAGGAAACCTTTATTAAAATCTTTAATAATGACTACTTTATTAAAACCTTTTAAGTTATTGTTATACACTTGTCACAATTTATATATGTATATTTTTTTAAAATGATGTAATATAAAAAAATAAATTGCAATAATTAAGTAAAAAGACCTAATACAATTACTTGACTGCTAACTATTATCTATATTTCTACCTAATTTTTCAGAAACTCGAGTTTGACAAACATTCAACAGTAAGCAGTTTTGAAAAAAATTTCATCATAAATTCATGAGTAGGGTAACTACAAAAACTAAATATTCTGATGTTATCAGTAGTAAAGTAAATCTGTACCACTGCAACCCAGGGTGTCGGGTTAAGTACTGTTTCTTGGTCAGCGTTCGTGCAAGGAGGTGAATTTAACCATGATCACGCTCAACTATCAGGTTTTCCCTTTAGTTTTTAAGACCAATATAAAAAACGGTACTTTTCTGTTATAGTCACGCCCAGAGAAAATGTTTTTAATTTAGTTAGTACATTGCTTTTAGGAGAAGCAGGGTTATCGTCAGTGTTGCTAGGGTGGTAACTAAGAGTTAATTTCAAAACTGTTCTCTTACTGGCAACACTGTAAGGAGAAAACTTGTTGGAAAATTCCTTGCCAAATAATAACGTTTTGACTAGATAATTAATCATTTTAAATATGGTTGAGTATCAGTATAATTTAAAAAATATTTTTAGGAATATTTTGGATGAGGAAACTGCGTCAGATTTTTTCAACAGCATAATATTATTCCTGAAATGAGAATATATAAAAATAACCATGAGATGAAGTTAACATTTAAAGGTAAAATTAAATGGAGGTGTAATATAAAAACGTGCATACAAGAGATTGATTTTATTCAGAAAACATGTTTTATTTATTTAAAGCAATGTACTAACTAAATTAAAAACATTTTCTCTGGGCATTACTATAACAGAAAAGTACCTAAAAAACTTCAAAATGTTCAAAAACCAGGCCCCCCTTAATTTTTCAATTTAAGGTACACACTTAATGTAAGTTGGGTTTGCCCCAGAGGAGTCTCAGGGCCCACTAGAAGAGCTGTGGCAGAATTAGAAAGGTACCCTGCCAAACCAATGAGCTACCGCGCTCCCCTATCAGAAGTAAAGACAAGTTCTGTAATGTTATATGATGTATTAAAATCAAGCAAAACTTTGATTTTAAATCAAATGTTTGTTGCTGTCAGTGTCTGTTTATGGGCAGGTAAATTCGGTAATGGTCGAACAGTATTTAAAAATGTACATACAATAAAAAAGCAGAATTACAATTAGAACCTCTGGGATATTAAATCCTATTTTTCATTAAATATCAATATACTTAAAATAGTTTAGATTTTTAATAAAATATTTGTAGCTAACAACCACTGTAAATGGGCAGGCAAATTCAGTAATGGTTCATTAGTCTTTATAAATGTATATAAAATTAAAACAGAATTACAATTAGAGCCTCTGAGATCTATAACAGAACTATTCTTTAATGATTGAGTCTTGCATCATCTAGTTCTGTATGACCTTCCTAAGGCAAAGCCTTATCCCTAACATTTATTTCAGGCAATGATGAATTAATTTATACTAAGCATAATAATCTCAGAAACAATCATTATTAAATACTAAATCCTATTATTGAAGAAAATGCTGAAAGAAAAATATAAAAAATTACAAAATTTTAAGTAAGAACATAATGAAATTAATATCTGTTAATTATTCTCAAGTTAATAGTACATAGATTCATTTATAAAAGCAATAAAATCTACAACTTCTTAATAAAATATACTTTAATTAACCTGATACTTAAATTGAAACCTAAAATTACCTTTTAAGTTAAATCCACTATTTGATTAAGAATGGTAAAATACAAGCAAAAATTAAATGTATATAAAAAACAATTGCATCATCTTGCAATGGTAAAATAATGAAGATAAAAGAGGGAAGACCCACAATTTAAAACATAACTTGACCAGAAATTATAATTATGATTGAGAAAATTACTGCATCTTAAGAGGTTTAAAAAATAATCACATAAAAAAACCAGCAATAATCATACAAGGAAACATTAAGTTATAAATATAATTACTAAAAGTAAATTTAAATTCCTGTAGATGAGATGAACAACATTATTGTGAATATTGCAATTTAATAAAGAAATATGTAATAAAAAAGCTAAGTGCAATATAGGGACAACTAGTAAAATGAATTAAAAGGCAACAATACATGTACACATGAAATTTATAATTGTTAAAAATTTACCATAATAATGAAATTGAAAAGCGATTATTGGAAAACTTTAAATACTAAACTACTAAACTTTAAACAATGTGATGATTTAACAATTAGCAACGAAATCGGCTATCTGGAATATCTAAAATAAAGATTTTTTCATTTTTAAGAACAGAACCTAAAAGCCGGAAATATCTACCGGCTAAATGCCGGTAGATATTTTTAATATGAACTTTAAAACATAAATTATTAAGTTCAAATTAATATTTAATACAAAAACTAAAGCTTTACAAGTATTATAAAAACTGAGGCTTAGATGACCCTTTTAAAGACTTACTTTCAAACTAGACACGTGAAAGATTCGCACAAGAACTCGATACAGAAACTATCTCCACCAACGGCAGACTTGGGAATGAAGGAGAATGAGCTAGAACCCCACACGCTATAGAGCGGCCATTTTTTTCGAGGAGTTCTATTAATTTCTTTATTTATTGTTTTAGGGCTAATGCATGAAATTATATTCTTTCAAAATATTTTTTAATTAATTTAATAACATTATAATAGATAGCTAGGATTAGGAAATGTTAAAATCGAATCCCTTTAAAATTCAATGATAGTCTCAAATGTTCTAGAACTTTCGACCTATGACGTAACAGCTGTTTCACAAACTAATTATAACGTTTATTTTATTAATACGTTAATCATATTGATATTTAGGATTAGTTTCTGTTGTTTTTTAATTGTTAGGTAGTTTTGCTGAAATCGAATAATATTTTCTAACGTTATTTCATAGAAACAATTGCCACGTGCTTTTCGGAAAGCCGGTCTTTTTCAGAGAGGTCAGCCATTTTCTATCCCCGGCCTATCATTTCAGAAGCGAAGGCTCACTCGGCACGTTATCTCTCTCCGTTCTTGTGTGACTTTCTGGTTAAATACTATTTTCTTCGTCTAAAATGGTAAAGTTACCTCTCAGTATTTAATGTTAAGAACTCATTTTATTAGTTCCTTTCTGTTTATTATTCGCAATAATTTGCTTCTTAGTAAAATTTATTGATAACATTTATACAATTAGTTTCTTTATGCAATTTTGAGATAGTTAAATCCTTAAAACTTTTCTTCCAAATATTCATTATTGTTTACCTTGGTTTTTATTGATTATGTGGATGATGAAATTTGTCCTAATCTAATGAAACATGTTTTCTTTACTAATAATTGTATAATTATTAGTACTTTAGTAATAATGTTTTCTTTAATTTAAAAATTTGCTGTTATAGCTTAATTAATTTGACATAATTAATTATTTTTATGGTAACAAGAGCTTAAATTTAACGTAAATGTTTCTTTGTATTGCCAATTTTTTCTTTTAAGTTTCTCTTTTCATTACTATGCTTTGATTTTGTATGTTGACATTAATCCTTTACTTTGGCCAAGCTAATTTATCACTAGTTGAAACATCCATCATAGTAGTTTACTGGTAATTAAACTATAAATTAATTGTTTTTACTTTTGTTATTAATCCTGTATTTTCTTTTAATGTTCTTTTAAAGTGTTGATCAACTTAAGTAAGAGCTATCTTACTTAATTTATCATGTTTAACCTCTTTTAAGCTCACACTGCTTGTTATAATACAAGAAAAAAAAATTGGAAAGCACCTCCTTTATTGATTTACATTGGCCACTGTAGTAACTTTTATAGTTTCATAAATATAACATTTTTTATGTATATAAGTCAATATTTATCGTAATTACTTTAAAGTTTGAAGATTTTCCTGTTACTTCTGTAGTGGCCTATTTCGAGAGGTTGCTTATAAGGATTACTTTGATTTAAAGGGATTCTCATCACATCTTTTTTAGTTTAAATGGGCCTCGATGAGCTTCACTAGATCCCAGTTTTTTACTCATGCTCTCTACATTTGTTTTGGCCACACTAAACATCGCCAAGTTTTCTTTGCTGAGAAGTAACGAGATAATAGTACAAAAGTTTATCTTAATTAATTTTTTCAATCACTAACGACCACAAATGTATTTAACATTCTCATTGCAGTAACTGTTGTCTTAATTGTGCTGAGTTACTAGTATTTAGCTTATTTGTAATGATAATTTTGTTTGGGAGCCTGTTTTTTGTTAGTTTCCAATCGAATAAACAATTAAAATCAGTCAGCCCTTAAGGGTTTATTTCTTCCTCCATTAATACTAGCATTGTTAAGTTTAAATGAAGCACGCTGGAACTACAGTTTTTGAGCACAATTAATTTTGGTCCAGTTAACATGTACAGTTACTGCTCTATTTTGAAGAGAGGAACGCTATGCTATGATAGCACTTCATTAATATATAACATGTGTAAATGGATTTACACTTATTGTATATTGTTTAAATTTCTGTTTCCTTATTACATCTAAGATATAATTATGTGTTAATTTTCAGGCTAAAGCTGCAGCCGCTATTAAGAAACTGATGCCCATGTTCGATAGGGTTTTAGTCCTAAGAGCAGAGGCAGTAACTAAAACTAAAGGTGGCATAGTTATCCCTGAAAAATCCCAAGGCAAAGTTCTTCATGGAACTGTTGTCGCTGTTGGCCCAGGAGCTAGAAACCAAGTATGTGTTTAGTTAAATAGAATTATTGATTCTCTTAATAAATTGTTAATATTTATAATTACCATGGATGTTCTTTTGTTTCTAGAATGGAGAATTAGTTCCACCTCAAGTATCTGTTGGTGATAATGTTCTTTTGCCAGAATATGGTGGAACTAAAGTGGACATTGAGGAAAATAAAGAATACCATTTGTTTAGGGAAACTGATATCCTTGCGAAATTGGAAATGTAAAGAATAATTTCCAACGATATCTCTTGGACTAAAGTCCATCGTAAATTTGTAGTGTTACTGAGATAAAGACTTTTATGAGAAGTGAGAATGTACTAGATTAGTGATTACCAGTTTGTTTTTGTATCGCCTCGTTGTTGCTATTAATAAAATTTTCTTTATTAAGTACCTATTTTTTCTTGTTTATTTTGTAAATTTATATGATATAATTTTTATGTATGCTGGCTGATGTTAATTATCAATCAAATTGTTAAAAAAATTCAGTCAAATTCTTGTAATAAAGTTTAATTATAAGTTCTGAAAATGTTAAATGTATTTTTCCTGAAATTTCCTTTGAAATTGATAATGATTGCTAAGGTCATCAATATCTTATCTGTCTCATTTTCGGAAGTTAAAAAATCCCAATATTTTGAACATTCTTTTTGTAGAATACTTCATTAAATTTGACTTGGATATCAGTTGTGAGTTCAGTTTGCCTCTTACAGGAAATGTTAAAAAAATAAAATAAGTCATTTTTTCCTTTTTTAATGTTTCAATCCCTGGTGCAACTGGGGTGGGTGGCTTAAGCCATCCAGGGAAAACAAATTTTCTTACTAAAATCATCCATACTGAATTTAATTTAAATTTTAATTAGCACTTAGTATTCACTCCTTAGTCAAATAAGTATTAGTACATTTTATAATTCAATAAAATGATAAAACTAACTACATTTATGTCACTAATGTTAATTTTAAAGAATTCTATGCATTGGTGCTCCAGATGGGGCAGAATCTCAAAGGGATGATTAAATTAAATGACATTAATCAAAATATATATATATATATATATATTTACTGCTGCAAATCTGAATTATAATTTTGAGAATATCAATATTTCAGCAGCAATCGATTAAAATTTACTTATTTTATTTTTTTGGGTTTAACCTTCAAAGCAATATGTATTGTGATATTGTAAAATCCAGGGGAGGGGCGCTTGCACTCCCCCCTAAAAGATTGGGACACCCATTAACTACTAATATTTCTGTATAAAAAAGGGATATTTTTAAAGTCCTTAAATTAAAAATAGTTTGTATTTAAACATTTAATAAAAATCTGGTGCGTGCTCGCAACACACAACTTTCACTTACCAACTTACCTAGATTAGAAATAAATGCATTTTGTTAATTGCCACTTCTCAAATGAACAGAACGGCTTTAATTATGAACAATGGTCTGTCATTAAAGGCGTACTCCGCATGCGTGGGCTCAACGAGTTTTATGAGTTGACTGAATATTTTTCTTTTTTTCTCCTGTATATGTTTACTTGATTTTCTTCATATATCTTATTTAGCCATTTCTTATTTTTAGGCGTGATGAGAGACAGTTAATTTCCCAATATAAACTAAAACAAAGGTACTTTATAGAAAAACAAAAAAAGCCCCTTCCCCATTTAAGCCCCCTCAGAACATTTTAATAATGATAAAGCTTACCTGATATTAAAGAAAACCTAATTTTCATTAAACATGGCGAATTTGATGAAAATCGTTAAAGCCGTTTTTGAGATAATCGAAAAAAAGGTAAAAATCGGAAAAAAAGTTATGAAATAAAGTGCCCCCTCCCTTTGACCAATTTTGATGAAATCTGTGCTGTCACATCGCGGGCATATACCAACACCAAATACTGAGTTTTGTCAAAATCGTTAAAGCCGTTTTTTAGTAAATAAAAAAAACACGTGATAATGAGACAAAATTTATTAATTAAAATCCCCCCTCCGGTTGATCAATTTTGATGAAATTTTTACAGTCGTATCTAGGGCATATACATACATCATATACCCAGTTTGATCAAAATCGTTAAAGCCGTTTTTGAGTAAATAAAAAAAACACGTGAAAATGATACAAAATTTATTAAGTGATGTCCCCCTTCCGGTTAATCGATTTTTATGAAATTTTTACAGACATATATATAGATCAAATACTCAGTTTAATCAAAATCGTTAGAGCCGTTTTTGAGAAAATCGAAAAAAACGTAAAAAGTTATTAAATAAAGTACCCCCTCCCTTTGAGCAATTTTGATGAAATGTTTGCTGTCACATCGCGGGCATATACCTACACTAAATACTCAATTTCAGGTTCCCACGGTTTATAGTTTTTGAGCTAGTCTGTTCACACACACACACACACAGACACACACACACACAAACACAGACCATTTCGCGGGACTTGGTTATTTCGACTCAGGGGGTCCCAAAACGTGTATTTCCGTTGAAAACCGGAAGTCGAAATTTTTCACGATCGCAATACTTCCACTTACTATATATTTCATATATAGGTAAGTGAAAGTAAAAATGTAGAATGTAACTACTAATATTTTATATTAGGACCTTCATGAAACAAAAATTTTAAAATAAAAAAGCGCCCCCCTCAAGAATTTTCGGGAACCGCTACTGGTGTATAATTAAAGAGTGGTGCATTCACATCAGAAAGATAATTGCCAGTAGTTAGCAATAAGATGATTCTTATGGGAGAAACGCGCCGCTAAGCACGTTGGATAAAGGAAAAAACATAGAATTTATTCCCATCAGGAAGGCAATGATATCCGCCTTAAGATACGTGTATCTAGAGAAGCTTGTGGAAAACAAAATGCTCGAAAATTTTTATGTTAAATGCTTTTGCTTTTTGACGCAACCAAGGGGGGGGGGGCTGAAGCCACCCCAGGACGTCAAAAAGAAACTATTTATTTTCGCTAAAATCATACTGAATTTAATTTAAATTTTAAGCAGCACTTTTGCATGCACTTCAATGTCAAATATGTAAAAGTACATTTTATACTTCACCTATATAGTGCGATTTTTTTTTCTACAATTCAATAAAATGATTTTCCCCTCCCCCCCCCCGATTTTAATCATGGTTGCGCCAGTTAGTTCCATATATTGTTCTCAAAGTATTTAAACTGTGTCGATGTTTTTTTCCGATAGCTAGATAGATAAATACAATCATTCATCATAAAGGATTATAGATCTGTTTTAAGGAATTTAAAAAACCCGATTTGTCAAAAAACTGACTTTAAAAGTGTCCACGTTCTTTTATATTATAGCTCAGAAGGTATAACGTGAGCACAGAAATAATATTATCAGTATTTACTATACAATGAAAGGGACTCTTGAGAAAACTTTCACTTGGTTGAATTTCGTTTATTACCTAGCTTGGTACGAAGAAAAGAAAGAGGGAGAGAGAGAAAAAAAAACTGAAAAACCTGATAAGTTAAGATGTCACACTAAGTGGAAACACAAAAGAAGGGACCAAGGTACCGGTTCTGTTTCCGGTATGCAAAATAGAAAAGGAGTGTACGCGTTTATAATAAATATTATTTTTGTTGTCCAAGCAAATGTCTTCGAGTCTATTTTGGAAATTTAATGTTGAGAATAAACAATCATAAATATATCAGATTTTTTTTTCGTTTGGTTTACCTCATGTCATGGGCGGATCCATCCGACAGTAAAGGGAGGGGGGGGGGGCTGCAGCCCCACATCCCTTCTCCTGGATCTGCCAATCAGCTTTTTTACCTGTATGTTTCTTTCCCACAACTAAAATTCTACTTGTTCTGCATATTATTTGTTCTTTAACTTGCTTCCTTACTTTTAGGGAAGTCAAATTCTATTTTTTAAAGACGAAAAATTTTCTGATGCATCCCCCACAGCCCTCCCCCTGGATCCGCCAATGCCTCATGTTGATTTAAGTTAGTTTTAACGTCACTTTATGCCACTAATGCTATTCGGAGATTTAAATTTGTAAATGCGTAGGTTACAAAATTGGTCAAATGGAGAGGCACTTTATTTAATAAAATTTGTCTTATTTTTTCGATTTTCTCAAAACGGCTGACTGATTTTGATCAAACTAGTCATTTTAAATGAGAATCAAGTATTCTTTAATATTTTCTGAGGGGGCTTAAACAGGGAAGGGGACTTTTTAATTTTCCTATAAAGTAATTTTGTTTTTTATTTAACTGTCTCATTATGCCTAAAAATAAGAAATTGCTAAGTATGAAAAAAATCGAGTAAACATAATAGGAGAAAAAACACAAATATCCCAAAAATTCGTTAAGCCCACCCATGCGCAGTACGCCATTAATGAAAGACCGTTGTTTATAATTAAAGATGTTCTGTTCATGGGAAAGAGTAGTCAACGTGTTTTGGAACATATATATTTAATGGAAAATATTTATTTGCATGGTAACTAAATGAAGTTTTCAACTACTAACTAGTGAATTATAAAATGAAACGCGATGAAGTATTATGCTTGCATTCCTATTGTATTATCAAAAATATAAATAAAAACTTTTATTTAACAATAAAAAAATTTAATGTTCTGTAGAGAGCAAATACAACCAGAATCAAGTAAATAAATGTGGACAAATTTATAAATTTGAGGAATGGCGTTTACATATTTATAAATGAAAACGCGTCAATTTCTTATCTAAGTTAGTCGGTAAGTGAAAGATGTGTGTTACGCGCATCGCACCAGATTTTTTATGTATGTAAAGTTACAAAAGTTTCAAGTTTAATTTCACAATAATGAAAATTAACTAGTCTTCACTGTTCAGGTTAAGACTGGCTCAATCTTCACTAGCTTACTTTTTTTCATAGAACATAGAACATCATAGATCTGCCTCCAACCATTGAGAACGTTCCAAAGAATTTGATAGCGTGCTAATAATTTTAACAGTCATTTTTAGAATTCTTTAGACCTTTTTATCTACGAAACAGGATTAAAAATCTGTTGTGGTTTTCTTCCATCTCTGCCCCTTCTCAGAGACGTTTCTGGTCGGTGTTCTAAACCGTTCTAAATTCCTGTTTAAACTTCTACCTTCTTCGGTCTACCGACTAAGAGATTTAGAAATGTCCCTAAGTTTTGTTATATATCGAGGGTTGTAGGAACAAAGGCCCAGGAAGCTTCGAAGCTGCTGTTTATTATGTATTAAACGTCATGTCGTTTTTTAAATTAATTTTAAATGCTTATTGTCATTGCATTGAATTACGGGAACCCTTCATGAGAAACATACGGTATCAATTAAATGGTAACAACAATGAACTCTGTCAAGTATATGTCAATAATACTGAAATAATTATCCCAGATGAAGGATCTTTGTTATATTAATGGTGAGAAATTAAAAAAATACATTTAAAAATTGTGCTTTGTCTTAATGACAACTTGTGATTATGGTAATAATTATAATTAATAATTCTGAACCCTTGAAACCCTCTACACCTCAAAGCCACAACGCAAACCATGTATACTGATTTATACTAAATCTCCCACTCGGACAAAAGTGCCATCCTACCGGAAAATATTTAAAAATTAGACTATTTTAAAAGTGTATTTTGAGGCGCTTTCGTAGTGTAATTTCTTGTTAAAATCTTTCAGCTCATATTATAACGTTAAAGATAAATTATGACCTTCGTATTCTTCAAACTGTTATTGTTGTTAATTTCATTGCAGCGGTTGTATATCAGGAGTTGAATTGTTGAATGGAATCGTCTTCATTAGTTGATCATAGTTATATAAGCAACCCCTAGACCTGTTTAATATTATCGATCAGGAATTATCGTTGTAAGTTGATTAAATGCTCTAAATTTATAAATTGGAACAGGAGAACTCTTAATCCCTTACTTGGAAGAAGCTGGTTTTGTTTCCTTCTGAACCAGATTAATTGGAAAGTATCCAGCATTAGATAAAAATCGCCAACTGCTTGACCCCAAGAACAGTAGAATGGATGTTTACACAATTCCTTCTCAAGAAATTCAATTAAGGGAGATATTCTCCCTTTTTTATCATCCATTTTAGTAGAAATATTTTAATAATGTTTCATTAGGTTTAGATGTATTATTGTATTAAGTTCCTCATTACTGCATCATTGAAATTTCGCAGGTTTAAATAATTCATTTTTTGCTTCTTGTCCAGCCCATTAGCGGATAAATCTCATTTCTTTGATAAAAACGGTAGCTAAATTTTGTTTTTATTAGTTTCTTTGAAACCTGTCAGTGAGAATATGATGAGATCAGCAAATGTGATGGAAATAAGTAATTAATGTGACAAGCATTGTTGGCATGAGGAAGGAGAGGACCCCCCTCTTTCGGGACCTAATTCCTTAATTCAACGAATAGAGGTCTCTCGTCCAGCTTCTTTTTAGCCGCCTTCAAGGAGGAATGTCAGCAGTGGCCATGTCGTGTCTATAATGAAATCTGGATACCTAATTTAAAATCTGTAAACATTTGCTTTGATATTGAATTAATTACTTTTATGTTAACATTAATATAAATCTGATGATTAAAACAATAAATAAAAATCTTCACATTTATTACATGATCATAACTATACATAATTATATTTTAAAAATAAATAATTATTATACTTTAGTTTGACCATTTTTGAAGATTTAAATTTCTTAACGAATATAATGCATTATTTGAAATTTTCAATTGTATTCTATTTTCAAGTTGAAAAGGTATCTGTTTTAATTTTATTATCGTAGTATAATTGAACTTAAGAGCAAGTTTGTCCAAAAATATGTGATTAAAATGAGATTAAATTTAATATAAAATAAATATGAGATTGAATGTGAAAAAAAAAAATTGAAATTGAAAGCCTGTAATTTGAAAACATTTTTCAAAACGAAATATGCATTTATATTTTATTAATTAAAGTATAAAGTTTATATAAAGAGTGTATGAATTATGCAATATAAACTTATAAAATGTTAAGTATTTAAAATTACATTTTCATTGTTTACTACGTTTTTTTTTACTCAACTCTAGTTCAATGAGGTTGATAAGAACTGTCAGCTGCATATCCTAGTATGAATTCGATAAGGTTAAATCTTGAATTGATAATCTTAAATCTGTATTGAGCACTCACGTGGGTCGAAGATAAATCATCTACCGTGAACACTTAATGATAGATAATGAATTTACTTTATTCATAAGATAATAATTGCTCTTATTAGTTAGATATTATTGGAAAGCCGTACAGTAGGGCAGGCATTTTTTTTTTTTTTTATGCTGCTATTATGAAAAAAATTACTATTAATAAATCTAAAAAACTTACTATAACTTAGCTTAGTATTAATAAATGATACAAAGCTTACTAATGATTAAACCAATTAAAAGTACTATAATTTGTCATATTATGTACATACATTAATTACAGATATTTGATTGAATAAATCGTAATCATCGTAATCAAGTTTATAAAAATCGAAAAAAATCTGGTTCGATGCGCACCAACCCACGACTCACTTACCAACTTACTTTGATTAGAAATTTACGTGTTTTGTTAAATACCATTTTTCAAAGTAACACATTTTTCCACACATTCATTTACTTATTTTTGTTTGTTTGCTCTCTAAAGTACACTATTTTCGTTTATTATTAAATAAAAGTTTTCACTGGTGATAATTCCGCTATACTTTAAGTTAAGTTGATTTTATAACTCTCTATGTAGTTGTTGAAAAACAAATAATTTCCATTAAATGAACAGAACATCTTTCATTATAAAAAAGGGTCGGTCATCGAAGGCGTACTGCGCACGCGCCCGCGTGTGCTCAACGTGTTTCATTAGTTGATGGAATATTTTTCTTTTTTTCTTCTGTATATGTTTACTTGATTCTTTTCATATTTCATATTTAGCCATTCCTCATTTTCAGGCGAAACGACAGACAGATAATTTCTCCATATAAGCAACAACATAGGTACTTATAGAAAAACAAAAAAGGCCCCTTCCCCATTCAAGCCTCCTCAGAACATTTTAATAATGATAAAGCTGATAATGATAAACCTGAGATTAAAGAATACTTAATTATCATTAAACATAACGAGTTTAATCAAAATCGTTAAAGGTATTTTTGAAAAAATCGAAAAAAACGTAAAAATGGGGAAAAAAAAAGTTATGAAATAAAGTGCCCCCTCCGGTTTATCAATTTTGATGACATTTTTGCAGTCGTGTCTAGGGCATTTAAATAAATCAAATAACCATTTTTATCAAAATTTTTAGATCCGTTAATCCGAGATTAAAGGTGGCATTGCTTGCTATTTTTAAGAGTGATGCCGACTAATAAACGTCCTAGGTTTAGACCTAAACGAAGGTGGGAGGATTGCATTAAGACAATCCCGTTTGGTTTTATCGGCGGTCAGAGGATGGAGGTGTGCAGAGAGTGAACAGTGGTGTCGGCATCGAACCTTCGGATCTACAGCGGAATCCCCCTCCTGAGAGACGAGATCAAGAATTAATTAATACAATTTCTAAATTACAAACCCAATTATCAAGCAATAGTCTTGTCCTTAAATGGAACATGGAACCTATTTAAAAATTTAGTTTTTATTTTCAAAGTTTTATGTAGGTATATTTAAAATAAGGTCCTCTTGGCTCATCCCTCGTTTATACTATATTGTTACACTATTTTATTTATACAATTAGATTGCCTATAAACTAAATCCTTGTACAAAAAAGGATCTCTTCTTGATTAATGATCATTTAGTAACCGTTTTAAAATTCGCAAGACAAAATATTGGAGTTTGAAGAGACAATAAGTGCGCCCCCCAGATAATTTCTGAATCCCACTACTTCTAGGGAAGGAATTCTAAAATCATTCGTAATTTTTGCAAACAATTAATTTTTATATGAAAAAATCTATTTATGTATTACATCACCGAGTCCGTACTGCACGAGCTGCTAATTACAAAAATAAAACAAATTCAATGATACAATCTAAATTTAGGCGACAGATCATTATAGCTACTAGACTTGTCCTTGGTTGAAGCGAAGAGAGCTTTGACCCCTAGCTATCAGACTTTTTCTGTTGCTTATCACAAAACAGAGAGAAAAAAAATGTTGGCTTTACGTGATAAGGGGAATTTTAAAAAAAACAAGCATAACTTCATTTTATGGAATTACATACTTTTCGAATAAAAATATGTGAATTTTTCATTGATTCTCTCGACCAATATTAACAAAAGACGTAAATAGAAGACGTAATATATCAGATATATCAATCAATTGACGTCCAAGGGTTATGGAATCTGAATCCAAATGGTAACATATTCGTCGTTTTTCATATAATAGCAATATTCACGAGACAGATATAATTAATATAATTGTATTAAAATTTCAAATAATGATGATACAAGTATGCCTTTTTTTAATTAAAAACGTACAATTGGTGGAGTGAAATGAAAAGAAAATTATGACATTCTGAACCACGTTTGAAGGCTCCTTACATATGTTTGATTGAAGAAAGGAGAGAAACGTTTAAAAATAAACCCCATGTGTACCGGGCTTATTTATAGAATCCGAACAGTAACTTTTAATCTAACAATGCATTCGAATTTCCAATTCGTGGTTACTATGATAAATGAAAAATAATTTTTAGTTAGCATTTTAATTCGTTCGGATCATCTGAATTAAATTCAACTTTCACAGTCTTGTGAGAACAGGTCGGATAATGTTAGTAAACTTGTTAGCAATTGAATACATCCAGTAGGAATTAGTATAACAATTTTTAAATCTATTCATGCAGTAGCGGCCCCCCCCCCAAAAAAAAATTGTTGCCGAGTTACAAAGTTGGCAATTAATCTTGTGGTTTGTTCCATGTTGCTTTGTCCCTCCACCTTAAACCCCCAAAAATATGGTTTTGTATTAATCCATTAACATTTTCCTTCCTTAAAATATAATAATCCAAAAAAATGTGCCTTCCTCTGAGTCTTTGTAGAAATAGCTTGAGCAACTCTACCCACTTGTTGGTTCCTCTGTTTTGATTATTGAAAAATATTCTAAGGAATTTATGAATACTGAGTCCTAAATTTATATGCACATGTTTACTTTTCTGGCTGTATGAATAATTCCAATGCCAAAAAAAATGTTTAATTTTCGAGAATTTTTTCTAATCTTATTAGTCGACCTGAGATCGATTCCCTGAACTTATTTACATAAACAATTGAAAATTCATTAACTGCATTTACATAAATGCTGATGTAATAGAAATTTTGTGAAAATTATATGGGTAAGATTATTCTACTTATAAATTTACTTGCGAAATTTTGGGAAGTGAGGGGGGCTTGATCACCTATATCCCCCCACCCTGAGACCTCCCCTGGCATTTATGTTATTTTTCGTATAAAAATATTTGAGAAAAGTGACAGTTTTTTTATGCTTTTTACATACCCAAATGGATAAGGACCTATATGCTGATAAACGGATCTTGAACAATCATAGATAATAGGGAAAGTTGGGCTTCCTACCTGTATTATTTTCAAATGTGACTCTTTACATAGAAAACCTTCTCGAAGATACCCGTGATAAGTATGTTTTTGAACAACTCAGTTAATTTTAATTGATTTTTAAGACATGCATAGTAATACTCAGAGTTGGGCATATTTATATTTATAAATACGAATATGAATTTATTATTTTTATCTTAATTTTAATGTGAATATGAATATAAATTAATTTATATCATAATATTTCTGAATATGAATACAAATAAATTCGTATTTACAAGTGTGAATATAAATAAATTCATATTCACAAGTGTGAATACTAATTTATTCATATATACAAATTTTTCTGTAAATAAAAATAAATTCACAGGGAAAAATGTGAATATTCACAAAAAAATGTGAATATTTATATATCAGTCTGTGAATTCGGCCGTATTTACAAATAGAGATGTGAATATGGAAAAATTACAAATTAAGATGTGAATTTCTACTAAATTCATAATTTCCCAATAAATTTATAAAATTCTTTTCGGATTTCTCCATAATGGTACACATTATAGAGTTAACCCTTTTTTATGGAAATCACATCAGATATTACCTGGTATCGATTAATAGGTTTTTTGGGATGCTGATTATGAAAAAAATATTGATTTTGAGATTCCACCGACAGGTATCGATTTATTACAACTTACGGGATATAATCGATCTTGGTGTCGGCCAAAGGGTTATCTGAGGTGCTGATTATGAAAATGATATCGATTTTGAGTTTCCGCCATCAGGTATCGATTTATTACAACTTGCGCGATATAATCGATCTTGGCGTCGGCTGTAGGGTTATCTGAGGTGCTGATTATGAATATGATATCGATTTTGAGATTCCACCGTCAAGTATCGCTTTATTACAACTTGTCTGATATAATCTATCTTGGTATCGGCCATAGGGTTAACTGATGTGCTAATTTTTTAAATAATATCGATTTTTTTATTCCACTGTCAATTAAACATATTTATAGGTAAAATTTTAATTTTAAATACGAATATGAATTTAATCTTACTCTGAATTATATGTCGATATGATAAGAAATTTAATCATTATTATTATTATCATTATTGTTCCCACAATAATGATTAAATTAATTTAATATAAATAAAATTGTTATCATATCGACATAAAAATCAGAGTAGGATTAATTTCATATTCGTATTTAAAATTAAAAATATAGCTACCTTACAACAAAACTTAATATTACGTTACTTGTAATAAATCGAAAACCTAACAGCGAATCCCAGTATACTTTATATTTAGT
The DNA here is from genome assembly GCA_911387785.2 of Aelia acuminata. Classification (NCBI taxonomy): domain Eukaryota; kingdom Metazoa; phylum Arthropoda; class Insecta; order Hemiptera; family Pentatomidae; genus Aelia; species Aelia acuminata. The sequence continues at coordinate 36,587,980 of OU426979.1, read as the reverse complement.
AAGTTGTAATAAATTGTTACGATTTTCATAATCACACCTACAATAACCTAGTAGCCGATCGAATGTCGATTATATCGCTTATGTTGACTTGACAGCAGAATCAAAAAATCGATATTATTTTCATAATCAGCACCTCAGTTAACCCTATGGCCAGAGTTGGGCAAATTGTAATCAGAATAATGATTCATTACTATGAATAATAAATTACTAAATACCAGTTATTCATTATTCATTTCAAATGAATACCATAAACACTCAATAATCATTAAAAATACTCCTTACTGATGATGAATAATGGTTATTCATTTTTCATTTGTTTTATGATTACCAATTATTCATAGTCATGAATCATTATTCTGATTACAATTTGCCCAACTCTGCCTATGGCAGGTAACCAAGATCGATTATATCGCGCAAGTTGTAATAAATCGATACTTGACGGCGGAATCTCAAAATCGATATCATTTTCATAATCAGCACCTCGGGTTAACCCATGGCCGATACCAAGATCGATTATATCGCGCTAGTTGTAACAAATCGATACCTAACGGCGGAATCTCAAATTCGATATCATTTTCATAATCAGCACCTCAGGTAATCCCATAGCCGACACTAAGATCGATTATATCGGGCAAGTTGTAATAAATCGATACTTGACGGCGGAATCTCCAAATCGATATCATTTTCATAATCAGCACCTCGGGTAACCCTATAGCAGATACCAAGATCGATTATATCGCGCAAGTTGTAATAAATCGATACCTGACGGCGGAATCTCAAAATCGATATCATTTTCATATTCAGCACCTCAGATAACCCTATAACCGATACCAAGATCGATTATATCCCGTAAGTTGTAATAAATCGATACCTGTCAGTGGAATCTCAAAATCGATATTTTTTTCATAATCAGCATCCCAAAAAACCTAGTAATCGATATCAGGTAATATCTGATGTGATTTTCATAAAAAAGGTTAACTCTATAATGTGTACCAATATGGAGAAATCCGAAATGAATTTTATAAATTTATTGGGAAATTATGAATTTAGTTGAAATTCACATCTCAATTTGTGAATTTTTCCATATTCACATCTCTATTTGTAAATACGGCCGAATTCACAGACTGAGAAATAAATATTCACATTTTTTTGTGAATATTCACATTTTTCCCAGTGAATTTATTTTTATTTACAGAAAAATTTGTATATATGAATAAATTCGTATTCACACCTGTGAATATGAATTTATTTATATTAACACTTGTAAATACGAATTTATTTGTATTCATATTCACAAATATTGTGATATAAATAAATTTATATTCATATTCACATTAAAATTAAGATAACAATAAATTCGTATTTGTATTTATAAATATAAATATGCCCAGTGGCGGTCCCAGGGGGGGATATTGGGGATCGATCCCCCCCCCGAAATTTCGACAAAAAAAATTAATGGGATGAATTAAAAAAATTAATCGCGCATCTAACTTTTACGAGTTTTCTAGGGAAGTTTAGTTTAATTTTGACTAGAATTTTTTATACAGAATTTTGTATATGAACTTAATGTATAAGCATAAGCAAATAAAGTGTGCTATTTTTACGCTGTTTTTTTTTTTCATACCGACCAATCCCCCCCCCGAAATTTTTTTCTGGAACCGCGCCTGAATATGCCCAACTCTGGTAATACTCAATTAAATTTCTATGGTGACTGAATAATTTAGATGATTATGTGTTCCCTAGTTGGCCCTTGAGAATATTAAGCACACCATATTAATCAATATATATCAGCATATAATCTACTATATAATTTAAAGATAAATAAGCCCAACATATTTTACATGAATAAGTAAAGACAGAATTAACGAACGTGTAGGTTCGATGCCCCATCTACCCTCCCTCCATGCTTTACAAGATCAGCCATCACAGAATCCTCCCAACTTCGTCTTGGCCTATCATAATTTGCCAGTCGGCAAAGCTCTTACGAAATAAGTATTGATTCAACTTTACGTGCTTTTTCGAGATTTTTTTAACCAATAGAACTATTTTGGAAATACCAACTTTCCAACATGCCTTCATTAGTTCACTAGAATGATTTGAGTCAAAGAAGTAATTTGTATTTCTTTACGGGAATGAGCTATGTTTATGGCTAACTTAACCGTAATAGTTACGGAGCTCATATTTGGTGCCGCACAACTTTCATCGTAACCTTTTTTTATTTGGAGTAGCCGGTTTTCAAGTTGGAGACATTGGAATACGAAGGTAATGCATGCTACCTCCCAAAAGGTAAAAATCGGTTTTGCCGTTGTGACTGAACCGATTTTAACTTCATGTATATTATTTAACTCACAATTTAATTCTTTTATTTTGAAGAGTACACAATTTTCTGTCCGAAGCATGGTACATATTTAAGTAATTATAAAAAAGAAAAAAATGGAAAAAGTGGGTGTTTTCCCCAGTAGAGGATCCAGAAATTTTCTAAGGAATGGACGCACTTTTTATTTTTTCAAAGTAGAAGAGTCATGAAGGCCCTAATTTCAAATTTAATTACATTGTTACATTGTAAATTACTAATTAAATGTCCATTTTTCCATCCAATACAATCCATTTTTCATATAAGGACCTAAAAAATGACTAAAGCGCTTTTTATACAGAAGCAGAGTTTATTGGTGCCCTCACCAAGAATCCTTGAGGAACTTTCGTTGGAAAAATTGACTGTAGCTTCTCTGGAGTACCCACATGATATTTTGGAGTTTAGGAAATATATGCAAGATCTAAAGTACATATCGACTAAACTAAAAAGGCAATTTCCTAAGTGATTATTTTTTAAATATGATTAATAAATCAAGTATAATAAATAAAAGCAAGCAAAAGACGTAAATAACAAAAGTAGGTTACCCAAAGTAACAGTAGTTACTTAGGGTATACATATTCTATACGAGTGTAGTTTACGTAGGGTATATGTACGAAGACCCATAAGTACCAAAATATTATTTACTATAAAAAATTAAACAATGGATATATTTTAAAAATCATAATAAGAAGGTGACTAATTTTTTATGTCACGCCCTTGAGCATGTTGAGCAAATGGAGTAGGAGGGAACCTTAGGCTATCAGCGAGTTTCAGTCAGCGAGATGAAGTGGGCAGGTTTGGTGCTGCTCGTTGCAGCCTCCAGTGCTGCTATCGAATTGAAGACAAGGAAAGGAAGTCTTCAGGGTACAGAAGAATCTTCCAGGAACGGCAGGAAGTACTATGCCTTCAGGGGTATACCCTATGCCCAACCACCAGTAGGAAGGCTTAGGCTAAGGGTATGTTGTTATCAATGGTTTACTGTTTACATCCATTTCCTTAGTTGGTTTATTTATCTTCTAAGTTTGGGATGTTATATTTAAATGAGGAAAATGCTAAAGGATAGTAAAGGATTAAGATTATCTTAATTACAAGATTAAATTTATATTTATTTAAAAGTTATATAAATAAAATATATCTAGTTACTATCTTTTTTTTTTTAATTGTCTAGTAAAATTTAATGATAATTCTGCATATAGAAATAAATAGAAAAGGCGTTGTTTTTATTTTGATATTTTAAAACAATAGGCTATATCATATCACTAATTACACATATATGCAATGTATATAAAAAATAAAAATAATTGTAAAATAAAGAAACTTAGTCAGTTTCTACCTCTGTTTACTCAAAATACTGATTTTTCAAGTTTTCTTAAACAAAAATTAATGATTTAAAGATGGTCAACTATTTTCTTGAAAACTCTTCCAAGATGATGAATAGTAACGAAGTGCAGTCAAAACCTTTTTCTTTCTTTTAAAAACCTATGTTTCGATCCAAATAAGTGGATCCACTTCCACATTTGAGTAAATATAAGAGATCAATGTACATGGGCGTCACCGACGGGGGCACAGGGGGGACGCGTCCCCCCAATCTTTTGGATCCCCCCCAAGGTAACTACTTATACTCTGTGATATAAATTGGTAATTTTTATAAATACCTTTAAAATACATCATTGGAGTAGGAATTAATTTTCCAAACAATTGTTTTAAGGCTTGTTATATCAACTTTTAGCCTCTCGAATTTTTACCTATCTATGAGAATATTGATTGCCCCTCAACAATTTGGTGCTGGTGTCCATGTAAGCTGTTAAATGCATAGTTTTGACTGGAATTCCTAACAATTATCGATCCCGAAAAAATTCAAAGATAGATCTGAACAAATTAAACAATAATGAGCATATGACAGTTGCCACTAAAATTGAATGTTAGAAATGATATATCCTTTTAAAACTTTAAGGTTTGATTTCTGATCCTTAGGCCACATTTCGGATTTAGTTCATTTTATACTACTCCAGATCAGTTGTTTACCCTGGAGAGGGGTTCCACTCTGTGGACCAACATCCGATGGAGCTCCATCTTATGAATATATATTTTTAAATAATGAAATCATTATTATGAATAAAAAGCATCCATTAAAAAATCATTTCATTCAGATGTGAATGTTTACTTAATTTTGGATTCCACCAACTTACTAAGGGAGCTCTACGTAAGTGGAATTTATTTTGGATATTATTTGGATGAATGATTTTGTATTTGATCAGGTTTTCTTAAACAATAAACAATAAAATTTTGGATCGGGATGGTACATTATTATAGGCAATAAAGCTATTGTTTACTTAGTAAATAGTGGCACACCCATGAAGTGTGGTTCCCTCTGGGCATCAATTATTAAGAGGTCTCTCAACTTGAAACTAAATTCCCAATTTTTAATATGTTACTACATTTCTGTGTAGATAAACACCACTAAAAACAAAGTAAAACACTTGACATTCAATATTAAGAATGGTTGTAGTCGGTCTCTTTTTATAGAGAATGTCCATCTCTCTCAAGAAATTTATTCTTGCATTGGTTTATGGGATGGGGTTTTGAAAACAGCAAGCATTATTCAATGAGAGTCTGAAATTTGCATTAAAAAAGTTTACCCAAGCAATAAGCATACATTGTTCTGTTTTTTTAATCAATGCATTATAATAGCAATATAATAATTAAAATTATTTTCAAAGGCTTTTTAATGTACATATCTTACTGCAATTAAACAATTAGCAACGGTTGAATCAAGGTCCATTATACATTGTGGGAAATTTAAAAAAACACTAATTGTTGAAATATGTTTTTAATAGTAGATCCAATACTAAATATACAATGCTTGGGTAATAAATAATTATTAAAAATGACCTTTTTTTTCTACTTAAGAAATTTTCTAATTAAGAAATAGTCATGCCTTTGTTTAATATTTACATATATGAGATAAGAAAAAGAAGGTATGCCATAGAATTGAGCATATAGCTTATTTATTTATTTTTTTTTTTTAACCAATCCTTGTCATCAATGAACTAATGGGTCATTCAATAATAAATGGCTTAAGATCAGGTTTTGATAAAATAATGTACTTAATTTAGATAAAATACACCAATAACTTACTACCTAACATACCAATAAGCCCTATACTGCCCGGTAATTATAATTTATATTTGTAATAAATTATTCGTGTGTAAATAAATAAATAGGAAATATTAGGTATTTCAATCAACATTTTGCTGTCTTTATCAAAATCCACTTGACACAAAGAAAAATATATAGAAGCTTTGCCATAATAATAGAACAAAATTACTTTCTTTATGAATCTAATCTAAATAAATACTGTCTTTTGTATAAATAACTTATTTCTACAAATATTTATATTATTTATTTATACAAAAGACAATTGGTCTGGCTCCAATCAACAAGGAATATTTAAAATTATTGCAATACTCACAAAACTTTGTACATTTTTTACAATGGGTAACTAATTATACCATCTTGTTCACTCACATCAGTGGTGGATCCAGGGGATGTGAGGACACCAATAAATTATTACTATTTCTGTATAAAAAGGGCTATCTTTTATCATTTTTTAAACTCCTTAAATGAAAAATGGATTGTCTTTTAACCATTTAATAGAAATTTAGTACTTAAATGTGTACTGATATTTTAAATCAGGTCCTTTATGACGCAAAAATAAATAAAAAAGTGCGCCCCCCTGAGGAAATTTCTGGATGCGCTACTACTCACGTAATAAAAAGAAAAGATTCTTACATAAATGAAATTAAGGAAACCAATCAAGGAAAACAAAATTAAACTTATATTAAACATTCTAATACCAACAAAATCCTCGCGCGGGTCTCATTACCGCGTATGGGGAGCGTCCCCCGGGTGGCGGATGTGAGGGTGGTCGGTGGAAATTCCTAGGAAGTTCCTCCCGGCTAAGTCCGTAGGACTCGCTGACCAACAATGAGAGCGGCCCCCCAGGCTTGCTGGAGGGTGTGACGTAGGTTTGAACGCCCTACTCACATTTTATTAGTTCACCCAAACACCAAAAAAAAGTCATGGATCTCCCTAAAGTAAAACGCTCATTATCCGGAGGTAAACTAGTCCCCCGTTCGGGTCTCCGGGTGGGGACTGCTTTAGGGGATTCATGCCGCAAGTTGAAAAATATAGATCTAAGCATAGGGAGGTGGAACGTAAGAAGTTTAAATACAGCGGGTGGGTTAAAATCGGTCGCGAATGAGGTAATAGGGTATAGATTAGATATAGTGGCGCTGCAAGAGGTCCGCTGGCCAGGGGAGGGCTCGTTGAGGGAAGGGAAGTACACTTTGTGGTACGGTGGGAGCGGAAACTATTGTTTAGGCACCGGATTTCTGATTATAAATAGGTTACTTTCCACGTTGAAGGACATTCGATTTTACGGAGATAGGTTATCGGTAGCTATATTTCAGGGTCGGTGGTTTAAAATCGCGTTGATCAATATACACGCACCTACTGAAGATAGTGACGATGAAGTTAAATGTGAATTTTATGAAAAACTTGAATCGATTTATGACAAACTACCGCGAAGCTACATAAAAATTATTCTGGGAGACGCAAATGCAAAGGTAGGGAGGGAACAAGTATATTATCCTACGATCGGTAGAGAAAGTTTACATGAATATAGTAATGATAACGGAATACGACTAATAAATTTTGCCACCTCGAAAAACCTAATAATCAAAAGTACTACGTTTAAACATAAAGATATACATAAATATACTTGGACGTCACCGGATTCGCAAACCCGTAATCAAATTGATCACGCCTTGGTTTAACGTAGGTGGCAAAATAGCGTAATTAATATTCGATCATATCGTGGGGCCGAATGCGGGTCGGATCATGAACTAGTAATCGCGAAAATTCGCCAGAGACTTATAATACATAGGAAAAATGAGGCTGGTTTTAATTATGATAATTATAATTTGGAGAAGTTAAAAATTTCGACGGTTAGAAAACAATTCGAACTGGAAGTCAAAAATAGGTTTGAGGAGTTGGAATCGTCTGACGAGGATAACGAAGACATTGATAAGTTGTGGGAAGGTATCAGGGATAGTATTAAAAAGGTCGGTAACTCGTGTCTTGGAAAAAGGGAAAATAAAAATAAACCTTGGTTCGATGATGAAGGTATTAACATGTGCGAAAAAAGAAAAGCTGCTAAATTAGAAGCGTTAAATATTCCTAACGAAATCAATCTTGCTAACTTTCGAGCATCAAGAAAAGAAACAACTAAACTGCTAAAATTTAAAAAGCGAGAATATCTCAAAAATAAAATAATAGCGATCGAAAGTAACAAAATCGAGAATAACGTTAAAGCCATGTACGAAGGCATAAACAGAATTCTTAAACGGTCGGGCCCGGTTACAACTGGAATTAGGGATGAAAATAACAATATCTTGGCCGATCCAGTAGACATCTTAAGACGGTTCAAGGATTATTTCGATAGTATTTTAAATACGGGAAATAATAATCTATCTTCCTCTTCGGAATACCAGAGTGCTGAACCGTTAGTAGTAGAACCGAGTAAAGAGGAGGTTGAAATAGCCATTTGAAAATTAAAATCTCATAAAGCAGCGGGAACAGATAATGTCCCTAGCGAACTAATCATGGCATGCGGGGAAGCTGGGATATCAAAAATATTTCTTTTGGTTAAAAAGATCTGGGAACAAGAAAAGATGCCTGAAGAGTGGAAAGAGTCTATTCTCATTCCGATTCACAAAAAGGGATCAAAAACGGATTGCAATAACTATCGCGGAATCTCACTCCTTCCGGTTTGCTATAAAATATTTACGTTAATCCTAACTAGGCGAATCACTGAATACGCCGAGGAAATTATCGGAGAATATCAATGCGGTTTCAGGCAAAACCGATCAACCGTAGACCAAATATTCTCTCTTCTTCAAATATTAGAGAAAAAATTAGAATATAACAGAATCGTACATCAGCTTTTTATCGATTTCAAAAAGGCATATGACTCTATTAACCGCCAAAAGTTGTACATTCTGTTGTACATTCCATACATTCGAACATTCTGGTCGAGCAGGGAATACCAAAAAAATTAGTAAACTTAGTAAAAATGTGTATGACTGAAACGTTCAATAAAGTTAGAATCGGTAATTATGTTTCTGAGAAGTTCGAGGTCCGCTCTGGTTTGAAACAAGGAGATTCTCTCTCACCTGTTTTATTTAATTTAGCGCTGGAATATGCCATTAGGAAGGTGACACGTACCGGAAAGGGTTTGAATTTGGGAGGGAATATACCCGTGCTCGGATATGCCGATGATTTGGTATTGCTTGGGGAGGACGTGGAAACCTTAGAAATGAACACAAAAACGTTGATGAAAACCGGACAAGAACTTGGACTGGAAATGAATACGGATAAGACAAAATATATGGTTAGTCGTAGAATTGGTGAGGATTTCGCTGATATCAGTGTAGGGGGGAATACGTTTGAACAGGCAGAGAAATTTAGATATTTAGGGGCGATGGTAACTAGAAAAAACGAAATCGATGAGGAAATTAAGGCTAGATTAAAAGCCGGTAATGCTTGCTACTTTTCAGTCGCGAAATTGCTTAGCTCCCGCCTTCTGTCCCAAAACTTAAAAATTAGGATTTACAAAACTATTATTCTTCCAACGGTCGTTTACGGATGCGAAACATGACCGCTGACATTGAGGGATGAGCAACGGCTTAGAGTTTTTGAAAATAAAGTACTGCGTAGAATATTTGGACCGAAGAGGGATGAAATAACCGGAGATTTTAGACGCTTGCACAACGCCGAACTGAGTGAACTTTACCCAGTAAATATAATTGACGTGATTACAGCAATACGAATAAAATGGGCGTGTAAAATTGCAAAACTTGGCTGTGAACGAATTCCGAAAAGATTAATAAGCGCGGTGCCGAATGGGAAACGTCCGAGGGGCAGGCCGAGACGGAGGTGGGAGGATTGCGTTAGGGCGGATCTATCGAAGTTCGATAGATGGAGGTATGCAGGGAGCGAGTGGTGGTGTCGGCATCGAACCTTCGGGTTCGTTAAGCCTTTATTATTATTATTATTATTTAATACCAACAAAATAAATAAACCAGATAATAGATAAACTAATAAAAAAAATAATGATTCCACGTATAAGATTTAATTCAATGAAATATATTTTTGAGAGTCTCAGAAATCTTTTAGAAATTATTTAGGAAAATATGCAACAAAAATCTTTAACTATTTTATTAGAAGATAAAAGATTCGACCACGGCCGGGAATCGAACCCAGGTCCTCTGCATCTACGTCGCAGCGCTCTTACCACTGAGCTAACCGTGAGTCCGTTCCGATCGTGATCGAATCTTTCTCTTCTGTGATCCCTCCCTCCAAGTCTCGCCACATTGTAGCGAAGTACCGGGGGGGCTGAACAATTGTCCAGACAGACGGGATCTGGTTGACATACGTCAAATAAATACATTGTATGTTGTTATGTAGTAATTAGTTATCGTTAGATAATTAATTTGTGGTTTTTAAACTATTTTATTAGAAGATAAAAGATTCGACCACTGCCGGGAATCGAACCCAGGTCCTCTGCATCTACGTCGCAGCGCTCTTACCACTGAGCTAATCTTTAAATTTGCTATGATGTGATTGAAACGAATCTATACACGCCAAAAATTATGGGGCCGTTGTCAATGTCCTTGAAAACATTTGAATTTTCCCCGTTTTAAGTGTTGTTACTGTTAATGAAAAAACGGCTCCGCCACTAATTCAGTCTACAGCACCACTTGTAACCTACTTCTATTTAAAGAGAGGAAGGCCAGATCAGTCTTATCAATCTTGTATAAAAGTTTATTAATACATATCAAGTTTCAGGCATTAAATTATTAATTTATCAGGATTACATTATTTATGTAGATCCATCATTATAACAGTCAACTGAACTGGATATCCATTAACTTTAGCCTCCACTGATTCAATTGGTAAATATTTGAAAATACTTCTATTTGTTTATTATCCAACGTCTTTTATAAACCTAATTTGTTTGTGTTTATTGTCTGTGTCAGTTCCTGTTTATTTATGCTTATTATTCTTTTAATATTTTTTTTATTTTTTTATTTATTTAACAACCCTCCCCTGCCTTTAAGGCAATACGGGCGTTTGCAGTTGTGGGGTGGTAGGCATACCTAACAACCCACCGCTGCAATAGAAACAATAGTTCATTTCTTCTTTTCCTTAGTCTTTCTTAAAGTGAGTCTCATTCCGGTGGCCTCCCAGGTGCAACTCCTCTTCTTCCCAGAGTGAAGTGGGCTGGTCCAAGGACTTCCTTCCACCCGTAGATGAAGGACTTAAAATGAGGATACCTGTCCTCCGTGACGAGCTGAGGGAGATCGCTCTCCGTCATAGCGTAGAGTCCTGTCTCCCTCATTAGCTTGGCCCTCAGTGCCTCATAGGCGGTACAAGAAAGTACGATATGCTCGGCGGTCTCCGGCACTCCGCAACTTGGGCACAGTGGATTGATATTTATACCGTGGTCTGCGAGCTTCGCTCGGAAACACCCATGCCCCGTGAGAATCTGTGAGACCCAATAGTCCGGGAGGATCCAAGTTGCTTCTAATCGTGATCCGACAGTGGGGAAGTATTTTCTCAAGGTAGCCCCCTTTTGAGAGGTCGTCCACCGTCGGTTCCATTCCTCTAGTGTATCCTCCCGGAGGATCCTCTTCCATTTGCTGGGTTCATCTGCTATTCTCACTCGGATATTTTCCGGTAGATCCGCCAAGCCTTGCCTTTTAACAAGATATCTGTAACAATCTTCTCTTAGCAGGAGGTCGAGAGGAATTCCTCCTGCCAAGACCTGCACCGCCTCGTGAGACACTGTCCGGTAAAATCTGGTGACTCGAAGCAGAGCCATCCGCTGAACAGACGCCAATTTGCATCGCTGTCTCTGCTAGAGACTTCTGTACCATGCTGGGGACGCGTACCTCAGTATACCCAAAACCACTCCTTTGTAAATAGTAAGTGTAGTTGGGTATCTGAGGCCCCAGAAGGCGCCCCCGATGCGACTGAGTCCATTAAGAGCAAGGCCCACCCTACTTTTCAAATAGTCCAAGTGAGGCGTCATACCGAAATTCTTGCCTAATCTAATCCCTAAGCATGTGACTACCTCACTTGGACGTATCCTTGAATCTTCTATAACAATAGTTATAGGGTGAGCCCTATCTGTCGTCCCTCGCAAGAGAATGGCCTGGGTCTTGGCAGCGGCCATCTTTAACTTCTTCTTCTCGCACCAGCGCCGCACAAGGTTGGCGCATCGCTCAGCTTCGGTTTTTAATCTGGCTCTGCTGTTCGAGGCGACCACAACGGCCAGATCGTCGACGTAGGCAGTGGAGGGGAACTGCTCATCTTCCAGCACTCCCAACAACTCGTCGAATACTAACTTCCATATAGCAGGACCAAGGACGGATCCTTGCGGGCAACCTCTTTCCATAGAGCCTTCTACTTCAAAGAAGTTACCCCTTAATTTCAACGTCCGGTCCTTCAAGTAGCTCCTCAAAATTTCATATAAGTTGCTGGGAGCCTCATACTTTTGCAACTGCTGGAGCACGCTCGGCCACCAAATACTATCGAAGGCGGAAGAAATATCAAATAAGAGGAGGATGACATACTTCTCCGCCCTCTCTTCAACGTCACGGTGCACTCTCAGCAGAGCATCTGCAGTTCCCCTTCCTTTGGTTGATCCGTACTGCCGTGGATGACTCGCCCGTGTCAAGACTGGCCATAGGCTCATCATTATTAAGTTCTCCAGTACCTTGCTCATTATAGGGAGGAGACATATAGGCCTATAAGATTTGGCTAGCTGTTTGTCCTTGTCCCCTCCCTTGTAAAGGAGCCTGATGTCGGCAATTTTCCAACTTCTTGGAAAGTAACCCCTTTCCAGACAAGCGTTGAATATAGCCAACTACTTTTCTTCTATGTAGGGGATACTTTTCTTAAGCATTGCCGCATCAATTGCGTCTAAACCAGGGGCCCGACCAGTCTTTTGCTTGTCCACGGCAGCACGAAGATCCCATATATCCCATGGTGGGCACAGATCCGTACCAGATGGGTATACCGTAGTGCGTCTTAAGAAAGCTTCGTCGTCATTATCTTGAGACGGATCATCCCTGGGGTATGTCTCAGCGATGAACATCTTCGCCGTCTCTTCCAAAGTGGTTGCCTGGGCACCTCCACTTTTAATTGCTGCGATGACCTCATGTGGGGTGAGCTTACCTAAGGCTACTCTGTATGGGATACCCCAGGGGTTCTTGGAGGATTCCTCAACAATAAATTCATCCCAAGACTTACGCTTTCTTGAACGCACCTCACTACGGTATATCCTGGCTTTGGATTTGTACTCATTACGAAGTGCATTGCGCCTCTCCTCGCAAGTGCACCTCTGATATGACCGCCGGGCCTTGTAGAGGTCTCTCTTTAGCGAAGTTAAGGCCGGCGTCCACCATGGGACGGGTCGAGCTCTCACCTTCCGGTGCTGGAGGGATTTTTCTGCAGCATCACGGATGACATCCGTAATCCGAGACACCCGGTAGTCCATGTCATCGGGCTGGTCTATGACTTCCGAATCCCATTCTTCGTCTATCAATCTTTCCTCCAGCGATGACCGGAAGGCACTCCAATCTGTTATTCGAGTTCTAAAACCCTTATCTATACCGTGGGAACTAATTGGACTCTCTTTGAGCCAAAAAGCTATCGCTTGATGGTCGGAACTCGTCTCAGATCTGAGGGTCCAATCGGTTATACGGTTTGCTAGCGTCGGGGATGCCAGAGTCACATCAATCCAGCTATGCCCCATTGCACTGGAGAACGTAGGGGCAGAAGCAGGGTCGTTCATAACTACCAGTTGACTTCTAGCAATAAATTCCCCAAGCTGAACGCCCCTTCTATTTGTTCGATTGGAACCCCAGACCGTGTTCCAGGAGTTGGTATCTGAGCATATGACCACGTTCCTAGTGCAATTCGTGATCATCTCCACAGCGGATATATCTCTTGCAATACCATCTCCATCTGGTAGGTATGTAGATACCAGCGTAAAGGAGACATTACGCCATCTTATGTGACAAGCAACACAATCCGCCGTGGTGTACTGTCTCAGATCCATCACATCGAGGTTCGGGTTATTAACCACTATGGCAGCTCTGGGCCTCCTCTCTCTACTTCTCAGAGCTATAACCCTCGATGTGAAACCAAACCCCGTTACCAAGTTCCCACGGCAGCACGGTTCCTGGACCGCCATGATATCGTATTGATGAGAGAGAGCGCGGAGCTCATCTGCTACAATATGCCGGCGGCCCATGTTGAGCTAGAGGATGGCAAGCTTACTCATAAAAGGTTCGTTTCGCTACCTCCTTAGCCCACTTTATGTGCACAGGGCACTCCCTGCTGCCCGCCTTGTGTTTCCGTTGACTTGCTGGAGCATTCCCTCGGACACAGTTAATACAGGTCGGGCCTATAAGTTCTTTCTTCTTGGGGCACTCTTTAAGAACGTGGCCGGATGATGCACACCAAATGCATACTAAAGCATTTTCTTGGCATGTGGCTTTAGTGTGTCCATATCCCTGGCATTTACTGCATCTAGGAGCGTCGAGGTAGTCTTTGAAAGTAATTGCCCACCATCCCCCATCTATACTTGCTAGTTCTAATAGCAGGAACCTGACCGTTGGGTGAACTTCCACTACCCAGTTCTTCGTAAACCCGTTTCTTGCCACAGAGGAAAAAAGTGGCCGGAGATCCTCAATGACCAGCGGAGTGGGGCCCGACTTCTCGGGAATTCTTCCCCATAAGAACCTCACCAGCTCCGCTGAATCCCATGAGAAGGGAACTCCCTGCACTTCAAGTCTGGGCTTTTTCCTCAGGGCTAGTTTAGCTTGCAGACCTTTGTCCCTTAATCCCTGCCATCCAATCACCTTTGTTGCATCAGCTTTATCATCAACGCGAACCAAGACTGAGCCAGCTTTGGTCGCTCGGACGATTGAAGCCTTAACCCCTATTTCATTTGGTGACGGCAATCCATGAATTATATCAGATGGTCTCTTGCCCGCCCCGCTAATAGTGATGTATGTTGATCTGGGAGTTTGGGTCGGTTTTGACGGCAAAGATCTTACGATCTCTGCTATCGTTAGCGGTTTCTTCGGTTCTTCAGAGCCTTTTTCCAGTACTTTTGGAGTTACTCGTTGCACCTGTAACTTTTGAGAATTGTTAGCAACATTTGTTTTTTTCCTTTTCTTCTTACTTGTAACGAGTTGGAATTGCTCATTATCAAGAACCACCGAAGGCATGTCCACCCCTCGAGGTGTTTGCGGTTCCACAGATGGACCTGCTCTAGGTTCCAGACATTGAGGAGGTACATTGTCCTTACCTTGTGCCGAAAGGGCCTCAACAATTTTCGGTACAGAGGTCTCAATAACGATATTTGTCAGTAATTCCCGAATTGACTCAGATGACAATGCTTCCTGTATTGCCCTTTGGACATGGGAAGTCATTTGTCTATAGCCCACGCTCTCCCTGTCTTCTAATCTTTCGACCAGATCAACAAGACTTTGTATTTTATTGTTGATATAGTCTTTGATACTACCTACGGATTTCTTATCATGTTTATTAATGTATACCCGGAGGTTATCCTGTATACGCTTGGCGTCCTTAAATAGGTTACCTACCTCTTCCGATATCATTTCAGAACCAGGAGAAACCTTCCTGGCCCTTTTAAGATTACTTTTGCAGCCTTTAGAAGCTGCTGCTTCATCCTCAGGTGAAGCACTATCTATTAACATGTTTTGTGATAACTTATATTACCAATGCACTTTTTTACTCTATATATACACTGTGTAATACTGGTGCTTACCTTCCTGTAGGTCCTACTGAATTTCCAATCACTTAAGTTCAAGAAAAAAGAAATAGTTTAAAACACTTCAGAACCTTAACCTATGAAATTTTAAACTAAGTAACTATAAAACAAATTTTGATATGAACATTAACGAAAAACATAAATATTACACGAAAACATGAACGAAACACTGGAACAAACAATTAAACAAACACAAACAATTCAAATAGCAAAATAGTACGTTATCACACAGCAACCTCATATAACCTTCTCTTATTCCTCTCAGTAGTTAGAAGGTATAAGAGGTATTAGAGGTATAAGAGGTATTCTTTTAATATTTATAGCATTTATATTTTCTTATCTTTTTGGAATATTTTCATATTCCAGTGAAATTCATAAAAAATGCAGTTGTTGGACCTTCCCAAGACAGAGATCGAAGCCGTATTTTTCTTACAAAAAAGGTTCACTGGCTCGACGATGTATTGTAGGAATGAACGATGAACTAGTAGATGCCACCTAGAGCAAGGTGACCAGACGTCCTTTTGGAGGACATGTCTTCCTTTTTAAGCTCTGTTCTGTCCTCCCGCCATTCAAGAATTATGAAATAATATCCGGCATTTATCACAATTTGAAATTAAAAAATAAAATATTATAGGCGCCTCTTTGAGTTAATGCTAGATAGATAACAGAAAATAACCCGGTTATATCTCATAATATATTTTTAGAATTTTTTTCATTGATTACAGTGATAACCATTTTTGATCAAAAAGCTTTATTCTTAAGTTAATTTTTTCGTTCCAACTTAAGAGTGTAAGATTTCTATATTTATTTATTTGATTTATTAAGTTTTTATAGTTATATATCAACAAAATCTGCCGAGTTATAAATTTGTCATACTTTTTCAAAATGTCCTCCATTTCAAGAATCATATCTGACGACCCTGATCTAGACTCTTACCTAATTAAATATATGAAATGAGGGAAAAAAAATACAAGGATTTATTTCATAAAATGTTAGACATTTTTTTTTAATTGGCCTTTAAATAATGTAAGAATACACTGTATTGCATGGAATATGGTGTTATATTTTCTTACGTCAAAATATAGTAAAAAATTGTATGTTCCTCAATGCGGATAGAAACCCGGTTCCCAGAAATAGTTTCCCCTCCTTCTGTTCCTATTGTTGTATTTCCCTTACCCTAACGGGCCTTCCCCTGGCCAGCAGACTTCTTTCTGCGCCACATATATAAACCAGTAACCTCAGCGACTTTAACCTACCTGCTGTAATCTTGCGCCATAAATCCCCTAAAGCAGTCTCTGCACGGACAGCAAAACAAAGGTAACATACAACAGATAAACTAGTCACCTCCAGATAAGTAAGCGCTTTACCTTAGGGAAATCTCTGGGTCAATGCTCGAGTTGCTCTCAGAATGAGTCATATCAAAATAGAAATAACATGTTACTGATAAAATTCCATTAGTAGGCATTGAAATCAATAGATGGGAAGAGAAGATCCATTTAAAAGATTTTCATAATGTCTAGTGTAAAAAATTTCAAATTTTGCGCCGCCTCCGAAAAGATTGTGTTGTATTGAACATAGTATTTAATATTTAAATTTAATAATTTTTATTGACAATTAGTGTGTATTTGTACAAATCAAAATAAAATTATTCGTCTTATTGCATTTTTCCAATTTTTATACCATTTTCAATTTTGCTGTGTATTCATAAAAATCAGAAGGTAATTATTTCATACTTTTCAGTGAATTTATTTTTACTGGTTCCTAGGTTTCGAAGTCGGTTTAATATTTTTTTATGAAATGTTTTTTATTTCACAATTTTTAGTTGGAGAAGATAAAAAATGTAAAAACCGTACGTTGGTTTAAAAATTTCGTTGGTAATTGGTCGTTGATAAAATAAACGTTGGTTTAAAAATTTCGAAATCTTTTTACGCTCTATCACGTTTGTGTTTCCCAGGCCTTTTTATTATACAATAATTGTATAAACAGTCACCTTTTCAATTTTATGAATACACACAGAAAAGTGGGAAAGCGGTGCGTGTATTATACAACTTTCAACACACTACGTTTTATGATTAAAGATGGATTTTTTTTTTTTTTAAAAAGATCAATGTTCAATTGGGAAGGGAACACATAAAATGTTTTTCCACGATGACAATATTTTTCCTTTAATAAATGTCGTCAGTACTTGTCATTTACGTAGAGCATCAGTGTTCCAAGATGTGTTGAGTTAATATTAGTATAAATAAATACATAAATCCGGCCATTCCAAGATGAAGTAGATACGTCACTGAACAGTCGAGATTTTGGCCGGTTTTAGACAAGATATCGTTTATGGAGAATCGATGAGGATGCTAATAGGACCTATAGACAAAAAAAAAATGGAATGAAAAATGGAGATATACTAAAAATCTCTGCCATACATTTTTTGGAAGTAACGAGCCGTTTCCAAGATGTCTTCCCTGGAAAGTAGGAATTTTTTTTGGACAAGCCAAACTTGTCCTAACCCCTTCTCACATTTTTTCTTATTTTTGTATTTACACAAAGGTTTAATCGAAAAGTTGTAGTTGTGAACCTGTTTTTTACAAAGAGTAATAAATTTACTTAAACATTAGAAAACACAATGAAATTGCCTGAAGAGGCCTCCTCCAATCACCAATTACAACATTATTTATGTTACACATTAATCTCCCTAAGCTCTTCAAGCTTTTTTTGGTCTATGATGCCTCTGTATTACTGTAATTTGTATATATCTTCATATATTTCCTGAAATTTGTTTCAGTAGTGGATCCAAGGGAGGAGGGGAGGGTAAAGTGGTTATGATAGGGGAGGAACATTTAATAATGATGTGTGTTCTATTGTTTAAAATAAAGAAATCCATTAGAGGAAGAAAAAAGAAATCCATATCGGGTACATTGAGTGTAGTTCTGTCTTTGCGTATGTAGGAAAACCAATCTCTTCCCTCAGCAAACATAAGATAAAGCTGTACTACCACTTATTCTATTATGAATTTTTAAAAACCTACTGAAAATTAGTTTTCTGTTGCATGAGACATGACTTAGTGAACCACCTCTCTATACCTGCCACTATTGCTCCATGACTCTTTCATTTGATTTTTTTTTTTTCATTATAGGGGAGAGCGGGGTTGGTTGGCATAGGGGGTAGGTTGGCCATTGGCTTATAGTTTCTGTCACACCTGTTGTGAAGGCCCCACCATTGTACCATGTGACCCGCTCGACCTCGGGAGTCTTGTCCTGAGTTTTCAACTTGATGCTAACAGTGTAGAGAAGAGTATGCTTGATTGATTGATTTTACAAGATGTAAGTAAATTTTTATATTTTCAGTAAATTTGGTTTAAAGGCATGGCAAAACATTTGATTCCGATTCTGTTCACATAGCCCCAAACTCCTTTGAAAAACCTAACCTTTCGACTAACCAGTTTCTTGTTTGGTTGTTCTCTCTTGTCCTGGCAGCCATCTTTCATATGATCTCTCCTGTGGGATTAGTTGGCTCTCTTCAGCTTTTTTTTTTGGTGCAGTAGCAATTCACAAAAGTAAGGTAAATATAATCAAAGGTGAAACTACCAATTGTCTAAGGTTCCAGTGAGGAAGATGAGAGCAATTTTTCTTATTCAAAAAGTGACGACAGTCTAAACTATCTTCTTCTATTGTCATTCTATTTTCCTTAAAAACCGATGTTAAAAACCGTTAAAATTATTATACCATTATAGTGCAGCTTTTAATAACAATAATATGTGTCAGGTAGTACTTGAATGAGATGGCTAAACAACCCCACCTTCTAGGCCAACCTGCCCCACCTTGGGAGTTAATTGGCATACTTTGGATTGACGAATTTCGAATTAATTTTCTATGATCTTAGTATTAAATATTATGTGGTGAAAAAAATACTTGAAGTACTCTAATACTTGGAGTTAACAGTGGTATCAGCCCTATTGGGATTATATTAACAGGAACGACTCAACAATCAAAAAAGTGAAAACTGTTGCCAACCAAACCCGCTCTCCCCTACCAAAATTTTTTATATTTATATGATGTTCTAAATGTTATTTATATCTCAATCTGTGAAACCTGGGGCTTCAGTGTTGTGGTTCTGTTAGATTTTTGGTAATAATCTTATGGCAAGTTTGATAGTGAGCAGGTAGACTTTCTATTATTGATAAAACAATCCACTGTATGCAATTGAAAAATTACTTAAATAAATCATTTTGTATAAATAAAAAATAATTATATAATATCAAATAGATCAAGATTAATATTTGAGAAGGTTTTAACATTAAATCCCAGCCTAAACTCTACCCACTAGGTTCTCCCTTAAGTCCTTTGTACGCCCCTAAGTTGAAGGGTAATGTTGATTACGCGACTTCATGTAATTTTTTGGAAAATTTAATTTTTTAGTTGTTACATAGTAACTCCAGTAATATTATTGCTCATCTGAAAGTGTTTCCATTGTAAATTTGGAACAGAACATTTTTATTTTATTAGGGGAAGTTGATAGTAGACTCAGTATTGCTATCTACTTGCATTTGTTACTGACATACCTTTGAGTTGTGACTCTAGGAAGACAATATATGCTGATTGTGTTAGCCTGTAGGCTAAAAATTAGGATTAGAAAATTTTTCCCTACACCAATACAGCTCAAGTTCCATGATTCAAATACATTTTAAATTCATGAAATATTTAAAATATGGAATTGGATTTTTAAACTTATGAATTTCAGTAATATAAATTTGTAACATGTAACATGTAATACTCTTACTATGTTACCTGAAAATTTTATCCCTTAGATTTATACAAGTTACCCTCTCTATAGCAATAAACTCAAATAATAAATGAAACTATTTAATTAAATTTAAAAAATGAATATTAAATACCACATTAGCTTCTGGGTATTAACTTTTTATTGAGTTTATGTAATATTTAGTTTGTTCTTTGAAGGAAGAGAATCTACTATATTTAGAATTTTTATTTTCCTAATTCCTAGCAGAAAGCATAATTGAAATATCTATCAGTAGATTGTTTATTTTATGGTTGACTTCAAAGGTTTTCAACAGTTTTAGATGACTTCGGTACATCTGCAGTTATAGATCTTTTTGATTATTAACTAACCATCCATATTATTATAATATTATGTTATATTCTCATTCTTTATCAACAACCATATTACTTCAGTAAAAATTATTTTAATATGGTATTAAAGTATAGAAATATAGTATGCAATAGTATAGTATGGTATAGTTATATACCATATATAGTTGTAGTAGGTGGTATAGTATGGTAGTTTTGGCACTAATATTCTTGGAGAATAGATTAGATTGATGTGATTAGACAAAGTGGCAATACGCTGGTAAACCATAACTAATAATTTTAAAAATATCTTTCTCATCCTATTATCCTTTAAACTGTTTAGAATAATTTTATTTATTAATTTATTCTGATTTAGATTAAAACTTTTCTGTTTTAGAATCCTCAGCCCCATAATGGTTGGAAGGGTATTCTTGATGCTACTGAAGAAGCTCCACTTTGCATTCAGAAATATGTATTTGTCCCTGAGCTAAGAAACACAACCTTAGGTCAAGAGGATTGCTTATTCCTCAATATTTATACACCCACTGTACGTAACAAATGAGATAAATCGTAACATAGTTCAAAATTATGTTTTAATCAATATGAATATTATAATAATTCATTGTACATATTTATGGGTTTATATTTATACAGGGGGGGGGGGGGGGTTAAATATTATATTATTAAATACTACATTTTTATTATCTCTCTTACTTTAATTGTAGGTAGATCCAAATAAACATCTTCCTGTATTAGTATACATACATGGCGGAGGATTCAGATGTGGTATGCCAGGCCCAAAAGAAGCTCCTTCATTTTTCATGGATGAAGATGTGGTTCTTGTCACAGTTCATTATCGTGTTGGAACACTTGGTAAATATATTGTTTACTTGTGAAAGCATGTTGCCTCGTAGGCAGTATAATTTACAACTATCCATCTCCAATAATCCAGCGTTACTTCTGATAGAATGTGTAGTGTAATATATTCCTTTAGAATAATTTTAAATTTGATTTATAAAACATATTATTTGAAAACAATAATTAATTTATTTACTGAATCTAAAGAAAATTAAAGAATTAATTTAGTTATCTTATGTCATATTTTTGGGTTCCATTAGACTTTGAAAATTTAATATTATTGTTTTAGGATTTTTATCAACTGAAGATCGTCTAATTCCTGGAAATTTTGGGTTGAAAGATCAAGCAATGGCACTGAAGTGGTTAAGTGAAAATATTTATGAGTATGGAGGAAATCCCGATTCGATGATAGTTTTCGGAGAAAGCGCAGGAGGTGCTAGTACACATTATCTCATTACATCTCCATTGTCAAGAGGTATTTATATTATTATTTGGAGGCTATTTTAAATTAACTGCTTGGATTAAGATATCTTTAATATTTTTTTTTAATATAACAGGTATTTTTTGACACTTAAGTTTTTGTTTTGTCAATCCAAGAATAGAAGGATTTCTCTGTTAAAACATATTAAAACACTGGTTTTATTTACATTATACATTTATTCCTATTAGGTAAAATTATTTAAAATTGTATACTGCTTTCAATAAGGTTGATTGCTAAACAAAGTCTTATTTAGCAAGCTTGTTTAAAATAAATATTAATGTAGTGAATATAAATGTTTCTCTGTTAATCTTTGAAAGTCAATTGGCATGACATCTTCCAGTGTTAAACCTCTTTATATGTTTTTAACCCTTTTAGTGCCAATAGTAAATACAGCAAATGGTAAGCATGTCATGGTCATTTTACACTTTTCTCCAATGTACAAGTGATGAAAAGGCTTATAAACCCTATTCTTATCACTACATGTACAACTTATTATTAATGAAAGGCTTGCAGCTTTATTAAATTATATTTGAAACTTTAATCCTGAATTTTTAAATTGAGTTTTTCCATATTCCTAATTCTGGGAGTGAGGCTGCTCAGTGATTAGGCACTGAAGGGCTATGCTTGAGCTTCTGGGTTCAAATCTGTCAATTATTCTGCCACGAATCGTCAGTGGTGCTAATAAACCCTCCTCTGGGAGTGTTTATTACTGTTGAGTAATACTGAGTGTATTACTCAGTCTCTATAAAGTGGGTACTCTTAACTGTAAAATTAAGAGGGGAAAACCTGGCTTGAAAACATTTAAATCATCTTCCTAGTTACCAAGAAAAAGTACTTTCTTAAGGTTGATCCACGACCATCAGAACAGAATAAAAAGTTCCTGCCATGGTGGAACTCTAACCAAGGACCTGGAGCTGAGGTGCTAACTCATTGAACTACCTACTCTACTTTGGGATTAATAATAATAATAATAAAGGCTTAACGAACCCGAAGGTTCGATGCCGACACCACCACAATTATATTTACTGGGTAAAGTTCACTCAGTTCTACGTTGTGTAAGCCTCTAAATTCTCCGGTTATTTCAACCCCCTTCCGTCCAAATATTCTAGGCAGTACTTTATTTTCAAAAACTCTAAGCCGTTGCTCATCCCTCAATGTCAGCGTCTAAGTTTCGCATCCGTAAACGACCTTTGGAAGAATAATAGTTTTGTAAATCCTAATTTTTAAGTTTTGGGACAGAAGGCGGGAGCTAAGCAATTTCGCGACTGAAAAGTAGCAAGCATTACCGGCTTTTAATCTAGCCTTAATTTCCTCATCGATTTCGTTTTTTCTAGTTACCATCGCCCCTGAATATCTAAATTCCTTTACGTGTTCAAACGTATTCCCCCTACATTGATATCAGCGAAATCCTCACCACTTCTAAGACTAACCATATATTTCGTCTTATCCGTATTAATTTCCAGTCCAAGTTCTTGTCCGGCTTTCATCATCGTTTTTGTGTTCATTTCTATGGTTTCCACGTCCTCCCCAAGCAATACCAAATCATCGGCATATCGGAGCATGGGTATATTCCCTCCCAAATTCAAACCCTCTCTGGTATGTGTCACCTCCCTAATGGCATATTCCCGCGCTAAATTAAATAAAGCAGGTGAGAGAGAATCTCCTTGTTTCAAACCAGAGCGGACCTCGAACTTCTCAGAAAAATGATTAACGATTCTAACTTTATTGAACGTTTCAGTCATACACATTTATACTAAGTTTACTCATTTTTTTGGTATTCCCTGCTCGACCAGAATGTTATACAACTTTTGGCGGTTAATAGAGTCATTTGAAATCGATAAAAAGCTCATTTAAGATTCCGTTATATTCTAATTTTTTCTCTAATATTAGGCGAAGAGAGAATATTTGGTCTATCGGTTTTGCCTGAAACCACATTGGTATTCTCCGATAATTTCCTCGGCGTATTCAGTGATTCGACTAGTTAGGATTAACGTAAATATTTTAAAGCAAACCGGAAGGAGTGAGATTCCGCAATAGTTATTGCAATCCGTTTTTGATCCCTTTTTGTGAATCGGAATGAGAATAGACTCTTTCCACTCTTCGGGTATCTTTTCTTGTTCCCAGATCTTTTTAACCAAAAGAAGTATTTTTGAAATCCCAGCTTCCCCGCATGCCTTGATTAGTTCGCTAGGGATATTGTCTGTTCCCGCTGTTTTATGCGATTTTAATTTTCCAATGGCTATTTCAACCTCCTCTTTACTCTGTTCTACTACTAACGGTTCAGCACTCTGGTATTCCGATGAAGAAGATCGATTATTATTTTCCGTATTTAAAATACTATCGAAATAATCCTTGAACTGTCTTAAGATGTCTACCGGATCGGCCAAGATATTGTTATTTTCATCCCTAATTCCAGTTGTAACCGGGCCCGACCGTTTACGAATTCTGTTTATGCTTTCGTACATGGCTTTAACGTTATTCTCGATTTCGGTATCTTTTCTCTTTCTCTATCTTTCTCTCTTCGGGTATCTTTTCTTGTTCCCAGATCTTTTTAACCAAAAGAAGTATTTTTGAAATCCCAGCTTCCCCGCATGCCTTGATTAGTTCGCTAGGGATATTGTCTGTTCCCGCTGTTTTATGCGATTTTAATTTTCCAATGGCTATTTCAACCTCCTCTTTACTCTGTTCTACTACTAACGGTTCAGCACTCTGGTATTCCGATGAAGAAGATCGATTATTATTTTCCGTATTTAAAATACTATCGAAATAATCCTTGAACTGTCTTAAGATGTCTACCGGATCGGCCAAGATATTGTTATTTTCATCCCTAATTCCAGTTGTAACCGGGCCCGACCGTTTACGAATTCTGTTTATGCTTTCGTACATGGCTTTAACGTTATTCTCGATTTTGTTTCTTTCGATCGATTATTTTATTTTTGAGATATTCTCGCTTTTTAAATTTTAGCAGTTTAGTAGTTTATTTTCTTGATGTTCGAAAGTTAGCAAGATTGATTTCGTTAGGAATATTTAACGCTTCTAATTTAGCAGCTTTTCTTTTGTCGCACATCTCAATACATTCATCATCGAACCAAGGTTTATTTTTATTTTCCCTTTTTCCAAGACACGAGTTGCCGACCTCTTTAATACTATCCCTGATACCTTCCCACAACTTATCAATGTCTTCGTTATCCTCGTCAGAGGATTCCAACGCCTCAAACCTATTTTTGACTTCCAGTTCGAATTGTTTTCTAACCGTCGGAATTTTTAACTTCTCCACGTTATAATTATCATAATTAAAACCAGCCTCATTTTTCCTTTGTATTATAAGTCTCTGGCGAATTTTCGCGATTACTAGTTCATGATCCGACCCGCATTATGCCTCACGATCTGATCGAATATTAATTACGCTATTTTGCCACCTACGTTGAACCAAGACGTGATCAATTTGATTGCGGGTTTGCGAATCCGGTGACGTCCAAGTATCTTTATGTTTAAACGTAAAGGTATACATAAATATACTTAAACTTAACTTACTTAATGTACTTACTTAATGTAAAGATATACATGAATATACTTAAACTTACTTAATGTAAAGATATATACAGTAAGATACATAATAGTAACTAAAACTTACATAACTACAACTACAACTTACAACTAACATAACTACAACTTACTTAATGTAAAGATATACATAAATATACTTAAACTTACTTTAAACTTTTGATTATTAGGTTTTTCGAGGTGGCAAAATTTATTAGTCGTATTCCGTTATCATTCCTCGCGCGGGTCTCATTACCGCGTATGGGGAGCGTCCCACGGGTGGCGGATGTGGGGATGGTCGGTGGAAATTCCTAGGAAGTTCCTCCCGGCTAAGTCCGTAGGACTCGCTGACCAACAATGAGAGCGGCCCCCCAGGCTTGCTGGAGGGTGTGACGTAGGTTTGAACGCCCTACTCACATTTTATTAGTTCACCCAAACACCACAAAAAAGTCATGGATCTCCCTAAAGTAAAACGCTCATTATCCGGAGGTAAACTAGTCCCCCGTTCGGGTCTCCGGGTGGGGACTGCTTTAGGGGATTCATGCCGCAAGTTGAAAAATATAGATCTAAGCATAGGGACGTGGAACGTAAGAAGTTTAAATACAGCGGGTGGGTTAAAATCGGTCGTGAATGAGGTAATAGGGTATAGATTAGATATAGTGGCGCTGCAAGAGGTCCGCTGGCCAGGGGAGGGTTCGTTGAGGGAAGGGAAGTACACTTTGTGGTACGGTGGGAGCGGAAACTATTGTTTAGGCACCGGATTTCTGATTAGAAATAGGTTACTTTCCGCGTTGAAGGACGTTCGATTTTACGGAGATAGGTTATCGGTAGCTATATTTCAGGGTCGGTGGTTTAAAATCGCGTTGATCAATATACACGCACCTACTGAAGATAGTGACGATGAAGTTAAATGTGAATTCTATGAAAAACTTGAATCGATTTATGACAAACTACCGCGAAGCTACATAAAAATTATTCTGGGAGACGCAAATGCAAAGGTAGGGAGGGAACAAGTATATTATCCTACGATCGGTAGAGAAAGTTTACATGAATATAGTAATGAAAACGGAATACGACTAATAAATTTTGCCACCTCGAAAAACCTAATAATCAAAAGTACTACGTTTAAACATAAAGATATACATTAAGTAAGTACATTAAGTAAGTTAAGTTTAAGTATATTTATGTATACCTTTACCTTTAAACATAAATATACTTGGACGTCTCCGGATTCGCAAACCCGTAATCAAATTGATCACGTCTTGGTTCAACGTAGGTGGCAAAATAGCTTAATTAATATTCGATCATATCGTGGGGCCGAATGCGGGTCGGATCATGAACTAGTAATCGCGAAAATTCGCCAGAGACTTATAATACAGAGGAAAAATGAGGCTGGTTTTAATTATGATAATTATAATTTGGAGAAGTTAAAAATTCCGACGGTTAGAAAACAATTCGAACTGGAAGTCAAAAATAGGTTTGAGGCGTTGGAATCGTCTGACGAGGATTACGAAGACATTGATAAGTTGTGGGAAGGTATCAGGGATAGTATAAAAGAGGTCGGTAACTCGTGTCTTGGAAAAAGGGAAAATAAAAATAAACCTTGGTTCGATGATGAATGTATTAACATGTGCGACAAAAGAAAAGCTGCTAAATTAGAAGCGTTAAATATTCCTAACGAAATCAATCTTGCTAACTTTCGAGCATCAAGAATAGAAACAACTAAACTACTAAAATTTAAAAAGCGAGAATATCTCAAAAATAAAATAATAGCGATCGAAAGTAACAAAATCGAGAATAACGTTAAAGCCATGTACGAAGGCATAAACAGAATTCGTAAACGGTCGGGCCCGGTTACAACTGGAATTAGGGATGAAAATAACAATATCTTGGCCGATCCGGTGGACATCTTAAGACGGTTCAAGGATTATTTCGATAGTATTTTAAATACGGAAAATAATAATCTATCTTCCTCTTCGGAATACCAGAGTGCTGAACCGTTAATAGTAGAACCGAGTAAAGAGGAGGTTGAAATAGCCATTGGAAAATTAAAATCTCATAAAGCAGCGGGAACAGATAATGTCCCTAGCGAACTAATCAAGGCATGCGGGGAAGCTGGGATATCAAAAATATTTCTTTTGGTTAAAAAGATCTGGGAACAAGAAAAGATACCCGAAGAGTGGAAAGAGTCTATTCTCATTCCGATTCACAAAAAGGGATCAAAAACGGATTGCAATAACTATCGTGGAATCTCACTCCTTCCGGTTTGCTATAAAATATTTACGTTAATCCTAACTAGTCGAATCACTGAATACGCCGAGGAAATTATCGGAGAATATCAATGTGGTTTCAGGCAAAACCGATCAACCGTAGACCAAATATTCTCTCTTCGCCAAATATTAGAGAAAAAATTAGAATATAACGGTATCGTACATCAGCTTTTTATCGATTTCAAAAAGGCATATGACTCTATTAACCGCCAAAAGTTGTATAACATTCTGGTCGAGCAGGGAATACCAAAAAAATTAGTAAACTTAGTAAAAATGTGTATGACTGAAACGTTCAATAAAGTTAGAATCGGTAATTATTTTTCTGAGAAGTTCGAGGTCCGCTCTGGTTTGAAACAAGGAGATTCTCTCTCACCTGTTTTATTTAATTTAGCGCTGGAATATGCCATTAGGGAGGTGACACGTACCGGAAAGGGTTTGAATTTGGGAGGGAATATACCCGTGCTCGGATATGCCGATGATTTGGTATTGCTTGGGGAGGACGTGGAAACCATAGAAATGAACACAAAAACGTTGATGAAAGCCGGACAAGAACTTGGACTGGAAATGAATACGGATAAGACAAAATATATGGTTAGTCGTAGAAGTGGTGAGGATTTCGCTGATATCAGTGTAGGGGGGAATACGTTTGAACAGGTAGAGAAATTTAGATATTTAGGGGCGATGGTAACTAGAAAAAACGAAATCGATGAGGAAATTAAGGCTAGATTAAAAGCCGGTAATGCTTGCTACTTTTCAGTCGCGAAATTGCTTAGCTCCCGCCTTCTGTCCCAAAACTTAAAAATTAGGATTTACAAAACTATTATTCTTCCAACGGTCGTTTACGGATGCGAAACTTGGCCGCTGACATTGAGGGATGAGCAACGGCTTAGAGTTTTTGAAAATAAAGTACTGCGTAGAATATTTGGACCGAAGAGGGATGAAATAACGGGAGAATTTAGACGCTTACACAACGCCGAACTGAGTGAACTTTATCCAGTAAATATAATTGACGTGATTGCAGCAAGACGAATAAAATGGGCGTGTAAAATTGCAAAACTTGGCTGTGAACGTATTCCGAAAAGATTAATAAGCGCGGTGCCGAATGGGAAACGTCCGAGGGGCAGGCCGAGACGGAGGTGGGAGGATTGCGTTAGGGCGGATCTATCGAAGTTGGGTCTGGAAGACGTCCGATGGATGGAGGCGTGCAGGGAGCGAGTGGTGGTGTCGGCATCGAACCTTCGGGTTCGTTAAGCCTTTATTATTATTATTATTATTATTATTCCGTTATCATTACTATATTCATGTAAACTTTCTCTACCGATCGTAGGATAATATACTTGTTCCCTCCCTACCTTTGCATTTGCGTCTCCCAGAATAATTTTTATGTAGCTTCGCGGTAGTTTGTCATAAATCGATTCAAGTTTTTCATAAAATTCACATTTAACTTCATCGTCACTATCTTCAGTAGGTGCGTGTATATTGATCAACGCGATTTTAAACCACCGACCCTGAAATATAGCTACCTATAACCTATCTCCGTAAAATCGAATGTCCTTCAACGCGGAAAGTAACCTATTTCTAATCAGAAATCCGGTGCCTAAACAATAGTTTCCGCTCCACCGTACCACAAAGTGTACTTCCCTTCCCTTAACGAGCCCTCCCCTGGCCAGCGGACCTCTTGCAGTGCCACGATATCTAATCTATACCCTATTACCTCATTCGCGACCGATTTTAACCCACCCGCTGTATTTACATTTGGGATTAATAAAGTTATAACCTATAAAAATACTTACAAATTTAAAGTTCCCGATTTATATAAGTAGCTTTATTTAAAGACAAACTTAATTTTTTTATTAGATAAAACTTTTAAACCTTAAAAATTGTATATATATTTTTAATGGCACTATTTGCCTAGTAATATCTATAACCATCTATTACTTACCTGTTAAAGATCAATATTTTTTCTTATTTTACCTTATACTTATAAAAAAATATATATATTTATACACTCACACCATCCCTCTATATTCCAGACCTTGTGAAGGGAGCCATCTCACAAAGTGGGGTTGTTGATGGAGTGTGGGCACTGTCCTATCCTGGCCAAGCAAAAGAATTAGCTGAAAAGGTTGCGAACATTGTTGGATGTAGTTCCAGTCCATTGTTAGAATGTTTCCAGTCAGTTGAAGCAGAAAAGTTAATAGCTGCTGAACTTGAGTTCCTGGTAATAGCATAGTCTTATTAATTATTTTAGCTAATGGAAATACATATTTCCTTAAAGCAACGGTAACAAAATGTATTTGTTGAGATTTCATGCCTACAACTTAATGATGCGGCATGAACCCCTTTTGAAAAAAAATTGAACTATATTGTGGCCATTTATTGGAGGATATTAAAACTACAATAAACTGGGAACATGATGGCCATGGTGTATTGAACATATCAATTGCTCATATTGGGTTAGTAAACTATTTATTATTATCTGTGGCTGGTTGATGATGGTTACGCTATATACAGGAAAATGTGTTACAATAAGTCACTTACAGTGGTCCCAAGCACTCCGTCATGACTGAGAAGTAAGTTATATAAAGAGAAAAGAAAAAAAAAAAGGTCCCTTTTACAGCTCAACTCAATATTAACTCAATACAGCTCAATTGCTTCTTTTTATCTCCCTCCAGCTGAGGTCACCGATGGGGTATTCAAATCTTGACAGTTCCACCACTTAATTTGCCACCTTTGGTGCAACAAGCCATGGGACTATCTTCTTTCTGGGAGCCGAAACAACAGCGATACTTCATAAACGTTGGATCATAAATATAATATACCCTCAGCTGTGCACTCCCCCTTGCCATTATTATTGAGAAGACATTTCTATTGTTGAAAATGCATATTACCCTGATTTATTTGATAGGTAACAGATCCATTAATAATAATTTATTCAATGGTAGATGACCAAAATATTGATTACTAGCTAGGGTGCCCGGCTTCGCTCCGGTAGTTGTGTGGTAGTTTCAATAACAGAAAGACTACAATTAAAGGAAATATAGAACAAAATTAGCAGTTTCTTGAAAGTTTTAACATATTATCAATATTAAAATTCGAGATCTGCAGAGTCCGCCCAAATAAGGAACCCTATATACTTTAAAGGGGGTTGAAAATGGCGAATAAACAATTAATTTTGCTGCAACTTTGTCGAGTCATGCATCGTTTTTGATGGTTTCTGTGATTCTGAATCCTATATTTCTATATTTCTATATTTCCTATATTTCTTTTTATCCTGAACTATGAGGGGTGATAAAATCTTATTGAAAAAATGCTGTAATTGGAGTTAGTCATTTTATCAACTGGAATGCTCATCATACATAGTAATAAAACCATTTTTCATAATTGCATACAATAAGAACACTTCAAACTTTTTATTTTCGATTTATAATCAGTCAATTCAGCTCTTCTTTTTTGCTTTATGTCTGTTTATTTCGCTCACTGTACTACTAAAAAATGTTCAGTCATATTGCATTAAATTTACTTAAGTAGATGTTATATATTGATTAAATATAATGTGTAAATCAATTAACCTTCTTATGAGAAAATTAATTTTGTAAGGTATCCAGTCGGTTTTCTAATTGATTGCAGATATGTAAAATCATTATTTTATTTAGAAAGAAATGGTGAAACTATTTTAAAAGTAATTTAAAAAGAACAGCTGAAAAAATATTTAACCTTTACAAACTGAACGGAATGAATGAACAATAAACATTGAGGTAAACGCACCCTAGCGCTTCCTGGTAGCCTGGAGCTCGAACTACATTTTTCATTCATAACCTCGTATCTCAATCTCAGAGAGGCTAATTAAATGGTGCGAGAGTCTTAAAGTTCCAGTCCTTTTCTCTTCAATTTTACACCCTTAAGAGAAAAACAGAAACCTTCTTCTCCGTTATGGGTTTTATAGCAACACGCTGACATAACTCTCTTAAACGTGCGTTGAGTCGTTTTTGAGCCTTTTCGGCACGCACATTGTACACTTTGCTTTATAATATATATTGATTATTAATAGTTAACTCATCTCCTACTCATTCATTTTCACATGAATAAATGCCAATGTTGAATGGATTATCCATTTTTGTTCAAAGTACAGATGTTTTACCAATTTTTTTTTTTGTAAATATTTTTCAGGTATTTAACTACAAAATGTATTTTTTAAAATGGGTTTATCTTAATAGCTCTTTAGAGAATATTACCTAAGAATTGCAATGCATATATATATATTACATCATCTTTGAAATAAATGATTTTTTTTTTCACAAACATATAATACACATGATGTGTAATGGTTTTTAAGGAATGGGACTTTGATCCATCAGTAATCTTTCGACCTGTTGTGGAGGAAGAAAATGAAGGAGCTTTCATTACCGAAGATCCCCGGAAAATAAAAGTATCTCATCCATGGATTACTGGCATTACAAATGGAGAAGGACTCTTTAAAACTTCTTGTAAATAATTTTTAGTTCCCATGAAATTATTTTTACAATGTTTACCTATTAATAATTTTTCTTTTATATTAACAATTGAATTAAATTAGATTTTTATTGATATTGGCGTTTTATCTTATTATATTTATGAATGATTGCTATTAAAGCTCTGCTTACTCTGGTTGAGGTAGGAAGCTTTTGCAGTTTTATATTCTAATATAAACTATTTATTTTATAGCTCTTGCTAATCAAGATGGATCAGTTGTGGATTACTTCGTAAAAAATATAGATAAATTGTTACCGACGGTTATGCTTCTAAATCCCAATTCTCCTGGGTTAGATAAGATGGTTTCTATGGTTAAAGAAAAGTATTTCAGAAATCTCAGTGAAAGAAAGCAAGTTTTAGAGCAACTGGAATTGGTTAGTTCATCCATATTCTAAATAGACAATAATAAATTTAAAAATTTTCATTTTATTTTTTTCTCTACCTTTTCTTAGTCATGTCATCCATAGAGGTGTTTATTATTCTGTACACATAACCAGCCTACGCCACCCATGGTGGGAAGGTCAAAAGTCATTCTATGGGTTTGCCACAAAACTTATTTTAACCTGCCCAGTTCAGATTCGAACGACAGTCACTAGAATTGAAAATATTAAAGTAGGCAGTATTCTGCACACTTGAATACCATGGCTCTATTTTTCATTTATTTTTTTCTCTTTCTCTTTGTTTCATCTGAAATAGTTTGACAGCAATTCAGAGCATAGCTCACTTACAAATGACTTCTAACGACAGAATTCCATTCTCCCTTTGCTTTAAAAAATACAATTCTTAATTTTGGAATGGAATAATATAATACAAATCAAAGCATCATAAAATATGCAATGAAATAGATTAGAAAAACATTTCTTTAGCTATTTTGTTGATTGTCCATGAGTGAGTATTAATACTCAAAAATAGACTCACGGTTTGTCGTTTAAAATCAATTTTTAATAGCGGTTCACTAACATTTAATTATTTTTATTTTTTATTATTTAATTTTTTTTTTTTTTTTTTTTTTTTTTAGTTTTACAAGGATCTATTCTTCGTATATCCAATGGTACAAGCCCTTCAGAGGCACACTGGACCGAAATATGCCTACTTGCTGAGTCACAGGGCTGAAAACAGTTTAGCTGATAGAGTGGGGAACATAAAATTAGATTCTCCAAGTAATTATTTTTATTTTTCAACAGCGCATATGAAGTATTCTTAACTTTTTTTTTTTTTTTTATGCATGCTCCTCAACAAAATTTTATAATTCGAATAAGTCATTGTGAATTAAGTAATAGTTGATTTAAAAGAGAACCTATAAGCTTTAATTTGATGTTGAATTTAATAAAAAAAATTTTGGGGGGGGGGGGGAATTATCTATGGTTAAATTAAAAATAATAAATGAAGAGTTTGTGAACATATTCGAATTTCTGTATACTAAACTTCAATGCCTTAAAAATCTATTTTTCTAACACTTTAGGAATGTTGACTTTTTACTTTTTATTATAAATTCATTGTATAAATTTACATTTCACTAGGTAAATTTATCAAATGCTAATAATAAACTTATGAAAAAGCAAAAAATATAATTGTCAAAATAAGAACCGGTAACCATTAAATAAGAAAAATAAATTCTGAAGTTTGATAACATTTTTTATGTGACATTAACCTGAATAAAATTTTTAATTACTTCTTTAAACCATTGAGATAATTGAAAATCATAGTTTTAAAATGATCTAATATTGCTATCTTTCTGAATATTGATTTTATATTCCTTGCAACTTTTTTTTACTTTCACTTACCTATATATGAAATATATAGTAAGTGGAAGTATTGCGATCGTGAAAATTTTCGACTTCCGGTTTTCAACGGAAATACACGTTTTGGGGTCCCCTGAGTCGAAATGACCAAGTCCCGCGAAATGGTCTGTGTGTGTGTCTGTGTGTGTGTATGTGAACAGACTAGCTCAAAAACTATAAGCCGTGCGATCCTGAAATTGGGTATTTAGTGTAGGTATATGCCCGCGATGTGACAGCATAAATTTCATCAAAATTACTTAAAGGGAGGGGGTACTTTACTTAATAACTTTTTAGGTTTTTTTCGATTTTCTCAAAAACGGCTCTAACGATTTTGATTAAACTGAGTATTTCATCTATTTATAGGCCCGAGATATGACTGTGAAAATTTCATCAAAATTGATTAACCGGAGGGGGGACTTTACTTAATAAATTTTGTAACATTTTCACGTGTTTTTTTGATTTTCTCAAAAACGGCTCTAACTATTTTGATTAAACTTAGTATTTGATGTATGTATATGCCAAATATGTGATAGCCAACATTTCATCAAAATTGATCAACCGAAGGGGGGACTTTACTTAATAAATTTTGTATCATTTTCACGGGGTTTTTTATTTACTCAAAAACGGCTTTAACGATTAATAAAAATAAGATATGAATGTAGAAAAATGTGTGACTTTGGGAAATGATATTTAACAAAACACGTCAATTTCTTATCTAAGTAAGTTGGTAAGTGAAAGTTGTGTGTTGCGCGCACGCACCAGATTTTTTTTTTATAAAGTAAAGATTCTTGTTTAAATAAACCAGACTTCTGTTCATTTACTTAGTGTTGTATTTAAAAATGTAGTCCTCTATTCTATTTTTGTAAATTAATATGTTTTTTAATGATATAAAACATAAATTCAACTTGTTTTCTCTTTATAATATATAAAAAAAACTCATTTTATTATTTCAGAGGCTTCTCATACAGATGAGCTGTTAAGTCTTTTCGACTGGTCTGGTATTTTTACTGAGAGTAAAGGGAGACCTGAGGACAGAAAAATATCTGAACTTATGATAAAAATTTGGGTTAATTTTGGCAAGAGCCGGTAAGTTTATTCTTTGTTTATATATTTTAATACATAAGTTGTGTATTGTTGGGATTTTTCAAAAGGGGGATAGGGGAATCTGATTGGGAAGAACTTATGTTAGATTTAAGTTAGAATAACAAATTAGTTAAGTTAATAAGTTAGTGAATCCATTGGTCCCATGTCAATTTCAACGGCATGCTTAACTTGTTCCACTATCCTCTATCAAGGCGTATTCCAGAAGCTGACATGACAGCTGGATAATAGAATGCTTTGGATAATAGAACCAATAAATATTCACGGGGTTCTATGGTAAAAACACAGTTTCTATTAGTATGTTGATCCATTTAGACATTTACTAGTCAACAGATATTTGTCAATTACAATAAATAAAGCTGATGGTGAACTGCAGTAAAAATTCCTGCCTACTGATTTTGTATACTTCATTTTTTTTACAAAGTTAACGGTTGACATAATGTAGACATAAGTGATGTTTTATTGCTAATAATTTTTATTTTATTCCAATTGGCTCTTGATCTAGAAACAAATACTTGATGGTAAAATGAATTATTAATAATTACAACTGATGAATTTATGAGGGGTACCCAAAACCATCTTGAATAGCATTGCTCTGTAAGCTTGTTTAGTAATTGTGGAGTTTGTATAGTATGCTTTTCCACCGCTAGGCTTGTATAGTGTAGTGATGACAAAGACTGGTATTTTACAATAACAGATACTACCAAACCTGTTTCAAAGAAATACCTGCAACTAATACCATTTATCCTTTCTCCTCTAGATACTCATTTACCGATAGTTCACAGCTTTGTAGGGAATATTTGTTTTTATAAATAAGAATAAGAATTTATTATTAAATTATTTTTATATGAATATGAAAAAAATTGTTCACACGAAAGTAATAGTAAACGCGAGTACAATTTTTCCTATAAACAACAATATATTCACCGTAAAATCTGAGAATAAAAATAATATTACGTTAAACTATGTACATAAGGATTTAATCGCAAATAAGCATTTTAATATTAAAAAAAATTAGACAATAAAGTTTCTGAAGAAGAAACTAGAGCCGAAGATTCAACCCCCCCCCCCCACCAGTTCCGGGTCACATGAATTTTCATTAATGGCTTCTTTTGATCATAAGGTTTCTTCAAGGCAATCAAAAGGGACAACCAGCTCCCGTGCAATCATGGAAGTCCAAAGATATCTGGAGGAACCAGAACAAAATAGAAAAGGCGACCCTATGAAATGGTGTGCCGAATAAAAACTATTCTATAAATTATCCTTCCTTAGTGAATAGCAAATATAAAACTGTGTCTATGTAAGAGAATATTTTCTAAGTCGGGATATATAATTTCCGAACGCCGATCTCAATTAGACGGCGAGAAAGTAAACCATGTTTTATTTTTAAATGCCAATGCTGAATTTTTTCAGTAAAAGGCATTGCAACTATAATTGGTAAATTATTGTCAATTTTACTGCCTTAATTTTAATACTTAATCCTGGTTTCTCAAGATTATACATGTTTTTCCAAAAGAAGTTGTTTTTTATCACACATAAACCATTTAATCCAAAAATCTTGATAAGTGAATGAATACAATTTTTGCACCTTTCATAAAACACATTAACGATTACCAATCTTGTAATGAATAATCAGTGGATTTTACAAACAAAAATAACCTTAAAATGTTATGTTATTACAATAATTCAAAACAAATGAAAGTATATTTTTATAAAAGTATTTGAGTTTATTTAATAATAATAATAATAATGAAGGAGTAAGTAAGAATACGTCCAATGGAATTCAGTTCAACTGTCAATGTTATTGGAAAGTTATTGTTATTAACGAGGGTGAAAATAATTAGTAATCAAATATTATCTGGTAAAGAGATGGGAAACATCTGAATAAAAAGAAATACTCTGATTTCTACCGTTAGCGGATCCAGGGGAAGGGATTGTTTTGTTATTTACCGACGGCATTTAAATTTACTAAATGCAAGCTACTTAAATAAAAATAAAATGCAGATAGAGTAGCATAGCAGTTGTGGGAAAGGAAAATAAAGGTAAAAGAGCATGGCAAGCAGAATCTGCATTGCAAGTGAGACAAAAAAGATTTTAGATACCAGGTAAAAAATGCTCATAGTCGTCCAGCCCTGCCTGGCGGAGATATACAGAACTAGTAAATAAGTACGAAATAACAGGTTTGGTATGAAATAAGAGATGTGAGACAACAGATATTAGATATCAGTCATAAAATACTCATAAACTAGTGTTGTCCCCGCCAGGCGGCTAGCAGTAGGTAGATTAGTCTATATCATTTGGCATTTAAGCTGACCTGTTATTTTTAAAAATCGATAAAAGGGTCAAAGTTGAGTTTGCACATAACTGTTACAAAATAACAGGTCCAGTATTTCCGAACCATCACTAGTAGTGCAACTCATTCCCAGTTCAGTGCTGCATGTGTTATCAACCTGGCTTTTTTTTTAATCTGTAGGGATTGTTTTTGTATTGTTTTTTTTTTTTTTATAATGGCAAGTTTAAGTGAACAACATGCTGATGTGAAATTGAGTTTTTACTCAGTAAGAGTGTTCCTCCAACTGTTTTAATGTTGATTAAAACATACAAAGATGATGCTATTGGAAAAATTCAAATGTATGAGAGATTTGCTCGGTTTCAAAAATGGTGTCATATCAATTGATGAATTCATACTGGACGTTCATCAATACCACAAATTAGTGAAAATATTGAAAAATTCAAGAGCTTGTGCTCACTGACTGCTGACAGGAAGTTTAAAGAAGACCGGGCAATAGTGTTTGGCACAAAATACCCAATTTATGGCAGACAGGAGACTGGTTCTTTCTCCACAGCAATAAACCTGCATATCGAGCCATGTCCGTTAACCAGTTTTTGGCTAAAAATTCCATGGTTTTGCTGTCCCAAAATCCTCACTGCCCTGAGAGACTTATCCTTATTTCCACACATTAAAGCATACCAATTTGACAACATTGAACAGGTTAAGACAAAAAAAAAATGAGTTAGGTGCTTTCAGCTGTTTCTAAAAATGACTGCAAGAAGTAGCTCCTTCATTAACACAGAATATTTTTGACAGACTGCAAAATCTGATGATTTAGTATAATTACAAGACAGATTCTTGTTGTTATTATAGTAACCCTTTGTATCATTATAAATATTTGAACCTAAATTTTAGAAGCAGCCTTTACTTAATTACTTTTAGATTGTTCTATTTATGAACCTAAATTCACAGGAATCCTACGCTGGAAGGTACTCCTGTTAAATGGAACCACTATTCAGGAAATAATTTACTTCATATCCAAACGGGAGAAACAAAAATGGAAAACATCCCAATGGATGAAGTAGTAGATTTCTGGACGAGAGCGTTTGATGTCCTGGAATCAAGACATGGAGCAGTAAAAGAAGAATTATAATTTTTAATAAATTGCACTATGTTTATAATTGTAATTTAAGTTGGTTAAATTATAATTATAGGGTGGTAAACCTACCTTTGAGGAATAAGAACCATTGGTGATTGATTTTAATTTTGGTGATTGATTTATTATCAGGCTCCATAATCTGTTCCACTTAACCAATATTATTTTTTTATTGGTGTTGGATTTATTACTTACAAAAGTAATAAAAAGTATCATGTTTTTGATCTCTTGTGATATTACTAGTTAATTGTATCAATCTTAAAATATTTAGATTTATCTAGATATGTTTAAAATTTCATATCTTGTTACATGTTTTATGTATGTGATTTATATTTTGGAATGTAAGTTTGTATTTTCAAACACTTTCATGTGTTTACATTATTCAGCATGTAATAATGCTTAGAAAAAATTTAACTAAATTCTATGAAATTAAAAATTATACCACATATCCTTCATAAAAGTGATGCTCAATGTTTTGTGGTTAAAAATTGTTCATATCGTCAGTAAAAATGTGAAATAGCTTACTTTCAAAATACTTACCTTTCAAGTTTAATAAATTTATTTTTTATATATTGAGTTTTTTTTTTTCTTAATTGTTAAGAACTAGCAATTAGTATGCTAACGAGTTAAAAGAGTTAACAAATGATTATACTATACTATATCACTGGTGTTTGGTCAAAAGGGGTTTAGTCATCGAATGTGAAGATTAAACGATTTACCGAGCTATTGAAAATCATTATAAATTCTTTCTTTATTCCAGAATAATAAATGAAACTATATTCCTTTAACAGAGACTGTAATAAATTATGAATTACGAATAAATTATAGTCAATTATTTATTTTAAGAAGATGAGGCAAAAACAAATTTTTATGACTTGAGCCCTTTTGCCCAAACATGTATGCTTTAAGCCAACAATCTGCTCTTCTGATATTATAATTTTATTATACATTAGACTCGTAACTATTAGATGTGCCAAGTTAAGTCCTTACCCCATGCTGAAATTTTCCATTTAAAGGCAGGTCTCAAAGTAAGATAAAAGTCTGAAAAATAATTTCAGTAAATGAAAAAACTGAAGAACATGACCTTTTTAT
Organism: Aelia acuminata; assembly: GCA_911387785.2. NCBI lineage: Eukaryota > Metazoa > Arthropoda > Insecta > Hemiptera > Pentatomidae > Aelia > Aelia acuminata. Next base: position 36,548,546 of record OU426979.1, on the reverse strand, counting down.
ACATTATATATGATATATAAATATATTTAAGTTATCAAGTGTTATATTGTTTAAAAACTGAAGCTTCATACTATCGCACAAGTGTAGTGTATATGGTGGAATAAACTGGAATCTGACATATTGTTTAAGAGTAATCTTGCATATGTGTCCAAGTGATAAAAATAAAAATTAATTTTATTATTGATTCCTGGTTTTGAGAAAACTATGATTGTAGATATATTTTCGGTGAAAGGATTTACAATGGTTAGGAGTATTTTTATGCATTAAATTTTCATCTTTTTCTATTAACATACAAAACCAATCAATCAAAATTTCTTTATTTTGTAAGAATTACAATTAGAGGGTTATGGTGGCCCAGGTATATAGAAAAAATAAAATAATAATAAATAAGTCATCTTTTTTTTTTCTTCTTAATTTAAAATAGAGATTACCTTTTAACAATATTTAGAATTCAAAGCATGGATATTTCAATTTCTGGGACATGGTTCTGGTACTACTTCCCTTAGGTCACTCCTGCTTGGCAATTGGACATCACCAAATATTGACATGTCCAATGTATTTTGGACATGTCCAAAAGACATTGCTTTTGGAGGAAAAATCTGGAATATTCATAATTTTTAATAATGTCTATAAAAATAAAAAGGAGGGGGAATAAAGTGAATTTAAATTGGATTTTGATAAAAGTATAAATGCAACATTCTATCCAGGAATTATAAACCACTTATAAATAATTAAATTCCATGTGGTTGTGACTTAGCTCCTGAGATGTTCTTTAAATAGTTTACAAGTTAAATACAGGAATAATGTAATGTAGTTAGTTATCAGCGCCAACATTATCTGTTTTAAACTAATTATTTGTTTTTACCTATTTCCTTTTATAACCTGGGGGTACAGAAGGGTGGGGGAGTCTGCCCCCACCTTCCAATGCTGATTAATTTAAATTGATTGAAGTTTTTGAATTGAAAGTGTTGTGTACCTTTATACTGGTAAGCCAACAAGGGGGGGGGGGCTATTGATTGTATTAAGTTCCTCATTACTGCATCATTGAAATTTTGCAGGTTTAAATTCATTTTTTACTTTTTGTCCAGCCCATTAGCCGATAAATCGCATTTCTTTGATAAAAACCGATAGCTAAATTTTGTTTTTATTAGTTTCTTTGAAACCTGTCAGTGAGAATATGATGGAATCAGCAAATGTGATGGAAAAAAAGTAATTAATGTGACAAGCTTTGTTGGCATGAGGAAGGAGAGGACCCCCCTCTTTCAGGACCTAATTCCTTAATTCAACGAATGGAGCTTCTTTTTATCCGCCTTCAAGGAGGAATGTCAGCAGTGGGCATGTCGATGATGATAAGTCTGTCCGTGTCTGTAATGAAATCTGGATACCTTATTTAAAATCTTATAAAAATTTAAACATTTGCTTTGATATTGAATTAATTACTTTAATGTTAACGTTAATAAAAATCTGATGATTAAAAGAATAAATAAAAATTTTCACATTTATTACATGATAATAATTATACATAATTACATTTTAAAAATAAATAATTATCATACATTAGATTGGCCATTTTTGAACTTTTAAATTTCTTAATGAATATAATTCATCACCTGAAATTTTCAAGTGTTTTATTCTATTTTCAAGTTGAAAAAGTATCTGTTTTAATTTTATTATCGTAGTATAATTGAACTTTAGAGCAAGTTTGTCCAAAAATATCTGATTAAAATGAGATTAAATTTAATAGAAAATAGAAAAGAGGTTCCAATTTTATTATATGTACCGCCGAAGCGAGTACATATACTAAAATATGTAAAAAAAAAAATGTTAAAAAAAAAAAAGAATGAAAAAAGAGGTTGAATGTAAAAAAAAAATTGAAATTGAAAGCATGTAATTTGAAAACATTTTTCGAAACGAAATAAGCATTTCTATTTTATTAATTAAAGTATAAAGATTATATAAACTATGCAATATACACTTATAAAATGTTAAGTATTTAAATGCTGAGTATTTGATCTATTTATATGCCCGAGATATGACTGTAAAAATTTCATCAAAATTGATCAACCTGAGGGGGGACTTTACTTAATACATTTTGTATCATTTTCACTGTTTATTTTTATTTACTCAAAAACGGTTTTAACGATTTTGATCAAACTGGGTATTTGATGTATGTATATGCCAAAGATGCGATAGCCAACATTACATCAAAATTGATCAACCGCAGGGGGGGCTTTACTTAATAAATTTTGTATCATGTTCACGTGTTTTTTTTATTTACTCAAAAAAGGCTTTAACGATTTTTATCAAACTGGGTATTTGATAGATGTATATGTCAAAGATGTGATAGCCAACATTTCATCAAAATTGGTCAAACGGAGTGGGCACTTTATTTCATAATTTTTATTCCAATTTTTACCTTTTTTCGATGATCTCAAAAACGGCTTTAACGATTTCCATCAAATTCGTCATGTTTAATAAAAATTAGGTGTTCTTTAATATCAGGTAAGCTTTATCATTATTAAAATGTTCTGAAGGGTTTTTTTTTTGGGGGGGGCCTATTTTGTTTGTTTGTTTCCTATAAAGTACCTTTGTTTTTGTTTATATGGAGACATTAACTGTCTCTCGTTACGCCTAAAAATAAGAAATGGCTAAATATGAGATATGATAAAAATAAAGAAAACATAAAGAGGAGAAAAAAAGAAAAATATTCAGTCAACTCATAAAACTCCTTGAGCCCAGGCATGCGAAGTACGCCTATAATGACAGACCATTGTTCATAATTAAAGCCGTTCTGTTCATTTGAGAAGTGGCAATTAACAAAACGCATTAATTTCTAATCTAAGTAAGTTGGTAAGTGAAAGTTGTGAGTTGCGCGCAGGCACCAGATTTTTCATGTTGAAGAGTCATGAAGGTCCTAATTTAAAATATTATTACATTGCTACGTTGTAAATTACTATTAAATGTTTAAGTAAAATACATTTTTAATATAAGGACCTAAAAAATGACTAAATATAGCGCTTTTTATACAGTAGCAGAGTTTATTGGTGTCCTCACCAAGAATCCTTGAGGAAATTACGTTGGAAAAATTGACCGTAGCTTCTCTGGAGTGCCCACATGATATCCTGGAGTTTAAAATGGAAATATTTGCAAGATCTAAAGTACATATTAACTTAACTAAAAAGGCAATTTCCTAAGTGATTATTTTTTAAATACGATTAATAAATCAATTATAATAAATATAAGGAAGCAAAAGACGTAAATAACAAAAGTAGGTTACCCAAAGTAACAGCAGTTACTTAGGGTATACGAAGACCCATTACTATAAAAAATATAAACAATAGATATATTTTAAAAATCATAATAAGAAGGTGACTAAACAAAACCGGCTTATGTCACGCCCTTGAGCGTGTTAAGCAAATGGAGTGGGAGGGAACCTTGGGCTATCAGCGAGTTTTAGTCAGCGAGATGAAGTGGGCAGGTTTGGTGCTACTCGTTACAGCCTCCAGTGCTGCTATCGAATTGAAGACAAGGAAAGGAAGTCTCCAGGGTACAGAGGAATCTTCCAGGAACGGCAGGAAGTACTATGCTTTTAGGGGTATACCCTACGCCCAACCACCTGTGGGAAGGCTTAGGCTAAGGGTATGTTTTTAATAAAGGTTTACTGTTTACATCCATTTCCTCAGTTGGTTTATTTATATTCTAAGTTTGGGATGTTATATTTACATGAGGAAAATGCTAAAGGATAGTATAGGATTAAGATTATCTTAATTACAAGATTAAATTTATATATTTTTTTAAAGTTAGGTATATAAATAAAATGTACCTAGTAACTATCTTTTTTTTTTAATTGTCTAGTAAAATTTATTGATAATTCTATATATAGAAAGTAATAGGTCGAGCTTTGTTTTGATTTTGATATTTTAAAACAATAGGCTATATCATATCACTACTTACACATATATACAATGTACCTATATAAAAAATAAAAATAATTGTAAAAGAAAGAAACTTAGTCACTTTCTACTACTGTTTACTCAAAAAGTTGATTTTTCAAGTCCTCTTAAACAAAAATTAAAGATTTAAAGATGATTAACTATTTTCTTAAAAATTCTTCCAAGATGATGAATAGTAAGGAAGTGCAGTCAAAATCTTTTTCTTTATTTTAAAATCCTATGTTTCGATCCAAATAAGTGGATCCTCTTCCATATTTGAGTAAGTATAAGACATCTATGTACAGGGGCGTCACCGCCGGGGGGACAAGAGGGACGCGTCCCCCCCGATATTTTGGAAGGAGGTAACTACTTACACTCTAACTGTGACATAAATTGGTAATTTTTATGAATACCTTTAAAATACATCATTGGAGTAGGAATTAAATGTTCAAACAATTGTTTTAAGGCTCGTTATATCAACTTTTAGCCTCTGGAAGTTTTACCTATCTATTAGAATATTGATTCCCCACCCCCAATAATTTGGTGCTGGTGACCCTCGTGTCCATGTAAGCTGTTAAAAGCATAGTTTTGACTGGAATTCTTCTAACTATAATCCAGCCCGAAAAAATTCCTAGATATGACCACATTAATCAATAATGAGCATATGACAGTTGCTATTAAAATTGAATGTTAGAACTTTAAGGTTTGATTTAAAACTTAAAAGTTTGATTTCTGATACTTACTCCATATTTCATTTTATTTATAGGATTTAGTTCATTTTATACTACTCCAGATCAGTTGTTTACCCTGGAGAGGGATTCCACTCTGTGGACCAACATCCGATGGAGCTCCATCTTATGAATATATATTTTTAAATAATGAAATCATTATGAATAAAAAGCATCCATTACAAAATCATTTCATTCAGATGTGAATATTTACTTACTTTACTTAATTTTGGATTCCACCAACTTACTAAGAGAGCTCTACATAAGTGGAATTTATTTCCGATATTATTTGGATGAATGATTTTGTATTTGATCAAGTTTTCTTAAACATTAAATAACAAAATTTTGGATTGGGATGGTGCATTATTATAGGCAATAAAGCTATTGTTTAGTTAGTAAATAGTGGAATTCTGGGCATCAATTATTAAGAGGTCTCTCAACTTGATACTTAATTCACAGTTTTTAATACGTTACTGCATTTCTGTGTAGATAAACACAGTATTTAAGTAAAACACTTGACATTCAATATTAAGAATGGTTTTAGACCATCTCTTTTAATAGAGAATGTCCATCTCAAGAAATTTTATTTTTGCATTGGTTTATGGGATGGGGTTTTGAAAACGGCTAGCATTATTCGATGAGAGTCTGAAATTTGCATCAAAAAGTTTGCCCAAGCAATAAGCATACATTGTTTTTTTTTTAATCAATGCATTATAATATAAATATAATAATTATAATTATTTTCAAAGGCTTTTTAATATACATACGTTACTGCAATTAAGCAATTAGCAACGGTTGGATCAAGGTTCATTATACATTGTGGGAAATTTAAAAAACACTCATTGTTGAAATATTTTTTAATAATAAGTCCAATACTAAATATACAATGCTTGGCTAAGGCTAAATATACAAAATTTCTACTTAAGACATTTTCTAATTAAGAAATAGTCATGCTTTTGTTTAATATTTACATATATCGTTGTCACCATGCTAAAGTAACGAATGTGCATATGTTTTTAGTTGCACATTCGTTACTTTAGCATGGTGACGACGATATGAGATAAGAAAAAGAAGGTATGCCTTAGAATTGAGCATATAGCTTATTTATTTTTTTAACCAATCCCTGCCATCAATGAACTAATGGGTCATTCAATAATAAATGGCTTAAAATCGGGTTTTGATAAAATAATGTACTTAATTTAGATAAAATACACCAATAACATACTATCTAACATACCAATAAGCCCAATACTGCCCGGTAATTATAATTTATATTTGTAATAAATTATTCTTTTATAAATAAATAAATAGGAAATATTAGGTATTCCTATCAACATTTTGCTATCTTTATCAAAAACCACTTGACACAAAGAAAAATACATAGAAACTTTGCCATAATAATAGAACAAAATTACTTTCTTCGTGAATCTAATCTAAATAAATACTGTCTTTTTTATAAATAACATATTTGTATAACTTATTTATACAAAAGACAATTGGTTGGCTCCAATGAACAAGGAATATTTAAAATTATTGCAATACTCAAAAAACTTTGTACATTTTTTACAATGGGTAACTAATTATACCATCTTGTTCACTCACATCAGTGGTGGATCCAGGGGATGTGAGGACACCAATAAATTATTACTATTTCTGTATAAAAAGGGCTCTCTTTTATCATTTTTTAAACTCCTGAAATGAAAAATGGATTGCATTTAAACATTTAATAGAAATTTACTACTTAAATGTGCACTGATATTTTAAATTAGGTCCTTTATGACGCAAAAAAATAAAAAAGTCTGCCCCCCCTGAGAAAATTTCTGGATCCGCTATTACTCACATAATAAAAAGAAAAGATTATTCTTACATAAAAATTAAGGAAACCAATCAAGGAAAAAATAATTAAACTAATATTAAACAAACTAATACCAATAAAATAAATAAACCAGATACTAGATAAACTAATAAAAAAATAATAATTCCATGTATAAGATTTAATTCAATGAAATATATTTCTGAGAGTCCCAGAAATCTTTTAGAAATTATTTAGGAAAATATGCAACAAAAATCTTTAAATTTTCTATAATGTGATTGAAACGAATCTATGCACGCCAAAAATTATTGGGCTGCACAGTGGTTGAAAGGCGGAAAAAACCTATTTTTTGAAGGTATTGGAATATTCTTTTTCTTTTCATTATTAATCAATAGAATAGTTACCTGACAAATTCCATCAATTTATTCGGAGATATTCTGATTTTAAAACTTGTTAGGACCCTTTGAAAATCGATCATTGAAAAGTTTATTTTTCAACGGAAAATTTATTACACTATTATAATTTTTACAACTCGCATTTTTGTTTCTTAGAGCGATTTTCCTTCATAATCATGAAAAGCGATCTCACATATTACACCAGCATAAAAATGATGCTATTTGGTCCATGTTTTAACCCAGAAATAAAACCCCGAATAAATGCAATAAAATTAAGACAAAAATATTTTTTTGTAATCCATATTTTTCAAGCGCAGCCGAGCGCAGTTTTAAAACCCATTTTTTAAAGAAGAAGATACATTCAAGGAAATATTAAAACATATTCTAGCTGCGTCCAACTGCGTCTGTACATGTGGGGTTTTTGTTTTTATTGAAATACCTATGCTATATCGTGCAGTTTATTCGCTATGGAGCTTGTGCTTCGAATTAGGTTATTACTAATCGTTAAGTAAAACATCATGCCTTACTTACCAGGTCTGTAGCATCATTTATAAAGTAAGTCTGAATCGTTATTAGGTCGATAATAAATAAAATTTTTCACCTACCGTGATTTTAGAATGAATTTGGAAATTATTAATAATAAGTTTATTTACATGACCTCTGATAACTTAAAGGCTTCGGCACTTTTCATTTTGAAGCATCCATTTGTTTTTAGAAGATTGGTATTAAAAAAAGGTTCAGCTATTATTTAGCGTGAATTAGAGCACTGAATTTTCACAGATACAGTTGGATTTAATAAACCTACATTGAACAGTCTATCCCACCATCTCCTATAAAAATTATATTAAAGTCGGATGACCCCAATCTTATATATTAATATGATATACATTTAACAGTTAAGAAATAAAACATAACGACAAAAATAATTGATAGTTCCTATGAATGATTTTTTTTTTTTTTGTTACCTAACTTGAGTGTTTTCATGAAATAAAATGATATTGCAAGTACTATCAAGGATATTAATAGCATAAAACAGCAAAAGTGTTTAAACTAGCCGATCTCGAGTCGAAAATTGGTGTATAATTTTTTTTCTATTTTCCTTACACTTCCGGTTAATCCGAATAGCCGGTTAACCGGGGCTCGAACATACACATTCGTGTCAATCGTGGTAATGCCAATATCAACTTTTTTTTTTTGCGGCTTACAGATCAGGTTTGACAAGGTTTTTTCCGAAAATAGTCGATTTTCAACCACTGTGGGCCGTGACAATGTCCTTGAAAACAATGAATTATCTCCGTTTAAAATGTCGTTACTGTTAATGAAATACCGGCGCACAGTGGGCGAAAATCAGATTTTAGGTGGACAAAATTCATATAAAAAATTATATAAATTGCCCACTAAATATTGTTTATTATGAGTTGGAAGAAGGGAAAATGTAAATATTTACTTTCTTGGATTGTCAACAAGCGCCGGAGAGGATTATGAATACGTCTATAACAACGGGCATATTTTTCACAGTGTTCATTGCAGTGCTGTTCTTGTAATAACCTTGCCATTCTTTTACCAGAAACTTCACTTGATTTTTTAAATTTCATGAGAAATGGATACCAAAGAAACAAGTGAGTATTAATATTTCAATAATCGGGGTCGCTACATGGATATAGTTTTACCTATAATAAATAATATCATGAGATAGAACATTTCCATATTTCAATGGAGAATTACTTACAGAGGGCCAAGGAGTGCCAAGCTAATTATTTCATCATTATTTCACGCAAACCATATATTTTTCTTATTCACATAGTTTTTTTTGCGATATTTTGCGTTTTGAGGAATATTTACTAATTTAGGATGGATTTCAGGTTTCGTGCTCATCGTTCTACGAAAAGAATTTGTAATTGAATGGTTGAAATATGGGTCAAAAGATAGAAATAAATGCCTCTTAATCTACATTTTAAAACTTGGAAATAAGGATGAAGATAAAATAACAAATAGACAAAGAATTAAAGACACCATAAAAGATTATTCTAAAAAAATCAGTGACAGGTGGGAAAAATGTCATCGGAGAGCTCATGTTTTTTTTTAAGGACTTTTCTAAGGAGCGAAGAAGCACCAGAGACCCTTAACAAAGATTCCCGTAGATTTAGAGAGCATAATACAAGGAAATGTTTTAGAGAGGCCGCTAACAAAGATCTTCTTATGATGCTCTTAGTTTCATCGGACCCAACTGTCGCCAGTTTTCGGAAACCTTCGCTTAAAAAAACAACTGTAGAAGTAATTAGCCTATTGAAGTGTAGTTTACCGTATGATAAACTTCAAGAACTGTCATTATGTAGCAGTATTGATTCATACGATAATTGATGAATAATTCATTTCTAAAATTGTATATATTTGTTATTATTAAAAAACAGATCAATAAAATGACTTTTTTCTTTAAGTTGTTAGCTATTTTTGTTCATTATTTTCGTAATATAGCCTATTTTTCCCATATGTATTATTTTTTATGAATATATGTATTGTTTTTATGTAAATAATAATTGCAAAAAGTTACTACTGAAATGTTTCATTGATTTACAAAATGTTTTCCCAATTTTTATCAATTATGTCCAAATTTATGTGTGTGTACAACATTAGTTTGTTGGATATACTAAAAAATATGGATCACAAAATTTTTAAAGATTTTTTCCTTACTCAGTGACCTCAAAAACATGAAACAACACAAAAAAATAATTTTGTCCACCTAAATATGGATATTTGCCCACTGTGCGGCGCCTCCGCTGATTGAGAGTCTACAGCACCACTTGTAACCTACGTCTATTTAAAGAGAGGAAGGCCAGTAATAGTCTTATCAATCTTGTATAATAGTTTATTGATACATATCAAATTTTTGCCTGTTCAGGCATCATCAGGATTACATTATTTATGTAGATCCATCATTATAACAGTCAACTGGATATCCACACAGTCAACTTTAGCCTCCACTGATTCAATTGGTAAATATTTGAAACTACTTCTATTTGTTTATTATCCAACTTCTTTTATAAACCTAACTTGTTTGTGTTTATTGTCTATGTCAGTTCCTGTTTATTTATGTTTATTATTCTTTTAATATTTATAGCATTTATATTTTCTTATCTTTTTGAAATATTTTCATATTCCAGTGAAATTCATAAAAGATGCAATTGTTAGAACTTCTTAAGACAGAGATCGAAGCCGTATTTTTCTTACAAAAAAGGTTCACTGGCTCGACGATTTATTGTAGGAATGAACGATGAACTAGTAGATGCCACCTAGAGCAAGGTGACCAGACGTCCGGCTTTTGGAGGACATGTCTTCCTTTTTAAACTCTGTTCTGTCCTCCCGCCATTCAAGAAATATGACGTAATATCCGGCATTTATCACAATTTGAAATTAAAAAATAAAATTTTATGGGCGCCTCTTTGAGTTAATGCTAGATAGATAACAAAAAATAACCCGGTTATATCTCATAATATATTTTTAGATTTTTTTTCATTGATTACAGTGATAACCATTTTTGATCAAAAAGCTTTATTCTTAAGTTAATTTTTTCGTTCCAACTTAAGAGTGTAAGATTTCTATATTTATTTATTTGATTTATTAAGTTTTTATAGTTATATATCAACAGAATCTGCCGAGTTATATATTTGTCCTCCTTTTACAAAATGTCCTCCATTTCAAGAATCATATCTGACGACCCTGATCTAGACTCTTACCTAATTAAATTTATGATATGAGGGAAAAAAATACAAGGAATTATTTAATAAAATGTTAGACATTTTTTTTTAATTGGCCTTTAAATAATGTATGAATACACTGTATTGCATGGAATATGGTGTTATATTTTCTTACGTCAAAATATTATAAAAAATTGTATGTTCCTCAATGCGGATAGAAACCTATTCCTAATCGGAAACCCGGTTCCCAGAAATAGTTTCCACTCCCTCTGTTCCTATTGTTCTACTTCCCTTACCCTAACGAGCCTTCCCCTGGCCAGCAGACTTCTTTCTGCGCCACATATATAAACCAGTAACCTCAGCGACTTTAACCTACCTGCTGTAATCTTGCGCCATGAATCCCCTAAAGCAGTCATTGCACGGAGAGTAAAACAAAGGTAACATTATCTGGAAATAAACTAGTCACCTCCAGATAATGAGCGCTTTACCTTAGGGAAATCTCTGGGTCAATGCTCCGAGTTGCTCTCAGAATGTCATATCAAGTATGTCAAGCTTGAAATTGGTGCCACTTGTAATGTTATTGGCATATCAAGTGTCCGCCAGATAACCAAGTCAGATCAACACAGGCTTCTTACCTCCAATGCCAATTTAAAATTTTATAATGGGGAGTCACTTCGATCGTTGGGAAAGTTCTTTCAAATCCAGTGTGTTGGAGGACCAGCCTTCAATTTAAAGTCATCTATACTGAGGTGATGCCAGTAATATAAGCCGATTATTGCGTACACCTTTGGCCATGTTAAAAAATTTTCTTCAAAGAAAGCAGAATTTGGCCGTGACAATAACGAACATTTTATATATTTTTTTTGTTGATTTATTTTCTGGCTTGGGGTATGTTCCAGATAAACTAAATTTGTGGGTCGATAGGATCATAAAAACAGATGTTGTTCAATCCCGTAGATATCTGGTCTCGTTGAAAGAAAAAATTAAAGGATAATAAAACCAATTACAGAACCTAATGACTGATTGTTAGTTCTATTGTAGCTCAAAAATTTAACAAACTGTTAGTTTACTTTTATGTCTGAAAACTAAACATTTCAATAAATCCCTTAAGAGAGCTTACTGTTATGCACCCACTGTTGAGGAAGTTCTGCCAGACCTAGGGAATGCACGTGTTTTCTCCATTTTCAACGCAACGATGATTCTTGCTATTCCAGCTTTCAGAAGAAGCTTTAAAATTGACTGACTACGTTTTGGACCCCGCTCGGGCGTTATCTTTGGTTTAGAACGCTCTTTTCCGTTATGAATACACATGAAGAATTTCAAAGAAAAATGAACGAAGTTACTGACGTTTAAACAGGACTCATAGTAATTGCTAAATATTTCTTAGTGTGGCGAAACCGATGAAGAGGCATATAAAGACTACGATGCCAATTTAAAGAGCTTATTAGTTTGCACCCGAGAAGTAATTTAAAGTTTAATCTTGATAAAATTAAATTCAAATTTATTTGATATATGATACGTGGGACATATTTTCATTAGAGATGGCATCAAACCAAACCCCAATTAAGTTGAGGGCATAAAAATGTTCTATGAACAAAGAAGGTACGCAGTGATTTCTGGGCATGATCAGCTACCTTTTGACGTAAGGAGTCTCTTGATGAATGATGATAATGAGAATGAATAGGCGTGGCAGTTTCTCAAGAGGAAGGGTTTATTCCTCTGAAAAAGATAATCACAGGTTACAAAAATCATTAAAACTTGTAACATAACTATCTAGAATTTTTTTTTTATCAAATTGAAGCTTGATAGCTCCACGCTATCTGTATTTAAAAATCAGCTCATGTGTCAGCAAGGTTTGGCGACCTTTGGCCTACAGACCTAGACCCTGAGATCCAATCCTTATCTTGTTTGAATAACCCTCAACTATCCATGAATTAACCTTTTATTTCCTATTAGGATAATTCGTGTCATCGCCTTATTCAGTATTTTTTTTTTCCATAATATTTTATGTAATCGAGAGCGAAGTCCAATTGCTTCAAAAATTGTTACGTCTAAACATAAATAGTTTCGTGATAGAGTAATTTAAAAAAAATGAATTACATTTTAAATTACCTAGTTTATTACTTATAAAACCCACTTATATACCAGAATTGTGCAATTACCTATTTTAAACAAATATGCTATCTTTGAAGTACCAAGAATTTAATGTTTTTAAAATATTTTGCGTCTTAGTTACGGACTATTTAAAACTGAGTCCAGGAAAAATAAGCCTGAAGAATAAACAAAAAAGTCATGTAAATCCATTAATTCAGGAAGTGTAGAGGAGGGTACCCGTACTCAATACACTAAATTCCCGGCGATCGTGGTGCTGCGGTAAATGGGGTGGGAGGCGATTTAAAAGTGTGCTTTAAAAAAAAATTGTAGAAAAAAGTGGAATGAAAAATGTAGATTAACTACTAAAGAGCTACTAAAGATCTCTGCTATACTTGGAAAAAGCGAAACGATGCGGAAACGAGCCGTTTCCGAGATGTCTTCCCTGCAAAATGGGAATTTTTTTGGATGATTGGTTTTTTCGCCAAACTTGTCCTAACCCCCTTCTCACATTTTTGTTTTTACACAAAGGTGTAAATCGAAAAGTTGTAGTCGTGAACCTGACTTTTACAAACAGTAATAAATTTAGTTAAAAATTGTTAAACTCAATGAAATCTGATTATTTGTTCTTAGACAAGCCTTTTCTTTACTTTTACTTACCGTCTGTTGGGGAAAGATTGGCCCTTTAAGGGTAACATTGGCCCAAAGTTAGAAAAAGTTTTGCTGTGCTGTATTATAAACATATGGTGTGTTATCGACCTAGTTTACCCATTACTGGATAGTTAGCACCACTGGCCCACCTGTTGATGAAGTGGGAGATTAGTTCCATATCTCACCACCCCTCCAGCGTTGCTCCTTCTTTACTGTTTGAAAGTGGTGAAATTTGTTGTCTCCCAACTTTTACTTGTGAACGCTAATTCTTGAAGAGCTACTAGCAGGTAAGTGTATAATAATATTATATATTCAATTGTTTCAAGTATTTTTGGTGTAATAATGTTGTTACCTTTGTTATACACAAAATAATTCGATTTTACTATTTCATGAAATCTTTGGCCCAGAGTTGGGGTAACTTTGGCCCAAGATGGTGACTGGGCCAAAGTTACCCCAAGACTCATATTTTCGATATAATACTTGAGTAGTATTTTATAAGCAGTTTCTTAAACAAAACCACTTAAAATATTTTTATTACTATTATAAGCACTACTTTTTGGATTTTTTTGCAGGAAAAATGCCGAGAAATCGAATAAAACCCCTTGGAACAAGAAATTACGCCAATTACAAACCAGAGGTGTTAGAGGAGTGTTTAGAGGCTTTTTTCAAGTTTCGAAGAAAAGCAAAGAGACAATTTGACGGCTGGATTTGCCAAATGTGGAATCCATCCCTTAAACAAGCAAAGACTACTAGACTGTCTTCCAGAAAACCAGCCCGTGGATAAAGAGTCTATAGGAGAAGCTTTTATGGAACAGTTGGAGAAGAAAAGAGCTGAGTTTTTAACTAAAGATGGCCCAAGAAGAAGGAAGAAAAAATTGCAAGTGCCTGCTGGCAAGAGTATTGCATTTGAAGAGGTTGAAGCAGCCATCTCAGAAGCAGCAAACAAACCTTCTACCAGTGCGTCAAAGAAAACACAAGTTTCCAAGAAGAAAAAAAAAAAAAAAAAAATTCTTCTTCAGATGAAGATGATGTTGAGATGGTGTTAGAGTCTGATGGGCAAAGCGAAACATTTTCCGATCTAGAAGAAATATTACAGGAAGTTGCAAGCATACCTGTTCACAGGCCTAATGATAAAGAAACACCAGTTGCGTTGAAACCTGAAGACTTTGCTATTGATAACTTTGTAGTGGTTAAGTATGATGGACAGAAATACCCTGGCAAAATTGTTAGTTTATCTGAAGAAGGACCTATAGTTGAATGCATGGAAAAAAGACACAAGTTTTGGCGCTGGCCAGAAAAACAAGATTGCCTTACTTACGACTGGGTGGATGTTTGTCAGAAGATCAATCCTCCAAAAATAGCTTCAAAGAGGAACCAGTTCCATGTGCCAGAACTGGACAACTAGTATGTATGATGTAAACTGATATCTTTTTTTATACAATACAATTTTTTTTTCAATAAAATGAAGTCCGTTTGATTTATTCCCATTTCTCATCATTTCATGGAAATTTTTGAAGTAAAAGCAGGTAAAACAACAAACTAATATGTCTGTTGGTAATTTTATCTTGTCCAACTTTAGCCCAACCAATACTAAGCATAGGTTTTATATGGTTTAAAAGTATGGGACAAAGTTTCCCCAATTCAAGGCAACTTTGGCCCAAACATTAAAAAAATTCAGTATAATATTGCAATATGATTGAGGGGTCTCAGTATGGTTTTAATTTAATGATATAATGTTTGCTTACACATTAAGATACATTGAAAATTAATATAATCAATGTCAAAAGATATGGAGCTGATAACACCATAACAAAGCTTTAGATATGGGCCAATCTTACCCCAGCTGACGGTACCTATATATGAAATATAGTATTGCGAACATGAAAAATTTCGACTTCCTGTTTTCAACGGAAATACACGTTTTGGGATCCCTTGAGTCCAAATAACCAAGTCCCGCGGATGAGTGTATGTGTGTGTGTGCGTGCGTGCACGAGCTTGCATGCGTGCGTGCGTGTAGGTGCGTGCGTGCGTGTCTGGGTGTGTGAACAGACTACTTCACAAACTATAAACCGTACGAACCGAAATTGGTTATTTGCTGTATGTATATGCCCGCGATGTGACAGCAAAAATTTCATAAAATCTGGTCAAACGGAGGGGGTACTTTATTTGATAAATTTTGCTTCTTTTTTACATTTTTTACGATTTTTCAAAAACGGCTCTAACGATTTTGATCGAACTGGATATTTGATGTATGTATATGCCCGCGAGGTGACAGCTTAATTTCATATCCCGTATTACCTATCACTGAACTGGGCCCCTTAAAAAAATAATAAGCAGTAATGAATCTAAAAGTACTGAGAACTTTCAAGTTTATTCATCTATTTGAATATGTCAGAACAAGAAATTATAATTATTTAATGATTTTATTTACTTAAGTTACTTTAACGGCCATTTATCCATTACATACATGCTCTACATGATATATAGATTTGATATACATATATAATTTAGAAATAATGAAAAACGTGCATTAATTTAACATTTTCTTCTTTTATATTTTTTTTTCCCTATTTTTCATCGAACGTGAGAGAAAATATGACCTCAGTGACAGATGGAGCTTTCCTTTAATTTCATTTAAAGGAATCGGGAGATATGCTGATTTATAATAATCTCTATCCTCTTCTTAATCAATATCCCTTCTACCTTTTTTTCTTCAGATTTATAAAAATACAAGCTGTTAATTGTCTATGCTCTTAAACTTTCGTTATTAATTTCAATATTTTACTTGTCTCAGTCTCAAAAAAATCACTTAGGTGTATATGATTTCCTTCTGATTTTTCGCTTTTAGGACTGCAGTGCTAAACATGTGAAGGCCACAATCAATTTAAAAAAATATAAACTATGGATAATATACCGAGTTTTCTTTGCTACAGCTAGTAGATATAGGTACATTTCCTGAACACCAAAAGTCAAAATTTATTTGAAGCAGATGCACCACCTTCTATTATACTTCGTACCATACTGAATACAAATTTAAATAAAAATTTTAAATATTTTTAGCATACAAATTTTTCTAATCAACATTATTCATTACAGCACTAATTGTCTAAAGAGGCCTCCTCCAATCACCTTTCACGGCATTATTTATCTTACATATTAATCTCCCTAAGCTCTTCAAGTTTTTTTTGGTCTAAGATGCCTCTATATTACTGTAATTTGTATATATCTTATATTTCCTGAACTTTATTTCAGTAATGGATCCAAGGGAGGAGGGGAGGGTAAAGTGGTTATGATAGGGGAGGAACATTGAATGATGATTTGTGTTCTATTATTTAAAATAAATTGTGCTTAAGAGGAAGAACAAAGAAACCCATATCAGGTGCATTGAGTGGAGTTCTGTCTTTGTGAAAACCAATCTCTTCCCTCATCAAACATAAGATTCCCTCAATACAGCTGTAGTACCACTTATTCTATTATCAATTTTTAAAAAACCAACAGAAAATTAGTTTTCTGTTGCATGAGACATGACTTAGTGAACGTGAACCACATCTCTATACCTACCACTATTGCTCCATGACTCTTTCATTTGATGGTTTTTTTTTCATTACACTGAAATTTTGTATATTTCAATTTATGAAACCTGGGGCTTCAGTGTTGTGGTTCTGTTAGATGTTTTGGTAATGAATGTAATGGCAAGTTTAATAGTGAGCAGGTAGACTTTCTATTATTGATAAAACTATCCACTGAATGCGATTGAAAAATTACTTAAATAAATCATTTTGTATAAATAAAAAATAATTATACAATAACCAATAGTTTGAGATTAATATTTGAGAAGGTTTTAACATTAAATCCCAGCCTAAACTCTACCCACTAGGTTCTCCCTTAAGTCCTTTGTACGCCCCTAAGTTGAAGGGTAATAGTATAGTTTGGATGTTGATTACGCGACTTCATATAATTTTTTGGAAAATTTAACTTTTTAGTAATTGCAGTTGTATGCTACAATAATACTATTATTTATCTGTAAGTTTTTCCATTGTATATTTTGAACAGAACCATTAATTCTTATAAGGGGAAGTTGATAGTAGACTCAGTATTGCTATCTACATGCATTTGTTACTGACACACCTTTGAGTTGTGACTCTAGGAAGATAAGATATGCTGATTGTGTTAGCCTGTAGGCTAAAAATTAGGTTCTTTAAGATATAGGTTAATTAGGTTGGAACAGTTCAAGTTCCACGATTCATGAAATATTTAAAATATGGAATTGGATTTTTAAACTTGATGAATTTCAGTATTATAAATTTATATCTTCTAGAACCTCAATTTCACATTCTTGATATCTTACCTGAAAATTTTATCTATTAGATTTATACAAGTTACCCTCACTATAGCAATATACCCAAATAATAAGTGAAACTATTTAATTAAATTTAAAAAATGAATATTAAACACCACATTAGCCTCTAGGTTTTAACTTTTTTTGAGTTTAGGTAATATTTAGTTTTTACTTTGAAGAAAGAGAATCAATTATATTTAGAATTTTTATTTTCCTAATTCCTGGCAGAAAGCATAATTGAAATATCTATCAGTGGATTGTTTATTTAAAGGTTGACTTCAAAAGTTTTTAACAGTTTTAGATGACTTTGGTACATCTGCAGTTATAGATCTTGATTATTAACTAATCATCCATATTATTTTAATACTATGTTATATTCTCATTCTTTATCAACAACCATATTACTTCACTAAAAATTATTTTAATATGGTAGTTAGTCACTTGGACAAGATTAGATTGATGTGATTAGACAAAGTGACAATACCCTGGTAAACCATAACTAATAATTTTTAAAATATCTTTCTCATCCTATTATCCTTTGAACTGTTTAGGATAATTTTATTTATTAATTTATTCTGATTTAGATTAAAACTTTTCTGTTTTAGAATCCTCAGCCCCATAATGGTTGGAAGGGTATTCTTGATGCTACTGAAGAAGCTCCACTTTGCATTCAGAAATATGTATTTGTCCCTGAGCTAAGAAACACAACCTTAGGTCAAGAGGATTGCTTATTCCTCAATATTTATACACCAACTGTACGTAACAAATGAGATAAATTGTAACATAGTTCAAAATAATGTTTTAATCAATATGAATAAAATAATAATTCTTTGTACATATTTATGGGTTTATCTCTCTTACTTTTATTGTAGGTAGATCCAAATAAACATCTTCCTGTATTAGTATACATACATGGCGGAGGATTCAGATGTGGTACGCCAGGCCCAAAAGAAGCTCCTTCATTTTTCATGGATGAAGATGTGGTTCTTGTCACAGTTCACTATCGTGTTGGAACACTTGGTAAATATATTGTTTACTTTTGAAAGCATGTTGCCTCGTAAGCAGTATAATTTACAACTATCCATCTCCAACAATCCAGCATTAATTATGATAGTTTGCTTAGTAATACATTCCTTTCTTATAATTTTAAATTTGATAAATAAATCCAAACATATTATTTGAAAACAATAATTAATTTGTTTACCGAATCCAAAGAAAATTAAACAATTAATTTAGTTATTATATGTTAAATTTTTGGGTTCCATTACAACACTCTGAAAATTTAATATTATTTTTTTTTAGGATTTTTATCAACTGAAGATCGTCTGATTCCTGGAAATTTCGGGTTGAAGGATCAAGCAATGGCACTAAAGTGGTTAAGTGAAAATATTTATGAGTATGGAGGAAATCCAGATTCGATGATAGTTTTTGGAGAAAGCGCAGGAGGTGCTAGTACACATTATCTCATTACATCTCCGTTGTCAAGAGGTAACTTATATTATTATTAGGAGGCTGTTTTATATTAGCTGCTTGGATTAAGATACCTTATAATTTTTATATTAAAGAAACAGATTTTTTTTTGACAGGTCTGTTTTTGTTGTTTCTATTCTAGATAAGAAGGATTTATCGTTTAAAACATATTAAGACACTGGTTTTATTTATATTATTCATTTATTTCTATTGGGTTGGTTCTATTGGAGCGGGGTTGGTTGGCATAGGGGGTAGGTTGGCCATTGGCTTATAGTTTCCGTCACACCTATTGTGAAGGCCCCACCATTGTACCATGTGACCCGCTCGACCTCGGGAGTCTTGTCCTGAGTTTTCAATCCGATGCTAACAGTGTAGAGAAGAGTGTGCTTCATTGATTGATTTTACAACATTTAAGTAAATTTTTATATTATCAGTAAATTTGGTTTAAAGGCATAGCAAAACATTTGACTCCGATTCTGTTCACATAGCCCCAAACTCCTTTGAAAAACCTAACCTTTCGACTAACCAGTTTCTTGTTTGATTGTTCTCCCCTGTCCTGGCAGCCATCTTTCATATGATCTCTCCTGTGGGGTTAGTTGGCTCTCTTCAACTGGGGTTGGTTTGTGCAGTAGCAATTCACAAAAGCAAGATAAACATAAACAAAGGTGAAACTACCAATTGTCTTTAGTTCCAGCAAGCAGGATGAGAGCAAGTTTTCTCATTCAGAATGTGACCACAGTCTAAACTTCTATCTTCTTTTATTGTCATTCTATTTTCCCTTAAAAGATGTTAAAAAACTAATCTTAATTATTATACCATTATAGTGCAGCTTTTAATAACAATAATATCTGTCAGGCAGTACTTGAATGAGATGGCTAAACAACCCAACCTTCTAGGGCAACCTGCCCCACATAGGGGGTTAATTGGCATACTCTGGATTGACGAATTCTTCAATTTTCTATGATCTTAGTATTAAATATTATGTGGCAAAAAAAAAAACTTGATGTACTCTAATACTTAGAGTTTATAGTGGTATCAGCCCTATTGGGATGATATTAACAGGAACGACTCAACAATCAAAAAAGTGAAAACTGTTGCCAACTAACCCCGCTCTCCCCTACTGCTTGGAATAAGGTTGATTCTTAAACACAGTCCTCTGGAATACACTCAGCCTCTATAAAGTGGGTACTCTTAACTGTAAAATTAAGAGGGGAAAACCTGGCTTGAAAGCATTTAAATCAGCTTCCTAGTTACCAAGAAAAAGTACTTTCTTAAGGTTGATCCACGACCATCAGAACAGAATAAATAAGTTCCTGCCATGGTGGAACTCTAACCCAGGACCTGGAGCTGAGGTGCTAACTCATTGAACTACCCTACTTTGTGATTAATAAAGTTATAACCAATAAAAATACAAATTTAAAGTTCCCGATTTATATAGCTTTTTTTAAAGACAAATTAAACTTAATTTTTTTATTAGATAAAACTTTTATACCAGTAGTATGTATATTTTTAATGGCACTAATATCTATAACCATCTATTACTTACCTATTAAAGATTAATATTTTTTTCTTATTTTCCTTTATACTTATAAAAAAATTATATATTTATACACTCACACCATCCCTCTATTTTTCAGACCTTGTGAAGGGAGCCATCTCACAAAGTGGGGTTGTTGATGCAGTGTGGGCACTGTCTTATCCTGGCCGTGCAAAAGAATACACTGAAAAGGTTGCGAACATTGTTGGATGTAGTTCCAGTCCATTATTAGAATGTTTCCAGTCAGTTGAAGCAGAAAAGTTAATAGCTGCTGAACTTGAGTTCCTGGTAATAGCATAATCTTATTAATTATTTTAGCAAAGGTTTATTTGTTTGTTTTAATGTCACTTTATGCCACTAAGACTAATCGGACGATGCTACAGTGGGAGTCCTAAATTTTGCCTATCCAGGTGTAAATAATTAGGATAGGGATCTTTAAAAAGTACCTGACATCGTATAGGCTCGGGACCTCCATTTACGTCCTATCCGAGGGATGGCATAGACAAGGATTTTTTACTCCCATTAAAAAATCCTAGGACCACCTCGGGATGCAAACCTGCGACCTTTAGTATTGTAAGTTTCTATGCTAACCACTAAACCACAGGTGACCCCCTTAAAGCAAAGATAACCAAATGAAGTTGTCTGTATTTCATGCCTCTAACTTAATGATGAGGCACGAGACCTTTTGTGGACTATATTGTGGCGTATGTTGCAAGAAATTAAAACTAAAATGAACTGGGAACATGATGAACATGGTTTGTCGAACATAAAAATTGTTTATATTGGTTAATAAATTATTTATTATTATATATGGCTGCTTGATGGTGGTTACGCTGTACACTGGAAAATGTGTCACTTACAGTAGGGCCCCATGTGCTACTGTAAGAGAGATCTGATTCCCCTTTGGTAGGCCTTCTTCCTCGTTCTCACATCTCTCAAACTCTTCCCGCCAGGAAACTGCATCCACTCACGTACTCTCTCATTACTGAGAAGTAAGTCATATAAAGAGAAAAGAAAAAAAAAAAGTTCCCTTTTACAGCTCTTTCTCAACTCAAGCATTGCTCAATTGCTTCTCTTTATCTCACCCATCAGAGGTCACCAGTGGGGTATTCAAATCTTGACAGTTTCACCACTTAATTTGCCACCTTTGGTGCAACAAGCCATGGGACTATCTTCTTTCTGGGAGCCGAAACAACAGCGATACTTCATAAACATTGAATCATAAATATAATATATCATAAACTATGCACTCCCCCTTGCCATTATTATTGAGAAGACATTTTTATTGTTGAAAATGCATATTAACCTGATTTATTTGGTAGGTAACAGATCCATTAATAATTATTTATTCAATTGTAGATGACCAAAATATTGATTATTATTAATTGTTAACTCATCTCCTACTCATTCATTTCCACATGAATAAATGCCAATGTTGAATGGATTATCCATTTTCGTTCAAAGTACAGATGTTTTACCAATTTTTTTTTTTTTTGTAAATATTTTTCTGGTATTTAACTACGAAATGTATTCTTTAAAATAGGTTTATCTTAATAGCTCTTTAGAGAATATTACCTAAGAATTGCAATGCATATATATATATATATATATATATATATATATATATATATATATCCTCGCGCGGGTCTCATTACCGCGTATGGGGAGCGTCCCACGGGTGGCGGATGTGGGGATGGTCGGTGGAAATTCCTTGGAAGTCCCTCCCGGCTAAGTCCGTAGGACTCGCTGACCAACAATGAGAGCGGCCCCCCAGGCTTGCTGGAGGGTGTGACGTAGGTTTGAACGCCCTACTCACATTTTATTAGTTCACCCAAACACCACAAAAAAGTCATGGATCTCCCTAAAGTAAAACGCTCATTATCCGGAGGTAAACTAGTCCCCCGTTCGGGTCTCCGGGTAGGGACTGCTTTAGGGGATTCATGCCGCAAGTTGAAAAATATAGATCTAAGCATAGGGACGTGGAACGTAAGAAGTTTAAATACAGCGGGTGGGTTAAAATCGGTCGCGAACGAGGTAATAGGGTATAGATTAGATATCGTGGCGCTGCAAGAGGTCCGCTGGCCAGGGGAGGGCTCGTTAAGGGAAGGGAAGTACACTTTGTGGTACGGTGGGAGCGGAAACTATTTTTTAGGCACCGGATTTCTGATTAGAAATAGGTTACTTTCCGCGTTGAAGGACATTTGATTTTACGGAGATAGGTTATCGGTAGCTATATTTCAGGGTCGGTGGTTTAAAATCGCGTTGATCAATATACACGCACCTACTGAAGATAGTGACGATGAAGTTAAATGTGAATTTTATGAAAAACTTGAATCGATTTATGACAAACTACCGCGAGGCTACATAAAAATTATTCTGGGAGATGCAAATGCAAAGGTAGGGAGGGAACAAGTATATTATCCTACGATCGGTAGAGAAAGTTTACATGAATATAGTAATGATAACGGAATACGACTAATAAATTTTGCCACCTCGAAAAACCTAATAATCAAAAGTACTACGTTTAAACATAAAGATATACATAAATATACTTGGACGTCTCCGGATTCGCAAACCCGTAATCAAATTGATCACGTCTTGGTTCAACGTAGGTGGCAAAATAGCATAATTAATATTTGATCATATCGTGGAGCCGAATGCGGGTCGGATCATGAACTAGTAATCGCGAAAATTCGCCAGAGACTTATAATACATAGAAAAAATGAGGCTGGTTTTAATTATGATAATTATAATTTGGAGAAGTTAAAAATTCCAACGGTTAGAAAACAATTCGAACTGGAAGTCAAAAATAGGTTTGAGGCGTTGGAATCGTCTGACGAGGATATCGAAGACATTGATAAGTTGTGGGAAGGTATCAGGGATAGTATTAAAGAGGTCGGTAACTCGTGTCTTGGAAAAAGGGAAAATAAAAATAAACCTTGGTTAGATGATGAATGTATTAACATGTGCGGCAAAAGAAAAGCTGCTAAATTAGAAGCGTTAAATATTCCTAACGAAATCAATCTTGCTAACTTTCGAGCATCAAGAAAAGAAACAACTAAACTGCTAAAATTTAAAAAGCGAGAATATCTCAAAAATAAAATAATAGCGATCGAAAGTAACAAAATCGAGAATAACCTTAAAGCCATGTACGAAGGCATAAACAGAATTCGTAAACGGTCGGGCCCGGTTACAACTGGAATTAGGGATGAAAATAACAATATCTTGGCCGATCCGGTAGACATCTTAAGAAGATTCAAGGATTATTTCGATAGTATTTTAAATACGGAAAATAATAATCTATCTTCCTCTTCGGAATACCAGAGTGCTGAACCGTTAGTAGTAGAACCGAGTAAAGAGGAGGTTGAAATAGCCATTGGAAAATTAAAATCTCACAAAGCAGCGGGAACAGATAATGTCCCTAGCGAACTAATCAAGGCATGCGGGGAAGCTGGGATATCAAAAATATTTCTTTTGGTTAAGAAGATCTGGGAACAAGAAAAGATACCCGAAGAGTGGAAAGAGTCTATTCTCATTCCGATTCACAAAAAGGGATCAAAAACGGATTGCAATAACTATCGCGGAATCTCACTCCTTCCGGTTTGCTATAAAATATTTACGTTAATCCTAACTAGTCGAATCACTGAATACGCCGAGGAAATTATCGGAGAATACCAATGTGGTTTCAGGCAAAACCGATAGACCAAATATTCTCTCTTCGCCTAATATTAGAGAAAAAATTAGAATATAATGGAATCTTAAATGAGCTTTTTATCGATTTCAAATGACTCTATTAACCGCCAAAAGTTGTATAACATTCTGGCCGAGCAGGGAATACCGAAAAAATTAGTAAACTTAGTAAAAATGTGTATGACTGAAACGTTCAATAAAGTTAGAATCGTTAATCATTTTTTGAAATGAAATGAAATGAAAATGAAATGAAAAATAATTTTATTATCCTGGGACTGATGTCCCTTTAGAATAAATTTTACATCCATAACATAGAGATCTAGCCAGTGTGGCCATATGTGAATGATATTAAATATTTACAAATATAGTTTACAAATAATATTTACAGAAAGAAAAAATAAATAAAATAAGACAGAAACAAAAAATAAATAAGATAAGACAGAAACAAAAAATAAATAAAATAAGACAGAAACAAAAGTGCATTCCTTCATGAAAATAATCTTTAAGACAACGGAATATAATAAAACGGCCTGAGTACAACGATAAGATATTTTCTAATAGAAATCATTCTAAAAAGAGTTGCTTCCAAAGCTCTATTATGTCCCTTCAGTGATCAGTAGTTGGTTTGGGAGTTGAATAGGAAATCGAAGAGGAGGGATTTGAAAGTGGATGCAGATGAAGCGTGTCGGATATTAGAGGGGATAGTGTTCCAGAGGGATACGGCTTGCATTATGAAGGATTTTTCATAAGTTTCAGTTCGATGAGGAGGAGGGTAGAGATCGGAGGTACGGGACCTGGTTGGGCGGGATTGAATGGAAGATTTGAATTGCAGATTCTGTAGGATGTAGGAGGGTTGTTGAGCTCTGATGGCCTGGTATAAGAAGGAAGCCAGTATGTACCGACGACGGTAGGAGGGGTAGAGCCACTTTAACTCGGCGTAATACTGGGTTATATGCGTATCTCTTGGGATCCCAAAGACAAAACGTATTGTGCAATTCATTAGGCGTTTAAGTTTGGCTTCGAGTTCCCCGGACAGTCCGCCGTACACCATACAGCCGTAGTCAAAGTGGGGAAAGATGAGAGAAGAGACTAGGAGTTGGCGGGTTTTGAATGGAAGAAGATATTGTAGACGGTTGAGCTGTTTTAGGGTAGAGACAGTACGACGGGAAATTTGTGAGATGTGGGGTTTCCATGAGAGGGATTGATCAAAGGTAACGCCTAGGTTTTTAACGGAATTGTGGAATGAGATAGAGGTGTTGTTCAGCACTAGGTTTGGAGCAAGAGGGGTTGATTTGAGGAGAGAGGGAGATCCAATCAGGATGGCTTTCGTCTTCTCGGCGTTTAAGGTGAGGTTGTTGAGGTTTGCCCAAGCGCAAATTCCGTCGATATCTTCCTGGAGTTTTTGGATGGCACCTGGGGAATCAGCGGGGTCAAAGGAGAGGTAAATCTGGACGTCATCGGCATACATATGGTATTGACAGTGGTGGATGGAGGATGGGAGGTCATTAATATAGATAGAAAATAGGGTGGGGGATAAAGAGGAACCCTGAGGTACACCTTTAGACAATGGCAGAGGCTTTGACGGGGGTTTGTCAGGGACTGCCACAAATTGGGAGCGACTGGTGAGGAAAGATTGGAACCATAGGAGGGTATTATAAGACATGTGAAAGTTTTTGAGTTTGTTTAAAAGGATGTTGTGGTCCACTGAGTCAAAGGCTTTGCTGAAGTCGAGGAGAATAAGGATGGTGAGTTTCTTTTGGTCTATTGCAGTGTGGAGATCTTGGGAAATTTTAATGAGGGCGGATTGCGTGGAATGGTTAGGTCTGAAACCAGATTGAAGATGGTTCAGAAGGTTGTTTTGCTCTAGGTAACTGGATAACTGGGATTGAACTAAACGTTCCAAGGGTTTGGATAAGTTGGATAACAGAGAGATGGGACGGAAATCATTAAGGGTTTCTGGATTGGAGGTTTTTTTCAATGGGCGTACAAGAGCGGTTTTCCAGGTACTGGGAAAAGAGGCAGTTTGCAGGGAAAAGTTGTAGATATGATAAAGGATGGGGAGAATAAAAGGTAATGAGGCTTTAATCAATTTAACTGGGATGTTATCTGGTCCAAAATCATTTGTTTGAGACTTACGGATGGATTTGAGCAAGTCGTCAGGGGTAATATGGGTGAAATAAAAGTTGTTGGGGTTAAATGAGGAAGGAATAAGAATCGGTGATGGTGTTTGGAGAGGATGGGAGGTGTTGGAGACAAAGTGGGAGTTGAGTGCATCGGCTGAGATAGGAATTGATTGGTTTTGCGTGGGTTTACCTAAGGATAGTTTACGGAGAATTGCCCATTTTGTTTTGGAGTCGGGGGCACTGGATAAGGATTGCTGGAAGTAGTCGGATTTGGCGCGGCGTATTAAGGATTGGGTGCTATTTCTGAGGAGCTTGAAGGTGGTATAGTCTTCGGGAAGTCTAGTACGTTTAAATCTTCGTCTGGCTGCGTCTCTTTGTTTCATGCAATTCCTTAGCATAGGTGTCAGCCAGGGTGCTGGAGGATGCTTATATGTCTTTGACTTGAGAGGAGCGTGACGGTCAAGGATAGTTTGAAGTTGAGTGCTAAGGATTTCTACCATGGAGTCAATTGAGTTTGAGGTGTATATAGGGTCCCAATGGATCATTTCAAAATCGGGTGCTAGGATTGCAGGTGATAAGGAATCTAGGTTTCGAAAGGAGACAGTTCTGGCGGAAAACAGTGGTATAGGAAGATCATAGGATATTTGTATGAGGTCGTGGGAAGACAGGAAAGGAACCGGGTGCTGTGATGAGGCAAGGAGTTTTTTAGGTGAATCTAGAACATAAAGGTCAAGCCAAGTGCTGGAATACTGGGTGTGATGGGTCGGGCGGTAAGGGACTATAAAGAGATTAAGGGAGTAGAGGAGGTTTGATAGATAGACTTGGTCGGGAGAAGGTATCAGGAGATTGGTGTTAAGGTCTCCGGAGAGAATAATGTTGGAATATGAAGGGATCAGGTTGTAAAGGATGGACTCAAATGTTTCATCAAACGGTGCTTTCGGAGGCCGGTAGATGACACCGAAGAGTAACGGATGTGTGGAGGTGGATATTTCAGCGAACAGATATTCAATGTGAGAGGAAAGGGAAGTTGGGGAAAGAAGGAGAATTTTGGATTTAAGGCTATCGTGGACATAGAGACCTACTCCGCCTCCAGTCCTATCCACTCTATCGTGACGGAGCAGGGTGTAGTTAGGGAGGCTAACTTGAGGGGACAGGATGGTGGGTTTCAGCCATGTTTCGGAGATTGCAATTAAATGGTAAAAGTTGTGGAGGAAAAAATCTTGAAATTCATCAATATGGGCAAGAAGAGACTGGGCGTTAACATGACAGGTTAGAAGGACATTGGTCATAAGGGTTGGAAGACTGAAATATAACAGAGGAAGGGGTTAAATGGCGGGGTATTATTGGATTGATCTGAGGCATACTGGATCACTGAAGATGGATATAACATCCCTGGATGTATAGAAAGATTATTTAGATAGAGAGCATAATAAGTAGCTGTAAAAAAATTACTAATAAATACAGTTAGAGCTGGGCAAGCTGAAACTACAGTGTACGCTTGAGTTCTGGTAAGAGTTAAATAAGTAATAGATAAAATAAAATGAATAGATAAATAAAAGTTATGATAACTAAAAGAAAAGACAAAAAGAAAAGAAAAAAGGAAAGAACTGGATAGAGCTGCCTGGGTGTGAAGGGCCGAGATCAGAGAACCAACGCTGTGGAGTCAAACGAAAACGTCAAGGTCAGTAGGCGTGTTGATAATAACCACGGGCTGGCCGTCACTTCGCCGACATTTCACCCGGCCGCCATTAAACCATACGTACTTTATTTTGCCTGCCGCTTTCCTTTGGCGCGCCAGCCAGTATAGGTGTCTATTAAAAGTGGTCATTGCTTCGCCAAGGAATATCTTGTGGGCGTCATTTTCCTGCCAGCCCAAATGTCTCGTAGAAAAGTCTCTTATCACCTTGCGCTTTTGAATCAGATCATCTTTTAGAGATTGGCGAGTGAATCTCGCCACCAGTGGCCCGGGTGTGTCGTCCTGCCTCGTCCTTACCCTCTCCACGTAATCTACGTCCTCCACCTTCAGGTTCAGCCCCAGGGCTGTACTTACATTCATCAGAAGGCCCATTGACGTTTCTCCCGGTCTAACTGGTATTCCCCTTATCTCGACAGTCCTGGCTAGGTGCTGTTGATCGGATCTGTTCAGTTTTGATTCCAGCTCAGAAATACGGGACTTAAGGGTGTTATTTTCCAGAACTAAGCCGTCTATCTTTGAGTTCTGGACCTCTAGGAGCGACTCAATAGTTTTCAGGTGCTCCGAGTTTTGGAATGTAATAGTGGCCTGAGTTTCCATTGAAAGTTTTAATTGACTTAATTCCGCTGCATTTGCGTCCACCGAACTTTTCAGGCCTTTGACCTCTGCTGTCAATTCGTTTATTGCGGTGATCAGCATCTGCGATGCGGAATCTACAGTCTGTTGCGAGCCCGTGCTTCTATCGCTGGGTGAGCTGTTCTTTTCAGTCTTCTCACATTTTTGGCAACATTTTTGTTTCCTTTCCCTTTTCAAGGCTTCTATCTCCTTGTCTTCTATATTTAGACATTTTCTATGGAAAATTGCTAGGCAAGTCGCTGTGGAGCAAATCATTGTTTTTTTGTCCTCCCTGGACACCGTCTGTTTGCATAATGGGCAGTTAACCATTTTTATTTATTTTTATACTGTGCAAAAAGATCGCAAAAATAAATTTGTAGAGAGCGAACGTAGTCCCGCTAAGACTTAGGAAGCACTGAAGAGCAACTGATAGTGGGGATTGAAGCTGGCAGAACTGCGCATGCGCTCCCTTCTCCTACACAACAGCTGATAATGTTCACTAACCTTTTAAGTCAATTAAAATATCGGCAGTTTTCCTCTCTTATTACTTCACAAAGTGTCAGTTGAGCACACTTTCAGCACCTCAGGATCAACTCTAAAGTTTTAGAGATTACACTGATGTATAATTTAGAACAAGATAATCACTGTGAGACACAATAATTGAATGTCAATAAGAGCTTATAACAAACAACCTTTCAGTACCGCGGAATAGACCACACTGACATTTTTCTGAAAAGTTCGAGGTCCGCTCTGGTTTGAAACAAGGAGATTCTCTCTCACCTGCTTTATTTAATTTAGCGCGGGAATATGCCATTAGGGAGGTGACACATACCAGAGAGGGTTTGAATTTGGGAGGGAATATACCCGTGCTCCGATATGCCGATGATTTGGTATTGCTTGGGGAGGACGTGGAAACCATAGAAATGAACACAAAAACGATGATGAAAGCCGGACAAGAACTTGGACTGGAAATGAATACGGATAAGACGAAATATATGGTTAGTCTTAGAAGTGGTGAGGATTTCGCTGATATCAATGTAGGGGGAATACGTTTGAACACGTAAAGGAATTTAGATATTCAGGGGCGATGGTAACTAGAAAAAACGAAATCGATGAGGAAATTAAGGCTAGATTAAAAGCCGGTAATGCTTGCTACTTTTCAGTCGCGAAATTGCTTAGCTCCCGCCTTCTGTCCCAAAACTTAAAAATTAGGATTTACAAAACTATTATTCTTCCAACGGTCGTTTACGGATGCGAAACTTGGCCGCTGACATTGAGGGATGAGCAACGGCTTAGAGTTTTTGAAAATAAAGTACTGCGTAGAATATTTGGACCGAAGAGGGATGAAATAACCGGAGAATTTAGACGCTTACACAACGCCGAACTGAGTGAACTTTACCCAGTAAATATAATTGACGTGATTGCAGCAAGACGAATAAAATGGGCGTGTAAAATAGCAAAACTTGGCTGTGAACGTATTCCGAAAAGATTAATAAGCGCGGTGCCGGATGGGAAACATCCGAGAGGCAGGCCGAGACGGAGGTGGGAGGATTGCGTTCGGGCGGATCTATCGAAGTTAGGTCTGGAAGACGGTCGATGGATGGAGGTGTGCAGGAAGCGAGTGGTGGTGTCGGCACCGAACCTTCGGGTTCGTTAAGCCTTTATTATTATTATTATTATTATTATTATATATATATATTACATTATCTTTGAAATAAATGATTTATTTTTTAACAAACATATACAAATGACGTGTGATGGTTTTTAAGGAATGGGACTTTGATCCAGCAGTAATCTTTCAACCTGTTGTGGAGGAAGAAAATGAAGGAGCTTTCATTACCGAAGATCCCCGGAAAATCAAAGTATCTCATCCATGGATTACTGGCCTTACAAATGGAGAAGGACTCTTGAAAACTGCTGGTAAATAACTTTTAGTTCCCATGAAATTATTTTTACAATGTCTACCTATTAATAATTTTTCTTTTATATTAAAAATTGAATTAAATTAGATTTTTATTGATATTGGCGTTTAATCTTATTTTATTTATGAATGATTGCTATTAAAGCTCTGCTTACTCTGAATGAGGCAGGAAGCTTTTGTAGTTTTATATTCTAATATAAACTATTTATTTTATAGCTCTTGCTAATCAAGATGGATCAGTTGTGGATTACTTCGTAAAAAATATAGATAAATTGTTACCGATGGTTATGCTTCTAAATCCCAATTCTCCTGGGTTAGATAAGATGGTTTCTATGGTTAAAGAAAAGTATTTCAGAAATCTCAGTGAAAGAAAGCAAGTTTTAGAGCAACTGGAATTGGTTAGTTCATCCATATTCTAAATAGACAATAATAAATTTAAAAATTTTCATTTTATTTTTTTCTCTACCTTTTCTTAGTCATGTCATCCATAGAGGTGTTTATTATTCTGTACACATAACTAGCCTACTCCAACCATGGTGGGAAGGTCAAAAGTCATTCTATGGGTTTGCCACAAAACTTATTTTAACCTGCCCAGTTCAGATTCGAACGACAGCCACTAGAATTGAAAATATTAAAGCAGGCAGTATTCTGCACACTTGAATACCATGACTCTATTTTTCATTTATTTTTTTCTCTTTCTCTTTGTTTCATCTGGAATAGTTTGACAGCAATTCAAAGCATAGCTCACTTACAAATGACTTCTAATGACAGAATTCCATTCTCCCTTTGCTTTAAAAAATGCACTTCTTAATTTTGGAATGGAATGATATAATACAAATCAAAGCATCATAAAATATGCAATGAAATAGATTAGAAAAATACTTCTTCATATATTTTGTTGATTGTCCATGAGTGAGCATCATTACTCAAAAATAGACTCATGGTTTGTCGTTTAAAATCAATTTTCAATAGCGGTTCACTAACATTTATTTATTTTTATTTTTTATTATTTACTTTTTTTTTTTTTTTTTTTAGTTTTACAAGGATGTATTCTTCATATATCCAATGGTACAAGCCCTTCAAAGGCACACTGGACCGAAATATGCCTACTTGCTGAGTCACAGGGCTGAAAACAGTTTAGCTGATAGAATGGGAAACATAAAATTAGATTCTCCAAGTAATTATTCTTATTTTTCAACAGCGGATATGAAGTATTCTTTACACTTTTTTTTTTTTATATGCATGCTCCTCAACAAAATTTTATAATTGAATAAGTCATTGAGAATTATGTAATAGTTGATTTAAAATTTAATTTGATGTTGAATTTAATACATTTTTTTGGGGGGAGGGGGAGTATCTATGGATAAATTAAAAATAATATATGAAGAGCTAGTGAACACATTCGAATTTCTGTATACTTAACTTCAATGCCTTAAAAATCTATTTTTCTTACACTGTTTAGGAACGTTGACTTTTTATTATAAATTCATTGTACTAATTTAAATTTCACTATGTTATTTATCAAATGCTAATCATAAACTTATGAAAAAGCAAAAAATATAATTGCCGTAATAATAACCGGTAACAATTAAATAAGAAAAAAAAAATTCTGAAGTTTGATAACATTTTTTTATGTGACATAAACCTGAATAAAATTTTTAATTACTTCTTTAAACCATTGAGATAATTGAAAATCATAGTTTTAAAATGGTCAAATATTGCTATCTTTCTGAATATTGATTTTATATTCCTTGCAACTTTTTTTTTTTATAAAGTAAATATTCTTGTTTAAATAAACCAAACTTTTGTTCATTTACTTAGTGTTGTATTTAAAAATGTAGTCCTCTATTCTATTTTTATAAATTAATATGTTTACATTTTCCCTTTAGCATATGACTCTATGAACCGCCAAAAGTTGTATAACATTCTGGTCGAGCAGGGAATACCAAAAAAATTAGTAAACTTAGTAAAAATGTGTATGACTGAAACATTCAATAAAGTTAGAATTGGTAATTATTTTTCTGAGAAGTTCGAGGTCCACTCTGGTTTGAAACAAGGAGATTCTCTCTCACCTGTTTTATTTAATTTAGCGCTGGAATATGCCATTAGGGTGGTGACACGTACCGGAAAGGGTTTGAATTTGGGAGGGAATATACCCGTGCTCGGATATGCCGATGATTTGGTATTGCTTGGGGAGGACGTGGAAACCATAGAAATGAACACAAAAACGTTGATGAAAGCCGGACAAGAACTTGGACTGGAAATGAATACGGGTAAGACAAAATATATGGTTAGTCGTAGAAGTGGTGAGGATTTTGCTGATATCAATGTATGGGGGAAAACGTTTGAACACGTAGAGAAATTTAGATATTTAGGGGCGATGGTAACTAGAAAAAACGAAATCGATGAGGAAATTAAGGCTAGATTAAAAGCCGGTAATGCTTGCTACTTTTCAGTCGCGAAATTGCTTAGCTCCCGCCTTCTGTCCCAAAACTTAAAAATTAGGATTTACAAAACTATTATTCTTCCAACGGTCCTTTACGGATGCGAAACTTGGCCGCTGACATTGAGGGATGAGCAATGGCTTAGAGTTTTTGAAAATAAAGTACTGCGTAGAATATTTGGACCGAAGAGGGATGAACTAACCGGAGAATTTAGGCGCTTACACAACGTTGAACTGAGTGAACTTTACCCAGTAAATATAATTGATGTGATAGCAGCAAGACGAATAAAATGGGCGTGTAAAATTGCAAAACTTGGCTGTGAACGAATTCCGAAAAGATTAATAAGCGCGGTGCCGAATGGGAAACGTCCGAGAGGCAGGCCGAGGTGGAGGTGGGAGGATTGCATTAGGGGCGGATCTATCGAAGTTAGGTCTGGAAGACGGTCGATGGATGGAGGTGTGCAGGTAGCGAGTGGTGGTATCTGCATCGAACCTTCGGGTTCGTGAAGCCTTTATTATTATTACTATATTATTATTATTATGTTAACATTATTGAACTGACAGCAGTCTTATGTTATATATGCCACAGGTCAGAGACCAAGTAGCATGTAACATAAAACACCAACTCTGCAATATTCAACAGATCCTTTATTAGAATTACCAATAATTTAATATTCAATAGAGAGGATTGGTGATGAATATGGACAAACTGGTCCGAAATGTTCACCAGATTGAAAAAATATAAACATTTATAACATGAGACTGCAATGGGATGCTGTCAGTTCAATAATGTAAATAAATAAAGCAGTCTATAAAGATAATATTAATATGTTTTTTAATAATATAAAACATAAACTCAACTTGTTTTTTTCTCTTTATATATATATATATATATATATATATATATATATATATATTTTATTTTTTTATTTGTTTCCTTCTTATACTAGCCCTATAAGAAGGGAGTTAATTTTCCACAAGTGCCATACAATATATGTACATAACTTGTGCTTGATGTTAAACAAAACTTTACATTGTAATGAGATTCAAAGATATTAAACAATAGTGTACAAAAACAAGAAACACAATGAATTTTATATATATATATATATATATATATATATATATATATATATATATATATATATATATATATATATATATATTCCGGCTGACGGGTACGTCCCAAGCCGTAAATGCTTGAATGAAATTTTGTATTTTCTTTTTTTACAATAATAAAGCATTATTATTATTATTATATATATATATATATATATATATATATATATATATATATATATATATATATATATATATATATATATATATATATATATATAAAACTCATTTCTTTATTTCAGAGACCTCTCATGGAGATGAGCTGTTAAGTCTTTTCGACTGGTCTGGTATTTTTACTGAGAGTAAAGGGAGACCTGAGGACAGAAAAATATCTGAACTTATGATAAAAATTTGGGTTAATTTTGGCAAGAGCCGGTAAGTTTATTCTCTGTTTTAGATATTTTAATACATAAGCTGTTGTTGGGATTTTTCAAAAGGGGGATAGGTGAATCTGATTGGGAAGAACTTACGTTAGGTTTAAGTTAGAATAACAAATTAGTTAAGTTAATAAGTTAGTGAATCCATTGGTCCCATGTCAATTTCAACGGCATGCTTAACTTGTTCCACTATCCTCGGTCAAGGCGTATTCCAGAAGCTGACATGACAGCGGGATAATAGAATGCTTTGGATAATTGAACCAATAAATATTCCCGGGGTTCTATGGTAAAAACACAGTTTCTATTATTATGTTGATCCATTTAGACATTTACTAGTCAACAGATATTTGTCAATTACAATAAATAAAACTGATGGTGAACTGCAGTAAAAATTCCTGCCTACTGATTTTGTATACTTCATTTTTTTTACAAAGTTAACGGTTGACATGATGTAGACATAAGTGATGTTTTATTGCTAATAATTTTTATTTTATTCCAATTGGCTCTTGATCTAGAAACAAATACTTGATGATAAAATGAATTATTAATAATTACAACTGATGAATTTATGAGGGGTACTCTGTAAGCTTTTTTAGTAATTGTGGAGTTTGTGTAGTATGCTTTTCCACCGCCAGGCATGTATAGTGCAACTCATTCCCAGTTCAGGGGTCCCTGTGTCATTAACCTGGCTTGTTCTTTTAATCTATAGGGATTTTTTTTTTTTTTTTTTTTTTTATAATTGGAAGTATGTTATGTTTATAGAAGTATGTATATGTTTAATTAAACATGCTGATGTGAAATTTAGTTTTTACTCAGTAAGAGTGTTGCTCCAACTTTTTTAATGTTGATCAAAACTTACAAAGATGATGTTATTGGAAAAATTCAAATGTATGTTACTATGTATGTATGTAGGTTTGCTCGGTTTCAAAAATGGCGTCATATCAATTGATAACAAACTTCATACTGGGCGTTCATCACTTCCACAAATTAGTGAAAATATTGAAAAATTCAAGAGCTTGTGCTCACTGACTGCTGACAGGAAGTTTAAAGAAGACCGGGCAATATTGTTTGGCACAAAATTCCCAATTTATGGCAGACAGGAGACTGGTTCTTCCTCCATAGCAATAAACCTGCATACAGAGCCATGTCCGCAACCAGTTTTTGGCTAAAAATGCCATGGTTTTGCTGCCCCAAAAACCTCACTGCCCTGAGAGACTTATCCTTATTTCCACACATGAAAGCATACCAATTTGACAACATTGAATAGGTCAAGACAAAAAAAAAAGAGTGAGGTCAAGGGCGTACCCAGGATCAAAACTAGGGGGGGGGGAAAGCTATGGTCGTTCAGGTTGTAACATCTTATCGCGGAAAAGGTGAATGAAACCAAGATTATGTATAATTATAGCTGTGCTTTATCAACTAAGTCATTACAATTATTTGCTTGAAAAAATTATTCTATTAGTGCTTCCTGCCTTAAAAATTATTGCATCCAGCCTTTTGGGGGGGGGCAGCTGCCTCCCCCCCCCCTGCCCCCTGCTGGGTATGCCCATGAGTGAGGTGCTTTCAGCTGTTTCTAAAAATGACAGAAAGAAATATTTTAAACATTGGAAGCACAATTGTGAAAAATCTATTAGTTATAATGGAGAGTATTTTGAAGGGGAAAGGTTTGTATTGTAAAAGAAATTTAGTTTTTAAAAATAATTCCTTTTTTTGTACCCTTATGTATGCTGGTGAAGAAAGAGTTTAAGAGAAATAAAAACTTGACTAAAAAATATAATAGTTTTGTTTTAGTGATTTGCAATATTAGAAGGCATCACCGCTGAATGCGTGTAGCTCCATCATTAACACTAAATATTTTTGACAGACTGCAAAATCTGATGATTTAGTATAATTACAAGACGGATTCTTGTTGTTATTATAGTAACCCTTTGTATCATTATAAATATTTGAACCTAAATTTTAGAAGTAGCCTTAACTTAATTACTTTTAGATTGTTCTATTTTTGGACATAAATTCACAGGAATCCTACGCTGGAAGGTACTCCTGTAAAATGGAACCTCTATTCAGGAAATAATTTACTTCATATCCAAACAGAAGAAACAAAAATGGAAAACATCCCAATGGATGAAGTAGTAGATTTCTGGACGAGAGCGTTTGATGTCCTGGAATCAAGACATGGAGCAGTGAAAGAAGAATTATAATTTTTAATAAATTGCACTATGTTTATAATTGTAATTTAAGTTGGTTAAATTATAATTATAGGGTGGTAAACCTACCTTTGAGGAATAAGAACCATAGATGATTGATTTTTAATTTTGGTGATTGATTTATTATCAGGCTCAATAATCTGTTCCACTTAACCAATATTATTTTTTTATTGGTGTTGGATTTATTACTTACAAAAGTAATAAAAAGTATCATATTTTTGATCTCTTGTGATATTACTAGTTAATTGTATCAATCTTAACATATTTAGATTTATCTAAATATTACATAAATATGTTTAAAATTTTACATCTTGTTATATGTTTTATGTATGTGATTTATATTTTGGAATGTAAGGTTGTATTTTCAAACACTTTCATAAGTTGTAATAATGCTTTGAAAAAATTTAACTAAATTCTATGAAATTAAAAATTATACCACATATCCTTCTTAAAAGTGATGGTCAATGTTTTGTGATTAAAAATTGTTCATATCGTCAGCAGAAATATGAAATAGCTTACTTTCAAAATACTTTCCTTTCAAGTTTAATAAATTTAATTTTTATATATTGAGTTATTTTTTTTTCCTAATTATTAAGAACTAGCAAGTAGTATGCTATTGAGTTAAAAGAGTTAACAAATGTTGTGCCTAAGATTTATGCAAATATAGAAACCCTTACATTAAAGCATTTTGGACCTATCCTGTTTCACACTGTTGACTTTACTTAATATTCAATAAAAAAATCATATTTAAATTGCTATTTCTGATTTAAAATTACAACCTGGTATTCTGTTAAATAAACAAATAAATTAATTCTTGCTTGTCATTAAAGTTCTCAGTATTACATATTGTTATAATATTAAATTTTAGTCAGGCATATCAATGGTTTCATTTCAAACAATTCTGTCAAGGAATTGAAAATCCTAGAATTATAAGATTTTTTTTTTTTTTTTGCACATAAGAGAACTGGAAAGACAATTGTGATAACCAGTGTTTTTACTTAGTTAATAGTTAATAAAATCATAATGAGGTTTAATATCAAGGCATTTTTAGTGCACTGCAAACCCATTTTTTTATCATTCAATATCGTTAAAAAATCAGACAGAATTGGTCTACTGTTCAGTATAGCTTTGATTATCTCTCTCTAGAGCTTCATTATTTAAGCAAAGTAAACATTCTCTGGGCTAATTTAATCCCTCTATCGCTAAAAAAATTAATTACAGGAAAATTGATCAAAATTGTTTAATACGAAAAGAGTTGCTTAAAAGTAAAAACTTACTAAACTTATTATTCATAATTCCTAAAAATTATTTGAAATTTGAACAAGTTAATTTATAGTATTCAATCAATATCTGCTACATTGATTATTCATATAGAATATCAATAGAAAGAGTAATATCTGAAAATAAGTATATAAAATGATAAATAGTTAAATAAAATCTGCCTGAAATGAAAACATGAATACATTTAATTTAATTATGGTTTTATTTACTATAGCTTTCTCCCTCCCACTCTTCCCTGATTCCTATCTCAGGATAATAATATTACTATTATTATACAATACTATATTATACTATAAGCTTTATGCCAACAATCTGCTCTTCTGAAATTATAATTTTATAATACATTAGACTCATAACTATTAGATGTGCCAAGTAAGTCCTTACCCCATGTTGAAATTTTCCATGTAAAGGCAGGTCTCAAAGGAAGATAAAAGTCTGAAAAATAATTTCAGTAAATGAAAAAAGGGTGAAAAACATGACCTTTATATACATGATTTATTATGTATACATATATTTAAGTTATCAAGTGTTATATTGTTTAAGAACTAAAGCTTCATACAATCGCACAAGTGCGTATGTGTATATGGTGGAATAAACTGGAATCTTACATATTGTTTTAGAGGTATCTTACATATGTGTCCAAGTGGTGAAAATAAAAATTAATTCAATTATTAATTCCTGCTTTTGAAAAAATTATAATGGCAGATATATTTTTGTTGAAAGTATTTACAGTGGTTAGGAGTATTTCTGAGCCTTATATTTTCATATTTTCCCATTAACATACAAAACCAATCAATTAAAATTTCTGTATTTTGTAAGAATTACAATTAGAGGGGCTGGTGGCCCAGGGATAAAAATAAAATAATAATAAATTTTTTTTTTCTCCCTAGTTTAAAATAAACATTACCTTTTAACAACATTTAAATTTTAAAGCATGGAAATTTCAATTTCTGGGACATGGCTGTGGTACTACTTCCCTTAGGTCACTCCTGCTTGGCAATTGGGCATTGCCTTATTATTAGTTTTGGAGGAAAAATCTGGAATATTCATAATTATTAATAATTATGATTTATTTATAAAAAATAAACGGAGAAGGAATAGAGTTAATTTAAATTGGAGTGATTGATAAAAGTATAATTGCAATATTTTATCCAGGAATTTTAAACCACTTATGTATAATTAAATTCCATGAGGTTGTTACTTAGCTCCTGAGATGTTCTTTAAATATTTTACAAGTTAAATACGGGAATTTTTTACAGGAAATGTAATATAGTTAGTTGTTAGTGCCAATATAATCAGCTTAAAACTTATTATTTGTTTTAACCTATTTCCTTTTATAACCTGGGGGTACATAAGGGTGGTGGAGTCTCCCCCCAACCTTCCAACGCTGATTGATTTAAATTTATCGCTGATTGATTTAAATTTATCGGAGTTGTTGGGAAGAATTGGAAGTGTTGGATGGATATCTTTATACTGTAAGCCAACAAGGGGGGGGGGGGTATTGACGAGGATTTAAAATGATGATTAATAGGGACAAATTGGTTATAATGAAATAAGTATTTAAATATTTTGAATTATAATCATTATGAAATAAATCAGCGTTTTGCTGATTTATCCTTTTTGGTTCGTAATCTAACGCCATGAAGGTTATTCTGCCTATTTTAAACTCCATCACGTGAATGTCTATAAAATCATCTTAATTATTGACGTTGATACTGTCTATAGTTGTGTATTTACATAAACCTATTGTCTGGCCGTTAAACAACGTTTGTTAAACAAAGAGGGATCAAATCGATATTTAAATTTTAAATATATATCTTTTGGATGGAGTTTGGTAGTTGGTATTTCTTTTAGTAGAGGTAAATATACTACGCGGCTGATCGTTGAAAGGGCAGACAAAAAGAAAGTATAAAGACAAGGGCGTCCGCAGGATTTCGTCTAGGGGGGCAGGTTGTTCAAATTCTTATGCCTGGGGGAAGGGGTCGAGGTATTCTGACCTTTTAAGACTCAATTAATCGTTCAAATAAAACTTATTGATATTTAAAAGTTAAAATATGTGTTTATGTAATGCTTAATAAATATATTAATTAATACGAATTTATTTAATTTGTAGCTTTTGTTTTTCGAAATTTCTAGGGGGGGGGGGAAGCTGCCTCCATCTGAGACGCCCAAGTTAGATGATGTAATACTGGAAAAAGATTGAGGAAGGTTCGGCCGTTGAAAACATACAGTGGGTAAAAAAAGTATTGGCAATTGATGTTTTTGTTATGTTACATTATAATACTTATTAAAATTTCAATGGTTCCTGAATTTTTATAAACCTTTCTCATTAAGAAGTAAAAAAATAGAAATAGAAGTGGAGGGCATTTGTTTTTAATCAGAGCTGGAAGCTGAAGATGTAATCTTTAATGCCAAAAAAGTATTAGCAATTGTTAATCTTCTCAATTGTAACTCTAAACATTAAACTTATCTCATACCAGTCAGTGCCTTGCATCATTGTGTCTTTCTTTCGAGCGTGAAGTAGTTTTTTTTACATTACAAACTATGTCCCGCAAATCCAAGGAACTTTCTTTATTGATTAAAGATAGAATAATTTCTTTGAGAAATAGTGGCCTAACATACAAGAAAATAGGGCAGCTGCTAGGAATTAGCCTTTTCACAGCTAGAAGTGTGGTGAAGAAGTATGAAAATACGGGTAGAATAGAAAATTTACCAAGAAAAGGCAGGCCAAGGGTTCTTACTGAGCGTGAAAAGAGAGACATTAGGAAAGTTAAGATATCCCCAAAAACCAGTGCACAGGCCATTGCCAGAGACCTTGCAACAACAAGTGGTAAGTCTGTACATGCCCAAACCATAAGAAATGTGTTGCATGAGGGACAATTTTATGGCAGAGCTGCACGTAAGAAGCCTTTCATATCTGAAGTAAACCGTAAAAAAAGGTTAAATTTTGCTCAAGAATACCTAGCTATAACTCCAGATTTTTGGAATAATGTAATTTTCTCGGATGAATCAAAGTTTAATATTTTTGGTTCAGACGGTAGGAAGTTTGTATGGCGTCGGAAAACTTCTGAGTACCAGGAACAAAATATTATTCCGACAGTAAAACATGGGGGAGGTTCAGTTATGGTTTGGGGATGCATGGCAGCCAATGGTGTGGGGAACTTACATTTTATTGATGACACAATGACTGCGGATATTTATATAGATATTTTGCGCCGTAATTTAAGGGAAAGTGCACAAACATTGGGTCTAGAACGCACCTTCATTTTCCAGCAGGACAACGACTCGAAGCACACTGCTCACAAAACCCGGCAATGGCTTCTTTATAATGCGCCCCGGCAGCTCAAAACCCCGCCCCAGAGTCCTGACCTAAACCCAATAGAAAATCTATGAAGAATATTAGATTTAAAAGTAAGAAAAAGAAAAATTTCCTCCAAGACAGACCTAAAAAGAATTTTGCAAGAAGAATGGCAAAACATTTCACCTGATAGTACAAAAAATTTAGTACAGTCAATTCCTCAAAGGCTTAGAGCAATAAGAGAGGCCCGAGGAGGACACACCAAGTACTAGAAATACTTTCGAATTGACATATATGTTTCTATTTCCGATTATAATGTTAAATTGCCAATACCTTTTTGGGTGTGATTTTTCACTTTTTAAATATTCGTTTATAATTTTTTGATGTTAAAAAAAATTACACTGTGTTTAATATTCTATATTCTTTATAAATTGTTATTAATAAAATTGTGAAATTTTTTGATAACATTTGATTTATTAATTTTTATAAAGAAAAATGTGTTATTGCCAATACTTTTTTTACCCACTGTACTTTCCGGTATGATGAACCATTCAAGTCCGTTGCGTCATCTGTTACCAATAAATGAGATTATATGTGTTAAAAAGCTTTTATTAATTAGTTATTTATTTTGAAATTAAAGAATAAATTCCATTAATAAATTTTGAATCTAAAATAATCGATTACAAATAGGAGAACTATTTTGTAATGTTCTGGATGGGTACCAATACATTTTATTTACTTTTAAGGTCCAATGAAATTCTTCCAAATTAAATATATTTATTTCGAATTAAGCCTTTACATGATCTTGGATACGAATAGTAAACAAATTAATTTTCGATAACAACAAGTTTATTTTCAAATCAGCGTTTATTTTCAACTGTCGTTTCCTGACCGTTAAGTGTTAAGGGGTCATGTAATTATAACACATTCCATGAATCCTTATTTATCATGAGAAATAAATTGAGGCCGGCTTCTAATAAATGAGAGTTAATTGTAAGTAAATTTTAAAACAATTTCGAAGTAAACCAATTTTCTAACATTTTATTATCCTCTGCAATCGCATTTTGCTAATAGCGAGCTGAATTTGACCTACCACGTGTTGTATAGGAGCGGGGTTTGCTATCGCTCGCGAATTCAGTATTTAAGAAGGTCGCGGGAGGCCAGCTGCTCAGTCGGTAGGCTACGGGTTAGAAATGTGCGGCATTTGGGCGATTTTCGGCCACCATTCTGACAGTGTAACCTACTGTGATGATTCTTTTTGTAGAATCAGGCATAGAGGGCCGGATGCATGGAGAATCCAGTTTGACAACAGGATAAAGGTAAGTAAAATTATTTCTTGTATATTTATCTTCATATATATTCAGCATATGTCAGCACTGCAATGGGAATTATCAATTTATAGAAAGGTAAATTGATAAAAAAAAAACTTGATAATAGTTTAATAAATTATTTAAAATAATGAAGTATTAGGATTAATAGAATTACTTAGAATTATTTATTACTTTGACAACTTAGGACATAATAAAAAAACAATCTAATAAAGATATTTTACTTTTTATTTTGGAGTTATGTGTACATATGTTTGGTTTCTTTAGGAAGCATGTATTGGTTTTGTGAGACTGACAATTGTGGACAGTATATGGGGAATGCAACCCATGATACTTCATGAATTTCCTCACTTGACTCTAGTCTGCAACGGAGAACTTTACAATTTTAAAAGGGTAATTATTGTTTCTTGTTATTTTATTTAACATTACTGTGATGCTTGATATAATTTACAATTTAGTAAAAATTATGCTGGTATTAAAACTGACCTAAAATTAAAAGTAATAATTGGGTGCTAGTTCCCCTATGTTAGTTTTGAGCATGGCGGAATTGGTGACCCTGATCTCAGCTCAAAAGGATCTATTTTGGTGTTTATTTCTGAAGAGCAAGTGGTTGTTAAAAGCTGGAATAGAATAAAGCTGATCAAGGCCCTTTGTAACTGAAAAGAACTCAATGGGAGTTCGCTGTTATTACAGTTGCATAATTGTAAATTAGTAGGCTTAATCATATTAAATAAACGATGTTTGTCATACTAATAATCACGGAAAGTTTAAAGTATTTAAAATATGCTAAAAATTAAAAAAATGCATTACTGTCTGAAGAACAATTGTTTTATGGCGAATGGTATGATGTTTAATAATAATTAAATAATTTTCTTTATTTTTAGCTTGGTGAGGAATTCGATATAAAATATGAAACTAAGTGTGATGTTGAATGTATCACCCAATTATTTGCCCGAGGAGGAATTAAACATGCAGTTTCCAATTTAGATGGCGTTTTTAGTTTTGTTCTTGTTGACTCTAAAAACCGTAAAGTCTATGCTGCCAGGGATCCTTATGGTGTGAGACCTCTATTTAGGTTCGAGTCTCAAGGAACTGGATTACTTGGCTTTTGTTCCGAAGGCAAAGGTAATTTATCACCCTTAATTTATTTTATTTTTTCAGTTGGTTCTATAGTTCTTGTAAAGTTTTGCTTTGCGATGTAGTTGTCATTCTGATATTTAACCTAGTGGACGTCCCCAAATCCCCACGTTGCTGCGATATTAGTTTCCATAAGAATACCTATTGCTCTTCTTGGGGTCTATTTAACAGTGTCTTTTCAAACTGACTTATTAGCATTAAAGGACCATTATAGATAATAGATCTAGATCCATAGTTGATGTCTGATTGAGATGAGCAGGTGTACAAGAACCTATTATTTTTTTCTCCCTGAAGTAGATTGTGTCCATAGACCAAGCCTTGTGATAACCCTCAGTGTGGCTCCCTTTTTAATTTCATCATCACTTCTGCCGCTGGTAGGTTTCACTTACCCAGGGGGATGAGAAAAAAAAAAAAAGGAATGGTTGCCCCAAGAATCACTGCAAGCATTCATACTAACAACTTTTTAGCTTTTGGAACAGCTGTACTTTTAGACGGGCATTAACTGCATGTGTGTATGATATTTAAACTTTTACAGAAGCTTCACGACAAGTGCTGCTTCACCTA
Organism: Aelia acuminata; assembly: GCA_911387785.2. Classification (NCBI taxonomy): domain Eukaryota; kingdom Metazoa; phylum Arthropoda; class Insecta; order Hemiptera; family Pentatomidae; genus Aelia; species Aelia acuminata. The sequence continues at coordinate 36,504,099 of OU426979.1, read as the reverse complement.
GTCGGTGAAGAGTTCCTGCATTTATACAATGCTAAAATATGAATAATATACATGTACCATTTGAAAAACTAGTAATATAGATTAGTTTGCTTTAATCTATATTTCTGTTTTTTCAAATGGTACATATAGTTTATACTCCCTCATACAAATATAGTCAGTTCTATCGAGTGGTTCAGTATAAAATTTGAACTTCAAAAATGTCATAATTCAATTGGTATAGTCATATCTTCTCTTTTTCGTTCTTAATTATTTATTAAAGATAATATTGTTATTAATAATATCAGATAATGATTCAATTATTTTATAGGATTGATCGAATTGAAGAGATTGGTTAAAGATAAACTAAAAAATGGGCTTTGTGAGAAATGGTCTTTGAAGCAGTTCCCACCTGGTCACTTTGTTGAGTATGACATTTTGTCTGATGGCAAAGTAAAATTAGTTAGAGAGGAAAGGTTTTATACGATTGGTACCAGGCCCAGTTTTCGGCCTTTTGTACCTTATACAGGTTAGATAATTTTCTTCTCTGATTATTTATTTTAATTTGTTTTCATTAAGTTATTCATTTTAACACCAATTTTCACATGTTTTTCTGACAGATTTTACTTAATGACTTTTATTATTTTAGATTTTACTGAATGATGAATTTTTTATTGCTATTTAAACTATCAATGATTAAGCAGTTATGTATGTAATTGCTTTACCTTCATTAATCTTCTTAGTTGATATTTCATTCTCTGATTTTTAATTTATACAAAATTATTTATATTTATAATCCTTGTATTTTCAGATCTGAAAAATGATGTTCACGCCAATATTCGTCTGCTGCTGACTGAAGCAGTTAGAAAGAGATTAATGTCTGAAAGAAGAATAGGATGTCTGCTTAGTGGTGGTCTTGACTCGAGTCTAATTGCAGCATTACTTTTAAAGCTTGCAAAAGAAGAAGGTTTGGGCTACAAAATTCAGGTTAATAAATAATTGTAAACTATGTTTTAATATATAGATAATATTAATATAAGATTAATAAAATGCTACTTTAATTAGATTTTGAGGAAAATTAGTATAAATTTACAACTTATATTTAATATTTGGGTTTTTTAGTATCTCTTTGGGTTGGGCCGAGGGGAACGTGAATTGATGCACGTTTTCCTCATTAAGATTTCTTCAATGGCTTCTCTTGAAAGTGTTTTACATTTTAAGAACCTTTTACAGCGCATAATAGCATTTGCTTACTGCTGCGATTCTTGTTTTTATCTCTTCATCAATGTTATTTTTCTCCATCATGATAGCTCTGAGGTGCTTGAAACTTTGACTGAATTGGAAATTGTTTCCATTGATGTGAAAGTATTGTTCCATACTCACTTGAGCTCTCGAGCTTTTCATATTCCTTGTTTCTTCAACTATTGCTACAGGTGTTTCAAATTCCTGAATAGCTCCGGAAAGGGCGGGCAAAATTGCTGTTAAAATCACATCAGTGACTTATGCCATGTGCTGGGTCTGCCTGTTGTATATTGTCTTAATAGAATTTGGTTTAATATCTGTTATAGCTTTTTCTAGCACCTAGTTGAAGGCTTTCATAATCCACCAATAATATGAAATTCATTAGACAGGGTATTCTCTATCTTTAATTGTGCTGTCCTATCGGTCCAGGTGATTTTCACCAGTTAAGTTAGCTTTGTAAGTATACCTAATTTTTGTATAGTGTTCAAAACTGCTTTCCGTGATACTGAATTGTATGCTTGCTTGAAATCGATGTACAAATGGTGCAGGCTGACATTATATCTATAGCACTTTTACAAGAGTAAATCAAGTCTGACGTGGATCTTCCTGTATTGATTCTCACCCTGTGTTTCTTCGGCCTGCTTGGTTATTCTCCTGTTAATTGCTATTGACAGTACCTTGTAAACAGGAAGTGCGCTATTCCCATGGTAATTCAGCAATCCTTAGAAATATCCCGCTCACCTTTAGCTATTTTTTTATTGCTCCCTGAGAGCTTTTCATGACAACAATCAATTTCATTACTCCAGAAAAAATTCAAAATAATGAAGTTGGATTTAAATAGTTTATTTTTGACATATTTATTTGTTATGATTAAACATATCTGTATATAATTCAATTTTTTGTGACTCACTAATGTTATGTATTTTCTCTAAACAAATTTATATTACCTCAATTAACTGTTTCAATATTGTTTATGTTACAGCGGTCTGTATTTTAACTTTATTTCATTAGTGTATATATAGTCACATAAGTTTATAATTTGTCCTCCTTCTAATTTAAATTGTATAGCAATGGTAGCATCTGCAATAGTTTTAAGTGAAATTGATTTGTATTTTAGACCTTTGCTGTTGGAATGGGAACCTCACCTGACATCATAGCTGCACGTCAAGTTGCCAAACACATTGGTTCTGATCATCATGAAGTTATTTTCACAGAGGAAACTGTAAAAGATGTTTTAGATAATGTTATTTACCATCTTGAGACATGTGATATCACAACAATTAGAGCTTCTGTTGGTAAATGTCATTTTTGTTCAAAGACTCATGAAATATTCTGTTGTGAATAATATGTTTAGTTTGTGTATATGATAACTGACGGCTCAGTTTATCTGTAATAAATTTGTTAACTGTAAACCCATGAATATTACTGGATCAAAGCAATTTTTATCTGCAATATATATTATCTGTAAACCCATTTATAGCACTGGATCAAAACAATTAATTCTCAAATTTTTCAAAATTTGATATTGTCTGTTATCGATAAATTACGATAAAAAATGACTAGATCGTCTCCTCCTATGAAGGTTCTGTGTTTGTTCACTGGTATTAATCTCATTTTGCATTACCATTTAAATCATGAAATTTTATCTTATAAATCCATTCTTACCTCTTAGATCATAGTATCGCTGCATTGTTCCCATCCCTAGTCTTCCTGTGTCTTTACGTTGATTATTTTAAATCATATTCCGTTCCCATAAGCATTAAGACTCATTTTCATCCATTTGAATTAGTCCAATTTTTTTTCTACATTACACATATTAGGTTAGGTTATTAATTGAATTTTTCATATTAATATTTGTCTGAAACCTCTTAACGCGAATCTAATGTAGTATTTTTAATACTTTTAGGTATGTACATTTTGTCAGAATACATCAAACAGAAAACTGACTCAACTGTTATTTTCAGTGGTGAAGGCTCAGATGAATTATCACAAGGGTATGTTTTCTTATTTGTTGCTTTTAATGGATAATAAGATGTGCTCAAAATACTGAAAAGATGTATTATATATTATATTACATTTTAAAGTTATTATAAATAAAATTTTACTATCAATACGATATTAAGGTTATCGATCCACTCATAAATTATGAAATCTTACATATTAAATGTCCAGCTGACTGGACACCACTTATCCAATTCAAGAACGGTTGGACTTATTTTTATGATCCCTGATTTTTACTTTGCCACAGATAGCGAATAAGTATTAAAATGTTGGAAAAATATGGTTGAGAGGATGGGATAATTATTAACTTTATACTGGTTTATCCGATTTTGACCAAAATTTGAATACATGTTGTTTTGGGTGTTATAATACAAATGTTAATTTCTTACAAATTTACATTAACTAACATTAATTCCTTACTCTGTACTTTTCATCGGTGGCAGCGTAAGAAATTTATTTATTTATTTTTAATAAATATTACTTCTTCTTTCGCTACCTCCAGGATGCCGCTAAGCGTGGAGGTTTAGCATCGGTCCAACGTTTCCACTTGTCGCGATCTTTCGCCCAATTTTTCATTTCTGCCAGAGAGCAGCCTCTTTCTCGTCCTATCCTTGTGACGTGATCTGTGAACAGCTTTCTAGGCCGAAACCGTGGGCGCTTTCCTTCTGGTCTCCATCAACCACGTGATCTTTCGGTCATAAATATTACAGTGTAATAAATGTTACACCCGATTAAAATCAATTTGGTACTTATCTATAATTCAATCGCAAAGAACTGTTATCCACCCTGATGTTTATAACCTGACACAATATACACTGAAAAGGCGCTTGCCTGGTCTTAGTATTGCTGGAAATTAAAATAAATCTCAACAATTTTACTATAATAAACAACACTCTTATTTATTAATGACAGACAATAATAAGGAATTTTTATTAATTGAAATAGAAATTTGTCCAGTTTCTGCTGAAAACTAATCGCAACAAACTAATACAACAAATACCCGTTAGTGTGGCCTCGATCTCCAATAAAAAGAACCCGTGGGTTTTTTTTTTTTATCTCTTTTGAGCGAACGTAACATGGGGAAGTCGAAATCTGATAAACTAATCAAGTTTTAACTATTAAGCTGAGTTTTAATAAAGGATGCAAAAGTAAATGTAATAGGGAAAACTATAGCAATTGAAATAGTCAAAGTTAACGGTACAAGAACAACAGGGAAAACGGAACAAGTAATAAGGTGAGGTTACGGTAGGTTGTCAGACAACAGGAGATAAGGAATTATCATTTATCTTATACTCATAGGTAATAGGAAGCATTTTTTTAATGGACGGGTTGTTCATAGATCAAATAGAAGTACAAGAGTGTTTGGTGGCGGGATGGCCGTGTGGGCAAATGCATCAGAAAATACACGTTGCCCATGGCAACGTTTGATTGAGAGCCGAAAGATAACAAGTTCAAAACCCGGAGCCAGGGGACATTTAATAATACTCGGCATCAATTCCCCCACCCTCTTCCTTGGCCTGGGAAACCCCGTATAGCCTAACAGGTGAGGACCAATAGGAAAAAAAAAGTACAAGAGTGTTGATCACTCATAAATAGGACAAATTTTTTATTTTGCTACAGATCTTCTTCTAAAACTCTTTTTATCCTCTCTTACAATTCGGGAGCAAGTAAAGCCTATTTGTTTGTACATGTTTAGCGTTAATTACATACATTTTATCATCCATATTTAGTCAATTAACAAAATTCATTTTAAAAACAATAATAGCTAGTAGCTAATAGGATATCATAGAATTTCAGGAGAGGATAACATCTAATTTTGTGAGATGGAAGTTACTGCTTATAGGATTAACTGCAAAGCTATAAAGTTTCTATTAAGTATATAATTATCTTATTAAGTATTTATCTATTGATGTCACACATTTTTTAATCTGTTAAATGTTGAAAGTAAAATAAACCATTAGCCTAAGTTTAAAATATCTGAAATTAAACCACAATTAGATGTGTGGTTTTAATTATGAAAATTGTTTCAATGAAAATGACAATTTTTTTTTTTTCTTTGTTTCACAGTTATATTTATTTTCGAAAAGCACCTTCTCCTCAAGCAGGCAACGAAGAATCGTTACGACTTTTAAATGACATCTACCTTTATGATGGACTTCGTGCGGATCGAACAACATCTGCCCATAGGTATTATTTTAGTTACCTAGTTCAACTTTAACTCAATAAAAATATTTATTTACTTCAGTACTCGTATTAAGATTTTTCAATGTTCTCTTTTCAGCTTAGAGCTGCGTGTTCCTTTCCTCGACTTGCAGTTTTCAAGTTATTACCTTAGCCTACCGGCTGAAATGCGCCAGCCCATCGATGGAGTTGAGAAGCACCTCTTGAGGTCTGCCTTTTCTGATTCCGATCTTCTTCCTAATAACATCTTGTGGAGGCATAAAGAAGCTTTCAGGTATAACAAAGTCTAACTTATTTTTTATGCATTTTATTTAAGAACGATTAAAATTTTCTAATGCTACTATGTTTACTGGATTCACTTTTAAAATGCTGATGTTTATCGAATGGTAATATATGATGATCTTGATTATTTTTCATTTACAGCGATGGTGTTGCATCCGTTAAGAAATCTTTGTTTGAAGTGATTCAGGACATAATAGATCCATTTGTTTCACAAGAACAACTTGACAATGCTCCAAAACTATTTCCCCATGTCACACCTACTACTAAGGAGTCTTATTATTATAGGTAACTTGTTCATGCCTTCTCTTCAATATATAATCTCATGAAACGATAAATGTATTTTTCATTGATTTATACTTATCAAAATTTTCATTTAAACATAGAGGCTGATCCATATAGTGTTTTATGGCTTGAAGAAATATTGAGTTATTTTTTTATCTGCTCTTGTTGTGTTTATGTTTTCTAGAATCAAAGAACACTTTTTACTTCCTGGATTATACTTATTCAAATTTCCTTAATAATTATAATAATTAATTATTAAACTTTGCAGTGGAGTTTTTGTTATTATGATTAGTTCACAGCAAATAGTATATCTTATCTGGCTCTGTAAAAAGTCAGAAAAAGATAAAAAAAATGTCAGCTCGGACTCAGATATTGAGAACTTGTTCATTTCCCGTTCATATCATTAATTTAGTTTAAATCAGTTGCTCGTGTGCTTCTCATGTGAAGTATCCAAGAATGATTTCTAAAAAACACAATAGAATGAAGCTTAACACGTTAGCTGCGAAACAAATAAACTGGGATTTTCGTTAACTGAGACGAGGGGTCAAATGACCCCATGCTACCACACCGCTAAACTGCGTCAAGGGGCTGATTGACCCCTTGTCCCTTAGACATTAAAATTAACTCTCTGTAAACATTGATGAATGTTTTAAAGTGAAATCCATTTTTTTTACAAATACCTGACGTACTAGAATTCGTAACAGAAGCATGGTTGAATTCTGTTGCTTCTGAATATATTTGTTTATTACTTATTTTTTCCACTCCATCTGTGTTATACTAACAGTAATTTTTTTCTTTCCTTTTACATTTAATCATAAAATGTTTGCTATATGGTTTTAATTTTCAGCATATATAATTCATGAAAGGAAGAATTCAGATATAAAAAGTAAAACCAAAAGTATGTTTTTATTATAAATAAATGAACATAGGTGTAACTTTTGTGTATTTAAAAAAATAGACTTAAATATTACAAATTAACTTATTAAAAAAAATAACACGTGAAAACTACATTTTATAATGTTTATCATTGAAGCACTGCAAGCAAAGAGACAGTTGTCGGCACAGTCGCCACGGTATGTCCGGACCTTCACCTTTTTTTGGGCTTCTGCACTGCTCATAGCTGTTCTTAGCTTTTCATAACAGCCCGAACATTTCTTCCTTATATAAATCATAACTATCTTCAAAACTTGAACTAGTTCCTTCATCTTCACTTGAAGATGAATTCCGCTGTGAAAGGGCTAAATCGACAAGTTTCTTACCACGTGAATATTTATCGAAATTATTTACTAAATCGAGACAAATAAACGAGAGTTCAGGTTTCAACAATACTAAGTAGAATCAGTCGAAGAACAAGAAAGGAAGGGGAATCTGCGATTCACCCTTAGATAAATGTGATTCACTGTAAATTACTGTCGCTTTCACAGCTTTCAAACATTTACATAAATAGAAAAAATATTTTTTATTTACATATTCATTAATATTTTATATAATATGCTAAAAAAATAGTAAGATGAAGTGTAATGAGCATTAAAAGAGCAAGGGGTCATATGACCCCTTGCCGCATTGAGGAAAACATTTAAACTATAATGCGACAAGGGGTCAAGTGACTCCTTACATTTTTTTTCGATATATAAGTAGTATTAAGTATTGCATTATAAAAAAAAAATAAAAAATCTGAAAAATATTAAACAGGATGCGTGACAAGCATCGCAGTTAACGACAAATACACGTTTAATGGCTTGCAGTAAAGGAAGCCACCGCAAGGGGTCAAATGACCCCTCATCGCAGTTAACGTGTTAATGGCCCAAATTTTGATTATTTTTTTGGAATAGTTAACTTTTGTAATTCTATAATTCTCTCAATTGAAAATTTTATAAAATTAAATTTTTTATGTTAATCAACTTTTGTAGCTCTTATACCAGAAACTTTTTTTTTTTTAGGATGATATTTGAAAAGCACTTTCCTGGACAAGCACCAAGCCTGACTCCCTACTTTTGGATGCCTAAGTGGAGTGATGTTAAAGATCCTTCGGCGAGGTTTCTTGATCATTATAAACCTGAGGAATGAATTTTTATACGATCGTAAACTAAATGACATTTAATGATCATTCCTAAAACGTTTTAAAATAATGTTACAATTTAACTCAAGTTGATTGTTCCATTAATTGATCTGTTTTTGTTTTTTGTTTTTTACTTTTTTAATTATGTTCTCCTTATTTATTTTATTGTAAATATTAAATAACTCAACAGAAACACTTGTAGTACTTCATATAGCTTTTATACTTCTCGAGTAAAGGTTGTTAAATTTTATTTTTTATCCCTATAACTTTTAAAAACCCAGTTTCCTTTAATTATTTTACTCTATAATTTATTCAATCCAGAGGTTTTTTGTTGTTGTTATAGTAATGAAATTTGGGGGAACCTCATTCCCTCTTTAATACTCGATAAATAAATTTTTAAGTTAAGCTTTGTGTTAATATATTTTATTTTTACTTGAAGTTGTTGTCTGTTTTATATTAATGGATCCCCTAAAATCAGATATTCATCTTTTGCTGTTATACCGATGTAGGTTTTTTCTTATATATTATAGCAGACAAAAATATAAATTAAACATTTTAATCTTAGAAAAAATGAACTGTGAATTGAATGCCTGATGTATTGGAATTTTTGCTTACAATAAAGGTCTAAAGTTATATAACCTTTATTATATTATACAGCTTTAATATTTGGTTCAGTACTGAATTGATAAAAGTAAAAAAGAAAGTGATTATTTTGGCAATATTAAGGTAGAAACATCATTTTTGGTGCTGTAGAAAAATTTAGCTATTTAGGTTTTAGGATTACAAGAAGAAACGGAACTGAAGAGGAAGTGAAAACTTGATTAACACGTTAGGTGCGGCGGCGTATTTTAGGGGTATCCTGAATTGGACGGTATCGGTCCCGGGGGTCCGACTGCTGAGATGAGCCACAGACGATATCGGGCGTCGGGGTCCGATGGGAATGCTCTGACGAAAGTGTTATTTTTTTACTAAAAAGTGAATTAAATGAGCTTCTCAAGGGCACTATCTCTTGGTAAGGATTAGACCAAGACATAACAGGCGTAGGACATGCCCCCGGGATCCGATACAGGATTTACGGCATACTTTATCGAAAAAAGCATTAAACTGGTGGAATTTTGAATTACCATCCGTATTGATAATTTTTGCAGTGTTAAAACAATTTTTAGGAGTCTTACTGCTTTACAACCACTTACTCTATGATAAAAAAAAATTCTTTTTAAAGAAATTAATTTATATAAAATAAATACAGTAAATATCAGTGTTTGATTTATAATTACAGACTTCATAAGAAGTATTAAAGATTACTATAATATCGGACGCGGAAGCCGTCCAGTAGTCTTGTTTTATTACTGATGGCCTGTGTTAGACCCCGGAGTCCGATTCTAAAAAAACAACAGAATTTCATCTGTTAGCAACTTTTGCTGCACTAAAATGCAATAATCTCATTAAAAATCTACTAAATTGAGTCTTGGAGTATATATATTCACTACTCTGCAGATGGACTTTAGTCCATGCATAGTGTAGTTAAAATGTATATTGTAAAATTATGTATTTTTATTTGGATATGTAAATAAACACTTTATTATTATTATTGTTATTATATATATACATATAAATAATTATATATACATATATAAATAATAATAAAAACAACAAATATTTCAGGACATTTATATACCTCCCGCCCGGTTAAAGGGTTAAGAGATGAACAATGCCTAAAGGTTTTTAGAAATAAAATGGTGTGTTGATTATGGGCTGAAGAAGGATGAATCTACAAGAGAATTTAAACGGTTACAAAATGCTGCGCAATTGGTGGTGTCGAACCTTCGGCTTTTTTAAGCCTTCATTATTATTTATGTATTATTATTATTTATTTAGATGGAATATTGATTCAATAATGCCCGCATACAAGAGCCATATTACAACAAAGTTTTTGAAGCATGAAGTTAAAAGAAATCCTATAAGTTAGGTGGTAATGCTTTTTATAGTTTATGAAAAAAATGTGTATATATCTATTGTATTGATAAACCATTTATTAAAAATCTAATGAACTTTTTTTTTAAATCAAAGATGCAACCCTGGTTATTAAATGATGATTCATTCATACCATTTTATTTTAATCAATGTATGTTGATTGAGCTAATATTTGTAGTGATGTCATTGTGCAATGATTGGAGGTATTAGACCTTGTAGGAAGTGGGAAGATCATATGATTGTAGTTTCTGAAGTCACTTTAGGCCCATTAACTCTTATTGACCCCCTTTAAGACATTGAAGGCAATGAGATTGTACAGTTACATTGGCTTCAAATAACAAATGTTACCTGGCTCTATTGATAGTTTCCATTTAAAATTCGAAAAAAAAAAAACTATTTATATCTCCATCATTAAAATATATATTTAGAAGCAAACATATTTTTCCCTTGCCTTAACTTCTTCCTGACTTGTTTCATTTTCATTTGATATCATTTTTTATCTTAATATATATATATTTCTTTCTGTTATCTATCCTAAAATATTTCTGTATTGTGGCCTGGAACACAATAATAGGTGTTATTTTTACTGAACTTGGTAGATCTCTTTTTATATATATTTAGTCGATCTATAAATTTATCATATCTGGTTATTAGCTAGTGTCATTTATGTTAAATTAATTCAATAACAGATACAATAATATAAGTTCCAATATAACAATACTTATGACTAAACCTTTATAATTTCAACTACTAGAACCAAAATTAAATTTAGAGATTCTAAAGAAAAATCAAGTTTATTGTTTGAATAATTTTAAGAATATTAATCAACCACAATGGCTCAACAACAGGTTTTGCCATCTGTCCGTGTACTTTGTGGATTCCATCCAGCTCTTTATACGGGGAATATTTTTAGCATCCTTAGCTACACCATCAAACTATCTCAGCCTCAGTCAAACCTCTCACATCCTTGCCCACCTTAGCTTGCTTAATTTAGAAATCCTGACGACATTGGGTTTAGGAAATATAGTATATAATTCCTGGTTGGAGGGTCTCCGCCATTGCCCAGCAGCTTGGACTCATCCATATATTCTTTGCAGAATCTTCCTTACAAATATTAAAAGATCACACTAATCATTTTAAGTGAGAGTCCAGTCCATGCCTCACAATTAGTGTTGGATCATGGTTTTTCTTGATGAAATGTGACTACAAAATTACTTTCGTGCGCTGACATAGCATCGGTTGGCAGCCATAATCATCTTTTTGATTTCAGCCGCTACAGTGTCGTGAGTAACTATTGACACCAAGTATGTGAACTTCGACTCTTCCTGGAAATTATAGAGGCCTATGGTCAGAACATCTCCATGCTTTTTAGGGTACCCTATCACCATATAATTGGTTTTTTGACCTCTAGGCCGTCTATTTGTTGGTTCTATTAATGCTAGAAATGTTTTTATGACATCTCTTGTCAACTGTCCAATGATGTCAATGTCGTCCATATAAGCAAGGAGCTTATATTCTTAAAATATACTGTTCCACCATCATGTATTATTGCTTCCCTAAGTGCATAGGAGACAAATGAATGCACCACCTTGGTGAAGCTCTTTTCCTGCTGGAAACTCTTCAGAATGGTTCCCATTTATCAGAAAAAGATATCTAATACCTTTCATTTTTTAATTAATCATGTGAATGAGTTTATTGAACTCAGGGAGACATTGAAATCTTAAAGTGCTTTATTAAACTTTCATGATTAACACTGTCATAAGCCGCTTTAAAATTGTTTCTCATGTAGTATTCATGATTCCTCTCAAGGATTGTCCATAGGCTGAATATCTGATCGGTAGTGAACCTGCCCTTCCTGAAACTATATTGGTAAGGTCTAACTTGTTCTCCATAGGGTAAGAGCTGTTGGAACTAGTTTGGGTGTATTCATTTCGAGGTCTTCCTACCAGACTACTTTGGCATGTTTGTCCAATGTTGTCTCTTCATCGTTAAGAGTACTTCAAAAATAGTGTATCCATTGATTACGGAAATCTCCTTAAGTGTTAGCAGATTGCCTTTCACATCCTTACAAGAACTCTGCTTAGACATAAACGTATTTCTGCTTCTACTTACTTTTTGGAAGAAATTACTATATTGTTTATATCCCCATAGCATCTATATCTTCTTGAGTTCCTCTATACTGCTATATACTCCTATAGTGCTGAAGAATAAGCAGCATAATGCGAATGTAAGTTGGTTTAATTTCCCTAACTAAAATTATTAATTTTTTCAAGAAAAGTGTAGGTTCATTGAGCTGGTAAAAAATATTATAAAAACAATTGTTGCAGATGGATAAAATAAGTCAAATTATTGAACGGAACTCAAATCAAATTAGTAAATTAGAAAAACAAAGTAATAAAGTCTCTAATTAGAATTAAAACAAATAAAATTTGCCAGTAATGAATGTATTACTATGGAAGAATAAATTAATATTAATAATGTTAGTCTACTTTGATTACTATATCTTTTAACGGATGCAATTTAACGAAACCTTACTTGAATTTCATCATTCAGACATTTACTTGTAATCCCAAAACTTATTCCTAAACCTGATCCTCAACATGGTTATAAACAGAATGAAACAGCGATAATTAGGCTCATTTGGTTCAAGGGATACTGAGCTAAGGGAAGACCTGATGGGGGTGGAGCATTCTTCCAGTACCAGTATCAAGGGTGGATCCAGCCGGTTGTAAAGTGGGTGCTGCAGTCATGGGCGGATCCCTCAAACATTTTGGCTCTTTCAATTTTTTTTAATTTATAAACAAATAATGCAATTAGGTAGTTAGTATGCCCTAAACATAACAAACACTTTTGATTGTTATGTTTACACATGTTACTTGTTCTGTATATTTTTTGTCCTTTATGTTCCTTTCTTATCATTATTAAAATTAAATAAAAAATTACCTATGGTACCAGTAAGGGTTTTATAATAAATTATTCCTTGAAATGCTCAAAGTGGGGAAGGTTTAATATTCTAGGGTTGATATAATAAAGAAAAATAAAAATATTGTAACTCACATCATGAGGAATTTTGATCGTCTTTTTGCATACAAATTAGGCACTAATTTCTACTGCCAAAATAATGAGGCAGATATTAATGCATGCTGATTTATGATAATTTTATTTTAAATAAAAACGTATAAAATTTTAATTTTTGTCATCGATTTTTTCCTCCTTCATATTACATATATTCAAATGGGTGTAATTGATATTTCACTTCTTTATAATGATAAAAATGTACAGTATAAAGTACAGTAAAATTAGGCAAAAAATAATTCTAACACGAACATTCCAAACAAAGCTGAAACTTGTCATAAGTTGTTTATTAACCTTCCTATAATAACTTGTAATAAGAAGGCCTAAGGAATCCCGCGTCTGGTTTTGTGGGGGGCGGGAGGGAAGAGGAAGAAATCTTAATTTTTTTTAAAGTTCTACTTATATCTCAACAACGATTCATAGCACACAAAATTTTAATAATATGTTTCAATGAAAATAGCATAAAATTTCGCATCGAATGACTCACTTGAAGATAAAATAGGTTTAGTCGGTTCGCCGATAATCGATTATCTAATATTGGTATTTTTTACCATTTTGTCTGAAAAGTGAAAAGTGTTATAGATAAATGTTTTAGAACATTAAATTCTGATTAAAATGAACCATTAATTTTAAAATTATTTTATTCCTCTGTAGATATAAAAATAAAAACCATAATAAATAGAAGTTAAAGTTTTTAACCTTAAAGTTTTTTTTTTTTTTCATATCTTACTAAAAAGGGAAAAATACATAGAAAACGAGCGAAATTATTAGAAGATTGGCCCGCCAATACGCTGATAAAGATTGCAATGACCGAACTAATCAAATGGTGAAGTGAGGTGGGGATGGAGTCAGTCTATCCCGGTGACTTCTGCTGCTGTTTCTTCCTAAGTTGTAAGCTGTTATTGTCAGGATGTTTTGCAAAATGTGAGTACACCTATTTCATAATATTTATAATATACACTATATTATAATTTGGAATAGGTGCTTAAGTATTAAAATATAACTTAAATTGTATTTTAAAGATTTACTGTACTATATATATGACGTCAAGAATACAGTTGAATTTTTTATCTTCTAAAGTCTTCCGCTATATTACTGGATTTCTCCTATTTTGACAGGTTCTGTGACTATAATATAAGCGAACTTCATTATATCCTTAAAAAGGAGTCCTTTTTAGTTAAAAAAGGCCTTGATAAGCTTCATTAGATATTAAGCTGGTTTCCACTTGATGAATTCCATTTCTTTTTTTGTAATAACTTTGTGAAAAATATTCTTATTTTTGAATATTAAAACCAAATTAATAATTATGATTAAAGATTAAATACAGGTTTTCTCATACTCCACTTCCATTTCGTTATTTTAGCCTGTTGCACGTATTCTAGTTCCTCTTACCTATAAAGAGCTTTGGAAACAGAATAATAAATTTTATTCCGGTCTACAGTGCTATTTCTTCTTAATTTTGAGCTGACTGATGTTCTTCCTGTTCTGCTGCATTTTAACAGTGAAAGCATTATCAAGCAAAGAAGATAAGTAAGGGAGTATGATGAAAAAAATATCTGTACTAAGATAATTGAACTCATATATGAAACTTTAAACAGTCATAACTAATTCACAATTAATGAAAGTAAGGTATTAAAATGGTTGTTCAGTTTTTCCTCTATCTGTTGAAGAAAATGCAAACTTTTTAAAGATATAAATTTGAAATGTTATGTATATATACTTAAGGTTTCAATTTTTTATATTTTCCAAAACAATTCAACTTTTTTTCACCTTAATAGTTTCTTTAAAAACAAATACGGTTGTTTCACTGTCACCTAAATTTTATTATTTACACTTCTGACCTAGTTTTTTAACGATTTCAGACTCCCTATCTAAGTAATATTTTTTATTAATTATATGGAGTGATTGAAAACTTATCAAAATTTATTTTGACGAAATATAAAATTAAAAAAATCTGGTGCGTGCGCGCAACACACAACTTTCACTTACCAACTTACTTAGATTAGAAATTGACGTGTTTTGCTAAATATCATTTCCCAAATTCACACATTTTTCTACATTCATATCTTATTTTTGTTAATCGTTAAAGCCGTTTTTGAGTAAATAAAAAAACCCGTGAAAATGATACAAAATTTATTAAGTAAAGTCCCCCCTCCGGTTAATCAATTTTGATGAAATTTTAACAATCATATCTCGGGCATATAAATACATCAAATACCCAGTTTGATCAAAATCTCTAAAGCCGTTTTTGAGTAAATAAAAAAAACACGTGAAAATGATACAAAATTTATTAAGTAAAGTCCCCCCTCCGGTTAATCAATTTTGATGAAATTTTAACGGTCATATCTCGGGCATATACATACATCAAATACCCAGTTTGATCAAAATCTTTAAAGCCGTTTTTGAGTAAATAAAAAAACACGTGAAAATGTTACAAAATTTATTAAGTAAAGTCCCCCCTCCGGTTAATCAATTTTGATGAAATTTTTACGGTCATATCTCGGGCATATTAGTACATCAAATACTCAGTTTAATCAAAATCGTTAGAGCCGTTTTTGAGAAAATCGAAAAAAACCTAAAAAGTTATTAAGTAAAGTACCCCCTCCCTTTAAGTAATTTTGATGAAATTTTTGCTGTCACATCGCGGGCATATACCTACACTAAATACCCAATTTCAGGATCGCACGGTTTATAGTTTTTGAGCTAGTCTGTTCACATACACACACACACACACAGACACACACACACACACACACACACACACACACACACACACACACACACACACACACAGACCATTTCGCGGGACTTGGTCATTTCGACTCAGGGGACCCCAAAACGTGTATTTCCGTTGAAAACCGGAAGTCGAAATTTTTCACGATCGCAATACTTACACTTACTATATATTTCATATATAGGTAAGTGAAAGTAAAAAAAAAGTGAACCATCATCCATTGGGAATAGGACTTTATTAATACGTAGTATAATTACGTTTCCTTAGAACTTATCCGTCGACGTGTCATCCACTTCCTCGCTAGAACCTGAAGCTGGAGGGCTCTTTTTTGGGATGTAGGATAGGAAATGGTTGTCTGCGATCAATCCCTCCCCAAATATTTTAGCTATTTACATTTTTTTGCATTTTTAAAGGAAAAGTTGCAGTCCTTCTTGCTGCAATCAATCTATTAATTTGATTATAATATAATAATAAATTCGAAAACAAAAGTACTGTCAGCCGAAAGACAATACGTGAATGCAAGACCGGGAGCAAGGACGGACTACAGGGGCGTTCACAGGGTGACCCCCCAAATATTTTGGCTTTTCTATTTTTTTTTTGTATTTTTAACCGAATAGTGCAAAAATGTAGTTATTATGCCCTAAAAATAACACTTTAGGTTGTTTACATCGTAGTCCTTCTTAATACAAGGTAATAATCTCATTAAAAAACGGTGCTGTCGGCAACGTCATAATGAGACAGGGGAGTCATGACCCCCTCCCCCCTCCTCAATTTCGCGCTAAATCTGTCACTGTCTGAAAATGTTGGAGCTGGAGCATTGGTCTACGTACTTTCAAAGGCTGTCAAGCTTAGCTTCTTGGCATTTGTCATCCATGTCCAGTAGAATCTATCTCGCTGCCATCCTTGAGTGAATGCTAAATAAACCTTTCTAGTTGTACCTTATTTTGGGAGTACCGGATACCGCACCGTGCATGGTTACTTACCGTCTTTCTGGAATAGACAATGCATTTTCATTAATAGAATTCTCTCTTATGACTATAAGAGACAGAATTGTCTTTTTAAAGTCATAATATTCCTCATTTACTAACAGGAGGAGGTTAAGAAGTACATATATATTCAATAAGGTGGTTAGGTCAAATAAATACCTCCACCCGGAGGTAAATACCATGTCCAATTTTTATTGAATTAAATTTTCCACAATGGATTAAAATACCATGCCTTACTTAAATGCTACACTTAAAATTACTTATAGATGGCAACAACAATATGAAAAGCGTTCATTATGTTATTTCCATTGAGACAACTTTTAGAGGTTATATAGATAAAATTTAACAAAGTATATATTATTATATTTAAATCCAAAACATTAAATTTACTTTAATAAAGCAATGAAGATGGTGTTGTTTACCACCCCAATAGTTTAGTAGGAAAACCGAAATAAAAATTTATATCTTCATGATTTAACTAGACATTTTCCCCTCCTTTTTTCCCCTTTTCTTTAATTCTCGATTCTTAGGCTGAGCGCACATTGAGACATGTGTGACTCAGAGCAGAGCGGAGCTGTTTTTGTGAAACGCGTATTGGATAGGAACCGCGCATATTAGGAGGAAGAATTGGTTTAAAACATCAAAAATTCAAGCTTCAGAAATGTGGAATTTTAAATTTGGAATAAATTATTGGTGTTTCAAAAATCTCATGAAAAATAAATTTTTACTACTTTTAATTTGTTTTGTATATCTAACCTTTATCAAATAAATGTAATAAAAAACAAAATGAAGCTAGGGATAATTTACATTCTGAAGAGCTATCATTTTTTTAATTTACCAATCATATATTTTTATTATAAAGATATCAACCTATAAATGGAGAGAAACACAAAATTTTTGTTATTAATTTTAATCTTGGTAAAAAAGGGGTTATGAGGGTCGGTAGTTTTAAAATGCTTTCGAAATTATAGGAAAACCGCGATTATCTCTCTGGCAAGGATGTAAATAAGCACGTTATATCCTCTTGTTTGGACTGTAGTGTTTGTTTACACTTGTTGGATCGTCAGGTACGCCCCGTTGGACTGTGCTGGGGCTGCCAGTCCGTGTCCCGGTTGGATCGCTGTTCTGGTGGCTGTCCCTTCCTCTCAAGATATCCATCGAACGATCGTAACCATGGAGATGGAGCTCAAGGAGTTCAAAAGGGAAGAGGAAGAAGAACCAGCTCCGTCAGGAATAGAAGTCAATCGCGCCTTGAACAAGTCTAGACAGAGGGGCAATTTTCGTCACGACTGCACCAATAGGTCGTCTCTATGTGAGTATTGTTGCACAGGCTTCTCAGGCACATATTTCTCTTTTCCTTTTTTTTTTTCGTTATTATGATTATGATCCAATTTATGAAAACTTAGCAATCGTTAAAAAAAAAGTGGTCCCGTGTTTATATAATATTAATTTACAAAAATGCCCTAGTGGGAGGTTTCATTATAATAAATTTTAAACATTTGGATGTAAAATGATTCAAGTGCAAAATACTAAGATTGGTTTTATTTTTTATATACTATGATCTACAGACGATCGCCGATGCTATACATTCTGATTTAAAGTCCAAAAAAAAATTATTTGAAAAAAATAGAAAATAAATTATGACTTGGAATTCATTTTTAATCACCCCATTTTCGTCCTAGCAATCAAGGCTATATTATATAAAGCAGTATCAAAATCCGTTTATTTACTTATGCATTTCATCAAATATATATTTCCCATTTATTTTGATTAAATATTGCGGAGATTTTATTTGATCCAGTTGACATTGTTCTAACTGAAATTAGAACTGAAAAACTTACAAAAATATTATAAAAAAACGAGTTTAAAGATTTGGCGTGCTTTATATAGAAGGATGGCGGCATAACTTTAATATCTGGAAATTTAAAAAAAATATATCTTTGATTATATACGAAAGCTTTTCAGATACATTTACAATACTGTCATAATCACAATCAGTAAAAGTGAAATTGATAGATATTAAAGTGAAATTAGGTATAAAAAAAAAAATATATCAGAAACACAAAAACCATGTTCGTCAAAAATTCATGTTAGAATCTTCTCAAATGTTATGTTTTATTTTCGGTTATTTTTTTTCTTATATCATTAGTAATTCGTTTTTAATTGGATAAAAGTAAAAATGTCGAAGTATCGAATTAAACAATTTGTATTTAATAAATATTTAGATGCGAATTGAGATTTTAAATCAAATGTTGTTTATGAAGATATTTGGTTTAACGCTAAAATCAGTAATAAAAAATTGAGAATCCTTTCAGATTCCATTTTTTTCCGAAATAAAAACCAACAAAAACTAGACGAGATATACAATGATAATTTAACCCTTTAACCGAGCGGGACGTATATATGCGTCCTGAAATAGTTGTTATTTTTATTATTATTTATATAGGCATATATAATTATTTATATTTATATATATATATATATATATATATATATATATATATATATTCACGTAGATACATGTATCTATGACAAATACCTCTGTTGTACGAATTTATTTTTTTTATAGCTATTATTTTTTTTTTAAATTATAAATATACAGCATATCAGCGACTAATTCAGTCTTTAAGATTTCCGATTCAAAGACCACAACCAAATAACCATAGGATTACTATCGTGTTTGTATTGATAAGAATACAGCTGAATGCTCAGCCCTTTTGGAAGTAAAATAGCGTATTTTCTTAAATACCCTATAAATAAATTGTTGCACCTATCACCATAGGTTTTGCTGTACTCTTTTGTTGTTTATCCGTCGTTTGATATGATTTTTTTGGGGGTGCGCGTGGATACATATTTGTGATTTTCTTTGGAGGACTTAATTGAGAATATGAACGAATGAACGACTTTTTGGTTTTATTTATTGATGAAATATTAAATAAGGTTAACAGTGGTTTCGGGTAGCGGCAGATTTCGAGGATATTCGTTGTTAAGGGCTTTTATTAAATGCACCTTTGCATTTTTTCCTCTCGTACTTACTCTTCCGCCTCACTTTTCATCGGTTAGTCGCCGATTACTTTTCTAGCCGTTCGCAGTATTTTAAAAAAGGGGGGGGGGGGCAGGCTGTTAAAATATTCGTATAGAGAGGGAGCTCATAAAATTTTCGTTAAGATAAAAGTTAATCTGAAATTAACTTAATAAAAAAAAAAATTATATCGATAGTTAAGAAGTTTACTGTTCAAAAGTTTAAATTCAATTCTGACATCCATATTTTCTCACCTCATTGTCAGTAATAGGTGGAATGATTGTTCAAATGTAGGATTTTCTTTTCTTTTGTTATAATTTTTAAATTTCGACTTCCGGTTTTCAACGGAAATACACGTTTTAGGGTCCCCTGAGTCGAATTTACCAAGTCCCGCGAAATGGTCTGTATGTGTGTGTGTGTGCGTGCGTGCGTGCGTGTGTGTGTGTGTGTGTGTGTGTGTGTGTGTGTGTGTGTGTGTGTGTGTGTGTGTGTGTGTGTGCGTGTGCGTGTGCGTGTGTGCGTGTGTGCGTGCGGGCGTGCGTGCGTGCGTGAGAGTGTATGTTTGTGTGTGTGTGAACAGACTAGCTCAAAAACTATAAACCGTGCGAACCTGAAATTGAGTATTTTGTGTATGTATATGCCCGCGATGTGACAGCAAAAATGTCATCAAAATTGCTCAATGGGAGGGGGTACTTTATTTAATAAATTTTTAAGTTTTTTTCGATTTTCTCAAAAACGGTTTTAACGATTTTGATTAAACTGAGTATTTGATCTATTTATATGCCCGAGATATGACTGTAAAAATTTCATCAAAATTGATCAACCGGAGGGGGAATTTTACTTAATAAATTTTGTATCATTTTCACGTGTTTTTTTTATTTACTCAAAAAAGGCTTTAACGATTGTGATCTAACTGGGTATTTGATGCATGTATATACCAAAAATGTGATAGCCAACATTTCATCAAAATTTGTCAAACGGAGTGGCCACTTCATTTCATAATTTTTTTTTCGATTTTTACCTTTTTTTGGATGATATCAAAAACGGCTTTAACGATTTTTATCAAATTCGTCATGTTCAATGTAAATTAGGTGTTCTTTACTATCAGGTAAGCTTTATCATTATTAAAATGTTCTGAGGGGGCTTTTTTTGGGGGGAGTTGGGGCCTTTTTCGTTTGTTTGTTTCGTATGAATACCTTTGTTTTTGTTTATATGGAGAAATTAACTGTCTCTCGTTACGCCTAAAAATACGAAATGGCTAAATATGAGATATGATAAAAATAAAGAAAACATAAAGACGAGAAAAAAAGTAAAAAATTCAGTCAACTCATAAAACTCGTTGAGCCCACGCATGCGGAGTACGCCTTTAATGACAGGCCATTGTTCATAATTAAAGCCGTTCTGTTCATTTGAGAAGTGGAAATTAACAAAACGCATTAATATCTAATCTAAGTAAGTTGGTAAGTGAAAGTTGTGTGTTGCGCGCACGCACCAGATTTTTTATATTTTGATATCATGAAAAAAAAGAAGTAAATACTGAAAGACGACTTCATCGACATCACGGAATATTTAACCCAGTTAGATTGTTAATCTGTAATCTCTAAAGATTAACCCATTGGATTGCAGATATGTCTAATTGATGACGCACGAAACTGATTAATGTCAGACGCGAGTTTTAACCATACTGCGTATTTGTTTAAATACTTCACTTGATAAATCAACATTTATATTTAACATCATATTATCATATGATAAGACATACCTACTTTGATAACTTCACATTTTCATTATTAAATTTTTGATTTTGGTATGAATTTTTTTGGAATAAGATAATGTGACCTCTTGTGGAGGAGGTTTAATAATGCTCCCAAAGGCCGTATATTTAACTTTTATTTTTAGATTTTCGAATATTGTTTTTATTTTATTTTATTTTTTTAACTTATTGATAATTTCCAAAATCATTAAGTTATAGATAATGGAACAGACTTTGTTAATAATTTCGTAATAGTGATATGAATCGAGATCTTCAGAATCAACTTACTACAAATGTATATCTGTGACAATAAATAATATCATTCGTTAGTTTCCTTGTAAGTTTATCAACTATTTTTTAAAATATTTCTTACATTTAGTTACAGATTTTTCAAAATAGGCTTTAGTTAACAAGAAAATCCGATCTCCTCTCATTACTGATTATATATGTACTTATATTATCTTTTTGTAAGCTGCATAAATAATAAATATGCTAACTTTATGTAGTTGAAGGTATTATTGACATCTGGCTTGATATAGGAAGTTTTTGTTCATAGGTAGGTAGAAGTGATTCAGTGTTGTTTACATTTAGGAATATATATATTCTCGTGGGGCTGGGATTAATATTATTATCATCTAGTAACATAAGTGCTACCTATCATCATGGATTTTATAGTACCAGTCAAAAGTTTAGACTCACCCTTAGATTTTGTAAAATAAATAAGTAACAGCATTTTATTTATTGGTCAACGTAACAACTATAATTTTATTTTTAATTTATTTATAACTAGCTTTAATATCCCGGTTTCACCCACGGAATTTTGAAAACAATGAGAAAAGCCGTGGGTCCAGAAAAGTTCGTTATGACAGAAATGAGTTTTTTTTTTACTCCAACGGTTGATTTCGTAAAAATCTAATGTAAAGCGAGATCCTAACGATTTTTATAACAATAAAGAATATACCCAGAGATTGGCTGTTATGCAATTTTAATATGGAAAGGTGTTCGCACCTGGTATGAAAGAGCCACTAAGCGAAATTCGGAGAATGTAGGACAAACGGTATGTATTTCTATAAAGAACAAACAAAAAAACAAACTAACGGAATTTCATCTTTATTTATATAGATTGTATTCGAAACAATCATATATTTTTTGAAATGTTATCTCTTGAGTTACAATTATTTTTTTAAACTTGAAGATTGTGAATTAAATACAAGTGAGTCTAAACTTTTGACCGATACCTACTGTATTTTCAATATATCCCAAGTTAGTCATATAGCTTGCTTATTTTTTCTATCGAATTAACTGGGAAAGTTAGATTTACAGTTACTCATGTTTACAACAGGACTCAGACAGGAAAATTACAATTTAATTATTGAAAATATTGAGTCTGTTTTACTGTCAAATTATTTGGCGACAAGCAAATCTGAGCGTGTCTGCTCCGAAATCATCATGCTCTATACATATACACATACACGTCTCGCCTCTGTGTCATCTGCTTGTTTGTAGTCATAGTCGGTGGTAAGCCCATCATAGTCCGGCATCCCGGCATCATAGTCGGTGGTAAGCCCCCGCCATCATGCCCTAAGTAGGAGAATCCGTAGGACAGGCTTAGTCAAAAACTCCCTGTCCGGCCCGCTATCCATTCGGGATTTAAGGCGGTGATGCCAAATGGTACCACGGGGACGACGCTCTCCCGGGCGTCGTCATTGGGTGGTGCCAGGACCTCTAGGGGTGCCTGGTGTAGACGTGGTGGTCGTGGTTACTGGAACCACCAAACGCCGACCTGTACAGGTCATGAGTGTTTGTTGGGGTCAGGCTGGTTAGCAGGTTCTGTCCCCTTCCTCTCTTTCTTGACTTCATGATAGGATGACGATCGGTGTAGGTCGTTCGGCCAGGTACGGTTGTCGTCGAAGTCGTGAAGGTCAAAAGCCGCTCTGTTTGTAGTCATATATACTCTGAGTAGATAGACCGAAGCACTATCCATACATTCTCCATATTGTAATTTTCTATCCATATATCTCTAGCTTTGGACCAGGATTTCCAGATCCATAAATTTAATGTAGCATCAATGAATATAATGAAAGTTTTAGTAATCTAGTGTTTAATAATATATATCGGTATCAGAAAACTAAAATAATCAGTACTGTAATTAATAGAGGATTAGAATAAACAATCTTTCCGAATTCAGAAAATAAATAACAGGATCTTTCGAACAAAAATACAAAGGGGCGCTGGTAACACTAACATGTTTCCTTGTATGCCCCCCTTCACTTCAAAAATTCTAAAAATAAGAAATATCACGTGATTTGTGTGCTGTTGTTACACATATCCGGATGTTTTGCTGATCAATTTCTAAAATTAGTTTGTTTGTTTTAACGTGTACATGCATCCTTTGCATCTGTAAATAAATAAACGCATCTCCGTTGCAGGTTCTACTTTTAGATGAATACCGTATTGAGATATTTATGATGGAGTAGTCGTTTCGGAACAGTAAACATTGGGTACTACTTCCCCTATTCCCCTGCTGGCTTTGACAGCTGATAAGCACGCTGCCATCTGTTGGTCACCATGCGAGCTACCATCCCCACCACCTCTCTTCTTAGCCGTTAAAGGCCGAATTTGGGGCTATGTTAAAATTGTATTACGCGCCTTTTTTTACGAATATGAGACCGTGACGTCATCTCAACTGTAAACAACTTACCTATTCCTGGCAAATAAACATCGATTAATCGTACTTTCTGTACATATGATTAATTTTGAAAATACCGCGTCTCCCCACCCTTGCATCTATAGAACATTACTCTTCATCGAAATGTTATCATTTTTCAAATATTAATTTGAACCTAAACCGTTCCGAATACAAGTAATTACGTAACTACTCGTTACGCGTATAAGTTCCTTACCAATCCACTTTTTTATTAACATTTTATCCACCTCTTTGTTTTTCTATAACCTATTATCTTTTCATTATGCCTATACTTTTTTGAAGAACTGACATTTACATACTTTACGAAAAGTTAAAGTTAAAAAAAAAATTAAGAAATAGGATTTATTTAACTGAAGATGCTAATTTCATTCCACTGTTATTTTTCATAATATGAAACCACCTATTTTGTGTAATATTTACATCTGAAAGAAGAAATAAAAATAATACATGAAAGGATTAAATAATAATAAATTTGACAGCAATCATTTCCATCTTTAGCCCACTAATTAACTAGCAATAGCATAAATAAGAGTTAACTATTATAGCATAGTAGTTAACTCTTAATTAACTTTTAAATGTGCTGCATATAAACCCCAAAAATATCCTAGTCTCTTTTGTGATAAATAAAAATATTATTAGGTTGTCAAATAAATGTATTAGGTTTTTCAGGGTGAAATATAACTCAGTCGATTCTTTGTATTAGCTTTTCAGGGTTATTTGTATTAGGTTTTTCAGGGTAAAATAAAACTCTGTGGATTATTTACATTAATAAAGTACAATACATTGACCATTACTTAATATGAATTTTTCCCATCTTTCATCTTCATAGAATGTCTAGGGTTTATTATCAAAAACTGATCGAAGTGGTTTTTAAAAATGAAAGTTTAATGAAAAAGTAGGTTATGGTATAGGTTTGAATTATTCAGCGACTCCGAATATAGTTCGAAATACTGATTCTTCGAAATATTCGGAGAAATAGATAGAAAGTAAAGTATGATGGAGCAAATGGTAGGGAGACGCGGGTTTTTTAAAAGTTAGATAATTGAATGGGTGGCTGGAAAAACGTTGCATGTCGTTTTTTTCACAAAGTTGGTTTTTGATGGATAAACGATCTTTGTCACTTGCTTGATGGAATCCAACCTTGAAGTAGTTAGTTTTCAAATCGCTAGATAGCCTATAATGTGCTAGAAGGGGGGCTAATCATGCTTGGGATTGATGGAAAAACGTTTCATGTTGGCAGCGCTGATACCCACTTGTTGCTGTGAGGTTTCATAGTGTGTTTACATTGTTTGTTTACTCATTTCCCATCATGAATATATCGGCTAGTGATTTAGAAATAGTGAATAACCGTAAACGTGCTGTTCAGTTCGCGGAATGGAGTGACAAGAAGCGTAAAATCATGAAAGACAGTGGAAAATCATACAAAGCCAATCGCGGAAAGGGTGATGTCGTTCCTGAAAAGGTTCCACCTTCGAATCCTCGAGGTTGTACAGCGGCTTGTGAGAAAAAAGGATGCATTTCTCTTAGTCTTGCGTACGTACATAGTTTATTTAATCAATTTTACGGTTTGACGTACAATGAACAGTCTCTTTTACTCCTTAAATTCATCGCCCTACGGGAACCACGGAAAAGGCGTACCGGTAAATCAGATTCCACATCAACACGACTAGCTTCTTTGGATTATTCCTTGAATGGGAAACCTGTGTGTCGTAAAACACTGTGTAACACGTTTGCCATTACACCAAGGCGAATTCAAATTTTACAACAAAAAATGGAAGATGGTCAGGTTGCACCAAAAGATAAGAGGGGCACTCACTTGAACCGTCGTCATGCGATCGATGCTACAGTGAGAGGGAACATTAGAGAGCACATCGAATCTTTCCCTATAGAAATTAATCATTATAGTAGGAATGTCTCATCGAAAAAATGTTTGAGTCCTGATCTCAGTGTCTCCAAAATGTACCGTTTATTCAAGCAGAAATACCCTGATAATCCAGCAAACTCTACTTTGTATAGTAAGATTTTCAAAAGAGAGTTTAATTTGAGGTTTGGGACACCTCGCTCTGACACATGCAAACAGTGCGATCAATTTTACGCCAAGTTAGTACTAGCTCGGAATGATGAAGAGAGGAAATCGATCGAAGTTGACAGTCGTCTACATCATTGTAAAGCTGACTAAGCATATAAGACTCTCTCAGAAGATTCAGCAAACAGAAATGCTATAAAAATTTGTGTAGACCTACAGCAAGTCTTATTTACACTAATGTTAACTCATGGCGACGTGTACTACCAACGCCAGTATTCTACATACAACTTGGCAATCCACAATATGACGGACAACGTTGCAAACATGTTTGTATGGCATGAGTCGCTAGCGAAACGGGGTTCAAAGGAAATCGGGTCTTGCATTTTGAAATACATAACATCTACATTTCGACCACTACCCCCTGGCCAGGAAAGGAGATTAATCGTTTGGTCAGACCGATGTACAGGCCAAAACAATAATTGGAATACACTCATCCTGTATAGTTATTTAGTGAAAATGCGTTATTTCACTGAGATCCACCAAAAATTTTTGATTACCGGCCATTCATTTCTTCCATGTGACAGAGATTTCGCCCTTATCGAACGTGCCAAGAGAAGAGTGAAAGCTCTTGTTCCAGGAGATTGGAAACACGTAATAGCTGGTGCAAAACTAAACAAACCTTTCTTAGTCTTTGAAATGGATCAAAGTGATTTTAAAGACATTGAAGCGCTTTCTCCAGAAAAACCTAGGAAAAAAATCAAGATAACAAAATACGTCTGGATGAAGATAACTGCCGATGACCCAGTTTCACTGTATGTGAGAGAGACACACAATATATTGCGCCCTTGGATTTCAGAACAGGTGTTTCCGACCCGGTTTAATCCATGTGACGCCAAGGATCTTCCCAACCTCTACTCAGCACTCCTGCCTATACCAAAAGAGAAGAAGAAAGACCTTATGGATATGGCTCGGTATCTCACAGATCCTGACCATAGGGCATTTTATGAAACTCTCCCATCAGTTTAGTAGTATTTTGGACCAAGCTGAGTGTAGCACCCGCTTATCTTTTCTTCAGTAACACTAACCTGTGTTCGTTGTAAATGTTTGTGTAATTGTCATTGTTCATGTAAATGTTTGTTTATTTTCTGTCAATAAAATTGGTTTAACCACTTCAATTTTGTTATTCTTATCCCTCCTCCAATATCCCATGTCTTTCATTTTTCTGTTGTTGAACACCAAAATGTGAATGAACATACCAATGGATAGGTGGATTTTGTTAACCCAATAAATATGATTTTGCGACTGAGTGAGTTTTATTTAGTGGAAAAACGTTGTATGTTGCTCTTTAATTTGCCAGTTGCCGTTTCAATTGCGTTTTGGACATAATTCACTCTCCTGTAAAATTGAACTTCAGCTACATGCAACGTTTTTCCAGCCAGGTATTCAATTATATCGACTGGCACAAAATCGATGTGTTCCTTTCAGATGGGGTGAGATAGTGTGTGACGTAAAAATGACGTAATACTGAGGCAAGGCGGTTATTTTTCAAACAGGAGAGGCAATAGGGGAAAGATGGCGGTGCTAGTAGTTTGCATGGTGACCAACAGATGGCAGCGTGCTTATCAGCTGTCAAAGCCAGCAGGGGAATAGGGGAATTAGTACCAAACATTGATCTTCCACGGTCATCATTCTCATCGAATATGTTTTTAAAATTAAATTTAAAATATATCGTTTGGTTTTTATTTTAGTTTAAATGCATTATGCTTTCGGATCAGACAAACCATAAATTAGCCTGTTCATCCATTATCTGGTTTTGTTGAAAAAATAAATGAATTACGTCCGTATCAAATCTGATATTTTATCGCATTTGCGTCGGAGCGGAAAAAACTAGATATAATCATATCTTCGCGAATTCGGTATTGTTTGTGGAATCCATGATTAATTACTTTTTAATGTTATTTTTGTACTCAGAGTTATTCCTTGGCTTTCTTATTCTTTCGGTAACTTTGTTGCGGTCGAAGTACAAAAAGAATAACTGCACTGCAGCAAACGTGTCAACGATGACCTTACTTTTTTTACCAGTTTCTTCTCGTTTTTTACATAGTTTTATTAAATATTATAACATTCAATTAGAAAATGTATCCTTGTAATTAAAATTTATACCATCACATATTTATCGTCTCATAGCTAGTAGGGATATGTACAGTGACAACTTATACGGATTTAACTTTTTTTTTCTATTTCAATATTTTATTTTATTTATAGGCGAGCGCAAGCGACGGTGCTGCTTCTTTGAGGAACTAGAGAAACGGGGATAGAAGCCGTGCGATTACCTGGGATTCATAGGGTTTTTTGCCGTTTTTAATTTATTTTTCCATAATTAAAACCCGATTGAGCAAAAAATTATTGGAAAAATGTCTAATAGGTATTGCTCGGTCCCTCAGTGTTCTTCAAAAAAATCTAAAGATGTGTCATTCCATTTGTTTCCAAAAAATAAAAAGCTTCTTAAAGAGTGGATTGTAAAATTAAGAATAGATAAGCCTGTTTCGAAACATATGACGATATCTAGTCTTCATTTTAAAAAAAGTGACTATGTTTATCCAGGTATAAATATTAGTATTTGACATTTTATTATTCCAAAATGTTGGTTTTATGCAAATAACATTGGGACCATGGTGTCATATTTGTTTTTCTTTTTTAATTTTCCCCATTTTTGTCTTACATCCGTTGTGCTTAATTGTTCCAAGTTTTCAAAGCGAAGCCTGAAAGTTTTGACAAATAAATAAATAATATGACAAAGAATCTAAGCTGTCATAACGATGATTGTATGAATAGGTAATAAATGTTATTACTAACCGAAAAACGTAAAGTTACAATGATGTGTTTGCATTTACCAGAACTACCAGCTTTACTCGTACAATGACAAGATAATTGCTTATTATTATTAATAAATTTGATTTCCACTTTTATTTGATGGGGCAGTCCTTTAAAATTGCTAGTTTGAAGGCACAAGGCTTGTAAAATGACTGTTTTTTTACTTCTAGATATTATTCCACATGTTATTATGTGGTTTGCATCAAGAATAGCCTGCCCTTCAATTAATGGTCTCTTAAAATTACCAACTATCTCTATTACATCAACTAAGTCTATCCCCGTTCTTTCCGACATTTTGAAAATGCTACTAGCGCACCCTATAGTCGATTGCGCTCGCCTATTCTTGATGTTCTTTGGTTCCAACCCCCTCCCGCCTATCTCTATGTTTTATGCTATAAGTCAGGGGTTCTTAAACTTTTGAACTCATTTTTTTCGGACAGGCACCCTATCCTAGACATTTTAAATGATTATCTTAATAAGAAGTTAAGTTACAGCAGATACAAAATGAGGAAAATAAATTTTAAATATGGGGGTGTAAAGCTAGTCTCAAAATAAAGAAAAATTAGCATTAAAGAAAATTTATTGGAGTTTTCATAAAAGCTCTATTTCTCTATAGTTGACCTCATAAAAGTATCTATATCTATTTCGGACCAGGAACACTTATAAAAAATCTTTGTTGCTTGCTTTTTGCTGATACATTTATTTAGGATGTATTTAAGAATATTTGAAATAAATATTTTAAATTATTGGAATTTTTTAATAGCAAGGTTAATAATTTACAAAATTTATTGATATTGACCCTAAGGGTTAAGCTGACTAGATTAAAAAGATATCTCTTTTTTAACTTTCTTATGTTTTCATTGTTTGAATTGACATTGCTTATGCATGTGCGGACAGAAATGATATGAATTTAGGAGTTGAAGGATAATACTAACGAATTTAAAACAAAAATTCAGTTAGGTGATCTGTTACTGTGTACACACTGAAACATATAAACAGTAACCAAAAACAAAACAATCAATGCTGGCTGGATTGAACTGGAAAATAAAAGATTTTTGCAAGGCGCCTTCGTAATTTTGCATGCTACAACTGAGTGTCTACTGCAGTTCTATCTGCCACAACATAGAGTGCGGTACTATCTAATGCAGCTTCATAATGTGTCTAATAGGTGTCGCTACTAGTTTGATTCCATCACACTGGTTTCCATACATTTTTTTATGTGATATTTCAATTATCTTATAATTTTTCTCGAGGCTTTTTAAATCATCATTGCTTTAATTGGGCTTCAGAAGTTGGCCATAAAGTTATGAGTTTTTTTTTATTTTCTTGATATATATATCTGTTATTTTATTGATATTGTAGTTTTATTATATCATTATTAAGATAAAAGCGTGTCAAAGGGGTCAATTGTGGTATAGTGATATTACCATAGTAGCTTATAATACTAAAGGTTGCGGGTTCGGGTCCCGCGGTGGTCCTAGGATTTTTTAAAAGGAGTAAAAATCCTTGGCCATGCAGTCCCTCGGATAGGATGTAAAATGGAGGTCTCGAGCCTCTACGTGTCAGGTACTCGATGAAGATTATAAATATACCTGGATAGGTAAAATTTAGGACTCCCACTGTAGCATCCCCTGATCAACGTTTGTGGCATAAATTGGCTTTAAACAAACAAACAAAACGTGAACAGTAAATGAACTGAAGAACGAAGAAAGATTAGAATATATAAATTAGAAGTGATATAGGGTTTTTAAAAATATTTTTTATGTTTACACGTTTTTAAATTTTTTTTTTTATTTATAAACTTTAATACTAAATTCAAATATGAACTAAGTTTCTGCTTCTTTTTTATTTTTCTTGTAATTGAAGGGTGTTCAGGCTAGTAACCGTCATAGTGTAATGATTATACTATTATTCAACGCTTTTGAATGTCCTCGAACCAAGAAGAAAAGCCTTCTCTTCGGTGTTAGGAGCCTACTAGAGTACCCTTCTATTTTTATCTACAAAATAGGCAATAGCCTCATTGTAATGATTTAACTTCAGAAACAGAAACATTAGCAATAATGCGTAATTTTTTATCCTGAGTCAAATCGTTGAATGAGTTAAATAATCGCGTTATTCTTTATCAAAGAATTCGAAGTATTCTGAATAATTCACATATCAATAACAAGTCACGTCTCCTGGATGATGTGGGGAGAAATATTGTTTGTTTTCGTTTTCCTTCGTGTTTTCTTTCTTCCCTAAATTAATGAATACAATTCCCCGAAAAGATAACTTGACGATTTCCATTTGCTTCTGGGAAAACACTGATGAAAAATTTATGAGGCATTGCTTCTGAGTGAAGAGCTGTGTGGAATCATTTCGGTGGAAGAATCATTGAGATGGGCATAAAGCATGGGCGTTGGCAGCCCCCCCCCCCCGTAGAAATTTTGAGTAACCAAAACTACCAATTGAGGAAAGTCTTATTCATTTGGTATATTTATAAAGCATTACATAAACGCGCATTTTAACTTTTAAATATAAATAAGTTTTATTAGAACAACTATTTGAGCCTTAAGAGTTCAAAATACCCCGACCCTTTCGAAAATATTACCAGCCTGCCTCCCCATATATATACGATATTCTGCGGACGCCCCCCGCCATTTCCAAATAATTCTCAATACAGTCGACCGGTTTTTTTTTTTTTTTTTGGTTTTTTTGTCTGACATATGCAAAATTGACTACCATTGCGGTTATCTTCTTTCCTTCAATGAAAAATAGTAACTGTATGCATCATAAATTTCAAAACACATGCCGTCGTTTCATCTTATTAACTCATTTTATTGACTTGAGTAAGGTAAAACAGAAACGAATATTTTGGAATTTCTGTCAATATATATCCTTTGAATGCTGACATCGATTGCGTCTGATATATTGATAAATCTAAGTTGTTTTGGATATTTGGAAATGTCATTAATTGTTTTTATTATCCTTGGAATTATTATAATTGGGACCAAAGAGGAAAATAAACCCAGCCATATATTATAAAAGTAACTGACTATATAAAAAAAAATTCATCCTTCATTGCAGTTTTATGGATACTATTTACCGTGAAAGTTATCAACAAATTTTTAAATAAAGAGTGATCTCGATAATTGGAACCAATAGTACTCCGAACAAAAATCAACAAATTAAAAATAAAATTATTCTTATTATAAAATAAAATAGTTCATTATAAATAAGACATATGAACGCCATAAAGGCATTTACTACTCGTTTAGTGTGGACGAATAGGTGCAAGGTGACGTTACTCGAAATAAGATACTTCGACGACCGAAGTATGAAAGGTACTTCAAGTAATTTACGAGATCAAGCTTTTTCTTTAGCAATAAAATCAGAGGCAACGTAAGCTATATGATTGATTTCGGAAATAATTATTTTGTTTACAATACAATTATATTTATATAAGTTGTATGAAATTATATTTAACTAAAAATTAATACAACACATTATAGAAGAACGCCTTTCAACCTCTAAACAATTAAATAAACTTAGTATTCCTCGTAATGTAGCCAAAGCGTCAAGAGATTAATCGGACGCAGTAGATGCCTTGTTCCCTTACAAAATGTATAGGTCTTTAAGATAAGGTGTAAAAAAAAAAAAATAGAAATTAAACCTACCTAAAGATGAAATTCTTTTTGTTTGTTTGTTTGTTCTTTATAGAAATCCATACTTTGTCATAATCTATAGTTATACATACATAATCCATAGTTTATGGATAGTCTTAATACTAATTCCATAGTCTAAATTCTCCAAATTTCGCTCAGTGGTTCTTTGATTCCAGGTGCGAACACCTGTCCGTATTAAAATTGCATAACTTCAGCCAATCTCTGGGTATATTTTTATTGTTATAAAAATCGTTTTGATCTCGCTTTACATTGGTTTTTACGAAATCGACCGTTTGAGTCGATAAAAGTCTCACTTTATAGATTTATAGATTTAAAAAATGAAATTCTCCGGGTGAAACCGATATATACAGCTAGTAATTATATATATTTCATTTAATATTTATAAATAAAGACTATTATAAGCTATATTTGGAAGCCGAAGAGTGACAAATATAAAATGATAAACATTAAAAATAAGTTAAACCTTAATTAATCAATAACATTAATCAATAACCAATTCACTAAAGAATAAGCAATTTTTCAAAAACATTAACTGTTAATTTTGCTTCTTCTAGAAACATTATTTCTTAATAATGAAAAAAATAATAAATAAAAAAATAATTTTGATCGAAATGCCCTAATTATATAATGAAAGTATGCTTAACGATTTAGAAGAGTGTTCTTTATACACAAAATATACAAAAATTAAAATCTATCGAGAAAATTGTCGAAGAGCCGAAGAGTGACAAATATAAAATGATAAACATTAAAAATAGGTTAAATTGAAAAAAAATAAAAAGGACGTAATAATGTGACCGTCCAAATAAAATCTTAATCTAATCTAACTAAACATTTCGTTAATTTGACAATTTATCCGTAACTCTAAATTTAACCTTTGATAATTTGAACATTTTGATATTCCGAACAGTTCATGGAATCTACGTGTTCGTGATCGTCCTGTACTCGTATATATTTTTAGAATTCTACGACTGGATGGCCATATCAGCGGTATCTGCCACGTTCTATATTTTTTGTATATTAAAAATTTGCCACAATGCTCAAAAACATTTTTTTTCAGTAATGTTCCTGTATAGTTTAATTTTAATTTTAGTTTATCGTCTCTGATCTATTCAGGACGTGATCACAGGCCATTGAAGGGGGCGGCATATGGTCTTTGCTACCTAAAAGGCTGGAATGAAATTGCAAACCCCATTACAGTATTTGTTGAGCTGGCCCATTATCAGCCGAAGGAACCAGCTGACTAACCGCGGCTGCCTGAATCCGAACAGCTGGCGAACTGCTGCGCTTGCTATTTGAGCAGGTGCCACCCTTTTCCGTTGCATTCCTTTTCGGGAACAGAACATCCTTTTGGTTGAGTTGTCGTGGCGAAGGCTTTCGGATATGCCGCGGTCGTTCACCATAGATAGGCTGCAAGCCTTTGTTTTATCTATATGTGCAAAAGTCTATATTTATTATAGTAGGAAGATTAATGATGTCTATGATGAATTAATTGGTAAAAACGTGTAAAATAAAAATAACTTGACTTGACATAATAACTTGACCTATTATATATGTAATGGATAAGTTTTTGAAGTTAAAAAAATAAGCGATAATTTGACCAATACAACCTAAAAAATGAAAGTACTTGTATGGAATACAAAAATGCTCTGAAGATGGACGTGTAATATACGGAACGTTGGAAATAGGCCTTTGTTAAAAATGTGACGTTTTAATAAGCGTTTGTTTTATTTATTTAAATGGTTGTATGTAGTGGATGGATGTAACACCCTTTTTCACACTTTGGGTTGCATGCTCTAATGTCAACTGAAAACATATGTATTGTAGTTACTTAGTTTCAACTATTTTATCGCATCCCAGTATATAGTTATAAATTACTATGATAATTTTTTATTTATTTGAGGCTAGACAAATTTCTGTCAAGTATTTTTGTGATTCTTATATTTAAACCTCACTGTTTTAACTTTTTGTTCAATGTTTCTTCACTCACGCCATTATCAAAATAAACATCTGTGACCATAAAATATTTTCAATTAAATAGGCTGAATTCTCTTGTCATAAAAATTAAAAATGTTCACTAGTCAAAAACTAGTCTTTTCTACTAAAGCTTGAAAGTCAATATTTGAAATTTTGTTGAAAGTCAAATTCATTTGTACTTATACTTTCAATATATCATCCTCTGTCACCTTCTATTCATTAAGGTATTAAAATTGCAAAAAAATCTTATTCACGTGAAAGTATGAATAACATTACTTATATCCCAACCCCATTGTTTTTATTTACAACATACTCGAGAACAATTTTATTCGCAGTTGAAATGCATGGGTACAAACTGGCAACGACCTCCAAGGTCCCCATGATGTCCTCAGAATAATGCGTGCTGAATAAATGTTTAAACTGAGGCAGAAAATCGTGAAAAGAGGTTGACTGAATGCTTACTACGCACGCCGTTCATACATAGTTATCAACCCCATTTGACTTGTAAAATTGTTTTCCAATGGGGTCCATAACCCGGCGCGATTGATGTGGCTATTGTGATCTACTCCTTCTCGTGATGGATCTATTAGTCTCTTTGTAAAGTTTTTTTTTTTTTTTTTTTTAATATTTCTCGTATTTACTGGGTCATTTTTTTTTTTTTTTTTTTTTTTTTTTTTTCTTTTTTCTTTTTCAATTTTGATTATTTATTATAGCATTCCCCATCTACCCAAATGGGTCATTTGCAGTGTCAATATTAAGTCATGAAACGGAAAATTATGTTATATTTACCTAAATTGATTTATAAATGTTGAAGTCTTGATTTGATTATTATGTTCTGTATTTGTTCTTCATCTGCTGGTGCTTCGTTCATAGCGGTGAGTTTATAACAAATATGGAGGCTCCATGCATCACATTTAGGTAGACCTGGGTGAAGGGCTAAGTGTCGTAGTTTTTTACGCCAACGTTTCCATTCAGCATCAGTTGTTAGATCTATTTGGAGGTACGAATCCAGAGGGGGGAGGAGTCATGACTTCCCTAAATATTTCGGCTATTTAAATATTTTTGCGATAAAATTGCAAAACTTAGTATTGAATGAATTCCGAAATGACTAATAAGCAAGGGGCCGAATAGAAAACCTGCTGGGAGTGGGAGGATTCTTCCTAGAAGGAGGTGGGAGGATTGCGGTCATTGGTTGGAAGTGTATAGGGAGCGAATGGTGGTGTCGGCATCAAACCTTCGTGTTCTCTATAAATTTTATGATTGATATTATCTTTAAATATTTTTGTACTTATGAAAAAAAAAATACAATTACATAGCTACTAAACCATGAATGTAAAACTTTGGTTGTTAAGATTATAATAATCTCACAAAAAAATTGAAAAAAAAAGTAATTCAGAAAAAGGTAAAACGCTAGTGTGAAAAGGGGCAACCCCCCCCCCAAATTTGATGCATAATTCTCCCCTCTGTATTGTTATGATTCCCACAATACTTGGTGCCCTGTCCGTGTAGCTTCATTACCAGATATACCCAGTGGTGTAGCCAAACCTTTCGGAACCTGGGCGAACACATTTTTATCACGTTGATAAAAATCGGGGCGAAAATCTAGAACTTATATATTTAGATTGTTAAATTGATTATATTATTTATTTATATACTCAAGTTAAAGTGTCATTTATTAAAATAAGACTAATTTATTAGATATAAGATAGCACTGCTAAATTTCCTAAAAAAATACTGAAAATAAATAGAAATTAAAGGAAGTAGAATATGTTCAAGTATTGAATTGTATGTTGAAGAGAGATGATTCTGTGTTTGAAATCATTCATTGATTTAAAATCGTTGGGACCTTATATAAATTTTTGGTAATAATGTACTTCCTAATGGTTCCTTATCACTTTGATCGATTAGTAAATTTTCGCAATATTCCTTTTTAAATATTGAAAGTCACTCATTGATGTCGAAAGATAAGAAAAAATAATTTAGCTGGTAATGACATTATTTTAAAGTAGCATTGGGTGATATATGAGCAGTTCAAAGCTAATTGTAAGTTGAAGGACACCATGGGATTGCTGCACGTACAACAAATGTTTTTTTATCTGATTTAAAGGCCGGAAATGGTTTAAAAGTCATCAGTTCCGCTTCTGGTTTAACAGCATCAATTTATGCATCAAATGAGAGTTCTCTTTCATATAAACTTCTAAAACAGACGCAACTTGAAAAGTTTTAAATGAACTACAGGATCAATGAAAATTGACATTGAAAATAGGTGTTCAGCCGTAGCATATACACGATCTATTCTATGGGGGCTAGCAGGTCTGGAAATACTAGTCTCTTCTTCGAAATTTTTACCCCATTCATCAAGTTAACATTTTTTTCATCATTTAAAGCAGTGAACTAGGATGATTGGAGAGAAGATTTGTTTGTTTCTTTGTTGTTTTTTTTAATCACCTCTGGAGCAATATTCAAAATTTTTAGGAAGAAAAATATATGAATACATCTATTGTTAGAACTGAAGAAAGGGAGTTTAGAATACCCATTATGATTCAAAAAGAGAAGAAACCGTGTTAGGCTTCGACTATTTATAAGCTTCAGCTCGAAAGTCCCCTCTATACCATAATTAGGTATATATGTCCACAGCCAAGAGCGTACACCGCTCGTATTCACACACGGGCTTAATATTTATTTAGAAGAATATTATTCTTCTAGCGGAGTCACTGCTATGGATGGTAAAAATAAAGTTTTTTAATAGATAATAAACATAATACCTTAGATTAAAAACATAAGTGTTTGAACATAAAATTAAATCTATTTATTTTTGTGCCCTTACCCTGACGAGCCACCGCCATTCTTCTCTATGCCGTGCCGCCACTTCCCAACATTAAGGTGCCTTTACACCTTACGAACTTCACCTTCGAACACCACCCTCGAACAACCTTCGTGAAGCCTTCACGTCGACTGTTCGGGTGTTCTAGGTACTTACCTGTTCGCCTGGGTTTGGGGGTAGCGCTAGTGTCACTTTTGATTAGGGTTTTTCCTAAGTGACAGGAGTTGTTTGTGATACTAGTGTAATTTGTGAAACGTTGTAAATCGTCTCCTATTTTTTTATTTTTCAGATGATATAAAATATATTGATAATGGAGATTTTTTCTTTATCATAAGCTAGCTTTGGGTGCGTCAGCCATATTGGTTCGCTTAACCTCACGTGAAGTATAAATTGCTGTTCGCTTCACGTCGGTACGACAAGGTTCGAAGGAGAACTTGTTCGAAGGTGAGGTTCGTAAGGTGTAAAGGTACCTTTAGGTATTAGGTTCGTGGAGTCAGCTACACTCCATCCATCCACCTCAGACAGAACTGACATACTTTTTTGATTTTATGAAGAACTTCTTCGGTTGTTTTCCAAGGTCTATTCTGTTTTCTACCTGGTTTAAGAACTCTCACTACGTCAGGTTTGGCCTAGAGATCATTACGTGCTTTGCTCTTAGAAGTTCTCCTTGTGTTACGACCGTGTCAAAAATTCTTCGGATAATCTTCCATTCGTCAATGAGGAGTTCTTTTTCATCGACTGTTGATAGAATTCATGTTTACGTATCAGTGAGGAGAGGGTGGATGAGAGTCTTACTTCTTATACATTTCATCGGCCCAAAATTGTTTCGGTTAACTACGGCTATATCACTCTTCACTTCCTCGATGATATAATTCTTCAGGTTTATTGGTGGATTATAAGACCTTGTCTTATTCCCTTGTCGAAATAGAACTCATTGGAGAAGTTTAAAAAAAAAAAAAAGTGAAAGCAAAAAAAAAAAAAAAACATTTCAAATAAGGAAAATTAATTCCGTTCCAGCCACTCTAATATGAATGAACTCGTGAATTCGTCAACTCCATCTCTACGGTACGCCGGATTTTCTCACCTTCGTGACCCGGTTTATGGTAGCGTATGAATATTTGCGGTTTTCTCTCCCAGCGTTCTCCTCACCTCAATTGCATTAGTCAAGTGTATTAATCAGTGCCAATTGAACTTTCGTAGTTTAATTTAAGTAGACAATCAATAGATATCCGAAAATATTTAGCCGTAATTCTTAAATTGACCTCACTAATGTCTCTTATCCACAAGTTATCATTATAATAACATTTCAGTATGCTATTCAATCATTATGATTTATTTCCTTGAAATTGAAAGATACTAATAAAACCCTATTAAACCTGTTTAAATTGTTTAACTAGAAATTGCAATTAAATCAATTGCTGAGCATACGAAGTTGAGTGAAGAAGAATTAAACTGAATTGCGGATATGAATAAATGTTGAGGAACGTAATGAAGCTGGCAAAAAAACTGTTCTCTTTCCTTAAAAATATTTACATTTAAAACAATTTTTTTTATTCAAATTATTTTATTATTATTTATTATTTCCCATGTAGATTTGCACCTGCGCTGTGGTGCATCAAGCAAATTTGGTCACTGTTGCTTTTGACTTTGATTTTCTTGATGCATTATAATTTACTAAAGTAAGAGGTCTCTTGGCCACCGTCGCTCAGTGGAGTATTAGGCATGAAATCCTGGCCGAAACTATTTGCCTATTTTTTTGTACTATGAAATTCTTAAAACTTTCTATTAACAATGTAAAAATGTATAAAAAGAATAAAATATAAAACATTTCGAGTTTTGACAAAAATAAGCGGAAAAATAAGGGAATTCAATTCATAAGACCTGAAAGTTTTATTGGAATTTCATATCTAGCTTTTGCAAGTACTAAATACATTATTTGCGTAGTAAATTTTAATTATGAAAACCTGCATGTAAATAATGTGATGTGACCACATATATTAATGAAACCAGATAACAAAAAATATTAAAAAAATTCACTTTAAGAGGTATTTTCATACATTTATTAAAAAAAGGGGGGTTTGTTGGGGTGATGTTTTTTTTTTTTTTTTTTTGCGGTATTGCACGTAGAAGGATTCAACTTTACATTAATACAAAAATATCTGCCCGACACAGCCCGACAATACAACATAATCTATTTTATTCTTTCAAACAAGTCTATATTTTTTCGTTTAAACATCCTAATCAAAAGAGCTATAAGTTAACCGCTATGACATTAAACTCGCTAAAAACTAGTTATCACCGAGAAATACATACCTTTCGAAACTGTGTAGAAAATTGTTTAGATCACTTGTTAAATGGATTCCACAGGAATCACAACATCTGTAAGCATCTTCCAACTCGGGGAAAAAGCAACTGTGTACATGCAGCGTCCTTAACTCTGGATTCAGGCTTGGTCCTTCCTTGGGCACGAAGAGGATAACAATGAACGAAATAAATATATCTCGATGCAAACATTCCTAAACTACCAGGAAATACGTATTGTGATGTTCTGAAGTACAATTTTTCGGACTTTTGGCCATGATATGATGGTTAATACTCCACTGTGCGTCGTTTCAGTCGACGTCGAGGCTGACCAGGAAAGAGAATGGATGAGTGGGTTAGGATGATTTAGCTTTAAAGAGTGGAAAGTTTGATATTTGTCGTGTAAAGTCGTGTAGGAAAGATTTTACTGTCGTAATGTTCATATCATAACTAAATTTAATTAAAAATAACTATATTTTTTATTTTTCAGTATACTTTATATTCCTTCATAGAATTTTTTTTTCCCACTTCAGCTATAAAGCTGGAACAAATGTCATCTTTTTCAATATTGGAATTGTTCTTTTGATATGTCATATTCTTAAAATTTTCAGCTTTCTAGCGCAATAAATTTTTAAGATGTAGCCAAGAAACTATTCAAAACTGAACTTTTTGCTTTTTTGTATCACTTTGAAAATTTATATCTCAAATACGTTGCTCCAAAATATCTCAAATTTCGTATTTATTTTTTTTACGTTGCAGCATGCGTGCATTTCAACAAACAACACGTAATTATCTATTTCCAAGGCCTATATCTTCAGACCCCTTATTGATTTTATATGGAATATCCTCACAGAAATTATTTTATTTACCGTTGATTTATTATAAAATCATTAAATCAAGGAGATGAATTTTATGACTTTATAGTTTCCTGCCCTTATTCCTTTATTTCTCTTTATTGGGACGGAGCCATAAAACCGAAATCACCAACGTGAATGGGCCTCAAACTTTATTGCTCTGGCGGGAAGAGAAGAGCCGCTTGGTATACTGTTCTCTATTTTTGTTCCTGGCTGAGGACAGGCGGTGAGTCACATTTCTCAAAAGTTAAAAAAAAAAAAGTGAAGAAAGAGAAAGAAAAAAAACAGCCATTCAAGCCCCCAGACACGTTTGAAATGAAATCATTACTGAGAAGTCTTCCTGCTAGACTTGACGTATTTTTTTTTTCTTTTTTTAATGCCCATAAATATTATAACATATATAAAACAAGCCAGCGGAGCTAAGATATGCTGATATGACATTAAGCTTATCTGATTCATTCCTGCTTGACTAATTTAGCAAGATATTCATCGATTTTAGTTCTAATTTATATTTTAATTCAATGCTCTTAACACTCGATTATTTTGACAGAAATGGCCTATGAAGCCATTATACACATACGTTAAAATAACGAAAGTATAAAAAATGCAATCTTTATTTTATAGGAATATACAAGTCACTTCAGATGTTGCAAAATGTAGCTTCATTCATCCCTCAACTTAACTTCAAAACAGAATATTGACGTTTACTCTAGTTTCCTATCAAAAAAAAAAAAATAAAAATAAAAAATAAAAATAACAAAGACTTAAATTTATAAACATCATGGTAGACGCAACATAAAAGAACTTAACCAGCTATATAGACTTCTTTCAAGACTACTTGACAGACGTTCAAAATTATCTCTAACAAACAAATTAACCGTTTACAAAGTACTGATGAAACGACTTTGAACTTACGGTATTGAACTATGGGGAACATCATACGACTCATACAATCATTTTCATCTAAAATACTTAGGAATTGTAGATGCCCCCTTTTATGTCTCTAATGAAACCATACACACTGACCTCGACTTTCCTTACGTCGAAGTAACAGAGGGAATCTCGTTAATCCCTTTCACGGCGTCACCGAGGGTGATTGTGCCTAGCCAGTGGCCTATACCAACCACCCCCGCACCAAGAAGGGCGAGGAGAGAGAGGACGGGGACAGAACCTGCTAACCAGCCTGACCCCAACAAACACTCATGACCTATACAGGTCGGCGCTTATACGTCGAAGTAACAGAGGGAATCTCGTTTTTCCCACTCATGGCGGCCCGAGGGCGATCGTACCTAGCCAGTGGCCTACACCGACCACCCCCGCACCATGAGAGGCGAGGAGAGAGAGGACGGGGACAGAACCTGCTAACCAGCCTGACCCCAACAAACATTCATGACCTATACAGGTCGGCGCTTGGTGGCCTCAGTAACCACGACCACCACTTCCGTACCGGACACCCCGAGGGGTCCCGGCACCACCCAACGATGACGCCCGGGAGAGCGTCATCCCCGTGGTACCATTTGGCATCACCGCCTCAACTCCCGAATGGATAGCGGGCCGGACAATCTGTCCTACGGATGCTCCTACTTAGGGCATGACGGCGGGGGCTTACCACCATGGCCTAAGGAGGACTGGTCCCGTGCCAGCGCCTCTGTCGTTCGCGAGTTGTAAACAACTCCCCAGGGGGCACCATAAGGAGGTGACAGTAGGCGTTGCAGGGGATCGGGCAAGCGGGGAACAACAGACAGTGAGTGGGGCACTATAGCCTGATGTTCCCACATCGAAGTAACAGAGGGAATCTCGTTAATCCACTCATGGCGGCCCAAGGGTGATCGTACCTAGCCAGTGGCCTACACCGACCACCCCTGCACCATAAGAGGCGAGGAGAGAGAGGACGGGGACAGAACCTGCTAACCAGCCTGACCCCAACAAACACTCATGACCTTTACAGGTCGGCGCTTGGTGGTCTCAGTAACCACGACCACCACGTCCGTACCGAGCACCCCGAGGGGTCTCGGCACCACCCAACGATGACGCCCGGGAGAGCGTCATCCCCGTGGTACCATTTGGCATCACCGCCTCAACTCCCGAATGGATAGCGGGCCGGACAATCTGTCCTACGGATTCTCCTACTCAGGGCATGATGGCGGGGGCTTACCACCATGGCCTAAGGAGGACTAGTCCCGTGCCAGCGCCTCTGTCGTTCGCGAGTTGTAAACAACTCCCCAGGGGGCACCACAAGGAGGTGACAGTAGGCGTTGCAGGGGATCGGGCAAGCGGGGAACAACAGACAGTGAGTGGGGCACTATAGCCTGATGTTCCCACATGAGGGGAGGAAGACTCCCGCACCCGTCTTCCGCCTCAGCCCCCCTTTACCCCTGCCATTTGCCCCCCACATCATTAATTAATTAATTAATTGTAATCTTTATTTCAGAAGTATAATGTACACCACTTTATAACAGAAAAACCTTATTGGGATTTTAAATAACTATAACTAAGACGTTGATAACTAGCAAACTGCTCATCTCCTCCCCCATTTGAATACTTTCGCTTACCTATATACGAAATTTATAGTAAGGGAAAGTATTGCAATCGTTAAAAATTTCGACTTCCGGTTTTCAACGGAAGTCCCGCGAAATGGTGCGTGTGTGTGCGAACAGACAAACTCAAAAACATCGAAGTAACAGAGGGAAGAGGGAATCTCGTTAATCCACTCATGGCGGCCACTAAGGCACCAAGGGTGATCGTACCTAGCCAGTGGCCTACACCGACCACCCCTGCACCATAAGAGGCGAGGAGAGAGAGGACGGGGACAGAACCTGCTAACCAGCCTGACCCCAACAAACACTCATGACCTTTGCAGGTCGGCGCTTGGTGGTCTCAGTAACCACGACCACCACGTCCATACCGAGCACCCCGAGGGGTCTCGGCACCACCCAACGATGACGCCCGGGAGAGCGTCATCCCCGTGGTACCATTTGGCATCACCGCCTCAACTCCCGAATGGATAGCGGGCCGGACAATCTGTCCTACGGATTCTCCTACTTAGGGCATGATGGCGGGGGCTTACCACCATGGCCTAAGGAGGACTGGTCCCGTGCCAGCGCCTCTGTCGTTCGCGAGTTGTAAACAACTCCCCAGGGGGCACCACAAGGAGGTGACAGTAGGCGTTGCAGGGGATCGGGCAAGCGGGGAACAACAGACAGTGAGTGGGGCACTATAGCCTGATGTTCCCACATGAGGGGAGGAAGACTCCCGCACCCGTCTTCCGCCTCAGCCCCCCTTTACCCCTGCCATTTGCCCCCCTGTGTAGATCCCAGTGTGTGGGTATGAACTAATCGGGAGGTATATGCCGAGCCTTTATGGGCTACATAGTACTATGGCGCTACACCGCCCTCCGCCGCTACCTGGTGTGTTTATAAGTTTTTAAATTCGAGGTTAAGAGAGTTGGAACAAACACAGATCACGATTGTAGTAATGATTACAATAGTTAGGCTATATAATTATACCAAGATGATAAATTTTGCAGAAAAATGTCTGTCTTATTAACCGACTTCGAACGAAAGAGGAGGTTACTCAATTCGATACGTATGTGACTTTTTTTTTGTGCCTTTTTTTTTTTTTTTTTTTCTATTTTTTTTTTTTTTTTTTTTTTTTTTGTTCGGTACCCCTACCTGGCCATGTGTGGCATACGGGGGGTTACTCTACAGGTGTAACCAAACCTATTCTAACCATGGTGGGAGGGTTGAGATTTATTCCGTGGGGCCTCCACGAAATAAAAGTTATCCCTTAAAAGAGATCGCATTGAAAACGTTGGTCGCGGTAGCCAGGAGGGGGGGGGGGTAAAATATTTAATATTATTATCGCACCTACCCCGTATTTTTAGCCTCATCCAATTTCCATCACCGATATTTAGCCTCTACCTTTTGAGCCGAGGACTACGCTCGATTTTTTTTTTTTTTTTTTTATTATTAAGATTCAAGTA
The DNA here is from genome assembly GCA_911387785.2 of Aelia acuminata. NCBI lineage: Eukaryota > Metazoa > Arthropoda > Insecta > Hemiptera > Pentatomidae > Aelia > Aelia acuminata. The sequence goes on along the minus strand of OU426979.1, from coordinate 36,459,325 downwards.
GTCCTTCATCCTCTTTCGATCTAATTGGCAATTTTTATACTGCCTAACACTCCGCTCTCGTTCAATTTGTATGCTTTCGAGGTATGATAACCCAAGCCATAAATTAGGGTTTAGGGGGTGGGGAAGAGCGGTTACACCGATTTTTAATATTATTATCGCACCTACCCCCTATTTTTGGCCTCATCCAATTTTCATCACCGATATTTAGCCTCTACCTTTTGAGCCGAGGACTACGCTCGATTTTAATTTTTTTTTTTTTAATTTTATCAATATTTCGATTTAATTACTCCTTTTTACTATTTCGATTTAATTAGAAATTTTTATACTGCCTAAGACTCCGTTCCCGTGCAATTTGTATGCTTTCGAGGTACAAAATTGCTGTCTAGCCGAGGGGCGGAGGACGGTGGGTGGTGGGTGGGTCCTGCACCTACCCCCTATTTTTGGCCTCATCCAATTTCCATCACCGATAATTAGCTTCTACCCTTAGAGCCGTGGCTACGATCCTTTTTTTTTTTTTTTTTTATTATTAAGATTCAAGTAGTCCTTCATCCTCTTTCGATCTAATTGGCAATTTTTATACTGCCTAACACTCCGCTCTCGTTCAATTTGTATGCTTTCGAGGTATGATAACCCAAGTCATAAATTAGGGTTTAAGGGGGTGGGGCAGAGCGGTTACACCGATTTTTAATATTATTCCCGCACCTACCCCCTATTTTTGGCCTCATCCAATTTTCATCAATGATATTTAGCCTCTACCCTTGGAGCCGAGGACTACGCTCGATTTTAATTTTTTTTTTTTTAATTTTATCAATATTTCGATTTAATTACTCCTTTTTACTATTTCGATTTAATTAGAAATTTTTATACTGCCTAAGACTCCGTTCCCGTGCAATTTGTATGCTTTCGAGGGAAGCACCAATGCTTCATGCATTTCTGGTGCATACCGATTATAATATGCATAAATTATAATGCAGACAGCATTATGCTTTTATGCATCGGCTCATGCCTTGCAATGTATGCAATATGGATGCAATGGTATATGCCTGCATGCACTTATGCATATAGAATCCACAACCTCTAGAGTGTGGAACGTTTTTAGATCACAGCAATGAGCCCCTGTGTAAACATCGAAGTAACAGCCATATATCGTAACTATCATAACAGACTCAAAATTTGAACCAAATATCTCAAGCTCTACACATTCCAACAAACCTTTACAATCCGCCAAGAAGACTTAAGGCGTTGGCCACGAGATTTTCTTCTTAAATCAGTTCCACATAAATTTTTCATATTTATATTTCAGATTGTTTGTTAAGTTGTTTTGTGCGTGTTTTTTTTTTGTGTGTGTTTTTTTATATCTTGTCATGCCAGCATGAATGCTTATTACCATAGTGGATAGCAAATTTAAGAGAAATGTCATAAATAAAAAAAAATATAAAGCTTATCCCTAATCTTTTAGAAATGCCTGTTTATCACGTAGCACAAGTACGTAAGTATCAATTATTTAGTTGGATAAAGTTTAAGACCTTTATCATTTGACCAGAGCATAAAAATTTAGTTAGTTACTTTTAAGCTGGCGTAACTTCGTCTGTTTGTAATTTACTGTATAAATGAGTTAAATACATAATTTCCCAAATTAATAAGAAAGAGATTGTTCAATTGTAGGTCCTGAGAGAGTTACTTGTTGTCGTATATATTGTTGAAATTATTAGTTGATAGCAATTTATATTTTAGACAATGAAAATGAGCAGATGTGAAGATAATGACATGGTTAACATTTTTGGTAGCTGTAATTTTAATTTTTAAAGTAATTTTCCTGATTATAATCTTCTGTTCTTTATAAATGCTGTTCGGGAAGACAATTAATTCCCCTTATAGTTGGGGAATATTCCTATCACTCTTTGAATGGTGTTAGCTGGTCCTAAATATTTTTAACTGTACTGTATAATATAAATAAATTACAAAATATATTAATAGGGATCTATTATAACAAAGCAGTACGAAGATTCGGGTTAGTAAATTGCAGGTATATTTTATTGGAAGATAGCCTATGGAGTGATTTTGGAGTTAACGTGAAGAGTGACTTCGGATAGTTCAAAATTAATTAATGTCTTAATGCATTTCTGGTAATATTTATATTTATATATTAGACGGCCATTTTAGCTGATTTATTCGCTCATTAGGTTCAATTTTTGTACCAAAAGAAGAAAATGAAAAGTTCATTACTTGATCTTATCAACAATAACCAGTTAGGCGGAGCGCACATTGAGACGCAGGCGACGCAGAGCAGAGCAGAGAGGTTTTTATGAAACGTGAATTAGAAAGGAAACGCGCGGTCCAATGTCCGTGGAAAACTGTGCGACGCAGTTTTTTTTTTCGTGCTGCACTGCCTAATCTGTGTCTATACGCCCTTTTCTACTTTGCGTCACCTGCTTGGCACAGTTCAATGTGCGCCTCAGCTTATTATAGTTCGCATAGGATCAAAACCAAGTTAAGAAATAGCTCTCTGTTTTTCCACTAGATTGCAGCAACGCGCATAAAGTTAGGTGACCAATTATGAGGAATGAAATTTGATGACCACTGAATATTTCTTTGATAGGACTCTGCCATTTCCATTCTAAACACGACCAAGGTCTGGCGTTGGGTATATGGTATTAGCACTCTTTTACGTTGGCCAAACATCTAAAAAAATCATAAATAAGAAACTTTAATATGAGTGTGTGTATTTCGTGGGGCTTCTTTGATGAATTAGGGTTTCAATATAATAAATAGTTTTAGTTTCGGATTGTAGATGGAATGGCAGATACCGATTCATGGCATCGAATTTGAACCTTAATTTTTTCATAAAGAAACTTCGAATATAAGACTATACTCACTCCTTATTTCTATGCTGCTCGTAATCCCTGAATCTATTCATTTCCGTTGAACCCTTCCTTACGGTTGAAACTTCCCAGTTTGCTTGAGATATATTGTGACAATACCAGCGGTGAAGTGCTCGTTAGAGGAGCTTGTAAGACAAGACATCAAGGGAGGAGGGCCTTATGGCCGACGGGAAGGCCATAACCTGAGAGGTCGCTGCTCCCGCAGCCATCGTAAACCTGGGTTATTACCTCTATGGCCGGGGTCATCGCCGGGCCTAACTGCTGTACTCAGCCGAACCAGGATTCATCATGGATATCATTCGGTTTCTGCATCCTTCCGGTTCAGACTGGGATTTTCGGTAATATCAAGTGGTGAGCAAATTAAATAGGAAAAAATTAGGTCATTTAATTGAATAAAACTAAATAGTTGTTTGTATGGTGATATTTGATAAATGATTTTACGAATTCAAAACAGTTACTAATAAATCCTATCGGCATTGATGGAAATTCGTGCAAAAGAGGTAAAAGGTCAGGACATTGATTGCATACAACAGGTAACAAATACTACAGGAATCAAATTCCCATTCCTCAGTCCAAAAACGATTCATGTAAAACAGCCCATGTGCTTGAGAAATGCTACAACAAATCCCTCCTCATAGTGAACAGGAATTGATAAAGCTCCTAAGGGAAAGATAATTTTATATTAATTAATATAAGATTAATATAAAAGTAGAATAAACACATTCCTAATAGAAATACTTTACTGTAGGTATAAGACAAAGTACAAAATATACAAATATATAAATATAAATATTATTAGTCGCAGAAAATGGGACTATGGCGGATTACGTTTGAACATGTAAGATAAGTTCAGGTGTTTAGAGGCTATGATAACTAGGATAATCGAAATCAAAAAGCAAACCAAGGTTAAAATCATGTGCGGACATGGGTGGGGGGGGGTAGGAGTCACAGGTTCATGAACCCCCTCAAATACTTTGGCTTTTCAATTTTTTGTATTTTTAAAAGATAATGCAATTTGGTTGTTGCTATGCCCTAAACATTACACTTTTAGTTGTATTTTAGATCACAGTACTTCTCATTAAAAGGTAATAATATCATACAAAAAATATGCTATCAGCCTGGTGATTATGATGATACAGGGAGGTCATGACCCAAATGCCGAGCTAAACCCACCTTGTTACCCACCTGGTTAAATTGAAGGGGACAAAAGCCTGATACTTATTAGTGGCGAAATTAATTAGCTAAAGTCTTCTCTCCCGGAAATTTAAAATTCGAATATACAAAAATTTTATTTTCCAACGGTCCTTTACGGATGCGAAAGGTGGCTGCTTGAATTGAAATATGAGCCACAGCTGAAGATTTTTGAAAATAGTGGAGAACGCAAATTAGGACTTGAAAGACGAATCTATCAGTGAAATAAGACTTTTACACAAAGCTGAACTTAGCGAACTGTTCTCGTTAAATTTAATCGAGTTGAAAGCAGCGGGATTAATAAGATTGTAAAATTGCGAAACTTGGCACAGAACGATTCCCAAAAAAGTTAATAATTGCGGTGCTGAAGGGTGGTGTAAGGGGGGGGGGGCGGTACAGTGGTGAAAGGGTAGATCCACAAGGAGCTAATCTAGTAGAAAGAAAGGCACTGCAAAGAAGAGAGGCATAAAAAGGAGAGGCATTGCAGAGGTATATTGCCTTGCCTTCGTAGCAATAAAGTTGCAGTTTCTCCTTGGTCAACACTTACCACCTTTCCTCACACTTACCTGCTCTTCTTATGTATGAGCCATTCTATTCGAATCATTTCAAATTTTGGATAAAGAACTTCTTCTTAGAAAAATTGTAAACGTTCCATGGTATATTTCTAACAACACCATACACAAAGACATGTACTTTCCGACAGTAAATCATACGTTCACGACAAATACCCCCCATTTCACTGCTTAACTCACAACCATTGAAACTCACTTGTTTCTTCCATCTACAGAAGTTTTATGTGTGTGTACATATATATATATATATATATATATATATATATATATATATATATATATATATATATATATATTTTTTTTTTTTTTAATAAAGATTAAAAAGAAAAAACTCTCAGCTCTTCTACCCCATGTAACAATGTTCTGAACCATCCGTCTTCTTCCCCATTCCAACCTTCTCCTCTGAAAGGCGAATTGTGTCTTCTGATATTCGATTTCCCAAGACAAATCGTTTCTGAGCTAGTCCGACGACCACACAAAGACCAACAGAAAGAAAGGCACTGCGCAGAAGAGAGACATCAAAAGGAGAGGCATTTCAGAGGTATATTCAGAGCCTTGCCTTCGTAGCGGCCTTGTGGGATGCGCGAATCGCACCAGATTTTTTTTTTGTAACCTGTAATCTTGAAACAAAAGTATAACCTAATGTGTATAACCTTATTAATAAAACGATTACTAACGATGTATTTTATTGCAATGGTGATAGCTTCTTTACTTCTCGCTCCCCCCCCCTTCCCCCAAACAAAGGAAGTTCCGAAGAAGAGTTGGGCCTGTTACCTCACAGAACATGCCGGACGGTAACCTAAGGAAGGAAACTGGTTTTGGATGTGACCCCACTCGCTGTCCCTTCTCGGGAATCTTCTCTTTTACTATAGCTTTTTCACCTTACTTTACTTTTAATTAATTTTAGTTTTATGAATACATCTAATAAAAGTTCAACAAAACTATTAATCAAGAATAAAACATTATTCTGATTGATATGACGCATATGCAATAAGACGACCCTAAAGGTCGCAGGTTCGCGCTCCGCGTCGGCCCTAGGATTTTTTAATGGGAGTAAAAAATCCTTGGCTATGCCGTCCCTCGGATAGGAAGTAAAATGGAGGTCCCGAGCCTGTACGATGCTAGGTACTCGTTAAACACACCTATCCTAATTATACCTGGATAGGCAAAATTTAAGATTCCCACTGCAGCATCGTCCGATTAGCCTTAGTGGCATAAAGTGACGTTAAACAAACAAATAACTGCTTTTTCCGTTCAAAAATGATACGAGCTGAACTCCCAAGGCAATCTCTCCCCTAGGACTGTGGCTTTCCATCTAGTTACCATCCAGGGTACACCCTTCAGCTCAAATATTTTCGAGAAAATTGTCGTTGAATATGCAAATAATATGGATTCAAAATTTCTTGCGAAATATGTTACACAATGCATTAAATATGCATAAATAAATAGATAGAGAGAATTTAAGAGGAAGGCCCAGAAGGAGAGGAGGTGCATTGTACCATCACCATTTTTGAGGTGCCATATTTTTTGACCAACGAATAATTGTTCTCTTTATTTTCTGAATTAAGAACCAAGGAAACGCTTGGAAGAGGCCGGAGCTTAACCATAAGTAAGCATCATAATTAACTATCTCAAATCTTTGATTCCTCGAGGAAAGCAATAAAATTTTATGAGAGGATTGCGCCATCGTCCTTGTGGCACCTGTGAAGAAATCCTAACTGAATGAACAAATTCAGGCGATGCTTTTTGAGTTTTTTTTTTTAGTTTTTTTATCTTACCTTTGTTGGAATTATCAAGGCCCAAACTGAATGGAAACCGTATACAAAAAATTGAAAAGCCAAATTATTTGGGGGGGGGGGGGGTCATGACTCCATAAGACCCCACTGGATCCGCCGATTTATTGTTTTACTTAAAAGATTTTCCAACATATCCGGTAGAGCGAGGGGTATTTTTTAAATACAGTAGATCTTTTTTTTACTTTCACTTACCTACATATGAAATATAAGGGAAAGTATTACGATCGTGAATAATTTTCTACTTCCTTTTTTCAACGGAATTACACGTTTTGGTGTCCTCTGAGTCCAAATAATCAAGTCCCGCGAAATGGTCTGTGTTAGTGAACAGACTACCTGCAAAAACCAAGTTTGATCAAAATTGTTACAGCCGTTTTTGAGTCAATAAAAAAAAAAGACGTGAAAATAAGACATAAGTTATTAGATAAAGTGCCCCCTCCAATCAATCAATTTTGATGAAATTTTGTGCTGTCGCATCGCGGGCATATACATACTATTACGAAGATAATCTTTACAGTTTTACGAGCTAAATTTATAGGCGGTTATATTTTCCGCGATTTTATCATACCTTTTGTTTTGTTTTTGTGGCATTAAGTGCTATTAAATAAATATTTTATTTTCATTTGATATTTGTTTTTTTATGAGGCTAATATTTCCTTCATCGTTAGCCTAAAACTAGAACTCCTAAGCGACATTTGCACATTTTAACTGACGTGTTTTGACTTCGATTATATTAAACGGGTAAAGTTCATCCTTATATGTGCATTCTTCTTCGGTTCAAATATTTAACGCAACACTTCAATATTTTCAAATACCGCTGCTCATCTTTTAATTTAAGCGCCCATTTTTCTCATCCGTAAAGAACTGTTCTTTTGTATTCTTTGTTTGTAAATTATTGTTTTGAAGTTAGGCGAATAAAAAATAATGAGTACTTTTCTTATTAACTGACAGTTAGATCTAAATTGACGATTTAACCGTTCTGTCAAGGTTTAAGCCTTTTCATCTCTACGACACCTCGCCCCGTGCTGTCGCAAGAACGCCCTCCCCTCCACTCTCATTCCGAATACCGGATCCTCCGCACTAACTGTCGAGGATGAAAGAGGTACACCTCTATCATCAGCTGACCAAAGAGGTTGATATAAGAAAAAGGACGCGGATCGCCTTGAACCTGAGGCCTTGGCGAGCCCCCGGCCGGTGACGTCACCGTCAGCTGGCCGTATTTTATGGCCATTCCTCTTTCCTCAACCTGATCCACTTGGCCATTTCTTTCCTGTTTCCTAGCCGTCTTCTTCTATCCGCCTTTTTTTTTCTTTTCTCTTTTTATGTACTCTAGTGCTATTATTGAAGTTTTTTCTACTTTCACTTTTTAACCTTACCATTGAAATAATATGGTAAAGTTATCTAGTATGAATCTTTACAAAAAATTACTTACCAATGCATTTTTTAATACAGCGTTATCGCAGCTTTTATGATGTTTTAGATGGTGTTAATCCTCTGCAACGATAGAGTAAAGGAAACAATAGAGTAAATTTAATCTAGACTAACATAAAATTTTCTAATATAATTGTAACAATACAATTCTGCTGGATAAATTGTAGGAAAAAATTTAAAAAACTTAACCAATAATAAATTAAATCGCTCCTTCCATGGAATACTGTAACATCTCGAAAATCTAAACTTTTGGGATATGCCGTTTAAAGTTTTTTCAGTTTGCCTTTTTTAATTATATATTTTTTTCTGATCGTTGATTTTTATTGGCAGAATTTGTTACTTAACTATTTTTCTATTGATTTATTTTTCACTTTACCTGATTCGACCACTCATTTGCTGAAAATTTTTCCGTTAGTTCCCCCACTTCCGTAAGTTCCGCCTCTCCTCGGCCAACTAAACAACTAAACTTATTACAGTTTATACCACATAAAGATAACGTCATTTTGAATGATTTGGTGTTAAAAAAAACTCAAAGCCGAATTTGTCGGAGATGGTACAGTATTCCAAGACATGTGCGAAATGTCTGATTTCTATCACCACCTACTGTTTGCTCATTAAATAGAGTTAAATCCTATATGCTTTCGCTTCTGAACATTAGCTGCTTTTCAAGACCTGTTATTTAAATATTTGAGTTAAATAGTCGACTCCTTTAATTACACCTTATCTCAAAAAAATCTGTTGTTTTTCAGTTATGACTGCAATTCGAATGCATTTCAACAGCAGTATACCATCGAAAGATCCAAAAATTTCAAGTAAAACGTCATCTATGAATTGTTAACAACACCGTTATAAATAGAAACTCACTTTTTAATATTTAAACAAATAAATATTATGCTCAATAATTATTTTTCCCACCACCATGGGTTACAGGGATATAGCATAAAAAAATAAATTTGTTACTATTGGTCCATGAACAGTTAAGTACCACAATATACCAAAATTCTCCTTTGAGGTTCATAATAAGTGCATAAACTAAATGAGCTAGCAATGTTGAATTACGACCCAACGGCACCTCATCATAACTTTTAATTCCTCAAGAAAAGCTCGCAGTGGGGTCGTGTTAAAGGTTATCTGCATTCCTAATCTGGCTACACTTCGTGCTGATCAGTTAAGGCTTTAAAATATGCGATTTGAAAGTTTGATGGCGATTTTTAGTTCAATATTATTTCGTTATTAATATCAGACTTGAAATGTTGGGATTAATGTATGACACAAAACATTCAAATGTTAAAGGAATTCTGAATAGCAATCCGGATAGAAATGAGTGTAGATACTATCTACTAGATAGGGTATGTGAATGGGATCAAAAAAAAAAAAAATAACATGGCTGAAAGAAAAGGAAGACTAAGATGACGAACAACGAAGAACGATCGGTGGTACCATAAAAAAACTGTGGTAAAAACTTTTTACCATATACCATACGGAATATGGTACTTATTCATATCCTGATCCGCACTCTGAAGGCCAACGATAATTCTCTCTCTTCGGTTTTCCTACCGAAATATGAAATGGATATTATGTCGTTTATGTGAATCCTTCTTTGTTCTTATTGTAATGGTGGTTTCATTTCGTTCGGTGATTTTTCGGGGAGATTGTTATCACGTTTTACCATTTAACCGGGTTTAACTATTTCAGTTTTTTTTTTTTTTTAAACAGTACTGCATTAACTAATTTGGTCTTTTTTTGCCAAAATAAGAAAATACGAAAATTGTCTCTACCCCTGATGACAGAACTTTTATTTTCAAATGCATTTTATAAGAATCGATTTCTTGAGTAAGGAAATAGTTCCGCTATATGGGTGATTCTAAAACTACTGGCAAGTTTTACATTTTATTTTCGAAATTTTTCTGTGTGGTTAAAAAAAAATGTACATGTATTTGGACCCATCCACAGCAAATCTAGCATAATAGCAGTTTATGATCATTGCTTGAAATTCAGATAATTTAATTTAAAATTTCATTGCCACGGCAATGATTTCAGTTACGTACGTCAATGACTAATTGTAAAACTGTCTTAATTCCATTTATTGTTTAGTATATTCCACATTTAATGCAGAATCGGATGATACCATAAGAATAGCCATAATAATTTTTATTGAGGGAAAAATACACACACACACTCTTTGTTTTTTGTTGTTTTTGAGAACTAGAATTTCATATTGCAAAAGGGAGTTCAATGTTGCCATTGGAGCCATTTAAGTAGTTTTATACTCATTATCTCATTATCGATACTCTCGTACTACATATTTTCAAGGGGGCGGATATGATACCATAATTGAAACACCATTGCGTTTCATAACCGACGATCTGAAACATTGTGTGCCGTTCGTAAACTGCAGATTTTCAACTTCTATAAATTAAAATGATTTTCAAGATATTAATGTTTGTCAAAACAGATCTTGCATCATCTCGAAGAATTCCAAAGATTGTTGAGAAAAGGAAAAATCTTTTCCACAATACACCTTTAAGCACCTCGAGGAATAGAAATGATCAGATTAAGAATTTGGTTTCATTTGGTAGAAATTAATTTTTTTTAATATAAACTTGTTGCGAGTGCCCTTTCCTCTTTAATTCATATTGTCATGCTCGTTCAAAACTGAACAAAAACATAATTATTTAAATTATTGAAAACTTAAATAATTATCCGACTCTTTGATAAATCCAAATAGTTTAATTATTTCATTAAGTGATTCATATTTTCGTGATTAAAACACAAAAATGTATCCTTCTTTTTTAAATCACCAGTACATTGAAAGGTTCTAATCAGCAAAAACTAGAATGGCTTAGTTTGTTTTAGTCGAAGAGACACATTTTTGTAAATATTTTACATCCTGTCAGTTAATTTTTTTTTTCTTCCCCTCCTAGTGTTATGCAGAAATGTTCATTATTTAAAAGCTGTTTTATATTCTTTCATTATGTTGCCTTACAATAGTCATTGTCATGGGCAAATAATTGGCCACGACAGGAAATATCCACGAGAATGAGGCGGGGAAAGCTCCACGAGAATGAGAAAATGGAATTTACAAATTTTTCTTTTAAAAACTATATGATTTACGAAAGAACGAATGTCTTAATTTAATAGAGCGAGTTAAGGGAAAAAATAAGAAAATATTTTTAAGCCGTAAATTCATAAAGAACAGCGAAAAATTCGTGCCACGTGAATGAGGGTAATAAACATAAACTTCCATTTTCGATGAAAGAACACCCCGGCATGGACCGAAATAGTGCAGAAGGTAATATAAAGAGGTGAAATCTTACTCGACAGTATTGACATTATTGAAACTTTCTCTTTGGGTCACTTAATTCCATCTTGGTTGGTGTACGTTTCGATAAGTCATCCGTCCATGCTAATGGCGTCATATCCCAGTGACAATTTTTAAGTATTTTTATTGGTTTATCATTTACACCAATGGTTGAAAATCTTGTTATTTTAATTCTTCTTCCGTTATATTACAATCAGGGTTATACATTTTTGTCAATTAATGAGTACTGTAAACCAAAATATATATTATGAAAGAAAAATCGTCACTGGTGACAGCCCGCGAGAATGACGAATAAGATAGAAATTCATCAGATTCGTTCAGAAGAACATAGAAATATGCTATAATTTCCATTTCATCAGTCAGATATCTGCTGACAGAAAATGTTTACATCTAAAAAAAGAGGCCACAATGCCGGATTTGACTTTGAATATGGAGTGACAAGAAGTTGCCCATAGTTTGAGAATCACCCATATAACAAACAAAAGCGTAACGTTTATGATATTGTATCAATGTAATTGAATTATTGCTTTAAACCACACCCGTGGGACCCCCCCCCCCCTCGCCCATCCTGAGATGGCATAATTATACCTGCCATTTTTGAACTTATTGCTATAAACCCATTAAACTAATAACCCTACGTACGTAATACAAGATATCACAATTTAATAGCCTATTTGCAGATAATAGCGTGAGAAAAGATTGGCTGAGAATGTATATGATAATATTGAGAAAAGTATGTTTCATCTATGTTTCAACGTTCTGTTCTTTGAAATCATGCTTCATTTTATGTATCTTATTTTTCTTATACATTTAAAAACGATTTTCAACTAATCTTTAATTATCATGAGTTTGCAAACGAAAAATATCAAAAATATTGTAAAAGTATTGTACCTCAAACTATTTAAAGAACAACCCTTGACAGATTCTGCTATCTCTGGGGCTGTCGATTAATTACGAGAGGAAATATCTTGCACTTTTGCAAGGAAAAAAAAAAAAAAAACCCACACGGGGATTGATGCCAAAACCTCGAAGGATTCAGAGCATTACTTTCGACACACCTCCAGCTATTCTATAATGAGCTTACTTTTTACAAATTATTGTTTAACGTCCATTTATGCCACTAAGGATAATCAGACGATGCTACAGTGGGAGTCTTAAATTTTTCCTATCCAGGTATAATTAGGATAGGTATCTTTAACGAGTATCTGACATCGTACAGGCTCGGGACCTCCTTTTTACGTTCTATCCGAGGGAAGACATTGCCAAGGATTTTTTACTCCGATAAAAAAATACTAGAGCCTACCGCGGGACGCGAACCTGCAACCTTTAGAATTGTAGGTTGCTTTGCTAACCATGCTATGCTCACCATTGTACCGCAGCTGACCCCTATCAGCTTAGTATAATTAGTTTGAATTTATTCGATTTTTTTTTTTCGTGTTACATGTGTTCTTTCATTTAAGAATTACTTTTTTTTTCTTAGTTTTTTCGGCGCCTCACTAAAAGGAATGTTGGACTCTCCTTGACTCATTCTTGAAAATCGGCAGCGGAACCGGTTTGGTCCAGGTCAGTCGATTCCGCGGATTTCTTTTTATTTCCACAGCTGTGCAGGTGGCCGGGCACCACGCGGTGCCTTCACTAACTTATGCAAATGTATAACATCATCCATTATTTGTATTATGCCTTTTTATTTTATATTATTCCTTGTAAATGCTATCATTCTCAAATTATTACACTTTATTGCTGATCCCGAAGACTACTCTATATAAATTCTGACACCATTTTTTGTTCTTTTATATATAATTTGAGGGTCAACTTCAACCTAGGACATATAAGTTTAAACAGCTATCATGGTCTAATAAGGCGAAAGGGCTAATTTTGAAACTTCAGCTTGCTCCGTTTTTTAACCGCTAAATTTAGATCACACAACTTGAATTTATTTAGTTGTTTGTTTAACATAAATTTGTATGCTACTAAGGATAATCGGACGATGCTAAAGTCTGATTACTAAATTTTGCCTAAACAGGTATAATTAGGATAAGGATCTACCTGACATCGTGCATGCTCGGGACCTTCATTTTACGTCCTTTCCGAGGGACGGCATAATTAAGGATTTTTTACTCCCTTAAAAAAATCCTAGGGCCACCACGGGGCGTGAACCCGCGACCTTTAGTATTGTTGGTTGCCATGCTAACCACTATACGTACCACATATGACTCCCCCAACTTGAACTTGAATCTAGCTTGATTTAAGTTCAAGTTGTCTAACTGCCTTAGCTAATGCATGGTTTAATCTCATTGCAATTTTAATCTTTGTGAAAATTATAAATGAGGCCTGACCAATTGGATACCTTTCGTAACCTCACTATCAGCCTCATTTAATTTAATTCACTTAACATACTCTATCAGTACAGATAATCATTTATAAGAATTATTGTTAATCTGATGACATGTCACCAGTGACTTTATCCCCTTTAATTACCTTAAGGAAACATACAGGATTTTTATAATTTTTCTTGAGCTGACGATTTGGGCGTTTTTCAACTCGGACTCTATCTAAACATAAATCATAATTAAAAAGGGTATTTTTCCCAAACTAAAAATATTTTATAAGGTTATTTAGTTATTTTAGACAACTAATTTTTGACAGAGAGTGTTTAATATATACATGAATAAAAAGACTAAATATAATATTAAAATGTGTCTTCTAAAAAAGTATTTTCTGATCAATAATTTTTCAATGTAATACCGTATCAGTCAGTGAGTGATAATTATTTTTAATCAATTCTCTAAAAATTTAATATTGATTTTAATTTGCATGGATAAATCAGGCATGATTTTTAAATATTTAGTATTCATCTATATATATATATATATATATATATATATATATATATATATATATATATATATATATATATATATATATATATATATATATATAAGAGGTTTTGTCCTGACTGACAGAATCAACGCAGAGCAAAAACTACTAATGATAGAAACTTGAAGTTCGGAATTTAGTTTTTATACGCGATGTAGGTAACCACTGAGAAAGGGATTTCAAAAATGTAACCCCTAAGGGGCTTAAATCGCGAAATTGTCATTTAAATCTAACGGACGCCAATTTTTGCATTTCGAGAAAAAATATCTAATTTGGACTCATTTTAAAGATCTTGATACGACGAGTTTAACTCGAAAGCAGGTTTTAAACCGAAAAATGAAGCGTTCACGACGAGTAAGCAATTTTTTGTTTCGTCGGCTTTAGTGAACTCTCTCCATTGCGCGTCTCCCTCTCATCTACCGAGCCGGCAGCTTCCCCCTCCAACATTCCACCTACCGGAAGCTCCGATTCTACTAAATCTCCTTAACCTCAGGTAACATATATTAAATCAATTCCAAGATAATGATCACAGAATTGATTTTAAAGGCTCGCGGGCAAAGCCGCGACGGGGAATGCTAGTATTCTATATTTTACGAGAATCTTCTACGCTTTTCGAAAACCTTCTAGAATGTTCGATTTCGACCAAATATAAGAAGCAATTGACTGAAATCGTAGTCCAGCTCTGAAGATACAAGCATATGGTTGCCTATTTGTCACTGTACTTTTACTAGTAGTTATTTTTTGTAACGTTGTTTGTAATTTGAGTTTTTATTGTGTGTTTGACATGGTGAATTTTAATTTTCTTCTAATAACAATTATTTAAACCCAGAATACTGTTACAACATATATCGATTTCAAACCTTGTTGATGGGAGTCGAAACCAATCTCTTCTAATAACTAAAATTCCCTCGGGATTGCTTGTGGGGAATTTATTAGATTTTAGTATAGGCTTGCTGTACGAAACTTCAATCTCGGAACTTAATATTTTGCCATAGATAATAAAAATAACTTAATTTTAATTATTTATTAAATATTTATATTTATTCTTAAGTATTTATTTTTATTTCAATAATAATTTAAAAAAATTAAATCATTTATAAAGCCTTTTTTATTTTGTTAACATTAGGTAATAGCCCACCGTTGTTACAACTTAACTTTTCTCTTGTTCTCACTTGTTCTGCTCTTCATTTATTGGGACTGATGGTCTAATAAACAATAATAATCGACTTTAATTTAATTTTATAGTCAATATTTGAAGTTTATAAATTATATAAATTATATATTAAAGTTTATAATTTATAACTTTATAAATTAATGTTCTTTAGATTTTCTGGACCTCGCTAAATTAAGTTATCCAAAAAATTACAATTTTATTTTAATCTATAATAAACACACAAAAGAGACTCTCTAACCACTATTGTCACTATCGTGCATATCAATAGTATTTCATTATTGAAGTTATTGATAAGTCGCTAATTAATTATTGTATTATTTTATCTTATCTGCATTTTATCTTTAATTCTACCTCTAGCAAAGTGTGAATTAATTATGATCAGTCTTTTGTTTGAAACTAGTATAAGTCAGTTCTGCTATCAGTAAGTACTTTTATCAATATTAATAAATTAATAAAAAACTATTTAAATGCGCTGTTGTCATAATATGGCGTTTGATTTCACATTATTCGCATTAGAGTCGAAAAATAAATTAATAATTAAGTTTTCATTTGTATATTTCTCGAATGTTTGGGAATGCATTCCTTCCAATTTCACATCATCCTAAGTATTGTCATCACATTATTGAAGATGGTGCAAGCGTTAAAAATATATTTGTTTTATACTAATATTATTAAGCCAACGATTTTGCAATGTCTTATTTGTTAAGAATATGATAGTTTATAAAGTTTTAAAAGTTATATATAATATTTTGAATTCTTCGACGAATTAGCTTGCGGCGAGAGAACAAACAAATGGACCTGTTATATGCCATTTTTTTTTAAATTTTATTGAAAGATTAAAAAAATTGATTTAATTTTTTGTTCCACTGCTTTTTTTTTTTTGCTTTTTTTCTGAACATCCTTCCACTCCCGTATTATAAAGTTCAGAACAGAAAAATTAAAATCGAGTAAACAAGTACTCTATGTCATAAATTTTACCTAATTGTTACGTTTTTGCGATTTTCTCAAAAACGGTTAGGGATTTTGATTTAACTCGTAAGGTTTAATGAAAATCAGGTATTTTTCAATATAAGGTAGGTTATATCATCATAGAAATGTTGTGTTGCGGCTTAAATGACGAATGAAAATTTTCTCATTATTATCATTACTACCTAGTAATAAGAAATGGCTATATATTAAATAGAATGTGATAAAGATATACAGGAGAAATACTGAGTTTCAACAAATGAAAATTTCAATTTCCGCTAATGAGTGCAGGAATATATATCTGTACAATATATCGTTGGAAAGTTGAGAATCTCAGACAGAATAATGCTTAGTTTATTAAGTCCTAAAATACATGTATGCTCAAAAAATCTGCATTCATGCATTTTAAACATAAAAAACTATTATATAAGTCCCAACAAACATTTAAACCGCTGATTCATTTATTTAACTAACAGCCCATAGTAAGGCTGTTTACAAGTAAGGCGCAATGAGCATGCGAGAAAGTTGTCTACGAGTTTTAAATAGGAACATAACCTATTTAAAATAATACATTTGTTTCTTGTCAAAGATAAAAATAAAAACTATTTCATTAATTCTTTAGCTAGTTAATGCGTAGGAGAGCACGTATTGCTAAATTTTTTTTTTTTAGTACACCATTATAAATAATTATATTTTACTTTAAAACTTTATAATAGATTTCTGATTGAAATAAAAGGTGTTTTTTCTGGAACAGTAATCGTTGTTGGTTTCTGGAAAAGCGGTAGGGACTAAAATTGGAAATTCGAGTTTTCTAAAATCAGAAAAGTTACGTTACAGTTAAGTTCAAGTTTTGCAACAATTATAATTCTTTATACGTTATGGAGAAAATCAAACAAAAATAAGAAAGCAAATGCAGATAAAGATATTTTCAGTGAATTTTCTTGATTGCTTTTACACAATTATCAAAACACGGCGGTTTCTACTCCAAATAGGTTGGCATGTGAAAGTTGTGTGTTGCACGCATTGCACCAGATTTTTTTTTATTATCATAAAGTCATAAACGCAACTCTTTCTTTTAACAGAATACACATTAGTTTCTTTGGGTTCTCTTTTCCATTTTTTTTTTCTTCCTCGAAGTGGATCGTTTTATTTCTTAAGGTCAAAGCTCTGGTGCAACCCGGGAATTTGAAAGAGGCAGAGCATCATGGCAGCCATTTGTCTATACTATTCAGAGGCTGATCGCTGAGAAGGAGGGAAGGGTGGGGAAAGTAAAAATTATCGCATTTTCCTCTTGATGGAATGGATCACCTTGAAAGATAATAAGCCCATCAATCAATGAGCCTAGCGCACTCAATCATGCCAAACAATCATAAATTACTTAGCCCTTAAACGACATTAATACGCCTATCTTATCTTTCTTGCCTATCATCTTGACTAAGATGTATTTATAAACGGAACTGGATTAGAATCATGCAATTCCTTCCTTAATCGCTCATTATGTTAGTTAGATACTATTTCTCAAGATAATATAAGTTATCTTCCCATTTTTCCTGTAAATGCTCATCTTTCAGATAAAGTAGACAAATGTTTATAAAGAATGCTTTATTTGTGCATGAGAAATGAAAATCTTCTTTAGTTTTATTTGGATACTTAGAAGAAGTTCTGATCAAGTTTGAAGAAGGATATCGATTCAACAATATCCTAAATTACGGATATTTTGCTGCAATCTTTGCTGCATTCGGTTATTGCGCCTTGATTGCCAAGAGTTTACCAGGTTTATCAGATTGCTTCTCTTCACGCGATCATTTTCAGCTTTATGTGTTTTAGAATTGCCTTAGAAAAAAGTAAATCGAGGCGAAGAAAATCACTACTCCGCAATATCACGTCTACAGCAAAAGTACCAAAACATATTACCTTGATGGCTGAAAGAGCGCATTAAGAAATTTTTCGGGAATGAAAAATGTTTTTTTTTTTCTTCAAAGATTCGTAGGACCTAACACTGTGAATATTATCTTCTCTTACCTACCTTCTCAGGGCCTCATCTCAAGCTCCATTATTTGGGATTTTGCTAACCATACCCAGTCTTCTCGGGGAATGGATTTTATGTGATTATTACCGCCAGTCCAAGCCAACCTGTGCCTAAAAGTTATAATTTTAATTGAATTTGTATAATTATTTTCTTATTTATGACAGTTACTATTGTAAAGAGACTCAAATATTTTTAACCCATGCCTTACCTATAGTAGTATTTTTTCTAAAGCAATATAGAAGAAATAAGAGATGACATGAAAAAATAATGTTTTATATATATAAAAGAACATTCAAGTTAATCACTTTAATGTCAGGACATCTTCAATCATCGGGATGGATTCAATAAAGTATTTTTGTCTCTCTCTCTCTCTCTCTCTCTCTCTCTCTCTCTCTCTCTCCTTCTCTACAACCTAAAGATATTTAACTTTTTCAAATTATTAGAAAATAGGTTTTTCAGAATTATTATGAATCTTGTCATGTCGATTACAACTTCATTGTTCGAAAGTTTTTCTCTTCGAATGTTCTTTCGAGGGCTCTATAAAATTGGTCTTGTTCTTCCTAATCATAATCTTCTATGAGGCTTGGGGCCATTTTTGCCATCCTTTTTATTTTATTTCATTATGGGGCTCTTTTCTATATCTCGATTATAAGAAATTAAACTCGATCAATAATTCATTCGTTAGCTCATAAATAATGTACCTACAGAACGATCCGATATTGGAATATCGAAGCTTTGGTGGGTGATCATTGGCTAATCGATTATGTAGGAAGTTGATATTATTTATGCGAGGCCTGGGGGCGTACAACATGTCTGATTGTTATGTAGGTTGGGATCTTATTATTAGAATTTTTTTTTAATTTAAGCATGGCAACATCTACATGCCTTTGTATTTTAATGATAGCTGATTTTCTGAAGATTTTGATTTTTTTTTTTTAACAAGGAACATTTGTAATGGCCCAAGATGCTTTGGTGATTTGAAAGAAATTTCCGGAATCTTTACATTCAATTGTAAGTACTTAAGCACATGTTTTGGAATGATCTTGACCTCTCTGTGTTTCATTTCGGAGATAGAAACACTTTATTCATAAAAGGAATGCTGCCCGACTACATTACTGACATAGCATACTGTAGTTCTTTAATAAACTATTTATAAAATCGTATTGTAACATTTTAATAAAAGCAAAAACCATAAGGAAAAAATTCTATTATTTATTTCTTAGTCCTTATACTCGTAACTTATTTGTTACTTTAACGTCACTTTAATGCCACTAAGGCTAATCGGACGATGCTACAGTGGGAGTCCTAAATTTTGCCGATCCAGGTATAATTAGGATAGGGATCTTTAACGAGTACATGATATCGTACAGGCTCGGGACCTCCATTTTACGTCCTATCCGAAGGAGGGCATAGCCAAGGATTTTTTACTGTCTACTGATTTTTACGTCCGCGTACCGCGAACTCGAACCTCCGACCTTCATGATGTCAATTATGTGTTGTCAGGGGCAACGCTTATTTTCTAACCATTAGACCATCCCGCCACCCATAAATAAATATATAAATACATAGGTCAATATTCAATATTTTATAATTTTTTTTTTTACTAATCATATGGATCAAATAATACCATCAGATTTATTTTGTTGTCTCAGTATTTCACTTGAATGCTTCCATAATCATGAAAGTTCTCCCTAAACTATTTAATATTTCTTTATTTATTTATTAACTGTGGGGCCCGGCTTCCCTCAGGGAGTTGTGGAATAGGTGGAATGAAAGAATAACTTTAAAATGTAATAGTACAGAAAAATAGACCAAAATTAATCATGATTAAAACAAAATTTGTACCATCCTGAAACTTCAGTTTAGTATTAGTGGTAAGTTTCGAAACCTCAGAGTCCGCCCATATATGGTTTGGGTATAAGAGACCCTATTAATGCGTTCCTCTCAATGCGTTTTCTTCCCTTTTCTTGATTAAGAAAAATTATTTTGGCAGCAAATATGTCCTGGTATGTACCAATTTTTATGGTTCCTATGTTCTGATTCCATTGAGACCATTCTCATGACGATACCACATCCTTATCAAGTTGAGTTACTTCTCCTTTTTCGAATTCGGTTGAAAATTTACGAACAGAACAGAACTATTAAAACGAAATATTATATGAACACTTTATTTTCGATATATATTCCATTAGGTTATATGTTTTATTCATATTATCTATTATATTCAGTGTTAGTTTTTATTGGCTCACTACACTAATAAGCAATTTTTCTTTTGTTGTAAATTTACTCTTATATTGTATATTGATGAAAGGCAATGTTTCGACCAATTCTTTCCTCTTCTGTAAACCTTAAGTCGCTTAGGAATCCACTTGGTTTTGTTTATTTTTAATTTCAATTCATTGCAGAGATGTAATGACCTTATTGAAAAATAAAAAGGAAAAAATAATTATTTATACATAATCTTTTAATAATAATTTAATATAATTATTACTTTTAATATAATTTAAAGAAAACAGCTGAAGCTAAAACCATAACAAACCGAACTAATGAACGATAACCTTATGAATTGAGCTTAGCTAGCGCTCCTGGCTTCTAAATGTCGAACTAAATTTTTTCATTCATTAACTCGCCTGGGCTTATCAAAGGGGCTAATTACATGTAGCGAGAGGCTTAAAATTACAGCCCTTGTCCCTTCAACATTACACACTTAAAATGAAAACTGAAACCTTCTTCAGCGTTAGGGGCAATAGGGCAATATGACGACATAACATTCTTGATAGTACGTGTAGTCATTTTTGAGCCTTTTCGGCACGCACATTGTACACTTTGCTTTATAATATATATTGATAATGTACTTGCCTCCATTTTACATTGTGTTTGCTTAAAAAACGTACATAATAATTTTAAATATATATTTTATTAATTAATCCTCTTTCTCATATAATGTCATTTAAATATGCAAATTTATTCATTTATGGTCAAATTAATAAACATAAATATTTATTGATTCATATATATGTACATTTACTCACGCTCATCTAATTTAGTCATTACCGATCTTGTCCTATTGTCCTTAATCCTCATTTATTCATTCCTTCTTTCTTCCTTTATTGATATTAGCTTTTAATTTTAACCTTGACTGTTTTCTTATAAGTATTTTTTTTAAAAATTATATTGTTGAAATATTAATTTTTGGCCCTCGCTTTTGCTTTTAGTGCACAGTGATTGCGGGAACAGTGGAGAGCCATGGATTGCCATATTTTCTCAAGTATCCTCCGAAATTATTTTCAGTTTACCCGTGGGAAAAGAAATAATTATACTTTTTAGATGTCTTGCTTTAAATGAAACCTGTTGCCGGAATTACCTTCAACCGAATGACTCCCAGAGGCTCTAGCGTAGCGCCCGTTTCTTCAGCTCATGGATTATGTCCAAGTTGTCAGACGGCGCCTTTGGCTTGGAATACAAAGTCCTCGGGCTTACTTAGCCCGTGACTAGAATGTTAATTCACCAGGATTGTCCATTAAAATTGATGGAAGGGACATTAAGGGGTTGATCGAGGCTTTTGCAATCGCCAGCGTTCAGTTATACCTTTATATTTATTAATGAAGAACTAACTTTTATCTTCTTTAGAGTTTAATAATAATGACGAAGGCTTACCGAACCCGAAGGTTCGATGCCGACAGGACAACTCGCTCCCTGTTCACCTCTATCCACCGACCGCTATCCGGACCCAACAGTCAAATTCGACAGATCCGCCTTCACGCACTCCATCACTACTTCAGTTTAAAAAAAGGCATTAAGGCTTTCCTTGTAGAAGGGAATGGGTTTATTTAAAGCGGACACACTATCGATAATATTGACAATATAGTATAGTATTGACAATAATATTGATCGGGCAAGGTGGGACGATATCGATGAAAATCTAAATATTCTGATTTCGGAGCGTCAATATCCAAAAGTGGGGGGGATATTTATGGTGTGAGGGAGCGCTTCTTGACTTCTCGCAATCGGGCGCACCACAAGGTCAGGACGGCCTGCTTACAACTTTTATTATATCCAGTGAAGAAGTTCTGTACTATGCCTATACTATAATGTTTGGAAAATTATTTAAAACACTTATTTTCATGTTGTCCCTTAGGATATAAGCAAGAATTTCACTCGTTTCAACTATAGCATCGCTGATAGTTGAAGGTGACATGATAACAGAGAATTTCAAATCTTCAAAATTCCTACCTGTAGCTAAGTACCTTAGGGTTAAGGCTAATCTCTCTTCAACATGGAAGCATTCCCTCATGTGTGTGTTCTGCCTTCTCAAGAATGGTTCCTGCATTTTTAATACTTTTTTGAACGTCCTTTCTTTCATTCTGAAATAATTGTGAAAAACTTCTGCATCTGTCAATCTGATTTCCTTCAGCAGTCTCATATGAGAATATTCTTCACGTTTTTCAACCATTCTTTCATCCATCGATTTCTTTGAGCTTGTCGAATACTTCCGATAGCCATAATTATGGCTGCACAAGCTTTCTTTCGATTTTCCATGTTCAAACACTAAATTTCACGAAAAATCACTTCGAAAGACCTTGTCAGAATGATGGAAACAAACGCCCTGATGTAATTGATTGATATAATTATTATCAATAATATTGACTGCCTAAGGTGTGGCGATATTGACGATGGTCCCTCAAGGCTGAACGACAGTATTGACAATTCTGATATTGACAATATTAAGGTCCGCTTAAGTTCCAGGGTTTAATTTTAATTTTTTTGGCAATAGTAAACTTGTGTTCAAGCAATTGAGTTAATCAACGTAATGAATTACTTTTGACTAATAAAATTTGGGTATCCAGCAGGTAATCATTTGGTTCCTCTTATTCATATTTGAGAAAAACTATATCTTAACTTTTATGACCACAGATATTTTTTGGGGGGTAATATTTATGAAAAAGAAACAGCAAAACAATGCCTCACTGCATAGTTCCCATAGACCAAGGAAAAATAAAAAGATCTTGTTGGTATCGAACTTCTTTCCTTATTTATTTTCAATCTTAACAGACTGTTTCTCATAGTTTTCTGTTTTTTTGTGGACATATCTAACCACATCTATGTTGCTGCATCACTTGTTTCGAATATTATCTTTGATTAATTTTATACATTATCTGCAAAAAAAAAAAATTATATAGAGTTTAATAGAAATAAACTGCAATCAGTGAATTCACTGTTTTAATAAAATAAGTTCAGTATGTACATATGTTTCATCGAAATAATACAAATATTTCGATTGAAAAAAAAAATATAGTTCACATTTTTAAGTTTTCGGGAATGATAATTGTATCATAAATATCGTTATCTGAATAATTTATCTATTCGACACCTGTTTTTTCTGGCCCGCGACAGACCACTATTCTAATAAAAATAATATGAGAAGAATTATTAATAGCCCTGCTCCTACCGGAAAAGCAGGGATCAATTCGATGGCGAAGGATAAAAACCTGTTGTATCCGTCCTTACCAAATCGGGGCTCTCTAATCTAGTTGTGCAGCTCGGCAACATTTCTCGGATGCCCGTTGTCACTTCACAACTATGTAAAGACCTGACGTACTAATCAAAATATAATTAGTTAAGCATGGTTTTTAGTTATGTGTCAAAACGATATAAACATACTTTAACTTGTATCTAACATTATAGCTATGGTTTTTTAAAGTAAAATTAATGTTTGAAAAGTAATTAGTCAGTGAAGATTATGATAATGAAGGATTAACGAAGCCTAACGTTAGACACGGTCACCACGACTCGCTCCATGCACACCTCCATCCACCCACCGCCATTTATGGTAGACCCATCTTCGACAGATCTGTCTTAACACAATTCTCCTATCTCCGTTTCGGACCACCACTCGGACGTTTCCCATTCGGTACCGCGCTTATTAATCTTTTCAAAATTCGTTCACTATTAAGTTTCGTCATGTTATTCGTTTCGTAGCTATCAATTATATTTACCGGGTACAGTACATCAGTTCGACGTTGTGTAAGCGTCTCAAATCTCCGGTTGGTTCATCCCTATTCGGTCCAAATATTCTACGTAGTACTTCATTTCAAAAACCTTAAGACTTTGCTCATCCCTCAATGTCAGCCGTAAATACAGCTGAAGGTAATGAATTATTTAAATATATTCTCCTCTAAAAGGCCATTTAGAATTTATACCTAATAATCCGCTATTTTTATGAAAACAAATAAACTTTATTTAAGGATTGTAAAATGAGCTTTCCATACTATTATAATTTGATTAAAAAATAAATTTTAATCAATAAAAATAAAATTATACCATTTATAAAGGAATTTCCTTTGTTAGTTAATTTCGTTTGTTGACATTATCCACAATACTAGAGTTGTAGTTTTAGAATTTCAAACATGGCCTTTTCGAAATCAACCAGGAGCATGCAAAACGCTATTGTAGTTATATACAAACTGCAATAACTTTTTTGAGTCTTGTTTCGAACAAGCCCACTGGAAATAAGCTTCGCAAGTATAAGACACATCTCCAAAAATTAAATTTTTACTATTTATTATTTTTTTAAATTAATTTTAATGTGCCGGTGGCATCAGAAATGCATTTTCTTGATTTTCGCTCACTAAATTTACTACATTAAACTGCTTACTAAATTTACTGGAAGTGTGCTTACTAAAATCGCCACTGGATTTATGGTCTACTGTTCAGACGAATTGGAACTATTTTTCTTTTGCTAGTAATTTAAAATCTTGATATTTGCAGTTGTTCCATTATACTTCCTGAGCAGTGATTTTTTTTTTTTTACATAAGAAAAGAGGGAATCCCAGGATTTGTCCCTCCATTGTAAATATTAGATTTGTTCCAACAAGCGTTGTTAACCAGTTTTAAAATACTAATGGTGGATTTATTACGCATTAAACCACGTACTCGAAGTGTCTCTGGCACCTGTTCGCATACATGGTTCGACGCGATGTAGGTACAAGTTCATTAGTTGATAACTTGCTTACAACGCTTGTAGGAACATACCTAATATCTCATCATTTCATTTTTTTGTTAATTAAGACGTTCCTGTAATTAAAAGTGAGACATTTAAGAGATATAAATTAATCAATGATATCTTGTGGACTTATTCGAAATAAGACCAAACCTTTTTACTTGTAACATGTATCCTTTAAGCTTGTAATCGGCATTTGGAACCTGGCAAATTATTTCTCGAGGGGTTATTGCTAGAAATCTTTAAGAACACTTTTGATAGAACGCTTTTAGATATGTTTCAGTTAACTTTACCATATTTACTGGTATAGACTATTATCATGTACTTACAACTGATGTACAAACATACTTTATGACTTTTTGATATATATATATATATATATATATATATATATATATATATATATATATATATATATATATATCAAATAATTAATTTATTTGGTGTATGTTATGTTGACACACAATGAATCTACAAAATTTTGTATCATGTGGATTACAAATATTATATAAATATGATTTTACTTCCATGGAAGGCGGAGTTATTCCTTAGCGGTATCTCGGCAAACAGTATGTTTTTCACGTCCCTGTGAATTTAATTTACAGTTCCAGCCTCAAATGTAAATGTAAAAAGTGGAATTCTGCTGTGGTCGGTGCCTGAGAGATTATCATACCAAAGAAGAAGTGTCTTTAGCTTAGAACAACCGTATATTAAAAAAAAAAAAAAATAAGATGTAGGAAGTTTAAAGTTTAACCCTTAAAAAATAATTTGTTTTTCGGATTCCCTGTCTTACAGTAGAGGACGCGTTTTTCACAGAATCTGATCACCCAACTACTATAAATCTGATTTTAATGATATTTTCAGGGTTTGTATACAGGGAAACTACCCATTCGTAGCACTACAATAATATCTGAAAACCAATACTTGTACAATGCAATACACAACATTCACTTACCAACCTAAGTAGTCTAGAAATCTACACTTTTGTTGAATATGTAAAAACCTTTTAGCGATCTTCAACAGTTTTTTAAAAATTTATTAACTTCTTTTTGTTTGTTATTTTCTATAAGGTGTAGAGTAATTGCAAAACTTGACAGTCCTCAGTATTTTAAGATTCATTATTTTTTAAGAGACCTCAAAAAAGTCATTATTTCATCTGTAGTCGTTTTTTACCGATTTTGGATGATTTACCGCGAACGGAAATTATGAGGTTAAATTAGCATACGTATGTCAACTTTTATTTTAAAAAATAGCCAACGTAAGCAAATTTATCTAAGCTGTTTCTTATTCTGTTCTTGTAGCAGTGCTGTAAACTATTGATGGAGACCACTGTGATTTCTGAGATTGATGACGATTACGGTAAAAGCTCCGTTGCCATTAATTACATTGATGTAATTTATCGACGCTGATAAAACTGTGATTATGCATAATATCTCACATTGTAAGATCGGTCCAGTAACTAGCCTTCAATTAAAATTTTATTACCTTAAGTTCCAGCTTTTTTTTTTTTTTTGATACGGATCGATGAACAGGAGCGTGTGGCTTGCTCTCACGTGGAAACTCATTTTCTCGGAAGAAGTAGATAGAAAAAAAAAGCTGTGACCACTCGGCAGTAGCTGGCAGACGGCTCGGTAGACTGAGCGGCACCGAAGCCGAACTTAGCCGAGTATATCCGAACGGGTAGAGTGGGAGCCTCACACTCTCCAGTCTGCCATCCCATCCTATAGATGGTGCGTCAACGGATCGGCGACTCCTGTAACCGGATCGTCAAGCCATTCATTCGCTCAGTCAAGACAGGTACACACATATACATCTCAATATCATATATCGACTGCTATTATACATATATAACTTCAGCTACTTTTGTGCGTAAAAGAGTGTATATGCATTGAAACATTGCTTTTACTCTACTTGGTTACGTCTTGATGCTAGAGTGCGATAAATTACCTGTTTTATAAACTTAAGTATTTTTATTAGTCTCGCAGGGGTAATCTATAGTTTATGTTTTGTCCAAATTATGTACAATTTGATTTTCTGAGTTTATGTATTCAGCGGACTCTGAACGACGAATGTTTTTTTTTTTTTGTGTACCACACATCTTAATTATTGCTCCTGGTTTCCCTTCTCTTAACCTTGAAAATCCTAATGTCATATGGGCGATGTCTACCTTAACGAGGCGACTTTACAACAAAATTTAATGTTTCTTTTAATCAGCCTTGATAATCTCTTACGAACGTAAATACGTGCCGGGCCATCTCCATGTTGATCCACATGACCCGCTCTATCTCCATGAAGATCAGGATATGGAGAAGACGCAGTCCGAAGACGTTGCTGGTTCGAGCCGGCTAGAGCTGTCCTAGCAGGTGTGTGGTGGGGCATTGTGTTCTTTCAGTTGGACGGTCGCCGTCGCCTAGGTGGGATGTTTCCGATCCAAGGTACTATGATTATAGTTGATAGTTTACGTTGAGGGTAGAGCCAAGAGAAATCAGAAGTTAATGGCTCTTTATAGAAACTGTTAAAATCAATTTGCTAATATTATTCCCCAGTATTTTGTGAAGTTCTGCTGTTTTTTCGGAATTAAGTTTCTTACTCCCTATTGATTTTATATGTCTTATGGACCAAAAATTACATATTAAAAATAAAAAGAGTGACCTTTAAATGAAAATACTATAATAAATACATGATTTGAAAGTTGAGTTGTCATTTTTTTTTTCATTTCCTTTGGAGGTTCTGCATTCAAATCAAAATGGCACTCCTGGAGCTGAAATCATTTCAATTTCCCTCCCTCAATATATTCCTGTACAATCTGTAACATAAGGCCTATTGTGCAACAGTTGGAGTTCCCTAGCATAGGCCATCCAACTTCAGCTCCACACCCTTCCGCGATATTGTTCTCTTCTCTTCATTGCGAGATGCCTTCTTCTTGTTGTTTTTTTACTCTTATTACAAGCCAACTGTTTTTATTCAGTTTGAAGATTTTTTTAATCTAGATAGATTTGTAATATACCTTCACAATATGTAAGTGGGGTCACCTGTGGTGTAGTGGCTTGCATAGCTAACCATTATACCCAAGGTCGAGGGTTCGTAACCCGGCAGATGGCCCTAGGAGCTTTTAAGGGAGTAAAATTCTCGGAGGGGACATAAAATGGCGATCCCGAGCGTATGCGATGTCATGTATTCGTTAAAGATCTCTTTCCTAATCTATCTAGCAAAATTTAGGATTCTACCTTTTGCTCCATCTTTCGATTGCCTTAAATAAATTAATAAAAAACTAACTCCTTATTTAGAACAAAACATACATAGTTTATTTTAAATTAAATAAATTTTTGTCATAAAAATAAATATATAAATGATTTCCGGGTTACAAATGGTCCTAAATCCATTCCGCCAGTAAAGTTTCAATACCACCTTGAGATGTACTGAAACTTGTTCATTTCTTCTTGCTTTGTAACAGACTTAACTTCTTTCATAGGTAAGTCTCAGATTGGTCTCTATGTCTGTCTTTGGAATTTCGTTATTTTCAAATTACCGTGATTGTACGGACTAAAGAAATTTCTGAGTCCAGCTAGATGAAAAGGAAAGACTGAAGGATAAGGTAGTTGGTATTCGGTGAAAGAAGACCCATGTGCCAAAAGCCTGAGCGACACCCAAAATCATTCCAGTTGCATACATTATTTGTTCTGATGTTCTGTTGAATGGTATGTGTAAAATCCGAACTGATGGTCAGGTTATCTTTAGGTAAGTCATGTCTTCGTAATGGTCTGTAGCCAAAAGCTTTCCTGGACATCTGTTGGAGTGCTAAGGCAATAATTAAACCATAGCCGTGAGTAGTTTTTCTTTACGGGACATGCTTGATTTGACTTTTTACTTTCACTTACCTATATATGAAATATATAGTAAGTGGAAGTATTGCGATCGTGAAAAATTTGACTTCCGGTTTTTAACGGAAATACACGTTTTGGGGTCCCCTGAGTCGAAATGACCAAGTCCCGCGAAATGGTCTGTGTGTGTGTGTCTGTGTGTGTGTGTGTGTGTGTGTGTGTGTGTGTGTGTGTGTGTGTGTGTGTGTGTGTGTGTGTGTGTTTTTGTGTGTGTGTGTGTGTGTGTGTGTGTGTGTGTGTGTGTGTGTGTGTGTGTGTGTGTGTGTGTGTGTGTGTGTGTGTGTGTGTGTGTGTGTGTGTATGTGAACAGACTAACTCAAAAACTATAAACCGTGCGATCCTGAGATTGGGTATTTAGTGTAGGTATATGCCCGCGATGTGACAGCATAAATTTCATCAAAATTACTTAAAGGGAGGGGGTACTTTACTTAATAACTTTTTAGGTTTTTTTCGATTTTCTCAAAAACGGCTTTAACGATTTTGATTAAACTGAGTATTTCATCTATTTATATGCCCGAGATATGACTGTAAAAATTTCATCAAAATTGATTAACCGGAGGGGGGACTTTACTTAATAAATTTTGTAACATTTTCACGTGTTTTTTTTATTTACTCTAAATCGGCTTTAAAGATTTTGATCAAACTGGGTATTTGATGTATTTATATGCCCGAGATATGACTGTAAAAATTTCATCAAAATTGATTAACCGGAAGGGGGACTTTACTTAATAAATTTTGTAACATTTTCACGTGTTTTTTCGATTTTCTCAAAAACGGCTCTAACGATTTTGATTAAACTGAGTATTTCATCTATTTATATGCCCGAGATATGACTGTAAAAATTTCATCAAAATTGATTAACCGGAGGGGGGACTTTACTTAATAAATTTTGTAACATTTTCACGTGTTTTTTTTATTTACTCTAAATCGGCTTTAACGATTTTGATCAAACTGGGTATTTGATGTATTTATATGCCCGAGATATGACTGTAAAAATTTCATCAAAATTGATTAACCGGAAGGGGGACTTTACTTAATAAATTTTGTAACATTTTCACGTGTTTTTTTGATTTTCTCAAAAACGGCTTTAACGATTTTGATTAAACTTAGTATTTGATCTATTTATATGCCCGAGATATGTCTGTAAAAATTTCATCAAAATTGATCAACCGCAGGGGGCACTTTATGTAATAAATTTTGTATCATTTTTACGTGTTTTTTTTATTTACTTAAAAACGGCTTTCACGATTGTGACCAAACTGGGTATTTGAGGTATGTATATGCCAAATATGTGATAGCCAACATTTCATCAAAATTGATCAACCGAAGGGGGGACTTTACTTAATAAATTTTGTATCATTTTCACGGAGTTTTTTATTTACTCAAAAAACGGCTTTAACGATTAATAAAAATAAGATATGAATGTAGAAAAATGTGTGACTTTGGGAAATGATATTTAACAAAACACGTCGATTTCTTATCTAAGTAAGTTGGTAAGTGAAAGTTGTGTGTTGCGCGCACGCACCAGATTTTTTTTTAATAGAGGTTTTAAGAACTTTAAATTTATTCATCATATTCCTGAAAGTTATGATATTTTTATATATTAACGTTATAATAATATACATGAAAATATACTGAATATTATTCATCATTTAAATTATCAATCTTTGTTAAATATAAAAAATCAAACTAACATTCTAATACTGTAGTTGAAAATTAATGTTTATAAATAAAATCTTGTTGCACTTCACGTTTGGAGGAGGCGCCGATGAGTGCTCACCTTCCTTATGCTTGTTCATTATGTATTTTTATAATTTCCGTTCAGCGTCGCGTTTATTTTTGACACGTATGGGTATATAGATAATTTGTAAAAAAACATAGGAAACCGGTCTTATGTTACTATACTAAACTATGTGTTATAAAATTTACAAATTATAAATAAAAAAAACTTTGCAGTATGTTGATGACCTTTTTCTTTTTAGGAACGATTCACTTTTAAAATTTTCTGTTTCATTACACGACGTAATTATTTTCATTTAATTATGGCTAGATTGGATCAAACTTATCATATCTGTGATTATTTCTAAAAGGTTATTGGTCAAACTCTGGGGTAAACCATTTTTTCCCTTGTTGTTGCCTGAGCATTAATTTTCTGCTACCGTAAGACATCAAACCTTTTTGGCTTGCAGTTTGCTGTCGTAAACAATTCTAACCATTATTTAATTGTTTTCCGCCTCTCTACGATTGAGCTCTAACTTAATCAACAGTGAAAACTCTTTTTCCTTGTTCTGATTCAGATAGGCAACAAAAGTTCATATTAAAATGTGAGTTTCGGATTTATAGTCTATTTCAATACTAAAGTGAACTTTTTTTAAACATTCATTCGCGCACCTCGAAAGAAAATTGATTTACCACCCACTACTTTTTGTGCATGCTTACCTGCATTTGTTTTTTTATTACGTTGATCAAATTTTGATATCCATGCATAACGCAATTTTTCCGTTTCAAAACCATTTTTGACAATTTTCATTCTCGGGTAATGTAGGATTATTAAATTAAATGTAATTATGGGTATTTAATGGGGGGGGGGGTAGTTAATTATAAACTTTTTATAGTTGTATGCGATTTTAACGAAATTTGAAACACTTGCCGTTTTCAGGTTAAAAAATCTGGTGCGTGCGCGCAACACACAACTTTCACTTACCAACTTACTTAGATTAGAAATTGACGTGTTTTGCTAATAATCATTTCCCAAAGTAACAAATTTTTCTACATTCATATCTTATTTTTGTTAATCGTTAAAGCCGTTTTTGAGTAAATAAAAAAACCTGTGAAAATGATACAAAATTTATTAATTAAAGTCCCCCCTCCCGTAGATCAATTTTGATGAAATTTTTACAGTCATATCTCGGGCATATAAATACATCAAATACCAAGTTTGATCAAAATCGTTAAAACCGTTTTTGAGTAAATAAAAAAAACCTGTGAAAATGATACAAAATTTATTAAGTAAAGTCCCCCCTCCCGTAGATCAATTTTGATGAAATTTTTACAGTCATATCTCGGGCATATAAATACATCAAATACCAAGTTTGATCAAAATCGTTGAAACCGTTTTTGAGTAAATAAAAAAAACATGTGAAAATGGTACAAAATTTA
Organism: Aelia acuminata; assembly: GCA_911387785.2. Classification (NCBI taxonomy): domain Eukaryota; kingdom Metazoa; phylum Arthropoda; class Insecta; order Hemiptera; family Pentatomidae; genus Aelia; species Aelia acuminata. The sequence goes on along the minus strand of OU426979.1, from coordinate 36,427,048 downwards.
TTAAGTAAAGTCCCCCCTCCCGTAGATCAATTTTGATGAAATTTTAACAGTCACATCTCGGGCATATATATACATCAAATACCAAGTTTGATCAAAATCGTTAAAACCGTTTTTGAGTAAATAAAAAAAACACGTGAAAATGATACAAAATTTATTAAGTAAAGTCCCCCCTCCGGTTAATCAATTTTGATGAAATTTTTACATTCATATTTCGGGCAAAAAAATCGATCAAATACTCAGTTTAATCAAAATCGTTGGAGCCGTTTTTGAGAAAATCGAAAAAAACGTAAAAAGTTATTAAATAAAGTACCCCCTCCCTTTGAGCAATTTTGATGAAATTTTTGCTGTCACATCCCGGGCATATACCTACACTAAATACCCGATTTCAGGTTCGCACGGTTTATAGTTCTTGAGCTAGTCTGTTCACATACACACACACACACACACACACACACAGACCATTTCGCGGGACTTGGTCATTTCGACTCAGGGGACCCCAAAACGTGTATTTCCGTTGAAAACCGGAAGTCGAAATTTTTCACGATCGCAATACTTCCACTTACTATATATTACATATATAGGTAAGTGAAAGTAAAAAAGGTTAGAGGAAGTTTGTTTAGGTTTGCAGGTGTAGAACTCCCAGGTCATCAATGCATGAGTCAATAATGGTAGAGAATATTAATTATACCTTAATTTTATTTGTGGGATCATTGGTGAATTAGTAATGTTTTATCAGTTACCGACTAAATTTGAATCATTGGTTGTCCCTAGGTAAAATAAAAGCAAAAGGATATTAATTTGTTATAAATGCTGTAAAGGGTAGGTTATGGGGAGAAATTGGATTAATTCATAAATGTTTATTTATTTTATTTTTTTATTTCGACCAAAATTTAATAACTTTTCGTTCATAGATCATTTATATTTTCATTACCATATTGCTATTTATTTATTTACTACCACTTTAGAGGTTTGTAATGTTCTTTTTTTTTTCAAGATAGCATGATAAAGTATCAGGATTTTCACTTGAAAGTATTTTATGACTGAAAATCCTGATAATTCATCATCCTATTTTATTTGTAATTATAATAATGAAGGCTTAAAGAACCCAAGGGCTGAATGCCGACACCACAACACGCTCCGTACACAATCCCATCCACCGACCGCCATACAGACCCAACTTCGAAAGATCTTAACGCAATCCTCGCAAAATAAATAACGCCATTCCTCAAATTCTCATATTTTTCCACATTTAAGTATTGATTTATTTTTGTTTGTATTTGCTCTCTTAAGTACACTAAACATTTTTATTGTTACATAAAAGTTTTTACTAGTGATAATCGGCAATGCAAGCATAATACTCCATCGCGTCTGGATGATTCTTTATTTATTTGTTGGAACTTTTATTATCCTCCGACCGTCTTCCAGACCCAACTTCGATAGATCCGCCTTAACGCAATCCTCCCACCTCCGTCTCGGCCTACCCCTCGGACGTTTCCATTTGGGACCGCGCATAATGATTCTTTTCGAAATTCATTTACTACTTAAGTTTCGCATCTTTACAAGCCCATTTTATTAGTCTCGCTGCTGTCACTTCATTTTATTTATTACCATTTTTTTTTTTTTTTAAGGGAAGGAAATAAAGATAATATATTTCAACAATTTATTTAGTTCGGAATGAGGATTACAATTTATTCCATGTTTCCACCCTAAAATTTTGACATGTTTAGGATGTATAGAAAAATAATGTAGAGAACAAATAAGCATAAACTTCTGTAACTGTGAATGTGTGCAGTTGCGCATATTCTTCCGTATAAACGAACTCGCGGTCAAAATTAAAGCAACACTTAAATATTATTACAAAAATTTCTCTCCTTGTATAATCTTACTTTAAGCTCTTAAAGATTAAAAGAAAACTACCTAGGCACTGGCTTAAAAATTACAAAAACCTGTATTTTTTTTATCAATATTAAATATTGTCAATCCTGACTAGCCGAATAACCGAATACGCCGAGGAAATTATCGGAGATTATCAATGTGGTTTCAGACGGAACCGATCAACCGTATACCAAATATTCTCCCTCCGTCAAATAGTAGAGAAAAAATCAGAATACAATACTATTGTTCATCAACTGCATGTCGACTTTAAAAAGGCTTATGATTCAATAGACCGCAATAAACTGTATAACATCCTGACTGAACTAGGAATACCGAAGAAGTTAGTAAACTTAGTAAAAATGTGTATGACCGAAACGTTCAATAAAATAAGAATCGGTCGTCATTTTTCTGAGAAGTTCGAGGTTCGCTCTGGTTTGAAACAGGGGGATTCGCTATCTCCTGTTTTATTTAATTTAGCTCTAGAATATGTCATTAGGGAGGTGATAAATACCGGGAAGGGTTTGAATCTGGGGGTAAATATATCCGTACTCGGTTACGCTGATGATTTGGTTTTGCTTGGCGACGACGTGGAAAACTATAGAACTAAATACAAAAGCATTGATGGAAGCCGGAAAAGAAGTAGGGCTAGAAATAAATACGGAAAAAACAAAATATATGGTTAGTTGTAGAAACGGTGACTATTTTGGCGATATTGAAGTAGAAGAGGAAATATTCGAAGCCGTTGAGAAATTTAGATACTTAGGATCTACTGTAACTAGAAAAAACGAAATCGAAGAGGAAATTAAGGCTAGATTAAAGGCGGGAAATGCTTGTTATTTCTCGGTTGCAAAATTACTTGGGTCCCGCCTTTTATCCCGAAATTTAAAAATTAGGATTTAATAATAATAATAATAAAGGCTTAACGAACCCGAAGGTTCGATGCCGACACCACCACTCGCTTCCTGCACACCTCCATCCATCGACCGTCTTCCAGACCTAACTTCGATAGATCCGCCCGAACGCAATCCTCCCACCTCCGTTCGGCCTGCCCCTCGGACGTTTCCCATTCGGCACCGCGCTTATTAATCTTTTCGGAATACGTTCACAGCCAAGTTTTGCAATTTTACACGCCCATTTTATTCGTCTTGCTGCAATCACGTCAATTATATTTACTGGGTAAAGTTCACTCAGTTCGGCGTTGTGTAAGCGTCTGAATTCTCCGGTTATTTCATCCCTCTTCGGTCCAAATATTCTACGCAGTACTTTATTTTCAAAAACTCTAAGCCGTTGCTCATCCCTCAATGTCAGCGGCCAAGTTTCGCATCCGTAAACGACCGTTGGAAGAATAATAGTTTTGTAAATCCTAATTTTTAAGTTTTTGGACAGAAGGCGGGAGCTAAGCAATTTCGCGACTGAAAAGTAGCAAGCATTACCGGCTTTTAATCTAGCCTTAATTTCCTCATCGATTTCGTTTTTTCTAGTTACCATCGCCCCTAAATATCTAAATTTCTCTACCTGTTCAAACGTATTCCCCCCTACATTGATATCCGCGAAATCCTCACCATTTCTACGACTAACCATATATTTTGTCTTATCCGTATTCATTTCTAGCCCAAGTTCTTGTCCGGCTTTCATCAACGTTTTTGTGTTCATTTCTATGGTTTCCACGTCCTCCCCAAGCAATACCAAATCATCGGCATATCCGAGCACGGGTATATTCCCTCCCAAATTCAAACCCTTTCCGGTACGTGTCACCTCCCTAATGGCATATTCCAGCGCTAAATTAAATAAAACAGAGAATCTCCTTGTTTCAAACCAGAGCGGACCTCGAAATTCTCAGAAAAATAATTACCGATTCTAACTTTATTGAACGTTTCAGTCATACACATTTTTACTAAGTTTACTAATTTTTTCGGTATTCCCTGCTCGACCAGAATGTTATACAACTTTTGGCGGTTAATAGAGTCATATGCCTTTTTGAAATCGATAAAAAGCTGATGTACGATTCCGTTATATTCTAATTTTTTCTCTAATATTTGGCGAAGAGAGAATATTTGGTCTACGGTTGATCGGTTTTGCCTGAAACCACATTGATATTCTCCGATAATTTCCTCGGCGTATTCAGTGATTCGACTAGTTAGGATTAACGTAAATATTTTATAGCAAACCGGAAGGAGTGAGATTCCGCGATAGTTATTGCAATCCGTTTTTGATCCCTTTTTGTGAATCGGAATGAGAAAATTAGGATTTACAAATTAGGGGAAAATTAGGATTTACAAAACTATAATTCTTCCGACTGATCTTTACGGTTGTGAAACATGGCCGCTTACAGTAAGGGATGAGAAACGCCTTATGGTGTTTGAAAATAAAGTGCTGCGTAGAATATTTGGGCCGAAGAAAGATTTGTCAACAGGAGAATTTAGACGGCTACACAATGCGGAATTGCGTGAGCTTTACCCGGTTAATGTAATCGAGTCTATAGCTGCGCGTCGGTTAAAGTGGGCATGCAAAATGGCGAGGCTTAGTAGTGAACGAATTCCTAAAAGATTGATAAACGCTTTGCCGACTGGAAAACGACCGAGGGGTAGGCCTAGGCGAAGGCGGGAAGATTCGGTAAAGGTGGATGGACGTATGTAGGGACCGATTGATGGTGTCGGCGTCGGGCCTTCGGGTCCGTTAAGCCTTATTGTATTGTATTTTTTTTAATGGAAATTCGATGTAGAGTTGCTGTTATATTTTTGTCTGTACTTTAATAGTCCTCTTTCTCCGATAGCAATGTATAGTTGTTAATAAAAACTTTATATAATAAGCATATGACACTGTTTTCGTCAGTTCTATTCGAGGAAAATTTTAAAATATACCTATATTTAGTTTTTATTTCCTAGAAATAGTTTTTTCTACACTACAAATCATCCCAGTTTTACCTACCTTGAGTTTGGATTGATGTTTATCGGTTTTCTTGTCATTTCTTCTTAACAATACCCATTTTGACATTGTTATTCCTGTTTGGGTTATTCCCAGACAAATTTCTTAGAATTGAAGAAATAATGTATTGTCTTCAAACATTTCCGATTCTTACTGATGCTCTTTACCTGTTGAAGTAGTTAAATTGTATCAATGAATACTTTTTGATGACATTATAGTTTTTAAGTTCCTTCTTTTTGAGAGGAATTATGTAATATTTAATGTTAATCGTTGATTTTTCCGTCAATGTAAATTTGAGCGATCATTTTTAATTTTGGCTTATCTTCTCAGCTTATCATGTACACATTTTTTACCTTGCTAATCCATCATTTTTCTTATTGTTTTTTTTAATATATTTTTTTTTTTTATTGATCACGAAAATGGAGGGTGTTGTGTACGGCGGATAGGCGAAGCGCCAATTAGCGACACAATCAATCTCCATCACTTTTCTAGCCATCATTAGTTCTTGTTCGCCCATAATTGATCTCATACCGAATTGGATCGTCACTTTAAAAATGTCTTTCGTAATGAAAGAACTGAAAACACATAGCTATTTTAGTTGTTGGGGTTTGTTTAAAAATTGATCAGTAATTACATAAACGAAATTTGGTGGACCCGGGGGAAATTTTATTTTAGCCCGAACTGTCTATTATATGCGTACCTGATCTTAATTTTTAGCTGTTAAAACCCAACAGGGCATGAGAAAACAGGCTCATCTCCATTGACTTAGGACGTAATACAATTTTCTGTTTACCGTGTTCTTATTCATTACTAATTAAATATTCTTTCTTTAACTTGAGGAGATAATATATAATGAGCTTCGAAAATATTCTCTTCCTGAATCGTGTCAAAACTCATATATGCAAGGTTACGTGCAATGGTATTAAATAACAAGATTCTCCATCTACAGGTCGTACTTTAACCGGTCGGTTCAGTTTTTTTTTTAACTTCTAATCTTTATTCACACCTGTTAGTATAACGGTAACAACCAGTGAATTTGAGTATAATGGTAACAACCAGTGAATTTGAGTATAATGGTAACAACCAGTGAATTTGAGTATAATGGTAACAACCAGTGAATTTGAGTATAATGGTAACAACCAGTGAATTTGCTGACATTAAATTTATAACAATGGCATGAGAGTATTACCCAGCGGCATCTCCTCCTGGCTTGAATGTTACTAGGACTGATCACTAGAAAAGGATGTCCCTCATCCAGCTCCTCTTATAATAAATATAATAGGCCCGATGCACACGGACGACACTTTTCTGCGATGCGGACTATAAGCCAGGTCAGGGGTACCTGGAGTTCAATGGACCGACAGGATTTACCATTATACTCCAGGTACCCCTGACCTGGCTTATAGTCCGCATCGCAGACGCATCGCACGCAGAAAAGTGTTGTCCGTGTGCATCGGGCCTTAGCCTTCTTCGGGCGTTAACTGGCATGTCTGTTGTGGCCATTTGTCACCAATGACTGAGTTGGGGTGTCCTTGTAATTTGTCATGGAATCTTTTGTAATGGGTTCGTATGTGTTCGTTGACCGTCGTCATGGTGCTTTAGTGATTCTTCTGAATGTTTTTGCCTGAAATATTTGTAGTTGTTAATATGTGTCTTTTTTCTGTCCCATATATCTGTGACGCATAGGTCCAAATAGGTTTTAATAAGTGCGTGTAGGTGTTCAATTTCTGTCTAAGTTTTAGTTTTAAATGCTTTGAAAGAAGTGAGTAAAGAAGTTTTAATCTTTGATTTCGAGTTTTTATTTTTTTGTTAATAAGTGGACCCCATGTCATTCTTCGATCAAATGCCAAACCAAGGTAGTGTACTGTGTCTGTCTGTGGTATCTGTGTATTGTCAAGGAAAACAGGAGTGCACGGCGCACACAGGGGTATTTGGCCCTAAAAGCTGGCCAAAACCCATTTTTTGAAGTTTGAAATTTCTGGTAAATAATGACTCGAAGGTGAAGTAGAGGACCTGTGGGATCATGCAACATGATTCTTATCTCTTCCAGGCCCTTAATCCGGCGGCTATTCTAATTCAAATCTGACCTTATCCTTTAACTTGTCTGTGCTCATAAGTATTGTTCTACAAAATATATTAATTTTCTTTGTTCTTACTGAAGTATCGGCGTTATCATCTGATGGTTAGTTCGAGGCAAGGTTTGTACTTGTTATTCAGATAGTTATAATTTTTTTGTATTCAATACTAGTATCAATATCTTTTTGTTTTTTTGGTAGGTATATTTTAGAGCTAAAAATTAAATTTGAAGGTTAAAAAGTTATATTTCTGGGCATTTCTGGGCAACGAAGTATTTTTTATGATAATGTATAATTATCGTTGATTATGTTTCTTGAAAAAAATTCTGCGAATATCTGCGATTCGGAGACTTATAATTTCTTATTACTAAAATGTCAGTTTCATTAAATAATTAAAAAAATTCAATTTTGTTATATTTTCATTTATTTATATTTTAGGATCTTCTGGAATAATAACAATAACTAGAAGGGAATTATTTGACATATTTTTAAAGTCGAAAGCATTAGCTTTAAAAAAAAAATAAGGAATTTTCGTAGTCTTTTCTCATTGGGAAATATTGCCTAGGTAATAGCCTAGAGCAGGTGAAACAGCTAAAACATAAATGATTAATTTTGAGGCATGATTTCTAAGTAAGATGGAACGCTTCTTCAAGGAAAAGAAATGTTTTTGAAACAGCAACAAGAAATGGCTAAGTGGGACGATACCAATTAAAAGCTCAAGATCTGGTGGACGCTCTGAAAAATCATTTGTTACTTTAAAAATTACAACGGATTTATCAATGGTATGCTATGACACCATCTGTTCTCAAAATTTTAAGAGATGGTTTTGAAGTGATAAAAAGCCCTCTACTTCATATTGGTCTTTTATCTTAGGAAGCAGCAGAAACTCGAAATAACCATTTCCGGGTTTATAGAGAAAATAAGACCAGAAAATTTTACCGGATAGAGTGCAATCTGGATGTAATTAATAGATTAATATTGACATCAGATCCAGTTATCACAGGTATGAGAAGTTCAAGAAAAAAGGTATCAGGTTTTGTAAGGAAACTTTAGAAATGTTGTCTCCCCCAACCAACTTAACCGATAGTGGTGATTCCGAAAGTTCATTAAGTGACGAGGAAAGTGAATAATGAATAATTAAATTTAATATGCATTTTTAAGAAAGGTTGGTGCGTTTCTTCCTGGGATATAAGTTGTGTTTCGAAGAGGTATTAAACAATTCTTAATGAATTAGGAAAACACATTGTTTTTCTTTATCACCATAACTTTTTATATTCACCTATTTTACACTATTTTCATTTTTTTAAAATAATAGTAATAGGTAAATGATAATAAATCTTTAATTAGTTACAAGCATATTTCATGGGTGCAATGCATTAAGAGAAAATAATATGAACATAAATTGTAAACCCATGGATGCCTATTTCACAGTCGGTGGATTTATGTAAAAATTAATTTTATGAAAATTTTCTCCTTAGAGTATTTTTTTTAACTGCTAAAAAAGCATTTTTAATGTCTATTACAAATATAGAAGCCATTTTGAGGACTTTTGAATTAATAAAATGGAAGGAAATAGTTTTGGCCAGCTTTTCGGGTCAAATACCCCTGTGTGCGGCGGTTCAGCTCTGATTAGCTCTCCCGTTTCGCTGCTTAACAACATACAAGAACATTTAAATCGTCTGGATTTTTTCCTAATTTAACTACATTTCCGGGTTCTCGAACTTTTTATTTCGAGCCTCCCTATACGGTTAAACTGTTTTTTTATATTTTAACACCCCCCTCCCCCCCCATCTCTATCTAACTCACATTTTCTCTACACTTTTACTTTAACTGGTAATTTTTATTTATATTGCACTACTGATTCGTGGATTAGGTTGACGATATATCAAAGCATGCACTCAAGGATTTTATTGCGAGGGAATGAAAAATACACGATATGAAAAGGATTTCCGAGTTGGGTCCAAAAAAAAATTATATTATAGTTTTCTTTTTATTTCAGTTTTTAAATGTAATACACTAAAGTGTCAACACCACTTACCTATATTAAATGCTTGGTGCAAATTCTATCGAAAAAAAAACAAAACAAAAAGACGCAGTTGGGCTCGCACTTAAAAATGAATAATCTTAATAAACGACTAAACTAAACCTACTTCGTCCAATTTTTTCTAAATTCTTTAAAACTTAAAAAAAAAAAAAAATACGCGTAATTAAATATATATGGATACATTGTTTTCAGATAAATGGAAGGCCAAAAAAACTCATTTTCTAAAACTTCAAACATTTCAGTCAAAAATATGTCGACACATTTCAAATGCACCTTGGTGCGTGACTAATCAACACCCTTTCACGTGCCAATTGTTGACCAACACATAAAGACTCTTTACAAAAGTTCACATTAACTTACACCGACACATAAAACTCCTTATGGCTTCAGTTGACATGCCCATAAATATGAGGAGAATATAAAAAAGGCGTTGGATGAGAGATCTCCTTCTTTAACGGACCAGAGTAACTGAAACCAAGCCAGGTACTACTGCTCCATCCTTCTTCATTCCGGAAGAAGGATGGATGCTTCCTATTTGTTTAGTAAAAAAAATAAACATCAAATCTTTTTTAAAAAAAATGACAGGCGGAGATTTACTAATGAACTAGAAATCTTATTTTATTTATGATTTTCATAGTCTCTTGCAGACTAAAATCTGCGATTTACTAAAAATGTAATTGACATCTGCTCCTCTACACCGTACGAATTTCACCCTCGAACTCGAATAGCCTCTGCCTAACACTTGTCGGCTAATCTAAATAAAACAGGTACTTTATCTGTTCGCCTGTATGTTCGGGGATAGCACTAGTGTCATTTTTGAGTTAATCGAGATAAGCTTCTAGACCTTCTTTTAACATTTTATCCATAATAAGTTGGAGCAAACGGCAGAACAGCCACTAGTTTCAAGCCAGTCGTCTTTGAAATGAAAGGTGCATAGGTGCGGTCAGACATAGCCGTTCGCTCGATTTCACGTTTCAGTGTAAATAGTTGTTCGTGGTACGCCGGTACGGCAAGGTTCGGGGGACTATCTGTTCCAGGTGAGGTTCGCACAGTGTATAGGCACAACCTTGAAAATTTGTTTGGTCCACAAGTCCAATAAGTTATGGTCAATATGTAGTTAGTTACCTCGGAAGTAATCAATTTATGGGAGGTTTTGCTCAACCGCTTTTTTTTTTTACATAAGTTGTATTTAAATATTTAGGTTAAGAATTAGGTTGTTACCTTGCAATCTTATTTATTATTTAAATAAACACGCCCTTCTACATCTTCATATGAATTAGAGTAGTGCTTACAACCAGATTCCTAAGCTCGTTACTTCGTGCGGCGCCAGTTGACTTCATGGACCAAGTCCAGAACTTTCTCTGTCTCATCCTAGGGATCTTCACAGCGACATCAATCAATACAGTAATCATTTGCAGGTCTAATTGAGGACTAATCTGTTCGATTGTAATCAACAGTTCAGTTCAGTTCGATTGAATAGATCATTTAAGTATTATTCACTACTCATTTATTTTTTCATTGCATCAGATTTACTTAATTATATCGCACGTCGACAATAAGATGGTTACAATTTAAAATATATTAATTTTGAGTTATGCATACCGTTGGAATCAGAATGGCAAAAGGTACAATATAAATAGTTCCGTCTGCGTAAGGCGCAATTTACCATATCTGTTTAAGGAGAGGATGATCGTTTTACCGCAGTTAGACTTTTGTGTTACTGCCCCAATTGTAGACTGTTTGTGATAGCGCGAATATTTTCGCTGATCACTGTTAGTAGTTACATAGAAAAATTGAGAATGCAGTTGAAACTTTACGTGTGATTTTAAAAAAACAAAACAGTATTTTTACAGTATCTTCTTGCCGATGTGCGATATGTTTGATTTATAGGTTTCGGGTCTGGTGTCATCCTTCCAGTAATTATAATTATTCTTCTTTCTTATATAATTAATAAAACTGAAGCTTTGTTAAAATTAATAATATCTAAATTTATCCTTTACTCTTTTACTTTTTTGCTCCTTTACTCGTTTTCTCTTTTACTTCATATCGCCAAAAATCGCCACCATTGTTGCAGCTAACCTTATTTTTCCTTTTCTCCTTATTTATTTCTAGCCCAACTTCTTTTACCGTCTATCATCAAAGTTCTCGCATTTAGTTCTATAGTTTCCATGTCATCACCAACCAGAACCAAATAATCGGCGTAACCGATTACGGATGTATTTTCTCTCAGACTCAAACTTTTTAAAGTACGTACAACTTCCTAATGACATATTCCAGATCTAAATTAAATAAAGGAGATAGCGAATCCCCTTGTCCCAGAATAGATCTATCCTCAAACCTCTCAGGAAAATAATTATTGATTCTAAGTTAAATTGAATGTTTCGGTCATACACATCCTAACTAATAACTTCTTAATATCCCAAGTTGTTATATGATATAGCTCTATAGAATCTAATCTTTTTCAAAGTCGATATTTAACTTATTTCTGTCTGGTCAATAGTTTAACGGATCATACTCGCTATATTAACTAATATATATATTGTTTTTCCAGGTAAGTGGAATGAACATCAAATACAGACTGAAAGGTCGTGAGTAGATTTTTTAAATATTTTTCTTCTTTTTAAACATTTTATTAATATTTTATGTTACACGGAGTTTTATTAGGTTCATTGTTGTATTTTTCATGTTCACGCAATGCAAAAATTTTGTTTGTTTAACGTCCATTTTTATGCCACTAGGGCTAATCGGACGATGCTACAGTGGGAGTCCTAATTTTGCCTATTCAGGTATAATTAGGATAGGGATCTTTAACGTCAATATGACATCGTACAGGTTCGTGACCTCCATTTTACGTCCTACCGAGGATTTTTCACTCCCTTTAAAAAATCCTAGGGCCACCGCGGGGCGCAAACCCGCGACCTTTAGTATTGTAGTTTGTCATGCTAACCACAACACCACTGGTGACCCCATGCAAAAATTTTATTTTTATCACAATATTTTATAAAAGTTGCTTATTTTAATGTAGAATGGTATATTTTTTTTTTATCTGGGGATTTTATCTTGTTAATGATATATGAATAAAAATTAACTTTCTTTATTTCACAATTCAATTGATTGAGTTATATAAATTTAGAACTCCACTTAATTTAAATTCTATAAAACATCTATCTTTAATATATTTTTTTCAACGACACCGCCGGTTTAAGGCCTATTCACACACATCAGTGACGGCACCGGCAAGTAATCCGTCCGGCTTGTTTTGAGATATTCTTCCATGTATTTCAGATGAGTCTGTTTCCACACAACAGGCACAGTACCGTATCAGTGAGGCAGTGCCCCGTCAGTGATCCATCGGTGATATTTCAGGTTAGTCCTCACCGATATTTTTATTTTTTCACTGACGGATTCAAACAGTGATTTTCATTAAAATAAGATGAATGACGAAAAACTCATTGAATTGGTGCGTTTGTATCCTGTGCTGTACGATCTGGCACACCCAAGGTACATGGACACTGAATTCAAAAACACTATTTGGGATAAAATTGGAGAGGAAATGAAAACCACTGGTAAGTAAACACAAATTTGTATTTGTCTAATTTCTTTAAAATTGTTTATAGTTATATATGATACTGAATTAATTTATTTCTAAAAAAAAAAAATTCAATTTAACGTAATCACATTCTATAACCAAAATCCTATATCATTTTAATGTTTAGATTTACAAACAAGCCCAATGGGTCTTTGATTCATGCAGATCTTTATGAATTTTTAAAATGAGTCAATACTAGCTTGTAAAATAACAAACATAAATTATTATTTATATTTCATATTTCTTATAAAATATATTACCATTGTTTAGTTTTGATTAAAATCGAAGAATTGCAATTTTTAAAACATGTAAACGCACATAGCTCAAATACTATTTGTCCTAGAAAAATTAAAAATTTTCATTGTACAAATCTGAATAATGTAGGTATATATTTTAAAATCCGATTTTGGATTGTTTATAAAATAATTATTTGTTTCTAAAAAAAGTTAAACTTTTAAGTACTGCAAACTAGTTATATGCTAAATTAAAGCCCTTGCAATTATAAAAATATGGTACAAGATTCCTCATTCTAGGACTAATTGTATTAATAGTGTATAGTAAGATATGTAGCGTTTGATATTCCAAATGCTCCATGCAAATTGCCCTTCTAGGATTTTTTACTTAAATACTAATGTTCAGAAAAAAACTTCAACTTGAAAAAATTGAAACATTCTGTAAATTATTCTCTCAATGGAATGCGCTTAATGTTGCATTCCGGCTTAGCATTTTATTTTTTATATTTATAACCAAGGAAGAGCTCCAGCTTCAGAATTGAAATATTCTGTGAATATTTCTCTCACTCGAAATGCGTATAATGTTGCATTCCCACCTTGAGATTCTAAATTTTGAAGTGCGCGGTTCCCACTATTCGATTCTACACGAGGAGGGTAGCTATAACTATTTTGGTCGTATTTTTTCACAAAGTTGTGCAATAAACACGCGGCCAAAAAAATGTACGTGATTTTTAGCTGAAAAAAAGTACTGACTGGTGCCGGTGACGTTACGGTTGTGTGTGAATCGAACGAACTGAGAGATTACAGGAAGTTGAATCACTGACAGGTTCCGCCACTGTGCCGTCACTGATGTGTGTAAATAGGCCTTTATCCGGAAAATACAGTTAAATGGGAGTCTACTTTGTTGTAAACCTTTCTATTGTGTTAAAGTAATAGTTAGTATTATTATTATACTAATATTTTTAGTATTAGTGCAATTCGAGCTGGTGTGCGGCATTTTTAAATAACCGGTATTGTTCTTCCTTTATTTATTGCAGTTATCAATTAAAGTAATAGTTGCTCAAGACAGTTTAATTTATCGTTGCGTAGTTTTTAATCTATTTTATTTAATTTTATTCATTTATTTAATTAATTTAAATACTTAATTTTTCATTGCGTGTGTTTATGTATGTTTAACGATCACCGGTCTTGTCCTTCCTTTCCTTATTGCTGTTAATAATTAATGTTATCGTAGCGCATGACAGCTTAATTTATCGTACAAGCAGTTGTATTTAATAGTAAACTAATTTGAATATCTAATGGTTTAGAATGATTTACTCGAAGAAAAAAAATGTTTAATTGAGCTTAGCCCGGATATTATAGCACACAAATCTCTTGGAGTTATTTGGTGCCAAATTTACACCCCTCTACCCCATCTTTCATTGATTGCAATGTTCCAACTGACCTATTCAACCTAGAGGCAGGCATTATTTCAAATTGACATTAACTAATTATTTTTTGAATTAATTTTTACTTTTGAAATTTTAACCCTGTGACTAAATTCGAAACATATTTCGTTCTCGGGTGTTATCTTCTTTGTATATATAAAAATCTCGTGTCCCGATGTTTGTCGGAGGTTAAATCAAAATCTGCTCAACCAATTAGGAATTAATTTGGCTCATTGTGAGTTGTTTTGTCCAACTTAAAAGATAGGATAGTTTTTATCTCGATTATTGGCCTCAATATTTCTTCTTTTTTTTTTTTTTGCAAATTAAATGCTTATAATATCAAAATTAGGTGTGATCATTTGTAATTTCTTTAAATTTCCAACAGATGGCGGTGTAAGTTGATTTTCTTTTGATATTAAGCATAAATCTATTTTTTCCGGCCTGGACCAGGAAAATCCGCGTTTTTACCATAGCAAGTTATGTGCCGCCATATCACGTGTGGGGAAAACATCGAATCTATTTGTTTTAGCAAAAGATAGTTTAACCAAAATCATTTTAAATCTATTACTATAACCTCCTGATACGATATCACATATAATGTGTTATATTCTGAATTTAATTAATATGTATATGGCAAAAGATTAATTTGTTTAATTAACATTTTTGCTAAATGTCTATTTTGATTGTACTAAACCCTTTTCAAATTATATTCTTTATTAGTTCCTGTTACATGTGTCTTTCATAAACAAATTATGCTCAAATATAAGATGTAAACAATAAAAACTTTAACCCTTCAAAATTCTTTACCAAACAATTTAAAATTTGGCGTAAAGTTCTATTTTAAATCCCGTTGGTTTTTAGATTAGCTGAAACGTATTTATCAATTAATTTTGATTTCAATCTAATAAAAATCCGGTGCGTGCGCGCAACACACAACTTTCACTTACCAACTTACTTAGATTAGAAATTAATGCGTTTTGTTAATTGCCACTTCTCAAATGAACAGAACGGCTTTAATCATGAACAATGGTCTGTCATTAAAGGCGTACTCCGCATGCCTGGGCTCAACGAGTTTTATGAGTTGACCGAATATTTTTATCTTTTTTCTCCTCTTTATGTTTTCTTTATTTTTGTCATATCTCATATTTAGCCATTTCTCATTTTTAGGCGTAACGAGAGACAGTTAATTTCTCCATATAAACAAAAACAAAGGTACTTTATAGGAAACAAACAAACAAAAAAGGCACCCCACCCCAAGAAAGCCCTCACAGAAAATTTTAATAATGATAAAACTTACCTGATATTAAAGAACACCTAATTTTCATTTAATATGCCGAATTTGATAAAAATCGTTAAAGCCGTTTTTGAGATCATCGAAAAAAGGTAAAAATTGGAAAAAAAATTATGAAAATCAAAATTGATCAACCGGAGGGGGGACTTTACTTAATAAATGTGCCCGCTCAGTTTGACCAATTTTGATGAAATGTTGGCTATCACATCTTTGGCATATACATACATCAAATACCCAGTTTGATCAAAATCGTTGAAGCCTTTTTGAGTAAGTAAAAAAAACACGTGAAAATGATACAAAATTTATTAAGTAAAGTCCCCCCTCCGGTTGATCAATTTTGATGTAATGTTGGCTATCACATCTTTGGCATATACATACATCAGATACCCAGTTTGATCAAAATTGTTAAAACCGTTTTGAGTAAATAAAAAAAAACACGTGAAAATGATACAAAATTTATTAAGTAAAGTCCCCCCTACGGTTGATCAATTTTGATGAAATTTTTACAGTCATATCTCGGGCATATAAATAGATCAAATACTCAGTTTAATCAAAATCGTTAGAGCCGTTTTCGAGGAAAAAAACTTAAAAAGTTATTAAATAAAGTACCCCCTCCCTTTGAGCAATTTTGATAAAATTTTTGCTGTCACATCGAGGGCATATACCTACACTAAATACCCAATTTCAGGTTCCCACGGTTTATAGTTTTTGAGGTAGTCTGTTCACACACACACAGACCATTTCGCGGGACTTGGTTAATTGGACTCAGGGGACCCCAAAACGTGTATTTCCGTTGAAAACCGGAAGTCGAAATTTTTCACGATCGCAATACTTCCACTTACTACATATTTCATATATAGGTAAGTGAAAGTAAAAAGAATAGTATATAATTAATTCAACGCATTATAGCTACTGAGCCACAGCAACGCTTGGTAGGTAGGGTCAGCTCATAGTTGTATAAAGACGTTACATGTACATATGTTACCATGGATACATTTTGATTGGGATGTTACGAATTTTAACACACTGTTTTTTAACAAACTTATTTAAGTTATTATTTTTTATTTATTTAATTCAGTTATTTCTCTGAAATCTATTATTACAATTTTTATATATTATTTTACAAGAAGATAATAAACTTGAGATTAGTCCAGAGACCTCATTAAATTGGACAAAAAAGTGTCCATTCCCCCTTATAATTTGCAAAAATTTTGAGATCAGTGGGAAAGAGGTCAGTGACGAGAAAGGATTGACTTGATCGGGATAGGTGCCTGGTAGCTCAAGTGGCAGGAGCTCCTTACTAGTGATAGGGAAATCTGGGTTCGAATCCCGGCCAAGGCCAATCTTTCCTCCTTTTATAAAAATATTTATAAATTTATTTATTTTACTTATTTCGGTCTCTTTACCAATTAAAAGAGATGCATTCTAAGGCCCACATTTAGTTTTCGTAATACATTTATGTCATTTCAATTCATAAAGGAAGTATTTAAACGTCTGTAATTTGAATAGTATTCTGAAAGGATGTTATTTCTTTGATGCGCGGTCAAAAGGGCTTAAGTCAAAATTTTGAATTTTTCAGGAAAGCAAGAGAAAAGTTCAAAACATTATGTAAAATCTAATTATAGATATTATTTGTAATTGTTATTTTTATAAAACAATATAGTTTGACGTAAGACCTTAATACCAACCGGTAGCTGTGATTTCGTGCGACATAATCTTCAAATGCTCAAAAAGTGACTTAAGCCCTTATAACCGCGCATCAAAGATTTATTTTTTTAGTTTTAAATACATAACTAATTCCAAATACCTAGATTTTATTTCCTTTTATTTAAAAAAAATAAATAAAAAGGGGGAAGCCTGAATATTTACAAGGCTATTTTGGTTACTTTCGTTATTCTTTAGGGGCGTAAAAGAAGACAACTATGCCTCGAATTATTCCTGTCCAATAAAGAATTGATCTAGAAAAGTGAGACGGCTTCACAGTGGTTGATCGCGTGCGCCGCAAACAAGATGGAATGCTTATAATTACGAAGTCGTTTATCTTTTAACCGCTCTTTTCTTTTAACAGTTTCAAATAATAACTATAAAGATAGCTAGTTATTTTCATTATTTCAAACATTGTCTGATATTAATAATTTGTTTAAACTTGTTGAAATAGCGCAAATAAAAAAAGCCAGTTAATATTATTTTTCTGAAAATTGACATTTATGTACAAGTGTTATGTAAAAGCTTTTTATAAGAGTTGTGAAATATCTGTATTTTATGTAATTTGATTGCATATCTTTTTTCGCAGTTTGTGAAAATAATCTTTCATTTTTATTTTTTTAACAACTGGAATACTAACCTTTAACCTTGTAATAGTAGAATATTAATCTGCAAGGTGAGGAATGGCATTGTCCATCTGTAAAAGAAAATGGTATTTCAGGTCATGAAAACAGGGAAATATAATGATCATTGTTTATAAAACTCGTGGTGGCATTGAAATATTAATATGAAATGACTTTACGATCTTTGTGTAAATCGAATTTTATAATTTATTCTTATGGTAGTTCAAAATTTATTTATTGTTTATTTATATTTTTATATTTTTTACTTTCACTTACCTATATATAAAATATATAACGGTTTTTATATATAAATATATAAAACCGGCTTTAACTATTTTGATCAAACTGGGTATTTGATGAATATATGTGCCCGCAATGTGACAGCCAAAATTTCATTTACCAGATTATGAAAATAAAAACTTTTATTTAACAATAAATTTTTTTACTTTATTTTAGCGAGTAAATGCGTGATGCTCCAAATATTTAAAGCTTTTAAGGTGTGAAAAAATATGGTATAAGATAATCTTTAATTAATTATATTTTAGTTTAGAAACTTTAGTTCCATAATAAATTCGTGAAGGCAATTTAAAGTGGTTTTAGAGGAACGGTAATCGTTCTCGATTTGCAGAAAGGCATAAGAGACTAACTTTACGAGACGCAATAATGGCAATAGTGGAAAAATGTGTGAAATTGAGGAATAGTGTTTACATATTATCGAAACACGTCGATTTCTAATCTAAGTAAGTTCGTAAGTGAAAGTTGTGTGTTGCGCGTATCGCACCAGATTTTTTAACATAAAAATCGTAAAACAACATGCTTATCCCTATAAAAAGGAAGTTGGTTAAGAAGTAATGTTTAGTTTGATTGTTTTGACTTTTAGGCACTCAATCTTTAATGAATTTTATAATGGCGTATTGGAGAGGGGATCGTTGGGGTTTGCAGATAAAATTTAATACTAATGTCATTATCACATGTTTAATGATGTCGACGTTTCGACTAGAATTTCAGGTCCTCGTCAGGGCTAAATGAGAAAAAAACCAGACTACAACCTATATGAGAAAGTATATAAAGAAATATCAAATAAATGTGTAAGATCATATCAATATTAAGTCCAATGAAAAAAAAAAAAAAAAATGATGAAGCTTTAGGTTCGTTAAGTTAAATGCCGACACCACAACTCGACGGACCCAACTTCGACAGATCTGCCTTAAAGCAATCATCCCATCTCCGTCTCGGCCTACCCCTGCCTACTACATTGAATGAAATTTTAATACGTTGTACCAGTTTGTTGCATCTTTAAATCTTTTTCGATGTTTAATCAATTGATCAATTATTTTCAGCTATCCCAACTAGATTTTTTTTTAGATATATGAGGAACAGTTCAGACAATATTTTTAAATAATTACGCGAAAAAATGCAGTAATTTTCTCATGCTCTATATTACCGCTGTTGCATGTCTAACACAACTACCGAACCCTGATGATATTTACATTTTGTTTTGAATATAAAGACAAAAGAAATGAAGGCTTTGTTATTATAATTCAAATTTATATACAATTACGGAACTATGAATTGAATTTACATAGCAATCAAAATATTTTCTACTCATAGAAACACAACAGGGAAGTTTTAATTAAGAATGAGCCGTGCTTTATCTCTCTGTCTTTTATCTGTAATGTGAGAAGTTGAGGTAGGCTCTGTTGAAATATTTCCATTGTTTATTTTCATATTCGTCACGTGATATGTTTAAAACGTAAATGGAAAATTTTTTTACATTTTTCTTTAACTTCATTAGTCCCATTTTTAATTTTGGTGCTATATTTCATTTATTTAAATTAATAAATAGACCGTAGAAGGAATAGCGTAACCAACTATGGACAGTGTCATGAATCGACCAACAATTATCGACACCATCAGAATATCGAGAGTCGATATTTTCATATATATATATAATATACATAAAAAAATGTATATAATTTATTTATGTAGCTTTTGTTACCTGACATCTTTAATATTTTAGCGCAGGGAGAGGGAGCGGTCAAAATAAATGACGCTAATAAGCATCACATATTTAATTGTGCAGACGTTTCGACCCTATTTTCAGGGCTAAATGAGAAAAAAAAACAGACAACTACCCTATACGAGAAAATATATAAAGAAATATCTATATATGCGCAACATTACATCAAAATTTAATAATAAATAATAATAATAATAATAATAAAGGCTTAACGAACCCGAAGGTTCGATGCCGACACCACCACTCGCTCCCTGCACACCTCCATCCATCGACCGTCATCCAGACCTAACTTCGATAGATCCGCCCTAACGCAATCCTCCCACCTCCGTCTCGGCCTGCCCCTCGGACGTTTCCCATTCGGCACCGCGCTTATTAATCTTTTCGGAATACGTTCACAGCCAAGTTTTGCAATTTTACACGCCCATTTTATTCGTCTTGCTGCAATCACGTCAATTATATTTACTGGGTAAAGTTCACTCAGTTCGGTGTTGTGTAAGCGTCTAAATTCTCCGGTTATTTCATCCCTCTTCGGTCCAAATATTTTACGCAGTACTTTATTTTCAAAAACTCTAAGCCGTTGCTCATCCCTCAATGTCAGCGGCCAAGTTTCGCATCCGTAAACGACCGTTGGAAGAATTCAAAATTTAATATAGTAAATAAATAATCGTTGGTTTTAAATAATATAAGACTATAATTCTTGAAGTAACACCATGATAAAAATAGATTACAAATGAGATAAGAATCTGCATAGCTTATCTGACGTGATGTGAAGTAATATTGAGATTTAGGTGAACAATTATTACTTCAATATTACTCCACATTACCTCATATAGGCTTTAGATTCTTGTCTCATTTTTCATTTATTTTTATCATGATCTTGCTTCAATAATTATAATCTCATATGTTTTAATATTTTATAATTTTTTTGTTATTTTTACTTTCACTTACCTATATATGAAATATATAGTAAGTGGAAGTATTGCGATCGTGAAAAATTTCGACTTCCGGTTTTCAACGGAAATACACGTTTTGGGGTCCCCTGAGTCCAATTAACCAAGTCCCGCGAAATGGTCTGTGTGTGTGTGTCTGTGTGTGTGTGTGTGTGTGTATGTGTGTGAACAGACTAGCTCAAAAACTATAAACCGTGCGAACCTGAAATTGGGTATTTAGTGTAGGTATATGCCCGCGATGTGACAGCGAAAATTTCATCAAAATTGCTCAAAAGGAGGGGGTACTTTATTTAATAACTTTTTAAGTTTTTTTCGATTTTCTCAAAAACGGCTCTAACGATTTTGATTAAACTGAGTATTCGATCTTTTAATATGACCAAGATATGACTGTAAAAATTTCATCATAATTGGTCAACCGGAGGGGGGACTTTACTTAATAAATTTTGTATCATTTTCACGTGTTTTTTTTATTTACTCAAAAAAGGCTTTAACGATTTTGATCAAACTGGGTATTTGATGTATGTATAGGCCAAAGATGTGATAGCCACCATTTCATCAAAATTGATCAAATGGAGCGGGCACTTTATTTCATATTTTTTTTTCCAATTTTTATCTTTTTTTTCGATGATCTCAAAAATGGCTTTAACAATTTTTATCAAATTTGTCATTTTTAATGAAAATTTGGTGTTCTTTAATATCAGGTAAGCTTTATCATTATTAAAATGTTCTGAGGGGGCTTTATTTGGGGCTTTTTTGTTTGTTTTTCTTCCTATAAAGTACCTTTGTTTTTGTTTATATGGAGAAATTAACTGTCTCTCGTTAAGCCTAAAAATAAGAAATGGCTAAATATGAGATATTATAAAAATAAAGAAAACATAAAGAGGAGAAAAAAGAAAAATATTCAGTCAACTCATAAAACTTGTTTATTCAAATTACAGACGTTTATATACTTCCTTTATGAATTGAAGTGACATAAATGTATTACGAAAATTAAATGTGGGCCTTAGAATGCATCTCTTTTAATTGGTAAAGAGACCGAAATAAGGTAAATAAATAAATTTATAAATATTTTTATAAAAAGAGGAAAGATAGGCCGTGGCCGGGATTCGAACCCAGATTTCCCTATCACTAGTAAGGAGCTCCTGCCACTGAGCTACCAGGCACCTATCCCGATCAAGTCAATCCTTTCTCGTCACTGACCTCTTTCCCACTGATCTCGAAATTTTTGCAAATTATAAGGGGGAATGGACACTTTTTTGTCCAATTTAATGAGGTCTCTTGACTAATCTCAAGTTTATTCTCTTCTTGTAAAATAGTATTTAAAAATTGTAATAATAGATTTCAGAGAAATAACTGAATTAAATAAATAAAGAAATAATAACTAAAATAAGTTTGTTAAAAAACAGTGTGTTAAAATTCGTAACATCCCAATCAAAATGTATCCATGGTAACATATGTACATGTAACGTCTTTATACAACTATGAGCTGACCCTACCTACCAAGCGTTGCTGTGGCTCAGTAGCTATAATGCGTTGAATTAATTATATACTATTCTTTTTACTTTCACTTACCTATATATGAAATATGTAGTAAGTGGAAGTATTGCGATCGTGAAAAATTTCGACTTCCGGTTTTCAACGGAAATACACGTTTTGGGGTCCCCTGAGTCGAAATAACCAAGTCCCGCGAAATGGTCTGTGTGTGTGCCTGTGTGTGTGTGTGTGAACAGGCAGTATATGCCCGCGATGTGACAGCAAAAATTTCATCAAAATTGCTCAAAGGGAGGGGGTACTTTATTAAATAACTTTTTAAGTTTTTTTCGATTTTCTCAAAAACGGCTCTAACGATTTTGATTAAACTGAGTATTTGATCTATTAAGATGCCCGAAATATGACTGTAAAAATTTCATCAAAATTGATCAACCGGAGGGGGGACTTTACTTAATAAATTTTGTATCATTTTCACGTGTTTTTTTTATTTTCTCTAAAAAGGCTTTAACGATTTTTATCAAACTGGGTATTTGATGTATGTATATGCGAAAGATGTGATAGCCAACATTTCATCAAAATTGGTCAAACGGAGGTGGGACTTTATTTCACAACTTTTTTTCCAATGTTTACCTTTTTTTCGATGATCTCAAAAACGGCTTTAACGATTTTTATCAAATTCGTCATGTTAAATGATAATTAGGTGTTCTTTAATATCAGGTAAGCCTTATCATTATTAAAATGTTCTGAGGGGGCGTTTTTTTGGGGGGGGGGTTGGGGCCTTTTTTGTTTGTTTCCTATAAAGTATCTTTGTTTTTGTTTATATGGAGAAATTAACTGTCTCTCGTTACGCCTAAAAATAAGAAATGGCTAAATATGAGATATGACAAAAATAAAGAAAACATAAAGAGGAGAAAAAAAATAAAAATATTCAGTCAACTAATAAAACTCGTTGAGCCCTCGCATGCGGAGTACGCCTTTAATGACAGACCATTGTTCATAATTAAAGCCGTTCTGTTCATTTGAGAAGTGTTTCGCAAATTAACAAAACGCATTAATTTCTAATCTAAGTAAGTTGGTAAGTGAAAGTTGTGTGTTGCGCGCACGCACCAGATTTTTTATTTATTATATTTAATTTTGAACTAATGTTGCTCATATATTTGATGTTTCTTTATATATCTTCTCTTTTAGGTAGCTGTCTATTTTTTTTTCTCATTTACCCTGAAAATAGGGTCGACGCGTCGGCACAATTAAATATGTGATATTTATATATTAGTGTCATTTATTTTGACCGCTCCCTCTCCCTGCGCTAAAATTTTAACGATGTCAGCTAACAACAGACACCTGAAA
Organism: Aelia acuminata; assembly: GCA_911387785.2. Classification (NCBI taxonomy): domain Eukaryota; kingdom Metazoa; phylum Arthropoda; class Insecta; order Hemiptera; family Pentatomidae; genus Aelia; species Aelia acuminata. The sequence goes on along the minus strand of OU426979.1, from coordinate 36,403,454 downwards.
AGCCATATAAATAAAATATACATATTTTTTTTTTTATGTTTATTATATATATGAAAATATCGACTCTCGATTATTTTTTGATATCGATAATTGTTGGTCGATATCTCTATTCATGATACTGTCCATATTTGGGTTTGGTTATGCTATCCCTTCTATAGTCTAGTTATTAATTTAAATATATAAAATATAGCACCAAAATTAAAAATGGGACGAATGAAGCTAAAGAAAAATGTACATTTTTTTCCATTTACGTGTTAAAAATATCACGTGACAATTATGAAAATAAATAATGGAAATATTTCTACAGAGCCTACCTCAACTTCTCACATTACAGATAAAAGACAGAGAGATAAAGCACGATTCAGCCTTGTTTAAAACTTCCCTGTTGTGTTTCTATGAATAGAAAATATTTTGATTGCTATGTAAATTCAATTCATAGTTCCGGAGTTGTATATAAATTTGAATTATAATAATAAGGCCTTCATTTCTTTTGTCTTTATATTCAAAACAAAATGTATCTTCAGGGTTCAGTAGTTGTGTGAGACATGCAACAGCGGTAATATACAGCAAGAGAAAATGACTGTATTTTTTTCGCGTCATTCTTTGAAAATATTGTCTGATCTATTCATCATATATCTAAAAAAAAAATCTGGTTAGAATAGCTTAAAACAATCGTTTAATTGATTAAGCATCAAAACAATTTTCAAACACGCTTTATATAATATGCAACAAATTGGTACACCATATTAAAATTTATTTTTAAGTTTTGTTTTTAAAATTGAATATTGTTTTGATTTTGAAATTAAATAGGCTAGTGCAAAATGAAACATAAGCTCTATCGCATAGGCTCCAAAATAAATTAAAATCGAATGCAAAAAGTATAGTGAGAAAATTAAACAAATTCAAAATAACCTGAATTCAGATTTTAATATTGGATAAGTATCATAAGGCGTATTAAGAACTCAGAGCTTATCAATCACCCAAAAGATGGCTATTAAGAATATTCGTCTCGGTGATTATAAATCTGGATACTGTATAGTTCCTATATTGGCAGTAAATATTCATCATACCAACATGTTAACGTTTTGTTTTGTTAATGAAGATTTCTGAACAAGTTATTATAAATAATTACGAATTACGGTGTTATTAAAAAAAAATCAAGGTCTTAAACTTAAAAACAGTTCAATTTGCAAATTTTAATTTTAATTTTAATGCTTAAAAATTAAAAATGCTTTGCAATACCAATACACTTTTCTTTTCTCAACAAGTCTTTAAGACATAGATATTGTCTGCGTGTGTTTGTGTGTTATGTATATATGTATATTTATAAATTATTAACTATTTAGTTAATATTTTTAATTTTTATAGATTTTATTAAAATATTACCCATACAGTAGTAGTTCATGGAAAGCTGAAAATTAAAACGAATATACATTACGTGAGAATTATCTTTTATTCCCTTTAAAATTATCCCTTTTATTATATATTTTTTCTTTGATTAATGAAATTTATTATTAAAGTTGAATAAGGCGATAGACGCCGAAAGCTACTAATCGTCTAATAAAGTTAGAAATTTTGAAAATAGGGATGTTTTTAAGTCTTTAGACATTGATTTAATTAAATAATATGTAAAGTATACCTGCTGAAAAAAAATTAACTTAAGCATCGATTACCTAATTATATATAATTAGCATTGTTAGTTTGCTACAACCGATTGATCGTTTGCAACAACCAACAATCGGTCATCCTATCCCAGAGCTGTCGATACCGCATGGCTATTGTTACGGCCTACTCAATCATTTTATTTGTACTTGATATAAAATAGAATTTAAGACCCTCTCAGTTTTCACTTCATCACTTTATTGACAATGAAATGATTACAAATCTAACTATGTATTAATTTTGAATTATGTATACCGTTGGAATCAGAATGACAAAACCTAGAATAGTATTAATAAGGTCGCGTACGCCTAAGGTCCTATATACCATATTCTTCTATGATGGATGATCATGTTAACGCTAGTAGTGGACTATTTTTTGGTTACAGTTAGTAACAGTGGTACTAACTGCCCTAACGGTAGACTATTTGTGATCAAATACTATTTTCATTGGTCGCTGTTTGCAGTTACATTGTCTAATTGAGAATGCAGTTGAATCTTCATTTTTGATTATTAAAAAAAAATAAAAAAACAGTTTTTGACTTGTAACTATCTTCTTGCCGCGGTGCGTTATATATTCGACATTGTCTTGAAAAGTTGGCATATGGGATTAAAAATTTAGTGAATTGCTGTGGAAAGTGGAGAGAAAACTTGAAATTCATGAATAAACGTCAAGATATAATCATCAGCATTGATTTATCTCGTGGACTTAGTCTATTTTTATTTGGCTTGTTCCCATCATCACGCAGTTGTCGTTATCACGTAGTTGAGAAGCATTTGCCATATTTTTTATTTATTATTACAATCGAATGACAGTCAGTGTGTGTGTCATTTATCAACTAATATTAACATTAATACTTATTTTATTATTACTTTGCAGCAAATTTATTTGTGTCCTTAGGACACTGTCCTAGGTTGTGTTATTGTGTTATAGGACACTGTCCTGTAACCTACTTTAGAAATAGATAATGCTGTTCTTCGTATTTATGCAATTTCGTTATGATACGGAAATAACATGAATTGGTTAATAAAACTTCCCTCTCTTATTATATTTAGTTGATATATATGGGAAAACAATCGTGTTTCGAAAATGAAACAACTTTAAGATATAATTTTACCTCCCAGCTCTGGGCTAAATCGGATGTTTTGAAATATTTGTGTAATGAATGTTATTTATAGGTTTGGGCTTGCGTAAACCAAAGAAAATATACATTGGCATTTATAGACACGCCAATTCTCATTCTCTGAAAATTTCAGAGAATGAGCGATAGTGTGTTTTTTCCCACCAGGTAGTTTTGGATGTCAAGTTATTGGACTAAATTCATTCATTCAGGACCAACTCCAATGCGAAATTTCGATTATGAGAAAATGTATCTTCTTTAATAAGGGCATACGATAATAATATAAACTAATAATAATAAATAGTAAATAGGTAGGAATATAATATTCCATATAGAATATTATATATCATTCATGTTTGGGTAAAATGGCTAAAGTTATAAAAAAATGTTTTTGTCTTGTCTTCTTAAAATTCATAATTGACTGTAATTTATTCGTCATTCCTTTCTTAAAGTCTCTGTTAAAAGAATATAGTTTTATTTATTATACTGTGATAAAGAAATATAATAAGAAAGAATTTATAATGATTTTCAATAGCTTGGTAAATCGTTGTTTAAGCTTCACATTTCATGACAATCCGTTTTGACCAAACACCATTGATATAGAGTATACAATATCAAAACATGAAAAAAGAAAAAAAAAAGAAGAACTTATACCAATAGTTCTTTAAATCAGTTTCCTCGGTGATAAAATCTTAAATCATCTCAATTCACTTTTTTTATGATTGTGGTGGAATATTCATGATTGGACATAAAGTGAATATAAAAGTTGAATATAAAACGAAGATAAAAGTTGAATAAAATATTCTTTACAGGGTATAATTCAAATAAATAGTGAATGTCAATACTAATAAAGAACACATAGTACAACAAGTCCTATTGCAAATATTTCCTGTGCGACTTGTCAGTGAACTTTTTTATAACTCTTAATTAAGATTGCGTTTCGTAATTTTTATTTTTTATCTCGTGCCTTTTTATTTATATATATAGTTTGCGTGGCGGGGAGGTCATAACAAAATATTTCTTCAACCTAAGATAGGGTAAGAACCGGGTAAGAAAAAGAATGACCCAATGTTGTGAGAAGAAAAATAAAATTTATTATCATTTTCGAATTAATGTCGGACCAAGACGTTTTCTCTGTTATTTTAAACTACTTTACATATAAAATAATTGAATTATAATTTCACTTGTATTCACTTAAACAACCCGAGATCGCTTTGGGATATCTTTTGTATGCTTATTACCCCGTGTTGAATACTGGGTTAATCATTGCATGTGTGTGTGCCCTTATTTCAATGTCTTCAACTTCTCAACCGACCCTATAATTATATCTCTATTACAATAGAAATATATCTCATACCGGAAAAAATATTCAAAATGAATATTAAATACTAATGACATTAATATTTAAAAGGATGTGAATTTCGAAATTTATCCAGCGATTAGCCATGTGCAAAATTATTCGAAAGCTCTCACCTCTCCCACTTTTAAAGATGGGTTATGTATAATATGCCTTATGTATAATGTATAACATCCTATAATTTTCCTCTAGAAGGTTTCAACTCTCAATCACATCATACTTTCTTTTTATTATTGAGCTTTCTAATAATATTTCCTAATTGTTGGACTATAATCTGCATTTTTTTTCTCTCTATTGGTGTTTATACGATAAAGACGCAGATATAAAAAAATTATTACGTTTCTAGATTGTTTTTGATATTTGATTTTATCGAAAAGTCAAGCAGTAAAATTTGACGTACATTTTTTTTTTTTTTTTTTTGTAAAAATTTAATTTGATATTGCTAATGGATTTGTTTTTAAACTAAAATTATAAAAAAAAACTTAAAAATACTTAATTAAAAAATAAAATAATAATGACATAAAAATGTCGTCAATTTTCTTATTGATTACAGAAATGAAATGTTATTTATTATTACGTATTGAACATAATATTTGCATTTTCGTGGTGTATAACCTGGTTTAAATACGGTTCTCAAAAAGTTTGAGCTTTTACAATCAAAGATATGGAAAATAATGTTTTGAATATTAAAAAGAAATCTTACGAATTTTCATTGGCTTACTTTTTAAGGTAGTTCTGGTTACAGTAAATAACCATTAATACCTTGGGTAAGGAAATATAATTCTGGTACGTGCACTGAAATACCTATTGAATGAGCCCATCAGCGAAATATCTGATTTTTTTTTCGTGGCATTTATACTACTGGTGAATAATTTCCATCCGATTATTTTTCCTTATTATCTGTAGAGTGTTGAACCTTTGAGTTTTAGTGTACTGAAATATTTTCTCGACTATTGAAAGTGATTGTTACGGTCGCAAGTTTATTAGTGTGTTGTTCATGAAAACGAATATTTTTTTTATTACCGTTTATTGCAGAACGATTTAATATCCATTTTTATTTTATTTATTATGTTACCTCTATTAATTTTACCTGAATAAACTCTTTTGAAAAAAAAAAATAATATCAGAGCAATAACATTTCTTAAGGGACTGATCCTGCCTGTGAATACTAAATCATAATGTGTCGCTCGGTGCATTCTGTCCTCGCTTAAAGATCGTTCTTTAGCGCCTGCTTAGTTTGCGTACATCTACGGCGCAGTGGATAGTTGTAAAAACCAAGAAAGGAATGAATGGGTTGACTTTTCTCGAGGATTTTTTTTTTCAATTTAATATCTGGCTAATGGTCAAAATCGAGAGCCTGAACATTTTCTTCTACAATATGTGTTTGAGATTGGTCAATCTCTGGAGCTCTTAGTTCCCTTAGCTGTTTTTTTTTTTCGATAAATATATTTTCCTGTAAGTAAATGGAGGTTTCAGCAAGAAAGTGATAGTACCAATGCTATCATTTGGGGAGGAGGAGGGGGAGGCTAAAGTAGAATCCTGTGTACTATTTTATCTAGACTCTTAAACTCCCAACACTTTTGTCTGTTCTGATATGTCGATGGAGTGAGAAGCATTTATTTTCGATGAGATATTATAAAAATTTAGTATAAATATACATTATATATATTTGGTGTACATTTTATGTCAAATCTCTTTTCTGCGCTAATTGATATTATAACGGAATCGTACATCAGCTTTTTATCGATTTCAAAAAGGCATATGACTCTATTAACCGCCAAAAGTTGTATAACATTCTGGTCGAGCAGGGAATACCAAAAAAATTAGTTAACTTAGTAAAAATGTGTATGACTGAAACGTTCAATAAAGTTAGAATCGGTAATTATTTTTCTGAGAAGTTCGAGGTCCGCTCTGGTTTGAAACAAGGAGATTCTCTCACCTGTTTTATTTAATTTAGCACTTGAATATGCCATTAGGGAGGTGACACGTACCGGAAAGGGTTTGAATTTGGGAGGGAATATACCCGTGCTCGGATATGCCGATGATTTGGTATTGCTTGGGGAGGACGTGGAAACCATAGAAATAAACACAAAAACGTTGATGAAAGCCGGACAAGAACTTGGACTGTAAATGAATACGGATAAGACAAAATATATGGTTAGTCGTAGAAGTGGTGAGGATTTCGCTGATATCAGTGTAGGGGGGAATACGTTTGAACAGGTAGAGAAATTTAGATATTTAGGGGCGGTGGTAACTAGAAAAAACGAAATCGATGAGGAAAGTAAGGCTAGATTAAAAGCCGGTAATGCTTGCTACTTTTCAGTCGCGAAATTGCTTAGCTCCCGCCTTCTGTCCCAAAACTTAAAAATTAGGATTTACAAAACTATTATTCTTCCAACGGTCGTTTACGGATGCGAAACTTGGCCGCTGACATTCAGGGATGAGCAACGGCTTAGAGTTTTTGAAAATAAAGTACTGCGTAAAATATTTGGACCGAAGAGGGATGAAATAACCGGAGAATTTAGACGCTTACACAACGCCGAACTGAGTGAACTTTACCCAGTAAATATAATTGACGTGATTGCATCAAGACGAATAAAATGGGCGTGTAAAATTGCAAAACTTGGCTGTGAACGTATTCCGAAAAGATTAATAAACGCGGTGCCGAATGGGAAACGTCCGAGGGGCAGGCCCAGACGGAGGTGGGAGGATTGCGTTCGGGCGGATCTATCGAAGTTAGGTCTGGAAGACGGTCGATGGATGGAGGTGTGCAGGGAGCGATTGGTGGTGTCGGCATCGAACCTTCGGGTTCGTTAAGCCTTTATTATTATTATTATTATTATTATTATTATTATTATATAAAGTAATTATTAAAAATGTAAAAAAGATATAATGCCTTTATGAATGGTCTACAGTATGGAGGGTGGTAGAGAGGTAACAATAGTTAATTCTCTCAGATGTAATACTATTTCTATTCTCTCTGCAATTGATATAGATAATCATTCATGAAGCATATTGTAGATTTCGAATCTTTTGAAAATAGTTAAATTTTTACACATAGTTCATGCATGCTTTGTTTTTATTTTTAAATTTGTTGAAAAATAGGGTACCTCAAACAAATATCAACAATCATTTCTAAGTTATTAGCTGTTAATCAAGACTGTAGATCAAATTCTATTTTGGGTTCTGAAATCATTTGTAAAGTTGTTTTTAATTTATCTTTCATAGGTTTTAAGATTTACAAGGGAGTTTTTGGCGAGCCCAACAGGCTTGGATCTGTTTCAAATTGTGACGAAAAATGTAACGTATTAGGTAAGCCGTGAAATATTTTTAGTCGACTTCTCTTCGAATGTAGGCTTTCAGTCTATTCCCGAATGTACTAGCAAAGGTCACGGTGAAGGATCGATTAGCATTTCCGATTTAATTTCTCGATTTGTCCACTGTTGGTATTAATTAACTGTATCTTTTTTTTTTATTAATTTATAATTATTTTTAGTAACTAAAAAATATAAGTTTCTTCTAATGTACAGGTTATTAATTACTGATCGAATATCGTAAACTAATAATGTATCTTATGGAAACAATGGTTAAAAAAATATACCTAAGTAATTCAAGTTTATAAACATTCTGCTATAAAGTAATGTTAAAGGGTCGCCTGTGGTTTCGTGGTTAGCATGACTACCTACTAAACTCGGCAGGCTAAGGATTTTTTATAGAAAACAAAAATTCCATGGTTATGTCGTCCTTCGGAAGAAACGTAATATAGAGGCCCTGAGCCTGTGCGATGTCAAGCACTGGCGGAACCAAGGAGGGACTTGGGGTCTGGAGCCCCCTCCCAGGCGACAGAAAGAATTTTTTTTCTAACTAATATCGCATACTGAATCAAATTTAAATTTTAGACAGCACTTCTCCATTTAGGTGGATGGTCACCTATGGTATAATGGTTAGCATGGCAACTTGCAATACTAAAGGTCGCAGGTTCGCGTCCAGCGGTGGCCCTAGGATTTTTTAAAGGGAATTAATAATTCTTGGCTATGCCGTCCCTTGGATAGGATATAAAATGGAGGTCCCGAGCCTGTACGATGTCAGGTACTCGTTAAAGATCCTTATCCTATTTATACCTGGATAGACAAAATTTAGGACTCCCACTGTAGCATCGTCCGATTAGCCTAAGTGGCAGAAAGTGACGTTACACAAACAAACTTCTCCATGAACTTCATTGTCAAATAAAAAATAGTACTTTTCAGATATAGAGAGATATTTTTTTCTAAAATTATTAAAGCCCCCCTCCGTCTGATAGTAATCCTGGTTGCGCCACTGATGTCAAGTACTCGTTTAAGATCCCTTTTCCTGATTATACTTTAATCGGTAAGATTTAAGGGCTCCCGGTGAAGCATCGTCCGATTAACCTGAATGAAATATTAGCATAATATTTTAAATCAATATATAAAAAACAGCGATGTTAATTTTATTAAGGAAAAGAAATTTTCTTATTTCTTTTAATTTTAAAAAATGTCTTATTTCACTATTAACTGTCAGATTTAATATCTTTATGTTCATAAATTTCTCTCGGAAAATCCTCTTGCTTTCTTTCAGTATAAATTACTAAAATATATAATTACAATCTCTCAATATAAATTACAGTCTTGTCATCTTCTTGCTTGACCATTAAAGTCAATGCTAAGAAAACTTTTTAAAGGTCATCTTTTAAAAGTTCGAATGTGAAGCAATTGGACATGATTTTATCTTATTTATAATGGTATTTCAATTAGTGACTCTCCATAATTATTATTTGCTTTAATGGTTTTATTATCTTATTGATTTCCTTTTAGTTGAATATAAATGAGCTCATATATTATGGCTTTCATGCATCGAACACTTAAAACCATTTAATTTTCAGCTCCATCAGAACATGGGAATAATAGATGCAATTATGTTATGAAATGTTTCATGACTTTTATGAACTTTAAAAATCCCATTGTCCCAATTTTATTATAAGATGTTCATTAATTTTTGAAAAACAAATCAACACTTCATAAAAATTGCCTAAAATATTTTTTTTAAATCCTTGTTTTATTGTTCCAATGTTGTGACAAGCCCTAGCTCGAAAAAGAAATTTTCATGGAAAATAAATACACTTAAATTATTTCATAAAAAAATGTATTATTCGGAAAAAGTAAAGTCCCTCTTGTAAGAAATGTTGCATTTAATTAATAAAATTAATATCATACTTCTTACGATCTTCAATGCATAATTATTGATTTTAGTTTATAGTGGGCAAGTTATTAGTGCAAATATCTTAAGATCAATAAAACTATTTACAATGAGTTAATCACTTTTTTTTGTGAATTATAAATTTCAATTTTAAATGAGGCTATGAGAAAGGGTCAGTGTATTTAACGATTGAATATATTTTCTATAATTTGTCATAATTTAAATTCTGCAAATTTTCGAAAACATGTGACACATAAAACCCACTTCATAATAGTAATACCTCTGAAAACCTGATTTCGAAGATGCAGCTAAAGATTTGACCCGTTCGGCTTAAAAACCGGTTCCGATAGGAACTCAATAGGTTAGAGGTGCAGTAACCTTCATTTTGGATTCAGTCAACGTTCAACCAATAGTGCTACAATCTATATTTAGCATCATTAACTGATAATTTTTCAATGTTAATGAACTGAATTAGGTAAGTAAATGTCATAAGTAATAGCTTAAGATTGTTTAAACAAATATTTAGCTTAATTGTTCTTTTTTATTCTAAGTATAGTTATTCCGAATAAATTAGTTTAATGTGTTCGAAATTCGTTTGTAGTCAATTTAGGTTTTCAGTGTTGGCTTTTCTCCAAGGGGTTTCACCTTATTTAAAGACCAAACTCACTTTCTATTTAAATTAAATAAGAACTATTATTGGATATTCCAATATTTGTATATATTTAGATAGCAATGAAAAAAAAACCAAAAAAAAAAAACCTATTAATGTAGTAGTACCCTACCTAGTCTTTTCGAATGTAGAGTTTTTGCTGAGACCAGAGGAGGGAGTGAACACCCTCAACTCTCAATGGAATGTTCTTCCCACTCAACAAAACAAAAAAAAAAAAAAAAATTTTTTTAATGTTTTAAACTTTTTGTTAGGTTAAAAAATCTGCTAAATACGCAGCGGAAATGTTTCTTTACTTTTCTTTGATCCGGCAAGTTGGCGATCTTGGTAAATCTCCTCTGTTCTACCATCTATTTTCGGTATGGCCCAAGCACAGTCTTAATATATGATTCTAAGGGTTCCGTTTGGTAGAAACACGTGTTTTGTGTACAACAAATTATTTGTTGTACAATTCCTTATTCATTGGTATTTTTAATTAGCACATAAATTGATTTCACACTTGATTCATATGAACAATGAAATTAAACGGAATTGTGTGCGTCAGATACGCGCGATTGTATTATTTTATTTTTTATTTCTTATACATATTTTTTTTCATTTTACTACGGCGCACAGTGGGAAATATGCCGGATTTAGGTGGACAAAATTCTGAAATTAGTCCATATTTAGCATTTGGGGTCCCAGATTACGGAAAAAATAATTAAAAAAAAATCAATAAATTTTTTGACACATTTGGCGAACGAACAGTGGTCAAAGATCAAATTTATTTGCTAAAATCTAAAACTTTCCTACATTTAACGTTTGGAGTCCCAGAATACGTGAAAAATAATACAACAAATCCAATTATCGGCTCAGAGTGGAGTAAACCTGCTACTAGACATATTTTAAATCATTTAGGAAACTCTTTAAATCATAGATTTAAAAACTGTAAAACTTTTTTTTTATTATTATTTTTTCTTATTATTTCTTATTTATCGTCTAGCCATGTTACCATCAATGTTGTTGATGAATCCTTTGTTTTGGTTGGTCTACATTAAGACATAACTGAACTTTTGATTCTTTTTGGATCTTTGCCTTATTAAAAGTAAATGCTTGTCGATCTTCCTCGGTTTTCAAAGTTTTTTTTCGTTCTTTCAAAGTTAGTCTATATGCAATGCTTAGGAAAAGTTTCAGAAGTCCGAATCCACCCATGTAAAGTAGCCAAACCAAGACTATAATTTTCTTCTGAGTGTAGTGGAAGTGAGCAACTCGGATCTTCAAATACTTTTGGGGCTGCTTTGCATTCGACAAAGTGAGCCAAAGCTTCTTCAGGGGAAAAACGTCTAATGTTGGTAGAGGTCGAATTTCTTGAAGAAGATGGCTGTTGAGAGGTAGATGCACCTTTCACGACTTTGGAAGTACTAAGTTTATCAGAAATATAAAGCGCGTGCTGTGCAACGAAAGTCAATTTTTCACAGCCTACCTTCAATAACTCGCTGACTTTTCTTTTTTTTGTTCTCACTAGAATATTCGAAACATTTTTCAGGTCGTCCTGAGCGTTGAAAAGCAGGTTGGATAACTGAAATATTAAAATCCAAGTCAAGTGAATCAAGCCAACTGGAGTATTTATTGAAAAAATCTTCCAGTTTTCATTTGTCCGACCTTTCCGAAATTTTGTCGGAAAGACGGGGAAATCATAATTTTCAGAGGCTTATAATCTCTATATTGATTTTTAGTATGAGCTGAATTAAGAATAAATTTCATCAAGTGGTCTTGGCGTTTTCTTTTTTGGAAACTTAACCCACTCTTCAAAAAATTTCTTCCTCGTGATTTATCTGAAAAAAAATTATGTATCACCCAAAACGCAAAAATTCGCAAAAATTCTTTGCAACATTTAAAAACTAGAAGGATTAATGTAACAAATCCTACAAAAAATTCCTTGGGGTAACTTGGGGGGTCATATAGTTTTTCGTTTTTTAATAATGGCATAAATTTAAAAATTGCAAAATTAACTGTACAGGTAGATTGGATTGTATATTCAATATCAAATGTGGAAATATACTGTCTTACCTGTCTCAGCAATGTCCATTGTTAAATAAAAGCAAAAAGACTTTGCACTGCACACACCTTGAACATAATAAATTACGGTGGAATAAAGATAATCCCACAGCCGGTTTTTTGCACTTGTGTAAAAAGGAATGATTCACTCATTCACTATATGTTTGTAAACACGCTATGGCGGGAAATATTAGTATTGAGCGTCTTACCAACTAATGATAAAAAGATCAAGCACTCAGGAATTCCAAAATTTTGACTTGACTTTTGTCCACCTAAATTGCTGATTTTGCCCACTGTGCGGCGGGAAAAACGTACAACATATCCTTCTTTTAAAACATTTATATACGATTAAAAAATCATATATGTTTATTACTAACAAGTAGTATCTGTTAGATACGCCCACTCATGTGTTTGTAAGGCCATCGGAAGGTTAGGCCGAGCGCACATTGAGACACTCGCGACGCAGAGCAGAGCAGAGCAGTTTTTGCAATATGCGAGGTAGAAAGGAAACTGCGGTGCCCTTCTCTGCGTCGCGAGTGTCTTAATGTGCGCCTAACCTTAGTGTGGGAGACTCAGATTTAATTTTTTGAATGTATCTCCTATTGGTCTTTATCTTCTTTGTTTTCAGCTCTGAAGAAGACCTGAAATTCCGCCCGAAATGTTGGCTCAATCTCATATATAGTGTTATTTTTTACCACACCCCCCCTAACCATTCTCACTTCGTTAATCTCCATGGTTAACTAGCATCTATCAATATGAAATATGTCTAAAATTAAGTTCTTTGAACATTATGTGCTCATGCGTAATTTAAAACAAAATAATTAGATCTTTGAAATTTATTGTTTTCTTTCTTGTTTGTAAATTATCATTTTTTTCGGAGCAACATCTATTATGTGATTTTGTGAGATATCCTCGGGAACCTGTTGGTTTAGCGTCTTGATAGTGCTTACTTAATAATGGTCTTTAGTTGTTCCTGTTCCTGTAAGAACATGCAATTACTTAGGTTGGCTGAGACGGGCAGGTGAGGTGAATATCCTCTGGAGTGGCTACAGGCATTTGGATTAGAGCAGGTCTATCGACTCGGGGACCTCGGGAGGACAACGATTTCTAAAAAAGAAGGTTTACGCCCTATCCTTCTCTTCAGTTCACTTATTTTATTCTTAAAACCTAATTTTCCACACGTTAATGTTTGATTTCCATATGCATTTTACCTTTTTTATTTCTCTATCCCACATATAAAATATATATAAAGCAAGGGAAACTATTGCGATCGTTAAAAATTTCGACTTCCGGCTTTAAGCAAAGGTATTTGTCAGAATTGAGTAACCATATGGGGCACGCCTGTTTTTCTCTTTAAGATTTCTCAAAAACGGCTCTGATGATTTTTATTATACGTGCTATGTTTTTTTAACCTACCTTTATGCTACTAAGCTAATCCGACGAAGCTACTATGTGATTCCTAATTTTGCCTATCCAGGTGTAATTAGGATAGGGATCTTTAAAGAGTACCTGACAACGTACAGGCTCGGGACCTCTTACGTCATATCCGACGGACGACATAGCAAAGGATTTTTTAATGCCTTTAAAAAATCCTAGGGCCACCGCCGAATGTGATTCGGCGACCGACTTGCCATGATGTATCAGTATGAAGTATTATTTAATATGAGGTAGGTTTTTCCTACAAAGTAACTTTAATTTTATTTATTTGGAGTCAATAGATGATCCTTATTATCTGTAGTAATAAAAAATGACTAAATGTAAAATATGAAAGAATTTCATAATCGAATAAATGAAAAAAGTCTTATTTACGATGTAAACAAGAAGCTGTATCAATGATTCGCTATGCTAATGCGAAGTTAGAGAATTCGGTTTCGAATAATGCAGATAAATGGACAATCCACAGCTTGAATTTAAATAAAAAGTACAATAAACTGTAAGTGTGAACATTATTTAGTGATTGCAGACCCCTAAATTATCGATGTTAATGTCGGAAAGGAATCAATTGTCCTTTTCTGGAAAAATGACTCATGAAAATTGTTTTTTCCTTCCCTACCGAGCTATACGGCATTTTTCATCGACCAAGGGGAGGGTGGGGCTTTAACGCCGAATTTTGAAAAAAAAAACTCATTAACATTATTGTATTTTGAACTCAATAAATTCAGGTTACTTTATCCCATCGACTCACACACATCATGTTTCATCGGATTGTTGGTTTGGGAATGACTTTATGTGCATATATACATAGTTATTTCATAATCATACTGCCTTCTCCACCACCTCCTTTTCCCCTTAGATTCATATTCTATTACGAAACGATATTTATACTTTGCGAGTTAATTTTCGAGTTATAGTCAACATTTTAGATTCACAGTTTTTCTCCTAGCACTTCTATTTACTCCTGCATTTTAAAAAGTTATTTACACTGAGAAATTTTCATATAAAACTTAATTTTTATGACTTCCGATTGCAGCTTTAAACCTGCTGTGGGCATAAATTTCAAAAAACGAAAAATAGAAGCACGTGGACTTTCAATAAATGTCATTATTTTATTTCAATAATATATTTATTTTATTTCGATAATGATATTAGATTTTTTATGTGAAGTTTAGATTAAGTTTTTAAACCCTAGATTTCATCGATGTTCCTAAAATTATTAGAAGATATTTTCTTGACAGTGGTAAAGTTGTTGAATGATATTTACGTTTGCCGTGTAAGGTCTCAGCAACAGGTTGTTCCATTGATCCTGACTTTCTGATAGTTTTCTCCCAACCTTCAGACTCTTTCCACTCTTCCTGCTTGAATGGAAACTGCTTCATTTGTCTGCAAACAAAGTCCTGAAAAGATCATTTTAGTCAAAGTGGATTATTCAGCTGGTAATAATGTGTCTCGAGGAACGGCCCCGATTTTCTAAAGTAAATTTTGTTGAAGTAGGTAGGTGGTATCCTTATTGTATATCTATATTCTGTATATCTATATATATATATCTACTGCGTATCTATATCCTTATGTATAATGTCTATATTTTTACTCTTATTTGGTTTTGATCAGTTTTTATTTTTTAACACTTATGTAGATCTAAATAATTTTATTTGAGGAAAATAATAATTCACAATGCCACACAAACAGTATAAACTCAAATAATCGACAAGGTTACAAAATGTAACAACTTGTAACGATGCAGTAACTGATAATAAATATGATTCGAGCTTCAGAACATGATTAACTCTCCAGACCAATGCTCCTTATATTTAATCTGAATTAGAACATTCCAGATGGTTCCCGACTAGCGTAGAATGTCTTCGAACAGTCACTAACCTGTACTAGAACAGTCAGAAACGACTACGTACTAATTTGGTAGGTAATTATTCCACCTAAAAAGTCTAGAACTCTTTTAAATCATGTTTTGTGTACATGCATACATAGATATTTAATAATGAAAAATTTATATCGAATGGAATATACTATAGGATACAATGCAACAATAAAATACATACATACAAAAAGCATAAACATTAACACAAAATATACATATTTATATAAAAATATAAAATACGTGCATAAAATTAACATCAAAATAACTCTATATTTAGATGCATATAATGCATATGCGCAGGTGTCAGCTTGCATGCTGCAAAGATAAAATACATACATACAAAAAACATAAACATTAACAAAAAATATACATATTTATATAAAAGTATAAAATACATGCATACAATAAACATAAAAATAAATCTATATGTAGATGCATATAATGCATATGCGCAGGTGTCAGCTTGCATGTGTTATAGTTCAGAGATGTCTATCCGGTCCACAAATGCATCAAATTCTGAAAAATATTTCCCTATTAGATCCTTCTGAGAAGGCGGCCATGTATCGCCGTTCAATAGTACTGCAGGGACCAGTTTGTGTCTGTACCTGCCCAGTTTAGAACAATTAAAAGTAAATGGTCGTAGGTTAATGTGATTTAGTTATTTTGTATAAAATGTTTCTCTTAACCCTGATTTAAAATGATTATTTAGTACAGTCGACTCCGTTTTATTGGGACATAAAGGGAAAATTTATTTAGTCCCAATTAAGGTCTGGCCACACATGTCCGCACCGGATCCGCACCGTAGCAATAATACAGGTTATGTTCAGAATATTTTTAATTTAACTTACATATTACCTTTAGTTATGCCTAAAGTTCAAGCCACACATGTCAGACACAGGCCACTTTAGGCATAACTAAAGGTAACATGTAAGTTAAATTAAAAATATTGTGAACATAACCTGTATTATTGCTACGGTGCGGATCCGGTGCGGACATGTGTGGCCAGACCCTTAGGCGGAGGGCCCAATAAAGCGGAGACAATGAATCCACGTGTAAATCTAAATTAAGATTCCTAAATACGCCTAATCACTCGTCTACCGTACATGTATGATAATTGATGTCATAAATTAGACATATTTGGGGGGAAAACCCTGTTAATAGGTACATTTAGATGTACCTTATTCTCGTCTGGATGAGGTCAAAATAATACGATTAATTTAACTCTTAAAATGTATTTTTATTAAATAGGTGTTTTAATATAATAAATGTACAAGATGAAAGAAATTAAAATAGCCATTTGTGTACAATATAAATTATACTGATAGAGATTAAATAAGAAATGAATCAGAACATATTTTTACGTCAATTTTTTTAACCGGTAAGAATCAAGTATGCTATTCAGGATGCCTAAGGACTTTCTTCATTTTTGTAGAAAAAAAGCGACTAACCTTTTTGATGCGGTTTCTTGCTTCTAATTGAGAAACGTGCGTGGTCTCAGTTACTTATTTTATAGTTCTTTACATTAAGTTCCAGAAAGTTTTGGCCCAATAAGCCGATGTTTTGTCCCAATTAAGCGGTGATATTTTACTTGTATTTGATTCCGTTTTATTGAAAATGGCTCAATTAAGCGGTGGTCCTAATTATCCGATGGCCCAATTAAACGGAGTCGACTGTATTACTATATTAATAAATACTGTTTATAATAGACAGTTTTTACCTATACGATTTGTTTTTTTTATTTACATCTACATCTGGCCATAATGTTTAAAATTAGGCCTTGAAGATTGTTTACAA
The DNA here is from genome assembly GCA_911387785.2 of Aelia acuminata. Classification (NCBI taxonomy): domain Eukaryota; kingdom Metazoa; phylum Arthropoda; class Insecta; order Hemiptera; family Pentatomidae; genus Aelia; species Aelia acuminata. The sequence continues at coordinate 36,386,293 of OU426979.1, read as the reverse complement.
AGGAATGCTTACCTAAATATAGCTATGTATTCTTAGATGTTTATTTTTAAACTTTAATTTTAAACCACTCTCCGTCCGACTTAAAAGCTAATTTACTTTTGGACAGCCCTGTTTTGTTGGAAGCTTATTTAAATTTACTCAAAGTTCGGGCTGAACCGTTGCTTAAACATCTTATATCATGTCTGGCGATGAAAGGAACAAATATTTGGTTCTTTGTAGTTCTGTATTTTAGATAGTTTAGTGATTTAGTTGTCTTTTAGGTAATCCTGTAAATTATATTTGTTTTATTTAAATTGATTTTTTAATACAATATTTTAATTTTATGTTTGAAAAAGTTGAAAATAACTAAAGCGTAGAATATTTGGGACAGAAGAAGGATGATTCAACAGGAGAATCCAGACGGCTACACAATGCAGAATTGCGTGAACTGGTGTGGCATACGAGGGGGTGTGGTACCCTGTGGGTGTTACCTACCTCCTAATTTAACCAGGATGGGAAGATCGAGATTTCCACCACCGACGTTCGGCTGGAGACTGCCAAAGCGGATATGCTGGGCTTTCCCCTTCCGGAAGATTTGCCTAACTGTCGTTACTATCGATTAGTTCTGTTCTCCATCTTAAACCTTGTTTCTGTCATTGTCCTTGATTTACATGGCATTAGCTATTTTGTGGATAGACAATCTGATTTGTGGTTTCAATTGGCCCCATCTCATTTAACACGTTGAGCGCCAGGGAAAAGATGATGTATTTTTGCATGGGGCCAAAGCATTTTTTCCCAATTTATAACTTTAATATGATTAGAATGATACAAAAATTGCAAAAGAAATAAATAAAAAGTTTAATTTTGGCAATTAAACAATAATTTTGCGAGCGGTACGTATGTACCGCCCGGCCCCAGGGTAAAACCCGCTACCTGAAGTAGTGCGGGGGCTGCCCGGTTATGACCGCGACGTCAACCCTTGTCAACCCCTTCGTAATCGTCGATTATAATGAAGGCAAGACTCCAATAGACTTATCAGACCAAATGAGTTCCTATAATACCTCCCTAAGACGAAGTACAAGATGGTACATGAAAATTGAATTAGAATTATTATTTGGTACCGCCTTGGTGAATGCACATATAGTATACCAAACTGTAACGGACAAAAGTATTACTATTACGAGATTCAAAGAGATTCTTGTGGAAGACATGTTGAGAAGATTTGTGATTCCGGCATCTGTAGAGCAATTACAAGCACCACGACCCCGTCACAGCATTTGCATAAAAGAAGGCGACAATAGAAAGACACGCAGAGGATGCAATAACTGCAAGCAAAAATGCAACGTCCTCATTGCCCGGGAGAACCATTTTATTGCCGCCCGTGCTTCATGGAAGCCCACAAGTAAATAATTATGAATATTTTAGTGCCTCTATTCCTTATTTTGTATAAATTTGTTGTGATATTATTTTAATAAATAAGATATTTTGTTTTGTAAAAAAAAAAAAAAAAACTAAAGCAAGTATCACACACAAAAAAAAAAAAAAAACCTAAAAGAAGTAAAAATAAAAAAATTCTAAAGGAGGTGGCTGAGATCATGGTTGGCCATCAGCTCTTGGAGCGAGGTTGGGGCTCCATGCACCCCCCAAATTAAAAAAAATCTGGTGCGTGCGCACAACACACAACTTTCACTTACCAACTTACTTAGATTAGAAATTAATGCGTTGTTGTGGTCCCCTTCGTTAGACCAATTTTGATGAAATGTTGGCTATCACATCTTTGGCATATAAATACATCAAATACCCAGTTTGATCAAAATCGTGAAAGCCTTCTTTGAGTAAATAAAAAAAAACACTTGAAAATGTTACAAAATTTATTAAGTAAAGTCCCCCCTCCGGTTAATCAATTTTGATGAAATGTTGGCTATCACATATTTGGCATATACATACATCAAATACCCAGTTTGATCAAAATCTTTAAAGCCGTTTTTGAGTAAATAAAAAAACACGTGAAAATGATACAAAATTTATTAAGTAAAGTCCCCCCTCCGGTTGGTCAAATTTGGTAAAATGTTGGCTATCACATCTTTGGCTTATGCATACATCGAATACCCAGTTTGATCAAAATCGTTAAAGCCTTTTTTGAGTAAATAAAAAAAACACGTGAAAATGTTACAAAATTTATTAAGTAAAGTCCCCCTTCCGGTCAATCAATTTTGATGAAATTTTTACAGTCATATCTCGGGCATATAAATAGATCAAATACATAGTTTAATCAAAATCGTTAGAGCCGTTTTTGAGAAAATTGAAAAAAACCTAAAAAGTTATTAAGTAAAGTACCCCCACCCTTTAAGTAATTTTGATGAAATTTATGCTGTCACATCGCGGGCATATACTTACACTAAATACCCAATTTCAGGATCGCACGGTTTATCGGTTTATAGTTTTTGAGCTAGTCTGTTCACACACACACACACAGACACACAGACACACAGACACACAGACACACACACACACAGACCATTTCGCGGGACTTGGTCATTTCGACTCAGGGGACCCCAAAACGTGTATTTCCGTTGAAAACCGGAAGTCCAAATTTTTCACGATCGCAATACTTCCACTTACTATATATTTCATATATAGGCAAGTGAAAGTAAAAAAAAAAAAGTTGTGGGCCAATTGCATTGGCGAATTGTTCGGAGCCGGAGCGGTCCCATATGCCTTGAAATCACGCTCGGCAGGCGGTCCCTTGGCCCAGAACAACCTTTTAGCTGGCGGGAGCGGGCGGTACCTGGGGACCGCCTCGGCCCCAGCCAATAGTCCAACAGCGGTACGATCGTACCGCTTGGCGCTCAACGTGTTAAATACGTAGATTCCTGTTACCTTTATAGACACCTCGTGCTTCATTTAATTTTACGAATAAACCGCAAAAATGTAGTTAATAATTCTATTCGAATAGAATTTCGACTAACTACGGTTTTATATTTCGCGATAGCACTCACAATAAATGGAACTTGAGCGTTCATCTTCCGAATTGTCTAATTGGACGGGAGAAGTGTTTCATTAATAGAATGGTCCTCATATCTTGCATTTCTTCGAACATCACTAAAATTCCTTCTGGTTCCAAAGCGGTGAGTCGTGAACAATTAAGATTCTTGAATTCACGCCAAGTCTTTCACCAACATTCTTGGAGGATGGTTCCATTAATTTATACACCTCTAACATTTTTTGTGTGTCTTACTCCAAAAAAAAAAGTTATTGGTTGGCCTAGTTTAAATGGAAGAATATTTTAAAAAAAAAATAATATAATTAATATTCGCCTGTACGAATATTTTTTTTTTCTTTCATTTGTTATTTGTCCACGACAATGGAGTATTGTAAATGAAAAAGGCTATAAGTGTCAAAATGCGAAAAGGATAAAAAATAATTGGAAAATTAATCCAGTTCAATCTACAATGCAATGGAGACAGTTTATGTGCGTTTCTTGAAGAATTTCGTATGACACTAACAGATAGCACAAGTGATGTGTCTCACGTTTTCGTTCTAGAAATCTGAAGTGTTTTAAGTTTCACCTTAAAGATATTAATAAATAAGCTAGGTATTTCATGATTCCCCTTCAATATTTTGACTTTTTTCGACAGTATACTTGATATTATTGGACAAAGTCTATCGATGCTTAAATAAAAAATGTAATAATTAGAAGGATGGAACAAATTTATAGTAAAATGATCTAAAAGAAACGAATTAAATCATGATCAGGCATGCCCCTAATATTCCTTCTTAGTTTTAGAACCAACTTTGAGATCAGTAATTAGTTTTTTTTAAATAACAAATCAATATTTTGGAATTTAAATGCTTTTCCATTTTCACACTTTAATTCCGTTTGTGACGAGATCCGAATTATTATTTTGTATTTACATATTTTAGGTTTTTGTTTTTTATCGTCATATCTTCTCATATTAAAGATAACTACTTGTAACTATCTGCATTATTTATAGTAGTTAAAATAAATTATTAACTTTATAAAACACAATATAAAGACCCCTACGTTCGTTAACGATGGAAAATACCATGTATTTTAAGGGTAATTTTTTATAATTATTCGTTGATATATAAAACATGAATCATGCCTATTAACTTAAGATTTCATCCTAGGCACCGCTTCGAACAGTCTGAAAACAAAATTGAGAGCATTAGAAAGGAAATATATATATATTATGTTTATACTTTTTGCATGCAAAGATAGTACCATTAGTGAAATAAGAAAGGATTCAATTTTTTTTTAATATTGAAATTAAACAGTTCTAACTAGTCTAAATATGTATTTTCCCTTAAAACACGACATTTAACTGAATAGAATATTAATTACACCCATGTTTTTGGCTTTTAATTTAGATTGACTGTTGCAAGAGTAGCAATAAATAAATCACAAATGAAATCCTCGTACGTAGGCGGAGATACCCATCATTGCAGACAGTGATGAATTCCGCCAAGACTGATTGCTCGCTAAAATATGCAGCACTGTTCCGTATAGCTGAGCGGTCTGCACATCAAATAAACCTGAATCGATATTCTCCCGACTCTGAGATCAGTAAGGTGAAAGATATTTCAATAAGCTGCTTGCCTATTCTCAGGTAATGCACATATTCCTCGATATCGTAATGAATTGTTCAGAATTAATCTTATATGGACAATTCAGACGATTTGATTCATATCCTCCTTTCAATTGTTATAAGTACAGACAAAGAGACCTCCTCTCCCAAATGAGTCAAATCCTCTTTAGGTGAATGAATCATTTGTCAAGTATGTGAACTTAAATGTTTACTGTACCCCATAAGTTTTATTAATGATAATTTTTACCTAAATAAAAATAGTCACTTTTTTAAAATATAAACTATATTGGGTAAACCGTACAGTTATTGACACTCTTAAGACTACATTTCTGTGGTGAAATTAAAAAAAAAAAAAAAAAAAAAACTTTTTATGAAGGGATCAAATTGAAACTTCCTATAGCTCACCTAGCTTATCTATCCATATAAAGACTCAAGAGGTTTTTGTTTGGGTCAAAAGTTTAATAGTGTTACCATATCGTAATATTTATTGTTAAAAGTGCAAAAACTAGTTATTTATTGATTTAATTGTGAAATCTTCCCTATAGTTAGTTTGTTAAAGTCTTACTTCATTGATGACTTAGAGGACACTTCAAACATTAGATTCATGTATATCTTGAAATAGAATTAGGACTTGTTTACTTATTTCTTGAAGTTAAAGGTGGGCGTCAATAACTGTACTGAGTGTCAGCAACTGTATAGTTTACCCTACATTCATTTATTTTGAAACAGATTTACTTATTTTAGAGGCTCCTTCTTAAGCGGATTCTCATTTTTTGGAAAATAATGAAATAACGAGTCTGTTGAAGACGCTGAAGTACTGAGCAATACTTATCAGACATTAATTTATCAATTTTTTGCTCCATTGGGCTTTAAATTATAAACGATTAAAATCCCATTGACTCCTATGCTCTAACCTGGATTCTATCCCAATTTCTTAAGTTCCAGTCAAGCTGCAGTACAGTCGCTTACAACCGTGAACTGTTTTTTTTTTTTTTTTTTTTTTAATATTTTATTTATTTATTTCTTTGATCTTAGATAATATTTATAAAATTATTATTTTTTACCCATCATGATCAAGAGCTCTTGACCTACTCATAAGTTTCCCATTGAAGTTTTGTTCAACTTCCCATGTTGCTTATGCACTGCATCTGAATGGGCCCATCCGTTTTTTTGTTGCTTGTCAATCTGGCCTCTACTGAACAGATGCCCTGGCGCCTGAACAATACAACTCCTCTGACTCGTGTCTTTTTTTCCCCGACCGATCTGCCTGATCCCCAACATGGCTTCCACTTTCACGACTAATGGCCCTACCGGACTGTCCTAGAAAGAAAATGTGACGTGATGAAGCCCTGGGCTAGTTATAATGTTCCTTTGCCAATTACGGGCTGACTTTGCGAAATAGTAATTGTAGGTTGTCGAGTCGAAAAGATTGCTGGTTTAGTGAACTTTTGAGGTCATAAATTATTCATAATCCTTTCGTTCGATAACTATACACTAACGGAAAGGAAAGGTTATGTTTTTCTTTTTTTTTTTTTTTTACTGTTAATGGGATTTTTTAACTATTTTCATTTCTCAATATGACTGATAAATATTTTACTAATTGTAAGACTTATCTTTTCCAACCAATAATGCTTGATACTGGCAAAGGTAGAAAATCTGATTTGTTATAAGTATCTGGAATTATTATACTTCTTATCTTGTAAAGATTAACATATGGAAAAAAAGTTATTGGAGTGAAAAAAAGGTTTTTCCTCTTGTTGCTCAATAGCGCTTACTCATTTAAAAAATGAAGTCGATTTCTGCTCTTAGTTGGTTGGTAAATGAAATTTGTGTGTTGCTCGCATCCCACCAGATATTTTTCTTATAATAAGATATTTTGCTTTCAAATGAAAAAAGCGTGCAAGTCAAATGCTTTAGTGAAATAAGATTGCGATTAACTATTATAAATTTTTAGTTTTCTATTTGACATGAGCATTTAGCCTATTTGATTACAAAGAATTTTATGGTCACAGGAATTGTTACCTTGATAATGGCGTAATTTGCCGAAACGTCTAAGCAATAATGTAATATAAGGTAGGCATCAATGAAGGATCAAATTAGAGCTTAACTAAAATCTGTTTTGGCCTCAAATAAATAAAAAGTCATCACATTGAAATAATTATTTAAAGTTCCAAAATATTGTGTATCGCAAAACTAATATTTTTTCTAAACTACTCTTCGATTTTTTTTTACGATAATGAATTTTTTTTTTTCATATCCCCTTTAATATATTTATTGTGTATTCACAATACATTAAAGGTTTTATGTATATTAGTGCCTTTTACTGTAACAATGTTACATTTTAAGGCTATGTTGTGGTTGTGATAATTTTTCGTTGTAACAGGTTGTCTTTTATGTTGATTACCTTGGATTGACGGGGCTCACCCATTATTTGTGTTGAATAACTAATATAATAGTTAATCTAATTGTCTTACTAACTAAAAATAACTTACTAACTAACTTTTGACCTAATGTTCAAAAACAAAGCTACTTTGCCAGCGAACTGGAGCGTGTGCCGGAGTCAGTGAAGAGGGTTTGAAATGGCATGCAAAGAGTCCAGAAATTTGACATGTTTCTTCTTGATGAAATCAGCAGTCTTTTTCTACCTGAAGGATATAATGCGATTGTTCAGCTTTGATTTTCTTCATTGAAGTCGATCGCGTGATTTTCTTTAACATGCTATCCTGGAATCGCTGTATGTGCTTCAGTGTGCTCTCGCAGAGATGCGTGAAGAGAGGAGCTCCATACATTAGGGAAGGGCTGTTTGTAGGAATGTAGGATGTTTATGTAAACCATCACCTTCAGTCTGAGCGATTCAGTCGGGGATGTTAGGAGGTGTTGTAGTCGGTATGATTTAGTTCTGACTGACCGAACTTTATTATAAATACGGGCCGACAGTTTCATGTGTCGATCCATCTTTATACCGAGGTAAACGATAGAGTGGGATACGATAGAGTTGGGCAAATTGTAATCAGAATAATGATTTGTGAATATGAATAAATATGAATAATACTGGTATTTAGTTATTCATTATTCATTTCAAATGAATACCACTCAATAATCATTAAAAATACTCCGTACTGATTATGAATAATGGTTATTCATTTTTCATTTGTTTTATGATTACCAATTATTCATATTCACAAATCATTATTCTGATTACAATTTGCCCAACTCTGGGGGATTTGCCTGGCTGGGATTTTTGTGCAACTCGGAACATTTTGGGTAGGCGTACTTTCTTTCCTTTCTGGAGTGCGAACACCACACATTCTATTTTGGATGCATTTTCTTTTATGTTCAGCTGCGCTAATTTCTCTATGACTGACTAACCAATTCAGCGTGTTTTAATGCGCGTGTTGGATTCAAGCTTGAGCTGTAAATAGCTATGTCATCTGCGAAAGCTGCGACAGTAGCCCTTTTGTAGTTGTGTCCAATAATGTCAGCTGTGTAGATAGAGAACAGAAGAGGAGATAGGACAGCCCCCTGTGGTACCCCGCAGGTGAGTGGTACAGTTCGGGAATGCTTATCTTGGACTTGAACATCAAGACTCCTGTTTTTTAAGAACGACACTATGATAGTATAGAGCTGTTCTGGGCATTCGAGGTCTGAAAGTTTCCGGCAGAGTATGCCGTGAGACACAGGGTGGAAAGTCTTCGAACAGTCTATAGATATCATAGCTGTCGCTAAGTTTTTGTTGAAATTGTACATATTTCAGATTGAAGTTTAATTAAGGAATGTTCAGTGCTTAGTTGAGCTTGGAAGCCAATAATGAAATAACTTTATAATTTATTTAAAAAGTATGTCTTCTCGGTGCATAAAATGGTGTGTAGTTATCCATTAATTTTTATTTCCATTTTTACTTTAAAATAATAAGCTAGTCATAAGTAGTTTCAACATCAAGAAATGAGCCTAATCTGATCTGTTATTAAAGTCATGTTGATCATTATTTACTTATTTAGGCATTTATACAACAAGGAACTGCTGATCTGTCCATGTCTCATGATATGGGACATGAGTAAGAAGGTTAAAATGGGCAGGCTATGTTTTTTGAAGCAATCCATCTGGAAGCCTATATACTTCAATGAATGCCTCAATAGTAGCTAAGAGGCATCACGGTAGACCAATAGAAGATTGATATAGGGAGTCAAAATAAACGCCACAAAGCACTAACACTCTGAAAAGAAGATCAAGAGAGACGGCTAAAGATCTACAAGATCTTTAAATGTATTGCGTTTAGTCGGGATCGTTCATGTTTTATTCTCTGGCTTTTTACCGCATATCGTATCTTTAAACACGGAAATGCACGTCGGAGGAACACTATATTTGCTTAGGAAACTAACTCAAAGTAATTGATCTAACTTTTATTACAAATCTGATGGAGCCTTTAAATGTCTTATTTCGACGTTTCTTGATCTCCTGTCCAAAAAATTTATTTAAAAGGAAGATCAGACTGATTTTTGTGAAATTTATTTATTTTCAATCAAAGTTCTGGAACCTTCTTCTGTCCTTTTAATTGCTGTTCAAATTAAAATCTCAGCCAGGGAAAAAAAACAAAAAAAACTAAACTTAAAACAGTGCTAAAATTTATAAATCTAACTATAATTATTGCTTAATAATTTAATTAGAACAGCACCTATCTGTAGACGCCCTTGTAGCTCGTAGCTAAATGGACGACGGAGACAGACAGAACTCGAATATACTGTTCGAGTCCACGACTGCGTAATGTAGAGACATGGACTTGCCTAGACAAGAACAGAAGCTATCTGGAAGGACAATGGTTCCAGACGTGGTGTCGGGTTCCAGCCACTAAAAGCTTCTCACTTCTCAGAGCTAGAGTCAGTGCTTCTTATCACTCCACTGATAGCGGGTCTTCCTGAGAACATGTCTCCCGCCTGTTGCTCTTTCGTGTCTTCAATTTTAGCTCAGGTGGAATATAGACTATGCCAGCTAAGAGATTTCGTTTGCATAATGATAGCAATTAAAAATATGTCATTCTTCAATGTTTTGGATTTAGTTTATATTTATTTGAACAAGTTAATATAAAAAATTACTTGTAAATATATTGAACTAAAAATATTTGTCTAGCGGGTTGTTTTATGAAATTATGACCCGATTTGGAATTTTTTTTTTCGGGGCAGAAAGGAGAGGACGTAATTAGTCATTAGTCACTAACGGAAGTTCTTAAGTCAATATTTTGTCCCTTGAGATATTCTCGATAATTGAAGAAACCCTTCGCATTTAGGTATGCTGTTATTCGTTTTCACATTAGTGAACATGGAAAAATAAATGTTTACATACACTCTGTAACTCTATCGTTTCTAGGACCTAACTCTCATTAATTCGATTTTTTCTTAGAACTGAATACGAACAAGAAATTTCTCTCTCTCTATTTATTGAAGTATAACCTTTTTTTGGTGATTCTTATAAACAATTTTGGACTTCCTCTCTGTTTATTTTTCAGTCAGGATGATATCTTAAGGGTTTTTGCCTATCATTTTTTTCTGATCACAACAGAAACAGATGAGGAGGCATTCTCAGCTTGGAAAACGCTCTAGATCGTGGAGGCTATGGACTGTTCATGCAAAAAACTGATCTGGATTTTTTCAATGAAGTGTTAAATTATAAATGTCTTGAAATTTTTATTGCAATAATTAGTGCATATCTACATACACTTGTCTTCGTATTTTTCTTTATGTATTTGATAAAATAAAATATTATAATAAATGTCATTTATGTTTATTACGTGAGTTAAACTTGATTTTGCTAACAATAGCCAAATCTTTTCAGTTGTTGATTTTGAAATAATTATACTATTTTTAATATTTTCTTTTGGTAATTCGAAATCTCGATAAAGAAGAAGTGCTCCTTGAATTCTGATTTATTATCAAACAACTTCCTGCATGTTATCATTTCACCTTTTTTCTTATTCTCTTGTCTTGAGTTTATATAATGTTTTAAATAGTCGGTTTTATAGAGGTAAGGAGTATTTTATCGACCTTCAATTAATATTTTGGCTTGCATCGGAATATTATGAATTGTATCGGAATGGTGAAAATAAAGGATCGAAAATATGGTTCTGATATTGGGGTGATGACGCTCCAAAAAAATTAAAATGTTTTAGTACATAATATAGATATGATAACTTTAGAAAAATGGGGGGGGGATAGAAAATAAAAATGCTAACATAATCATTTCAATGGCAAAATGAACAAGTAAAATATTTATAACTTAATTCATGTTTTTTTTTTTATTCTTGCTTATGTATTATTATATTTACTTAAATTATCAATTTTTTGTTTTTAGGTAAGTTGACCGAACATGAAATCTATTCAGAAAGTTCGTAAGTAGTTCATTTTAAATAATATTAATTATACTATATTGAATTGACATCTCTGCCAATTGCTGATATCTGTTTTTTTCTTTTATTTTTATGAAATTATCGATCGGTTTAGTCTTGTCAAATATTATTGACAGCCTAATGAAGGGTAAATTATTTAGACCACTAAAGCGCTGAAGTTTGTACCAACGAACCATGTGAAGGGTACATCTAATTTATTTAATTTAACTTCATTAGCAACTTTGACATTTAACTTTGTAAGCACAGTGAAACTCCGCTTATGACACACATTAATGGAAAATTTAAAAGTACTAAAAGCATAGTTAAACCACAGTGCTAAAGATATTAGTTTCTCTAGTTATCCTTCTAGATACTCTTACTGGCAGATAAAATATCCTTCAGCATGCTGCAGAAGTAACCGTTACAAGTCGCCATTCATCCTAATATTGCATGTATATTTTTCCCTCTTAGTGATTTTGAACTGTATCAGTTATTCAGTTCCGATTCCTTGCCTACCCCAGGTTGGAGTAGGTTAATGGAGATAATTCTGAACGGCGGGAACTAATGGATTTCTGATGCCCTCGGAGACAAATGTGGCTATTATCTGCAGAAAACTAACGACCTACGGGTTCTTCCTCGACAGGAATTGATTTCGGCACCGCAAGAAAACAAAAAAAAAATATATTGGTGGATGCTAGGTCGTACCTAACCGAAATTACATTGGTTTTGCTTCCCCATCTGAATAAGTAATCGTTTTGCTCATGAAAATTTGGCGATACTGCTGAAAATGTTGAATGCCGGTCCGTCATTCGCTAGCTAAACCTAAGTTATGGAATATATTGTTTTAGTATTTAAGTTCATTAATATCTTGCAATAATAACATAATAACAATAACGACTTAGCAAATACTAACTTATTAGTAAATACTAATAAGTTCCCAATATTATTAATAATTTAAGATTTTCTGGTTTGCCATTTCAATGTAGATATAATTCCATTTATTTTGATGTTTATTTTTTTGAATCCGGACCTTGATTAAAGGTGAAAATTATTTTTATAAAACCTAATTTTTTTGTTTAAACGCATTGAAATAAACAAAGAAAAGTTCATAGAGATTTATTTGATCCTATAAGAATATTTTTTATAGTATTTTTCGTGACACCCGAAAGTGTAAAGTACAATTTGGATTTGTAATTTTATTCTGTTGAAAAGATGGCTTTTTTTAAATATTTTAATCTCCTAAATAAAAATATAAAATAATAAGAAAGAGGGTTATTGTCAAAAAATTTCAAGCAATTTAAAAACCTTGAAACTGTAGCAAATCAAAATTAAGGTTTTGTATATTGTTTTAATTCTCCCAAAGAGATTTCAGCACTTTAAAATTGTGTTCAAACTATTTCTCAAACTCAGATTCAATGCAAGAAAATCTTCTTATCTGCATATGCTTAATTTTTATCAATTAATATGATAACTTGATTATATCTACAATTGAAGGCAGGATGCTACGCCGCGGGGTTTTGTCTTTATCGTGTTACTGCCCCATTTGCATTATAAGGTTATTTGTATTCGTGCGAACAACTCATTATGTTCGGCTCAGCTACAATAGATAACATTTTATTGCCGGAAACCCTTGTACTACAATTTTTTGCGTTGTTCTTTTAATGTTTTGACAGGTGTTCTCTAGGTGAAAAAATAAAATTTTTAACCATGTCACACGATAATTTATAATGTATAATATACTATTTATATAACGCTTTTTAGATTAGCTCAAAACATTTGACCAACCGTTAAATATTATCGTAGCCACTTGTCTCTATCCTTATTTATATTTATATTATGTTCTAATCTTCTGAACTTTTTTTTTAATTGAAAATATTTAATATATTTATTTTAAAATAGTTATTTTATCGTTAGCTTAATGATTATTTCTTAATGCTTCGTAGAATATCTATCTTCGTAGAGTATATATATATTGAATTGGGTTCGAAATAAATACTAAATAAATGGTTGAGTCCGTTAGTGATATTGGTGATATAGTTATATAAGGGGAAAAATTGAACAATTTACTAATTAAAATTTTACCATACTTGAAGAGGAAATTTAGACAAGGTTAAACCCCCCTTTTTATTTACTTGCAAAATTGCTTAACTCTTGTCGTTTGTACCGAAATTTGAAAATTATCGTTTTCAATATTATTAGCCTTTTTTTCTGTCCTTTCCGGTTGCGAAACGCGACCGCCTATTTATGGAGATTAGCGGTACTTCAAGGTTTTGAATATTAAATATCTCCTAAAATATTTGGACCGGTGACTTAGTGAAATATTACTGGTAAATATAATAGATGTGAAAGCATTCCGACTACTGAAATGGGCGTAAAAAAATATAGAGCCTAGTAACGAACGAATCCCTTGTCGGATAAACGTGGCGGGGCGTGCTATCGACCAAAGTTACCCTGACAACCAAAACTGGAAGTGAGTACAGATGCCGATTTTTTCTACACCTCGTTATTGATCCCTCGCTCTCACATCTGGGCTAGGAAAAACTCTTATGGCTGTAAATATTCGTAAGATGAGAAATACATCAAATATCCGATGGATAGTTGAAGACTAAGACGGGCGTATTGCTTTTAGTTGGGTTTGGTTGCGTAGTTGGGTGGATGTTTGTATACTCTCATTATTTATAAATTTTGTCTTTAAACACGACAAAGCTATGTATGACGAACTCTTAATTTGCTTAGGAAAATAACACAAAGTAATGAATGCAACTTTTATTACAAATCTGATGGCTGAATCCTTTGCTTTGACATTTCTTACTTTGACGTTTCTTGATCTCTGAATCCTAAAAAAATGGTTTAAAAGGAAGTCAGTGACAAAGTTCTTCAACTTTCCTTTTACTAGTTGCAGCTCAAATTAGGAAATCACTAACCATATCTAATGCACGCCTGAACACATGTTGCAATCAATCGTGTTTCTTCTACTGCTGCCTGTTTTCGCGGAATAGGACGCATAGAAGTGCATCATGGCCTTATCCGTTACGAATCGAAGGAGATAAGCCGCCAATGAGATAGTGAATGCTGCCTCCATCAGAAAGGCCCCTCGGAAAGAAACATGGTTAACAGCGCTGCCAGTTGTTAACCGTTCTGACATCCTGCAGCTGATCACCGTTCGCCTATGTGCACATGCTACTGCTTATGTTATATGATGTGAATATGCAATGGTCTCGAAAAGCTCAATACATTTACTTCTTTATTTAGAAAGCCAATCGCAATATATGTGCCCATAGAGATGGTATCCCTTTTCTTGTAAGGATTCCGCTGTAGCCTGCTTTCTTGTTGCTATTTACAGTTTGATTAGTACTTATTCCCTAACATACTTCCTTTTTATAAATTAAGAGTATAGTTTCATCCTTTTAAAATGTGCTAGTATAATTTTTTACTGAATTTCTAATAAATGCGCAGAGTTATTATATAAAAATTGTTTTCTCTGTTGTACTATGATAAAAAAAAAAAAAATTGTACTATGATAACGTTTTCTCTATCTACTTTATCACACATTAAATGGGGGTCACCTATGGTGTAGTGGTTAGCATAGCAACCAACAATATGGTGTGGTCGGGGGTTCGCGTCCTGAGGTGTCCCTATTTTTTACGGGAAGTAAAAAATCCTTGGCTATGCCTCCCTCCGATAGGACGTAAAATATAGATCCCGAGCCTGTACTATCTCAAGTACTCGTGAAAGACTCCTATCCTAATTATACCTGGATAGGCAAAATTTAGGACTCCCACTCATGTAGCATCGTCCGATTAGCCTTAGTAGCATAAAGTGACGTTAAACAAATAAATATCAACATTGTTGATGAGAGGGCTTCAAATAAACGTGGCGATGACAAAATTAATGTGTTTATTGAAACCATCTTGGCTCTTATTTTATAATTCACTTTTGAGGATCCTTTTAAGATTTCAATAAGTTCCTACATACGAAGTATTCAACAACATTAGGTATCGCGTGGTTTTTGCAGCTATGTTCTCACCATTCAACAAAGTTGTAAGACGTACCTGATTTGAAGTCGGATGAGGGAAACATCCAAAGGACAAGGAAAAAGACATTTCCATAGAGGATGCATTATACCGTCGGGAGGGGATAAGAACCAGAATTTATTGCTTTATTTCTAAACTTGGATGCGGTGTTTTAAAAAAAAAGCATCGCGAACAATGGACGTTTTATGACTGACGCCACGTGTCTGCAATAACTTAAATAGCACAATGAATGACTCAATGTACGAAATGTTCGATGGAAAAAAAAAACATTGAGGAAGCCTTGAAATATTTAATAATAAGTAACCGTTGCGTTTTATTTATTAAAGCAGTATAAATCTCCTTTTTGACTCCCATGAGCTTAGTATCATAAATGAGAGGTGACGCGTTGAGATTTTGGTCCTTAAATTGTTACTAGGGCTTAAAAAGAGGGATAAAAAGCAAAGTAGCCAGACCGCTGTAATTTTGAGAAGATACGCTATTGCTCTTTTGGAACTGTTGAATTTTAACATCTTTAAGCTCTAAAGTTCAACTATTTTTGAGAAAAATTGGAAGGGTAAAGGATTTGATGTTAGTATAGATACACATGTCATGAGGTTTTCGCTACCCACACACCAAAGTCCCGGGCTACCCATTGAACATTTTTCATCGGCTATGAACTAATTATCTTTTAAGTATTCATTCGCAATCGAGATTCAAAATCTATCCCACCATTTTAACCGCCGAGAGACTATAACTTTAATTATATTAAATTAAATCAATTAACCGGGTAAAGTTCACTCAATGAGCCATTGCGGAATATTTTGAATTATCCGTTTGATTTATTCACCTTTGTTCGAAATATACTTTGCAACACTTAATGTTGAACTTCATTAAGCCTTTCTTCATCTCTTTGTGTAATTTTCTAACGAGTCAAGTTAATTATTTATTAATTGCGGTAACTCTTCTATGCTGAGTCATGTATTGTTTGTTTCCTTATTCATTGACTTCACTTTATGCTACTAAGGCTAATCGGACTTTCCCTAAAGTATGAGTCCTAAATTTAGCCTATTCAGGTATAATTATGAAATATTTAACGAGTTTGTTTGCTTGTTTAACGTCACTTAATGCCACTAAGGCTAATCGGTCGATGCTACAGTGACTCCCATGAAATGATTTAATACTAAACCTTATCCTCTTGAATATATCCGCTTCTTAAGTTTTATATTTAATTGTAATAATGTCTAGCTTAGAATACTCAAATATATTGAATATATTTGTATATAAATACACTCTAATTAATCCTTTTATGCTACTAAGGCTAATCGGGCGATGCTACAGTGGGTACCCTAAATTTTGCCAATTAAGGTATAATAGGATAGGGATCTTTAACGAGTACCTGACATCGAAGAGGCTCGGTACCTCCATTTTACGTCCTATACGAGGGACGTCACAACCAAGGATTTTTTACTCCCTTTAAAAAATCCTAGGGATTTTTAGCCACCGCGGGACGCGAACCTGCAACGTTTAGTATTGTAGGTTGCCATGCTAACCACTATACCACAGGTGACCCCTAATATTTATCGAGTACTTGTCATTGTACAATCCTCAATTTTTCGTCCCTTACGAAGGACGGCATATACAAGGATTTTTTACTGTAGGCTAAGCTAACCACTACTCCACTGGTGGCACCTATGTATTCTTTAGATAAGTAAATAGTAGCAACGAAATTCAGCGGTTTAATAAAAATTTATATTAAGTGAACTGTTAATTTTTCGCATTTGTTTAATTTTCAGTTAACAGAATGACTAACAGTTATGATTGGAACAGTTTTAAGAAAGTTCCTTTAATAATTTCCTTTGGAAAAAGTATGAGAGAAATATTTTAATATTAACAGTTTTTCCAAAGTAAATCTGGAAAGTCAAAAGGTACGAATTTTCAAAAATAAATAATTTTTGAAGTTCATTTCTGCAAATATTGAAGTAGTTGTGTCAACTTAAATGCGACTTTATTAATTATGTATACTGCTTGATTAACCAATAATATTTATGATAGACTTTCTTAATTATATTATGTAATTTATGTAAATATAATTGTTTCCTTGATATTGCTTTGAGTGTGTTAGGAAGCAAAACCATACCTAGGCATCCATCATGCAATGTGAGAGTTCACGCAAAGACATACGAAGTATGTACTGTATTGTAATATAAGTACATATATACCTACTTTATTGAATTATATACATTTATGTAAAAAGCTTCTATAGTTTTTTTGTGTTTTAATTTGTTTATTTCTTATTACTCAGCCTGCTATCCGATATGATCGGTGCTAGTGATGCGTGGAGCCTTGGGCGAAGTTATTGCTCCCCTAGTGCCCACGTGCCTCGCCCAATCATCAGCTCCTACAATTTCGGGTTTTACGTTGCCCTGGCCCTAATTATAAAATCAATTTGTTCCGCTACATCTCATTAACAGAACGAGTGCCCGCTACTCCCATGCCAGGGAACACAATGAGGAGGCTAAAAAAGATTTCGAGAAGCGAGATCTGCTCCTGATATAAGAGGCGTGTGAAACAATATACATGACAGCGATGTGTAACTATTATTATCCACATGTATAAGGTACTGTATACAGACCAGAGTTGGGCAAATTGTAATCTGAATAATGATTCATGAATATGAATAATTGGTAATCATAAAATAAATTGAAAATGAATAACCATTATTCATAATCAGTACGGAGTATTTTTAGTGATTATTGAGTGTTTATGGTATTCATTTGAAATGAATAATGAATAAATGGTATTTAGTTATTCATTATTCATTTCAAATGAATACAATAAACACTCAATAATCATTAAAAATACTTCGTACTGATTATGAATAATGGTTATTCATTTTTCATTTGTTTTATGATTACCAATTATTCATATTCACAAATCATTATTCTGATTACAATTGGCCCAACTCTGATACAGCCCTATAATGTATACAGGCCTTACATGTAATGATAAACGTATTCTTATCAATATGACATCTTTTCGATAATGTAATTGGCAAATTTGACTTTAAAATTTAAAATAAAAATTATCTAATAATCAATAATCGTCTGATAATTTAATTTATATAAATACGAATATAAAAATAAAGCTCTTCCTTCCTTAACTTGTGGAAGTTACCTTATGACAATCTACATTAACGCATTAAATAATTTTCAATATTTTTATTTAAAAATCCTTTCAATCCCTTTATGTCAATTTAAGTCATCTGGATGATTCTCAAACTTTGGACAACATCTTGTCACTACCTCTAACTTGCTATGTTTAGTCAGTTGGGAATCAGTATTTTGGCTAACTCCACTGTTCTTTAAACTCACAACAAAGCTTTTTATTCGTTATCCACTCTTCTTCTGTGAGATTTCTTCAACAATTATCAGGATTTTATAAGACTATCCGTACTGCTTTAATGGCGGTTTGATGATCATTTACTTCCATCGCCTCGTAATAGCTGTCCTTTTATTGACTCCAATTATTCACCATTATGGGTCAAATCATTTGACCCCTCTTTGGGTTTTATCACATCGTTCGGTGCCCTATTTGACTGTTAATATCTACTGAGTCTTCCTTTATTTTTTCTGCGTCTAAATAGACTAACGAAAGAGAAAAATCCAAAAGACTAATTAAACTACTGGAAACGTCTAAAAAAAAAAACGTTTAAAATTAAATTTAAATGTATTTTATTTCTTATTTTGTATTAAAATTTTCCACTCGATAGCACTTCAGTTGTGAGAACATCAAAATAAAAATCAGAATATGATGAAAATAATTTTTTTTCATGGTTCCGGTAAAGTTAGGATTTTTTAGTAAGGTACTTATAATATTACCTATAATGTAACTATCTGACGAAATTATTCTTCGGGAGATGTTGATCCTTTGGACTGAAAAATTATAAGTTTGTTTTACCTATTGAAGTTTTTACTTTTTAAAGTCCAGCTAAAATGGTAAAAAGTTACTGATCTTTGATAATTTATTTTGGCGAAGCGACTAAATCGATTTTAATTCCAACTATGACATTTAACACGGAAATTAATGTTGTTTTATTAAAAAGAAAATACTATGTTCTATATTATGCATAGAGTTATAGCTGCAAAAGATTTGTTTTTACGCCTCAGAAACTTCTTCCTAAAGAAATTTTGCTGAAAACATGATTTCTCCATATTGGACATTTTGTAGGCTTTTCCATAAAGTGATCCTTGGGGCCCCTTCTTTGAGGTGTGTTGACAGGGGGTTGGCCCCATATCAGTTTCAACCGGTTTTCGGATTTTTATAATTATACCGATTATAATCTATTTCTATCTATCTATCTTGATATATAGATTATCTATCTATAGTTATACCATAATATAGGTTGTCGAATAACTGGCAGGATTTTAACATTTCTACTAGTGAGATGTTTCACCAGAGTTGTTTATATAATTATGCGTCTGGGGAAAATTGACAAAAATTCTCATACACTAAGTTTCACCCGCTTTAAGACGGTCTACGGTTCTGGTCACACCGTTTAGCTGATCCAAAATATAAAATCGCTATTTGATATTAAATATTTTAATCACTTATCAAATATTTTAATGGTCTTCCTTATTGAAATCATAATGCAATTCTTTATTATATATTTTCTCATAATTAACATAATTAATTTTAATGTTAAGCATAAATTTGTGCTCAAGTTTTTTTTCACTTGAGACGGCTAACTGAATTTGTTTTGGCTAGCTATTTCATAACCAAACTGGATTATGGAGGTTTAAATGATATCAGTGTCTTGTTAGGTTTTAAATGAAGCTTTTAAAGCATAATATTAATGTTGAATGTGGTAAGTGCTGAATTCAATTAGAATGGACGAACCAGTGGGTGTTCTATCTACTTATGCAAACAAAAAAAGAAATAAAACATTATTTCATATCTAAATCATTACTTACTTGATCTTTGAAAAAAGATAAATCTAATCTATGTTTAATCATCATCTTGAATTAAGCAACAAAACACCCTTCTTAGTAATCCTTATTATTATTTTTTTTTTTTTTAGAATAATTCTAATTTTTGCCCCAATGCCAGGGCATTTATCGCATGCTATTTTATTTCTTTAATTTTTTTTTTCAAGCAACACCTGCAATAATTGCATCTGCTGTAAAAGATATATACTATTTTATTGATAACACAATGAAACATCATCAATTAACATTAAAAAAAAATCCTGCAAGCTAAGTCCTATAGACCCTTTTTTATTTAAAAAAAAAATGTCTTACAATAAAACTTGCCGATTACTTTGCCTCGTATCTTTTTTTTTTTCTACGAGTCCTGGTATAGCTGACTTAAGCAGCTGCTCGCGAACTGTTGTTTCACCTGCTGTCTGGTTCATGGAAAACCAACTCCTTTCTCTCTGTCCTTGATGTACTTACCACATTATCAAATACACTATCTGAAGTATTCTAATACTTATTACTATATTTCAATAGATATAGTACATTTTTCTACTAATATCACTAAAGTGAATGAATTTTGTACTAATGATCATACTCATAATTGACACTTTGCAAGTTTCCGCTAGTAAGAGAGTTTGGCCACGGAGGATATTAACTGCTACCTCACGTTTCTAGACACAGATGCTGATTATAAAAATAACGGCGACTTTTGATAGTAGCTGTTATCGACCGTCGCTGGAACAGCCCCCTTCGTGCCTGGAACAGTTTTGGGCTATTGAAGAGGAGAAAGATGAAAATCCCACGCTGACGAGGATAGAAAGTAGATCACGTGATTGACTTGTCCTAGAGATTTCCCACGATTCCCGTTGCCAAGGAAAGGGAGAAAATTAATTAGCAGTTGCGAATTTACAAATAACTGTCATTATTCCCTTCCTGGGAAAATATTCATTTCAATTTGCAATTTTACATGGTTTGTACATTAGTTTTAAATAGTATGTGAGATCTATGTTTAATGGTTACTTTGTTGAGTATATTTAATAGTTAATCAGCGGATATTTTTTTATTTCTGACTTTTTGATGTGTCAAACAATACCATTCTCCTGTATATAATCTTTCAAGGATATTATAACAAATGTTTCTATTGCAGTAAACTCATTAATAATTAATCCTAGGTTTTTATAAAGTAAAATACGACTGATTTTATTTTTATTTTATTTTTTTTTTATTTACTGTATCTAAGCCAAGGAAGCTTACATCTAGAAAATATTCTTATAAACCTAATAATAAAAATATAGATAATAAAAAAATTAAATAAACGGCAAACAAAAATTACTAATTAAGGAAATTAATTCTACAAATGCTAGCCATTCCTTCTTAAAGGTGTGGGTGAGTTGGCACTGTTTTTCCCCTATTGTCTGAACGGATTGAGATAAACGAAGAATATCATAGATTTTTTTTAAAACATATAGATGCCATTTGAAAATTAAAAACGAAAATTTAGATTTAATTAAATCCCAATTTTACCAAAATCACCTTCTTAAAGTTATGTGAAAGATTTTGCCAGACTTAAGTAATCTTTGTTATCAATTTTGAGGATTTTCAACAATTATACAATTACTATTTAATTTAGGAATTAATTTTGTTCTATTAAAAAAAAAATCCTTATTCAAATAAAGAGAATACAGAAGTTGAATATTCGTGCATCTATATATAGAAATAGTTCTGGAAAATTTGGTAAACGACATTTTTTTGATTTATTCATTCATTTAATTATTCATTCATTATTATACATTACATTATTTACTCGTAATACCAATCAGTTATAATAGTTAAGATTGCCACTTAAATCGAATAATCAAATATTTGGAATTTTCAGTCGCAACGGACTCAGGCAGCACGACGCCAACCATCTTGACAAAAATAAAAGCGGAAGTGAGTGCTATTGTTGTAAGATTTTTAGCAATGCTTGCAACCTCGTTACCCAACTTTGCGGTCTGCTCTTGCAACCAATTATGGGTGTATTGTTCCATTGTTTTATATACCAAAGTTACTTCGACTTATCTTCAATCTCATTTCTTTACTCTATTTTTTTTTTTAAATAATAATTTTCTTCCATATTTACAAAATACACATGTTTATAATTGATTGGGGTACTCCCTTGTACAATTCATTTTCTTGTTGTCAATTTAATTTAAAACTGTTCTTTATTCTATATTCATTGGAAACTTATTTGTTTTTATTAAATTTTAATTCTTCGTAAGTATATAATAATACATGTTATAGATTTTAATATTTCAAATTGGAAGCTGGTACAAAAAGTAAAAATGAATTTGATTTTTAAAGAATTAATGAACTGTATTAGAACTTAGAAAATGAAACTTATCAGTGTAATGCATTTTTTGGATGAGCTAACCAAAAGTTCTCCTTTCCTGATGCGTATTCAAGATCATCGCTGAATTATGTGATTTAACCTTAAGGGTATGCTGTAATATTGGGGTATACTTCATTAACTTAGTTTTTGGAAAATAAAAAAACCGTTTTAGATTTATAAATTCGATTTATGTAAATTGTTTTCATTTATTTCATATAGCCCAGGTTGTATTATTACTAAATCATTTAGCGGCTCATATTCTTTTCCAGAGAGTTAAGGCGATAATTTATGTAAAAGGTTCCTCTTAATTTACCACCAAGGCAAGTGTTTACGATTTTGTTAAAACTACACTATTAATTGTCCATGTCTGAAAATGTGCAATTATTTAATAATTCTGACTCTCAAAATGTACTCAATAAAAATCTCTGAAATTGACGACATTTGAAAGCCAAGCTTCGAAGTGAACCATTTGGAGGCTGCTTCTGACCTCGTCGAATATCTGTTGATTTTTCCATATTTTTATTTCTGTCATCGTTTTTCGGTAGTTGACACTAGCACATTTTTACCTCTGCTCATCGCAAAATTCTTATAAAACATTTCTTGCCTTTGTTTTTGTGCCTCTCGGTTCTCTGTGGTGGTGGAGCTTTTCCCATTTTACACCAGTTAATTTGTTGGAGGTACTGCTATTTATAGCTAGTAGTTAAGGAATGAATGTTATTGCATTGTTAGTGTTCTGCATGCATTGTTAGTGGAATGCAGTTAATTGTTAGTGTTCCACATTAGATCGATTTTTTTTATGCACGGGTATAATGAAAGGGCATTGTATTCAAATGATGATAATAAAATAAATATTGAAAAAAATAAACTTTTGATAATAAAATTGTCTAAATAACACAGTTCTCTGGCAGTCACCATGTGCTCGTTCTCAACTTAGCCTCAACTTGAGCCTCGCCCTCAAGTAACACACTTAGGGAGTTTATATATCTGGTTACCAGCAGTGTATCCAGGTCAATCAACAATCCAGGTAATCAACAATACTTTTTTTCCCCTGGGTCACGTGTGGTATAGTGGTTAGCAAAGAAACCTACAATACTAAAGGTCGCGGGTTCGCGTCCTGAGGTAGCCCTTGGATTTGTTAAGGGAGTAAAAAATCCTTGCCTATGCCGTCCCTCGGATAGGACGTAAAATCGAGTCACGAGCCTGTACAATTTGAGGTACTCGTTAAAGATCCCTATCCTAATTATACCTTGATCGGCAAAATCTAGGACTCCCAGAGTAGCATCGCCCGATTAGCCTTAGTGGCATGAAGTAACGTTAAAACTAACGAACAAAACTTGTTTTTCCCAACACTGACTCCCCAGGTCAGGTTACAATTAGCATGGAAGGTTACACCTGTGGCAGATGTGACTGTAGGTGCTTCAACAATTTTATTTTATTTATTTTTTTAAAAAGAAACTCTCTCAAATGTAAATAAATAAAATAAATAATAAAGGCTCAACGAACCGAAGGTTCGATGCCGACACCACCACTCGCTCCCTGCACGCCTCGATCCATCGACCGTCTTCCAGACCCAACTTCGATAGATCCGCCCTAACACAATCCTCCCACCTCCGTCTCGGCCTGCCCCTCGGACGTTTCCCATCCGGCATCGCGCTTATTAATCTTTTCGGAATTCGTTCACAGCCAAGTTTCGCAATTTTACACGCCCATTTTATTCGTCTTGCTGCAATCACGTCAATTATATTTACTGGGTAAAGTTCACTTAGTTCGGCGTTGTGTAAGCGTCTAAATTCTCCGGTTAATTCATCCCTCTTCGGTCCAAATATTCTGCGTAATACTTTATTTTCAAAAACTCTAAGCCGTTGCTCATCCCTTAATGTCAACGGCAAAGTTTCGCATCCGTAAAGGACCGTTGGAAGAATAATAGTTTTGTAAATTCTAATTTTTAAGTTTCGGGACAGAAGGCGCGAGCCAAGCAACTTCGCGACTGAAAAGTTGCAAGCATTACCGGCTTTTAATCTAACCTTAATTTTCTCATCGATTTCGTTTTTTCTAGTTACCATCGCCCCTAAATATCTAAAACTCTCAACGTGTTCAAATGTATTCCCCCCTATATTGATATCAGCAAAATCCTCACCACTTCTACGACTAACCATTTCATTTTGTCTTATACTTATTCATTTCTAGTCCAAGTTCTTGTCCGGCTTTCATCAACGTTTTTGTGTTCATATCTATGGTTTCCACGTCCTCCCCAAGCAATACCAAATCATAGGCATATCCGAACACGGGTATATTCCCTCCCAAGTACAAACCCTTTCATATTCCATATATATTCCAGCGCTAAATTAAATAAAACAGGTGAGAGAGAATCTCTTTATTTCAAACCAGAGCGGACCTCGAACTTCTCAGAAAAATAATTACCGATTCTAACTTTATTGAACGTTTCAGTCATACACACTCTCAAATGTAAAACATCTTTTAATGACTTCACCCTTTTGGAACCAATACCATTCAGTATTTTTTTTTTTTTTTTTTTACTAACATCAATATCCAAATTTAATGAAATAATATTTTAGTATAATATCAAGTTAATTTGTTTTAATATAAGGCTTTCATAAATGCTTCTTAGCATTGATTTAATTTTCTTCTATCATCTACCGATACTTTTGTTGTAACCGGTTACATCAGATTGTTTTCAATGCTTTTTTAATGGCTTAATACAAAGCTCCCTAAATTCCATTGCGGTAATAAATTTTATAACTATCACCTCTGTGCAGTTGGAATGGCTATTAAATATCGGAAGATGTGATATTTTATGTCCTAGAACAAAACCTTATCTCGATATTAATGAAATATCACAATCGCTCCACTGATGATTTTTATGATGTCAAATAATATTTTTTTAAATGTTATATATTATAACACATATCTGTGGTTAAATAATTTTATTTACTCAAAATTTTATACGTTACACTGTAAAAGCAGTAACTCAAAACTAACCTTATGCTTCGATGTCCAAAGCAACACTAAGCCTCTATTCCATTGCTTATATTTAGTCCCTTATGGAACAATCCATGAAGGTCTAGATCATTCCAATATGTAATTAGGCAGGGGAGAGCGGGGTTGGTTGGCAACAGTTTTCACTATTTTGACTGTTGAGTCGTTCCTGTTAATATGATCCCAATTTGGCTGATACCACTGTTAACTCCGAGTATTAGAGTAATTAAAGTATTTTTTTTTCACCACATAATATTTAATATTAAGATCATAGAAAACTGAAGAATCCAGAGTATGCCAATTAACCCCATGTGTGGGGCAGGTTGGCCTAAAAGGTGGGGTTGTTTAGCCATTTTATTCAAGTACTGCTTGACATATTATTGTTATTAAAAGCTGCACTATAATTTTCATTTTAATTGATTCATTTTAAATTTCTTTCTTATCTCTACTGAATCATTCGTTTGAGATACTCATGTCCATGTCCAAAAAAATCTAGTTTTGTTTTATTTTATTTTTAAACTCCTTGCGTACCGAGTCATCTAATTCAAGAGATACCCGAGAAGCCTAGCTATTCTATCGCCTTTTATAGACCATTAAAATTCATGGTCGGGAGAAACTTGACGAATCCAGGACATTGCAAAGTATCTCTCTTTAACGAAAGCACTAATTACGTTTTGGATTTAAAAATTTACTTGTCTGTCACTGTCAATGAGACTAAAGAAGATTTGAATGAAGAACCATGAATTTGTATCTTGCCCATTTCAATCTTATATATTTATACTTTCAGTTATTTTTCATTTATTAGACAATATATGCAAGCTTTTATGTGTTTTGTATAGTAATTCCAAAAATATATGGTTATTAACAATCGTTGCCTTAATCAGGAGAAACCCTACATGTCCAAAAAAGCATCTATTTTTCAGATCTATAGAATGAATATAGCTTTATAAAATAATGAAAAATGTATTCTACATATGAATATGTGTCGGAGAAAATAATTGAAGTTCAGGAAATTTCTTAATGAGAACGTAGAACCGTTTTTTTTTTTTCATTAATTTTAATTTGTGGACACTTCGGGTATTTGAAACGACCGATCCAATTATATTTTATTTTTTGATATTTTTTAATGATTCTTTTTCAGCCCAGGTGAAAGCTTATAATCTAGAACGAAATATAGGCTCCTCTAAAGAGACCAGTATAATTTCCCGGAAGATACTATTTTAGAGAGTATTCTCCGTTTTCGAGCCCTGCTGTGGCTAATTACATTAATTTGGTAAGTCGAGCCTCTTAATTGCTGGTAACCCTTAGCCCTAACCTGGAGTCACGGCCTAATCTTTCAGCTCATTGCGCAATCCTGGAATCAGGAACATCACTTCCTTATAATTTATTTAACGAAAAATCCATCAAGATTTAGATTTTCTAGTTCATACGATGTTCATTTAGGTGATATCGTTTAAACTAAATGCAATTATTTAATTATTTTGATAGTAATAACATTATACATACTTAATTGTGGCTATACAAGTGTTATTTACAGCTTACAAGTAGTATTAGCTTTTTTACACGACTTCCTGCTAAGCTATAGCCGTCAACACTTTCCTCCCAGAAGGATGGACGCCTGTCGAAAAGTAATAGCTTAGCCAAACACTAATCTACATACATATTGCTTGCTCCCTTTGCCTTTCGACCTTCCTGTCTAATCAACTTCTTACTTATCTTTGTGATCCCAGAAGAAATTAGTAAGTGAGGGAGGAAAATACCAGCGTGAACTGCTACTTCGAAGAAAGAATCAATCAATATATATTATAAAGCAAAGTGTACAATGTGCGTGCCGAAAAGGCTCAAAAACGACTCCACGTGGGATTAAGGAAGATATGTCTTCGTTTAGCCATATGACCACTTACGGAGAAGAAGGTTTTCGTTTTTCTCTTAAGAGTGTAAAATTGAAGAGATAAGGACTGGAGTTTTAAGCCTCTCGCACCATTTAATTAGCCTTTCTGAGATTGCATACGAGTTTATGAATGAAAAATTCAGTTCGAGCTCCAGGCTACCAGGAAGCGCTAGGGTGCGTTTCACTCAATGAGTATTGTCCATTCATTCGTATGTAATCGTTCTATATTTTTTCAGCTGTTTTTTTAAATTACTAAAAATTAAGAGAAAATAATTAGTTTGCGTTTCAAAATAAAATAAGTACTTTACATCTCAGCTATCAATTAGAAAACCAACTGGATTCCTTAAGAAATTAGTTTTCTCATAAGAAGATTTCTTAGCGAATAAAATTAGACATAAAAAAAGATATGAATTGACTAAATATAAATCGAAAATAAAAAGTTTAAAGTGTTCTTATTGTATTTATGAAAAAGAAGTTGGTTTGGTTACTACATATGATGAGCATTCCAGTTGACAAAACGACTAACTACAATTACAGCATTCAAGATTTTATTATTCCTCATTGTTCAAGATAAAAAGAAATATGATGAAAAAATTGTGCCTTCAAGAAATTTTGGTTTGCACTTTGTAATAGTAGTAAGATTCGAGATATGCAGAAACCGTTCAAATTACGGGGGTACATCTTAAGAGAGGTTGAAATGGAAGAAAGGTCTTATATAAAACATTATTTATTCAAACTAGGTGTTTTTGACTTAGAGGCGTTGGAACACGGTTACCACCAAAATCGTAAAAATTACAGATTTTTGATTTACCGAAACCGGCTGAACCACTAAACCGATTTAAACTTCAAATATATCATTATATTTGCAATTGTTTAGCCTCTTATAGAATGAAGAAAGCAATTCTTTTTGATCTGTATTTGCCGAATGATATGCGAGAAACTGAAAAAAAATCGCAAAACATTTCACGGATTTTAGACCACAAGGCGCTAAATACGTTCACGTTTTAATTACTTTGTCTCCACAGGAGTGGACTAATTTTAAAATTAATGAAATCGTTTTAAGCAGAATTCAATATTGTACAACTATTTTAGGTAACATTTTTTATTTGGAGTAACCCTCTTTTAATTGCAGGCTTGGGAACATGAGCGTAATTAATTTATCCGCTAAAGTGGCTAAATTGACAATCGACTTTAACCGACTAAAAGACTTAACCGATTTTAACTGCGAGGACCTCATTCGACGCAAAATTTAATGCCCTCTCATTTTAGAAAGAACACAATTTCTTCTGCGATAAATCGTTTTCGAGTTATTAGCGAAAAATTGAAAAAAGTTCGAAAATGTAGATTTTGTTCTCCTATAAAATTTGATGGCAACCGATCTGAAGTGGCAGACGTTCACTTTTGTTGTCTATGAAATGAGTACTTTCAGCCTATATGATCAAAATGTTTCTTCAAATCAGGAACCTTTTTGACCCTCAGCTCCCGGACTATCTGGAGGATTAATATACCAAGGAAGGTTTAAGGGGTGGTAGAAAGTCGGCAGAGGAATGTAAAAGGATATTTCAGTATTGATGTATACTGACTACGAATATACCCATTCGTTCTGTGAGAAAGGTCATTTACCTAAAATCTTTCCATTGTTTCTCAAGTACTTAAGAGGCTGTGTTAAGGCTTCAAGCGAGAATCAAAGGGAAAAATTTGGATTTTTTACTGAGCTTGCCCCCTGTGCGTCGTGCATCTAAGGGATTGGTATCCTTATCTTCTGATCTATTTTTATCCTCCCCCCTCCCGATTTCGGGACAGCAGTCCAAAAGGTTCTTGTGTTCAAAAACGTAATGTTATCCGTTTACAGTTCGTCGACCGGGTAGGAAGTCGGCCCTTGACCCACCTATCGCGTAAACAAGCGCAACGGCATTCCAAATAAATCTGTTCCATTAAGAAAAGCGATGTAAACAACGCCTACTGGCTCCGATTATTTACATACGTGCGTCGCCTTGGCACCAATACAATTTTTTTTTATTCTATTTACTTAACACCTAACGCTGATAAACATGCCTCGCATATTTTTTCGTCCTAATATATGAGTACCTCCATGGGCGGATCCAGCCGATCGTAAAGGGGGGGGCTGCAGCCCCACATCCCTTCATTTGGATTTGCTAATCAGCTTTTTTACCTTCATGTTCCTTTCCCACAACTAAAATTCTACTTGTTCTGCACATTATTTGTTCTTTAACTTGCTTCCTTACATTAAGGAAAGTCAAATTCTATCTTTAAATGACAAAAAAATTTCCAAAGGGAGGGGCTGCAGCCCCCACAGCCCCCCCCCCCCTTGATCCGCCAATGAGTACCTCACAAATTACGTAGTCAATATTTGTTCTTAGGGTAAATTATAGGCAAGAAAATTCATTTTTAAAACGATATTAAAATGATAACCCGGCATTTACTAATCCGAATTAAATACAAAATTTTTATAGACGCTGGATCCTCTCCCCTCTCAGTCATTCACGGCACGGTATAAATATATAAATATAGTGGAAAACAATTATACAAACAAAAACATCCGTTTTAGAGGTTTTCGACCTCGAGTTATTCTTAGAAAACACTGGATACGTTTCCACTAATACCATGCTTCTCCATATTTACAATATACCCTGTCTTTTACAATGCAACTATTTTTAGATAGAGAGGACCCAGGTCGCCTCTATCAACCAAGGTTCTCCTCCCTTTGAAAGAATATAAAGTCTGCTAATTTTCATCGATCAACTTGGAAAATTGGAACGGTTATTATGTACAAACAATATTCCATAATTTCTTTACCAGAAATATATCAATGAACCTACATAAATAAAACTGATTTTTATACAATGTAGTGTAAAACTTATATGGGTTTAAATAATTTTTATCAACGATAATGAAAAATAATAATTCGCAATGTCGGACAAAAAATAACAAATCAAATAATCAACAAGGTTAGAAAAAGTATCAACTTGTAACGACACTGTCACACAAACGTAACCATATGATTCGATCTTCAGAGCCTGACTAACACTCCATTCCATCACTCCTTATATGTAATCTGAATTAGAACATTCCAGAAGATTCCCGACAAGCGTAGAAAGTTCACAAACATGTTTTAGAACTGTTACGAAATGTACTAAAACAGTTGGTAATTTTTCCGTCATAAGTCTAGAACTTTTAAATCATATGTTTAGTGTTTATTTATTTATTTATTGACAATTGCTTCTACCCATAGTGAGTCATTAGCATAACAAGCATAAACGAATAGTAGCATTAAGATAGTAGTTTTTGAGTTTCCAAATTGGGTATTGAATGAAATTTTAAACAGTTAATGACAAGTTGATACAATTAGATATATAACTTTCGAGAAGTATTACATAGGTCATTGACAATTCTCTAAATAAGATGAAAGAACTTAGATTTTTTCAAGAACTTGATTAAACTTTCAGCAGCGTTCTCCGAGTCACCGTGCTGTTAATGTTGTACTCTCGTCTTGCTTCCTCCAGTGCCTCGCAGTCCAGTAGAATGTGCTCAACAGTGAGAGGTACCTTGGAGGTCTTGCATGTCGGGTGGTACAATCGCTTGAGGAGGTACGTATGCGTTATGGACGTATGTAACGCATTCTTACCCGTACAACTTCTTCACGCTGGTTTCTTCTCTCGGTAGTTTTTCAAAACTCGGGACTATCTTTGATTTTTCTCAATTTCCCACTACTATTTTTCCATTCAGCGGTCCACATATCGAATATTATTTTCTTGACGTGTTTTGTGTTTTATGTTACAGTAGTTTTATCGTTTTTAAGAAGCCATTCACTGCAGCATCGTCCGATTAGCCTTAGTAGCATAAAGGGACGTTAAACACACAAACAAAGAAGACATTCAAATTAGTTAAACATAGAGAGAACCTAAAAAAACCACCATTAATCTTTTCAGTTGTTATGAAACTGATTTATTTTGCATCCGATTTCCTCTCCGATGACCTTAACATTGCAACATAACAGTAGTTTTTGAAATATTTCTAAACATTTATTTTTTTTAAAGTAATTCAACTAAATATAAATCTCTAAGCTAACAATAAGCCAGAAAATTATTTCTTTTACATGACGTTAAAATGTATAACTGAATATTTGAACAACTAGGCAGTTGTTTAGTCATCGCATTATGTTTAGGATCTTGTGCATTCCTTGGCAGATGGTCAGACCTCTTTTCAAGACTCCCAACTCTAATAAATGGATGTTTCTATGTTAACTAAACTAAAGGTCTTTTCAAGGCCCTGTGTTCCCTTCTTTGAAATGTTTACTTACTTGGATCCCTCTATTTACTGAACTCTGCAAATAAAATAAAATTCACTTCACGTACTGTTTGTACATGTGTGCAATCACAGCCTGTTTTCTCCCTTACTTTTAAAGGATATTTCTGTGGCTTAAGAAAAGCAGTAGTGTTCTACGAGTATAGCATAGAATACCCCCCTCCACGGGTGATATACGTGACGTACATCTTTTAAAAAATATTATTATTAGGAGAAGTATCCGACTTATTTTAAAATTATATATTCGTCATCATAAAATCATATCATTTATAAAAAATTATAATTCACGTGATACAAACAATAAAAGCTAAAATAATTTACAGCGCTACGAAAAGTAACTACTAATGGCTATATAGTGACCCAAAAGTAACCACATGCTTCTTGTATTTAGTCCGAAATCTAACATTGGAGAAGCGCGAAGAGCGTTCTCGTCAGGTTCAGAACATGTGCTAATACAGTTATTTAACTGTTCTCGTCAAGTTCAGAACATGTACTAATACAGTTATTTAACTGTTCCAACAAAAAGTCTAGAACTCCATTCAATGTAACAGACAAAATCATGTGATTTTTTTTCACGTTAAAATTTCATTGAACTAACCATATACAACATAGGAAACTAGTATTTCTTGTTATAAATTTAAATGGAGTGTTAAGATAATTCTTGTACCGGACTTGTTTTTCCTTTAAGATTTGTTTATAAATTGCCTATTAAATACTAATAGAACTAACATTGGAAAAAAGAAACAAAAAAAGACTTTTACGTTACGATTGCTAATTAATGAGTTGGGGAAAAAACGAAACACTATTATATTATATATTACACCTACTATATGTTGGTTTTTTTTTTTTTTTTTTACATACTTAAGATATGTACTTATTATTTCGTTTTATATATTTGTTCACCTCGGTTCAAAATAGTCCACAACACTGAACCACCAACAAAAGAGCTAGATAAAGTCACACGATTTTCCTTAAGAGATATTGAGGTAGGTCGTACATGGAGAAATCTCGTTCATTCTAAAAACATCGAGCCTTGTTCGGGATACAAAAGCTAGCTCTACTTTTACAGTTTGGTCCCTACTTGTAGTTACTCAAAGCATTACCTACATACACGCTTAAATTATAGGTTGCATATATCAAGAAAAACCAGTAGAGTAGGGCGTCGATTATAAGGACTAATAGATACTGCAATCCGGTTAACCGACTTAATAATACACGAAGTAAAATTATAAGTTTGTTGGAAAAAATAACTACACATTATAAAAGCAATATATTTTTATTTATAAAATTAAAATTTTCATCGTTTAAATAAAAACTTTTTTTCTTTGAGTTGATTATTTTATTTCAATTGTTATTTTATATTTTTATTTATTTATATTTTTTTGTAATATTGTTAAATCAGCAATATAACCATTGTCTCGAAATGAGACAGAAGGTAATAATATCAATGCCGAGTGTTATTTTAAAAAAATGAAATAAAAACATTAAGCGCTTAGACTGCCAGTTAAAAATTATGGATTCAAATCTTGGATAAAAGTCTTTTAGATTTAAGGTAGGATCTCTAGAAGATTTTTAGTCTCATTAAGAATTTGTGTGAAAACATATAATAAATACAGTAGGCCCACTTGGGACGGTATCTCATGTTGGTATTCCAAGCAAACTTGCAACTTTATCTTAAGTTCCGATGACAATATTTTCTTGGTTATCAACTACCAACTATCAACGTAACAACCTTCCTATGTTATAGGTAACTCTTCATCTTGCGTTCTTCACATGTAACTGTTTCTTTTGAAAAATCCGTTATCATTTGTAACTAACGGGCTACTTTATTAGCACCACTATGGGGATACCTAGAGTACAATTGGTCCTACAATAAACACATATTTTCAATGATTTTCAAAAATATAATTTTTTCCTTTTTATTCTTGTTAAAAAATACCGCAATTAGTGGTAACAAACCTACTTCTGTCAATCTGTGCTACCGGACCAGCAAATTGCCAGACCACCTGGGAACAAAACTGATTCGCGGACCGTGAAGATTCTCATCACGTTCCTACTGCACATCGTCCGCTGTATCTTGTGATTGCTAACGACGATTGCGGCCTCCAGGGTCCCCGAGGGTGTTTTATATTCAAATATTGTTTTGCTTTAGATATGGGGTATTTAAAAAACAAATCTATTGTTTACATGCGGAAGAGACTGGTAATTTTGTTGATGTGCCAAAGAGATCGAAATGCAAAAAAGCAGGTTTCGTAACCATAAAACAGTATTAAAATAAATACTTTTTATCTGGTTTAGTTTATTGTTTGAGTTGTTGATCTTTTAAATATTTTTTCTTTAATATTTACACTTATATTTTAATATTAGAAACAAAATCAAGGGATTCAACAATAATTTAACATTTTTTTTATACATCTTTGCCGAACCTCTTTATAAGCTGCAAAGAATTTCTTCCGTTTTTATTTCTATTGAACGAATGAACAATGATAAATAGATTTAAAGAAAAGCAACATTCCTTTTTTTTTTCTTACTTTTCATGATAGCAACTTGTTACGTCGCGATTATTTCTTGTATTTTACATTAATTGTCAGTATTACCGGATGAGTTATAAAAGACATTGTTATAGATAAAGAAATACAACTGTTCGTTTTCTTTTATTCAACATTTTTTTTAAATTTTCGATATCCAGCGAGCAAAAAAGATAACTTATAATGACTAATAAGAGGCGTAACGAAACAGTTTCAATTTGTTCCTGTTACACTGTCCCACATACGTTCCTCTACCCAGAGTTCAATAGCGGAACTGATTTGTTTATCATTTCTATTCATATCTTCTTTCTATCATTTCTTTTTTTAACATTTCTCCCTTAATTATAATTTATTGAATTTCTTTTGACATATATCTTCTTATCCTTTATTGTATTTGAACATATTAGGCTGCGTAATGCTGCCAAGTTAAGTTTTACGTCACCATAAACTGATATTTTCTTTAAATTCGTTTTAAAAGAACATATATGTATGATAATAAACTCCGCAATTTCGCGCTGTTGACAATGTCCCATGTTAATGTTTCTTTAAAACTTGATTAATTGACATTTTCTGAATTGAAAGTTGTCTGTTGAAAAGGTATAGATAATTGTTCGTTCTTATCTTTAATACATTCTTAAATTTAATCTCTATCATGACTGTACACTTTCCGCTTACTTACAGACTTGTTACATTTAAAATTAAATATATTGGAAATATTGTCAGACCTATTTTTCTTATTTAATCAAATTTAGCAAGATCTTCGTATATTTGGACTATGTGCATAGGCAGCAATTAGTCCAAACATTTTTGCTCTTATATTTACGTCTAAAAGGTTGGCATTTGATTTCGTATTTCATGCTCTTCCCCATTCGTTGTTATTTTAGTTTTATTATTACTTACTGCATACCTATAAAATTTTACCCGTCAAATTGACGAATTTTTGTAAAAATAGATATAAAATAAATTGTAAAAAATAATATATAGGTGTTCCATAGGAAATAAAGACTAATGTATTTATGTAATATTTGCATGTTCAGAATTTTTGAACATTAAATCGAAAACGCGCAACCGTGGTGGATTCCGCAACTATATATATTAAGTTATTATATTTTATACTGGATGTCCCGGACATAGTGTAAAAAAAAAGGGTAATACTGCATGTTAAACGGGGTAGAATGGCGCAGAAACGAATTTCCTATCTCAATCAGTTAAGGAGATAGAATTTTTTTTGTTTTTATTTTTAAAATCTTACTTTCTTTCTGAAAAATTACAGTTTTCTCTACTTTGGTTTAGCGTAGAAACAAAAACGATGATATTTTCATATCAGCATTAGATTTTCTAAAAGATGAGATGGGTTTAGTTATTTCAAATCCACTTTCAGTGGGACTTTTAAACGCGCTAAACATAAAACATTTATTAAAACTTAAATTTTTAATAGTTTTTGAAAATTCTTCACTCCCCATTGAAGCGCTCTAGGAGCTGTCAAATTTCCTAAAAACTGCGGACGTTTAGCGTGTTAAAACTCCCACTGACAGTGGATTTAAAATAACTAAACCCATCTCATCTTTTAGAAAATCTAATGCTGATCCAGACAATATCATCGTTTTTGTTTCTACACTAAAAAAAGTAGAGAAAACGGTAATTTTTCGGAAAAAAAGTAAGATTTTAAAAATAAAAACGAAAAACATTCTATCTCCTCAACAGATAGATATAGGAAATTCGTTTCTCCGCCATTCTACCCCGTTTACATGCAGTATTACCCAATTTATTTTTTTTTTTTTACACTATGTCTGGGACCAAGTATAGGCAATTTTCCAATATCGACAGTCGGTAACTTTCTTTTCCAACTATATAATAATATAGTGTTCCTCCAATGGCCATCGCAGTTGTTGATATTGAGGATAGTAGGCATTACCTTACCGCTACCTCAACCGTACTATACACTTAACCTCAAGTTTCCTAGCTAATCATCTATCATCCCTGACAGCGGATCTGATGAAACATCTAGACGTGACCGACTTATCTCTTCTGCCATTGGGATAGGTCCGGTCCACATTGAGCAAGAGTCCAGTTATAGGATCATTGATACATTATGCAAAGTATGAAAGATCTAATGAGTATTACGCACTAAATAGGAGCAACATTAAAAAAGATATAATATTCAAACAGAAAGAAAAGAGCAAAATTTAGTCAAAGTAACTAAAACACTGGGTGTCCCAGACATAGTGTAAAAAAAATGGGTAACACTGCATGTTAAACGGGGTGGAATGGCGCAAAAACGAGTTTCCTTTCTCAATCTGTCGAGGAGATAAAAAATTTTTGTTTTTAATTTTAAAATCTTACTTTTTTTCTGAAAAATGACTTTTTCTGAAAGTTTCCTCTACTTTGGTTTAGCATAGAAACAAAGAAAAGATGATATTTTCTTAAAATGTAAATTAAAAAAATACTTTCTTTAAAATAAATCAAAATTTTTACTTCTCTTCTACTAAAATCTGAAAAATTCTACATCACAAGCCTCCATCCAAAGTAATGGAGGACTTTTCGAACACGCGCTGCAATAATCCATTTTAATATGGTTCTACAAAAATAATATTATTTTTTATCTTCAACATATTTTATGAAGAATTTTTCAAATTTAAGTAGAAGATAAGATAAAAGTTTAGTCTATTTTAAAGAAAGTATTTTTTAAATTTAAACTAAGAAGTTTTTTTTTTTAATTTT
Organism: Aelia acuminata; assembly: GCA_911387785.2. NCBI lineage: Eukaryota > Metazoa > Arthropoda > Insecta > Hemiptera > Pentatomidae > Aelia > Aelia acuminata. The sequence continues at coordinate 36,349,508 of OU426979.1, read as the reverse complement.
AGATTATTATTACCCTTTTTATATTATTTAGGATTCATACATTGTTCTTTCTAGTCTTAAAAAAGTAAAACTAACTCTAACTCTAGGAAGTTCGGCATCCATTACTTTGGATGCAGGCTCTAGCGCGCTTCCTCATTGCCCCAGCAGTGACATTCTCTAGCGTGTTTTTCATCAGAAAAACTTCTTTTAGACTCAAACGGTGAAGTGAAATTGTATCAGGGGTTACACCACTAAAAAGCAAACTAAATTCAGCATTTTGTAGGAAATTCGCTCCAGTGGGGAGGGAGGAATTTTCAAAAAGTATTAATAATTTAAGTTTTAATAAATGTTTTATATTTAGCGCGTTTAAAAGTCCCACTAGACCCATCTCATCTTTTAGAAAATTTAATGCTGCTTAAAAAAATATCATCTTTTTTGTTTCTACGCTAATTATTAATTATTATTAAATTTTTGTATATACGCAAAGTAGAGAAAACAACAAAAAAATCTCCTCAACAGATTGAGATAGGAAACTCGTTTCTGCGCCATTCTACCCCGTTTAACATCGAGTATAACCCATTTTTTTTTTTTTTTTTTACACTACCCAGTATATTTTCATCCTTAAGACGACTAGGTTAAGCTTTAGATTTTGCAACGGTAAAAATAACGGATTGACCGATCAGAGCTGAGAAGGGGTCATGATATTTTGCAATATAATACACCTGTACTGAGAGATAAATATGCTAATATCTGAACCCCGCCGGTTGTTGCGGCTGGTGAATATACATTGAGATAAGATGAACGCTTATGTCGCCTGTCAACTTACCATGACTCACTTACATGTATACGATCAAGCTCACTCACTATATATGATCAAAACACGTCCGGGAATCGACATCAAAGAGTTCTAAAAAAAAATCTGTGCCAATGACCCCATGAGTTAGAGGCTAAAATATCAATAAAATTATTAAAAATATATAAAATGTCCATAAAGATAATTAAACGCGAAGAAATGCTTCTATTATCAGAAATTTCACTGGCTTGAACCACATAATTTCATAGCATAGCAAATATCGATAAAAAAATAGGTTGGGGTTTTTGCCTAACATATATTATACCTATGTGTAGCTTGCGAAAGTATGGCTTATTGTGATTGATGTAAAAATTGAAATCGCAAAACATATTTAAATACTACGTTACCCTGGTTTTTCGTCTGATATTTTTCTTACATGAAACTTCCGAAAGTTGTAGCAATAATTTTAAATCATATTGGTTTTTACAGTTTGTCCAATAATTTTGATCCAACGAATTAACAACTTGATCCCCTGAAACTTTGACAGTTTTTATTATTTATAACTTAAATTTTGTAAAACCTATATTATTAGACATGAATATATTTTTTGACTAATTATGTAGCCAGTATTAATAAACATATAGGCCTCTTTTGAGTTTCCAAAACTATATATCTTTATCTCTTTTTTTTTTAATTTAACCTATTTAAGATATTTTCAATAAAAACATTTTTGAAAAAAATTTTAAATCGAAAAAAGGGAATGGACTATGCCTATTGAATAATTTGGCAGGAAACTTTATGTACAATTGCTGGCATTTTTTTCGTCTTTAGTTATTCGAAAAATCCAAAAAAAAAAAAAATTTAACATCCTTATGGTTACCTGTAACATTCATATCACCTGAGGATGTATTATCCCTGTGAACTTTCTCTCCCCATAGACGCTAAAGGTAAAACCGCTGGTAAACTTACAATGCGGTTGTTATCTCGGAAGCTTTTGAATCATTTACGCAGGAGCTGCAAGTAGTAGGTTCTGCACCTCCCTCGAACTAGTTTATCATTAATGTAATTTCATTTAAATTAATAAGCAATTAAAAAACATAAAAAATCTTCCAGAACATTTTATATTCTGTAAAACATCTTACCCTTACATTCAATTTCGTTTCCTAAACATTTTTTTTTTTAAAGGTACCGGGCAAAAATTTTTATTTTCACTTACCTATATATGAAATAGATTGTAAGGGAAAGTATTGCGATCATGAAAAATTTCGACTTCCGGTTTTCAACGGAAATGCACGTTTTGGGGTCCCCTAAGTCCAAATAACTAAGACCCGCGAAATGGTCTGTGTGTGTGAACAGACTAGCTCAAAAACTGTAACTGTGCGAATCTGAAATTAGGTATTTGGTGTATGTATACACCCGCGATGTGACAGCAAAAATTTCATCAAAATTAGTCAAATGGAGCGGGTACTTAATTTAATAACTTATCAGGTTGCCCACGATATGACAGCAAAAATTTCATCAAAATTGATCAAACAGAGGGGGCACTTTATTTAATAAATTGTTTCCAATTTTTAGGTTTTTTTTTCGATTTTCTCAAAAACGGCTTTAATGATTTTGATCAAGTTCGTCATGCTTAGTGAAAATCAAGTCTTCTTTAATATCAGGTAAGCTTTATCTTTATTAAAAGGCTCTGAGGGAGCTTAAATGGTTTTCCTATGAAGTACCTTTGTTTTTGTTTATAGGGAGAAATTAACTGTCTCTCGTTACGCCTAAAAATAAAAAAAAAGTGTACTTTAAAGAGCAAATACAACCAAAAATAAGTAAATGAATATAGAAAAATGTGTGGCTTTGAGAAATGGCATTTAACAAAACACTTCAATTTCTAATCAAAGTTAGTTGGTAAGTGAAAGTTGTGTTGCGCGCATCGCACCAGATTTGTTTATATCGAAAACATTACACATATACGGTCCTACGTTAATTTGATTTTTAAAAAATCTTGTAAGGAAGTTGTGTGATATTAAGATTTTTTTCAATAAACCGTTAATTGGTCATGTTAATATTTAGTATTAAAATATATATTTATGAAATTCAACTATTTTCTTGTTTTGATAATTTAATAATAATTTAAAATATTTTAATTATGGCCTTGGCCGTGATTCGAACCCGGATATATTACGTGCCGGTTCCGGTCAAGGTCAATCTTTCCTCTTCGTAATTAAAATATTAAAATTTTTACAAATAATTATAAAGGAATCCATACAAGAAAATAATCGAATTTAATTTGTGGATTCTTTTAATAATGACACTGTTCAAGACTCCTTATTTATTGCACCAACTGTTCACTCCCCCGTATAATTTGAAAAATTTACGAGATCGTTGGGAAAGGCAATCAGAGAAAGGATTGTTGGAGTGCAGCACGCGGTACTAGCGATACGGAAATCCGTGATCGAAATCTGATTAGGTCATTTCTCTTCATGTTAAGTTCTATATTAATATAATTAAATTTAAACCGTAAATAATATGTTATCTTTACGATAATCTATGATATATAAAATCATTTTTTCTACATTCTGTTGATTTGTAAAATTGAAGATGATAATATAATACCATTAAATTTTTATAAGTAAATTCACTTAGCTAAAGTTTTTTGTTTGTTTTTAACTAGTTGACTGATTGACAGTCTAAAGTAATGGTTGGGATTTTCCGCTTGGAGTTTAGCCAGGGCTGCTCCGCTTTAACTTTGTTTTGTTTTTTCTTTTTTTGTTTGTTTATTATTTCAATTATTCGGGGCCGTCATTTCACAATTGGGTTATTTTCCCGATATCCTTTTAGAAATAGAAAAGACTCTACATTGTAAAAAGTAGTTGTTCCCCACTCCATAGCATTGCTAATTACAAAGCATACTTATATGCATTACAGACATAAGATAGATATATATATATTTTTTGTTACATTTAAATCATTAAATCAATTTACGAATTATTAAATTTTCTTTTACAGCCAAATAATAAGGTCAATAATAATATCAAAAGATAACAATTTATCAATATAAAAATTACGCTCACAAAGTTAGGTATAGATAAAATATGGAAATGAAAAGCTATGAAATAAATACGGAATTTTTGTCTACTGTTTATGATTTTACTCATTTAGAGAAGTAGAAAATTGATAATAAAAGTTTGTATTTAAATGAAGAATGTATTTTTGCTTGTATCTGTATCGAATCTTCGTTATTTTCGGATCTCAGGGTCTTTTTTAAATAACCAAGATTTAGTAGGATAGGTAGATTTATCTACTTAAAATAACTTAGGATTTCTTTTCACTGGATTCCAAAGAGCCATTTTGTCCTAGATCCCTCTGTGTGTAGATTGACCCTCGGTGATTCAATGTTAATTTTCAGCCATATGGAGATGTTTTTTAATATTAAGTTTAATAAGAATCCTCTAAATATGGAATGTATCGATATGGGCGTAGATATGGGCATCTTCAAGAAATGCGAAGATGGAATGTTTTTCTATTTCATTTGAAATTCTTTAAACATCTTTTAATATCCTTATTTAACATTCCTAAATGGCCCATAAGTACTTATATAGTGTCTGGGTATCCAGTATATGTAACATATCCAGTTATGTTTAAGTTGGAGTGGAATATCAGATGCTCGTGGTTTCTCTTTGGTGCAGTATTCTCTCTTCTTCTCTCTTTTATCCTCTGATCAATGATTCTCTTTGAATCTTTGTAGTCAAAGTATACCAGGAAAAAAAAAAAGTGATGCAAATTTCACTGTGCAGCACTTAAGGTTTATAGTTATCCTATTTATATAGTAGTAAATAGTAAATAATGGTATTTATGAATATGTAGTTTGATCGTATTTACTAAACGTCAAATATTTATTGAATAGAGGTTTTATCCAACCAAATTTATATCCACTACCCATATTTCTTTATATTTAAACTTTAAATAATACGGAATCAATTATTCCTTTTTGGTATTTACGGTTTTTCATACGTCGCTTCATAACTTCCGTACCTTTAATTTCGTGCCTCTTCAATCACTTCCTATCTAGACATTTCCCTAAGATTTAAAACTTAAATTTTCTATTAAATGTAAATATGCACTTCTAACTTATCTTATCATATTAGTTTACAATATACAGCCTTGTGGAATCCTTAGTTGGAAACGCAGTGAATAGAACAAAGTGTAACAATGGTTTCCGTGTCAAGGAAGACCTTTGAAGATGACTTCCTGTAAGGAAACTTTAGAATAAGTCACGATACAGCTGTTTCTAAAGACCTTACTTCTGTGACATAGTTAACGATTTAATTTAACTTCAAAAGGTCGGATGACACAGTAATCATTCTTGTTAAGACGTAGAGTGTGATTAGAGTAACTTCAACTGCCCTAAAATATTCCTAATAGATAATCAATAACAGGGATATTATATTAAGATTTAGATTATTAAGGAACAAAATACATTATAAGAGCAATGAACTCTAGTTGCCCACGCGCCTTTCTTTTAGGTTCTATCCTTTATGTTGAGATGCAATATCCAAGCTACAGAAAGAAGGAAAAACTGGCCACTTCCAAGATTTCCAAGTTTAGATCCACATAAGAACTCAATCCCTTTATAATAACAGCCTGAGTGGAATGATAAGGATAACAGAAACTGAACAGGTTTGATATTTGACCACTTCTCTCGTTTTCTGAACTTTGACAATGGTCTTGAAAAAGGCATATCATATGATTAGAGGTCTAGTAGTAGATGCTTTTAACAATTTATGTTTATTCAAAAGTTTTGAAACTTTATAAATTATAAATGTTGGTTTTTTGCAGAAAGGAATTAACTGGAAATTACAAAAACTATAACATATTTTTTTACTGTACATCCACTCATCTCACAGCCAAAAACGGGTATTGTATCGGATTTTATGACTTTTACAATTGATCAAAAAAACCAAAGATTCATGCTACAGTAATAATAATAACGGCTTAACGGACCCCAAGGTTCGATGCCAACACACCTTCATCCACCAACCAGACCCAACTTCGATGGATTTGCCTTCTCGCAATTCTCCCACCTCCGTCTGGGCCTACCCCTCGGACGTTTTCTAGTCGGCCACTAGCTCTACGCAATAACTTATTTTCAAAAACTCTTAGCCTTTGCTCATCTCGCAATGTTAGCGGCAAATTTTTACATCCGTAAACCGTAAGAAGAAGAAGGATTTTGTTATGAGCGATTTCGCTAATAAAAAGTGGCAAGCATATCCGGCTTTAAATCTAGCCTAATTTCCTCATCACTTTCATTTTTCCTACTTAAAACATTTTTACCTTACAGTAATAGCAGAAAATAATAATTTTGTTTTGGGGATTGATGGATTAATAAAATGGAGTAGTTCTCAAATGGAAACCATCACATAGCTGTATTTTTGGCAATGAAAAACTGACGCCGTTGCTAACTCAGCTCGATATCAAGATGCGCTTCAAGCTTTAGTTATCGATAACCTCCCCTTGGAAGATTAGGCAAGAGAATTCTTATCACTTCAAAGTGAAAAGTGGAATGGACGGATGAGTTCCGAAACACTTAAGGAAATAAAAAAGTTTCATACTGAAAACATCAAACGAAACCACAAGAAGATTACAATTGACGTCATGCGGTGAGAACAGAAAAGCACGTACTTCTAGAGTGACAAACCTATCTGAACTGTGGAAACTTCTAAAGAAGGATAAAACTTCGAGGAGGTCCTCCATGACAACGAACATAAAACTAGCATACCTTTACTTACTCAAAAGAGCAAATATCAAAAAGACATCGCTAGCAAATGACCAATGACCCTAGGACGGTAGATACAATGTTTAAATAAATATTTATTGTGATCTGTTATTCAATAGGTTATTTTTAACTTGCAAGGTTTTATTTTAGATTCATTACTAAGTGCATTCGAACCACGTATAAGTAATGACAATATTGTGCAATTCGCAACCTATATGCAGTACCCAGTCAATAAAACAAGGATTTACGAGGGGATAGTTAATGGCAATGACACATACAAGGTTCTTTTAATTTATTATACAATATCCCTTAGGTCACTCCGCATTTGAAAAGCAATTATTATTCAAAGCCTTGCGCTGTTTCAAATTAAGTGATATCTCATTGATTGTAATTATATTCGGATCAGACCGTTAAGAGTCGTGTATGAAGGCGTACAGTGGTGAAGAAAGGATCGCGGAACATTAGGCCTCCGCACCAAGGATATGCACCAGGACCTTTCACCGTTGCAACATCAACTGCACCAGGCTCGGTCGAGGCAGGCATACCGCCCATCAATCAATATGAAAGAATCGGCTGGGTCATTTGCAGCTGGGTTCCTAATGGCTGTCTTGAATGACCTCTTGCTAACGACCGAATTTTCAAGAAAGTCTGCGCAGCTACTGTCGATGAGCCTGTAATTGAGGCCGGCTCGCAAAAGAATAATGAGCCCTTGTTTAGCTCTCTAATGGCGGAATAATGAGTTTGCGGTTTCCTACTTCATTTGGGGTTTTTCCGCTATACGAAAAAGTTTTCCTATAGAATCACCAATAGACTCTTAAATTACTGAGACAAAAAGAAAATATACGTTATTGCCGTATATATCTTCACTTATAGACAAAGGATCATAGATAGTATCCTAAACATTAGAAAAGTCATTTACATACCCATAATAAGACCTAATCGGCCCAGGACTCTGAGCGTGGGGTTCCAAAAATCCTCAAATTACTTTCGAATCCGATTCTTATAATTAAAATGCTTAACCCTTAGTGCTCCTTAGGTTCTAAAAAAATAGATTATTTAGCTCCATCCAGTTATCAATCTTTCCATAGTATAATTCCAACAGCTTTTAAACATTGATTACTCCTCTATTCCTGGTTACTTTCTTGATGGTTCTGGAAAGGAGATGGTCTCATGATCTTCCAATTTAAAAATCTTTTTTTCTCTACCAGTCTGTTCATACGACTATTTTTATATTAAGTTAATTTATTTATTTACTATCAAAGGATGGCTGTTGGTCCATGCTGCAGTCAAGATAATCAAATTATTTCATTTAAACAAAATTATAGTAGATATTTTGGCAAGTTAGTCAATTAGACTAATTTTTTTTTCCTAACCTTTTTATTGGTACCAATTATTATTATTGGTATTTTTATTTATTTATGGAGTATTTATTTTATGCGTGCAACATGAAAATTCTTCTTCTTTAATTCATATTTTGATATTTTATTTTACACAAAATGAGGGTATCGAACCGAAATTCAATTAATTTCACAGGTACATTGCCTTCGTTGCTTCATTAGAAGCTGAAATGAACGAGATGAATTCTATCTATATGCAAATTTTGTACCGATCAGATATTCTAGATGTATGCCGGCGAATTTCAGACTTATAATAAACAAAGAGACCGTTAATAAAAATGGAAATAATTTAAATAAAAAAAGGTTTTTTAAATCGTAATTAATATTTGTGGCTTAGCGAAATGAATATTATTCATTTATGTTAGGATTCGTTAATTAGGATAATTTAAACCCTTCAACAAGTCTATTTAATCAATAAGTGTAAGTGGATTTATTAATCCATAAGTATAAGTCCTTTTCTTAAATTTAAGTCTATTTAATAATCCAAAAGTATAAGTCCTTTTAATAAGTAGGTTGAATGATTGAAATGATTTAGTAATTTGTTTTCCCTATTTCCTGTCAGTTTTCTTTTTAGTAATTTGTTTGCCTTATTTCCCGTCTCTTTTCCTTTAAGGGCTGGAAAAACATCTCGTAAACCGTGATATCATGTTATTCATTCTGAATCTACTTTCTAAAATATATTGTTATTAATTATTACCATATTGTTTTGTTAGCCTTACTTAAATTCACAATTCTGGATTTCATGTCGTTGAAGAAATTATTCTGAAATTCCTAAACAGTGAAGTATTAATACGATTAATCCCTTTTCGGAACTATTACTAAACGCATATTGTCATTAAACAGTTTAAGTAATTCGAAAATATGTTTATGAAAACAAGTTTTGATCTGCCGTACCCCTTCAGATTGATTCACATTGTGATAATTGTCAGATAGCGTTTATTATTATAAGGTAATTTTTTTAATTGTTATTGTTTAATTTTATTTATTTATTCTTTTCAAACAGAGATCACTTAGTATGAATATTTCCTATTTGAAAATATTATCTCCTCTTGACGTTCCTTATCTTCCAATGATTAAGTTTACTTTACTGATAGTATTTCGCGATCATCTCTCAGTTAGGAACGATAAGCAGTTTTCATCAAAGTTTACAAACACCGAACAATTTTTTTTTTGCAATTCACATGGTAAGTAGGAGCCTGAGTAGCAGACAGTGTTAAAGCGCTTTCAATGTGTAACTAATTTTACTGCTATAAATTATATATAAAGGTTTAAACTAACTTAAAATGGGACACAATTCATCGGAAGAGGGGTGATTAAAAATTTGGTCTATATGGAACAACAAACGTTTTCATTGATCGCAAAAATAGTATTTTAATGTATGTATGTTTTACTTCAACATGAGTGAAATTTACTATATAATTCCTATAAGTTAATATCCCTTATATTTTTGTTGTATTTTGTTTTGATAGTTTCGGATATTAGTGTGTCCTCAAAGGATTTTTTATTCTTAGAATTCCATCCCACTGTTTTCATTCGGTTGTTCGAAAAACAGTAGAAACAGGATCAAAGGAAGGCATCTGACATCCCACACAATAAATAAGGTTTTGTTGGAAGTAATATTTATAGTCATGGATCAACACATCATCAAACATCATAATGCCAATCAGAAATACGTCTGTCAAGACTGACATCTATAACTAAAACCGGATGGTCGTAAAAAAAGCATTTCACCATCATTTGTTTGTCTCCGGTCACAGTTATAGATTCCCTCAGACATAAAAACGTTATTTTTAGATTCTTGTTATTTATCTCTTTAGTAAGCTCTACGTTTTAGAATTGGGGGTGGGGTTGGGGGGCAGAAAATATGAGAAACGAAGGCTACAAATTAAATAGATTCAAATTCATTTACTTTACTTGTTAAGTATTATACATTCAAATGTTTTAAATGTCAAACATCAATAAGTTTTATTTGAAACATTAATTGAGCCTTAAGCGGCCCCAAGACGATCAATATTTACTTAAATTTTGACCAAACCACACGTTGCAATATTATTGCGAAGTCAACATGTGGAATAAGAAGACAGCATTTTGTGTGACTATGCATTAGAATGGTTTGAAAAAAGAAATAGGCAAACTCATGAAAATTTGTTAAGTGAACTAAGAATTAGTGAACCTAATAACTTTCAAAATTGGCTAGAATTAATCTGTACGGAATCCCTGCACAACATTTTGCAAACATTTTCTTTTTTGCTAACATTTGTTGCTCTAATGTCATGTCTCTACTGCCCAAGCTGAAGTAATTTTTCTTTGTCAGTTTGAGGTTGTTGAAGGTGTTTGCAGCACGCAAACGAAGAAGTAATATGCCTATCGCAGCCATATTGATTCTTCGGACTCTTCAAGTTTCTTTGCCTTCTTGCGCTGTAAAATGTTTACGTATTTCAGTAGAATTGCGCAGTATTTACTAGATTGCACAATAATAATCAAACAGTTTTTGATTGACCAAATATATTGCACAATCTTGTAATGTGATCTACAGACGCTCAATGTTATTGTACAATATCAGTTATTGTGCCATATATTGACGTAAATATTGATCGTCTCTACATAGGCAGATACATATATCCGAGAACAAAATTTTTTTAGATTTATTTTATGTAAAAATTTAGGATACAACTTTTTCCTTTCCTGATGCATGTCAGTATTAAACCTGATCTTTAGTTCAAAGCTTCGAAAGTGGATGAGATGATAGAAAAGAACGGGTGAGAAATGAAAATTATTCTACTAGTAAATATTAATAGGTTAATATTATTACAATATAAAAATTAATATTTGTTTGTTTGTTTAACGTCACTTTATGCCACTAAGGCTAATCTGACGATGCTACAGTGGGAGTCCTAAATTTTGCCTATCCAGGTATAATTAGGATAGGGATCTTTAACGAGTACCTGACAACGTACAGGCTTAGGACCTCTATTTTACGTCCCATCCGAAGGACGGATAATAGAGGTTTTTTACTCCCATTAAAAAATCCTAGGGCCACCGCTGGGCGCGAATCTGCGACCTTTAGTATAGTAGGTTGCCATGCTAACCACTATACCGCAGGCGACTCCAAAAATTAATATTATTAATAGGCTTATCTTCGGATGAAAATGTTAAGGGATTAATAAGTGAACAACCACATCTTTATCCCAAGATTGATAAAAAAACTTAGCGGTCAAAAATCGAAGTAACCTTTTCTTCCAAAGTTCGGTCCAAAAACTTGACTTATTTTAGAGTTTTAAAGAAGTGTTTTCTTTCTTCTGGTCTTCATCAAGGCGTTTATCGGAAATTCAAAACGACTGTTCGTGTTAAATTAAATTACGTTTTAAATAAAAATAAGTATTGCTTGAGAAATGATCTTTTTGATTTGATTTTTCTCAAATAATTTCTTAGTCGTTTTATCAATAGTTTTTAAAGTAAAGACTTAGATGTTTTCGGTATACATAAAGGAGAAAATTGCCCATTACTCTATCACATAGATCTGAGCAATTTATGTGGGTACGTTTATTTTTTGCACTTTCACTAAAGGAAAAAAAAAATAATAATCTGCCTTGACATTATATCAGATCAATCATTATAATGCTGTATAGCCATTGTCTAGGTAAAATACTGGTCTCTAAGAACACGCACCTATTACAGTTGGCTATGGGCTATCGGGGACTTCAATCTTTAGGCCTACTTCCAACATGCATACCCTCGTCCACATTAATAGCTTATCTCTAGAATAAATAATTACTTTAATTTGTGTTTTTTTTTACATAAAAATTAATCCAAACCCAAAACATTCATTGATTTTGATTTGTTGGGGACAACTGGATAATTTTGAGATGATTTAGTTAATAATTTAATTAAATATATTAAAACTTTTATAAATTTTCCTACGTTATTTTTATTGGAATTAAATTCCAACAAAACTCTTCCGTTTTAATTTACCTTCCATCAATTATGTTATTATTACTAACATATCATCTATCCTACCATGCTATATTGTATATTGGGTGACGAATTTATAATATTTATCCTATTTTATCAATTTACAAAAATATTATTCTTCCAACGGTCCTTTACGGATGCGAAACTTGGCCGCTGACATTGAGGGATGAGCAACGGCTTAGAGTTTTTGAAAATAAAGTATTGCGCAGAATATTCGGACCGAAGAGGGATGAACTAACTGGAAAATTTAGACGCTTACATAACGCCGAACTGAGCGAGCTTTACCCAGTAAATATAATTGACGTGATTGCAGCAAGACGAATAAAATGGGCGTGTAAAATTGCAAAACTTGGCTATGAACGTATTCCAAAAAGATTAATAAGCGCGGTGCCGAATGGGAAACGTCCGAGGTGGAGGCCTAGACGGAGGTGGGAGGATTGCGTTAGGGCGGATCTATCGAAGTTGGGTCTGGAAGACGGTCGATGGATGGAGGTGTGCAGGGAGCGAGTCGTGGTGTCGGCATCGAACCTTCGGGTTCGTTAAGCCTTTATTATTATCCTATTTTATCATATTTACGGTGAAAATATTCTGGTTAAAATCCTAAACGGTTAAAACAAATTAATTTTTGTTATAAAAACTATAATAATTTATAATACCATAAGAGTATAAAAAATTTATTAAGGGTTATTTTTAAGATTCGATATTTTTACCAGAATATTTCGACCTATTTCATTATAAAATAGGATATAAATGAACAGAAGTAGGTATAATTAATTTTTATATTAGTGCAAGACAGGCAGTTAAAAACCTAAGATAAATTGTTTTTACGCCTTAAATAACATAACATTATTTTTTTTTTCCTCTGAAATACAAAAATCTTTTCTTCAAATAAATGATGTCTCGACACATCTCTTAATACTATTAAACATTTATTATTAGCTGAATATTTTTGGATTAAGCATAATTTAACTGAAAAAAAAAATATGTTTTTGCGTGGTAATGTTCTTATGTTTTTTATACGTAGTTGGGTAAAAACAGCAGGCTTTCGTTCGGAAAAAACTGTATAACAATAATTAATAAACAATCGTGAGCTCTTATTTGATGCTAACATCAATTTTTGTAATATAGCTTCTTCCATTGTTCCCACCAAAAAAATTCTAAGTAAAAATAACCTCTGGGGTATTTACTTAAAATACTTATTAGTAATTAAAACAAGTGATTCTGATTGGAAATGTAACTTAAATACAACTGGACGTTAATAATGAATTAAATGCACTATATTAGAAAGCGACATTAAAAGAAAGAAATAAAACATAAAATAGGGAAGACAATTTTGAAATGAAGAAGAATTTATGTTAATTGTATTAAACAGAAAAAGAACCGCGTGATAGGGTCTAGGCATATAAGTAATTCAACAGCATATGATATTTCAACTTGTTTGTCAACAAATATAGAATAAATTATACACGAATCAATATATAGGACCGTTCTATTTTTGGATAGTTCGCCCGCTCCGAATTTAAATTTCTAATCCATTTACTCATTAAACATTAATATTTACTATTGTTTGTCTCTATACTCTATCTCAGTGCTTGTAGCTTTTTTTAGTCTCTCTTTATTGGTAAATTTCTATAACGGTACCATTTTAGAGTCTACGATGAGTAAAAATTACGATGAATATTTCCAACCGTAATTTCATAAATCTCTTTTTGAAAAATTCTGGTCTCGTTTTTTTTACGGCTACGTGTTACTGAACTGTGATTTTTTAAGAAACAGTTTTAAATAATGTAACTTTAAAAAAAAAAAAAAGGATTTAACTCTTTTCAAAATAACACTATCTTTTCTCAAAATAATTACAACAATTTAAGACGTACATAGTCTTCAAACATATATGTACTTTGCCTTATACAAACAGTTTTTGTACACCAGCTCCAGAAATTATTATTATTTTTTAGACCAGTTCCATCGAATATCAGGATTGAATTAAATACACCTTTGATGTAAATTTGAACAGTCTTTACGTACGGCTGAATTCCATGGTTCTGAAAAAAATAGACGCATTTTTCCTAATTACTGAATTCCCTCTGTATCATACAAAAAATCATCAAATCGCAGATGAGTAACACATAAAACAAACACTCGAAATGTCTTTTAAAATTAAAGTTTATAGATGGAATTTTTATATTAAAAATCAGGGCGTTCTTGCAAAGTAATGACTTTTTAAGACAAATTCTTAATTTAGTTCCTCAAATTACAAGAGTTTTCTTATTACGTTGTATTGATAAATTATTTTTAGAGCTCTCATAATGGCTTCATTTGCAATTCAGCTTATTCGGAATTCTTCTGAAACCGCTTACCCCTTTTTTTCTATTTTAAACTCATGATTAAGAATTTCTGAGCACTCAAAAGTGAAATGAAGGGGCAGAAAAGAAATGAGAACAACGTAGCTAAATAAGCTCCTAGATATTGCTGATGGAATGCCTCGCGCCGCTCCAATTTGGCTGCCAAATAAAGACGCATTAACCTGTAAATTTGTTTCATATAACACTTATAATTGTATATAAGGGTTTATATAATTTTTATTAAACGCAAATAATCAGTCACAATGTTAGACAAATAATTACAAAAATTATCAACTTGTAACGTAACCTAATGATTGGATCTTCAGAGCAAGACTACCCTCCCGTCCATCGCTTCTTATATTTAGTGTGAATTAAAACAGTCTAGAAGGCTACCGACAAGCATAGAAGATTCTCAAAGACAGTCACGAACCGGTACTGGAACAGTTTGTAAATGTTCCTACAAAAAGTGGAGAACTCTTTCCGTTCATATGTATTGTCTTTCACGTTACTATATATTTATGCATATTCAGATAATAATATGCAAATTCATAAACATCTTATAATTTCAATTGTATTCATTATTGAACATTTTAGGCATCCACACTCCCTTGATGGTCTAAATTATCTATCTAATTTTATTTAAAATTTACAAATAGTTTATATCTCCCCGAGATTATTAACGTAACAAGAATTTTCAATAGTAAATTCTGAACCTCAGAACCATACGAACGTAGGTCCAAGTATAAGGATTCTCAGGTTAATACGTCTTTGTTTGTACCTATAACGTCCATTTTTATGCTTTTAAGGCTAATCGGACGATATAGGTATAATTAGGATAGGGATCATTAACGAATACCAGACATCGTACAGGTTCGGGACCTCCATTTCACGTCCTATCCGTGGGACGGCATGGCTAAGGATTTTTTACTCCCTTTGAAAAATCCCAAGGCCACCTCGGGGCGGGAACTCGCGACGTTTAGTATTTTAGGTTGCCATGCTAACCACTACACCACAGGTGACCCCAGAATATGATTCTAAATTAAGTTTTATTAGCAAAAAGTCCGTTTAAAAATCGTCTTTTGTATTTTTCAAGATTTGTTCTTAAAAAAAAAAAAAAAAAAAAAAGGAATTAAATTAAATTAAGTCCAGTTCCGAAGGAATAAGGCATTGGTTCTAAAATAATACATATAAATGAGTCAAGCGTATACCATTTTAATAATGCCAATTCTTTTTTTCTAGGTAAGACAAATTTTAGCTCAGTAGCATTATATCAGATCAATCATTATAACACTCTGTAGCCATTGTCTAGTTAAAATACAGGCCTCATAAAAAGAACCTATTACAGTTGGCTATGGCCTATCGTGGTATTAGATCTTTAGGCATAATTCCAACAATAATGCCCTCGTCGACATTAATAGCTTATCTCTATAATAATTAATTACTGTGCTTTTTTTTTTTTTTTTTTTTTTTTTTTTTTTTTTTTTTTTAACAACATGAATGGTACTTTTAATAATTGCTAGTTTATTAAGAAAGTAGAGTTTTCATCACTTGACAACTTAATTATTTATCGACGAATGACAGCATCTTCCAGACAATTTTTACTGTAAAAGTTGTATTCAAATATGGCATATTGTTGTTGGTACATTGTTAAACAAACGGACTTGGTTAAGAGTTCTATTCCATATCCTCTTTTACACTGTAATGTTTCCACCAAACTCGGTAAGGAAACATTTCTGTGACTCGTTGGAAGTGTGATAACTTTCTTCGCCTTTTCCCTTGGCTTCTTTTAGTAACTTCGTTCCACGGTTCTTTTTTTTTCCCTTTGTCCTACTTCTCAGCTGTGTAGAATATTGTTCCATTCTCAGGCCACACCGATTGAATTTTATTTTTGCTTCGTCTAACATGCATACAGTACCGGTCAAAAGTTTAGACTCACCCTTAGATTTTGTAAAATAAATAAGTAACAATATTTTATTTATTGGACAACGTAACAACCATAATTTTATTTATAATTAGCTTTAATATCCCGGTTTCACCCACGGAATTTTGAAAACAATGAAAAAAGCCGTGAGTCCAGAAAAGTTCGTTAGGACAGAAATGAGATTTTTTTTTTTACTCCAACGGTTGATTTCGTAAAAATCTAATGTAAAGCGAGATCATAACGATTTTTATAACAATAAAGAATATACCCAGAGATTGGCTGGTATGCAATTTTAATATGGACAGGTTCGCACCTGGTATGAAAGAACCACTAAGCGAAATTCGGAGACTTGAGGACAAACTGTATGTATTTCTATAAAGCTCAAACAAAAAAACAAACTAACAGAATTTCATCTTTATTTATATAGATTGTATTTCGAAACAATCATATAATTTTTGAAATGTTATCTCTTGAGTTAACAATTATTATTTTTTTAAACTTGAAGATTGTGAATTAAATACAAGTGAGTCTATACTTTTGACCGGTATTATATATGCCATGAAAAAAAAAAAAAAATGGGTTGCTCGTTGGATATAATTTATATTTGAAATTCAATTATTTGGAGCAATATGAAATCTGAGCTGTTTAATAATTCATTATTAGGTACGCCGTACTTTATGTCACTCTTAACCGTTAGCGAAAAGTATGACACTCTACTGAAATGGTGAAATCGGTATCAAATAGGTTAAATATTCTGTTTTTGAATGGAAGAATGAATGAAAACGCGTTTAATACTATAAAATCCAAAACGAAATGATAAATACAATCAAACACATAGACTATTGAAAATTCCTTCAGTCAAAATGTGTGTTTCTGGTAAAGCTCTATTGTTCGTTATAACTAATAAAATCTGATTTCCCATAATATCTAACTATGGTAGACAAAAGCCAGAACATATAATTGGAACTTTGAATACAACCTACTAACATATAAATAAATAGGATATTATTGTAAAAATAAATAAATATATCAAACTGGTCCCTTGCACACTAATATATTAGGCTCTTCACAACGTTGCCTGCTTATAAAAAGCTTCCCAATTGCTTGTATGTTCCAAGCAAGAACTGAACATTTCTAAAGGCGGGAAAACCTCGCGACAGAAATGCTTTTCTTTTATCGCTCTAAAGACATGACAGATTTCTAAAAAGAGAATAATTTACTTTTTTTTTCACGTAATAAAATTCTAGGCAATCGTAATTGCTACAGTGGTCCTATAGCTAAACGTTGATGTTCGTTGATGATCAATTCAGCTCTATACACCGGAAAATGTTCCTGAAAATAGACATAACCGTTATATCACAAGATACGAGGGGTGATCAAAAAGTTCCAGGACTGTTGAGATTGCGCGGCAATGGAGTGTCATAGAGCAGTGCGGTTGGCAGCATTGTTTAGCGTGACTCTTCCTGAGCTCAGCTGTTTATTCAGTTTGTTGATAACCTTCTTCATTGCAAAGTTACTGCTGTTTTCGTAAAAAAAAGTTTTTTGTGTTCGGCGATTCTTTCCCTTCATGGGTCTCTTAAGTTTTGGAAACAAGAAAAAGTCTGCAGGGGCAAGGTCAGGTGAATATGGAGGCTGGGGAATGACCGTCATTCCATTTTTGGTGCAGTAGTCGCGAATGAGCAGTGCGGAATGAACAGGCGCATTGTCATGATGCAGCACCCACTCACCGCTCCGCCACAACTCTGGTCTCTTCCTCCTTATTGCCTCGCGCAAATTTCTCAGGGTTTGAAGATAACGAAAGCGGTTAATGGTCTCATAACATTTTACCCAACTTCACACAAAACTTTACGCAAACGCTTTGCTCTTCCTTTACATTCATTTCACAAAATCGCCGAACACAAAAAACTTTTTTTTACGAAAACAGCAGTAACTTTGCAATGAAGAAGGTTATCAACAAACTGAATAAACAGCTGAGCTCAGGAAGAGTCACGCTAAACAATGCTGCCAACCGCACTGCTCTATGACACTCCATTGCCGCGCAATCTCAACAGTCCTGGAACTTTTTGATCACCCCTCGTAGCTGCAAACAGTGTGAACCGTGCACTGATAAATCGAGATTCCATTTATTTTTCCAGATTCCTGTTTTCTGAACGCTCTATCCCTTCACTGACTGCGGTCAATTCACCATGCAAATCGGCAACGTTTAAAACCGCTTCAAACAAGTGCCGACAATTAATAATTTTTTAAGTGAGAGTTATTGATAATCATAAGACCGAAATCTGCAGCACCTTTACTGATTTTTTATCAACATTTCGTAGTTTACATGCCATTTTACCAAGCAGGACCAAATCGGTGAAACCTTGCACAGATATATTTCCATCCGGATTCAAACCCTTTACGGTATGACCGGACCTCTCTTATGACATATTCCTGAGCTAAATCAAATGTCACTGGTGATAGCGAATCCCATCGTTTTAAACCAAAGCAAACCTAAAAATAATTGCAAGCAACCACAGTGTAATTGTAGGTTGATCAGATATTGTCTGTTCATAAATAACTACTTCAGCGATAATTTATTTATTACAGCATATGTAAATCCCAGCAAATATTACAACACCACACAGTGGTTATAAATCGCATGCAGAGGCCGTGACATGTAGTGAAGACAACTCTTGGGAGCAGTTAGCCATGACACAGAGCATTACACTTCCTAGTTCATTGCAGCCAGTTCAGCCTTGGCCACCTCAACGCTAGTGTATTTATATTTAGTATGTTACTTCATGTTTAATGGATATTTCATGGATCGGTCCCAACTTTCCACAAAAATCTTGTTGCCTAATTATCTTAGTATGCGGGGCCAATCTTGGGATATATATATGTATTACATGTTCGTACATCATAGCATAATTATGAATTACAGCTATTTTTCCTATTTTATACTCTGCTGGTCCAAAAGCAAAAAATTAATAATAATAATAATAATAAAATAATGTTTAGCTTATATAAATTTCATTTTTGAGAAAACCTATAGCGAGACAAAGTAGGTATTATTTTTGAAAAGATTAAAGTTAATATTTATAAGCTAGTTTAAAATATGTGCATTGTTGTATTGTCATATTAAGAATTAACGTTATCTTATATAACGTTATATCTTATATCTACGTTAGATCTGTATATTATATAACGTTATATCTTTGACTTTTTTTTTTTTTTTTTTTTTTTTAATGGTATGTTCTTCTCTCTTTTTTATTTATCGTTTTTATTTTAAAAATTTCTAAAAAGTGTATATTTGTTGGTTTCTATTGAAAAAAAAAAAAGGTTGAATCAGCACATTTCTTGCGTTCCGATTGCAGAATATGAATGAGTCCATGAACATTTTGGACATTCAGGTTCGAATCAATCATGACTTGTTGCGATGCCTTTAGTTCCTATTTTGTTCATTATTGTAAGAGAGAACTTTAGTCATAAAACGTTTATGCATCCCTTCATTCCCAATGTTTCAATATTAAAACAATTAGTTTATTACCGTACAGATGTATGATGGATCTGAAACATGGCCCCTAACATTAAGGGATGAGCATAGACATTATAGGATGAGCATTAAGGCATTAGTACTGCATAGAAGATTTATGCCGAGGATTTTACAGGAGAATTCAGACGGCTATACAATGCGGTATTGCGTGATCTTATTCCGTTTAATATAATCGAAGTTACAGCCGCGTGACGTTGAAAAAGGAGTGCGATATTAAGAAACAGTTAGGAACTAATACCTAGAAGATCGATAAGCGCTTTGAAATATTTAATAATAAGTAACAGTTGCGTTTTATTATAATACGGCAATATAGATCTCCTTTCTCTCTCCCATGAGCTACATGAATGAGAGGTGACACATTGAAATTTAGGCCCCTAAATTATTACTAGTGCTTACTAAGAGAGACAAAAAGTCGCCAGACCGCTATGATTTCGAGAAGATACGCTATTGCTCTTTCGGAACTGTTCAATTTTAATATCTTTAAGCCCTAAAGTTCAACTATTTTTGAGAAAAACTGGAAGGGCAAAGTGCTTGATGTTGGTATGAATACTTTCACATGTCAAGATGTTATCGCTACCCATACACCACCGCACAGTGGGAAAATTATGTCATTTAGCGGCCAAAAATCTTTATCTCTTGAGTAAATGACGATAATCGAATAATTATTTTTTCATTATAGAACAAGGGATTTCCTTTGTCAGTGAGAATAAAAAAAATTAAATATCATCACTCTGAGTTATTCAAATTAATTTTAATCTGAATCCTTTCTTCACTTTAATTTAAATAATATAGTTTATTAGGTAAATGGTCATACATAGAGAGTGGAATGAGTCAGTATTATTACCTATTGGCCTTTCTGCTTATATACATGTCTTTTTCAGTTATTTGCTCCCTATATAGATTAGCTCCCTATAGATTTTTAAATAATTATTGTCTGAATACGAAAAAATCCAAAAAATTAAATTAAAAATATCCTATTTTACAACTTTGAATGAAAAAAAAATATTATCAAATAATAAAAGTAGAAATATACTTTAGGATTTAGTCCAATTCGCGGCCGAAAATATATTCAAAGTTCAAATATAGGGCTTTAAATCCATATATCACTAAACGATTGCATTTGGTTCAATACGCATTTGGAACGATACTAGTGTTCTTATCTTGCCAACCCGTGTTGCTGAAAGGCAAGGTAGGGAGGACATAAAAATAAATAATAATAATAGCTATGTAAAATATAAATATGTTTGAATTTTTGTAGAGAACATAATTCAAAACAAAAATCAATAATTATATATAAGTTTAAAAATGTAAGTATATGGAAATAACTTTCTAAAAAATATTTTGCTGTCCCCCTATTGGAACACCGAAAAAAATGGGTTAGATGTTGATACGCAGCTGTCAATTAAAAGTGGACGATTTACGAATAAGTTGTGAAATAATGACATGTCAGTAAACAACGTATAACGTGAAAGACAGGACCTAGCTGTAACATCTCATTTTATTCATTTCTCAGCACTTCACTCTAAAGATGGTTTTGACATTTACCTTTTTCAGGTCATCATCGAGCTTGCGTCTTCGTGGGTTTCCCTTCATTTTTTAGTGAAAATTCTATCATAGTGAATTATTATTCGCATTCGGTAATCCATTGAATCTGTTTTAACCAACTGATTCTCCAGGATTGAAGAAGCTGACAAAATCCCGACCCTATTATGCTCGATTTCTTGCAGAGCAAGCTTGTTTCTTGATCAAATTAGCATGGTTGTATGTAAAAGGAGATCTCTCATCCATTATCTTTTCGGTCTTCTCCTTGTAGTTTGGTTAATCTCCGCCATATCGAATTGTGAACTCTTTACAGATCGATGTGCTTTTAAATTAATATAAGAATAGTTTGTAGAGAGCCATTGTATTAGTCTTATATCAAGTTGCTTTTGTTAGAAGTCATTATAATACAGATATACAATATAATACCTATACATAGGTATAGATGTTAAATATTTGCATTTAATATGCAGAAAAAAACAAAAAACTTTCAATTTCAACCTATGAAGAAGTTTCTTTGATTCAGTTCTTAAAAGAAATTTTATCTTGGCCAACAGTTGTAAAAATAACGATCAGGCACAACCACTTCAATGAGGTTTTATATGGCTCAGGGGGCTCTCCTGAACTATGAGCTGTTGGCTACAAACAGCTTTTAGGAACCAAAAAAAATATGTTTTGATCGCTAGATTTTGAAGTATGGCTTATAATTACAAATATAGACTTTGATAAATTAATAGAAGGGAATATAGATTATCATTTTATTTTTACAGATTTCTAACACGCCAATTAATTTAAAAGAACACTATGAAACGTTTTGAGGGAGCCTCTGTCTCCTATTGATCATAGACTAAAATAACCTACGCTATGTTATTGCTCAAAGTCACTGATCAAACTTGATTGAAGATTGAATTACCTGAGCCATATTTAGTCGGTATAAAACTACAGTGAACTAACCGTAAACCAATTAACTTTTTTTTTAATAATTTACCTATTGTTAGTTTTATTCATTATGCTTCTTTATATTGGTGTGAAATATGTTGTATTTCAAAAGACTGAGCTTATTTCACTATAACAAAACACCAACCATTGTTTCTGTCAAGTTATTAGTAAGTGTTCACATTGTTGGATCGGTCTAAACCTTTCTGGGTGGTTCCATAGCAGACATTGTGTTAGGAGCGATCGACTAGTCACTAAGTCTAACCTTCTACAGTGAAAAATGTGGTTACTTTTGAGTCGCAGTACTGTACCAGCCAGTTACTGGTTATTATACTAAAATTTGATGTCAAAAAATTATTTAAAATCAGATCAGTATTAAAATATTTTGACAAATTGACCGTGGCTACTTTGTATAAATTAAGCAAAAACTAACTACTTATAGCGCCTTTCAATTATTGAAAAAACAAGATTTTAGAAAATAAATTAGAAGACTGGGGGTTTCTATTTATTTATTTGATCTCTTAAAAGTTGAAGAAGTTTTAATCCAATTCTCTTGAATCGCTTCGTTGCACTCCCCCCCCCCCCCCTCGTTAGTTACTTTTTATTTTTCTTTCTTGTTTATTTTTTCTCTATTAAAAGAGATTTTTTCTTCTTTCTTAGAATTTACTTTTTACAACCAAAGGTTGTTTGAAATGTTTGAACTAATCAACTCTGTTCTCTTAATTAATATTTATGACGATCAACTTCCAAGAAGTAATGAGTTCCTGCTGGCTTTCTCACATAATGAAGTTACTTCTTAGAATAGTTTTCCCCGTGCAACTGTTAAGTAATCTTCTACGCCAAAATTTTATTTTAACTTAAAAGCAGTCGTGAGGAAGTGTGAGGTAAAATATATGGTAGATAATTTTTCATATTTTTTACGTTTCGATCCATCAGTGCAGATCTATAAGACCGACATGGTCTTATACGACTAGTTTCGATAAGTTTAAACGTTATCTGTAGTTATTGATGGAATTTCACAGATGATTTTCTTTTTTTTTCTAAATGTGTTTGGTTCGGCATAGGTATGGATTTTTTTAATGGTAGGTAAATTAACGCTTCATTGCATCTACGAACAATACATGAATATTTGATATTATTTTACTGATGATCATCCATCCATTTAAGTCATTAGATTTGTTCTTTGTTTCTTTTAAGTTTGGGAATTATTGTATTAAATATTTCGAATATTTGATCTCAGTATTTTAAAAATATACTTACAGTAAAACCTAAAATCTCCTCTCATTACTATTTATGTAAATAGAGGTACTTAAATAAACATTTTTTGATTATGTTTTCTGGACAGTTTTTTTTTTTTTTTTAAAGTAATATCTAGTTTAATAGTCAAATCGAGCAAGTGTTTTCCGATTTTACTCATTTACATGTATTATTAAGGCTTTGCTCCCTTATCTTCTATATATTATTTCGAAAACAGTTTTATTCATTTTATTTTTATTTTATATATATATATTTTTTTTTTTTTTTTTCGGTACGCCATAACTTTTTTGTTACTTGATCATATTCTAATTCCTTCCCCCTCCAGATGGGGAAAATAAGCACATCCCCATAAAACGCCTGGAGACGAACGAAATGAAGAAAAGGAAACTTTATTTGCGCATAAATCGCTATAGAAAACTTGAATTTGTAATTTAATTGTAATTGAATTTGCAAGTATGTAATTGCTAAAATGAAAGGTCTTCGTATTCCCTACAAAATGAAAAAAGTCTAGCAAATCGGACCTTTAGTTTTTCCTCTTTATATTGGTATATTTACTTTTACCTCAAATAGAGCCTTAGGGTCATTGATCACTAATAGTCACTGGGCCAACTAGTATTAATATATTTGGTTGAATAAAAGAGTATATAGCAATAAATATTTTTGTATTAATATGATTTTTAGCGGATTCAAATCTACTTTTGATAAATGAAGTACTTTTCTCTAGCTACTAAGAAAATCACTCTTTCTATAATTTTTTTTTGTTAGATTTGTTATGATAATTATACATATGACCTGTTAAGTATAATAGATCTTTAAAATACTAATCAGTTTTGTGGATTAAATCCTCTTTTCTGCACATGTTTGAGGGGTTTTAATGATTTTTTTCTGGAATCCTAGTTTTCTTCTAAAAAGTATTTATCTTAAAGGAAGACTTAACAATGTTGGTGATGACATGCTGTTTTAGTGTTTAAGAGTGCAAATATTTCCTTAAGTTGCGTAATGACTTGTTCCCTTGATGTCACAAGTAGACAATGAGAGTGAGGCTTGAAAGAGATAACCTCTCTTTTGTCTTGCCTGCAATGCTGCGTATTACCTACTGCAGTGTTGTTCGTAGAAGTAATTTTTTCTTCGTTATAAAATAAACAACAATAATCAGTTAATTTAAATGAGGTACTTTAATCAATGGCTTTTTGGATGTGTGCCTTATTAAACGATAGACTTTTAGTGCTTTAAATTTTTGTTGTAAATTAGAATTTTTTACTTTCCTTTTGATTTTAGTGTAAAATATTTGCAATAAAAACTTGAAATCTCCATAAAAAAGGTCGGGATTAGACCAGAGCATCTTTTGTGACATTGAAATGATTTAATACTCAACCTATCCCTCTTGAATAGATCCGCTTCTTAAGTTTTAACTCTACTTGTAATAATTTCTAGCTTAGAATACTCAAATATACTGAATATACTTGTATAGAAATATTTATCCTATGTATCAGTATATTTATCATATATAAATATACTAAAATGGTGAAGTATATATATAAATACACTCTTATAAATATATAATGTATAAATATATATTATATTTATTTATATTAACGTTGTGTTAATATTATTTTATTTATATTAACATTGGTTTATTTTTTTGTTTGTTTTACGTCCCATTATGCTACTAACGCTCATCGGACGTTGCTACAGTGGGAGTCCTAAATTGCACCTATCCAGGTAAAATTAGGATAAAGATCATTAACGAGTACCTGACATCGTTCACGCTCGGGACTTCCATTTTACTTCCTATCCGAGGGACGTCATAGCCAAGGATTTTTTACTCCGATTAAAAAATCCTAGGACCGCCTCGGGACGCTAACCCGCGACCTTTAGTACAGTAGATTGCCATGCTAACCACTACTCCACAGGTGACCCCATTAACGTTATTTATATTTATATATATATATATATATATATATATATATATATATATATATATATATATATATATATATATATATATATAAACACACTCAACGTTAGTATAAATATAATATTAACGTTATTTAATTCATATTATATTTATATTAACGTTGAGTATAAATATATAATATATATATGAGTATATATATAAATATACTCAAATACTGAAGCGTCCTGAAACAACTCTACGTTCAGCACTCGCTTAAAAACGTTCAAAACAACCAATAAATTCCCCTAAACCTTACATGACAATAGGAAGACCTAAATAGATTTAGGAATAACTTGGTTTTGGACCTTTAAAACCCATCATATTCCCTTCGCATTCAATCTAAAATCTTTATGCGCCTTCTTTTGGAAACAAAAAAGAAACCTTAAATATCTTTATGTTCCATATGTCATCAATTGAACCCGATCTATACCTTTCCTTGCTTAATAAACTTCACAGCCCTCTAGTTTCCAATCTTCCCTACTTTTAATTGTCCTTTTAATCCCCCAATGTGTCTGAATAAAAGATTGTGTCATGACCTTCCATCCAGAAGTATTATCGGAGTGCTACAAAGAAGTACTTCCGCTTCAATCCTGTTCCAGCTATTCACTTTAATTATATCTCACTTTTATCACTTTTACTAATCAGAGCCATCAATGGTAGAAGTTGATAGAGTTGAAAATGTTGATTTACATGAGAATATCAAACGAAAAACTAAATAAAATACTTGGACATGGTAAAGGATATTTAAAGATAAAAGGCTCTTTAGATTACTAAGGTTATTACTTACTTAAACGTTTTAAATTTCTTTAACTACTTATCGCCTATCTGTCGAGTAAATAGTTGTGGCCTACGGTGCGGATATCGATTGAGCCTGCCATCTGCCGTAGACTGCATCCACAAGGATCAGCTGTTCCTTGTGGCCTCTTCCAACTCTTCCTGTTCAGAACTTCGCGAACCCTGTTAGGATATTCTTTGTGTTCCAAAATTCCTTTATGGCGTATTTGATTTGCATGTGTTATCAGCGTCGGATCTTTATAAGTTCTCGAGGGACAATTGAATCCCTTGGTAGAAAAAGGTGATTACTCATTAAAAAAAAAAAATCCCCTTTTTATGCCAGGTATTAGATTTCATTTTAGAATAAACCAAAAATGTCATCATATCATCATATACCAAATCATGTTGGTATCCCCTACTTCTATACAGCCCCCTGTTATATATCCGCCATTGAGTTATTTTACCTTTATATTCCTTTCCCACAAACATTTGCTCTGCATATTATTTGTTCTTTAAGTTACTTTAGCCCCCACAGCTCGGCCGCCCTGAATCCGCCCATGATTTGAGATAATGATTATAAGATAAGGCAGCGTCAAGGTCATGTTCAGGGTGAGACTAACTGCTCCTTCTATTTCTGCGAATTTCGACGCGCCTAACTTAAGCGATTGGCGTCGATACATTTTGCATTTATTT
Organism: Aelia acuminata; assembly: GCA_911387785.2. Lineage (NCBI taxonomy): Eukaryota > Metazoa > Arthropoda > Insecta > Hemiptera > Pentatomidae > Aelia > Aelia acuminata. The sequence continues at coordinate 36,322,649 of OU426979.1, read as the reverse complement.
ATTCAAAGATACCGTTACTAACATTACCAAAAAAAAGAACTAAATTAGAAGAACGCAAATACTATCTTTGCGTAATAGTTGTCACAATCTTATGTTAGTTGTATTCATTGAGCGAACTATATATTTTTAAAGCAATCTTTTTTGTAAAAAATAAGCCATCTTAATGAACAACCTTTACAACTACATATTTTCCTGTAATTCAAGATTGTCAGGCGATTAATATTTGTTCGCTTTGGTTCGATTCTTCTTCGAAATGATTACGTATTCGTAATCCGTATTGATAAAAATTACCTTTCTGAAAAAAACTTTGTCATCTCCACTCCTCAGTAATGTGGTTCATCCATATCGAATAAAATATGGAACTAGTTAAATTCAGAAGGGATTATTCCGATGATATTAATGAGATCTAGCAGTAACAGTTTTTATAGTAAGATATACATATTTATACGTATGTTCAGCTAATTAATTAAATTTTGTAGATTGGCATGATACCTGCCAATAACGTTCCTGCTAATATAAAAGTTATTGAAGAGATATTACTGCCAATGGAAGTAACTACATAAAACAGGGAAAGAACATAAGAAAATACTGTTTTAGGAGGCAACAGCACTAAAGAAAAAAAATGGTCGTCGATTTTTGAGAATTCAAATTTATATCTTTGGAGGAATAGAAGGATGAGACCTACAAAAGAATGTTTAATACCTAATAAAGAATTATACAATGTCTTAGTTGTTATAGTCTTTATACTCAATAAAAAAATAAATTGAGTTAAAGAACTTCCTAAAACCTTTTCCACCTTTGAGGATGGTTGTGTGAGAAGATTGGTCACGTTAAGATGAGAGAGTACAGAATCATTCAAGTGGTCATCAACCCCGATTCGTGCCTGCTATTAGCTGTGAGTTCCTATTCCTAGCAGATTAGCCTTTGTTAAGTGCCCCTTATTTAAGGCACGAACTTAGGTTAACCAGATTCAAATTCCTAGCAGAATCCGTTTTTTCACAGCTTGTCGCCGACCGAAACTATCCGCACTACAAAGCTTTTGTATATTACAATGGAGCCTAAATGAACTCCTTACACGTCTCCATCCACCGCACCCTGTAAAATCCCAACTACTCAAGATCAGCCCTCACAGAATCTCCCCATATTTTTCAGCCAGCAAAACGCTTATCAATCTTTTATGTATTCGTTCGAAAACAAGACCCGCCATTTTGCGCGCCCATTTTAACCGACGAGCGGTAGTTGTTGCTAATCCCTCAAAGTAAGCGGTCACGTTTCGCATTCGTCAGGAGCCGTTAGAAGAATAATAGTTTACAACTACTACTAACTAAACTACAGTTTGAAAAAAAAAATCTGCTCCTGTAAGGCCGCCGGACAGAGGAGGGCAAAATGTTTAGGATGGGCAATGGTATTGTACCATGGAAATGTTATGCAGACAACTGTAACATACAAATATTGAGAAAACACCTGTTGCCTTAAATGCAGGCCAAAGTTTAAATAGTAAAATAATAAATAATATAATAAATTAAATAATTGAACAGAAGGATCGTTGAAAAGAGAAAGTTCACATGGCTGGGATAGGGCCTTAGCTCCATGGTTAATGGTTCGAATAAAATTATTTAAATCAAAAATATATTTAAAGTAAGATTTTATAAGATGAGTATGATTTGTGAATTATGATTTATTTATTTATTTTCCAATCAATTTTCGATATAGTATTATATAAAACTTATTAACTTCCTATGGTAATCCTATGGGAATACTATGGTTTCATAGTATTCACATATCATCTGTTGAAAAATTACAGAAAATTAATAATTCTCCTTTTTATAGGTTTGGAACGAAATTGCAATTTTTGTTCTATCTTTATTACTCAAAAGCAGTCCTGGATAGGAACTAAGTTAGGAGTTATGTGATTTGGTTGTTTAACTGACGATATATTGTTTGAGTGTTCATGTTTTTTCTCAACATAACCTCTAAAATGATTATTCCGTTTGAACCGAACTTTTCTACCTCGGCATATGTTAGCCACAACTACATGTTTCCTTTATGCAGTGAAGATTCTTATTTAATTCTAGGCCATTTGATTACTAGTCAAGTATTTTCGTATATAGGCATACTAATGGATTGTAAGGCTTGTAAACGCTTTTAAATTTTGCTGTTTTCCACGAGGTAAAAGTAATTTTTTAAAGTAGAAAATAATTTTTAGAAGAGAAAAAAACAGCCTGAAGAATCCGGTTAAGCTAACCTGTGTGAGATTGTTTAATTATTGTCGTTGAATAAACTTTTACAATCTCTGATTTCCATTTACTATGCTTAATTGCATTGAGTCATTCTTTCTATATAAATGCTCATTCAATTCATCATTCTTCAGGAATTTGTCAAGATGACTCAATCTTTCTTAAATATTTATTGAGGAGCGGCTAAGTTATCTCTTGTTTCCCGGAAAATGCTATTAGTGAATTTAACAGTTTTTATTTACATTTTATCGCGGTGCCTGTTTGAAGCACCTGCATTTTATATTCCTTGCATTAAGTTGCATCATTTTATTTCAAATTGGCATATGTTTTTGCGTAAGATAACATTGCCTTTGTGGTGTAACCAGCTCATTAAGTTCTGACTGCTATTGAAAGGTATTCAAGCGACCTGTTTTTAATATAAAAATTCGTTCACTGGGCTAACCCCAATTCATTGTTAACCCTGCCTTGCAGCTTAAAAAGAGATGAATGAACGTGCATGACAATGTTGTTGCATTGTTGATGGTAGCAATTCATTCAAGGGAACAATGCATCATGGACCGGGCTCGATGGAGTGTACAGTGCGCCCTAGTGAACCTAGTTTTATATGTTATGAATATATCCTATAGCTCGGAATTGGTGAAGCAATTTGCATCCTACGAATTAGTAGATCCCCAATATTTGTTTTAGCATACGGTGTTAATAAAAGTCTCTTGTTAAACGTTTATTCAGAATTTTTTGCGAGTTTGACGACTAGTCACGTAAACCATACAACTAATCGTAAAAAACATCTTTAACAAAACCACATAAATTGCTAATGCCAATTATGAAAAATCAGATTTAATCATAAGAAATGAAAACAGATAAAATAATAATTATCCAAATACCTCAAACGGACCCGGTACAATATCTCGGACTGACCTTCCATGGGAGGATAAAATTAAAAGGAAAACTCTTAATAAACGAATAAACCTGATTAGACCACTTAAAGAAATTGCACGACTGGTTTAAGCTATAGAAAATTAGACTCCATCATGAAAATCAAACACCACATTTACGCTTGGAAAACATACCTGCCCCCCCCCCCTTTATATTGACAACAACCGAATTCCACACAGTACACTTTTGACTGAAGGATGACATGGGGCCCACATGCCAAAGTGAAAAAAGAACTCTTGACAACAGACTCAAACTTTTCTATCCACTACTTTCTAAATCCTCAAAACTATTAATTAACCGAAAGCGTACATATGCATACTTACTGAAAATTTATGGGTGCATACTGGTCATAAATAAATGGCATTGTCAAAAATACGCTGTGCTATATCAGTTTATAGGCCCATCAAGTCACAATATAAGGTGGAGTGAATGAAAAAAAAAAAAAAGATGGGAGAGGCGGCCATGTTGAAAAAGGGGAATTGAATAGGTAGCGTCCATTTTTGTAATATGTCTGATATATCTGGTATTACAAATAGAAAAGAAGAAAAAATCGAAGATCCTACTGGAAATAAGAAGAATTCATGGACCTAAGATTTCCTTATTGAAGTGTACATATGAAAGTAGACATCAAAAAGTTATATTTGTAAGTAAATATAAGATTCTAAACATGAACGGCTCGTATAGCCTAAATAATTATATTTAATAGCTTGTTTAATCATAATTAAGAGTAGTAATAATAATACTACTAAACCTTAGCACAACGGATACCTCATCAAAATAGCTCATCATAGAAGCTCTTATAAAAACTTCAAATCTTTCAGTAAAAAGTATTACGAATCATTTCAAAAGGACCTTGGTACATGACTTATCAGACCCTATATACTGACTTCCACATGTTAACAACACATAAAACCCCTTAGAAACGTTTTAATACTAACTTACACGGACATTTAACTGTTCTTTTACGAGATATGGGTACAGGTTACATGCCCATAAATATGAGTGGAAGATTGAAAAAGCGTTTGATGAGAGATTTAACTGACCAAAGCTACTGAAACAAAATGGAGAAGAGGTACTGAGAGGAGTGCCTAAGTCATTATATGATAGTAAAAAAACCCATCAAATCTGCAGATTGCCGACGTTCTGTTTGTTCGTTGAGGATTTATAAATAAAGTAAAGAAAAGAAAAAAAATAATGTTTATGGGACACCTGTGGTTCAGTAGTGGTTAGCATAACCAACTAGTATAAAGAGGACAATGGGTTCGTAGTCCGACAGTTGACTATAGCACTTTTTAATGGAAGTAAGAAATGCTTGTCTATGGCGTCCTTCGGATGGGACGTAAAATAAAGGTCCCGAATCCGCGCTATGTTAGGTAAACATTAAAGATCCCGATCATAATAAAAACAGCAATATGCAATAAAGCAGCATATGCAAAGTTCAGGTCTCCCTCTATATCATTTTCCGACCAGCCATTGATTTTTACGTCAAATAAGCAAACAAATAACGTTTATTATCTGTGATCTGGATCATTAGTTATTTCTTATTTTCATCAAACAAATCATCCCTTTTATTATTTTATTTATTAACTTGTACCCCAATGCTGTAAATAACAAGAGCATCACAAGAAGCTTAAGGACTTGCATAATACACGTTTTATAAACATTAAGATCTTATATTCAATAAAAAATTCGAAAAATATAGTCCATGAAAATTCATCATCAAAGTAATATCTCATCATAGTCAGAATGATACCATGAATTATCATTAAATAAAAAATGGCTATGATAAAATTCCATTAATTCCAATTACACGCATTCCTGTTGCAGATAGTGAATGAAACCTTTCATTATCCCAGCCGGTTACGTAGTTCTCAGGCTTATCTGCTTTCAGACAATAACGACGGTATTTCCTTGATTCATATTCAACCTGGCGTATAGAATTACTTAAATCGTTTATATAAATATCATAAATACTGTTTTATTAATACACTTTAGGTTAATTATATCCAGAAAAATAACCTGTTCTATTGATTCGGAATATTTATTATTTTTTAGCGCATTGAGTTTAACCTGTATACGTTAATCTCAACGCGCTAAAAAAAATAAGAATACAAATTAATACCGAATAAATAGGTCGTTTATGAATAAATAAATATCATTTTAGTGTCCATTTGAAGTATTAGGATATTTTTGATTTTATGTTTTTATTTTTTAAGATTATATCTGATTTTTCATTTCATTCACTTTATGTTTTATTAAAAAAAAAAAAAAAAAAAATACGATAAAAATCGTTCCAATTACACGCAGTGAATGAAACTTTTTATCATAACAGTCTGTTACAAGTCAGTTACCAATACCTGTCATACTATTATACAGCAGTAAAAAAAATATGTGAATCGTTTATATAAATATTATAAATGCTTTTATTTTAAAATTCCTTTAATAAATAATACAATTTAGGTTAATTATATCCACAATTTAAACTCTTCTATTGAATCTGCATATTTCTTATTTGTTTAGCGTGTTGAGATTAACGTATATATCATTTCCTTTACTTGTTAACTGAGTTTATGTTTCAAAACTTTATTATTGATATTATCTCTGCCCAAAATAAAATAATAATTATTCTCCGCTTAGTTCCAAGAAGTAATAACATAAAGAAATAAATATATTTTTGGCTTTATTATTTAAAGGCCATTATTGATTCAGATTTATTAGTCGAATTTATTTAATGTCAATTTTATGTTTATCATGTGAGAGTTTTTAGTCAGAAATAAAATGCTGGTTTCTTAGCGAATGCTAGTAGTCCTTATTTTCGTCTTATCAATTTTCTGGTTGGAGGAACGCGATAGAATATAATTAACCCAGTTCTAGATTTTCCCGACTCTAAACGAAAAGCAGTAAAAAAACTGCTAAATAATTCATTTACTCCCGGAAGAAGTTTAACCCATATTTTATTCGATACTAAAGTTTACAACTTTTTAGCCCTTTGACCACAGCACCAAATAAGGTACATAGAAAAAAGATATACATATTTCTGTTTATTATGGTATGTGTAGATTTTATATATTTATTATGTACATATTGCTCATCCAATGCAAGACTAGGATTAAACAATACCTGGTAAATTGTTTGCTCAACTGGTCGCATTGTTTTTTCTTTTTACACGAATTATCTTCCATTTTCCGCTACACTATCTGTGCAAGGCCGCTTGTTACCATTATATTATATATTCGGGAAAAATCGAGTAAAGCAAAAGACGCAAATATCATAGTGAGCGAAAAAACGGTACTTTAATACAATAATATTTTTATTTATTTCTTCATATTCCAGTCATTAATCCCAAGACCAAAAAAGTAAAAGGTCTTTCGTAGATGGGAGGATATATTATGAATTGGTGCGGTTCCAAAAAAATATTTTCTCGGGTTGGGGAATGGTCAGTTGCAAAAAACATACGTAAGGCTTAATAAAAGCACATTTATTCATGTAAAAAAAATGTAATTTTATTAGATTCAATGTAAAATATACTTTAATAGAGAATTTGTAAGAAGTTAGATTCGTTATTCCATTCCAATAATTTTTACTTTCACTTAACTATATATGAAATATACTTCCGGTTCTTAACGGAATTACACATTTTGAGGTCCGCTGAGTCCAAATAACCAAGTCCCGCGAAATGGTCTATGTTTTTTCGAAATGATTTTTTTTTTCTTAGTTTCGGGGAGGATTCCCTATTAATCCTCTCCTGCTTATCATTTTACGAACAAGTTATCATATGTATAAGGTACTTGCATGATTAATCTCCATTTCTCCAATCAGTTTCGAACAGGTTTTTGGCCTATTCGATCCATTCGAGAATTAATCGTAACATATTTAATCTTATATTATCAGAACTTTATAAATTCATATAATAACGCCATCAAATTTAAGTAGAATTTTCCAAGATCCCGGTTCAATACGACGAGCGTTGAGGCCGGCGGTCGGTCCATGTTGGCAACTCCTGAAGTAACTAAATCATTTCGCTGTGAACCGGTCCGGCAGGTTCACTCCCTGCTCTGTCACATCCTATAATTACACCTTCCTAAGATGAAATATCTCCTTGTATAATGAGCCCTTATCGCTACGTCACTGAATAATTATCACAATATAAAAAATATGTTGAAATGTTATTATATCCAGCTTGCTGTATAGGCAATATTTATTTATAATAGTATAAAATATATTAAAGCTGGAGTTTCACAAGGTAGTGTACTTGGACCACTACTCTTCAATATTTTCACAGCTGACTTACTCGAAAACGAACACACCCTATTGGCTACATTCGCTGACGATACCGCACTACTAATACAGGAACCCCGACATAGCATCTTCCATCCTTCAAAACCACTTGGATGATATATTTAGTTGGGCCACCAGGTGGAAGGTAAAAATGAATGGTATGAAAAGTAATTTATTACCTTCACCCTCAACCATGGCCCATGCCCAAAAGTATACTTCAATGATACACCGATCCCTGAATCCCAAGCTGTAAGATATTTGGGGCTCCACCTGGACAAGAGACTGGCATGGAGAACCCACATCGGACTGAAAAGGAAACAACTTAACAAACGATTTGGAATATTATCAAGGATACTCGACAGACGTTCGAAATTATCAATTACAAACAAACTTGCTATTTACAAAGTAATAATACGACCAGTATGGACATACGGGATAGAACTATGGGGTTCTGCATCCATCCTACGTCCAAAGAATTGAGTCATTCCATTCCAAGGTATAGAGGAAAATAGCAGACGCACCATACTATGTGACAAATGACTTACTGCACAAGGACCTGAATATCCCAACAGTTATCGACACAGCCCCCCAACACTACAAAAACTTCCACCAAAGATTAACTTTTAACACGAACCCCTTAGCATAGACACTAACATCAAACATAAACCCATACAATCCACCCCGACGACTTTTGAGGCGGAGGCCGAGAGATATGCTAACTTAGTATAAAGTTAGCAATTCATCCAATAGGATTTCAACGTATTTGCTTATTGCTAATTAGCAGATTGCAAATCACAAAAAATGACACATTCTTGGATTTGTACATAAAAATAAAAAAAATATTTATAATAGTTGAGAAAGTAATTGAATATGAAGAAATGCCGCTCATTTATCTTTGAGATAGTTTCCTTCTTGACTGCTGTCCAGAAACGTCAAAATTAGAATTTACAAGAATTTTATTTATAGCCTATTACTCAACAAAAAAGTGGGGGAAAGAGGGTTTCGAGTTTTACCCAGAGCGAAATAAAAATGAAATGAGCCGGTCGGTCTCAAGTTTTCCTATTACCACTGGATAGCTTAGCCTACGCCGATATGCTTGAGAGGATAATATTAAACCGCTGCGGGTGATAAACTTTACCAATAACTAGTTCTGAATGCTATATTTGCCCGATGTAGTTTTTGAATCTATCATTCGTCGATAAGTTTTTAATCGATTTATTTTTAATGAAATATTTGTAGTCTCAAGCCATCTTCAGGTGCCATTTCAGGACTCTTAGGCTCCTAAAATATTATGGGAGTAATGGGAATGTTTTAAACGATTTTTCCTCCCGGAATTGTATAATTCGGGTAAATTTCAGACGAAGGTTTGACGTCTTCAAGGTTTTTTTCTAACTTTTCATTCTTTTTCATCACTCCAAATGAATTATCGGGCACCTTATTGTACAACATTAGGTTCATATCAAATGGATTTTTCAAAATAACTTTTAGGTATTGCTTCTCCGATTTTTCATGTTCGTTTCAGAGTTTTCTTCATTACTCTGCCTTCAAATAAAGTTTAGGTGTTGAAAGTTTTAAAAATGGCATACGTGGCTCTAAGTTTTGTTAGGTTGTTATTTCTCTCTCCCCCCTGGTTTTACACACCACTCCCTGTCTACTACGTTAAAAGGTTGAATATTTATATGTTAATTAAGTAAATCTTAGAGGAGGTAATATAGTTGAAACTCTTCTCCCCAGCCTTATCATTTCGATAAATGAGTAATAAAATATGAAAAAGACTTCGAATTTTTTGATTTAATGGATTTTCTGTTTTAAGAATTCATAATACTGTTCGTATCCCAGACAAAAATAAATGAAATATCAAACTTTAGGGACTTTTTAAATTATGGTAGTTCATTTCCTCTAAGTATTTATTTAATTAGTTACATTAAAGAGCTACCTAATTCTAGTTAATTTAAAACCTTATATGGTCAAGGTTACAATTTAGAACCTTATGCAATAATTGATAACAGAAACGGAAATCTCATTAAAACATCCTGAACAAAAATATTGATATTAATAATACCTAAACGCATCTCTGTAACAAAATGGATTTACCCATAAAGATTAAATACTATTAGTAACATGAAATCTTTTTAGGTTAAACAAAATTCACACATTCAAGTGGCTGTGGAATTTTATTAATACGGAATACATTATTTCGAAGCGTGTTGATTAACAACATTTCAGCTGAGGTAATTGAAGATCATTTATTATAAATGGGCGAATTTTCATTATCAGTACCTATTTGGTGGAATGGATTAAGCCAATAAAACTAGAAAACTAAACAAGCAATGAAGAAGGAGATGTAAAATCTAAAAATGGATCAATTTTTACTAATTTTTGGTAGTTCTTAAAACAGGAAATAATTTAAAATAACTTTGTTTTGCTCCCCTCTCTCCTTATTATCTCCTTATTAAGATAATGAGTGATTTTCCCTCCCCAACTTTTAAATTGAAATAAACTTAATGTAATCTGTACCTCGTTTTCTCTTGTTATTGTGGGATAGTCCCCATAAAATAAAACTGTACACAGATCGTTGAAGATAATAGATTGACGGATACGGGCCCTAGTAGCTTCGTTATTCAACGCTCCGGTATTGCAAGAACCTGGGTTCGAATCCCAGCCAGTCTCTATCTTTTCTCTTCAGATAAATTATTAATTTACCTAACGATGTTTTTAACCCTTTAACGTCTGTAGACTGATATATCAGTTCGAGCGCTGCAGTCCCTGTGGCCTGTAGACTGATATATCAGTTCCCCCCGCTTCAGCGTTAGAAGACTGAAACTGCGGACCTTATTTCAATTGATTTCTTAACTCTTTCCATTTTACTATTGCACTAGGATAAAAACCCCAGTAATCAGCACCTTAAGAGATGTTTTTGTGGCTTCTTTTTAAACAAAAATTGAATTCTTACACTTTAGTTAGTTAGACCAGTCTCACATTGGACGTGTTATATTTAAAAAGCAGCAATTTAAAAAAAAAAATTACATAATATTTAAATTTTCTTATGATGTATCTACTTTTATTTTATCCATCTTACAAGCATGAGAATCTTTGAGATGGTAACTTCATGGTGATAATCAAAATCACTCAAGCGAAGCCTCACGTGTAGCGTTCCAGATCACGCCATGTTTCCGGTTAACGCTATTCAAGGTAGGTTGTGCTTCAACTAGCGAAATAGCTTTTCGCGATTTCACTAGTTTCGGCTAGCGAGTAGATTTAGATTTTTGTCAAAAATACAGAAAATGTTTATAAATTATTCCAATTAATTCTATCATATAATATTAAATAGTTGATTGGAGAATAATTCAAGCATCATTTTATTTTTTTCAGGTAAGTTTCCAGTCTTTAAAGTTATCTCTAGAGTATGGTAAGTTAAAAAAATTATGATAAAATGCTGTATAAATGCTTTTTTTACTATTAATTATTAATGGTTCTCTTTGGAAACACCTTTTTATAATTTATTAAATAATAAAAATACTTTATTTGTGGTTCATAACAAAATGGCTGTTACTATTCTAATAATGGTCCGATTTATAAATATTGTTTTCTCTTGTGAAAATTCTAGAGCCTTCTGGAACGTTTATAATTATTACGTGATGACATGTTTGAATATTTTTAGATGGATGCATAATGTTCCATTGCTGACTAAATATAAGAAAGCCATGATAAGTGAATCAGTGTAGCCTCGACCATCGAAGTGATAAACTTTCTAGTCACTGTTTAAATGATATGTCTTGTGGTATTATTTTGTGTTCTCATTATTCGTTCGAATTTTTTCTAATTAAAAAAAAAGTTCTAACCCACATAAATGTTACGATATTGGACAAAAGAATCGTTTTTTCATATTTTATGAATCTTACTTGTATTTAGCTCTTGTAGGACATAATTAAAAACTCATTGAATTTCTTTTCGCGTGTGTGAATATATTGCGAAAATAAATAGATATATTAGCTTTATAATTAAGAAATGTGAAACATTTTCCGTCGCAGAGTTCAAATATAAACACTGCGCCTTACTGTTAAGAGAAGCCTTGTCAATCCTTGGGCCAATTAGACTTTCAAATTAGCCCCTCGTTTACGACTGTATTATGAAAGGATTCTAAAAAAAGAGGAAGAAATGGCATGAAATAAGTTGTTGTCTGTTATTTTAGCAATATTATAAGTTGTTTTTTAATTGCTAAACTAATTATACAAATTAAAAATTAGGACTAATTAACAACTATCTCGATACATGCTTTTATGCCTAAAAAAATAGCTCTGGTATTTTTATTTTAAAATTTACAATTTTTAATGATTATTAGAATTTTTATTATAACATTATTATAATTGATATTATACTAATATAATTATTGTTGATATAATAATTTTAACCGTTTCGGACGTTACCTACCGGCAACTCGACGCAACGTACACCCTGAAACTTATTATTATACAGTAAAATTTTAGAACCAAGTAAGGAATTGTAATGAAATTTAGGTTATAGGTATTTTTGAAGCTTCAAGAACACATAGTTACAAAAAAAAAATTTTTTTTAATTTTAAGTAAGTTTTTAAATTTTATGTATTTTTTTATAATTTTATTATTATTATTATTATCATTATTATATATAAACGCATAAAAAATCTAATTGGAGAAGTAAAACCAGTTAAAAAATTACGAGATGGGACCCTTTTAGTTGAAGTTTCTCAGATATCCAATCAGAAAAGCTCCTAAAAAGTGAACATCTACTTAATCACTTTCCGGTTAAAACAGAAGCATATGGAAAACTAAATCAAAGTAAAGGGATTATTTGGTGCCCCGAACTAAATTATTGTACAATTGAGAAAATAAAAGATGAATTAAAACCACAAAATATAGCCGATGTTAAAAGATTAAAGACCGTTAAAAATAATGAAAAACAACGCGAAATCTATCACCAAAAGCGAAATAACCTATATGTAGTTTTTACGATTTGTTTATGTCCTTATATGTCAAAATCTGAAAATTATTTAATTTGTCTCCTTAGCGGAGTCCTCGAGTTTGAAGACAAATTTTAAATGGCTTCGCTCCGGAGACCTGGAGTGCAAAGGGTAAATCTATGTTTATACGACTTATATGACCCATTACTTAACAACGATATTGTTGTAGTAAAAGTTTTTGTTTTTGGTTTTTGTAAAAATGTTTCAAAATACAAACAGCTAACTAAGAAAACACGAAAGTTTTATTAGTTAGTCTTTCTGCGTACTGTATTTTTTAAATTTTAACAGCAATTAATACAATGTAGAATATATCACAAATAGCTAACATCAAGGCGTTTATGAACATACATGAATAAAATATCAATCTTATGGTGTTATTCTTTTTGAGTTTTTTTATTACAACTTTAAAATACTATAAAGTTATTCTAGCAGTTCATTACTGTTCTTTGTAAGATTTAATTAATAGGTATAATAAGTTAATCTTTTCTCTTTTGTAAAATCTTATAAAGCGTTATTTAAGCTTCACATTCCATGAACAACTTATGTCCATTTGCCCAAAATATTTAATAATGTCATGGATGCTAGAATTTTTATATTACACAAGATTCTATACCACAATGAAGATTCTAGCTTCATGCTACTATTCTCGTCCTCTTTCCTATATTTTTTATTTTTCCCTCTTGCGAAATCTTTCCTTACTGAGAACCAGTTCTTGCTCTCAAGATATCAGCTGAACGATCTGCGATAAAAAGAAACCCATTTGGCCTTGCTTCTTCTGCATCATCTTATCCTCACCGGTATCTTCTGTATACCGCTTGAGTTTGGTTGAAGGCTGAAGTGTTCTGGAAATCATGGTCCTAACCAAGTAGGAGGTTTCGGAGTTGTATTTGAACCAGGCTAAATGAAGGCTGATGAAAATGTGTGCAATAATAGTCAAAACGTTTTGCAGGTTGTCCAAAATAAAAAATATGTAACGATATATTTGTAAATCTAAATAATCAGCCTGATTTTAATTAAATCTACTGAGGTAATTAATTATCTACTATCAATTATCTAGCGAGGTAATTAATTATCTACTGAGGTCAGAAATTCCTCCCTTAAATTATTATGAGACGTGTTAAATAATAAGCTCATCTCTTCTTTCACGTAAGTTATAACTTCGAATTTACAAAACTATTACCCTTTCTACAGTACTTTAAGGATTCGAAACGAAGTAATCAACAGCGACTAGAGGTTTGGTACTAGTTCTGAACAGTGGTCCCCGAACCGTTCGCTAAGGCGCCCTTCAAAGTAAGGCCCGATCTCCACTGAAAATGACCCTTTTGGAGGTTTATTTATGTCTGAAGAGCGAGCGAGAGTCGAAAGCTGGAATCTATTAAAGCTAATCAAGGCCCCTTTTTAACTGAAAAAAACGCGATGGGAGTCCGATAACATCACGGTCACATGACCTCTCAAAACAAGCCACGCCCAGGAGCCACTCTTCAGAAGTAGTACCCTATTGAAAGTAAAGTAATGCTTAGAATATTCGGGCCGAAGAACGTCGGCGTTTACACACCGCCGAACTAAGTGAATTATACGCGGTATATAAAACTAAAGTGATAACAGCGAGACGAATAAAATATGCCTGTAAAATTGTGAAACGTAGCAGTAAAGGAAATCCAACAAGTACCCATGTGAATCTTTCGTACTTTAGGCCGTGATGGATTTGGGAGGATTTCGTTAGTGAAGATCTGTCAACAGTTGGTTTGAACGGTCGTTGGATATAAGTGTGTTGGGAACAAATAGTGGCGGCGGCATCGAACCTTCGGTTTCATTGAGCCTCCATTATTTAGAAATATATATTTGTGCGTAGATCCAAAATCTTAGATTTAAGGAAAATGCGATTTGAAACTTTGGGCTTTTGTGAGGTCAGTTCTATGAAGTTTATTTAGTGCCTAAGAAGGTTGGAATGATTTTATTTATCAGGGTTTCGTCTCCCAATTGTCTGCAGAGTACAAATTATTATTTTTGTTTCCAACAAAAATTTTTAACCGCAATTGTCGATTGTCAGAACCTCTCCCCTATTCCTAAATGAACTAGATATCCCCCTAAAAAACTGATACAATTGACGATTGAACAGGTTACACCGTTAATTTTCCTTTACTTTGGTGTTTTTTTTTCAACATTAAGAAAGCAATTAGCCTAACATAAAAAAGGGCTTTGGAATGATGTTTAGGAACACGTTGCCATTGTAATATAGTCACGTTCTGTTAGTGTTTACCTTCCCCCACTCTTGCCCTTTCCGCTTTGGACAATCCGGGTCAACACACCCTGCTCCTGACAGATGGAAGACAAATAGCTAGCGGAAACAGGCAACAGATCGGGTTTCACATTTAGTATTTATACTTCATGATGTGTTTTTTGTTTTTTTGCAACATTCATTCTAATACAACCCTCAGACCTCAGAATCATACTTCGAAGTTATTTATTTATTTATTATCCTCTAGCAATGTGATCATTTTACAGCATTATGTTAAAAATACAACTTTGTAGATAACAATACGATACATTTTTAACAAATTTCAAGACCTTTTAAGTGTCAGATCCTTCACACAAAATACGTTGCCTTATCTCAACCTATGCAGTCCTCTTCCATTTGATCTCCAGATCATATTTTTTCTATGATTTTCATTATAATAAATTTCATTATAATGATTCCGAGGTTTTTCACTTCTTTTTTTTTCTTTGGGCCTTATTTATGCAGTACTGTTCTTAAACATGCTAGCTCTACAATATCTTACTTCAACGTCGATCAGATAACAATGATGACTCTTAGGATCCTCCGCAACATGCATTTGCCACAGTTATTCAATAATCGCTATCCATGACTCTCGTAACATAATGCAGTTATGAAACCCATAAAAAATTATTTATGAAAATCAATAATTTATGTAATTCAATAGTTTTGATGAGCCCCATCACCCGAGACGGATTCGTGACTGATTGACATCCTAACGCATTAAACTGACAGAAAACACTCTTAAAATGCACTCTGCTCGGTAAAAGAGTTTTTCTATAGGAATATAGAAGTACCTTATGTCCGCCTACCCGAAAATAGAAACGAAGAATTTTAAAAACAGTAGTACACCCTGTACCCCCTTGAAACACTCCTTTTAATTTAAAAAAAAAAAAAAAGCACGTTGTTCTCGCATTTTTTAAGCTAAAGGTGTGCTAAATTCAAAATGGGAAAACAATAGGTTCTAGAGACGCTCCTTTAGCTAAACATTCGAAAAGTTAAAGAGCAGCTTTTTTTTTTTTTGCTTTTTTTGGCTAAAGTCCTTCATTGAAGCCCTAATGCCTATACTGCCAACAAATCAATTTAATCTTTTGAAAGAGCAGCTTATTTTTTTTTTAAACAAAAGGGCGTTTTTTTTTAAAAATTCGAAAATAAAGATTTTTTAAGTATTATGATATAATAAGCATATTATGTATTACGAACGTATTATGATGTGGCATATCAAAAAACAGTACAGAAACTGAAAAATATTATACCTGTTTCAGCTTTATAGCTTGAACAGATTTTGAGATGTAGGCCAAAAACTGTAAGTCAGAAAAGAAGGAAATTTCTTCTTTAAATTGAAGCATGCAATAAATAATATCCAAAAATCCAAGATCTAAAGGTTCAGGACCTCGTTGATTTCGTTTGGAAATACGTTATACCTACTATTATTTTATTTTATTTTATTTTTGTGATATCAGTAACTCACAGCTGAACTGTTTTATATATTATAATAAATGGCACTGTTTGAAAAATATTATATTAAGATATAACCATAAAACTAATTCTAATCTAAGTACAACTGGTGTATATAGATTTAATTTTTATTGCATCATTCGAATGAAAATCTAATATTTTAAATGCAGTTGTTTTTATATTTGTGAATTAGCTAGAAGCCAGGAATAACCAATACCGTAGCTCATAATAAAATTGTCATTACAGGATTTCACACCGTGCTATTAATTTGAAGTTCCAAGTTTAGTTATTGTCAAGTTCCTTTTGACAACTTGAACCTTTAAGCCAAGGAGGGCAGAACCAAGATTCTCTTCGAGAAAGCTTTTGTCTTGTCTTCTTTAGGCACCGAGTTTAAATTCATTCGTTTCTATGTTCTCTGTGCGTTCTCTTCTCTAAAACATGTAGGAACTCTACCCCCATAAATCTGGATAATCGACGATTTTCTGCTGGATTCGTTTAACATTGAAATTAAATTGTTATTCCATCTGATGCATTGAAAGTTTTAACTGACGTGTTTGTTCCTGCTGGTAAGGTTCCGGAAGTTGGAGGTATCATTACACCATTGTATGAAAATGTAGTTCAGAGATTTAATCTAGAAAGGTTGTTAATTGGAGGTTAGAAAAAGGAAGTTCATTGGGAGAAGTTCTTGTAAAAGATTTTTGCAAAAGAATATAGTTATAGTTCATCATACATTAATTTTTATGACCAATTTCTATTATATCTCTGAATGGTTTGAGGTCAAAATTAGGGGATTCTCTTTCACTTGTTTAATTTAATTTAACGAATGAATATGTCATTAGCGAGACAATACTTTCTGAAAAAGGTGTGGATTTAGGTGAAAATATACCGTTATGGGTTATGCCGAAGGTATAGTGCTGCTGGGTGAAATCGCGGTCGAAAAGCGACAACGTTGAGGACAGCCGGTAAAGAACTTGGTCTAGAAATAAATACGGATAAAAGGAAATATATGGTTAGTTGCAGAAATAATGACGGTTACGGGAAAATTGATACGATAGCGGGGAATACGTCCGAACATGTAGACAAATTTAGATATTTAGGGGCTATGATAACTAGAAAAAACGAAATCGAAGAGGTAATCGAGGCTAGATTAAAGGTGGGAAAAGCAAGCTATTTTTCGGCTGCAAAATTAATTAGAAACTTTTTTCCCGAACGAATTCCAAAAGGAATACAAATAATAAACGTTCGAGTGGAAGACATAGAAGGAGGTGAGAGGATTGCGTTCATCAGATCTATCGAAATTTGGTTTGGACGGCAGTCTTTGGTTGGAGGTGTGTAGGGAGCGAGCGGTGGTGTCGGTATCGAACCTTCGGGTTCGCTTAGCCTTTCATTATTATTCGAATAAGGTATCTGATGCATAGAATGTTTTAACTGAGCTGTTTGTTCTTGTTGATAAGGTTCCGGAAGTTGGAGGCATCATTACACCATTGTATAAATTCATTTGAAGTAGTTGTTATAAATTTTTCTTGGAAAATTTGTTTTTCATTAAATATTGATTATAGATTATAAAACATTTAAATACAACTCTTTTGGAGTCAAAATGGTGGCGTTCAAAATTTGGGAACTACTTTAACATATGCCCGTCTTTACTTCAAATATCAGACAGGTCTGGTCGCGTTTAATCGATTATTTCTTGGAAACTCTACTGAAAAAGATATGTGTATATACATGGCAGAGTTTTCCTCAGTAATTCTTGGAACCTTGTTTTGGTTAATTATAGTAAAAAAGGTTTTATACAGCTGTATCATTTTATTCCGGATTTTCCTCATGGCGTTCGTTGTGTTATTTCTTAATAATGATTTCTTAAGATTAACGCAGCGCATAAAATTATATATTAATTTTCTAATAACTCGTATGTAAAGTTTTAAATGCGTTTTATAGTCTCTTTTATTCATTTTGTTATTACAGCTCGATTCCTACAGAAGCTTTAACTTAACATTTTGACTTTGTCTAAATGAACTTTTGTTTCTTGGCTCCTATTGGACGATTTTGATAGCTCCACACCTTTAGATTTTTTTTTTTTTTTTACTCACATTCACATTCTGCAGGTACGAGACTGAATTGATAATTGGTTGAATTTTAATTAGTTACAGCTTTGAAATAAATTTATTATTAAAAAGAGTCTGAAGAATGTAGTATTTTCAATATTTCAACAACTGTAATATTAACTGATAATATGACCGTCTATGGACCTGCTTACACTTAAATTTTATATTTATTTAATATTTTAAATTAGTTTTGAAGACTATACTCAATTTTTAAAGCCTAATAAAACTATTCTTAGATAGTTAAAGCTTTAATATTGATTTCTCATAACAATCATAAGTCACTTTTTTTTTTTTTTTTTTTTTTTTTTTTTTTTTCTAAAATACCACTGATTACGTATCAGTTTAGTAAGCTATGAGTATCATTTTTGAAACCATTCCATTTTTTTAATTTCCTGAGCACGAAAATGTTATAATTTAATTTTGAAAAAAATAATTAATATATAAAAAGAGTCTACCTAATAATGTGATAAAAAGTGAGTCTATAAAACGTTTTTCAATGACACTAAGTTTTTGAAATGTCGTTCACCATTCTTTGTATCTTCCTCATGTCATTTTGCAAAGTTAGTAAACTGTTTACTAAATATTTATTCAAGCCATTTTATAAGATTTTTATAAATGGAACTTAAGAATAACAAATGATCAGTATAACCTAGTAATTATATTTCCGTTATATTATATTTCCACCCAATAGCATTCCTTATTACCTCCCTAAGGACATTTTCTAGGGCTAAATTAAATAAAATATGTGATAGCGAATCTCCTTGTTTTTAACAGCCTCAAACCTCTCAGAAAAATAATTAACGATTATAATTTTATTGAATATTTCGGTTACCCGAATTCCGACTAGGTTTACTAATTTTTTGGTATTCCATGTTCCAAAATTTCCGGCAGTTAATCGGGCTTTTTTTGAAATCGATAAAAAGCTGACGTTTAGTAACATGTTACAGAAGAGTAGTTGTTATATCTACTCTTTAATATTTATTAACTGATTACATTGGAACACAATTCATTAAAAAACCATACATAAACGAGTTTGTGGGTCTTATGGGACTTTTGATGGGTCTTATGCGGAATCTGGGCGCCAATGATAACAGTTACGTTATAATCACTAGCTGAGGCTAACTACTGTCACAGCTTCATATCACCTGTTATCCTCGGCATTTTGACTATAACCTACAGCGTAGTAATAACCGATAATTTGCACTGCTATTATTGCTATTATTGTTTCATTTAACCTATATTATTATCAAATTAAGCAATTCTAACAGTAAAAAAAGATATATTTACAAAATTTAAATTGGAGGCATAAAATCAACAATGTCTATCCACATTTTTTCGAAATAGTCTTCATTCTAATTACGTTGTTTCCACATAAACTCACATAAATAGGAGTCGAGGTACCACACTGAATTTTATTTCTTCTTTTAGCAAAAGCCCACAAACCTTCTACTGTATTAGTATGGACTCCAGTTTCAGGATCTCGAAATTATTTCCACAGTAAGATTATCACCTCCAATTTGACATGGATTTTTGAGAAGAGAATTCGCACATATCTCCCGGAGTAGATTTTTCCAATCAGCAATAGCGTGATCTTGTAAAACGAACTCTTCTTTACAAAACTTCACCGTTGTGTAATCCCTGGTCCAGCTATAAATGAAATAAATAATAATTTCGAATGATAAATTGCTATTTTCTAGCCACGTACCTTTTTTAATAGATATTTTCTCCCGACAGGTTCTCTTGTTACACCGCTACATATTCTCCTTATCTCCTAGGTATGAAACCATCTACCACTTTTGTGTAGCACTCCCTTATCCTGCAGGAATTTCACAGCATGTTCCTTGTCAGGAATATCCTTAATAAGTTGTAAAATTCCCATAATTATAAACACTCCTAATGTAACACTTGTTTAATGTGAGAAGAAGGTCATCATTAATCTTATCATATGTTTATAAGTAAATATTGAAAGCATGAATAAATAACTGTTACACCTGTGATAATAACGTAACTGTTATGACTGGCGTCCAGATTGCGCATAAGACCCCTTTTGATCCTAAGAAGTCTTAAGTTGATTAGGAACACATGTTAAGGGAAACGCCGGTTTTAAGCGAGAAGTTAACAGGACAAAAGCTGTTACTGTTACTGTACTAAAGCAAAAAAAAAAAATAAATAAATAAGCTGTCATGATTTCATGTAGTAACGACCTCTCTCGTTCCTATTAAGAGTGCTAAGGAACGGTATTAGCACCGTGACAGAACCGATATGACAAAGCTCTTTTATTTTCTCTTTTACCTTTTATCCTCTCTCCCTCAATTTTTCTCATCTTATATTGCTTATTTTATAAACGCTTGTGTTCATTTCTTTTTAAACTCCTTACATGAAAGGCAATGAAGTAGAAAGTAGAAGGTTTTGACAGAGTTTATTCTTTTACCTTCGAAAGGGTAATGATCAAGTTTGATTATGAGCTGACAATGATTATGAGCACTGAATCAGATCTTCATGTAATGTAATAAGTGTATATGTTTTATATTTTATTAAAGAATATGTAACAAATAGTTTTACACATGTAAGAACAAATATCAGAGGGAGCTATTTGTGGTGTCGGGCCTTCGGGTTCGTTAAGCCTTTAATATATTCTATTCTTCTCTACGCTAAGAACAAATATCAGATATTTAAATCTGTAAGAACAGGAAGTTAAGGCCGGAAATTCTTCTTTTGGTTATGAAGTTACTTAGCTCGTAGCCTTCTGTCCCGAGATTTAAACATTAGAATTTACAATATTGAAATTCTTCCGTCGGTTCTTTACGGATGTGAAACATGGATGAACAACGCCTTAAGGTCTTTGAAAATAAAGTACTGCGTAGAATATTTGGGCTGAAAAAGGATAATTCAACAGGATAATTTAGGCGGCTACGCAATGCAGAATTGCACCCTGTAAAAATAATCGAAGTTGTAGCCACTCTTGCAAAATTACGAGTCTTAGTTGATAACTAATACCTAAAAGATTGATAAACGCTTGGCAAACTGGAACTGGCTGATCTTGTGGTGTCAGAATTGGACGGAGTGCAGTGTAGGGAGGTGTATAGGTAGTGATTGGTGGTGTCGGCATCGGGTCTTCGGGCTTAAAATAAGCCTTTATTTCATTCTATTCTTATTTAATTTTTAAAATGAACCTGCATTGTATTTTTATTTTATAAAATGCAGACTACGATTCTTCTAGACATCCCCACTGGTTAGTGCAAAAATGTTATAATACATACTATAAGAGAGTTTTCCTGAATATTATATAAAGCGTTTTTAATTAGTAATTAATTAATTAATAACAGAAAAGTATTTTATATAAAAACGAAACGTCAACAATTGAACTAAATGAATTGTCTGTATAATAGTTAACATAAGAGACTTCTTCTAGCTATTTTTAAAACTTATTGACAAGGTGAATATCGAAAATTATATAAAACACAAGACTCCATTGAGAAGTTCTAAAATGTAACCTTGTGCAAAAATATAATTTCTATAGTTATAAATTAGTCTTGGCTGAGTTCCATTTACTTCGCTGAGAACATCGAGTCCATTTGTACTCATAAAATATAGGAAAAACCCAAACGTTCTTTTAAACTCTACCGTATTTTTTTTTTAAATCAAAAACTATATATCCTGTCGATTTTTTTCTTAAATTGTGTATAATATGAGCATTTCTCTTTTTTAACAAATTACCACACTATCTAATGACTTTGGGCTACAATTTAAAAAAAAAGAAACATGTTGCAATTAATAAAGCTTGATGTTATTATGGTAATGAGAGTCTTGTCATCCGGCATCCACCGAGCGGGCAGGGGAGCCTAATTTCCGTCCATTTATAATGCTCTACCATAATCACTTATCTTGTCTACTTCCTGACCCCGCTCTCATCATTTATTCTTAAGTCCATCCCGCTAAAACTTTGTTTATTCGAATTTTGGCATCTAAAAAATACGCTAAAAAAATTATTACACATTCCGGATTATGATGCTTATACATCAAATAAATGTGGTTAGTCTACTCAGGTTGTTATTTTATTTTTTCTAGATGAAGGAGCCACACCATTATGTCTGTTTACTGGTTTTACCGTGCCTTTCATTAAAACATAATGAAATAGTTTCAAATATTAACCAAAAATATTTCAAACAATATCTATTATATTTTTATCGTCTTATGTGCGCTTTTTCGGACCCCTGACTATCATCAAGAACTTTCAATATATGTAAAAATTTCATATATGAATGCACATAAAATATTGTATCATTTCAGTGGGTTAACAATATTTATTAGACGAAAATATGACAATAGGCGATGTCACACGTAACACAAATCATATGGCTTGAGCTTCACAGTCAAGACAAAGACTAAGACTTTTCTGTCAATCGCTCCTTATATATAGTTGTAAGGAGGGTCTAGAACGTTATAGAATCTCGTGGAAGCTGATGGAACGGCCTGGATGGAGCTCGAACAATCTAGATCCAAACACGTGCTCGGACGGTCCGCTCCAACCGCTAGTTCGTTCCAACAAACGGTCTGGGATTTTAGATATTTTTTTTTTTTTATTTAATGATTTAACGTTACAATATAATTCTTTCTATAATATTACAATACATTTCTTACATCTTACAGATATTTTCTACATTATATTATTTTAGTAATGTAATTTAGAACTTATGATGAAACTAATACTATCGGGGTCACCTGTGGTTTAGTGGTTAGCATGGCAACCTACAATACTAAAGTTCGTGGGTTCGCGACCCGCGGTGGCCCTGGGATTCGTTAATGGGAGTAAAAATCCTTAGCCATGCCGTCCCTCGGATAGGACGTAAAATGGTGGTCCTGAGCCTGTACGATGTCAGGTACTCGTTAAAGATCATTATCCTAATTATACCTGGATAGGCAAAATTTAGGACTCCCACTGTAGCATCGACCGATTAGCCTCAGTGGCATAAAGGGACGTTAAACAAACAAACAAACAACTAATACTATCTCTCAACAAAGTTATGATTAAACGATACTCCAATATTGAATGTTGGTTGCTATCTTTTTTTTTTTAAATATTTCTAATTTTTCTTTTTAAATTAATTATATTTTGTTAAATAACATATGTATATGATTCTCAGTACGCGATGGGTCCAAATTTTGAGGGGATAATTAAAGAAATTAATGTATTGTCATGCATTAATTTATTATTATTTGTTTTGGTTTATACCTTTTATCAGAAAAATAAATAAAGATTTTTTTTTTTGTGTGTGTAGGCTTTGCATCAAAACAAGATATGTACAGGCTTTGCAAATAAAAACGTAAGTATCTAGTAGGACAATGGCATTTGAAAGAAGGATTTTTTTTTAAATTTTGACATTTTTAGTTGTTAGATTTAATTAGTCATACTTTATAGCAATCATCTTCTATTTCATCAAAATACTATACATACTACAATGTATGTACATATTCAATTGGTAAACATAGTAATAATTTTTGGTAATACCATTTAGTTTAAAATTTATGAATACGAATATCAGAGAATACGAAAAATGAAATAATGTCTACTTAAAATACCCTGAAGGTCGTATATGCAGCACTTGACTGACGTTTCATCAATTACGCCTAAACACGACCTCAGCCGTCAATCATTTGTCAGTATTATATTCGGTCATTCCTTATTGTATTGTTTTCTAATAAAGTATGACCCAATCCTTGTTGCGGATACGGAAGAACTCTGATGGGGGGGGGGGGGTGCATTTTTTTTTTTTTCAATAAGTACCTTTCCTTAAAAACATTAGAACCCTATTGGACTAATGGAGAAAATGTTAATTACTAATGAAAAAAGTGTGAATTCCTCTAATTAAATGATTTATGTTACTGGGCTAATTCTATTAACAAGGATCTGATGCGGCGCGCGTGACACACTACTTTCATTTACCATCCACATTTCTTTATTGCTGATTCGTTCCTCCGGAATAACAAATTTGTTTATTTATTCCATGCTTGCTCTGGAAAGTAGGCACTCTACTTCTTTAAGTGGTGTACCAATAATGAAGAAATCCGATTTTGTAGTAGATTTGTTTTAATTTTTTGTCAATCCTGTTTTAGGTTCCAGTTAGGATCGATTTTTTCGACAATAAATGATTAATAGGATGCGATTGATGTGGTTCATAATGGCAGATGAGAAATTGGAACTTAATTTACACATTTTGAGCGCTTCATTATTTTTCAGAAAATGATATGTTATTTATGTTTTGATTTTTTTGTTTTGTTTTTTCGATCCTAGAAACTTCACGGGAACTGTAACGTCACACTCGGCTCTTGGGCTAATATTTCTTTCTTTTTTTGATCGAAAATGATCCTAAACAGACGTTCCTAAAATATGATTTCATAGAGGTGAGAGATAGTCAACTGTTATTCTTTACGACAGGTTAAATGATTATCAGGATTTTCAGTTAAAACTTTTTTATTTTGGAATGCCAACGTTTTGATCCAACTGTATCATAAAACAGATAAAGAGATGATTTCATCCACTTACTCTAACATCTTCCGTATCCTCAAATCCTAGTTTTGATTTCATAGGTACCCGCAATTATCAATGTACCTCTGTATTCTTATTATCTTTAGTATTGTATAACTTCCTTCTGTATATTTTTAAATTTTTTATCCATTGTTACCTGATGTATTATCTCAATTTTGTGTTAATATTGAGTCCAGACATAACAATTTGTAAATAGTACCATCTATTTTTTTTAGTTTTTAATATTTTATTTTCACTTAGTTTTCATGTAGCCTTTCACTTCAAAAGCGTTGGGTTTCCCCGTAATAAACCTTTGAAGTTGGCAAACTAACCACCTACCACTGACTTTCACCTTATTTTACCTTCACTCCTTGTATCGCTCTGGACTCAGAAGGTAAATATCAGATTTTATTTTATCTTGCTAACCAGCCACTTATTTTAATATTCATGTATATGTTTAGTATCTTTTATATTATTATCAGTTTACTTTATTTAGATACTCATATATTTGTTTTCTTTTAGCCCTGATAAATATCCACAAGTTGGATCGAAACGTTGGCTTTCCAAAATAAAAGAGTTTTAACTAAAAATCCTAATAATCATTTAACATATGATTTCGTAGATTTTGAGTTTGTTTGATTATTAATTTTACCTTTGAAAATCAAATATTTATATATAAAAAAATATTTGCTTACCATTATATTTTCGTGCACAAATATTTCAAGTACAATCATTTGCTACAAATGATATTTACAGTACCAGTGCATTTTTTAATTTATTTTTAATTCACTTCCTAATGAAAACATCCTGCTTGACATGGAGAAATTATTTCATTATTACATGAATTGAAACGGTGTGGAATCAGTAATGAAGCAGGATTCTCGTCTTCATTGAACTAGTAAAAAAGTCTACTAAGCAGTAATATAAACATTAAAATTATAATCTGAATTAAGATACAAGAGTGAGAACTCAAAATGGGAAATAAATTGTATTTTAAGTTAATTAGATTAGAAGAATTATACCCAATTTATTTTTTTTTTCTATATGTGTAAATTCGCATTTTTCTTGTCCTCGCGTTACTTTAAGTTATCATCCACTTTAAGTGCTCAAATATCAAAACAAATATACTAATATATATTATTGAATATATGATTATTTAATATACAGTATAAATAATAATATTATAAATTTTTAAATCCATTTTTTTTTCTTTATAACAATTATTGTAGCTTACCTATTCCATTCGGCTATCTTCATAACGCTTTTCGCGAATGTCATATCTTTTATCTTATCAGAAATCACTCTACAGCTATTGGCAATGATCAATAATATTCCTTAGATAGTATGCCTACACTCGTTGACCTAGATACGTAAGAAATATGCCATAACTGTGCGATAATTTTTTTTTCTTAAATTTTTTTAATCCATATTTCAACCAAAACGGTTCGTGTTTGTTCGTTAAAATTTTTAATGTGAGAAAGACGTTCTTATTCTCCTAAAATGTCTTATGGAAAAAGCCTTCACCCGAAGACGATTCTAGTATCAGGTCTGTTTTTATACATTTATCACATCAATAAGTCCTTGATATGAAGTCATAAGAGTCCTAGAAAAACATTTTAAAGTTAAGAAAATTATGATTATTTTCAACCATTTAAATGCTATTACATGAAGACTCTTATCACTTTATTCTTTTATTTATCACAAAATTATTATTCGCATATGAGAAATATGTTAATATTAAGAATAAAAACGACCGTAATAGTGAAATAAGCAGTATGTAAATGTATTACTTTTTCAACATGGGTGTACTATATGAGTCAATATTTACTTACAATAACCTTGTGTTCTATGATGACTGGCTGTCTGAATCGCATGCTCAGATGAATTCTCACAACTTATTTCCAAGGTCTTGAATAAACTTATGCCCTCATATTTGGTTTATGAGAAATATATTCTGTTTAGATTTATGTTATTCATTGACTGTTTCTTGTTCTGATTAAAAATTCAACTTTGAACAATATATTTTTTTTTTTTTTTCTCTTTCAAGTCACAATACAAACTTACTACCCTAAATCATCGGCAGTGTCCGATCTACATCAATAATGAAGGCCTATGTGAGTTCTAGCAGTTAGTTGCTATTACTAATTATTGTAGAAAATTATTGGAAAAAAAATAATATTTTTTATTATTTTCACCTTGCTAACATCCGAACTTCAAATTTGTGAATCATCACTTGATTTTTGATTCAGCCTAATTTATATTTCCTGTTTCGTCAAGATACAAGAACTACTGGATTGATTTCGCAATTGCAACTTGCATCATTAAGAAAAAAGTTAGTTTAAGCATGTAGTTTTTCTAAATAATATTAAACTATAAATTAAACTGAAGCTATTGTTTTTAATTAATTAATGGAAAACCGTTAAAAACTCACAAAAATGTGGATTAGGTACCAAAACTCGCTACGAAACTTTTCTTTGATTTTTAATATGACCCCCATTACCATTTATTTTTACGGTACAGAACAGAACTCAAAACTGAAAAATTATTGCCAATAAAATAATCTTTTTTTTTTTTTTTTATGTAACTTTCTGCATATTGGTTTAAAATTACCATTTGAATTCTAATTTAGGCTTATAATATAGGTAATTTTATTGGATTATGGCGTTCAATCAAATAACACTACAATTACCTAACAAGGAAGCCATAAAATATTAAACTTATTAGGTACTTGTAATCACGTTAGAAAGTTTGCACGTAAGGATTCTTTGAATTGATATTGAAATATTATATAATAATTTATCTTAATCGCTTGGTTTTTGCTTTAATTTGGAAATATTTATTTTATATACCTTGAGCACCGCGTTTATCAAACAATTACATATTTCTTTTCTTATTACGCATTCTTTTCTGATACTTTAAAATTCTAATCTACTAAATTACCATTCTTCCAACGCATGCGAAAACATTGAAAGATGATCAACGGCTTAGAGTTTATGAAAATACCCAAAAATAAGTACTGCATAAAAGAAATATAGTCGTAGAATATTTGGACTAAAGAGGGATAAATTAACCGGAGAGTTAAAGTAAAATTGCGAAACGTAGCAGGCAACGTATTCCAAAAAGAGTAATTAGCGCGATGCCCGATGGAAAACTTCCAAGGGTTAGGCCAAAACGGAGATGGGAGGATTTCATTAAGGCAGAGGTTGAAGTTGAAAGAGGGAATAGTGATGTCGGCATTGAACCTTCAGGTTTGCTAAGCCTTTTGTTACTTTATTTTTATATGTCCTTACTTAGTGAAAGTGCATTTTAGTCCATTTAGTCTCTCTGCTGTCGTTTGTGTAAAAAATTAAAACCAAATTTTATTAAACTTTCTATCATTTTTTTTTATAAGTTGGTCTGAATGGGTAGGCACTATGAGCTATCATCATAAAAATATTATGATTGTGATTGCATAGCGGAGGTTAATTTCTTCCTTTGCCTTTAAGTCCGTTAATGTGAAGTAATTAACAGCCTCCCATTATACCTAGTTATAAGAAATGGCTAAGTATAAAATTAGAAAGAATTTCACAATGAATTTCATGAAAATTTGATTTAGTGATGATATGTACCATGATTTTTAATATTGCCCCTCAACATACAGATATGTTCATTTTTTAAATACATACATTTTTTAAAGTGTCTTTGAAATATTCATGCTATGGTAATATGATAATAAATCAATAATTATATTTAAAAATATTAATGAAATATTCATTCATTCACTTCTATCTAAGCTTTTTATACCCTATTTGACCTTGAATAATGATTTCTGATTATTGAAAATAATTATCATGCCATTTCATGGAAATTATTTACTATTGCGTCTAACTTTAACACTTTCTTATCTACTTATCAATCATTTATTAAAATATATAAAATATGTCTTCTGTGATAAAAAGAGCAGTAAAATTATCAAATGATTTCCACCGATACTTGTGATGACACGCAGTAGCGCAGTAGCGACTGTCAGATCAAGGTTGTTTGTTTTTAGGAGACCATTTCGCAAGAGGAACGAATCGGCAAACCTTAGTTTTCTCATAAAATGTAGATCAGGGATGTTCTTTCTTGGACTAGTTCACATGTACTAGAAATAGAGTAATGGCGAAAACTATTTTTGCAGTTTATTGCAATTTCAAGCTTTGGATCGCTCAATGTTTAGAGAAAACTTCTTTTTTATTGAATTATGAAGACTTTCATGACGGCCTTCATCATTACACATTAAACGTTATTTAAAAAAAAAAAAAAAAGACAACCTCAGATTTAATGCGATCAAACCATCTTCTTCTCGCACTAACCCTCGGACGCTGAATTTGCCTGATTGGATTATTTGATAAATCTTATTGCTGAACTTATCATTTTTTTTTCTTTTAATTCAAAGTTTAAAAAAAGTTATAACTTCAGTTGAATCGTCTAATAACCTACGTTTGTCGTGATTTCAGCTTTACCAGGTCCGAAATTTCTATAGTTTTAAGATGATTGATACATTTAAGCAAAGGTTGGAGTGTTTCTTTTTCAAAACTCATTAATGCTATTATCTTTTAAATAGAACATTTCGAACAGTTGTATCTATGTATTCATCTATTGTATCTATTGTATCCATGATCAGGGTAGGTATAAACATCGCAAGTTGTTTGTTTGTTTAACGTCCATTTTTATGCTGCTTAGGCTAATCGGACGATGCTACAGTGGGAGTCCTATATTTTGCCTATCCAGGTATAATTAGGGTAGGGATCTTTAACGGGTACCTGACATCGTACGGGCTCGGGACCTCCATTTTACGTCCTATCCGAGGGACGGCATAGCTAAGGATTTTTTACTCCCATTAAAAAATCCTAGGGCCACCGCTGGAATCGTACCCGCGATTATTAGTATTGTAGGTTGCCATGCTAACCACAACACCACAGGTGACCCAACATCGCAAGTGATTAGACGATGTAGTATTTTTTTCAGCTTATATAGCGGATTCTTTATTTTATTTTATTTTTTTAAACACTTTTTCAAGTGTTTCCTTACATTCAGGTTTCCAAAAAATCTTTATTTTATTTTCCATTTCTTCCTGCATGGTACATCCTCCTCTCTTAAACCATGGCCGCTCATGCTTTCCTCAACATTTTCTAGCCACTTCTTCCTCGTCGTTCCTTTACCTCCGCCTCCCGATTTAATATTAACTTAGCTATTTCCTTCTTACTTCTTCTCACATGGCCATAAGTACCATTCTAGTTTTTGTTTTTCCCAATATTTTAATGGACTTTCATTTGCTCTCTATAAATATCCTTGGGGAACCTATTCATTTTCCTGTTGATGTTGCCTTCAACAATGCTGCCATAGACAAAGTGCGTGTCCGACAAAAAAGCAGAAAGCTATATTATGCTGCAAAGCGCGTGCCCCGCAATACTAATGCAATTCCTCATAAATCTGCATGAGCCGATTGTTAAAAGAATATTTTGAGTTCAACAGTCCTATTTTTATTTTTTTGATGTTCATTTCTACTTTAAAATAGGAAGGAATTGAGAAACTCGGTAAAACATTTTCTTTTAATTTTTTAACTAATCACGTACACTCGGCATGAGTTTCATTTATTGTCCGTTTAAATCAAAAGAATATATGTTATTCAACAAAATTTAAGATTTTTAATAACTTTTAGGTTTATTTGTTGTGCTTAGTTGGTCTTTTTAACTTCATTTCTGTCTTGTCGAAACCCTTTAGACTTCGAAAAATAGTTATTTATTATACAAGTGACGAAAGTAGATCATTTTACAACTCGAGTGAAACGTTTACCCACACGAGCGAAGCGAGAGTGGTAATTTCACGAGAGTTGTAAATTCTACTTTTTTCACGATCGTAATATTAAATTTTTTCTGTAATCGTGTAATACATGATCAGATCTAACCAGAATATGAACAAAATTAGGATGTTGTGAAGATTATGGTATGTTGTTGGTAGGTTATAAGCATGGTTGTGAAAGGTTATAAGCATAGTTATAAACAAGTGCAGGTTATAAACAAGGAAGGTAATTATTATTATATTTAAATTTTAAAATATATTGATTATTTCCACCAATAATTCATTCACATTTCAATTTATTTTGTTAAAATAAATTCTCACAATGTTAAGAAACATTTAATTTCCAACTTATACTTTTTATACACATTCATGGACAGCCGTAGAGGGACAGTGGATGACAGCTGCCTATTGAAAATAGGCAATGAACCCTATTGAAACAAAAGCAAGACTTTAAATAAATTATTATTCATTTAACATATGTTTTAAGTATTGTAGAATAACATTATTAAAGAAAAGAATGAAAGGTTAGCTAACCCGAACGCACGATGCTGACACCACCAATCGCTCCCTACACACCTCCATCCACTTCCCCCTTCTAATCCCAATTGTAGAATGACATATTTTATTTGAACCATTAACATGTTAGGTGCGGCATCGGTCCCCAGGGTCTGATGTCTTACATTCCCTTCTTCACATGAAAACTCCGAACACTTCAAACACTCAAATTAGTCGATTTTCAATGAAATTATTGCATTTTTGTGCAGAAAATATTGCTAACCGCTGAAATTCTGTTGTTTTTTCGAATCGGACTCCGAGGTCCGATTTTCGATAAGAATAGCTGTATTCTTTCCTGTAAATTATTATATTATTTCCTGTAAAGGCCTGTCCTGCGCCTATTACGTCTAGTTCCAGTCCTTACCACGATATAATGCCCTTGAGACGCTCATTTAATTCCCTTTAAATCAAAATATAACGCTTTCGTCAAAGGCTTCCCATCGGACCTCGACGCCCGATATCGTCTGTGGCTCATCATAGCAGTCGGACACCGGGGACCGATACCGTTCAATTCAGGATACCCCCAACATACGCCGCCTAACGTGTTAATGGAGCCTTAAATAGTCAAAGTACTTCGATTCCGCACCCCAGTCATAAGATTTTTACCAGTCTACCCTCCTAGACAAAATGCTGCGTACGTCCTTGTACACATTGATTATTTCATTGAAACATCATGGAAGATCGTATTTCCCGTTAATATCTCCCACCAATGTTTTCTGCTTGGTTGTCATAAATTATCTAAATATATTCGGAACCTAGCATTTTTTTTTAAATAGGCCATTGACGCATATTCTTGGAAGAGCTGCAATCCCCTTTGATGCTATTCGTGGAAGTTACATCTGCTCAGAATGTCTGCTTCATCTTTGAGTGGCCAACTTACTAACGTTTAGTTAAGATGCTGCATCCTGGCATTGTTCAACCGTGAATAACATCCGTAGTAAGTAAAAAAAAAAAAAAAAAATGCGAATTTTCCACGTTTGGCTACAAAAATAAAGGTACTTCTTTGTTTTGTTTTTCTATATAAGGAAAAGTTCTTAGTTTAGAAATATTTTAAAAACTATAATTCAAGTTGGGTTTAATCTAAAAACTTTGGTGAAGAAATTTTCTTTTAAAAATTTAAGCTAACTTATGGAAAAGAATTATAATAATAAAATAAAATAATTGTTAAAAGGAGTGGACGGAAAGTTGAGGTAGTTTTCATAACAATTAAAAAGTTTTTCTTATTATTTTTTTTTACAATTTACTTTCGTATTTTTTTTAAGGGAAAGATTAATTTCTTGCAGCTGTTACCGGAATGTTTCAAACTAACTTTACCTAGTCAGTTATGTCATGTTCTACGAATTATATTTTATATATTTAGTATGATTTTTGTTTCTAAAAAATATTGATTAAAAGTAAATTAAGCCTAGGTCGTACGACCATAATAATTCCAAAATGTATTTTATTGTCATGAATATGCATAAAAGGTCAAGCATAAACACTATATAACAATACACATAAAAACTTGTTTAAATATAATCAAGGAATAAAAGAAATTATTTTAAGCCAGATTACATATCACCAATAATTTATAACAAAATGTGGATTTTCTTGAGTATGAATTATAAGTGAAAATTATTAAAATCAAGGAAAAGTAAATTAATTAGGGGTTATGAAAAAATATTATAATACCTATTGTATTGATGAAACCATTCATTTTTTCCTTGAAGAAATACATTTAAATTAAAATAAACTTTTTTTTAATAAAAATATTTTTCTATTCATTCTATTAAATAAACTAACCTTCCTTTCAAATGTAAGATTCCTTTTATTTATTTGCTATTATACTATTTTTTTGTTGCAATTTTTTATGACACTAATTGCGGAACTTATAAGTCAAGGGTACATCAAGAGAAATGTAAAAATTGTGATGATGCTGATGTTATGGTATAAAAAATGCTAGAAAAAATGCACTATATTGATTGGTTAATTGGCCGGAGTGGAATTAATGATAGAGCTATGTTCGAACAAATATGTTGAATTGAAGCGTTTCAAAATTCGTTGAATCTGAAAAACCTGTAAAAAATATATTTCTAAGATGTAAAAGATTTTCTAACTTCCCATATTTTAATACTTATTCTGCTATTACCCAAAATGATAAAAAATGTTACTTCTATATTTTATCTATATTCTGTCTGCAATGGTCCACAATTAGAACTGTAATAATGTAAACTAGTATATACAAGTATATAAAAAAATAACAAGGTTTCAGATGATTATATATCCCACTTTATCAGACTACGGAGACTATATATCTTAATAAATCAAAAAGAAAAGAATATTAATCTTTTTCCTCAATCTGATTTTTATGGTTTATTACCTCTTAATTACCTTATCTTATGCTAGATTTCGGATTATGGTATGCCTAACTAGTTTTTAATATTTTTATCTTTTAAATTATATTTATTTTAACCTATAAAATTGATGCCATAATTCGAATCTTATGTTAGCAAAAATTAAAGTCAAAAATAGACATTGTAATTAAGATTGAGTAAAGGAAGCATAATTGTATTGGAAAGCATATCTTTAAAATTATTATTTCTAGATATATAATATTCTTAGTAAGAGAAAATTGACCTTGTTCGGGATTAGAACCCGGATTTCCGCATCACTAGTACGGCCCTCTTGCTACTTGAGCTCAAGTGGTATAATATATTTAAGAACAGAACACGAAACAGAATTCGCGAACTAAATAATTTTGCAACCGACAAATAACATGAATTTCCCGTCTTTAATGTAGCTTTCACGTCCTCTTCAATTACGTGTTTTCTAGTTATTATAGAACCTAAATATCTTAATTTCTCTTCGACTTCAAACGTTTTCCCTTCTACTTTAATGTCGCCTTTTGTTCAGTTAACCATGAAGTTTGTCTTACCCATATCTATTTCTTGCCCAAATTCTTTACAGGCTTTCAGCAACGTTGACGTATTTAGTTAAGTATATAGTTTTCGCGCATTCACCAAGCAGATATATATTTTCTCCTTAGCCGGTACGTATCTCCTCTTTATGCCATATTCCAGTGCTAAACAAAATAAAACAGTTGATAGTGAATCCCTTTGTTTTTCTTCATTCAATGTTTCAGTTATAAACATTTTTACAAAGTTTACTAACTTTATCAGTATACCAGCTTAGTCAAATATTATGCAGCCTTTTAGAAGTCAATACACAGCTGATGTACAACCTGTTTAAAATCTTATTTTCTCCCTAATATTTGCATGAGAGAAAATATTTGGTCAGTTGTTCAACTGTTCCGTCTATAGCGATTTTAATGAACTTTATTTTTAATAAAATTATTTCATTGGAAAACTAAAACTATCTTCATGAACATATTTTTATCCTTAGGAAAACTTCTTCAAACCATTAATTTTGTCTCCTACAAATGGGTTATTATGGAAAGAGCAATTATTGTATGATTAAATAGTTTTACGATGGTTTATCGGTTACTTGACTTCATTGTGTTTGATTGCAGGTATTGTTGCAGGGTATGGTAGGATAATAATTAGGAAAATGTAAAAATATAAACTGAATATTGTTTCTCATTTTTATGAGACTTACATAAAATCTTAATTCCCCAAGACCGAACATAATTGTTGATTAGTTCGTGATTACTCGTAAAAATTCAACTGACTAAATCGACTAATAAATCCTTCTTTTTTAAATGCTTTCCGTTGCATCATAAATCTTTTTTTATGTCTGGCAATAAAACTTCATGAAAAGTTCTTTCCTCTAATCAGAATAATTATTGGAAGACAGTTACTCTATACTCTTCTTAATTATTATTTTACAACGTTTTTATTTTTATTTTCTTAATGTGCACAAATTCTGAATAATTTTACCATTATTACAAAATACTGTTATCTCTTGATTCTTTATTCCAAACACAATTTGAATAATGTATATTGATTGATTGCCGGCGTTGGCTACCCCACTAGAATAATATCAGGTGGATTGGTTTACGAGTATTCGATGGCGTTCGAAGTTATCAACTATTTCTGTCAAACTGTCAGTTGGATCAGATAATATCAGGACAACGATTTGTAAAATCACTACTTATGATTGGATCGCTTCTGTGTTTGATAAATCGTATCAAAATGTTGAATTCTCATTAGTTTCAACATGCGTCATTTCATGAGTAACAGTTATAACGTAGGAAAATCAAAAATAAAACTATGTGCCATACTTTACAGCAGTTCGTCATCATTAGGAACGTAAACCTTTGACAACGTTTGACAATTTCATTCTTCAATCTTTACTCATAAATGAAGTATTTATCCTAGCCGGGATCGAAAATTCCTTCTATTCTTCCTCTTGTCTCTCTAGAGTACACCATGAGTTAATAATGCTTCTTTTACATTTTTTTTTTTTCATTAAGATTAATGATATCTTTGGCCACACGGTCTGGTCTTCTTACAGACATTCGAATTGCTTGCGGGAGCACAGACAACCTCAACCAACAACCCTCATGATGCTGCAAGCCACCATGGTGGTCACCATGGTGCAGCGGCAAACTACCCATAAAACCATAACCAATTTCTATTCGGGCCGATTTGGCATGTTTGTATTTCATTGTTTCCTGATTAATTTTTATTGTTTCAGGTAAGTTGACTCATTCTTTGAAAATCATGCTTGAATCCAAGGAGGTACTATGATTTTTTATATTAACTTAGTCATGCTTTTAAGTCATTATTCTTTGTTTTATCATCTCGTTTCTTGCAAAACCGCAAAACTCAATATTCGCGAAGTTGGGATTAAGTACCTACTTCACAGATTTCCACGGATCCGTAACACATCTAATTCACAAGTTGAACTTACTACAGAAGATATTCTTTTTCGTATTCTGAAAAGCTGCGAGAATTGAGTTAAATGTTTTTGCATGAACCGAGATAATATAGCATTTCCAAGTCAAATTCAACCTTTTCCATTTTTAATTTCATGCTTTTTCAAGTAAAATTCAACCACTTCTTCATGTTCGAATAATAATTACCCCCTTATTTTTAAAACAATATTATTAGTATTTTTAAAACAATATTCATTTTGTATTTTAATGGCGAGGCGGGGAAAATTTGTTTTGAAGAACACCGCCCTCCATAACATAGTAATGGGTTCCTATGTGAAAGAACTCCGAAAATGTAACCTTTTTTATAGTGAGCCGCCTTCCTCCTCCGCTAACAAAATACAAACTATTTTTTTCATAAACACCATCCCCGAGAACATATAAATGAATCCCCGTGTGAATGAAATTGTAAAATCCAAATATTTTCTAGTTCTTAAAATAAGTTAAATTTGACTTTGACAAGGTTGAATTTGACTTGGAAATGCTATCTATGATCGGCGGGCGAGTTAATATTTGGTGGAGAGCCCACGGATTGAATCTCGCCCTTCCCACTCTGTTTAGAATGTAGAATAACTCCTCTCCCCGCCTTGTTGCAAAGTGGTAGAAAAGGGGTATAAATAAAGGATAGTATAATGTTTTAGCCGAGCGGTATTACATTTTACAGTCCTGAATCACTTAAAAGTTTTATGTCTATTGCTTGATTTCTGCTCATGTCTGTGTTTCTCTCATGACTCATCAAGCCCTGGTAAAGATCTATATTTTTGGGAAAACGTCGACTATTATAATAAAAAAACGTTTTTGATTCAAGAATCAAAAATATCCTGGAGGATTTTCAGTAATACTTTACTAAGTTTACGAAACATTCAATATATTCTTTCTTATAATATCATGGTAACTGAATAGCAAAGGCAATCCAGAGGTGGGTTGCCGAAATAAAAAATGTGAGCCGTAGATATCTGCTGATGATGAGGCCAAAAATTAAGGAAGATCCGTCCGTTGGGAACTGCTGATGGATGGGGTTCGTGACCCCGCTATTCCCCAGCAATCTGTTTTCCAACGGCAGTGGCGAGGAGAAAGTGCCTGTCAGTCATCGGGGTCCTCAACCTCTCCTTTGTTCTCTCTAAGCGAGTCTTCATTAATTTGGTGGGGAACCGACGCCCATCGCAGTAATCCTCTTTCCAGTTCTTGCAAAATCCAAGCTTGCGTCTGCAATCCAGAATATGTTAAATGATTTTTGAAGCTTTTTGCATGTAAATTTGTTTCAAATGAAATAGTTACGATTTTATGACAACGACAGTTTACTCAGGAAAGCATTTTTAACAATATTTCTCTTCGGAAAATTCGCAAATTTTTAATTTGTAAAAGTATGGAAGAAATAATATTCTCTCTCGCCTGTTTTATTTAATTTAGCGCTGGAATATGCCATTGGGGAGGTGACACGTACCTGAAAGGATTTGAATTTGGGAAGGAATATACCCGTGCTCGGATATGCCGATGATTTGGTATTGCTTGGTGAGGACGTCGAAACCAGAGAAATAAACACAAAAACGTTAATGAAAGCCGGACAAGAACCTGGAACGGAAATGAATACGGATAAGACAAAATATATGGTTAGTCGTAGAATTGGTAATGACATTGCTGATATCAATGTAGGAGAAAACACGTAGAGAAATTTAGATGGTAACTAGAAAAAACGAAATCGATGAGGAAATTAAGGCTAGATTAAAAGCCGGTAATGCTTGCTACTTTTCAGTCGCGAAACTGCTTAGCTTGCGCCTTCTGTCCCGAAACTTAACCTTCCGCTGGGCGCTAAGAACTTTGTAACACCGGGCGCTAGCCGTATTTTGGACGGCGTACAACTTTTGTTCTATTTCACTTTCCAAGTGACTCTGATGATGATTTTATTTACTATAATTATAAGATTGTTCATTTATAGGTAAAAAAAAAGTATAAATTATTTATTTATAATAAGATTAGAAATTTACAAACTATATTTGATAATGATTTACAATTAAATAAATCAATATTTCGTATCCAAACGCGGTAATATCTTAATATTTAACAAAAAAAAATTGAAAATAATCTAATTTAAAAAAATATGATTGAATTCAAATGAGATGTAACATCAATTGGAAACAACATATGTTTTGTATTATTCCCATTACTAATACAATTTTCTAGTATTAAAATATATCTACTATATATATATATATATATATATATATATATATATATATATATATATATATATATATATCAAACTATATTACTACTGTGAGCAAGTATAATATATTTTTATTACTCTATATATATTACACTATAGATTATATATTTTTCATAATATATTGTATCACAAAATCTATTATGAACTGCCTTCGCTAATACCTTCAATGGCATTCAAGCAATTTTCACATATTATTTTGGAATGTTTGCCGCACACAAACGCTGAACACTTTTCATATGTTTTCATAGTGTCTGATTTTCTTGATTTACACGAACATCTTGGCGAATTCCTACTTACATTTTTTTTTTAAATTTCTATTACACCAGTCGGCGCTAGACGTACTACGGTTGGCAGCAGACATTTTGCACTTCAATGCTCGCTAATCACCGTACCTTTAACGACTGAGATCCACTTTTACCCTTTTATTGTAGGGGATGAATAGCAGGTAGAATAACTTGAAGTCATAAAGTCATTGAAAATTCCCATTTCTTAATAATAGCCAAAATACCTACCTGCCGTCCAACGGACGGCATAGCGCCGTATGCCGGGTAACGCATTTAACGCCCTCTTTAATGGAGGGTTAAAAATCGAACCTTCGGGTTCGTTAAGCCATCATTATTATTATTAGGTATTATTATTGTTATGGAAAAAATATTAAAATATAACATTTTACATATACATATGAAATAAGAATTATCCCAACAGACATATTATTAAAAAATTTTTTTCAGAACATTGTGAAATTGAAGATAGTCATTCTGTCAACTGAAAGGCTCTTATGTTCCGCGGTTATTGAAATGCTGGGAGGGTATTGCGGATCAAATGAATTGCGCCCTCTCTGTTCATTTATATTCACAATCGCCGAAGAATTTACCGGAAGGGTCATAAATCCGCTGAGATAGCGTTATAGCGATGCTATATTTAACCAAGCCTAGATCAGCAAAAATTAAGAAGTAATCCCGCTACGAAGTGGAACGTTAAGTTATGTAAGGTTTCGAACCCTCCCCTCATCAACTGCGCCGCTTCTTCATTCAATGCCAGTAACTTCTCTGTCTCGTGGCATCTGAGTCCACGTCGGGGTTCCTTATCTCCGGGAAATACCTATCACCTGTAGCGTTGCCCGATATTTCGCAAGCCATATCAGTTCTTAGGTATGTGAGTTCAATTTATTACGTTACTATAATTGAAGGGGTCGGGGAAAAATAGTGCCAAGCAACCTTTATTAACAAAAATAAACTGTAGATGCAGTCTGCAGTATATTACATAGGACTGTATGTCTATGATGGACATGCTTTCTAGATATGACTATATAGAGCCTCTATAGTCATATTTAGGTGACATTTCAATGATAGACATATAGTCCTACGTAATAAACAGCAGACTGCAGCTACAGTTTATTTTTGTTAAAAATGTTGCTTGGCACTATTTTGCCCCGACCCCTTCAATTAATGGTCACAATTTGTACATTTTACTCAATAAGTTTTTTACTTTTATTATATACGTGAACTTAAGTTTTACTGCATACATACAGCTCTGGTTTGAAATAAGGGGATTCATTATAATCTGCTTTATTTAATATAGCACTGGAATATTCCATTAGGGAGGTGACATTTACCGGATAGTGTCGGAACCTGATCTGAATACATTCGTGCTTGGTGGTTCATGTTCAAAAACTAAATACGAAAACGTCGATGAAAGAACTTAAGCTGAAAATAAGTACGAATAAGGTTTTAGGCGTTGATGACGGAAGAGTTTTTACGCCTTTAAACTAAACAAATAAATTATTAAGTACGAATAAGACAAAATAAATGATGAGCCGTCGAAACAGTGACAATTTTGCCTTCTGAGGTAGAAGGGAGAACGTTTGAAGCCGTTGGAATATTTAATTATTTAGGATCTAGGTTTGCTAGAAAAAAAAACTAACGATGTAAACCAAAATTGCTTTTGCTAAAAGAACATAAACATATTATCTAAAGAGAAGAAGATAAACAGATTAACTAAAACAACATTTTATAAAAAAAATTAAACCGACTTCGAAACCTAGGAACCAGTAAAACTAAATTTACTGAAAAGTATTAAATAATTACCTTCTGATTTTTATGAATACACAGCGAAATTGAAAATGGTATAAAAAGTAGAAAAATGTAATAAGAGGAATAATTTTATTTTGATTTGTACAAATACACACTAATTGTTAAAGAAAATTATTAAATTAAAATATTAAATACTATGTTCAATAAAACACAATCTTTTCGGAGGCGGCGCGAAATAGAAATGACATGTTACGTCATGACGTCATGAAAAGATTTTCATAATGCCTAGTGTTAAAAATTTTAAATTTTGCGCCGCCTCCGAAAAGATTATGTTTTACTGAACATAGTGTTTAATATTTTAATTTAATAATTTTCTTTAACAATTAGTGTGTATTTGTACAAATCAAAATAAAATTATTCCTCTTATTACATTTTTCTACTTTTTATACCATTTTCAATTTCGCTGTGTATTCATAAAAATCAGAAGGTAATTATTTCATACTTTTCAGTAAATTTAGTTTTACTGGTTCCTAGGTTTCGAAGTCGGTTTAATTTTTTTTATAAAATGTTGTTTATTTCATACTTTTTAGTTGGAGAAGATAAAAAAGTGGAAAACGGTACGTTGGTTTAAAAAAAAAATTCGAAATATTTTTACGCTCTACCACATTCGTCTTTCCCGGGCCTTTTTATTATTATATATTATTACAATAAGATGTTACAAATAGTCTCAGATAGACATATAGTATGCTGTGTATTAGCAACCCAATGTAGTTGGGTAGCATCTCTTTTATGATGAATAAAGTGTTTTTCTCTATATTTAAACAGTCACCTTTTTAATTTTATGAATACACACAAAAGTGGGAAAGCAGTGCGTGTATTATACAATTTTCAACATACTACGTTTTATGATTAAAAAGGGATTTTATTTTTTTAAAGATCAATGTTCCATTGGGAAGGGAACACATAAAATGTTTATCCACAATGACAATATATTATTGTCGTCAGTACTTGTCATTTACATATATCATCGGTTTTCCGAGATGTGTTGAGTTAAATATACATAAATAAATAAATCCGGCCATTCCAAGATGAAGTCACTGAACAGTCGAGATTGTGGCCGGTTTTGGACAAGATATCGTTAATGGAGAATCGAGGAGGATGGCAATATGACCTATATTACTCGTAAATTGGAAAGTAACTTTGGAATTATGATTGCTTGTATATTCTATTATTGAAATATTCTTTTGAGAACTTTGGCGATATTATGCATTACTCCGGTAGGGACCGTTAATATTGCTTTATTTAAATCGATCGCTGGAAAAGTAGTGATTAAACACCATCATTTGATAGACGTCCCAACAAAAAAGGGGCAGCCATAAAATTGATCGATATCAAAAAGACTGCCCCGCTAGGATTATGTTCGTAATTCCTTTCGATGAATTTTTGACTAAATTTATTACCGAACTACTATGAATTATATCCTTCGTAATAAAATATTATTCAGAAAATAAATTGCTAAACACTGTTGCTTCAATTCTAGTGGCGTAGCATTTATGATATCAATCATTTTCATGGCTGCAAAATTTTTGCTGAAGGGACTTTCATACAATGAGGTTGTTTTCTGGGAGATATCAAGTTTTATTTTACTATTGCAGCACTTTTAATTGATGGATAAACATCCGCAAAAGCCTCAATAGTTACAGAAACAAAATTAAAAACCGAGCACAAGTTCTACGACAAGATATTAAACAGTGACCGAGTGTATCCGGAAGAAGACAAAGGTATATTGTTAAGTCAACTGAAAATGAGCTTTCTCAGGAATTATTGTATTCCTTTTTAATGTGCTTAGTGAGTGGCTACGATTTTAAATTTAAATGAACCTTCGGGAACTTGACGAACTCTTAAACTCTGCATTAAAAGGGTTATCAATACTCAATCTTTCTTGGAATTCCACGAATTTTGTGGTCTTATGATTATGGTGTCCAACCGTCGATTAGATCTAAATTAAGAAGGTTTACTGCTATCGATGAATATCTAGCTGTCTAATATTTATGCTAATGCTACAGAAAACGACAGCGATATTATACCTATTCTGCTGATATTTAAATCTATTATTGGAAAATTAGTTAAGGTTATGTATAGGTTTGTTCCAACAAGCACTTAAAACACATCGATAACCAATAGACTGCTCATATTCTCCCCCCACTCTTTTGATTCCGAATTTGATTGGTTGGTTTTCCCATTTGGTTCATCCAGCAGTAAAACAATATTGAGATTTGTTATTTATCAATTAGTTTTAATAGCTTGTTGGAGCATACCTTATGTTACATATGCCATATGT
This sequence comes from Aelia acuminata, assembly GCA_911387785.2. Taxonomy (NCBI): domain Eukaryota; kingdom Metazoa; phylum Arthropoda; class Insecta; order Hemiptera; family Pentatomidae; genus Aelia; species Aelia acuminata. The sequence continues at coordinate 36,279,986 of OU426979.1, read as the reverse complement.
TTTTCCAATAAGTAAACATTTTGAGCGACAATTAAATAATTATTATCATGTTTTTTCCCTATAACTTCTTAAATAAATTAAGAACCCAAAAAAGATTTCAATGGGACCACCTTGGGAAAATACTCTACAAGATGCAAAAGGTTTCGTTCCAATTGGTCCATCCATCTCTGAGTAATCGGTGAACATACATAGAAAAAAAAAAAAAAAAAAAAAAAAAAGGCACAAAAAAAAAAAGTCACATACGTATCGAATAGAGTAACCTCCTCTTTCGTTCGAAGTCGGTTAAAAAGATTGATAAGCGCTTTTTCAATCCTAAAACATTCAAGTGGTAGGGCGATGCGAAGGTAGGAGGTGTAGTAATATCAATTCGGGTTTTATTAATTAAAAGATAAATACATTATCAATTTAAAATTGATGAAAGATAAAATTTAATTTTTCTTTTCTTCTAAACATATATCAAACTGTAAAAATATAAAAAACATTAACACATCAGCATTAGAATTCCATAGTATCAAATTACAACATAAATTTAATTTTGAAAAAACCAATATATTAGACAAAGAAAGTAATACAAAAAATAGAAAATTACTGGAGGCTATAAATATAACCAAAAAACAATAAATTTACAGTCAATTATAAAACGGATATGGACATCTAAAAAGATTTTAATCAACAATAGTGAAATAATAATTTATAGGAAAAGGGATTTAGTGTTAACAGAGTCAAAATATAGATGACAAAGACCATCAGCCTTTAGTTAATTGGAAATGGACAAGTATGAACTGACATACAGAAAATGTATAACAGTGTATTTTAGCATATGACATTGATATGGTATTGTAATATTTATTAAAAGACTATCAATCATAAGATTGAGGAATTATTAAGCTTATATACATACATATATATATATATTATATTGAGTACATATATCAATAGGAATTAAGTAAGCTATATTTATTTTGATTTATCTAAATTATTAAACTAGTGATTGGATCATTAAATGTTAAGGGATATAAATTAATGTACAGGTTTTGAGAATGGGGGCATAGCAATGTTACAATGTAGAAAATAAATATTTATGGAAAGGAAGATACATTGCTGATTTATCATCATAAAATTTAATAATTCGGAACTAAAGGAAAATTGTGACCTGAGGCCCTGCACTATAATCATTTTATTCGAAAATCACAAACTATTTCGTTTGGCGACAGAGTTATTTTTTTCCCCTCTGACTCTGTGGGCCAGCCTTCAAAGAGCCTAAGGTTTTTGAAAATGAAGCATTCTGGTAAAAGTAACAGTAAATAAAATTACATCGAGTCAACCAGAACTACGTAAAATACATAGTTCTGATAGATCTGAAGGAATCCCCGAAAAATCCATAAGCTCTGTGCCGACTGGTGTCTGTATGTAATTTAAAAGTATGCCGTGACCATCACATTAAGTTGATCTTTCTGTATTATGTTTTGAAATAAATATCTATGGATGGAAGAATATAGATAGAACACCTTGTATCGGTTTGAATACTTCTGGTATTACAATTATTATTTCATCATGACCCACTTGGGAGATTTTTTGTTGTTATTTAACGACAAACAATGATCAGTTACGCCATCAAATGGCCTAGTATTTCCTTTCAAATTAAACATTCAAACATTAGCTCAAATATAAGCATATATTAACTCAAATATCAAATATCTATTTCTGAATCTAGTAATTATAAATAGACAACGAAGATGTTACTGTTATAACTGTTATAGGTTATAACTGTCACTGTTATTACTGTTATAGATGTAATAATAACAACAATAAAGGCTTAACAAACCCGAAGGTACGATGACGACACCAGCAATCGCTCCCTACTTACCTTCATCCATCGACCCCCTTCCAAAACCAACTACAACAAATTTAGAGGTGTGGAGAACTCAATTAGGAAAGACGTATAATTGATCTTAATTTTATACTTATAGAAAAGGTGGATGATTTGTAGTTAATAAATAAAGAAAAAATGTTTATTCCATAAAAAATAATTTCTGAACCTGAGGAACCTAATTTTTAATCTTATGCAAATTTATGATTATCTACAGCTTTGGTAATTGTTGTTATTTGGATAAGCCGTTTTCGAGTTTCAGGCGATTGTGGCTGAAATACAATATAACATATTTTCCCTTTCAAATTAGGTCAATCGATAAAAAATATTATACTCTTTAATCGAAACGAAGTTTTATTTTCAGTGCATAATTTTTTAGCTCTACTAGGTTATTTAGCTCAAGCAAGAAATCTTCGCCAACTCCTACTACTATTTTTTTATTGATTAAAATTGTTTACAGTTTTTACATAATTATTGGCCAACAAAGGTACCAGTATAATTTGCCTGGATTAGAAGAGATCTCACAGAACGAAATTTTAATTTTAATAATTTTACCTATATTGAACGTTGTCATTTATATTATTTCTGTTTACCTGATATCATTCGTTACCTGTAAACTTCATACATTTTCGTTGATTATAATCCTCAACAATGAAGAAGTCTAAAAGACGACCATAGATGAATAAGGTTCAAAAAGCAGATAGACAGTCTCAATATTATTACTTTCACTTACCTATATATGATATATATAGTAAGTGGAAGTATTGCGATCGTGAAAATTTTCGACTTCCGGTTTTCAACGGAAATACTCGTTTTGGGACCCCCTGAGTCGAAATAACCAAGTCCCGCGAAATGGTCTGTGTGTGTATGTGAACAGACTAGCTCAAAAACTATAAACCGTGGGAACCTGAAATTGGGTATTTAGTGTAGGTATATGCCCGCGATGTGACAGCAAAAATTTCATCAAAATTGCTCAAAGGGAGGGGGTACTTTATTTAATAACTTTTTACGTTTTTTTTCGATTTTATCAAAAACGGCTCTAACGATTTTGATTAACGTGAGTATTTGATCGATTTATATGCCCGAAATATGACTGTAAAAATTTCATCAAAATTGATTAACCGGAGGGGGGACTTTACTTAATAAATTTTGTACCATTTTCACATGTTTTTTTTATTTACTCAAAAACCGTTTTAACGATTTTGATCAACCTTGGTATTTGATGTATTTATATGCCCGAGATATGACTTTAAAAATTTCATCAAAATTGATCTACGGGAGGGGGGACTTTACTTAATAAATTTTGTATCATTTTCACAGGTTTTTTTATTTACTCAAAAACGGCTTTAACGATTAACAAAAATAAGATATGAATGTAGAAAAATGTGTGACTTTTGGAAATGATTATTAGCAAAACACGTCAATTTCTGATCTAAGTAAGTTGGTAAGTGAAAGTTGTGTGTTGCGCGCACGCACCAGATTTTTTTTTTATTGATTTTAATTCAGTCAAATAATTAATATTATTCGTTTCGCTTATAAAAGCATTATCAAAACTAAAATTAATAATTCATCAATCACTACAAATAAAAAAACAAAATTATTAAAAGGCTATAAAAAGTCATTAAAAATTATTGTAATAAATAGGGGATTATTCATTATTTTATAATAGAAATTGTTGGAACGTCGAGGCAACAACAATTACTTAATACAATTACTTAATTGTTTCAGCAATTACTTTCTCTTATAAAAATGATCCCCTTTTTGCAATAATTTTTAATACCTCTTCATAGCCTTTTAATGATTTTATGTTTGTCGTTGATGAATTGTTAATTTTAGTTTTGATAATAAGCGAAACGTAAACAAGAATAATATTAATGACTTAACTGAATAAAGGTCAATAAAAAAATAATATTGAGACTCCCTATGAGCTTTTTGAACCTTACTACATTGTCATTTATTATTCCTTTTTATTTTGTCACTTGTTATATTTCCAGCATAACATTTCATCATAGTAATAATACTAGGAAATCCTCTTAAGTACACTAGAGGTTATAACGATCCTGATGGTCATGTTAGCAATAAATAAATAAATAATTAATTTTACCTGGAGTTACTTATACCACTTCCCCACCCTCCCGTCTTCTTCCCCATACTCCATACTCTCCCCGGTTAGGAGATGAGGCGGATATCCAGCCTTTGGATTCGCCTAGGGATAACCGTAAAGAAGGGAAAGAAGCTAGTGGAATGGAAAGTGCTATCCCAACAGGGGCTGGTGGAAGGCGGTAGGAGGAAGGTGGAATGCCACCCACCCCGGAGCGGTTACGTCAATGGGCTGCCCCGGTTGATTCAGTCCTTATCTTCTCCCTCAGTCTCGCCTCGCTGTCGGTGTAGTGTAGTTGTGCTGTGATTAGTACTCGCTCCTCTTCTGTAACTCCCGTTCCTCATACATGTTACAAGTCGTAACAGTAGGTGACAAGACCCGCTCCGTTAAAAGTATGTAACTATATTTCCGTTGTTACTTTCATTATCGATCTTAAATAGAACCAGTGGCATTTTATCATAATATGTTGTTTTTTATTCTTTTTTAATTTTAAATACTACTTTTAAGTAAGTATGTAAATATTAAATCTCACCGATACTCAAAAATTCTCTACCATACGGTACGTGTGTCATTGCAGCATACCTAAGCAACAAGTATTTGAATTATTTTAACTATTTTGAAAATACCAAAATTTTAAGAATTTTTATTTTTTAAATTAATCCTTTCTGTTTAAATGATTGTATCTGTTTTAATTATTTATTTTTAACTGAATTCTGAACTAATTTTTAAGATTAATGGCTCAATGTGTTCAGGAGTATCCCTCGAGTGTTTTGAAACCATTTCAGCATTTCATATTGAAAATTCACAGTAATTAATATGTTTATACCGTTATTTTGAAAATATACGTTTTTCATTGAAGTTGTGATCTATAGAATATTGAAACATGTGTAGTACTGGTTACCTGACGAGACACTTCTTAGAGAGTTTCTTTCGTCTATGCTTTTCGACATATAGAAAGTTAACTTATATATTGTAACGCTTTTGTAGGTTAAACAATTTTTATTTAACGAAAATAATACTTTATAATTGTATAATTAAAATAATTATAATTGTATAATTAAAATAATTATAATTGTATAATTAAAATAATTATAATTGTATAATTAAAATATAATTGCCACACAAATTATTGAAACAAAAGTGTGTAAATAAATAATCAAACAGGTTACAAAAACCATCCATTTTTAACAAAAAAAATAACCACATGACTTGAGCTTCACAACAAGACTGACTCTCCAGCCTATCGCTTCTCATATTTAGTCGTAAGAAAACCAGCCTCGAACCTTCTGGGCCGGCATAGATGGGACTGGAACATTATAGTCACAAACATGTACTAAGACAGTTTGTTCCAACCGTTAGTTCGTTCCTATAAAACTTATAGAGCTATTCTAAACCATATGTTTTTTTTTTTACCTTACAATATTTTTATAAGCCTCATAACAATCTTAGGTGTGTGCACATTCGATGAAAAAAAGTATGTTAATTTAAAACCAGCTACTTATATCATATGTTGATCAGAAAAATGCATCCTGTGTATTCTAATTGTAGGTAATTTGATACTCTCCTCAAATCCAAAAAATTGAAAACACAGTTATAAAAAAATGATGCAACTTTATCTGTCCTTTATATTTTTAATGCCATTTTTAAATTATGCAACAGATGAAAGTTTTTATACCAAAAAAATCGCAAAAAGAAAGATGATGTACCTAACAGTTAATGTAAAATGTACCTGTAAATAATGTAAAAAGTCCCAATATTTTTTTTTTATGTCATTATAGCGTCATTTTTATGCGTAGGCAACCGACAGGCAAATTGTACAATGACATGAAATTTTTTACCCCCATAAAAATCGAAAAAAGAAAAAATGTACCAGCTAACGTAAATGTACCTACAACGTGCCAATGAATTTTTTTTTTTTTTTTTAAATAAATAAAAGTGGAATTTCAATATCCTTTGTTATGCTATTTATTAATATTTTATTAATTATAATATCATGATAAGTTATTAATATATTAAGGGATAGTGATACGGAGCCAGCAAAGATAACACATCAAAGAAATCCAAAATATACTATCATTTGTATGTTTGTCATACACATTCATGTACCACGAATCACTATACAAAGGGATTACAGTACATTCCTTCTCTTCCAAGAAGTGCTTTTTGTTCATGTTGTTAGTCATTTCGTCTACTTATGTCGTGACGGTTCTTGGAAATGATAAAATTCATATGATTTTTATAGATATTGCCTTTTGTAGTTTCTCTTTTATTTTTTTCACCTGCCTTCTCCCCAGCGAACTCTCGCCTATTTTTGTTCCATCTACTTTTTGGCCTCCCACGTGTTCCCTTGTCATCCATTTTGCTTTCATCATAGTTCAAAGCAGTAGTTCCCAAACTTGTTTGTACAACGCCCCCCCCCCCCTCTGTTGTATGAAAGCCTCCCACGCTCCCCCGTTATCTCACCCCGTAATGAAAGTCTCCTACGCCCCCTTAAACAATTGACATGTGATAAAAAAAAAAAAACAATAAAAAAACAAGTATGTGTTACATTGAAAACATTGTTTCAATTTCTAGACATCGTGGTTGATAAAAAAAATGTATATGGTAAATTTAGTTTTAATAAATTGTGTATTGTTCTTTTAACAAAGTGAATTTTTTTTTAAACTGGCCTTCCCCCCCCCCCATGAATTATTTTCATGCCATCCACCCAATTTTGGGAACAACTGGTACAGAGGCTTCTTGATGTATCGCTCCGAGGTACATGCCCCCGCCCATATTGACCTTTGCCACCTTGCTTTCACGTCCTAAGGTGAGAACGGACCAGTTTCTGTCAGTAGTTCTTTGTTGGTCCTTATCCCTTGATCAGTCAGAATTCCGACGAGAGTGTGGAGGACATTCCTTTCAATTCTTCTTTCCACAACAGTTGCCATATAGAGTGTCGCAATTATATATCAAGAGTGGCTTTATCTCAAAGCCACATTTTACCATAAATATGAGTTTGAATTAATTCTACAACTTATTTCAGTGATTTCTCTTGAACAAATAACTGTACAGGTTTTCAAATCTGCTTTGAGCTATATTTAAATAATATTACTTTCTGTCTTGTATAAGGCTTATAGCTATAACAATCACTGAATTCAGACCACATTCACAGAAATTAAAAAAAAAAATTGCATAAAAAAGTAAAGTGTATATATATATTGCTTCATACCTTAATTTATGCCTCTCAACACACTTCGACAATTAGCTAATGTGCCCTGTTTTGATAAAATAAGATAACTCTATTCTAAAACTCTAGCATTAACTTTCTCTTCAATTTCAAAGCACTAAATATTAGATATGAATAGATATTATATTAAATTAAATTAAACTTAAAACTTTAAACCAAATAATTTTTTCAAATTCAAATATTGTAATGATAATTTAAATGTTTGTTTTAACGTCACTTTATGCCACTAAGGCTAATCGGACGATGCTACAGTGGGAGTCCCAAATTTTTGCCTATCCAGGTACAATTAGGATAGGGATCTTTAACGAGTACCTGACATCGTACAGGCTCGGGGCCTCTATTTCACGTCCTATCCGAGGGACGGCCTAGACGAGGATTTTTTACTCATATTAAAAAATCCTAGGGCCACGTCTGGACGCGAACTTGCGACCTTTAGTATTGTAAGTTTCTATGCTAACCACTACACCACAGGTGAGAAAAATTTCATTAGTCAAATTTAAATATAATTAATGAATGCACATTTCATGGAGTAAAGGTATCGCCATGTGGCTTCTGGGAGAGGCCATTTGACTGTAATATAAGCTTACTCCCATCACGTCCTTTTCAGTTAAAAAGAGCCATGATCAGCTTTATGGAATCACCTCCCGCTCATTCATCAGGAATAAATATACCCCAAAGGGGGGGGGGGTAATTTTGTTTCATTTTTTAAACTTAAAAAAAAAAAAATCTAATAACTGAACATAATTAGAATCTCCAAAACTACCATTTTTATAAAATATAACATAACTTTTAAATATTTGGATAGTACACACTATAATAAACTATAAACTTTCTGAATAATGTTTTGTTTAGATAAAAGTGAAATTCATAGAAAATTTGACCTTTCTATGTACGTCACAAAAAAATATGTTTTCAAAGATTTTAATATAATTAAAATTAAAATTAATTAAATCAAAGATATGTTTTTTTGAGTGGTTATTTTTTGTTTACCTAATTTTTTGAATTGAGTTGTTTTTCGCTGTTCTATTTTCATCAATTATAACTAAACAGGGGACCTGTTAATTGTGGTTTTACTCCATTACGCACAACCAAGATGTCAAGACGTGCCATTATCTACAGGTTACTTGCCTGTTTTGTAATATGGAGATTAATTATTCGATGATTCTATTATCGCATACCGAAATCGAACCCGCATCGTTTCCTGGTTCAAGGCCGGGGAAGTGCACAGCAACCTTGCTCTATTTAAATTAATGTGACCTTAAGTAGGTACTTGTATCGAGGAAAATATTGATTTAGTGAAATCCGTTTGTTATTGTTAACACTACAGATTTATTACTATACTCTAAGGAAAAAAATCTAGTGCTATGCGTACCTGATATTAAGAAATACAAGATTCTCATTAAACATGACGAATTTTATTAGAATCGTTACTATATATTTCATCCGTCCATATCCCTTACTATATACATGTTTATGTAAATTATCAGATTTCTTTATATGTAATTGAAATGTTAGTAAAACAATCGAAGTTTAGCTTTGTATGCATTTCTTCTTCAAGCTTTTAACATTTAAGAGGTTTTCCAATCAAGCTTTCACCCATCTTGCAGTGGGCTTTTTCAGGGCCAATACTGATTCTTCATTTTTTCTTTATTAATACTTAGAATTTCAATTTGCGACAGATTAACTGGGAATAAAATAAGATTGTGTGAGTTGTATACATTTTTTCGCGTTCTTATTTTTATTGAAAATTCAGAATAAAAAATATTCTTTCTACAACCGCTTTAGTAATAGAGACTAAAACCGGCAGAGCACGTAGCGAAGAGTTCTCGGAACTCTTCGCAGCCTTTCCAATGCTCTCTCTCTCTCTAATGGAATTCTAAAAAGCCATTGCAATAGAATATGTTTAAATTGTTATGAAACTATTCCGAGAAGATACCATTTTACTGCTTTGACAATTATTGTTCCATGACCAACAGAATAAAGTATAATTTTTGGTATAATACATGGAATAAGTGAAAGAATAAGGGGACAAGGAACTGTTAAACTAACATCCAACTTCAGATAAATCATATGACGGTTGTGACCGTCTTATCTACTAATGACCGAAAAACCTTTAAGATAATTTATCAATCCTTGGTTTAGATAAAGGTCTCGGGTTTGAATGTTTTTGATAAAATGCAATATATTTCGTCACATACCAAACAGAATATTGAATATTTTTTCATGGTGTCCTCCGTTTACATGTTGGGCTATCAGTACGTCGAACGTAGGGTAAGAGGTCGGACGTAATGAAATTATTAGCATATCGATCGTTTGGAACAAGAGTGTCTTGATAGAAAAAAAATTACTTTTGGCGTTTATTTATTTAAAACACTTGTACAAATCACATTATTTTTTTTTAGGAAATATTCCAGATTATTAAATCGAATATTTATAGCGCTGGATACTGTAAAGTATCAAAAGGCAGAAATAATGATCACACAATATACTTTTTTTTCTGTCGAATTTCACTGTTTTGGATTGTGCCAGGGTGACCAAACGTCCGGCTCTTGAAGGACATGCCCTCCTTTTTAAGCTCTGTCATACTGTCCTCCCGGCATTTGGGTAATATGGCAAAATGTCCGGTATTCATCGCAATTCGAATTAAAAAAAAAAATTTAATAAACGTCTCTATTAATTATGACACTTAAAATAGTTATTTCCTATATATTTTTTTCTCACTGCACACTTTTATTTGCACCTGTTGCAAATAATAAGCGAAAATCGAGATGAAAACTGCTGTATGTTGCCATTTTAAGTCATGAGGGAAGATAGTGCCTAGCAGCATGTCAGTCGTGGCTATGTCATTAATAAGTCTATTGTTATATCCGTGTAATTTGTTATGTAAGCCAGAATAGAGAGACCTTATTCGTTCTTCGATAGTTAATAGTTGTAAGCCATTATGTAGCGTTTTGCTACTGACGTACAAAGGTGCGTTCGTAAAAAACTAGTCGTAAAATTTTGGTTTGGAAGGTTTGTAGTTTTTGTAACTGTTTCTTTTTTGCTGATCCATAAATTTGTGAGGCGTATGTCCAAATGGGTTTCAGTAAGTATGTGTATGTATTGAGCTTCTGTCTGATTTTCAAATTTGATTATTTGGAAAATACTGAGTACAGTATTTTCAGTCGTTTGTTTAATTACTGTGTTTCATTTTGACATGAGGGCCCCAAGTCATCCTTCTGTCAAATATCAGTCCAAGGCACCGTACTTTGTCTGTTTAAGGAATTTGGTGGTCACCTATATAAACTGGATGGCATGTATCTCGTTGGAGTGTGAACGTTAGGTGTCATGGTTTTTCATGGTTTAATTTCATTTTCCAAAGTGAGAATTTTTTTTTTCAAATGTATTAAGTGGTTTTGTAAGTTTAATGAAGCCAGTCTAGGGTCATGGTGTTTTTTTTTTAAATTGTTGTATCGCCTATTTGTCTTACCATACATTATATACACACATGACATTCCTACACACCCCAAAACATTAACTGCAACGTACGCAGACGATTTTCTATAATATATATTTTATAACTTTTTTCATCGATTTTTCTTATGATGTTTTGTTTGTTTATTTAACGTCAGTTTATGCTACTAAGGCTAATCGGACGATGCTACTTTGGGAGCCCTAAATTTTGCCTATCCAGGTATAATTAGGATAGGGGTCTTTAACGAGTACCTGACATCGTACAGGGTCAGGACCTCCATTTTACGTCCTATCCGAGGGACGGCATGGCTAAGGATTTTTTACTCCCATTAAAAACTCCTAGGGCCACCGTTGGGCGCGAACCCGCGACCTTTAGTATTGCAGGTTGCCATGCTGACCACTATACCTCAGGTGACCCCGTCTCATGATGTTATCATTCTTTATAAAAAAAACCTTTACTCTTTTACTTAACTTGGAAGAGTTTACTTAACTTTTATTTAACTTGGAAGAGTAAGAATCTTTTTTTTTGTTTCTTCATTTCCTCCAAACTCGCGAGGGTGAAAATTCTTTATTAATTTTTTTCTTCTTTGATTTATTAAGTTTATACAGGTATATATCAATGGAATTTGTAGAGTTATATCTCTGTCTCCCTTTTTTTACCAAAACCCTCCATTTCATAAATTATATCTGGTCACCCTGATTGTGGCAGTCTTCTTCAAGCGAAGTGTTGAATAGTTTGTGAAATAGATACAATTGTGGAAACTCATAATTTTTATTATTTTTTTTTTTTTTAACAATATACATCAATCAAATATACATCATTTTTTAAATGAAAATTTGACTTATCTTACTAAATAATCATTTCCATCTTAAAATATATGTAATAAATTTAAGAGTTAATTTCCAAAAGGTTTTTTTTTTTGTATTTTTTTTTTTTATGACATTACTAGCAACTTCTCAGTGGAGAAATGTTCCACTAATGATTTTGGCATTATTGATTTTGAATAACGTTGTTACTACATACCTATTAAAAAATAATTTGAAACTTTTTAAGTTATATTAAGAATTAACACACTAACTCAATTCATGAAGAAACCTACTAACTCTGAAAGTAGGTAGAGATTAGTGGTGTCGGAATCGGGTCTTCGGGTACTTCAAGCTTTTATCATTCTATTCTTATCTAAAATCATTTTGAGAAATAGATTCTTTGTTCATTTATGTTAATTAAATCACAGAAAAAAAGATATACTCATTATGCTTTATGCCATTGATTAGAATTTGTTATAAAGTAATAAGAAATTGTTAAATAGGGAATTCGTCTTATTATTATTATTCGAAAATAAAAATTTAATAAGTAGAAAAAAATTGAATGAGTAAATTAATTAATGGTCAATAAATTTCAGGGATTCACATTTATTCAACGTTGCATGCATTTGAATATTTAAATAGAACGTCACCAAGTTTCGATTAGTAACATGTAAATAATTTGTCACTTAGTGAGGTTCACAGCTGTTATTTCTAAGAATGTAAACAATAGAGTGACTGTCCCTTTTTGGAGTTTAATATTACATCACATTAGGGAACGTAATTATCAAGCTCTTGATCACGTAGGTACTCTATGATAAACTCGTTACTTCGCAGGTAACGGCACGTGCTGTATTGTTAAACTTCAGTAAACAAGTTTTGAATGTCATTTAGCATTTTAAACAAGGATCTTCCACGAAAATTCGTCAGTACTCTGAAACATATATTGCGGAAACATTTCTTCATCTTTTACTCTGACTATTCATTCGCAATAAAAAGGATAATAAAATAAAAATGAAACATAATATTTATCATTGCTGGGTACATTAGTTTTTTAGTGTTTATTGGAGTTAGTTATGTACCTATATGACAGGATATAGTTATAGTAAATCATATTAAATTATTTATAAAATAAAAGTACTTAGTATTGACCTCTTGGCTTGGTAAATTTTATTTAAAATTTAAATTTTTATAAAATTTAACACAATAGGTGCGGCGGCGTATTTTAGGGGTATCCTGAATTGAACGTTATAGTTCCCCGGGTTCCGACTGCTGGGATGAGCCACAGACGGTATCGGGCGTCGAGGTCCGATGGGCATGCTTTGACGAAAGCGTTATCTTTTGATTAAAAGTGAATTAAATGAGCGTCTCAAAGGCATTACCTCTTGGGATGGATTGGAACTAGACATAATAGGCTCAAGACAGGCCGATACCGGATTAACGCCAGTCTTTATCGAAAATCGGACCTCGAGTCCGATTCTATAAAACACAGAATTTCAGCTGTCAGCAACATTTTCTGCACTAAAATGCAGTAATCTCATTAAAAAAAGGACTAAATTGAGTATTTGAAGTGTTCGGACTTTTGGACATTTTCATGTGAAAATCGGCTGTTAAGAAGGGAATGTAAGACATCGGACCCCGGGGACCGATACCGCACCTTACGTGTTAAACATAAAATTATTAACGTAAAAACCCTATTGTTTCTTTATTTTATTTTATTTTTTTTAAACAGATAAGAAGTGGTAAGAAGAGATTTTCAATGCCCAAACAACCAAACTAAATAAATAAAGCTAGTGATGTAAAACTATCGATTGTGGAAAATATTGATAGTTTCGATACTATCGATTGTATACAATAGCTTATACAATCCCTCCTTTTAGGGAGAGAGGGAGGGGTTATGATGGCCAATGGGGTTTAGAATTTTTTGAGACCCTAAAGTAATATCGATAGTTTTAAAATAGTTTTGTGTTAAAAAAATTTCTGAATGAGCTGAAAAAGTAACTCAACAGAGCACTAGAAAAACTTCAAACTCATTATAAAGTTATGAAAAATGGTTTTAAAATAGGAGAACTTTATCGAGTTCATTTTAAAAGTTGGTATTTTTCAAGGACCTCATAGACTTTTGATTTTTTCAAGTGCATATTAAACTAAAGACATTAACCTGCTCTTTATGTAGACTATGTCTGGTGTTTATACCTCTTGATTAGTGATCAAGTGTTATGTTATTGTTTGTATCACAGTTATTAAATCGATCTATATCCCTTATAAAGGAGTCTGGGTTCTTATCACTATTACTAAGCTGATAAAAATATTCAATAGTAGTTAGATCCATTTGCTTATCAGTGACTAAGAATCTTTTGGTTGCCTAACACAAAATCCATTTGCTTCAAAGCAGTCTTGAAACCTTAATCAAACAGGAAACTTTAAATGTTAATGGTGAGGTTTCATCAGTTGCAAATGCTTTAGGCATTAGTAACAGGACAGCTGTTTCTAATGGCAACGCTGCCAGTGATGAAAACCATTTGAGTTTTAATTTGTTCAGTTTCCACTCCGAATTTTCAAATTTGTACAAACTATTTCTTTATTTATCTTAGCTTATATCTCATGTTAAATTAGATATGATATGTCAGTCAATGTGTCTTATTCGAAGAAATGGACTTAATGGTTTTCACAGTGTATATTTATTAAAAAATAAGTATTGAATATAATGGAATAAATTAAAAGCTTGGGGTCACCTTACTACACCTGTGATATAGTGGTTAGCATGGCAATCTACAATACTAAAGGTCGCAGGTTCGCGCCCAGCGGTGGCCCTAGGATTTTTTAAAGAGAGTAAAAAATCCTTAACCATGCCGTCCCTCGGATAGGACGTAAAATGGGGGTCTCAGCCTGTACGATGTCAGGTACTCGTTAAAGTTCCATATCGTGATTATACCTGGATAGCCAAAATTTAGGACTCCCACTGTAGCATCGTCCGATTAGCCTTAGTGGCATAAAGTGACGTTAAACAAACAATAAATAAAATAAAGGCTTAACAAACCCCAAGGCCCGATGCCGACACCACCAATCGCTCCCTACACACCTCCATCCACCTCCCCTAGTCCAATCCTAAATCCACAAGATCAGCCCTCGCCGATTCCTCCCACCTTCGCCTATGCCTATCCCCTAGGACGTTTTTCATTCGGCAAAGCGTTTATCAATCTTTTTGGTATTCGTTTGCAACTAAGACTCGCAAGTTTGCACGGCCACTTTAACCTACGCGCGGCTATAACTTCGATTACGTTTAGTAGGTACATTTTACTCAAATTCTGCATTGTTTAGCCGTCTAAATTCTCCTGTTGACTCATTCTTCTTCGGCCCAAACATTCTACGCTGTACTTTATTTTCAACTACCTTAAGGTATTGCTCATCCTTTACTGTTATTATGTTGGTTAATTAGTTAATACCAAATAAGCTTTAATCTTTCTCTCTTCTTGGACCTTTCATCTACTTCGTTTAAGTGATAGAATTTTAATTAAATTGGTTTAAATTAACGTGGATTGCTTAAGTTAATATACGCCCAAAGGAGTATATAGCTTATCCTTGCAAAATGAGATTATTGAAATACAACAAGAAAACCACTTTTTGTTTAGTATTGGTGTCATTCATTCCTTCATTCAAACACCTGGAGTTAAAATTGAAAACGTAATTCAATATTTATAACAAAACCACTTTTTAGATATTCTTTTTTAAATTCTTGATGCCTGGAATAATGGCTGAAGAATTGTAGCGAACATTTCTTCTTTGGTTTTGACTTCATTAAGCCTCCTGCTGTTCCTAGATTCATTAAGCGACCTTTCACTTACTAAGACAAGGAGAAAGCTGGCTTGCAGTTTGATACGATCATCGTTTGCAGCTTGATACGATCACATCTTCATTGTCATAACTGTACTTCTCTTTACAGCATGACCTTATTCACTACTAGGACGCATTGCATTTTATTTTTACTCGGAGAAAGTATTTGAATGATAGAGTAAGCTTCAAATGTTGAAAATTGATAGGAAAATCGCAAATACTGTACAGCCCTTTTATGGAGATAAGCAGAAACTATAAAATTGTGAGATAGTGGTTTCGTTAGATTCACATGAAATTTTCTAAACTTCATAAAAAAAAAATCTAAAATAAAGAAAACAAGGAAAGCTTAAGCTAAAATAGGCTGTTTACGTCTTTTCTATGGAGCATCAAATGGAAAATTTTACAATGAATCCAAGGATACCATCATCTCAAAATGTTTAAAGTTACTGCTTTCTCCGTGGCAAGGCAGTATTTTTTTTATGGATGTCATGTTTTTATTAGTAAACACGTTTAAATAGAAGCATATGCCTAATTTCTTCCCCAATTTTGATATCAACGATTCAAAAAACAATTACAAAAAATTTTAAAGACTTGGGTAATTATCTTATTGATAGATTTGTATAGAATAGATCAGGAAGTTCTTATTTAAATACTATTTAAGGATGAGGTGTACTTAGGGTCGCCTTAATGACGCCTATGCATGATGTGTACGCACCTTTAAGGTCTTTGAATTATTTCAGTTTTTAATTTAATTCGTTGAATTGGGTATATCAAAGTAATCAGGAATCGTTCAGTAGAGGGATTATTGGTGGAATGCGGTTTCGAAACGTGTGTTACCTTATTATTGTAATTTTGAAAATACGATACTCATAAAAATAGCACATTTTTCACCGGTGCATTGTAGGGATTATTGTTAATTATGAAAATTGGCCAGGAGAATTGACAACATTTATTGCACACACAACTTCTAATAATAATAAAATAATAATTATAAGCACATATTAATAATAGCATATGAATACAACAATTGGTGATAATCGTCAGTGAGGTACCGATGTGTTAAACGAGTTATCCTTAATCCATCCGATGTGTTAAACTTAATCATTATCCAACAATTATCTGGAATTGATGATGAACGTTGATGATGAAATGGCAATTACTTTACGGTACATCAACATTAATAATTATTTCATTCCTGCAAATAACATAAAACATAAAAGTTTGATAGCAAGTCGTAAATCGGGGTTGGTCTTATTGCCTCTCCTGACGTATCTATTTTTAATCAGTGAAAGATTTCATTTATGATGTACTTTGCTGATAACGATTGAATTTCAATGATACATTTCCAATAGCTTGACGTTGTTTTGCGTCATTGGAATCGTGAACGATCCACGCTATTTGTTAAGTGTAAAGCTCAATTTCATGATGGAACTAGCGTTTCAACTTCGTGGTATGAGTTCGATCCTGTGTGAGGAGAGCTGCAAAAGTATGTTTCATGTTGTGTTTTGTTAGTTGTTAGAGAATAGAGTGATAGAATATAGAATAGAAGCTTTGTTAGTTGTTAGAGAATAGAGTTATAGAATATAGAATGGAGTTATAGAGTTATAGAATAGAAGCTGATTGATTGTAAGTTGTTTGCTAGTTAGTGGCAGTTTCGTCTCCATTCTCAAGTCCTATACATTACACGTTAAATTTTTATATATTTATATATATTTAAAATACATTCACATTCACTTCTAATATACTTGAAGTAAGGAAATTTGAATTTAATTTACTCACACACAGGAATTAATTTTTATACTGCTGTTCTGATGCTCAGCGTTGTACCATATTTACAATACAATACAATATTTACCTCGATTTATTCCTGTAACGATTCTTTTGGTTAAAGAGAAATAAGAAAACTGAGTATATCTTTTATAAATATATATTTATTTTTATTATATTACTAATAATTAAAATAAAAAAATCATGGGCGAGTAAATATACTCCGCCAAAAAGACTTGTAGACCTGGAAATAGACCTTTGGAGGCAGTCATGTGGTATTTCTCGTCTTCAAAAAGTGCCTACGGGTGCATTGTTTTGAATGCATGCATGAGTGAATAACGTTCCTTATCAATTCCTGATAATTGTGCAATAATCAATAATTGAATTAATCTAATACTCGTTTATAGAGTAAAAGGTTCGTCCAAAGAGAAGCCAGTATGAGGTTGTCACGAAAAGTGGTATGGTGAACAGAGTTATGCATGTAAGAGACTGCGAGGATAGGAAATTATGGGTGAATTTATCGTTACGACATATAAGTTATAAAAGTCGATACATAAAAAAGCATAATAGCCATTTATCATATAGGAGTTATATATTTCCGAAAGCCTCCTAAATCGATTAATATCAATATCGCGATAAAAGCGATTTACCTTAAACTGAAGGATTATTCTACCGAGGTTTGACTTATAGTTCCTAGATGAAAAAAAAAACAAATATTCGGTCTTAATTTTTCTTTATGTTCTATCGTTTTATATCAATATCGGGGTAAAAGAGATTTACATTAAACTGAAGGGTTATTCTATACAGGTTTTTTTTTACTCTCGATTATCCAGGTTTGTGTTGGAAATAAGGACAACTTTGCTGTTTTAGTTTCGATTTATGAAGTTTATTAACATGTTCAGTTAGGTAGATGAAGTTTACTAATATTGAGCAGATAAATGAGCGAAAGATTTATTTAAGATAAAAAATTATTTTCTCAAGGTATAAATGAGATAAAGTTTACTTATATTGAGCAGATAAATGAACGAAAGATATATGAAAGAAATAATCTTTTCAAGTTATGACGCGCAATATAACTTTTCAGTAGACAAGAGTGTTTCACATCGGATAAAAATATCCGTTTTGATTTATTGTTCCTAGGTAAAAAAGAAAACAAAACAAAAACCACATCTTTTCTATCTTAAACGTAATTTTTCTTTATGTTCGTTTTAATTTAGTAACATTAAATACAATAGGAAATTGAAATATTCATATAAAATCGTATTCCCTTATGTCCCGAGAGCCAAAAATATTCTCCTATATTTTTTATTTATTGATTCAGATATCAATATTTGTTTCTTCATCCAATCCATGCTATAACCCCAATCCAAACCGCCATGTTATAACCCAATAATTTTTCAATAATGAGTATATCTTTACTGAACTATTTATAAATAATACTAATCTATAAATAAATAGGATCCAGTTACCATTTTTTAATTCTGAAAGTATTGGATATTTTTTAGAAAATAAAAGATGAGCGGTTCCAGCCTAATTTTTCTGATGTGTGAAAAATAATAAAAACGTCTATTTTTATTACTATTATTACGATCTATTTATTTATTAATATTTATGGCTGTTGGACCAAATCGGTCATCTTAGTCTCGATAAGACATCTATGAGAAATAATCTATTAAAGATTAATTTTAAAGTGAATTAAGTATGAGTTAGGTAAACTGGGACGTGGAAGGGAAAATCATGGCTTTCAAGCGGGAAGGTAAATACTAAAGACCCAATGCCCCACTGCGTTGCGGGTCAGTCACTGACCATTCATGTCCGCCCTGCCACTTAATAAGACCTACATGCAGATGATGCATCAAGGCTAGTATAAGGGGGTTGTTTTATTATATGTTTACTATAATAATTATTAAGATGCAGCCAATGTCTATCACGAACTAATAGGTTTAAAAATATACTGTTGAATGACTAGAGGCATAATTATTTCAGTCTTAAAGGCCTTATCCAAAACGGAGGAATAAAGCTATACTGGAATCGATCATTTATATAATTGACCATACCGTAATCCACAGTAGACCTGATATTGTATTAATGGATTGTTATATTATGGTGGCTAAAATAATAATAAGCATTACTATGAAGAACATTGGGAACAGTAGATCAGTCTGTGCCGAAAAAAACCCTAGAATTATCAAGCTCTAGAGGCTATGAGTTGAAATAGCTTTATAGGCTAGACAAAGCAAGAGTGAGAAGAACCACTTTAGAAGCCACTCATATCTGCAGTCGTTATAAATGAAGTCCAGCAAGCTTTGTTGTAATACTGAAAGATTTGTAAGAAGCTTTGTCAACATACAATAAAAAACTCAAATTTTCTGATTTTTTTTTTTTTTTTCAAATCCTCTTAATTCATTTACTGTGTAGTAATGATAACAATAATTTAAATACAGAAATATATTAAATATTGTAAGCAGTTTAGAGCTTTTTACTATAACAATGTTACATTTCAAGGCTATATTGTTGTTATTGGTATAATGTTTCGTTGTTACATGTTCCTTAAAGTTATTAACATGGAGTGATGGGGCTAACCCATTTTTTTGTGTTGGGAACTTTTCTGAAAATGTTAAGAAAAAAATAATAATAAAAGTTACCAAAATATAATATTTAAGAGTAGATAATTAGCAAATCAGCAATATAAGCCTTCATTATTTTTTTTTTTTGTTTAACGTCCCCCTAAGGCTAATCGGAGGATGCTACAGTGGGAGTCCTAAATATTGCCTATCCAGGTATAATTATGATAGGGATCTTTAACGAGCACCTGACATCGTAAAGGCTCGGGCCCTCCATTTTACGTCCTATCCGAGGGACGGCATAGCCAAGGATTTTTTACACCCTTTAAAAAATCCTAGGGCCACCGCGGGGCGCGATCCCGCGACCTTTAGTATTGTATATTGCTATGCTAACCACTACACCACAGGTTACCCCCTTCATTATTGTATATTCAATGATAAACTAATATTGTCCCTTAGTTCAATGGGATTCCAGTTTAAATAAATAACAAATAAAAGAAGCTAGACCTACCTGAGGTAATTGCTCTCATCAAAATACAATGGTACTATTTAATCAAAATAATGCCATTATGTTTTGATGAAACAATCTCCATCAAACGGATACTATTGATTTTATTGATTTAATCTTAAGAAGTTTTTTTTTTAATTATAAAGCTGTCTTTATAATAAATAATTTTTTTTTATTTATCATTTTTGGTTAAGAATTGGGTAATAAATTTATTTTTATTTTTTTCAGGTAAGTCTGGCAAGCATACTACCATTACAGAACATTTTCAAGTTACCCATGGTATGTATTTCAGATTGCTTTTATGTGGATGCCCATATCTGGTGTTAGTCTGTTATAAAAAAAAAAAAATGTCTTTTTCTTTTACCAGTAATTGAAGAAACTATATCAATAGCTAAACCATTAAGGTCTGGCCACACATGTCTGCACCGGAACCGCACCGCAGCAATAATATAGGTTATGTTCAGAATATTTTTAATTTAACTTAGATATTACCTTTAGTTATGCCCAAAGGTCAGGCCACACATGTCAGACACAGGCCACTTTAGGCATAACTAAAGGTAATATGTAAGTTAAATTAAAAATATTCTGAACATAACCTATATTAATGCTGCGGTGCGGACATGTGTGGCCAGACCCTAAATCATGAATTATTTTTTAATTATTTACTATTGCTATGTTAATCACAGCATAGAATCATTAGTCATCAGTATTGATGGAAATTGAGGTGATAATAATAATGAATAATGATTTAAGGCTCTTAACAGCGTTGGATTACGATTGGATGGGGTACCAGAAGTGACTAATTGTAATTTCACTTCTTAAAACTCTTACTATTTATTGACTATGGTTAATGTTTTATTTATGTGTGGTATAAACACCATGATTTGTTCTAAGGTGAGAGTTCGGTCAGTAATTTATTGAATATCCTATATTTTTGGCAGTTCAAATTTACATAACTATCGTATATTAAGACGTACGATTTTGTTGATTTCTTATTATTCCCAACTGGAAATTCAAAAACTAAATAAACTGTATTTCGTTTAGTTGTGTTAACAGATATTTTGGTTGCATTATGTGATTTATACATATAAATAAAAATATTTCCCAAATATCCCATGTAATTTGGTTTAGTATGAAGAAAATACCAAGGTAGTAATGTTAGTATTTTTGAAAGGGTATAATAATAAATACTCGAATCATTAAGATGGTACAGGTGCATAAGGAGCCGTAAGGTGTACGATTATTTAATAAATTATATAATTCAAAATACAAAATTATGGAAAATTGAAAAAAAATAGAACACCGCAATTTGATTTAATTTAATTTTAGGAAATACAAATGAAAATTTAATGATTAACCTAATTAAAATGAAAATTCATCTCGATATCTACTTCAAACTTACTGATTTGAAATTTTCGGATTATTTCGTAGCTACAATTAAATTGCAAATTTTACATAATCGTTTCATTTTTATTTATTTAGAAATCAATATGAATTATGATATTTCAGACTGGCATAATTATATTAAAGTATTTTAATTTTTTTGGGAATTATTTCACCTTCAATACTCTATTTCTATTGACTGATAATAATATTTTCTAAGCCTCAGAATTTCCTATAGGCAGGTTTGGTAATTCTGCAGTTCCACTGATGTCCGATAGATCGTAGCATGGGTCTATAAGCGTATCTTAGGCCTCTGTCGTACAATCCTTCAGAAATACTCACCAAAATATCTAAAATTTATGTTGAAAGATAAAATTTATGTTGAAGTTAAGTATTTTTGAAGTACGTAAATCTAGAATCTTTACGTTTATTGTTTAAGATAGTTGAATTATATGGATTTATTTACTGAAAACCAAGAGTATTATCTCAATCTTCCGATAAGACCTATTAACGTATTTTATTTATTTGTCCAACACATATTAAACATGTTTGATTTGAATATGGAATAATCGACTGGATATTTTGTCATTTTCACAAAAAAAAAATTATTATAATAATATTGAAATTCTAAGTATTCTAAGGAAATCGCCACTACTTACTGTTCTTGATATCTAGTTCCAAAATCTGAAAAAAAAAAAAAAAACTAATTACAGTTGTTGCAAACATGTTTAAAAAAAAAATGGCAAAGTAACCGAGTTAAGGGGGCAACCTTGCCAACTATATTAAAGCGAGTCTTGGGAATCAGGAAAAAATTGCTATTTAAAAAATTAATTAATTCTTTATTATCAATAAAAGTACTTATTTAAATAATACTTTTTATTTATTCTAATATTAAAAAAAAATTATTTCATCAGCAAGGAGAATCCGACTCGTTTTCAAGGTAAGGGCAGTAATTTATGTAAAAATATCTTCCATGTCAAAACAAAGCTTCATCAGGCAGAGTTATGTAATTAATGCTCTTCCGTTGAATAATTGTGCGAAGATAATATTCTTGAACTGGATAATATTACCAAAGAAGAGTCTGATAATTTTTTTGGCCAAGAACTCTACCACGACAAATGCTTCGAACTTCAGTTTTTCGATCAGTGTTCCATCAATCTCCTGTGCCACTTTGGCATTCATAAATTACACAAGTTCCTCTAATGTTGAAACTTTCCTATCTTTAGATACAAAAACTGCTTGAACAATTATTTTCTGTACAAGCTAGTCAGTTGGTACTGAGTCTTGCTTCCGTCTTAACAAAAACTATTGTGATAAACATTCAATTTAAAAAGCATCCAGAGTAAATCAGAGAAACAAAATAAAAAAAGTTGGCAGCGTTACACCTCCACAGCTTCCTGATGTAACTTTCCCAACTTATCGAAACACAGAAAAAGATACAGTTTAATAAATGGTATTGGTGCTTGGCGATGACAAGGAAACGGTAGAACTAAATACAAAAACATTGATGAAAGCTGGCAAAGAAGTAGGGCTAGAAATAAATACGGAAAAAACAAAATATATGGTTAGCTGTAGAAACGGTGACGATTTAGGTGATATTAAAGTAGAAGAGGAAATGTTTGAAGCGGTTGAGAAATTCAGATGTTTAGGATCCACAATAACTAGAAATACAAAATTGGAGAGGATATTAAGGCTTGCAAAATTACTTAGCCAAACGCCTTTTATCCCGAAATTTAAAAATTAGAATGTACAAAACTATAATTCTTCCGACGGTTCTTTACGGATGTGAATCATGGCCGCTTTCAGTAAGGGATGAGCAATACTTTAAGGTAGTTGAAAATAAAGTACAGCGTAGAATGTTTGGGCCGAAGAAGAATGAGTCAACAGGAGAATTTAGACGGCTAAACAATGCAGAATTGAGTAAAATGTACCTGCTAAACGTAATCGAAGTTGTAGCCGCGCGTAGGTTATAGTGGCCGCGGAAACTTGCGAGTCTTAGTTGCAAACGAATACCAAAAAGATTGATAAACGCTTTGCCGAATGAAAAAAATATCCAACGGATAGGCCTAGGCGAAGGTGGGAGGATTCGGCGAGGGGTGGTCTTGTGGAGTTGCGATTGGACGGGGGGAAGTGGATGGAGCTGTGTAGGGAGCGATTGGTGGCGTCGGCATCGGGTCTTCGGGTTCGTTAAGCCTTTATTCTGTGATCTTCTGTAGTTTAATAAAAAAAAAGTTTACATTTAAAAGCCTGTACCAAAGAGCATTATTTATTGTATATGTCAAAAAGGTTAGTTTTTACTTATGAGCCCCTAACAAGTCCACATGTAAAATATGATAAACTACCTATATATTTTACAATATTGACACAATACAGTACATGCGAATGATTCGTTTTATATGTAAAAATACACAATGTGGTTGGCTTATCGACATCATAAAGATGTATCGATATAAATCCTCGTTCGATTTATAAAGCCTTTCAGATCTGACAGGCTGTGATCCGGTCTGATATATGACTTTTCCTTTCAAGCTTCGTCTACTCATGTTTAGGGAATTCTTCCCCATTGTTGAAATTATTTATATCTAACTAATAATAGTTTACAACTTTCTTATTTAATTATTTTAATATATTTGCTAATTACATTAATTCTAACATGAATGAATATACTTATTCGTATAGGCATCTATTGCAACACCACTGTCTAGTACACTATGTAGACTCATGATGATCTTTATTTGGTACATCTGCATTTATGTGTTAAAATGAGATGTAATATTCGCCAATGGTGTGATTTGAATTCATTTAAGATTAATTTGTTTCTCGTACTCGTGATTATGCAATGGGCTTTAAGATATTATAAGTTATTATATGGGCTATGTTTTATTAAGAGTATAATGGAATCTGTTTTTTGCGAAACACAGCATGTCCACAAATTCAATTTGTTATAAAAGAGAAAAAAAAACCGTTTCTACTTTTGTAATTAAGAGATTTATTTAACTTAAATTATTTTCTCGACTCATATTCCCATTTATAATGCATTGTTCATGATTTGATAAATTTATGTTCTTTCGATAGATCTGAAAAATAGATTTTTTTTTTCGGACATGTAAGGTTTGTCCGGATTATGGAAGACAAACGATTGTTAAATACCTCGAAAATTACTTTACAAAACATAATTCATATATTGTCGATTAAATTAAACATAACAGAAATTATAAATATATAAGGTGGAAATGGGCATGATTCGGATGCATGTTTCTTCCTTCAGATGTTCAATAGGTTTTATGACAGTGACAGGGCTGGCAATTTTACGCCAAACGTACTTAAGAAGAAGAAGAAGAAGAAAGTAATTTTTATTCTGGGACATTTAGCCCCCCAGAGCTAACTTCCGTTTTGGGTTTTAGTTTTATAATACCTAATAAGTTTATTAATAATATGAATGAAGGCTTAACGAACCCGAAGGTTCGATGCCGACACTAGAACTCGCTCCCTGCACACCTCCATCCACCGACCGCCTTCCAGACCCAAATTCCAAAGGTCTGCCTTAACGCAATCCTCCCATCTCCATTTCGGCCAACCCCTCGGACGTTACCTATTCGGCATTGCGATAACTAATAAGTTTAATAAACTTTATGTTTACGTTAATTAATTCTTTATAAAAATATTCTTTTATACCCTAGGACTGTTTTAAAATTTATTTATTTAAATTTGCAATGAAAAATATTAGAATTAATACAGGAAATATATAAATATCAGCAATAGACTTTTAGAGTTACTGAAAACGAGCACTTTAATGATATTTTTACCCCAATAAGTCAACAGATCACGAGACTTTTTTATTTTCAAAGACCTGCGAGGATTATCAGGAGTTTGAAAGAAACAAGAGCTTCGGACGAATATCAGGATCGAGTGACATATGGATCTTTATGGTCTGTATGGATCACTTGATTGCGACGAAATAAGGAGAACTTTAAGTGAATTTTAAAAATAAATTTCAACTGTTGAGAGAGAGGAAATCAATTTGTTGTGGTGTTCCCTCGTTGGCTATTCACCGCGCGATGTTGTGTAACCCCGAAATACGACGGAATAGCGCACTCTGCAGCCAGTCTTCCGCCAGGAAAGGTAAGAGGATCCACGTCAGTTGTCTTCCTCTGGAGTTCTTTGGAGAGCTTTGGACCTCGTTGGAACTCAAGGTGGTTTATTATTTGTCTTCTTGATCTTCCTATAATATGTATGAAGTAATGAATTAAGTGCAGCGATGTAGCTCAGTGCGTACTACAATGCTCAACGTCCCAGGTTCGAGTCAGCCTATGGCAGGTATTCCCTTTATATATATGTATATTCCCTTCACAAGACCCGGGGATAGACCCTGCCTACGTGAGACACTCCAGGGCACAACTAGCCTCTATCTAGTGGGTACTCTTCATTAAACGAATTTATTAACCCATTTAGTCTCAGAAATGAGTTTACATATCGCTAAAAAAAAAAAAAAAAAAAATCTGAGTTTAATTTTGTGAGATATTTTCATTTATTTCTGTTTCTAATTAATGTATAAGGTTCTAAATTTTTTTTGAAAGTGCCAAAGATATTTTAATTAAAGTATGTTTTTTCGGACCCCAAAACTTCAAATATGCTAACATTAAAAATGTGAAATTCGATAATTCACACTAAATTATTTGTATTTCTTGTCTTCATTAAAGGAATGTGATGATAAAAAATTGATCTATTATTTTACTTCTGGCCCCTGAGGAATCTGGAAGGATTATAACTTTTAAATTTTGCAATCATTTTTGACATTTATTAGAAAGAAACTTAAAAAATATCGGGTTATTTCTACGCTTAAGTCGAAAAGAAAAAAAAATCCTGGCGGTTAAATGTTATGTTGGAATGATCACATACTTGCTCAACTGTTGACTTTCCATTTGTTTTAAGTTCCATTGTACATTTTCTTTTTCCTTTTTTGAATACCTCCGTATAGCCCGCTTAAGCGGAGATATGTCGCAATTTCATCCAAAAGATTCGTTCACTGTCAGCGGTAAATTACGCATTGTTTGTTAACTCGAAAAAGAAAAGCGGTTTCATCGCATAATGGATTGCCTATACGAAATAGCAGAAGAGGAATATGACTGAATGAATTAAACGTTATTTGTTTTTTTAGGTCAATGTTATGTTGCGCCATTCAATTTAAAAAAAAAAAATTCACAACATAAAAAACCGGAAACGAAAAATTTTAACATTTTTAATTAACATTAAGGTTCAGTACATATTCATACACAAGATATTAAGACATACATTCATTTGTTTTAATTACTTCCTTATTAGCCTAGTTTGTAGACAGATCTATTATCATTTGTCCAATTAAATTATAAATGTCATAAATGTTTTAAATATTTTATCTTGAAGAGAAAAAATCGGCCAAGGTTGGCTTTTCAAGATAAAACTATTTAATGTTTATATTTAAAATATTCTCACAGTCATTTTTAATAATTTTTTATGCTTAAATTGTATACCTAATTCTCCCGTCAGTTTTTTTTTTTCGACGCTCTAATCCGTCTGACAATATTTGTTTAATTTTTTTGGGTGATTTCAATTTCTACTCTTTTTCCAATATATTATTTGAAAATCATCAGAAACTTATGTGAAATTGATTTTAAAAACAGTTTATAGTCCGAATTTTTTTTTTAGGGAAAAAAAAATTAATTTTAAGAGTTATACATTGAAATATGCATGTTGTCCTATATTCTACTAACTATATTGTACTACCTATTAACTGAAAGCAGTCATTGATTCATTCTTTATCTTTAGTCATCGTTGTTTTGTTTTGTTTTTTAATATCTGGGCGGTAATGCATTAGTATTTTGTTTTCTTAAATTATTAATGAACAGCTGTGCGATATACTGTTAACGCGTATAGAAAAATCTTTCTTTGAAAATTCTGTGTTTAAATAAGAAAACTTCAGGAAAATATTAGGTCTTGCTTGTTGTTTGACCCAGTTAGGACCTGGACAGTGTGGCGAAATGCATTAGGTATTAGTAATCGGCGATACTGCAAATAGTATCATGGTTGTCAGCAAGAATACTATTAAATCTACGCTCTCATCTAAGCCATTGAGATCCAGAACTGGTGCTCAGGGTAAGAGGATTGTAACTATTAATAAAGTTAAACTGCCTATGCAGTCTACTGCTCAATTAACCCAAACCACTGCCTCAGATAAAAAGGTTATAAATATTAACAAAAGTAAATTACCTACGCAGCCTGTTATAGTGGCTAGCTCAAGCAAAGATAACGAATGGACCGAGGTAACCAGAAGAAATTCATTGTCTCCTAGGCTTGAGCCAACTGTGCTTAGTAGACAACATAGCTTCGAATCTGTGAACCCGTTTAGCGTCTTGAATGTCGAAGAAGAAACCCAATGCCAAACTACGAAGCAGGAAGATTCAATCACTTCCAAGCCACCACCACCGATCTATGTTAAAGCCGTTATTAATTTCGCTCAGTTTTGTGACGATCTCATTAAAGAAGTAGGGGTCAAAAAATTTACACTAAAATCTAATCTAAACAATACCGTTGTTATGCCAATTGATTCAGATGCTTATAGGAAAACTGTAAAATACTTAAAAGCAAAAAACGCCCAATTCCACACATATCAGCTGCAAGAAGATCGGCCATTTCGAGTAGTCATAAAAAAATTTACACCCCACATTAAGCTGTGAGATTATCAAACAGGAACTCGAAGAGGAAGGTTATGCAGTTATCAAAGTTCATAACATTCTTCATCCTAGAACGAAAATTCCATTGCCTATGTTTTATGTTGACCTTAAAAAAACTGAAAGTTGTGATAAAATATTTACACTTCAATATCTGTACCATACTAGAATTACAGTAGAGGAACCTTTTCACAGAAATGAAATTGTACAGTGTAAAAGGTGCCAATCATATGGGCATACGAAATCGTATTGTAACCTTAAGCCACGTTGCGTCAAATGTGGAGATCAACATCTTTCAATAAGCTGCAAGAAGCCACGGGATGTTCCCCCCAGATGTGCCCTCTGTGGAGAAGATCACCCGGCCAACTACAGAGGCTGCATTGTTCACAAAGAACTGAAACAGCTCCGACGGCATCCACCACCCAGAAGTCAAAGGTTCTATGCAGAATCTGAGGGATTGCGGAAGGAAGAAGGGACGCCCAACAGAGCTGTTATGCAGGTAAAATCTCTTGTGTCACCGCCTCAACAAACACAACCTGACGTTACAAATTTAACACCTCCACACATTGTACCAACACAAACAACTCCGGCAGATTCTAGACCCAATGCTGTTTCCCATAGCACAATCCAACCTGACATAACTACACAACTAACTGACTTCATTAGTGAATTTAAAAATCTTGTTACTCCTTTAATTTCACTACTCACCACCTTAATGCAACACCTCTTGCCTAAGCTAACATCATGAGTGGGATAAAAATTGTTTTATGGAACTCAAATGGAGTACTTTCACACAGAAATGAGCTAGAAGTATTTTTAAAAGATAACGACATAGATGTAGCATTAATAACTGAGACGCACCTGACAAGCAACATTAACTTCCTTATTCCAACTTTCAACACTTTTAGAACTGACCACCCTTCAAACTGTGCCAAAGGTGGCTCTCTGATTCTTGTTAAAAAATCCATTAGTCACTACTTTAACTCATCTGAGGCAAGTGAATGTTTACAGTGCACCTCCACTGTCTTACAAGTCTTTTCCTTTGAGTTTTCTGTTGCTGCTGCTTATTGTCCGCCTGGTATGAGCTTGTCTTTCCCAATCTTTCAATCTCTATTCAAAACCTTGGGTAGTAAGTTCATCTGTGGTGGGGATTTTAATGCCAAAAATCAAGTATGGGGTAGTAGAATGACTAATTCCCGAGGAAGGGCTCTCCATAATGCTATGCTCTCGAACAATTGTACAGCCATTCCTCCTGCTTCTCCAACTTACTGGCCCACTGATCTAAACAGAATCCCAGACATTTTGGATTTTTTTATTTGTAAGGGGCTTAAACAGCTGCACTTTGATGTCAAAAACTTAACTGATCTTTCCTCTGATCATTCCCCGCTAATATTATCAATTGATGTTAATCCATTATTCAAAACTCCACAACCGACTCTTACCCCTGGTTATGTTAATTGGAAAAGGTTCAAGACCATATTAAATGGATCAATATCTTTAAACACTACATTGAGGACACCAGAAGATGTTGACGATGCTGTCCAATCCTTAACTCGCGCCATACAACAGGCAGCCTGGAACTCTTCCTCCGGTCCACCAAAACAGAGTATTGGAATTAATAGCAAAAATCAGGCGGTTCCAGAGTCAATAAGATATCTCTTACAACAGAAACGAAGAGCACGGAAGAAATGGCAGCGGACGCGTTATCCTTCTGATAAGTTGCTATTAAATAGACTAACACAGGAATTGCGGAATGAATTAAAAATAGCAAAAAATGAAAATTTTAACAGTCTTCTAAGTAGTTGTGATAACAACAGTCAATCAATATGGAGGATAACAAGACGCTTGTTGGACCATCAAGAAACATCTCATCCTATTAGGTATCCTGATGCTCGTGGGCCAAGTCAGATGCACAAAAAGCTGAATTGTTTGCAAGTCACTTGGAAAACATATTTACTCCACGCAGTGAATTTCAAGATTCACTGAGTGAAAGATTAGTTGAGCATCAGCTACGAATTCCCTTGCAGATGTCTCCACCACCGAAACCTTTCCATCCTGACGAAATTAGTAATCTTATCAATAGCTTACCTAACAGAAAGTCACCCGGATATGATCTCATTACCAATCGTATTTTAAAAAACTTACCTAAAAAAGCAATAATATTTTTGACAAACATATACAACTCAATCTTAAAAACTACACACTTCCCAATCTTATGGAAATACTCGGTTATTATAATGATTCACAAACCCAACAAGCCCGTAGATTGTGTAGATTCTTACCGTCCAATCAGTCTTCTACCTTCTTTATCCAAATTATTCGAAAAAATTCTTTTGCGGCGTCTAAATTCTCTTAATCTATTCGACGTTATTCCAAAAGTTCAATACGGGTTTAAACAAAATCATTCTACAATTCAACAATGTTATCGTTTAGTCGATTATATTTCTTTCTCCTTAGAATCTAAATTTTATTGCCCGGGTGTCTTCTTAGACATGAGCCAAGCTTTCGACAGAATTTGGCATGACGGATTACTTAGTAAATTGAAATCATTTATACCATCAACCTACTTTCTAATACTGCAATCGTATCTAAAAGATAGATTTTTCCGTGTAAAAATTGATAATGAATTTTCTAAAATAAAAAGAATACGAGCTGGAGTGCCTCAGGGTAGTGTCTTGGGCCCGACATTATTTAATATATACTGCTCAGACATTCCCCAACATCCGGAAACCCTATTGGTTACATTCGCTGATGACTCAGCTATCTTGACATCAAACAAAGATGCCACTAAAGCCTCACAAGTGCTCCAAGAACACCTAGACGAGGTAGCATGTTGGGCTCGAAGATGGAGGCTAAAAATGAATGAAGCCAAGAGCCAATATGTCTCGTTTTCACTTAAGCACGACTCTTGCCCTCAGGTATTTTATAACAACATTCCGATACCCACCTCTGATTCAGTACGCTATACAGGCCTATACATGGACAAACGACTGACTTGGGAAGACCATGTTAAACGCAAAAGAAAAGAACTGAACCAGCGGTACGGTCTTCTTTCAAGGCTACTTGACAGACGATCAAAATTATCTATGACAAATAAATTAACCGTTTACAAAACACTTCTTAAACCACTTTGGACTTACGGTATTGAGCTATGGGGAACAGCCAAAAAATCTAATATACGACTCATACAGTCATTTCAATCTAAAATACTAAGAAAGATCGTAGATGCCCCCTTTTATGTCACTAATGAGACCTTACACACTGACCTTGACATTCCTTACGTCAAAGAAACAGCCATGGAGCGCTACCGTAACTTTCATGACAGACTTACTCTAAATTCCAACCCACTAACACAAGCTCTACACACTCCCACAAACCCTTATAATCCGCCAAGAAGATTGTTGAGGCGTTGGCCAAGAGATTTCCTGCATTAAACAGATGTCTTACAGTTTTCTCTTACACTTGTCAACTTATTCGATTTTGATTTATTCTTGTATTTCATTTGTTTGTTAATTTCTTTCTTTTGTGTGTGTTTGTTTTGTGTTTGTTTTTTTGTGTTTAGTGTTTTTCATTCTTTCATATTATTACTCATGTCAGCATATTTGCTTATTACGCAAGTAGATGGCAAATTTAATAAAAATGCCTCAAGCTAACACATGTAAATAAAATTATTAATAAAAACATCCGACTTTTACAGAATTTATCATTTAAAATATTCGAAAGCATCCTGGATCTATAGCAGACAACTTACACTAGTTACCTAATTAAAAATTTGCATAACATGATTTATGAAGTTTGTTTTCGTTTAGTCGTCACAATTTTTATGGATTCTGTATAACTAAATAATCTGTATAATTTATTTGCTTTCATACCTTAATCTTAAATTTCTTGCAATGTAATGTGTTTTTATTTTTGTGCAAAAACCTATATGTTTTTCACAAAAATAAAAACAAAAAAACATTATTTAGCAAATGACTAACGATTTAATTATATATCCTTAATCACAGTTTCCACATATTTTGAAATTTAATCTATATAAGTAATGACGAAATTCTGTTTGTTTGTTCTTTATAAAAATCCATACCGTTTGTCTTAAAATCTCCAAATTTCTCTCAGTGGTTCTTTCATACCGAGTGGGAACACCTGCCTATATTAAAATTGCATAACTTCAGCCAATCTGTGGGTATATTCTTTATTGTTATAAAAATCGTTTTGATTTCACTTTAAATTTGTTCACGTTTATTAGAAAAATGAAATTCCCAGGGGGAAACCGGGATATACAGCTAGTTAAAAATAAATAAGAATTCCAAAGTAATACTCCCCTAGAAATAATCCTTTCTTGTTTATTTAAGTGCATATCTATCCATGAGATATTAGCGCTGGTATATATTCCTGTCATTAAACTTAATCTAGTATGATTTGAATGTAGCGGGAATCGAATTCGCATTATCACTGGGTTTTTTTTAATAAATATCTGTTAAGAAAATTATTATTGAAACAGATTAACTTGGGAAGTTCGCCTCCTGGGAGCGTTAACTATACAAATAATTATAATTTTATAATATGTATCTTATTTTCTTTATTGTTTGATAATGAAAGGTTTGTGTATAGTTATTATCAATTTATTAATATCATTTCATGTTCCTCTCACAGATAGTCAAATCAGGTATAGTACCTGTAATATTAACAATCGAACTTTATAATACTAAACATTTTATTATATATTAATAATAATAATAATATCAAGCATTAATAACAATAGAAAACAATAGTGTAAGAATTCCTAAATATTTTTTCCTTCGAATTCCATCGAACCCAATATTGCTGGATTCCGCGACGTATTATTCCCCCAATTCTTCTCTTCATTCTTTATCTGAAAAGAATATAATAATTTTAAATTTTATGAAAAGGAATCGCTCAGGCATTTGTTTTTATTATTTTTATAATTATTATTTTTCTAACTGAAAATATTATTCCTACCTACCTTCTAAAGATTTAAAAAAGAAAAAAATTGTTCATCAGGGTAAAGTTTTGGAGCTCCTGCACTAAACAAATTTATAAACCGATCAGATAAAGATCATAAGGTCGAAAACTGAACTTCATTTTGAGTTATGAACTTATCGCATATTTTGGAATTTTATTTCAGACAAGTACCATAATTTGTTAAGGTTTTTATAGTAAGATATAAAGTTATATGTTTATATTTTATTTTTTCATTACATTCTTAATATACACGATATTAAAATATCAGTAGTATAATTTTCAAGACTAATATGCTTGAATATAAAAGTTTGAGTAAGATGAAATTATAGCGAAAGCGTAAAATAATGTAATAAAACAAATAGATTGGTTAATTTGCAAATAGTCAGAAATTGGTTCTAAATTTTCGATAAAAAAAAACCGTTTGTTGATCGTAAAATCCAAAGAGTTAACTTCATTGGTTATTTATAACGAATATGGATGAGATAACAGCTACTGAAATAAAGATTTAGGCTGTTAAGATATCACCGGTGATATTTCTAGGAGTTTATTGATCTGTTTGTGTTTACCTCTATCATTAGTTAAATATAGTGGTGCTCGTTAGACGGTAGAAAACTATAAATAATCTTTCCGCTCTGGAAAACCTAATAAACAAAAGTGATAATAAATTATACATCCAACTTTACTTGTCTTTGATTTAAAAAAAAAATGAATGGTCATTCCCAAAATATAACTTCTGGGTAAAACAGAAAATTCTTCCTCTCTGGTTCCATTTATTTTAAGAAATTTAATTCATTATCTAGAGAACCTAAAAGCGCTTGCCAGTTTCCTTAGTAGCAAACACAATACAAGATGGCTTATCAAGGAAAAAATCAAGAGAAGTAGAAGATGGGACCGCACAATCTTTCTCTATATTGGGTACTGGTTTCTGGTTCGAGATAAAATACATATTATTACAAAGAGAGATTAATAATGCGCAAACTTAAGTTTACGCTCATAAAGTATTCTTTTGAGTGTATAGAATATCGTGGGCGTACCACCCGTCTTTTCATAAACTAACTGACGTAAGAACTATTACGATTTTACAAACTACATCTCGGTGAACTCCTCAAAAATTCGAAAAACAAACCGTAAAGAGTTTCGTAAAGTCTTTAAGGAATTATTCATTTACAAAAATTCAAAATTGACTTATTAAATTCAGTTTTAATATTTATAGTTCAATTTCTAGTTTAAACTTTCCGCGGTCCAAATACTATAGAAGTAGGGAGGAATTGCCGGTTCTGGTCCCTCAATTTGCGGAGTCAAATTGGACTTTGGACCCTGGGCTTGCCCAGCCTTAACCACCACGTGGTCCAGGGACAAACCAACCTTAACCACCACGTGGTCTTAATCCCTAATCCCCTAATTAATCCTTAATCCCCTAATTAATCCCTAATCCCCAATTAATCCCTAATCCCTAAAATATATTATTTTGAAACTTTTTCGGACATGTTTGAACTTGTCGAGTGCATGTCGGAACTTGTCGAACATTTTTATTTTATCTAAATATTCAAATGCCACCGCCATCTTGATAATTTTTCGAAATATTTTTTCGAATAGTTACTGCCATCTTGATAATTTTTCGAATAAGCACAACCATCTTGATAATTTTTCGAAATAAATTTTCGAATAAGCACAACCATCTTGATAATTTTTCGAAATAAATTTTCGAATAAGCACAGCCATATTGATATTTTTTCGAAATATATTTTCGAATAGTTACTGCCATCTTAATAATTTTTCGAAATATATACCTTGAAATATATAACATATGATCGATAGAACCTTACTCTATACATCGTAAAATCATGTCGGAACTTGTCAGAGCCTGTCCAAAACTTGTCAGAACTTGTCCGAAACTTGTCAAAACCTGTTGTAAAGACAATCAATCTATAACAAGTGACCATACCATGCATAATTTCTTTAAGAAAACACCATATGTTTCCTACTGTTTATACTATAACTCGGGAGGTCGGTATAGGGGGATGGCTAGCGCGCTCGACTTGTAAAGTAAAGATCATGGGATCGAATACCGACCTCGTTATTATTTTTTTTTTTTACATTAACTTTTCTATATGAGGTTAGGGAGGTTGTGAATAATATTTTTCAATCATTCAGTCAATTTTAAATTTAAAAAAATGATTTTTCTACCGACATATATAATAAATATGGCAAGTGCGGGTTTATATACTTCATTAATAATTCACAGAATTGCATACCCCTCTTTGTTCGTCAATTTTTTGACTTAAGCCTCCTTACCACGCCAAGGTGAGGGTATATCAAGGAGGTTTTTTTTTTTATTTTATTTTTTTTTTTTATTTTTTTTTTTCTAATTCAAATCATACAAAATGGTTTACGGGTAAATTAATACCACGCCAGTGACCAACAAACACACATTGGTTTACGGGTAAATCAATACCACGCCAGTGACCAGCAAACACACATTGGTTTACGGGTAAATCAATACCACGCCAGTGACCATAGCACACATTCGCTGTGCAGAAACAAAAAAAATAAAAGAAACAAAATTGCTTCCAATAGCATGTTTAAATTTTTATAAGTATTTTTTATTTTTTTTATTTTTTTTTAATTTTTGTATCTTTTTTAAGCTAACCTACATAAATTTAGAAATCAAATCATGATTCGAATACACCCACTCTGCTAATAAATGAGAGCGATAATGTGTACACATTAATTTTAAATCTTTATGAATAATACATGGAGCTATTTGTAGACTAGGCAGTTTATCGACTTGAGGACATTGAAAATCCTCAAGGTTGAATACAACGCAGGAGCGTAGAAATTTTAACAAAAATTCCTTTTTTTGAAGACCTTTAACAAAAACATAATTATAATTTGAATCCAAGTTTTTCAAAATCGATGTTAAACTGTGGTAAGAAACTTCTCCATCCTCCCAATGTAAACAATGATAATTTCTCGCTAGCCAGCGGTTCGTGATTATGCTTTTATAATTGATTACCCCCGGATAAGAGGGCGGCTTGAAAATCCAATGGCTAGTCGCATAATGTTTTAAATCGAAAATTGATAATTATTTAACAAAATAATTATTGGAATCGTCTATGAAGCACTGGAATTCTACAACCGCACTGCTCGGTGACATGGTGAAGACTGGAGGAATAGAAACAATAAAAGTCTATTTATATCCTTTTTCTAAGAATACTTGTTAGTGGATTATATTCCACCACATTGTCATGTATAATGAGGCAAAATGCTGTTGTTTCAGCCGGAAACGCTTTAGATGCGTCGAATTCCAACCTGACATCGACCGGTCCTGATTTTATTGATTCCGATTGTTTAGAACAATCGATTACGATAATCGGTGCTTTTTCTTTGAAATTCTTTAGCGAGAGAAGCGGCTGAGTCGGATATCCCCCAGGATAGTAGGATTTTTGAAAATTGCAATACATGTAGTAGAGTACCGCGAATCGATTCCTATCGAAATCGATATTTAAATCATCATAAGGATATGATTTTGAATTCAAATACAGTTTAACGTTAGATATATTACAATGATCGAATTGACTAGCGTCCTTTTCGACTTTGTTAATACGATCTGTTGAAAATGCTAGTACTATGTATCTCGGTTTTTCCATCTGATTAGAAGTTTTTACCGCCCAAACCTGTCTCTGTGTGGATGGTAGAAGTGGGTAAACGAACAATTCCCAGCTTCTGAACTCTACCGAAACCACTTTTTCCGACTTGAGTCTACGTAACAATGTTAATCGTGTAAATTCGTTTACTGATACATAAGGTAATTTCCAACATAGCTTCGTTAATTCAATTTTGGCTTTCTCTGCCGCAGCCGTATGCCTAGATATGTAACTATTGTCATCATTCCGACATCTTATGAGAATTAGCTCTTGTTTAACATTAACAATAATTTTTTGATAATCTTCGGCGAATCCTAGTAATTGTGATAAGGGGATACACATGTTGAAATAACCGTCATTCAATACATCGAGTGTATCGGATGCAGGAGAGCACCAACCGAGATGCTCCACAGAGGATCCACCCGGTAAAGACAAAATCCCTTTTATGGTGCTAGTAATCCCCAAGTTTCGAACTCTATCTATTTCAACTCCACATAATTCATATCGAATTTCATCGAATAAATATGCCAAAGCATTATTCGTTAATTTAGCCGATGCGGGTACAGCTCTACCATCCTCTGTTAAAAACCGTCCCTCGAAATAAAGAAAACTTCTCGATGGTAGGGTCATAATATCCTGATGCTGGACTAATATTCTAATTTCATCACCTCGAAGTAGTTTAGTCGATGCGTAAGGGAAATGGGAATGATATTCTATCCCCTCGATAGAATCGGTAAAAGCAGCGGTTGAACCTAGATCAGTTATTTCCTCCATATTACACGATAACCTGCCGACTTGAGAAACTCGATATTTTCTTTTGTTAGAGATGTTACTCCTTTGAAGTCGGATGGGGGAATGAGCTTTTTTCCTGAATTATCTTTCCTTTTATACACTCTCCGAAAGTCTAGACCCATTTTTTAGATAAGATTAGAAAGAAATAATAAACACAAGTGCCCACAAATGTTTGTATCGGGGTCTTGATATCTTTTACTAACGAAACTTATCCGACAATCCTTGAGATATTTGACTAGCTCTGAAGGAGGTCCTCTGTTACCGGAGCTATCAAAGAATTTTACATATTTACCGCTTTTGTTATAGCATACCCAGTGCGTTCCCGGGCCCTTTATACTATCCAGATTCAAAATGGCGCGCTCACGTAGCCACGGCTTCGATGGCAAGTTATCTCTGGCAAAGACACCGCGGAAATGAGGGATCTTATGTTTTTTAGCCAAAGATATAAGATCCGTATTACTTAAACTCATTTTTGGTAAGGCCTTCAACATCTGGTTAGCCTTATCGCTGAAGGCCCCACCGATTTTTTTCGGAGGACGAATAACACGAACGTTCTTTTTTTCTTTAGTTTTAGCCATACCGATGTTATCTGTCGAAGCGTCGGTGGGCGACTGAGAAGGTTGAATAGCACCCCTATATATTTATATTCTTACTGTTCTCCCAGCTGTTATGCTTGGAATCGAAGCCTAGCCATTTTACTAAAACCTTGTCACCTCTCCGTTTCAAAATTTTTTCAACTAAATAAACGTTTGGATACTTTACTTTTTGAATTTCTTGCTTTGCCACCAGCAATTTTTTGATTCGATGTATCTTTAAGAAGATAGGTTGTAGGAACGGTTTTCCTCACTTGATCGACTTTGAAGATTTCAGTCGACCAGGAGGGGCGATACCCTTTGGTGAAATCGGCTTTATGTTTTGAAATTCTAACAAAATCACCGACTTCATACTTGGGCTCCTTTAGGGTCGGTGATGGCTTACATTTGTAAACCTTATTTAGTAAACGGTCTTCAATTTTTTTACCCTTAACGGAAGATGGTTTCATCATGATCTTTCGATGTTTCGTATTGTTATATCTTTTAACTAAGTCTTGATATATCGTAATCCATTTATAAGATCCTTGGAGACTAAATTGCTTCCACATTTTATTTTTTATAGTTCTTATAAATCGCTCTACGATACAGGCTTTCATATTACTAAAAGTAGAGTAATGATTTATCCGGTTGGATTTCATTAGTTTTTGGAAAAATGTATTGTAAAATTCTTTTCCTCGATCAGATTGTAGATTACGAGGTTTTCTACCACTGAGAGTCAAAATAGTTTCAAATGCCGATGCTACTTCTTTTCCGGACTTCGATTTCAATGGTATTAACCATGCGAATTTGGAAAAACAGTCAATCACCGCTAAAATATATTTATATCCTTTATTTTCTTTAGCATATGAACAAAGTTCGATTAAATCTACCATCCACAGGTCATCGATACCCTTTAGAATTACCCTTCTCCTCTGAAAGGACCGTCTAGCCGGTTTATGCAATTCTTCTACTACCTGTTTCTTGATATCCGACATTTTAACTATTTTTTTTATAATATTATACCTAACGTTCTTAGTCTTTTTTCAATTTTCGAAATTTCTTTTTCAGAGCCGTCAGTTTCCAGTAATATTTTCAATTTTTCAACCAACTGATTCGGGTCCTCAAATCCTTTCCCTTTGATTTTGTCTTTAGGAGGGAAAAGTTTAGAAATTACCTTCCTATATTTTTGATTTCCTTTTTGAACATTTACGATCCCCGTAGAGCTATAATCTAATCTATGGGCATTAGTTTTTGTTAATAGCGTTTTGTATATGTGTTTATCATTTTCTGTTACTTCATCCATATCAGGGTTTTTTAAGAATAATAGCTGGGAAAGCCCTGGAGTAATTTTGTGTAGCGAGCCATCCACATCAAGCCAATCGTCACTAATGGTTATAACCGAGTCACCGAGAGTGAAATTTTCCCCGTTATAACATATTCCGTAAATTTGATCCAGTTCCTCCGTTTGATTCGTAGTAAATTTGATTATATATTTCGTAGCCTCTTTACCAATCTGGTCTAAATAGCTATAAACTGTTTCTACTCCTTGAGGTGTTGACGCATGTTGACTTATTTCTTCTAAAGGTGAAGTACTCTCATAGGTGGCAGATGTTGAAAAAATATCCAAAACATTGGGTCTGAGTCTTGAGGATGTGGTAACAGGGATAGGTGTGGAAAACTTGGGAGGAGTCTCGATTGACTCTTTGGGGAGTATGGTCAAAGTTTCTTCTTCTTTTTTTATGTTTGGTGGTTCATGGGCCGGTTCTCGAGGTAATACGATAGACTGAAGCGGTTGTATCAAAGGCTTATATTTTTCCTTCAAGTACTCTTCTCTCTCCTCTCTCTTACGTTTCAAATTCTTACATTTTTCACGAATGATATTACGAATTTCTTCGGTCTCTTTAGCTAGCGCATAAGATGTTGCTTCATCCATGACCAGAAGCTTACTGAAAGACTAGCGACTCCTAGATGATTATATATGTATCGAGCCCCTTACGATATCGACCATTGTTCAAATCGCGATCTTTATCAATTACCATGAACCCATATTTGGTCTTCCAACATTCCAAGCATAATTTTTTGAATTCAGGAAACGTCATATCAGAATTAACATGGTCTTCGTATATCCTTTTAGAACTGAGACTATCTTGTCTGAATAGTATGAGAAAGTTAGCGTTATCCCGAATCAATAGTTTCGGTACACGAGTATAGCTCTGACAGAGATAAAAGCTGTCAACGCTACTATGTCTACCCATGCAAAAGTAAGATCTCACTCGATCTTGTTTATCACAAGCAATATCATCGAAAATGAATACTGAATTTGGAGCAGCGTTTTTCGGATCAGGAATATTAGTATTACTGTCGAATGGGTGGAATCCGACCCCTTCGATATTTGATAAAACATGAGCCAAATATTTATATTTTGGTTGATGAAGTGATTTACTAAACAGATAAATATTCTCAAAATTTAATCCGTTAGAGTTATATAATAGACTCAACATTAGGTTCGTCTTACCACAGTTTGAAGGACCGCAAATTAAACATCGTATACTATTTGGGAACAACGAACCATGTTTGGATCCGGTACCTTCCTCACGAAGGTTAGCAACGTTCGCTATTTCGAAAGATGAGTGTTGCTTCAACAAACGCATGATAAAGACTGGAAGAATACAATACTACAGCTCTCTTATATAGATTCGTGTATGTGAGCAATATAGATTCCTTCACACTTTTTCACAGACTTAGGACTGTCAGGAACCCAAATGGTACCAACCATGTGGGTTCCTGGTGGTTTAAATATATATTGCTCTGTAAGGATCGAATTGCCAGGGAGCCCTAATAAAATATGGTAAAAACTAAAAATATAAAACTGTGTTAAAAATTAAAATATAGCTAAAATCCCTAAAAACTATCTAAAACCATTAAAATATTGCTAAAATAATTAAAAACAGTTAAAATAAGTTATATAAAATGGTATTTTAAAAACAGATAAAAGCCCTCTAAAAAAATCTGAAATCATAAAAAAATAGATAAAAGTCCCCTAAAAAAATCTAAAAATCATAAAAACTGATAAAAGTCCCCCTAAAATATATCTAAAATTATAAAAGCTCCCCCTAAAATATCTTAAATAATAAAACACAGATAAAAGCCCCACTAAAATGTTAAACAGAGTAAAATCTTAAAAATATATACAATGACTAAAAATAAACAGCTAAAATCAATTAAAGAAAAAATAAATTAAGTAAAATGCTAAAATCTAGAAGTTGAAGTCCAACCAGTCAAATAGACATACTCAAAAGATATTAGTCGATGCATTGAAAGCTAATGATGAGTTTGGTGGGTCATGGTAACTAAAACATCTAAAAACCAATAACTAAAATTCGTCGCTAATTTACTAAAACCAGTTTAAATTTAAATAAAATACCTAAAAACGACTGATAAAAGCATCTAGAAAAGTTAATAAAAATAAAAATCGTCGTCAACAGTCGATTTAAAACAAAGTCTTCTAAAAATCATAAAATTTTAAAACAGTTATAAATAAAGCTAAAATCAATTTAAAAATACATATTAAAATTCATTAGAAAAAACTAAAATGCTAAAATCAGTTTAAAAATACACTTTAAAATTCATTGGAAAAAACTAAAACGCTAAAATCGATAAATTGTTAAAAATTGATAATAATTTATAAGAAATCTCTAAAATCAGTTTTAAAAATAACTAAAAGTCGTAGTATTTAAAATTAAAAAAATGGATACAGCAATAAAATTAGGGGGGGGGGATAAAACTATGGATACATCGATAAAAAAGTAAAAATATTAAAAGAGGTAAAATAAATTACATAAAAAAAGTGTCTAAAAACAAGTTTAGAAACACTGATATCTAAAATCATAAAAACGACTGATAAAATCACCCTAAAAATATCTAAAATCATTAAAAAAGACGGATAAAATCAATCTAAAATCATTAAAAACATAAAAATTATACATCCAACCGATCCATTAATGGGTAGTGTTAAAATCATAAAATACCTCCTACCTGAAAGAGCAACAAATAAAACAGTTTAAAATATTTGAAAGAGGAGAGTTTAAGGTCTATGAATAGTTCGCCACTCACATTCACACTGAACCGTTCGGCTCGAGAATGTTAAGCGGGTCACGCTCTAACGTTCTCGGCTATCCCGGCCCCGAATCAAATTCAAGTCCGTCTTTTTGAACCGTTACCGTTCGGCTCGAGAATGTTAAGCGGGTCGCGCTCTAACGTTCTCGGCTATCCCGGCCCCGAATCAAACACAAGTCCGTCTTTTTGAACCGTAACCGTTCGGCTCGAGAATGTTAAGCGGGTCGCGCTCTAACGTTCTCGGCTATCCCGGCCCCCGAATCAAACACAAGTCCGTCTTTTTGAACCGTAACCGTTCGGCTCGAGAATGTTAAGCGGGTCGCGCTCTAACGTTCTCGGCTATCCCGGCCCCGAATCAAACACAAGTCCGTCTTTTTGAACCGTAACCGTTCGGCTCGAGAATGTTAAGCGGGTCGCGCTCTAACGTTCTCGGCTATCCCGGCCCCGAATCAAACACAAGTCCGTCTTTTTGAACCGTAACCGTTCGGCTCGAGAATGTTAAGCGGGTCGCGCTCTAACGTTCTCGGCTATCCCGGCCCCGAATCAAACACAAGTCCGTCTTTTTGAACCGTAACCGTTCGGCTCGAGAATGTTAAGCGGGTCGCGCTCTAACGTTCTCGGCTATCCCGGCCCCGAATCAAACACAAGTCCGTCTTTTTGAACCGTAACCGTTCGGCTCGAGAATGTTAAGCGGGTCGCGCTCTAACGTTCTCGGCTATCCCGGCCCCGAATCTAACACAAGTCCGTCTTTTTGAACCGTAACCGTTCGGCTCGAGAATGTTAAGCGGGTCGCGCTCTAACGTTCTCGGCTATCCCGGCCCCCGAATCAAACACAAGTCCGTCTTTTTGAACCGTAACCGTTCGGCTCGAGAATGTTAAGCGGGTCGCGCTCTAACGTTCTCGGCTATCCCGGCCCCCGAATCAAACACAAGTCCGTCTTTTTGAACCGTAACCGTTCGGCTCGAGAATGTTAAGCGGGTCGCGCTCTAACGTTCTCGGCTATCCCGGCCCCGACTCATACACATTCATACGGCTTACGGGTCTCTCGACCTCGCCAGAGGCCTTAGTGACGAACTATTCATCGAGCTTATAATGTCCAAACGCAAGGGTGCTCTCTCCATCTTCCATTATTACGCGTTTATCGTCATTCGATGAAAGAGATATTTTATTTATTTCTATTGTTTCAATTTCGTGACTTTTTGAAATTATATGTCTCATTTTATGACGCAGTGTTGTGTGCTCTTTCAGGCAATTAATAAAATCAATAAAACTAATTTCTTTCTTTACAACATTTCTGTTTACCCCTTTTACCCTTTTTATAACTTTATTCTTCATATTAATATGGTACATTTTTGGTCGGAGACCAATAAAAGTTAAAATGGGGTCCCCTCTCGCCTCGTCCTTAAATTTCCCCATCACTTTTTTATTTTCGATTGCGTAGCAAGGGTGATCGGTTGGATAATTGGATGTATCCATATATTGTTTCATATTTAAAATATCGTTACATAAATTGTCAGTTTTTATATAATAAATAAATGAGTCTGTATCCATGTAAAGTAATTTTATATTGGCATGACCATATTTAGGTAACATGACATCATAATGATGATGATACATAATTGTTTTAGAAATATCTAATATGGCCATGCCAACATATATTGGTTTGTCGAATTTAATTTTAGTTTTTTCCATATGTACGGCGGATAAATTTTCATTGTAGATGGTTCTATCTTTAAAATTTGGTTTTTTTATTAACTTTTCTAAGCTGTTGGCATTGCAAATTAATTTAATGTCAATTCTTTTTCTTATGTTCTCCATTGTTTTACCGAATATAGCATTTATATATAATTTAATTTGGTCTATTTCGAAATCATTTGTTGCTTTTTT
This sequence comes from Aelia acuminata, assembly GCA_911387785.2. NCBI lineage: Eukaryota > Metazoa > Arthropoda > Insecta > Hemiptera > Pentatomidae > Aelia > Aelia acuminata. The sequence continues at coordinate 36,235,769 of OU426979.1, read as the reverse complement.
ACGTAATTCTGTATTGTATTCTATATATTGTTTTAGCCAACAGCTTTGTTTGAATTTTAAAACATTATTTATCTTTTCTAAAACTATACCATGACCCACCGCCTGTTTTAAAGCCATATAATGAACAACATAATTTTTTTTATTTTTAAAATGTGTTAAAAGTTTTTTGTTTCGTTTTTTATCATTAAAATTGGTATTTTCTCCTAAAAATGGTAAATCATTGTGAGCGTCATGTAAATGAGGCGGGTAACTAATATCTACATCTAAAATATACCCAAACTCATCATTTTCATTTAATGCATCGATGATGACGTGGGATGGGTCTACCCATTCGAATTCGCCAATTGGGAGGGGCTTGCACATGGCAGCCCCATATAAATTGTTGCAGTCTATATAAAAAATAAAAGATTTTTCTAAGTGTGGGTTATAACCTTCAATACATTCGTTGTTCGCTTTGGCGAACCGATGGGAGACCTGACAGATGCCCCCTCTAATTCCTCTCTCAATCATTAAAATCATATTATAGTCGTTTAACAATTCCAAATTAACCCCAGTAAATTTTAACATGGCATCCCACGTCATCGCGGGTACGGTGAAGAAATGCGCTGGGTCTAATTTATGTGATCTAATTGTGATATTACGGAAAGTTTCAAAAATATCTGTTAGTAATAGTGTGTCGGCTTTCATATATATATCGTTGTAATCACCCAGCGTCTTACAATTGAACGTACCCCATACCTTTTGAGCATGCCTATAGTCTTCGTCTGTTATATGCTCCTGGGTTAAGCTATTGTAAAAACATTCTTTAGGGGTAATACTGTTTCTAAATATTTTTCGGAGGCTGTCATGTAATCGTAAGGGAACACCCCCTTTCTCTTCAAAACCTCAACCTCCTCCCTTCTAAACAAGGATTTTATAGTGGGCGTATCCGGCACTATTTTTGCTAGGGAATTGAGGCTGTCGGATAAGAATCGATATGAATCCAAGAATCTTATTTTAAAATTACCACTAACGTATTTCGAAAATGTTATATATTTTTCCTCAGAATTCGGGACCACATCGATTCTTTTCTCGTCATACCCCAATTCCCTAACAAACAAATGACTATCGTATCCGGACATATTATGTAAAAATACAGGGAGGAAGTTGGGGTTTTGGAATCTTAAATTGCTACTTGAATGTGCAGCCCCCCTATACTTCCCTGTTAAGTGACAATGGTCCCTTACTTTATCTCCATTCATCGGAAGATTGCACATATAACAGACGGAGGACTGGTTAAACGCTTCCATCTCCGAATCAGTTAGGGGATTCATTTGAATATTTCTTTTATAAATATTTTCAATTTTGAGGGCAATGTCTTTCAAAGTACGTACAAAATTTGATGCGGCGTCTACACCTCTATAAATTATAGGAAACGAGCTAAGCGAATCATTGATATCTTTTAAAGTTTCATCTTTCTTTATATAAATACAATATGAAATTGGTTTATGTATTGCTTTCGTTTGTGTATATTTATTGTTCGGGTTCGGCTGGCATGATGACACTGGTTCGAGGTAGCACTCGAAATCTGCGTATGCAACATAGGGGACTTTGAGAGTTTTCTCAACATTTGTAAAATGAATAAAATTATTTTCCCCCGGCAATTCGATCCTCGCAGGTTTATTTTCAGAGCATTGAGCTAAATGCTCGGTGTATTTCTCCATGGAATAAAAATGGATAAGACATCTTTTACATATATTTATTCTATGTTCATTACGCGTTATTTGTGATGTTACTAATTTATTAAAAAATTTTATATAAACGTAATGTTCCACACCTTCGTTTTCTATTAACAAAAGGTCTCTATGATCATCTAATTCTCTTTTTACTATTTTTAATGGATATACATTATTTTTTTCATCAAGGCCAAAAACATTTATCGATATATTATTTGATGTTTCAAACATTTTTATTTCATGGAGTGGTGTAGGGAAACTAATACAGGAAAAGTCATACCTATGCTGCATACCTTCATAATTTAAAACACGTTCCGGATGGTTATTTACAAACTTACTTAAAATAGAATATTTAAAACAATAGTTATCATAATTTTCGACATTGATACAAGCTTTTTTGTTCTCAATTTTAGCTGGTAATTTGATGTATGTGCTACCTCTTAATGGTTTATATTGATTGACTTTTAATCTTAAGCCGTCGATAGCGTAGAGTCGCCAGCCGCTCTTCTTAAGTTCACATTCGCTTAGCTCGGTTTCTATCTTGTTAAAAAAACTTTCTATTATTTTATTTATATCTGTCTCTTTTAAAATTGATTTGTTTGAAGTTTTAAAAGCAACGTCGATCGTTTCCCCTAACTGATTTACCATCAAACAGTCTACCCATATGTTTACTTTTATCGCGTTATGCTGTCGGAGGGAAGCGTTTATTTTATTAAAAGTGTGATTTCTAATACTATTAAAAAACATAGGCATGTCGTAATTTTCGTCGCTACGGATAAAATAGGACTTCAACCTCCCCCTAAAAGCTGTTTCATACTCGGTGAAACCTATTGCGTCGGGTTTAAGAGCTAACAGGTCCTGCCGTTGAGGTTCTCTTTTAAATTTTTTTAGAGGGGGTTCATTTTTACAAAATTGCTGATGTCTAAAATAATTATGTAAATTCGTAAAAGTTGTTTGACAAAAACGGCAGGACCTGCTAAAATCAACTTTGCACTTAATTTCATGTCTTAACCTGTTATCTTTTCGTGTAAACACCTGTCCACATTTACCACAGACCAAATCAAACTTTTTATCAAAATCATCTACTCGAGACAGGTGTTTACACGAATGTTCATGTCTTAAGCGATCATTCTGTCTATTAAACGATTTCCCGCAATATGAGCATATGAAATTTATATTGCGGGAAATTTCTTGCGTTTGTGAGGAATCCCCACAAACAGCCTCGTGTCGCAAACGATTACAAGATTTTGTGAATGCTTTGCCACATTTACCACAGACGCACGAGGCTGCTGGTGTGAATTCCTGACTATAAAAGCAGGTTAATTCGTGCGCCATACATTCACGGTGACTGGCAAACACCATCCTACAATTTGCGCATTGACGTGAAGAAGATTCCATTTTTTTTGGTATTTAAGTAATTCACTTTAAATAAATTTAAATTTAAGAAAAATATAAACAAAAAGTAACTTATCTAAAAAAAAAAATACTTTGAAAAACTTTTAATTAAACAAAAATTAACTTTATAGAATGAAAAAAAATTTAAATAATTATATAAACAAAAAATAATCTCAAAGAACTTTAATTAAACTAAAATTTACTCGAAAAATATCTACGAACGAATACTATCTATAAACGAAAAGTAACTTGTATGAACAAAAAATAAACAACTTTGAATTAAACGAAAATTAACTCTAATGAAAAAAAATTAAACAATTATAAGAACAGAAAACACTTCAAATTAAACTAAAATTTACTTCAACTATACAAACGAAAAGTAACACTTCAAGAAAAAAATTAAAACAAAAATACCTTTCTTGATAAACAAAAAACTTAGGTGTATAAAACTTGAAAAACAAAATAACTGAATAACTATAATTTATATATACAAATTAAACAAAAATTAACCTGCTTTTGAAAAACACAAACTCAAATATAATTTACAAAACAAACAAATACAATTTTCAAAAAAAAAAATAAACTTACCTTCAAATTCTTAAAAAAAATAAATAACTAAGAAAAATAAATAAATAAGAAAAATAATAACTGATTTAAGAAAAATAATAAGAACAAGAACACAAGGGAAAATTCTAGAGAGCGATTTCGAGGAGCGCAGATGTTGCCTCTGTGAAAGCTGGAGCTAGAATGAGAGTGGAGGGGGTATATACGTCAGGGACTCGATGAGAATCCTCGAAGCTGATTGGCTGCTACTCTCCCCCCACCACTCTCCGAGCTCCCCACTACTACTAACTGATCCGAACAGGTCTAAACAAGTTCCTTCCTGTCAAAACCTGCATGTTTTGGCCCTCTATACATATATTGTAACGATACGAGTGTCGATCATATGGTTTCTGAGGGTGCTGATTCCGAATTTAATATCAGATTTTCGATCGCGCATGCGCCATTCGATTTACTGCTACTGTTTAATTTTTATTCGTTATATTAATCAATCATATGGTTTCTGAGGATGCTGATTCCGAATTTATTATCAGACTTTCGATCGCGCATGCGCGATTCGATTTACTGTTACTGTTTAATTTTTATTCGTTATATTAATCAATCATATGGTTTCTGAGTATGCTGATACTGAATTTGATATCAGATTTTGGTTCTATGTATTGATAAGTTTAAAATTTTCGGTCACATCAATTTTAAAATCAAATAACGTGTTACAGAAGTTATAAATTTTGAATATGGTATCGATCTATAGATCAATCTTTCGATTTACAAAACTTGAATTGGATTCACTTACGCGCAATTTGAGATTTGAAATCAGAAACGGTACTAGTCATAAAAATCATAGCCGATCCCATCGCGAACTACTAAAATTATTTTAAATTATAAAATATTAGTAATTTTATAGGCTCTGACAAGTTCCGACATGTAGAGTAAGATTCTATCGATGATATCAGCTATTGTGGTTATTATTTAAGGTTATATCGATCATATGTTATATATTTCAAGGTATATATTTCGAAAAATTATCAATATGGCTGTGCTTATTCGAAAATTTATTTCGAAAAATTATCAAGATGGCTGTGCTTATTCGAAAATTTATTTCGAAAAATTATCAAGATGGTTGTGCTTATTCGAAAAATTATCAAGATGGCTGTGCTTATTCGAAAATATATTTCGATAAATTATATAGATGACGGTAACTATTCGAAAATATTTCGATAAATTATATAGATGGCAGTGCTTATTCGAAAATATATTACGATAAATTATATAGATGGCAGTGCTTATTCGAAAAATTATCAAGATGGTTGTGGCATTTGAATATTTAGATAAAATAAAAATGTTCGACAAGTTCCGACATGCACTCGACAAGTCCAAACATGTCCGAAAAAGTTTAAAAATAATATATTTTAGGGATTAGGGATTAATTAGGGATTAGGGATTAATTAGGGGATTAAGGATTAATTAGGGGATTAGGGATTAAGACCACGTGGTGGTTAAGGTTGGTTTGCCCCTGGACCACGTGGTGGTTAAGGCTGGGCAAGCCCAGGGTCCAAAGTCCAATTTGACTCCCCAAATTGAGGGACCAGAACCGGCAATTCCTCCCTACTTATAGACTCCACTCTACTGTTAAAAAAAGTATGTTTCTCCTTTAAACTTTCAGAGCCACATTTTCTGAAACTAATAATAATAAATACTAAGAAGGAAAAAGCCCATCTCAAAGGATTACTAGGCCTAAGTAATTTGCAAAATAATTTTGTCCCGAGCGAAATCGGCTAAATATTTTTTTATTCCCCTTCTCCTCCTCACTAAGGAAGATAGACGAACTTTGCATTCAGAAAAAGTAAAAATTGCATTGTCTCTTTTTCAATACGAAATTTCCACTTTCGTTATACTTATTATATTACTTTAATTTAACAATTGTTTTTTTAAATGAAACAAAATTTATAAATTCATGATCATATCCTTAAATATGGGTTACTTAAGTAGGATAATTTATAATTAGATGATTTACTCGCATAAAAACGTATTTTCCTTAACACATTAAGCCTGCTGTTCCGATTTGGCTCAAAATTGGTAACTACTTAAATGGTCAAGTATCGATTTTACGAATACACATTAATTAATTTTGGTTTAGCGTTCCAAGAAGTATTTTCCTTGACAACCCTTTATTTTATAAACAGTTCATCATTTTGCGTTTTATTTGCGCATTTAATCGGGTTTAATTTTGGCCTCATATTGCTGCTTTAGAGTTCTTGAATTGAATTCTAATATATCTTCCATAACTGTTTATACCAATGTAATGTAATCTGATTTCGTAGTTTTAATAGTTATAGTTCAACGGACTATAGCTGGATATACTATTACTGTTATCAATGTCTTTTAAGTACATACGCTACAACTGAAAATGAATAAATTGATGTCAAATCAAATAAACAATTTGGGTTAAATTTATATTACGCAATAACTTGAAGATTTGCCATACATAATTCGGTTGAAACCATCGGACAGATTGGCCGGGTGCCGAAGAGAAGGTGGTTGCAAGGCTTTATTGACAGCGGTTCGGGTGTTTTCCTCCCATATCTCAAGCCTCTTCTTTTGATGACATTAACGACCATTCCTTCGCGTTATCTTATTGCTCCTTGGAGATCGTAATGCTTCCACTGCGTCTCGTTTATAATGGTCAGCTGTTGGCCTATGCTATGGTTTGTTGTGCCCATTATCTTCTTCCATCGGAACCGGACCTTTTTTCATTTGTATTATTTAATCCGCACATGTTAATTTGAACCATTAACAATCAGAAGACGTGCTGCTATATAAATAAAATAGAACAAAATGGCTTGATAGGTATGAGGAAAAGCAGTACTCCGTATGTCCGGATATGTTCATGGACTGTTGGAACGTGTAAATCAGTATGTAAAGTCTTGTTATTTATTTTCAATAGTGCTTGGGTAATTATTCTTAGTATCTTGGACTGAGAGGTTTGGAGTCTGATCAGAAGGGTTTGTTTCGCAACGGCGTATATTTGTCCAGAGGGATTTTAATGGGTATGTGTAAATATTTAATCTCTGTCTGGCTTTTAATTTGGAATGTCGTCTGAAGAGTGAGTAAAATATTTTTAGTCTTATATTTAATGAGGCACGTTTTTTCTTAACATGTGGACTCCATGTCATCCTCCTATCAAACGTCAATCCTGGATATTGAACTTGGTCCGTTTGTGGGTTTGGTTTTGGGACATGTTTCTTTTCTCTTCTTTAGTAAATGTGATGTGTTGAGACCTTTTTAAAGTTTATTTGAGTCTTCCAACGTTTACACTAATCATGTAATTGTAGTAAGTGATGTTGTAAGTAAAGTGAAGCCTGTGTCTTTTAATGATAGCTGTGTCATCTTCTGTCTAGCTGTAAGAGCAAGCCCACCTAAATGGTACTTTTATAGCAGTTCTACTTTTACTGGCAATTATAATTTCACTTATTTGTTTCAAAGATTATTCCTCTTGGGACTAAGCATTTAATATTGAGCTAATTAATTACATTACTTTTTCGGCATAAAAAGATATTTATATATTTTTAAATTGCAAACCTTTGCACCCCCGTTGCGGCTTTTGAGAACACTACTTTAAGAACCACTGATGTGGTGCAAGTCAGTAAGTAGGAAGTCCATTCGTATCACCATAGTTGCGGTCATTCGATACTTTTATACATTTACAAAGTTGGTATCATTAATTCGTTCTTCGTCTATTAGATGGATTAAACAGTTCAAATAAATTAATTGATTAATTCTCAGTATTTTCATCTGTTCTTCCGTTATCACAGACTTATGTTAGGAGTTCAGTTTCAAACTGTTATATAATAATAAATTAATGTAATTATTTCTGTTATAAAATAAACAATGCCTACCAAATAGAGGAACTAAGATTTAGATTTTTAAAATGGCTGTGGCTGGATAGAGGTGGCCTAGATCCGTTGTTCCTATCGACCTTTCGTTTACCCTTACATCCTCCTTCTGTTTACACAACCCACGCTCTCCTCCCTTCCCTTTATGCTCAGCTGTTTATTTTTTATTTTTTTTTTATCATTTCTATCCAAGTTACATAACTTGAGTTTTTTTAAGATTTCGATAAGAAGATATTTATAAAAGATTATTTCGTCCTTAGCACTATATGATTAGCCGTACCCTTCTTTGCATTTATCTGAAGTAATGGTATTATCCATTTTATTATCTGAATAATATCCAGAAATGGAATACGGAAAACCAGAATAAGAACTGTATAAGAACCTGGATAATCGGTTTGTTTAAATGCTTATTTCCAGCACTACCTATCTGATTTAAGTAATATTTTTGCGTTTGATAAACAGTTTATTTTAATGTTTATTGGTTATTGTTGTTTATAAGAAGACATGTAGTTCCAGAGCAATGCACCCACGTGAATGGCGCAGTAACCAGTTATGTCAAATCCACTCAGAAAGCTATAGGCAATGGAGCTAATATAAGGGCTAAGTCATTTTTTTTTTATTTTTTTTTATTTCAAACTACTGAGTTTCAGCGTCATTTTAAAGAAAACCCGTTAAAAAATTATATAAACTATGACACACTCCTTTAGAAGGATTTTTCTTTTTTGGAAGGGGATCATCTGCGGTGTGGTGAATAATAGCCAACTAATGAACCCAAGGACTGGGTTTTACGATTTTTTGGAGAGAATAATTTCTCATTCCTAATTTTTTGTCCAAGGATTTTTCCGTGGCTATTCCGTCCTTCTGAGGGGATGTAAAATGGATGTCCCGAGCCGGTGAGATAACGGGTACTATTTAAAGATCCCTATCCTAATTTTAATTGGATTTAGGACTACCACTAGCAGCATCATCCTATTAGCCTAGTAATGTAAAGTGACGTTATTTAAATAATAAATCCTTTTTATTTTATTTGGGATGTTTAAAACATCACGCCCAATTACCTAATAAGTTCCTATTGTTCCTAGCTTGATTTTATAAAGCCTGAAACCTGTGTTAGTAAATAGTTCATCTTGCTCAATAATACTTTTGCAAATCATATAACTAGTTCCGGAGGTTGTTAGGATTTTTGGGATAGCGATTGGATTTATTAAGTACGCAAAAGAATTTTATCAAGCCACTTTTAGATTCCATTTATTTATTTATTATTAATGAAGGGTTTCGGAATTGACAAGGAGTATTTTATACGAAAAAATAAATTTACAATGTATTGTAACTCAAAGGTGGGTTTAAATAATTTTACTGAAGTAAAACTATAATGCAAAAAGGTCACAACCTTTACAAAAGAGTAACTACCAGTGACAGAACCGTAACTCGAAAGTTACCTTATGCTTCTTATATTTAGTCAGATATGGGCCCACCCAGAATGGCCTAGATCATTCCGAACGTGTTATCACGTACTACTACTTGACTGTAACCGTTCTAGAACATTCTAGAACTTGTGCAATGTAACGAAAATAAACATCTGTTTCGGCTTCAAGTCACAATCAATTAGTCACGATGTCATATTGAGTTGTTTTTTTGTTTTGTTTTTTTTTCACCCCCTTTCGATGCCAAGTTCAAATCTTTTTATCCCATTCAGACATTTATTTCAAGGAAGATCTTAGATGTTTCGTTTATTAATATCATATCATAATATCCTCAAATAAAAATCCGCCTGATTATCCAGTTCAGGACTATTTACCAAGTTATTATATACTTATATATCATAAAGACTAAGTATAATTAAATACAGGCAGTAGCGTTTCTATAAAAACCTAGGCACTCATAATACTCATAACTCATAATACTAATAACTCATAAACACTAATAAGCACTCATAACTTGTCGATATGCTTAATCGCAAAGGAAATCAAGCCAAACCATCGCTGCAATCACAAAGCTTTTGTTCTACTTGTTGCTTCATTGTATTCCTTTGCACATGAGACCATTATTCGACTTGCAAGATGCATCTCCTTTGTGTTCCTCTCTTAAAGAAATGTTCCGTAACGGAATTGCAGTCGGGCCTTGTAAGGGAGACCCGGTACCGCCTCGTCATGGGAGATGATTGGGCCTGCTGCGTCCGCAACTTCTTTAAAGCGACAACTTGAGAGTCCTGTCCCATTTTTTGTGTTGTGAAAAGACTGAAATTATTTCTTCTTCAGAACCGGTTTTGAATACATTACATTTATGTCTCCAGGAAGTCAGATTCAGAACCCTCAGTTTTCCATTGTTTCATCCAAAGGGATATCCAAAAGGAAAAATTACCAACTTGCTGATTGGGATTCTTTTAAAACAAATTAATTGACAGCTTACCTATGTGAATAAATATAGGTAATATTTGATAAATATAATAATACATAAAATATTTGGAATAGAGAAAGGAGAATATTTAGTATTGCAAAATTGAGACAGATGCTGTAAGATGTTTTATAAAGATTATTTTTTTTTTTTTGGGGGGGGGGGAAGTTATTAAGTCCGGAGAAATCTGACTTACCATATTTACTGAGGACTGGAGGAGGATGTTGGAGTGTTCTGTTACTGCTTCTAAGACTGCTGAATAATTTTATTAGCCAGTGAACCATTCATTTCCGATTTTGAATGATTCATTAAATAATTGATATTACAACACCTAATATTTTCTTAATATAACCGATTTCGGAGTGAGCGGCGCTCTCTTCTTAATATATGATGATATACGATTAATATATATATATATATATATATTATGCTAATAATGTAGCAATAATACAAAAAATTACATTAAAAAAATCATTAAATTCATAAACATCAAGGAAATTTCGCTTTCGACCTGTGTTTCAGATGCAGGTCTATAATTCGCAAGAACTAATATATTTCGATTTAATTATATCAATGTCTTACAAAATTAGGTAAAATTAATAATAACAATAATAATAGAGACTTAACGAACCCGAAGGTTCGATGCCGACACCACCACTCGCTCCCTGTACTCCTCCATCCATCGAACGTCTTCCAGACCTAACTTCGATAGATCCGCCCTAATGCAATCCTCCCACCTCCGTCTCGGCCTGCCCCTCGGACGTTTCCCATTCGGCACCGCGCTTATTAATCTTTTCGGAATTCGTTCACAGCCAAGTTTCACAATTTTACACGCCCATTTTATTCGTCTTGCTGCAATCACGTCAATTATATTTACTGGTTAAAGTTCACTCAGTTCGGCGTTGTTTAAGCGTCAAAATTCCAAGGTTAGTTCATCCCTCTTAGGTCCAAATATTCTACGCAGAACTTTATTTTCAAAAACCTAAAACCGTTGCTCATCGCTCAATGTCAGCGGCCATGTTTCGCACCGTAAAGGACAGTTGGAAGAATAATAGTTTTGTAAATCCTAATTTTAAGTTTCGGGAAAGAAGGCGCGAGCTAAGCAAGTTCGCTACCGAAAAGTAGCAAGCATTAGCGGCTTTTAATCTAGCCTTATTTTCCTCATCGATTTCGTTTTTACTAGTTACCATTGACCCTAAATATCTAAATTTCTCTACGTGTTCAAACGTTTTCCCTCCTACATTAATATCAGCAAAATCTTCACCACTTCTACGAAAAGAAATAATAAGCATAATAAATAAATAAAATGCTATGGGTAAAATTAAATAAATTATTTGTCCCAATGATCCCCTACCTATTAATCCATTTGAGCTCTTCGCAATGTGGCTTGCTGGACATAACTAGTGAGTGCTATCCAATTGCTCTCAACCCCTTTGCCCACAGTATGTATATGCCCCTAGTTATTGTACATTTGCATGTTATAAGATTGAAAGAGGTAGTGTCCTTTCTATCCATCTGTGTTTTCCTTTTTTTCTAGGAAACTGGATCAATTAAGTGTAATTTGTATTTGGCTTATTGCACTTGTTAATAGTAGTTAGTGACTAGTAGACCGCCATCAACGTCAGACTGGCTAGCCTCCTTCATAGCAGTTGTTGCGTAACCCCTCCGGATGGGGTATGATTATGTAAGCTGTGCTAGTTCATTGGCATGGGGACTATCCCTAACCTACCTGTCTAGGTCTGCGGTGTCTACTTTTGGTTTTTTGGCACCATCTCGTCTGGGCAGTTTTATCATTGGCATCGAGCTTGTCACGGTCGCTTTGACATATTCGCCCACGGCTTCAAATCCTGGCAGCTTCTCAGTGGTTCTTGATGTAGGAGTGTCATTGCTTGTTGGAACATATGAAATATCAGTTCTAGGAGTATGAGACAAATGAAAGAAAAACAAGCCTTGGCTCTTTTTAAAAAACTTTATTTTGCAACTTACATCCGTTAATCCCTCTCTCTCTCTCTCTCTCTCTCTATATATATATATATATATATATATATATATATATATATATATATATATATATATATATATATATATATATATCTGTGACTGGACCATAAAGATTGTTAAGGCCAAACTAAAAAATAAATTTTTAATTGAGTAGCACATGACTATGCAGATGTATAGCGCTTCGAAGTCGACAACTTGATGCATAAATTTAAGCATTGAGGAGGTTACTAACAGTGTAAAGTACTAAAATAAACTAATAAATGTTTTTAAAAACAGGATGAGCAAACAATTAAAAAAAAAACATTTTTTACTTTCACTTACCTATATATGAAATATATAGTAAGTGGAAGTATTGCGATCGTGAAAAAATTCGACTTCCGGTTTTCAACGGAAATACACGTTTTGGGGTCCCCTGAGTCGAAATGACCAAGTCCCGCGAAATGGTCTGGTGTGTCTGTGTGTCTGTGTGTGTGTGTGTGTGTGTGAACAGACTAGCTCAAAAACTATAAACCGTGCGAACCTGAAATTGGGTATTTAGAGTATGTATAAGCCCGCGATGTGACAGCAAAAATTTCATCAAATTTGCTCAAAGGGAGGGGGTACTTTATTTAATAACTTTTTAAGTTTTTTTCGATTTTCTCAAAAACGGCTCTAACGATTTTGATTAAACTGAGTATTTGATCTATTTATATGCCTGAAATATGACTGTAAAAATTTCATCAAAATTGATCAACCGGAGGGGGGACTTTACTTAATAAATTTTGTATCATTTTCACGGATTTTTTTATTTACTCAAAAACGGCTTTAACGATTAACAAATATAAGATATGAATGTAGAAAAATGTGTGACTTTGGGAAATGATATTTAGCAAAACACGTCAATTTCTAATCTAAGTAAGTTGGTAAGTGAAAGTTGTGTGTTGCGCGCACGCACCAGATTTTTTTTTAATTGTTTAATTTACGATAGGTGAATGATAAAATGATAAATGATAAAAAAATGATGAAAAAGATTATAAAAAATTTCTATTTTCGAAAGCCATTCGTAAGGCTTTCGAAAATAGTTTTTTTTTCAAACTGCAAATCCTGACTATCATTCATCTATCGTAAACATTAACAATTGACTATCTCTCACCTCTACAATTTTTTTTTATTTCGACTTAACTTTCTTTACGCTGCAGTCACAGATGTAATTATTTAAAGTAAACTTCGTTTTCAAGTAACTCTTTATTTACCTTTGAGACTTTTCACCCGATTCCTAATTTTTTGTTTGTTTTGTTTTATATTATTACTTGTTCGATAAAACTTTTAGGGACAGAATCAATAAACTCTACTTCTATTTTTACTTTCACTTACCTATATATGAAATATATAGTAAGTGGAAGTATTGCGATCGTGAAAAATTTCGACTTCCGGTTTTCAACGGAAATACACGTTTTGGGGTCCCCTGAGTCGAAATAACCAAGTCCCGCGAAATGGTATGTGTGTGTGTGTGTGTGTGTGTGTCTGTGTGTGTGTGTGTGTGTGAACAGACTAGCTCAAAAACTATAAACTATGGGAACCTGAAATTGGGTATTTAGTGTAGGTATATGCCCGCGATGTGACAGCAAAAATTTTATCAAAATTGCTCAAAGAGAGGGGGTACTTTATTTAATAACTTTTTACGTTTTTTTCGATTTTCTCAAAAACGGCTCTAACGATTTTGATTAAACTGAGTATTTGATCTATTTATATGCCCGTGATATGACTGTAAAAATTTCATCAAAATTGATTAACCGGAGAGGGGAATTTACTTAATAAATGTTCTATCATTTTCACGTGTTTTTTTTTATTTACTCAAAAACGGCTTTAACGATTTTGATCAAACTGGGTATTTGATCTATTTATATGCCCGAGATATGACTGTGAAAATTTCATCAAAATTGATCAACCGGAGGGGGAACTTTACATAACAAATTTTGTATCATTTTCACGTGTTTTTTTTTATTTACTCAAAACGGTTTTAACGATTTTGATCAAACTTGGTATTTGATGTATGTATATGCTACAGATGTGATGCCTAACATTTCATCAAAATTGGTCAAACGAAGGGGGCACTTTATTTTATAACTCTTTTACAACTTTTTACCTTTTTTTCGATTTTCTCAGAAACGGCTTTAACGATTTTCATCAAATTCGTCATGTTTAATGAAAATTAGGTGTTCTTTAATATCAGGTATGCTTTATCATTATTAAAATGTTCTGGGGGGGGGCTTAAATGGGGTAGGGGCCTTTTTTGTTTGTTTGTTTTTCTTTCCTATGAAGTATCTTTGTTTTTGTTTATATGGAGAAATAAACTGTCTCTCATTACCAAATAACCAAGTAAACATATGAGGAGAAAAAAAGAAAAATATTCAGTCAACTCATAAAACACGTTGAGCCCACGCAGGACGCTTTTAATGACAGACCATTTTTCATAATTAATGCCCTTCTGTTCATTTAATGGAAATGATTTGTTTCATGGGAAATAAATGGAATATTGAACAAGTACATAGAGAATTAAAAAATCAGTCGACTTGGAGTATTATGCTTGCATTGCCGAATTATCTTAAGTAAAAACTTTTATTTAATAATAAAAGAAATTAGTGTTTTTTATAGAGCAAATGAAAACAAAAATAAGAAATGAATGTGGAAAAATGGGTAACTGAGTGAGAAGTGGCATTAACTAAACGCATTAATTTCTAATCTAAGTTGGTAAGTGAAAGTTGTGTGTTGCGCGCTCGCACCAGATTTTTTAGAAAAAGTTGAGGATAAGTCAATTGTATATGGTCGAACCTAATTTTGTGACCTCACTTCTCAACTTTTTATCTAAAAGATTATCTAACTTCATTAATATAAAAGGAAATTTTGTGAAAAGAATATTTCTTTATTAATTCTGGGTGAACGACCGAGGGGTAATCCGAGGCGAAGAGTGCAGCATAACGTTGAGAATGCTATTTCGGATTTAGGTTTAGGTTTAATTCTTTATATATATATAAAGAATTATATTAGATTTTATAATGTAAAAAGTTTTATGTTTTCCCACTTAATTCCCAATTGGGCACTTATGCCTTCTTCAAGATAATCTTTCCATATTTGGTCAAAGAAAGGATGGTTAATTTCTTTATATCGTTCTGTCTCCTTGGTTTCTTATTTCTTGCTCTGTAACTTCTCTTAAATATTTGTTCTTTAACTCCAACGCAAGCCTATTAATTTGAACTCTATTTTATCTTCTGTTATCTCAGTCTATTGTTTATTTAATCTTCTTCATTCGACGTTCTGATAATTATTAATTTGGCCAGGTAATTAATGAATTATAATTGCGTTTATATTTCGTTCATTTATCTCCTTGAATTCTGACGTTTACAGCGATATTATTTCCGGTTTGTATGTATCTCCCCGATAAAACAAAACGAACGCTTAATTTTCTTCTGGCCTCACTCGATGTTATGAACTTAATGAGTAATTAATTAACTAATAATGGGAAGTTGTGGAAGTTAAACCCGAAGTTTAAAGTTTTAAGAAGGGTCCCTAATTAGTCAACTTAGCAAGGCATCGCGGGGATCTTCGCCAATTAATTCGACCTCAGTTATTACAAGAATCGTCTTCTCGGAAAGGCTTATTGCAATTAAGAGTCGACAGGCGACTTGACACCAGGAAAACAGTCTCATTCAATTCGCTACTATCTTTAATTTTTTTAAAAAACCAATTGGCCTTTACCAATGTCAATTAACTGTTGTTGTTTTGTTTTTTTATTGAAATTTACAATCGTATTATAAAAATATAAATCTTAATAATAATAATAATAAAGGCTTAACGAACCCGAAGGTTCGATGCCGACACCACCAATCGCTCCCTGCACACCTCCATCCATCGACCGTCTTCCAAACCCAACTTCGACAGATCTGCCTTAACGCAATCATCCCACCTCCGTCTCGGCCTGCCCCTCGGACGTTTCCCATTCGGAACCTCGCTTATTAATCTTTTCGGAATTCGTTCACTACTAAGTTTCGCAATTTTACATGCCAATTTTATTTGTCTTGCTACTAACACGCAACTTAAATTATATATATTATATGGAGTTTACTCAGTTCGCCGTTGTGTAAGCGTCTAAATTCTTCAGTTAGTTCATCCCTATTCGCTCCAAATATTCTACACAGTACTTAATTTTCAAAAACTCTAAGCCGTTGCTCATCCATCAATGTCAGCAGCCAAGATTCGCATCCATAAAGGACCGTTGGAAGAATAATAGTTCTGTAAATCCTAATTACAAGTTTCGAGACAGAAGGCGCGAGCTAAGCCCCTTCTAAATTGATATAAGCAAAATCACCACTTCTAAGACTAACCATATATTTTGTCTTATCCGTAAATCGTAAAAATACATCAAGTTAATATTATGGTTATGCTACAAATGAAATGTAATATCATGAAAAGGCAGGTAATGAAATTATCTAAATTTATTTTATTAGTGTTGCTAAATAAACTAATAAAATATTGATTTTTAAAGAAGCCCAAATTTTACAATTCTCTCTTGGATAGCCTAGGCAAGTCCGTATAACTTTTACACCCTTCACGCAGCAAGCACGGAATTAATTTGTGTATCTTGCTTCAAACGTCCTCGCGCGGGTCTCATTACCGCGTATGGGGAGCGTCCCACGGGTGGCGGATGTGGGGATGGTCGGTGGAAATTCCTAGGAAGTTCCTCCCGGCTAAGTCCGTAGGACTCGCTGACCAACAATGAGAGCGGCACCCCAGGCTTGCTGGAGGGTGTGACGTAGGTTTGAACGCCCTACTCACATTTTATTAGTTCACCCAAACACCACAAAAAAGTCCTGGATCTCCCTAAAGTAAAACGCTCATTATCCGGAGGTAAACTAGTCCCCCGTTCGGGTCTCCGGGTGGGGACTGCTTTAGGGGATTCATGCCGCAAGTTGAAAAATATAGATCTAAGCATAGGGACGTGGAACGTAAGAAGTTTAAATACAGCGGGTGGGTTAAAATCGGTCGTGAATGAGGTAATAGGGTATAGATTAGATATAGTGGCGCTGCAAGAGGTCCGCTGGCCAGGGGAGGGTTCGTTGAGGGAAGGGAAGTACACTTTGTGGTACGGGGGGAGCGGAAACTATTGTTTAGGCACCGGATTTCTGATTAGAAATAGGTTACTTTCCGCGTTGAAGGACGTTCGATTTTACGGAGATAGGTTATCGGTAGCTATATTTCAGGGTCGGTGGTTTATATACACGCACCTACTGAAGATAGTGACGATGAAGTTAAATGTGAATTCTATGAAAAACTTGAATCGATTTATGACAAACTACCGCGAAGCTACATAAAAATTATTCTGGGAGACGCAAATGCAAAGATAGGGAGGGAACAAGTATATTATCCTACGATCGGTAGAGAAAGTTTACATGAATATAGTAATGATAACGGAATACGGCTAATAAATTTTGCCACCTCGAAAAACCTAATAATAAAAAGTACTACGTTTAAACATAAAGATATACATAAATATACTTGGACGTCTCCGGATTCGCAAACCCGTAATCAAATTGATCACGTCTTGGTTGAACGTAGGTGGCAAAATAGCGTAATTAATATTCGATCATATCGTGGGGCCGAATGCGGGTCGGACCATGAACTAGTAATCGCGAAAATTCGCCAGAGACTTATAATACAGAGGAAAAATGAGGCTGGTTTTAATTATGATAATTATAATTTGGAGAAGTTAAAAATTCCGACGGTTAGAAAACAATTCGAACTGGAAGTCAAAAATAGGTTTGAAGCGTTGGAATCGTCTGACGAGGATAACGAAGACATTGATAAGTTGTGGGAAGGTATTAGGGATAGTATAAAAGAGGTCGGTAACTCGTGTCTTGGAAAAAGGGAAAATAAAAATAAACCTTGGCTCGATGATGAATGTATTAACATGTGCGACAAAAGAAAAGCTGCAAAACTAAAAGCGTTAAATATTCCTAACGAAATCAATCTTGCTAACTTTCGAGCATCAAGAAAAGAAACAACTAAACTACTAAAATTTAAAAAGCGAGAATATCTCAAAAATAAAATAATAGCGATCGAAAGTAACAAAATCGAGAATAACGTTAAAGCCATGTACGAAGGCATAAACAGAATTCGTAAACGGTCGGGCCCGGTTACAACTGGAATTAGGGATGAAAATAACAATATCTTGGCCGATCCGGTGGACATCTTAAGACGGTTCAAGGATTATTTCGATAGTATTTTAAATACGGAAAATAATAATCTATCTTTCTCTTCGGAATACCAGAGTGCTGAACCGTTAGTAGTAGAACCGAGTAAAGAGGAGGTTGAAATAGCCATTGGAAAATTAAAATCTCATAAAGCAGCGGGAACAGATAATGTCCCTAGCGAACTAATCAAGGCATGCGGGGAAGCTGGGATATCAAAAATATTTCTTTTGGTTAAAAAGATCTGGGAACAAGAAAAGATACCCGAAGAGTGGAAAGAGTCTATTCTCATTCCGATTCACAAAAAGGGATCAAAAACGGATTGCAATAACTATCGTGGAATCTCACTCCTTCCGGTTTGCTATAAAATATTTACGTTAATCCTAACTAGTCGAATCACTGAATACGCCGAGGAAATTATCGGAGAATATCAATGTGGTTTCAGGCAAAACCGATCAACCGTAGACCAAATATTCTCTCTTCGCCAAATATTAGAGAAAAAATTAGAATATAACGGTATCGTACATCAGCTTTTTATCGATTTCAAAAAGGCATATGACTCTATTAACCGCCAAAAGTTGTATAACATTCTGGTCGAGCAGGGAATACCAAAAAAATTAGTAAACTTAGTAAAAATGTGTATGACTGAAACGTTCAATAAAGTTAGAATCGGTAATTATTTTTCTGAGAAGTTCGAGGTCCGCTCTGGTTTGAAACAAGGAGATTCTCTCTCACCTGTTTTATTTAATTTAGCGCTGGAATATGCCATTAGGGAGGTGACACGTACCGGAAAGGGTTTGAATTTGGGAGGGAATATATCCGTGCTCGGATATGCCGATGATTTGGTATTGCTTGGGGAGGACGTGGAAACCATAGAAATGAACACAAAAACGTTGATGAAAGCCGGACAAGAACTTGGACTGGAAATGAATACGGATAAGACAAAATATATGGTTAGTCGTAGAAGTGGTGAGGATTTCGCTGATATCAGTGTAGGGGGGAATACGTTTGAACAGGTAGAGAAATTTAGATATTTAGGGGCGATGGTAACTAGAAAAAACGAAATCGATGAGGAAATTAAGGCTAGATTAAAAGCCGGTAATGCTTGCTACTTTTCAGTCGCGAAATTGCTTAGCTCCCGCCTTCTGTCCCAAAACTTAAAAATTAGGATTTACAAAACTATTATTCTTCCAACGGTCGTTTACGGATGCGAAACTTGGCCGCTGACATTGAGGGATGAGCAACGGCTTAGAGTTTTTGAAAATAAAGTACTGCGTAGAATATTTGGACCGAAGAGGGATGAAATAACGGGAGAATTTAGACGCTTACACAACGCCGAACTGAGTGAACTTTATCCAGTAAATATAATTGACGTGATTGCAGCAAGACGAATAAAATGGGCGTGTAAAATTGCAAAACTTGGCTGTGAACGTATTCCGAAAAGATTAATAAGCGCGGTGCCGAATGGGAAACGTCCGAGGGGCAGGCCGAGACGGAGGTGGGAGGATTGCGTTAGGGCGGATCTATCGAAGTTGGGTCTGGAAGACGTTCGATGGATGGAGGCGTGCAGGGAGCGAGTGGTGGTGTCGGCATCGAACCTTCGGGTTCGTTAAGCCTTTATTATTATTATTATTATTATCTTGCTTCAAACGTAACGTAATTTAGAATAAGTTGGTATATATTTTTAAGTTTACCAATCCATTACTTACTTAATATTAAATTTATCATAAACTAATTTTGAGAGCTTTGGTTATTCATTGTTTTGGCAATAGGTATCTTTTACACGCTATTAGTGAATGACGTACTGCGTGCCGCAATCCACTCATCTGACTTTCGAAAGGAGATTCTTGCGTCATCTGATACCAAGAGTTATTTCTGTGTGACGGATCCTCGGCTGTGTAACATCACTTCCTGTCCCGGTAGCGATAAAATCAGCAATCGTTGCCTACCGTGAACTTTGCTACTTACCAAGACCAACAAAGTAACTTGTCCATTTTAATCTTTTTTTTTTTATTACTTCAATGATATTTGGACTTATGCCCCTCAATTCTGCCTTCTGTTATTTTTGTTTTTTATCTTGACTAATAAAATTTAATGTTGCTCAGCTTATAACTATTTCATTCTGAGCCAGTGGGTTAAATTCATTGCAGATGTTTATAAATTTATAAATTAATACAGCCTTGTTAAAATCTATTTAATATCTTAAAATAAGGGATGATAGAATTCGATTATAAAGATTAAAGGCATTTGGTTATCATTCTTACCGGATCTTTGCGAATTCTGATCATGCGTTAGTCATGTTAGGATTATCTTTATCGTTTTTTTTTATTTAACATCACTTTAGGCTTTCATGTCTGATCGGACGATGCCTCTCTGGGAGTCCTAAATTTTGCCTATCTAGGTATAAGGTAGTAGTGATAGAAAAATATTGATTGTTTTTAATAATCTAAACTATCGATAGTTTTTCCGACTATCGATAGTACTATCGATATATAGTAGTTTTTTAAAGGGAAACAAAGGTAATAGCATCTGCCTCTAAGCACATATTTGCTATATAATTTATTTAAATGTAAAATAAAATGTTACAGAGTAATTTTATTTAGTTTTCTAATAAAAAGTGCGTATCTAAATAGTGTAGTTCTAGAGAATAAGCAACATACTCGAGGAATGCGCGTTCTGAATGTTGTCGGGTCTTGTACCTTACAAATCAACTTCTTCGACAAATGTGGATTACGGGTGCGTGGTCACCTAGGGAGTCACTAGGTGGTCACCTACCGTTCCAAACCAAAAATTCAACTATTCTATAGCGTGCAGACAAAATAGTCATCATTTTCTTATTCATATTTAGGACGAGTGCAGGACATATAAAAATTATTTTTACATAACTGGCATTCGCGTTTCTCCAACCCTGTGTCCAGCCCGTCCAGTATTTCCCAGTGACGAAGTTTGTGGTTTCCTCAAAAATTTCCTAGGATTGTAAACTACTTGAAATGGGGTTCTTTTCGGGGTTTTCCAAATTAATTTTACGTGCACCTTATTCCTTAGTCAAATAGGGCGAAATAATTATTAGTATTACTTAAAAAAAAAAATAAATAAAGTTTTTGAATACACCAATGCCGGCCCGAAGTCCGGAGGAAAAAAGAAGACTTTAGAAGAAAAATATGAATAAGGAGATAAAGTATTGAGGCCACAGGTCACGGCAGCCGGTCTAAGGTCTCAGGCCACAAGGCACAGATGCTAAAGGGTTAATTATCAAATACTATCGATAGTATTATGTCCGACAGTATCGAAACTATCGATAAGGGATACTCGATAGTTTTACATCACTAATAATTAGTACAGGGATCTTTAACGAGTACCTGACATCGCACAGGCTCTGGACCTCCATTTAACATCCTACCCGAATGAAGGTATAGCCAAGGCTTTTTTGAGAACCGTTTGAAAATCCAAGGGCCCCCTGACGTGCTACGAACCCGCTACCTTATACTTTTGGGTTATCTTCGTTATTTAAAAATATTTTTATTTTTTCATTCCTGACGGATTACCCTCTATACCCTCCCCCCCATACTCTACTGGCTGTACAGGACCGTAGCGAGACCTAGACAGAGAGAGGTATAAGGACGCTATCTGACCCGCCTGACCCAGTTGACTCTTGTTTGGGTTGCTATCGAGCGGTGACGTCACGGAGCCCCCCACTCCTCGACCGCCCTGTAGTACTACGCTTATTGATAAAGCCAACGCACTCCTTATCACAACTTGCTCTCTTTAATGTAAGTATGTCTATTTCTAATCCATCTTATATCAACTTCCTTCACATCCGACATTCGTCTTGAGTAGGAGGTGACTTTGATCTCATTTATTCTGCCCCTAATGTGTTTTCCCTCCAAAATTATCCATTCGGCTAATTTAGGTTTACTCTGTCTTGTTTAGGTTGATATGTTTTCTTTTATCTAACACCTTAGTAGGAACTGTGTTTGATTTCCCGGTGTTTTCGTATAATTATTGATTCATAAGCTCTCAATACTTTTCCTATTTTCTATTCATTTTTTTTTTCTATATACAATTATTAATACTATTATTTCAAGAGATATATATAAAAAAAGGATGGCTCAGTCCAATATTATATTTTAAAAAATATTCCAATTATCAAATTTAAGCTATCCACTTTGGTTTACAAGTTTCTTTCATTATTTTTTATTTACACTTACTTTTGTTATTTTTTACCGATAAAAAAGTAATAGATTACTTAGCTGGAATCATATTACAAATATTAAATTATAAGAAGTAATTACAGATCCATTAATTATTCCGTTATGAATTTTTTTTTTATGGTGCCGTTTCGAAGTAATTAAAAAAAATATTTTTCGTTGAAATTGGTTTGAAATATTTACTTCAAATATATATATATGTAATAATTTCTGTAACTATATATTCACAATAATATTGTATGATGTTTTATTTTGCTTTGTTGTAACTAGAATAATTTTATATTTAAACATAATTTATGAAAAATACAACTAATAAATTATTTTGTTGATTTACGCTTTTCAACAATTTAGTTAAATTACTATTCACGATATGTTATAATTGTTATGAATATATGGATCATCGTTTTTATTAATTATATCTTCCTTATATTTCAATTGTAGGGATTAAATATGGTATTATTTAAAACATAATTAATTAATATAGTATGCATAAAGTAACAATACTGTAATTTTGTTTAATTTAGATTTTTAAATTTTATCATTATTTAATTTTTAGATATATAAATTTTATTATTATAGTATAGTTAATATATTAAGTTAATATATATAGAACATAGTTAATATAGTATACATAAACTATTAATCCTCTATTAATAGTTAATTGGGCTTTATAATTGTTTTGAGTAAAATTTAAATTATCTGGAAAAAATATCTAAATATTGAATACCGACGCTCTTATGTCTGGGCAGTAATATTTTTCTTTTTGTGCCTGATCCAGTTGTTCTTAAATGATGTTGAGGAAATGATTAATTGACAAAAAACATTATTAAAAATCATGCATGCGTTTGAACAATCATTGAGAATTATTCCAATATTTATTGTTTCAATTTTTAAATAATAGTTACTTACTGAAAACAACTCTGAGGAAAGGTTGCGGAAGAAATTATAATTACATAATAGCTTTTTATTCGTTTCACATGTGTATATCTATGTTTTATTTTCTGAATGCTTATTTGTTTACTAAAAAAAGTCGATTGGAAAATGAAACTACCTCAGACAAAGGTGAAGATTTAAAATTCTAATACCTTTGAATTATACAGTGATAAAAAATGGGTACAGCTGTTGGAATATTTGCAATGCTAAAAGAATGCTGTTTGTTCAAATGGCTTCATTGAGTTTTTTTATTTTTTTTATTTTACGCACCAGGAATCTTTAAGAAATCACTAATACACTAATGATCGGAATCTGTTATTTAAAGGATCAATTTTCTTTTGTTAAGCGTAAAAAACTCGTTCTATGATTTTCCCTTCTCGATAAAGTAATCTTTGTACAAGTTTTTCTCAGTATTTTAATTAGTTCTCAGTTGTTTTCTTTTGGAATATTTTTTATTCCGATCCTCTAAATCTATAGGCAGCCGATTTACAGTAGTCGTATAAGATCGCTGCATCATTGGATAACCGCTAATTAATAAATAAATTATTATTTATAATAACTTTTTCAACTATCTTGAATTTTCACCCGAGCTGCCTCCTCAACTAGGAAATAATAACTTATCCTAAATTTATTATCTTCCAATATAAAAATGATATTTTTCAACGGAAATAAATTTCCGCAGTTCCTTATTTATTTATATCCCTCCGGCCAGGACACCAGTATAAAAACCAAAATATTCGGGATAAACTTGAAATATTTGGAAATGTTAGTATAGCTATCATATAGAAATAAAACGGACAGACTTATTCGCTGAATTTTCTTTTAATTTATTTATTAGGTATATTTAAGTTATAAAAGACTCGAAATAGTTTAAAAAGGTAGTTTTATAATGGGACCAAGTTAAGATATCTTACATGTGATTTTTTTTGTACTTATATCACAATATTTCTTCAAAACTCATTCTTTTAAATCTCAGATCCTAAAGGAGGATGGAATTCCTAAACTAGTGTCTGACTGAAAATTACAATTTTGACCTGCTAAAACTGTACATCATCTACATCAAAAATTAACGTTATACTACTGCCGAGGGATAATTTTAGTACCCTGAGGTACCATTGGGCAGTATTAAGATAAAAATATAGTAGGTGTTCCTATTAGAGAAATGCGTTGTATTTATTAAGGGTCAATTCAAACTAAACTTTGAAAAAACATGACTTAAAACATAGAATCTGAAGGATGGATTTAGGTGCAATGTTTGGGACCTACTGGGTTCAGCGTATGGCTTACCTTTCTTTCATGTTTCATTCAAAATCACATGTGGTTTGTTCTCGGTTTCATTAATAAAAATGTTTCTTTTATTAATCAACTATGGTTCGAATATGTTACCATAACGATGTAGGTTAAGTTTATATTCTCTCAAAACAAAATAAATATTTTGTACCGACATAATTGTGATCAGGTGGGCGCACTTTAGGATATTGCTTCGCTGGTCCATAACCTACGTTCATAATTATCTATAAGTTGTCCTTTTGAGTACTTACCTATCTTTTCTGCCTTTTTGTGAAACAGTTCGACAGCTTAATTAGGTGAAATATTTTAGATCTTATTGTTTCTTTTTTTATTTTATGTAACCTCATGTTGTTGATTATTCAATTTAGAAACTTTGACTAATATAAGATGCCTCATCGTGTTTCAGGGTGTGCCTGTTTCAAAGGAATGCGGCTGCGTTGTTTGGACGCCGGTGGTGGCGATAGTTACATCCGCCTAGACGCTGATAAAGACGATAAGCAAGACAAGCAGGTAATTTTAATACTATACATATAACGATTATTTTTAAAGATTTTCTTAAACGTTTTTAAGAAAATACTGTTTTAGATAAAATAAATAATTTTCATCCTCCTTTGAAAACTATTCTCATTTTGTTGCCCCTTTTAGAAAAACCCTTTAGGAAAGGAATTAATGTCACTTATTAATTATTATTAAAAGTAAAGTTTTATATACTTCATCAGAAGTTGATGGGAAATTTAATGTTAATCAGATATTTAAATATTTCAGTTATTTTTTCGTTTGGTTTTTACCTTCATATTCTGCCCATTTCTCGTCATTTAAATGGATGATTGAAATTTCGTGAGGTATTTTGTCATGAATATTTAGTGATGGAGACATCATATTTCTTGGTTTCCTGACCTGATTGTCTCCAATTCAAGGAACGCTTCTTCTTTTTTAAATGTATGTACTGAATAATAATAAAGTTTTATAAAATGCTGTATATCTTCAATTCTATATTCCGAAATACTTTCTAGAATTCAATTTATCTATTTTAAGGCTTTTATTTCTTTTGGGGGTCCGACCCCTGATGCCCATTGGCGTTGAGTGATTTTTTTTTTATTCTCTTGCCATATTTTATTTCCCTAATGAATTAGATTGGAGTGAGATTGTCATATCCCCGTCCTTTGTTTAAATTGTTCGCTGCCTACTAAATTTATACCGGGATGTTTTCTTTCATATGAAAACAAATATATAGTGTGCTGCTAAATGGGGACAATATCGACGTAGAGGGGAAAACGTTTGAACAAGTATGCTTATATATGTTATGAGGCTTTGATTACCAGGAAATGAAATTTAAGAGCAATTTCAAGCTAGATTAACGGCCCGCAACGATTACAAAATTACTTTGTTCACACCACAGGAGTGGTGAATCCTGTCCCGAAACTAGATCACGGATGAACATGGGCAATGGCTAAAAGTTTTTGAAAATAAAATACTGAATAGAATATTTGGAACGAAGAGGGGCGAATCAACAAGTGAAAGGTCTGGTCGCACCGCAGCACGGGCGTCTATCGGATCTGATTCATTTACGAAGGATAGATAGTAACCGTTCACACATGCCCATTGGCGGATCCAGGGGGGGCTGTGGGGGCTGCAGCTCCTCCCTTTGGAAAATTTTTCGTCATTAAAAGATAGAATTTGACTTTCCTTAGGGTAAGGAAGCAAGTTAAAGAACAAATAATGTGCAGAACAAGTAGAATTTTAGTTGCAGCCCCCCCCCCAATTAGGACTGCAGCCCCCACCCCTTTACGATCGGCTGGATCCGCCCATGCACATGCCCCACACCGGGTCAACCGACTCCTTAATATCTATCTTTCGTTTTTGAATGAGATCCGATACACGCCCCTGCTTTGCCGCGGTTAGGTGTGACCAGACCTGAATTCAGAAATCAATCGGTGAATGGTTGGTTGTAAATAGTTTATTATAAATAAAATAGTATATGCGTGGGTTTAAGGTGTTTATTTAGTTTATTGAACTATAATTTGAATTAGTAGGCTAATTGTTGATATATTTGATGTAAAATAAAACATTGAATCTTTTGTAAAGATCCATCATATAAGTTAATTATATAAATAATTTGGTTATTATTATGAAACACCATCTAGCCTAGTATGCATGGATTCAATAAAAATATATTTTGTTGATTTATTATTGTGCATTGAATTCAAATTCAATACATAGCAATGTCAATGTGACATTTATAGAAAAAATAAGAATGAGATGATTATTTATGAGTGAGTTGGGTTCAAGATTATTTTTTCCATCTACTATAGTTTGAGCTTTGAGTAATAATAATAATGAAAACAAAAAGATCAAAATTCAAATAATATTTCTGGTAAATGATAATAAAGCTCACAGAGAAAGAAATATCAGATTATCTATCATATCTCATTCATTTGAAATAAAATAGATTGGACTTATCTTGATCTACTCTCAATAACCCTGGATAACCTTTTAGTAATAATTTTATTGTCTAGCCTAACATTGATTTCATTTTTTTCTCTTTTTCCTGTGGCGTATACATATTTATTTGCTCATACATTTTGGCTATTCTACTCCTTCTACTCCTGACACTAAGAGGTCATGTTCCATATCCTAGTATTTCATATAATAGTTTTTTTTACTTTTTTACTTCTATATTAGCCCCTGAGTAATTATAGGGGAAAACATATATTTGAGACACAGATAAATTATAAAATATTTAAAAAATATACAAATAATTAATTATTGCATTAATTTTTTGTTTTAGGAAGAACTACAGTTTTATAATGATGATGGTAGTTTCCAGTCTGTTGTTGTAGAAAAGAACCTAAGAGCTGTTGATTTGTGCCAAATTTTAGCGGTAAAGAATAGAGCTGGGCGTGATTTTACATGGTCAATTGTTGAGCATTGGATAGACTCTAATACAGGTAAGGAACGAGTATCTAAAGATTAAACTTATCTTAGGCATGTACATAAAATTTAAGAAACTGGTTGTTTATAAGATCTTTTTCACGAGCATAAATAATAGCATTACATTATTTTATAATTTTTTTAAGTCTACTCCTTGCCTGGTTCCTCTAAATTGAAAATATGAAAATGCGCCTCATAGGTCTCTTCTGCTGTAATAAGTAACTACAACGGATATTTCCTTTTTAGCTCCCAAAAAGTAATAGTATCAAAACAATGGGACTTAAGAACTCTATTAAAATATTCATGGATTACTTAGAGGTTTAGTTATAGATGAATATAATTTATTTATATGTACTATTAAATAGATATTTAATGAGGTGACTAATGTATAATGAAGAAAGCAGAAGAGACCTGTGAGGTCCGCTTGTTCCCGTGGGTTAAGAAAGAGAATAATATAGTTCCCAACACCCTTTCAAAATTAAATATATGTTATTAGTTTGAAAATGAATCAGGTAATTGAAGCATATACTGTTATCCTGATCAATATTGTAAGATCATGATAAGGTTCCCTTACTGAAAATAAAATTCTTGTTGTTAATCATACACTTTTCCATTTACTTTACATTAAATCCTGCTATAGTATTTCATTTCTTTGTGATTTCCATTTACAAGGAAAGTGATGAAGACCATAACATCGCTTTTATTCATTACGTATATATTTACCAAAATTCTCAAACCTTATGATATATGTGTGACCACTTTACGGACATTAAATTTTTCTTTATTTTTTTATTTATATATATCCAAACATCTTTAAGCTCTTACCTTATAGTATCATTCCCCTGCAGTAACTATTATTTTTTGCCACAAAGCCACATTTAATTTAGAAGACAATATTAGTTAAAAGGCAGGACAATATTAGTAAAAAGGCTCGATGATTCAACTAATGTTTGTTTGTAGACCACTATTCATTGTTGCCAGTATACCTCACTCCTCTAAATCCATTCAAAACTTTTCTTTGAAAAAATCTGGCACGCATCACACAACTTTTACTTACCACCCTCCTTTCTTTGATTAAAAATAGACATTTTTTAAAAATGGCGTACATAAATGCTACCGGAAGGGAACAAACAATTTTTGAGTAAATGACAGTTGCTTTTGTATATTCTATTGAAAAGTCTACTGTCATTAGTACTTCAGACAGTGGTGTACCAAGAATGAAAAAGACTCTACTTTCATGGGACTTTGTACTTTCTTGGGATTCGTTCGAATTTTCTTAAATAAATAATTTTTTAGGGGATCATATGAATAATAATTGAGTTTTAGACCAGACGATCGGATTTTCCGATATGTTCCAATAATATATCATAAATAGGAATCAATAGAATGTTTTAATAATAATATCCGATAAAAAATTAGAACTAAATTTTCAAAGCTTGAGCGCTTGAGTCTTTTTCAGAGAACAAAGGTGGTATTGTATTCTTCTCCGTTAGAGGCAGTTAATATTTCTTTATGTACATAATAGTTAAGAAAATAGTGATTATATTAAATTTTATTCAGTATATTCTACGAATCTTCATATGTTTTTTTCTGATCAAACACCGTTTTTCATGGTAAAATGAAATTAGGAGGATTGGTTTTAAGTTTTTATTTAAAAATTTATATTAAATTTATATTGTAAAATTAGAAAGATATTTTTAAAATTTTTATTTATATTGAAGACAGTTGCTACTAATTGGTACGGAAAGTAGACATTTTTTTTTTCTACCTTAATATTTCATATCACTGACCTTCTACACACACACACACACACACACACACACACACACACACACACACACACACACACACACACACACACACACACACACACACACACACACACACACACACACACACACACACACACACACACACACACACACACACACACGCACACACACAAAATTTTTCGAAATTGGAATACTTTTCCTTGCTATATATTTCATATGTAGGTAAGTGAAAGTAAAAATCAAAGATTTAAGTTTTAGCACCCTGAGTGATTGTTTTAAAATATATTTGGTTGCTTTGATTTTAATATTTTCTTTCATTTTTATTACAGAAAGGGTTTTAGAAGACCATGAAGATGTCTTAGCAGTTCATAGGCAAACTCATCCTTTTAACAGGAAATTTATTTTTAGACGTATACCTCAGAAATATGAATTCTTCAGTGATCCAACTGTAAGTCAATATAATATTCGAATAAATAAAAATATTTTATATTGACCCTATAAAAATCTAAATAATCCAAAATGTGTGCAATTAAGCAATGAATCATGTCAATTGCCTACTGAACATTGCAAATCCATAAATATCTAAATTTGTCAAAGATTTTTCGAATAAGTTTTAAGAAGTTTATACCGAATTAGAACTCTTCTATCAGGCCAAATAATTTTATATTTTTTTCTAGATCAATAATCATTGATATTATTATCATTGATTTAACAGAAAATTGTTAAATCTAATATTGCCCAAGCAATTATTTTGGTTTCATGTTCATTTTATAATTTGTTAGATACACTCATACCACAACCTCTAGCAATTCATAACAGGATATTTGCAAATGGCATTTCCTAACAATCTATTTTCAATCTTAGCTAAATTGTTGAGAAAAAAACCTCCTGTGCTCAAACATCGAGCCTAGAAATTTAGCCGATCTTGTGCAAATTGTTTCTAAGAGCTTCAGAGGAATATGGGCCCTCTCTTGCCCTGATTGGTTGGGGCATTGGGTTAATTTTTTTGGGGGTGACCAGATTGTAGAGCATCATTGATATCAAACTTTACCAAATGTTCAATATAGACATCATCCTTATAAAAATTGCAAAGTGATGAGTGGGCAAAAGCGTTAGAAAATACTTGTATTGCCCATGGCAACGTATGATTGGGAACACGAAGATAGCTTGTTCCAAACCCGGAGCCGGGGGACATTTAATAATACTAGGCATCAATCCTCCACCCTCTCCCCTGGCCCGGGAAACCCCATGTAGCCTAAATAGGCGATAAAGGGAAGAACCAAAAAAAAAAAACTATAATAAAATAAGCATTGCAATTTTTTTCATCAGCTTCTGCAGCTCGCTTACCTTTTTCAACATATAAAGTAATGAACTTATAAATATTTTCTTCCATATTTATAGTTCAAGAACGATACAATACTTTTTTAATTTTAGCTAGCATTCTTGGAAATGGTTTTTGACTTATTATTTGGATAAACAGCCCCCCTTAGATATTAATTTATCAAATAAGAAATAATAGTTAATTACAAAGTAATAAACTGAACATTCGAATGGACCTAATAAAATAAAATAAAATAATAATCTTTTTAAGCCACCTAAGTACACCCCCTGTTAATTTACCAATAGCCATGTTCTTATTTATGTTTTATGAATTTTTTGCTCAGCCTAATAACTGTTCATGCTCATTTCTTCCAGTACAATGCTATTATCTCAATTATTTTAAGTTTATGCAATTTGGCATTGCCAAGCTTAACCTTGGTCCATTGAAATTTGTGAAATTTTATTTTAATAATTTTTCCCACTTATCTTTTCTTATGTAATGTTTATTTAATAAATATTTATAAGCATAATAATTTTAAACATTCAAATTAGTCTCAATTCTGAAAACTATAATTAAAAGAGAAGAGGATATTGTTATTATTTAATAACCATAGATTGAGTAGTTTTTAAATGTTTCTAAAATATTTTTATTGATCTACATCAATGATATGATCAACAATGTAGTTTTAAAGTTGTTTGCCAAGTAAAGTCAAATTGTATCCAATTAAATATTAATGAAATTATGTTTTTTAAAGCAATTTTTTCCACGGGAGATGACTAAATTAAGAAGATGTAATGCACCACCAATAGATGAAAATGCTTTACTTCAAGTGAGTTTTTATGAAAAATTGATTAATAATTACTTTAAATCAAGTGATATTGAACTAATTACTGATTTTATTTCTTGCAGACAATACTTTGGCATGGCATTGAAGCTCCAATGATATTTAGCCAAGCCAATTACCAATCATTGGAAAACATACATACATGGATAAAAAAATTCTTCGTAATTAAAGGAACAAAAATTCTAATGTCTGCTGATGTAAGTATACTAATGATTCTATTTTGCATGATGTCTATCAATGGCCACATTTAAAAGAATTTATTTGTAAAAACTAAAATGTAAAGAGAGTAAAAAACCTCACTTTTTGTTTCATGAGCTTTAGGCTTTATTACATTCATAAGGTTATGTGAAGAGGAGATAGTTGGGGGTGCAGTAAAAATAAGTAGCGCTAATATGTGAGAATTACATATTTTATTATAGCCAATGTTTCGACCTAAATTTTAGGTCAACATCAGGGCTAAATGAGAAAAAACAGGAAACAAATAATAAGAGAAATTATATCCATAGACAACTATCTTCCACCAACATAAGGTTATGTTCATTTTTAGGTTTTTATTGAACTTTAGTTCAAAAATTGTTATAATTCTCAGTGTTTTATAATTACCTCATAAATTGTTTGCTGAAATCATTAAATAATTGAACAATTCTAGTTATACATAATTCATGATTTGTTAAAAGGGTAATTTCATACTTTTTTTCTCCTTTGAATTCATTTAAATCATTAATTTAATCATCTTTAATATCAAGCATTGAAATACATTAGTAATCATTAAGGGGGAGGGGAGGCCGAGTGGGCAAACACATTAGCAAATACTTGTTGCCCTTGGCTACCAACATATGATTGATAATCCGAAGATAGCCGTTTCAAAACCTGGAGCCAGGAGCATTTAATAATACTCCTCATTAATCCCATCCTTCTATCCTGGCCCAGAAAACCCCATATAGCCTAAAAAGAGAGGAATGGAAGAACCAAAAAAAAAAAAAAAACATTGCTTTAATCCATATTAATCATTAGAGAGCTCTGAAAATTTCATCATCATCATATTCCTTTCCTCTCTACTGCGATTCAGTGTGATGTTTGAATCATAATTACAAAAATATGTATAGCACTTAAGGAATTAATATTTGGTATCTTGGCATGAATATGTACTGCGAGTGGACAAGTATATTAGCAAATAGTTGTCACCCCTGGCAACCAACATATGATTGATAATATGAAGATAGTCTCTATGTTCAGTATAGGAGTAAATTACAACTTTCTCGATCCCGGAACAACAGATTGATAGGCCACCCTATGTAATTACCTGTTCCTCTTGCCGTAGACATTAAGCATATGGCTCATACAATTACTGTACAATTACTCTGTCTGTTGACCTTTTATTTTTCCAATTTAGACCACCATTACTGATTCAACTCCTTTGGAAAGTTCTTGATTTCTCTGTTTCTATTATTTTTTCTTCAAATGTATCTTATATTCTTTAGCTTAGCTTGATTAAAAATTAATTCATCGAATGTTATAAATTGTTGGTGTTTCGAGTATTTATGTAATCTTGAATTTAAACTAGGACTTAATTTAAGCTTTCTTTAAACTAGGACTCAATTCAATCTAGGACTTAATTTTACCAAGCTTAAGTTTTCTCCAGTTTTCATTTAAAGTAAGTCTTAAAGTTCCATATTTCTGGAAGCATTATTCTTAATTAAACCATATCAAGCTGACACTCTATTCTGAAATCAAAGCCTTACCCTAAACTTCAGACCCCGGAGAAAAAATTCATAAATTTTATTTCTGAATTGTTTGTTTCACTTAATCTTCCTTTTCGATTTAAGTTAATTAAAAAAAATATTGGTATGTTTTTTTTTTGTTTTTTTTCCGCCAAACTTTAAATTAGTACCATATCCATATAAGTACAGAGTGCAGGTGGGAGAGGTAGGATTGCATGCAGTTAACTAGATAGTATTAGTCCAAGTGAAAAAAAGCTGTCTATGTTGCCAAAAGATCTAACAGCCAAAGAAGAAAAAGAAAAAAAAAATTTGTGAGGCAACATACAATTATTTCTTTTTATTAACTAAGTTTTGGTTTCATTGAATAAAACCATTAAAATAATTTTATTAGATAACTAGATGATTGATAGACGCCTAGAAAGAATAGATTCGAGGTGGCGAACTGTTTTTTTATTATTCCAATTTTCAACCTATTGAAGAAGGTATTCTGCAGGGCAAGAGGAAGATGCAAGAAATTTTTTCTGCATTGTGATGTCAAAGCTAGGGATACAAATGAAATATTTCATTCTTAAAATTGTCCATAATCTTTTTATTTTACTAAAAAATTATTGATTACTGATACTGATTAAAATTACTGATACACTTTGCATTTTAATAATGATAAAATGACAGCATCCATAGAAGGAATATATTGATTTATTTTTATCTTTTTCCATGACTCATCGGCTTATTGATCTCTTTGTCATCTGAGTATGAAAAGTACTCAAGTAAAAGAGAAAAAAAAATTATCCCTAAAGATATAAGATATATATTTAAAAATATATGTTTATATGTTAAATTTTATTTGGTTATATCACATTAAATATTTATTAACACATTGCCATTGGGCTTTGAGAAAGCAAATTCTTTTTATACCCTATCTTTTTATAATTCCTTTGTTTTAATGTTTTAATTTTTTCAATCAAAACTGATTTTTTAAAACATATCTAAGTATCTGTGATTAAATAATAAATTTAATAACATAAGTTTTATTTGTTAAATTATGATAAGGCATGTATACCGTTTATCTGGTGATATCCTTGTGTACCAATGTAGATTTTTTTTTTATTTGTAATACAAATCGTAATTACTGTACATTTACAATTATAAAAATTTATTGAAAACGGATGAGAATAAAAGATGAATAATGGATAAAATTTTACTTTAAGTACATACATTCTGTAGAAACATTTACAGTAAGAGTAACAGCATAAAAATATGCTTCTGTTTTTTTTAAAACACAAACATATTTTTTTTTTGCTTTTTATTTCCTTTTATTTTATAAATTCAATAGGAATTAGAGTTAAAAATATAAAAACCTTACTATTAAATTAGCAACAATTATTTTCCTTTGCCTTTAATTGTCTAAACAGTCTATTAATTTTATGTTTATATTTAAGGCTCAAGTTGTGAAGAGGTTTCTTCGGTATTGGAGGAACCAAACCGCATTCGGCTATGACACATTGAAACAAGAAACAGAAGCCACTGACCTTGAGGTAACATATCTCTTTACAGCTCCTCTTTATATTTTGTATTTCTGGTTGCTTTGTTGTGAGTGAAACATTAATTCACAGTTGGATGAAAAATTAAGAGGGCTCCTATTTTATTATTTTTATCCTGGATATTTCCTAAATATCATTTGCTGTGGTGCTTCCAGAAAGAAATGGCCGGGAGATTTGGTCAGTATTAAAAATAAAAAAAAATTCATAAAACATTAAAATAAAAAAATTCATCCCCCTATATCCCACTCCTTAGGGGACCTCCCATTCGAAACTATTGCCTCCCAGTCATTGAGGGGAGGGATCCCATCCAGGGGAGGGGCTGTGGGGGCTGCAGCCCCTCCCTTTGGAAATTTTTTTGTCATTTTAAGATAGAATTTGACTTTCCTTAATGTAAGGAAGCAAGTTAAAGAACAAATAAAGTGCAGAACAAGTAGAATTTTAGTTGTGGGAAAGGAAAATAAAGGTAAAAAAACTGATTAGCAGATCCAAATAAGGGTCTGTGGGGCTGCAGCCCCCCCCCTTTAGGACTGCAGCCCTCCCCTTTTCGATCGGCTGGATCCGCCCATGCTCCCAGAAACATTAACTTCTGGCAAGCAAGGAGATAGCAGAAGACATAAGAAAAGATTATGTCAAACAAAAATGATTGGACAATGTTGATTCTGTTCTGCTGCAGCTGAGAATTCGAAAATTGAAAGAAGTTACTGCCGATAGACCAGCCTGTCAGGAGGAATCCCTTACTATTAAAGGGCATTATTGCCCAAATTAATTGTTGAATCTCAGGGGAAAACTTCATATACATATACAGACACCTACAGTAAATTGTATGGCATAATAATAATAATTAAGGCTACAACAAACCAAAAGGTTCAATGCTGACACCATTCACTATTCGCTCCTTACACACCTCCATCGACCGACGGCTGTCCAAACCTAACTTCAGCTGATTTTCTTTAACGCAATACTCCCATCTCCTTCTCAGCCTACTCCTCGGCGGTTTCCTAGTGGGCACCTTGCTTATTAATCTTCAAGGGATTTGTTCTCTTGTAACGTAAGTTTTGAAAATATTCATGCCCATTTTATTCGCTGCATTGCAATCTCCCTATCTATATTTACCAGGTACTATTCACTTAGTTCGGGGTTGTTTAAACTTTGTATATACATATGTGTTGTAGAAATAAAATTTTACATTAACAATAAGTACAATACCTTTAGACTATAAATGAATATACTGAGAATAATTTTTAATTACATAAAGAAACATATGTTCTGACTAAATAGTTACAGAATATCAACGTTATAGAGATTTAAGTTTCAGTTGAGGTCTGAGTCTGTTGGGGTTTGTGAAACTTGATTCTCACAGGCCCACTAACTCATGTCATCAAGTTTTTCACCCAATTTATGACCTGGATGGACATTTATGGGTATTTAATAACCCTGGGTGTTAAATGAAAACTTAAATACCTTGTTCTTAATCATGGACTAAGTTATAAAATGGATTTCTATATTATTTCATATGACTCTTTACTTCATCAGAATAATAAATAATAATAATAAAAAAAACATATATCGTTTGATGATGAATATTCCTCTGTGAATAGATTCAGTTGTTTAAATTTTTACAAGTTTTAAGTGAAATATCAAATAAAACAATAATTTTGTTCACTTTTAAACCCTTTTAGTTTAGATTTTAGATGTATAAAAACAAAACCTTATTTTTTTAAAACTGTTATTTATTATCAATGTAGATGCTGAGAGTTTGGATAGTAACTTGAGTTATAAATTTGGTGAAAAACTTGCTGACATGAGTTAGTAGGCCTGTGAGACTCAAAAGTTTCCCAAAGCCCAACAAACCCAGACTTCAACAACTTGATATTCTGTAACTGCCAGGTTTTTCTATTGAAATACCATAGCTTCCATACATGCTGCTAAAATCCTCATAATTTAATTTAATTCACTTTATGTTTAAGTAACTTAACCGATGACTGGGCTTCCTCATTTCCGGTATTTAATTCAACAATTAAATTATGTAATAATCATATCATATCATAAGTATAATTCATAAAACTTGGTCTATTTTACAAGCCGCTAATTAGAGATTGTGTCAATTAAATATTCTTTAATTGCTCTTTACAACTACTTCTTATTAGCTATTTTAGTTTTTTTTATCATATTTTATGAAATCATTAGACTAAAGATTTTAACATTTGATAATATTCTTATTGAGGTTTTTTAAAAAGAAAATTTCGCGTTTTTTTTTTAATTCTGATTCTTATCAAAGAGTAATAAATTCATCTTTATTGATTCATTGCATTTTTCCAACTTCCCTCAACCCCTTTTTAACCATTTTTCTTCCATCCAAATGATTAGACCTCCTGTAAAATTGGAAATATACGCCTGCTGCATCGATGAGCATTAAATATTACGTCCACAGAGAGCTATATTCAGTTCTGAATCGATAGAATGCAGATATCGAACCTAGTTAAGCTCTGGGAACACAGTTTTCGTCAAAAAAGGAAGTTCTTTTAACTTACCTGAACGAAGGTTTTTTTTTAGTTCATTTATCGACGATTAATCCGCTTAAATAAGGAATTTAATCGTTTTTCGGATTGTATATAATATTTCGTATCACTTAAAACTGATAAGATATGTCGAATTTTTTTTAGTAGTCGTTGATTATGTAGGATCTCATATTGATGACCAATTTTTTATTTCACCGGATCTTAATTATAAATATATATATATATATATATATATATATATATATATATATATATATATACATATATATATTGAATAAGAAAATATTGAAAAAAAAATACTTCACATATATTTATTCACATCTCCATTACTGTATTTAGCTTCAGAAATATATAATGTTTATATATTAACGTTTATTCCGTTCATTTCCGGAATAACCTACTTATATTTTACTGCGTCCAGCAAAGAATTGAGGTTTGGGGTTTTCAAACTTTTTTTTTTTGAGATCCACCCTGATATGGTTTAAATGTTATTCTCGCCCCTTACATTTATTTATTTTTTTTTAACACTTTCACTGGTGATTAGTAAATTACTTTACATCCATTTTGTTTCTAAGACAGTAACATTTTAATGATCAATGAGGCTTTCCCGCAAGGAATAATGATATACGCAATATCATGTTCAGGGAGCAATTTTCAGAAAAATTACTATACTTTGCGCTCCCCCCCTTATTTTGAGAACCAATAGTTCAATTAATGGAAAAAAAGAAGGTTTTGCCCTAAAACAGAGAAGTATAAACTGCTAAAGGTTCAGTTTACACTCATCTCTCCGTAGACCACTCTCAAATCCAAATCTGCCTTATCAGCCTCAACGCAATACTATTGCGTTTTTCAACCGGCCCCGTACTCATTAAACTTATTGGGTATCGTTACTAACTAAGAATTTTTAATATGTAAGTTACTAACTAAGGCCGGAAATTTTACTTCCCAATATTACTTCAGTTTTATTTAATACGAATTTTGATTTCTCTTGCAACAGCTAAAATTAATAAATAGTCCTGAAATTTCAAAATATGTTAAATCGTTGCTTCTAATCTATTAAAATATGACCTTCTTTACTTTCCTGTAAAGAACGGTTCATAAGTAGTTTTGTAAATTCTATTTTTTATTTTTTTGGACAGAAGGTGTAGGCTAGTGATTTCGCTACTGAAAAATTAACTATCAGTTACTATTTTAACCTTGTCTCAGTTTCCTCTCTTATTTCTTTCTTTAGTGTTATCGTATAATCCATAGACTAAATAAATATGTACCTACCTAAATTTCCTTGCGTGTCACAAACACATTAACTTCTATACCTTCATCCTTTCAGTATGTACTTTTAATTTTTTATTAATTTGATTTTTATCCCGCCCAAGAATTTTAATCTCCTTTTTCAGAAATGGCACGCGAAGTTATCGTTGACATAATTATGTTTGTTAGGTACAAGACACGCGATTTCGAGTTGTTTATCCATTTAAACTCTTCATTCAATCAGTCACTCTTCCTGTACGTATGTATATATTTTACAGGCCCATGTTCATTTTTACTTTCACTTACCTATGTATGAAATATATAGTAAGGGAAAGTATTGCGATCGTGAAAAATTTCGACTTCCGGTTTTTAACGGAAACACACGTTTTAAGGTCCCCTGAGTCCAAATAACCAAGTCCTGCGAAATCGTCTGTGTCTGTGTCAACAGACTAGCTCAAAAACTATTATCCGTACGAACCTAAAATTGGGTATTTGGTATATGTATATGCCGATTTTTTATATTTAGTGATCACGACATTCTTTATCACAAGGTAGTTTTGAGAGATTTGTGCAATTTCTATAAGAAATTTAATTGAATATAAAGTCAAATAATTTAACTATCAAAATCAGTGAGAAAAATAATAGTATTAAATTATTCCCTGTGAAGAGAAATATTAATTTTCTAACTGACGATGTTTTCCTCAGGGTATTGTAAAGATCCTGCTTGCCATTTATAAATTATGGCTGTTCAAAAAAAAATAAAATAAAATAAAATAAACTACAGTAGATTACTAGGTTCATATTCCTTATTTTATCACGATATCATGAAATTATGTTAACAACGCCCTTGAAAATACTGAATGATGCTCCCTCCCATGATGCTCCCTCCCACATTCAATCTGATTGCTTTACCACAAACATAATTAGGTACTTATTTGTCATCATTTTATTTACATAAGCCCTTTATTTTACTTTGATGACAGAAAAAAACATCGTGTTTAAAAATTTTAATGTAAAAATCAATTTTTAAAATGTAATAAACTGATAACCATATATTTTTTTAATGAGGTGATTTTTTACTCCTAAAGATTACTCATAATTGTGAGATAAAATAAATACATCTTAAATAATAAAACTTTGTTCCTTTTCCATATGGAAAGCTTTAATTATTCGAATATTTTTTTGTTTATAGGTATATTTTATTTTCCAATAACGAAACTTATGTGACC
Organism: Aelia acuminata; assembly: GCA_911387785.2. NCBI lineage: Eukaryota > Metazoa > Arthropoda > Insecta > Hemiptera > Pentatomidae > Aelia > Aelia acuminata. The sequence continues at coordinate 36,196,029 of OU426979.1, read as the reverse complement.
ATTTGTTTTGGAACGAGTTTGTTGAATATTCCTTTATAGTGTAGTAACGTGAAACAAAACATGATCGAAAAGAGTTCTACAATTTTTGCTGGAACAGTTACAAAAAAGAATAGGCAATAGAACACTCTTCGTGGCTGTTCGAGAATCTTCTACGCCTGCCGGGAACCTTCTAGACTGTCCTAATTCAGACTATATATATATATATATATATATATATATAAAGGAGCAATGGACTTGAGAGTTAGTCTTGCTCTGTGAAGATCGAATGATATAGTTACTTTGGTGTTTCTGTGTCGTTACAAGTTGATGCTTTTTGTAACCTTGTTGATTATTTGGGTTTTATTGTTATTCTGACGTTGTGAATTATTTAAACCTAATTTAGTGTACCATGACATTTAAAATTCATTGAACCCTAATAGTAATACTATCTCATATCAATTCAAATGTTTAATGGTTGAAATTGGTCCAAAAATCACAGTTGATCTCGCAGCAGAACAAACTGCTTAAAATTGATTAGGAACTGCTTAAAACTGGTTTTCATTCTCTCGAGTTATCTTTTAACTTCTGAATGAACTATTGCGTGTCTATTATCGCCAAATCGAACAATGATATCTTCTTTTTTTTTACTATTATCCTTATTTAAAACTGTGACTTTACCTTTGAAGGTTAATAGGAGATGACTCATGTTTGAGCGAAAATATGGCGGGCTACTGTATTGCTTCTGGCAGTAAAGATATGTATGCAGTGTGTCCCCAAACAAAACGGCCAAACTTCAGGGATCGATAGAGGATCGAAAAATTAAGAAAAAAAGTCCTCTGGCATACGCCTCGTTTTCGAGAAAATCACAAAAACTAAAAATAGTTGTGCGAAAAGTTTATATAATTTTTTTTAATATATTTTTAAATTACAAAAATATACTGGCTTTTTGAGTAAGCTTAATTTCTTAATTTGCGAGGAGAAAATTTAGAAAAGATGAATATTCTCACGCTTTCGTTATCAATAAACATCTAGGTTGAGTGTTTAACCTTAAAAAGAAAGGATTAAAATGTTAGCCATTATACTATCATTTTAATCCTTTTTTGGGGGAATCCAGCCTCGCATTCTCACATTAGTGGTGTTGCTAGTAGTGTTGAGTGAAGTCAACAAAAATGGCTAGATTTACAAACGCTGAATACGCGGACATAGTCTACGTCTACGGATTCTGCGATGGCAATGCACGTCAGGGAGTTCGGGAATATCGCAGACGGTTTCCTTACCGAGAAACCCCAAACAGAAGTGTTTTTACCAGCACTTTCAGAAGGCTTCGATAGACTGGGTCCTTCTCATGTAATCGTGGTGAAAACTGTATGCAGGCTCTGATGGAAGCCGACCTGAGGCGGAGGGAGAGGATACTGCGGAACACAGTAAAAAAAAAAAAAAAAAAAATCGGATTATGAAAAGAAGAACAAGAAACTATAATACTGTTAGTTCCATAATCAGTAGCTAGGCGGGGGGGGGGGGGGCGGCCACCCCATTTCAGGAAATTTAACCCCTTACCCCCTGTTATCACCGCTGATAAAGGGGCTTCGAGGTTGGGACCACTCTATTCTTCAGTCATCACTATCTTTAAGGGGGCCTCCTATCGCACTGTTGCCCCCTCACGAAAATTCTGGACTTGAGTATTTCTTTTCATTGTACGTTATAAAGTATGGCAAAAACATACAAAAAAATAAATGAAATGTCAATATAGATATAAATAATACTTTTAGGTCCGGTCACTTATGTCCAGTTCCAAACCAAGGGCTTCCGCAGGATTTCGTTTTGAGGGGGGGGGGGGGGCAGGCTTGAAAAATTCTTACGCATGGGGAAGAGGTAGAGTTATTCTGACGTTTTAAGGCTCAATTAATTTTCAAATAAAACTTATTGATGTTTAAAAGTTAATATATATATTCATATAATGCTTAATAAATCTATATAAATAAAGATGAAATTCTGTTTGTTTGCTTTTTTGTTCTTTTATAGAAATCCATACCTAATTCTCCTAGTTTGTCCTAAATTCTCCAAATTTTGCTCAGTGATTCCTTGATACCAGGTGCGAACACCTGTCCATATGAAAATTGAATAACATCAACCGATCTTCAGCTGATATTCTTTATTCTCCAAATTTCGCTCAGTCGTTCTTTCGGACCAGGTGCGAACACCTGTCCATATTAAAATTGCATAACTTCAGCTGATATTCATTATTGTTATAAAAATCATATTGATCTCACTTTTTCGAGACGTATATTATTGTCTTTATATACTTTTTCGATTGTCGCCATCGCTTGCGGGTTACAAGCAAAAACATGCGATTTTTGTCAATAGAATCAGCTCACTCGCTTTCCGCAAAACCGATAAGTGTATTTAAGTATGTGGCGTTTCCAGGATGCGCCTTTTCAGTGACATCTATGTCTGTGTAAAATAATCACAGATGATCATATCGCAACTTCTAACATAGTGTTCAAAGAGGTCTTGTAAACACGTAAATACTATGTAGATACCTATAACTTATGTTTCAAAAAATAAATAATCTACTATTTAAACACATCTATTCTTTACTGCAACCCTCACCTATGCACACGATGCACTAAATACGTTCTATACGATACTAAATATACAGTATGTATTACACTATACGATACTAAATATAAAGTGTGACTTTAATTGAGTGGGATTTAAATAGATTAGAGGGCGAATGCTTATATATAATAGCGAGTATTATTTAATTACAATGATTGAGAAATAAATAGTTTGAGAATGTCGACACAACCCCGAAATGTCAACGAAGTAATAATATAAGATAATAAAGGAAAATTAAAAGGAAGATAATTTGCTAATATTTATTAATCATACTCGTATACTATATGATATATACTAAAGTAGAAGATATGTCGGTGAAATTTTACAATCCTTTCCTATTCCATAGTAATTAAAAGTAGGCAATTACGTATAATGATATTTTTGAGTAAATTTCACAGGAAAATACTTACATATTTCCATGGCTTGGTTTATCTACTAGGTTTATAAAATTGTTTTATAACGTTTTTTTATTTAAAATTTAAAAAGTTCTTTTTGTTTTTTATTTCGATAACAATAAAGATGTTATAAAAGAAATGTATATAATTTAAAGGGGGGAATAAAGCGGTGGACTTAATAAAGGGGGGGTCGGTGGAGGGGATGGCAGGGTTGGGGTAGGTCATAGACCCAGCGATCCATACAGCTGTGCCCTACCGCCAGTCCTGAAAACATCGGCCCCTCTCCGATACTATCGCTCCTCCACTTTCTCTTCCTTCCTCGTCGCCTTTATCTTCCTTTGTTTATCAACACTCGGCAATGAAATATATCTTCCTCGCGATGAGTCACATCCAGGGCTCTCTCAACCAATTCATTATCGGTTAATTATGAGTCACGTATAAAGGAGATTGCCATCTCTCCGGGGGTTCTCTGACCCGCCACTCCGTTTCCAGGTTCTACTTTCACAAAAATTACAATCGATTGCGGTTTTCGGATTCGTTTCAAGTATAATTGATCGTAAAAATATATAGGTCGTAGGTAAAATTTAATTTCATCCGCTACATTTATGATTACCGTTAACCTCGATTAAATATATATTAAACATAACCTAACCTAAACATTAAACGTAACCTAATTTTCGAAATGAACATTCTCTTATTGAAAAATATTATTATTTTTGTTTTCAATTTACTCCTGAAATACTTGGTTGAATGGGAAACATAAATTAATTCCAATATAAAATTTGAAACTTCTCGGTACCCTGACAATGTTCTAACTGATACTTTCGGCTAAAATGATTAGCTACTTCTGACTTATAAGACCATTTTTTTTTATGAAACATATTCTAACTTCAGTCAGATTTATTTATACTTATTATGCCTGGTGCAATATTTTAACTGCATTTAAAAAACAGTTTTTTTTTTTCCAATACATTTCAATAGAGCACCATACTAACAGAGCTTCCCAACGAATTGAACTTCATGATACGTAGTCAAAGAAGACATCTGTGACTTGTTATTTATATTGTTTGCACTTCCTTAAATCAATAACATTTATTTTAATGTTCCGTCCAATATTTGAAATATTATTTTCCATTTGCCACTCTTCTTTAAAATGTGTAAAATTTAGCTTTCCATATAAAACTGCTCAATTTATTTACACAAAACTTAATTTTGTCACTATATTTACCATCTCTCTCTGTCAATTAAAGAAATCTGTGAGTTATGTTTTTGATAAGCCTGATAAAGATTAATGTCCATTTTTGTCGTTATATATTTTTTTTAAATTTATTACTTTCCAAGTATATTTTACTTTTATGGGAATAACCATTACTCCATTGTTATTTATGTACGTAATGGGGAAACCATTCAATATATAAATTAAAATATTTTATTAATTTAAGAAAAATTAATACATATAAGAAATTCAGATATACCCCTTTTTGTATGTTATTATTTACTTTAAAAATTATTAAAAGCGCTTCGAGGCTACTTTTCGCAGCTTTGATGTTTTTTGCAAAGACTTCATCCACGGTGACGTCAATAGTTGCTATTCTTTGCATGCACAAGCACTGTATTCCTAGCGGTTACGTCATATTTCACATTGGCACTTTTTGTGCTCACTAATGTTGCATATTAGCTTTTGTTTTCCTCTCTTTTTTAATGCCATTCGTTCTTGCGGTAGAAATCTTATTCCTCATAGCCCGTCCTAATATTATGGTTATTTGGACTGAGAATGAGATGCAAATTCATCCCAGTGAGGAGCTTAATTAAGTGTAATTTCATCCGTATCGCCTCGGTATTACATGTCTTTGAGCCAACCTAAAAAGAGGTCGTCACCTCAGGCAGAAATCCTGCTGTCGTTATGTGAAGGAACTTTATATGAAGAAGTATCACTTTCGCCATTCTCTTCAATATTAAAGGGAGAAGCTTTAAAACTCTATTTTACTTTATTAACTTATTCCAATCAATGTTCTGTCAGAATTCATTTTATTACTTTTTACTTTCACTTACCTATATATGAAATATATTGTAAGTGGAAGTATTGCGATCGTGAAAAATTTCGACTTCCGGTTTTCAACGGAAATACACGTTTTGGGGTCCCCTGAGTCCCGCGAAATGGTCTGTGTGTCTTTGTGTGTGTGTGTGTGTGTGTGTGTGTGTGTGTGTGTGTGTGTGTGTGTGTGTGTGTGTGTGTGTGTGTGTGTGTGTGTGTGTGTGTGTGTGTGTGTGTGTGTGTGTGTGTGTGTGTGTGTGTGTGTGTGTGTGTGTGTGTGTGTGTGTGTGTGTGTGTGTGTGTGTGTGTGTGTGTGTGTGTGTGTGTGTGTGTGTGTGTGTGTGTGTGTGTGTGTGTGTGTGTGTGTGTGGGTGTGTGTGTGTGTGTGTGTGTGTGTGTGTGTGTGTGTGTGTGTGTGTGTGTGTGTGTGTGTGTGTGTGTGTGTGTGTGTGTGTGTGTGTGTGTGTGTGTGTGTGTGTGTGTGTGTGGTGTGTGTGTGTGTGTGTGTGTGTGTGTGTGTGTGTGTGTGTGTGTGTGTGTGTGTGTGTGTGTGTGGGTGTGTGTGTGTGTGTGTGTGTGTGTGTGTGTGTGTGTGTGTGTGTGTGTGTGTGTGTGTGTGTGTGTGTGTGTGTGTGTGTGTGTGGTGTGTGTGTGTGTGTGTGTGTGTGTGTGTGTGTGTGTGTGTGTGTGTGTGTGTGTGTGTGTGTGTGTGTGTGTGTGTGTGTGTGTGTGTGTGTGTGTGTGTGTGTGTGTGTGTGTGTGTGTGTGTGTGTGTGTGTGTGTGTGTGTGTGTGTGTGTGTGTGTGTGTGAACAGACTAGCTCAAAAACTATAGGTACTGATACTACAATACTGAAATTGGGTATTTGGTGTATGTACATTCCCACGATGTGACAGCAAAAATTTCATTAAAATTGGTTTAACGGAGGGGGCACTTTCCTTAATAAATGTTGTCTCATTATCACGATTTTTTTTTTTTTTTTATTTACTCAAAAACGGCTTTAACGATTTTCATCAAACTTGGTATTTGATGTATGTATATGACCGCGATGCGAAAGCCGAAATTTCACCAAAATTGATCAATTGGGGGGGCACTTTACTTAATAAATGTTGTCTCATTATCACGTGTTTTTTTTTCTTTACTCAAAAATGGCTTTAACGATTTTGACCAAACTCGGTATTTAGTGTATGTATATGCCCGCGATGTGACAGTCAAAATTTCATCAAAATTCATTAATTGGAGGGGGCACTTTACTGCACTCACCATTGTAGTGAATCGTCAGTTATCCGACACTTTCAATTATCGGAACTTTTTTTTAGTCAACTGTAATTTATTTGCAAAAAGCAACTCGTAATAAAAAACAAGCAAGCAGTAAAAAAAACTTGACTGTTCATGAAATTAGTCCCTTCATAAATAAATTAGCTATAATGAATCGAAAAGTGCTGAGAACTACCAAATTTTGCTATACAGATACTCTATAACTTATGGAGATATACAGATATAAGTACATAATTACTTAAATGTGGAAAAATGTTTGAAGTTGAGGATTGGCGTTTACATATTATCGAAACACGTCGATTTCTAATCTAAGTAAGTTCGTAAGTGAAAGTTGTGTTTGCGCGCATCGCACCAGATTTTTTTTCGTAAATGCACTCACCATTGTAGTGAATCGTCAGTTATCCGACACTTTCAATTATCGGAACTTTTTTTTAGTCAACTGTAATTTTAATTTAATTAACCATCTGATTACTTATTCGTATTTTTAAAATTGACGGATCAAGTATATGAAAGTATACATTAGTTTATTTATTTAAATTCATTCTGTGCTACAATGTCTGGTCGGACGAAGTGGGAATCCTAAATTTTCCCTATTCAGATATCATTTGGTTAGGGATCTTTAACGAGTACCTGACATCCCACAGATTCGGGACCTACATTTCGTCAGTCACCTCCTCAATTCGTCCGTAATCAAATATTGGATATTTGTGAAGTTAAGAAAGAAAATAACGAAATTATATCATTTCCTTCCTTTGTTCTTAAAAATATGTAATTACAATTATCCTCATTATTTTTTAGAAATTGTTTTGGAAACTGTATCTAGTTTAGCGGTATGTATATCGGTGAAAGCCTGTAATGTATTATAATGGACGTAGATGTTTAATGCGTATTTTTTTGCTGAGAACTGAATATTTTAGTGCATTTCGATTAACAGAACTACCCCTGAACATTAGTTCTGATAACCGACTCTCTACTTTAGTTTTATTAATAATATTACATTTGATTTCATGAGCCATATTTTTTTTCAACTTTCAATTATAACAATACTGAATTAATGTCATAATTGAAGGGGTCGGGGCAAAATTTTGCCAAGCAACATTTTTAACAAAAATAAACTGTAGCTGCAGTCTGCTGTATATTATGTAGGACTATATGTCTATGATCGAAATGCCACCTAAATATGTCTATAGAGGCTCTATATAGTCATATCTAGAAAGCATTTCCATCATAGACATACAGTCCTATGTAATATACTGCAGACTGCAGCTACAGTTTATTTTTGTTAATAAAGGTTGCTTGGCACTATTTTGCCCCGACCCCTTCAATTCATTTTAAAATTGCCAAATTCCTTTCAAAGGTCCCAAATTATATTTTAAGATTTTCATCAATATAAATCAAATGATAAATTAGATTACATTAATTATGGACTTTTTATTTAATCTACAATCTGAAAAAAAAATATACACATAACAATATGGAAAACAAAAATAGAAAAATGCTTGCGTGAATATAAGTGTACGTTGTCACCACCGTTTATGGTTTTTCTGCATGACCATTCACAGCCCCTTTAAATGCTTACCCCCTGTTGACGAATACATTACAAACTAACAACCCCTTATTTATGCATCCTCTAAATATAAGCCTTCATACCCTTTTCCCCCTACAAAACTTGGGATTACTTCGACCCCTGGAACCACCAACAAAAGGTTTTAAATTACACCAAGGTTATTGTGAAAACGCAGACATAACTCTACAGTCTCTATATCATTTTGCTATTTGGTTTGGGTTTCTGCTGAAACTGGGTCCTCACCTCAGGATTTGAGGAGTTTCTAATCCACAGGCAACTTGCCGCAGGGGTAGCATATTGTTCATCATTGATACAATAAGGTCAGAACTTTTCCGAACTGTTTAAAAAATGTTCATAAACCATCTGAATTTCTTGTTGGATTATCGGGTATTCAAACCCAAAGATGAAAAAAATTCCTTAAATGCGAATGTTCTTATTCTCTTCGCCACTCTCTTATTCGGGAATTGGTTTTCTGATTTACTTTGATTACCCTCTTTAATAAAATAAAAAAAAGAAAAGTATTATTTTCTCTTCGCCACTCTCTTATTCGGGAATTGGTTTTCTGATTTACTTTGATTACCCTCTTTAATAAAATAAAAAAAAGAAAATAACAATACTCTTAAAAGGCCCTTCTCGATCACAATTTCAATTTATTTGTAAATTTCAAAACTTTTAGTTAAGTTCATTAGGAGGGGCTGCAGTGCTGAAATTTGACGAAACCTGCAAAATTTTTGCACTTCAAATATTTTGTGACATTGCTCTGCCTAGTACGTCTCAGATATCAGTTTGAACCACATGGAGCCGTTGAAGGTTTTATTTTCTCACCGATTACCTTCGGTACATAAAGCAATACAAAATACGAATAAAAAATCAGTTACAGATTATGATCCTTTAACTAGTGGAGGGAGAGCATGGCGAAAGCGTATCAGTAAAATTTATCCAGTATTATTTTTTGTTTTGTTTTTTAATTAAAAATTTATTTTACTGAAAAAAAACATAAGATTTTTTTCTCATATCAGACAAGATGTAATTTGTCTGATTACATGTCATACATATGTCATAAGATGTAAGAAAATATGCCCTTTTAATTTGTTTTTTTTTTTGGGGGGGATGTTGGGTCTTAAAAAATTACCGGTTCCCTTAACTCCAAGGCTCATCTCGCCTTTATCTCGAAAGCATCTAGCTTAAATGAAAAAAATTTTGGATAAAAGTTGCAGAGCAACAAATTTAGCCTGAAATAAGCTTCTTACACACTACATTAGCTCAACCCTTCGTGGAAATACAAATGTAAACGTGAAAGAATTCGGAGCGGTTACTTCCTGCTAAGACTTCGGTTTTTGAAGGTTTTGGCGAAAAAACTTACTCGATTTTGATTGTGAGGACCTCAGTCGACGCGAAATTTAATGTCCTTCCATTTTAGATAGAACACAATTTCTTCTGCGATAAATCGTTTTCGAGTTATTAGCGAAAAATTGAAAAAAGTTCGAAAATGTCGATTTTGTTCGCCTTTAAATTTTATGGCAACAGATCTGAGGTGGTAGACTTTCATATTTGTTGTCTATGAAATGAGTACTTTCAGCCTATGTGTCCAAAAATTTTCTTCAAATCAGGCACCTTTTTGGCCCTCAGCTCCCGGACTACATTGCTTCTTTTACAGTTAAAAATGGTCTTGATTAGCTTTATTAATTCTCAGCTTTAGACTTGGAAATCCGCTCGATACGCTCGCTCAAAAAAGGGTTAACAAACCTCCAAAAAGTCTTATTTAGTGGAGATCGGATCTTTTTCCGTGGCCCAACAGGAATCGAAAGCTGATATCTAATCGAGGACACCGAAACTAACAAAATAGAATAAAACCCACAAAAAATCGCATAGCACTAAATAAACAAAACAAAACAACAATATAAAGATAGGAGAACATAACTGGGTCGTTCCACGTCAATTCAACACAGGCTTGAGCCTCACTATCTCAGATTTTCTCGAAATTTGGTACATGCGTGTTACTTGTATCTATTAGAACAATTGTGGAATATTATTGAGATATGTCTACCTGTTTCTGAATTATAGGTCTCTAAAACCCTCAAAAATAGGTCCAGAAACAGAAAAAATCATGATTAAAAATACCTGTTTCCCCAATTTGACTATGACAATGACATTGGTGTCGTTTAACAGCGCATCCCATGCCGCTTCATATGATATACAACAATGTATAGGTTGGTACTAAAGAAATTTTCTAAAAATTAAATGTAAAATTTTAATTTCAATATTCTCAAAAAGGGCATTTTTTTAAATTTTATATATTTTTTAAAAATATATAGTATTATATCTATTCATACAACATAATAGAAAAGTAATATTTCATAAGAAAAGGCATGGAATGCGCTGTTAAAAGACACCAATCTCTTAGTCCTAATCAAATTTGGAAAATATCAACAGCTATTTTTAACCATAAGATGCTAGATTTATGGAATTTTATCACTAGTTTTTAATTTATTTTAGTAATGAAGAAATTTCATCTCAATTTTTATTTTGCTGTATGAATGGATATAATAATACCTATTTTTCAAAAATATATAATTTTTTTAAAAAACTGCCCTCTTTGAGAAAATTGAAATTAAAATTTTACATTTAGTTTTAAAAAAAATTCTTTAGTACCAACCTATTGTTTTATATCATATGAAACGGCATGGAATGCGCTGTTAAACGACACCAATCTCATAGTCCTAGTCAAATTTAGAAAACATCTACAGCTATATTTAATCATGATTTTTTCTGTTTCTGGACCTATTGTTGAGAGCTTTAGAGACCAATAATTCAAAAACAGTTTGACATATCTCAGTAGTATTTCAAAATTATCCTAATTGATACAATTAGAACACATATGCCAAATTTCAAGAAATCTGAGATGTTGATTTGACGTGGAATGGCCCAACACAAGATAACAGAGGATTGGTAACAGGTAGGTAGATAACAGAGAGTAGTTTGCCGTATCAGTTCGTTTACGATCTCCCATTGTAAAAATACCAATTTAATCATCGTAAATAATAATATACTATACTATGGTGTAGTATAATTAATTATAAACTATTTCGTTGCGAACTTGCCCTTCCCACCCTTATTATAAATGACGAGCTAAATGAAGAAAAGACCATTGTCGCAACGGTTGTATAATTCTCCCGAGAATACAAAAACGTGATTCTAACATTTTCATTGTTCCCACGAGGTGAGTTATTGTTTAGGCATCCTCAACTATCTCGCTGATAAAGGTAATTAACGAGGCTCATTGTTCTTTGTCCTAAACCTGATCCACCCAAATTAAAGGGGGCATTATGCTCTATTGTATACATGATCTCTTATAGGAATTTTTTTTCAAAACAGAAATAAATTTAAATAAACTCCATATACTTATAATGTTTTTTTATATCATGTGTCTAATTGCTTCATGTTCAACAAGTTGCTTACTCTCCTTTGTCCAAGAACAAAAATAATAGGTAATTTATTAAATTCATTTGCATGAACCGAGAAAATCCATGTACTAGAAAATTTCTGTAAAAATAGATACAAAAGTTTATTCTTAGCAGAGCATAATAATAAACATAAATTACAATATTTATCTAATTTACCTTATTTGGCCATAACTCGGTCCATCATCTGCTTGAAATTCAATATTCAACCCAAAAATGTAAATTTATTAAGTATTCATGTTTTTTACAAATTCCTTTAATGGGGGGTTCGACCTTGTCCGACAATATGAATTGATTTTAATTTTAATTTTATGTTTAAGTTAAAAGGAAACGTTCACTGGTTTTTAATGAATTTTAACCTAAGTTTTTTTCATATGGAATAATTGTAAATTTTGATTTCTAATTAGAGATTTTATTTCATCTTTAAGAAATGATTTAATATCATTCATTATGATCAGTGGCTTTCTCACAGTGGTAGAGGGGGCACATCACCCCAATTTTTGAAATTTTTAGTGATTTAGCAAATTTTGTCTCTTAAAAGAATTCCATGCCCTACTTCCGCTTACGCACGCTTAAACCCTCTTCCTTTAAATATCTCTATTTCGAAAACGTTAAATCCGAATTTTGACGGATCTTCGTGAATTAACTTCATTCGCCGTAGTATTTCATTTATTGCTTAAGTATATCCTCACCTTTTATTGTCAAAGTATAGTTTTACCATTTCTTTTTATAAATAAACAATTAAGCGCCTATCAAATTTAATTTTACTTGCAGATTTATAATTTTAAAAAACATTTTAACATTAAGATATTTTAAGAAAAAAGTTCTAAATAAACTGTAAGGCAATATCAGGACAAAACAAACCAAATCACATCTGCGTAAATATATCCCGTTAAATAAGTAGGTAAGTTGAATTTAGCCCAAAATTGGTTACGTGGCAAAATGCATGGAGGCGGTTTCTTTGTAAGTGAATACGTTTATAAGTCTGGCGTTCATTTGGAATGTTATTTTAATTTGCTTTAACACTAAATGTGCCGATACATACCTATTTGTCCCGCAACCAGTCAAATGAACGGTTTTTATTTTTCCTGACTGAATGGAGAAATATTGATTTTAGTAAGGAGATATTAAACAAAGCAACTTTAAGGCAATAATTAAAAAAAATTGTATTTTTTTCTTCTTCTTCTCCTTTCTCTTCCACCCATTTGCCTCTCAGCGTGGGGGTGTCTCTAGCCAACGGCGCCAGGTATCTCGGTCCCTTGCCATGATCCTCATTTCGGCAGCCGTCTTCTGTCTCCGTCTCCCAATGTCTTCGATATGGCCCAAGTAGGACTTCCTGGGTCTACCTCTGGGCCTCTTGCCCAATGGTCGGACGTCCATTGTTTTAATTGGGTCTCTGTGTTGTTCCATGCGACAGACATGTCCAAACCACTTGAGCTGGCAGGTCTCAATTGTTTTCTGGAGTGGGCATATCTTTAGATCCTCCCTAATCCTCTCGTTTCTGATGCGGTCTCTTCTTGTTTTTCCAAGTATCCTTCTTAGAAACCTCATCTCCGCTGCTGTAACTCGGCTTTGCAGTCTTTCAGTTAGGACCCAGCTTTCCGCTCCATAAAGAAGGACGGGAAGGTATACGGACTTATAAAGGGGTGTAGCTTCGTTTCCTGATTTACTTCTTTGTTTCCGATGACTGTCTTGCAGATCTGGTAGTAGACCGAGTTCGCTTTAGAGATCCTGTTCGTTATTTCTGAGTCCACCTTCCCTGATCTGTTTATCACCGTTCCCAAATATGTGAAGTCTGACACCACTCCTATTTCTTGATCGTTACAAAGGATCCTGACATTCTCTTCGGATTTCCAAACTTGCAGGATCTTGCTTTTAGCGGAGTTTATGGTCATGCCCTTCCGTTTTAGCTCCTCACACCACTCAACCACTGCTTGTTGGAGTCTCTCAGGGGTATCTGCAATAAGCACTATGTCATCAGCAAAAAGGAGAAACTGGACCACGACAGGGAGTAAATTCCATTGCCCAATATGGGTTCGGGCAGTGCGTCTTTTGCAGCAAGAGGCGATTTCATCCATGTAGATGATGAAAAGAAGAGGGCTTAGTGAATCTCCTTGCTTGACTCCTGTATTTTTTTCTACCATTAGAAAAACAAAAAAAATTTAATAGCTAATTCATTTAGCTCCATATTTATACAGATACAGGGAGGTTCCTATGTACATTTTCCACATACGCATTTCTCACATTTAGAACAGATTTTCGTAGTTTTATTGTGTCTACAATACTTTATTTGACAAGCTTTACGTTTATTAAAATCTTTTGTAGAATCAGTCGATGTTATTTCCGTATTTGTTTTTTGTTTTTTTCTCTTCCTTCTCGATAATTCGCGGCAAGTTCGATTGCTAACTTGAATAAAACCTCTTATTATAAAACCTACTAAATCTAGCTTACCGAAAAATACTGGGATAGGCCAACTGTGAGATTTAGATTTTGTACTACATTTCCTCGCCATTTGATAGGCCGATATTTGCAACTAGAAATTTCAGGCTCTTTATTGAAATTCACCATTCACAGCTATAGAAACTACTTTTTTACAGAGCATACTCAAAAGTAGTCTACACAGAAGTGTGCAAAAAAAAACATACAATGTGCTAATAAAGGCTCGGTCAAATGACCTGTCGTGGTAAATAACGGCCAGTTTACACGTGTTGATCAGTTTTATCAGATACAAATATAAACAAATGATGTAGGATTAATTGTCTATATTCAAATGAATAAGTCATGAAGTCAAATGAGGAAGGAAAAGCGATAACATTTTATGTGAATTTCCTCATAAAAAGTTTACAACCTAACCGGTCATGGTACGTTTAGTATTAAATATGTTCTGATCCCTCGAAGAACATTTAGTGAACTCTAATATCTCATTATTGAATGGATCAATTTAATTGGTTTTATAACCACAATCAGTAGCCACTCCTTTGGTATTTTTTTAGAAATTTCAATGCTTGATTATAAAAAAACTGATTTTATATCTATACTGTTAAAACTTAAAAAGTTATCCCCTGAAAAGTAAGGAAATTTGACCACTCACTCCCGATGACAGACATATACTCATCTACTTCCATGGGCATTAACTTACTTACTTACTTAATCGAGACCTCTTTACCGCTGAGCAGTGTGAGGTGCTTTCCTGTAGAGCCTGGCCCAAAGATCTCTATCCTGTGCCAGCTGCCTTCTCCTACTCCATTCCATTCCTCTCTTGTTAAAGGCCTCTTTCACTCCTTCCTCCCAGGTTTTCCTAGGGCTTCCCTGTGGCCTCCTCCCGTCCACTTTAAACTCTTGGGTAGCCCTGGCGATTCTGTCTTTACCCATTCGTAAGATGTGTCCCAACCACCCAAGCTGGTTCTCCTCAATAACTTCCTCAGCTGGCCTCAAATCCAGGTAAGCTCTTATTGTAGAGTTCATCACTCTATCCCTTCTTGTTTTCCCCTCTATTTTTCTTAAATAGCGCATTTCCATAGCTTGGATTTGGCTCTTATGTTTGTTAGTAAGGGTCCAAATTTCGCTGGCATATGTTAGAATAGGGAAGAATGTGTTTTTGAAGACCACCTTTTTAGTGTCCTTTGAGACTTCCTTCTTGTCTATAGGAAGCCTTATGGGCATTAAATTAAGTAAATTCGACTTATTGACAATTCTTTCAGATTTATTTATGTTGACCATTTTTGTTTTACTTTTATATATAGCATTTCCAGGTCGAATTCAACCTTCAAAGCATCTAACCTTTTCATAATGTGACTTGGAAAAGGTTAAAATTGGAATGGAAGAGGTTGAATTTGACTTGGAAAAGGCTATATTTTTAGTTTTGGGATATATAACCTTTGTTTCGTTCGCTATAATACATTTTGTTGGTCTTGTATGTGAAACTCTATAATAAATACAAGATAGGGATGTATCAATGGAATGCCTTGACGATGCCGCAGGCGGCAGTTGGGATGATGCGAGAGATGGGCCCCCAGGCCGGACCCAGCAGGGCGGACTCCCCCAAGCAGGAGGAGCTGGTGGACCTCAACGGTGGGGGCGCAGCAACTCAGGCATCAGAGAGGACTTCGCCACGGGCCTCATCCTCCTCATCGGTGAGTATCTTCTGCTAGCTACATTGTAATAGTTTTCTATAGTTGAAAAGCTTACTGTTTTATTTGTTGGATCGAAACGTCTCCCGAGTACACCTAGTAAATATATGGCGTTGTTGAAAAAACTTCTATATAGGCAATGCTTTGCAGAGTAAGAATAAACCTAAGATGGGGGCTTAGGAATAATACAAGAGTTAGAGGCTCCCACTCACCCTCCAAAGGAGTGTTGGGCATTTATATTTCACTCGAGTTACTTATTCCAGTAAATATCCAACACTGGCCTTAGCATATTATACCATGACGAAGTAGTAATTAAAAATATTATCTATTTTTAACATTAATATTGAACAATTTTAACTGTTCTGATTTCTTTAATATGAGAGTGTATTCTTATGTTATCGAGGGTAGCGTTTCCTTAAAATAAATTTATTTTGATGCTAGGGGGTGCTCTTATATTAAAAAAAATCAACTTTTTTTCAGATTTCTTGGACATGATGTTCTATTATTATGTCAGAGGGGGACAGTGTTTTTTTTTTGTTTTGTTTTTTTTCAAGTATATCTATCCTGAATTTTTAGGAGGGGTTGTCTTAATAAGTAAACAATTAAACTTAAACGGATTTATTCGATATGAAAGTTTATGATTACCTTTGTTTTTAGTTTTTTTGAATAATTATATGGTTTTGCACTAAAATTAAGACTACATCTCACTAATAAAACCACGAGATATAGACCCCAAGAAAAAGAAATGGAAAACATTCGTTGTTTTTTTTTGTTCAATATTTTGTTACCCCCTAAACTAAAATCCTAAATACGTTTTATATAATATTATATTATTATTTTGTCGCATTCATTAAGCTTGTTCCCGATCACACCCCCAAAGGTTCAGTAAATAACTACCATAGATAAATAATATGTTTTTTCAAAATACTAAGAACAACACAATGTGTTGTTTCAACACTCCTTCATCACTACATCGATCAATCCATTGCATTGCAATAGTTTGAGTGGCATTATCGCTGACCATACCGCGGAAGTTTTTCTCATATATGGAGATTACTCATAAACCTGATACGGCGTTAGTTATTACCTTAAATCAGGGTTTGAAATTAACTCTTATTTTCTCGGAAAGAGAATAAAACTCAAATCCGGACTTTTATACTTCTAATAAATAAATAAAAATCACATCATGACTTTTATATTCCGGACCAGAAAATAAAAGTCCTGGAATGATCTTTATCACATTGATACCTAATATAAGAGTCAAAGCTTGATTTTAATTATTTAAGGATGAATTTATTAGCTTTATTATCGGATTTCTCCATATTGTTGTTCATTATTGGGTTAACCGTTTTTATGGAAATCTTATAGGGTATAATAAATTACCTTATATCGATCTTAAGATCGATTATTAGATTATCAAGGCTGCTGATAATGAAAAAAATATCGATATAAAACCTCAGGCTCGCTCAGGTATCGATTACAACTTATCCGATATTTACAATATTGGGGTCTATTACTAGGTTAATTGGGGTGCTGATTATGAAAATGATATTGATTTTTCGATTAGGCGCTCAGGTATCGATTTATTTCAACATACGCGATATAAACGATATTGGGTTCTACTCATAGGTTATTTGAGGTGCTGAATTTGAAAATGATATCGATTTTTCAATTACACGCTCAGTTATCGATTTATTTCAACTTACGCGATATAAACGGTATTGGGGTCCACTTATAGCTTGTTTGAGGCCCTGAATTTGAAAATTATATCGATTTTTGGATTACGTACTCAGGAATCGATTTAATACTACTTAAGGAAATAAACGATATGAAAGTCGGCACGAATTCCTCCTTAAATAATGAAAATCAAGCTTTGACTCAGTTATATTAGGTTATTATATCAACTCCTATGTTAGATATCATCATGATAAAGATCATATCAGGACTTTTATTTTCTGGCCCGAAATATAAAAGTCATGATGTGATTTTTATTTATTTATTAGAAATATAAAAGTCCAGATTTGATTTTTATTCTCTTTCCGAGAAAATAAGAGTTAATTTCAAACCCTGCTTTAAATACCTTTAAGGGTTTTTTTTTTTTCATAACAATTATTTAAAATGAGACCATTAAAGATGTGGATTGAAAGGAAGGAAATGCATATTTTGCATGTATAAAGGACAAAGTTCTTCAGATATCCATTGATGTGAAAAGTACAATAATGTTGCTGTTATAAGCTGAAGGTCTGACTCGGATGTTGGAAGGACGCACACGTTTCTCCTAATGTGTTTAACACCGCAATGTCGGGATCTAATTTTCTGTTATGCTCCTATCAGTATTCCGCCCGGTTCCTCGCTTTCCATCAATTCAATGATATTACCATCAAATGAAGTTATGTTTCCAATTCCTTCTACCTTTTTACATTTTGTCTTATCTTATTGAATCCTTCTAACAAGCATAGGTGAATTGTGCTAGGTTTATCTTTGCAAAGCTGGTCAGATTTCTTGAGCTTAATTAACCTCTCACCCTAATCGTTTTATCAAGCGAGCTATCAACTTGTGTTATCTTTTTTTTCCCCCCGAACCGAAAGACCAACTTCAAACCGGTTCTTCTAGTCATTGAGTAATTACAAGACTGACAGACTTCCTGCCTCTCTGCCCTCAACCATTTTATTGTAACAGTTTTATTACTAAATATTAAGTTTTTTATGTAATAAAAGGTAATAAGCTTCAATTATGTTTAGAAATTTAAAGTAATGATTTATAATCAAATGTATCTTATGCTTAGCGTGTTTTCGAGGGAAGAAGGAAAGTTTATAGCCATTTGGAAGTTCTATTCAAGATGGATAATAAAAGCAACAACTATTTTGGCCCACCTTTAAGAAATATCAGTAATCGCGAATCCCATATCTATAAATTATGGATATAACTATAATAAATCATAGATAAATATGATTTATTATAGTTTATTCGAAAGGTATGAAGCTCAAATTCAATATTCTATGAATAAGATTTATATTTAATTATGGTAATAGACAAATAAATGCTACTTTATCCGTATAAATCGGTTTTTAAAAGGCCAATCAGAGAATAATTTAGGAGCCCAATCAGATGGTCTTTCCGTGTCGGTTTGCTGGTGGCATGTCATCCATTCTCTGCTTTAGTCATTAGAGGTCGACTAACTAATTCGTTGATTTTTTTTTTTTCATTTCTTTTATTTACCTGATGGGATGTCGCAGCAAAGACCCATCTTGATATTAAAATGATGGGCTCTTTAGCAACCAATAATAATTTTATTTTAATTGTTTTAAACGCGACAATTAAAGTTGTTCTATATGATCTCATAAACTTGAAATGAGTGCATCCGGCATATTATAAGATAGGCTTTGTCGATGGAGTCATATATGGAGAATCAACTCATTGGTAGAGAAACAAATCATTGGTTTAAAATATAATGTCCCAATCGAATGTACGAGAAATGAAACCACAAGCCATAAACAATGGAAACTTAAATGTTAGGTAATACCCTCATCCCCTTACAATGGAACCTATGGCGTATAATTAACGTGTTTAAATACTAACCACCACCTGTCTCTTAATTACCCTTTGTCTCGTTTCGAAACACATAGTCATCCAAAACCTTGCCAGTGAAGCGTTTGAATGAAACAAATATTTGATAAAACGATGAAATTAAAGGATATTTTATATATGTCAAATTAAACGAGACTTACTTAACTCCCGAGGGCGGAAAACGTATCTCCAACTCGATATAGCGATGATGGAAAATGGTTAGCATAATGGAATGTGTATGCTAATTTAAGTTAATTTCGTTTCAACAGTCCTTGAATAGGAAATTTGTTTTCCCCAAAAAATGTTATCATCTTGCCTAAAGTCTTAAAATATTTCATTACTCCTTAGATATTTGCATATTTAAATTAAGAACATTTTTTAAACGTACTTGCTATTAAGAATATGATTGAAACTACGAGTATTTATGGGCTAGAAGTTTTTGGCTAATTTTTGTTACTACAAGCCCCCTTGTCAATAAAATCTTTTTTTTTTTTTTTACTACGTGAATAAAGAACTATTATATTGATAAACAAGAACTTTTTCTCATATTTTTTTGCTTTTGGATAAATTTTAGTTTATTGAAATGTCATTTTCTATATTCGAATAATGCATCTTCAAGTTATATAATTAAAAGCGCAGATGCATTATTCCCAGAAGACGTCCTTTAGAATTATACTGTGTTACACAATCGGTCATGACTCACTCAGGGTATTGGTGATTGACAGAAGGGTTCGGCTATGTTCGGCTTTGTTCGGATCAGCTGACCCCTCGCCGGCCTAGTAACAGCTGTTTTAGTCGACTTCGGGACGTTGTCTTGGAGGTGTTTCAGTTTTTTTTGTCCAAGTTTTTTTTTTTAAATAATTAAATATGAATTTTATATCAAGATAAATATCAATAAGCCATAAACGATTTACCACTTGCAAAGACAATCAGTAAGTAATTTATTTGTATTTTTTAATTGTCTTATTAAGTAAGGACTGATTTTCTTCCCTAAAACTTTTCTCATATAATATTGAAATTATTTAATATCAGCCTATTAATTATTATTTATAATTACCAATATGAGTTGTAAAATACGTCGCTCCAAAATATATAACTTTAATTTCAAAATTTACGGAACTATACGCGCCACCTTCTTTCCTAAAAAAAATTAGAATTATACCCGTATTAATATCGATAGTCCTCTTCGTTTTAAAATTAGGTTTTAGTTAATTTTATGTTTAATTTATTATCAACTTTTCAACAATTAATTTAACTTAAACATTAAAAGACATTCTTAAAATAAAGGAATGGGTTTAAAATTTATTTTTCAAAAACCAGCGTTAATTTTTGAGTTGTATATATATTGCTCTCATTTGTAATATAAATGTTATAAAAGTAAATTGATCATTAAAGAGAATTTTTAGATCATGTTTTACTCTAGGCATTTCAAATTATTTTGATTTATTATTTTTTATAATAAATATTTCATTTTGATTTTTATAATATAAAGTAATAATTAATTATATTGAATAATTAAAATAAATGCTCAAGAGAGTTTTTTATTGTCTTTGATTGGTTTGAAGTTACCTATGGATATATATATATATATATATATATATATATATATATATATATATATATATATATATATGATTAATTTTTATAACTAGTTTATAATTAATTATATAGTTAAAATTAATTCTATAGTTTATAACTAATTAATTTTTTACTAGAATCCTAACTTATATTTCTGATATTTCTAACTAAAATATCTCTCACCAATTTTGAAGATAATCAAATAGTAGGTTAACAAACTATAAAACATATAATGCATACTGTAATTGAATATTTATATCAATTCTTATGTTTTGCTGATATCAATTGAGAGGTGTACTGAGTAAAAATTTTTTACGTGGCTCATTTTATATCAAGATGAAAATATATTTTCAAAGTATATTTTGATCTTAATTTTGTTAGTGAACAATGGATTTATTGACCCGAAAGAAATATAGCCTATGATTGATAAATTATACCAACTTATTATGTTTAAATTTTATTTGTTTGTGAAAGGTTTTTATTTTTATCGATTTCTTCAGAAAATTGTGATGCTTCAAATTATTTAAATGAAATTCAGCAAATTATTCTATTCTGTTTATATTTCCTCAATAGTTGCTTTCATTGTAGTAATTATTACTTTATAATAGTATTTATCATTGCATTTTATAGGTTTTAATGTAATTCCTGTTTATTTTTTTTAAACATTGTTCATCTATACTTTTTAGGTTATTTGTTCTCCAATCTTCTTTATTATACTTTTTACTAAATTTTACCCTAATTTACTTTGATAGATATAATATTTTAATTTATTATTTGCATTTAATGTTACTGAATCAACTTTTAAAATTAATTATTATTTTTTTTCTATTTTGTGATTATCAAAAATATGCAGTATAATTTATAGTAAGAGTAACCATGATATATTATTATGTTTAAAAAAAAAAAATAAAATATATACACTCCTTTGAGCAGTTGTAGATAAATTGGAAGTAAGCACTAATTATTATGTATAACTATGTAAAATATTATAGAAATTGTTTAATTTATTTAAGTTTGACTTAATTTAAAAATATTCATTATTCCCCCCAAAACCGTTCCTCTTTTATCATCCTTAAATTTCTTCAGGCTTAAAAGTAATAATAATGATAATTACTATTTATTAAAATATTGCTATTTCTGTAAATTGATTGTCATCTAGGTTTCAAACCTTTTTTTTTATCTCTATTTTTTCTATAATTTGTTTAGAGGTTTTGAAACAAATGTATAACTTGAAATCTATAAAACTAACCCATATATTTACAAATAATGAAGTTAATTTTTTGTGTATCTATTGATGTAATAGCTATTGATTTAATAATCATAGAGATGAATTATAGCGATGATGAAGATCATCAAAGAGAATTATATAATTATAATTATTGAGAATAATAAATAAGAATTAGAGCTAATTGTCTAGGTACAGATTTTCTACTAAGATATTGAACTAATGAATCAGATAATTCTTTTCAAATACACCTAAATGTTATTCATTTTTATTTTTTAAACTGATAATAAAAATCATTTTATTTAAATTGAGGATCAGGGCGACCATTAAGTCTCAACATTTTTTTTCTTAAACTTTATTTCCGCATACGTTTCGGCCGTACGGCCATCATCAGCGCTGAAATGTGATTGATAGTCAAAAAAAAATTTCTCTAAAAATCCACAATCTGTGGTTTGTCTTAAAATAGTTAAAAAATGTAGGTATCTAATACCCTGGTCCTGCTACCATATCTGCTGCCCCCTGGGGTAGCAGGACCAGTGTGGTGGATACTTATATATTTTAACTATTTTAAGACAAACCACAGATTGTGGATTTTTAGAGAAAAAAATTTTTGACTATCAATCACATTTCAGCACTGATGATGGCCGTACGGCCGAAACGAATGCGGAAATAAAGTTTAAGAAAAAAAGTGTTGAGACTTAATGATCGCCCTGATCCTCAATTTAAATCAATTGGATAGTCTCAAGAAGAGGAGAGTAAAATTAATAATAAAAATCATATTTCTTTCAAGAGTTGATTTATGCACCGTGTTTACAAGTGTCTAATACAAAAATGGTTTGTGTTTAGTATGTTCTCTTGTGATGTTTTCCCGGTGTATAAAATTTATACAAATATTAGGTTTGTAACAGGAAAAAGAAAAACACAATTTTAAAGCTCCATACTTTCCTAGTAAGTTTTCCAAGGCCTTCAATTTTGACTCGATTTTACTCAAAAAATGTTGAATTTTCATCAGTCCACTTATATTGAATGATAAACAATTTCCATTGATATAGTTTTAGTTTATTATTTAGGTATTATATTCTTCATAACTTAAATATAATTCAGTTTGCTGTTAGTTCAAGGACTATATTATTAAATAATGTAGTCCCTACCACGGCGAAATGTGAAATATTGTTTTCTTGAGGTTCGATATTTTGCTATTGAATAGTGCATGAAAGGTGACTGATAAATGTCAATACCATTTGAAAGAAGTTTAAGCCTACATAGAAAGAATTTAACAAATTTCCCTTTTGGAGGTAGGCTGATTTTGGGTTCATCATTATAGGTTTTTTTTGCTCTTCGTAAAAGTACCAATTTTCATATTCGATAATTTGTTGAGATAGGGACGATGTGATATTTTTCATGATTTATTCATTAGTTTTTATGTTTCAGCAATTGAAAAATGACCAGGAAGAAGAGAGATCAGGAGAAAAAACAGATGGGACAGAAGGTCTGGAGTTGTTCGCAGACTTAAACGACTTTGAAATATATTCCTGCGTAAACGCACAGAAAGAACTTGGTGCTCCTGCTGCCCTTTGCCTTCGCAGAACTGCAGAACAAGACTTTTCTAATTGCCTTTACTTCGCGCCAGACAGTTTGCAAGACCAGACTTGTTGGCTGACGGCCATGAGGTTAGCCAAAGTATGTATCATGTGTCTCTATATTATGTACTTCAATAAAAATATATAATATTTAATTTGCTAGATAATTATACATTTTTACTGATAATATTTAGATTTACTCTTTAGCATCTTTAATGAGTTTTAGGACCTATCCGAGGGACGGCATAGCCAAGGATTTTATTACTCCTAGGGCTACCGCGGGTTTATGATTTTTAATGAGAACACCTTTGAAATCTCATAACTTTGATAAAGGAAATTCATTTCTATTGATATATGCTCCATATCATATTTGTTTTTGTTTCTTTGTTTTTTTTTTTTTTAGGTTTGATAAATAAGTAAATTTTTGAATAACAATGAATTTCTCTGATTAAATAATTATAGATAATACTTATTATTGAGAATGGGAAATAAGAATTACAGCTAATTGTCTAGTTTTAGGTACAGATTTTCTACTAAGACATTGGACAAATGAATCAGATAATTCTTTTCAAATATACCTAAATGTTATTCATTTTTACTTTCACTTACCTATATATGAAATATATAGTAAGTGGAAGTATTGCGATCGTGAAAATTTTCGACTTCCGGTTTTCAACGGTATACACGTTTTGGGACCCCCTGAGTCGAAATAACCAAGTCCCGCGAAACGGTCTGTGTGTGTGTGTGTGTGTGTGTGTGTGTGTGTGTGTGTGTGTGTGTGTGTGTGTGTGTGTGTGTGTGTGTGTTTGTGTGTGTGTGTGTGTGTGTGTGTGTGTGTGTGTGTGTGTGTGTGTGTGTGTGTGTGTGTGTGTGTGTGTGTGTGTGTGTGTGTGTGTGTGTGTGTGTGTGTGTGTGTGTGTGTGTGTGTGTGTGTGTGTGTGTGTGTGTGTGCTTGTGTGTGCTTGTGTGTGCTTGTGTGTGTGTGCTTGTGTGTGTGTGCTTGTGTGTGTGTGCTTGTGTGTGTGTGCTTGTGTGTGTGTGCTTGTGTGTGTGTGTGTGTGTGTGTGTGTGTGTGTGTGTGTGTGTGTGTGTGTGTGTGTGTGTGAACAGACTAGCTCAAAAACTATAAACCGTGGGAACCTGAAATTGGGTATTTAGTGTAGGTATATGCCCGCGATGTGACAGCAAAAATTTCATCAAAATTGCTCAACGGGAGGGGGTACTTTATTTAATAACTTTTTACGTTTTTTTCGATTTTCTCAAAAACGGCTCTAACGATTTTGATTAAACTGAGTATTTGATCTATTTATATGCCCCAAATATGACTGTAAAAATTTCATCAAAATTGATTTACAGGAGGGGGGACTTTACTTAATAAATTTTGTATCATTTTCACGTGTTTTTTTTATTTACTCAAAAACGGTTTTAACGATTTTGATCAAACTTAGTATTTGATGTATTTATATGCCCGAGATATGACTGTAAAAATTTCATCAAAATTGATCTACGGGAGGGGGGACTTTACTTAATAAATTTTGTATCATTTTCACGGTTTTTTTTTTTATTTACTCAAAAACGGCTTTAACGATTAACAAAAATAAGATATGAATGTAGAAAAATGTGTGACTTTAGGAAATGATAATTAGCAAAACACGTCAATTTCTAATCTAAGTAAGTTGGTAAGTGAAAGTTGTGTGTTGCGCGCACGCACCAGATTTTTATTTTTTTAACTGATAGTAAAAATCATATTTCTTTCAAGAGTTGATTTATACACCGTGTTTACAAGTTTCTAATACAAAAATGGTTTGTGTATAATGATGTTTTGTGTTCTCTTGATAAATCTCATATCCCGCAATGGAGGTCATTTATTTTATTTTAAATTAATAAATAAATTATTAATGTTAGATAAATAAATGATTATTTAAATGAAATAAGTTGCTCAGTGCCATTTTAGCATTGATTGAACCATTAACTAAAAAGAATTCCTTACTCAGATCTTATTGACGGAATGATCCATCATGTTTAAGATACTATATTCAACTGTCTCAGTTCTTTGATTGCTTATTCTTCTTAAATGAAATAGCAATATAAGTATTTATATATATTTTCTTTTCAGTATGGAAAGCAGCTAAAGGAAAATTATAAATCTTTCAAAGGCAAGCAAGAAGCTGTTTCTGCTCCTAAAGAGATCCACACAGTTAGTATTTTTTAAATTTACTTTTTCATACTTACTTTATACTTTGTTTATCATAAGCATATGTTATGCATATTATTATTATAAGCATATATTATAAGCATATTATATATAAGCATATGATAAAATTTGTTTAAACTGTGGAACAATATTAATTTCATCATTTGTTTATTTATTTTAAGACATGTTCTACCAGTTTGATGTTTATATTACTTACTAATAAATTTAATTCAAATTATTTATTATACCTATATTAAATTTCAGGACAATATGAGGTCAAGGGTAGCGATGGATTTTACTGGAAGCGTTGGAAGGATAGTTGAAGATCCACAGGAGGCTAGAGAAATTGCACAGTCCGAAGGCGCTTATTGGAAAAAGAAATGGAAAGAAATGATGGCAAATCAGCCTAGGTAATTTTTTTTTCTCCACTTTATTCATTAAGTGGTAATTTTGTTAGTTCTTGTAGAATGAATATCATAAAGTATTTTCTTAAGATTTTAAAAGTAATATGTTTAAACACATGTGATTTTGACATTGAGAACCATCAAGAAGTTTTTCAAAGTGTTTTAGTTTAGGATGGGTTCCCTCAGCTTATAAATTTCAATGTAAAACAATCTTCATATACATAAAAATCTCGTGTCCCAATGTTTGTCGGGGGTAAAATCAGAAACTACTCAACCGATCTTTATAAAATTTGACTCGTGTGTAGTTTTGTTCAACTTAAATGATAGGATATTTTTTATATCGATTACTGGCCTCAATATTTCTTTTATTAAATGCTTATTATACTACAATTGAGTGTGATTATTTTTAAGTTCTATAAATTTCCAAAAGATGGTGGTGTAAGTTGATTTATTGATACATTTTCTTTCGATATTTAGGCTGGTAATCATCCAGTAGCCAAATCTATGTTTTCTGGCTTGGACTAGGAAAATTCGTGTTTTTCGAATGGGCAATCGTGCATTGCGCATGGTCAAATGCATCGAATCTATTTGTTTTAGCAAAAGACATTTTGGTAACCCATTTCAGGTAGAACCTACGGATACGATATCTAATCTCATATAACCATGTGTTATATTCTGAATTTAATTAATATCTATAATGGCAAAAGATTAATTTGGTACATTTTGGCTAACAGTCTATTGTGATTGTACTAAGCCCCATTACAATTATATTCTTTGTTAGTTCATTCTTTTACATGTGTGTTATTTATATTTAATCTCGCCTCTGCTAAATGAATGGATCATTAATACTTACTATAGTCAAATATGAGATGTAAAAAATAAAAACTTTAACCATTCTAAATTCTTTAAAAAACAATTTTAAATTTGGTGTAAAATTCTATTTTAAATCCCTTGGTTTCTAGATTAGCTGAAACTTCTTTATCATTATCAGTGAATTTTGATTTGACTGTAGTAAAATGAATAGGATATAATTAGTTCAACGCATTATAGCTACTGAGCAACGCAAATGCTTCATTTCATTTAAAATGTTAAACGATGATTCATTTTCATATGATTTTAATAATGTCTTATTTGATTGAATAATCATTTTTGTGATGTGTGTATGAGAGTGAAAAATGAGCTATTGTAAGTTTTATGTGATCAACAACTTGTATTAGTGATTAATTAAATCTAATCTTAATTTATACTTCTAATAAATTTTACTTTGCGTGAAGGCGATACCCGACACACAAGGATGAACAAGGAGCTCACCTCAACCAACCTTGGTACCACGAGAACATGTCGAGGGATCAGGCTGTGGCGCTTCTCAACACTCTTCCAGAGAAAGATGGGTATGTCATAGATATGGTGAGTCACAACCCAGGCTTACTGTATAAAAGTTGTGTCATTCGTTCTTAACAATTAGCATAGTGAAATATTGAATCAAATACGAAAATTTATTAAAATTATTAACAATAATCATTAGAATGTTGATTAACGTTTGGTAGAATTAACATCTTGTCAGTGGATTATAGTCATGTTTAACATATTAATACTATGGTTGTGGTATAATAGTTGTGCATTGTATTTAAATATTTATTATATATAATTTATTTTAATCAGACATAATATTTTTTGTTTGTATTTTTTTATTTATTTTTTTTTTGTTTTTGTTTTTTTTTGTATTTGCATGGAATAAAAATAGTTTAACTTTTAAGTTCCCATAACAGTGAAGTGAAACAAAACTGCATTTTTAAGATTGAGACTACATTTTTTTAAATAAAATAAAGTTCGTTCATATTTAATTTAATTTAAAGAGAATTGGTGATGAGGACTGGTGAAATGTAGGGCATGCAATTTGCTGTTTCTGTATTCTTAGCTTATTTTATTTAGTTTAAAGTTAATAAAACACATTTTTATGAAATAGTTTTACTCAATGACTACATAGTTTAAAAAAAAAAATTATATTTCATAGTTTGAAGCGCTTTACTAAGCTAATAATTATTTAATCAAGCTTGGCATGGTTGGTATTTGAGTTGTCAGGTATCAAATCCAACGATCTTGACTAGTCCCTTCTGATAATATTAATTTTTATGAAATTTCACTTATTTTAGTGAACCTTGATTTACTGGAATTTCCGTTGTTTTTTTTTCCCCCTTATATTGATTATTTATTTAATTTTTCAGCATCGTGATTGATAATTATAATAAAATGGATTGTACGGAAAATGATATGAATGGTGGAATATATTTATAGGTGAAATTAATCAGCATCATTTCAGAAAAGTAATTAAGAGTTTCCGGAATTTAAATTTTTAAAAAGAATCCTCAGTCCGATGTTTCTGTTTAAAAATGTATTGAAAATCTTCCACATCCTTTTCTTTTACCTCATAACATAAATGTTAGTGTAGAAAAGTTCGACAAAAAGAAAGCGTACTGTTTTATCTCTAGAGAAAAAAATTAAAATTATAAATTGTGTTGCTGATACATGTGAAGTGGTACAAAAAATCACCTAAAAACATGGAATTTGTGAGCTAGCTGTCCGAGATTGATCGAAAATAGAAAAAGCGTTTTGGAAATTATTTTGTTTGGCCAAATAGATATTTTCATATATTATATAGATATCATTTTTTTTTCTTAATATAAATTTATTGTAATGCATTATGATTTTTATTTTAATGCATCCAGATTAACCACAAGTATATATTTAAACGAATTTGATAATTTTTGCACCTCCTCACCATCATTGAAGTTCTACTGTATATAATATTTGTACTTGGTTTATATTCTTCCACCAAATCTTAACAACAGCAGTACTTCACTTTAATCACTATTTAGGATTTTTCTTTTAATTTTAATTTTTTTTTTTTTCAATTATACTTTTTAGTTCATTGATCTTTTGGAAATTTTTAAGCACCTTGTTTAAAACAAAATCTAATCAAAATGTTAAAATGTTTATTTTTTAATCGATTGAAGTTGATCATTTAATTAATTTGAAATATTTTTATTTGAAGAGAAAAGGTTGGCCATGGCCAGGACTCAATCCCTGGCCTCCGCATCTTCAGCGGCGTGCAAACCTACTCCGCTATTAAGGCCGTGGTCCCAGCTGTGTCAATCCATTCTCATCATTGACCCTTTGTTCTTTGCATTATAATGATTTTTCAAATATGTAAAAATTAATAAGAATGTATGATTGTTCAATTACTTTTTTAACCGACTTCGAACGAAAGAGGAGGTTACTCAATTCGATACGTATGTGCCTTTTTTTTTTTTTTTTTTTCTATGTATGTCCACCGATTACTCCGAGATGGAGGGACCGATTGGAACGAAACCTTTTGCATCTTGTAGAGTATTTTCCCAAGTTGGTCCCATTAAAACCTTTTTTCTGTTCTTAATTTATTTAAGAAGTTATCGGGAAAAAACATGAAAATAAATATTAAATTATCACTAAAAATTTTTACTTATTGGAAAAACATATGGCATATATAACATAAGGTATGCTCCAACAAGCTAGTAAACTCATTGGTAACTAACAAATCTCAATATTGTTTTAATGCGGATGAATCATGTGGGAAAACTAACCAATCAAATTTAGAATCAAAAAAGTGAGGGGAGAACATGAGCAGCCTATTAGTTATCGACGTGTTTTAAGTGCTTGTAGGAACCAACCTATACATAATCTTAACTAATTTTTCAACAGTAGATTTCAATAAAGATATTTAATATCCGCAAAATATAATATCGCTGTCGTTTTCTGTAGCGATATTAGTATACATATTAGATAGATATACGTGTATATATTCACCGATAACAGTGAACCTTCTGAATTCAGATCTAGTCAACGGTTGGACAACATAAACGTAAGACCACGCAATTCGTGGAATTCCAAGAAAGACTGAGTATTGATAACCGTTTCAAAGCAGAATTTAAGACTTCTTCAAGTTCCCTAAGGTTCGTTTAAATTTAAAATCGTAGCCCTTATTGCTTTAAATCAGATTTTGATTTCCGACTTTCACTCGCTATGCACGTTAAAAAGGAATACAATAATTCCTGGAAAAGCTTATTTTCAGTTGATTTGGGGGCCTTAACATTCAGGCACCTCTGTCTTCTTCCGGAATCACTCGGTCATATTAATATACAATGTAATCATGAAATATTGTGCCGATTCTTCATGGAGTGAAACTTGTTATGTTTTCCGGATTACTACTATAGGTTTTTAATTTTGTTTCTGCAACTAGAATAAATTAGAAAGTCTGTCAGTGCCAAATCATTTATTTTAAGAAGACGAATAATAACTAAGCTCAAATGTGGCTCAAAAAAATATTAGGGGCATGTCTTCTTCCTCTTCTGCTCAACAACCCGCTAGCGAGTCGAGGCCTCTTCAATCAGTTTCCGCCAGTTGTTCCGGTCAAGTGCGGCCGCTTTCCAGTTTCGAGATCCAAGGAGCTCTCTGGCATCGTGTGACACTCCGTCCAACCACCTCAGCTTCGGTCTTCCGCGACGTCTCGTCCCATGCAGTACCTCTCCTAGGACCTTCTTGGGGATGGCAGATTCCTCCATTCTCATAACATGGCCCGCCCAGCGGAGCCTACCCAGCCTGATGAAAGACACGGCATCCACATCCTTGTAAAGGTGAGCCACTTCTCTGTTGGTTCTCCGTCTCCAGACTCCGCCCTCCTGCACTCCACCATAGATACTCCGGAGGACACGTCTCTCAAAAAGGTTGCTTCTATGTTGTGGCCTTAGTCCAAAGTAACATCTGTTAGCAGCTGTTATTCTCTTCTTAATCTCGGATGAGACGTCATTGCTGGTATTGACAACCGAACCGAGATATGTGAATTCGTTGACCTTCTGGAAGGAATATTCCCCGAATTTCACGCTCTCTCCAGGAACTGCAGGTTGATCCGTAACCATGTACTTGGTCTTACCTTCATTTATCAGCAATCCTAATCTTCTTGCTTCTGCTTCCAGACGTACAAAAACCTCCTCAACTGCTTTTTTGGACCTTCCGTCCAAAAAAGCAGTTATGAAATAATTTACGTTCTGCTAAATAATTTCAATATTAGTTTGTTCCATCAACAATTTCATCTATGATGGCTAATTGTCTAATTTTGTTTTAGACTATAGATGCTAGCTGGTGGCACACAGGCTTTGCTATTGTCTAGATAGGAGAGTCTAGATATAAAAATCTTTAAGATAGGCACTTATTAGGAATTATTTCCATCAATCATTTTCCAGTTGATTTTTCGATTTTTTACAGTTTTCCAATTGCCTAAATTGTGAGTTGTAATTGTTTGCTGTGAATTAACTGAAATGTGGTAGAAGAGCCAGACTGTCTTAAGAAAATTTCCATTGATATTGAGGTTGCGATCGATCTTTATTAAATCGAAAGAAATTTAAATATTCGATTTTCTAAAGGTTGCCGAAATTTTCAAAAGCCAAACCGTCATAAGTTCAGTGTTTGCGGTCCGTGAGAGCCTAAGTCGAATAATAAATGAATGAATTTTATTGAAATAGACAGTGAAAATGAGCTTGCATTTGTTTAGGGTTTTTTCGCGTTCTAGGTAGTTATCTCTCAGGTACCGAAATAACTAACACAAATATTGTGTATTGTATTTCCCAATTAATGAAAATTTTCCTATGACACTTTCCCCATAAAGACATTACACTATTTAACAAAGAAATTGAAATTTCAATGTTTGCTGATGTTCATCCATCAATAAAAACTGCAAAATAAAAGTTGATATCTCCCAGAATCAACGTCTTTGTATGAAAGTCCCCTCAGCGAAAATTTGGCAGCTATGAAAATGCTTAATATCATAAATGCTACCCCACTAGAATTGAAGAAATTTATTTTCTAAATAATTTTTTATTACGAAGGATATTATTCTTAGTACTTTGCTATTAAATTTAGTCAGAAATTCATCTAAAGGGATTACGAACATAATTGACTCAACATTGATCTTATTAAAAAAAATTCCAATTATAATCATAGAAGGTAGGGTGTAGAAGTTGTATTATACAGGCACCGCTTTTTAACTTTTCTGTGTGTACTCATAAAATTGAACAGGTGACTGTTTATATAATTATGTATAATAAAAAAGCCCGGGAAAGACGAACGTGGTAGAGCGTAAACAATTTCGAACTTTGTTTTACCCAACTTACGGTTTTCTACATTTGTTATCATCTCCAACTAAAAAGCATGAAATAAAAAACATTTTATAAAAAAAAAATTAAACCAACTTCGAAACCTAGGAACCAGTAAAAATAAATGCACTGAAAAGTATGAAATAATTACCTTCTGATTTTTATGAGTACACAGCAAAATTGAAAATGTTATAAAAATAGAAGAAATGCAATAAGACGAATAATTTTACTTTTATTTGTAGAAATACTATTTTTTATTAAAAATGGTGAAATTAAAATATTAAATACTATGTTCAATACAACACAATCTTTTCGGAGGCGGCGCCAAATTTAAAATTTTTAACACTAGACATTATGAAAATCTTAAAATGGATCTTCTCTTCTCATCTATTCATTTTAATGCCTAATAATAGAATTGTATTGGTAAAATGTCATTTATATTTGCCCCGCCTCCGAAAAGATTGTGTTGTATTCAACATAGTATTTAATATTTTAATTTCACAATTTTTAATAAAAATTAGTATTTGTACAAATAAAAGTAAAATTTTTCGTCTTATTGCATTTCTTCTGTTTTTATAACATTTTCAATTTTGCTGTGTACTCATAAAAATCAGAAGGTAATTATTTCATACTTTTATTTTTACTGGTTCCTAGGTTTCGAAGTTGGTTTAATTTTTTTTTATAAAATGTTTTTTATTGTGAGAGGTGAGTGAAACAACAGTTAAATACAAAGTAGTGATGTAAAACTCTCAATAGTTTTTTAACTATCGATAGCACTATTGAAAACATCGTTTTTAAAGGATAAAGTGATAGCCTCTGCCTCTAAGCACCCATGTGCTATATGATTAATGAAAATAAAAAATAAACAAAATGTAACAGTGTAATTTTATTTATGTTTCTAACAAAAAAAGCTTATCTACTCTATAAAAAAATATATTAACTTCACACAAAAAATATAGGACTGAAAAATTGAATGGTTTGCTCATACGTCCCTTCCAACTTATAGGAATAATATAGAAACAAAACAACTCAAGTCCTTATACTTGAAAATTATTTTGTTAATGGCATAGAAACAAAATTACATTATTTGTACCAAAATATATTAGACCTCTATAAATCAACTACCTGAGAAAATTTTTTTGAAGTATGCATGCTCCAAGGTATGTCTAAACAAATGCCACAACTGAATGAATGCTAATTGTTTCGCTGACCTTCTGTTGGTTTAAGACCAAGTGAGTACTTTATTCTCTCTTTAGTACTAATTAAATAAAAGTTTATTTATTAAATCCCACTTTAATTCAAAAAATAGAATTAAAATTATAAATTAAAACGTATTTAATAAATCAACAGTTTGTATGCCCCTAATGTTTTTATTGTAACTATATAAATTAAACATGGTTATTTAATCATATTAATTCAATCTATTAATATTCAGATATTTTATTTGTACAATTATGAAACATAAATAAGATCTAACAATCCACAATCTGAATTGGAGTTAATGTAAGGTAATTTTAAAATTAAATATTTAATAAAATACATTAAAATAAATATTACAGTATATATACAAAGGGTTAGTGTAGAGAATAAATTGACAAGGCTAGGAAAACGGCTTTGGTAGCTTAGTTTGTTCGTTTAGCGCACCGTGCACGGAGACATGAAGGCCTTGTTTAGGTCCTATAATGGCCAATCTTTTCTGTTCAAATAAAATTATTTCTTTAAGTTCGCAAGACGTTAAGGAATCGTGCATTGAAATTAATCAATAGATTTTTTATTAGAAATATTTTATTTTTTCCTATTGATCATTGTCTATTAAATTCTAGATAGATAATTGTTATAATATGTTTACAGTATATTCGTCGTGCGGGACAGCAAGAGCAAGCCAGGTTGTTTCGTCTTGACATCTAAACACAATGGAAAAATTCTTCATACAACTATTGAACCCGTAAGTATCTATTGACCAAAACGAATAAAACTATAATAATGATTACTAGGGAAGAAAAATAGTTATCTACTCATTTTGTTATTTTCATCATAAATAATTCCATATCATGGTAACTGAATAGGCACTAATCATTAACTTAAAAAATATTAATGTAGCCTTTAAGAAATCCCTCTGCAGGAAGGTTTAAGAAAGTTAATCGACAAGAAATTTTCCTTTATATTGTGTATTGCAGAAATCTGAGTATGAATTCTTTACATTGAATAAAAATACCATAATGTCAGCTTGCATTTTAATGAAGGTATTTGATTGTTGGTCTATGCTAAACCTGTTTTTGTTTTTTTTCTGACAATTCCATTTTTTATCTCAATTATATTTTTAGGTTTAGCGCAATTTCGGAGAGAGAGTGTCAGATTTGACAAACAATACCCTATAAATTCAGAGATTTTATAGTGTATTAATAAAATCTCTGAATTATTTATACATCTATCCATACAAAACTTAGTTTTTTTTGTTCTCATTTCATTTATGCATATTTTATGTTATTAACAGTTGCAAGACAAAGAATATGAAGGCATTTGTGATGTAACTTACACGATAGACGGCGGAGCGACCAAATTTATAGACTTGTACCAGCTTGTTTGGTTTCATATCCTCAATACTACTGCACTCCCTTCTAAATTAATTCATTGGTCTAAGCACTAAGCTATCAGTGATATTAAATAAGTAGCCTTGGTCAGTCTGTAATTTTTTTTTAATATTATAAAATAACCGTTATCTTATAATGGATTAACCATACTAAATGTTAAATATTTTTATAATTACTGTTGAATATATTTTTATGAAACGAGATTGTCAATATTTTTATGAATGCTGTCCAATTTTTCAATATTAACATTGAAATTTAATATTTGCTTTCGCAATTTTGAAGCTAAAGTAGTTTCACACAACTATGGCTTCTATGAAAAGTATAATATCGTTCTCAAAGATTTATTTTTGTTTATTAACATATACACAGAAGATTTAAAAGTTTAAAACGTAATAGTAATGGCATCAACTATTATAGGTTTTTAACAGAATATAGAGATGCGACAGATTTACCAAGGCTAACAATTTTGCTATTGAAACAATCATGTTATTTATTTGTTTTTCTTGTAGGAATTCATTTGTCTGAACATAATTTTTTAAAATTTAGGCGATAATATAATTAATTATAAAGTCTTTTCATGTTCCTCCTTTAGTTGTTTTGACATAACTATATTGTCGTTTCATACAATCACCCGAGACTGCTCTTGTAGCCAGTCTTTTTCGTTGTATCTGTACTTTAATTAACAGACTATTTATGATAAAATAATTAGCAGTCGATGATACGTTTAAATCTGTATAGTGAGTGATATTTATATTAGTTTAATTTAGCGAAAAATTCCTTTTAATAGTTTAATGTAGATAATTATTTAAATAAAACTTGGGTTTTATTATATGCATAGTATTAAAAAGCAATGCTTATAAAACTTGTTGGATTGCACAAAAAAAAAAAAAAGTTCTAATTATTAAGATTTAGGACTCTCGTTATGTGATTTATGTCGTCTATGATAGTATTATTAAAGCCAATGAAATTAATTGTAAAGGCTGATAGCAAATTATTTATAAGCTATTTATTGACCGAATTATCGAGGTAGCTCCTTGTTATGTATACTGCTAGGATTTATGTTGTAAAATATAAAAATTATTAAATATGATTAACATATTTTTTTTTTTAGCTGTAATATAAAATAATTTTTCACTTTTTTTTTTTATAATAAAAAATATTTATTTCTTAATAGTTGAATTGTAGCTGTAAGTTATTGTAATGTTATGGAGGTTATTGAGACTGACCTCAATGATGTGTTGTAATGGACTTTTTTACTGTTCTTAAATGTAAGGATGAAGTGGATTGGTTAAATTAATAACTTTTTCAAGATCACGCTTAGTATTCAATTCGCTCATTAAAGTTATTCATTTTTTATGAACTCATTCATTAAATATTTATTTTAAATAAATGAATGAAGGGATAATAATTAAAGATGATTTCTTTTCAGAATAGTTCAATTTTTTTTAAATTCAGGGTTATCACATTTATCCACTTGATCCTTCAGTAATGTTAAATAGTTTTTATTATTTTTGACTGAAGCATTGGAAACATATTGTTAATCTTTATTTTACTTATGGTTCAAATATTTAATTTATTAATTGTTTTAACAAAGTTTGAAGCTGACATCTTGTATTATTGCACAAAGGTGGTGGCTAGCTTCTATAAGATTCACCGAGTTAGTCATAGTGAGAATTGTACCTGTTCAATTAAATAATGACGACTAGAAATAGAACTGTGTTATTAGTGGAATTCCGAGGTCTTGCTGTTCAGTCGTCATTAGAGAGACAAATTATTGATTTATTTATTTACTTTTTAAAAATCTTTCTTTGTGCAATGAAAGATACTTTGAGGAGAGAACGAAGGTATACTTTAGAAAAATTAGTGTGAAGTGTATTGTTAATGTATTTGTTATTATGTGAATCAAATTGAATTATTAAAAGACATTTAAATTAATTTAACTACTAACAAACTTATAGTTTAATTGTAAATAAATGTGTTAATAAGTTTGTTTTGGGTAAATATTTTTATATGGTTGTATGAAACGACATTAATATTGAGGTCACTAACTAATTAGTTTTTATTCTACATTCTGAATTTTAAAATTAGAAATTTTTAACTTAAGCCTAGGATTTTTTAATTAATATATGAAAATTTTAAGAAGAAAAAAAGAACTATTGAAATTTAAGCAATACATTTTTCTTGACATTTTGAGAGAATAAGAAACATTCTATAGTACAATCCTTAAACCATTGTCTTTTTTTTTGTAATACAGAACTTAGTGACTATTTTTATACTTCTCAAGTATAATATAATAATATATATAATCCATTTATACAGTATTCATTTGTTATTCATTAATACTTAAAAACTAATTGAATCTCTTATAATTTTTTTTTAATAAAACGGTTTTGTAGGTATACGGTGTTAATTTTTATAACAAAATATCTTCAAAATAAACCTGATGTTTTGAATGTTTGAAGTTTAAATTACATTTACCCTCATAGAATACAGAATATCAGAATCTCATACAAATACAGAAAAGTTTTTTAACAGCTTTCAGAAAAAGCTGATTGCCCCTCATTTAGCTTGCTTTTTAAATTTGTTTATAAATAAAAGTTTATAATGCTTTATTATTATGAATGTTTAATAAAATTGATATTAATTAATAATAATTTCTTTTTGGGTTATTTAAAAAAATGTTTTTCAAGAGAACTAAATTTGTGAATCAATTTTAAGAACTGAAAATTAGAGAGTTAACAGTGAATTTTGAAAAAGGAATGATTGTTTGGTTTTTATATTTAAAATAAAAAAATATTCACTTAATAAGTTTTCTTGACTAATTGATGAAGTGAGGTGTAAGGTTCTTGGTTGTAATGATGGGAATCTGCAGCAATCCAGTTAAAAAAGAAGTTGGGAAATAATGATACAGAACACAATTTTTACAGATTGATAAATCTTTAGTAGAAAAAATAATTTGCATCTTATAAACAGAGCCCGGATTTTTAAGCAGTAAAAAGCATCAAAAAAAAAAAAAAAAGCTATAAAATATGCAGCATTAAGTCTAAAAATATGCTATTAAACTATTGTAATGTTCAAAGATACTTAGGTACATAGAATATTTCACAGGAAAGAAAATGTAGAAAACAATTTAGAAATGATTTTAAATTTTGTGGAATTTTAAAGAATTATTTCCGATAATAAGATTAAGCTCATTAAAAACTAAAATATAAAAATAATTCATACTTACTAATTCACAGGAATAACAGAAATAAAGATAAATACATTAACAATCAATAATAAAACAAGTGAATTAATCAATAAAATTGTCTGAATTAAAATTAATTATTAAATGCATTTCTAAATTTATGTCTGTGGATCCTAACCTTCTATAGTTTAAAATATTTTTTAAAACTCAAAAATGATCTTTCGACATCAACTGATGTGTTTGAAGCAAATTTATAAGCGCCTAAAATTATTGGGTCATTGTCAATGTCCCTGAGAACAATTGAATTATCGCCGTTTAAAATTTTATTTACATTTCCGGCATATTAACCCTTGAATTTTTTCTTAGAAACATCTTCCATTTTTTCTTTCAAAGCTTCTCCAACCTGGCCTGGGATGCGATTGTTTACTTTATAAGATCATCAAAATATGCAAATATATGCAGTTATCATCAAATATTCAAAATAAAACTTGGCCAATTAGATATGTGTACTCATATCTATTCGTAATCATATCTGGTCCGCTATTCTAAAGAACCACGCAAACAAAATATGCAACTGCATAAAAATCCCGGCCCTTTTTATAAATAAATACCAAAGCTATTTGCTAAAATTTACCTATTCAAAAATACCATAGAGCAAATATATACAAATTAATTTTTTCAAATCAATGTTTCTGGAAAAATAAACAAATGGTGTGGAATAAAAGTTTGATTTCAAATTTATTGTGCAGGAATCATTTATGTACATACAATTTATGTGAAGCTGGGGCGGTCCTTGGGAAAGATATTGGGGATAGATCTCCACTGCCAAAATTTTGAATAAAAAATAAGTCGAGTAAATTCACCTTTCTAATTTCCTATTATAGTAGTATTTATATATAAGAATTTAATAAAGATATTTTTTTAAAAATAAAATAATGGTTTTTAAAAGCTGCTTTATGCCATATACATTTTTCATTTATACCGACCCCTGAAATGGTTTTTTGGGATCACTGCTGATGTGTAGCAACATTAACAAATCAGGTTTGGTTATATTTGTTCAAAACTTCAGGGATTAAACAATAATTTAATAATTCTTGGAAATTTTGGAATTTAATCCAGAACAGAAGAATATCTGATAACAAGGTAAAAAAATATTATCAATTTTTTTTTAAATTTATATTTGGTACAAAATCACATTCAATGGAGAGCATATTTATGTATTAAACTCAACTAATTTATAAGTAAGATAAAAAGAAGTATGTAAATATTCCAAATTTAATCATTTATAATACTCATATATTATATTATAGTTCATTGATTACCATATCAAATAATCAAGGAATTTTGATAAGAACAAGTCTTGATTTCTTCAATAACAGATGACTCTTTGATAGCCTGAAAGCATTCAAAATTAATTATTAAACAAGCAATATTAATCAGAAATAAAGTGTGTGTCAAGGCTGAGGAAACAATTTTTAAAAACCTTAGAAAAATTATGGTTAGTAATTTATAAATCATAGACATACACATACAAACAATTTTAATATTTATTAATTTCTTCTCCAATTAATTCAAAAAACAAATTGTGGATACATTAATGTAGCTCTACAATGATCACTGCTAAGTTAGCTATTCTTCCCTTGGGTTTTTTCCCACCAGGCATATTCATTTTAAATCCTGATAATGCGACCAATCCCTTTTACTCTCTGAAACCTGGCGAAGTTGGAGAAATTAAGATCCTGATAAACACAGTACAATTCTGCATTTTGGCATAGATGCCTTGCTTCATTTTCTTTGATCAGTCCGAAGACGGGTCCCAGGATCTTTTTCTTGAAGCGATCTAATTTTAGCGTGACTGTCTTATCGAGCATCGACATTTCACATGTGTAAGTCGCTATAGGCCTAATAAGGCATTTGCATAACCTTATTTTCATAGCATGGCTTAGCATGTGCTTTTAATGAGCTTGGATAGGGAGAAGTTTGCTCTATTGGCTGCATCTAGTCTGAATCTTATTTCAGCTTCCTCTTCCATCTTTTGGGAGATTGCAGTTCCCAGGTATTCGAAGCATGGAACAACATCAAAAGCATAATCTCCCAATCTAAATTGACTAATGTATCATTTCTTTTAATGTTTATTATTCATTTTTTTTTTTTTTCTTCATTCAATCATTTTCTTTATTTATCAATCAAACAGTCATTTGTTTTTTTGATGTTTATTAAGTCCCAAAATTTTCGCTTACTTCTCTATCTTGTGGAATCTTCTATGCAAGCTTTGAATCTCCCATATTATTATTATCATCAGCCGAAGCCAGAATTTTTAACCTTCTGTTAAATATTGTACTGCCATGGTACAGTCAGAATTGGCACATATTCTTAAGTAAGAGGTCCAATGAGTTCAGGATAATCATAAAGTGGCTTAATTCATACTCCTTTTTTCCGAGTAGTTATAATTTTTAACCTATATTTATGTGCATACCTATGATTTATTTCAAAGAAAAAAGTACAAATAAACTAATTTTTCTAAAAGCCTTAATAAACAAACAAATGAATTTAAACAGTGAACATCACAATTTTGCTATAAACAAATGGTAAACTAGGCATAGTGGTTTTCATCAAAATGGCGAGAATCCCATGGCTTGGCCATGTGGAAAGAATGCCGGAACATTGCCTACCTAGAAGTCTGCTATATCAACCACTGGAAGGAAGACGAATGCGAGGGAGATCTCGGCTGAGGTGGCTTGAGGATGTGGAGGGGAACTGAGGCGGATAGAGGTGCCTAGGTGGAGAAGACATGCTGTTGACAGGAAGGAGCGGGCAAGGATTGTATTGGAGGCCAAGGTCCTATAGGGGCTGTAGAGCCATTGTAATAATAATAACAATAATAATGGAAATTAATTACAGATAAATGTGCTTCCATGGCAGACATTACTGAAGCGACTTGCTGCAAAAGACCAGCAGCTCTTTTCTCAAGAAGTCCTGCTTTCTCTCTTCCTTCTGGACAGGTCCAATCATCCGAATCCTCAGTAATGCTCTGGGCCAACTAAAATAAAAATTATTATTATTTTATATATGACAACAAATAGTTTCATCAATATACAACCTTACATGGCAATCAACTAAATAAACTAAGTTTTTTTTCGGTTGGCACATTAGGCCTAATGAGACCTTTGGCCGCGCAGTGTGGTCTTCTTACAGATATCAGCGTTGCTTGCGGGAGAACAGACAGTCTGGAGGGTGTAGCCCAAACATCACGTTGCTGCAAGCCCTGGTCACCATGGTGCAGCGGCAGACTGCCCACAGCTCCATAACCAATCCCATCGGGGCCAATTTGGCAGTGTCCTTCCGACCTGGGTGTCAGCTCTCTCGGATTCCAGGACAGTGACCAACTGGTCTAGGTCCAAGGATTATGGTAGCCCAGTCAGCAGGCCCCGAGGACCTATATTTCTTTCCCTGAAGTATACCATCCTTGTATCAAACCTCCGGGCGGTAACTGATATCCTGGAAAACCACACCACGATTCTCGATGTGTAACACAGGGAAGGTACATCACTCCTACGCCCGGTCGGTGTGAGTCGCCTCCAGTAGACTGATGGGCCTCACATACCCGGGGATGGGGGTAGGCTTGGACTGCGTGGCGTTCTTTGGCAGGTGGTCATCCAAGTACTAAACACGCTCGACATTGCTTAACTTTGATTACCTATTGCAAGCGCCTTTGTCCACTCGGCCATCCCGGCCCCACAAATAAACTAAGTTAGTAAAGTAAAGATCATAATTTAACATAGATACATATAAATGTTATTCTTAATTATGAACGCTATCAGTAATTTTTTGTTATTGGAGAATGGGAGGAGAGAACATAGTAATTTTTTTATAGAATCTAATCTAATTGGAAATTAAATGATTAATAAAAAGGTACTTTAATAAAAGAACTAAGTAGGGGGGGGGGGATCTATAAGATCAGTGGCCATTTTGTTCATTCTTGACAAGACATGGGAACTTGTTGCCTTACAAAAAAAACAACAACAGAGGTATTGTAAGATTTATCTCTCAGGATTGCCACAAATATCAATATTTCAAAATAAATATCAACACTGCTACAACATTCTTAGACCTTATCCCAGTGTGGTGGTTTATTGCAGTCTGTCATCAGAGACGGATCCAAGGGAAGGGTGCGGGGGGGCGCCCCCCCCCCTGGGAGGTGAGGATACCAATCAATTATTACTATTTCTGTATAAAAATGTCTATATTTAATAATTTTTTAAGCTCCTTAATTTAAAAATGAATTGTATTTAAACAATTAATAGAAATTTACTACTTAAATGTGCACTATTTTTTTTAATTAGTCCTTTAGGACGCAAACATTTAAAAAATAAAAAAGTGCGCCCCCCTCAGAAAATTTCTGGATCCGCTACTGCCTGTCATAGTAAATCTATTGCAAAAAAAAAAAAAAAAAATAATATCCTCCTTATTCAAGCAATCACAAAGAAAGGAGTGATATCCATATTGTATTTACTAAAAACTTGAATAAAATAATGTGGCCATCCAAATTGGAGTTGAATTCAATATAAGCAGAATCTGATAGCAAAGTAAGATTTACTGCAGTTTATTTTGATGAAACTTTTTAATTTACTTCACTATTTTATCAAAAATGAAATTTTATCTAACAAACAACTGATTAAACATTTATTTTTAAAAAATGTTGCGTAATTCTAAAATTTTCAGATTCATTATCCAA
The DNA here is from genome assembly GCA_911387785.2 of Aelia acuminata. Classification (NCBI taxonomy): domain Eukaryota; kingdom Metazoa; phylum Arthropoda; class Insecta; order Hemiptera; family Pentatomidae; genus Aelia; species Aelia acuminata. The sequence goes on along the minus strand of OU426979.1, from coordinate 36,153,319 downwards.
ATAATGAAAAACAATTTTTTTTTTTTGGTGTATGGGGTACATATATATTTACTCTTTATATTTTCCCACGAATTTACTCTAAGATAGTTTTTTTATTCATCAGAACAACCCTGTAATCTCTGGCTTAACTGAACAACCAAGGAACAAATATTTATTTTGTTGGTATGCTACCTAATAAATTAAAATCTGTACATGGCAGATTTGAACCCTTGCCACTAGACTCAAGAATGTTTAATGCATGTTATGTTTAAACTCACTTGGCTATCATGACCCCCCCCCCCTTCATGAAATGTTTGTATAAAGTACAAAATAGTAAAACAATAAGCTAACCAGAGATATCCTGAGCTTGGTCCATATCGCTTATGAAGAAACAGAAATGTACACCTAAAAACTTCTAACAATACAAACCAATCTCTCACCTGAACAATAGCATGTATTTTTTGTATATCTGGTTGAGTTAAACAGTGAGATGTCAGGTCCAATCCATAACACAGATCCAACAATTGCTGGCATCTTTCCGACAAAGCACCGTTGCTGTTGCATGAGTTCCGCAAAAATCGTTTTACCAATCCAGTTTTCTTTTCAATAAGCTCAGTATCTTTGTGCCTGAAGTTACATAAAATATTTAAATATACCATTTAAAAATCAAAGATGGTTGTAATGATGAGCCTTTCACTCACATACCTACACACACCCACGCAAACAAAACCTTTAAACACGAATTTCCGTTAAAACCGGAAGTCGAATTTTTTTCACGATCACAATACTTTCCTTTACTATATATTTCACATATACGTAAGTGAAAGTAAAAACGGTTAACCCGTCAGTATGGATCATTGGCGGATCCAGAGGGGGGAGGGGCTGTGGGGGCTGCAGCCCCTCCCTTTGGAAAATTTTTCGTCATTTAAAAATAGAAATTTGACTTTCCTTAATGTACGGAAGCAAGTTAGAGAACAAATAAGGTGCAGAACCTGAAGAATTTTAGTTGTGGGAAAGGAAAATAAAGGTAAAAAAGCTGATTAGCAGCTGTGGGGCTGCAGCCCCCCCCTCTCCCTTTACGATTGGGCTGGATCCGCCCATGGTATGGATAAATCCGAAAAGAACCTAATGTATTTTTACTGAATCTTGATTTTTTTAAAATCACAGTACTGAGTAAGAATTTATTCTTGTATTTACAAATAACATGGTTTGAATAAATTTGTATTCCCATCCCATACATAAAAATCAAGATATAAATAAATTCGTATTCGTATTTATAAATACAAATATGCCCTATCCTGTCTCTTGGTCTATGTAATAGAGACAGAGTCCCTGCAACCACAATTCCTAAATAGCGAACATTTTTTAAAATAATATAATTAACAGAAGAAAAACAAAATCGTGACGATAAAGAAACACAAGTTTTGAACGCATTTATAAAAATAAATAACAAAAATACAATAAACAAAACGAACAGTAGGTAAAAGACAATAAACAAAACGATCAGTAAGTAAAAGGCAAACACTAATATATTTCAAAGTAGCTTCTCGAAATGAGTAAAACAAAAAAAATTATATTTCGAAATGGTAAAAAATGTTTGAGTTAATAGGGACCATGGCGATTACAAGCAAAAATATACGAGCCTGAGTAAGTTAATTAAGAGTTGAATATTGCCCTACAACTAATTCTAACCTTTCTGGATTTTAATCAGGTAGAATTGCCACCTTCTACTACATAACAAACACTCGCAATATCCCTGCACTTCTCAAACAGAATAACGCCTTTTCTTTTTTGCCATGGTAATTACATGTTTTTTTTGGGGGGGGGGGGGGGAGAACTTCCGATTCCTCCCACACTAGGTGATCATTTAATACGGAAGTTTTCTTGTTTAGATTCGTGTCATTCACTTTTTGAATGCTAAAAAAAGTAATTTGGGGCAGCCACAGTAATTACAATATTCATCCTAAGAAGCAAAAATATGACCTATTTATTGTATACATAGTCCATTCAAGTTGGAAGTTACAAATAGTAGCTCATAATCTCATCGGGATTCAATAATCGCCAATTAAGAATCACCCATGGGCGAGGGTTGTAAAAAAACGGACATTCAGATATCAGGCACGGTGCCTAGGCTTTATATGGAGTAGTTTGTGTCCTAATTGCTCCAATCGACCTAAATTAAATTCAGCCAATACACCTTTTGCACAAGTAAACCCGAAAATTTCAAGATCGTGGTGTTCTACATTCGTCCGGTACAGCAGAAGAGATAAAGATATTAAGCACCATGATTAGACTTATTTCCTTAGTAAAAACTGAAATAATTAAGATGCGGTTATGACTTATAAAACATTGCAATTCCCACTCATAGATGTAACGATTCACAATAATAATTTAGAATGAATTGGTAACATTGATGGTAACCGGCAGGGGAGGTAATATTTGTTGTTTGATGTATTATTGTTTGTGTGGTTGACGAGTACTCTTAATTGAATAAGAAATAAAGAGTGGATAGGAAATAGGAAGTCTTTACAAGACAACTCAAAACATGACGAACAGTGACAAATCTTTCGACACTGTAGATGAGGATGTATGGAGTATTTATGAAAAAGACATTGAAGAAATAGTGGTTGATAGCTATTCTGAAGAAGATATAGAGGATGACATTACCATCGAACTGTCCTCAAAACCCTTAGCTAAAGACAAGGAATCTGAAAGGCGAAAAAACATCAATATGATGTATAGCACCATCCAGAAAATACTTGGTGGGGGTGAAGCTGATGAACCTAGGATTAGAATACTTAAAAAAGCTACTGCTGCTTGCAAGGAATTGTGTGAAGAAGAACTACAGTTAAAATATGAAACAGAACTCCTTTTACAAACAAACTGGAAATTAAAACGACGTATAGAAAAACTTCAGAAAAGAAAAAAGAGGAAAACCGGTACTGCTACCATTTCTAGAAGATTGTCTGGTCCACCAGTAAGCTCACCGATTAAAACTTCACCAATAGAAAAAAGAAGCGCATCACTTGATGAATCAAAATCTTTAATTTTGCCTAATACCCCAACAGAACCAACATTAGAAAGTAAAGCTAAGGAAGAATGTTCAAAAGAACCCTTAGTGCCGCCTAGGATTCCTAAACGCAGAGTTAAAAAACGTTCAGGTCTGTCTGATGAAGAAAAAGAATTTTATAAAATGGAAGAAAAGTTGGAAGATTTACTGTATGAAATTGATGCACTCTGGAATGATGTAAATAATGATGAAGAAAAAGATAGCAAGGTAGGCAAAAGTTCAATTGGGGAGGTGGAACAGATAGATGAAATTCCTACAGATGATACTAAACCTTCAGTACAATCAGATCCTATTACTGTTCCCCAAAGACAAGAAAAAATTAAATTGGCTGACATTACAAAATTGATGGAACCTGAACTGAATCCGAACAGACATAAAGAAGAGACAAAAATAAATAATTATTCAACATTGATAGGAGAGTCATCAGTAGGGAAAAATGTGGAAATGTTTAAAATAACCAACATCAACAAACTTCTAGATCCTGTTCAAAACCCGATTATTAAACCAAATGATAGTCATAGTTATCAAAAATTAATCAATTTAAGAGAAAAAAGAAAAAGCAGTACTTCAGGAGATGACAGTCCCACCTTAGTTATAGATGAATTTGGAAGGGGAAATAACAAAAACAATGTATCGCAAGGGGAAATAGATGTAATGGCAGCACTACAAGCTGTTGATTCACTCTGTTTGAGTATAGTGTCAGATGAACCTACTACTTCTGAGTCTGAACCAGTGGTGGTTGAAATGAAAAAAGTTAGCAAACCACTTGAAAAACCTGAAATTATAGCAATATCTGATTCGGAGGATGAAAATGCAGGTTCCGATATAGTATGCTTGGAATAGCAATCTTAACAATTTAGAATAGTTGCTCAGTATAAGACTGAAAGCATAATATATTTATGTGAGGTTTATAAATTATATTTTAACTATTGTACATTAAATAACTTTTAATTATATTATTAATGATGTATTAAATTTCGTTTATCTACTACACCTTTATCTCAGCATTTAACATCAGTCAAGTGGGAACCCGACTTGAATATAGGAAACAGATAATCTTTTTGAAGAATGTTAATTATTATAAATTGAGTGCAAATATTCTGAAGAATCTTTAATCTGCGTTCCTCCATTTCATTTAGAATCGTTTTTAAAAAAAATCTATTTTCCTTCATTTTTTTTAAGTTCATTTGACATTCAACTTTGCAAAGAAATGGAAATGACTATGTTAATGCTAGAATGAAAAGACTATAATTCATGTACAAATCGAAATAAACAATAATTTCATAGCAAATTTTGTTTATCCTTTTTGAATATTGAAGTTAGTTCTTACTCTATTTTACTATTTTTAATAACACTCACCTCAGATCTGTTCTAGCCAGTTTTTTAACATATCTAGTTGCATTTTTCCTTATTGTTTTATAATGGCATAGGAATATAAGTATCACCAAGGAAAAGGTGAAGACTATTCCTAGTATTAATATGAAAGTTAAAATTACTGTTTCCATAACATTGAAAACTTATATTGTTATTGTTACTAACAGAATATTATAGGAACGAATATTGATTTACAAATGATACTAATGCGTATTTCCGAAACATTCATAAAATGTATTCAATTTTAAAAGCCTTTGCTTCTCAGTAGTGTTATATTCGAAATTAATTGTTTACAACTACACTTTGACAAGTGCTTAGTTCCTCCCACTTGTTGCGCACGGTCTTTGTATCTGCTACTCCTACAGGAGTAAGTTAACCAGTCTGTTTAACTTCAGACCATTTTTTGTCCACAGATTGTATTTTAGCATATTTTTCTAATGGTCTAATAGCAGAGCAAGCATTCTCCAAATATTACTGTATTTTCAGTTTTTACAATAATTTTTTTCTCAATTAAATCAAAGGTGAGTAATAATAGGTTATTTTAAGCAATACTGACAAAGTAACAGTACCGAAATGGAACAGATTACCAGTAGATAGTTATTTTCGCCACCAATATTTTAGTTGGATAATTTTAAAACACTAAATATTCTACAATAAATATAAGTATCTGGTGCCCATTTACTAATAAGGCATTGTATATAATTTTAATTTATTGCTAAAAAAAGATATACATAGCCATTAACGTTTTGATTTCAAATCAGACCACAATATTATTGATTTACATTTAATTTGTATTAAAGAGGCTTAAAAAATTATTAACCATAATCACTTGATGATCTAAATAATCGTGCATTTCTAATAAAAAAAATGAAGCACATTAATCTGTTTTTTTTTTTTTTTTTTTTTTTTTTTTTACAGAGGTTGCCGACTTTGTTTGAAACCATGTGATTAGTGTAGACCTTCCTAACCTTCACGTGAATACTCAAGCTATGTACACTAGTGGTTAGAGAGGCCACTGAAATATTTTCGAAGGCTGGGGTTCTAGTATCTCTAAATTGACATGACAATCGTTCATATTTAGTATATTTTATTCAAACAAGTAAAAAATTCTTTATCAACAATGGAAGGCGAAAGTAACAGTGCTGGGAGTAAAGAATTAATTCCTGGTTACACTAACTTACAAGCATTTTTACAGGTAAATATTTTGTTTTTTGTTGTCTTTTTATTAATTATGTTGATATCCTAATGAATTATGTGTTTGCAGAGTGCTTTTCCTTATGTGGTTGAGGGTGTTAAAGCCTCTAACAATTTACCTAGTCCACAAGAATTCAGTTATTACCGCACTTACCCTGAATTTGTAAATATAATGAAATATGAGGGTATGAAGCTTCAAAATTTGTAAGTGTAAATTTTTTTCCTTATTATTATATTAATTGCATTATGTCTTGGATATAAGATAATTAGATCTTGGATTATTTTTATGTACATATTGATATGATTTAGTTACTTCTCTATTTTCAGGATGGATTGTTTGATGAAGAGGAATGGTATCAGAAAGATTGATCATAATTTTGATACTGTCATAGATTCAAATGACAAAAGTCTTGACCGGGTGACTAATAACTTGTTGGAAATGGATGGACGTAAAAGAAACCCTCTCCCTTCCAAACCTGCCCCTAATCTTCAACCAACTGTAGTTCCAAGCGGAGGTTGGCATGATAAAGATCTTAATTCCCTTCCATCAAAAGAAGATGTAACTCTTTGTGTTTCTCCTGGAACTATCAGGCCTCAAGTGTTTTTTAAAGATAAGGTGTGTTAATTCAAATTGAGCTACATGTTTAAGTGGAAGTTTCGGGGAATAATGAATGGTTAAAGATGTATGTTGTGTTTTGTGATATCTGTGATGACTTAGAAGCAGTTATATTACCATATGTAAGAATTTTTTTTGTGATTCTGAAAAATACTGACAACTCTGATAATGTATTAGTTCTGATATTTCCATAATGAGTCAGTAGTGAGATTTCGGTTCGAGTTTTTTATAGGTTCTATGAGACGTTTTATTATATCTGTTGATCTGTTTGATGATCTGAATGAGCCAAGTGGTTTAACTCCACAATATATCTCAAAATTGTAGACGTCAAAACTTTCAGAATCCAAACAGTTCGTACACGCTAGTGACACTGGATGCTGCAATAATGGATCTCCTCACTTTAACCAATTGCTAGATACTGCCTGTAAATCACAGAAACTCGGCTTCACCTTCCTCCGATTCTACGCACATTCAATAAGAGGTACTGTGGCGCTCACCTAGTTGAATTAAGAAATTACTGCGAAAATTCAAAATTACCAAAATTGTGGCATGGAGTGCCGCCTAGCGTGTAACAAAGGGTTAAACTTGGGGAACAGCAGTCCATTTTACATTAACTTTCATTAGCAATAAAATCAAATACGTCAAAGCACCACAGAATTATATCTTCTTTTTTTTTGTTAAGAGAAATTATTAAAACTATTCATAATGTTATTTCCTTGGGTGAAATTTCTGCCATTAGGATTCATTTTATTAATTTTTTTTTTTTTTTTGCTCGCTTATTGAAGATAAAAATCGCAGCAACATGAGAGTCATTTTTTTTAAAATCAACCATGTTATATTATTTTAACATGTAATATTCCTTTTCCACACAATAAATAACAGGTACAGTCAGTAATAAAATTCCCTACAATCAGTAGCAGGCTTATAATTAATAATAATAATAATAATTAAATAGCATTTCCTGAACCTTGTAGCAAACATGCTATTTTCTGGTGTGATGTTAATATAAATATTTTTTTTGTAGATTGACAACAGTAACTCTCCATGGATCCCTCGCATAAAAGAGAAGCCAAATGCCCTCAAGCCACTTTCAGTCTTGGTTGAATTGAATGATCTTGGGCAAGAAAGGTTAGCTAAAGTGTATTGTATTATTTATGTTGTAATGCGACATTAATTTAACATATTGTAACACTTATGTGGGTTAATCTATTTTTATTGAACAAAAATAATAATTTACAATTCCACAAAAATTATTGAAACACAAAAAATTAAACAGGTTACGAAAATTATCACCTTGTAACACAGAAATAGCCATATGACTTGAGCTTCAAAACAAGAATAACTCTCCATTCCATTGCCCCTTATATTTAGTCGTTAAAAGAACAGCGTCAAAGGTTCTAGGCCAGCATAGATGGTACTTGAACATCGAAGTCACAAACATGTACTATGTTTGTTCACTGTTGGTTTTTTCCGACAACAAGTCTAGAACTATTCTAAACCATACGTTTTGTTTTTGTTTCATTTATACTGCCCCCTCCCTAGAGAGATTCCTCCTGGATGTCTTCTTTTTCACACGGGCTTACTTCCTAGCGATGGAAGGTCACTCCCGTAATCCGTTGCGCCTGTTCTTCTTCATTGTGGTTCCTTGCATATGGCACAAAGTGATTGTATTGTAATGGGCAATCACAGGCTTTTCTTTGGGATTATTGAAGACCCTGTAGGTCACATCGTCGTTTATCACATAGGGTCCCTCCCAGTTCTTCGACTTTCAGGAACAAGAAGTTCTCCTTCCTGATCGCTCTACTTCCCTTTGGTTTCCTCATCTAATCGCTGAGGAGCAGTCTCTTATCGGTTGGGTGATATAGATTCCCCATAATTCGACTCTCTTCTCGAGGCAGTGACGGATCAACACCTTCCAACACCCTGTCCCGCTTTTTGGATTTCCGTTCATTCTTTGCAGTTGCCAGCCGAACCACCGAGATAATCAGCGCTGAAGTCCCAACCATAGTGCCTTTCCTAACGGTAGTTGAGTGGTTACACCACAAAGGAAGTTCCATGGTGACTCCCAACCTGGCCGGTTCCTGACTACGGAAGAACAGCTCTCCACTGATTTTGACAACTCTTTGTTTCAGGTCCAGCTGAAAACCGAAAGTGTTCATAAGATCCATGCTGTGGATTATATCTTCTTCAATATCAGCCAATAGAACCGAGTGGGGGACAGTTTAAGCATAAGTGTATCTTTGCCAAATACCTTTGCTGCTTCTCCTGTCGCAGTCCTTAGTAGCCATTTGGAGGGCGTCAGTCTTTTCTTGCCAGTTATTCCGGTAGTCTTAGTAGCTCTAGTGTCAATCAGCATCGTATACCTCTTGCCATTGACGATGCCATCCACGTATGCGCTGTCGTCTCGGTGTTCCAAGGAGATTACCATTATCTTGATTACTGTCCCAGGACACTTTTATCCTCCAGGTATGGTCGCCTCTTATTTTTCCTATGTCAGGAGCAATTTTTTCTTTGCAAGAGCTTCTCATGTGTCCGAGCTCCCCACAGTTCCAGCACTGTATGGGTCTCCTTTTCCGGGACTGTTGGGCCTTTAAAACCAAGTTTTTTCGGTCATTAATATTGCCGGCTCCCCAAGTTTCTACTTGGTCCGGTCCAAAGTTTCTACACTGGACTGGTCTCCTTCTCTGCAAGTCTAAAGCCTCTACAACCTTTGAGAACATACCTTCCAAGTCTCTATGGTTCACTTCATCGCTCTAAGTGATAATCGTGGTCGAGGCACATCCATGGTCATGAGAAGCCTCGGAGCAGTCTCAAACTCCATTGCTGTAGAGAGGGCATCCACTAGCAATTTAGGGCGAATGAGCCACACCGCTCTCTGAAGCTCTAAGTCTCCTAGGGCATCGATGGTTTTATCCTGACTCAGCTTTCTGTGACAATTGGTTATAGTTTTTCCCTATGTTGTTACGGCTGGGCGCCTTTTTCGAGCATCCTCTGTAGTCTTTCAACCTCCTCATTAAATGCAGCAGCTCTCGCATCTTGTTGAGTTAATCTGTCATTCATCTCATCAGACAAATTAGCCAGCTTGTTATTTATCTCGGCTGACAAACTTGACTTTAGGCTCAACAACAAGTCTAAAACTCTTTTAAATCAAATGTTTTGTGTTTTGTTTAACGTTACACTGGCCCCTCCTTAGATAAATACCTCCTGGATCTCTTCTTTCCCATATGGGCTTGCTCTCTAGCGACGGAAGTTCTCTCCCGTAATTCGCTAAACCACTTTTTCATCGCGGTTCCCTGCATATGGCGCTAAGGGACGCTATGGGCTTTCCTTTGGGATACTGGAAGATATAAAGAAGCCCTTAGTCTTTCTTTTTAAAGTCTCTCTAGAAGTGGTGCTACCCCTTCTACCGCTGTCAGTACCTACTTGTTTCCTTTCTATACCAGGTTATTAGAGCTCAGTGATCTTCCTCTATCCTACAAAGCTTGCAATTTAAATCCTCAATCCAATCCACAAGGAATGATTCCAATTCAGAATTGCTAAAAATCCATCCCTTTTTGAAAAAAGTAATAAACTATAACCCATTTTGTTATAATTTGATATTCTTTTTTTATTGCAAACAATTAATATGCTACATTCTGATATAATTTTAGACTGTATTTTAGAAAAATTAGGTGGTTTATTCAAAACAGAAGTATTTATTCAAATGATAGGAAGAGCTTTTCATTTCGGTTTCTTAAATAGTTTTTTTAATTTAATTTTTTGTCTTCTTAATATCATTAAATTTTATTATTATATTTTTCTGTTACAGTTATTCTCATCCTTATGACTATGAACTTACCCTTTGGAAACCTGAAGAAAGTATGCTGAGTACTGTAAATGTAACTAAACCTCTGCCTTTTTCAGAAACTCCATACCTCTTTGTTGAAACTGAAGAACAGTTAAATAGCTTGATGGAGGATCTGTCAAAGGTCAAAGAAATGGCTGTTGATTTAGAGGTGAGGCTTCCAAAGTCATTATTGATTTAGTGGTACTACTTCTATGGTGTTGCCTGTTTTGAGAGATTATGTGACCGTGAATTGTCGAACTCCCATTGCGTCTTTTTCACTTATAAAGGGCCTTGATTAGCTTTGATAGATCCTGCTATTCGACTCCCGCTTGCTCTTCTGAGATGAATAAACTCCCAAAAGAGTCCTTTCCAATGGAGATCGGGAATGTTAAGGGCGCCTTACGGAACGCCACGTGAGCTACTTTTCAGAAGTTCTCCTTATATGTCTTTTATTGTATGTGTTGCGTTGTTAGTAGACGTTATTATTTTGAAATTCCTCAGGTAAAGCTATTTCGCGAATAGTGATACTATTCCTCTAAACCTTCCATATCAAAATAAATTATCTTATTGATATTAAATAAATTCAATTTTACACAACCCATGTTTAATTGAAAATGGTAACCTTGCATATCAATTCATTTAGAATGTTAAACAGGGCCTGTTTTATAAGTGTCTTATTTATTTTATTGTATAATTCAAAACTTAATCTTTTATTTATTGTTTTTTTTTTTATTCTCTACAGCATCATTCCTATAGAACTTTCATGGGATTTACATGTGTTTTACAAATATCAACATGGGAAAAAGATTATGTCATAGACGCTCTGAAACTGAGAGACAAGTTGCATGTTCTTAACCAAGTTTTTACCAACCCTTCTATTCTTAAGGTACTATTAACTTTTTTATATTTTGTATTATGTCTATTACTTTATTCTTTTTAAAAGGTTTACTTTATTAGTTTGTTTCTTTGTTTGTTTAACATCCCTTTATGTTACTAAGGCTAATCGGACGATACTACAGTGGGAATCCTAAATTTTGCCTATCCAGGTTTTATTAGGATAGGGATCTTTAATGAGTACCTGTCATCGTACAGGCTCGGGACCTCCATTTATTAGTACCGTAAAACGGGGTGACATTGTGACTAATGGGGTGACTTTGTGACAAGCCTATTTTTCTACAGTTTTTGAATTTCCCTCCTTAATAAGAATCAGGTTAGGCAATTCAGTGTACTTGTCAGTTAGTCAGTAATGTGCTGCAACCTACTGGCCACATCTAACTTCTTTCATTTCATTTACCATGGTGCTGTATTTCATGGTTTCAACTAAATGAAAACAATCAAACATTTATGAAATAAAGCACCATGGTAAATGAAATGAAAGAAGTTATATGTGGCCAGTAGATTGCAGCACATTACTGACCAACTGACAAGTACACTAAATTGCCTAACCTGATTCTTTTCAAGGAGGGAAATTCAAAAACTGTAGAAAAATAGGCTTGTCACGTCACCTCATTTCACGGTAACTCACAATTATGAAATCGAAAATTCTCTATTAATACCATTCATGGTTTTGCTGATACATTGAAAATTCTCCGTAATAGACAGCTGTGGGGTGTTCAATTTTGTCATTTATACAGGGGTATCTGGGAAGAAAGTGAAAATAAAAAAATGGGTACACATCAAAATGGAACAAAAATACCTTGCTAAAATCAAATGTTTTCATTTTGTTTTTACATATTAAAACCAATAGTATTTGCCTAAAATGCAACCAAAATTTTCTTAGAATATTCAACAAGAAAAAATTATTAATTAAATACATGTGTACAAAATCAAAATTCAAAATGAAAGGATATTTGCCACCCTTTCATTTTTCTGACTGCAGATCTCAATTCTTACTACTCTTATGATTTTATGACCAAAGTTGCTCAAATATACCTATTTTGTTCAATATTTGGTCGGTTTTTCCTGTACTCTGGATCAGTGGTCGATATTATCCTAAAAAGCCCTACAAATATCTGGTATGTATTCGGTATATCTTCTTCAAATCTTTTTTAAACATTATGTCACTGTCCTTTATTTCTTAACAAGCTAATAACACCTATTTATTTTTCTTATTTTTATTTTTATTTATTATAATTAAGAAGTTAAATTATAATGAAATACAGACTTGTCTAATTGGAGGTCTTGCATCTAATTAGTGTACTGTTATCAAGATTTAACATATAGAATTTTTCTTTATGGGTTTGTTGATTTATGATTATGATTATATTTATGATTTGGCTGACTTAAGCTATAGGAGTATTGTCATTTGTCCAACATCATCGAAATGGTTTTTGACTGCCAAATAGCGAGGAAAAGCTTGGTGGAATGAAATTTACATCTCTAGATCAATTAAGTCAATCATCAATTTATTTTGATATTTTTATTAATTTAGTTATTTTGATGTTAAAATAACTATAATCTAACATTTATTGTTCAGGCAAGTTAGGTTTTAATAATAAAAACCTCCTTTCCCTTCCCTGATGAAAAAAGTATGGCCGGTGCTCAATGCTCCTAGTTTTGTTGATTAATGTAATAAAAAGGTATAAATAATAAAAGAATAACATAAAAGGTATTTTACATAAAGTTTACCTTTGAAGTAAATCAAAATATTAGCAAAATTAACCAAATGAAAAAAAATAATGAATGAAAGGAAATAAAGAAAATTCTCTGATATTTTAGAGCTTAAACAATAATTTATTAAATACAAATGAAACTTAAAAGATTAAATGAAAATTAAATACAACTTATAAACTATTATACACAAAAATATGCTTTAATCGAATAGCCATTGTTAAACTATAGAATAAAATAATAAAAAAACGCTTAATAACTATAATACATTGATAGATAACTAAATTCAGCAATTTAATTTTAATGTTAAAAGGTAAAGTCCAATTTTTAGAGAATGTTATTTAAATTTGAAGGTTAAACAAAATTTTAAGTTCAGAAATTATAAAAAAAACAAATAATAATGGAATTAATTAATTATTGAATTATTTTACTTTAAATGTCCATCCAACTGGGAACCTTATCTTCCTCTTTGATCCGTCTTCTAAAATAATGTCTGCTAATTTGATCACAATACATAAATGAACAACCAGGGTGAACGAAAATGGCAGAAATGTTTTTAAAGAACGTTGAAGCATGAGAGAGTAATGTGTACTCGGCTGGCAAGAATCAACTGCTCAATGAAGCGTCTTTTGTTTTTCTCAGAGCTTTGGCTCCAAGCGTCTTTGACCAATCACAAACGCCCAGGCACATAACACTTAACTAATGTTAATTGAATATTTAATATCGATTGGTATAATATATTTAATTAATTTAATTAAATATTAATTATGTGGTTGATGTTGTTAATTAATTAACAACATATTTCATTAATTTAATTTTTAGTCACTTGATACATTAACGAGAATAAAATAATAAAATGATGTAATGACAGTTGTTTTGAAAATGGTGAACTAAATATTAAACAATTATATTATATAAACAATTATATAAAACTAGCATTCCCCGTCGCGGCTTTGCCGGCGAGCCTTTAAAATAATTCTGTGATCATTATCTTGATATTGATTTAATATAATATGCTAACTGATATTAAGGAGATTTAGTAGAATCGGAGCGTCCGGTAGGTGGAATGTTGGAAGGGGAAGCTGCCGGCTCGGTAGAAGAGAGGGAGACGGTTTAGAGTTCACTAAAATCGCCGAAACAAAAAATTGTTTACTCATCGTGAACGCTTCATTTTTCGGCTTTAAAACATGGTTTTCGATGCTCCGTAGGGGCTTTCGAGTTAAACTCGTCGTATCAAGATCTTTAAAATGAGTCCACATTAGATATTTTTTCTCGAAGTGCAAAAATAGGTGTCCGTTAGAGTTAAACGACATTTCGCCATTTAAACCCCTTAGGGGTTACATTTTTGAAATTCCTTTCTTAGTGGTTATCTGCATTGCGTTTAAAATCTAAATTCCGAACTTCAAGTTTCTATCATTAGTAGTTTTTGCTCTGCGTTGATTCTGTCAGTCAGGACATAGCCTCTTATATATATAGAGATGACAAATGGGTTCCCTGAATATTTATAATGTTAAAACTTTAAGGCTTTTTAAAAAATAACTGTGTCTTTATTATGCAGGTGTTCCATGGAGCAGACAGTGATATTGAGTGGCTTCAGAGAGACTTATCAGTTTATGTTGTAAATATGTTCGACACTTACCAAGCAAGCAAATTGTTAGGCTTTGCTAGACTTAGTCTTGCACATTTGCTATATAGGTATTGTAAAGTGGAAGCAAACAAAGAATATCAACTTTTTGATTGGAGAAAGAGGTATTATATTTTGTATTTGAATTTTAAGTTTTATTTATCCGCTTAATCATCTAAATTTTAAATTGCTAAATAGGATTTTGATAAAATCTAAAAGTTTTAAATAACCTATATTGTAAAATCTTTATCAATATTATGAAATCTGTTTATGTTAAGCTTGGTTTTATTCTCTTCTCGAGAACAGTTATCACTCAACTGAGTTTTTGAACATTGGCTGCTCAAATTGTTTTAAAAATTTTATTTGACAAGCATTTATGAGCAATTTTTGGTGCTCCAATGCTTAGACTGTTAAGTTCATAGGAAAGGAATATTTTTCAGCTTTTTCTATAATCAACATGCAGTTGATAATCACCACAAAGTGATCCTTAACTCCTCCCCATTCATCCCAGGAATTCACAATTAGAATAATAATTTTATTTTATACAAAAATTAGAATAATGATCTATCTTAAACAATATGTGGGATGATAAGAATTGAATAAGGATTGAATTGGTTAATGTTAATAAAATTTCAGTTTATTATTTCCTGTTTAAGCTATATTAATCTTAATATTCTTTGGTTTTTCATTCATAGTTAGAATAAACTGATGTTTCTAAAATATGATCAGTCTTTTAAAGAAGTTTTTGGTTGAAATTTGTTTTTCCAGGCCACTTCCTGAAAGTGCTATAAAGTATGCTCGTGAAGACACTCATTATCTTTTGTATATATACCAACTGATGAGGAATGAATTGATTCAGCATGCTAATGGAAAGACTAACCTCTTAGAAGCTGTTTTTGATAGGAGTAGAGAAACATGCCGAAAGGTATGTCTGTCTGTAAGACTTTGTAGTATCATTAATGTAATGAATCTTTCTTAATTTTTTTTTTTTTTTTTTTGTCAGGTTTATTGTAAGCCAAGTTTGGAAGAAGATAGCCACATGGCTATTTATCGAAGATTAAAACTTAGTTTTGACAATCGGCAACTTTATGCATTGAGAGAAATCTATCGGTGGAGAGATAGGATCGCTCGTCAGGAAGATGAGAGCTGTGGGTAAGGAACATTTTTATTAGTTTTCTTTTAATAATAATAACTGTTCAAAGGCATTTAAAGCAGCTTGGCTATGTGTTCTGCCTCAATGTTTGGGCGCCACACAAACTGACTAAGGCAAACTGAATATGATTCTGCAACTCTCTTGAGCATGAAACTTAGTCGAATAGTAACATGTCATGAAATATATGACATTGAAGTATACAGGAGACCTTGTTCAACAGCCGACGAGCTACCTTTTGCCACCCTCTAGGCCAAAAATCAAAAAAAAAATCTGGTTTGCGTCCTGACTATTGCAACATGCTGTTTTATGATTTGTCCCTCAAGGAAAAAGGATTGATTCGAAGAAATGCCCAGAACTATTCAATCGCAAAATAGTTATATTCCATCCTGAAATACCAGACCACACTCCGCAATAATCACACAGCAAAAGTTGGTGCAACTTGATTGGGATGTTTTACCCCAGCCACCAAATTTTCTGGACAATGCACTATCCAACTTCCACTTATTCCGGTCCCTCCAGAACTCCCTCAATGGGAAATCATTTGATGATCAGAGAGATGTAAAAAAGTTTTTTTCTTCAAATCCCCAGATGTTTTACAAGAGTAGAATAATGAATTTGTTAGAAAGATGTTAAGAGGTTATTAAGAATGGCAAATAAACTGTTGTGTTAAATTTATTCTTTGTATGAATAAAACTAGTTTTATTTCACTCTTCATAAACCGAAAGAACTTACGGATCCAACCAATAAATACTTTTTTAGATTATTGCAGAAAGAAAAAAATATTATCTTTACTTTAGTGCTTTTAAATTATGTAACTACTTTATAAAGATTTTATTTGTTATGTATCCATTTTTTTGGAATGCCTAAAGATTAAAATTTATACCCACTATTGTCAGTTTGGTTGTTTATTTGTCTATTCTTGTATGCGATTTCCATACTCCTTGATCTATTTTGGTTCACTTACTTCAACGTCATCTATAATGTAAGCTTAAGTTTATTTTATGTTAGGTAAAATGTAATTGTTTTATTTTATATTTAGGTATGTACTACCGAATCACATGATGGTGCAGATATGCAGAACGCTTCCTCGAGAAGTGCAAGGTATACTTGCTTGTTGCAACCCCATACCTCCACTTGTTAGGACTTATCTTATGGAGCTTCATCAAATTGTTCTTCGAGCCAAAGAACAACCGTTAGTTAAAGTAAGAAATCTTTGTAAAACTAAAAAATAAAACAATAAAAAACATGTAAACTTAAAAACCTGTATAATAATCTAAATTATCAATGAAAAACAAATTTGTGATGTGTTAGCCAGTCTATTTCATATTATATATTAGCAATATGAAGATGAAATTTTCGAAAGTTCAAATATCTTCTATGGAAAAGACCCAATTAACAATACCAATAAATATTAACTTCCTGCTTGCTTATTTTCACCTTCTCCTTCTTCATGGTTGTTATTGATATTTTAGTACCCTTAGATGTTCGATCATTTTTATCCAACATTGGAAAATACCATATTTCTAATACTTAGATTATCACTTGTCTCATACGTTTGTTTTTGTTGCTCTTCATATTGAGGCACTTGCCAGTTGCCAATGCAATCCAAAATAGTATCTGTTGGTTGATGCTGCTTCATTCTTATTTTAAATGAAACATCCTTAAATAATATATATATATATATATATATATATATATATATATATATATATATATATATTAAGTTTTGTTGTTCAACTTGGCCTATTTAATTTAAGAATTACGACGTAACGGCAGCGATTGTTATCAAAATATAATACAATCAAATAAAATTAAAATAACTGCTTTTCTGAAAGAGAGTTATAAAGAAACTTATTATACACGTAGATAACCAGAACATGTCTCACTGTACTATCATAGATAATTTTTTCTTTTTATAAAACTAATAACCCCCTTTCTGAGGTCCACATTCATTACCAGCGCATCTAGGTGGTTTGGGTTGTAATGTTTCTATTTCACCTCATTCCTACTTAATTTGCTATTAAGCACATACAAGGATTTGCTACTTCACAAATCAAAAATTAATTTAGTTTCTGGTCGAATAGATTAGATCTGTGTTGCATTTCAGTAGTTTCTGGGTTTGATTTGTTCTTAAAAATACCTACCAACTTTATTTATAGATATCTAAACATAACTTTGTAATTTTCAGAGTTTGGTGGAAGATGCTGTTAAAAGTGAACCAGGGGTTGAAAGAGATCTCCGTCTTATTCTGCCTCAAGATAATTCTGGCCTCGAATTTCGTGACGATCTTCCAACCCTTCTTGGTGGAGGTCTGCCTCAGATTCCAACACCTTCCGAAATGCCTACTCCTATCATTACTGCATTCGATGATATCAGCAGGGTATAATAATCATCATTTATCATGTATAATATTTACTAGTACTATCATTTGTTTCGACTGAATATTGAAGACAATAAAGTCCAATTAATTAATTAGTATCAAAATAGTTTATATTCAATGTTTTACTTAATCAAAAAAATAAGTAAATAAAAATATACAGTTTTAAATTATCCCATGCTTCTTTAAGTATCTGTATTGTACTATACCAGGTCTGCAAGTTTAAAATGTCGTTTTAATTCCAATAGAATGCGCTCTTAGCCTATTGAAGGATTTGCTTATCTCTAAACGCTATTTTGTTTGTTAGTCATTTGTTTACAAAAGTCAGTTGTTTTTAAGTCGTTTACGTGGACGTATCATACCTTTCTTTGGTGTTAAAAATGTCTAATTTTAAGCCAAATAAAGAGCATTTGCGGCATGTCATGATTTTCTTATTCAATCAAAAGAAAAAGGCATCTGAATGTCATCGAATTCTTGTTGAGACTTATGGCGATCTTGCTCCAACCGTCAAGACATGTGAACGTTGGTTTCAAAGTTTCAAACGTGGTGATTTTGATGTTACTGATAAAAAACGAGAAAATCGACCAAAAAAGTTTGAGGACGTCGAATTGCAATCTTTATTAGACGAAGACAATACCCAAACCCAACAAATGATGGCAGAACAGTTGAATGTCACTAGGCAAGCCATTTCCGATCGCCTGAGAGCTATGGGAAAAATTCAAAAGGTTGGAAAATGGGTTCCACATGAATTGGACGAACGACAAATGGAAAAACGAAAAACTGTGTGCGAAATGCTGCTTTTACGCCACGAAAGAAAGGGTTTTTTGCATCGAGTTGTAACTGGCGATGAAAAATGGATTTATTTTCAGAATCCCAAACGAATAAAATCATGGGTAACGCCAGGACAACCATCCACATCGAGTGCAAGACCGGATCGTTTTGGGAAGAAGACAATGCTGTGTGTGTGGTGGGATCAGAAGGGAGTAGTCTACTACGAGCTTCTCAAACCCGGCGAAACAGTCAATACCGACCGCTACCGACAACAAATGATCAATTTGAGTCACGCATTGATCGAAAAACGCCCAGAATGGGCTCACAGGCCCGCCAAAGTCATTCTTCAGCATGATAACGCTCCTGCACATTCAGCCAGATTGACTAAGGAAACGATTTCTTCGCTTGGTTGGGAACTCCTACCCCACCCGCCGTATTCACCTGACCTGGCGCCTTCTGATTATCATCTCTTCTCATCGATGGGACACTCATTGGCTGAGCAACACTTTAACAATTTGGAGGATGTAAGAAAATGGCTTGATGAATGGATTTCAAATAAAGATGAAGCATTCTTTTGGAATGGTATCCATAAATTGCCCGAGAGATGGACAAAATGTGTAGAAAGCGAGGGCCAGTACTTTGAATAAAATATATTATACTTTTTTTTTAAATTACTGTGTATATATTTTAAGAAATAAACGACATTTTAAACTTGCAGACCTGGTAATGTAAGATTTAAACTACATCTGGTGCATTTTCTTAATTAATTATTTTTTTTAAACCAACTTGGAAAGTTTTTTTATTAATTGTTAACAAAATGCATACCAAATATGCACGCGCTCCCTTTTGAAAAACAAAGTGATCTATATTTTATTTTTTTAGTAGTTAATTTTTTTTTTTTTTTTTTTTTTTTTTAATCAGAATGATACCAGCCAGTCTAAAGAGAAGTTAGGAAAACTAAAGTTTGTCAGTCCTTACGAACGTTACTTAAAGGTATTACCATACGCGATTCAGCTTGAGAAGGAAGAAAGGGAAAGAAGAGAAAAGGAGGAAGAGGAGAGGCTATCGAATGCAACCAATGCCGTAAGTTCAATTATTTAGTTAGTAACAGATAATTCATTATCTTAAACATTAATTTAATATTGAAGTTTTTGTTATTATTTTAAATACTGAGCCTTTGTAATTGACCAAGAAATAGTATTTTAATTCCACTTCAATATTTGCTTTACATTTTATAATATTTTTAATCTGACAGAATCAATCCAAAATAAAATCTGCTAAGACACAGGTCATACCTGGATGATCCTTAGAATTTCACATTACTTTCCGCCTTTTTTAACTTTTCATGGATTTACTACGATCAAGCTTTAGTTGTCAGTAATATTTTTTTTAACTCCTAAAAAAAGAGTAGTTGGTTTTTTAGCGTCAAATCAAACTTTGTAGCGGTAAAATACACATTAAAGAAGCTTTACTTTTTTGCTTCCATTAGAAGAAAAAGCAGCTTAGTCATTCTTTGAACATTTAAATTTCCATGATTCCAGAAAGATAAGAAAATGCTATTGCCATTAGTGATAGACAACTTAAGATTTACTTGAATGAATAATATCTTAAGTAAATAAATTTTTACACTATAAAACTCCAATTTTTACAAAAAATCCTTTAAAACTCACTTGTACTTGCACTAAAATGTAATAAGAATGGTTCTGTAAAATTATTAGACTAGAATATAAATTAGTTAAGTGACACTAAATTTTGGGTTTGCTAAAGATTGATATAATAGCTGATTACAGAATTCTCATATAATTATCATTTAGTGTTTCCGGTTCTTTAAATATAGTTAAATTTTAGATATTTATGAAATCCCTATTCCCTGACTTGGCTTTCTCTTTTTCTTTTTAGGCGATAGGGACTCCACTTGTTCACTTCCCTCGCCCGTCCCTCATCTTGGCTCGCCTGCTCAATACTCCTCACACCGGTTATCCTTTTTATTTCTTTATTCCTATTCCTATTACATCTCCTTATTTTTATGACTGGTTTTGCCATTTAATAGTTTTATTAAGTATCTAATATTATTTAAATTGATAAACTTGTAAAAATACAATATATCACGACAAGAAAAAGTTTAATAATTTTTGACGACTGGGTTTAATACTTTCACACAATCATTTTTAAAATGATTCTCAGCTCAAAACGCCTTTTTCTGACTTTATTTCTTAACAAAACACTTAATTTTTCATATTTGGTATTGAAAAGTTGATAATACATTGGTAAAAATGTATAGTAAATTATAACCTTTCTAGTAAAAATGGACATTTCTTATGAAAAAGCCTAATATTTTATTGTTCTGTTCAAATCTTCGTTCATTCTACTAACACTATCAGTTTGCAGTTAGATGCGCGAGACCCGCCATCCTAAAAAAGCTGGACTCTCCCACCATAGTCAGTGCTGCAGCTATCTGACTGTTTAATTGAATTATTTTAAAAATATATTTATATTAAAAATATTAAAACAATAAAAAACTTAAAATGACTATAAACATAACAACAAACTATTTAACTTATATAAAAAATAATTCACACTACAGAAATTTTTTTAATATGGATAATATTATAAGCTAGACTTTCCCCTTTACTCACTCATATATAAAAAAACGTTTCAGCATAACTGCATTCTAATAGTGTGCACTGTGTTTTAATATTACTCTAAGAAGGTATTTGCTTGGTAGGCCAGAATATTTTTATTTATTTTTGTAATAAACATGTTTTCTCAAAATTCAAAATAACAGTTTTTTAATTATTTAAACACTAGCTGTACTACTACCGGTTTCACCCGGCGAAAATCATTTTTTAAATCTATAAAGAGAGACTTTTATCGACTCAAATGGTCGATTTTGTAAAAACAAATGTAAAGCGAGATCAAAACGATTTTTATAATAATAAAGAATATCAGCTGAAAATCGGCTGAAGTTATACAATTTTAATATGGTCTGAAAGAACCACTGAGCGAAATTTGGAGAATTTAGGACAAACGGTATGGATTTCTATAAAAAACAAAAAGAATTTCATCTTTATATACATAGATTATTTATAGCTGTATATCCCGGTTTCACACGGGGAATTTCATTTTTCTAAAGAAACGGCCGATTTTGTAAAAAAAAAATATTGTAAAGTGAGATCATTATGATTTTTATAACAATAAAGAATATCAGCTGAAGATCGGCTGAAGTTATGCAATTTTAATATGAACAGGTGTTCACACCTGGTCTGAAAGAACCACTGAGCGAAATTTGGAAAATAAAGAATATCAGCTGAAGCTCGGCTGAAGTTATGCAATTTTAATATGGACAGGTGTTCGCACCTGGTATAAAAGAACCACTGAGTGAAATTCAGAGAATTTAGGACAAACGGTATGGATTTCTTTAAACAACAAACAGAATTTCATCTTTATATACATAGATTATAGCTTTATATCCCGGTTTATCACGGGGAATTTCATTTTTCTAAAGAAACGGTCGATTTCGTAAAAAAAACATTGTAAAGTGAGATCATTATGATTTTAAACATTAAACATTAATGAAATTGATTAATTATTTTTGTGTGTTAATTATATTTTTAACTCCATATAGAAAGGTTAGGAATATGAATTTATTTGATTATATTTTAGTTAGCATTTGGTATATAAGTTTTTGCTTATAATTCAATACATGCTTTGTAATTCAATACATTCGTGTTATAGCTCGAACTAAGCGCTAAAGACAACGTAGCAGAAGATAAAGAGGAACCAGAACCTCCTCAACCATTAGCGAAGAATGTAAGTTTTTCAAAAGGTTTGCTTTAAGATTATATAGTATTTTGTAATTATCATTTACCTTTTTTGTTAATAAGTTTCAAAAGTTATACTAAAAATATGCTTGAAGAAAATAGTAACTTAAAATTTTCTTAACGGTTTTGAAATTATTTGTTCTTTAATCATTATTAAAAAAATTGGGGAAGGCCATTGTAAATTCAAATCTGATTTATTTCATTTCTTAATTACTACCATTTTTGGTTCTTACGAAATAGCTGCTATAATTATATTATATGTGCTATAAATTAATAAATGCTGATAAAATGTATAATTTATTTTCCTTAGAGAGGATACTTAAAAAAAGCAAGGATAGAAAGGGGTGAGATACCTGTAAAACAAGAGAACAAACCCTCCCCCGCCAAATCTCCGAGGGTTGGTGTTGTTGGAGGTGAAGTAAGATTATCTGCCCAAAAAAGTCAAAAGGTATTCAATTCAACAATATTTATATATACCAATTTAATCATAGGTTTGCATTAACACTAAACCTACCAACAATTCTTGTGTACATATTCCTTTAGAATCAAATTGAATAGTAATTAAAAAGTCATCTATTTTATTATTTAATGCAGGTAATGGTTGATTTTTTGCTGATTGTATATCATTCATGTTTGGGCAAAAGGGCTTAAGTCATAAAAAAATGTTTTTTTTTTATCGCGTCTTCTTAAAATTCATGATTGACTATAATACATGCGTTATTCATAATTTGTTACAGTCTCTGTTGAAAGAATATAGTTTCATTTACTATTCTGGAATAAAGAAATACAATCAGAAAGCAATTAAAATCATTTTCAATAGCTTGGTAAATCGTTGTTTAAGCTTCACATTAACATTACCCCTTTGACCAAACACCAGTGATATAAAATAAATAATTTTCAAGAAGTTTTGTCCAAATTAGTTTTTATATAATTTCTAAAATTCTTTATAAAAAACAAAAACATATAAAATTAAATTATTTTTGTCTGAAATGTGCATTTGCTGCAAACATATGTTTTGCTCTTCAAACAGATTTTTGTTGTTTTATAATCTTTAAAAAAAATTTATTTGACAAGTTTTCATACGGACAAATTGGAACTGGTGGATGGTGCTGTTAAAAGCTTTTTTATCTTGAGATTTTCTATATGCATCACCGAGTACTGAAGCTAACTGGAACTAAAATTCCTGCCTCGAAATGTTTTCACCTGTCGTTTCTTTATACAAAATCGAGGCATTTATTCCAGCTTGGTCCAAAATGTTGAAAAATACCTGAAGTGACCACCTATAACTTTTCAACTACACACTGTATTTCCTTACCATCTAGTCTGCCACATCTACACCAAATTTTATACTAATATATAAAATATATGTTTTTTGCTTTCTACTCTTTTCAATAGAAACCGACTGAAAGGATTATTTCTTCCCATGGTCCTACTGACCGACCTCGGTAGCTAGGCCACATATCAAATTTTTCTTCGAAAATAGAAAAAGTAATTAGAACTAAAGAATGAAGAAAATAGTGTAACGATAAACTGATAAGCAAATAAAAAAAACATATGGCGTAACCTCCCGGACCGCTTGTTGGAACAAAATAAGCGGTTGGAATGAACTGTTTGTGTCTAGATCTTTCCGTGATGGCGTAGAACTGCCCACGTTGTTCTGGAATATTCCAGGCCTGAATATTTACGATTATATATAAGGAGCAGTGACTGAACGAGTTAGTTGAAGTCTGTGTCTTGACTGTGTTGCTCAAGTCATATGATTGTGTGTGTTGTAACGTTATCAATTTTGTAACCTGCTCAAGTGTTAAAGTTTTATTAATTCGTTGGCATTGTGATAATTGTATATTTAACCCACATAAGTGTTACAATATTATATGCATATTCTAAGAATTGTCATACAGTTTGATAATGGTATTATAACATTTGAAAATGATCAATTTGACTGGTACTGGTAGGTTTAGTGTTAATATAACTTACATTATTCTTGTAGAGGTGAGAGATAGTCAACTGTTATTCTTTATGATTGGTTAAATGATAATCAGGATTTTCAGTTTGAAATTTTTTTTATTTTCGAAAGCCAACGTTTCGATCCAACTTGTGGATCTTCATCAAGGCTTCTGAGTCCAGGTAGATATAAAGACTCCAAAGTCATATAATAGATACAAAGACCTGAGTCTTTGTATCTACCTGGACTCCCCCTTGAAGTCCTGATGAAAATCCACAAGTTGGATCGAAATGTTGGCTTTCGAAAATAAAAATTTTTTCAAACTGAAAATCCTGATTATTATTTAACCTTACATTATTCTTTTATAAATTTAATTGTATAATTTAATAGGAGGTTTAATAGTCATATCAAAATATTTTATGGATAATCTTTATATTTTTTGGTATAAATATTTTATTTCTCGTATTAGAACTGAATGAACTATTTAAAAACGATATTCTACTGAGTTTTCAGTTAGCTTCCATACTTAAGTTTTATTTAGTAATAGAAAAATATTTATAAAAAATCATTAAAATAATTTGGAGGTATGTAGGGACCGATTGGTGGTGTCGGCGTCGGGCCTTCGGGCCCGTTAAGCCTTATTGTTGTTGTTGTTTGCCATTAAAATAATTTGTTACTGCACTGTTTCTGTTTAATATCTGCTCCACAATGACCTGTAAGATGGTAAGAAATAAGTATCAAAAAGAATATAATAATAATAATAATAATAAAGGCTTAACGAACCCGAAGGTTCGATGCCGACACCACCACTCGCTCCCTGCACACCTCCATCCATCGACCGTTTTCCAGACCTAACTTCGATAGATCCGCCCGAACGCAATCCTCCCACCTCCGTCTCGGCCTGCCCCTCGGACGTTTCCCATTCGGCACCGCGCTTATTAATCTTTTCGGAATACGTTCACAGCCAAGTTTTGCAATTTTACACGCCCATTTTATTCGTCTTGCTGCAATCACGTCAATTATATTTACTGGGTAAAGTTCACTCAGTTCGGCGTTGTGTAAGCGTCTAAATTCTCCGGTTATTTCATCCCTCTTCGGACCAAATATTCTACGCAGTACTTTATTTTCAAAAACTCTAAGCCCTTGCTCATCATAAAGAATATACTCATAAAGAATATAATCGTAAAGAATATAATCATAAAGAATATACTCATAAAGAATATAATCATAAAGAATATACTCCAATATAATATAAATGGTTAAATAAAATGCTGAATATAAAAAATAAAATATTAAGTTAATATAAATATAATATAATATTAATTTAATATTAAATAAAATATTAAAATTTTATTAATAAAATAAAATATCAATATTAAATAATATTGATATTAGAAAGTGAATTGTATGATCTTATTCAGATTAATAGAAAATTATAGTAAAATATTGTGTTTAATCCATGTCTCACTGAATTGTGAACAGACATTGGAAGGTTTTAAGTGTAAAACAGGAATTGGTCTGACAGTTTGTAGGAGGGAGAGGATGGGTGGTAGAAGTGTTAGAGCAGGCAATAAACACAGAAAAGTTTGAAGAGATCTGGTGGGCTGGAAGGTTCATAAATTTCTTGCATTGGTTGGCTAACTTGTTAGGAAGTAACATTTAATAATACTCGGCATTAATTCTCCCCCAGGCCCGGTAAAACTGGTATACCCTTAAAGGTGATAAAAGGTTGGTTAAAGAAAAGCCTTGAATTCAGGTAGATAGACGGCATAGAAAGAAAATTAGTTGTTAGAAATATTTGTTTAATAATAAAATATGAATATTCTTATGAAAATTTTATATATGTTATCAGGTAGGAATTCATGAAAGTAAATACGTTAATTTCTTTTCTAGAATTTCAACAAAAATCAATCACGCAAACCCCAGTTCCAAGAAGGATGGACGGATCAAGAATCTGGCTACGATTACAGCAAGGTTGATTACAACAAGTTTCATTCAGGTGCCAATACTCCAAATGGTAAAAGGAAAGCATTTGGGCAGAAGGTAATGAAGCATTCATTTTTAATTTTAACACACTGTTTATTAAATCTAGGTGTTATGCCTTTCCTAGTTTGTATTTAATTATTGTTTTCATGTTTTAAAAAAACTAAATTTGTTTCCTTTCTTAACTCTTTAACTGCGCGCTGGTCCCCCTGTGCTGTTGGCTTGTATATGGGCCGGCTGGGCGCTGGTCGTCGGGTGCTGATGGCTCATATATGAGCCACCCAGTTTATCCGCTTCACTGCTCCAGACTTATTTACGAGCCGGGTAACTAGCGCTTTCTTTTGACGTTTTTTGGAATCTATAATATTTCGGCATACCGCATTTGATTGTTCTTTTCCTTACTATATTGCCTTGATACACGGTTGTTTTTCAGCTTTCTGTAAATAACATAACCTTTTGCCTGATATCAAACCTTTCTATACCTTCCTGTTTAACCTTTGTCTAATTTTACTGCTCGGTGTGCATACTAGCGCCGTCTGCCTCATGCCCCGCTACCTCCAGTTAAAGGGTTAACATATTTTACATTTTTTTTTCTTTTACTTGGCATGCCAACTTAAAATTACTCATTTAGTTCACACATTCTTTTTTAATATTTCTAGTGCTCACTTAATTGTGAGCTTTTAAGAAAAATTCCCTGTGGCTCTTTTTTCTTACCAAGACTTATTATCAGTTATAAGTAAATCATAAAACACAAATTAATTATTTACTTAGAATTCAAAAGTAGGAAAAAAAAAAAAAAGAATCCATCAATACTCCGATCCCAAGATCTGTCTGGTATTTTGTGAGAATTTTTTCTTGAATCTTTACTTTTTTCTATGACAGTGTTTAGGATTTAGGTTCCACGATTGTAAAAAATAACTAGTTTTTGCTCCACAGTTTTAATATAAGATTTCTTCTGATTTTTAGGGATATCAGTCCCCTTGTAACCCTCTGTTCTATTCCCATGTGTTGGTTAATTATTGGAAAATAAAATATTAATGTTTAAACTATTTAATTAGAAGATAAAAGATTCAACCATGGCCGGGAATCGAACCCAGGTCCTCTGCATCTACGTCGCATCGCTCTTACCACTGAGCTAACTGTGTGGCCGTAGCAGCCGTGATCCTGGTGGGAGGGATCACAGAAGAGAATTTTCTAAAAACTATCGTGCTATATTCACTTTACCAGTGTTAAAAAATAAAATAGAAGATTCATTATTAACAAGACATGGAAGACAAGTCCCATGTACTTTCCATATATCTTGAAATTCATAACTGACCGAATGTCATAATCTTGTATGAGACTCCTATTGGAAATAATTGTCTGGTTCTGAATGGCCTATATAAATTCATCCATTTAAAAAAATATCTGTCTTTCGCTTATTTATAGAAGCAATCGTTTTAATTCCAGATAGAAAAGTAAAAGCAACTCTTTAATGGTTTAGTATGAACATTTTCTTATTTATATTAAATTGATTTGTAAAGTTTTCAGTTCAGATCATTTGTATTTTAAACTTATTTTAATTTTATAAAATTGTCTACAACTAACAGAATTGAATTGTTGCAGTTTCAAAATAAGAGGAAGAAAAAGAACTTTCAAGATAGAAATGTGAAAAAAAAGCTTAGTGGCCACCAACAAATCTAAAAGTTGATTATTTTAGTTTACAATTTTTTTTTTTTATTAAATTACAATATTTTGTACAAGGACTTTCTACCTTTAACCATTATTATTCTGTCTGTAAAAAAATACTTTCTGTGCTTGCCATATCTTCAATTAAATTTCTGAAATGTGGCATTAATTTATGTGTATATACCATGCAAAAGTTTTTGATGGTATAAAAATATTATACCATATCCCTTGTAAGTTCGTTGAACTTTGTATGAGTATTTTTAATTTATTGGTCATTTTTGTTCACCAAGTTTCATTCAATTTTAATGTGATTTTAAATTAGCGACATGAAACTGTCATTGCAAATCAATGGCATTTTTAAATATCTTTATTGGTAATTGATTGTAGTAACATGAATAAAATTGATTTATTGTTTCTAGTTAGTTTTTTCTTTTTTTAATTAAAAATTTGGTATAACTCCAGAATTAACTCTTATAACCTAAAAAAAATTGAAAATTGCTCCTTCAGTATTGGTTGCTATTATTTATTTTTAAAATATTATCAGGTTAAGTTTTACTAGTATTAAATTGTTAATCTAATCCAGTCCCTAACACTCTGATGACATATTTGTAATTTTACATAGTGTTACCACAGATGTTTAAATATTTTTTTTATTCAAAATTGAAATAAAAATCTGCCATTGGCTGACATGATGATGATAACTTTATCTCTTGAGCTGGTGGAATGTTATGGTTTTATCTACCTCTTTTTTTAATTTGTATTGTATTCACCATAAAAGCTGAATTGAAATGCCGAGTAAAGTTTTGAGCAATTCTTCGAGGCTTTGATAAACCACAACCATCGGCTTCCTCCCTCTGTTTTCTCAGGAGGTAAAGATATCTCTTATCAGGTATCTATCGAGATGGAGAACTCTGGGATGTAAAAAATTGTAATAAGTTCTTTTAGATTTCAGTTTGAACCTTTATTTCCAATACAATTTGAAATTAGTTTCTGTTGCTAAAATTATTCTTTTAACACAGTGATACAAATTCATATACTATTTCTGAACCAATATTAATTTAAGATTTGTTATGAGTTGTTAGACATTCTGGAGTTTTACCAATAATATTTGTGGAATGAAAATTGTTTATTCATTTTTTCAATTTTTTTTTTAATCTGTCGACGTTATAATTTTTTTTTTTTCTTTAAATTAGGAAGTTCTTGTTAAACATGTAAATTTATAATGGGTGTACAGAAATATATATATATATTTGTATATGTTGGAGAAAATTTTTTTTAAATCACGTTCCCACTTTGTTCTATATTATTCCATTTTAATGGTTTGTTTTCCTCCTTAATTATTGTAGCATGAATAGTTTTTATTATTTAAACAAAATATAATGCGTTTTATATTTAAATTTTCTGTTAGTATTGTTAATAGCTTATGTGCCGTGTAATTTAAATGTTGTAATTATTACTAAAAACAATAAGCATTAATGTTAAATATAATTTTCTCACTGAATTTTTTATAAATTTCGTAGGCCTTTTGTGAATTCATTAACCATCCACACACAACCAAGCATATATACATGTATATAAGATGTTTTGTTAATAAATTAAAATAATAAATATGCCTTTTTTTAATTAAAATAGTAGTTAATATTTATAACATGTTGGAAGGACTGAGAATCCTGGATTATTTTAACAAAACCCTTCAATCCATTTTGAAATTATAATTTGAGACTTGATAATCTTTTGTTATTTTCCCTTTCCACCTGGCCTGCCATTCCTCATCTTCCTTGATAGACTCCCACCAGGATCTTTCACAAGTGGTCTAGCCACCGCAATCTTCCTTGATAATGGTCTCAGTATTTGGCTCGCCTATTCTCTGTTCGAGCTTACTTACTTACTTAATTGGTGTCACGGTCCATTCAGAACCGAAGCATCCTCCATTATTCTTCTCCATTCCACTCTGTCCGTGGCTTTGGCACACCATCGTCGTATATTCAGCTGCTGAAGATCAGTCTCCACGTCATCCAGCCTTCTTTTGGGAGGTCTACCTCTCTTGATCCTCCTGTATGACCATACAACATTTGTTTAGGCAATCTCGATGAAGGCATCCTTTCCACATGTCCCAGCCAGCCCAACCTTCTTTTATTTATTATTTTAACGATGTCTGGGTCCGGAAATAATTCTTTTAATTCGGAGTGCTTTCTTACCCCTCCGAATCTCTTATGGGCCCAAACATTTTCCTAAGAACTCTTTTTTCCCATGTTCTCAGCAAGTTCTCACTCGCTCCAGTCAGGACCCAGGTTTCACAGCCGTATGTCACAATTGGTCTAATTATAGTTTTGTAAAGCTGTATCTTTGCACTTCTGGGAAGATGTTTGAGTTGGAGGGCTTTAAACATGGCATAAAGACATTAGTTACCAGCAGCGATTCTAGCCTTTATGTCTTCCACTGTATCATTATTTCTCATAATGATACCTCCCAGGTATTTAAAGGAACTGCATGCTGGAAAGTTGTGGTCTCCTATTTTCAACTCCTTTTTCATCAAAGCACCATCTATAGAGGTCATTAGGTACTTAGTTTCCCCCTCAATAATGACCAGGCCCAGTTCTTTTGCTGCTTTTCCCAGCTCCTCCAATGCTCCAGCTAATGCTGCCATTGATCTTGCAGAGATTACTACGTCATCGGCGTAGGCCATATGTTGGGTTAATCTGTTGCAGATGTTCCCTCCTGGCTTAGCTCTTATTTTTTTAATAGCCTGTTCTAATTCTAGGTTAAAAAGTACTGGGGAAAGAGGGTCTCCTTGACGTAGGCCACTTTTCACTTCAAACTCATTGCTGGTGTACAGCTTCAACTCTGCATTTCGTGCCTGATACCTAGAGTCATTTTAATCAGACCGATAAGTTTTTTTTGGCATATGCAATTCATTCAGTGCCACCAGCAGTTGTTTCCTATCGATGGTGTCATAAGCCTGTTTAAAGTCTATAAACAAATGATGGAGAGTTAGCTTATATTCCTAAGACTTTTCCAGCATTTGCCTGAGAGAGAACAGATGATCGGTTGTGGATCTTCCTGGCCTAAATCCACTTGATACTTGCCATTTTTTGGGTTAGTGTAGGTGGGGACCCTCCCGTAACCGATCGGGTCCATCTGGGGATGTAGTTATTATCCTGCGCCATTTCCATCAGAGCCAGTTGGAGGTTTCTGTAAACCTTGTTGTTTCAAGAGGAAGTGTGGAAGCCCTTCGCTCAACCCTCCTGCTTTATCCGGGCTTGGGACCAGCAGAGGTGTCTAGCAAGGTAACACCCCAGGCATAGTCAAGCTTACTATTCTTCCTGATTCTCAAATTGCCCTGCTTGCTAACCAGGCCTAAAATCTTTCAGTAAACTTTCCTTTCCCTATCCTTCACAATCTCGCTTTCCTTAGTTAACACCCTTATCACAACACTGCTCTTATTTTGATTATGTCCATGGTGATTTTTTTCACAACAAAAAAATTCTGAAAATTTAAGCTTATTAAAAAAGGTACTATTAGCCACTCTTCAAAAATGGATACGATTTTGATCCGCTACTGCAATTCTCTTATTGCAAATTTTGATTGTTCACTTCAAAAATTTCCTTTCAATCTGATTGTGCATATTCCTAAATTGATAATGATAATGATAATAATGAAAGCTAACGAACCCGAAGGTTCGATGCTGACACGAAAACTCCCTCCCTGCACACCCCTATCCACCCAAATCTGCATCTAACCTACCCCTTGGACCCTATTCGGAACCGCGCTGATTAATCTTTTCGAGATTCGTTCACTACTAAGTTTCTCATTTTTACACGCCTATTTATTCATCTTGCTGTTATCACGTCAGTTATATTTACTAGGTACAGTTCACTCAGATCGGCGTTGTGTAAGCGTCTATATTCTCTAGTTGGTTCATTTCTCTTGATTCCAAATATTCTTTATAGTACTTTATTTTCAATGAAGAATCATCCCTCAATGTCAGCGGCCACGTTTCGCATCCATAAAGGACCGTTGGAAGAACAATAGTTTTGTAAATTCTACTTTTTCAGTTTCAGGACAGAAGGCGCGAGCTAAGCAATTTCGCGACTGAAAAGTAGCAAGCATTACCGGCTTTTAATGTAGTATTAATTTCCTCATCGATTTCGTTTTTTCTAGTTTCTAAATATCTAAATTTCTCTACGTGTTCAAACGTAAATCGTCACCACTTCTGTGGCTAACCATATATTTCGTCTTATCTGTATTTGTTTCGAGCCCAAGTTGTTTTCAACGTTTTTGTATTTAGTTCTATGGTTTCTGCGCCCTCGCCGTCCTCGGCATCTCTGAGCATGGGTACATTCCCTCCCAAATTCAAACTCTTTCTGGTAGGTGTCACCTCCCTAATGGCGTATTCCAGCGCTAAATTAAATAAAATTGGTGAAAGAGATCACCTCATTTTAAAAAAGAGCGAACCCCGAACTTCTCAGAAAAATAACTACCGATTCCGGTCTAGTTTTACTAACTTTTTTGGTATTCCCTGCTCGACAATAATATTATACAACTGTTAGCGGTTAATCGATGAAAAGCTGATTTATTACACCATTATATTGAAATTTTTTCTCTAATATTTGGACGGAGAGGGAATATTTGGACTACGGTTGATCGGTTTTGCCTGAAACCACATTGATAGCCTCCAATAATTTCCTCTGCGTATTCAGTGATTCGACTAGTTAGGATCATGGGCGGATCCAGCCGATCGTAAAGGGGGGGAGCTGCAGCCCCACAGCCCTACATTTGGATCTGCTAATCAGCTTTTTTACCTTTATTTCCTTTCCCACATCTAAAATTCTACTTGTTCTGCACATTATTTGTTCTTTAACTTGCTTCCTTACATTAGGGAAAGTCAAATTCTATCTTTAAATGACGAAAAATTTTCCTAAGGGAGGGACTGCAGCCCCCACAGCCCCCCCCCCCTGGATCCGCCAATGGTTAGGATTAACGTAAATATTTTAAAACAAACCGGGAAGAGTGAGATTTCACGATAGTTATCGCAATCCGTCTTTGATCACTTTTTGTGAATCAGAATAAGAATAGATTCTTTCCACTCTACGGGTATTTTTTCCTGTTTCCAGACCTTTTTAACCAAAAGATGTATTTTACAGATCCCAGTTTTTCCGCATACCTTGATTAGTTCACCCGAAACATTATCTGTTCCCGCTGCTTTATAAGATCTTTTGTTTTCGACTTCCATTATACATACTCGGTTTTTCTAATATCGGTTCAGCACTTTAGTACTCCAAAAGTGCTGTGTGTCCAAAAGTGATATACGAATATTTTTAGCACTCAAAATACTGTCAAAGTGTTCTTTAAACTTAACTTACTATGTCTACCGGATCCTCTATTATTATTTTTAGCCCTAAAACCAGTCGTTCCTGGCTCTAAATGTTTACGTGATAGATTTATGCCTTTGTCCATATCTCTAATGTTATTTTCGTTAGGATTATTACTACTATACTAGGCTCTCATTAACGGAACCGGTACCGACCATTTACGGATTCTGTTTATGCCTTCGCACATGGTTCAAGCGTTATTTTCGATTTAGCTACTTTCAATTCCTGTTATTTTATTTTTGAGATACCCTCTGTATACCTTATTTTTTTCATATGAGCGATTTAGTAGTTTCTTTTCTTAATGCTCGAAAGTTAGCGAGATTGATTTCGTTATGATTATTTAACGCTTCTAATTTAGCAGCTTTTCTTTCGTGGCACATATTAACACAATCTTCATCGAAGATTTATCTATTTCTAAGACACAAGTTACCGACCTCTTTAATATTATCCCTGATACCTTCCCATAACTTGTCAATGTCTTCGTTATCCTCGTCGGGAGATTCTAAAGCCTCAAACCTATTTTTGACTTCTAGCTTGAATTGTTTTCTAATTGACAGAATCTTTCATTTCTCCAGATTAAAAAGATCACAATAGAAACCAGCCTCATTTTCCTTTTTAAATTTCAGTCTCTGTCGAATTTTCGCGATTACTAGTTCATGATCCGACCCGCATTCGGCCCCGCGATATGATCGAATTTTAATTATGCTATTTTTCCACCTTTGTTGAACCAAGACGTGATCGATTTGGTTACTGGTTTGCGAATCCGGTGACGTCCAAGTATATTTATGTATATCTTTATGTTTAAACGCAGTACTTTTAATTATTGAGTTTTTCGAAATTTCAAAATTTACTCGTATTCCGTTAGCATTGCTACATTTATGTAAACTTTCTGTACCGGTCGTAGAAAAATATACTAGTTCCCTCCATAACCTTTGCGTTTGTTTGTTATAGTCCATTTAGGCCCGATGCACACGGACGACACTTTTCTGCGATGCGGACTGTAAGCCAGGTCAGGGGTACCTGGAGTATAATGGTAAATCCGGTCGGTCCATTGTACTCCAGGTACCCCTGACCTGGCTTATAGTCCGCATCGCAGAAAAGTGTCTTCCGTGTGCATCGGGCCTTATGCAACTAAGGCTAATCGGACGATGCTTCAGTGGGAGTCCTAAATTTTGCCTATCTAGGTATAATTAGAATAGGGATCTTTAACGAGTACCTGACTTCGTACAAGCTCGGGGATGTTCAGAAGCTCGTTAGGTTTCTTTGACAGGTGAGGGGGATTCGACCCTGCACCTAACCCTCTACCTGGAGGACCAGTCTATAAACCCTACAGCAAGGGCCCTTACAGGATCCTAATATCCGGACAGGAAGCACGCACTATGTTACTTAATGAGAATATGTCTTGGGGAAGATTCAGGATCTGATAAAAGCAATGTGAATTGAAAATGCTCATTAAATTAAAGAATGAAGTTGGCTTGGAACTTTTATCATACTTTTCCTGATTTAAATTTTACTGTAACTATTAAGCTTATCAAATTCCATTCTTTTCACAACTCTTTCTTGCCATTAATATTTATTTTATTTTTTATATTTATTTAGCCTTGAAGAAGACATCTGTAGGTAGAAACTTAGCAGTAATCCTTTAATATTTTTAGATTTTATTACCGTTAATTGGCTCAGCTTTTCTCTAATTCAGGAATGTTATATTTCGTCAAAACATTTTTCATGTGTTGGCCACATAGGCGCTGACCTATGAACATTTATGGAAGATGGGGGGAACTGTGGAATCATGGTTTGGGTGGCCAGTGTGGGTGAGAATATTGTTTGGAGTATATCCTATGGGCCTAAATTTGCAATTTTGGAGGGGGGGGGGTTCGATCGCTCATACCCTACCTCAAGGACCACTCCTGCTTCTCCACATCATTTCTGCTCAATTGATTGCTCCTATAGATTCCCATTACTACATGTCATCGAAAAACTCGATCGTTCAGTCCAAAACTTGATTGTTGAATATATATGTATATAAAACAAAAACGAATCCTCGGTAAGTACAAAGTCCCAAGAATAAGTAGAGCAAACTTCATTATTGGCACACCACTTTGTGAAGTAGCGGTACCCACTTTACTAGAGAATAAATAAATAAAAATTTAATCGAAGAAAAAAGTTCTTCCGATTTTTCCGATTCCACCCACTTGCATCATTTTTAATAATAATTTATTTTATTAGTCAAAGAAAGGAGGGTGGTTGTAGTGGTTAGCATAGCAACCTACAATACTAAAGGTCGCAGGTTTCCGTTCCACGGGCCCTAATATTTTTTAAAGGGAGTAAAAAATCCTTGGCTATGCCGTCCCTCGGATAGGACGTAAAATGGAGGTCCTGAGACTGTAAGATGTCATGTATTCGTTAAAGATCCCTATCTTATTATACCTGGATAGGCAAAATTTAGGACTCCCACTGTAGCGTCGTCCGATTACCCTTAGCGGGATAAAGTGCCGTTTAACAAATAAACAATCTAGAAACGACGGTGGTAAGTGAAAGTTGTGTGATGCGCACACCGCACCAGAAATTATTTTTACATGGTAAGCTTTTCATTTATCACATATATTTGCATTAAAATAATCCTTTCTGAGGACAATTAAAAGGTAATTATTCCTCCCCCCCGCTCCAATTCTGGGCACCAGTTAATTCAACACCACCAACAATTGTTCAACAAAAAAATATCAAACCTTAAATATTATTTTAATAAATTATTTTGATATTTTTTTTATTTTTATAACAACTAACTATAAAAAAAGAAATATAATAAATTCAGGGATTTTGAAATGGGAATAATAAAAAAACCTATCCAAAAAAAACAAAAAAAAACGTCGTTTCAGAAGGCAGATCAAGTTGTTAAACATGAGACGCACATTGTTATTATTTGTTTGCAACGTGTTCAGAAATTGGCGGGACAACCCATTTGACTGTTAGCTTCTGGGGACGCGTGGTCTTACAAGGTTCATGGTGCACAACTTTTTGTTTGATATAATGGAATTTGGGCTGTGTTATTATTTCTTTAGTGCCTGGTTATATAAGAAACACTGTGTCGTATTGGAGCTTAAATTTTTCATAATGTTAACATTGTACTAAAGAATTGGTTGGAAGAACTAGACTTCAACAACTATTGAATTTTTTTTAATTTTCTAATCTTCGTGATACGAATCATGGAAGAAGGACCCCTTTGTCTTGAACGTAATTCCTTATTATTCGTTTTATTGTGAAACGTGTTCGCTGGAAGTTGTATCTGGTCATGCCTGAAAGTAGTTCTTGCATATATGTGATCGATGTGCTATTAATATTCATTCATATGCAGGAAATAGTGCTTTAATGTGGTGTGTCAAATTTTGAAGTTTTGAAAGAGTATCTTGTTATTATTTGATGATTTCATTGCATAAACAAGTAGATGTTAGTAGGTCCAAACTATCACTACTGTCATTTTTAAACGGTAAATGATAAGTATATATAGCTGAATTTAGATTTACCAATTACTATGTGATACTTATATAAGTTCTGTTAGCTGTGAATTAACACATAATGAATCAGTATATTATATACCGAAATGAATTAACTAGCCTTTTATAAGAATATAAAATGTATACTTTCCAGCAAATATGTATGAAGTGATGATAGTAATTGAAGCAGATTTCCAACATTATTAACCAGCCATAGAATAAGCAACGTTTGTTACAAAAAATGTTTATATACTTATAATTATTATAATTTCCGTTATTCATCCAAGAAGACAAATCCTCACTTATTTATATTCACTTATGCAAACAAAAGTGCTGATGAATTGTGAATATTTAAGTTGAAAGTGCTTTCTTATGTTACAAATTTATTATAAACAGGACATGATGTATATTTATATAGGAAACATAGTTTTCAAATCAAACTATATTAGGGGCATGGGATGATTTCTACTGAATTTTTATTGAAAGTACAATTAAACAATAAATATCAATATTCGGGAAATGATTACCATTATTTGTCCGGGAAAACCAAATTTCAAACACTAAAGTATGTGAGATATTTCGGATAAAGTGCGAATGATAATGTTGATATCAATGAATATATTTTTAATGTGCACTAATTGTGGAAGATAATGTTGATATGAACAGTATACAATGTCCTTTATCTATCCAGGAAAACTGTTAAAATCAAACCATATTCAATGAAAGGGATGCATTGCAGAAATCTTCATTATTTCTTATGAATATTTTGTTGAAAGTATTCATTAAGAAATAATTGCCTGTATTCGGGAAATTATTACCATTATTACCATTATTTGTCCGGGAAAACCAAATTTCAAACACTAAACTATGTGAGATATTTGGGATGAAATGCAAATGGCAATGTTGATATCAATGATTATATTTTTAATGTGCACTAATTATGAAAGATAATGTTAATATGAAGGGGAAACAATGTCTGTTATATATTTGGGAAAACAGTGTTCAAATCAAACCATATTCGGTGAACGGGATGAATTGCAGATATATTTAATTATTTCCAATGAATATTTTGTTCAAAGTATTCATTAAGAAATAATTGCCTATATTCGGCAAATTATTACCATTATTTGTCCGGGAAAACCAAATTTCAAACACTCAACTATGTGAGATATTTGGGATGAAGTGCGAATGACAATGTTGATATCAATGATTATATTTTTAATGTGCACTAATTATGGAAGATAATGTTAATATGAACGGGAAACAATGTCTGTTATATATTTGGGAAAACAGTGTACAAATCAAACCATATTCGGTGAACGGGATGAATTGCAGAAATCTTCATTATTTCTTATGAATATTTTGTTGAAAGTATTCATTAAGAAATAATTGCCTGTATTCGGGAAATTATTACCATTATTTGTCCGGGAAAACCAAATTTCAAACACTAAACTATGTGAGATATTTGGGATGAAATGCAAATGGCAATGTTGATATCAATGATTATATTTTTAATGTGCACTAATTATGAAAGATAATGTTAATATGAAGGGGAAACAATGTCTGTTATATATTTGGGAAAACAGTGTTCAAATCAAACCATATTCGGTGAACGGGATGAATTGCAGATATATTTAATTATTTCCAATGAATATTTTGTTCAAAGTATTCATTAAGAAATAATTGCCTATATTCGGCAAATTATTACCATTATTTGTCCGGGAAAACCAAATTTCAAACACTCAACTATGTGAGATATTTGGGATGAAGTGCGAATGACAATGTTGATATCAATGATTATATTTTTAATGTGCACTAATTATGGAAGATAATGTTGATATGAACGGGAAACAATGTCTGTTATATATTTGGGAAAACAGTGTTCAAATCAAACCATATTCGGTGAACGGGATGAATTGCAGATATATTTAATTATTTCCAATGAATATTTTGTTCAAAGTATTCATTAAGAAATAATTGCCTATATTCGGCAAATTATTACCATTATTTGTCCGGGAAAACCAAATTTCAAACACTCAACTATGTGAGATATTTGGGATGAAGTGCGAATGACAATGTTGATATCAATGATTATATTTTTAATGTGCACTAATTATGGAAGATAATGTTAATATGAACGGGAAACAATGTCTGTTATATATTTGGGAAAACAGTGTACAAATCAAACCATATTCGGTGAACGGGATGAATTGCAGAAATCTTCATTATTTCTTATGAATATTTTGTTGAAAGTATTCATTAAGAAATAATTGCCTGTATTCGGGAAATTATTACCATTATTTGTCCGGGAAAACCAAATTTCAAACACTAAACTATGTGAGATATTTGGGATGAAATGCAAATGGCAATGTTGATATCAATGATTATATTTTTAATGTGCACTAATTATGAAAGATAATGTTAATATGAAGGGGAAACAATGTCTGTTATATATTTGGGAAAACAGTGTTCAAATCAAACCATATTCGGTGAACGGGATGAATTGCAGATATATTTAATTATTTCCAATGAATATTTTGTTCAAAGTATTCATTAAGAAATAATTGCCTATATTCGGCAAATTATTACCATTATTTGTCCGGGAAAACCAAATTTCAAACACTCAACTATGTGAGATATTTGGGATGAAGTGCGAATGACAATGTTGATATCAATGATTATATTTTTAATGTGCACTAATTATGGAAGATAATGTTGATATGAACGGGAAACAATGTCTGTTATATATTTGGGAAAACAGTGTTCAAATCAAACCATATTCGGTGAACGGGATGAATTGCAGATATATTTAATTATTTCCAATGAATATTTTGTTCAAAGTATTCATTAAGAAATAATTGCCTATATTCGGCAAATTATTACCATTATTTGTCCGGGAAAACCAAATTTCAAACACTCAACTATGTGAGATATTTGGGATGAAGTGCGAATGACAATGTTGATATCAATGATTATATTTTTAATGTGCACTAATTATGGAAGATAATGTTAATATGAACGGGAAACAATGTCTGTTATATATTTGGGAAAACAGTGTACAAATCAAACCATATTCGGTGAACGGGATGAATTGCAGAAATCTTCATTATTTCTTATGAATATTTTGTTGAAAGTATTCATTAAGAAATAATTGCCTGTATTCGGGAAATTATTACCATTATTTGTCCGGGAAAACCAAATTTCAAACACTAAACTATGTGAGATATTTGGGATGAAATGCAAATGGCAATGTTGATATCAATGATTATATTTTTAATGTGCACTAATTATGAAAGATAATGTTAATATGAAGGGGAAACAATGTCTGTTATATATTTGGGAAAACAGTGTTCAAATCAAACCATATTCGGTGAACGGGATGAATTGCAGATATATTTAATTATTTCCAATGAATATTTTGTTCAAAGTATTCATTAAGAAATAATTGCCTATATTCGGCAAATTATTACCATTATTTGTCCGGGAAAACCAAATTTCAAACACTCAACTATGTGAGATATTTGGGATGAAGTGCAAATGACAATGTTGATATCAATGATTATATTTTTAATGTGCACTAATTATGGAAGATAATGTTA
This sequence comes from Aelia acuminata, assembly GCA_911387785.2. Taxonomy (NCBI): domain Eukaryota; kingdom Metazoa; phylum Arthropoda; class Insecta; order Hemiptera; family Pentatomidae; genus Aelia; species Aelia acuminata. The sequence goes on along the minus strand of OU426979.1, from coordinate 36,112,846 downwards.
ATATGAACGGGAAACAATGTCTGTTATATATTTGGGAAAACAGTGTTCAAATCAAACCATATTCGGTGAACGGGATGAATTGCAGATATATTTAATTATTTCCAATGAATATTTTGTTCAAAGTATTCATTAAGAAATAATTGCCTATATTCGGGAAATTATTACCATTATTTGTCCGGGAAAACCAAATTTTAAACACTCAACTATGTGAGATATTTGGGATGAAGTGCGAATGACAATGTTGATATCAATGATTATATTTTTAATGTGCACTAATTATGAAAGATAATGTTAATATGAACGGGAAACAATGTCTGTTATATATTTGGGAAAACAGTGTACAAATCAAACCATATTCGGTGAACGGGATGAATTGCAGATATATTTAATTATTTCGAATGAATATTTTGTTCAAAGTATTCATTAAGAAATAATTGCCTATATTCGGGAAATTATTACCATTATTTGTCCGGGAAAACCAAATTTTAAACATTCAACTATGTGAGATATTTGGGATGAAGTGCGAATGACAATGTTGATATCAATGATTATATTTTTAATGTGCACTAATTATGAAAGATAATGTTAATATGAACGGGAAAGAATGTCTGTTATATATTTGGGAAAAGTGTTCAAATCAAACCATATTCGGTGAACGGGATGAATTGCAAATATATTTAATTATTTCCAATGAATATTTTGTTCAAAGTATTCATTAAGAAATAATTGCCTATATTCGGGAAATTATTACCATTATTTGTCCGGGAAAACCAAATTTCAAACACTCAACTATGTGAGATATTTGGGATGAAGTGCGAATGACAATGTTGATATCAATGATTATATTTTTAATGTGTACTAATTATGGAAGATAATGTTAATATGAACGGGAAACAATGTCTGTTATATATTTGGGAAAACAGTGTTCAAATCAAACCATATTCGGTGAACGGGATGAATTGCAGATATATTTAATTATTTCCAATGAATATTTTGTTCAAAGTATTCATTAAGAAATAATTGCCTATATTCGGGAAATTATTATCATTATTTGTCCGGGAAAACCAAATTTTTAACACTCAACTATGTGAGATATTTGGGATGAAGTGCGAATGACAATGTTGATATCAATGATTATATTTTTAATGTGCACTAATTATGGAAGATAATGTTAATATGAACGGGAAACAATGTCTGTTATATATTTGGGAAAACAGTGTTCAAATCAAATCATATTCGGTGAACGGGATGAATTGCAGATATCTTTTATTATTTCCAATGGATATTTTGCTCAAAGTATTTATTAAGAAATAATTGCCTATATTCGGGAAATGATTCTTGTTATCTATCCGGGAAAACCAAATTTCTAAAATGAAACTATGAAAGGTTTTCGTTTTGATATCCAGATGATTATTGTTGTTTTTCCAATGTTTTACCTCCTTTTCAAATAAACTATATCAGATGCACTGGATATTTTTTAATGAATATTTTTTGAAAGTATAACAAATGAACAATAAATGTCCATATTCGGGAAATTATTACCATTATCTGTTCGGTAAAACCAAATTTCTAAAACTAAACTATATGAGATATTCTGAATGAAGTGTGAATGGCAATGTTAATATTACTGAATATAGTTTTGACTGTGCACTAATTATGGAAATTAATGTTCATATGTACGGGATACAATGTCCTATATCTATTCGGGAAAACGGTTTTCAAATCAAACCGTATTTGGTGAATGGGATGAATTGAAGATAACTGTTATGACTTCTAAATATATATATATTTTTTTCAGGTTAAATAATTAAAACAAATACATTAGAGAAATGATTTACATTACCTATCTGGTAAGACCAAAGTTTTAAAACAATACTTATATAAGGTATTCGGGATGAAGTGCATATGACATTGCTGGTATTAATTAATTTATTTTTGACAGTGCACTGATTCTAGAAGGAAATATTTATATTTATAGGATATAGCATATTTCATTAATTGCTGAAAACATTTCAAATCAAACTATGTGAATGGGATGAATTGCAGATGAGAATTTTGATTATTTCTTATGAATATTTTTTTTTATATCGATCCCTAAGTCCTAAAATGAAGTAAGGTATTCGCAATGAAGTGCAGATGATGATAATGTACTAATGATTTTTTAATCAATTTTTTAATGAATTGTTATTTTATCGTCGTTTATTCGTATACATCTCTGTAATAATATTATAATACTTATCGGATGACATGTAAATGACAAAAAATTGCTGCTGTATTATGAATGCATACATTGAATTTACAGTCATTGTTACAAAGAATGTTCATATATGGGGAATGATTCTTGTTATATATCAAGAAAACTTAAATTCTAAAATGAACCTAGGTAAGATATTTGGGATGAAGTGCAAATGACAGTTTAGATATTAATGTATATATTTTTGAAAGTGGTGTGATAGTTTCTAAAAATGTTTATATTGTTGGATAACTTCTTTTATCTATCCGGGAAGACCATGCCCTCAAATAAAAATATTTAAGATTTACGGGGTGAAGCGCTAATTACATTCTTCATTGTTTCTAATGAATATTCATTTAAGAGATGATTATTGGTCATGAACAAAATTATATTCGGGATATGTCTTTTATTTATTTGTGAACATATACTTCAGAATTTAAACTATATAAGATTAACATTAAAGTGAAGATGATAGATAACATTGAATATATATAGCGGATTTTGTAATGTATATGCCTATGTTTTTTAATTTTATTATGCATTAATGGTGTAAATATTTATAATTGTATTTATCTAATATGAATATTTATGGGATTTAATTTTTTTTTTTCTTTGTGGAAGAGACATTTCTCAGTTAAAGTATGGCATTTACAGGATAAAGTACATTCAGTGATACAAAATATGTTTATGTATGGGAGGTAATGTCTTTTATCGATCCAGGAAAACATAGTTTTTCAATTAAAACTATATTAAGTGCACAGGATGAATAGCAAATGATAATTTTGATGATTTATAATGAATATTTATTTGAAAGTGCATTAATTTAAATAAAAATATCTGATATGGTCTCATAGGGCTTTAGTGGTAAAGGAAAAAATCATCATCAATTCATTTAAAAAAATCTTCGTCTGGATTTTTTTTTTTTTTTCGGTGTTAAAAGTCCCTTATCATTTCTATTAACCCTTTAACCGCTAAGCACTTGAGACGAGAGTTGCACTGAGACGCTGAGCGGGTCTGCAGGCATTTCACTCCCCACGCTAAGGCCTGCAGGCCTCTACGCCTCTCTCCGCCGCTGACTGCTTCAACTTCTTCAACTCCTCACAACCTTCACCGACTATTTATTAATTTTTTATTTATTTTTTATGATTCTATAATACCTTTATCATTATTTCAATAAATTAAAATGCTAGATTACAGATCGCAATAAGAGATTACGGGATATAAGAAGGTAATAATGAACAATAATATAATAATGTTAATAATACTTTATAAACATTTTTTTAATTTTATTAATTTTTAATAAGTAATATTTTTTTAATTAATAAATAATAGCGAAATAAAACAGTGAATATCACCAAAAAAACACAGAGGACTATCGCTCAAAGCGTCTAGAACTGGAATGAATAATGGCAAAATATGTCCTTCAGACCCTTGACGGTAGCCGAGGGAGGGATAAGGGAGAGAAAAAAAAATTAGCAGGTAAAAAGGGGTGTGCCATGCTTCTCCGAACGGCCGACCCAGATGACAGGCAGCTACAATATTTCCGCAATAGAGATACCATTGCAGCCTAGCGGCCGCTAGATCTATTTATTAAGTCTCCGTGGATCCTCTAGGATGTGCCTCAGTCACGACAACTTATCTCTTGGGAAGCTGAGAACAGTAAATATGTAAAAAACCAATTGCGAGATATCTCGTCTGGAGCCAAGAAAGGGTTAACAAGCAGAAATAGCTAAATGTAAAATATGAGAGAATTTAGTGATCAAATTAAACAGAAAATAAAAATATGATTTCCCAAAACCAAAATTTCAATTTCCTGTAAGATAAGTAGTAATATTTATGTATAATAAATTATTAGCATGCTTGGAATATAAGAAATTGGCATTTAGTTACTAAAGCGGTAAAAGGTCACTTAAACAAAATATTGAGGTAGCAAGAATGCATTTTTAATAAATGGAATACAGATGTCGATAGCTGGAACACTCCAGTTTTCATAACTGGTAATCACCTGGTGATTATAGGAACAAAATTTCCTCACAATTTTTCCTTTTAGCCATGTGATTTATATTCAGTCAGTCGAGTATTTTTTTAATCTAATGCTGGAACAATGAGATTTGTGGAATAATGGGCAAGTTTAGAGTCAAAACTTGAAGAAATACCTAATAATACTTATATAAAGTGTTGCTAACTAACCCTAAGTGTAGTACTTTTTGCAATGCATAAATGTGTATTGTATGACCAAGAAATAATTCAATTATCCTATTAATCTGGAGTAAAGCACGAGTTACTATTTGTGGTATAAATTTCATATTACAAATGATGTGTCAATTCATATTGAGTTAGTATTGATGAAAATCAATTAAATGGTGTACTAGCTATTATGAAGTTATTTTATATCATTTCCTCAAGTTGCTGAAAAGATAAATAAAATATGGTATAAAAAAGAAGCGCATTCATTGCATGAAATAGTTATAAATCAGTAGATTTTTAAGAATTAATTACATTTTTTTTAACGGACTTAGTGCCTTGAATATTGCTTTTGAGGGATGTCCATGTATTCATATTTCTCAACTAATTAGGTATAATCTCATGACAAACACTAAACAAAATTGGATTGTTGTTAAATAAAGTTGTGGTTGGTTAGAATAAGATTTCAGTTGTTATGGATAAAAAGACTTAACGAAAAAGGTGCCCATCATGTATAATATCTGTTTTACGTAATACTTTAGGTAACACATTTAATAGATTAATCAAATGTATTTTGGATGTAATTATTGTATTTTGTATATTTATGTATGATTGTATTTTGGATATCTTTAAAGTTAAAAGCCTATTGAGCAATGCATTTAATATTAATTCTTCAGTGAAGTATAGGGCATATTCATCTTTGAAACTTGGAACATACATTTATAAAATCTAATCTGGTTGGTGATAAAAATTTAAATGTTATACTTAATTTTTTTTAAATTATGTGTATAACTTTCGGAATATGCATACATATGGACAGTTTTATGTCTCGTAAAATATGGTTATCAGAAGGGGTATTGTTCATATGATATCCTATAAAACTGTTTTATGAATTAAAAAAAAAATACATCTTTATGACAGCATATTGGATGTTTTGCTAAAATATCTATTAGAAAACAAGTTATGATCAGACTACATCAAAAATTGTTCTTGTGATTTTTGCCTTGAAAATAATTTGTTTTAAAAAAATCAGTTGTTTTGTGTTGGTCTGAAAAGAAAAAATAGCTGTCATTGATCAAGGTGTGTTCAAAAATAAAAAATAGCTATAATTAATCTTAAACCACCATGTACCAAAGAGCTTGTTGTCAAGCAACTAGATACGACATTAGAACAGCAATAGTAGAATTAGTCAAAGATGCCTGAGGCTATTTGATATGCATGGTTCGTTTGTGGTCTGAACACTCATTAAGTTACTGTTATATTATAACAAAAATATTTTTATATAAATTGAGGATCAGGGCGACCATTAAGTCTCAACACTATTTTTTCTTAAACTTTATTTCCGCATACGTTTCAGCCGTACGGCCATCAACAGCGATGTAAGGCAACATCAAGGTTTTATTATTTAACGTATAAATACAAATTTTTCACTAAATTATAACAACTGTATAACAATAATCTAATAATCCAACAACAATTCATTGAAACCACAACAAAAATTAACTTTTTTCACCACTTAACATCAATAAATTAATCTCTATGCTAAAAACCTCAATCATTTATATAATACAAATATATGTACTAATAAATTATTAAAATTACCTGAAATGTGATTGATAGTCAAAAAAATTTTTCTCTAAAAATCCACAATCTGTGGTTTGTCCTAAAATAGTTAAAAAATATAGGCATCTACTACCCTGGTCCTGTTACCCTATCTGCAATTCAAAAATTAAGTCTACATCCCTGGGTAAGATTTCAAATGCTCAAAGTTCAATATGAAGGGATAATGGACTCCACACAGCTTAACATTCATATCCCTAACTTTAAAAAAAAAAAATAATAAAAATAAAAATTGTGAATTGCCTCTAGTAATTTCCTCCTTGTACTATTTTCTTCTTTATTAAAGATTTGTGCATTTTCAAAATAAAATTTGTAATTAAGGTCTTCTGAGTGTTAAACTAATGCCGATTTGTTAACATTTTTATGGCCATTTTTGCAATCATTAAAATTGTTTTTGTTAAGAACATCGATAAGTCTGGTGAAACCTTTCTATTATTCTTAGTCATTTGGAATTAAAAGATTTGATTTTTCTTAATTATTCAATAATTATAATCTCAAAGTACTCAAATACAGTAAGGCTCTCTTACAGCTTTTTAATATACAAGTGAAAATAATAAATTATTTTATTTATTTATTATGTTAACAGAAAAAAACATTAATTCATGAATTATAAATTATAACCACACCAATTATAAATTAATTGAAGTTAGATCAGTTTATTAATTTATTTATTTATTTTTTTTTTTTTGAGGATACAACATTAGCCATGGTCGGGAGCTATAAAAATTATGGAGCCTCAACCAAGGTCATTATCCCAGCCATAGCCAATATTTCTCTTTGAACAGAATATTTAAAATAAATAAAATGATAATGACCTTGAATCAATTAATATTCAGTATAGGGTTTTTAAATAAAACCTAGCATTTGCAAAACTTGACTAGTTCCCAAATATTTTGCTAAAATTTAGTGAAGATCAGTTAGTACAAATTATATGGAGAGAATAGACTGACATAGTTGGTACAGTTACCTTTGGTTTGAACACCACTAAGGAGATGTGGAGGCTTGGAAAAAAGTTCTAGCCAAGTCCAATCTTTTGTCTTTAAAAAGAACAAAAAGATATATTTAAAAAATATGTCTTATATTTTCCTAATGGAAATAAATATCAATAATTTAAACTAATGGATAGGGCTAATTAACTGATCCATTAAGATTATATTTTTTTTATTAAAAATTAGTTTAAAAATAATTAATTTATTTTTAATGCAATAATAATAAAATTAAGGAAGGCACTAGTGGTTTGTACTATAGCTACGGAGATTATGCTCAAGTTTTGTGAAATATAAAGTTTACATGTGGTATGAAATTTTAGCAATATTAAAAGTGTTTTCATGTTAAAATTGCATACTATTGTCTTAATAATTTTAGAAGACGTATCATATTTCATCACCATGGCAACACAATTTTACCAAACTTAGTCAACCAGGTCAGAATACTGTAACAGGATAAATTTTCGAATTTTTATTACAGTGAAACTTTCTTCAGACATCATTAGGGAATTACGAGTGAAACACTCAATAATGTAATTTATTATATGTATGTCTCGTTCATTGAAAGTGTTAAATTTCTTTATACATTTTATTTATCCTCATTCTGTAATGGATATCTGATGCAACGTAGTGTAATCGGTTATCACTTAGTTTTTTGTAAACGATTTTTTTCATGTTTTGAGTGAAAAATAGTTTTATCTTCTGTGAAATATGCTGGTTTATATGGTATTAAAAATAATTCAAGTTTTTATTATAGATATTTAAAATAATTCAAGTTACGGACAAGAATATATAATGGAGCAGTCATTAAATGCCAAATAGGTATATACTTACACTGTTAAATGGTAGGAAATAAAATATTTACCTGTAGTAAAGTCTTTAAGCTGACATTAGTTCCACCTAAGTCAAGATGAATTTCAGCTTTTATTTGCTCCATAATTAATACAAAAATAATCCATATTTAGTTTATGTAACTAGGTAATATTGATTTTTGTGAGCGTTAATATTATGTGATTATTAATTAGGAGCTTTGATCACTAGAAGGATTTACACCATGCATGCTTGGGGCCACTTGTGTGTAGTGGTTAGCATAGCAACCTACAATATAATTGCGGGTTCGTGTACTGTGGTAGCCCTAGGATTTTTTAATGGGAGTAAAAAATCCTTGGCCATGCCGTCCCTTGGATAGGACGTAAAATTACTTGCTAAAGATCCATTTCCTAATTATACATGGATAGGCAAAATTTAGGATTCCCACTATAGCATCGTCCAATTAGCCTTAGTAGCATTAAGGGACATTAAACGAACAAAGCATGTATGCTATATTTTCATGTCGAAATGTCTTCTATATTTTTCCATATACATTTATATTTTTGTAATAATTCAGTAGTTTCTCATAGCAAGTATTTATATATGCTATGAGACCCACCCCCCCCCCTATGGTAGTTAGGACCTGTGAGATTGTTTAATATACTTAATAAATGATGTAAATAGTCTCTAGTTTAATCGATTAACACACAACCCTTGCACAAAGATCCATGTGTCATGATGGATTGGTAGATTTAAGAAGAGGGTTGACAATATTTCATCTATTTGTGGAAGATCTGTACTTTTATGAGCTGTACAATCACTATGCTATACATTTAATTCATACCCACATTAATGACATTTAGGCATTATCTCTCTTTGTAATATGACCATGGGCACATATGGAGCAATTTCTTAGGAGGGAGAAAACCACCTTCCCTCTTCTTGTCAGGCTCAGGACTCCATTAGGAAGTTTTACATGCTATTGAATTATTCACCTAATAATTAAATCCAGTATTTTCATCTATAAATAATGGTTAGGAGTGTATCTGTAATTTTGCATTTATCTGTCTAATATTTTAAGACCAATTGTAGAGCTGTTACTTAAAGACTTTAATATACTGTTACTCCCAATACAGGAACTAGATTTAATATTAAATAACCTTTTACAGAATGAAGATTAACTATATCAAGCCAGTTAGTAATTGGAGATCCAGTTTAAAATTACGAAGTATTTGATTCATGAGACGAATAAAATGGGCGTGTGAAATTGCGTGAAACTTTGTAGTGAACGAATTCCAAAAAGTTTAATAAGCGTGGTACCGAATGGGAAACAGCCGAGAAGGAGGTGGGAGGACTTTCAAAGTTTGGTCTCGATGGCGTTATGTGGATGGAGGCGTGCAAGGAGCGAGTTGCGGTGTCGGCATCGCCTTATTATTATATTTATTATATAATGGTACTAGCTAGGGTGCCCGGCTTCGCTCCGGTAGTTGTGTGGTAGTTTTAATAACAGAAAAACTTTAAAATTAAAGGAAATATAGAACAAAATTAGCACTTTCTTGAAACTTTTGACATGGTATCAATATTAAGATTCGATATCTGCAGAGTCCGCCCAAATAAGGAACCCTATATACTTTAAAGGGAGTTGAAAATGGTGAATGAACAATTAATTTTGCTGCAACTTTGTCGAGTCATGCATCGTTTTTGATGGTTTCTGTGATTCTGGATTCTATAAGCCCATTCCAAGCAGTCAGCAGATAATAAGTTAGATTATCGTTGAAAAACCTACTAGTTAAAAAACTATATTTCGATTACAACTTAAGCGCAGACTACTGTGATGGTCCTATTAGATCCAGAAGTTTAGAAACTACCGAAGATTCATAGAAACTTTTTTTTGAAGACCTTTCTTCCAGTTCAATCTCCCTTAAGATACCCCCCCCCCCCATAATTTGGCCTGATTTTTTCATCATATTTGTTTTTATCCTGAACTATGAGGGGTGATAAAATCTTATTGACAAAATGCTGTAATTGGAGTTAGTCACTTTGTCAACTGGAATGCTCATCATTCATAGTAATAAAACCATTTTTCATAATTACATAGCATAAGAACTCTTCAAACATTTTATTTTTGATTTATAATCAGTCAATTCAGCTCTCCTTTTTTGTTTTATGTCTGTTTTTATTCGCTCACTGTACTACTCAAAAATGTTCACTCATATTGCATTAAATTTACTTAAGTAGGTATATATTATATATTGATTAAATATTATGTGTTAATCAATTAACCTTCTTATGAGAAAAATAATTTTCTAAGGTATCCAGTCGGTTTTCTAATTGATATGTAAAATCATTATTTTATTTTGAAAGAAAAGGTGAAACTAATTATTTTCGCTTGATTTTTTTAGTAATTTAAAAACTTTTTAAATTAATTTAAATTTTTTTAAAAATTTTTTTTTAGTAAAAGAACAGCTGAACAAATACATAACCTATACAAATTGAAGAATGAATGAACAATAAACATCGAGTGAAACGCACCCCAGCGCTTCCTGGTAGCCTGAAGCTCGAACTAAATTTTTCATTCATAAACTCGTATCTCAATCTCAGAGAGGCTAATTAAATGGTGGGAGAGGTTATATAGCAACACGCTGACATAACTTCCTTAATCCCACGTGGAGTCGTTTTTGAGCCTTTTCAGCACGCACATTGTACACTTTGCTTTATAATATATATTGATTATATTTATTATTATATTCATTATATAACCTTATTATATATTAGGTTAAGCCTTCATTATTATTATTGATTCATGAGAGTAATGTTATGTAGTGAGTACTGTTAATGGATTATCGATCGAGATTTAGGTTCATTAGATGCATGGTTGAGGTTTGTGGTTTTATTCCAGAAGAATTGACGTTGATCATAAAGATGGACCCTGCCATCCCAACCATTATCGTAGGGTGCACGCGATTCGGTAAATAATGCGATGTCAGAGGATCGACTGAGAGCAATGAGAGAGGGGATGGAGATGAAACCTGATCGAAGCGGTGCCAGTGCTCGCTGTACCTTGGGGCGTCATGTTGTGGGACATCGGGTGAGTAGTCTTCTTGTCATGGGGCCATTTTTCCTGCACGCACTGCGTTCGCTCGCCATAATTCGCCGATTTCTCGGTAATTTGTCTGCTTTTAGGCAGAGAAGATACGATTTATATAAAAATGACGAAATTGGGTGGAATCTCGACGTTCAAAATTTATAACCCCCTTAAAAAAAAAAAAAAACTTAAATATTTTTTTTTTTTAACTGTTTTGTTCTGTACACTTATATTTTTTTGTTCGCCTGTACTCCTGATTATGATTATTTTTTATTTTGATTTAAAGTATAGTGGATTAAATAATATAATAAACGCTTAGCGAATCTGAAGACTCAATGCTCTGTGCGTCACCACTATCTGGCTCTCTACTCGTCTCCATCCAACGACGGCAGTCCAACCGCTTCAAAAGTTTCAATTTTACGCCTCATTTTATTCATCTCGCTGCTATCACCTCAGTCACATTTATCCGGTACAGTGCACTCAGTTCAGCGTTGTCTAAATTCTACGGTAGGCTAGTCCCTCTTCGATCCAAATATTCTCACAGTACCTTATTTTTAAAATATTCACAGTACCTTAGTTTAAAAAAAAAAAAAACCTAAAATATTGTAAATTAAAAAACTTTCTATTTTAAAACAAAATATAGGACATGAAAAAAAAAGAAAGAAAAAATTTTGAAGTCACTATTGCTTTAGAGGAAAACACAAGCAGCTCAGCTTCACTGTTGCGATGAAGTAAAAATAAAAAATGCGTTTTCGCAATTCAATATTTATTATCAACTAGCTAAATATAGGACAGGTTTGCTTTGACTTAGTCTAATATCTATTGAACTTAACGTTGTAAATAAAAGTATTTTAGATGAGATGATATTTACTGAAAAAAATTAAGTAAATATGATGATTAATAATTTTAAGCCAACCCATCCGGTACTATTGCTATTTTGGAGGTAAGAAAAATACTTCCCGACATGCTTATATGTTTAAATTATAGGGAACAAAAGTCCCCTTCTCTGTTAATAATTGCCTTATTTTTGTGATTTATTTAATCATTTAGGAACTGTTGAACGATCATTTCGCATTAAAGGAATGATATCATGAAAAGAACTTACACTCTTCTACTTAAATTCCATGTTGTGTAAAAAGTTCAAGTCTTTCCACACACTTTTTTCGAATTAAGTGGTCATAAACTTACGGTTTGGGATACCACTTTAGTATCGATACTTTTCGTTACCTATTCCAATCAAGAATCGATAAAATGATATAATTTAGCCAACAGAGATGTAATTGATTGAGAAAAAGTGAAAATAGGCTCATTACGATCTATTTCATTCGGAACCGTTGTAGGATATAAAGGAATATATAATTAAAACCGTATGCTTGTTTGTTAAACGTCACTTTATACCACTAAAGCTAATCGGACGATGCTACAGCGGGAGTCCTAAATTTCGCCTATCCATGTATAATTGGATGCCTATCCCTAATTAGGATAGGGATCTTTATCGGGTACCTGACATCGTAAAGTAATCGGGACCTCCATTTTACGTCTTATATGAGGGACAGCATATCCAAGGATTACAACTGTATGTGAAAGAGATACGAATAGCTGAGTTCCAAGGATAATTTTAAGTAACTTCAGAAGACGTATAATATGTCATCACCATGGCAACACACTTTTACCAAAACTTAACTTAGTCTGCCTGGTCAAAATTCAGTAACATGATAAATTTTCGAATTATATTACAGTGAAGCTTCCCTTAGACGGACATAATTAGGGAATTACAATATTTCCGCCTAACATAAAAACAATTCAAATACGAACTTGACCGAAATCTGTAAAAATATCGAATAAAAAAAGGATGAGCTTGAAAATTGCAATAAAATTGATCACATATTTTTTACTTTCACTTACCTATATATGAAATATATAGTAAGTGGAAGTATTGCGATCGTGAAAAATTTCGACTTCCGGTTTTCAGCGGAAATACACGTTTTGGGGTCCCCTGAGTCGAAATGACCAAGTCCCGCGAAATGGTCTGTGTGTCTGTGTGTCTGTGTTTGTGTGTGTGAACAGACTAGCTCAAAAACTATATGTTTTTTTTTATTTACTCTAAATCGGCTTAAACGATTTTGATCAAACTGGGTATTTGATGTATGTATATCCCCGAAATATGACTGTTAGAATTTCATTAAAATTGATTTACCGAATGGGGGAGTTTACTTAATAAATTTTGTATCATTTTCACATGGTTTTTTTTTTTATTTAGTCAAAAACGGCTTTAAAGGTTTTGATCAAACTGGGTATTTGATGTATGTATATGCCAAATATGTGATAGCCAACATTTCATCAAAATTGATCATCCGAAGGGGGGACTTTACTTAATAACTTTTGTATCATTTTGCACGGTTTTTTTTATTTACTCAAAAACGTCTTTAACGATTAACAAAAATAAGATATGAATGTTGAAAAATGTGTGACTTTGGGAAATGATATTTAACAAAACACGTCAATTTCTTATCTAAGTAAGTTGGTAAGTGAAAGTTGTGTGTTGCGCGCACGCACCAGATTTTTTTTATATTTGATGACCAATCACTAACCTTAACGGCGCACTGTGAGGCAAAGCGGCTAAAAAGCGGAAAAGCCTCTTTTATCTCAAGAACGGTTTGTACTATCGAGAAAGAAATTGTTTCATTCGGTTAAGGATGGAAAATTACACTAGGATTGCAACTAAATTTAAAAATTACATTATTTTATAATATATAATATAAATTATATATTATATATAATTATAAAAGCAACTTAAGAACAGATATTTTATATAATTAAAAACAAAATTTAACTTAATTTACTTCGATTTAACTCAACTTACTTTAAAGTAGCATTTTTTTTTTTTTTATAAATCAGCTAATGTCTTAACTGTGTAACTGTCACTTATATTTAGACAGTTTTAACAGGATAAAAACAGCTAGAGCAGAATCAGTGTCGAAAATTGCACTTTTAAATTTTTCTTTGGGAGGAGGCTGAAGCAGATGTCAAGTTTCATAGAATATTACACTAACCGTATTATATTTTAAATTTTAAAAAATTAAACCATGATTGTGAAGGTATTTGAGGACCTGATTCAATATTTTTTGAATAAATTGGAGACCTTTTACTTTACCGTACTTTCCTTCTCGGGCCCATTGTGCGCCGCGATATTTTTTACAAAATGACATTAACTACCCAAAAGGCAAAAAAAGGTAAATGAAAAATTAGAGGAAATGTTCTCTGATACATCCCGGCCATAGATCAATCGCTTCCATTTTAAGCCAGGATAAGACATTATTTATAATTATGCTTAAAATTATTTTTTTTTGTTGTAAAAAATGAAAGATTTTCGCTTCTATATTGGTTTTTATTGGACGGTTACTGTTATAAAGTGATTCGTCTATGTACGCACATAATGGCTCCAAAACATGGATCATTAAAATGTGTAAAACAAGTTCAAAAGATTTTCGTAAACAAAAAATAGCAACCTTACAACAAAAATTATATTTTCAACTTAAACCAATTTTTTTGTATGGAAGAAACTAATCGTTTTGTATTAATTGTCTATTAAAAAATTAAAAAACATAAAAATTAACTCCAGAAGTGAACATTTGATTTAAGGTTTTTTCCTCATTCGCCCTACTGTGCGGCATTAGAATTTGTACAACAAACTGACGGATGCTTTGAATTCATTTAGTCCTAATGCTTGTGCTACTTCCAAAGCATTTTATCGTATCAAAGGGCCACTAATCGAGATGTAAACCGTCCTTGCTCGAAAAAAAAAACACTCAACCACCAATTTGTCACCTTGAAGACCATTCATTTTCAAAAAACATTTTTTTGAGTCTATATTACCAAAATCTGCTCGTTGTAAATTAATATCTTGTTTTTTAAATTTTAGTTCACTTGTGTTTTTCGTAGATCAGAGCGCGAAGCAAAAGCCCGGATGCTTTGTTTATCTATTTCGCCTACTTGTTCCATTTTTTCTTTCAAAGTTAAAGTAAGTTTTTTTTTTTTTTAAACCATGTTAATAAACTGTTCCAAAAAACCTATTTAACAGAAGAGAGTAAACTTCAATAACACAGGCGATGTATCTCGTAATGCAGTATATTGACTGATTGAAAAATTTTTCAACAAAAATTTCTACAAGGCTGGTTTACAGGAAACCACATATTCCTTTTTGTAAATAAGATTCTAAGGAATTGCCCTTTATTTGCTGTTCCATGAAATCAGATCGGTTTTTCGGCTTACTGTTTGCTTATGAACATTTTTTTTTTTTAACAAAAAAAAAAAATTCCGTGCCCGTTAATTAGAAGATCAGGTAATTAGAAGTTGAATTAAATGTAATGTAAAGGGATTGAGCCGGGGAAATAAATACAGGTCCGCTTATAAGAGATTTCTGTTTTATCAGATTTATTAGAAGTGTCTGCTATGGGAAGTTCATCTGCATTAACTATTTGGTATTCAAATAAGGCTAAAAATAATTACACTTTTTTTCCTTATCCTCTCTTGAAATACCCATTGAAAGTACTTTAATGTCCTGAAAATTTACCCCTCTTCCATTTTCCCATATCGGCATGACTTAGTTCACCTAATTCTGTAGGTTTTGTGTTACTTCCTTTAAAGGTGCCTTTACACCTTACGAACTTTACCTTCGAACACTACCCTCGAACAACCTTCGTGAAGCCTTCACGTCGACTGTTCGGCTGTTCTAGGTACTTCATCTGTTCGCCTGGGTTCGGGGGTAGCGCTAGTGTCACTTCTGATTTGGGTTTTTCTAAGTGACAGGAGTTGTTTGTGATACTAGTGTAATTTGTGATACGTTGTAATTCGTCTCCTATTTTTTATTTTACAGATAATATAAAATATATTGATAAAGGAGATTTTTTCTTTATCATAAGCTGGCTTGGGGTGCGTCAGCCATATTGATTCGCTTAACGTCACTTGAAGTATAAATGGCTGTTCGCTTCACGTCGGTACGGCAAGGTTCGAAGGAGAACTTGTTCGAAGGTAAGGTTCGTAAGGTGTAAATGCACCTTAAAGGTCTCGGCACACATGCCAGACAACGGGTCAACCGACGAGTTACTATCTATCCTTCGTATTTGAATCATGCTCCAATTTTCGTTCAAGTGTTAATCGGTTAACAAATTCTTAAATATATATATATATATATATTTTTTTATATTATGCGATGATTGACTAGATAAACATGAGCTGGAATAATTAAACCAATCTCCTTATAATAGTACAGCCCCATGCTGCGGTGTGTTTATGTGTGACCAGACCTTAAAAGTTTGCCTTTTCTTTTTGGTAGTAACACGTGCTTTATAAGAAATATTCTAGGTTTCAACATCAATAGGATAATTTTTGAAAATTTATATTGTGCAAAAGGAAGTTCGATCGAAATCGACTAAGTTGAATAAGTTGATCAACTAATTTTGCCTAACTAAAAACATTCAAAATCTATTAATAGGAATAATGAAAACTATCAGAGGTGCCTGTAAAATATTAAAATACTTAGAGAATCTTAAACAAATATTTACTTAACGAAATATATTCAAAGAGCGAAAAAGTCTGAAAAAATGGTTTTATATATTATATTATATATACATAAATATTTAAATTATGATTCCGGAACTGAATACCTAAAGGATCATAAAATCAGTTTTAATGGAGTAAAGTGGGTTTTTAACGCAAGAAGTGAGATGATATATTTAAATTATAACAGGTTTTATTCAAGAAGTAACCCATTATACTCACTATGTAATAAAAAATCTGGTGCGTGCGCGCAACACACAACTTTCACTTACCAACTTACTTACAATTAGATTAGAAATTGACGTGTTTTGCTAATTATCATTTCCTAAAGTCACACATTTTTCTACATTCATATCTTATTTTTGTTAATCGTTAAAGCCGTTTTTGAGTATATAAAAAAACCCCGTGAAAATGATACAAAATTTATTAAGTAAAGTCCCCCCTCCCGTAGATCAATTTTGATGAAATTTTTACAGTCATATCTCGGGCATATAAATACATCAAATACTAAGTTTGATCAAAATCGTTAAAACCGTTTTTGAGTAAATAAAAAAAACACGTGAAAATGGTACAAAATTTATTAAGTAAAGTCCCCCCTCCGGTTAATCAATTTTGATGAAATTTTTACAGTCATATTTCGGGCATATAAATAGATCAAATACTCAGTTTAATCAAAATCGTTAGAGCCGTTTTTGAGAAAATCGAAAAAAACGTAAAAAGTTATTAAATAAAGTACCCCCTCCCGTTCAGCAATTTTGATGAAATTTTTGCTGTCACATCGCGGGCATATACCTACACTAAATACCCAATTTCAGGTTCCCACGGTTTATAGTTTTTGAGCTAGTCTGTTCACATACACACACACACACACACACACACACACAGACACACACACAGACCATTTCGCGGGACTTGGTTATTTCGACTCAGGGGGTCCCAAAACGTGTATTTCCGTTGAAAAGCGGAAGTCGAAAATTTTCACGATCGCAATACTTCCACTTACTATATATTTAATATAGAACTATATAAAAAAAATTTTTTGAAGTCACTATTGCTTTAGAGGAAAACGCAAGCAGTTCAGCTTCACTGTTGCGATGAAGTAAGAATTAAAAATGCGTTTTCGCAATTCAATATTTATTATCAGCTAGCTAAACATAGGACAGGTTTGCTTTGACTTAGTCTAATATCTATTGAACTTAACGTTGTAAATAAAAGTATTTTAGATGAGATGATATTTACTGAGAAAAATTAAGTAAATATGATGATTAATAATTTTAAGCCAACCCATCCGGTACTATTGCTATTTTGGAGGTAAGAAAAATACTTCCCGACATGCTTATATGTTTAAATTATAGGGAACAAAAGTCCCCTTCTCTGTTAATAATTGCCTTATTTTTGTGATTTATTTAATCATTTAGGAACTGTTGAACGATCATTTCGCATTAAAGGAATGATATCATGAAAAGAACTTACACTCTTCTACTTAAATTCCATGTTGTGTAAAAAGTTCAAGTCTTTCCACACACTTTTTTCGAATTAAGTGGTCATAAACTTACGGTTTGGGATACCACTTTAGTATCGATACTTTTCGTTACCTATTCCAATCAAGAATCGATAAAATGATATAATTTAGCCAACAGAGATGTAATTGATTGAGAAAAAGTGAAAATAGGCTCATTACGATCTATTTCATTCGGAACCGTTGTAGGATATAAAGGAATATATAATTAAAACTGTATGCTTGTTTGTTAAACGTCACTTTATACCACTAAAGCAAATCGGACGATGCTACAGCGGGAGTCCTAAATTTCGCCTATCCATGTATAATTGGATGCCTATCCCTAATTAGGATAGGGATCTTTATCGGGTACCTGACATCGTAAAGTAATCGGGACCTCCATTTTACGTCTTATATGAGGGACAGCATATCCAAGGATTACAACTGTATGTGAAAGAGATACGAATAGCTGAGTTCCAAGGATAATTTTAAGTAACTTCAGAAGACGTATAATATGTCATCACCATGGCAACACACTTTTACCAAAACTTAACTTAGTCTGCCTGGTCAAAATTCAGTAACATGATAAATTTTCGAATTATATTACAGTGAAGCTTCCCTTAGACGGACATAATTAGGGAATTACAATATT
This sequence comes from Aelia acuminata, assembly GCA_911387785.2. Lineage (NCBI taxonomy): Eukaryota > Metazoa > Arthropoda > Insecta > Hemiptera > Pentatomidae > Aelia > Aelia acuminata. The sequence goes on along the minus strand of OU426979.1, from coordinate 36,094,219 downwards.
TCCGCCTAACATAAAAACAATTCAAATACGAACTTGACCGAAATCTGTAAAAATATCGAATAAAAAAAGGATGAGCTTGAAAATTGCAATAAAATTGATCAAATATTTTTTTTTTATATTTGATGACCAATCACTAACCTTAACGGCGCACTGTGGGGCAAAGCGGCTAAAAAGCGGAAAAGCCTCTTTATCTCAAGAACGGTTTGTCCTATCGAGATAGAAATTGTTTCATTCGGTTAAGGATGGAAAATTACACTAGGATTGCAACTAAATTTAAAAATTACATTATTTTATAATATATAATATAAATTATATATTATATATAAATATAAAAGCAACTTAAGAACAGATATTTTATATAATTAAAAAAAAATTTAACTTAATTTACTTTGATTTAACTAAACTTACTTTAAAGTAGCATTTTTTTTTTTTTTTTTTATAAATCAGCTAATGTCTTGACTGTGTAACTGTCACTTATATTTAGACACTTATCTATTATATAAGCCCGGATGCTTTGTTTATCTATTTCGCCTACTTGTTCCATTTTTTCTTTCAAAGTTAAAATAAGTTTTTTTTTTTTTAATCTATGTTAGTAAACTGTTCCAACAAACCTATTTAACAGAAGAGAGTAAACTTCAATAACACAGGCGATGTATCTCGTAATGCAGTATATTGACTGATTAAAAATTTTTCAACAAAATTTCTACAAGGCTGGTTTACAGGAAACCACATATTCCTTTTTGTAAATAAGATTCTAAGGAATTACTTTTTATTTGCTGTTCCATGAAATCAGATCGGTTTTTCGGCTTACTATTTGCTTATGAACATTTTTTTTTTTTAAACAAAAAAGGGACTAAATCTATGTCCGTGCCCGTTAATTAGAAGATCAGATAATTAGAAGTTGAATTAAATGTAATGTAAAGGGATTGAGCCGGGGAAATAAATACAGGTCCGCTTATAAGAGATTTCCGTTTTATCAGATTTATTAGAAGTGTCCGCTATGGGAAGTTCATCTGCATTAACTATTTGGTATTCAAATAAGGCTAAAAATAATTACACTTTTTTTCCTTATCCTCTCTTGAAATACCCATTGAAAGTACTTTAATGTCCTGAAAATTTACCCCTCTTCCATTTACCCATATCGGCATGACTTAGTTCACCTAATTCTGTAGGTTTTGTGTTACTTCCTTTAAAGGTCTCGGCACACATGCCAGGCAACGGGTCAACCGACGAGTTACTATCTATCCTTCGTGTATTCGAACACTACCCTCGAACAACCTTCGTGAAGCCTTCACGTCGACTGTTCGGCTGTTCTAGGTACTTCATCTGTTCGCCTGGGTTCGGGGGTAGCGCTAGTGTCACTTCTGATTTGGGTTTTTCTAAGTGACAGGAGTTGTTTGTGATACTAGTGTAATTTGTGATACGTTGTAATTCGTCTCCTATTTTTTATTTTACAGATAATATAAAATATATTGATAAAGGAGATTTTTTCTTTATCATAAGCTGGCTTGGGGTGCGTCAGCCATATTGATTCGCTTAACGTCACTTGAAGTATAAATGGCTGTTCGCTTCACGTCGGTACGGCAAGGTTCGAAGGAGAACTTGTTCGAAGCTAAGGTTCGTAAGGTGTAAATGCACCTTAAAGGTCTCGGCACACATGCCAGACAACGGGTCAACCGACGAGTTACTATCTATCCTTCGTATTTGAATCATGCTCCAATTTTCGTTCAAGTGTTAATCGGTTAACAAATTCTTAAATATATATATATATATTTTTTTTTATATTATGCGATGATTGACTAGATAAACATGAGCTGGAATAATTAAACCAATCTCCTTATAATAGTACAGCCCCATGCTGCGGTGTGTTTATGTGTGACCAGACCTTAAAAGTTTGCCTTTTCTTTTTGGTAGTAACACGTGCTTTATAAGAAATATTCTAGGTTTCAACATCAATAGGATAATTTTTGAAAATTTATATTGTGCAAAAGGAAGTTCGATCGAAATCGATTAAGTTGAAGAAGTTGAACAACTAATTTTGCATAACTAAAAACATTCAAAATCTATTAATAGGAATAATGAAAACTAACTGAGGTGCCTGTAAAATATTAAAATACTTGGAGAATCTTTAACAAATATTTACTTAACGAAATATATTCAAAGAGCGAAAAAGTCTGAAAAAAATGGTTTTATATAAATATTTATGATTCCGGAACTGAATACCTAAAGGATCATAAAATCAGTTTTAATGGAGTAAAGTGGGTTTTTAAAGCAAGAAGTGAGATGATATATTTAAATTATAACAGATTTTATTCAAGAAGTAACCCATTATACTCACTATGTAATAAAAAAGAAAACGAGAACATTTTTCATTTTTTTTAGCATCATGTCCCATTTTATGTGAAATTAGAAGTTTTTGTTTTAAAAAAGATTATTTGAATAAGGAGGAGATCTTAAAACACCTTAACGGTAAAAATTGGCAACCTTTGATTAATGATTGTAGCATAGCCTGGCCCTATATGGCCCTATACGTAGACTCAGAAGAATTTAATTACAAATAAAGTGTAACAAATAATTACATGTCTTGTGGCTTACATCTCATATATTAAATTATATTATTAAGTATTATTTAATAAATGTAAATCATGACATGTTAATATATATAGTAATATATTTATTTCAAATCATATTTGAATATGAACTAAACGATTAGTATGAAGCTGTTTCGGTTTTCTTTATTTTAAGTAAATAATATTTGCCATTATTATGGTTACGGTTTTTATTATTATTTTTATTATTAATGTTATTATTATTATTAGATTAAAATTTTGAATTTAGATTGGTCAACTCTGGACTGGCGCACAGTGGGGCGAGTCCACTGTCCGGCCGGACATTGGGCCAAAACATAAAAGTTAAAATTTAGAGGTTTCATTGTAATATTAATAAACTAGAATCCTTTCCCCGTTATGTGCACTAATTTTTAACTCAATCTTTGCGTTAATAATGATACAATATGAGTTGAAACATGGCAGTAAGACATTCATCTTTTTTATATTTAAAGTAAGTGTGCCTATATTTTTTGGCTAAACCTAATGAAATGTTTACAGTATGATCAAGCATTGCTAACGAATTGTAATACACCAGAAATATAGTTTTGGAAAAACATATGCAACAGTTACGACGGTTCAAACAAATGTAAACTATTTGGTACAATATAGTAAAATGCCGGAAATTGCCCGGAAAACTACATATACCCTATTGTTAGCAAAGGTTTGAAGTTTTATAAACAGTTTTCCGATCTTGCCACAATCTGCCTATTCTTATTTAAATGAGATTTTACCACGCGTGAACACTGAACTCAAGAGTGAATTTGGTTATTTAGAACATCTTCTTAGCATATTTGGGTTTTCATCAACCCATAATCCTTAAATTAATATATTTCGAACCAACTGCAACAATTTATTCACCAAATTACGATTTCCAATAGAATAGCTTTGAACATTTAAAAAAATTGTTAATGTTTTTAATATTTTATATTTGTACTGCACAATAATTACTAAGTTAAAAGAGTACACTGTACACGAAATATTGTTAACAAAAATATTTCCCTGTCTTTAATTTACATTAAATTATAAATAGACAGTAGTTGCTTGGTTAAAGTAGGTAGTTTGGAATTGACTAAAGTTATAATTTTGTTAGCCTTTTTTTTAAGTCCTGTCAAACAAAATCAAACGTAGGTATTATACAACTTTTGTGCTGCTAACATCATAAATATGTATATAAAAAAAAAACAATGACCTTCTTCTTTTTTTCAAAAGAATAAGATAGATTTGACTGATACGACCTGGCTTCGGAATAAGGATCAAGAAACAAATCAGAAACATTTTTGGAATTATAGAGAGCAGCATTCCAGAAAAACGTCAAGAATCGATAGTTTGCTATAAACTCCGATCCCATTTCAACCTCAATGTAATAGTAAAATGTCCTAGGAAGCAAGAAGCTTGCTCATAAGGTAGAATGTGAAGCTAATGAATAATTTCATAATTTAAAAAAAGGTATATTACATTAAATTTGTTATTATTTAATTACATTTTCAATCATAGTAGTTATCTATTTATTATTGTTACAACATACTACTGTAAACGTAATTGCTATAAATTTTAATATAAAATTGTTAATGAACTTTGAATTTATACTAATATGTTTTATAATTATAATGTACACACACACATATATATATGTAATGATTATGAATGAAATGACAACAATTAAGATTCTGCATCCTCAAAAACATAAACTGACAAAATTTGAGAAGTCCAGCGAAATTTCTTTGAGAGTTATAGCCGATGTCCTACAGGAGTGTGGACTCGTCCCACTGTGTGGCGGTCTACTAGACCATAGTTCGATTAATGTTTTTATTTAGTTCTGAAAATAATATTTTATGTTCTGTATAAACAAATAAAAACATTAATTCTTCATTCATTCATTCAAATATTACAATAATATAAAAAATAACTCAGTGAAAAAATAATACCTTAAAATTAGTGCAGTAAAGAGAGGATTATTATTGGTAAAAAAGGATCTTTACTTCCGATGTATCGAATGTTAGTATCGATACTTTCGGTATATTGGATAAAAAATATCTCTACTGATATCAGTAGTATCTAAAGTCAAGTAGTTACGGCCCCATGAATTTTCATAAAATAAAGACATGCCTTTTGTTGTTCATGCCAATTAAACAAATTATAGATTAATAATATTCATTAAAGATAAATAAAAGTTCACAATAGGAAAAATAATTGATGATGATAATCATCTTATAAATTTTTCTGTCAAATTCGACCAATGAGTAATCATTTTAAAGATTTCTCTCCCCTCCATTGCCGAAAATCAGTCAGATTTCTCACAAATCCTCCGGTAGGAGAGCTATCAAGAAAATGAAAACTTTATTTGCTCGTAACTAAAATATCGATTTTTACTGATGTGTAAATTAAATAATGAAAAATAAATCGAACGTTTCCTTCTAGACTGTATAAGCAGCCTCAATATAGCTTGAAAACTTTCCGAATAAATCCAAACATTTCCGATGTGGCCTCAATCACGATCTTTTCGAAACATTCAATAGTCCGATACGTTTTTTTTCTTTCCCTATATTCCCTAATATTTATCATTAATAATAAAGTTGCAACCAATTTAAAGTTGTTTAATGTTTTTGTTTACATAGTAGAAATTAGGTATTTCTAGTAGTAGAAAAACAAACGTAAACTGGGACCACTTCGCATCCCTTTCTTTTTCGCTGCTGATTTTTCGTTACTATTTCCATATGTTACTTCCGGGTAATGCCAAGTTATAACCCGCCGCACACAAGGACGAATGTCAAAATTACGACAACTAAAATCGAAAAAAATATTTTCCTGAAACCAATTAAAAATACCTTCAATACAATCTCTATTAAATAGTCTACAAGACAACATAATTATTTTTTAAGTTGACGACAGGATTAACCCAGGGCATAGGTCTAAAGTTGTGTTATCTTTCACACGTTGACAGGCCAGTTGCTCTTGGATTGTTGACGGATTAACTACCCCAGTATTATTTTCCTAAATTTAAAATCTCACTTATTTCAATATGGATATTCAAGCGTCAGGTACGTACTTTAATATACAATCATCGTTAACATAATTATTTTACATAGGGTAGGTATAATAAATGTTTTATGAAATGCTATTTTTCGATTAAAAAATATTGAAATGCTAACTTCAGCTAGTCCTACAAAAAAAGTTCCACAGAGTACACCTTCTCTTTATTAATTTGAAAACATACCTTATGACGAATATGAAAATGTATGTTACTCGTCCCCCTGTTTCCCCCTTTAGGTAAAAAAGTGTTTTCTTTTCGGGAAGTCGTGGTGACCACGCCTAGAAGGAAATAAACATTAAAAGAAGATAATTATTTTTAGCGTTGAAAAATGAGCAGTTTTATAAATTATCATCATCAAAATGTAATGAAGAGTTAATAAAGTATATTTTAGATAAATATGGTGATAATGTTTCCGAGCAGGTTATAGAACAAATAAAACTTTTAGTCAAAAAGTTTGTCAAATTTATGTGTAGTGGTGATCAGTGGTCTGATAGTGATAATGATGGAGTTGTGGATGAAGACGTTGAAGATGATGACAATGCTTACGATTGTATGGATGATGAGGATGAGGATGCTGAGAATATAGATAATTATTTTCAAAATAGTGGCAGAGTACACATCTCACTATCCATTTCTATAAGTACTTATTTATTTGATATATTTGTATTTTCTAAAGTTAAACATTTTCTTTTACTTTAGCTGAAAGAAATATTTTGTTGCTATTTATACTAGTATTTATATTACACTAGAATATTTGAGGAATATTACATTATACTATACAGTGTTTTTCATATTATATAACTGTATAAAAAAAAAAAAAAAAATGTAATCAAAAGATATTGCTAAAATGTATCTTAAAAAGAAAAATTTTTTTCTTTCTGTTTTTGTTTTTAGTAGGTACATATTTGTTTCATTTTAAGTCTCTTGTCCTATAGTTTACTTAAATATTTTTTAAGAAAGGGCCTCCTCCTTGCCATGGAGCCATGGAGGCCACCCCCTTGCTGCAAAGTGTAAAAAATTAGAAGCAATAAAGAGTATTATTATTATTATTACTATTTATTTGATATATTTAATGTTTTTATTACTAAAATAGTCCTTTTATAACATTACTAATCAGAATATCAAATAAAATCCCAATTTATATTTTTGTCGTTGTAAATTGATTATCTGTCCCTATGTGCGCCGTTCGGCGTGGCCCCGATCTCCACTGATAAGGACCCGTTTGGGGGTTTATTAATCTCTGAAGAGGACCCAGTGAAAGTCGTCTTGAATAAAGGTAACACAACCTCCCGAAATAGATAACTCCCAGAAGTAACATAAGGAAATCTTAATCGATTTTTTAAACTGATTTGAATAAACTGTATAAACATTCGTTAATATCGGCACAACTCGCTTACTGTAGTTTCAAAACCATATATATCATTTCTCAAGGCCTTTTTTTTTTCTTTTTTCGGTACGCCATAACTTCCTTTATAGTTCATCAAATTTCATGAAAGAGGCATCATTTTAAAGCTTTCCTTAACCGCTACACTGTAAAAATATACAAACCACTCATTTCGCCTTCGATCGCGAGTTATAACCCGCGGTTTTTGCGAGGAAATCAAAATGGTCTTAGAGGTTTCTAAATGGTGTCATATACATTTTTTCGATTAACCCCTTCGTTTGGGAGTTGTAAGCGAAAAACTGCGATTTCAGTCAATAGAATCAACGCACTCGCTTTACGCGAAACCGATTTGTGTATTTATAAGTATCTGGCGTTTTCCAGGGTGCACTCTTTCAGTGACATCTATGTCTGTGTAAAACAAATCCACCAACAATCACAGATGACCATATCTTAACTTCAAACATAGTGTTCAAAGAGGTCCTGTAAACACATAAATACTGCGTAAATACCTTAAACTTATAAAAATAAATAATCTATAATTTAAACATATCTATACTTTACTTTACCCCTCACCTATGCCCATGACGCACTATACGATACTAAATATACGGTGTGTACTTTATTTAAGTAGGTAAGAGTGCGAATGCTTTGCTATGAATATTTGCTATGTGAATATTTCAGTTGAGGGAAATATTTATATTAAAAAAAAAAAATACTGCTCTGGCAAAGCTGCACTGGGTAAACTTGACTAATAGTGTGAAAATAATTAAGTAACCAAAGGAAAATAGTGCCTATGTACTGCTACTTTTTTATTTCAAACTTCAAGATAAGAAATTTTACCGGTAAAGGTGAATTTGCCTTGTTTTCAAGAGGACTACAGTCGTTTATGAAAACAGTACCGCCCAGATTCTTGAAGATACAGTAAGATACAGTTTCTAACTCTACATCTATGTCGCTTGGTAATGTTGCCCTCTACGGTTAGATATTTTTTTGGCTAAAAACTTTAGCACGATAAATGTTCAAATCTTTAGTTGATTGACAAGGCTACGTTGACATTCATAATTTTCACTAGTTCCTCTACTGTTAAAAATTTCCTATCATTAGATACAAAAAACATTTTCCTGTTGGTGTTCTTCAGTTGGTTCTAAGTCTTGTTCAGCCTTAAAAAAAAAAAAAAATTTTTATCGAATCAAGAAGGAGTTTGTGAGAAAGAAAATATATAAGTTCGCTAAGTTACACCATGAAGTTTGTATGTATCTGGTAACTTAGCCAACCTGTATTTTTTTCAGTTTCTCAAATTGATGCTGGATATTTTTCAAATTGTATTTTCCTTTTATTACACACACACACACACACACACACACACACACACACACACACACACACACACATATATATATATATATATATATATATATATATAAACAATTTGAAAAGTATCCAGCATCAATTTGAAAACTGAAAAAAATAATACAGGTTGGCGAAGTTGCCAGATACATACAAACTTCATGGTATAACTTTGCAAACTTATAGATTAGATTAGATTAGATTGTTTATTTAAGTTTTTATAACATAAACATTAATATTTATATGAAGAAAATAAACATATTGCTTGGATATAATCCGTTAGCAGAGTGGCCAAGATAAAATATAAACATATCTATATACTTTTACATGCAAGAAAAAAGACATTAATCTTAATAACTAACATAATTACAAAATTATATACGATTCTTAAATTAGTATGGATCTAAATTAATAATTGAATTCATTAATTAATATCGCTCTGTAATGTAGAGTAGCCTCTACATATTTAACAAGCGAAACCCAATCCTGACCATTTAGGTAGCTACAAAGTTCACTTGGTGTTAATGTGGCTTTTTTAAAATATCTTATACGATATTGTTTGTAAATAGGACATATGGCAATTACATGAGTTGTGTCTTCTACTTCTTTCAAATTACACACCGAACATAACTGACACAAGTCTGAATTGAAAGGCCTATAATTTAAATTTAACAGCTCACACCTAGCTTTTAATATTAATTTAACACTTTTAAAAGGTAACTGGTCGGAAAAATAATTAACATTATACTTTAATATGGGATACAACCCGTGGAATTGCCCATTTCTTGCTTTTGCAAACTTATATATTTTCTTTCTCACAAACCCCTTATCGATTCGATGTTTATGGATTATTATTTGAACTTTATTTGCTATAAAGAACTTTTTAAGGTGTCCTGATGTTTTAAGAAATATTGTGTTAATTTCAGTTTCTGAATTATTCTCGGTGACGGGGCTCAACCTTGACTCGAGTACATCTAAAAATCTAAGAAATATCTAAACTTAATCAGTTATTACTACTATATACAAAGGATGCAGTCAGGAAAATCAATTGCTATTTAACACGTTAGGTGCGGCATCGGTCCCCGGCGTCCGCTCTAGGTTGCCCTTGAGACGCTCATTTAATTCACTTTTCAGTTTAAGAATAACGCTTTCGTCAGAGCATTCCATCGGACCCCGATGCCCGATATCGTCTGTGGGTCATCCCAGCAGTCGGACCCCTTGGCCGATAACGTTCAATTCAGGATATCACTATAATACGCCGCCACACCTAACGTTTTAACTTTTTAAAATATCAGATGTTTTCTTTTAAAGTAATCCTGGAAGGCAGGTTCTGTCTATAGCTTTGCAAAGCATGTTAGAGCTGGGAACACGTTATATGAACCATTGATTTTGCTGAAAAGCAATTCACGCATTTAGCTATGCATTTTAGGAGTATTCCACGGCTAATTTATCATAGGGAAAGACATAATGTTTTAAAAACTATGTTTGTGGACTTATCTATCATGGAATATCTTCATTTTATAGTCCCATCTACGTTGGTGGCTAACAAAATGGTTACTTGTTCATTAAGTTTCCTTTGTGGCACTGCTTCCATAAAAAACATAATCAGTAGGTCATTTGAAACATGTCACGAGACAAACTTGACGAGACAAAGTAGTACTTTCTCCCATAATTTAGTTAAATTTTGTATCCTTCTTTATTTTAAATTAGAAGATAAAACCAAACATCACTCGTTTGAGAAGATTTAATCCCACTTTGTACTGCAAAAGCTTTCGCTATATCTTTCAAAACGTAACCTTCGATCGGTAAATTAAAATTACCTGCCTCTTTCAATCATAGTTTCAAATGACCTAGTGCTTTGAATTCACCCATTTTACTGCTAATAGCCAGTGAGTGTATTTTGTCTCTGTTTAAGGTTTTTTTACCCAAATTTAGATATTCAAACATTTTCGACGAAAATAAATACGAATTATCGGGATTCTACTGTAATAACAATAGTAATTTTCATCAATTAACCGAAACTATAAGATAGGGTGAAGAGAGTGTCCATATTTATGCAGCAACCAAACAAATTTATAAAGTAAAATTTGCGATAAAAATCAGTCAAGCTAGTCTTTTCGATGACATGATAACACTGGCCCATCTGAAAACTATGTCTCCCATCTGATGAGCCCAAAATGATGTTTTTCAAAAACTTGAAAAGTTGTGCCAGTTAATTTTATAAAGATAGTAACATTCTTTGATCAGAATCTAAAGTTCAACAAAAAAACTTCAAGTCGATTCATCTAGTATTTTTGAGATTATAGGTAACAAACCATACCCTTGCATTTTAAATACACACGGATTAAGGTTTAAAAAAAAAAAAAGTAATCAATTTGAAAAACTTCTAATTTTGTTAATTACCATAGTGCTGTTTTCTTCATTTATATTCTCAGTTTGAAATAAATGACGAATACTATCATTTTTCGTAAAATCATGGACACTATTAAAGATTAGTGAAGTTTTATTCTTGACAACTACTAAAAATATAGTTTGCATAGCGATAATTTTTTTTCCGTATTATAATTTATTTTTGCTTTTTTATATGTTCCTTCGTCTAAACCAATGACTGCAGCTTTTTAAGATGCTTCTTTTCTTTTGATGCGGAAACCAAAGCTTTGATCCTTTCAAAATCAATCACAAAAAGTATACAATCACTTTTCAAGGATTTTTAATGCCTTAAAAAAAAAAAAAAAAAAATCTTCGTCCTAACATATATTACATCAGCTTTTTCCTTCATAACAAAATCATTTACTTATTAAGCAATTGGCATAAATAGTACACAATATTGTAAATAGGTTATTTATGAAATATGCCATAGGCGAATAGTTGGAGATTATTTAAATTATGCATATGGATTATTTAAATATGCTGACAGGGCATAATATGGGATATACAAAAACCAATTCCTATTCAAAGCCGGTTATTATATATTAAATGAACCTAATTTTATTTATGTATAATAATACTTCACCCTCTTGTGTTTTACCTTCCCCATATACATTTTGGATTTCAATTTTTTTGTTTTTCTCTCGTCATTATAATACAAGTTTACGATTATTCTTTCTGCATCTTACATATCATTCAATAAAGGCATTTTTATTGAAAATTTTAAGATAATTTTGTTAGTATATATCACAAGTTAATGCAAGACTAACACAACTGCAAATAACCTAGATATTTCAGAGAAAATAAAATTTGTTAGTATTTTATTTAATCTTATGATTCCTACGTGAGGAAGTTATTGAAGTTGAGACAAGCAAACATTTCAGTTTAAAAAACTAAAATCTCGACTAGAATTAGTTTTCGAACAGCATTATTTCGTTCTATTTAGTTGAGTAGTAATAAAATATAAAATTAAGTAAGTAATATAAAATTTCAATGCTCAATCATCACATGTAAATTATAATCCCACCATATGTTCTGATACCATATGTTTTGTTTGATCTATTTGAGGTTATTTAATTAGACTATTAAAGACTGTATTCATTCATTGTTAGTTGGCAAATAACGTTGTAAATTAATTTGTAAGTAGGATAACAAATAACGAGAATTAATGTTCTTGTTCTGAAACAATTTATTTGAATAAGAAACAAAATAAACAAAATAACAAAATAAACAACAATAAAAGATAAACATACCTGAAAGAATAATTAATTTACAACGTTATTTGCCTTATGGTGGGAGTATAATTTACACACATTTGAAATAATGCTGTTCGAAAACTAATTCTAGTCGAGATTTTAGTTTTTTAAACTGAAATGTTTGCCTGTCTCAACTTCGATAACTTCCTCACGTAGAATTCATAAGATTAAATTAAAAAAACATATGGTATCAGAACATATGGTGGGAGTATAATTTACATGTGTTGCTTAAGCATTAAAGTTTTATATTACTTTAGGTCAGGCCACACATGTCCGCACCGGATCCGCACAGCAGCACTAATATAGGTTATGTTCAGAATACTTTTAATTTAACTTACATATTACCTTTAGTTATGCCTAAAGATCAGGCCACACATGTCCGCACCGCACCCGCATCCGCGTGTGTGAACGGTTACTATCTATCTTCGTAAATGAATCAGATCCGTGCTGCGGTGCAGACATGTGTGACCTGACCTTTACTTAATTTTATATTTTACTAGCTAAGGTGCCCGGCTTCGCTCCGGTAGTTGTGTGGTAGGTTTAATTTCAGAAAAACTTTAAAATTAAAGGAAATATAGTTAAAAGTGCCGACTACTGTCCATCCATACATATCCAGAAGTATAGAAACTATCGAAGATCCATAGAAACTTTTTTTAAGGACCTTTCTTCCATTTCAACCTCCCTTAAGATATCCCCCCCCCCCCGTAATTTGGGCGGACTCTGCAGATCTCAAATCTTACTGCTATCACGAAGTGAAAACCAAAATTTCATGAAGTCACAATGTTTTCACCATATTTCTTTTTATCCTGAACGATGAGGGGTGATAAAATCTTATTGAAAATATTGTGTAATTGGAGTTAGCCATTTTCTCAACTGGAATACTCATCATAAATAGTAATAAAACCAACTTCTCTTTCATAATTACATACAATAATAATACTTTAAACTTTTTATTTTCGACTTATAATTTTTTTAAATAATTAATGTTTTTATTCGCTCACTGTACTTTTAAGGAATGTTCACTCATATTGCATTAAATTTACTTAAGTATATATTATATATTGATTCAGTGTACTGTGGTGATCAATTAGCCTTCTTATGAGAAAATTAATTTTGTAGGGTATCCAGTCGGTTTTCTAATTGATTGCAGACATGTAAAATCATTATTTTCTTTTAAAATCAAAGGAGAGACTAATCATTTCCGCTTGATTTTTTAGTAATTTAAAAGGAAAAGCTGAAAAAATATATAACCTGTACCAACTGAACTGATGAACAATAAACATTGAGTGAGTTAGTAGAGCTCGAACTAAATTTTTCATTCATAAACTCAGGCTAATTGCATGTCGCAAGAGGCTTAAAATTCCTATCCTTTTCCCTTAAATTTTACACCCATAAGAGAAAAACAGAAAACTTCTTCTCCGTTAGGGGTTATATAGCTTCTCGATGACATAATTTTCTTGATCGTATGTTGATTCGTTTATAAGCCTTCTCGGCAGGCACATTGTACACTTTGCTTTATAATATAAATTGATTGCTACTCAACTATAACAAATATTAATAAATATTTTAAATTTAAGCTTATATTTAAAAATAATTCTGTTTCCCTTTTTGTAGACCAGTAGCATTGGATTCAAAATCAAAATAAAACCCCAATTTTTAATGTCATCTCAGTTTTTAAAAAAGGGTGAGATATGTATATGTATTTTAATTAGCATTCCAAATATAATGAATTGCTTTCCCTGAAATGCCTTTTTTAAACTAACTAACACTAATCAAACTAAGAAGTTTATAAATTAAATAATTCATATATTTAAGTTTATATATATTGTATTATAAGTTTAGTTGTTGTATTTACACAATAACGATTCATTGAAATTGAAGGAAAAAAAAAAATATTCCTCGTCTTATCATTTAGTATTTTACCTTTTTCCCGCATTACAAAATATATTACTTATCAACTTGCCAAGTACTTCTTAACTATTCCTGGACTGTAAACACGTCACCATAACATTATTTATAAAATATTCTACAGGCTAATAGTTAGAGGTAATTAATTATGTAGATTATTTAAAGAGGCTAAAAGTGGGTCATAATAGATAAAATAAGCACAATTGGATAATCCATTCCTACTTAGAGCCGATAATATATTAAATAACTTAAATTATTGTATTTAGATGTGTGTAATAGTCAATTTTTGTTTTTACCATAGGTTGATTAATATTCAGGATTTTCAGTTAAACATCTGGACCCAAAAATCACTAATGAAGATCCTCTTGTTGATATCGATACATGAATTTTTCTATTCAAAATAAAAAATGGATTTTCAAAATAAAGAATGTTTAACTGAAAATCCTTACTAATTATCGACCCATCGTAAATTTATGAGTATTTATCCAGCGACGAGTTGTAATTATGAATTAAATAATGGACTTATTCTTATATGGTTTATTTTTAAAATCAAAGTACAATCATGAGTTTCTATATATTCATGGTCCTTGAAATAAGAGTTTTTGGTTGAGCGTTATCTGGTAATCACTTCCATCAGTTTTTACACGATATTTCTATTTTAAAGATGATTATTTCAATTTTTCATAAATTTGAGAAAAAGGGAAATGTAAAGTATTAGTGATAAAATGTTTTCTGTTACACGTGTAAATAAGCATATTGTAAAGTAAATTTTAATACAATATTTAAAAAAGGCGTACTAATATTTTACTTATTTTTTTTTATATTAGAGATCGGTACAAAATCAAAATAATAATCAGGGAGTATGTATATACAATATAGTTCGGGTCTTTTTTACTTTACACACACCAGTTATTTTTTTACCTAATAATTTACGTTATTTAATAACATATGTTTATTTTAAATGTATTTAACATTCCTGAAATGGGAACAAATTGATAGTTTAATATACAATTCGTTGAATTATTCATTTAGGGGGCCGATATGCTTTTAATGATTTTAAAATTCAATCAAATATATCCTCGTTCTTGTATCTTCTTCAGTAAACAAACTCACATGACATTGGTTTACATTTACGTGTTTTATGTAATATTCCTAACCCTTAAAATATCTTAAACGCCTTTTCTTCTGATTTATGAACCTTACTCAGTTTTATCAAATTCATTGTTAACAAAAACAACTTTAACGAGGTAATAGGTAGGTAACCTCCTTATTGTATATATATATATTTTTTTTTTTTAAATAAACATGTGTTATTAAATAACGGTATGATAAATCACTTATAATATAAAAAAATAACTGGTGTGGATAAAGTAAAAATTATGTAATTAGTTCATATTATGTAATTAGAATTTCTTACCAAACGCAATTTTCCTTAAAGATAAACTTATTTTTCACATATTTTGAATTGCCTATTTTGAAGATAAATAATACAATTTTTAATAAATTTCAGAAAAAGGGAAATGTAAAGTATTAGTGATGAAATGTTTTCTATTACAAGTGTAAATAAGGATATTGTAAAGTAAATTTTAATAGAATATTTAAGTAAGACGTAGTGATATTTTACTTATTTTTTTTTATATTAGAGTTCGGAACAAAAACACAATAATTACCAGGGATTATTTAAAATATAGTTCATATTATGCAAATAGAATTTCTTACCAAACACAATTTTCCTCAAAGATAACCTTATTTTTCACATATTTTGATGCTGCTAAGCTTTACTCAGTTAATCAAATATCATAAATATATCACAGTATTTATTAAAATGGACTTGAAGATGTTAGTAACTACTTTTGGTAACTATTTTGTTAGTAACTATTTTGCAATAAATTTGTTGCAAACTTTTGTTACAATTTTTTTATTGCTGAATAAATTTAGTTATTTTTTATTGGTCGTCCTCAGACGATATTTTCCTTTCGGGACGGTACCTGTCAGATATAAACGAAGACAATTATCCGTTGATACATCTCGTGGCTAGGGAATCGCGTGATCGACTCAGCCCTGAGGAAACTTTTACAAATCTTTTCTTAATTAACGCAATTACCCAATTATCCTTTGATTTATTACGGCCATTTGAATTTTGGGCCATTAACTTTATCGTGTATTGCTTTAAAATAATTTAATTTTTTTTTTTAGTTATAAAGTCGTTGCAATTCCTCGATTTCCTCCATTGAATAATATATATTCATACGATTTACCTTCTTATTAGGTATAAAAAGAAGAAGGGTTCCTACACGGTTTGATTTTACACGATAGATACCAAGAATCCTGATAATTCGATTCCCGGTAATTCGAATAACTACCTGTCGAAATTTAATCATTTATTAATTTTAGATAATTAATTTATAATTTTTAAACGATTTGATAAAAATATAAAAGATTCGACCTCGGCCATACCGTATAATTAGTATAATTATGTAAGTCGTGTCATGTTTTTATGGACTAACATTTTGGTTTTATCTTTTCAGAACAAGTAACTATAGAAAACTAAATTGCAGGAGAAAGGTCGAGATCGTCCAGTGAAATTTGTTGTGACTTGAAAGATATATTAGAGTAAGATCGCTCCTTATTTACCTCGGGAACGAGACGGGTTTCCCTTGTATATATATATTTATATATATATATATATATATATAAATAATATATAAATATATATAATACATATATAATATATATAAATAAAAATAATTTAATTTTGAAGAGAAAAGATTTGGCTCCGCCGGGAATCGAACCCGGGTCTTCCGCGTGACATGCGCGGTATGCTATCCATTACACCACGGAGTCGCTTCCAAACGGTGCCAAATCCTTCCTCTTCACTGACACCTCTCCCACTATCTCGCAAGTTTTGCGAGCATACCGCAACGTGTAATGTGTAATGGATAGCATACCGCGCATGTCACGCGGAAGACCAGGATTCGATTCCCGGCGGAGCCAAATCTTTTCTCTTCAAAAATTAATTATTTAAAATAATTTAAAAAATAGGTGGTCATCCACAATGATGGTTAAATTAATATAAAATAATTTAAAAAATTGACGAACGTCAAGAAGATGCCCAAAATTGGACAAAAATTGTCCACCTCCCGTAAATACTCGCAAAACTTGCGAGATAGTGGGAGAGGAGTCAGTGAAGAGGAAGGATTTGCACCGTTTGGAAGCGACTCCGTGGTGTAATGGATAGCATACCGCGCATGTCACGCGGAAGATCCGGGTTCGATTCCCGGCGGAGCGAAATCTTTTCTCTTCAAAAATAAATTATTTAAAATTATTTAAAAAATAGGTGGTCATCCACAATGATAGTTAAATTAATATAAAATAATATGTATATATATATATATATATAAGTGTATATATACAAGGGAAACCCGTCTCGTTCCCGAGGTAAATAAGGAGCGATCTTACTCTAATACATCTTGCAAGTCACAACAAATTTCACTGGACGATCTCGACCTATATATATATATATATATATATATATATATATATATACATTATATACAGATATATATTATATATCATTACAATCTGCCACTAGATAAGAATGACGTTCCTTCAGAGCTTAGCGAAATATCCTAATCAGCCTTTAGGATTAAATCAATCAACCTCTCACATTAAACTACGACTTAGACAAAATATAATAGATAGAGCCCAAAATCAGAACATCATCTAACATACGCCAGCCTAGATTACAATAGCAATACATACTTTACCTTAAAGATATTCAACTAATTTTTAAGGCTAAGGGAGACTTGCTATATCTAAACTATGAACCGTCTATAAATAAAAGTATTGACTGCTCTGTATGCAACAGGAAAACGAAAGAGGACACTTTCCGTAGGAGTATGCCCTGTTTTAAAGCAAATTTAAGACAAAACATTTCAAGAAACATACCCTCAATGTATTAGAATTCAATGAAATATTAAGAACTTATAAAAAAAAACTTATTAATTTTATATAGCGGTAGATACAGAAACTACTTAATCAATTAATTCAGTTTTTAATATAGTGACACTTATTTTTTTATAATCTTAATTTTTTATTTGTTTATAAATCTATGTGTTTATTTGTATTTTTATTTTTCTAAGTGGTCTTTTCTTTTGATATTAATATAATGGAAAATACCCGTAGACAACTCGACATACGGCCTAATCTCTGGCCTTTGTCTATATACGTTAAAAAAAAGTAGTTATGTATTACATATAGCACCAATAAACGTATTTATCTAACTACGTATACATATGTAGTAAATATTAAATGTGAATGTGATAGATTCATCATAAAAATATTGATAATACTCGTATTGTTATAAACATTCAGTATTTATTTTTAATTTAATTATATTGAGAATATTATTGTTGTTCCTATTACTTTGTTGTTCAATCAACCGTTCTATCTATCTATCTTTTGAAGAATATATCTTTTAACTTTTTTTTATAATATTTCTGTTTACTAGGGGGGTTCGGATTATCAGGGCTTATTATGGAGGCAGCGGAGACAGCCCAATTCAAGGTTACTAAAATTTTCATTGCACATGCCCCTCTAATATATGTTTATATATGCATATATATAAGAAAGAAAGAAAGAAAAAAGTAATTTTATTCTGGGACATTAAGTCCCCTAAGAATAACAGACATGAACAAAATTAATGGCCATTTGTCTGGCTACTTAAAGGAAATACAATAAAAAATAAAGAATACAATAAAAATTAAAATACAAAGTAGACACAAAAAATAAAAATAATAAAATAAAAATAACTGAAACAGAATATTGTAAGAAGAAATAAAAAATAAACATTTGGATGTTAAGTACAAAACTTTGATCAGCTTTTGAGCTTAAAAGGTATAAAAAAAAAAAAAAAAATCGTATAGATATATATGTATAGATATGTCCTCACTATTGCTTCACTATTTACATATTTACGGGAGATTGGAGATTCAGGAGGTGATGGAATAGTTGGGTTTTAAAGGAGGTGAGGGATGAAGTGTATATATATATATATAAAATATATATATATATATATATATATATATATACACTTATATATATATATATATATATATGTATATATATTCGTTCCTGCTATTTTTTAAAATTTTTACTCTAACTAATCTCTCAAGTTCTAAATTAAGTTAGTGGTTTTGGAGAATACGGTTGAATTTAACAAAAGTGGTGATTTTACTGTTTTAATTAATAATTAAATAATAGTCGTGATGAGGACCTAAAATTCGGGTCGAAACGTCGGGACAATTATATATGTGATATTTACATATTAGTGTTATTTATTTCGACCGCATCCTTTACCATTTCCTCTTCATTCATAAAAAGCCATAGTGCCACCAGCAAGGGACGTTGCTACACCACGTGGATATCGATACGATACTGATCCTTAAATATCGATACTCGTTCAAGATGCTTGTCGATGGCTATACTTAAGGTAAAAATTGGATAATTACCCATCAAACATGGAAAAAAAATAATATTTAAATTATTTAGCAAAAACATATTTATTTCATGATTGGGTATGTCCCTAATTTTTTCTTCTCATTTTTAGAATCAAATTCGAGATCAGATAATAGTATTTTTTTCCATATAACAATTAATTATATGGCTATTACAGTCTTTTCAATCTATATGCCTCATTTGATTATTTATTTAAAAAAAAAAAAATTTGTTTTACCGCATAACAAAGAATGGTATAATAAAATAATTTATTTCCTTCCAGTCTTTCTAAATATTTTTACCTAACCTAATGATTATTCTTACAATTTCTGTTTAGTTCAAAATATTTTTTAATTGTGTAAATTATTAGATTAAAAACAATGTTGTTCTAATATTCTGAACCCTAATATTCCGTCAAATTTATCTCCAACCACACAAGTACGGGTTTACTTTCTTTCTTATCTCTTGTAGAGTATTTTTCTTTGATGGTTGATTTATCTTGGAACAAATCATTTCAGGTATTTTAGAGTTCTTCCTCCAAAAAAAAAAAAAAAAAAAAAAAAAAATCAATGTTTTACTAAGAGCTGATACTTGATGACTACTGATTTTTGTTCCCGTTACTGCTTTCCCTAGTTCTTAAGAAACATTGTTAGATTCAGGATATAAAAAAATATTTAATTTCTAGTATATTTTTGAATGAATCTTTAATGTTGTTGAATCAAGTCAATTTTCTTAAAGATCATGTCGGACTTCTACCTCGCTTATTCGATGTAAAAATAAAAAATAAAATAAAACAACACATTATGATAATGATAATTATGATAATGAATGTAATTATGTAACACTATTTTTAATAAATAGCCACCATCAATGAAACTATAGTGCGTAAAATTAACGGAAAATGAACTAAATATAATTAACGAAAATGTCTATTTTTGTCAACATAAATAAATAACTATCCGTTTTCAGTTGTTTTAACTTTTCCACATTATTTAAAATTCCAGAGCGGCCATGTTCTCTGAATCACTCTCCCACAGATAATTTCGCATTTGTTTGATTGCTGTTTCAGACACTAAAATCGTATCAACCTTAAAAATACGTAAGTATGTCAATTGAAGTACGTCCCTTATTTAATTTTTAATATTGGTAAAAAAAGAGAGAGATAACTGTTCACTTGTTTCTGTCAATCTTATAAAACCTATTATCTAATTGATGAGTTGGATAATGACCAATATTGGCGAATTCAGATTATTTATTGACAAAATCAATTTTTTTCCTCAGTTAGTTTTTTTAGCCTTTAATATATATAAAATGACAACGAAGAATGCTAAAAAATTATATATGGTTGCGTAACTGATTAATTAATAATATTATTCTTGAGATGTTGTTATGTTTAAAATATATCGCAAAATTAAGCATTCCTAAAATTATTTGTCAAAAGACCACAATAACGCCGTTTGAAATATCATTCTATAAAATTAACTAGTAATAAAGTCGTAACCCTAAATTCTCATTATAATATAATTTTTATTTTTGTGCTTAATTTTATGCATGGAATTATTAATGTATCGACCTTTTACTTTCACTTACCTATATGTGAAATATTTAGTAAGGGGAAGTATTGCGGAGATATAATTAAATATGGAGTAGGGGAATGTTTATTTTTCCTATAAAGTATCTTTGTTTTTTTTTATATGAAGAAATTAACTGTCTCTCTAACTGTGCCTAAAAATAAGAAAAGGCTAATTATGAAATATGAAACTAATCGAGAAACATATACATGAGAAACAGATGAAAGATATTCCGACAACTCTAAAACACGTTGAGCCCACGCATGCGCAGTACGCCTTTAATAGCAGACCATTGTTTATAATTAAAGACGTTTTGTTCATGAGAAAGAGTTGTTAACATGTTTTGAAACATAAATTTTTATTGGGTATTAATTGTTTCCATGGTAACTAAATGATATTTTCAATTATATAATTATAATTGATATTATTAATATTATATAATTCTATTGACTCTAACTATAATTCTCTGTGATAGTTTTAATAACAGAAAAATTTTAAAATTAAAGGAAATATAAAACATAATTAGCATCTTCTTGAAACTTCAGGTTTAACTTGGTATTAATAGTAAGATCGAGATCTGCAGAGTCCCCCCAAATAAGGAACCCTGTATACTTTATGGGGGGTTGAAAATGGTAAATGAAAAATTGGCTTCAAATTCGTCGAGATATGCATCGTTTTTTATGATTTCTGTGATCCGTAATCCTACAAGCCCATTCCATGCAGTCAACAATAATTTATAGTTTAATAACAATAATCATAACAACAATGATCAGTAAATAATTTATTAGATTATAGTTGAAGAATCTGATTTATCGACTTGTACTGGTATATACTGTATATCCCACGTCGAATTGTTAAAACTCTAAAAATATCAATGTTAAGTTAAAAATAGCGTTTGAATCAGAATTAAAAACCTCCATATTAGTCACAATAGTATTAATAATTTCGTTGGCTTCAGGCGTAATTTACCATATTCTTTTGCGGTGAGTATGATCGTGTTGATGCAAGTAAAGGGCTAATTTTGAGTTACAGTTAGCACTAAACGCCCCTATTTATCATTAGAGACTATCGACTATGCTATGAACACTTATAACTTTTTGTTTTAATTTATATTCAGTCAAGTAACCTCTTTTTTTTTTTTTTTATTCAGTCAAGTTATCTCTTTTTTTATGTTTGTTTTTATTCGCTCTCTGTACTACTAAGAAATTTTCACTCATAGTGCATTAAATATATTATACATTATACATTGATTAAACGTAATGTGTTGATAAATTAGCCTTCTTTAAGGAATCCAGTTGATTTTCTAATTCATTGATTTTTAGTTGATTTTCTAATTCATTGATTGATTGATTTTTCAGAGATATAAAATAATTGTAGTAGTAATTTTTTTAAAATACAAAGGAGAAACTGATTATAATAGCTTAATTTTGAGTAGCTTAAAAATAATAGCTGAAGAAATATATAACCATTACGAACTGAATGAATGAAGAATAAATATTGAGTGAAACGCACCCTAGCGCTTCCTGGTAGTCTGCAGCTCGAACTAAATTTTTCATTCATTAACCCGAACAGGTAGGCTAATTACATTGTGCGAGAGGCCTAAACTTCCGTTCCTTTTTTCTTCAATTTTACACGCTAGTGATAAAAACTGAAACCTTCTTCATCGTTAGGAGTTATATAGCTACTCGATGACATAACACTCTTGGTCATAAGTTTAGTCGTTTTTGAGCCTTTTCGGCACGCACATTGTACACTTTGCTTTATAATATATATTGATTATATAATAGAATTATAATCTAACTCGTAATGGAGTATTGTGCTTGAATTGCCGAATCATCACAAGTAAAAAATTTTATTTAACAATAAAAATTTGTAGTCTACTTTAGAGAGCAAATACAAACAAAAATCAGTAAATCAATGGAGAGCAATGTATGATTCTCACTATTGAATTTTCTGAAATTATAAATGTATACTACCAGTGTAAATTAAATCATTATATATAAATATTAAAAAATATATAATTTAGTCTCAATTAGTATTTTGCTCGTCATGAATTGAAGGAGGAACAGTTAGTGCACCCACGGTGTGCATAAAAATGCATGATATGCATTTTATCTCATGAGTACCAAGGGAAATCCTTGGCACCAAAACAAACAAAACACAATTTCCTTAATTCTGTCCACTACTGTTAAGTTTACCTTAATTAATTATTGTTGTTAAAAGCAATTTGGAACCATCTTGGAATCATATTGACTGTTATGCATAAATAAATTGGCTGTTACTTAAAGGAAATAATTTGCAGAATAAGTATTTGAAATAGTTTTTTATATTGCTCGTTTATTTTTGCACAAAAAACAATCGATTTTTAAGTTATTTCAAGCTATTTACTCCCCTCATTGTTTAATTTGAAAACAAAACAAACATAGTTCATATTTTTGTTCCACGCATCTCAAAACATAAAAAAGGATTTTTATTTAATTTTATCCGTCCGGATAAAAGTTTTCCTCAAATAGGTTTATTAAATAGGTCTCACGAGCTTTATCTATTAAGAGAAGAGCTAAGCGAGAGAAGCAGTTTTCAAATTCAGATTCAACACGCTCAAAAACTATTTATATTTATATTACGTACGTCTGTTTGATTAAGATTCATTATATTCACAAAAAATATGTAGATTCTAAACCTTATAAATAAATTAACAAAGTCTTTCTAAGGAGGGAAAGATAGATTTAATATGGAACAAGGAAATAAGATTTTTCTATAAAACAGTTGCAACACTTGTGAGTATTTATTTTTAAAAAAATTATCGTGGCTTCAAAATTTCTTTCTGATGACACATTTTACAATAAATAATACGTTTGAATATTTCAATTATTTTATAGCAAATGCGTTACTCTTTTTTCTTTTTTCCCCACCGGTGGTCTCACTTGACTGCCTCATCGGGCGGCGTGTACCACCGGTGGCTCACGCTAGAATGCCGCCTCTGCCAAATAATTAGATCTTTTAGCACTTTGACTGCCGAAAAAGAATGCCTGAGAGACATGCTTTCGTTTCTACACAATTTGTCTGACAAGAGGAAAGTAACTCGATTTCAGGTTACATGGCAGCCGAAGTGTTAAGAAAGTAGAAATAATTTCTAATACAATAAAAAATAAATACAATTTTTTGAGCTATGCGCGTCACCGCTCCAGGTTGGATGGGATTTATTCTGTCCCGTGGCAGTTCAATTCCTTCCGGGTAACTTTTCTAAAGTATCTAATGTAGTTATTCATAAAATATAAATATATAATAAAAATATAAACATAAATTTTCCTTAAGATGCGTGGCCAAGGATACAGCGTTCGATATGTTGACTGGAGGGGGATGAATTTGAGCTCAGTGTTGCTGAGACTATGTACACAGCTGCAAGGCCCCCTACTCCTGCGTGAGTTTATAGTTCTGTAAAAAAAAAAAAAAAAAATTATAGATAATATATATATATTTTTTTTTATGTTAAATTATATCTAAGTTTGAAATAAATGATCAGCTTATATTCTTATACGGGGGGAGGGGTATATACCTATATATAATTAAAGAAATAAAATATAATACCCAAATAATTATACATTAACAAAAATTCATTTCGAGTAAAGGTCAATTCTTATTTATTTTTATTATATATATTCTAAGTCGATTAAAGATTATTTATTTAATTATTTCTAACATTGAGGTATGTTTTGGTATAAGAATAATAATCATTTCTATCATAATTAAGCATTTTACACTCTTTTTTTTATTGTCAATAATTGTTTGTAATATTATTTTTGTTGGCGTCTGCTATTATATATTATATATACCTGATATTGTAAATATAATAATTATATAATTATATATTATATAATGTATATTATTATATGATATAATAGTTTCCGTGATTAAATTAGGTCTGTGGTGAGCTATTTAGTGCAATTTAATAGCCTTTTTAAGGTATTCTTGTTTGTACTATTATACATTTTATGGTCATTTGGTATTATTTTACATTTATAATTATTAATCAATTTTTACCAAGTTTTAGTTTATCATTATTCAAAGTGACACCAAGCAAGATTAGATTTTCAATTTAAATTTCAATTCAGAAAAGATTAATATTTTTATCCCAAAATTTAATTATATCTCGAAATCTATCATTTATATTGTGATATAAATTCCTGTACTTAGATCGAAAGATTTCACATAGCACTATTTTATTTTCATTTTTCGAGACTACATTTTTCTAGTCTTATTATTAAGTGGCCTATTGACTTTTTCAATTGTTAATAGTTATTTTTTCAAAAAATAGCAGAACAAAATGTTTATGACGTTTTGTTCTGCTTTTTCTAAACAATGAGGAATAACATTAGAGACTAGAAACTTTTTTTTTTTTAATCAGAAGTGACCTACCCATTTTGACATCAGAGTAAAGAATGGCGTTTTTATTTGCATATAATTTTTATTTTATTTTTAAATAACTTCATGCACTACATAGTTATCATTTTTACTTCTGTTTGTTTAAATTAGTAATCCATTGTAATATATATAAGTTAACCTATGTATCGTCTACCCTCTGTATCTATAAGATATTATTCTACTTAGGTAGGTAGATATTTTTCCATAATTTGTTTAATATAGTAATTTATACTATACAATTTTGCAATACGTTTAATATTTTGTCTTTTGCACACATAAGAAATAATTTGATTAAAAATGTATGGCTGCTTTACAGAAATAAGTTACTAATTCGCACAGTTTAATCTTCAGTTCTTAGAACATTAACAAAAAGCGAAAAATAAAAATAAATATTCACAATTTCCTACTAATAAATTTTTCCCTTCATCTTCTGACTCCTGTTGTTGTTACTTTTTTTTTGTGGTTCTGTTTCGGTAACTTAAGTAAAAAATATTATCTTTTTAAAAAAATTTAGGCAGAGTCACCATGGCATAGAGTATATTTTATTATTATCAATGAATGGTGACCAAGTTTTTGTTTATTAGTATTTTATGTGACACTGAATGAGGTATTATATTCATATTTAAAACATAATAGTTTATATGTTTGATGTACTCAAATAACAAAATGTCATACTTCATTCATTCATTTAATAGAATAAATAGGGTTCAGAATTTTTTTTTTTATTCTTACTGATATTTACAAGAGAATTATAATAGAAATGTATGAATGCTCAAAGGTATTAAGTTTCTGATTCGCACATTTTATTCTTCAGTTCTGTAAGTGCATTAATAAGAAAAAAAAAATTGAATAGATACAAACAAAAATATATCGGCAATTGCCTAGTAACGTATTTTTCACTTCCTAATTAAACCTATGTCTAATTAAACTAAATAATAAATTTTTTACCTTATATATTTAGTCAAGCGCCTGAACGGTTGAAAGAATGTTAACCAGCATGACGTAACTGCAAATGATGTGTTGCGTTTTCTTTAACGCAGGACTTAAAATGAGTTAACTTAGGCTTAAAATGAGTTAAATTAAGTTAGAAAATTCCATTCTATTTTATTTTTTAAATTGATTTAGGAGGGCTGAAATAAATACAACATATTGTTTGAATCTTTTTTTTTTTTTTTTTTTTTTTTTTTTTTGTCTTCACATCTTGATTTGCGCCTTTCGACAATCAGCAAATCTGAGAGCTACACTAATTTAAATAAGGACATTTTAGGCATGGGGAAGGGTGGCACCCAGCGTTACCTCTTCCCTGGCTCGTGTCAGTTAATCTAGTTTGTTAACGAAGGAGATCTCTCATGCAACGCCTTTTTAATCTCATATTATGGGTATACATATTACCTGTCGCCATGTCTCTAATCAGTCGGTTGAAGTGGCCTTGTAAGTGAGTATGAAAAGTTTAAAAAGTGCCTTTATATGCTGTTCTACTGTTTCTATTTGTAAGTCAGTATGTAGTGTTTGTTAGTAACGTACCATGGTGCTTTAATTATGAGTTAACATTTTTGATTGAAACGTTTGAAGTCTGTGTAAGTTGGTCTTTTTTGCTGTTCCATATATCTGTCAAGGGTATGTCCATATTGGTTTTATCAAGTATAAATATGTATTTAATTTTTGTCTTAGTCCCAGTTTTGTAGTTTTAGAAAAAAAGTGAGTATAGTTGGTTGAGTCGGTTGTTAAGGGTCTTCGTTTCACCTTAACATGCAGGCCCTAGGTCATCATTCTGTCAAAGGTAAGACCGAGATAGTGTACGGTGTCCGTTTTGTGAAATTTGGAATTTTTCTATATAAATTGGAGAGCAGGTATTTTTTCGAAGAGTGAACATCATTTGTTGAATCTTAATTTTAAATCTATGCAAAAAAAAATCACTATTAGCAGTTTCCAAATAATAAAAGAAATTTCTGAAATTTTCTCCGTCTTTCCGTCTTTTTTTTCGGCTTTGGGTTTTTAGATTGAGTTACGATTTTACTAAATATTTATTTTAGCCTAATAAATAGCCTAAAGCTTTAAACATACTTATAAATAAAATAAAAAGGACCGATTTTGAACGTAGAAACCTCAAATATTTACTAAAAATTTAACTCTTATCTACTAAACACTGCTTCAAAGAAGACTGAATGATATATCATTAACTTAGTACAATAGAACCTCATTTATCCGAAGTAACTGGGACCTAAGGCAATTCGGATTAATCCAAAAATATTGATAATTACATCTAATTACGCTTCAAATATATGTTGAAACTAAGAAATATCCGATTAATCCGGATTACTTAAAAATTATTGATAATTAAATCAAATTACGCTTCAAATATAAGGTGAAAACACGAAAGTATATATTTCATATCAGGTAATTTTGAGTATCATAAGTTAGAGTGGTTAGTTTTAAAATGCCGAATTTGCCAGCACTCAATATTTATCTTGCATTTATTCAATATAGGTTCCTTCTTTACAGAATGAATATGCCTTTATGTATTTGGGATATTCATGATATATAATTTATTTTTTAGAAAGGTTTTATTCGTGCTTGCGATGCCATAAAAAAAAAGCATCGGCTGGAGCCGCTCTCTCGCTTTAGCATGCTCGAGCCGAACGGCGGCGGTTCGAATCCACCCTGGGAGGGTTGACTTTTATTTCGTGGAGGCCCCACGGAATAAATCTTGACCTAACCACCATGGTTAGATTAGGTCAGTTACACCTCTAGAGTAACATATTCAGGTAAGGGTACCGAACAAAAAAAAAAGATAAAGTTGTTTGTTTGTTTAACGTCCATTTAAAAAGATAAAGTAAGTCTAATGAAAAAAAAAAATTCGAGATTAATCGATTTCGTTCGCCAAAAAGATACGTTTTTACTTTGGTCGAAATTTTCAATAACCCGCGCTTTATGCAAAACTAATTGGAATTATATACATTCTCTGTTAAAGAGTACAATATTCTTAGAATATTAAACAATTATTATAGTTATCTAATTAATAATTAATTTCATTGTTTTCCCTTGGTATGATAATATCACTGGGTAGTAAAATATAATACGCAAAAACCACATTTTTTTATTTAAATCTTTTAGTTTGTGAAAATTTAATATTTACCATGTACAGAAGTAAATGCACTGTTATGTACGCTGAATTTCTCCTATGTCTCAAGATTCAGTTTAAAAATATTGGTATGATCCGATCATTTTCATACGAGACGCCCGACTTGGTGAATACCTCATATTGTTGAAGAAAGCATATTTGAAACGAAAAAAACGAAAATATTAAATCTATTCTTTTCCAGACCTTAGAACATATAGGCTATATTCGAGCTGGGTTGAGGAACTTTCGTGTGTTCCTTTCATCACAAAAGAAAATCAAACGACAATTTTTTATATAAATAAAAAAAAAATATTCCGAATGTTCCGTATTTCTTCTATAAAATTTTATTTTGGAAGCGACGTTATGTAATGCATCTGTTGATTTTATATTATATTAAATAAAATTCGTATAGCTTTTACATTTTTGTAGAGATTAAAACAAATAATTTAGCTTTTTTTTTTTTTTTACTGTGCACCTAAATGTTCAGTGTATCCTCATTTCCACAACGAAATTCATATTATGTAATTACACTATTTTTTTTAATATATAGTTATTTATGAAAAAACGTTTTTTCCACGCATTCGGGATTCTAAAAAATCTTTTTGACATATATAATACATATTTTTTTCATAACATTTTAAAGGTTTGTAAAAGCTTAAGAAAATCTACTTTTTTTAGATCGATAGGGAACGTTTAACTATTGCACTAATTATTTTATTGGTAGTATAAGTAATGTGAATAACTATATATTTAAATACATTCTGATAATCCCGATAAAATTTTCGGTAAAAGTTCACATTTTAATTTTTCAATTCATATTAAAAAAAAAAAAAAAAAGGATATAGTGTTACGTCTTTATGAATTTTTTTTAGTACTTCAATGAGTGTTTACTTTTTGTTTTTGTAGGGTCTTTTATTCCGAGGTAAAAAAAATGTATTCGCGATTACTAATGCCCAATCGAACATATAATTCCTTCTCTCCCCCACACACCATCTAATTTTAAAATTTATACTACAGTGAAATCCGGTTATAACGATATTCAAGGGACCAAGGAAGATACATCGTTATATCCGGAAACAAACTGATTAACTTCATTCTTAAATATGGGCTTGTTAAGGGAAAAAAAAAAAGACGTTTTACAAAGATCATACGTGAAAGTTTATATTTACGTATTTAATTTTTAAAATTTACATACATAAATTATACTACACATAAGTAAAATTGTACAGAAAAATCGGTAATTTTAGGTTGCTTGTTTTTTTTAAGTATAAATTATTGCTTACATAGCTATGTAGTTCTTTTATGAAAGCTGTAGTTTCGAGTTTATTTATCATCATTCAGGGCGACGTACGTCCGAAGGACACCAAGAGCGCTGTAGACTTGTGACGGAGACGGAGTTTTGAAAAGGTCTTCTTCAGTCCCATCGTCATCCTCTTCCCTCCTCTTATTCAAAACTGACGCTATGATTGTTTCTTCGGTCGGTTCCTCTGATGTATCGATGTTAGCATCGATTTCTTCGTATGTCTGTGGATCGCCGTAAAAATTAAAATCGAGCTTTTGGGCCCATTCGTTAAAATTTATAGATTCATCTTCTTGATCGGTACCAGCTTCATCTACATTTCCAAAACCGTGCCTGAAGCAGTTATTGATCGTTGTTTGTGTGACTTCATCCCAGGAATCGGAAATCATTAAGATTGCATCTAGTAGTGACACTTTAAAATTGTCTAGCTGGTCCAACATTTTTAAGATTAAACGTTTACGATATTTAAGTTTGATGGATCTGATTATTCCTTGATCCATCGGCTGCAGATGTATTTAGTGGTAAAAAATAAAGTTTGATATTTTTTAGGTTTGTGACTGCTGGATGTGCTACACGGTAAGCAGAATTTTCGTTTTCTTTCTTTCAAGCTCGTTGTCCCATTGGCTGAGCCAGATAGAAAAAATTTCGCTAGTCATCCACGCTTTTTTATTATAGACATAATCGACCTGTAGTTTTTTAACATTTTTGAAACAACACAGAGATTCAGATTTTCCAATTATTAATAACTTTTTCTTATCCGATCCTGTCATGTTGCTGGCAATTAAAACTGTAACGCGTTCTTTAGAAAGTTTTCCTCCATGACAAGTTTCACCTTTAAACCTAAAAGTTTTTTCCGGAGTTAATCGGTAAGACAATCCAGTTTCATCAGCATTGTAAATCTCTTCATCCGCGTAGTTTTCTCGAATTGTTGGCCAGATGTTATGAAGCCAATTTTCTGATACCCCTGTTGGAACACTTGACGATTCTCCACTATCTTTGCGAACACGATGTTATGTCTTTCTCGGAACCTGATAATCCAAGACATCGAACACTCAAAGTCTTCTTTTCCCAGCAAAACAGCCAACTGATTAGCTTTTTCCTGAAGAACTGGGCCGTTGATTGGGATATTCCGGCTTCTTTGGACCTTAAACCACTTAAGAAGTGCATCTTCGAGATGTTCATGATGACTGCTTATAAGTTTTTTTTTTTTTGAAGTCACACTTTTTCAAATGTTTCTTTAATTTTATCTCTAGATTTCCATATCGTTGATATCGTGGACTGGAAATTTGAAGCTCTGATACCAAGTTTTTGATTGTTTCTCCTTTCTCAATCCGATTTATGATTTTCACTTTTTCTTCAATAGGCAATGCGCGACTTTTGTTAGTTTTTATCATTTTTAAATAATGACTCGAATATCAATAATTGAATCACAATAATATGTATTAAATAACTCACAATAACTGTCACGAATCTTAGAGAGGCAAATGAAAGACTTATCTCTAAATATGAGGATTAACAATAGAAGGGAAGAAGGGAGTTCTAAGAAATGGTAGTTTGAAGACAAAATGACTCATTGTACTCGGTAAAAAGTATTAAAAAAAACGTATAAAAAAGCAAAACGTTTTTTTTCTGATAAAAACTATCGTAAACTTTTATTATCAGTTATTCATTTACATAAAAGCATATATCGTTATAACCGGAATAAAAAGACCAATTTTTCTTAAGTTTAACATCGTTATATACGGAATATCCTTATAACCAATATCGTTATATCCGGATTTATTTCTACAGTTTTAAATAGTAAACCAAACTAGATATGAGTTTCACATCGCTATATCCGGAAAATCGCTATATCAGGAATCGTTATAAACGGATTTCACTGTACTTGTAAGCGCGGATACAATTTGCCCAACACTGCCATCAAAATTCTCTTAACCTCGATCAACAATAAATAAGCCGTATATAAACTTTTTATACTTAAACATAAAACTTATGATTATTGTTTTTCACCACGCCCATAGTTAGTTTTTCTCTCCTTATTTTAATAATTATTAAAGTAAAAAATAGGAATCGCAAGTTAATGAAAATAAATATATTTTAAAAAGAAAATCTGTGACTTATTATTGATTTAAATATAAGCATTTACATATTTATATTAGACTAACCAGTTGCTTGACAACATTTTGAACGCAGGAATCATACGAAGTATAAATAACTAGGTATAATTTTTTAAACTATACTGAACTGTTATTAAAAATTAACATATTTTTTTTTGTTTGCCTGTAACTATTAAAAAAAAATAATTTTTTAAAATAATCTTGTTCTATTGTTTGTAAGAGGGGACCTTCATACGTACAGTTAACTACCATTCTTTATCATCTGTTAAATGCACTAAATATAAGTAAACAATAAGAAACATAACTTCTTCATTAATGAAAAAACATTATACATAAAATACTTGGTTGTTAAAACAGCACATCCTGCGTGAAAACAAAACATCCTTTAATTATTTTAGGTTTCCGACGATCATAATTAATCCTACCAGAATGTTTTTTTTTCCCCCTAATATTTATGTTCCTTGTGACTTGAATCTACTTTATTTGGGAGAGAGTTAATTCATTAATATTTTTGAAACATAAGTGCAATGTCGGATGTAAAAATAACGATTCATATTTGGTATTTAGCGAGATTGATGAAAAATTGGCATAAGCGCGAATTCAGCCGCTGAAAAAATTTGACCACTAAACGAGAGTCAAATAAGGTGGTTAGTGAATTAACGTGTTATTTTCTCCTTGAAAAATGGCTTCTTTCTTTTATTGATAATAACCAAGTTACAACCTTACAAACAGAAACAAATAAAAAGGTCAATTTTTGAAGCTGAAACAATTAGTTGAACAACTAATTTTATTTCTCTCTTGACTTGACTTGTTCATCCACTTAGCACTTCAATCATTTATCGAAGTTCTGTAATTCGGTTCAAGCGAAAGTGTAAACTAGGACCCACGCATTAAACAATGATTTCCTTATATCAGGTATGTTTATGATAGTTTAGTTGTTATTATATGTTTTTTATTATCTGCGACTAATTATTTTTTAAATATGTTTACAACATGTGGATGAAATTTGTTTCCTTACTGAAAAGTCTGGAGTCTTATCCGACAAAGGTCCTTTGTCAAAAAGTTTTAAAACATGTTTTGGTTTTTCGTCCCCATCGATGGGAACTAGAAGCCGAGTTCAAAAATAAAAATAATTATAGTATTAAACACCTTATTTGATATCTGGAATTTAAAATATTATATCGACTTTTTTATTTTTGAGTTTAAATTTAACAAAATATAAAGCCGTTCCATAGATTCTTTTTTAGTTCGATTGAATTGTAAAAAAAAAGTTTAGATCAAGGAAACTAGCAACCCTTATTATAAATTCTTTAAAAAATTCGTCTATGAATGAGTTAAAATTCAAATCTTTTTAATTTAAAATTTAAATTAAAGTTAAAAGTTAGAATGAGTTGAAAATTTGATGTTCTCACAAAGATAAGATCTTACGACTCTTTGAGTGAATTAAGAAAACATTCATATCTTAAAATTTTCGGGATATGAGGTTAAAATCAGTCTGCGATATGTGACATGCGACATACAATTTGCATGGGTTTGGGACTTAGAGGATACAAATTAAATTTAATAAAGATTAAGAGTATATCATAAAAAATCCATGGGTCTTCATGTTTTTTTATTACTTTATTTAGACTATTGAAGAGGTCGGGGCAAAATAGTGCCAAGCAACATTTTTAACAAAAATAAACTGTAGCTGCAGTCGGCTGTATATTACGTAGGACTATACGTCTATGATCGAAATGCCACCTAAATATGACTATAGAGGCCCTATACAGTCATATTTAGGTGGCATTTCCATCATAGACATATAGTCGTACGTAATATACAGCAGACAGCAGCTACAGTTTATTTTTGTTAAAAATGTTGCTTGGCACTATTTTGCCCCGACCTCTTCAATTGTATGGCAAACCACGCTGTAAAAAATGTATCTGTATGTATGTATGTAAAAATGATATCTGCGTCTTCGTAGTATAAATAATTAGCATATGGTTTTAAATAAAAAGCATATGGCATATGCTTCGTGTCAACTTTATCTATATATTCAGAAGAAATAATGAAATATTAAGGAGTCTCTTAAAAGCCTTAGAAATAGTTCGATAAAGTGTGAAGATAAATTATACCCTGTATTACCTTTTAGCTTTTGGCAAAGTATTTCTTGTCAATTTAATAAGTTATCATATCCTGAGGAGGCGAATTTGACAGAAATGGTTGTATCTAATAAATGCCTCGTGTTGAGGCAGTTAGCTTCGCGTGCAGTGTCTAGTTGCACAGGCATAAGTGAAGCAGGCACGAGAAGCCCTATATCTACCCTTAACTTAACAGCTTCAGGGCTTGATAAGCTAACTTTCTACGAAGTCTAAACACGTTAATAAGATCAGTATATTTATCGTTTAAATTTTTACTTCCCAAACGTTCGCTCATTTGGTAAAATTTAAAACATTTCCTAGTTCATTATGTTATATTTTGCTCGATAATTTTTTTATATGCTTATAATTTATTCGCACCTATCAGCCATCAGCGACAACCAGTGAATGCCATGTATATATAAATCAGTAACATAGGCATTTTAGAGATGAGGAAGGAAAGTCCCCAACAGCACCACTTTCCGGACTTCACACTAATTCAGGAGAGGTCTCTCATCCAGCTTCTTTTAAACTGCCTTCTAACGGCAATGTCGTTAATATTAACGTAAAAGCGTGAATAAATAGAACCTATATGCTGTAATATAAATATTTGTTCTGTACACTTTTTTTTTATTGATGTATCTCCGAGAGTCTGTTATAAGTCTTAAAATTTTGGATTGAAAAGTTTGTAATTTTGGTGTGTCTTTTTAGCTAACTAGAAAATCTGAGGCGCATATACAATAGGTTTAAATTAGTAGTTGAATGTATTCAGTTTCAGTCTAGATTTCGATTCGGATAAAAAAGTGAGTAAAGTATTCTTAAATGTATGTTCAGAGTCTTTTTATTTATTTTATTTTTTCTCATTTTCCCATTTTGACATATGGGCCCCAAGTCGTTCTTTCGTCGGTTCAAACAGAAGTTCAAAGTAAAGTACAGTTTCTGTGTTAGCGTGAACCGTATGTGTTGAGATTTGTCATGATTTAATTTTATCTTCCAAAGACAGTACCCATTTTTGTAATTTAAGATACTGGGGTCATGGTTTATTGTTAAAATTGCTGTATCGACTACGTAAGATGCAAAACCTCTGGGTCAAAAAGAATTTGAAAATTAGTTTTTAAAAAAAAAGCCCCTTCATTTTGGGTTTTTTTTTTTTTTTTTTTGCAATTTTTATCCCTAATAATGGGGTTCTCCCTGGGTGGCCGAGTGGCTAAACGGGTTAGAAAATACACGTTGCCACTGACAACCGGACAGATGATTTGAGAACCAGAAGATAGCAAGTTCGAAACCCGGAGCCATGGGAAATTTGATAATACTCGGCATTAATCCCACACCCTCTCCCCTGACCCGGAAAACCCCGTATAGCCTAAACGGCGGGGAAGGGGTGGACCCATCAAAAAAAAAAGTGGGGTTCTCCCTACTAGCTATAATTACGCTCGATTTTAATTACATGTTTTACTCCTGTGATTCCATTCCCTTTTAATAAAATAAATAATTCCGAGCTAAGATAACAAATGCTGAATTGTTAGCAATCGTAATTTTTTCACAATGTAACAATAAGTAAATTTGCCAACCAATTTATCATGATTTCGTAATGAGAAGGTTACCATAAGATAACTTGGCCCTTTCCTATTTCTCTGTTTTAGTATAATATTTTTATTGAATACTTAGTCGTCAGAAGAACAGCGTCGAATGTTCTAGGCCAGAGTAGATGGTACTCGATCGTAGTCGCAAACATGTGCTAAGACAGTTTGTTCCAACTGTTAGTTCCAACAAGTCTTGAACTATTCTAAACGATATATCTTGTGTTTTGTTTCCCGTTATAGTATATTTATTCGATTTATTAATTTTTTTTTATCTGTTTAATCTGAGAGGCGTATACTTATTTGGCTGCAGATCAAGAGTGTCTAGTGCAAATTGATTTTTTTTTTTAATATATTGATTATTTTTTTTACACATTATTATTACTTTATTTAGCACTTTACACGATTAGCAAGATCTTAAATGTTTAAATTTATTCACTAAGATGTCGCCTACAAAGTGTCGTAAATTTGCAAAGTCATGTGCAAACAAATTAAAGAATTATTTATTAGAGGTGTTTAATAGTCAACCGTTTCCCTTTACCTGATGATTAATACTTAGGGTTTTCAGTTAAACATTTTTTTATTTTGAAAAGCCAACGTTTCGATCCCTACTTGTGGATCTTCATCAGGGATAAAAATAAGACAAATATATGAGCTACGTGTAAAGTACTATCTATGCTAGAAGATGATAATTAAATAATGTAATAATTAATTCTCATATTGGGTATAGTTGCTGTTAACAGTATTGGAGCAATCACCAGGACAATCTTTCAAATTACATTTATTCCATCATCTACAACGTTTCGGCTATGTCGCTATTTTCAAGTCTTTTGCTTTTACAACTTTTTTTAATTAAATCATATAAGTGGTCAGATTGAGGTTCACATCTAACAAAGAATGTACTTACTTCCTAAAACTAAATAATAACGAATTCGTTGAAGACATGTTGCTCCTTCTTCTTAAATTCTTCTTAATTATATCCAATATATAATTGGTTTCTTAACCTCCTGGGTCATTTTTATTTTAGTTATAGTTTAGTATAGGATAGTGTAGTCCCAGGAGGTTAAGAAACCAATTATATATTGGATATAATTAGAAGAACTTTAGAAGAAGGAGCAACATTTCTTCAATGAATTCGTTATTATTTAGTTTTAGGAAGGAAGTACATTCTTTGTAAGATGTGAACCTCAATCTGACCACTTATATGATAAAATTCAAAAAAGTTGTGAAAACAAAAGACTTGAAAATGGCGACATAGCCGAAACGTTGTAGATAAAGGAATAAATGTTATTTGAGAGATTGTCCTGGTGAATTCTCCAATACTGTTAACAACAACTACTTATACCCAAAATAAAAATATCCCAGGAGGTTAAGAAACCAATTATATACTGGATATAATTAAGATTAATTATCATCTTCTAACAGGGATACTTAACATGTTGCATGTTGCTCATATATTAGTCTTCTTTTTAGCCCTGACAGAGATCCATGTGTAGGAATAAAACGTTGGTTTTTCAAAATAAAAAAAAAATGTTTAACTCAAAGATCCTGACTTAATCATCCTATGAATTATTTTATTATTTTAGTTTGGACTTAACAATCTTTACGCTGCAGTCTCAGATATAACGTCAAGTTTTTATGATTTTCTCTGGAAAAAATGGATAACATTTGGCCTTTGAGTTTTTCATTTTATACTTTCCTTCACGTTATTTTAAAAAAAGACCTCATCCTTTAATTTATAATTACAATCTTTCCAACTTCTCTCTCCCATCTATTTGTTTCGCCCCTAATTAACAGGACAGATAAAAATAAAATCTGAAAGATATCGAATAAATGTTTATGTACTCTAAACATAAAAGACTTCTTCCGAACGAGGGATATATTTACGATATTCTTACACGGCAGGTCTGGATTGACTTCAACCGTGAAGTCTTTGCACCTTGCGGATTCTTTCGGGTGATCATTCTAGGACATTTTTAGATGAAAAAAAAATGCAAAAATTAAAATCCTAAAGGTGGCTGTTTTTTTAATTGAATGATTTTTGCATTTTTTAACAAAATGTGCAAAAGTTTAATTTTAATATTTATTCTTCGTGTATCTTTTTTCATATAGTTGACGGAAACGCTTCAGTTAGGAATTCTTATGATGTTATAAAATTATAATATTCAAAATTTATTAGATTTTTCAAACTTTGTTTTAATTACTTTATTTATGTTACATAATATGAAACTCACAGATATTTAATTTATGTGATTAGAATTATATTTGCATACAGCATTCAATAAGTGTTTAGCATAATTAAGGCTGCAATTATTCACTTTATACTTCCAAATTTGTAAAAAATCGTGATGAACCGATTCAATTGCTTGTTCACTGTAGAATCCTTTTACTTTTATGTGGGTGGATTATTATTTGTTTTTATGAATTCATATCGGAAGTATATTTCACGAATGACAACATGTAAAAGTAAATATTTTACTTTTAAAATTATAATATTTTAAAATTATTCAATACTATTTAATACTCATCAAATATAGGTATATATATTGGACGTATTTAAAAGCCGGCTAATATGCAATATAAAAATAGGTATATATTTAAAAAAAAAAATCTGGTGCGTGCGCGCAACACACAACTTTCACTTACCCACTTACTTACATTAGATTAGAAATGAATGCGTTGTGTTAATGCCACTTCTCAAAGTTACACATTTTTCCACATTCATTTCTTACCTGATATTAAAGAACACCTAATTTTCATTAAACATGGCGAATTTGATGAAAATCGTTAAAACCGTTTTTGAGATAATCGAAAAAAAGGTAAAAATCGGAAAGAAAGTTATGAAATAAAGTGCCCCCTCCCTTTGACCAATTTTGATGAAATATGTGCTGTCACATCGCGGGCATATACCAACACCAAATACTGAGTTTTGTCAAAATCGTTAAAGCCGTTTTTGAGTAAATAAAAAAAACACGTGATAATGAGACAACATTTATAAGGTAAAGTCCCCCCTCCGGTTAATCAATTTTGATGAAATTTTTACAGTCATATCTCGGGCATATTATTACATCAAATACTCAGTTTAATCAAAATCGTTAAAGCCGTTTTTGAGTAAATAAAAAAAACACGTGAAAATGATACAAAATTTATTAAGTAAAGTCCCTCCTCCGGTTAATCAATTTTGATGAAATTTTTACAGTCATATCTCGGGCATATAAATAGATCAAATACTGAGTTTAATCAAAATCGTTAGAGCCGTTTTTGAGAAAATCGAAAAAAACATAAAAAGTTACTAAATAAAGTACCCCCTCCCTTTGAGTAATTTTGATGAAATTTATGCTGTCACATCGCGGGCATATACATACACTAAATACCCAATCTCAGGTTCGCACGGTTTATAGTTTTTGAGCTAGTCTGTTCACACACACACACACACACACAGACACACACACACACAGACCATTTCGCGGGACTTGGTCATTTCGACTCAGGGGACCCCAAAACGTGTATTTCCGTTGAAAACCGGAAGTCGAAATTTTTCACGATCGCAATACTTCCACTTAGTATATATTTCATATATAGGTAAGTGAAAGTAAAAAAACATTGCGTAGAAAAACAAATGATAAATATTACGATACCTTTATATAAAAATCAAATTTTTATACATTTTACTTAAAAAAATGCGAAATTTGTTGAAATGAAAAAAACGGCCACCTTTAGGATTTTAATTTTTGCATTTTTTTCATCTAAAAATATCCTAGAATGATCCCCCGAAAGAATCCGCAAGGTGCAAAGAATTCACGGTTAAAGTCAATCGAGACCTGCCGTGCTTATATCGAAGACGTATAGCTTATATATTCAAATATATAATATTATCAATAGTATAATATCGAAGCGACATTATGATATTG
Organism: Aelia acuminata; assembly: GCA_911387785.2. Taxonomy (NCBI): domain Eukaryota; kingdom Metazoa; phylum Arthropoda; class Insecta; order Hemiptera; family Pentatomidae; genus Aelia; species Aelia acuminata. Next base: position 36,054,619 of record OU426979.1, on the reverse strand, counting down.
ATATGTAACAGTTTAATCCGAATAACAGTTTCTTCTCATTTCATGTAAATTAAAACAACGTTAAAGATCTATCAAGAAAAAACTAACGAAATCTGTAATATATATAAAATAATATTTTTTTTTAAAACTATATGCATATTAAGTACAGGCCTAGCGACGAATTATCTATCATAGTAAGTCTCATCCAAATCCTCTCTAAGGCAAGAGCACAATTTATACAGAGATAACAACTAGGGAGAGATATGGTACCAACCAAGATACATCAGTAGGATGTTTGATTTTATCACTGCATGTTATTAATCTGTGATTTTTATTGATTTTACCTAATTTTGTTTTTTCAACCTCTGCCCTCGCCTTACCTTTGTGTCACACCATACCAGGGGTCTCCATTATGCTAATAAACGATTCGCTGAACTTAGCCAAGCTAAGCGAAGCTCTATAAGACCGGTTGGTGGGTGAAGTTATTAAAAGTTCCCTACTTAGGATATCCGCAGCTGGCATCCCCTTGCAATGTCAAGAAGATGACAGCTTAGCCAAATCTAACTTAACAATCCACCTGTTCAAAATAATATTAAAATTGCTAAGTCCATAATAAAAGATCAATATGGCTCTGCATTTTTCTGTAAAAGTCTATAATAATTTGGCATAATAAAACCTATCAATAGGGGTTACCTGTGTTGTAGCGGTTAGCGTAGCAACCTACAATACTAAAGGTCGCGGGTTCGCGTACCGAGGTGGCCCCAGAATTTTTTTAAAGGGGGTAAAACATCCTTGGCTATGCCGTCCCTCAGATAGGACGTAAAATGGAGATCCCTTTACTATGTCAGGTACTCGTTAAAGATCCCTATCCTAATGAAAACTGGATAGTTCCGTATAGAATAGAATAAAGGCGTAACGAACCCGAAGGCCCGATGCCGAGACCAATCGATAGTTCTATAAACTTATATATTTATTACCATTAAAAAAATATATCTCTTATATCTAAGATCTACCATAGGCCTCCTTGTTTATGCATTAAAATAAATAATTACACATAATCAATAAACTTCATCCCAATGGTCTCAAACAATTGTTAAATTACGTTTTTAGTATATATATTTCTTATTATCCCCAGTGGGTAATTGGTGAATTAATTAGTTCTATTGTCATTGGCTGGGTCCAAAACTACTTGATTTCACTATCTACCTGATATGATGAGTTTATCATTTGATCTACATTTTACGTTCGCTTTAATAAGGAAATATAAAATTTTCCAGGTAAATCTCTTTACGCTTTTTCCCTGTCCACGTGTTCTGGATATGTTTATACGTGGGTGAATCAAATATAAACGAGACTTTTTTAATTTATTTTTATTTTAAACGCAAAAAAAAATATAGTTTATTTTTCTACATAATCTCCTTATTTGGAAACACATTTTTCCCAGCGGATAGGCAGCTTTCCAATTCCTTCCAAGTAGAAAGATGCAGGTCGTGTCTAGAGCCAATTGCGCAAGTAGGCTTCAACCTCAGCATCACTATTGAATCTTTGGCCTCCCAAAGCTTCCTTGAGAGGACCAAACACATGAAAGTCACAGGGTGACAGGTCTGGATTGTAAGGAGGGTGTTCCAATGTTTCCCACCCCAGTTGCTCCAATTTTTCCCAAGTCAAGGCTGCTGTATGGGGGCGAGCATTTTCATGGAGAAGAACCACTTCCCTGATCGATAGGGTCTTTTGTGGCGATATGCAAGTTGGACCTCACTCAAAACGTCACAGTACTAGGCCGTATTAATTGTCCTGCGCTCGTGCAAAAAATAAGCCTTCAATAAGCCCAGAACACTGCTGATGTTGTTCGGTGTAATGCTGGTGGGAGGTCTGCGGTCATGGCTCTCATTTTCAACACGATCGCGACCCTCCACGAACTGTTTATGCCATGCAAACACTCTGGCTCGCGACAGTGTCTCTTCCCCGCACTGGGCAGTCAATCTCCTCAAGATTTCGGCCGGTTTTACGCCTTCTGCGGCGAGAAACTTGATTAAAACACGTTGCGCAATCGACGGAGGTACCTCTTGCTCCAACATCGTCACGGTGGACACTAAGATGGTCGAGGAGGCGAGCCCATGTGCTTCCCCTACTCCTGACAAACCTACCCAACTACAAACAAAGCGGGAACGTTCTCCCTCCACTATTGTGCCTGAAGAGCGAAAAGTCTCGTTTATATTTGATTCACCCACGTAAATAGGTAACTTTACCAAACTGGTTATATGTGTAATTAACCAAACACAATGGTTTAGGGTCCTTGATTGATAGGTGTAAATTTAAGAATTGTTAAATTCGCATCTTTCGTTGCTCTCAGTTTTATTTATCAATTTTTTTTGCTAAGGTTTCTCTAATTGTGAAATGATTTTTTTTATTGTATAAATATATATATATATATATATATATATATATATATATATATATACACACACACATATACATTAGATTTCTATTTCTTGTCTCACTTTTTTCAATTGAGAATCTTTCGGCCTTCTTGTTTTAAGATCATATTCTTTCTCTTGACCATGGTTTTGTTAAATAGACGAGGGTACGATACTCCATTAAGATCAGATTTGATGTTCCTTTTTGAAGGCGCTAAGTTGAACTCCATATGTTTTTTATATTTTGCCCATTTTGTCTGATCGCCCACGTTTAAGCAAAGGAAATAACGTTATAAGCTTCGGTTTGATCTTTCATCAATGTTTTGTTCTAGATGTCTTATTTATGAGTACATTATTTTAATGCACATCTCTTGTAATTTGTTACTCCATTACTCCATTAATTATTATTAAATTTTGAACCATCATCTGATAGTATCTAGATAACGAATTGAAGTAACAAGTGTAATCACTCCGTGAGTTTTTATGTTTCGCCGCCAGGAGAGCTACGTACGAATTGCACGTTACAAAATTTACTTTAAAATTAATTTGAAAGGTCTGCTTAGCGAATGGACTAAAATCGAGTTAAAAATTTATCTGTTGCGATTTGTTTGTATAATTAGATTTATAAATAATTTCTTATGAGTCTGATAACTATTGATAACTGTCAGACTACCCATGATTGAATAATATATGTATATAGACTGACACTTTTCGAGCCTATACACACATCGATTAAAATGAGCCGTTTTTTTTTAAAGTAATGAATTACTTAAATTATCAAGCATTATTCGTAGATACTTTCGAAGTGTTTCAGATACGTTATGAGGAAAAACTTCCATGGTTTTTGGGTAATGTTTATTAAATTTAATGTAAATTGGTTTGTATTCGATGTCGATTATTTTAAGTACAGACCGTTTAGAATAATCCAAAGTTTGTTGATTTTGTACATATGAAGGAAACTTAGCATTATTTTATAAAAACCACCTAAATTGTATGCTGTCCTAATTGATTTGTTATTTATACAGAGCAAATTAAAATTACACTTCGTTTTTATATTTATATTATATTATTCGTTATTATATTATATTATAATACTAATATTAAGAATTCGATGTGAGAATAACTGATATCCTTCATTTTCTCCATCGATATTCATTAAATGTTTTTGAATTAGCATCGATTTCATATCATAATAAAATTAATTATGAAGCATAATTCCTGAATATTAAAAAAGGTTTTTTATATTTATAATGGGAAAAATACTCCATGGTTTTTGGGTAATGTTTTTTAAATTGAGTGTTGATGGTTCATAATTTCGTGTCTCATATGTTAATTAGTCCAGACCGTTAAAATAATCCAGTCCTTTCTCTGCTGATACTAACTTACTCATACTTACTTTTATGAATGCCTAGTTTCCTTTTATAAGAACCTCCTAAATTGTTGCTATCTTAATTGATTTCTTATATATATATGTATATATATATTATATATATATATATATATATATATATATATATATATATATATAGCGTAAATCGTACAGTTATTGGCACCCTTAAGACTAAATTTCCGTTGACATTAAAAAAAAATACTTCTATGAAGGGATCTAATTGAAACTTCCAATAACTCCTCTTTATCTATCCTTATAAAGACTCAAGAGTTTTTTTTGGGTCAAAGGTTCAATAGTTTATATTAAGGCAATATTTATTGTTAAAAGTGCCAAATCTAGTTATTGGCACCCCGTGGATTTAATTGTGAAATCTTCCCTTTGGTTAGTTTGTTAAAGTCTCACTTCATAGATGACTTAAAGGACCCTTCAAACATAAGGCTCATGAATATCTTGTATTAAAATTAGGACTTGTTTACCTATTTCTTTAAGTTAAAGTTGGGGTGCCAATAACTGTATGGTTTACCCTATGACACTCTTAAATGTTGTGTACTTTGTATTGTTACAGCTTGTGTATAGAAATAGACCAATCAGATGCTGAAAGCTGCAACGATGACGTGGAAAACACAAAAGAAGAAGTAAGGATTCATATTTCAATATGGTTATATGGTATTTATATTATTCTAAACAAATTTTTTATTTTATTTATTTTTCATAAATATAATCTTTCAAGTTAACTGTGATATTTAACACACGACCTACCTAGTATCTTCCTGAAAGCCCCTGATAAAAAATGAATTAGTAAAGACCCCAAATACGTCACAATACATAGGATTTTGTTGTAAAGCCCAATCTACTATCCGTTGTTTTATGATAAAGAATTTGTTATACTCCAGAACTTCGATTTTTTAATCATTACATGAAATCAGCTTTATAAATACATCAAGGAAAAACCTAATGAAATATATAATATAATTTAATAAACAAAATTAAAACTATGGGCATAATAAGTATAGGCATAGCAATTAATTATCTATCATAGTCAGAAGATCTCATCGAATCCCTTTGTTGGACAAGAGCAATATTTATCTGTCCAGAGATGAGTACCTGGGACAGATATGGTTCCCACTGTCAATTAGTTAAATATTTAGTTAACTAGTCAAAGAAACTTTTATTTAATAATACACACACTTTAGTCAATAAGTGTTTTATTGTTCATGAATTGAAGGAGGAATAGATAGTGCATGGACCAGATCAGCATTCAGTTTCATGAGAAGCAAGGAAACACATGGCCAAAAAAAAAAAAAAAAATAAAAAAAAAAAAAAAAATAAAAAAAAATAAATGAAAATTCCCAATACTGGTACCTTTTTCTGAATAGGCTTTACCTCTTTGTAATTGTTTTAACATATTAAGAGAAGAAAATACGCCAATAATATTCTATAATAGTTTTTCATAACGTAAATATAATGTACAGGTTGCCCCAGATTCGTTGCTCATATCTAAAATATCAGCAGCCGTAATATATAAATTAAAATGAATTTGTAATTGTAAATCGATATATTAAGACGGTAGACTAAGAATTTGTATTATTTTGGTCTTTTGATTTGTTTCCATATTTTATTAACACTTTATAAGTGTTCCGGTATTTCTCATAATTATTCTTCTATTTTCACGGTTAGTTTCATTATTTAAAGTATTGTTTTCACATTTCTCCTTCTTTCTAAACGTCCAACATTTTCTCATTTTTTAGGTTTTCGACATCATTTTTTTTTTAAGCATTTTAATATTTTCCTTTGTGATTGAAAACGGTTTAGTTGCTGAATTAGAACTACCACCTCTGTGCGTCAGTTGCCCTTTCTGCAATCGCTGATGAGTACTATCAGCTGCGCTAGAATGAACGCCTCTGTGCATTTGTTGACCCTCCTCTAAAAGTTTATGAGAACTGTCTTTAGAAGCATAGCTAAATATCTTAATTGCATTTCTTATGGTTGCTGTTTTACTACTCATTTCTTTAGCTGATGTATATTTAAGTTTTGGAACTTCTGTTTTATACAGTATTTTTTCTGACTAGTGAGAACTGTTTGTGTTCTTGGGTAAACTAGCTTTATTGAGGTTCTCAGGTCTTTTATCATTTTTCAATGGTAAGTCTTCTGAAACTGTATATATTTCCTGGACAGATATGCTTGAATTCCTTCCTAGATTTATTACTTGCCGGCGCACACAGGGGTATTTGACCCGAAAAGCTGGCCAAAACTATTTCCTTCCATTTTATTACTTCAAAAGTCCTCAAAATGGCTTCTATATTTGTAATAGACATTAAAAATGTTTTCTTAGCAGTTAAAAAAATACTCTACGGAGAAAAATTTCATAAAATAAATTTTTACATAACTCCACCGACTGTGAAATAGCCATCCATGGGTTTACAATTTATGTTCATATTATTTTCTCTTTATGCATTGCACTCATGAAATATGCTTGTAACGATTATTTAGTGTATTTGTACATCTGTATATTTGTATGTGTATTTGTGTTTTATTGTTTTTATCATAGACTAGCTGTATATACCAGTTTCACCCGGGGAATTTCATTTTTTAAATCTATAAAATGAGACTCTTTTCGACTCAAACGGTCGATCATCTTGAAATCATCTTACATGATCCAATAGGTTCTCTACTTGAACTTCCAGTCATAATTTACCAGAAATTTCAAATTTCAAAAAAATGGGTTTTGGCCAACTTTTAGGGCAGGGGGGGTATTTCGCCCTAAAAGTTGGCCAAAACCCATTTTTTTGAAATTTGAAATTTCTGTTAAATTATGACTGGAAGTTCAAGTAGAGAACCTTTTCTAAAGGGGAGACAACATTTCTAAAGTTTCCTTCCAAAACCTGATACCTTTTTTCTTGAAGTTTTCATACCTGTGATAACTGGATCTGATGTCAACATTAATCTATTAGTTACATCCAGAATTTTCTGGCCTTATTTTCTCTATAAACCCGGAAATGGTTATTTCGGGTTTCTGCCTATTCCTCAGATAAAAGACCAATATAAAGCAGAGGGCTTTTTATCACTTCAAAACCATCCCTTAAAATTTTGGGAACAGATAGTGTCAAAGCATACCATTGATAAAGTTTCTCCGTATTCGTTTTAAATTTTAAAGTAACAAATGATTTTTCAGAGCGTCCACCAGATCTTGAGGATATCGTCCCACTGTCCCACTTAGCCATTTCTTGTTGCTGTTTCAAAAACATTTCTTTTCCTTGAAGAAGCATTATATCTCACTTGGAAATCATGCCTCAAAATGGATAATTTTGTTTTAGCTCTTTCACATGCTTTAGGTTATTACAATATTACCCAATGAGAAAAGAAACCAAAAATTCCTTCTCTTTTTTAAAAGCTAATGTTTTGCCTTTGAAAATATGTCAAATAATTCTATTCAGGTTACAGTTATTCTTCCAGAAGATCCTAAAATACAAATAAATGAAAATATAACAAAATTGAATTTTTTTTATTATTTAATAAAATTGACATTTTAGTAATAAAAAATTATAAGTCTCCCAATCGCAGCTATTCGCAGAATTTTTTCAAGAAACATAATCTACGATAATTATAAATTATCATAAAAAATATTTCGTTGCCAAGAAATGCCCAGAAGTATAACTTTTTACCCTTCAAATTTAATTTTTAGCTCTAAAATATACCTACCAAAAAAACAAAAAGATATTGATACTAGTATTGAATACAAACATTTATAACTATCTGGGTAACAAGTACAAACCTGGCCTCGAACTATCCATCATATGATAATGCCGATACTTCAGTAAGAACAAAGAAAATTAATATATTTTGTAGACCAATACTTATGAGCACTGACGAGATAAAGGCTAAGGTCAGATTTGAATTAGAATAGCCGCCGGATTAAGGGCCTGGAAGAGATAAAAATCATCTTACATGATCCAATAGGTTCTCTACTTGAACTTCCAGTCATAGTTTACCAGAAATTTCAAATTTCAAAAAAATGGGTTTTGGCCAACTTTTAGGGCCAAATACCCCTTTGTGCGGCGATTGAATTTGCTTCCATTTCTGCTTTGGCTAACATGGTTATTTTGTTTTAGATGTGACATTGATTCCTCGTCCGTCAAGTTAAACTTGCTTAAATGATCCCCATACATACTTCTTTTAAGTACATGAAAGTACCTGTTGGGTAGACGAATCTTTTGTACTTTATTTTCAATATATCCCTTCCATGGATTCAATCTAATGGATCCCCTAGCTTCATCTAAAGTGAATCCTTTTGGACAGCTAAATGGAGGAAAGATGTAGTGTTTTTCAGGTTGAACCGGAAATTCCCGATCGATGGCATTTTCAATAATTTCGGTTTTTGAAACGTCTTCATTTACAAGGTGATGATATGTTTGGTCATTCTTCATTTTATCAATCTTTTTCCTTCTCTTGTTTCTGGCAGTTTCGTTTTTAATGAGAATATCTTCAGAATCATTGATCACTCTTAAAACATTTTTTTCTACTTTAAGTAAAGAATTTCTATCTCTCAATATAACGACAATAGGAACCAGGGGACAACCTAAGACCTGACAAGATGTAGCGTTTGTTTAGTCTCATTGTTTTCCAACGAAGATAGGGCAGCGAATTTTTAACTTTCATTGCGATTTAAATAGTTTAAAAAAAAAAAAAAAAAAAAAAAAATGAAAGAGCATCAGAGTTGACATTTTGAGGAAAATCTGTGACCGAGAAATAAACATCTAGAAAAAAAAAGCGGCAAAGCGCTATCCACGAACAAGCGGCCGTCCAGACAAAGAACCTCTTCACGTTCTTTTCTTATTTAGACTAGGCAAACAGTGTTCGAGATAACTGTGCGAGGATGAAGTTCGCCATAGGACAATGTTCGAGAAACCTGTAAAAGGTTTTGAAGAATACTAAAAAATATAAATCACACCACTAAGGTGAATAAACGCGCTGTGTTGTATATAAAAAATGAATTCACCTTCATGCTAATTATTTCCGTTTTATGACTAATTAACTTACTTTTGTAACTTAATGATTTTTTCACATTATACCATGTTAAACAATAGTAAACAAAATAAATAAACGAAAATAAAAAAAATTCTACGGTTAACAAATGCCCTATTTATTAAACAGCCATCAAAAATAATTTTTTGACTAAACATGAAGTAAGGTTCCAAAAATCCTTAGCCTATAATACCAATTACTTAAGTAACAATATATGTATGTCACCCCTTTTTATTCGAATTGGGTTAATGCTGTGGGCTTTGAATACTTTTTAGCGAGCCCTTTGTCCTTTTATGAAGTCTCGAACGAAAGGAATAAAAGAAGTAGTCAATATATCGATTACAGTGTAATCATTTCAGCAACGTACTGTGCATCGGGGGAAACGTAAAGAGCAAAATCTGAACTTAAAGAAATTATTCTTTCAAAATACTAATTATTATTTATTTCCTCTCACTTCATTTTTGAACTGGGCCCTTCAAAAAATAGTTAGATAAGATTATATGTACACGATGTGATATCACAGGTACCGGGGACGGGTGGGGGGAGGTAATATTGGTACCATAAATATTATAAAAGTACGCAAGATCTAAATTGTAAAAACGGTCTCAACATGAAGTAGAAGTTTATAAGAAAGCATGTGGAACCACGGATGTCGACCTCAGTTGCAGTTGATGAGTTATGTTTTGTGTTTATGACTGTACAAACATATGTAAGTATTCATTCTGTATTTACAACCATTGGAGGATTCGAATGCGTGATAGTCCTACAGTTTTGTTGTGCAAATAACTAGGATTAAACGTACATGATCTGAAAACGATTTGTAGTTCACTTCATACTCGCACAATTATTTTTTTTTTTTTTTTTTTTTTTTTTTCGGGACTTTAAGGCTTCCATTGAAGCCCTATACTGCCCATACTAACACCCATGGCACTGGGTGATACTTCTCCTACGAAAGAAAAGCATCACCCAGGGCGGGACTCGAACCCGCAGCTCCGGCATGGGAGTACGGCACTTTACCGCACAGCCACACCGGACCCCTCCTCGCACAATTATCTCGAACACTGTTTGCCTAGTCTAAATAAGAAAAGAACGTGAAGAGGTTCTTTGTCTGGACGGCCGCTTGTTTGTGGATAGCGCTTGTGCCGCTTTTGAGTTAGGATAAGCTTCTGGACCTTCTTTTAGCATTTTTCTGACGTTGCTTATATCAATAATAAGTGAGATCAAAATTGAGGTTCGTCAACCGTGTTTATTATGAAATTTGTTCTATCAAGGTTCGTAGTACGATTAGGTTCGGGGGATTCGAGGGTCAGGTTCGCGCGTTGTTAAGGCACCTTGAAAGAAAGCTGGTGTGGGATTTTCCTGCTCAAGTATTAAATCACGCCAGCAAGAGATGCTCTTCCCCATGCATACCAATCCATACCATATGTTGCCTCAGCTATCACACTATCTCATTGTCTTTCCTATAAGGCAGTTGTGAATGTAGAAATTAACTTGAAAAAAAAAAAAGGTTTCCATGTTACATTAATGGTAGATTTTCAATGGATATTTTTGGTTTTTTTTTTTTAAATCGGTTTGATTGTTCTATAAAATTCAGTTAGAACTTCATGTTTATTTCTCGGTCACAGATTTTCCTCAAAATGTCAACTCTGATCCTCTTTCATTTATTTATTTTTTTTTTTTTTGTATGAAAAGTATTTAAATCGCAATGAAAGTTAAATATTCGCTGCCCTATCTTCGTTGGAAAACAATGAGACTAAACAAACGCTACATCTCGTCAGGTCTTAGGTTGTCGCCTGGTTCCTATTGTCGTTATATTGAGAGATAGAAATTCTTTACTTAAAGTAGAAAAAAATGTTTTAAGAGTGATCAATGATTCTGAAGATATTCTCATTAAAAACGAAACTGCCAGGAACAAGAGAAGGAACAAGATTGATAAAATGAAGAATGACCAAACATATCACCTTGTAAATGAAGACGTTTCAAAAACCGAAATGATTGAAAATGCCATCGATCGGGAATTTCCGGTTCAACCTGAAAAACACTACATCTTTCCTCCATTCAGCTGTCCAAAAGGATTCACTTTAGATGAAGCTAGAGGATCCATTAGATTGAATCCATGGAAGGGATATATTGAAAATAAAGTACAAAAGATTCGTCTAACCAACAGGTACTTTCATGTACTTAAAAGAAGTATGTATGGGGATCATTTAAGCAAGTTTAACTTGACGGACGAGGAATCAATGTCACATCTAAAACAAAATAACCATGTTAGCCAAAGCAGAAATGGAAGCAAATTCAAACTCCGCACACAGGGGTATTTGGCCCTAAAAGTTGGCCAAACCCATTTTTTTGAAATTTGAAATTTCTGGTAAACTATGACTGGAAGTTCAAGTAGAGAACCTATTGGATCATGCAAGATGATTTTTATCTCTTAATCCGGCGGCTATTCTAATTCAAATCTGACCTTAGCCTTTATCTCGTCTGTGCTCATAAGTATTGGTCTACAAAATATATTAATTTTCTTTGTTCTTACTGAAGTATCGGCATTATCATATGATGGATAGTTCGAGGCCAGGTTTGTACTTGTTATCCAGATAGTTATAAAGTTTTGTATTCAATACTGGTATCAATATCTTTTTGTTTTTTTGTTAGGTATATTTTAGAGCTAAAAATTAAATTAGAAGGTTAAAAAGTTATACTTCTGGGCATTTCTTGACAACGAAATATTTTTTATGATAATTTATAATTATCGTAGATTATGTTTCTTGAAAAAATTCTGCGAATAGCTGCGATTGGGAGACTTATAATTTTTTATTACTAAAATGTCAATTTTATTAAATAATAAAAAAAATTCAATTTTGTTATATTTTCATTTATTTCTATTTTAGGATCTTCTGGAAGAATAACTGTAACCTGAATAGAATTATTTGACATATTTTCAAAGGCAAAACATTAGCTTTTAAAAAAGAGAAGGAATTTTTGGTTTCTTTTCTCATTAGCTAATATTGTAATAACCTAAAGCATGTGAAAGAGCTAAAACAAAATTATCCATTTTGAGGCATGATTTCCAAGTAAGATATAATGCTTCTTCAAGGAAAAGAAATGCAATGGAGTTGTGTAAAAATTTATTTTATGAAAATTTTCTCCGTAGAGTATTTTTTTAACTGCTAAGAAAACATTTTTAATGTCTATTACAAATATAGAAGCCATTTTGAGGACTTATGAATTAATAAAATGGAAGAAAATAGTTTTGGCCAGCTTTTCGGGTCAAATACCCCTGTGTGCGCCAGCAAGTAATAAATCTAGGAAGAAATTCAAGCATATCTGTCCAGGAAATATATACAGTTTCAGAAGACTTACCATTGAAAAATGATAAAAGACCTGAGAACCTCAATAAAGCTAGTTTACCCAAGAACACAAACAGTTCTCACTAGTCAGAAAAAATACTGTATACAACAGAAGTTCCAAAACTTAAATATACATCAGCTAAAGAACTGAGTAGTAAAACAGAAACCATAAAAAATGCTATTGAGATATTTAGCTATGCTTCTAAAGACAGTTCTCATAAACTTTAAGAGGAGGGTCAACAAATGCACTGAGGCGTTCATTCTAGTGCAGCTGATAGTACTCATCAGCAATGACAGAAAGGGCAACTGACGCACAGAGGTGGTAGTTCTAATTTAGCAACTAAACCGTTTTCAATCACAAAGGAAAATATTAAAATGCTTAAAAAAAAATTATGTCAAAAACCTAAAAAATGAGAAAATGTTGGATGTTTAGAAAGAAGGAGAAATGTGAAAACAATACTTTAAATAATAAAACGAACCGTGAAAATAGAAGAATAATTATGAGAAATACTGGAACTCTTATAAAGTGTTTATAAAATATGGAAACAAACCAAAAGACCAAAATAATACCAATTCTTAGTCTACCGTCTTAATATATCGATTTACAATTACAAATTCATTTTAATTTATATCTTACGACTGCTGATATTTTAGATATGAGCAACGAATCTGGGGCAACCTGTACATTATATTTACGTTATGTAAAACTATTATAGAATATTATTGGCGTATTTTCTTCTCTTAATATGTTAAAATAATTACAAAGAGGTAAAGCCTATTAAGATAAAGGTACCAGTATTGGGAATTTTTATTGTATCTTTTTTTTTTTTTGGGAATGTGTTTCCCTTGCTTCCCATGAGACTTAATGCAGATCTGGTCCATGCACTATCTATTTCTCCTTAAATTCATAAACAATAAAACATTTATTGACTGTAAATTATATTTTTATATAGATTAAGCATAAGACACTTTAGAATCTAAATGGATTCCTTGCGGTCTGCTATAAAGCATGGAATACATGATGGAAGGCCTGTTCGGATCTAAAAGTATTCAGACAAATGTGCATTTAAAGTTAACTCGAAATTCACGCTGTTTTTTGGAGTAGCATCCAGCTGTTTTTTTTTTTTTTTTTTTTTATTTATTTATTATTTTTCTCTTTATTTTTCTCTATGATTTTAAAATTATGCTTTAAGACAGCTTGCAGATTAAGACATATTGCAGATTGTTCTTCTGTATTGTAATACAGATGGTAATTATTTAATTTAACTATCCATCTGTTGTCTACATATTAATATTTTTATGTATCATCATTATCTAAGAAACTGCGATCATCAGACAACTTATGAGTGTTGACTACGTGCTTGATAGAAAGTGATATGTAAAGAAAAACAGGGAAACATAGCTTTTTTGTAGTGAAAAAATTAAGGCAAAATTGTACCTCAATTTGATACTGATCATTATGAAAATATACGATTTAATCTATTTTTACGTTTCCTCTTTTAGTCCCATCTTAAATGGCTAAATAATCTCTTTTCTAAGCGTTGGTGTACACAAGTATCCATACCTTTGTCCAATAATGTCTAGTATCTATGTTTAAGTGGTATCTTAACATCCCTAACTCTGAATAATGTTTTATGCTAGTCGTCAATATAGAAATGTTTTGTTGATTCCGAAAATAACACTGCTATAGACACTAGTCTATTCTTAAGTTTAATAATATAATATAGTTGTATGTCCCAAAATTTATTTTGATTGATCGTAATAGAAATTGACTGACTGAATAATGTTTTCTGGTACTCGTTATTGTGGAAATTGTTTTATTGATTCCGAAAATAGCACCGGTTGAGAAGCCTAATGTATATTATGACAATTGGGGCATGTGTTTATACGATTCAAAAAATTGTGTTTTACATTAAGTAGCAGTAGTAGACAACATGAAAAAGAGAAACATCCACATCCATAATCATTAATCATGGTTAATTTGAAATACGTACAATTTGTAGTTTTCGAAAATAGGTTTTTAAAATGGGACTAATATAGGATATATATCCCGTATTAGGGACCATGAGATAAAATGAAATATATAAAGGAAGATTTGGTTATAATACTGAAGATATAAACAAAAATAAATACATGTTTATTATGTTTTATCAAAATTTAATAAGACCTTTATTTGAGAGAAATTGGCACAATTTACAAAGGAAACTTGTCAATGATGAGGAGATTTCAACACGGATCTCATGGCAGGACACTCCATAGTAGGAACATTGTACTCAAGTTTCTTCTTTTTCTATATTTGTATCACAAGAAATACACGTTTCTAAAAACTCAGTGTTGTGGAACACTATGTTTTTAGAAACGTGTATTTCTTGTGATACAAATTTAGAAAAAGAAGAAACTGAAGTACAATGTTCCTACTTTGGAGTGCCCTGCCATGAGATCTGTGTTGAAATCTCATCATCGACAAGTTTTCTTCGAGCTCACAAGTTCTTTCACATCGACAAACAGCCCGATTCGCTGTTTCTTTTTTGTTTATTATTTTGCCGAACCACTTCTCCATTTTTCCTGAAACAATTTTCTTGGATAGGATTTTCTTATATCTTTTACTTCTGGTGGCTTTTTATTCTGCTTCAACTCTTCTAACCTTTTTATACATGGTGATTCAGTCAATAAGATTGATGTATGTCCCATATCTTGCCGATGGAGTGGTTCCAAAGGATGAAGGTTCACCTCTTCAATTATAAGAATAGAAGGCACAACATTCGGACTGGAATCGTGGACAGCGAAAATTCGTGCTCATCAAAAATGTTCCTATTACAGGGTGTCATTCCTGCTTTTTAGAACCCATTACAAGCTACAGATAGTCTCATCATACTTAAAAAGTTTTGCTTGGTCATGGCCAATTTTTCAAAAGTTAAAACCATTTCTGTTTTTTTAACATTTTCTTGGTTAAATCCTTCAACTCAAGCCTCTGAAATGCCTACAGTTTTCCTGACTGCTAAATTGTTTCTACGGTTCAAAAACATCTCAACTAACCAGCCTTTTCCTTAGATGGGCTTTTCAGGTTATGTTCTCTGCAAGCTGATAGGCCAAATTTCTTTTGTCTTATGTCGAGTCTGAAGCCAAAATACCTCTCTTCTATTAGCAAACAAATGGTAACTATTTATTTTCAAATTCGGTCGAAAAAACTTGTTCTTCCCAACTTTTTAATTACTTTAGGTTCTTTAGTATTACATGCGTCTATTGTACATCGAGGTACGTACTCCAAAAGTCTTCGAAGCCTTTAAGTTGCCAATCTCTTTATTTTCTATAGCCTCCATTGAATTTTTTAAAGAGTCCTCCGATCATTTTTGTCTGACTTTTCTTGAGTTCTTATTCATCTAAAATAAATGTACACTTGTCTATTGTACATCGAGGTACTCCAAAAGTCTTCGAAGCCTTTAACTTGCCAATCTCTTTATTTTCTATAGCCTCTAATGCATTTTTTAAAGACTCCTCCTATCATTGTTGTCTAACTTTTCTTGAGGTCTTATTCATCTCAAATAAAACCAACAAAGACCTGAAAAGGGTGAACATGAAATTATAAAAAAAAATTATTAAGTCATTAAAGCAATATTTCATTACAATATTTTTAATCTATAGATAATTATTTCTATAATCAGTGATAAAAAGGTGCCTTAATATGGGATATTCCATAATTTGGTTATCCCTTATTAGGAGAAGTGACCTTTTTTTTTTTTTTAAATAAATTTTTCAACATTTATGTTAAAACAATGATTAAGGCAAGTCCACCATGATTAAGCCCGAAATACATTATCGAAATAACCACGAAAAAAGTTTTTTAACACTGAAAAAAACAATTCACTGAAAATAATCAAACTAATCAAAATAATCAAGGGTGCGAATGTATAACAACGTCCAGTGTGGGAAATTTTTGTGCCAATGCGACATTAATCTTGAATTTTATAAAGTAAAAGCGAGGTTGCATTACAAACTATATCCAGGAACCACATATCCGATATTACGCAACCATCCCATAATTAGCCACTTTTCCCTATAGACTAGTATTATGTCCAAAAAGTTATTTTGATTGATAGTAATACGTAGTTGTAACTAACCATTCTATTCTGATAGTAATACGAGTTTACAACTTACGTGTAACTATGTATACCCTGACATATGAAGACCACACGCTAAGAACGTGTTCAGTCACATTTTGCAAATTTTACAGGAGAGCAAAATGTGAGGTTAAATCTTGTATAGAACACAACCTAGTAACTCTAAATCAATGGGGAAAAATAGTCTATGACCAATATATTTTCAAATATTGGTAATGTTAATAAAAATACAATACATTATTTGTTAGTCCAAAAAGAATCAATGACCAAAAAAGAATTGTAATAGCGTGTGCCTCCAAAAAATAATTGTAAATATCTCAAGGACTAAACCTGCTGTTTTCGTATAAACTACATAGTTTTGTAGTACTCGAAATGGCTTAATATAATGCGCTATAAAACAATATTCACAAACAATGGACTGAACATGTCCTCAGCGTGGGTTCTTCATATATCGAAAATACAAACTTGTTCAAGACATTTTATTCGGAGAACGATATGGCCTTAAATTATCCAATGGATACGCAAAGGATTTTTCATGAAAGACTATGTATAATAAGTTACTAATTATCGAATTCCATTTATTTTAAATCAGTATATGTTAAGCATACACATTGTTCCTGTTTCTATTGGTCGTTATACACGTTATATATATGTTAATCCTTTTCAAAAGTGACCAAAATATTTTAATTTTTCACTGTAACCATTCCTACAATATAAAAATTATATATAACAAAAATAGCGTAAAAGTTATATCTAAGTAATTGTAAATAAAAATATTTATTTACATACCAAGAATAGTATTTTTATCTTTAGACTAATGTAAATAATTTGGTGAAGAAAATTTCAAAATTAAAACAATTTCGATTTTTAGGTAGCTTCTTATATATGCTTTAAAATATACCTAAAAAATGTACTTAATTTTAATTATTTTCAGTATAATTCTTGTTTTAATTCGAGTTGATTTATTTATTCACTCTCCATTCTTATACCACAAGGAGTTCTCATTACCCCCCCACAATCAACTTCATACAATAGAATTTCCGACCCAAAAATAATTATTTGATCGCCAACCTCACATCGCATATACTCCTGTATGATCCTAGAAAGCCAGAAAGTTAAAAAATAGTCCACATGATATTCGGATCATTTCAGAAGCTTGCTGCACTCCCTTGAACAATTCGATTACTCAAAGCTCTAAATGTATTGCTGCTCTTTCAGATAACTTCGGAAGAAACAGAATAGAAATCCAGTCACCACTTTTCGTCCGGTTTGAATTTTCTTTCTGAAATTCTGATCCTACTTGAATTGCCTTTAGGAACATTAATTGTTATCATGAAATTTGACGACTGACATCAACCAATGTCGAACGTTCAAACCATTATGGAGCAATCGGGTGATAATGAGATAAAAAATAAAATGCAAAATAGAGCACACTTGACTGAGACACTGGGAGACACTAGCAATTAACATGAACATTTATGTTAACCCACGGACGCGAAATACAGAACAATATTATAAAAAATGGCTAAGTTTGGCGGAGCGAAAATACTAAAATCATAGAAGGCGCTAAGAGGGCTCAATTTAAATTTATCATACCGCAGGAGGGAGTCTTAGCATCTTTCAAGAAAATAAATAGTTAGTGGCAAACAAAATAAAAACACTTATTTTTTTTAACAAAATTCTATAACAATAACATAACATAATTCTATAATAACATAATTCCTGGTTTGAGATTCAACAGGCATTTTTAAAATAGTTGATTTAAGTTGATTCCAATTTTGTTTCTAATGGACATAATAGTATGATTTGGCATACTACGGCAGTATAATATAATTCCGCTAAACCTTTCAGAAGTGTAATACATAATATAGAGGAATCTCAAAATCGATCTGTTTGTATGCATGAATGGCTTATAAATTTTACCCTATCAGCTTGCCGTGCCAACGGCTTGCGTGTTTATAACCTCTCCAGCTTGTCTCATTCCATATAGCCAGCCGATATTTCAAAATTATTATATATTTTTACTGTAAATACCAGGTTATTTGTTGGTCGTTTGTTTATTTAATACCACTTTATGCTGCTGAGGCTAATCGAACGATACTTTTGGAAGTCCTAAATTTTGACTAACGAGGTATATTGAAGATATTGGTGTTTAACGACTGTCTGACATCGCACAGGCTCGTGTACTTCATTTTACGTCCCATGTGAACGACAGCACAGCTGGAATTTTATCGAACTATTTCAATACATGTCTTCCAGATTGAAATTATAAAAATCATTGTAATCATCCGAATTCGTTTTGTAATCCCTTTGTAAGTTTGTAATACAGAGTAGAGTATGACCATGTTCTGTTCACATAGACTTTAGAGAACGATTAACTGCAAACTACTACTTAAGCTGCAAGCTACTGCTTAAGCTGAATGATGATATACATATGTAGCTAGAAAAAAAAAAAAAAAAAGCCATGTTTAAAACATGTGAAAACGGTTTTCCTATTAGGGCGAAAAAAGAATGGAAAAATGTTTTTTGGATAGGGGATGGGTTCTTCAGCAAAAAAAAAAAAAAGACTTTTTTTTCTTTTCTGAGATTTAATTTTTCAAATACAACTTGTTGATATTTAAAAGTTAATATATTTTTCACCTATTCTGCATTTGCAATGACTATCAATAAGTCCCGAGCCCAAACTATGTCTGTTTGTGGCATAGATTTGACCGCGCCACGCTTTTCACATGGACAATTTTACACGGCATGCTCTCGAGTGGGTAAACCATCCAGTTTGTGTTAGCTAAAGATGGGCTAACAAAAAATATTGTTCAGGCTATAGCATTAAGAGTAAGAGATTGATATTGTTAATTAGTGGTACTGTCGTAATTAATTAATGATATATATATATATATATATATAATTTTAAGGAATAATTTAAAAATTAGGTGATGTGTTATTTTTATATTGCCTCATAATTTAAAGCGCTCTATGCCTCTTTCACTCATATACCACATCCTTACACCCTTACAATAAGTTCTAAGAATAAGAAATTCTCTAGAAAAAATTTATATCGCAAAACAATGTTTGCCAGGTCAGCTAATATATATATTATGTTTTAAGCCTGCCAAGTGCCTTGTGAATGTTTTTTTCATACCTGCACAATTTTGGTCTATTTTTACTGTACTATATCTTACCCTGTAATGACTTTATTGAAGTATCTTTTCCATGTCCATTGAAGATACTCCTCTTAACTAATTGCCACACTGATTATGTTTTAAATAAAAAAGGTAAGAATTTATTGAAGTTGTCAATCTGTTGTTTAATAATACAGTATATTTTGATTTTAGGAAGTTGAAACTACTGAGTGCAGTAAACCAACCTGCAATACAGGAAGGATTTTGATTGGAAGGTGATTTCCTTTTTTATAATTTCAATATAATAATTTAATAGGACATTTTTATCAACTTAATTTTAAAATCTCCTCATTCCAAAGTATCAAAGGCTTATAGGAGAGGCAGTAAAACAAAATAAATTTGATGCCAATTTTGTGTTTTTGATCAAACTATTCATTTTTGTTTCCTGCGGTGTTTCGATAGTAATAATAAAATAATAATATAGTAAATAATAAAATAATATTATCTATATATGAAATCATATATACTAACTGAAATTTGAGTAAGATAATTTAAATTGGAATAAAGAGGTGTTATTATTAACGGAATATATATATATTTCATTAAATTAATTAAAGGTTAAAGTGGTTATGCCCATCCTACCGCCGCAAATATTTCCTGGCTTCTTTCCTTTTCCAAGTAATCCGATCCCGCCTTCCTTCATACTTCACCGAACTTCTCCACTTCAAATCCTCTGTCCATTCCCGCAATACCCGTTCCAGGTTTTCAGATCTATACACTCCGGCCCACCGAACGTCAGCCTTTGAAAGATCTATCATTATCCGGTCCTAATCCCTATGGAACTCTACCCCCCCTTTTATTCGTCATTCAAACACTCTCCCTACCTTTAAATCCCGCCTGTTCAATCACTTCCTCTCCACCCAGTTTCCCGAACAATTGTAAACAGTTTAACTGTAAATTGGTATAGGCCTTTATTATTTATTTATCTTTAAAATATACGATCCATTTAGTGTATGTGTAAATAAGTTATTTTTCATTTCAAGTCAATAAGGATTTACTTAGTTTTAATTTTTTTTATCACAAGAAGATTTCCCCAATGTTTATAATTTTTTCTCAGTTTTTTTTATTTTATTTTTTTTTCATTTTAATTTGCTCTATTTGTTTTGTTTTTTATTAGTACTCTAAGGCACTGAAGCCTATTATATGTATCTGTATAATTTGTTCCTGAGGGACTAGTTCCCGGGACAATCAATAAAGAGTTTATTATTATTATTATTATTATTATTATTATTATTTCTTCCGAATTTATATGAGGGGACTATTTGTCCATAGCAGGATCTGTTGACATTTAGCCTTTCTTCAATATTTATTAGTGACCGACCGAAGTTTCGGTTTCGGCCAAAAATTGGCCGAAACTAGCTCCTGTGTCTGATATCTCCAAGAAGGAAGTAGGACTAAACGATTTCAGCTTGCAAGCTCGATCTCTTTCATGGCATTTAACACCTTGATTTTAATTTTTTTTTTAATAGTTAATAATAATAGTTAATTTTAATAGTGGAAAGTATCTGTTATTTTAGTTAATTACACTTGTATTGTATTTCGATAGAACATAGATTTTTCTCATCCTTTTGGTATCTTTACTTGATCGAAAACTTTTATTTGGGTGTGGAGACAAAAATTTGTGAGTGACAATCAGAAATGTCCTCGTAAATCGCATCAAGTCTTAACATGTAATGAAAGCATGCTCTTCATACAGAATTCTTTACGTTAAGTGTAAAGAATAGTATTTATTCTTTACCTTGAGCGTTAAGAACTTTTTGTGCTTTTAATCATCTCCTCATTAATAATGAAATTTCTTTTCTAAAAAAAAAGAGATTAACATAAATAAGAATACATATTCTTAATACTTAAACTTAAATGGATTTTAATACTTAAAATGGACGACAAGCTTAAGAAGCTCAAGAAAATAAGAAATGATATTGTGCCGCCTAAGGATCAGGCACTGCCAGTTCACCCATGGCTACCGTCTAAGGGGTCTGGAGGCACCCACATGCCAAAAATGTGACAATGTTTTTGTATGGAATGGGAATCAGATGCAAAACCAATTTTTCCTCCTTGGCAGCCTCCTTTCCCCCAGCGGTTCACCAATAACATCCTAAAAATTTGTCTCAATTTTTACCATGAAGAAGCACGTTTTCGGCCTATGACTATTCTATAAATTTTCAAACTAGATTAAATCCACTAACATTTGAGACCAAAACTGACTCAGTAGATTAAATAGCTTCTGGCATACAGCTTTAAGTATCTGATAGGCCGTTACTTTTGTATTCTATCGGTTTTATTATGTAAAGATTTACTATATTATCATAATATTTTTACATAATAATATGATTTCTTATTAATATCAGCCTGTTATTTCAAGATTATTTCAACTTTTAGGGCCGCACTAGTGAAGGGGGTATGTTCTAACATCCTATGGGGACCAGCCGTACTAGGAAGGAGGGGGGCGGGATTCGATCATATAACTTAACTAAAACACCTGTTTTACCACTCTTGTATACCAGCTCACTTATTAAATGAATAATATGAGTTAAATTACTGTTATTTTATAAGCTTTCATTGATATTATTGCTAAACCAGACAAATTACACACTTATATGTTTATGTATAGACATGTAATTAAGTTTCGGTTTTGGCCCGAAACTAGGCCTATAGGCGGGCGCAATCGAATATAGAGTGCGCTAGTAGTTTTGCAAAATGTCGGAAAGAAAGGTGTCAGACCTAGTTGATGTGATAGAGATAATTGGTAATTTTAAAAGACCATTAATTAATGGGCAGGCTATTCTTGATCCTAACCACATATTTACATGTGGAGTAATATCTAAAAATAAAAAAACAGTTATTTTACAAGCCTCGTGCCTTTAAACTAGCAATCTTAAAAGACTGTCCCATCAAATAAAAGTGGAAATCAAATGTATTATTAATAATAAGCAATTTTCTTGTCATTGTACATGTAAAGCTGGTAGTTCTGGTAAATGCAAACACATCATTGTAACTTTACTAGACGTTTTTCGGTTAGTAATAACATTAATTACCTATTCACACAATCATTGTTATGACAGCTTAGATTCTTTGTCATATTATTTATTTATTTCTCAAAACTTTCAGGCTTCGCATTGAGAACATGGAACAATTAAGAACAACGGATGTAATAGAAAAATGGGGAAAATTAAAAAAGAAAAACAAATCTATGACACTATGGTCTCAATGTTATTTGCATAAAACTAGCATTTTGGAATAATATAATGTCAAATACTAATATTTACCTGGATAAATATAGTCTCTTTCTTTAAAATAAAGACTACATATCGTCATATGTTTCGAAACAGGCTTATCTATTCTTAATTTTACAATCCATTCTTTAAGAATCTTTTTATTTTTTGGAAATGAAAGGGAATGACATGTCTTTTGATTTTCTAATTGAACACTGAGGGACCGAGCAATACCTTTTAGACATTTTTCCAACAATTTTTTGCTCAATCGGGTTTTAATAATGGAAAAATAAATTAAAAACGGCAAAAAACCTATGAATTCCAGTCTATTGCACGGCTTCTATCCCCGTTTCTCTAGTTCCTTCTAGGTCCTCAAAGTAGCAGCACCGTCGCTTGCGCTCGCCTATGGCCGAAATTTCGGCTAAAATTTTGGTATCGGTCGGACACTAATATTTATATATTAATTTAAATATTTTTTTCCCTTAAAAATAGAATATTAATATAAAGTTTCACATATATACATATGTATACATATAAAACTAGTTTCATTAGCATCACTCTTATTACTATAGTAGTATGTACACAAAATCACAATAATCATAAATGAAATAATGTAGTCCTTTCAATGTATATGTGAACATATGTAGATATCTATTTGTTTTGATTTAAGCATCTGTAGTAAATTATCTTTAGCATTGAGCAGCAGCTAGGATAATTAGAGATTTAATGTATTTGTGAAACTTTCCTGAAGTTAATAAGAAGAATCATTTAATTTGATAAAAGAATTGAGATAGTTAGAAGACAAAAGCAATAATGATGTTTAGTGGTGTAGAAATATGTTTAAAGAAGGGCGAGATATCATGATAGTCAAAGATTTATTAATCATTGTTCTATCCTATAAATATTTTTTTAAGTTGATCAACTCGCACATTTTATCTGTTTTAATGCTTATTAAACCCTTGTTATTTATGTTGATTTTATAATGTGATAGATGGGGCAGAAGCAAGCCATCCAGACGTTCAAGTGATCCTCCAGAAGTTATCGTGAATGCAGCCAGGCTCCATTCTAGGCCTCCTAAACCTCCGATTCTACTTCAGGCTTCATCTTGCAAGAGAACCAAACTGTAAATTTTTTTTGTTATGAAAGTCAGTTTTAGCCAAGTTTTTCAGTCATTTTTCATCTATTTAATATCATCAGAAAACTTTTTTTTTGTAATCTATTTAATAGATGAAAAATGGGTTTAACTTACTTGATTAGACATTTTGGTTTTAAACTAAAACTTCAGTCAATGACCCTTCTGGGATCATTGTTTTGTTTTTCTAAAATTTATAATACAAATGTATAACAATAGGTTGCCGTTGGCCTTGAATAGAATGACCCTAAATTATTGCTTTGTTCTTCAATAAACAATGTTTTAGAATTTTAGTGATTGATTATACATTAAAATTTTAATGCATTAGGTTATAGTATAGTCGTTATTTAATGCTAATTTTTTAGGAGTAATCAATAAAAAAATAAATGAAAATATTTTTTCCTTTTTATTTATTGGCTTCGCCAACCTAGTCTATTTTGTAAGTTCAAGCATCCTTTGTTTGCATTTCTTTGCTGCTGCTTTCTGTTGTTTGCTACTCAGCATTTTTTTTTTTTTTTTATTATATATGGTCATGTGTGTTTAATTTCCAAGGTGATCTCTTGTCCGTTCTGGCTCAGTTTTGCAAAAATACATCTTTATATTTATGACTTTTAAAAACTTGTAAAGATTTTGGATTATATTAACTGGGTAAAGGTAAAGAAAATTCCCCATTTTGTAACTGTTTGAATTATCCAATTCATTTAACCTTAAAAAAAACTCCAAACACAAACTACTGTTCATTTCAACATTATCCCTAATCCTAACCCTTAACTTATCATTTTTTTTCACCTACCTAGTCAGATGGTTATAATACTGATAATTCAAATCTATTCTTGACTACAAAATTGAATTTATTTTTAATTGATGGTATTGATGTTTTTCCAGGTTAAAAATTTTTGTAAGAGAACTGGTTTCTTGCCTCCTATTAATAGAAAATTTATTAAATATTAGAAAGTTGATTTAGAAAGCCAAATTTTAGCTATTTTTGATTCGTGATTTGGCCCCTTGATAAGACCTAAGAATGTTCAAGTATTTTATTAATATCTTTATGATTAAATGTGGCACTTTTCATCATGAGATTTTTTGAAATAGAAAAGTTAATCAGACGGATTCCCTTCTCATAGCTTTTCCACTACCCACCCACCTTAGTGTTTGAGTATTTTAAAATAATTTTCATGCAGTTCCAAGGATTTTTACCATATACCCACTCCAGTTAATATTAAGATACAGATTTAATTCATTCTTGTTGTTGTATTAGGTTGGAGAATGTACTTTAGTAATGTTGGTCAACGCGATTTTATACCACTAAGTACCCCTGAAATATATATATTTAATGTCCCTGGATTTGAATAATGATTTTAAAATACTCCTTTTTCTAATTAGAAACCTATTACCATAACAATAATTTTTGCTCCCTCCAAACCTCAACAATAATTTTCGCTTACCAAAATTTGTACGTAACTTCTCTTTAATACTCTTCCTTGGCTAGTGGAACTCCTCAGCACCACAATATCTAAACTGTACTCCATGATTTTATACCGATTTTATCCCACCTTATGTATTCAAACTACTTACGTTCCTAGTGCCAAAAACTAAATCTCTAATTATCAATTTTGCCATGATTCACCTAAAGCAGCCCCACCCGGAGACCTGAATAAAGGTATCCAGTTAATTTTTGAATGATGAGCGCTTTGCCATAAAGGGGATCTATGACTATTTGTAGTGTTGTGCAGACCAAAAGATATGTGAGCAGGGTGTTCAATGCTGTGTCACTCCCTCCATTAAGTCTTTGCTGTTTCCATTTTTTTCTCAGCAAGTCCATCGTACTTAGCCAGGAGGAATTTCCATCGACCATCCCCACATTTACCACAGGTGGCATGCTGATGGATTCAGTAATGAAATCCAAAAATGGCACTACGCCCTTTGCCTTGATTGATTCCTAACATTCTTTCTTCAAGCACTAAGTTTTTGTGGTTATAAACACGGATTGTAACATTTTCTCTGCATTGTAGGATTTGAATCCAGCTGCAGCTTTCTGAATTATATTTGCGATCTAAGGCTACTGCCCTTTTTCTTCTAAGTTTTCATTCTGGGATACTAATATATCATTATCATCATCATCATGCATGTATATTTATAGCATCATATTACTATTGTGTGGAATATTAAGTGATTTTATTGATTACGGTTAAAACATATTAGTTTGTCTTACCTATTTTTTGAACTTTTTTTTTTGTGTTACTTTAGATTTCAAATTCAAATTATTCATTACCGCAGTGTCTATAGAGTAATACTTGTAGCATCCAAATTTTATTGATATCATCATATGCATATTTATACGTACATCTGCCTTTTTCATGATATTCTTCATATATCTGACTGGGCTCTTCATGGTTCTGTTTTCTCTAATAGTTCTTATTTAAAAACAAACATTTTTTTTTCTCTGTATTGTACCCTTTAGATATATATAAAAAAGTTATGGTTGTATCAATTTTTAAACTTTTTTTTTTTTAATTTTCCCACAAATCCTTATAATGTACTTATTTCTCGTATTACTTTGTGCTCTCAAATTTTGCTGTTCTAGCTTGATGCTGTTTCATGAAAATTTTAATATCTTGATAAATGATAAATGATGATATGAGTGATCATAAAATAATCTTTCCATTATTTCCCACCTTCAAGCATTGCTGTCTGTAATTTTAAACGGAATACTCATGACAATTATGGTTGTGCATTTTTAACACACAAATTATGATCTAATTTCTTATTGCATTAGCAAAGGAGAGAAATCAAAATCGTTCAATTATCACTCCCACTTCTTGCTCTATTTTTCTTTCCTCTACAGTTCATGTAATTTCATATTATACCCATTTTACACTAAAATACTCTTTTTATGTTTTAATTTTATAGAAAAGAACCAAAAAAGACGGATAAGAAAATTCAGAATGAACCAAGCAGACCTGCTGATGAAGAAGTTACAAGGTATAGATATAATTTATTAATAAATAGTTTTGAGATAGAAATATTTATTAATTGAACTAAATATTTTACTTCAAAATTAAACAATAAGAAGTGTAGAGTTGATTTCTTATAGGAATACCTATTCAGATTTTGATAAATAGTAAATGAATTATTAAAAACTCATTTGAGTCAAAGTCACTCTAGCTGATAGGCTTATCCCAAGCCATTAGTAACTTTATTTATTTTGTTTGGCTATTTTGTAAATAAGAAAGAAATGAAATTTACTTCATTCATTCATTCAATCATTATTAAAAATTTGTTAAATTAAATCATAGGAACAAAAACAAAATATGATATTGATAAATTAAAAATTCAATATTTATATTTATTGTTTAAATTTTCAGGTTAATAGTAAACAAATAATAAAATGCCTCTATACATAATATCGCATTATAATTACTGTTTCATAGTATGCACATTATTATTTTATACTGAAGTTCTTTTGTTAATCATTGTATTCTGATTGTCTATCTTGGTCATCAAATAAACATCATTATGATTGTTGATGAGCCACTATTATAGTTGTTCAGCCTTATTTTCAGGACAAGCGAATACAAAGCT
The DNA here is from genome assembly GCA_911387785.2 of Aelia acuminata. Lineage (NCBI taxonomy): Eukaryota > Metazoa > Arthropoda > Insecta > Hemiptera > Pentatomidae > Aelia > Aelia acuminata. The sequence continues at coordinate 36,027,241 of OU426979.1, read as the reverse complement.
TTTATTTAAACTATGGAATATGTCCCAGAAGGTAGAAAACCCTGAATGTGTCCAAGATTACATCCATTGAGCAGTTTTGTTGAGCTGAAAAAAACCTAATAAAGAAACAAGGATGAACAGGACACTTTGCTAAACACTCCTGTACCCTGAAATGCACTTAAGGGGGAAGCAAAAGAAGCAGGATTTTATTTGAACAATCTATTCTGTGTTTTGTCTTTGGAAAGAAACTTTGTCAGTTTTTATTAGTGTCCGACCGAAACCAAAAGTTTAGCCGAAACCAAAACCGAATTTCGGCCATAGACATAGTTTCGGGCCGAAACCGAAACTGAATATTATTTACATGTCTGTACATAATACATATAAGTGTGTAATATCTCTAGTTTAGCAATAATATCAATGAAGGCTTATAAAATAACAGTAATTTAACCCAATTATTCATTAAATAAGTGAACTGGTATACAAGAGTGTATTAGTTAAGTTATAGGATCAAATCCTGGCCCCGTCCTTCCTAGTACGGCTGGTCGACGTGGTATATTGGACCATATCCCCTTAACTATTACAGTCCTAAAAGGCAAGGTTCAGGGATGTTATTCAGGCAAGGTTTTGGGATGTTATTGGTGAACCGCTGGGGGATTATTATTATTATTTAATTATTATTGGACTCCAGTTTTGTGAGTATACCGCCAGAAGATTTTTACTTTCACTTACCTATATATGAAATATATAGTAAGTGGAAGTATTGCGATCGTGAAAATTTTCGACTTCCGGTTTACAACGTTTTGGGACCCCCTGAGTCGAAATAACCAAGTCCCGCGAAATGGTCTGTGTGTGTGTGTGTGTGTGTGTGTGTGTGTGTGTGTGTGTGTATGTATGTATGTAAACAGACTAGCTCAAAAACTATAAACCGTGGGAACCTGAAATTGGGTATTTAGTGTAGGTATATGCCCGCGATGTGAAAGCAAAAATTTCATCAAAATTGCTCAAAGGGAGGGGGTACTTCATTTAATAACTTTTTACGTTTTTTTTTTATTTTCTCAAAAACGGCTCTAACGATTTTGATTAAACTGAGTATTTGATCGATTTATATGCCCGAAATATGACTGTAAAAATTTCATCAAAATTGATTAACCGGAGGGGGGACTTTACTTAATAAATTTTGTATCATTTTCACGTGTTTTTTTTATTTACTCAAAAACGGTTTTAACGATTTTGATTAAACTTGGTATTTGATGTATTTATATGCCCGAGATGTGACTGTAAAAATTTCATCAAAATTGATCTACGGGAGGGGGGACTTTACTTAATAAATTTTGTACCATTTTCACATGTTTTTTTTATTTACTCAAAAACGGTTATAACGATTTTGATCAAACTTGGTATTTGATGTATTTATATGCCCGAGATATGACTGTAAAAATTTCATCAAAATTGATCTACGGGAGGGGGGACTTTACTTAATAAATTTTGTATCATTTTCACGGGTTTTTTTATTTACTCAAAAACGGCTTTAACAATTAACAAAAATAAGATATGAATGTAGAAAAATGTGTGACTTTGGGAAATGATAATTAGCAAAACACGTCAATTTCTAATCTAAGTAAGTTGGTAAGTGAAAGTTGTGTGTTGCGTGCACGCACCAGATTTTTAAAACTCTTATAGTGGAGCAGGAATACTTAATGGGTTTTGATCTGCTATGGATTGCAGAGTAGCCTCCTGTTTTGTGAGTTCTGACCCGAACTGTGACTTAAGGTTGATGGCTCGCATCCAGAACAGGTCGAGTAGCTCTGGAGTTAATGCTCGAACAGAATTTGCTTCATGAGAGCCGAGCTCTTGGTGGATGGCTCACGACACATCAATAAGTTCTGTTGCAGCAAGGGTGAAGGTAAGTCGAAGTTGAAGTTCACACAGATTTTGATTTACTGCAAACAGAGACAGGATTCTTCAAACATGGATTCTTCAGATTTTCATCCTTGGATTCTTCAGATTTTCATCCTTAGGAGTTCTCCTTTGTTAAATTACAATTGCGGCGGGAGGGGGGGGGGGGGGGGTTTCATGTCTTTGGGGCATTGTCAGTGGTGTTTTAGACTGTCTTCTCAACGGGTGCAGACTGAGCTTTCATTATTTCATGGTTGGCACCGTGAAGGTTCTATGCACTGGGATTCTTTTGGTGTTCAGGTTTACCATAATAAGGTTTTGGTTCCTAATTCATGATGATAGGAGGGTTGGTTGGTAATTCATAAAACTTGTTTTAAAGGTAGCTGGTAAGCGTAACGGGTGGGTTTTACTAGAACTTCTCAACCACAAATGGGAATGTTCCAGTTTGTTTTTATTTTCTGATAAAATCTCTTCCCTAAATGTAAGTTTGTGTTTGTGTATTGTATAGTGAGCATGGCTAATTTTTGAGCTTCTAAGTGAAACATATTATGCTAACTTCAAAACCAAAGTTTGTAATTTTGGAGAAAATTGGATACGGAGAGGAGACCAATACCTCATGCAAAACACCAAGATAAGAAGGAAAAATTCTCCATACATAGTGTTTTTTTATTATTTTTTTTTTAATTTTCTGTCATTAAAATATATTGTTTTTTTTTTTTAATATCTAAATAAAAAATGGACCCTTTGTTCCTTTTACTATCCATAATTAAATCGTATATAAGTGTTTTAAACTATTGGTTTTGCAATCTTTAGAAAAGTTATTCAATTAATAGATAATATTCAGGAGAGGATCTCTAAGTGCTTCCTCATTCAAATATGTGTATGCAAGCGACAGAAGAGTCAGCGAGAAATGGTTAAACTTCTACAGCCCCAATTACTTTTCTTTTCCAGTAGAATTCCTATGTTGTAAAGTAATTATCATCAATTAATCTTGAGCTTAGAAGTGAAACACTAACTTCATAACCAAAAGTTCTTTGTAATTTTAGAGAAATTACTAAAAAAAATATCAATCTATCAGTTCTTTTAGTATAATTATCTATTTAGGCGTTCAAAGAAAATTTTAATGTTTTAACTACAGAACACTTTAAAAAAAAAAAAAAAAAAAAAAAAATGAAAGAATATAATGAGAATTTCACAATAATTTTTCTAATCAAATATAGGTGTATTTAGGCCAAGAAAGTTATTTGTCATGTAAATGACATAAACTCTATATTTCTTTGTTTGTTTAACGTCCATTAATGCTGCTAAGGCTAATTGGACGTGCTACAGTGGGATTCCTAAATTTTGCCTATCCAGGTATAATTAAGATAGGGATCTTTAACGATTACCTGACATCGCACAGGCTGGGGACCTCCATTTTACGTCCTATCCGAGGGAGGGCATAGGCAACCACGGGACGCGAACCCCTCAACCTTTAGTATAGTAGGTTGCCATGCTAAACACTACACCATAGGTGACCCTTCAACTCTATATTCAATTATTTACTTGTAAATACTGCATCCTTCATCCCCTGAATTCGTCATTGTTTGTATCATAGTCATAGAGTGTCATTGTATTTTTTATTTGTATGTTTATTTATTTATATTTTGTAATGCTATTTTATTTATAAAGTAGGAAAAGAGAAATACTAAATAAGAATTAAACGTCAAAATACTTGAAAAACTTAAATTGTTTGTTTGGTATACTAGTCATACATAGATTCAAATTTATGGAAAAGCGAAAGTTTTTGCTTTTATGCATTGAAATACCCTAAACTTAAGTTCTTTTCCCCAAATTTTGTTTTCTTCTTTAAATTCGAAATATAATTCTCTTGATTTTTTTTTCTTAGCATGAGCCCAAAAATTAATTAAAACCTTTTTGTCATAGATATAAATTTAATTTATTTATTTCAGTATTCATAACTTTATTTATTTTCTAGCACTCTAAGCTTTTGAAATCCACACATTCTCTCCCATAAATCTAAAGATTTAATAATTTATGGAAAAAGACATATCTCTGGACTAAAATACGGCTAAACATGAATGATATTTTTTTTAAAAACATAAATATTCATATTATTCCCACTAATTATTTTTAATTCTTACACTAATTGTTCTAATTTTATTTATTTTTATTTTGATCTTAATATTTTCTTTTCTTAAAATTAGTTATGCTCTTAACATGTTAATGCTCATTTAGAAGAAGACTGCCACAACCTAAAAATTAAAGTATTACAGGAGAAGCGTATGTTGTGATCATTATTGCTATCTCTCAAATCTTTTGAAAACTGCCTTGACCGTTCTCCAACATTGAACAACGTGATTTGAAGTTTTAAATTTGCAATCTTCTTCCAATCGAGCGATATATGTTTCCTGTTGAAGTTTATTTTCTTTTTACTTGCAGTGACGATGGAAGACTCATAGCATCTAAAGTATTACCCATTATGGCTATGCTTCTACAAAGAAACGGTAACCTAATATAAAACAAATTATTAGCCTATATAAAATTAAATAATTGCCTAGCTGTTATAACAAATAATTAATTGATTTAGCTAGTGAAAAACATGAGATGCAATGTCTTTAATGACCTCTCTAAACTCTCTTTACTGTGTAAGAAGCTGAAATAAAATCAACTGGGAACTTTCAAAAATCCTGTTTTGGTTTCAAAAAGTTTTTACTTAATTTTTCATTTGAGTTATTATAGAGTAATTTGTTATGTGATAGAATAAGTATTATATAGAAAAACTAATTGCTTGAACAAGAATGGGTGGGCAATATTCCCCTAACCCTTGATGTGAGGAACCAGTGTATTTTTCATGACTTTAATATTTGAAGAACCCATAAATAAGTCTTCTCTCCTACATTCAAATTTATGTTTCAGTCATTTTGTTTTTAATTTGATACTGATTACTTTTGTAAAGATTAGATCAATTACAAGCCTGAATACCTATTTTATGTCAACTTCTTTGCCAAATAGTCCGCAGTTTCACGGGATCTAATAAAAAAAAGGCCAGTTCTGTCTGTGCTGGATTCCAATTATTTTTGTATGTTTTCAATCTCGTAGTTGATTATGAGAGGATTTTAATACGGCGATTGTTGCTTAGGAGTCAATGAAGGCAGCAAATCTGGCATATTTTCTATTTTTATCAATCATTTGGATTAGTTAAGTTTGGATCAAGAATCTTTATTGTATTGACTGAGGTATTTCATGGATAAACCCATGCCTTTCTTTAAGATCCAATACTCTTTTCCAGTTTCTTTCTTTCTCAGTTTCTTTTCCAGTTGTTAATGTCTAGCCGATGATGAACCTCTCTTATGCATGTTTACAGAAATATTCATATGACAACAATTTTATGCAATTCCCAACTATGTCATCCTTCATGTTAATGAATAATATAGGACTTATTACAGATCTCTGAGGGAGGCCATGCATTGGGTTAAAGTGTATTCTATTTTTATATATTACCAGTATAAAATGATTAAGAAGCATTCGATTGTATTAAAGAGGTATTGTATTTGATCATTTTCTTATGTAAGAAAAGTAGCATTGTAAAGTTTTATCTATCAATTTTATATCTATCAATGTACTGATTTTAATTTTAAGTACTTTGATTTGTGGTCAGTAGCTCTCTTAGTGGCAAATACCAATTTTATCTCATCGAGTTTTATTTATATATAGAATCGTTTATATATCAGCCTTATCTGAGTATGATAATGATGTCAGACTACCATATTAAGTTTTAAACCTAGTATTAACGAAGATTGATAAATGACTCTATTTAACTTATTATAGTAATAATATATATAATTATTATAGTATATAATATATATAATAATAAGTCCCTATTGATCTATGATATTGTGTATTATTTTTAGAAAGGGAAGAGAGAGATGAAGAAATGAAACAACCTGAAATGCCTCAAAACACCAACCACTTACAACCAAAACTTTCTGTTCAGTGTATTCAACTACTTCCTTCAGAGCCTATGACTTCAAGAAGACACTAAGTTTGTTAAATATTCTTAATAAAGAAGTTTATAAATCACAGATATTAATCCTTCAGTTGGCACTCTGATTAAGTCCATTTTCCAAATTTACGGGACAGCTGTTTTTATCATTTTTTTCCACAAAAAATTCTCATATCCCTATTTTGAGGGAATTATACTTAAGTACATGAAACACACCTTTTTAAGTTTGTGTTGGCTACACTTTTTTAACATAAAAAAAGGACTCAATAAGAGTACCAGCTGAACAATGTATAGGACTTAATAAAAGTCCATTGGTTCAATTAGTTTTTGAGTAAATTATTAGAAATGGGAGAGCAGTTAGTTAAACACAGTAATAAACAATATATTTAAGAATAAATAAAACATCGGAGGAATGATATCAATAGTCTAATATCGATGGACATTCCTGGTTTTTATAATATTTAATTGTGAGCCATATGGAACTTATGGATTATTAAGAAAACTTGTGTAAATCTAAAATTCAAACAATATTGTATAGTTTTTATTGTTATTTATTTATTTTAAACTTAAACTTTTAAACTATTTTAAACTTAAACTTTTAAACTATTTTAAACTTTGTGTAACCTAATTATCATGATAGCCTTCTTTTTTTTATTTTAATTTTAAAATGAAAATGAAAATTAACTTTTCCATTAAGCTAGATGGATTATACTTAAATATGATGGATAAAAAAAATATATTCTCTAGCTCTTCGTTGCATCCAACTAGATGTAATTTTTCTCTTTAAATTAATAGAAATATATTATAATATAATATAATATTTATATTACCTGATTCCACATCAAATAAACAAGAGGACAAGGCCAGGAGGTCTTGTGAACATTTTTGGGGTGTTTGTTGAATCCCTTAATGAAAAGAAAAAGATTTATCCAACAATTAGTAAAATTACAATCTGTCATCATTAGAGTAAGTATATATATCTTGAGAATATATAGAGGGTTTTGATAGGCAATACATATAAAATATAAATCTAGACATATTTACAATTTCATCTACTGTGCCATATAATTTAATTTCTACAATGTAATCTAAAACTAAAAAATAACTTTTCCTAATGAAAAATAATTGGAAACAGTAAAAGAAGAAATGATTTATTTAAAGGCGATCATTTCTTATTTATGGGTATAGAGTTTTTTAAATGAGCCAACTATTGTGACTGGGATGACATCAATGAACCAGTGAAGAAATAAATTAATAAACCATAATTTCACAAAAAAAAAAAAATTAAAAAGAGATGCTTAAACTATGATTTGTAAATAGTTTTTGTTGTTCTTTGATAAAACTGAACAGTAGTGTTTACATAACATTCATATATATAAATTTAAAAAAAATCTTAATTATATTCTGATATTGGCAGACCTTAACAGTTTTCTTTAGTGATCTAATCTAATTTAGGTCAACAAATTTTTTTCTTCTATCCATTTTTTCTCCATTTTAAAGTTTGGTGAACCTTTAGCTACCATATGTTAAAATAACATATAAGTAATAAATTGTAATCAAAAAGGTTGTTTTTCCAAATTTAAACAAAAAATGTTTGTAAAAATATAATATTTTTGGATGCAAAGCAAACAATTTAATGCATAACCAAAATCGAGACCTATCGGTTCTGCATTGTTTTAAGACCTATTTGATATGGAATGATCGTATTTCAAAAGACTGATTTTTCTAAAATGTTTATTAATATTGATAAAAAAAAAAATTACTATTGATATTTGAAGTCTATAGTTCTACACGTTTATTTCTACCACTTATTGTAATACATAGGACTTTTGTTATACCATCCTTGATCAAAAGATATATTGTTAAACAAATTGGAATTGGTTAATCAATATGTTAAGTGGTGGTTAATCAATCGTTGAGTGGTGAAATTTTCGTTTTTTATCCTTTCTAAAATTAGCTTTATCTGGTAATTAGTACTATGGCTGCCATTATCCTTAGTATTAGATGTTACCATTATCCATTACCATTATGTCATTATCCTTCCTATTAGATGTTACCTCATCAGAATGTTATATGAAATAACATCTGACTCTTAAAAACCCTTTGAAGAGATTTAGACAATTTTATTAATTTTGGGTTTTTATCCAATCCTGTATATATTGGAGAAAATTGTTTTTAAAGTAGTTCTAAATATTGTAACTGAAGTCCTATATGTTAGGATTTAAATTTCTCAATTAAATTTATACCTCGGATAAAACAACTTGACAGGTCAGATGACTGAAAGTGGCTCAATCATGAGCTTTTTGAAAATTAAATTAAATTTGAGTAAGGAAAAAAAACACCTTGAGCAGCAGAGCTTCATCATTGAGGTCTTACATTTTTCCACTCAGTTTCATAGGAGAATGGGAGAAAATTCTGGAAGAAGAATATCTTACCTTAATGTATAGCTAAGGAAACTAAAAAGAATCTCAAGACAGCCAATTATCTCTGAATCATTTTCGAATTTTATGAGTTATATCTTAATCGAATTTAAATAACCCTCTTGCCACACTAGCTTTCTTTATCAATTACCAATGGTAAAACAGGCTGCTATAATAAATTCATTGATTATATTTCCTACTACATTGCAAATTAAAATAAAAAATGAATTATTGCAATACTTGTAATTTATAGTAATGAAATATTGATACAATTTGCAAAGGAAAAACCAACCAATCTTCAAAACGCTATAGCTCTGTGGTGAATAGTTCATTTTCAAATAATTTTTTAAAGGTTATTTAATGATGCTCTTTTTAAAATAAGCATGATCCAGGAAATGTTTTATTCTTTTTGATTTTTTTTTTATCAGGAATATTTTATATTTGTCATAATTCGATTTCGAGCATCCTATAGGTAAGTAATGTTAAAACATATCATCGATACTGCAAAAGATCCTAAGTCAATTAACCGCTGGTTTTTAGGAGAACAAAAAAAGTCATTTTATTTGCCATTCATTTTTTTGTTTGACTATTGAAAGAAACATTAAAATTGTTATTATATTCATTTGGAAACCTTTTTTTGTGTTAGAGTTTAAATTTTCCTTATAGACTGGTGTCACTCAGGATTAATGCCCAAGCAAATCCTGAAATTAGAACATTTTTTTACTTTTGCATGAGTCTTCTTTTATATTTATTGTTGACATAATTTGTCGTTAAGGACCCTAGACCTACTCATTTGTTTAGATTAAAAATCCAATATAATCTCAAAATCGGAAATTTCTAACATACAAAATTTTGCAGAATAAGAAGATATATTTAAGGGGACTTATTGAAACCTTGAGATACTGCAGTATATAGAAACTATCAAAAAGAACTTTTTTCGGTCGCCATTTTGAAACTATTGAGTATGAGAGTTCTAGGGATTTCTTCAAATTCTCAAAAATTGATTAGATTCTGAATAGGTAGTTGCAGATATTATTATTGTTTTTCTTATCATAATATTTAAAAATAATTTCTATGTGAGAAGATAAAATTTAACTTCTATAATTTTTTTTTTATTAGAATATTTGTAGTTTAGGATCATTATTTATTTTATTCCGCGCTGATAGAACGTTTTACACCGTTTTATTTTTTTAATTTATTTTAGTATTTAATTTAATTTAATTCCTATAGAAATAGACAATGCCTACAAGTGGCAGTAGTGTTACCCTAGGATAACTACAGTTTTGTTATTTTTTGGCTTGGCATAGCAACTGCTAGGCATCCCAAAGCTGCGCTATATTAAAGCTAAACTCTAGACCATTTTTAAGGTGCTTTTACACTGTACAAACTTCACTCTAGAACATCCTGTCCCGAACACTGTTAGGCATATCTAAATAAAAAAAAGCACTTGATACTTTATCCGTTCGCCTATGGGTTAGGGGATAGCGCTAGTATCGCTTTTGTGTTGGGATTAGCTTCTATAGTCCGCTCTAGATAACTCTGTCCTTTTCCCACTGTGCGACTTCGCCACTAATTTCAACTTTGTCTTGTTTCTCTAAAATTTCATAGACTGCTATAGTACGAAAATTCCTCCCAGGCTACCTTTTAACAATCGAAAATGTCATTTTTTTATTTTTCGTATAAATAGGAAACATTAAAACCATTTTTTTTCTTTGTTACGAGTGTAGGCAACGTTTGGTGTCTTTCTGAAAAATTTCCAAAAATAATTTATTGCGACTGTAGATTTATCTTTTTTTTTTATTTATAGCATAGGCTGACAGAGTATCGAATTCTGCACATTATGAAATTTACAAAAATAAATTTAAGTTTTTCAGAATTTTAACGTGAAAATCGGGTAGATTTGAAGATTTGGCAACAGCGCACGAGATCTACTGCTACGTCGACGTGGAATGCACTGTAGACACTTAAATGTTTCCTTCTTTTAGCATTTTTCTGACGTTGCTTTTATCCATAATAAGTAATAGAAAAAGCCACAACAGCCACTAGTCCAAGCCAGCCGTCTTTGTAATTGAAATTATTGTGTTCGCACGGCTTCACGTTTAACTGTAAATAGCATTTTATGGTACGCCGGTACGGCAAGGTTCGGGGGATTATCTATTCAAAGGTGGTGTTCGCACTGTGTAAAGGCACCTTTAACTGAAAAGGATGAAATTGGCTTCGCCTTGAATTGACGTATTAGTTAACAATAATGGTAATACTTATAATCAGTAATCAGTACTAGTTAATAGTAATAGTAATACTTATAACCAGTTCCACTCAGGGCGTTTATTAATTTTGTTAACTTGTAAATGTATTCCGTCTTAGACAAAAATATCCCTAAAGGTTTCTAACCTATTCTAGCCAAAAGGGGAGAGAATTTTATCAAATCAGGGAGTACGGAACGATTTCTCTGGGATTAATTTTAATCAATTTAGAGACCCCTGTGACTGTACGTTGTCTAGGAGACTCGTCAACATGGGATTGTTTTACGATGAGAAACAAAAGACCGTACCGGCCTACCACGAAAATCTATTTACAGTGAAACGTAAAGTCGAGCAAACAATGATGCATGACCGTCCCCCATCATTAAGGTAATGATGTATTACCTTAATACAATAATTTTCAGTGCACACGGCTGACTTCTAAATGGCTGTTCTGGTTTTTGCTCTAACTTATTATGAATAAAAACAAACTGAGGAAAATGCTCAAAGAAGGTTTAGAAGCTTATCCTAACTTACGCAAAAGCGACACTAGCGCTATCCCCGATCAAACAGGCGAACGGATAAAGTATCTGTTCGAATTCGTGTCTTATTTGGAATTGCCGAACAGTGTCCGTCACAGACTCGTGTAAGTTCGTACAGTGTAAAGGCATCTTTAGAGACAAGACGAGAACATTATATCAAAATGTTAATCTATCGGAAAACACATATAACCAGCGATAATCTTTATTAAATATAACATACTTTAATCACTATTTTACTACCTACTAATTAAAATAAATTAATTATTAATTAACACTACCTGATTAGAACATAATATCCCATTTTACCTGCGGACATGTGTGGCAAGACCCCCATGGGTCTTCAAGTTAAGGCCACACATGTCAGACACAGGCCACTTTAGGCATAACTAAAGGAAATATGTAAATTAAATTAAAAATATTCTGAACATAACCTATATTATTGCTCCGGTGCGGACATGTGTGGCCGGCCAGACCTTGAAACAACTAAAATGAAGGGAACCGTATTACCATGTAAATCATAAACTCAAATGTCACTTGTAATTAATAATATAAAAGTCATGGAGTGACAATCATAAGTAAAAACATCGTCTTGAGAATACATAATGCTCAATAACTTTATCCATCGAATTTTTTTTTTTCACTTGAGAAAGTGTTATAAATTATTACCTGTCATCCTACTTTTTTTTTTTTAATTACCCTCTTTTATTAGGGAACAAAACATTCCCGATTTAACTAGATTGAAATAAATATTAAAATGACGCCTCCTGCAACTAATTATTAACCTCAACAATAGCTTTTCCAGTCACATAAAGTGATTATGGCCGGGTGTACAATTTATAGTCATTTAAACGGGGTTTAACAGGTTACTTAAACAGTTGATTATACACAGAATGTAGCTCATGCCTAGTAAACAATGTGGAATCGCTTGATTAAATTTGGTGATAAGGGCTAAACAGCGTTTAAAGTTAAACGGTCAAGAATGGCTGTTTAAACACAGGTTAACTATAACCTAACATATAGTTCGAAAGAATACCAGTTAAGTTGACAGTGCACACTCTCTAACCACGGGACTAATAACGTATTGTACCTAGCCTAGATAAAAGTAGTTGTGTGGTTAATCACTTTATTTATCTTTGTGCTATTAAGATTTTACATCTTGGAGCAAGGAGTTCTCCAGGCATATATTGTACATACAAAAAAAAAAAAAAAAAAGTAAAATAAATGAAAATAAAACAATAATAAACACGGAATCTTGTTTAAACGACATTTACCTGATTTCCTATTTAAACGGAGAATTGTACACACGGCCATGAGTATGATTCATGCAAGGTAGGGTAAACCATACAGTTATTGGCATCCTTAAGACTAAATTTCAGTGGTGACATTAAAAAAAATACTTCTTATGAAGAGATCTAATTGAAACTTCCTATAACTCCTCTTTATCTATCCTTATAAAGACTCAAGAGGTTATTTTGGGTCAAAAGATCAATAGTTTTACAGTATAGCAATATTTATTGTTAAAAGTGCCGAATCTAGTTATTGGCACCCTGTGGATTTAATTGTGAAATCTTCCCTATAGTTAGTTTTTTAAAGTCTTACTTCATAGATGACTTAGAGGACCCTTCAAACACTAGACTCATGTATATCTTGTAATAAAATTAGAACTTGTTAACCTATTTCTTTGAGTTAAAGCTGGGGTGCCAATAACTGTATGGTTTACCCTACAAATCAAAAACCTCAATGTCTACATGTTATGCAAAAATATTTATAGGTGATACTTTACATAAAATTTTGTACGCTTGAGAATGAATCCATGACCCGAAAAGTCGCCCAATTGAATAAATTGAAGACTTTTTTTTTCAACAGGTTATCAGAAGGGGACCAAATTAGTCTCAACAATAAAGTTTTTTATTTAAAAGACGTTTCGGCTCTTTTGAGCCATCTTCAGTTCAGCAAAACAGGTAGACAAACTCATTTGAAGTCACACATTAGAGTGTTTTGGGTGTCTTGGGGTTAGGGAACATTGGTTGAGAGTTGTATCTGCCCTGTGTGACTTCAAATGATTTTGTCTACCTGTTTTGCTGAACTGAAGATGGCTCAAAAGAGCCGAAACGTCTTTTAAATAAAAAACTTTATTGTTGAGACTAATTTGGTCCCCTTCTGATAACCTGTTGAAAAATACAGTCTCAAGAACTTAATATCTTATAAGTGACTTTTTTTTTGTGAGACAAAAAAAAAAAAAGGCCTTTTTATTTGTTTCATCATATTAAAACAATCACCAAACCTTAAGGAGATGATAAGAGAATGAAAAATTGTTATTCTTATTTTGATTAGTAAGATTAGGATTATATTTAACTGCGACCTACCCCTTATCTTCTGGGGTCCACTCTTATTATTTTGCTGTACAGTTGGTAAGTACGTATCCTTGTCTGCTGATAACCATGTTATTATGGAATCTTAACTTTAGTGTTTAGTGACCATTTTTTTTCTTTCTGTTTTTCTTTTAAACTCTTCTGGCTAATTGTTCCATTTTTTTCTTTTCTGTTAGCCTTGATGACAAGCCCTTTTAATAATATTGCTAGATACGACAATGGGATGATATATCGGGAGGAAGGAGAAGGTAGGAGAAGAGAGTAGCCGGCCCCCCCTGGAGGTCGGGATGGTGGGGGGGCCGTGGAGGGGGGTAAAAAAGGCCGGAGGGGTGGGCGGTGCCAGCTTGCATACTGAGCAGCCACTGACCAGTGCATAAGAAGCCTGGTCTCTCAGGATCAATACCCCGCTCCTGACCACCCCCTTCCTTCTCCTCTCCTCTCTTCCTCTCTCCCTATCTATATACATACATCCACATCCACATTACACATGGTCCTTCTTACGTAGATCTTCCAGGGTTCCAGGCTAGCTCCCGTCTTCCTAATCAGGAAAGGATGAAAAAAATGTATAAACCCTTCAAGACTGGACCTTCTTGAACCTCGATGAAAGACCTACGGGGAAGTCGAACTTTTTCCTCCCCCGATTAATGCCTGATCCCCCGATCCAAGTTAAGAAACTCACCTAAATTGATCCCAAGGAATGTCGACTTCAAAGTACATCTTTCCATTTCTGCCTCCATTCTTATACCTCCTGATACATTACAAAAGAAGCTCAGTCAATAAGTTGCTTAGGTACCTACGCATTTTAAACTTTAAACGGTACTGGTATAAAATCTGATTTTCGTTATTAAGCGTTGAAATTTACTCCAATACACCACAACTGTAGCAAATATTTACAGCTATTGAACGAAATGAATAGATCTTATCAACATCGGGATATTAGAGTAGAATAAGTTTCACCTTCTGATTACAACAGACTTGACAAAAATTATAATAACGGCATTTGAAATTCGAATTCGAACTTTTTCTTTCTCGGTTAAAGCCTGATTTCATGTAAGTTAAGAAATTCACCTTAGTTGAACGCAACGAATAAACTCTATGATGACCTCAAAGTATATCTTTCCATCCCTCCCCATTCTTATACCTCTTCATACAGTACAGAAAAAGCTCAGTAAATATCTTTCATCCCAGTTTATAAGTGGTTTAGTCAAATTTCGAATTTAAAATTTGGATGCATTACAGTCAGGTGGCGGGATGGCCGAGTGGGCCAACGCGCTAAAAAATACGCGTTGCCCATGGCAACGTATGATTGACAACCGAAAGATAGCAAGTTCAAAACCCGGAGCCAGGGGAAAATTGAACAATACTCGGTATCAATCCCCCACCCTCTCCCCTGGCCCGGAAAACTCCGTATAGCCTACATGGCGAGGAAGGGGAGGACCAATAAAAAAAAAGAAATTACAGAAAAAGCTCAAAAAATATCTTTCATCCCGGTGTATAAGTGGTTTAGTCAAATTTTTTCGCCTTTCAGGGTACGCATTTTAAAGTTTGAACGGTATGGGTATAAAATCAGATTTTCGTTATTAAGCATTGAAATTCACTCCCATATACCAATACAGTAGCAACTTATTAAGGCTTATAAATGAAATGAATAGATATTATAATAAATGAGATATTAGAGTAGAATAATTTTCACCGTCTGATTACAACAAACTTGACACAAATTATAATAATTGCATTTCAAATGACTTATAAATTTATCTCCACTACGTAGAAACCATCTCTGCGTTTCGTATAAACTACTCAGTTTGAGATAATTTCGAATATTTAGATCAACCTGTTCACTGTGATGATAGATATTATCTTCCTGTTAAATATTAGCGAAATGATTAGAGTACAACATTAATTTACATCAGTATATTTTTTATCGATATCAAAAGTTTCCATAGTATTCTTGTCTAGTAGGGAATATCAAAAAATTAGCAAGCTAGGTAAATATGTATTGACCGAAACATTAAATAGAGTTAGACTCAGTAATCATTTTTCTGAATGGTTTGATATTCGGTTGGCTTTAAGACGGTGGGATTATTCTCTTTCGCATGTCTTTTATTTTAATGCCATGGATATGTTATAAGGTTTAGTTATAATTTTTAGTTGCGGACTCAAAAGGGATCAAAGACGGATTGCAATAACTATCGCGGAATCTCACCCCTTTCGGTTTGTTATAAAATATTTACGTTAATCCTGACTAGTTCGAATCAATGTGGTTTCCGACAAAACCGTTCAACCGTTGACCAAATATTCTCTTGTCTATTAAATTTCTGAGATAAAAAAATAGAAACAAACGATCAGATTTTTATCGTTTTCAAAAAAGTTTTATGATTTAATTAACCGCCAAAGGTTATCCAATATTCTTGTCGTGCAGTGAATGTCATAAAAGTTATTAAAACATAGTATAAATGTTTATTAATAAGAGGCACCATTAAATAGAAGCAGAATCGGTATTTATTTTTCCGAAAGGTTTTTCGAGGTTCGTTCGGGTGGGCAACAAGAGGTTCTCACTCACCCGTTTTATTTAATTTAGCACTTGAACATGTCATAAGGAGATGATACGTTCCAAAATAAAGTATGTTAAAGTTATGACGATGGTTATATAGCGCTGCTTAGTGAAAATTGGAAATTATAACTAAATAGAAAAATGTTTGTAATAACCTTGGTCTAAAAATAAGTTTATGATAAGACAATAAATTTGGTTTGGTTCGTACATGGGGGACGATTTCGTTGTTGCTTATGTACATTTGAACACGTAAAGACGCTTATATATAAGGGATATATAATAATTAGGAAAAACGAAATTAAAGAGGAAATCGAGGCTTAATTAAAAGCGGAAAATACTAGCTACCAAATCTCTTAGCTCGCGCCTTTAGCTCCTGCTTTAGATTCTAAAAAAAAACGTTTTCTAACTTCCTCCGGTCGAAGTTACTGTGGCATAAAAGCAACATTTTTTGACTTTTTAAGGTTTTTTTGCTAATAACTCCAAAAATAACATTTCACCATAAGAGACATTAAAATGGATGCAGTCGTTTCGCCAATATTGATTATCAAAAATTGGGGGAGCATAAATTAACCTTACCCCAGTTCTTCGAAAAACGACCTCCTTAATTATAAATTTAATGCAATCTTGTTCATATACAAATCAAAACATCAAATTATTCGTAGAGCTTACTTCCTGCTGAGAACTTACCTTTGGAATAAAATTAGTTCTTATTCTATAGTTAAAAAAAAAAATAAAAAAAGAAAAGTCCAAAAATTTCGCTGTTTTTAGGCCACAGAAGCTTTTTCCAATCACTGGCCAAATTCTTGCAACTTTTTTGCAACGAGCTGATTTGGAAAATATCGCCCTCAACGCAAATTTTACGTTTAAATAATTACTATAACTCTCTTTATAGAGGCTGAGTGTGCCACAGAATAGTCTTCCTGACGCCTAATTCTTGTATATTACCTATATATATTAGTAAGTGCTCAACGATTGTTAAATAATTTACTTTTTCTTTCATATTTGTGCAATTATTTATATTGGATATAACTTATTGTATTATAATTATTAATCATTCCTTTTCCGTGGTAAATCTATTTTGTACGCTATATGGAATTCAATAGTAACTATACAACTTATTTTACAAATCACGATTGATATCTTAGTATAATACCTTTTTTTTTTTTTTTACTTATTATGTACAGACCCGTTTATTTACATTTACTTGTCATTTTATACTATCTCATGTAACCTATCTCTCTAGACGATTGTTTTTACGGAAGTGTATGCATCAAGATTAAATAGATGAAAATTGAACTGACGCGTCATGAGGTGTCTCGTTTACAGTTTAGTTCATTATTGTACTCAAAGCAACCGCTTTTCAATCTTATAAGGTGCTTCTTTTTGCTATTCTTTATTCTTTTAATTAATAACATTATTTATGGAGGATAATTATGTTCCTTATGATTAAGACGACTATAAGTTTTTTTTATTCATTTTTTTAAATTTATATTTAAAGCATATTTCATCTCTTTTTTACTTCATTTTTTTTTCTTTACTAATTATTATAGCGAAATAATTTTTGCCCTCTTCGGCGAAAGATTCTTCGAAATACGTTTATCCAGGAAGGCATGTGAAAATACGAATGGTCCTCTGATTTAAATGTAAAGCAATTGATGTGTGAAGAGTTGCATTAAGAATTTTCTGTAATGGAAATGGTTTTGAGGGTAGAGTCAAATAGAACATTAATATATGTGTAGACAAATCTTGATGCCAAAAAAAAAAAAAAAAAAAATATATGTGTATCAAAATATATCGCGCCGAAGTTTCGACTCGAGATTCAAGTCTTCATCAGGAATGTCTAGTACACTGTACACACTAGTAGACTCGGCAGTCGTGTAATACCGGTCGACTAATTTTAGTTTGACCGTACCCCCAACCATTTCCATCGCATAAACTCTACGGTCGATAATTTACTTCCATTAAGAATCTTCGTTCCAATCAAAATAGACGCACTGCTATGATAAATACTAGAGTTATACTACTTGTGAATTTTCATCTTCCGAATAATGTTATTCATTAGGATATTAATTACAATTGAACTTTTTTAGTATTCTTTATTTTCTTAAGGGATTTATAGGTTTTTGTATTAGGTATTTAAATTCAAATCAATACAAACAATAATCGATTCGTCATCGGTGTCAGATTGTAAATAGACTGATAGATTTCTCTCGCCAGCGCTTTTCTGATACCTAAGTACTTTTTGTAATTGAATTTATGTTGTCTTGAAAAAATATGCCCTTAATCCCGTTTTTATCTTACACTCTAGTTCTCTTTCTGTCTTATTCTTTTTTTTTTTTTTTTACCACAGATAATTTTTTTTTAAAAAGACATTTTTTATTGACCTACCTTATAAGTTTAAGGATTTAATGTAGTTATTTAATGAAAGTAACTCTAGATGATGGGTCTCACTTCTATCTTCAATTCCCTCAATGCAATTATATTCTTGATTTCTTACTTAGATGCTTTAAGGATATAGATAGAATATTATGCTGATATCAGTAACAGGATTTAAACGATATAAACCATGACGTTTTTTGTCCTTTTGTTTATTAAGAGTATTGCTTTTAATTATTCTTTTCACATTTCCATTGTGGAATTCCTGAATTGTCTTGGTTGTTAATCCCGATATGTTGGCTTGTAGCTAAGCACATTAGTGAAGAGAAGGACGTAGGACGCTTTCATAAATCAGTAGGTTCTGTCTGAGGCTGAGCTCTGGGGATGTCAGGAGTTGATTTAACTTTGTACGATATTTTTTAACACCTTAGAATTTTGAAGAAACAATTTTAAATATAACAAACTTTATATTTTATCGTTAACGTAAGAATTAATTTGGTAGTTTATTCTTAATTAAAAAAAAAAAAAATATATTCAGTCAGTTATAGATTAGTTCACTTACACGTTTTCACATATGCGGGTCTAATTTATTTGGCTACAAGTTACTTACCCATGATTTGCCTAGGAACTGTTTTAGCTGATATAACTTTTTAAAAAATTGATTCAGTATTTTTTTTTTTTAAATAGCACTTTTTTTTTTTACAAAATAAAAGCAATAATTTCATTAATCCAATGGTATGTCCCCGTTGTCATTTAAAATTTGGGTAAGAGGTCACTTTTATATGCCTCTTTTCCTATGTCATTTTTTTTTTTTTACCTATGATATTTTTTTTAAAAAACGGGCGTTTTTTCGCTTCACTGTCAAATTAAAGCACTAACCTAAAAGAAAAAAATTATTTCCACGAAGATAGATTTAATGTTTAATACAGCTTAATTTAATTTAGGTTACATTAGGTAAAACTGCTACTAGAAAAGTCACGTTTTAGTAGCGTGTAGTTGTAAAAGAAACAAGTTATTCTAGACTGTAGCAGATACAGCGAAGTGGCGCCCTCCCTGAGAGTTGCAGGACACTAACAGACAATTACTAGTTCCATATGAAATGCGTTACATCGATTCATTTATTAAGTCCTCAGATTGAAAATGGATTTTATCTAAACATAGATAGTAATTTACGACGTCACTGTGGACTTGAACATATTTTAAATTAGGTCCATCTTTTCTCATGAAATTAAAAAAAAAATAGTGCGCACCCCCCTCCGAAAATTTGTGGATCCGATACTGATTCCAGATGCATCTGGGTTTCTTTTGCCGTCTATTTCAGCCGTGTAAAGATTAAACAGGGTTGGTAAAAGCACTGCATATTGGAGTAATCCAAATTTTCACATTTTGTATTTCAATATTTATTACCAACATGTAAGATGATCGTCAAGAAATTATTTTTTATACTACAAATTATAGTAGATTACAAATTACACTAGATTACAAATTACACTAGATTACAAATTACACTAGATTACAAATTACACTAGATTACAAATTACACTAGATTACAAAATATATTCCAATTCTTTTGAACATTTTAAAATTTGTTAGCTTTTGAATCAGATTACAAAAAAAAAATATATAATAACGCATTTCATGATCACCTTTAAAATCAGATTTTATATAATTGCGTGCATATAATTTCGTCGTAAAAAAAAAAAAAAAAGGATAACAATTTATTTATAGACTTAAATTTTTTTGCTCACACTTTGCAATTATACACTTACTAACAAAAGTCTCTGCACACCCTCCAGTTTTTTTTTTATTTTACCTAAAGATAGGTTTTGAGCCAGATATTGGCAATGAAACTCACACATTTTTTACATAATTTAATCTATTTTAATTAATAATAATCAAATTTAGTAAAACTTATTTAACTTTTAATTTATGAGGAAAATAACATATAATGTCAGAATATTGATGCGTCAAAAGTCCCTGCACACATCATTTTTCTTCAACTTGAAGCTTAATTATTGATGCCTAATCAACTTTACGCACATTATAGCCAGCTTTCTTTAGGGTTTTTCTTATTCTTTGTGCAGATTCCCCAACCTTGTAATTTCTTACACCATATCTGCTGAATTTAGAGCACTTGTGTGGGGTTCTTCGGCCAAAGTCCTTAAGTGGTGAGCTTGGAGTACGGGGGGAGGCCAGAGCGGTATCTACTTTCCGTTGTACCCAGTTCTTCATACCGTTTTAGGACATACCTTACCGTATTATAGCCCCTGTTGACGATTTGTCCTATTTACCTGTATGAGTCGTATAAGTTTCTTCAAATTTACAATTTGGTCGGGAATCGGTGTTGGAACCTCCATTTTTTATCACATTCTTAACTGTTTTGGCCCAAATTAACACTGGCAAGTTAGGATTAGTCGGAGGATAAATGGGATAATGTGCAAACTGTATACATATCAGTATCTTAGCTAATTCCACTGCGTGCAGAGACTTTTGGCGCATCAATATTTTGACATTTTATGTAATTTTCCTCATAAATTATAAGTTAAATAAATTATATTAAATGCAATTGTTGGTCATTAAAATAGATTAAATTATGTAAAAAATATGTGAGTTTCGTTGCCCATATCTGGCGTATAAGGTATCTTTAGGTAAAATAAAAAAAAAGCTTGAGGGTGTGCAGAGACATTTGTTAGTAAGTGTATAACATTTACTAGGCGATACCTTTAAGAATAAATTTAAAATTTCCAGAGGCTGCTTGTTCTAAAAAATAAACAAATGAGTGTCTTGAAGAGAAAATGGTTGTGAATGCGGTCAAAATAAATAACACTAATATGTATGAATCACACATTTTATTTTTGACAACGTTTCGAACGGTATTTCAGGTCCTCATCTTTGGCTCTTGGGCTGACGGTGTATTGATCAGCACTTGTACACCGCCAGCCAAAGAAACTTGATGAGGATCTCAAATTCGGTTTGAAACATTGGCAAAAATAAAATATGAGATTCTTACATATTACTGCTATTTATTTTGACCGCATTCACAACCATTTCCTCTTCATCATATCTACGGTTAAATATCTTCCACTATAATAAATTTCTTATTTATTTGTAAAGCCATGTGTAAGCACATACAAAAAATATTTTTTTAGTTGAACTAACCCTCTTAACCCTTCAGCCACTGATATATAAAAAGTAATTTTAAAGTAGCACAATTTTAAGAATTTTATTTTTTTCCAAAAAACTTTTCAATACCTGTTTACAGTTTACTATTTATAAATAAATATTGTAAATATTGTTAAACATTAATTTTGACAATTTCGACTTGTGTCGCCTCTTCTGCCAAAGTCGATTTAGTAATTTAAATATTTTTAAACATTAATTTTGACAATTTCGATTTGTGTCGCCTCTTCTGCCAAAGTCGATTTAGTAATGTGTTGTTATTATTATTTATTTATTTATTTTTTTGTCTTGATTAATAATTTTCGTTTTATAACTTCGTATGAAATTATTGGACGATAAAAAACATAAATACCCACGTGAGGTCGTGTAGAGGTGGCTCACGGTAAATTTAGTTAGTTGCTTGCCCGTTTGTGTTATCAGTCAATGAGAGCATGGTAGGGGGGGGGGCGTGGGTTGGGGTGGTACTAAGATGTTGATCATGCAGGGGGGGGGTCCACTATCTGCCCAAGCGTAATTGCTGAAGGGGGGGGGCTTGAAAGAGAATTCTAACATCCTTGTAGTAACTCCACTCCACGTCAATATTTGCTTCCTCCTTACTTCATTACTGCTTAATTCTTCATAGAATTTACATCCCCTCCTTAATAAAATATTGCATCTTTTTTTTTTCAATATACTGGGTGTCCCTGACCTGGTGTAAAAAAAAAAAATTGGGTAATACTGCATGTTAAAGGGGGTAGAATGGCGCAGAAACGAGTTTCCTATCTTAATCTGTTGAGGAGATAGAACTTTTTTTGTTTTTATTTTTAAAATCTTACTTTTTTCTGAAAAATGACAGTTTTCTCTACTTTGTTTTAGTGTAGAAAAAAAAAACGATGATACTTTCTTAATCGGCATTAAATTTTCTAAAAGATGGAATGGGTCTATTTATTTTAAATCCACCTTTTTCAACGCGTTAAACACAAAACATTTATTGAAACTTAAATTTTTAATAGTTTTTGAAAATTCCTCACTCCCTACTGGAGCACCCTAGAAGATGTCAAGTTTTCTAAAAACTAATTTGAAATTTTTAACTATTTAAAATTGAAAACTAAATGTGAAATTTTTTTTCATCTTCAACATTGATTAAAGGCTTAGTTGAAATACCATTGAATAGAACAGTTCGGGGAAAATCGTATTTAAATTTAAAGTCATATGACAGTTTTGAATTATCGATTTCGGAAAAAAGGAAAGTCATTGACTCGGGTTTTAAAATCCTAAGTAATTCACAAATTTCTTTATGATTACTGTAGCAAAAAAAATGAAAATTGTAAACGTTGCCTTTTCTTTCAATTATCTGAAAACTTCTACAAGATTCAGAGTAGCGATTAATGTATATTGCAATATTGTCAAGCCCAAAACCCCTGAAATCAATAAAATAATAATTGAAATTGACTCCAATAATAAAATTTTTGAATAAGATTTTATTACCGCTCATAGTACAGGATAAAAAGAAATATGATGAAAAAATTGTGCCCTCATGATATTTTGGTTTTCACTTAGTAACAGTAGTAAGATTGGAGAAGTGCAGAGTTCGGCCAAATTAGCGTGGGGGAGGGGGGTGGATATATTAAGGGAGGTTGAACTGGAAGAAAGGTCTTACAAAAATGTTTCTATGAATCTTCGGTATTTTCTAAACTTCTGGATCTAATGGGACCATCACAGTAGTCGGCGCTTAAGTTGTACTCCGAATATAGTTTTTTTAACTAATAATCTAATAACTTATTATCTGCTGACTGCTTGGAATGGGCTTATAGGATTCATAATCACAGAAACCATCGAAAAACGATGCATGAATCGACAAAGTTGCAGCAAAATGAATTGTTCATCCAGCATTTTCAACACCCTATAAAGTATATAGGGCTCCTTATTTGGGCGGACACTGCAGATCTCGAATCTTAATATTGATACAATGTTAAAATTTTCAAGAAAGTGCTAATTTTGTTCTATACTTCCTTTAATTTTAAAGTTTTTCTGTTATTAAAACTGCCACACAACTACCGGAGCGAAGCCGGGCACCTTAGCTAGTGTAGGTATAAATATGTTTTATATACATGTGTTTTATTTTTATGATAAAAATAGATGGGGGAAACGAAAAAGACCCTCTTTATGATTTTAGATTAGTATCTTGATTATTTCATCTGGTCTTCCACATTTCGCTAATTACAAGGTTTAATTTTTTTTACATAGTCCTCAAGAGGAATAGCAGTTAGTGTTGTTACCTCGTAGGCTCCAGGAATTCTTGCTAAGCGGGCTGCTCTATCTGTTACTTCCCCGAGATTCCGCAGTGTGAGGAGGCCAATAAAAAAATTATATCACTTCCTCTCTCTTTTAATTGCCACAGACTGTTTCTTATCTCTATTATTAGTCCGTTTTTGAGATTGTTATTTTCGATGGCTTACAGAGCACTTATAGAGCCTATTACCAATACCCTATTCCTCCTGCCGTATGACTATATTTGTTTTAGTGCTTCATTTATGTGGAGGACTCTGCAGTAAATATTGAACATACGTCTGGCAGTTTGAATATATTTCTAACGTTTGTGCAAGTTATAAAAGAGCAACCTACGTAATTTTTTAATTTTGGATGCGTCAGTATAAAGAACGTTGTATCCCACATATTTCTCCGAAGCTTCCAGGCACATGTGTTGGGCTTTAACTGGAATTATGGTTTCTTTTTTAGAGTTAGATAAAGTCTTGTATACATGTTGTATGAACTGCATGCATTAAGGATAAGCTGTATCTGGCAAATCTTAGAATATTTTCCAGTTTTAATGTTGGGTTTTCAATTTCATTACGGATTTTTTGTTTTGGGTTGGTTTTGTGTTTTAACCCATGTTTAATTGATAAGAATAGTCTTCTTAATTCGAGAAGGGGATCGTCGACTTCTACGTACAGGCTTTCAGCAGGGGAGGTAAGAAAGGCTCCAGTGTAGATCCGTAGGGCGCTGTTGTGTACAACATCTAACATTTTAAGGTCTGTTTTAGAGGCAGATGGCGTATCCATAGTCCTACTAGCTTCTGATCGTAGAATGGTATAATTATAGGAGGCGTTTTCTATCCGCTCTCTAGGTCGTATGTGGCAGAGATTTCAGCAGTCCGATCCTTTTTAGACATTCTTATTTGAGTTTTTTTTTATGTGTGATTTCCATCTAAGCGGTCGGTAAAGTAGCATACCTAAGTATTTTTGGAAAGTCAACCAATGGTATGTTAGTGCTGTTAACGTTCAATAACGGTTTGATTAAGCATGTTCTCATCCTGCAGATATTCATAACTCTAGTTTTGCTAGGAGGTAATTTAAAGCCACTATCTTTTGGCCATTTTTCTATTTCATCTAGCGTTTTCTGTGCCCTCCACTGTAGGAAGTTGATCGATTTGCTCCAGAGGTATACTAATATGTCATCTGCATACAGTATGACTTTTTCTGGCTTGATAGTTACTAAAGCTAAATCGTTTATTGCTATCTGGAAAAGGGTAGTACTGAGTGGGGTGCCTTGAGGTGTACCGTTTTCCAGGGTGTATATCGAGGATTCTGAGGTTCCGACCATAACATTGAATGTTCTTTGTTGGAGAAAGTTTAAAAAATTTTCCTTTATATATTCCACTTTTTTCGTACAGCTAAGACTCGCTATCTCCTAATCGTATCATATGCTTCGATGTCTAAAAATATTGCAATGATATGTTGTTTCTTTCGGAATGCTTCCTATGCTTCCAAATTTAGCTTATGAATACGTTCAGTCATATTATAGTTTTCCCTAAACCCAAACTGGAATGGAGTAAAAAGCCCCTTCTTTTTAAGCACTTCGGATATTCGTTTGTTTACTAATTTTTTTTGGATTTTGTTTACACAAGAGAGGTGTGTCCGTTAGGAGACTTTTTCTTTTTTTGGTATGGGTATAATGAGGGATTGTTTCCATATTTTTAGAAGATGCCCGCTGTCCCATACCAGATTAAATATTCTTATTAATACTTAATTCCCATCGTCGGATAAATTTCTTAGCGTGTTCCAGCTTATAGTAGTATTATAGTTTTCTTGGTTACCATATGAATCTGTACCTTTTTTAGTCCCGTATTTTAATGGGTCTTGCGAGTGACCAGAAGAAATTTAACAGAAATGTTTAGCCAATTTCTTAACTGCTCCATAAGGCGAAGTCAAAATCTTTATTCCCGGTATTTTTGACTTATTGGTTATTCCCCTAGCACTTCTAACTTTATTCCATAGCTCTTTCAACGACGATTTTTCATTAATTAAGGAAACGAAATCTTTCCATGAAGATCTCTTGCTTTCTTCAATGACTCTGATTGCAATTGCTCTTAGTTTTTTTAAATCGATTGTGTCAGCCACGCTTCGGCTCTTTTTGAATTTGTTAGGTGCACGTTTCTTTCTTTTTACAGTTTCCTGGCACTTTTCGTTTCACCATGGAACCATCGTGTGAGATGATTTGTTTGATAACAGAGGAATTGACTCGTGCGCTGCTTCTAATATCATTGCTTAAGAGATTAGCGCTCAGGTCAATATCGTTCCTGTCATCGGGGATTTTTTCCATTTTTTAGTTTACTTTTTCACTGAACGCTGCCCGGTCAGCTTTATGGTATTGCCAACGGCGATTCCTCATTTGCATTGGGGTTCCACTTCTACTTTTTAGCATATTTGGTAAGTGATCGCTGCCGCACAAGTCGGGTTTTGTACTCCATTTGATTTTTTGTGCTAGTCTGACATCGCTAAAGCTGAGATCACTGGAAGAATACTTGTTACTTCTCGAGCAAAAGTTCGTGCTTTCACCAGTGTTCAGAAGAGTAATTATATAATTTTCTTCTAAACGTTTTTTGATTTTTTTTCCCCCTATGACCATTATCAGCTAACGTTGAACACCAGGCTATACCATTGAAGTCACCTAACAAGAGGTATGGTCGAGGGAGTTGATCCACGATTCGGTAAATATTAAGAGTTGTGAATGGTGGTTTTGTATGTAAATATTACATACCATTGGCTCATTTTGATTGATCCTGGTAACTATTGCTTCAAGGTATGTGTTTAAGCGTATTTCCTCACTAAAGATAAAGATATCGTTTCTTACAAGAGTGGCAACTCCTCCCCATGACTTTGAATTTCCTAATCTATCTTTATTTTTTATACGAAAAATGCTGTTTAGTTTGAATCTAAAAGTTGGTTTTCTTTGGCCTTCTTTTAGGTGTGTTTCTTGGAGACTAAATACTGTAGGGTTCTCTTCATTCAATAACTTCTGGATATATTCTAGATGTTGGAAAAAACCGTTACAATTCCATTGTATAATTGAATGGGTCAGGGCAAAATAGTGCCAAGCAACATTTATAACAAAAATAATTTGTAGTTGCAGTCTGCTGTATATTACGTTGGACTATATGTCTATGCAACAGCAGACTGCAGCTACAGTTTATTTTTGTTAAAATGTTGCTTGGCACAATTTTGCCCCGACCCCTTCAATTGTCATTTTGGTTGGTAAGTTTGTTTTCTGAGTTATCATGATGTGTTTTCTCAAGAGTTCCTGAATTATTGTAAGTTTTTGGATTAGTCAGGGAAAGTTCAGATATTTTAATAGACGGAATATTCTTATTTTCATCCCTCTATGAGATGTCACGTCTCTGATATTTGAGAGCATTAATTTTAGACTGTTGAAATCTTCTGTAAATTGTTTCATTATTTCTGTAGCATTCAGTTCGTTTTCCCCCTGAGTCGTGTCAAGTAATAAGCATAGTTCATCAAATTTTAGTGGGTAAGTCTGTTTATTCTTTGTTACTGAGTTCCATATTGGTTCGAGTAACTGCTCAGAGTTTTTCTTCATTTTTGTTTTAGAGCTTAAGCTATTTTTTGAAATTATTGGCTTTGTGGATATAATTTTTGAGGGTTCTCATTTTTTACCACTACAACAGTTCAGTGTACTCTTCCTCTTTAGCTTTCTGCTATTCGGTGTATCTAAACTGTATCCTTGTTGGTCGTCGTTTTTCAGTTTTTTTTCAGACGAAGAGCAGTGGATCGTGGTCATATCTTACTTGATTGTTTACTGGAAGGTAACGTTATGTCAGGTTCGGTTATTCTTAAATGGTTTTTACTGACCTGCTCCTTGTTTATAACACTTGATTCAGCTACTAGACCTTTTTAAGTAACATTATCTTTCACAGTTTCTGTTGTTATATTTATGATTGAGGTCTGCTTATGTTCAATTAAAAGAAGTGTTCTCTCAGTGCCTTCAATATTGATTCCCTCTGCTGAGTCTAATTTCGGAAATTTCGTTGCAAAATGGCCCGATTTCTTGCAGACGTAATATACTAGAATGTCTTCCACAAGAAGAATCAGATGATTGAGACTTTGGTAGGATACTACAATTGAGCCTTTTAACTTACTTATATCTTCTTCAACTATAAAGACTTGTCGCCGAAACGTAAGGATACGGCTGAGGCTTTTCTCTTTGTATCCAAAACGCAAAACCGATATTGGAGATGGGGCATTTTTGAAGATTTCAAACGCAATACTGTCTATTCCTGGTGCTTTATTGTTTTTTGACATATTTAGGACCTTAATAATTTCCGGTATAGTTGTTAATTTATCGAATTGCTAATGTTTTCTGTACTCTTCTGTATGTATCGTTAAGACTACTCAATGTTAATAATTTACAAAGAAATTGGTGATATCATTAGATTTTATTTAGGCCCACATAAATGTTTGCGCTGTCTAAAATAGTTTATCGCATTTCACAATTCTTTCGCGTCTTTAGCAATATGCATTTTTTCTATCGTGCTTAGTTAAAAACTTTCTTTTTTTTTCTTTGCATATCTTTTTGTATTTTTAATGGAGTTTAAGTAAAGTATTTTCACAGTTTGGGATTGAGATTTTCGCAGCAATTTTAAAAGATTTCTGCGAAATCTTAAAACACATAATTAATCGTTCGCAACATTGTTGAGTCCTTTGATCTCTAAAATGAATTCCCTTATATTTGGCAGATCGTATTATTTCTAACAAAAAAAAATTCCGACCGAACAATATCTGGTTGGTAGATAGTTTTGAAACACATTTAAGATAGGTGTACAAAGTTACCCCGAACTGTACAAAGTTACCCAGTTTGACTGTATAATTATTTTTTATTGACTTTAAATCTGCATTTGATAGGGTGGAAACCCAAGCAAGCTTTGTTTAACAAGCTAAGCAACTTTAACTTTTCGACAAAAATAATAAATGTTTTAAAAGATTTATACAATGGAACTAAATTTAGAGTCTGGACATGAGAGGGTTTATCAGGAGATTTCGCATTTGATAGGGTGGAAACCCAAGCAAGCTTTGTTTAACAAGCTAAGCAACTTTAACTTTTCGACAAAAATAATAAATGTTTTAAAAGATTTATACAATGGAACTAAATTTAGAGTCTGGACATGAGAGGGTTTATCAGAAGATTTCAAGTGTCATAAGTCGAATATCTAGGAGGGATAATTTTTGAGGGGAAAAGAATCAATATGTATACGTATGTATATGTATGCAGTAATCAATATGTATGCAGACGATGTACTGTTGATCGCCGATAACCCTAATATTTTGCAGGAAATGATAAATAAGGTAAATCAATACTGCAAAGATTGGAATTTTGTACCGAATTTAAAAAAATCGAAAGTGATGATGTGCAGGAAGAGACAAAAAAAGCAAGATAAAAAATTGAGATGCCTCTACAATGGAAAATCGATCGAAATAGTTGACACCTATAAATATCTTGGTTTAAATATCAGATCCAATATGGAGCGTGTAAAAACACTCTAATTGCCATTTGGTCAAAACTGATTTTCAATAAGAACATAAACATTAACTAGAAGCTTCAAGTTTTTGAATCAGTTATAAATAATTATTTTAAATAATAATAATAATTCTCTCTCTCGGCGGCCAGTTGTGGGGATACGAAGAAATAGACCAAGTGGAAAGAGTACAAAGATATTTTTTCAAAAGAACTATTGGTCTACCACAGAACACCCCCAATTACATGTTATATTTAGAAACCCAACGTCACCCGTTATTCATATACCTACACCCTTAAACTCAGCTTAAATTGTTTAGCAAAATTATTTCAAATAGACAATGAAAGATTTCCAAAAATAATAGCCCGAATGGTAATAGACAACAGTATAGCCTGGTCAACATCATTGAAGAGGTTATGAGCACAACACGGAATAGACATAAAAAAAAATAGAACCATTCTCGTCAGTAAAACTATCGAATATAAAAGAGAAATATTTTTATAAAGAGCTAAAGCAGCCGAATTTCACCAGCTATACGCAACTCTGAATTACGAAAATATGTATTTTTATGACAATAAGGACATTTATTTCTTCAGATTCATATTTAATGCAAGAGGAGAACTACTGAACCCTAACTATCTACCTGCAGTGAACAAAAGAAATAATTGTACCATGTGCAACCTCAATACAGTAGAAAACACATTCCACTTTATTTCTAAATTCCCCACTCTGACAGAAATTTGGATTAACTGTTTTGGAAAACGGACTCTGAGTATGAAAGAAACTGTAGATATCCTAAACGGCGAATGTAACCAACAACTATTTCTGTATCTGAAAATTGCATCAAAATATAGACAAGAAATGACTCATGAATATAACCAGTAGAAATAGATTCCCCAACACCGCAAAGGAAAATGTCTCCTACAGCTTGGTCATTTATATACGAGGAATTTTCCTGTATATATCTATGAAATAATTTTCTTTTATTGTTTGGCTTCTATTACATATCACTTATCACATATCTTCTATTTTTATTTATATATATATATATATATATATATATATATATGTATGTATATATATATATATATATATATATATATATATATATATATATGTATATATATATATATATATATATGTATATATACACACATGCAACCTATATTTATAACAAGCTATGATATCTCGACAGACGGACATACATCCGTTGTCTATTTACGTCTTAGTATTTTCATATTTTGTTTTGATTTCTAAGTATTATACACTATTTCATGAATAATCGTTATTTCTATGTATCTCTCTATCTATCTAATTATGAAATAAACATAAAGAAGAACGAAAAAGCGCTAGGAACTTTACAAATATCCTTACAACTCTTTTTCAGAATAATTACAAGGAAATTTGAGAATTACGTAGAATTTTAAAACCAGAGTCAATGGGCTTCTTTTCTTCAGAAATTCTAAAGACACGACTGTCATATGGCTTTGAATTTGCATATTCGGGAAGTTCCGGAAATAAATAATACTCTACCAGAAAAAAATTCGTTAATATTTTGTAAAATGTCGTATTTATAATCTTTTTGTGTGCTAGACAATTCTCTGGATAACAGAGACAGAACAAAAGAATATAACAACCTTTATGTGTGTTTACCTGCTTTTTAGCTGAAGAGGACGCGATGGGAGTGAGTTTATATTAAGTCCACAAAACCTTTCAAAATAGGTCACCCCCCAGAAGTAGAAGTGTAATTATTTTACTCGTTAATATTTTTTTTTATAGAACTAATACAAGATTTGTTAAAACTATTTGTTTATCAAAGTAGAAATCTTATCTTTCTCTCCAATACGAACTTAGCGCCTCAGACATCTGTAAGCTGAACAATTTTCCTTTATAAATTTGAACAAGGATTTTTCTCGTTATATGTGATAGTAAAGCAAAATATGCTTGAATGATTATTTATTATTATTATTATTTATTTATTTGTTAAAGACAAAGTCTTATACAAATTTATATAATAATACTGTATAAAATACAATTCTCTCTATAACAGCGTGTCTTATATAAAAAGATCATACAGTGTTATGATTGATCATTAACCACTTAAAAAATATGCTTGAATGAACTAATAATAAAAAAATAACAAAAACTCAACCAAAAGCGCGGATTGCACAAGAATGGAGTTTGATTTTATTTTAGTAAAAAAAAAAAAAATTCGGATGGATTTCATAGCACCATAAATTGCAAAAGTTTTGTTAGGCCTGATGATGTATGAATTCCCCATTAGATATTTAAATAATATATCGTCGTTTATACTGTAAAAGTAATTTGCAATTTGTTTTTTTAGTTTTTGTATTGATTATCTAAATAAACGTTAAAATTGTGATTAGGTATATTCATTAGTAAAACTTTTTTTTGTGTTTAAAATTTAAATTTCCTTGTAGGCTTGTGCCATTAATGGATTCATGACTTAGCGAATCCTGAAATTTGAATATTTTTTCGCTATGCATGGTTCTTCTTTTCTATTTACTTGCGAAATACTTCGTCTTTTAGGACCCTAGAGCTGCTAGTTTAGATTAAAAATCCAACAAAATCACAAAATCGAAAATTTCTGACACGACATTTTGCAGTATTAATGACGATATGTTATATTATATAATATAGGCTAGAGTTATGTTTTTCATACCTCTTGGCCCTATCCACGCTAAACGTAGATAGTAATAATTATTATATGAGCCTTTAAATTGATCGGAGGACCATAACTCCAAACACTTTAAATAATATTTCTATATAGAAAAATGTAACCTTATGAACTTTTGTGTTTATTTTAATGGACTGTGATGTAGTAATTTTCTTATACTAATACAAAAATGAACAAGTAGGAATTTTCCAATGTCACTGAATGGCTCACATATCGAAAATGTAATTGGAGATGGTTTCCTAAGAATTATTCCGTGTGTAAATGGTCCTTCGATAAAACTCTTAAATATGATTATTTTGTGATTATAATCTTAGTACTTTAATATGGCATCATATCATTCCATTTTTTACTCAATATAAATCTCTGTTTTAATAAGAATATTAGATCGTATTAAAATGTCTTCATTCACTAATTCAGCATGATCCTTCCTCATTCAATTTTACAGAATCTTGATGATATTTCGCTGCCTTAAAATATTTATTTCATTTGAGTAATCCGCTTATTTTTACATATATAAAATGATTTTATGTATTTAATTTTTTCACTAAAGTATAACAAGCAATGTTCTTCTGAAATAATAGTTACATATAATTTAAATCGAGATGAAATAACCTGTCAGGCAAAATGTTCTGTAGTCAGATTACTTGATTTTTCTCACCCTCCAATTTTAAATGATTCAATGAATAATTAATGCTATACTATCAATTTTAATATACATCTGAGACATTTCACTGTCAGTATAGAACGAGGCACACATGATACAGTATGTCAATATTTAACCGAGGTTGTAATGCTTTTTCTGCTAGAGCTTCACTCTCTGTTCGGAATATAATCTTTCAACTGAAGCGTGGAAATGCATAAGGGTATAAGTGCCAACAAAATAAAGCAAAGTTTTATTTTTTCCAAATTGTTATTTGTGCCAAAGCCATTCTTCAGAAATGGATATAAGTTATTTTTTGTTGTTAGAAAAGAGTTCATTGAACCTATGAAAGATGGCATGGGTGTAAGCTCTGAACGTAGTCCACCCTAGAGGGTATTATCACATCATTTCTGTAAAAAATTTCTTAGGCACTTATACGCTTATGCATTTCCACGCTTCAACTATTCACTTAATTATTAATCGCTATCGAAATTTATATCGAGTCGTAAGCAACGGAGGCAAAGATGAAGCTAGAATTCACTGAAGGCGAGAATTAAAATCGAGTATATTGAGAAGCAGGCACTATACCTTCTAGCCACTGGGGTTAAGATGGAGATATAATTGAGTAACATAGTTGTCCATGTCAGGTAGCTGCAAGCTTGCAAGATGTAAATTTAAAAGTTTTACTCAATATTCTTTATAATATGAAAAGTATTGCTATAAAAACCTAAAATGTTTTTGTTGATCATAAGTTGAACATAAATATTTTATATTCACAGAAATATCTAGGACAAAACCTCTGTCTTATCAGGTGGACCAACGACCTTTATAAAAATTACAAAAGTGTTCATTTAATTAAAAAGTAGGTTTCGAGCAATTAATCCATCTTTAGATATAGTAATGTTAACATTTCAAAATCCATATCTATATTGATGAATATTAATACGAATGCGGCCTTTAACTATTAACTACCTAAGGATGTCTCATGAATACTTGGAAACACTCATATGGTATATCAGGATCCAAATCCTGATATATGAGTGTTTCCAAGTATTCATATTCATTAGAGTGTTTCTTCCAAATATTCCAAGTATTCCAAGTATTCTAAAGATGGATTAATTGCTCGAAACCTACTTTTTCTTAATATCAGATAACGTTTAAAAATTTTGAGTCTTAATTATTTTCATGTAGATCAAAGGCGTAAAATGCACCCTACTTTTCAGTCGCAAAGTTACTCAACTCATGCATTCTTTCCCAATACTTTTAACGGCCAATTGAAAAGACTTCGTATGGTTCTATGAAGATGTGAAACGTGGCTGCTGACATTGAGGGCTGAGCAAAGGCTGAGGGATTAAGAAAAAAAAAATACTGCCTAGAATAATTGAACTGAAGATGAACTGAGAGTTCAAAGTTTACACAACGCTGAAATGAGAAAACTGAATGCTGTTTACGTAATAGAGGTGATTGCAGTGCGACAAAATGATGATTAAACTGGACATTTAACAATGTTAAACTCGGTAATGATCAAATCATTAAAAGATAAAGGCCGACTGGGAAATATATAGCAGCTGTGCAGCTGTTATAGCAGATGTGCTAAATTAGGAGGTGAATAAGAGTGTGTAGGGAACGATTACTGATCTCGGCATCGAACCATCAGCTTCTTTAAGCTTTTATTAGCTATACAAGAATTTTTCATTCCTAACTTTTCTATAAAATGCTAATTGAAATTATAAAATATCACTCTAAAAACATTTTTATGTAATAGAAAGAAACATATGTAGGAACAATATATATTCTTAAAATGTACCTATATTAGACACTAGATATTTTTCTAAGGAATTAGGTTCAGGTACAGTCAAGCCTTGCTGGTCGTTTGCCTGCTTCGCACATAAAGCTAAAAACTAAGAATTTTATGCCTGAATATTTAGACAATCAGCAGATGTGATGGACGTATACAATTGCAAATAGATGACATATCAGGCATGGGGAAGGATGGCATCCTACAGTACCTCTTCCCTGGCCTGATTCAGTTATTCAGGTCGGTCAAAGAAGGAGATCTCTCATCCAACGCCTTTTTACTCTCTTCCTCACTTTCATGGACATTTCATCTGTGGCCATATCTCTTTTTAGTAGGTTTATATGTCCGTGTAGGTTAGTGTGGAAACGTTTATAAAAAGTCTTGATTAGTTGGTCTTCTGTTGGCATGTGGAAGTCAGTATGTGAGGTTTGATTAGTCACGTACCAAATGAAATGAGACGTAATAATTTTGACAGAAAGGTCGGGAGTTTTTGTAAATGTATTTTTTTAGCAATGCCGTAAATCTGTGAACAGTATATCTATATAGGTTTAAGTAAGTAAGTTTTATTAAAAATTTTTTGTCTGTGATATATATATTGTCTAATTAATCGTTCTGTATAAATATATTTAACTAAATGGGGGTTTCATGCAGGATTTGTATGCTGTTGTACTAATACTTAAATAATTATATTAGTAGGTGCATGCAATTGTTGAGTTGATTTTTTTATTTCTTTCATCTTTCACTTATTTTGACACCCTCCACCTAATTATTCTTCATTATCTAGTTCACTCCTTTCTTTATAATTACTATGCTTCTTCCATTTCCTTTTTTTTTTTTTTTAACCTAATATTAATGAGCATACGCTGATGGTTAATGATACCAATCTATTAAACATA
The DNA here is from genome assembly GCA_911387785.2 of Aelia acuminata. Lineage (NCBI taxonomy): Eukaryota > Metazoa > Arthropoda > Insecta > Hemiptera > Pentatomidae > Aelia > Aelia acuminata. The sequence goes on along the minus strand of OU426979.1, from coordinate 35,991,855 downwards.
TAATATTAAAGGCTTCACGAAACCGATGGCTCCATTCCATACCACAACACAGCTCCGTTCCTACTCACCTCCATCCTCTGGGCTGAAACCACTCTAATCGTCTACACTTTTTCCTCGGAGCATCCAGAGATTCGTTGGATTATTTAACGCTTCTAATTTAGCAGCTTTTCTTTTGCCACACATGTTAACACAATCATCATCGAACCAAGGTTCTTTGTTCTTTTGTTTTTCCCTAAGATACAAGTTACTCTGACATCTTTAATATTATAGCTGATATATTCCCATAACTTTTCAATGTCTTTAATATTTTATTATTCAGCATCCAATAATTTTTATTTAGTTTTATGATAATATTTAAAAAAATTTCTTTTTTTTAATTTTTATTTTTTTTAATGCGCAACCTACTGAAGTTAATCCTTTCAATATAGTTATCAGTTGTAAAATGATTTAGTTATTTTTTCCTACACATTTGCTTTGTTACATGATTTGTACTCTCTATTTTAAAGATGCATTACAGTTATAATTTACTTATAATTAGAGCTCGGATTCCCGTGCAATTGCATCTTTTTTTTTTTTTTTGGAAAATCAGAATAGAGCGAACTCAAGTTACTTCTCCGAATCAAGCCTAATGGAACGTTTTAATGAAGTTTTATACTGCACGAAATTGCACGTTTAGGGGTTTACTGCACAAAATTGCTCGTTTTGAATTTTTATTGCACGAAATTGCATCATTTGTTATTTTGAAGAAGAAAAATATTACAAATTTTAATTTTCTATGATAAGCATCAAAACAATAATGGAAAAATAAATGTGAATATCATAGAAAAAATTTAAGGGGACTTGGGAGATGTAAACCTACACAAACCTCCGATTTCCCAGAAACGAGGGTTCAGTGGTTCCTGGATGTTTACATTTTGTTTCTCAATTCCCATCGCCTTGTCAGTATCAAACTAGCTTCTGCCGAGTATATTGTAACTAAAAATACCTAAAATGGGAGCAAGTGTTTCTTCGAATAATGCGGAATGGATTGAAAAATATCCTGAACTCAATAGGGATGGTTATGTAGTGTTCTGTAAATCTTGTGATAAAAAATTGGATGTGAGAGGAAATCACAAATTGATACCCGCATAAGCACAAGTAAGTACCTACTTTTTTTTTAACCCTAGAATGGTAACAGTGTTAGTGCGTGTCACCAGTGATTTAAAAATAAGCCTACGCACTGAATATTGCACCTAGTGATTCCATAATTTGAGTAGCATCTTTCCTTTTTTAAAATCTTCCTATTTCTAATTTATGTAATTACAGCTCACATGCGAGTATTTTACTCTGTATTTCACATCTTGCTGTTACTATTTCAAGTAAATATTTTATGTTCCGATTTTTTTTCCAAAAATTTATCAATAGTATTATACAAAAGATCCAAAATTCAGTGATTATACAAAAACCAATATTATAAAAAAAAATCTGTAAAAATAGAAGTTTCTATTTCAATTTTTTCTCCGCTACTTACTTTTTTTCAAAGTAGCTATTTTTTGTTCACAAAAATAATTTAATGCCTGATTTTCAAGCAATAAATTTTTTTTGCATGTTTTTGCACCTTTTGAAGTTCTTAATGCACGTTTTTGCTCGTTTTGAAGTTTTGATTGCACGTTTATAAATTTTTACTGCATGGAATTCCGAGCTTTACTTATAATATAGTTTTATCATGATATGTATGTAATTTATAAGGAAAGCAAAAATGGATATGTATTAATAGAATAATTCATCAAAATGTAGTAAGAACTGAAGAAGTTGAAATAAACATTAATTGAATGGATCCGCCGAAAAACGTTCCAAGCGACAAATATGCAATGTTGAATAATCAGTGAAAAAAAAATCATAGTCTAAAGTTATTGTTAGTTCTGTAGGTGAATTTACTTTCTCATGTGATTTGTTATGTATACATGTAAAATGACATAATGGAGTACTAGATCATACTATGACGTACTATTATACATTTTAATACATCCACCCAAAAATGCCACTTCAGCAATTTTGTCGCTTAGAACGTTTTTCGGCGGATCCATTCAATTACTAAATTTATGGGGCTTAACTTTGCCTAATTATTTATTATCCTTTTTGATTCGTTCTTATCTAAATAATTTCTTCTTTCATGTTGTCACTTCTGATTGGAATGAACTAGTGCTAATTATTTAAATTTTGGATTTGCTTAAAGTTGTTAAATGCACATACCTACATACCAAACCTATTTCGATTAATTTATAAGCGATGTAACTTTTTTTTTAAATTGTGAAGCTTGGAAATTAAAAATGGTTTCTGGAGGAAGTTGAAGAATCAGACTTTCGATTAATATAGTACCGGTATACATACGAAGCAGTAAAGCTGATCTTGCGGATTTAAGTTTTATCGTGATCACTATTTTATTTTTGAGATAAATAATTACAAATATAAATTATTAGAATAATTGATTAAAATATAATAACTATAGAATGAGCTAAGAAAACAATAGAAATAATATCATAGAGAACAATGAAATATTAGCATGACAATGATACAGGAGTTTAAAAAAAAATAATTTGAGTTGTTTTTAATCCACTTTGAAAAAGAAGGGGTTACTCAATTCGATCCGTATGGTCCTCTTTTCTCACCTTTGTAATTAATTTAAAAACATAATTTCTTTTAATTGTTATATGGCTCTAAAAAAGAAAACTAGTTTTTTCATCAAACCATTTTCGCACTCTTCATAATTTAGCAAGTGATGCTTCCATTTTTTCTTATTTCCCTTAATCTATCTTCAGTTCTGGACCTTACTTTCTTTATTCATTGATATGTATATATTTTTGTACGATGTACCTTTGGAAATGCAGAGGTGTATACTATTTAAATTATAATTAACGTATTGATTTGATAAAATAGCTAATATATGCCCAAAAATCATAATTATATAATACATACCAAATTAAGAATTTCCTAAATAATTTGTAACATATTCATCTTTATCTAATAAATAATGCAGATTTTTATGAAGATCAATATACTTTTTATAGTCTACTTGACACCTGTTTTACCTATTACAAAAGCATTCAATATGCAATAATAATAATGACTTTATTGGTTTTTAGAATGCATTCTTTTAGCCAGGATTCCGGCCCAGTTGGTGTTAGTAAGGCTTTCATTGTTTTTTTATATCATTAATGTTAGTAACAAAGTATGTAATAATTTTTACAAAACATATAAGTGATAAAATATTGAAATATATCACATATAACTTAATACAATATTAATCCCATTCGACAATCCAAAAACAATGGTAGTAATTTGACTGATTGAACAATAACACAATTAATAATAACCATGACAGTTAATTATTATGGTTGTATGATAAAGGTAAGTTAATAATTAGTACTAATTTGATAGCATACTACTACTATAGCATACTCTAACACAACAGCAAATACTATGATTAAATCTGTGTTTCAAACATAACATCTTAATTAATATTAAGAATAATAAGTAAATAGATAGATAAACTATTTTAATTATACAATAAACTATTATAAGGTGTAAAATTCAGTCTGCCTTTAAAACATTTAATTTAAAGGCATTCCTCGACACCTGCGTATATTATCCAGTCAATAGGACAATGACACTTAATACCACAGTGGCTCAGTGAGGTCAATAGTAATGTCTTATCTACACCCAATATACAAGTATTATCTACATGTGAGTATAATAAAAAAAAAATTGCAATTTTTTGTTAACGATTTCTATACTGGTAATAAAGGCTTGAATAATAACGAAACCAATAATAATAATAATAATAACAATAATAATACTAATAATAATAATAAAATATATAATAATAATAAAACCCGAAGGTACGATACCGATACCGCAACTCGTTTTTCTTTACTAATATTCATGATACGATGAAACGTTTTATTTACTTGTCTTATTTACTAGTTAAGTTGTTTCCATCTTTATGTTGCTTGTTTAAATAAGATTTACTTATTTCAACAAGTAGTTCTGTTTTTTTCTCAGTAAAGAGTATGGAGTCAAAAATCTTAGTTTTAAGGAAAACGCGACTAAAAAAAAACATTTCTTATTGTAATATTTAGCTAGCACTTAACACGATTCGCCACATCCTGAAAGCTTTAATTTATCTAATAAGGTGTAGCCTGATAGTTAAGAAAACTGCTAAGCAATGTTCTCACATATAAAGATATTATTTTTATGCTTAAACATGACATCCTGTATACAGCAACTCAAAAATTGATATGAATATATTTAAACAAATAATGTGTAATGTTATGTGGACAGTAGAAAAAAATATGTAAAATATCAATTTATTAAGTATATATAATTAATAATTAATGATCTATAAATAATTTATTAGGATGTTTAACCTTTGATGTGGCTCTACTTCTCCTAATTATTTATTATCCGTTTTGATTCGTTCTTCTCTATATATTTTTCTTTTTCACGCTGTCATATTTTATTTTATAAATAAACTAAAGCCAATTATTTGATTGGTTTAAAAATGTCAATAGCATACCTCGCAACTAACTCGATAAACGATGAAACTTTTTTTTCACGTTTTGAAGCTTCCAAATGTAAAAGGATTCTTCGTTCTTTTGGGAATTTCGCCTAATATATTAAAATAGTAGTTTACATTTCAAGGAATTATCAAGTCGTGTTTGACGCATTGCCGTCTTTCTCAGCTTAATATTATAGTTAAATATTACTACATAAAAGATTTTTTTCCAGTTAGAACTCAGATAGTTGAAGTTGCTTGATGTTGAATATATATATATATATATATATATATATATATATATATATATATATATATATATATATATATATATATATATATATATTCATATATATTAGGTATTTAATGTATGTTATGCCAAAGATGTGATAGCCAACATTTCATCAAAATTGATCTAACGGAGGGGGCACTTTATATATATATATGTCCGCGATGTGACAGCAAAAATTTAATCAAAATTGCTCAAAGGGAGGAGGCACTGTATTTAATGACTTTTTAAGTTTTTTCAATTTTCTCAAAAACTGCTCTAACGATTTTTATCAAACTGGGTATTGGATGTATGTATATGCCAAAGATGTGTTAGCCAACATTTCATCAAAATTGGTCACCCGGAGGGGGACTTTATTTAATAAATTTTGTATCATTTTCACCTGTTTTTTTTTTTTTTAATTCTCTCAAAAACGGCTTTAACGATTTTGATCAAACTGGGTATTTAATGTATGTTATGCCAAAGATGTGATAGCCAACATTTCATCAAAATTGGTCTAACGGAGGGGGCAGTTTATTTCATAACGTTTTTCCAATTTTTACCTTTTTTTTGATGATCTCAAAAACAGCTTTAACGATTTTTATCAAATTCGACATTAATGAAAATTTAATGAAAATTAGGTATTCTTTAATATCAAGTAAGCTTAATCATTATTAAAATGTTCTGAGGGGGCTTAAATGGGGTCTGGGCCTTTTTTGTTTGTTTGTTTTTTTGTTTCCTATAAAGTACCTTTGTTTTTCTTTATGTGGAGAAATTAACTGTCTCTCGTTACGCCTAAAAATAAGAAATGGCTAAATATGAGATATGATAAAAATAAAGAAAACATATAGTGGAGAAAAAAAGAAAAATATTCAGTCAACTCATAAAACTCGTTGGGCCCACGCATGCGGAGTACGCCTTTAATGACGGACCATTGTTTATAATTAAAGCCGTTCAGTTCATTTGAGAAGTGGCATTTAACAAAACGCATTAATTTCTAATCTAAGTAAGTTGGTAAGTGAAAGTTGTGTGTTGCGAGCACGCACCAGATTTTTTTATTCTATAACCTCAAGTTAATCTCCCGGCTTGCTTCAACACCTCCATCGAATATTTAAATTAAAATTCCTAGAAACCTAAAATTTTTCAAGTCGTTAAACTGCCTTGAATTACTGATATGTGTAAGTTTTTTTTTCTATATGAATAATATAAAAAATAAAAATTCAATACTAAATATTTCCCCTACTCGCATGAGCATTGTACATTTAAATGGAGCTCATTTTAAGTTCTACACTCTCCAACTATTGAAGTTGTTGAGTTTACTAATGGAAAGAAAAAACTTTCCAAACTGATTTATTCTGTTCTGATAAAAATAATGTTTGAAATAATACTGCTCTTTCTTGGAGAAAAGCAGTTACTCGAATATCGCGAGGTAATGGTATTGTTTGATTTGTTCTAGAAAACAATAAAATGTGATATCATCAAATAAAATAAGGAAAGCGTAATCTAAAATAAGCGGTTTACTGTTTTTTCTATTAAGCATCGAATGTGTAATTTCACTACAAATCCAATGATACCATTATGTTATAATTTTATTTATTACCGCCTTTCTTCAATGGTAGGGCAGAATAATCTTTAAATAATAAATAATCTTTATTGCTAAGTTAGGCATTATTCCAGTATTTTTTTATTAGAAAGACTGAAAAAATTTTAATTCCTTGTAACAAATAATTTTTCGTTAGTTATTATATGTGAATATATAGTGAGGGAAACCGATTGCGCCTATTCATGTATATTTTTTTTTTTTTTGGAAAAAGTTTAATTTAGGATATTAATTTGAAATATTCGCCTTTGATTCATAACCACCGTTCAAGCTGTAAAATATATACAATATTTTACATTAATATAAATATTTTTATTTGTGAAAAAAAAAAAATCAAATGGTAACCTAAAATGACTTAAGTGCTTATGGACAATACTTGTAGGTCTTTGAAATGAGTACCCTAGTCGTTTCAGTTTCATGAATTCGGAAACTAACCTTCCACTCTTTTTCGTTATGAGATCCAGTGTTTTTGTTCGTATTTAAGTTCAAAGCAAGGAGGTTAAATAGTATCCGAGAAATCGTATATTTTTCCTGTATATTTGAATAAATCATTTATTTCTTTAATTCTAATAATAATAATTCAAGCTCAACGTTCGTAGTGATCCTCGTCACTTAATTATTGTTATAATTTTGATTAAAGTTTGCAAAGAATGATTTTATTCTAGCTTTACGATTAGTGCCATCTCCAAACATATTTTGTTCGTTTGTTAATTTGTTTCGTTGGTTCTAACAAGCTTTTTGTGCTGTAGCGATTGTGTAGCGAATCTCAACCTACTTTTATTTCCTCGAAGACATTTCTTTGAAAAACTGACTTAATCACCTAGTGTGAAAAGATAAGCGTTTCTAATATGTTTTTCGTTAATTCAATTCTAGGATCATATTTTCTTTTATATTACGGATCCTTTTATGATAGTTTAAAATATTTCTACGTTGATGAGAAAAGACTGGCTTTTACTAGGTCTCCTGCAGATCCCAAATAGTAGGCTCTTAATAATTTATTAAGATCTGTCAATGTATCTTACAATTTCGAAGAATATTCGAAGAAAAATAAAAAAAGATAGTTTCGATGTTCGATGGTAGATCATCAATGCAAAACCCGCGATGGACTTGTTTTGGTGACGCATATGACATTAAAAACAAAAAAAAAAAATTAAAATTAAAATAAGTACTACAATAAAAAACCCGTTAAACTCATACAAGAAAAGAATTATGAATTTTGTTTTGTTTACTATTTAAACATTAAGGTACAACGAACGTGATTCGTTAGAGTGTGTCTGAATTAACTTTAATTTCCTCGAACATATTTCTTTGAAAAACTCACTAAATATCCTAATGAAAAAATTTTCCTTATATCTTTCTGGTTAATTCAATTCCAGGATCGTATTTTATATCACATATTGTTTTATGATAATTTTAAATACTTCTACCGAGATGAGAATAGACTGGATTCTACTTGGACCCGAACCTGGATCTCCTGCAGATCTCAAAGAGTAGGTTCTTGACAATTTATTATGGATATAGTAACATATACCGCACGCGTCGTAGAATACTAGGAGATTGCTCGGGTGCTAGCGAGCCTACTATAGTTAACCTTCTAATTTATGTACAACTAGGCAACTTCCTCATTGTATAACTGCTACTACCTCAAAACTTGCCATATTTGAGCTGTACCTTTTTTCTAGGACTGGTGTGATATCTTACTATTTGGACGAATAGCCGAGAAAATATACTAAGTTTTCTTTTAAGGAATAGATTGATTTTAAAAAAGGGGAAAAACGAGTGAATTAGATTTTTTAAGGTTTTCTACCGATTTTTTTTATACATACCGACAACATGATATTTATTTCTTTATATGCAATTTTTGAGCTTTTCGATCACCTGGGTCATTGTCACTCTGTAATGCAATATTTATAATATTACAATTAAAATGAAGTATAGTTAAATACAATAAAATTACAATGCAATACAATTAAAAAACGAACTGTGATTTTACCACATAATTAAAATTTACAGAAAAGTAAGCTATATTTTATTAAATATATTGTTTTTTTAAGAAAAAGAATTTAGTTGCTTAGAGCTATTTGGAGGATTTCGTCCAGGTTTTCTCTTAAGAGATGCTTACGGGAAGTCTCGTACGCGCAGCATTCCGTTAGTATTTGATTCACTGTGAGTGGACCCCACAGAACGTACACCGAAGAGATTTCTTACACATCAGATGCTCGTGGATTAGTCGAGAGTTCCTAATCTTTAGCCTGCCGAGTAAGACTTCTTCTCTTCTTCTCGTCATGAGAATACTTTGGATGAGGATTCTTACGACGAACATGCGGGTCTAAGATTTTTAACTTGTCTCTTGTTTCAGACCATACTCTTTGCCACGCCAACTATGATTTTACTTTAAGTAAATATACATGCTTTATACGTTATGTTGCGTGGTGATGATTGGTTGGCCATCTTTAAGAGCTTCCTTAGCCAAAGTATCTGCCTTCTCATTATCTCTGATTCCTAAATGACTCGGTAACGATAGAAAATAAACCGTTCAACTCTCCCTCTCCAGTGCTTCTAGCTTATTTAAAACCTGTACAAACCAGTTTTTAGAAAAGGGGTCCTTTAGGTGTCCTATAAGTGCGGATTCTGAGTCTGAGCATCATACCAGGTGGCTTGTTATATTAGAGTCAGCGGATTTCACGGCGTAGTGAATAGCTGATAACCCAGCGATATAGATGGTAGAAAAATTTGGAAGTGAAAGCATTTTATATCCTGTTTCCGACACCACTGCGGCGTCTACTCCCTGTTTAATTTTAGACATGATATGAATTTCATTGTAATATCGACTCTCAATATTATAGGTAATTATAGACCTAAATTTCTATTGATGAAATTATTGATAGTTGACTTTTTAAAGCTCATCTATATAGTAGACTCAATTTTAGTATGTAGTAGTTGACATACAGCATTCTCTAGACCAATAATTAGCAAAGCTAACTACTAAGCCAAAGGTAATGGAGAAAATCCTTGGTTATGCCGTCCTTCGGAAAGGACCTAAAATGGAGTTTCAGTTGCTGTATGATTTTAGGTACTCGTTTAGGAATCTTACACTAGTTACACGTTGATAGGCATAATTTAGGATTTCCACTCTAGCATCGTCTGATTGATTAGCCATAGTACTTTGAATTGTGGGGTTAAATCAATGAACGTGGCATATCAATTAATCAATTTTAGATGTGGATTGATTTACGTAAAACAGTATTTTTAATATTTTATTTTTCGCTAATGTTTTTCTAATCTTCCTAATTACCTCCATGGCTATATGATGCCTTCTCAATATGATATACGCTCTTCAACTTTGCGATGCCTCCTCTGCTAATCTAGTCCTCAGCTGTTGAATTGCAACCTCTTCTCAACTTTACAAGTCCGCTCTATATCGGCTTACTTTAACTTGACCCCTCGGAGCTTAGTAAACCTCCAAGAATATGTGAGAAAGTTTCTCAACCCATTTCGGCCTCTTTTTAGAGTTTTTTGTTTTATGTCTCATTCTTTAAAGTATTCTTCATATTTTAATTTAAATAAAATACCCATTTGTCAGTAATCATGAATATTTCTGTGGATGACTAATGAAAAAGATTTAGTAATCAAGCGTCTTGACGATAAGGAATGATATTTCTTTAACAGATCTGGATCTGAAAAACAAAACAAATAATGATTTCTTATAACAGCCAGAAGCAGTGCGTTGCGCTACCAACTGCGGCTCCAATGCCGTGTACCAGCCATTTCAACCTTCCCCCTTTACTCTGATTCTTTATACACACCGATCTCGCTACTTTGCAGCGAAACAATCGCATATAACTCACATTATTCAATAACGCACTGCAAAAGTAATGCGAAAGAGCAGGGTTATAATCTCAGCTATGACCAATCTTTTCTCCACACATGAATTAAAAAAAAAAAATATTAAGTTAAAAGAAAATAATAGATATTATCCAGCGTTCGTAAAATAAAAAATCCCTTTATTTGACCATATATGTGATTTTTGATCAAATTTACTTGACAGGAAATCTTAAGTTGCTAAATAAAATAATAAATTGCCAATCATATACAACGATTTTGATGAATTATTATATCGCCGGTCGACAAAAATAGTGACACAACTAATATTTCAAATTTCAGTTTTTGTTTATATATTCGCCATATATATATATAATACACTATCTCTTAAGCAAAGAAGTTGCCGTAATAAAAATAAAAATTAATATAATTAGGTAGAAAATAGTCCGGGGAGGCGGTCAATAAAATACAAAATAGTATAAAACTATTTTATTGTTGCCGACGTTTCGACCCAACTATGCAGGTCTTCGTCAGGGCTAAATAAACAAGACACAGACAACAATATGAGTAATTAGGACAAAGAATATGAACTGGCTAGATAACTCTTTGTCCTAATTACTCATATTGTTGTCTGTGTCTTGTTTATTTAGCCCTGACGAAGACCTGCATAGTTGGGTCGAAACGTCGGCAACAATAAAATAGTTTTATACTATTTTGTATTTTATTGACCGCCTCCCCGGACTATTTTCTACCTAATTCTATATCCGTCAACTATCATCAATCCAAAAATTAATATAGAATATAATATTATAATTTTCTTTTCTTTAATTTAATATTATAATTTTCGAAGTTTCTCCCCTAATCGGCATGTTGTTCAAGCGTTACTCCAAAACATGCGATAAACTCCTTTACTAGAACGTCAGTCAAGGTCGCAGTCTCTTTGTTGGAGACAGCATATGCCTTCCACCCACTTGGAAAAAAAGAAAAAATGATTCTAGTACGAATGTTAACATTGATCCTGAGTTCTTGGCAACTGAAAATCATTTGGATTTATTAATGGCAATCATCTCACGATGAGCTCATCTTGCCTTCAAACGGAAAAAAAGGTTTAATGGAAAAGTCAAACACAAATCGAAAGATAGTGTCGAAGATTGCAATATGAATCCTGTAGTACTATTGAAAAGATTATCGCCGCAGATCATATCGAGAACTATTAATGGAAAATTGGAAATGGAGTCTTGCGACTTTAATCACGGAAGAAGAGGAAAAGTTTTAGCATTGAAAAGAATGGCTTTCTCAAACCGAGTAAGGTCTGAAAGACTAAATAATATTTCATTTCCATCTGAAAACAAAAATAGTCTTTGTTAAAGAAAAAATAGTAGTTCCTAATGGAGGCAAGAAAAATATGACAAAAAAAGAATATTTGGAAACAAGGAAAATATACCAAGGCCAAAAAGAAGGTCTAATGAAAAAATCAATAACTCAGATGATGAAGAGGAGTTTTATGGGTTCGAAAATCAAACTAAAAATAGAAAAAGGTTTAAAAAACGAAGGAACCTTTGAAAAATGCCTGTATTCGTCTTACAGAAAAGGAGGAAAAGGATAATGATTTCAATGTTAGAAACCAAGTTATGATGGCAAACCGGAATAATGCTTAGTGTAATGATGGTGACGCTGATTTTACTGCTCTTAATAGATTGATAATACTCAATTTATCGTTAACAAGATGGCTCAGGCATGTCAGGGACGCCTGTAAGGCGCTTCTGAAGCGCCAAGACCGCAGAAAAACTATGACGGGTCGACTCCTGGTAGGCGACATCGACCCGACGACGTCTTCAAGACCCTCCCATTTTGGTGGTAGTCACATAGGAGCGCAGAGCCGGTAGTTTGTATGTGGAAGGCATCGTCAACGGTACGAGATACCTCATGATAGTAGACACCGGTGCTACGAAGACTATAGTCTCCCCGAAGGTGACCGGTGAGGACTCCAGGTGCCGACTGAGGACTGCTGCAGGATATTCAGCCAAAGTATTCGGGAGGCACAGAGCCTGTACAAAAAAAATATTTTAGTAGATTACTTTGTATGAGGACTTAATTATCCTTCCTTAATTAAATTCAGAGTTTGATCGTAATATAGCCGTTATTGCTTTCTAAATAAAAAAACCTATATAAAACAATAAAACAAACCGGACGGGGTGACCGGTCTCTATTAAATTTTTTATAGGCAGCGGCTTCATGTTACCGTCTACCGAGGACTCCAATATCCTTCCAGTCATTTAATTGAATATTTTTATAATAATAATTATTATACCAATTATCTCTTGATTGGTCATACAAAACTGAATACCCCTTCAAAGTATGAAGATTAAGCTTGCCGTCTTCGAGGAAAAAGCGAACCATAGGTCTATCGATATATCAAATATATAACCGTAACGCCTGTGGTACTAAATGGATAGAACCGATCGTCGCGACTACTCCATGCAAAATCACACCTTTTCATAAATCGCCAGTCGCTAACCTAAATGAAGCCATGTCGTACTATGACGACATAATCTTCCACAACTCCTACGTTATAAGCATGTTAGAAGACACTGATAGCCTGCCTTAAAAGCTTTAAAAAGAAATACCTAAGGCCTAGCAAATTTCAAAACTCACTTCAAACCCTATGCAAGTTTAGATATTGTCAACTTAAAGGAACCGAAAAATCCTTATGAGTAATGCCATTTATTAGGAATGGTTGCGTATAATGCGAGATTCATACCTATACTGTCTTCCGTAACTTGCCATTTGTGACAGTTGCTTCACAAAGTGAGCCAATTGATTTGGACCCAAAAATTGTCAAAATTCCACGATCTCAAAACAATAATCATTAGCGATTACTCGGGTCCTTTTACCATATGTTCCATAGCTTCCAGTGAATTTGGCTTTGCGCTTGAATCTTATCTCACGACTTTAAAGACTTAGAAGGGGTTTCATCTTCAGATCTAAAAAAAAAACGAAAAACGAAAAACAAAATTAATCTCAGCTTTACTGGGAGGTACCAGTCTCTAGCAGGCCGCTTATTCACCTTAATTACATATACCAGTCGCTGACCAGTATTTTCCACCACCAAACAAAGCTTCCATCCTTCACATCAGCAAGGCTACTTCGCCTACAAAGTCACCCGTCGAGAAGCAGAGGATGTCTTACGCTTTTCCAGAGCTACTTAGTCTAGGTCACAAGCTACCTTCTTTACAGAATGAGCCTCGAAGTTTCAATCCTTAAAGAAAATTTCTACTGCCGTCTTCAACAGTACAATAATTATTATTTAAGAAACAGTCTAAGATACATTCCTTTCAATGATTCATCAAGGTCTAATAATTAGAAAACTTTGTGACCCCGAGTACTGTACTTCAGATGGTATCATATTTAAGAGTCAACATGTTTTCATTGCGGAAGGCCTTCAAAAAAGAGTTCTCTTGGTACTGCGAGCAGAGTAAAAATAAAGCAGTTGGTAAGACCTTGCTGCATCTTGAAAGAGATCGCCAAATATTTAGAAGCAATAGTCAAGAACTCCAGAAACTCGCACTATCCCATTAAAGTTTTCTGGATCAGTGTGACGATTGGCAGTTTTGAACCAATTTTGTCCAGAAACTTGAAAGAAGAAACCGTCCTATTACCTCATATTCCACCAATACCGTCTTAATTTTCAATATAATTTAAAAGGTTTCAATTCCCCATTCGTTTAACTTTTAGAAACCATAAATAAATCACAAGGCCAAACCATGTCAACTTGCGGGTAGGACTTGAAAAATTCGTTTTTCCCATGGGAAATTGTATAACGTCTGCTCACACGTGGTGAAACAATCGAATCTATTGGTGTTAGCATAACACCAGGTTGACCAAATACTCCTTTTTTCACCAATTAGCCCTTTAATAAATAGGAATTACGAATTGTTTTAACTAAAATAACTGTAAATTGTTATTAACAATAGCTATAAATCTACCTATTCTACCTCCTTCATAAAATTTAATTTTTTTATTTTATTTTACATCTTTCGAGAATTATATATATATATAAATTTTTTCACATGCTTGTCCAGATGATTAAAGAACAGGTAAGGGTCTGGCCACACATGTCCGCACCGGATCCGCACCGTAGCAATAATACAGGTTATGTTCAGAATATTTTTAATTTAACTTACATATTACCTTTAGTTATGCCTAAAGTGGCCTATGTCTGACATGTGTGGCTTGAACATTAGGCATAGCTAAAGGTAATATGTAAGTTAAATTAAAAATATTCTGAACATAATCTGTATTATTGCTACGGTGCGGATCCGGTGCGGACATGTGTGGCCAGACCTTAAGGTGTTTATATTTATATTTATAAAGAGAAATTTAATTGATATTGTTCCTTTTCCGTCATAAGATCAATACTGTAAAAAAATTATAAAACAGGTATTTTATAATGAAAGAAATACAACTATTGTACCTAATGATAAAAATCTCTCTATATATAAGAGGCTTTGTCCTGACTGACAGAATCAACGCAGATCAAAAACTACTACTGATAGAAACTTAAAGTTCGGAATTTAGATTTTAAACGCGATGTAGGTAACCACTAAGAAAGGAATTTCAAAAATGTAACCCCTAAGGGGCTTCTTAAATGGCGAAATTGTCGTTTAACTCTAACGGAAATCTATTGTTGAGATATTAAACCATATGTTTTTTATTTGAATATCGATTTAACGGTACAATATTATTAAAATAGACATTCACATAAAATATGGCTACTGATTATTTAAATATTAGTGGTAATAAAATTATGCACACTGTGATTCCCATGATTGGGGATGGTGCGTGTTTATTTCGATCTCTATCATATATTATCGAGAATTCTCAAGAAAAATGTTGTCATTTTCGGCAAATTGTAGTACAACATGTCATCCAAAGTGGGACAAATTTTCTGCGTTTACTCAAAATGATTACGGTAACAATTATTATGATTTCAGTAGTTATTATACTTGTATGTCTGAGTATTCAACCCATGCCGGATTTGTGAAACTAAGGGCAGCTAGTATTAATAAATTTTTACTTTCACTTACCTATATATGAAATATATAGTAAGTAGAAGTATTGCAATCGTGAAAAATTTCGACTTCCGGTTTTCAACGGAAATACACTTTTCGGGGCACTCCTGAGTCCAATTAACCAAGTCCCGCGAAATGGTCTGTGTATGTGTGTGTGTGTGTGTGTGTGTGTGTGTGTGTGTGTGTGTGTGTGTCTGTGTGTCTGTGTGTCTGTGTGAGTGTGTGTGAACAGACTAGCTCAAAAACTATAAACCGTGCGAACCTGAAATTGGGTATTTAGTGTATGTATATGCCAAGCAAAAATTTCATCAAAATTGCTCAAAGGGAGGGGGTACTTTATTTAATAACTTTTTAAGTTTTTTTCGATTTTCTCAAAAACGGCTCTAACGATTTTTATTAAACTAAGTATTTAATCTATTTATATGCCCCAGATATGACTGTAAAAATTTCATCAAAATTGATCAACCGGAGGGGGACTTTACTTAATAAATTTTGTATCATTTTCACGTGTTTTTTTTTATTTTCTATCAAATTCGTCATGTTTAATGAAAATTAGGTGTTCTTTAATATCAATGGTGACAAACCATTGTTCATAATTTAATTCATTCATTCATAAATTCATTCATAATTAAAGCCGTTCTGTTCATTTGAAAAATGACAATTAACGCAACAAAAAATGACAAAAACGCATTAATTTCTCATCTAAGTAAGTTAGTAAGTGAAAGTTATGTGTTGCGCGCACGCACCAGATTTTTTATATATATTTTATTTGCATTAATCTATAATCTTCCTGCTTCGTAGAGAACCTACTTTTGGCCTACATTTGTCAATCTATTCGTCCCTTTTATGTTTTAGTATATCGGGGGCGTTACTCTTAGATGACATAAATCTATAACTATATTACAGTAAAATCTGTCTAAAACGGAATGCCCAGGGACCGTCCTTATTTTTCCGTTTTAGACAGGTTATGCTGGAAAGTATGAAAAATAAGCATCTGTTACTATTGTTTTGTTTAAGCAATTTAATAAATCTCCATTAGCAATATAAGCATTTACTAAATTAGAAAATCCATAAATATTTTAAAAAAGAATAATAAAAAAATAACATTTGTATGATAAGCATTTATTAAAAATAAAAAATACATGAATACATTAAAAAAAAAAAAATAACGTTTTTAAGGTAAGCGTTTATTAAAAATAGAAAATATGTAATTACGTAGTGATTTTTTTATACATATTAGGATAACGTCATATTAGGATCTCTTGATTCTCCAGAAATTATATTTAACACAGTATTGTGCCTTTTTCTGAAGCTGTCAAGCCATCCAGATGATGCTTTAAAATCCACAGTACCTATTTTTTGGGCTACTTCCAAAGCTTCTGCTTGAATCATGGGTCCAGAAATTGGCATTCCTCTCGCTCGGGCACTTAAGACCCATTCCCAAACAGCTTCATTAATTTCTTCATTTGAGTCAACTTTTTTGGCCCGTTTTGACTGGCCTGCTGTTCCACTTAATCACTGATCTTTAATTTTATTCTTATTTTTAATAGTAGAAAAGCTAAGAAATAGAAGGAGGATTACAGGACGCGGTTCTTCGAAAATTTGATGTCCTGACTTTCAAGCTGAAGCGTTCATAAGAGCAGAGTATATATTGGATTAAACAGAGAATGATTCTTTGAAATCTGTCTCCTACCCGATAGTTCACTAATGCGACCAACAACTATTTTTATGAAAATTTTCGTACCGAAAAGAGCCTTCCGTTTCCGGGTTAGACAGATTTCCGGCTTATGCAAAGTGGTTTCAGGTATAAACTCGGTCCGTTCCGAGATAATTTTTCCATTTTGACAGAATTCCGTTTTATACAGGCTCCGTTTTAGACAAATTTCACTGTATTATCTAAAATCTATAACTATATTAAAATACTACAAACAAAATTCCCAACAAATTATAATGCACTATTTTGTTACATTTTACAAATATAAACATTATTGTTAGGGCCGAGATAGCCGAGCATGTGGGCTGACTTAACACGTTAGCTGCGAAGCAAATAAACTGGGATTTTCGTTAACTGCGACGAGGGGTCAAATGACCCCATGCTACCACACCGCTAAACTGCGTCAAGGGGCTGATTGACCCCTTGTCCCTTAGACATTAAAATTAACTCTCTGTAAACATTGATGAATGTTTTAAAGTGAAATCCATTTTTTTTACAAATACCTGACGTACTAGAATTCGTAACAGAAGCAGGGTTGAATTCTGTTGCTTCTGAATATATTTTTTTATTACTTATTTTTTCCACAACATCTGTGTTATACTAACAGTAATTTTTTTCTTTCCTTTTACGTTCAATCATAAAATGTTTACTATATGGTTTTAATTTACTTAATTGTCAGCATATATAATTCATGAAAGGAAGAATTCAGATATCAAAAATAAAACCAAACCTATGTTTTTATTATAAATAAATGAACATAGGTGTAGCTTTTGTGTATTTAAAAAAATAAACCTAATTATTACAAATTAAATTATTAAAAAAAATAGCACGTGAAAACTACATTTTATAATGTTTATCATTGAAGCACTGCAAGCAAAGAGACGGTTGTCGGCACAGTCGTCACAGAATGTCCGGACCTTCTTCACCTTTTTTTGGGCTTCTCCACTGCTCATAGCTGTTCATAGCTTTTCATAACAGCCCGAACATTCCTTCCTTATATGAATCATAACTATCTTCAAAACTTGAACTAGTTCCTTCATCTTTGCTTGAAGTTGAATTCCGCTATGAAAGGGCTAAATCGGCAAGTTTCTTACCACGTGAATACGTATCGAAATTATTTACTGAATCGAGACAAATAAATGAGAGCTCAGGTGTCAAAAATACTAAGTAGAATCAGTCGAAGAACAAGAAATGAAGGTGAATCTGTGATTCACCCTTAGATAAATGTGATTCACGGAAAATTACTGTCGCTTTCACCGCTTTCAAACATTTACGGAAATAGAAAAAATATTTTTTATTTACATATTCATTAATATTTGATATAATATGCTAAAACAATAGTGAGATGAAGTGTAATGAGCATTAAAAGACCAAGGGGTCATTTGACCCCTTGCCGCATTAAGGAAAACATTTAAACTATAATGCGACAAGGGGTCAAGTGACCCCTTACATTTTTTTTCGATATATAAGTAGTATTAAGTAGTGCATTATAAAAAAAAAATAAAAAATCTGAAAAATATTAAAACAGGATGCGTGACAAGCATCGCAGTTAACGACAAATACAAGTTTAATGGCTCGCAGTAAAGGAAGCCACCGCAAGGGGTCAAATGACCCCTCGTCGCAGTTAACGTGTTAATTCGTGGAGGACCCGTTTAATAAGTCTCGACCTTCTGTCTGTCTGAAATAAGTCTGAAATGTCTTTTTATTCTTCAAAATGTCAGGAACACTTTGCTCGACGATTCCTAATTCAGCGGGCAATGTTTTGACACTTTCACCTTTTTCTACGCCGATTATAACTGTTAATTTCTGTTCCAGCGTTAAAAAAACAACAGGTTGTCTTTTTTGCGACATTGGAGACTAAATCACAACTGAGAATATTTTGTTTTGTAGTCAAACAGGCTAGAGTAGGGAGTGTTTCCTTGAAAAACTTGAAAACAATATCGTTCTTAGAATATGAATTGGATGGAGTAATAGTTACCAGAAACATCTCATCATAGGATATCAGCTCTCCGTGTTTTTACATTTATTATTGTATTTCATAATTTTTAAGAACAATAGATAATTAACCATTGTGTAATCGTTAAAACATTTACGTATTCATTTTATTTAAATAAATATTATACATGAAAAAAAAAATTGCCATAAAAGTTAAGAACAGCTTATTAAAAAAAAAAAATTGGCTCCTCGGAACCCGGGTTAATAGAGGCCCGGATAATGGGGGTCCTACTTTATTTATAATAGTACTCACTTCATTTTACGAGCTACACTACATTTATACCAATGTCAACTTTAGTTTTATATATCTCTCTAAAATAAAATATTTCCTCTATAATATTTAAACTACTATTGAACTCCACAATTAGCATTCGTTAAACAAATATTTTTATGTAATAATGACTTTAATCCAAACTTATATTAACATTATCCAAACCTGCCTCATAGAGAACCAACGTCTTATCTTCAGTTTCATGACTTTCATATCTTTATTTATAAGCACAAATACCCAAGTTCTTGTGGAATGTTACTCCAAGGTAACCTAAATCTACTATTTTACAATATTTCTTAGAAGAAATAAAAATGCCTTCTTTTAGAGAAGAGTTTTATGTATGTATTGCTCATAGACTTATAAAAGTATAGTTCACGTCCTTTCAACGGATTTATGTTGAAAGTGTTAATATTTTAATCGTTTCCATTATTCCTAATGAACTAAATCCTTGATGATTCTTCTGAATCTTTACTCATATTGATATTATATCCTGAAATAAATTCGATGCTCTCAAAAACAATTGAAAATTAGCCTTCGAATGAAATTACCCCTAGTTTGTCATCCCTAAGAAAAAGTGGTTAAGTCGACGTTAACCCAAATTCAGTTAAGTGGCCAAAAGAAGCATTGGGGGGGGGGGTTCTCTGAATTTAATAAGTTTATAAGTCATTTGAAATTTATTTTGTTATTATAATTATCGATAGATCTTTTGTAATCAATATAGTGAAATCTAATACCTCATTACTAATAACATCTCTCCAGTTGGTTTAGTAGCCACAATCGGTAGCATTCTCGACTATTGTTGCCTTTTCGACAAAATTTCAACGCTTTGATAATGATAACCTGATTTTATATCAATACTATTCAAAACTCATGCCCTGATAAGAAAGGAAATTTGACAAACAATTATTCATTGATTCTGCTGACACCAAACCTGTCGTCTGGGGCCTAGTAAGAAATGTGGGGTCCCATCTTTAAAATTATTGGTTTGCCCAACTAGGAGATCCCAATTTACTCCGTAATTAGATATACTAATCGAATAAATGTAAGTATGTAATGTTTAATACATGCATATATAATAAACGAACAGACCCTGCCACGCGTTGCTGTAAAATTAGTTATATCCTATTCTTTTTTATAGTAAAATCATAATTCACTGATAAAGATAATAATGTTTCGGCTGATCAAAAAACCAACGGGATTTAAAATAGAACTTTACCCCAAACTGAAAATTGTCAGATAAACAATTTTGATGGGTTTCATTTTTTTTTTTTTTTTTACATCTTATATTTTACCATAGTGTATTAATAAATGACACATGTCAAAGGAACTACTTGGAATGTATAAGAATATAATTGGAATAGGGTTTAGTACTATTACAATAGATAGTTAGCAAAAATGTACCAAATTAATCTTTTGCTATAATATATTTTAATTAAATTCAGAATGATGATATGAGTCCAAGCCGGAAAAAATAGATTTATGCTTACTCTCCCTAAATATCGAACGAAAATGAACTGTTGTGTCAATAAGTGAACTTACACCGCCATCTGTTGGAAAATTATAGAACTTACAAATAATTACGCTCGAATAAAGTGTAATAGCTTTTAATTTGCAAAAAAAGAAATATTGAGGCCAATATAGGAATAATATATAGGAAAGTTAAAGTTTTTATTTTTTACATCTCATATTTCAATGTAGTTTGATTAAAAAGGAGCTGATTGTGTTTACGACTCACAGAGCTGCCAACACTATCGCCCTTTTTTTATGGATCAGTATATACTAACTCGAAATGGCTATATTTTTCCACAAATTTTAAAAGGGATGACTGAAGTAAGTTTTGATAACCTCAGCCATTGATCTATTGTTTATTGGCCTAACACTACTTCAACTTGGTATTGTTAGTTTAACAACGGGTTTAATTTTGCTCAGGGTCATGCCAATCTTGGTTAACGCGTCATATATATCCTTTTGATAGGCGTTTTTCTCAATTTCTTTGAAACCTCGATTTCCCAACCCTTCGGCTAATGAGTGTTCGGTAGGAGGGTCGTGTGTTGAAGCTTTTAATTTAGCAATTTATTTGAGAGATAATAAATCTCTTCTTAAAGAGGTTTTTACATAATACAATCAAGAATTTTTATTTATTCAAGTACTAATTTGTTCAAAATGTTTTGGGTTAACCTGTTACGTTTTTTGTAACACAAACCAAAGATTAAATACTTTTGATGGTTTCCACACACGTGAGCAGGTGATACCCATTTCCCACGTGAGTTATGCCATTGCCCAAGGGAAAAACACGGATTTTCAAAGTCCAAATGGACATTGTTTGCCCTTGGGATTTGTTTATTGTCATGGCAAAAGCCAAACGAATAGGATATTGAAGCCTTTTAAATTTTATTGAAAATTCTGTCGGTTCCAGGGGAATAGGTGGCAACAGGGCGATATCTCCTGTAAACCTTCCAGGCAACATTTTTCCTTCAATAACATTTCCTGTGATCCTTTTAATGACCAAACGTGTACCTTGCACGATTGAGGTGGATTTAAGTTACGAAGAAGAATGATCGGTGAGCCAATCTTCAACTGGAGATTGTTTGGGTGTATATCCAGGGAATTAAAAAATTCAGATGGGAAATTTACGGCTTCGTTTACATCTAGAACATTGTCAATTGAAGTTTATTTCATCGAAATCAACTTTTTTGCTGCCAAAATAGCACGACTACCCAGCCAATTATAGTCCAAATAATTTTTCAAAATATCAGGAAAGACACTTTATATTTCGTAGACAGTTCATTTTTCGTCTCTACAACAGTTCAGAAATTTTCTGGTAATTTACAATTTCGATGCAGCTCTATTTCACCGTTTCCAATATAGAGCAATTGTTTAAAAAATATATCTGCCGATGGATTATTTTGCAGTAGTACTCTCATATTTATGGCGGATAAATCTGAAACTTGAGGTTACCCAAATAACAATTATTCCTGTTCAGTAGAGGTGTAATAATCATTAAATGTAAATTTTAAAAATGCCGCGATTTGTAATCCTTTCTTAATCAACAATCATTTAAAGATAAGTAAAAAATTGTATTCTGGTGAAATTAACAACGAATTATCATTCCCAATAATAGCCTACTTTAAATTAAAGAAAGGAGTAAAATCTTCGCTAACATTTCTTAAATTTTACATTAAAAGATAATTACAACTCTGCTGAACAGGAAGTAACAGCCTCTATTCGATTAGGATTAAATTTTCTCAACTTTAAATTGTTGTTGATAAAGGAGGAATCGCGATAAAATATCCTATATTTTAAGTTGGAGAAATATTAACACAATGAGCCAAATTTCATCAAAATCAGTTGACTCGTTTCTGATTTTACCCCCGACAAACATCGGGACACGAGATTTTTCTATATATATATATATATATATATATATATACATATATATATTTATATATATATATAAAGAATATAGATGATCCTTTCAGGCAGGTATTAAGCCATTTTAAGCCCTGGTTGAACTTCGCATCACGACAGCATGCTTACGTTTGAGTTTATTTCATCATCAAACTGTACATACCTCTTGAAATGTGAGAGGAAAGTTCTTCCATCGATCTCTTGGTCATCTTCTTTTGGTCTGTTTCTTTCTTTTCTTTTCTCTCATTTCGTTAAATGTTTTATATGAAATTCCCATTTGGCAGTTAGCAGATGTGTTTTTTTTTTCGATGATACATGAAAAATGTTAGTTCTTCCCTTTGTGCTGAATGCAGCTTCGTGAAATATCTCGTACTAATATCATTTCTCATAATAATAGTAAGTGATACTCTCAAAAACATTTTCAAAGAAACCTTGAATGAAATGCAATTATCACCGTAGTTAGTGTAACATGTCACTTACTGCGCATGATAGACCTGCAGAGATCCAAAAAGTTATGTATTAGGAAACATTTTTATAATTTCATAGTTTTTTTTTTTTCCTATCCCCCTCCTAACTTCATCTTTTGGCTATCTAATATTAATAAGTAAATATTAAATTGGATATTATTAAGTTAATATTTCATATGATGATTCTAGATGAACCAGGTAGTTTCCTTGGTATTATTCCTAATAATCTTAAAGGCTCTGTAAAAGAATTCACGTAAAACCTCCTTGGTTATTTAGGTAAAATATATAAGTGATTTGTACAAAACAGGAGACAAGGCTGCATTAGGTAAATTTTTTTTATTCTTAAAAATAAAAATGGAATGACTCTCATAATACTGAATAAGAAATTTCGGAATTTAATAGAGAACAGGATAAAAAAAACCTTCAGTCCAAAAGCAAACCATGGATGAAAAAGTCTATATTATTTTTCACCAGTTTAAACTTCCTGGAACTTATCTTTCACTCTTGGGCCGGAAGGGTTCAGCGTGCCATTACTTCACTCGCTTTAGCATTCTCCATACTAACTACAGCGGTTCGAATCCCCCCTGAGCAAGTTGACTTTTATGTCGTGGTGGACCCACGAAATAAATCTTCCCATCTCATGGTTGAAATGCATTTCTTGAGTTACTGACATGACCAAGTAGGGGGGGGGGGTATCAAAAAGTAGTTTCTATATATTATTTAAATTAATCCATTCTTAAATTGTGGCTAACCACCAATTTTAAATTATTTTTAAATAATTTATTTTTTGAAGAGAAAAGATTTGGCTCCGCCGGGAGTCGAACCCGGGTCTCCTGCGTTACATGCGAGGATGCTAACCGCTACACCACAGAGCTCGGCCCAAGGCAGAGCAAATCAGTGAAGAGAAAGGATTTGCTGCGCATGTAACGCAGGAGACCCGGGTTCGACTCCCGGCGGAGCCAAATCTTTTCTCTTCAAAAAATAAATTATTTAAAAATATATATTGTTTATTTTGTTTACACTTTATTTCTCTGTATATTAAAAAAAAAATGTAAAATTCTTATTTCGAAATCACAAATGTTGCAAAAGATGAGTTTAAAATTTTTTTTTTATTCTTTATGTACTTAATGATAATAGCTTTTACATCTCACAACAATATATCTCAAAATGAATGAAAAACATTTTCAAATATACCCTTAAATGTAATTAATGCTCTCCATATTAACATAATAAATGTACGTATTATGTTAAGTAGATAATGCCTACAAACACACTTAATTTAAACCTCACCTCGTACTTTTACGATTTCCGTTCGATGACTCACATCGTCCATTTTATTCCCATATTATTCACATCGTCCATCCATGTAATATTGCTTACATTAACTTGATCTTTTCGATCTTAATTAACTTCTAGAAAATTCGGAGAAAGTTCCCACCCTTTTTTGTTCTTTTTTATTTATTGTTTAAATAACATTCTTATTTAGCAGTTTTTAGAAAAAAGTGAGTAGATAGTAAATATAATGTTGAAAATATTATATTAGATATGGATTTTTGAATTTTAACTGATTTTAAATCAAAACGTAGTAGGGTCTGGCCACACATGTCCGCACCGGATCCGCACCGCGTATTTTTAATTTAACTTACATATTACCTTTAGTTATGCCTAAAGGTCAGGCCACACATGTCAGACGCAGGCCACTTTAGGCATAAGTAAAGGTATTATGTAACTTAAATTAAAAATATTCTGAACATAACCTATATTAATGCTGCGGTGCGGACATGTGTGGCCAGACCCGTAGTTGTAGTGTTATATAAGTCGACTCACGTCATCAGTCAACAGAACATATGAATCATGCCCAGTAAAATTTCTTCGAATGGCAAGATTGGCTTGGTCGATGAAATCTTGTGTGACACCAGACGATAGGGAAAAAGTAAATTATAGTAGAATAAAAGTTTTATAAATGGAAATACAATACGTAATACCAATTGTAATGTTTCTTACGATAGTAACAAAAAAAAAAAGGAATACGAATTATAAATATAATTATCATTTATTTCTCCGGAATATCAGCTTCTGCTTGACAGACTTTTTGCTGTATCAACAACGATATACTAAATGTAACCTTACGGAAATAGTTTCGCTTATTTATTCATATTTTTTTTTCTTCCAATATCATTTCACAAATCTACCCTAGTATCTCTTTATCAAGTTTCTCTGCATCAACATGCCAGTTATTTTTTAGGATTACTTGACTCTTTTCTTCCTCTATATTTCTTGTGGTTCTTCTAACCATCCCTCTGTCTCTCATTTGAAATAAACGGCCTCTAATACAATTTTAAATAAATAAATATAAGCATAAAATAGTCTTTGATGTGGTCATTTTTTAAAAAAAAAATATTCTTATTTGTTCAGAAGGTTAGGAAGAGATTACTACTCACCAATTTTTTACCGATTAATGTACAGTTCATAATTTTCACTAAATTTCTTCTAACTTGTTGGTATTGTTATGCTTGATGCTATATTTGTTATTACAGACTTTTTACAACAGAGTTATACTGAATGAAATATTATAAAGCTCTCACTTATTATCATAAAAATTCGATGAGATCAAGAAATAATTGTTATTTAATTGGACAATTCATTTATTTTTTATTAAATACTGTAATGATACAAACTGTGTACCTGTACCTCAATTAATAAAAAAATGCTAAGGTTGATTTTTCCAAACATTATGATAAAGATAAAACTATTTATTGGGATTTTCGCTTAACGAATTTGGAACTTTTCATACCAATTTAAGATTTTTCCTACTACATTTAAGACTTAATAACACCATTTATTTATAACAAATACTAACTCTAAGAAAAATAATAATAAAATTGTAATAACTTATAATATATTTGAAAATCATTATATTTGAAGTGAAAAGGTTTGCCATAGCCGAAATCGAACCAGGGTCTTCTTCCTCTCCGTTGTTAATGATTGAGCTAATAGTCGGGCCAAATACTTGGCATGTCAACCTTTTCTCTTTAACAATCTAATCCGCCAGGTATCGCCACTTTTCAACAAACTAACCGGTGACTATAGACAACAGTCCGGTCACAGTTGACTTATTAATAATTAACAATTAAAATTCAACATAAAACCATATAATGATGTATTTATTTATGGCCTTTGGTTAAATATTTTAATTTATAATTTTTAAATTATTTTATTAGAAGATAAAAGATTCGATCACGTCTGGGACGTTCAGTCCTGCGATCGTGTTAGCTCAGTGGTAAGAGCGCCGCAACGTAGATGCGGAGGACCTGGGTTCGATTCCCGGCCGTGGTCGAATCTTTTATCTTCCAATAAAATAATTTAAAAATTATTAAACCAAAGACCACAAATAAATAACATCATTAAATGAATATCTTTGACGTATGTCAATCAGATCCCGTTCATCTGGACAATTGTTCAGCCCCCCGGTACTTTGCTACAATGTGGCGAGACCTGGTGGGAGGGATCGCAGGACTGAAAGATTCGATGACGTCTGGGGGGACGACCCCACGGTTAGCTAAGTGGTAAGAGCGCCGCAAGGTAGATGCGGAGGACCTGGGTTCGAATCCCGGCCGTGGTCGAATCTTTTATCTTCTAATAAAATAATATAAAATCATATAATTGAAAACAATCCCCATTTGGTTTGTTGAATTCTTATTTAGAATAATGACTAATCCCATGATTAATCTCATTTTTATAATGTCGATATTTATGATCTATAGGAAATTCTTTCGAAAATTAAAGTTGAATTTATGACCTTAGCTGAATTTATTCATGTTTGAATACCAAGTAAAATTTTCTGGTTAAAGATAATTATTTTTTTAAGTTCTTATAACGGTAAAGAAAGTAATTCAATGCAAAGCAAAACTATTGAGTTGGGTTTTTACTTTTTCATAAATTTGATTGTGAAATCGTAATTTCTTAAACGACTAATTCAAATTTAACTACTTTTTCTGTCATTTAGAATTTCTACTTTCTTATTTAAGGAATTAATGCTTATTACAATGGTTATTAGAAAAAATGGAAAGAAAATGTTGAACCATAGGTTTAGCTATCTCGAAAGAAGAGGACTACTGGACATAAAAATACCTACTGAATTGAAGGCAGGATTAATCATGAATAAGGGAAGCAATGAAAAACTAACATCAAAAAATGTTTTAGGCATGATAATAACACTAGTTAGCGTTATTATCTTGTCATCACTCATTTCGCCGAAAGGTAGGGTACAGAGGTAATAAAATGTAAATAAATTATATTTAAATTATTTACCTTCTGCGTTCTTTACGTATGAAAAGTATTCCACGTGTAAAGAATGTATATAGAAATGTTCAGAATAATTGGTGAGGCACCAAATTTTAATGAAATAAATCTTCCAAAACATATAATAAAAACGTTATGTGATGAATGTGACAATAATATATTATCCGAAGACTATAATGGAATTTACAACACTATATATAGTGCAATTTACCGATTCTGCTGAAAATTATTTAAATTTGAAAATATCATTAAATAAATTAAGATCGATTAGTCAACTCAGGTTATCAAGTAAAGACAGAATCAAGATAGTAACAGCAAATAACAACACATATGCAATAAAAACCGACGAGCTCTGTAGTATCTGTAACTTGCATGAAAAGGAAGATCTTTTTCATTTATTAATTAATTGCCACATGCTAACATTAGGTCTCATTACCTACAGCCGTACCTAAAGGACATTGACCCAATGACTGACATAATAGGCGAGTACAGGATTAAAATACTGCTCTCTATCGATTATTTAAATACATATAAATACAAATACATTTTATTGTGTAGTTGAAACAGTGTTGGGTTTTTGGATAAGAAGAACCAGAGATAAAAGAAAAAGAAAACAAACTGGTTTTATTACAATAAAAGACAATCCAAAACAAAATAAAAATAATGCTCCTCTTCTCCTCCTCCAGTGATCCCAATTTTCTGCAATCAAGACAGCGGCGAACTGATCAAATCTGAAGGGGAACCCAACACTGTTGCGAACTGTAACCAAATGAATTGTGAGAGAGAAGCCTGGGGAGGTGGACCTTAACCTAGGGTTACAGAAACTGGCACTCACCTGATATTTAGCCGGAAGCTGGTTACCGCACCCCTGAAGACCACCGGGAAACAGCCGAAGACCTGCTCTCTGCCTTTTACTACACCCTTGAAGTTTACTTGAAAACAGCTGAAGATGGTGGGTCCTTCGCTGAGAGGTGCAAGTTGATGCGGGTGATCCGGCTAACAGTGTTCTGCACTCGGCTAACTGCCAGCTCTGCAGGGTTCCCCAACTCAGCTCACAATTTAGCATGTAAATTACAGAGACAATTAATATTTGGAAATGAAATGAGTTTTTAGCTGAAGTACAATACAAGACTGCTAAATAAAAATAAAAGGTTGCTAGATTATAACTAATTATAGCTAAATTACAAAGAGTAGCTGGCCAGCTAATTAAAGACATGTATACAAAAATATCAAAGGAAACATTTTTAAATAATATAATTACGATACAAAGCTTCAGTAGTGAAGGCTGGTGTAACAGAGGCGCTGGGCTGCGAGGAGAGGTCGCCTGCAGGCTGGCAGCAGACGCAAAGTAGAGACAGTTGAAAAGAAGTTCTCCTCCGCGAAGGAACCACAGCGAGTTCATCCGTTTTGGTCTTCTTGGTTGCCCAAAGAAGTTCTCCCCTCGGAAGATGGCGGTGAAGTTAGCCAAGATAGCGGTGGGTCGAGACAGAGTGACCACGATAGTTCTAACTTCGGCGAAGGGCAAACGCAAAAAGACAAAGGGAAGATGCTGCCCGGGGTTTTTTAGGGCCAAGGTATTAAGCACTGCAGTCGCGTGGCAGACTGCAAAAGCTTCAGGAAACTTACAATATATAATCTTTAAAATGACGGAAAATGACTATTATAAGCATGTTAAAAATAAAAGCTGGTAATTAGAAGTGCTTTTATTTATTTATTTTAAGTGCTAGTATTTGCTAACCTATAGGGAGAGCGGACTGATAGAATTAACGATAGTATTGCTTATTATTTATTATCATATTTATTGTGTCTATGTGAAATACTTTGTTATTGGATTTGTTTTTATATTTTGTATATATCTTAAAATTGCATTAGATCGTACTTTAACGTTTAAAAGTGTATATAAGCTTATGATTTAAATAAGAATGTATATCTTACATATAAAAAATTGGCGTTATTTGCGTGGCACATACCTGGTATTCACCCTTACGTTGTTTAACACTTTTTTAAAATTAATATTCTTATGTTTCTTAATTGTTATTTATTTAAATGTTATGATATTAGTAATAGGTTCATGAATATTTAAAGCTATGAAAAAGAGAAGGAAGAAGGCAGAGGCTCCAATCAGCGTGTTTGTTGGCCCGTCGAAGGACTTCGCTGGGTCCACCTGAGTTATAACAACATTGTACGGTCAGTTAAACCGTTCCCTACATTATTTGCCTACATCAGGGCTTGTCACATTTGGTTCTCAAGTTTTTTTTTTCTTCAAGATGATAATAGTTTTCAATAACGGTCTCAAAAGCATTGATATACTGGAGAACCTCGGTAATATTATATATTAGCGAGGTAAGATCGATATGCCTAAGTCGCTTTCTTCTCGCTGACTTTTAATCAGGCTGCTTTATCCTAGATTTAGGAAAGTTTTGATATACTTGCAGGTATGGGTGTCTACAGAATTTGGTTTGGGGATCACAGATTAGGAAAATTAGGGGAGGGGGTCAAGGTAATCTGACTGTGTAAGGCTCAATTATGGATTCGAATGAAACTTATGTTTAAAAATTAAAACATATATTTGTACTTATTAAATATATTAAATGTATAAGAATTTATTTACTGTTTTAGTTTATAGTTTATTGTAGTTTTTATTTCTGATATTTTCTAGAAGAGGGATGAGCTGCTCTCTTCTGATCCCCCTGGGGAGACTTATGCTTGCAGGTTTGTCTTCCCATAAATCGGGCAACTCGAATGGTCGCGGCGTGCGATATGAATGAAAATTGCTTATATAAGATTGATCAGTACCTAAGATGAGAGAAACGATCTACTCTAGAGATAGATAAAAGAATCCTTATAATAAATAACCAACTAAATCCGGAAAAATAATATACTTAATATAAGAATAGCTTTAAGTGTTAGAAGGTGTTAATTCACTTTAAAATAAATAAAATACCCTATATTGACTTTTTCTTGGTACCAGATTCCTTTTTAGACAACTAGAAATGCTTTCATCTGATATTTAAATGATCAAAATGTACTTTTGCTTAGAACAGTCTCATGAGTTTGATTAGTTCAAAAAGGTTTTAACTCAATCAGTTGTAGAGAATTGAACTTTCTTGCATCAAAGCATTCAATTATATATAATTGAATATTGAATATATGAATAATTGAATTGAAATAAAATAAAAATTACGTAAATAAAAAAAAACTAAATGAGCGGGTACATTTTGTAGGATGTTAATATTGGTATTGTAACGCTTCCGCGAGTTAAAGAATATTTATTAAACAAAGATATACAATTATCAATGCAAACGAATTAATACAACTCAAATATTCGTGCAGGTTACAAAAATGATAACGTTATAATACACAATCCTATGGCTTAAGCTACGCAGTCATTACACAGACTTAGACTAACTGGCCCAGTCACTCGTTCCTTATATTAAGTTTTAAAATGAACCTTCTGGAAGGTTCCAGGTCTTAGAATGTAGAACTAAACAGTTTGTTCTAACAAACGGTCTGGAACATTAAACCATATGTTTTGATATTTGACAATTTAACGTTACAGTATTTTTCTATAAAGTAATAGATTAAGTTATAAAAGAATATATGTAAATATTTAAGCTTAATGTTAAGAATAAAATTTTATTATAGTCAAACAATAAGTATTAATCACCAGAATAGGTCCACACAATCGTTAGGCCAACCTATGTTATAAAAACAATGTACGGTCACTTAACTCATTCCTTTCATTCATTCTGTCCATCCCTACATCAGTGCTTGTCACATTTGGTTCTCAAGCTGGTTTTTTAATTTCTTAAAGATGATAATAGTTTTCAATAACGTCTTTAAAAACATTATTGAAAACAGGATAACCTTGACGATCCGGGATATCGTTAAGGTATGGTCACACGGATAAATATAAAGCACGGTTAATCAAATTACTTTGTTTTGTTTTTATTGAATTAAAAACCTATATACATATATTTAAAAGCAGCTTTCACTCTCATCTTCTTCTGACTTTGAATCAGCGTGTTCTATCCTAGATTTAAGAAATTTTTAATGTACTTGCAGGCAATAGGGTCTGCAGAATTTCGTCTAGGCAGGGAATGCTGGTAAATTTTTCGCTAGGTGGGGGACGGACGTAAGGTATTAAAGGACATTAATGTTATAGCATAATATTAAAAATAAAATTTTATTATGGACAATAATCAGTATTGATCATCCGATATATTGATCTGGAAACAATAAGCAGATATCATGATACTATTAACTAGGCATACAGTAAAAGCTAATTAATAATATCAGTATAGTAGACTTAATAAAGTTATTAGCAACAAATAGTTTTTTGTTAGTTTTAACGTCACTTTATGCCACTGAGGCTAATCGAACGATGCTACAGTGGGAGTCCTAAATTTCCTATCCAGGTATAATTAGGATAGGGATCTTTAACGAGTACCTGATATCATACAGGCTCGGGGCCTCAATTTTACGTCCAATCCGAGGTACGGCATGGACAAGGATTTTTTACTCCCTTGAAAAAATCCTAGGGCCACCTCCCGACGCGAACCTGCGACCTTTAGTATTGTAGGTTTCTATGCTAACCACTACACCACAGGTGACCCTACATTAGATACTTAAACGGACCTTACAATAAATGTTGACAAAGGTAGTAGTATATGTACGTATTACATTGCCTTGTACTTGTATATAGGTATATGTATTACAACTTATTCAGTTCTAGTTTGGTTTGAGTGTGAATGGTTCGTTCTTATATATACCATATCTTTTTTTTTTTTTTTACTATGTAATAACTCAACGTAAGGACAGCTAATGTAAATTAATTCATGCTCAATGCTTTAATGGCATACCACATGACATTACAAGCTACATCTTTATATGCTACTATCCATGCCTTAACTAAGAATTTCATAAAAATAGTTGATTAAACTTTCAAAAACTTTGAACTTTAAAAATATATAAAAAACGAAATAAAGCCAACTCAAGTTTTCCTAAGCAACCCTTCGCTAGTAATTTAAAGTCAATACTTCTAATAATTTTTTATTTGTTTCTCAAATTTAAAAATGTGAATTATTGTTACGAAAACTGTTTCAAGAAGAAATTTTTTTTCCTCCGGCATTTTATGATGTTTTTATTTTATTTTTTTAATCTTTACATAATTTTACTATAACCTATTCTACTTAGCAACTACTTATATCCGATAAATTCAGGTATTTAAAATATTAAGAGCCACCAAAACGTTCAATAATTGCAGTTATTATAATTTTATTTGACTCCTATTATGCAAACTGTATCCTAAATTATTAAATATTCTTACGTCAGTTTTATAATTGAACAATTATAAATTGTTCAAATTATAAAACAATAAATAAATTGTTATTTATTATTGTTACAAATTATAAAACAATAAAATAAATAAATTGTTCAAATTATAAATTAGCCACCAAAACGTTCAATAATTGCAGTTATTATAATTTTATTTGACTCCTATTATGCAAACTGTATCCTAAATTATTATTTTATAAAATATTTTTTTTTATTATTATTTATAAAATTATTAAATATTCTAAATTATTAAATATTCTTACGTCAGTTTTATAATTGAACAATTTTAAATCAAATCTTATATATAAAAAAAGGTCCCATTAAAGCATGCCCCCTTCCCTATTCCTCTCTATTAATCGGAAGTTTTTTCGTTTTTATTTTCTTTCAATTCCTGTTGTTTTTCATGTTCTCTAACAGAATTTAAATAAAAAAGCGATAGGAATTTGAATTTTTTATCATTCATTATCCAATAAAGTTTTATTAAGACTAGTTATCTAGTTTGTAATAAAAGTTATGTTAAGTTCGCTACCGACATTTTAGACAAAAACAAACAATGCTGTCATATTTTTTAATATATATTATTTATTACTGTAAAAATGTCTCTATTTATTATTAAATTCAGGTATAAGTGCCACCGAAATGTTCAATGATTGCAGTTATTCTAATATTATTTGACTCCTAATATGCAAGCCATATCCTAAATTTTGTATAACATAAAATTTTGTATAGAAAAAAGTTCTCATTAAAGCATGCTCATGCTTCGTTTCCTATTCCTCTCTATTAGTCGAAGTTTTTCGTGTTTTTTTTTTTCAATTCCTGTTGTTTTCTCAGTTTAAATCTCTAACAGGGATTTAACTCTTGTATATAAAACGATTCTTAAGTTTAAGTAATTCATATTTTTTTTTTTTTTTTTAATATCACCCATAAATTAGTATATCCTGAAATTCCTTTAAAAATTCAAGCACTCTTATGAGGCACATTCAGAAAGATTCGTTCGCTCATAAGAAATAAATAACAAGTCTATAATCTGTCTCTTAGACCGAAAATAGGATATGGTGCACCTCACTATGATATTGAGTTTATATACAATCAATTTTTATATATATATATATATATATATATATATATATATATATATATATATAATCACCAGCTTTATTTATTTTATTAAGAAAATAATATTTTAGATTAATCTAGTATAGTATTGAATTGTAAAAAAAAACCCGAAGGGTTTTGTTGAAAACCAATTTCCCCAAATGGTTGGCCATTAGGAAAAAAATATTTTAATATGCAATTCTACTATCTTAGTCCAGAAAAAGATTTTTTTTTAACTACCTGCTACTAAATTAATTTATTCAGCTCATTAACCCATATGGTCATCGACTTATACATTAAATTTCTGCTTAAAATATGGTTAGTTTGTAAATTATTTATTCATCGATTTTCTTATTTACCTATTTTTTTTTTTTTTTTAATTAGACACAAGTATTTCTATCCTAAAATTCTTTATTTCTAAAAATTTGAAATATTTGGCATTTATAGGAAGAAGAGTAAGGTTAAATATAAAGTGTAACCTACCTGTTACACCGAAACTACGAACGTGTGCAACTTAAATCAAGTTGTTGTTCTTTTATAATCACTAGCTTTTTATTTTTTGTTGATAAACTCATATTTTGTATTAAAACATTATAGTATTAGATTTTATTTTTATTTTTCGAATATTTTTTTCTCGGCTTATTATTTCATAATTATAAAACTATGTCAGGAACCTCTTTTTTTCATGTAATTGAGCAGCTTGTCTGTATCTCCTTCTTCATTATATTCAAAAAGTTCTTCTTGCTTCGTTCCATATTTAAGATTTTTTTGAAAGTCTACGCTTTAAATGTACGTTCTAGTAGAATGCTCTTGTAGGTGGCAATGCATGCACGTCAAGGTGCAATTCCAATCCTCGCAGAATATACTTGATTTCTCATATAAATTGAGGCAAGTTGATGTGCCTGAAATTGTCTGAATGATGTGGTTCAAGGGATGTATTTGATAATGGACATTTCTTCAGTTATGTAATCATAAAGTGAGTTCATTGAGATTTATTTCTTAATAGTTTTTCAATAACTTCGCTTGTTGGCAAGAAGATGGTTAATATTGCATGTATATCAATTTTGAGTTATGCCTACCTTTGGGATCTGAATGACAAAACCTACAAGGCTAGTATATAGAAACAATAGTATTGTAAGTTTCGTTACTATTCTCTTATGGAGGGGATAATCGTGACAACGCTAGTAGGTGCCTTTACACTCTACGAACCTCACCATCGAACAGGTTCTCTTCCGAACCTTGCGTACCGACGTTTCACGAACAGCCATTTATACTTAACGTGACGTTGAGCGAACAAATATGGCTGACGCACCCTTTGCTAGCATCTGATAAAGAAAAAAATCTCCCTGATCATTAAAGTTTATTATGATAATTCTTTACTGTTTTGAGGCTAAGCATATATTAGTCAAGTTTTTTTTATTTAGATCCTTCATTGACCTCAACCTTTTACAATATTCTGTTCAACGTTTCGGCACTAAGCCATTTTCAGTCCTAGACTGTGAAGCTTGATTGAAAAGTCTATAGTTTTTTACTAGTAATTTTTTTTTTAAATTTTATGACAAGGTTACTCAGCCTATTTTATTGAAAAATGTGGTCACAAATGTTCTTCATGAAAATGGCTTAGTGCCGAACGTTGAACATAATATTATAAAAGTTTGAGGTTAATAAAGGATCTATATAAAAAAAAAACTTTATTATATTTAATTTGAAAAATGACAAAAATGGAGACGAATTACAAACGCCGCCCTAGTATCACAAACAACTCCTGTCACTTGGGAAAACCCAGATCAAAGGTGAGACTAGTGTTACCCCCGATAACAGGCGAACAGATGAAGTACCTATAATAACTACCCGAACAGTCTTCATGTATTAAAAAAAATAAATTATATTCGGCATTTTAAGACTGTTCGCACTGGTTTAATAGGTACTGATAAAATCAGTGGATTCAAAATTTGATTTTATACATGAACTATATATTTATCTCTTATGTGCGACGTTCTTGTTCTTCTTTCCATCATTAAGCACCTATATGTTAATTTTGTAATCAAGAATAGACATATAAAACATAATTCCTTATTTGCTGTTTGTATGTAGATGGTAAAATTGAGTATGCAGTTCAAGCTTCACTTGTCATTATCCAAAAAGAAACAGTTTTTTAGTTTTAACCATCTTCTTGCGATATTCTTTATTCTGACGAAATTCATCCTAGCCATTTCTTTTGTCTGTTTCTTTCATTTCCTCAGGACTATCTTTGTTTTATTATATTTTTTTTCTGTTGAGATATAACTTCATCTCTATTTTCTAGATCTAATCAATTGATTTCTTATAAACTAAAGCAATGTGAATATTGAATTTAGGAGGAATGAAGAAGTTGGGACACTAAATTCTGCCAAAAGCCTAGGTACAAGGAAATATGCAACTTTAATATAGCAAGCCCGGAAGATTTCATGCAATTACAGACGAGTTTTAAGAAAATTAGAGTTGTGAGTCGTCTAAGAGTCTCAAGCGCGGATTTTCTGTACTTTCTTTATTCGGATAAAGGACACAACACTAATAATCAAATCCGGCGAAGTCTGCAAAGCCTGTGGTAGTGTGGTGTAGGATCCCTTGAGCCATTTTCTTACTCACAATCAGTTTTATAAAATTTAAAGGGCAGAGAAAGAAATTCCTGGGGACATATATTTCTGAATCTGTGAGTGTCGAGCATATGTTAAATGTAGACAGTATTCAGAAATTAAATAGACTATACTATTTTGTGCCATTGACTGAAAAACTAAAAGCGTTTGTTGTTCTGGCTACTTTTTTATTATTGAGCTACTAATTATTTTCCTTTTAATATGAAAGTGTCAAGATTATTTCTACATTTAATCTAGATCGTTTTTAATACCTTTAACGTTACGTTTTCCTTACAACAACCGCGATAACAAATTCTATAAAGGCAGCGGTCAATTTCCATAGTGGCTAAATGATTTAATGACCCATGCCCCATGCATAAGGGGGGATGTGCCTGGGGGGGTTGGGGTTCTCCCCTCATTCGCTGCCCCCCTAGGAGGGTTCTT
Organism: Aelia acuminata; assembly: GCA_911387785.2. NCBI lineage: Eukaryota > Metazoa > Arthropoda > Insecta > Hemiptera > Pentatomidae > Aelia > Aelia acuminata. The sequence goes on along the minus strand of OU426979.1, from coordinate 35,954,911 downwards.
GCAGGATAATCACTGCCCATCCCACGTGGTCTTTGTCGTAAATACACCCGAGGATATCTCCCACAATTAATGAAAGCTAGAATAGTTTATGAAAATTTTATCAAAAATAAAAAATGGAATCTTTCTCAATAATGTAACAAGCTTCACATGTCTGAGCATAGCCGATATTCCACGATAAATGGTTTACCCGTATTTTTTTTATTTATGTAAATTTTAACTAGGAAATTTATATCATATAATTTTCTCTTCCTTAGGTAAACAGCACAATGTGCTGTTTATTATTTGTTGGTGTTATTGTGCTTATTAAAAAAATATTTTCATATTGGATTTAAAAACCGTTTCAATTTTACTTCCAATTAGTTCTTTCAATTGATTATCCAATAACTACTTACTTATTATAACTTATCCAATTTACTTCCAATTTCTTCCTTTTTAACGTCAATAAAAATTTGAAAAATGGTCATTTGTTGTATCTTTAAGTATATTAAAAAAAAAGTATTTCATTCCGAATTGGAAAACATTTTTAACGGCGTCACATTTGTTATGGTGGTTAGCATAAGCTTCTTGGTAAAGTGAAAATAAATTAATTTTCAAGATTACTGTCCTAAGATATAATTATTTATGTGGACTCTAAAAGACTGTTTAATACTGCACTACATAACACTAAGACTCTACTGTATATTGACTATATTGTTTATAAGACTATATCGTCTTTGTTCAAATGCGGTTAAGTCGTCGAATGTTAAACAACTATCTTACCAATCCTAATCAAAGATTTATTAATCTTAAACAACGATTTACCAGGGCTCACGTGTGGTGTACTGGTTAGCATGGCAACCTACAATACTAAAGATTGCAGGTACGCGCCCAGCGGTGGCCCTAGGAGTTTTTAATGGGAGCAAAAAATCCTTACCCATGCCGTCCCTCGGATAGGACGTAAAATGGAGGTACCGAGCCTGTACAATGTCAAGTACTCGTTACAATTCCCTATCCTAATTATACCAGGCAAAATTTAGGACTCCCACTGTAGAATCGTCTAATTAGCTTCATTGGCATAAAGTGAGGTTAAACAAACAAACAAAATATTTTTAGATAAAAAATAAACATGAAGTTTTTTACCACCGGGTTGCATATCACTAAACATTGTGCGGGTCTTTTCTACATCAAGGCTACCAGTAACTTTTATCAACAAATTATTACTTTAAAAGTAATCGCTTTGATTAACATATGACCAGGTAAACTAGAATACGTGTTAATCAAATATATATATATTTTTAATCAAAATAAAGACAATAAAAAAAAGAAATATCAAGCTAAAATGGAAAAAAGTACCTATGTATTCAAATATTTGATGAAGTAAATTTTTGTCACTTCGTTATGCCATGCTTTTCTAATTCTCATTTTAGCTTTCGCCCAGAGAGATTAAATCGTACGTGTGCTGGCTCAAGTAATATAGGTTCTACAAATTATCTGAATAAAAAATTTGATGATAAAAAATACAATATATAAAAATTGGAAAATACTTACTGTGGCTTTCTCAGATGTTAACATTTATTGATTTTAGGACAAATAAATAAATGTATTGTGGTTAGATTTACCTAAAACTTCATTGCATATAGCATCATGCTTTAAATTACAGTGGAATATGAGAACAATTATAAATTTTTATCCTCATTTTTTTAATTTTATTAATTCAGTGGTGTTTGGCCTAAGGGGTTAAGTCGTCGAATGTGAAGCTTAAACAACGATTTACCAAGTTATTTAAAATCATTATGAATTATTTCTGATTGTATTTCTTTATTCCAGAATAATAAATGAAACTATATTCTTTCAACAGAGACTGTAATGAATTATTAATAACGAACAAATTATAGTCAATTATGAACTTTAAGAAGACGAGACAAAAAAATTTTTTATGACTTAAGCCCTTTTGTCCAAACATGATTGAATTAATATAATTAAATAGGAATTTAACCTACTCCTCCACTGAACAGAAGGCAAGTTTTGTATTTCTTATAATAGTCAATTTTTTTTTTCATTTAGTATTTTAACTGCTATAACTATAGAAAAACATAATACTGGCTCTAATATAACTCTAATATTCCATTGAAAATTTTAACGTAGGAAATTACTTTCGCGATAGGCTTTAAGTACCATATTTTATTTGAAAAGGTTATATCGATCTAAGTACTAACCGCCCCAATTGGACTTTTGGTGATCAATGACTATTTGCCATAGTCGCTGATCTTTGGTAGATAGCAAAATGCAAAATACAGTTAAAACTTAGCTAGTGATAATCCAAAGGAACAGTTTGAGTTGAAGCGATCTTCTTGCTGACGTGCTATTTGATAATAAAATCGAAAATAAAATAAGTCGTAACTCTGTTAATAATTCTCCTATTCGGTGATTAGTTTTTCATTTTTAGGCGAAGGAGGAAAACTACCATTTTCCAGACTAATAATGGACAAATAAGGAAAAATAAAATTTTTGATACTAAATTATATATATGGCTGCTACTTGATAAAGTTCTGTAAATGCTACAGATTTATCCATTCTCTACTTTCGAGTGTTAAGGTAAGAGGCATATGTAAGATAAACAGGAGACAAAAAGCATTTGATCAAAATTAGAATTGGTCATAGCTCTGTTAATACATGTCCGATTCCAGTGATTACTATTTAAAACATTCTTTCCATTAGATCTGTCAATATAAATAGTAGATAAATCCGATATTTGGCTTAATAGAAACGTTTTGTTGAAGTTTCAGATTTATCGAACCGTCATGTTTTTATGTTTTAGTTTTGTAAGAGATAAAATAATGTACAAAAGATAAAAAAATAAAAATAATATTTTTCTGTTCCTTATAACATTCTGTCTATTGAATTTACAATAACAGGTATATAGGACCACTATGGCAACGTTCTACCAATGTCTCTAATTTATCAAATCGTATTTCGTTTTGTAAGGGATAAAATAATGGACAAAAATAGAAATTGAAAAAAAAATTATTCTTTTCTTTAAACATTCTTTAAATTTTTATTTATCAATATAAAGTTTACGTTTGATATTTGGCTCATCAGAAACATTATGTAGAAGTTTCAGATTTATCCAACCATCACGTTTTTACTTTTTCGATTTGTAGGAGATAAAATAATGTACAAAAAAAAAAAAACGATAAAAATAAATAAATTCTGTTCTCTATAACATTCTGTACATTGGATTTAACATAAAAAGTAATTAGTCCGTTTTTTGGCTAAACAGCAACTCTGTCAATTTTTCAAATAGTCGCTTTTATTTTTTCGTTTTATAGGGAATAAAATAGTGGCTAAAAATTTAGATACAAACCGAACGCTATTTGGCTAGACAGCAAAGTTTTGCGAATGCTTCCGATTTATCAAATCGTCACTTTTTTAGTTTTTAAAGCCATTGAATTTTTATGCTAGAAGATGACGATTTAATGTTTATCATGTAATTATTAATTATAGATAGTAACAACTAGGAGTAACAGAATAATGGAAACCAAATCCACCTGTCATGTAGCCCTGATGAAGATCTACATGTAGAGATCGAAACGTTGGTTTTCCAAAATAAAAAAAGATTACTGAAAATCCTGACTATCAATCAACCGACTATAACTCACCTCTATTAAGTTTTATGAGACAATTGGTAATGATTAGCTATAACTTATTTTTCATGAATGATTAAATATCCCTCTTCATTGTGCAATACAATATAGCCTATTTCTTTTAGTTTGATGGACTAATCTCGTTTACGGGATTTAATACGAATACTCCTTAAAAAGTTTAAGCTTTTTCCTTCGAAAACCGAGTGTTTTGTGGTAGACCAAAAGGGAGTGTTTTGGGAGGACCTTTTGTATACTGTAAGATATAATATAGATGAAGCATTGTTCGAATAGTGGCATTTAAAGGTATATCTCCGGTTTTTCCTATCCCACTGTACTTCTGTTATCATTCTGTTAATGATATCCTGTTAAGAGAGAAGATTGTTTCTGAGAGTTGGATCTTATCATAATATATTATATATTAGAGGCATTGTGTTGAGAATTCCTAAGGTGTAAAAAGCCTTATTAGATTTTCGGCACTTTGCTCGGTTCTATCTTCCCCCAGGCAGGCATTATAATCGATTCCCTCCGTTGGTCAGTGTAAGGGGGCCTGGAAATTCAGCATCTCATCCCCTTCCAACCCCTACCAAGCCTCTTTGCTTATTTAATGCTATGCGCAACCTTTGTTCGTAAAAAATGCGGAAGAAAAATAAACTTTATTATTTATATTCCCGCATTATAAATTGATTAATATCGTTTCATTTTATTTAATGCTCACTCTCATATCTCAATACATTACAAATTAAGATCAGTTACTTTAATAAAGCTGAACATTAAATTTGCGGGTAAATGGTCATCCAGATGTATAAGTGGTTAAATCAATACTTTTCCACGGCATGACTTTGAAATTTAAATTTTAGTTTTACGAAAATCATGTTATCATTAGTAATCTTTAAAATTTTGTTATAAATACCAAAAGATTGGTTACTGATTGCGACCATTAAACTAACTGAATAGATCAATAATGAGCGACTATAGGGGATGAGGGTTAGGAAAAATTTATTTAACGATTACAAACTATAACAAAACCTAGACAAAAAAAATATATGGCAATGTACAAGATAAATGTCTGTCATAAGAGGATTTAAATTATTTAAAGGAATAAAGTTCGAAATTACGGTCTGCAGAATGCTGAAATTGGTGCTAGTTAATTTCAGGTTTGTTCCAATAAGCAGTACTGGATTGGTTGCCATGCCCCCCTTCGATTCTGCATCATTGGTTGGTTACCGAACAAGAGCCCAGCGAACGAGAAACCAAACAATTAGGGTAGGCGCACTCTTTTGATACAGACTTTGAAATTTAAATTTTATTTTTACGAAAATCATGTTATCATTATTAATCTTTAAAATTATGTTATAATTACCAGAATATTGGTTACTGATTGCGACCATTTAAACTAACTGAATAGTTCAATAATGAGCGATCATAGGGGAACAGAGTTGGGAAAAAATTTAGTTAACGATTACAATCTACTTTATTATTTTTTATTATTTATATATAACAAAACCTATAGTAAAAATTATAAGGCAATGTAATAGATAAATGTAATAGGAGGATTTGAATTATTTTAAGGAATAATGCTCGAAATTTAAGTCTGCAGAATGCTGGAATTGGTGCTAGTTAATTTCAGGTTTGTTCCAAAAAGCAGTCCTGGATTAGTTATCATGCCCCCAGAAACCAAAAAATTAGGCTACGCGCACATGGAGACACTCGCGACTCCTAGAATGTGCGCGGTTCCTATCTAATTCACGTTTTACAATAACTGCTCTGCGCCGCGAGTGTCTCAATGTGCGCCTAGCCTAAACTGTAAATCAAAAGAGTAAAGAAAGCCTGGAAATTAGTCGATGACTGCTTGTGGGAACAAACCATGTAATTTATTCAAATATAATTACCATTGTAGTTGGTTGTTTAAAAATTTAACTACTCCTTCTTACTAGTAGTTGGAATTTTCTTTTTTTCATCTCTCTACCATAGTGGGACGGTCGATATTTATTCCCTGGGACCTCCACGAAATAAAAGTCAACCATCCCAAGGCGGATTAGAACCGTAGTAGTTGAAATTATGACTATATTGCAAATGAACGCCTGACCAATGCATTTATTCCCAACGAACAATCGATATATATGCTTATTTTTAGCTACTTAACCCATTTTTCTCTACTTTTTTTCTTCTACTTAACACATTTCGAATTGGACTTGATCATTTTTTTTCCGTGAAGTCAGATATTTTTTTCTCTCTCTCTCTCTTTCTATCTCTCCACATGTAATACAGTTTTCATAATACTTTATAATGTTACATTTTAGATCGATTTCTATTTGATCTCTTGAAGTGAAGGCTATCAGAGAAGATGTACATCGGATAGGATTACCTAGCGAATTTAGCGAATATTCTTATCTTTTGTTTTAGTTATTTACGATTGCATTTTAAGCCCCTTTGATTTAATCCCTCTTCGTATGTTTATTAAAAAATAACACACACATATATATATATATATATATATATATATATATGCATATCCATTAGACATATATGTTATTTTTATTTCAACTGTTTCAATCCTATTATTTTAGATAGTTACTTCATAGTAGCATTGCATAGGCCTACAGTGGTCTTAGTCCCGAGAGTTTTATAGCTGATTCTGAGGATAATTGGTGTGCTGAATCCAAATTTACCATCAGTTTTCCTCTATCAGCTCTAGTTCTGGAGATATATAAATTGCGTGACTATAAATTAGTTAAGCATTTCAAAAGTATACCATAACAAAATGTAATTAAAATGATTTGTCGGTTGGTAAAATTATACTAATACGTTGTTACAAGTTTTTACATTTATTTTTTTTTTATAATTTTTAACATTAGTTTTTAATTCTTATAAACAATTATACATCGCTAGCTACTAGTTTAATATTCTAAAATACGGATAAAAGTGTGCTAAAATAATTCATTTGCACATTTATTTCGGATTTTGTTATCTATATCATAGGTATTTAAATTTAAATAAAACTAATGTTAAGTTATGCTGAAGCTCAAAATGTTGAGATGATAAAAATTTGTCGGTTGGTAAAATCATACTAAAACGTTGTTACAAGTTTTTACATTTATTTTTTTTTTTATAATTTTTAACATTAGTGTTTAATTCTTATAAACAATTATACATTGCTAGCTACTAGTTTAATATTCTAAAATACGGATAAAAGTGTGCTAAAATAATTCATTTGCACATCTATTTCGGATTTTGTTATCTATATCATAGGTATTTAAATTTAAATAAAACTAATGTTAAGGTATGCTGAAGCTCAAAAAGTTATGATGATAAAAGAAATCTGATTGCATTATTGGAAAAAGTGCCCCAAGTATAGTTAAAATCAGCTATAAAATTCCAGGCACCAAAAAAATTATTTGTACCTTTATACTAAGTATTCACCCGAATTCCTTTTTTCCGATACGGGTATGCCATATCTCAAAAACAATTGTTTTTAAGTTACTACAACACGGATACTTACAATTTCCTCTTAACCTTCAAAAACTGGACGGTCGGTTTATTATACTTTTATTTTGTATGATAGATTTGTTGATTAAGAATTGGCTTGAAAATTGTACCTTTATATTCTGATATATTTTTAATAAAATATCTGGAAATCATTCAAAACTTCAAGCTGACAAACCTTTAGGTAAGCAAAAAAGAAATTAGATTAAACCAAAATAAGTCTTTTTCCAAAATGGCCAGCTTTCATATTTCTAGTATCTGTTTTTAAGCTTCTTTTAGATGGTATTAACATGTATCAGTGTCGTGTCTGCCCATGTTATAAATTTAATATCATATAAATAGTATAAACAAAATGAAATAACGATTTTTCAAATTCTACTGTTAGATGAGGTTTGTCCTCCAATGTGAACAATTTTATTTTATTTTTTATTTTCAAGATATATTATTTAAAAAAAACGTGCTTGATACGGTAACGACGATGTTTTCTAAATTATCTTAAATGTTGTGGCAGGAGGTTAATGCAATAATTCTTTTATGTAAATTTATATAACATATTAGATTATCTTTTCGTCTTTCGAAAGTTTTCTTACTAAATATGCTCCTAATGTATATTACTCATTTAGGCATTTCAATGTCATAGTTATAGAAGGAGGTTTGAAAATGTAGAGCAAGCAATGAAACAAAATTTAAAATATAAATAAAATAAAAAGTGAAAACGTTTTTTGCTTTCTACAACCTACATAGCTTTATTGTAAAAAATAAATAGAAAAAGCCCAAAAACATTATAAATGAATTAAAAAAAAAATTAAATTACAAATACAGTTCCAATTTTAATTAAATAGACTTAAATTAGAAATGTTAATGTGTATATATGAGCAGTGACATTACAAATTCTTATCTTTACCAGGTCTAAATTTTTTTATGAGTGGATTCCTATAGGATTTTTCACGCTCTTAAGAATAACAACCTTTCATATAAAAAATCGCTGCAAATCCCTTACAATCGTTGAAAATAAAAAATTGGCAATGTTTCCAATTCTTTCTGCTTTTACGTCCAAAAGCCTCAAGGGTTCATTTTTTAACATCTCTTGATATTAGTTCATTATTTTTCGACATTGTTTACAACTGTTGTCCATGGAAAGAAAAGCAGTTTTGGTAAACAATGGAAATTTATAGAAACTATCTTAATGCTGTACTGAAAATTTTTAAAAGTACACAAGGCGAGTTCTGTTAGGTCCCTACTCAAATAGTACATTTTATTAAAAATCAAGCTCGGTTATTTATGTAGGAATGTTTATATGGATATTTCGTTGCATAGTAATACTCGGAAGCATCCCGCCACTCTCTCCCCTGGCCAGGGAAACCCCGTATAGCCTAAATATCGAGTAAGGGAAGTTGAAAAAAATTGTTTTTTGATTTAAAAATGATTTTTGATCTGTAAGATATAAATAAAATAACAAAAAAAAAAAACAGTATTTCTCAAGCAAATATTTTAGAGGATAGAGAAAAGGTTATCGGTATTGCAACAACCCCTTTTAGAGGAGGGGAAGATAGGCCGGCGATTTGCCTCCCCGTCTTGTAGTGACCGTATGGCTAAATCGATTATAATGCTTGCTGAAGGCTGATAGGCTGAGGGGAAATGGGGAAAATATAACGGGAAATAGGGAGCAGTTCCTATACCAGCGAACCGTCTACCATTAAAGGAGTTGAAATCAGCGTTCTACTACCTAACAGAACATTCGGAACGAAATTTTGACAATAGAAATAATATATAACAGTAATTTATTATGTGGGTTAGAGAATATTTATTGAATAAAAATATACAATTATCAATGCCTACGAATCAATCCCAAGTAAATATTTGAGCAGGTTACAAAAATGATAACGTTATACGTTATCATATGACTTGGCTTCACAGTCAAGGCACAGACTTAGACTAATACTGACTGGCCTAGTCACTCCCTCCTTTTATATAGTTGTGAAATGAACGTTCTGGAAGGCCTCCAGGTCTTTATGGAAGCTGGTGGAACGCCGTAGATGGAGGTCGAACAATATAGAACTAAACAGTTCGTTCCTACCGCTTAGTTGTTCCAAAAAACAGTCTGGGATATCAAACCATATGCTTTTATGTTTGACGATTAAACGTTACAATATATTCAAATATATATCTGTTATTCCTGTGGATAATTGTTTTAGTAAAATTCACTATTTGTACGACTAACTATTTGTGCGAAATCAGGTTTTTATTGTAAAGTGTTCTAATTTCGGTAAAAATACCACAAGTAATCGAAAGATTTACTTCACTATGCAAAACATAATAATACTTGTAAAGCCGATAAAACTTTCTTGCTAGTTGAATAGAAATATGGACTTTATTCCTTAGTGTTGCATTAGTCTATCATACTAGTGAATAAGTAAAATTTTCTTACTCTTCAAACCACGACTTTTAAGGTCTGTTGTACGGTATTGTTAAAAAATCAGGTTTTCATTGTAAGCTATTGAAATTTTGCCAACAATGCTAAAATAGTGGCTACTTATTGCGGCTATTAAACCAACAAAATTGGTGTAATCAATAATGAGATACAGTACAACCTCTTTATAACGGAAACCTCTGTTGAGCGGGAAATTTCGCAAGTCTTGGTTTTCTCAGGGAAAGAATTCAGCTCCCATACCCGGAAACTCTTATCAATGGAAACAGGAAGTTTTGTTAAAAATAAATGATCAAAGCCCTCTCTATACCGGAAAAATAATTTCTAGATCGGCGAATCCAGTGATCATTGCGCTCTGATATTTTAATCCATAGCTTGATATCATTTTCTGCGAATAGTTAGATTTCCACTGATGTTTTCTGACTTTTTATTCTGTTAAATGTGTAACGGAGAAGAATTTTTCAATATTTGTCTTTTTAATGTTCTTTTCTTTTCAGTAATATATTATACCGGTCATACTCACCAGAGTGGGCACTTTTTACGGCGTTTTTATTTTAAATTTTCAGGTTACAAATAAACATTTTTTTTTTTTGTAATACTATTCCTTTGACAATGAGAGCCAAGGAGTCGACGTGAAAGAACACCAATTCACTTTAAACGTGGTATGAAGATGACTAAAAAAAAAATAGAATGAATTTCTAGACCTTTGGGATGAAAAGGATCGCAACAGTGTTTGCAAGATAGCATTGATGTCCTCTTTGAATACATTCCGTTTAATATCGTAATATGAGCATACTTTTTACATGGTAAATCGCTTTTTTGAAAGAAAAAAAAATTCTCGATATTTTTCCGTAGTCTTCTTTTATATTGTTGATCAAGCGTTGCGTTTTCTTAGCACAACACAGCATTTCTTTGTACACTTTCGCTATGTTCTTATTCACCAGTTTCCTTTCACGTATGCATTGAGGAGTGGGTGGGTCTATATTTTTACCAGCGGTTGTACGAAGAGATTTCGTATCATCAAATCAATTCCCTTTTAAAATGTTGTTTTCTTAACAAATATACATTGGAATTCGTTCTCAATCGCTTCCATTTCAAGTGAATTTCTCGGGGAGTCATTTCAAAAACTAACTTTACTTTCTGTTTTTGTCGCTTCATTTTAAATTTTTGATTCCTTTCTCAGAATAATTGGATCATTTTCTTGTTTTGATATGGAAATCTTTCAAACACCTCTTGACTTGTATTTTATTGGAGTCATTTTTTTTAACTATCTGAAAGAGTGGTAAATTTATAGGATAAATTCGTTGCAAAAGTTTTTTTTTTTTCTTTCTTTGTTTTTATTTTTTTATTTCTCATTGTTAAGGACTGATGATGCTTTAAAAAAGTCTAGCAGCAAAATAAAGCTTCAATCCACGTCGTTATCTTCATTCCCCTGCAGTATTTGATGTACAGTAAGACAGAGGAATGAATATTTAAGGTTTATTTGATACTCGTTGAAAGGGAAAAAAAGATATGATAATGCTATTGCCAAAACGAAATCTGTGATACAAAATCATTTATCTTGGAAAAATTAGAAATGAAAAAACTTACCTGACCAAAACCACATAGGACATAGGAATGAAAACTATTAAGCATAACCTCTCAAGTTTGATACTCTGGATCGCCTGGATTTAGAAAATTGATGTCTTGGAGTCCTAAGCTTTTCTATATCGCTATAAACGGCCTGGGACACATAAGTGCTCTGTTACGTGAGAATGACCCATACAAATTGCATTGTATGTATTGTACAACATATCTTGTTTTTCTACCGGGGTAAATTAGTCTGTTTTTTATGTAAATAGAGAATTCTTTCATACCTTACTCTGTATACTACTACTACTACATACCGTTTTTACTTTCACTTACCTATATATGAAATATATAGTAAGTGGAAGTATTGCGGTTGTTGAAAATTTCGACTTTCGGAAGAAATGGTTCATTGGTCATTTAAGCCGCCCTATTAAATTATCGGTAGAGCCTTTTTTTTTTTGTTTGTTTTTTAAAAAATCTGTTTGGATTACACAATCCTTGCAGTGTTAAAATAAAAAAACACGCATTAGATATAAATATCAATATAATTTAAACAAATTAAACAATATTTCCTGCTGCAATTATTCGTTGTTTAGTTAAATACTTCATTTTAAACTTTCGTTGAATAGGTTTGTATTCAATTTTAGAATTAACCCGATTCCATATCTCTCCAGGCTATATTCTTCTATTGTATGCATCTTTTTTTTTATTTTTTTTTTTTTAGATTATTTAACTAATTTAAAGGACAGTAGAACCTCCATTATCCGGGGTAATGATGGGTATGGGGGTCCACGGATAATTGAAAACCCCGGATAATCGAATTAAAACATTTTAATGACTTAATGTTATAGAAAAAAAAGGTTAAAAAATCACTTGTAAGGTATAATCACTTTTATTAACAAACGAACGTTTTATATACATTAAATTATAATATACAAAAAAAAAAAGTAAATGTATGTTTTTATATATTAGGGGCTGACGAACATACGAAGTCGAAAATGTCTTTTTTCTTCTTCAAAATATCCCGTGCAGTATGTTCGCCGATTCCTAGTTCAGCAGGCGATTTTTTAACACTTTCACCCTCTTCTAATCTGTTTATAATAGGTTATTTCTCTTCAAGCGTTTAAATGACAAGTTTTCTATTTTCCGACATTTTTCTACTTCGTATGTATTTAAATCGAGACTAAATCACTTCTGTCAATATTTTGTTTTGTAACCAAACAGGCCAGTGTAGGAGTTTCCTAGAAAGACTTCAAAACAATACCGTTTCTAGATTATGAATTTGTGTATTAGATACCGGAAACATCTAATAATACAATAATACAGCATAATACTTGCATGAAATTGCTTTCCTGCACTGAAATGCTTTCAGTGTTTTAGGATTTAATGTATAATTTTCATAACAGATAGTGAACCATTGTATAATCGTTAAATATTTACGTGTACATTTTTTTAAATATTATTCATTTAAATAAATGGCATATAAATTAAAAAAAAAAAAAAATTGGCCCCTCCGGACCCCGGTTAATCGAGGCCCGGATAATGGAGGTCCTATTGTATTATTAATACGAAGCAATTAAATAGGTTTGTTCCAACGAGCAGTCCTTGAGTTAATCATGCGCACTATTCTTATGATTCCATGTTTGATCGGTTGCTTTTCGTACAAAATCCGTTCTTGGAAGCTTAAGTGACGTAGGGGGCATTTAATTATTTCAGGACTGTGTTGAAACGAAGCTAATATTAAAATTTTACTGTTTTTCACTCGATTATACAGCACATTGGCAAGGTATTTACGACTCCAAAAAACTTTTTTGTGGATATTCTCATGTGAAGTTTCAACTTATTCTTAATTTTACTATGTACCTACCAAAATCGAATGCGGAAAATAGTCATTGATCACTGATAGTATTGGGGCTATTAGGGAACTAGTACTAACAGTAACTCAAAAGTATCCTTCTACCAGTGTTAACTTGATCATCCCCTACAAAAAAGAAAATAGTTAATAGCGTCTTACTCGAATGGAAATATTAATACCATTGTGGCTATATTCTGGCATTGTAGTTTGGATGCCTGTGGTATGCATAAAATTAAACAGTAAATGGTCAAAATAGATATATTTTGAGTTTAACCATTTTGCCGACGTGCGATATTAGCAAATAAATCTACCTTTGCATTTTGATTTGAGATCATTCAGTAATTTAAGTTCAAACATTTTAGATCCCATAAAGATTCAAAATATTGACGTCAGAACTAGAAAACAAAATAAGAAAACCGCATTAATTTTGTTCCGATTTTTATGAAAACCTTCCACTTCAATATTTCATCTCACCAACAGCGCATAGTAAAGGGATATGATATCATATGCAAAGTGGCTATTCTGAGTGATAACTAAAACAATATAGTTGGTATCCAATCACTACTATTTGCGAAATCCTAGACCTAATAATTTATAATATAGATATTGAATTAAAAAACGCTTTGATAGAAGTAGTTCTTGCTTGCATAAAACCATAAGATTTTATTTTTTTATTACACCTACACACGTTATAGAGCATATCGAATATTGTACAATCCTCCGAGTTAGTTGATATTTTCATTCGTGAAATTTTTTTTTTTTTTTTGGTGACTTCAAGGCTTCCACTGAAACGCTATACTGCCCATCCTGACACCCATGGCAGCACTGGGTGATACTTTTCCTATGAAAGAAAAGCACCACCCAGGGCGTGACACGAACCCGCAGCTCCGGCATGGGAGTATGGCGCTTTACCGCTGAGCCACACCGGGCCCCATTCGTGAAATTATTATCTATATATTGTTTGTATTACTTTCTAAAAGATTCGATGTAAAGTTTACATTCTCGATGCTTTGCACATTCTGCAGATTTTATTTTTTATCTTTTTGATGCTTTATTTTGGATATTCAGAATAATAGAAACTAGCTGTTTTTCACACAAAAAACAATATATATATATATATATATATATATATATATATATATATATATATATATATATATATATATATATATATATTACCCCCCCCCCCCCCAGAAAATAGAAAGAATTTTTCTGTTGGTGTATTTAATTTCTTCAAATACTCCTAAATTGTTATTTTTTATAAGTATTAAAAAAAAGTACGTTTATGTAACATTAGGTAATCAGCAAGAATTTATGTCAACACCCCTCCTCCCACTTGACTCCCTATAAATAAGATTATTTTTATTTATTTTTTGGGGTGGTGGAGGGGGAGGGATGGCTTGCACCTTCACAACTTACCCCATATTGACAAGAGATCAAATAACTAATAAATACTTTTATTCAATCAAGTAGTTTTTCTAGTAGCTACGTGAGGCAATCAAGTATTTATTCTCTAGCGTGTTTTTCATCAGAAAAACATCTTTTAGACTCAAAAGATGAAGTGCAGCTGTATCATGGGTTACACCACTAAATAGCTAACTAAATTCCTGCAATTTTTTAGGAATTTTGACGCCATCCAGGGTGATCCAGTGAGGAGCAAAGAATTTTATAAAATATTAAAAATTTAAGTTTTAAAAAATGTTTTGTGTTTCGCGATTTTAAAGGCCGACTGAAAGTAGATTTAAAATAACCAAACCTAACTTATCTTTTATTAAATTTAATGCTAATTAAGAATATATCATCGTTTTTGGTTCTACACTAAACCAAAGTAGATAAAACTGCCTTTTTCAGAAAAAAAATAAGATTTTAAAAATAAAAACAAAAAAATTCTATCTCCTCAACGGATTAAGATAGGAAACTCTTTTCTGCGCCATTCTATCCCGTTTAGCATGTAGTATTACCCAATTTTATTTTTTTACACTAGGTCTGACACACCCAATAATTGGAGAAACAGGGGAAAATGTATCACCAAGATAGTAATTTCAATTTCCGTTAAAGAGTGTATTAATATATATGTATAACGTACTGTTGGAAAGCTTGATATTTAGGATACTTAAATACTTTAAAAGGATAATATTTATATTATTAATTTGTAAAATGTCTATATGCACGCAAAATCCATGTTTTATCCACTTTTAATTTGGTACCACTCACGTTCCGGCAACACTGAAACAGGTTAAACACACTTCTGCATGCATAGTAAGCCTTTACTGACTGGCCATTGTTTGAAAGGGTAGGTGTTCTCAGTATACGAAAGAGTTATCAACGTTTTTGTGTTATTAGCACTTTACGGTGTAAAGAACATATGGTACAAGATAATCTGTAATAATTATATTTTAGTTTAAAAAATTCAGTTCCATATTAGAATGCTGAATGAAATTTAAAATTATTTTTTCGAGGAACAATACTCGTATTGGTTTCTGGAGTGGTATAATCTAAGTAGCTTAGTACTCACTCTGTCTTTCGTAGAGTGTGCATGGCACCAGATTTTTTTTTTTTATAATTCGATTGGTTTTGAATTTGTATTTTCTCCATCTTCCTTCGCCGTATATTTTTTATTTAGATATTTTTTGGTTTTCTTTTATGTATGGCTCCTATGCTATCATTAACGCTATTATATATTAGAAGAAAATGTTACTTATGAGTTTTATTCTATTTTATATAAATAGATGTTTGATTTTAAAAGGCGTTAATGCTCACTATTATTAGTATCGAACTCAACATTCTCTTCGTTCAATATAAAAAATAACTTGACATGTAGGAATAAATATTCTGATAATAAAGTCGAAGGATTTATATACTTGAATTAGATATTGTTATATATTCGAAATAGAAAAATTGGTAGGTGATTATAGTAGAAAATAA
Organism: Aelia acuminata; assembly: GCA_911387785.2. Classification (NCBI taxonomy): domain Eukaryota; kingdom Metazoa; phylum Arthropoda; class Insecta; order Hemiptera; family Pentatomidae; genus Aelia; species Aelia acuminata. Next base: position 35,939,028 of record OU426979.1, on the reverse strand, counting down.
TATTGTTCTTTTAACCAAATTGAAATTAAAAACATAAAGAGCTAGATTTTTAAAATCAATTTGGTTTTAATTATTTAAATTGACCTTATGATAATTAGAACATGCAAACAATTTACGAATAAAACTCTTCATAACTAAAAAAAACTGCTAAAAAGCATAATGCGTTATTTACTTATAATTTTTTATTTTCTTTAGTATACCATGCCTGTATATTTAATAAGAAAAAGATTTTTTTTTAATAAATAAATATTCAATTAATGAGTCGAGTTTTTTTTTTTTTTTTTTTTTTGATTAGACAACGAATACTGGCATAAATTACATTATTAAGAAAAGGGAATGGTGCCTAATTGTTTCTATTATTTCCTTTTTATGTTGCTTTTTCTTATTAGTAATTTTCGTTTTATATCTCATTAATTTTGGGAATTTCATTACTTTTCTGCTGCTTTAGTTCCGAATAGAAAAAATCTGTGGTTCTTATTACTTAGATATTGGAACGACTGAATTTCGAGTAGTAGATTCCTTGAGTTAGATCAATTTTTAAATATATAGCTGAAAACCTTATTATGAACGAAAGATATGATTATTTATTTATATTTTCTATGAACACTTATTAAATCATTGGCTTCAGCATTAATAGTCCTATGTCCTAACTAAGAATTTTTTTTTATTTGTTTGTTAACTGCGTGAAGCGCTAAATAAACCGATAAAAGTGTATAGAATCTGCAAACAAATAAAAAAATATTTTTTAAGTTATACCTAACACTCGTTACGCAGCCTTCAAAGATATTTTGTTGGCCTTAGGATGTATCACAAAATCTATTCCCTATTGTAATTCCTTTCTTGAGGCGTTTTGTTTGTTAAGAGTGAAGGTAGCGTTTCATTTTTTTTTTTTTTTTTTTTTTTTTTTTTTTTTTTTTTTTTTTTACAGTTAGTTTTCTACAGTACGGTAGATTTTCTAGAGTTATGACTTTTGTTCACTCCATAGAATTTTATGAATAGTGGAGAGGTATGAATTAGTGTTGTACTTTTTAATGAACTACTTTGTTTTTACATAATGACTCGCAACGTCAGGGTGATTTTTATCCTTGTTTTATACATATATAAAATACATACACAAAATATATTTTCCTTTTTAATTATTATTTGCCTGAGTAAGACTTCTAATGAAGTTATACAATGACATGATGCTTCTATTCTACGTAACCCAATCAATATAGAAAGAATATATTTATATTGGCTGCTTCGTAAGTATTATGACTACTGTATTTATTAAAATTTAGCAGAACAAGTAAAAAGAAAAAAAAAAATTCTGATAAAAGTTCAGATCATATATATCCAGGGAGAATTTAGGAAGTACTGCATTGACAATTTACAGTTACCTAGTAAATTGATTCAAGAGCCCGTCAACACAATGAAATTTATTTTGTAAACTTTTATGTTTAAAATTAATCTTTGCAGTTCTGTCATTATAGTGGTATGAAGCAGTGCTATGTAAGACACAATAGCATCTTCTGCCATAATTGTAGACTGTTCTTGCAAGTCGGTATCTTACATCATATCAAACCTAGTCAGTTTTAATGGAAACTAGATTATTGAAATGGAGTATATTCTATTTTTCATCTTAACGCTACAATTTTCATGATTTATATAACTGAATTCATATAGTTTGGGGTAATTATATTGCATTTTACAAATTTATTTGTATGAAGATATTTCCTTCTTAATTTACTATTTTTTTTTTTTTTTAATCCTTTATTGAAGATATCTAATTTATGTTTAACTTTTTCCCTTATGTGATTTTATCTTTATATATGTGTTTGTGTGTGTATATATATAGTCCCAATGTTTGTCGGGAGTAATATCAAAAACTACTCGATCGATCTTTATACAATTTGGGTCATTGTGTTTAGTTTTGTTCAACTTTAAAGATATGACAGTTTCTATCTTGATTATAGGCCTCAATATTTCTTTTATTGCAAATTAAGGGTATATTATACTAAAGTGTGGATTGTTTGTAAGTTCTATAAATTTCCAACCGAAGGTGGTGTAAGCTGATTCATTGACCCAACACTTCATTTTCTTTCGATATTTATTTCGATATCGGTGGGTAAGCGTCCAGTAGCCGAATCTATTTTTTCTGGCTAGGACCAAGAAAATCCGTGTTTTCCCTTAAATTTAATTAATATGTGTTATGGCAAATTATCAATTTGGTACATTTTTGCTGTCTATTTTGATTCTACTAAACCCTATACCATTTATATTCTTTCCTTTTGCACCTGTGTTATTTATTTTTAATCCTGCATTTGCTGAAATAATCCAGTTACTGGATTTCAGTAAGTGTTAATTGAACGGATTATTAATATTTACTATATTCAAATATGAGATGTAAAAAATACAAACTTTAACCCTTCTAAGTTGTTTACCAAACAATTTTAAATTTGGGGTAAAGTTCCATTTTTAATCCCGTTGGTATTTAGATCAGCTAAAACGTTTTTATCTTTATCATTGAATTTTTATTTGACTATATCAAAAAGAATAGGATATAAACTAATTCAGCGCATTATAGCTACAATACACAGCAACGCGTGGCAGGTCTGCTCTTGTTTTATAAGTAAATCAAAGATTAATTTACTATTTTTTTATGATTTCACTTACATAAATTTGGTATTTATTGTCTTAGGTAACAAATTAAACTTTAACTTTGAAAAAAAACACTTACAAATAGTTCTCCTCTTCTACCAATCAGTATAGAGACGTTGCAGAAGCTAGGCATTTCCTTCATATTTAGTGGCATGATTCTGGATTGATTCTAAATTAGATATTGATTTAGAAAATATGTATTAAACTTAAAATTTAGAAAAATATCAACTTCCGATGGCTTTCCATCTCCCACTTCACAAAAATACCACTTTTACCTTTCTACGAATTTCTCTCCTCTAACGTCTATTATAAGTCAACTCGTTAAGACCCTCTTTATCTTTTCTTCTCACTTGAGTTATGATCAACTCATTCAACGATTTTTCAGTCTACTTTGCGATTACTAGCCGTGTACGCTTTCATTTAACATAAAAACGTATCATGAATTTCACATACATGTAAATTCTGCATGTTTTTGTAGCAGGATAAAATTTGTAATTATGCTTTGATCCAAATCATTCGGCTTTACAGAGGAAAGGTTGGCCAAGGCCAGCAATCGAACATGGGTAATGCAGAGACCTGATAAGTTTGTATATATTATTGTATTATGATTATCAATGGTGATAAATTTCCGTCCGTAAGCAATCCTTACTCTTCAAATAAAATTATACAATATTTAAACTTATTTTCTCTTGTGATTTTTTCATATTTCTCCGAAGATTAGTAGCAATATCCAATTTTTTGTTAATGATTTTTATTCATTGATTATTGATTTTCTAGTTTATTAATTTTCTCCCGTCTGAACATTGTATCCTTGCGTTTGCGTATTGTGTAACCTATTTTCTTCCATACTTAAGTAATTTTTGACTACTATTACTTTTATTCAATTTATTTAAACTTGTCACACACAACATACTAATAAGACATGAGTTCTTGTTGATACTTCTAGTATTATATTTATACTAATACTTTAAATAAATTAATAGTAAAAAAATAATAACGATTGGGTTTTATTAATTTTATTCATTTTTACTCTCACTTACCGTATATATGAAATATATGGTAAGGAGAGTATTGCGATCGTGAAATATTTCGACTTCCGATTTTTTAACGGAAATACACGTTTTGGGGTCGGGTCCCCTGAGTGATAATAAACAAGTCCCGCGAAACATTCTGTCTGTGTGTGAACAGACTTGCTAAAAAACTATAAAGCCTATAAAACTAATATTTGAGGTTAATATCAAAATACGTATGCCCTTGGTTTAGCAGCGATAATTGATGAAAAAATGGGTAAAAGGAGGGGAGAATTCATTTCACAATTTGTTTACTTTTTTTGCGATTTTATCAAAATCGTCATTATTCAAATATATTTGTTAATAATTTTACCTTATGAGGAAATAAAAGTCACAGTACTAAAGATCGGGCGCGTGACTTAAGCAGATTTTTTCGACGAAATTAGAATCAGGGTATAAAGAGGTGTGAGTAGACATTTTTATTATTCCCATTTTAGTTATTAAGTTAGATAATATAAACTTTATTATTACTTTTATTACAGTTTTGGTCCTCCTCACCATCGAATATTCACATTAAATTGGTACTTTGGATCACTGAAGAGAGAAAGTTGGCTACACGGATCCTTATAGCTCAGTTGAGCGCTGATGCACAGACCCGGGTTCGAATCCCAGTCTTAGCAATCTTTACTTCTTTTTCAAGTCAAGACCTTACCTTCTCCTACTTACTTTCTTATACTCCAGCCCTTCTTTTATGATTGATTTCTGTTTGACAATGGTCAGATCGAACTGTTTCATCAGGATTTTCTTAATGTTTAGTGCTCAAATTTGTTAATTCAATAACTTTTTTTGCTTCTCCTCTCAATTAGGCTCTTCTGTGATTTAAACTATTTTTTTTTTAAGTTTAGTTCCTAGTAAAGTGCCTTGAGTTTAATTCCTATTATTTTTTTTATTTTTAGAATTTTTATCGGGATCAAGAAATTACTTGCTCTCATAGACATGGCTCGTCAAATGGATCACTGGTCAAGAGTATACAAATTTCTAAGCAAACTTGAAGAAGAAGGGACTTTAGGTGAAAGTGGAATCCGCTAATATGCTTCCAATGTCTTCAGCAGTTTTCTTAGGTCCCAGAGTTACCTATATACATATATCATGTGATTCTTTCTGTAAGATCTGTTCAAAAAATTATATTTTAAATGCAAATTGTAATCTAGTCTTGTGGTTTGGGGTTCAGCCATATTTAATCTATATTTCCTATTATTTACATACATATTATAAATATATAAATAAATTTACATTGATGTTTGCACTTTTTGAACATATCATATGTATGTTTTTGTATACAAGAGTAGCATTTTGTTTTTTATATTCTAAACTATAACAGCAAACGTTTTAGAAAACTCAGTCATATACTTAATTGTAAAATAAGAAAAGACGTCTTATTAAGCAGTCACTTTTTTTTTTTAAAGTATTATTTTATTTATTTATTTATTATTATTGATTTTAAAGTTATGAGCATTTATATAATTTAGGTTTTATTCGGTATAATGTGATAAGATCTTTTTATATTGCTTATTTTTTTCTCTTCAAATAAAGTTATTTAAGACATTACTATTTCAATATGAAAAGTGCTTTTGTATTGTAATCTTTTAGCAACTTCAATAGAAAATTTGTTGGATTTTAACATTTTTTTTTTTTTTTTTTTTTTTTTTTGTAATGAACTTATACTCAAATTAGTTTCTACATGACACATGGAATAAAAAGAAAAATTAAATGGGTGCCCCAATCAGTGTATTTGTTGGTCCTCTCTTGACAACTTTTTGATTCACTATTTATTATAAAAGAAATGTATTCTTTTTTTTTTAATATCCCTGGAGCTCGTACCATGAAACCTGTTTCGTTATCTGACTTAGACAGAAAAAAAAAAAAATGTATACTGCTTCCAAATTATTATTTTTAATTAGCCTGGATTTTATTTTATTTATTTAAAAAAAAAACTTTTATGATCTTTGAACTCTTTCGATAGATCCTAGAAATGTGAAATCTACAACGAAACACCAATGTTTTTTTGTTGATTTCGCATCTCTAGTTGATTCGTATTTTCAGTTAATATTTTTTAAATTATTTTACTTGTTAATTTTCTGAACTAAGATGCTGATTTAGCCTCGTTCAATTTCTGCTTCTCAAAAGACTCCAATCATTCCACATGTTCACTAGTGGAGCTCTTTCTGTTAGTGACTCGAGAAAAAATTTCTCAAGATTTTATCATGGTATGTAAAGATCTGTATTGTTGAGTAACTCTCTCTTAATTTTAAGTAATGGCATGTTTACCTACGTATATTGTACCATGAAGATTCAGGATTTATTTATATCGATGCCTCCAAACCTTCGATGATTTTTCAAAAGCAAATTTTTTTATTCTTCATATTAATTTTTGTAGCTTTTTTGTTTTTAATATCGATGTTTTTTAGCATCCATTTCTAAACTGTTTTACTTATATTTAAACATCGATATTTTGTTGTTATTGTAGCACCCCGAGACAGGGACTCATGAACGTATTTGTGTTAGATATTTTTAAATAATTTATTTTTTGAAGAGAAAAGATTTCGCTTCGCCGGGAGTCGAAGTACTTGGAACCGAACTCTGTGGTGTAGCCAAATCTTTTCTCTTCAAAAAATAAATTATTTAAAATATGTGGTCACCCACAGATTAAGATTAGATTAATATATAATAATTTAAAATTGACGTACGTCAATAAATACCATAAATTGGACAAACTTTGTCCACCTCCCGTTACTCGCAAAAATTGCGTGATCGGGTAGTTGGTATCGGTGAAAAGAAAGGATTGGCTCTACTTGGAGCCGAGCTCTGTGGTTTAGTGGTTAGCATCCGCGCATGTCACGCGGGAGACCCGGGTTCGACTCCCGACGGAGCCAAATCTTTTCTCTTCAAAAATTAGATTATTTAAAAATAATTTAAAAAAGGTGGTCACCCACAGATTAAGATTAGATTAATATTTTTAAATAGTTTATTACGTAGCTACTTACTTTACCTAAACTAAAATTATGATCTAGAGCTTTCATAAAACCCTCCAATAACTTTAGAGACATTTACTGCCTTATAAATAGGACGTAGGTCGAGTGAGCTGTTTCTATTATTGACTCCTTAATGAATTGTTGCTTGATTTCCCTAATTTTTCAAAAAGTTTTTGGGATCTGTTTAATGCTGAGACCTCTTTTATTGTAAAGAATAAAGGTGATCCCTGTATTCCTAAAAACTCGTTTTAAAGAGTTGTTTTAAATATTTCAATTGCTATATTTTTAATGTTTATAGTGATTCAGAATTTTTTAATGATGGTAATATTCTCAACGACATCCTTTAATACTTCCAAACTAATTTATTATTTCTTTTACAAATACAACAATTCTTTTAGCGGTGTTTTAATTATGTATTATAAGAAGAGAAAAGTTCGGCTTAGGCTGGGATTTGAACCCGTATCTCCTTATCACTGACTAGGAAGGCTCTCTTGCCACTTGAGTTGCCAGGCGCATATCCCGGTCAAGTCTATTTCTTCCCTTCACTGACCTCTTTCCCACCGATATCACTATTTTCGCTAATTAAAAAGGGGAGTGGACATTTTTTTTTAATTATTGATTCAATTATTTCTCTGTCATGATAACATAAAATTTATTATTATAACATCTAATTATTTTTTTATAAGAAGAGAAAAGATTAGCTTTGTGCCAGGTAGCTCAAGTTTCAAAAGTGCCTGAAGATAATAAAAAAAAGAAATCTTGTCCAAATCCCAGCCAAGGCCAATTCTTTCTTATAAGAAATATTTAAAATGTATGACAATTAAGTTCATCTTATCATGACAGAGAAATAATTGAATTAATAATTTTTTAAGAATGATTCATTTAAGGTAATTGTTTTTTTTTTTTCAATAGCAAAATTTCTTGTTTAATGCAATATTGTTTAATATTTTTTTTTTTTTTTTTTTATGAAGAAAGCTCTAACAAAAAATTACTCTGCAGTCTTAATACATTTAAGGTTTGAAATCTGATAAGAGCAAACACATAAGAGGTAAGAGATAATTGGCTAATGCAAAGAATATCTGGAAATAATCATTGTACCGGTATCCACTATGTTTATAAAAAAAAAAAAAAAAAAATATGTCTTTCAAAGTTTTTTACTATGGTAATTTTTCATTAAAAAAAAAAAAGTGCCAGACTTACGTACAACGTTGATTTTAAGAAAACGCGGGCTCCAGTATATCGATTTAAAAAAGATCGATGTTTTGGGGACATAGACATCGATGATTCATCCCCTTGCTGGCCAACTGAAGAAGGAGCCTATGCAAGGTTTGTGATACTATTTGCTATCGGCTGAATATCCCTCTCCTCGAGAGTTGTATAATCGATTTACAGCACCAAGAGAGGGTTGGTCAGTCTGTAGCGTCTCCATCCAAGATTCAGCTCGAGAACTCTTCCCCAATCCCCTTTTGTTCCTCAATGATGCCGATATTCATTTTATACGATATTTTTTTTTTTTTTTTTTATAGCGTAACTATTAACCTCTGAGGAAATATTAAATAAAAAATAAGTTATATTTCTAAAGCATTTGCCAAACTTATAAAGCGAAGTATTTTTCTTAACATTATATTAATATTGTTAATGAAATATTAGCAAAGCATCTTTTTTTTTGTTTTTGGGTCTTTTCTACATTAAGGCTGCCAGTTAGTGTTTATTATCAAATGATTACTCTGAACAGTTAAACCATTCTTTTTATTATAAATAAATTAAACTATTTCCTCATCCCCTGTGTAAAATGGACCCAGAGATGAATTTTGTTATGTAAAGAAGAAGTTAATGTAAAGAAGTAATGTAAAGAAGAAGAAAATGTAGTAGGTACATTTTTTTTTTCAAGGTAAAGGTGTCTTACCTATTATTTACCTAAATTAAAAAAAACTGTGGTCTAGGGCACAATATAAAACTGAACTTTAAACAAAAAAAGTGGGTTTGCAATATGAGAAGTTGCAGAATTCCAAAAGGTTTATATTCTCAAATACATGGTTTGAACAATAAAGACTACCATGAAGTAATGCTCTTTTTATTTATATATTCATGGACACAGGAATACACAACAACGAATTTTTTTCTCTAAAGAGCTTAATAAATGCGATGCAACTATTACGGACTAGAAGAATATGTTAGAAATTTGTGCCTATTGTTTAATAATGACAAGTAGACTAGATAATAATGACAAGTGTGTAGTATAAATGTATCATTCATCTGTATTCTTGTTTACCTGGTCATATGTTAGTTGAAGCCATTTGTTGATAAAAAATAACTGACAGTCTTAATGTTGAAAAGACCCTTATTTTTCATGACCCTTTCATTTCGGGATTGTGGTCCTATTTTCAAAACATTCCTTTCTCAATACTATGATTGAATTTAATGTTTTTAAATAATATAACAAAATATACAAGCATATCACATTTCCATATTATTCCATTCCATATTATATATCACATATACAAATTACACTGCTATTCATTATTATATATTAGCTCCTACTTATATAGTCTTGTTATATTCTTAACTCTAAGATGTAAGAAAATAGAGAAAAATGAAAAGGAAGATAATTAGCTAATATTTTTTAAAAAGCGGAGGTTTTTGTTATCTTACTTTTCCAAAAATTTCCGATTGCGATTAAAATAATGAATATAATTTACATATCGGTTTGGGTCCAAATTAATTTAGGGGAGAGTTTGTACTCCTAGTACTAACTGTACCAAAAAAGTAGTCTACCTGCGTTAACCGTATTACCCATTCCATAAAAGAATATGTTAAATTGTGCCTTATGCGAACGGAACTACTTATTAATAATGTTGTCACTATATTCTAGCATTGAGGGTTTTTTTTTTGTATTTTGTATTTTGGATTCCAAAGCTATACTAAACTCAAAATTGATATATTTTTAGTTATAAACATCGTCTAGCCGACGTGTGATATTAATTTGCTATTGCACACATGTCCGCTTTCTCTTTTCAAAAATATTTGTAAATAATAATTTAATTTACCCCAGGATGATCTCTATAGAATAAGTTCATTATACGTAATAAGTAGTTTTCGGGGTACAACGTCATATTCTGTCCATTCTATTTTATTTGTATCATTTTTACATCTAATTTAATAACATTAAAAACTACTGTTTTTCGGCCCGTAGTCCGTAATAGCCTCTAATTATTTGTCAAAAAAAAACATCATATTAATAATAATGACCTAAATATATGATAGTAAAATGCAAAATCCTCCAAGGCAACGAGACCTGTATTAAAGAAAAATCGTATTCCAGAGCAGAAGTGTTTAAATAATCTTACTCATCAATAATGTTACCATATTGTTACATTTATACAGAATTGCGCCTAGTTCCTTTCATCTTTTTTTATATAAAACACTGTTTATTTTTATTTATTTTTTAACGTGTTATGAATGTTAATCTAATTGTGGTTATTGTTTTTAACTTAGTTCTTATTTTAAATTAAGTTTAAATCAAAGATTACAAGGTTTTTCGTATCAAATCGAATGGCAGACCGAGAGGGTAGTAGGTTAATGTGTTTATCAGTTTCATGAAATATTCTATGTAGTTATTCTTGTCAAAAAAAAAATTAATTTACTTCTTTTCTTACCATTTTGTTTTAAATAAGGCTTGATTCTCTTATGTATGACAATTCTGCAAAATTGTATACAAAATATATATTAAAAGTTTTCAATAAATATGTTTTTTAGTTTAAATGAAAAAAAAATAATAATTTTATGTAATATATAGCCCACTGACGTTCTCAATATATTCATATCGGTATCAATTAAGATAATAAAATCATTATTTTTTCCTTCAATTGCATCTTCATCGAGCTAATGATATGTCTGCATGTTTTTAAATTATATGTTCCGTTAATATCTACATTAATGAGCTCTCAAATATTTTATTCTCATGATCAGAATAGTTGGAACTATTACCATATTAGTTTTCATCATTAGATACCTAACATAGCTCATATTTTCTCCATCTCTTGTTAAATGTTTCATTCCTAGACTCTACAGAGGTTTGAATAATTTTTGTCATAAATTTTGTGACTTTTATTGCTGAAAGTTTCATCATGAAGCGATATATGGTATATAAGTTTTTCTTTCTTAACTTCTTTTTATAAGAGGTTGTTCATATTGTTTTCATCAATTTTAGTTCGATTCCTATTCATTTTGGATTTCGGATTCGGTGGACAGAAATAAGTTATTAACTAGTTATTAACTATCTTTATTTCAATTTTTTTTTACAAATACAAGACATTACTGTGTGTTAACATGTAAATAAAATAATTATTATTTCTCTATTAGTTATTTTCAGTATATATATAAAACGAAATAGTAATGAAACCTAGAAGGATTTTTTTATGTTTTTTTTTGTCTATTACAGTACGAATATGGGGATCAGTTTTCAAAGTAATGTTAAATTATTCCATTCCTCCCCTCATCCCCAAGGTATTATAGTAGTCAATGAGCAAAGTATGATTATAGTGAAGCCTTCTTAAGATTAGCTTTAAGCTGGAGTTAATTAGAACTAAATGGTATTTGAATTTTCGCAATGTTTTTGTGTTGAATAGATGCAAAATATGGTAGTGAAAATGTTTTTCCAGCTTTTTGTTCGGCAATTAGATCGAAGTTGATTTAATGATAGTGATAAGTTTAAATAAATGAGCGTTTCAGTTGACAGAATGACTAAATCAAATTTAAACATTTTGTAGGAAAGCAGTTTACATAATACATCTTTGAGGTATTTTTTAGTTTACCCACACTAGTTATTTTTTTATATTATAAGTGATTTATAATATCGTTATTTAATAACACATATTTATTTTAATATATATATATATATACGTTAAAGAGGTTACCTACCTTATTACATCGTTAAAGTTGTTTTTGTTAACAATGAATTTGATAAAACTGATTAAGGTTTTTAAATCAGAAGAAATGGCGATTTATAAGTGAAGAAGAAAATGCATTTGAAAGGTTAGGAATATTACATAGAACAAGTAAATGTAGAAAAGGAACATTAATTTATACGCCCCGTAACCAATGCCATGTGAGTTTGTTTACAAAATTGATACAAGAAGAAGGATATATTTGGTTGCATTTTAAAATCATTAAAAGCATATTGGACCCCTAAACGAACAATTCAACGAATTGTATATCAAACTTATCAATTTGTTTACATTTCAGGCCTGTTAAATACATTTAAAATAAACATATGTTATTAAAAAACGTAATTATAACGTAAATTATTTAGTAAAAAAATCAGGTGCGTGCGCGCAACACACAACTTTCACTTACAACTCACTGTTTTGTTATTTGCCACTTATCAAAGTCACACATTTTTTCACATTTCTTTTCTGGAAATCAATCGATTTATGCAATAACAGGTCAAGTTACAGACTCGCAAGTTACCAAAGTATGATATAGGCTCGATGTGAAAAATTTACCATAAAATCCAATTTTATCATTCGTGTTTGAGCAAAAGGTCTTGAGTCATATTTTTTTTTCTTTTTGTCTCCTTTTCTTAAAATTCGGATATCATTCTCATGTTTCATGTAGTTATTTTTCATTTATTATTCCGGAATAAAGATTGATATTAGAAAGAATTTATAATGATTTTCAATAGCGTGGTAAATCGTTATTTAAGCTACACATTCGATGACTTAACCCCTTATGACTAAACACCAGTGATATAGTCTTGGTGTTATACGAGTATAGTGCAGTATTAAACATGTCTTTTAGTGTCCACATAAATAATTATATTTTAGGACAGAAATCTTGAAAGTTATTTTATTTTCACTTTAATAAATATTAAGCTTCTTATTATTACTTTGAATGATGAGTTATTTTATTTATTTTAAGTAAATAATGTTTTTTCCCATTGGCTTCCAGAACGTAGGGGAAGCTAATCGATTTACTGGGCGGTCAGTATAAGACGGGTTGGTAAATTCGCCAAGTTATCCTGGAGATGGGGGGCGAGAGTTCGACCCCTTCCCCGGTGGTGGGGGAAATTTGCCTACGGAGGGGAAGTGGTCAGTTCCTTCCCCTCCCCTCCCCCCTCCCATCCCCTCCTTACTCTCCCAAATCACTTCTGACGCTTTCTATCCAATATTCAAGTCCGCGGGGGAACTTTTACAATCTTTATGTCTACAGTTCTCTCACCTTTGTGTTCTGGACTACTGATTAAGTCCCGAGGGGAAACTGAAAGGAAAAAAAAATGAATGTACGAATTCTAAAGATTGCTCTTTAACAAACACACACACACAAAAAAATATTTACGTGTAAGAAAAGCGAATAACCTTGTTGACAATACTACACTTCATACTTTCTAACAATTCCTTCAAATATATGTAGTCGTATTATATAGCATATTTAATTTGGTTTCACCTTTATCCTGGTATCACCTTTATTTTATTTCATTAAAATAAGTTAAACTCTTAACAGTCTTAAACCAATGTGAACTTTAATAATTTCACACGTAAAGTTACAATGCAGAAATATCAACCAATATTATAAATCATTATCCACAGTATATCAGCTTCTATTTCTAGCTTATTCTTTATATTATACCTATGATTCGAGAACCAGCGTGTTTGTCTAGAATTACAGAGAGGCAGAGAATATTTTTACTATTTAAAGATTTACAAAATAAATGATGTTTTTGTACGTGATTTATTAATCCTTATTTATAAATTGAACTTAAATATATACAACTAGCATCTCCCGTCGCGGCTTTGCCAGCGAGCCTTACAATCAATTCTGTGATCATTATCTTGGTATTGATTTAATATAATATGTTAAGGAGATTTGGTAGAATCGGAGCTTCCGGTAGGTGGCAGGTTGGAGGGGGAAGATTCACTAAAGAGAGAATTCACTAAAACCGCCGAAACAACTTACTCGTCGTGAACGCTACATTTTTCGGCTTTAAAACATCGTTTTCGACGCCCCGTAGATCAAGATCTTTAAAATGAGTCCAAATTAGATATTTTTCTCGAAGTGCAAAAATAGGTGTCCGTTAGAGTTAAACGACAATATCGCCATCTAAACCCCTTAGGGGTTACATTTTTGAAATTCTTTTCTTAGTGGTTACCTACATCGCGTTTAAAACCTAAATTCCGAACTTCAAGTTTCTATCATTAGTAGTTTTTGCTCTGCTTTGATTCTATCAGTCAGCACAAAGCCTCTTAAATATATGGAGAAGAGATCAAAATAAAAACGCACCATCCCAAATCATGGGAACCACAGTGGGCATTAGTTGATTACTACTAATATTTAAATTATCAGTAGCCATATTTTATGTGAATGTCTATTTTAATAATTTTGTTTAACGTTAAATCGATATTCAAATAAAAAACATATGATTTAAAATCTCAACAATTGATTTCCGTTAGAGTTAATCGACAATTTCGCCATTTAAGCCCCTTAGGGATTACATTTTTGAAATTTCTTTTTTAGTGGTTACCTACATCGCGTTTAAAATCTAAATTCCGAACTTCAAGTTTCTATCATTAGTAGTTTTTGCTCTGCGTTGATTCTGTCAGTCAGGACAAGCCTCTTATATATATACTAGCATTTCCCGTCGCGGCTTCGCCCGCGAGCCTTTAATATCAATTCTGTGACTATTATCTTGGTATTGTTCTAATATAATATGTTAACTGATGATAAGGAGATTTAGTAGAATCTGAGCTTCCGGTAGGTGGAATGTTGGAGGGGGAAGCTGCCGGCTCGGTAGAAGAGAGGGAGAGGCGCAATGGAGAGAGTTCACTAAAACCGCCGAAACAAAAAATGACTTCCTCGTCGGGAACGCGCTTCATTTTTCGGCTGTAAAACATGGTTTTCGAGGCCCAATTGTGCCTTTCGCGTTAAACTCGTCGTATCAAATTCTTTATAATGAGTACTAATTAGATATATTTTCTCGAAGTTCGAAAATAGATGTCCGTTAGAGTTAAACGACAATTTTGCCATTTAAACCCCTTAGGGGTTACATTTTTGATATTCCTTTCTTAGTGGTTACCTACATCGCTTTTAAAATCTAAATTCCGAACTTCAAGTTTCTATCATAAGTAGTTTTTGCTGTGCGTTGATTCTGTTAGTCAGGACAAAGCCTCTTATCTATAAGGAGAAGAGATGGAAATAAACACGCACCATCCCCAATAATGGGTATCACAGTGTGCATAATTTGATTACCACTAATATTTAAATAAGCAGTAGTCATATTTTATGTGAATGTCTATTTTAATACTATTGTAACGTTAAATCGATATTCAAATAAAAAACATATGGTTTAAAATCTCAACAATAGATATCCGTTAGAGTTAATCGACAATTTCGCCATTTAAGCCTCTTAGGGGTTACATTTTTGAAATTCCTTTCTTAGTGGTTACCTACATCGCGTTTAAAATCTAAATTCCGAACTTCAAGTTTCTATCATTAGTAGTTTTTGCTCTGCGTTGATTCTGTCAGTCAGGACAAAGCCTCTTATATATATATAGATAGAGATATATAATTGGTTTCTTAACCTCCTGGGATATTTTTAGTATGGGCATAGTTGCTGTTAACAGTATTGGTCCTGGTGATTGCTCCAATACTCCAGCAACTATACCCATGATTAAAATTTCAATTTACATGACTTTATTATGGTAAAATAATAAAAAATTAATATACGTAACAATTACTTGTATGTGAATAGCAGGAAAAATTACAAAACCTACATGAAAGATAAGAACCAAGAAATAAATAAATAAAATAATGTATGATAATCAAAACTGGGTAGTTGAACAAAATAAAATAGTAGAAAGGGAGATCTAGCTAACCTAACATAAACATATTTACATCTGATGAGGTAGGAAACTCAAAAAACTTCCTACGTCTTGTATAGTGGCCAGATAAAAAAAAATTTTTTTGCCTTCGAATGGTATAGCTACCCTGTGGGAGTGAGCTTGGAATGAAAAAGTTTCGCAACAAATTGCTTAAAGGAAAGACTTTTGCTGCACATTTCATTGGAATGAACGAGTTTTAATTCACACAGCGCAAGTGGGATCTTCCTAAAAGGATAATAGTAGGAGGTGAAGAAAAAAAAAGCTTCTATTTTTAATAAGTAATATTAATTTAGCTTTGCAACCATTTTATTAATTGAATCGGTATCATCTTACAAAATAATACCACTGACTTAAAAAATTTGACTAAACATCGTTTGTTTATTTTTTTTGATGAATTTTTAAAAACTAGCGTACTGATTTAAAAGGTTATGACTACAAAAATTTTACAAAAAGACTAGTTCCTAAGGTCATTGTCTTCATTATCCTCTTCATTGTTTCCCTCGTATGTGGCAATATATATTGAGAACTCTTGTATAACATAATACTTCAATGAATCATGGGCCCTCCACTCGTTACCCAAATGTTTTTTCAGCAGATTATCAACGTTTTTCAGCTTGTTTGAGCCATTGGAAAATCAATTATGAATATAGCTAGGTAAGAAGAATCGAGTATAAACTGAAATAAAACACGCGTGTATAAGGAGCTTTCGATCTTTTGTTCAGAAAGACTAACAGAAACTGCTGAAGTGAACTAATGGGATGTGTGCAAAGTGCAAAGTTATTATAGGAATCAAATAATGGCGTTATGGCGTTTTAGATCTCGCCTTATTGTTTCATCAAACACTACAAAATGTAATCATCAATGTGGATTTAAATAATTTTAATGACATAATATTATACTTATTGTTTCCGACACTTTTTCGAAGCCTATTTTGAACTCCGAAATAGTTTCCTCAGGCCTGTGGTATCATTGGGCTTGATGATAGCCTTAAAATAGGGCCGTTTTTGAACCCTGCTAACCGTTCGTTTTGTCATTTGTGAAAATTTGAGTGGAGCAGTTAGGTTATTACGGATAGGTTTATTATAATTTGATGAATTACCTGCTATTTCAGAAAAAGAGTCAACCTGTTTTTCAAGCCTTTGGATACTGAGGCAAACCTGTTCTCTGAAGTCTGTTCTTAGTACTTTATACACTGAAACTGCCTTCAAAGTTTGCAGAGCATATTTCAAATCAAATACAAGTTCACCCATCTTGTTGGTATATGTAATATATATATGTATTAATCCATGGTGTAATCTTAGTTAAAATATTTATCTTACAGGGAAACACTTTTTTTAATACAGCACCTTCATTTGAATAGAATAAAGTCTATGGTTTTCTGTAATGAAGGAGTCTGTTCCATTTTTTTCTATTATATTTAATAGAATCTATGTTAATTTATTTACCAAATTCACTTGTGAATACATTCTATAGGTATTAGGATTTTTTTTTTTTTTTTAGCTCGTACTGTCAAGTTTATATTATTACGGTAATATATTATATGTACTTTAGGAGAAGTGATATGTAAATATGTAAAAAATTTAAAAAAAAATATATTTTATTATTAATTTAAATAATCTTACATCAGAATTAAAAATTTCAGTATGATAAATGATTTGCGATGTCCAAAATTTGAGGGCTTATTCGACAGCATGCATACAGTTCCATTTAATAAAGAACATTTTCTAAAAAAAAATTAAACCGACTTCGAAACCTAGGAACCAGTAAAAATAAATGCACTGAAAAGTATGAAATAATTACCTTCTGATTTTTATGAGTACACATTAAAAATTTAAAATGGTATAAAAAGCGGAGAAATGCAATAAGACGAATCATTTTATTTTTATTTGTACAAATACTAATTGTACAATTCCATTAGTAGGCATTAAAATCAGTAGATGAGAAGAGAAGATGCATTTTACGATTTTCATGATGTCTAGTGTTGAAAATTTTAAATTTTGCGCCGCCTCCGAAAAGATTGTGTAGTATTGAACGTAGTAATTAACATTTTAATTTCACAATTGATAACTAAAATGATAACGATAAAAGTACATAATAAGAAAAGTAATAAGTTTGTAAATTCTAATTTTCATGTTTCGGGAAAAAAGGCGCAAGCTCAGCAATATCGCAACTGAAAAGTTAGCAAGCATTTCCCGCTAATATTGTAGCATTGGTTTTCTCTTCCATTTTGTTTTTCCAAGTTAGCATAATCCTTAAGTATCTAAAATCCTCTACGTATTCAAACGTATCTCCCTCTACATCAATATCACCTCAATCACGAATCAAAAGAAAATAATATAATAAAAGGTCTCAATCCAACATTAAAAGAATCTTATAACTAAAATCGCATTTACTTACATTTAAATGTAGTCCTAAAAAATGTATAATTTTTAAGTTCGGCTTATTCAAAGGTGTGAGAAATATTGAAAATGATTACCAATAAACGTTAGCTATCTTTCACAAAGAAAATGTTTCATGTACTTAAACGTTATATACCTCAAGATGGTGAAAGAAGTTTTTTACTTATTTAAAAGAAACGAATTCAAATTGAAATGAGGAGAAGAAAATAAACAGCTTGATTGTAATAGCTCAGTCGAAAAGAAACGAATTATTTAATAAGATATGCGATAAATATATCACAATGAAAAATAATCTGCATATTATAATATATTTATAGAAAATGATTTTGAAGAAACCTTAAACATGAAACAATATAAGAGTATTAAAACTAAAAAAAAGTAAAACGTCAATATAAATATCTAAAAAAATTATGTAATCCAGTTACTAAATTCAAAAAAAAAAAAAAAAAACTGTTTCTATTTTTGTTATTTTTTTTTTTTTGTTGCATAATGCACGTCAAAACATGTTTCTCAGCACTCCCGGCTCAAATCATTCTTCAGGGTCATATTCAATGAGTCTGAATCAATATGCTGTAATTGCCCTGGTAATTGTAAAATTTGAAAATATGGTTAGATCAAGGTCGTCAGCAGGATTTCGTCAGGGGGGAGATGGTCGAGGTATAGCCATAAGACAAATAAATTTTAGAAAAACAATTTTCATCTAAATTGTCACTAAAAGCAAATACATAAACAAGGTTTGTTACACGAAATATTTTTTTCCTTGATATTCTTTACGTACTAAATAATGTGAAAGTGGCAAACGCAATATCTGATGACTCAAAAGTCAACTGAAAGAGCAAACACCCCTACGACATTGTTTGTAGATGACAACACACAAAAACCAAGTGTGAGTATTCAAGTTTGCCTGTAAAACATTAACTATCACCAGCAAAATAAACTTCTATAAAAAAAACATTTTCTAAAAAAAAATTAAACCGACTTCGAAACCTAGGAACCAGTAAAAATAAATGCACTGAAAAGTATGAAATAATTACCTTCTGATTTTTATGAATACAAAGCAAAATTGAAAATTGTATGAAAAGCGGAGAAATGCAATAAGACGAATAATTTTATTTTTATTTGTACCAATACACACTAATTGTTATTAAAAATTGTGAAATTAAAATATTAAATACTGTGTTCAATAAAACACAATCTTTTCGGAGGCGGCGCAAATATAAATGACATGTTACCGATACAATTCCATTAGTAGGCATTAAAATCAATAGATGAGAAGGACCATTTTACAATTTTCATAATGTTTAGTTTTAAAAATTTTAAATTTTGCGCCTCCTCCGAAAAGATTGTGTTATATTGAACATAGTATTTAATATCTTAATTTCACAATTTTTAATAACAATTAGTATTTGTACAAATAAAAATAAAATTATTCGTCTTATTGCATTTCTCCGCTTTTTATACCATTTTAATTTTTACTGTGTACTCATAAAAATCATAAGGTAATTATTTCATACTTTTCAGTGCATTTATTTTTACTGGTTCCTAGGTTTTGAAGTTGGTTTAATTTTTTTTTTTTTAGAAAATGTTTGTTATTTCATGCTTTTTAGTTGGAGAAGATAACAAATGTAGAAAACCGTAAGTTGGGTAAAACAATTTCGTAATTTTTTTACGCTCTACCACGTTCGTCTTTCCCACAGGCTTTTTTATTATACATAATTATATAAACATTTATATAAACATATACATAGCTATATAAACCTTTTCAATTTTATGAGTCCACACAGAAAAGTAGAAAAGCGGTGCGTGTATAATACAACTTCCAACACCCTACATTCTATGATTATGATTGGAATTTTTTTTTAATAAGATCAATGTTGAGTCAATTATGTTCGTAATTCCTTTAGAAGAATTTTGGACTAAATTTAATAGCGACGTACTAAGAATAATATCCTTCGTAATAAAAAATGATTTAGAAAATAAATTTCTTTAATTCTAGTGGGGTAGCTTTTATGATATTAAGCATTTTCAGGGCTGTCAAACATTTTTCATGGCTGTAACAACATTTTCGCTGAGGGGACTTTCATACAAAGAGGTTGTTTCTGGGAGATACCAACTTTTATTTTGCAGTTTTTATTGATGGATGAACATCAGCAAACATTGAAATTTTAATTTCTTTGTTAAATAATGTAATGTCTGTATGTGGAAAGTGTCAGGAAAATTTTCATTAATCGGGAAATACAATACACAATGTTTGTGTTTGTTATTTCGGTACCTGAGCGATGACTATCTCCCTCCCTAAACACATGCAAGCTCATTATCACTGTCTATTTCAATAAAATTCATTCATTTATTATTGGACTTAGGCTCTTAACAACACTCTTTGGCTCTCACGAACCGCAAACACTGAACTTATGACGGTTTGGCTTTTGAAAATTTCGGCAACCTTTAGTAAAATAGAATATTTAAATATCTTTCGATTTAATAAAGATCAATCGCAACCTCAAAATCAATGGAAATTTTCTTAAGAAAGTCTGGCTCTTCTACTAAATTTCAGTTAATACACAGCAAATAATTACAACTCACGATTTAGGCAAGTGGAAAAGTGTAAATAATCGAAAAATCATCTGGAAAATGAATGATGGAAATAATTCCTAATAAGTGCCTATCTTAAAGATTTCTATATCTAGACTCCTATCTAGACAATAGCAAAGCCTGTGTGCCACCAGCTAGCAACGTAAAACAAAATTAGACTATTAGTTATCATAGATGAAATTGGTGATGGAACAAACTGATATTGAAATAATCATTAAACTGTCCTGAGGGGTTTCAAATGGGGAAGGGGGCATTTCGTTTTCCTGTAAAGTAGTTTTGTTTTTGTTTACATGGAGAAAGTTAACAATAAAAATTTAGTGTACTTTAGAGAGGAAATACAAATAAAAATAAGTAAATGAATGTGGAATAATGTGTTAATTTGAAGAATGGTGTGAAAGATAAATCTTAATCTTGATTACATTTCTGTCCAGTCTAGACCACTTTTTTTTTCTTTTTCTTTCTTTTTTTTTTTTGTTATAATAAAATTTATTATGAAAAATAATTCCAAATTTTAGTGATATTTCTTATCAAACAAAGGGATTTTCCAATTAAAATAATTAATGATACATTAGTAAAGATTATGTTGCCCACCATACAAAACAAAAATCTTTATCTGCTAGGTTTTTTTTTCTTCACTTAGTGAGGAAGAGTGCTTCAATATATAGGATTTTTTAATGAAGGAGTCTCTTCCGTATATAAAAGTTTATTTGTTTCCCAACGTTTCGAGCTATTGGCTCATCCTCTGGGGTTATCTTATGCTATCGAACTTCTTTTTCCATGTTAGCCATAACTAAGTCCAGTTTTATGTCATCATATATATTTTTTAAAACAGTATATAAATACTTATGTCTATCGTTACTTCTTATTACATTTTATGGCATATTACAAATTTTCTAGTATTTTTAATTCACTGTCACATTTTTACTGGTGCTAATATGTGGCCGCATAGTTACATAGGATAAGATAACCACAGAGGATGAGCCAATAGCTCGAAACGTTGGGAAACAAATAAACTTTTAAATACGGAAGAGACTCCTTCATTAAAAAATCCTAAAGGTCTTTATTTTTTTATCGATTAATTTACAAATTTTAATCGATTAATTTACAAATTTTCAAACAAATTCTAGATTCGCCTCTGCTCTGTTGTATTACAAAGCATAATTTTGAGTACTTCTGCTGTTCTGTCCGGCTAAAGGTCTTTAATTCCAGAACAATCTACGTAGTTATTAAAAATGCTGTAAAAAAAGAATGAAATGTCTGGAAATGAATGTCTTTTACATCAAGAGGCTAGATTAAGTTTTATTACCTAATAATATATTATTATTATTATTATTATTGGCAACATACATATATCTTTTGAGAGAGACTTACTTGTTATTTTTACTCCACCTTGTTCCTATCGGGAAAAAAGTCTTAACATTCTATAATTGAAGTATTATCATTTATAATAATGGGGTTTACATTACACTGCTTATGAAAGTATTTCTTTCTAGACTGTTAGCTAGCCTAGAAAGTGATTGATTATACTACTATTATTGTAAAGAAAACACGTCTCAATAAAACTCTTAAATAGCTTACTAACCTTTTTATCACTTTAATTTAGATATGTCTGACGTTAGTTCCTTTCCCAAAACCATAATTGATCAAGGAAATGAAACTACCGAAGAACTTCCTTCAAAATCACGACACGGACACGAATTTGAATATAATAAACTAAAGGATTAAAGACAAGTTGATCTATTTAGAGACGACCCATTATACAATATGAATAATAAAAAGTATAGCATCTCCAAACCTAACATTCAAATGCCGTTTGAAGGATTCAATATTAGTAATAATACTAATTGTACATTTGATATATATGTATATAAGTATGTAGATTCATCAATACCTCCTACCGTATGATTTTCATTCATTATTTGTTAACCTTATACTTTGTTTGAAATTTTACTCAAAATATAATTCTTATAATATATTTTATTTCAGTTTTCACTATGATTTAAAATAATTTACTTCAGTTGTACAGAAAATGTCTCTGCAGTACTCGGTCTAATTATCGAACCCCTATTATAAGACGACACATTTTGCACTAGGGATGTAAATAACTATTAATGCTGTTAGGTCAGGGATTACTGTTCAGGATCAAAATATATTTCGCCAATTAAAAGTGTATTTGGTATAAATAAAAAAAGGTTTTTGTTCATGATTTTTTTTCTTTTTTTTTCAAGACGATGAAGATCTGTTTGTTGTTACACCACCTCGTTGTTTTGATAAGAAGAATAAATTATTAAAATTATGTCGCCGGATGTTCGAGGTTAACACATCATTGTTATTATTTGATTTTGTTTGAAGGGGCTCTTTCTTGATTTGCTTGGTCGTAGTATTTCATAATTTTCATGTGCTACTTCACTTATGTATGTATATATGTAAATAGATTTTTTTTTTAGAATTATATTATTATCTTTATTATTCAATTCATATAATCTTACCTCTGATTTAGAATTTTCAGTATTTATATTATCAGTATATAGTGTATATATGTATATATATCATTATTCAATATTATTATTTCGGATTGTAGAGAAAATACCTTTTTGTTTTAGGAGTCCTAGAAGGCATCATCCATGCTTTTGATTTATTTAATTAATTATTTGAAATCAAATCTAAAGTTATTATATATATATATATGTGTTTGTATATATATATATATTTATTATATATATTATATTTTTACATCAATGGTAGCCCCAAAGAAGGAGAGTTCTTGAACGATTTACATGATCCATGTCTATTTTATTAGGCACATTACATGTATTACATATAATATTAGATCGTGAACAAATTATAATTGTTTATACCTAGATTATGTTATATACGAAAAACACAAAATAAAAATTAAATAAGAAAAGTTAAAATGAATAATGAATAAACAGTTAATAAAACCAATGGATAGCAATATCCATCAACGACATTCTAAGTTTATTCATACATTTTTATCATTTGAGTTATGTACAGTCTTACAACCTATGTATTGTATATATTTATATTACTTTAAACTTTATTGTACTTTTGCCTAAATGACTTAAGTAGATGTATTCCAACCTGTTTGTTCATTGAAGGACTTAATTATGAAAACAATATAGTTTCATATCGTCGTGATAATATAGTTGTTTATTATTGACTGAACCTCAGGAAACCTATTTTATATATATATATATATATATATATATATATATATAATGAAATTATATGCAAATGCAGTTAAGTGTAATATAACTAATTGGTCAAATTCTATGCAATATTCTTGTCCATTCCAAGCAATAATTTTTTTTTTTTTGTAGAAAGGCAGAATTTTATAAACGTTTATAACCTTATTACTTTATATATGAAAATCTTAACTATATTCGCAGCATGCCTTTAATGACAGACAATTGTCCATACTTAAAAGGCGTTCTGTTTATAGGAAAGAATTGTCAAAGTGTTTTGGGACTTACACATATTTAATGGAAATTATTTGTTTCCAAAGCAACTAAATGGAGTTTTCTCAACAACTAAATAGAGAATTATAAAATCAGACGCGATGGATGGAATATTATGTTTGATTTCCGTATTTATCACAAATATAATTTAGAACTCTTATCTAACAATATGTTTAATAATTTTATCGTGCTTGAGTGAGTAAATGCGTTATTAAAACAGTTTATGGGGTGAAATACACAATGGTACAAGATAACCTTTAATAATTATATATTAATTTATAAACTTTCGTAGTTCGATAATAGATATTGTATTCGTATAATATTGTATCGTATATTGTATTCGTAGTTCGATATAGATACTGAATAAATATGAGTTGTTTTAGAGGAACAATAATCTTTTTCTTTTATTGACAAAAAATTGGTTTCTGGAAAGACAGAACAGACAAATATTTAGGAAGTTGAGTTGTAATTTCCTAATATTTACAAAAACCATTTCGTAGTAACAAACAAGCAAGCAGTAACAAAAAAAACTTTTTTTATTAGTTTTTTAATTTTTTATCAATTTTATCCCCAACTACTATTTTTAGGTCTTTTTCAAAAAGAAATAATGAATCAAAAAGTTCCGACTTTCAAGTTTTTCTTCACAAATTATAATACTCTATAACTGATGGATACATAAAAAAAAAAAAAAAAAAAAAAATGTGTAAAGTTACTTAATGACGTTTGTATTTTATCAAAACACTTTGATTTCTAATCCAAGTGGTTTTGTAAGTGAAATGTGTGTGTGGCGCCCATAGCACCAGATTTTTTCCTACATATGAATGTTAGATACATTTCCTAATTTCTTTATTTTGTACATTTTTTTATGGAAGAAAATTGTTATGTATAAAATCAGAAATAGTATTCTTATATATATAAAGATATATATATATATGTATAAATATATATCTTTGTACATTAGAATTCATCTTTCTTATCTGCTTTCCATTTAACATTTTTTCCCTATTTTTCATTCAACATAATGCTTATCTAGATAAAGATTATCTTTTATGTTTTTTGTTTATTCTTATTGTGGCATTTACCTATTATTATCATTTTAAATTTATTTATTGCAATATCGGTTTTTTACAGCTGGTCATCTTTTTTATTAACTCATTTTATTTAGTTCTAATCTCCAAAATATTTATCACACCAATTTGTTCAATTTTATTTTACTATATGGATCTGACCATCTATAATTATCTGCTTTACTTAGATTTGGCCTATTTTTGTTTTTAAAATTCCATAAAAATTTATAGATATAGAATCTATTACATCTATTTGTTCCGAATTTTTTGTTGTCTGATGTTTGGAGATGTTTATTAAAATCTTAAATTCATTTCTCAATGATTTTTTCTAATTGCACTTCCTTTATATAGGAGGACTAAATAAAATTTTTATATAATGTACATATTTAAAAATTAATTTTCGTTTTATATCTACTCCTCTAGTATTACTAACATTATTTATTATATATTTTTAAATCATCCATTTGTTTATACATTCGGACCTCCGAAGACAAGAGGTCTGAATGAGATTTTTTCCCACTTTGAGTGAATCAAAGTCAAAGTTAAAACATATATTTTTTGCGATTGTTAAAAATTAATTATTATTAATTATGAGTGGCATTTTTTGCTGCTTTATTCCGCATCGAACTTGATTTTTCAAAAATTTCACTTAAGAGTGGCACTATATATATTTTTAAAATTAATTGCAGCAAATATATTTATAAACAGATATATTTTATATATTAAATGTCAGGGGCCTTTCCTTTATTCTCCTTTCGTTTCGAAGCATAGTAAAGAATGAATTACTATTTTTAATAATTTAATATTTATCATTAAAGTAATATATATTATTAACATTTAACATTAAGGAGATCATTTTGCAAAACTTTTCTGTTCAAAATTCTTGTATTTTTATCTTGTATGTATAGTGAAATGTATTTTATTTTATCAAATTCAAATTACTGCTTTATTCAATCTTTTTTTTTTTTTTTTAAGAGTCTATGCAATGTTTATGTAATGTAATAACGTAGTGTGTGCTTTTATTTTTTAATAGTCGAGGCTGGATTTTGCATTTAAATAAAATGATGATATTGATTTTTTTCTTAGATCATTTTTTTTTTTTTTCGCATTCTTCTATTTTATATGTATATATTATTGTTATTTTATTTTTTTTTAATTTCTGTTATTCATCTTTTTCTAATTTATTTTTATGATTTATTGTCTACGTTTCCTTTCAACTTTTACCTAATCAATTATTAAAATTTATATTAAAGTCTCAAATATAACATAATATAATTTAATTTAATAAAATTAATTTAATATCTTCAATTAATTTTTGTTTGTTAGTAATACTAATTTAATGTATTTGAGAAACGCATTTCGCCTAATCCGTGGTTTCAAAGGTCTAATTTAATCTTAATTTTTTGCTCGTTATGAGTATAATACTATTTTTGTATGATTGATAAAATCGATAAGTATAATTCTAATTTGATCTAATTGAGAAACGTATTTTGCCTAATCCGGTGTTTGAAAATCGTTATTGAATGTTAACGTGTTTCTCATTATGAGTATAATTCTAATTTTATCTTATTACCAAGTAAATTACTTATTTAATTAAAAATACTAAATAAAGAATATAATAAAATAATAAATACAATACTAATTGTATCTAATTGATAAGTATAATTCTAAATTAATCTATTTCAGAAACGCATTTCGCCTAATCCGTGGTTTCAAAAGTCGAATCGGATCTTAACGTTTTTCTCGTTATGAGTACAATACTATTTTTCTCTTAATGATAAAATTGATAAGCATAATTCTAATTTGATCTAATTGAGAAACGTATTTCGCCGAAGGGTCTGGCCACACATGTCCGCACCGGATCCGCACCGTAGCAATAATATAGGTTATGTTCAGAATATTTTTAATTTAACTTACATATTTCCTTTAGTTGTGCCTAAATTTCAGGCAACAGATGTCAGACACAGGCCACTTTAGGCATAACTAAAGGTAATATGTAAGTTAAGTTAAAAATATTCTGAACATAACCTATATTATTGCTACGGTGCGGATCCGGTGCGGACATGTGTGGCCAGACCTTAATGCGGTGTTCGAAAATGCTTATTGAATGTTAACGTTTTTCTCATGATGAGTATGATACTAATTTTATCGGATTGATAAATATAATACTTATTTAATTATATATATAATATGATAAACTAATAAATACAATACTAATTGTATTTAATTGATAAGTATAATTGTAATTTAATCTATTTGTGAAACGCATTTTGCCTAATCCGTGGTTATAAAAGCCTAATTGAATCTTAACGGGTTTCAAAAGCCCAATTGAATGTTACCATTTTTCTCATTATGAGTAGAATACTATTTTTATCTGATTGATAAATATGATACTGATTTAATTAAATATAGTAAATAAATATAATACTGATTTAATTAAATATAATTATAATACTAATTTAACAAATATTGTTCAATAGGGCGTTAATATTAAAAATAATGATGAAGGAGAATGATAAAAAAAGAAGAGCGGTGAAATTACAGAGAGAGAAAAACAAAACTTTTATTCTTAAGGAAAAATACAATTAATAAATAAATAAAATAAAGCTGAACCATATGACACTTCTAATAACAACAATAACTTAAAAGATTATGAATGAATAAAGATGAAGAAAAAAAAAAAAGAAACTAGAATTCTTGAAATTAAATGAAACTTAGCACTAACAATTTACAATGAATTAAGGCCTTAGAGCATGTTAAGAAATGATCATGAAACATTTAAGAAAATTAAACAGAGATAAAGAAAACCAGACTAATTGACAGAGCTCTGTATTCTAATCCACTCCTGGTGATTAAAATAAATAGCTATTAAATACGGCGAACAAACCCACTAGTGTTTCTGAAGGCGAACTTAACTTCCGGTGAACTGAAACTCATAGAGATATGCTTGGGTTGCACAATCTCCAACGTTGACCTCTCTTCTGCTCTGAGTCAATTCTTTGAAGAAAAATGGCAATTGCATATAGTAAGATCTTACTTACGTGGTCGACTCGCAATCTGACCAAAGATAACACCTGCGTCGTGATGGCGGCCGGTGGCAGGATGATTGAGAGATGGAGATCTTAACGTGACGGCGGTCGACAGCAGAGTGAGTCGGAGTGGGGAGGACGCACGTGGCGGTAGACATCCGACAGCTGATTTTCATAGCCTTCTTAACTTGCACTTAAGCTACGCACTTACAATAAGTTAGGAGGCATTGGATGGCGGGAAACATTGTTTTTAAATTCAAACAGTCTGAGACTGAACATCCCCCCCCCCCATGGCGCGGATGCGGCATTATTGAGAGGGTAAGGGGCATAGGCGATTAACGGGACGTTTAAGCAAGCCTGAAGGGGTTAAGATGCTGGCCACTCGGGCTACATTGTCAGTACCTGGAAACAGCTCGACGACCCGGGCGAGAGGCCAGTAAAGGGGAGGTAGATTGTCCGTTTTGACCAGAACGAGAGAACCCGGAGCTAATTCAGGAGAGGAGTCCGTCCAGCGAGAACGCTGTTGAAGAGTGTGCAGATACTCTACCGTCCACCGTTTCCAGAATGATTGGTGAAGTTTATCGACTAGTTTCCATCTTGTTAACCGATTAACCGGGGTGTCGGAAACATCGCGACTAGGTGGGGCGTTAAGAGGTCGGTGAATGAGAAAATGGCCAGGGGTTAAGGCTTCTAAGTCTTGAGGATCCGGAGAGAGAGCGCACAAGGGGCGACTATTGAGAACGGCCTCTATTTGAGTCAAGAGAGTAGAAAATTCCTCGAAAGACAGAATCTGGGAACCCATAACAGTACGGAGATGTCGCTTGGTGGATTTGACTGCAGCCTCCCAAAGACCTCCGAAATGGGGAGCACTAGGCGGGATAAAATGCCATTGAATTCCCAGGGCGGATGAGCGTTGTGATATGCCTCGCGGGTATCAGCGTGTCGCAGGAAACGCCCAATTTCGTTCAGCTGGCGACTAGCCCCTACAAAATTAGTACCGTTGTCACTATAGATGTCAGAGGGAACGCCGCGGCGACTGCAGAACCGAGCGAAAGCGGCAAGAAATGCGGGGATGGAGAGCTCGGAGGCGAGTTCTAGATGCACAGCTTTGGTGGAAAAGCAGACAATGGCGCAGATATAGGCTTTAGTGACGCGGCATCCCCGAATGCGGGCAGAAGAAACCGAGAAGGGACCGGCGTAGTCGACTCCTACTTTAAGAAAAGCATACGTGGATGAAACACGGTCTTTAGGGAGCGAACCCATGGTGGGAATGAGTGGTTGGGGGTTGACTTGAAAACATCGGTTACACTTTGCTAGGCGATGGCGAACAACGTTCTTTCCGTCTAAAATCCAAAATCTCTGGCGAATGAATGAATGAGTAGCAGATGGACCGGCGTGTAAGTTGGTAAGATGAGCATTATCGATTATTAAGTGAGTGAGGGGGTGATCCTTAGGAAGTAATGCCGGGTGTTTAGCATCAAACGGGCGAGGAGCAAGATGAAGACGACCGCCTACGCGCAAAAGGCCGTGGGAATCGATGAACAATTGTAAAATGCGTTTAATGCGCAACTTGGAGGCGGGTTCTGACGCGGCTTTATATTCATCTGCTAGCGCGACTTGTTGGACTCCGCGGACTAGGGTATCAAGTGCCATGTTTAGTTCAACGGCGGAAAGAAACCCGGTGTATCGGCGATCAGGATTCCTACAGTTGTGGGCGAAGCGGAGGCACCAGGCGGTGATTCTCTGGAGTTGAGTCAGGGAAGAATATCGACTTTCCAAGTCGAGGGAAGTTAGGGCGACACAAGTGATGATTTCTTTGGAGATTCGACGCTCCTTGTTAACGGCGTCAGGCGGGGAATCTATATGCGATTTTGGCCATTGACTAGGCGGTTTTGATAACCAGGAGGGACCTGTCCACCACAGAGGATGACGGGTGAATTCATTGGGGAATAGCCCCCGAGAGGCACAATCGGCGGGGTTTTCCTTACCGTCAATGTGACGCCATTGAGAAGGGGAGATAACTTCCTGTATTTCAGTGACGCGATTGGCCACGAAAGTTTTCCATCGGTTCGCCGCGAATCCAGGTGAGGGCTACCGCGGAATCGGAGAAAGCAACGATATCTTCAAATGGTTGAGGGAACATACCGAGAATTTTAGTGGTCAATTTTGCTAAAAGGTGAGCTCCGCATAATTCTAACCTAGGAAGGGATACCTTTTTGAGGGGAGCTACGCGGGACTTAGCTATGAGTAGATGAACCGCGATTTCACCGGCGGATGAGGTAGAGTGGAGGTAAATGGTGGCCGCGTATCCTAATTCTGAAGCGTCGCAGAAGGCGACCAGTCGTTGACTGCTGCGGGATTC
This sequence comes from Aelia acuminata, assembly GCA_911387785.2. NCBI lineage: Eukaryota > Metazoa > Arthropoda > Insecta > Hemiptera > Pentatomidae > Aelia > Aelia acuminata. The sequence goes on along the minus strand of OU426979.1, from coordinate 35,908,542 downwards.
CTGATAGAAGGGGAAACGGCGAGGGATGGATATCTTTGATACAGATTCAAGTTCGTTTTGAAAAATATCCCAATCGCGGGTAACATCGGCGGGGGCAGGTTCATCCCAATCGGAGTGTCCAATCCACAGGCGTTGAATCAATAACTTGGCGGTGAAGGTAACAGGCACTAACCATCCAGGCGGGTCATAAATGCGAGCAAGTTTAGACAATATCAACCGCTTGGTAGCCGGTAATTTATTGGAACAGAACCGGTAAGAGAAGGCATCGGTATCGGCAGACCATATTAACCCTAGAATTTTAATGGTGGGCTCATCAGTCGTGTCAAAATCAAAGGCGTGGGGTCCGATACGACAATGGTCGGCGGGCAAATTGGCGAGGATATCGGGATGATTGGCGGCCCATTTTCTTAGTTCAAATCCCCCGGCGTGCAAAAGAGCTATTAAATTATCCCTTAACTGAATGGTTTCGGCGAGTGAGGAGGCTCCGGTGATTATATCGTCCACATAGGTGTCATCGCGTAGAACCGGGGCGGCACTAGGGAAACGGTCCCCTTCATCTTGAGCTAATTGGTGAAGTGTCCGAATGGCTAGGTATGGAGAAGAACTAACCCCGTAAGTGACCGTGCGGAGGCGGTAAGAGCGCACAGGCTCTTCGGGTGAAAAACGCCATATGATTCTTTGAAGGTCTTGGTGTTCCGGGGGAACTAAAATTTGGCGATACATTTGCCTAATGTCCGCGGTGAATATATATCGGTGAGTACGTGAGCGGGTGATAAGGGTAACAATGTCCGTTTGAAGCTTGGGCCCGGTGTAAGAAATGTCATTGAGGGATTTTCCATTAGATGATTGTGACGAAGCGTTGAATACCACCCTAATTTTAGACGGAGGGTCATCAGGTCGGTGAACAGGGTGATGAGGAAGATAATAGGTGGCACCGCGGGCGTCATCAGGATCCGGAACTAAGGACATATGGCCGAGGTCAAGATATTCGCGCATAAAGGCGACATAGGCCTCCCGGAGAATAGGTTCGCGTTGGAGGCGGGCTTCGAGACGGTGAAATTGTTTTAGAGCTCGGTAATAAGATTCCCCTATATCAACAGATTTTAGTGGTAGAGGAATGATGTAGCGACCCTCATGGTTCCGGGAGACGGATCTTAGAAATAGATCCTCACACAACTGTTCTTCAGCAGAGAACTTGGGGGAAATGGCGGACACTTCTTCGAGATCCCAGAATTTTTTCAACTCTTTATTGAGTTGGAGGTTGGTGAGCGCATTAAAGGCTCTTAGTGCTTCTGGAGGACTGGGAATTGCAGGAGAGAGATCTTTGGCAAGTGAAGTAGTCAGGCTATCAGCCTTGGGTGCAGGCGGAAAATGATGAGAACGGCGGCGAGGAGGTGGGCGATAGGTCTTACCTTCGTTGTCGATCACGTCTTTCGACCATGTAATACGGCGCTGATTGGCTGGGGGGCGACAGTTCCCCATGATACACCAGCCAAATACAGTTTCAAGGGCGATGGGTCCGCCCTGAGATACGGGAGCGATACCCAGAATGATGAGGGGAAGGACGTCTATACCTAACAGGAGGTCAATCTCCCCTGGTTGACACAAGGAAGGGTCGGCGAGTGGCAACTGGGTAAAATGCGGCCAAGGGGACAAATCTACGTGCGAAGTAGGAAGAGTGTCGGTTATTTTCTTAATAACAAAGAGCCGTACCCTAAGTGACAAGGAGTTCGGGACTTCTAGGGAGGCGGTAGTATACCCTGGGCAAGAAATGTTTGAAGGGCCCCCAAGAACATTAACTCCGACGGGCGAGGGTGTGACAGGCAGCCCTAGGCGAGAGGCGGAATCGGCGGTGATGAAGCTTACCTGGCTTCCGGAGTCAAGAAGGGCGCGGAGAAGCTTGGGAGGATAAATAGGACGTCGAACCGCAATCTGCGCAGTTGGAAGGAGAGCAGGCGAAAAATTCCCAAAGGAACCTAATAACGTTAACGGCGGAAAGGAGTTGGTGCTTACATCAGGAGACGGCGAGCGGCACTGGCGAATAGGACAGCGGCTGGGAGACGGCGCAGAAGCATGGTGGTTGAATGGCGCGTCACTCCTACTCGATGAGCGGTGGACAGGGTTAGCAATGGTTATCGGCGAGGGTTGATCATCTGGGCGAGCAGGAGCGAGAGCGGGAGTGTCGGCGGCGGTAGGTAGTCAATTATCGTGACCAGCGGCCCCTAATGTAGGTGATCGGCGAGCAGGTGAGGTTCCATGCGGTGGAGAAGGCCCCCTCGAAGATTCATTGTGATAGGGGCGGAAGGACCCCCCCGGATGGTGATAAGAAACGGGGGCAGCGAACGGCGAAGGCGGCGAATTTTCATAGGACCTTCGGGCATGATCATGGGAATTAGGCGAACGTCTTTGTGAGCCCCGTGGAGGAGATGGCGGTGCCGCGTGGAACACCGGTAGAGGCGGCGAGGAGCGAGGTCCTTGCGAACGGACCGGGGGGCGTTGGGCCGAATAGCGGCGCGGCTGAGAAGTTCGGACGGTGGGAGAAGCTGGCCGGGGTGAACTAGGCGGAGAGCGCGGACCCGCCTCTGGGCGCGAGGATTCCGAAAACCCCCTATGTAACAAAGTATGATGAAATTCCTGACAGTTATGACAGCGCTGGCTAGACTGACATTGATGTTGTGAATGGGCCCCCAAACAGTTATAACATAGCCCTGATCGGCGAATAAATTGTAATCGGTCCCGGCCGGAGAGTTCCTTGAATTCACGACAGTGGTAGATGTTATGGGCCTCTCGACAGTAAGGACATTGAATACTGGAGGCGAAGGCACGCGCTACGCGATTGACAGGGCGCGGTGGTTGGCGAATAGGCGAAGCTTCCCGTTTCCTAGGGGGAGGTGATCCGGAAACGGAAGTGGACGCTATTTGGAGACGGTTGATGTAACCCAACAAATCGGTGAGGGTAGGAAAGTCTTCGGGATGGTGAAATTTGAATTCCTTCTGCGTGACCGGATCTAGACTGCGGAACGCCATGAAATATAATAAATAATCGCTTAGATTCGGAATAGCCATTGATTTTAATTGTTGCCCCAATTCAGAATAGATCTTTAAATATTTCTCAAGAGCTTCGGGAGATGGGCGTGAAATCGGCGGGAAATTCAACATATCCGTCAGGATACGGGCGGCGAGAGTCGATGCGTTATCGTAACGCTTGGTCAATGCGTCCCAGGCAATAGCATAATTGGAATCTAAATTGTCTAAATGACCTATGACGGATAGAGCCTCGCCCGATAGACAACTCTTTAAATAAGTAAGCTTCATCCCATCACTTAAACTATCATTATGGTGAACGATAGGGAGGTAAGTAGTTTTAAAAATTTGGAATTGAGAAATATCCCCGTTAAAAGTGGGCAAATTGAGTAAGGGAAGTCGCATTTCCGTGAACCGGTGAGCTGAGGGAGGAACTGGTGACGCGGATGCCGATCGGTCAGGCACTCTAGACTCTAATTCTATGATATCGAATTGCGCTTTTATGAATTGTTCCTCCACATCTTCGGGAACCCCTTGATCTAAATTGAAACATTCCTCGACAAGGGAGTTGAAAGTTACTCGCATCTCTTCTATTAATTGATTTAATTTTTTAATGAAAACCTTTGATACTTGGAAATCCCGGCGATCCAATGCCTCTTTACATTTTTCGGAAAAGGTAAAAAATTGTTCTAATGATTTTATCAGAATGGCCTTACGGGCACTCACCCCTAAATTATTTGATTTACGGCGATTTCCCATGATTACAATTACAATATACAAAAGAAAACGGGGTGCTGAAAAGAATTACAATGTTAGAGATAATATAAGAATTAAAGTAATAAAAATGATGATAATAGTAACAATAGAAAATAATAGAGCTAAGAAGAGTGAGAACTTATCTTAATACTCAGAACACAATGACTCACAAAAGAAACAGAACAACAATGATGATTCAGCTTTACCAGGAATGACTCTAGACAATGGCGAAACAAGTTTTCTGAAATGTAAACAAGTCTCTCAGCGGTTAAATAATATTTAATTTTATTAATTAAACTCCCGGGTTTCGGCACCAAAATGTTCAATAGGGCGTTAATATTAAAAATAATGATGAAGGAGAATGATAAAAAAAGAAGAGCGGTGAAATTACAGAGAGAGAAAAACAAAACTTTTATTCTTAAGGAAAAATACAATTAATAAACAGCTCGAGCATTAGATAAAATGAAATAAAATAAAGCTGAACCATATGACACTTCTAATAACAACAATAACTTAAAAGGTTATGAATGAATAAAGATGAAGAAAAAAAAAAAAGAAACTAGAATTCTTGAAATTAAATGAAACTTAGCACTAACAATTTACAATGAATTAAGGCCTTAGAGCATGTTAAGAAATGATCATGAAACATTTAAGAAAATTAAACAGAGATAAAGAAAACCAGACTAATTGACAGAGCTCTGTATTCTAATCCACTCCTGGTGATTAAAATAAATAGCTATTAAATACGGCGAACAAACCCACTAGTGTTTCTGAAGGCGAACTTAACTTCCGGTGAACTGAAACTCATAGAGATATGCTTGGGTTGCACAATCTCCAACGTTGACCTCTCTTCTGCTCTGAGTCAATTCTTTGAAGAAAAATGGCAATTGCATATAGTAAGATCTTACTTACGTGGTCGACTCGCAATCTGACCAAAGATAACACCTGCGTCGTGATGGCGGCCGGTGGCAGGATGATTGAGAGATGGAGATCTTAACGTGACGGCGGTCGACAGCAGAGTGAGTCGGAGTGGGGAGGACGCACGTGGCGGTAGACATCCGACAGCTGATTTTCATAGCCTTCTTAACTTGCACTTAAGCTACGCACTTACAATAAGTTAGGAGGCATTGGATGGCGGGAAACATTGTTTTTAAATTCAAACAGTCTGAGACTGAACAAATATAATACTAATTTTATCTAATTGAGAAACGCTTTTCGCTTAATTATGTTTCGGAATACTAATTAAATTTTAAATTTCGTCTCATTATGAGTAAATTTTTACTCCTTACTTCTTTACCTACTATTTTCGTTGTGATCATTAGCTGTTTACAATTAACATAATATTAATTAAACTTTTTATTTATTTATTTTATTTTTGATCATTAGCTGTTTACAATTAACATAATATTAATTAAACTTTTTACGATAGGTTAAATAATGGTCAGGATTTTCAGTCCATAATAAATATCATTGTAAACTGAAAATCCTGACCATTATTTAACCTATCGTAATTGAAGAACAGTTGACCATCTCTCATCTCTAATTAAACTTTTTATTCATTTATTTTACTTTTTGTGAATATTAGTTTCAGTTTTTCGCCAATGGACGACTGAACGTTCGAGTGCTTTCTTGGGTAGTTGTATTAATTTATAACACACCATTGTGGATACCTGTAAACTACTTTACTATGACGATACTGATGTAAGTTCTTCTGCCTTAGCTAAAGTTGGTTGTGTTTCCCGAACCTGGGGGATGGTATTGATTTTAAATTTAATTTATTTTGTTTTAAAAAGGGAAGGGGTGGACGGAAGTAGGGGTGCTAACCCTTCCAATTTTGGGGTGGCTAGGAATGGTCGCCACGTGGTGGACTGTGTCTCGGCTTACAGGCTCAACATCTCACAATCAGTCTATACATACATATATATACACACTGATAGACAAAATTAACGCACCACCCTTTTTTTTTTTTTTTTTTTTTTTTTCTAAATTTTCAATCAATGCAAATTTTGATCATGAAAAGTATTTTTGGTTAAAAAAAATAAGAGGTTTTACTACAAAATATAATTGTACATTGATAATATAAGTTATAAAAAAGATTAAAGAAAATATTAAAAAAGTGACCAACTTGGAAAAAAATATAAAAACAAAAACATACTTTTTCACAGTTATTTAGGAACTTTTTTTTATCAATAACCGATATTTCCACCTTTCATCACATCGCTTAAACGCTTTCCATTGATTCAAAAAGTTTATTAATTGAATCCTGACTAAAATCGTCCCACTCTTCAACAAGAGGTCTTCCCAGTTCTTCAAGGGTGGTATAGCATGAGTTCTGTTGTCCTCTTCCCTTAACTTGGTCCCAGACGTGTTCAATTGGATTCAAATCAGGGACTGAATCCCAACCTTATTCAGGTAGTCATCAACAATTCGTGCATAGTGGGGTCTGGCATTTTCGTCCATTAGCAGGAATCCATCGGAATTATCCTCCGGTGGAAATATCGGAGACCAAATATTCTCCCTCCGTCAAATATTAGAAAAAAAATTAGAATACAATGGTATTGTTCATCAACTGTATGTCGACTTTAAAAAGGCTTATGATTCAATAGACCGCAATAAACTGTATAACATCCTGACTGAACTAGGAATACCGAAGAAGTTAGTAAACTTAGTAAAAATGTGTATGACCGAAACGTTCAATAAAATAAGAATCGGTCGTTATTTTTCTGAGAAGTTCGAGGTTCACTCTGGTTTGAAACAGGGGGATTCGCAATCCCCTGTTTTATTTAATTTAGCTCTAGAATATGTCATTAGGGAGGTGATAAATACCGGAAAGGGTTTGAATCTGGGGGGAAATATATCCGTACTCGGTTACGCTGATGATTTGGTTTTGCTTGGCGACGACGTGGAAACGATAGAACTAAATACAAAAGCATTGATGGAAGCCGGAAAAGAAGTAGGGCTAGAAATAGATACGGAAAAAACAAAATATATGGTTAGTTGTAGAAACGGTGACAATTTTGGCGATATTGAAGTAGAAGAGGAAATATTCGAAGCCGTTGAGAAATTTAGATATTTAGGATCTACTGTAACTAGAAAAAACGAAATCGAAGAGGAAATTAAGGCTAGATTAAAGGCGGGGAATGCTTGTTATTTCTCGGTTGCAAAATTACTTGGGTCACGCCTTTTATCCCGAAATTTAAAAATTAAGATTTACAAAACTATAATTCTTCCGACTGTTCTTTACGGTTGTGAAACATGGCCGCTTACAGTAAGGGATGAGGAACGCCTTATGGTGTTTGAAAATAAAGTGCTGCGTAGAATATTCGGGCCGAAAAAAGATGAGTCAACAGGAGAATTTAGACGGCTACACAATGCGGAATTGCGTGAACTTTACCCGGCAAATGTAATCGAGTCTATAACTGCGCGTCGGCTAAAGTGGGCATGCAAAATGACGAGTCTTAGTAGTGAACGAATTCCTAAAAGATTGATAAACGCTTTGCCGACTGGAAAACGGCCGAGGGGTAGGCCTAGGCGAAGGTGGGAAGATTCGGTGAAAGCAGATCTTGTGAATTTGGGATTGGACGGTGGTAGGTGGATGGAGGTATGTAGGGACCGATTGGTGGTGTCGGCGTCGGGCCTTCGGGTCCGTTAAGCCTTATTGTATTGTATTGTAGCAGGAATCCATCACCGCTGTAGGGTGCAAATACCACTACATTTTTCTCGATTATATCTTCTATGTACCTCTTTGATGTTAAGACCATGTGTAGTTAAGGCCATCTGAAGACCTGTGGCCTACTCTCACCCCATCGGTAAAGATTTATTAGTCTCTGTTGAAAGAATATAGTTTCATTTATTATTTTAGAATAAATAAATACAATCAGAAAGAATTTATAATGATTTTTAAGAGCTTGTTAACTCGATGTTTAAGCTTCACATTCTATGACTTAACCCCTTTTGACCAAACACCATTGATATGTTTTTACTTAAACAATACGGATTGTGATTGTTATTTTTAATAGTAAAAATCATATTTATAAAAAGGTTAATTTTGACTATGGTCGTCCAAATTTAGATTAGTATGTCAAATAGTAAAATTAAAAATATTTTTAATGTTACAATTTTAATACATTTAAATTTGTTTTTTTTTTTCGATAATTTTATTTTTTTTTCGCATCCTTCCAATTTTAAAACAAAAAAAGACCATTCTAAACTTAAACCTTTTTATAATTTTATAATAACGAAGAGAAATAAAACATTTGGTGGAGAAAAAATGTAAGCTGGAATAAGTAACAAATAATAATAATAATTTATTTTATTTATTTTAATTTTTATTTAATTAATTTTATTTAATTTTAATTTAATTATTTAAATTTATTTAATTAATAATAATAATTTTGTTTTCTTTAATTTATTATTGTTGAGAACTCTTTTCTTTCATTATTTTATAATTTTTACTCTCATTAAATATCTCTCTCTCTCTCTCTCTCTCTCTCTCTCTCTTTCTCTCTCTTTGTAGCTCTCTCTTTGTCTCTCTCTCTCTCTCTCTCTCTCTCTCTCTCTCTCTCTCTCTCTCTCTCTCTCTCTCTCTCTCTCTCTCTCCCTTCTCACTCCTCCCACCTTAAGTTTTCTCTAAAGGCGTATCATTATATGGGCGTGCCATTGGAAAAACAAAATTAATATTTCTATATATTTTTTTTATGAAAAAAATGATAAAAATATTTGGGGCATCTTTTAAAAATATATTTCTTTCTACCTATTGTATAAAAAAAGAGATGAGAAATAGTAATAAAAGACGTTTCATCTTTTTCCGTAGAACTGGAAAATTTCCCCAGATTAGAAGAGAAGTCATCTGGTGGTCAGCAAACCTGTCTCCCTGACAAGGGATTATTTTCATCTTCATTTTTCTAAAGTTTTTTCCTCTAATTTTCTTCTTTTTTTTTTCAATTTCAGAAAATTTATCTGATTATATAATTATATTAAAAAGCATCGCTTCTTTTTTAATAAGCTTTTTTTTTTGTTTTTTAAATCGTGTTAATTCTTACACACAAATATATATATATGGATTAGCACAGCCATCTGAAAAAGGGACCAGAACAGACAAGAATCACCTAATAGTGCCTTTATACTCTACGAACTTTACCTTCGAACAGCCTTCACGTCGACAGTTCGTGTGTTCTAGGTACTTCATTTTTTCGCCTGTGTTTGGGGGTAGCGCTGGTGTCACTTTTGATTTAGGTTTTTCCTAAGTAACAGGATTTGTTTGTGCGCCGTTCTATTCATCTCCTATTTTTTTATTGTTCAGATAATATAAAATATATTGATAATGGAGATTCTTTTTTCATCATAATTTAGCGTTGGGTGCGTCAGCCATATTGGTCCACCTAACGTCACGTTAAGTATAAATGGCTGTTCGTTTAACGCCGGTTCAGCAAGGTGGTATAAAGGCACCTTAACATGATATGACAGATCCTCAACATAAAATGGGAGACATTTTCTATGTTATAAATAGGTCAATAATAAAAAACTATATTATGGCGACGTTTCGGGGCTATATTGTCCTCATAGCATGCCACTGTTGTTGATGTTTTGTACTATAGAAACCACAAAAATGTATGGAGACTAATTTATATTACCCTAATGTACAGCGGCAAGTTCAGTCCGCCGGAACTTGGATTTGTACATTAAATAAATCTACTTTGTACTGGATTTTGTATTTTTTTTTTTTTTTGTCATAAATTATAAATAAAATTTTCTTTTCTTTTTTAATAGCATTTCCAAGTTAAATTTAGCATTTTCCTAACTAAAGTGGGATTATTCAAAAGCAAATTTAGAATTCAGTTTTATTTAATTACTTAAGAAAAATCTTTAGATGTAGTACATATTATGAATAATAATGGGTGTTAAAAATTTTTAAAATTGATTTGGAAAAATCTTAATTTAAAAATTCCAAATTTTGTTTACAATTGATTTGAAACAGTCCCTATTCGAGTATGCTTTAAAAAAATTTAAACCAAATACTGTATTACTGCTCAATGATTTGAAAATTCTGTATTTCGAATGTTCTACAGCTCTTTATTTAGGTTATTATACAAGTTTATAATAAATGATATGCTTGGTTATTTTTGTATTATTACAAACTTTTATCTTAAAAATAGATTTTTCGGCAGCTGATGTAAGGAGATTGTTATAATTGTCAATCTTTAAATCGTTTTTCTAAAACTTACGTGATATTTATGAGTATGCAAATGTCAATCCGTCCCAGTTTTTATCCCTAGTTTGCCAAATATTTTCATTGCGTAAAATTTAACGGTTGTAACAGCAATAAGAGAGATTGTTATGGGGTGGTTGCATGAAGAATTCTTTTATTATTTGATTTCAAGATGAAAAACGTATGTTGCACATTTAATAACTGCTTAATGAAAATTATTATATTTTTTATTAGCTATACTGAATACAATTAAACACAAGGTAAGGGTAATATTGTCTGCCCAAATATAAACTGATTTTCCGAAGTTTTTAGTTAAAGCATGTCACACGTTTTTTTCCGATTAATTAATGAAATTATTATTGTATAGAAATATTTATGATACCCAGCTAGCAAAATTTGAATTACTTTTGCCCTTAAGAACTGAATACAAATTTAAAACGATTAACTTTCTCCTATAGCACACTGAGATAATATGCAGAGTGTCTACCGATATTGAAAATAGAATAGTCTTCGAACCGAAAAGTTTCGGAATTTGAGTGAAATTTCCCAAAATTTGTTTTAAAATATATATATATATATATATATATATATATATATATATATATATATATATAAATCTACTAATTTTCGTTTCTTTCCTACCTTCTTTTAACTTAGTACCTCAGAACCATACTGCACTTTCGATTTAAAGGTCGATCTTAATTTAATCGATAACGCTAAACTCAATCAAAATATTAAAATAATTGATTGTGTATAGTTTCACTAGATTTTAAAAAACAACTGTCCTAAATCTAATATTTGCTGTGCAAGTTAAAATAAAAACTTTTATTTATTACAAATAAGAAAAAAGTCCTTATAAAGTACAATTTTTTTTAATTGTAGGATAAACCAGACAGTTATTGACACTCAGTACAGTTATTAATAGCCCAGCTTTAACTTAAAGAAATTAGTAAACAAGACCTAATTTTATTTCAAGATATACTCGTACGTGAATCAAATATTTAAAGGGTCCTCTAAGTCATCTATGAAGTAAGTTTTTAGCAAACTAACCATAGAGAAGATTTCACAATTAAATCCACAGGGGGTAAATAACTAGTTTTGCATTTTTTACAGTAAATATTGCCATATGGTAAAACTATTGAACTTTTGACCCAAAAAAACCTCTTGAGGCTTTATAAGGATAGATAAAGAGGAGCTACAGGAATTTTCAATTTGATCCCTTCATAAAAAGTATTGTCTTTTCACCATAGAAATATAGTCCTTAGAATGTTAATAACTGTCCGGGGTTTACCCTAGGTACTTTAAGTTTACTGGTTAATCCTCATATTTTAGATAATATTTACTATGTAATGGAAATATGATGAGGAGGGTAAAATGAAATTTTATAAATATAAATAGTTTTTCTTGAGTTGAGTGCTTTATGTATTGTTTGAGCTGATTTATGATTCCTACTTAATATCTTAAAGTACCGTGTGGTGATGATGGTCAGCATCATTGGTTAATCAGCAGGTTTCCCTCTTACGTTCAATCAACTGATTCCATCCCTGAATTCCAATACATGGTTAATAAAACAAAAAGGCAATTCAACCATAGAGAATTTATTTTAGATCTCATTCCGTTCATAAGTATAGTTTTTTATAAGCGATTATTTAAAAAAAATTATTAATTTTTTCTTATTTGTTTATTAATGGTATGCATTTTTAGTCTGGACGACCACAAACAACTTTTAGATTTATAACTACCCGAGATGTAGCCGCTTACTACTTTATTCTTTATGTCTTTTTTAATTGTTGTGTAATTAATTTTTATATTTACACAATAATAATAATAATAATAATAATGAACTCAAGATATTTTACTAACATTACTAGTAAAACTTTAACAATATTATATAATAATAACATTTTATAACACTAGCCATCTTAAGGTGTTTTAAAATTATACTGTACATACCCCTATTCATTTTTTTCTTTGCTGGTGAATTCTGTTAATTATAATGCATTACTATATGATAGAATTTTTATTCTATAATCTAAAGGGAATTTCAACCTTTCCTCTTTAGGTAGTTTTATTCAAGGTTTTATGACAGGGCATACTTCATGGACACTCATATTTGTTGGTATTGTTTTTCTGAATTATGAACATTTAACTTCGGACATCGGATGACAAATAATTTAGGATATTCCCTAATGTTTTATCTCTGATTTTAGGATCAGTATATATTTATTATTCATATATCTCCAAACGAAAATTCCATTTAAAATAAAAATAGAATGGCAACTTCTTGAAATTTCTTAAGGAAAAAATACAAACGAAATCTATTCCTTATTCTCATGAAAGAATCATGCTACCATTTTTTTACTATGAAGTAGGCTAATTACATAAATGTACGACCATTGAAAATAAACAAAAATGCACATGGGTAGGAGCACGGATGATACATTTATTCCGATGAATTAATTTCAGAAAAATTAGATTTGAAAGTTTTCTGTTTCCACACGTTGAAAAGAGTATTGGTATGACTCCCCCCCCCCCCTTCAAAAATAAAAATATATAAATTAAATAAAACAACCTAAGCTGGCGGTTTTAAATTTGAGATATCAAATTTAAAGTCATCATAACGAAACTAAAAATTAAAAAAGAAATCGGTGTACGCAATTCTCATATCTTAGAAATGGTTTTCCTGAAAGTTTTATTTTAGGCGATATGTCAGTATTCTTTCCCACGTGCGATATAATTTTTTTTTTTTATGTTAATTTTACGTTTAATAATACGTTAATTAATTTAAACTTTCTTGTTGATGGTTCACTTGAGCCTTTAGCGTTGTCGAAGCAATGATGACCAAATAAGTGGGGTAGAGTTTGGTTATTTATGTGTAATGATAATTAGATATTAATTCCTTTTAAGAACTATTTCTTAAAAGGATGATATATTTATGATGAGGATGATAAGTTTTATCATTTATGAGGATCATGAGGATGATATATTTATACGTATAAAAGCCCTGAATAACGCTGCTATTCAATCTAATAAATCAGTATGTTCCCTTATCTTCTAATTTAGTTATAAATAAGAAATGAGAATTCTCTAATAATTTATAGTAATAATAACAAATAAGAAGAATTTATACCCGAGACTTGTGACGCCAAATATATCAATAATCTTGATAGTCTTATTCATTATAGATGTATTTATTTAAAACAATTAACGTATTATTGTGTAATAATCTAAGACAAAAATTTCTGAAAATTTAATTTTATAATGTTATATTTGATATACCCGTTTTCTTCATATACTGCAATATTATCATAATTTCTTTTATGCCGATTTTACAATTATACTATTTACTCGCATCATATTTCGCATTTAGTAAGAAAACGTTCTTATAAACGTTCGAGTCGAGCCAATAACCTCGTGGAATATGATCAACAAAGTATCACAACAAAAAATAAATAAATAAAAAACCGAATAAGTTGGTCGGATTTATTTATAATTATATTTAATATTTAAATATTATATATTAATATAAGATTGTATTGTAAAATATATATTTATTATTATGAAAGCCATGAATGAAGGCTTCCAAGTAGGCCGAAATATTGAAGTAATGTTTTGATGTAATTTAACAAATAATTTATATTTATGACTTGTGACGCCGAAGAAATTTTCTATTATTTTAAAATTCCTATTATTTTCTATTTAGTACCGAATTCCTATTTATTTAAAAAATGAACATATTGTGTTATCTGGAACCCGGATTTCCTGAAAGCTTTTTTTTTTTTTTTTTTTTTTACTAATATTAGTGAATTAAAAAACGCTTGGAGATTTACAAATATTCTTATAGTCGGATGTTATATTTTTTTATATTAATTTTACAATTGTACTTTTATAATACTTATGCCTTAAGGAGATCCATGACTTTTTGTGGTCTTTTGGTGAACTAAATGGACGTTCAAACGTATTTCACTAAAATTCATACCACCAAAAGTTGTATAAAATTCTCGTCGTGCAGGGAATACCAAAAGAATTTAGTTTACTTAGTAAAAATGTGTGTGTCCGAAACGTTCTGTGAAGTTTGAATCGGTAGTTATTTTTCTGAAAAGTTCGATGTTCGCTCTGGTTTGAAACAATGTTTAGGGTTTCCGATAATTGCATAGAATATTTGGACCTAAGAGAATTTAAAAGTTTACACTCTAAGTGAAGTGTGTCCGGTAAACATAATAAAGTTGATTGCAGCGCGTCGCATCTTGTGATCGAATCTCTAAAAGTTTAATAAGCTCTAGGCCGATTGGGAAGCGTCCAAGGGTTAGGCCGAGACGAAGGTGGGAGGATTGAGTGAAGGAAAATCTATTGAAGTAGGGTCTGGGTGGTGGTCGGTGGATAGAGGTGTGCAAGAACAGAGTCGTGTCGGCATCGAACCTTCGGGTTCGTTAATTGCTTATTATTATTATTATTATTATTTTTATTATTATTATTATTATTATTATTAAACATTTAAAGCTTTTATAAACAGAGAAAGCTTGAAGACAGAGTTGAGCCCTTAACTATGTTCAAGATAGAACAGAATCAAAGATATTGATTTAAGTTATTAGGTTTTATGTATTTATTTATAATAATCTTTAAATGATTACATTAGAGAGGCGTTCTGAAAAAACTTTCATAATATGTGTTTATTCTTATAAAAGCCCTGTAAGTCAACTGAATAGGCAAAAATTATTCTAGGTTAAATAATTCTAAATTAATGGTAATTGTTGAAATTTTTAATCTATCCAAATTTGAATTACTTTTGCCCTTAAGAACAAAAATTAAATTTAAAACCGTAACCTTGTCCTGTAGCTAATTAAGATGATATGCAGTAGATTTTCTATCGACTACGACATTCGGTAGAACGTCTACCGATATTGAAAATCGAATAGTCTTACAATTGAAGCGTGGAAATGCATAAGGGTCTAAGTGCCTTAGGAAATGTTTACAGATATGATGTGACTTATACCCTCCAGGGTGAACTACGTTCAGTGCTTTTAACCATGCCATCTTTCATACGTTCAATGAACTCTTTTCTAACAACTAAAAATTACTTGTACCCATTTCTGAAGAATGTCTTTGGCACAAATAACAATTTGGCAAGAAAAAACTTTGTTTTATTTTGTCGGCACTTAGACCCTTATGCATTTCCATGCTTATTATTTTCATAAAGGAAATGAAATTTCCAGAAATTTTTAGCTTACAAAATATTTTAAAATATGTTAGGTTAAGTATACAGATTTAAGTCAATAAGCTTAATGTAATTATTGATAATTACAGTTAAATAATTGTATTAGAGAGAGCTTCTGAGAACGCTTTCGTAATATATATTTCCCCGTGTAAAAATGACTTTGAAGGCGTCCAATGGGCCAAAATATGTCTGTTTAAATGTACTGAATTTATATACGAAACTTGTGACGCAAAACAAATTTTTTTTTTCTATAATCTTAGAGCCTTCATCTCAGATCTTTTTTTTTATAAAACTAACTAGCATTTGTCATTTTTGTTCCTAGGGAAAGCATAGAATTAGTTGTACGTGAAATGGCTGTATCAAAGGTTTTTTTTTTCTCCTACAACACATTTCAAGATCTTGCTATAGTTCTTAATGTTTAATCGAAGC
This sequence comes from Aelia acuminata, assembly GCA_911387785.2. Taxonomy (NCBI): domain Eukaryota; kingdom Metazoa; phylum Arthropoda; class Insecta; order Hemiptera; family Pentatomidae; genus Aelia; species Aelia acuminata. The sequence goes on along the minus strand of OU426979.1, from coordinate 35,892,910 downwards.
AATATCTTAAGGATTTGCAGAGATTTAGATATAGACAAGAGTTGAGGATATGTTTGGTAGATGAATGAGGAGAGATATCAATCATTCCATTCTAGATCAATAATTTCTAAATATTCCTTCTTTTTTCACTTGTTTAAGAACAGATATTTATTCAGAAAATTGACTTGAATAGTACCATTTTTTTTTTTTTTTTTTGCTCAGTATATGTTATATTATTACAGATATAAACATTTACACGAGTTGAGGAGAAATTAAAAAAACGAATTTAAATACGAGACTTTTTACGCTCAAGAAACATTTTATATCAATAATCTCTAAAGATTCCTTATTTTTCCTCTCGTTTAAAAATAGATATTTATTTAGAAAATTAACTAGTTGTAGCAAGATGTTTCAAGATTTTGCTCTTGTTATTGAAAGTATAATTAACGCAATATATCTTGGATAACTACAGATATAGATATTGACAGGGGTTGAGAATAGATGTAAATAATAACTTTTTACGAGACTTGTGACTGAAGAAACCTTCTATATCAATAATCTCTTAAGATTCCTTATTTTTCCTCTCGTTTAAAAATAAATATTTATTTAGAAAATTAACTAGTTGTAGCAAGACGTTTCAAGATGTTGCTCTTGTTATTGAAAGTATGATTAAAGCAATATATCTTGGATAACTGCAAATATAGATATTGACAGGGGTTGAGAATAGATATAAATAATAACTTTTTACGAGACTTGTGACTGAAGAAACCTTCTATATCAATAATCTCTAATGATTCCTTCCTTTTTCACTAGTTTAAAAATAGATATTTATCTAGAAAAATAACTTGAATTGTAATGTTTTTTTTTTTTTTTTTTTTTTTTTTTTTTTTTTTTTTTTTGCTAGAGAAAGCGTACAATTAGTTGTAGCATGACGTTTCAATAAGTTGTTATTGAAAGTATAGTTAACGTAATATATTTTGGACTACTACATATATAGATACAGACAAGAGTTGAGGGTAAATATAAAAAAAAAGAGTTTTTATAAGAGACTTACGACGCTTAAGAAACCATCTATATCAATAATCTCTAATAATTCTTTCTTTTTCCTCTCGGAAAAAAATAGATATTTCTTTAAAAAATTAACTTGATTTTTTTTTTCAGTTTGTTGCTATAGAAAGCGCACGATTAGTTGAAGCAAGACGTTTCAAGATGTTACACTTGTTCTCAATATATCAAATAATCAAAGCAATTTATTTTGGATTACTACATATACAGATATAGACAATAGTTGAGCATAAATAAAAATAATAATTTTTATACGACTTGTGACGCCTAAGAAACCTTCTTCATCTATAATCTTAATAGCCTCCTTCTCAGATCATTATTTAGAAAATTAACAAGTCTCTAATTTTTTCCTAAGGAAAGCTTAGAATTAGTTGTACGTTAAATCGTTTTATTGAAGGGTTTTTTTTTTTTTTGGTTTGTTTTTCCACAAGACATTTCAAGATCTCGCTATTTTCTTGGAAGTTTAATCGAAGCAATATCTTAAGGGTTAGCAGTGATTTAGATATAGACAAGAGTTGAGGATATGTTTGGTGGATGAACGAGGAGAGATATCAATCATTCCATTCTAGATCAATAAATAAAAATTCCTCAATTTTTCACTTGATTAAAAATAGATATTTATTTAGAAAATTAACTTGAATTTTTTTCAGTTTGTTGCTAGAGAAAGCGTACAACTAGTTGTAGCAAGACGTTTCAAGATGTTACACTTGTTCTCAATTTATCAAATAATCAAAGCAATTTATTTTGGATTACTACATATACAGATATAGACACAAGTTGAGGATAAATACAAATAATAATTTTTATACGACTTGTGACGCCTAAGAAACCTTCTTCATCTATAATCTTAATAGCCTCCTTCTCAGATCATTACTTAGATAATTAACAAGTCTGTAATTTTTTCCTAAGGAAAGCTTAGAATTAGTTGTACGTTAAATGGCTTTATTGAAGGTTTTTTTTTTTTTTTTTTTTGTTTGTTTTTCTACAAGACAAGAGGGTTAGCAGAGATTTAGATATAGACAAGAGTTGAGGATGTATTTGGTGGATAAACGACGAGAGATATCAATCAATCCATTCTAGATCAATAAATAAAAATTCCTCAATTTTTCACTTGTTTAAAGATAGATATTTATTTAGAAAATTAACTTGAATTTTTTTCGGTTTGTTGCTAGAGAAAGTAGCAAGACGTTTCAAGATGTTGCTCTCGTTATTAAAAGTATAATTAAAGCAATGTATCTTGGATAACTACAGATATAGATATTGACAGGAGTTGAGAATAAATGTAAATAATAACTTTTTACGAGACTTGTGACTGAAGTAACCTTCTATATCAATAATCTCTAAAGATTCCTTATTTTTCCTCTCGTTTAAAAATAGATATTTGGTTAGAAAAGTAACTTAAATTTTTTTCAGTTTGTTACTACAGAAAGCGTACTGGTTGTAGCAAGACGTTTCAAGATGTTGCTCTTGTTATCAAAAGTATAATTAAAGCAATATATCTTGGATAACTACAGATATAGATATTGACAGGGGTTAAGAATAGATATAAATAATAACTTTTTACGAGACTTGTGACTGAAGAAACCTTAAAAATAGATATTTATCTAGAAAAATAACTTAAATCTTAACATTTTTTTTTTTTTTTTTGCTAGAGAAAGCGTACAATTAGTTGTAGCATGACGTTTCAATAAGTTGTTGTTGAAAGTATAATTAACATAATATATTTTGGACTACTACATATATAGATACAGACAAGAGTTGAGGGTAAATAAAAAAAAAGAGTTTTGATAAGAGACTTACGGCGCTCAAGAAATCATCTATATCAGTAATCTCAAATAATTCTTTCTTTTTCCACTCGTTTAAAAATAGATATTTCTTTATAAAATTAACTCGAATTTTTTTCAGTTTGTTGCTATAGAAAGCGCTCGATTATTTGTAGCAAGACGTTTCAAGATGTTACACTTGTTCATAATATATCAAATAATCAAGCAATTTATTTTGGATAACTAGAGAAATAGATATTGACAGGGGTTGAGAATAGATATAAATAATAGCTTTTATACGACTTGTGACGCCTAAGAAACCTTCTTCATCTATAATCTTAAAAGCCTCCTTCTCAGATCATTATTTAGAAAATTAACAAACCTTTTGTCATTTTTTTCCTAGAGAAATCTTAAATGGCTTAATTGAAGGTTTTTTTTTTTTGTTTCTTTTTCCACAATACATTTCAAGATGTTGCTATTGTTCTTGAAAGTTTAATCGAAGCAATATGTTAAAGATTAGCAGAGATATAGATATAGAGAAGAGTTGAGGATATGTTTGGTGGAAGAACGAGGAGAGTTGAGAGAGAAGGGCGGTATCGGATATTTAAGGGGATGCTGTTATCGGAAGGGGAGGGGTAGGGGGTATGTAGATGGTGGAAGGGATATTCAAATGTCCAGAGCCGGTGTCCAGTCCCGGGGTGGGGGGCGGCAATCAATACCGCCTCTCCTCGAGATTTCCATTTCGGCCACTCCGCTGGCCCCCTTCTCCTTCTTATTCCAGGGAACCTCCCGTGCCCCCGGCTGCCGGGTCCAAGCAAGTCCCGTTTTGGGTCCACCGCTCTCCGCGTACCTGGAACAATGCATGTGCACTAAGTTGCACCTTGCACCAGGTATCGCAAGTTCAGAAGGAAACGTCCTACAAGGTTCAGGAGGCGAACGACGTTGGCCAAGGGACCAAAAGTAGAGCCAGATCGATAGCGCCATTCGCGAAACTGGACTCTTCGTTTTGAGAGTAATCTGTATTTGTAACAACAAAATTTGTTTAATACTGCAACACTTTTGTGGGTTAAACAATTTTTATTTAACGAAAAATTACATTTTTAAAAACCACACTAATTATGATAACACACATAATTAGAAAGTTTACAAGATTATCGCTCCGTCACACAGCAATTAACCATATGACTTGCGGTTTAGAACATGAATAACTCTCCAGTCCAACGCTCCATACTTAGTCGTAAAGAGACACTCGAACATCGTAGTCACAAATACGTACCTACTCTGACAATTTGTTCCAGCTGACAGTTCAATCCACATTTTTCAAACCTTGAACTTCTCTAGTTCAAATGAATAGTTTTGAAGGGCGAAGGACTCGATAGTAGGATTGTGATGTGATGAAAGGATAGCCGTGTCATCAGCGAAGCTTAAGATGCTATTGTGAGGGTGTTCAGGGATATCTGATGTGTAGACAGAGAAACAAATTTATTTCTATTAGCAAATAGAAATAAATTTTTTACTTAAAGTATTATTGTTTTTTTTTTTTTTGCTTACCCAAAAAAGTAATCATTTTCCGGTCACAAACAAATAAGCAATTGACTACAGTGGTATTCCCCCCAGCAATGAGCAGCTTGGTGATGTTTTGTTATTTCAGGGGCATTAATAGCTACTATTTGCTTTTGGAAATTTGGTATAGTTTAGTAAACCGTACAGTTATTAGTGGTAGTACATACAGTATCAGTGATGACATTAAAAAAAACACTTCTTATGAAGGGATCTAATTGAAACTTCCTATAAATCCTGTATATCTATCCTTATAAAGACTCAAGAGGTCTTTTTGGGTCAAAAGTTCAATAGTTTTACAATATGGCAATATTTATTGTTTAAAAGTGCCAAATCTAGTTATTGGCACCCTGTGGATTTAATTGTGAAATCTTCCCTATGGTTAGTTTTTTCAAAATCTTACTTCATAGATGACATGGAGGACTCTCCAAACATTAGATTCATGTATATCTTGAAATAAAATAAGGACTTGTTTACCTATCTCATTAAGTTAGAGTTTGGGTGCCAATAACTGTACTGAGTGCCAATAACTGTATGGTTTACCCTAGTAAACAGTTATCTGGGTTAGAGGAATTTGTTTTATGAATCTAACTTTAACTTTTTGAAAATGTATAATGGAGACCATAAACTTTAAATTTCATTTTTCTCTGATTGGACTACCTTTGTTTTTCCTCATGACCCTTCAAATATAAGAACCAATGGAATAGGCCTTAGTCTCGCTCTCTATATATAAGCATATGACTACTTTTATTTAAATCTTAGCGTACAAGCAACAAAATAAAATATAAATATCCCACTTTTCTCAGTATAGAATGGAACGTAGATTTAACAATGAATTTTCTGATAGAAGGTTCGTAAACCTCAAGTATATGAATCATTTAGACAAAAATATAAAGTAAAAGAAAATTTTTGCAGTTGTCCCATTAACTGCCGGAACTTTCGACTTATAAAACTAGTGATGGTATCATTCTAAATATATAATTTTAACATTTTTCATGCGAGAAAAAAAAAAAAAAAAAAGGTTGTAGAATAACAGTTCTCCCTCGTAGGTAAACAATTTAATCTGCATATATTCCAACATCGTTTCGTAAAAACCCATATATCCGCTAGGTGCAAATAACGTATTAAGTCATTGTTAGTTTTTGTTGTTTTTTCACAAATTTCAATAGGTATTGTAACGTGAAACAAAATAATATGATTTTGTCTGTTACATTGAAAATGTTTCTAGACTTCTTTTTGAAACAGTTAGATAACTGTATTAGTACATGTTCTGGACCTTAAGAGAATCTTCTATGACATTCTAGAATGTTCGATTTGGGACTAAATGTAAAAAGCAATAAACTAGGCGCTTAGTGTCTTGCTACATACATCGAAGGTTATGATTACTTTTGTGTAACTGTATTGTTACTAGTAGTTACTTTTTTTAACGCTGTTAATAATTGGGATTTTTATTGTTTGTCTGGTATTATTTGAAATATTATTTTCGTCGTAAAAAAATTAATTAAATCCAAATTAGTGTTGCACTTGGTGTCAGATGTGGGGTTAAAAAACAAAACAAAAAATGCTAGACAAACGGATTAGAGAACTTAGTGACGGAAATTAGAAGGGAATTAACGGAGGTTGATTTAGGTTCTACTGGCAAGAAAGCACATAACAAGTATTGTTACTTGTAGTAACTATAAATATTGTATAGTAGTCAATTACAATGTTTAACCTGTTAACCGGGCGGGACTTATATATACGTCCTTGAAATATATGTTTTTTATTATAATTTATATATGTATGAATAATTATTTATATATATATATATATATATATATATATATATATATATATATATACATATACATATGTATATACAGTCGATTCCGCTTAATTGGGACACATTGGGACCGAGGCGTTTTGTCCCAATTAGGGTCTGGCCACACATATCCGCACCGCAGCATTAATATAGGTTATTTTCAGAATATTTTTAATTTAACTTACTTATTACCTTTATTTATGCCTAAAGTGGCCTTTGTCTGACATGTGTGGCCTGACCTTTAGGCATAACTGAAGGTAATATGTAAGTTAAATTAAAAATATTCTGAACATAACCTATATTAATGCTACGGTGCGGACATGTGTGGCCAGACCCTTAAGCGGCTGTCCCAATTAAACGAATTTCACTTTTTTTTTTGGAAATTCATTAGATTGGTTTTAGGAACAATGTCAGTAACACACAAAATTAAACAATGCATATTTTTTAAAAATAATTTTACTTTATAAACTCTGGAAAACTTTACTTACTTAATATAGGTACATAATATAAATAACAAATATGTAATTCCTCACGCAGTTGTTTTTCTTGTCGTTAGACACGCCATATGGTAGATTTTGGTACACCAGTTATCTCAGCGAGCCGACGATAACTTGTATTAAGTGGCTGGCTTTTTATTTTATCAGGCAAAGCAATTTTACTGGTAAGTGTCAAATCGTTTCTTGGCATTTTGGCAAGGGTAAAATTTTTAAAAAAATACAATTGACAAAAAATAAGTTCATGCACTGTTCAATCGCGAGGTGTATCGGTGAGCGAATACACACACACTAATGACAATAACCTCATGTGCAAGGTGTATGTATGGTGAGTGAATGAACGCGCAAGAATTAAGACAGTTGTCACAGCCAAGTGTATCGGTTACTGAATAGGAAAAGACTGAAGCAAATGTCGATTTGAGGCTGCCGCGGCTTTTTAAAACACGGTTGTCAGGATCAGAAAATGTTTATATATAAATTGACGTGGAAACATTTATCTATTAATACATCTGTAGTTCGAAAATATAAGTTCAACCATTTCCAGGATACAACATTTATTTCAAGGACGCATTTATAATTCCCACACGGTTAACAGATTAAAAAAAAAAAATTAAACCTACGTAAGTGTTACAACACTGGAACTGTTTTTGCATTTTTTCAAAGCAGCAATTTAAAATAGAAATGATCTAGCGCCCAACTCACAACTTTCCCTTTCAAACCTGCATAGAGTAGGAAGTGACTAATTCTGTTAAATGTTAAGTACACGTTTTATGTATGGTTAGGAATACTTTTATATCGCTAATATATCTCTCTTATATCGTTATAGATACTCTTATACACTTACTATATCGTTATATATACTCTTATACTCTTACTGTATCGCTATGTATACTCTAATATTCTTACTATATCATTTATATACTCTTATACTGTTACTATATCGCTATATATACTCTAATACTCTTATTATATCATTATATATACTCTTACTATATCGCTAAAGATACCCATATCGTTTATATATCTTCCTTATTTCTTCAGCATTGAGTTTATAAGCTCGTATTGTTAAGTTATTTGTACCCCTTGTATTTTTTTCCCATTGTTCATCCCATATCTGTTATAATATTGTTTTGAATACTACATTTGTATATGTGTACATATCTGATTGTTTGGACAGTTTGTTTTTTGTTTTTTGTTGTTGAATCCCATTTGTTTTGCAGTGCTGTCTTCAATTGGTGTAATTATTTCTCTGATGTAACTTTTTTTAATAATTTAGAGGTGTGTAATAGTCAACTGGTTTTCTTTACGAGACGATGATTAATAGATAGCTTTGTTTGTTAAACATTTTTTAATTTGAATAGCCGTTTCGATCCCTACATAAAGACCTTTACCAGTGCTCGTTGAGTCCAGAGTAATAAAGAGATTTGCTGTGTTGTAAGTATTACACTAGTCTCCACAAGCCCAGTTGAATATCCACATGTGGGGTTCGAAAAGCTTTTTTTGTGGGTTTTCCAATTTTATTCAACGAAAAAATAACAGTAGTCAATTCCACACGAATTTTAACTACATAAAAAATCTGGTGCGGTGCGCGCAACACACAACTTTCACTTACGAACTTACTTAGATTAATATGTAAATGCCCTTCCTCAACTTCACACATTTTCCACATTTAAGTAAATACTTATATTTGTATATCTCCATAAGTTATAGAGTATCTGTATAGCAAAATTTGGTAGTTCTCAGCACTTTTCGATTCATTATTGCTAATTTATTTATGAAGGGACTAATTTCATCAACAGTCGAGTTTTTTTTACTGCCTGCTTGTTACTTTCACTTACCTATATATGAAATATTTAGTAAGTGGAAGTATTGCGATCGTGAAAATTTTCGACTTCCGGTTTTCAACGGAAATACACGTTTTGGGGTCCCCTGAGTCAAAATAACCAAGTCCCGCGAAATGTTCTGTGTGTGTGTGTGTGTGTGTGTGTGTGTGTGTGTGTGTGTGTGTGTGTGTGTGTGTGTGTGTGTGTGTGTGTGTGTGTGTGTGTGTGTGTGTGTGTACAGCAAAAATTTCATCAAATTTGCTCAAAGGGAGGGGGTACTTTATTTAATAACTTTTTTAGTTTTTTTTCGATTTTCTCAAAAACGGCTTTAACGATTTTGATTAAACTGAGTATTTGATCTATTGATATGTCCGAAATATGACTGTAAAAATTTCGTCAAAATTGATCAACCGGAGGGGGGACTTAACTTAATAAATTTTGTATCATTTTCACGTGTTTTTTTTTATTTAGTCAAAAACGGTTTTAACGATTTTGATCAAACTTGGTATTTGATGTATTTATATGCCTGAGATATGACTGTAAATATTTCATCAAAATTGATCAACAGGAGGGGGGACTTTATTTAATAAATTTTGTCCAATTTTTACCTTTTTGATCGATTATCTCAAAAACGGCTTTAACGATTTTTATCAAATTCATTATGTTTAATGAAAATTAGTTGTTATTTAATATCAGGTAAGCTTGATCATTATTAAAATGTTCTGAGGGGGCTTAAATGTGGAAGGGGCCTTTTTTGTTTTTCTATAAAGATACCTTTGTTTTAGCTTATATTGAGAAATTAACTGTCTCTCATCACGCCTAAAAATAAGAAATGGCTAAATATGATACATGAAGAAAATCAAGTAAACATATACTGGAGAAAAAAAGAAAAATATTCCGTCAACTCATAAAACACCTTGAGCTCACGCATGCGCCGTACGCCTTTAATAACAAACCAGTGCGTTATAATTAAAGCTGTTCTGTTCATTTGAGAAGTGGCAATTAACAAAACGCATTTATTTCTAATCTAAGTAAGTTGGTAAGTGAAAGTTGTGTGTTGTGCGCACGCACCAGATTTTTTACTTTCACTTACCTATATATGAAATATCGCGATGTTGAAAAATTTCGACTTCCGGTTTTCTACGGAAATACACGTTTTGGGGTCCCCTGAGTCCAAATAACCAAGTCCCGTGAAATGGTGTGTGTGTGTGTGTGTGTGTGTGTGTGTGTGTGTGTGGGTATATAAATATACCAAAAACCGAGTTTAATCAAAATCGTTAGATCCGTTTTTGAGAAATTAAAGAAAAAACTTAAAAATTATACAAAATTCTTTAAATAAAGTACCTCCTCCATTTGACCAATTTTGATGAATTTTTCGCTGTCACATCGCGGGCATATACATACACCAAATACCCAAATTCAGGTCTGTGCGGTTAATAGTATTTGAGCTAGTCTGTTCACACACACACACACACTGAGTCCATTTTGCGGGACTTGGTTATTTGGATACAGGGGGCCCCAAAACGTGTATTTCTGTTGAAAACCGGAAGTCGAAATTTTTCACGATCGCAATAATTCCACTTACTATATATTTCATAGTGTAAGCATAATTTCATAGTGAAAGTAAAAAATGAAAAACAAAATATACAAAAAAGGAAGTTATATAATAGTAATGGAGTCTTTGTATTAGTCTGGACTCAACAAGCCCTGATGAAGATCCACATTTAGGGATCGAAACGTTGGCTTTTCAAGATAAAAAATGTTTAATCGAAAATCTTGATAATTAATCTCGTCTTTCTTTTAATAATATTACGTTTCCCTTTTCTTCTCCTTGTCTTGCTAAATTTACAGCGTGATCGGCAAAAACGCATTGTTTTTGCTCTTAATTTTAGTTCCCGCAACACGTTTATAATACCCCTTATAATGGAAGTGCTTGGATATGGGTTGTTATTTGTTGATAAGATGCTTTTGGAGTCTGTTACAACTACCTCCTGTAAATATATGTTGATTTTTTAACCCATTTCATCATGTCAGTGGAACGATAAATTATATTGGAGCGAGGGGGCATTTAATAATATTTGGTATTGATCCGCCACCCTCTCCCCTTGCCCCAAAAAGAACCGTATAGCCTAAGAGGCGAGGAAGGGCTGAATAAAAAAAATGGTACTGATTTTTAAAGCAAAAACAATTTAATTTACAAAAAGGAATGATGAAATTCGTGTGTTACTGTATATTGGTTATTTCTATTAAGGGCACACCAAAACGTGTATTTCTGTTAGAAACCGGAAGTCTAATCTTTTCTCTATATCATTACTTTTTCTTAATATATATATTATACATAGGTAGTTAAAGTAAAGATTACTTTTAAAAAATCAAAGCTTAGTTTATGTTATGTATAATAAATATTTCATAAAATAAAAGTGATATCATCTTATAGCTTTTTGCACAGATTAAGGAGAAAAGTTGACGAGCAATATGCAAGCTAGAATAACGATAATCTATATTGTAACTGTCCCGTGGGTTAACAATATTTATTAAACGAAAATATAACAATAGTCAATGCCACACGAATTATAAAAACACAAATACTAAAGCAGGTTACAAAATTATCACACAGATCATATGGCTTGAGGTTGACAATAAAGACAATGACTTAGGGTCTGGCTACACATGTCCGCACCGGATCCGTACCGTAGCAATAATACAGGTTATGTTCAGAGTAATTTTAATTTAACTTACATATTACCTTTAGTTATGCCTAAAGTGGCCTGTGTCTGACATGTGTGGCTTGAACTTTAGGCCTAACTAAAGGTAATATGTAACTTTAATTAAAAATATTCTGAACATAACCTATATTATAGCTACGGTGCGGATCCGGTGCGGACATGTGTGGCCAGACCTTAAGACTGTCCAGTCAATCGCTCCGTAGGGTCCCTGCGTTCCTCATGGGTTGTAGGGCCAACTCCTTCTTCGTATCCTCCATGATTGGCCATGCTCCCGCTCGGTTTCCTCATTCGATCGAGGTTTCTCTTATTGACAGCAATAGGGTGATATCGATTCTCTCCTTGTTGCGATGACGGATCGATGACGCCTTCCATATCCCTGTCCTGCTTCTTGTATTTCTGCTCGAGGAGAATAATGGTAACCTTCTTCGTAGTCACCTGCTGAATCAACGAGGTAATTGACGCCGAATCTCAACTATAGGGCCTTTTCTAACAGTACTTAAGCGCTTATACCTTAAAGGAAGCTCCACTTTCTTGTCCATGGTGACTTCCAGATTGGCTGGTTCTCGACTGCGGATCGACAGCTTCTCTCCATTGATTTTGACGATCCTCTGTTTCAAGTCGAGCTGAAAGCCTTACGTGTTCATGAGGTCCATGGTGAGGATTACATCTTCTTCAATATTAACCAAAACCAGGACCGAGTGTGAGTGTGAGAGTGTGAAACACAGCTTGAGCCTAACTGTATCTTAACCTCGGTTTCACCGAATACCTTAGCTACTTCTCCGGTCGCAGTCATCTGGAGGGCGTCAGTCTTTTCTTGCCAGCTATCCTTGAACAGACTATAGTCTTCGTAGCCCTAGTGTCAATCAGCATCGTCTGCCTCTTGTCGTTGACGCTGCCACCCACATATGCACTCCCGTCTCGGTGTCACAAAAGGTTAACATTACTGGGGAAGGACCTTGGTGAGTTTCCCAGGACCCTTTCATCCTCTTCCATTGCGGGTATGAAAACGTCTTATTTTTCCAGTGTCAGGAGCAAACTTTCCTTAGCAGGATCTCTTGATGTGCCCGAGCTCTCCACAGCTCCAGCACGTTACCGCTTTCCTTTTACAACCTTTAAAACTTCTAAGACAATGTCTGCAGTTATTGCCGGCTCCACATAGTTCCTACACTGGAGTGGTCTTTTAAGTGTCTGTGGTTAACCTTGTCGCGGTCAGTGGTACACAGCCGTTAACGTTAAAAGATTAATAAAAATGCAAATAGGTAAGTAAAACGTCCATGCACTGCTTTCTAAGAGGTCGGTGCACGGAGTAACTCGGGAACCTGGGGGAGCGTTAATCCCCACTAGCTTTTTAAACTAGCTAGGTCCTGCGGGATTGTTCCACTGATTAAAACTAGTAAAACAGGCTTGCATAATTTCCTAGTACTCATTTTAATCTGATGCCGGAATTTTAAATTAAATTGTTTAAATTCTACTTCTATGGATATCTCTGCTTGTGTGCTTAAATTTTTTTGTAAGCAATACTTACCAGTATATGTATCACAGTCTGTTGGTTAAATTGTTTCAAGACGTTTTCTAATTTGTCAAGGAGGATATGTAAAACATTTATGGAATAGGCTTCATGTAAATAATAATTTGATGAAGTAGAAAGAGAATTCGAACTAAAAATTAATATAAAATAGAACATTTTTACTGTAGCTCAGAATTAATTTTACTGATAAGTATTTCATTTATAAAAATTTACTATAAGTATTTATAGGTTAATTTTTTATTAAAAAGTTAACCTTTTTGAATTTCTTTGACATTATGATCTTGTATTACTTTTACGAGTACGGTTTTTTCAAAGAATAATATTCATTTTGAATGTATGTGGTTGTGGGGGGGGGGGCGCAATAATATTGAAAATGTTAAACGTTTCTAATTTTTTCACACAGAGGTCTAATATTATCTCTAATCTTATTATTAAATAAAAATAAATTATGCTACTTATTTTATCAGGCGTGTTCAAGCTTAGTTTATGTTCTGTATAATTAATATTAAAAAAACAAAAACAAATGTGATATGACCTCTTACAGCTTTTTCCACTTGTTTATTCAAGATAAAATTGCAGAGAGGAGTTATAGAAAATCTGAAATTAACAAACAACGACCCTTACTTTTTCAATCGAATAACGAGTCACTCTACACTTATTGTATAATTTTAAATGCTTAAATCTTCAAGAATTTTACTATTAAACTTCTATACTATGCTATAGATAACTTTATTATGCTCTACTACGGACTATCCATTTTTTTCCATGAATTATCTTCTAATTTTCCTTTAACATCTCCGTACAAGACTGCATATAGACTATAGACCGTGATGTTGACGATTCTTCAAACATTTTAACAACCGAATAAAGCTGGCAACGGACATCAAAAGAAAGGAACAGACTTTGACTTTCCTGAAAAATAGCTATTATTTATTTGTCTTTTATATGTCGACTTCTATAAATAATAAACTCACATTTTATTAATGAAAGTAGGTACTTGTTTTGATATTCTCATTTACTTAATCGACGAAAATTTAGTTTTACATCAAAACAGTTTCTTTTCCTAATGTAGCTCTTCTCTACTGTTTTTTCTAAATAATCTAATTATTTTATGGCCCTGCAGTGAAAAGATCTTCGAAACGATGAATGTGATTAAGTATTAAGAAAGATACTTAATTAGATAATAATATTTATGAAATAAAATATTATGGTGCACCGACATATAAAACATTTTTTATAAATCAGTCGTACAGTTGACAGTCTGACTTTGTACATTTTCCAAATTTTTATGTTTTAATAAATACTTATACATGGAGATACTTACAATGTTTGAAATTTTATGCAAAATTTAGACTATTATTTTATTTGACAACCTACATAAATTATATAACTTCTTTTTAGTGTAAACGGAAAAGTTTTTTAAATTATTTTTAATAGTTGGCCCTTAAGAATAATTCCATTATTATATTAACAATGACCTAATAATCGTAATACGAGACTGAAAAACACACATATTATGAAGGAATGTCGGTACTTTTTTCCTTTTCTTTGATATTCTCATTTACTCAATCGAAAAAATCTGCTTTTGCAGGAAAATAGGTTTTTTTTTTCTTCCTTCATGTACATCATAATTTATAGGCGTCGTCAAATAAAATAGTAGTCTAAATTTTGTATGAAAATACAACCATTGTAAGTATAAAACTATCACATCATAGGCATATCGTCAATGATACTGCTAAAATATGTTAGAAATTTTCGGTTTTATCGGGGTTTTAATCAAAACGGAGTAGCTCTAAAGTCCTAAAAGACGACACAGGTCAGCGACCAATAGTAAAGAAAAATCATACACAGTAAAAAAATATTCGAATTTTAGGATTCGCTTGGTCATTAATCCTGAGTGACACCAGCCTATAAGGAACATTTAAACTTTAACACTTTTTTTAAAAGATTAACTCAATGTTTAAAACCATCATACTCTTCTGTGGTTTAAGTTAAATATTTATGGACCGTCTAGTTTAAATATATTGTATTAATTATTAATTGTAATTAATGAATAGTAGCCACATAGTATTTCGGTATTCCTTCATTTTTTCACACATCCGTCGCAGAGAGAAGATTTGGTCGATGGTAGATCTGCTGAGCCTTGATAATCTCCTAGCTTGAGGTACACATACGGCAGAAGGCGTTTGTTGAGAGCTATAGAGAATATCTTGTATGATTTGTTTAACTGGCTACCATCTCTACAGTTCTTGCAATCTTTCATGTCCCCTTTGTTACTTTCACTTACTTATATATGAAATACGTAGTAAGGGAAAGTATTGCGATCGTGTAAATTTCGAACTCCGGTTTTAAACCGTGAAATACACGTTTTCGGGTCCCATGTGTCCAAATAACTAAGTCCCTCGAAATGGTCGATGTTACTGTGTGTGTGTGAATAGACTTGCTTATATTATTATACTATATTATTAATATTTACATACTATAAATATTTATAATGATAATTATATCTATCCCCAATAATGGAATATTTCTTTTTCCGGTTTAATTATGAATTATATTTTTCCGTCCATAATTTTGTGAAGACTACATTATTTTCTTATATTCATAATGATATATTTTTCTAATAATACTCAATTTTTTGTTATTCCTAAATAAGTTGCAAATTTTTTTTCTAACGACACTCTGATTTAACTGGTGACGTAAAACATTCCTAGCTTTCTGAGATAACGATATATGAATTACCTTATTGGTGACTATTGTTGAACTGTTTCTTGTTCTACTAATCTAATAAGTAGTAAATTGGGTTTGAATCAAAATTTTCGTTTTACTGTTGACACAAAGCTTTATATGTTAAGTAATATTAAAAAAAATAAATAAAATTACCTACATTATCAGTTCTATCGGACAATATGTTAATGTCTTCTGATTTTTTAATTTATTTATTCTGCAATCGACCTTTTATTTGTTAAGAACCACACGCTTGAAATTTGTGTGTTAAATGTTTTTTTTGTTTTTTTTATCTTCCGATAACTTCCCTATTTTGCATTATGGTTTTTTATCAATTTTGTAAATATATATCATTTTATTTTTACAAAAAGAGGAAAGATTGGCTTTGACCGGGAATCGAACCCTGATTTCCTTATTTACTAGTAAGGCGCCGCTCTTGCTACTTGAGCTACCAGGCACATTTCCCGGTCAAGTCAATCCCTTCTCTTCAGTGACCTCTTTTCTACTGATCTCGCATTTTTTGCGATTTATTTGTGGGGAGTGGACAATTTTAGTCCAGTTTTATAAACTCTATTGACTAACGTAAATTTTTCAAAGTTACTAATTCAATTATTCCCTGTCATGATAATATGGAATTTCTTATTCCAACTTGGAGCTACCAGGTACAATCTCGGCCAATTTGTCTCTTATAAATTATTAAAATAATAATAATAAAATTCATTTTATCAGGACAGAAATAATTGAATCAATGATTATATCATTGATAGGTAAGTAAAATATACTATATCTTACTTTACAAATAAAGTAAAATATTATAAATACGAAGTAGTTTACCTTCTTATTCAAATCTTATAAGTTGTAAATTATCTTACAAATATTTTTTTCGTTTAACTGGAGACGTTAAGCTCTTTATGTAAAACATACCTTTTAATGTAAAAACATAAAAATAACCTTAAATATTCGTTTTATTGTTAGATCAATAGAAGTTTCTTTTATTTCGGGGATTTTCCCCCCTATTTAAAGACGATTTTCCCTGTTGGTCCCTATTCAGACGAAAATTGGTTGAGTTCCATTAGTTTTAAAATTGTGATTCAAACCGAGGAGGTAACATACTTATTCTGTTAATTTTTTTGCAAATAATTTCATAAATTCGAAATTTTATACTTTAATAATGGTAAACTACTTCTTCTTCTTCGAATCTAATAACAAGTAGTAAATTATCTTTCAATTTTTTAAGTTTAAATTAAATTCGTCTAACCCTAAGTTTATCATGATTTAACTTTTCCTCCATTGCTGATTTTTGTCAATTAGTAATTTTATTCAAACTGCGGCTAACGCCCCTATTATGTTAACTTGTTTGCTATCAATTTCATGATTATGTAAATAATTTTTCTTTATCAGATGGTCATCACTTGATTTTTCTAGATTAACATTTTGTTTCAGACTGCCGATAACTTCAATATTTTGCTATATTTTTGGTAATTTACATATTATAAATATTTATTATTATATTTGTTTCAAACCAAAGCAGCTGATAACAATCCTATTTTACCATATTGTTTGCAATCGATTTTGGATATAAGAAATTTTTTTCTTTTCTGATAATGGTGAACTATTTCTAATTATAATACAATAACAAGTAGTAAATTACCTCTCCATTTAATTTGTTCGTTTTAATAGAGACGTAAAGCTAAAGCTTTATTTGATGCGTAATATGACGTATTAAAAATTACCTATGTTTTTAGTTCAATGGGATGTTATTTTATGCAGTGAGCTTATGAAGATCTTTTTTTCTTTTCTACTGCAATAGGCCATATTCGCTCTGATCTCCATTTCTGATCCATTTCCATTCTGGTATGTTGTTGGTAGTCATATAATTAGAAGATATAATTAGAATATTATATCCATTCCGGATGGTGGAATATTTCTTGTCCTGATCTTATAATTATTATAAGTGCATCCAACTATACTAATTAAAAGTATTAAGGTAAACGTACCTATAGTGGACACTGTTCGAGTAGTGGCCACTTGAACAATTAAATTTTAAAATAAGGCAGCTAGGCTTTGAATCAGTTTCAAATTTAGAGTGAATGTACCTACCACTATCCTGTACAGTGTCCGCTATAGGTACGTTTACCTGAAATTATCTTTGAATTTCAAAGTTTGAATTATATTTTTCCGTCTCTTAAGTTTATGATTATAACATTTTTCTCCATTTCTGATGTTTTGTTTTTTCAGTTAAAAATTTTATTTTAGATAGAAGGAAAACATCTATATTTTTCCAAATCGATTGCAATTCATTGCTATGATTTGTAAGTGGCCACTTGAACAATTAAATTTTAAAATAAGGCAGCTAGGCTTTGAATCAGTTTCAAATTTAGAGTGAATGTACCTACCACTATCCTGTACAGTGTCCGCTATAGGTACGTTTACCTGAAATTATCTTTGAATTTCAAAGTTTGAATTATATTTTTCCGTCTCTTAAGTTTATGATTATAACATTTTTCTCCATTTCTGATGTTTTGTTTTTTCAGTTAAAAATTTTATTTTAGATAGAAGGAAAACATCTATATTTTTCCAAATCGATTGCAATTCATTGCTATGATTTGTAAGTGGCCACTTGAACAATTAAATTTTAAAATAAGGCAGCTAGGCTTTGAATCAGTTTCAAATTTAGAGTGAATGTACCTACCACTATCCTGTACAGTGTCCGCTATAGGTACGTTTACCTGAAATTATCCTTGAATTTCAAAGTTTGAATTATATTTTTCCGTCTCTTAAGTTTATGATTATAACATTTTTCTCCATTTCTGATGTTTTGTTTTTTCAGTTAAAAATTTTATTTTAGATAGAAGGAAAACATCTATATTTTTCCAAATCGATTGCAATTCATTGCTATGATTTGTAAGTGGCCACTTGAACAATTAAATTTTAAAATAAGGCTGCTAGGCTTTGAATCAGTTTCAAATTTAGAGTGAATGTACCTACCACTATCCTGTACAGTGTCCGCTATAGGTACGTTTACCTGAAATTATCTTTGAATTTCAAAGTTTGAATTATATTTTTCCGTCTCTTAAGTTTATGATTATAACATTTTTCTCCATTTCTGATGTTTTGTTTTTTCAGTTAAAAATTTTATTTTAGATAGAAGGAAAACATCTATATTTTTCCAAATCGATTGCAATTCATTGCTATGATTTGTAAATAACTATTTCTTTATGAGAACGCCATTGCTTGATTTTGGTCAGTTAAAATTTTGTTTCAAACCGCGTTTATTTTCTACATTACGATATAATAATTTTATTATTATAATTAATTATTGTAATATTATTATTATTATTGTTTGCCATATCATAAGTTCATAATTACAAACTTTGAATTAGATTAGTCCGTTGCCCGAGTGAGGGTTTCTTTGCTTTTAATATAAATTAAACAAACTAAAAATTATCTGTATTTTTAGTTCAATCGGAACTTTTTTTATTTTTTTAAACTTATTCTGTGTGGTTTATTTTTTTTATTTTTCGCTGCTAATACTATTTCTTGTTCGTATTCTATAAGTAGTGCATTACCTTAAACTCAAAATCAAATATCTCTAGTTTACTGATTTTTGAGATAAAAATATTTGTTCAATTCAATTTATTTTATATTTTAAATATATCATATTTTTTTTTCTTTTTTTAATTTCCTTATCGATTCCTATCTCCATTGCTGATTTTTTTTAGCTTATATTTTTGTTTCAAACGAAATCAGCTGAAAACATCCCCATTTTACCATATTGTTTGCAATCAATTTCGTAAATACGAAATTCTATTCTCTTCTAATGGTAAACTATATCTTGTTCTAATAAAATCTCAAGTAGTAAATCACTTCTGAATTAAAGGTTTCATTTGACCGGTGACATAAAGCTTTATTTGATACTTACCATAACATAAAAAAATATTACCTATATTTTTAGTTCAATCGGAACTTTTTTTATTTCTTAAGCTTATTTTGTTTGTCTAATTTTTCTTTGTTAATACTATTTATTGTTCTAATCTAATAAGTAGTAAATTACCTTTAAGTTGAAATCAAATGTATCTGTCTTACTGGAGACTTAAATCTTTGTTTGATTTTTGAGATAAAAATATTTGCTTAATCGGAACATATTTTATGTGCTAAGCATATCGTTCTTTTTTATTTTATTTTCTTTTTCCTCTGCTATTTTTTATAGATTTTAAACTCTATTGCTGCTTTTTGTTTCAGTTTACATTTTTGTTTAACACCTCGGATAACATCCCTATTTTACAAAAGTGCTAGCAATCAATTTCTATTCTAATCTTTTCCAATGGTAAACTATTTCTAGTTATAATATAATTGCAAGTAGCAAATTACCTTCGAATTGAAATTTTTCAGTTTGTAGTGAGTAGTAGTGAATTAAAGCTTTATTTGATACATAATAAAAGTTACTAATTAATAATTATTTTATGCCTTAAGATTATGAAGATTTTTTTTTTTACCTACTGCAGTTGTCCTTAATGAATCTGAAGTCCATTGCTGATTTATGTTGGTTGAATGTTTTTTAAAAATTGCTGATAACATCCCCGATTTGCTATATGTTTCGCAATAATATGCGTGGATACAAAGTAAATAAGTAAGGTTAAAGTATTCATATATCGCCCTGTATACAGTGGATATCGTTTATAACGTCATTGAAGGGACCTTAAAAACTGCGTCGTTATAGGCGATCGTCATTACATCCGACAAATCGCTTATTAAGACGCCAGTCTTTGTATCAGGTCTAGGTTATTTTTAACAACTGATTTTAAAAGACTTCTTACAATTACAAATGTCCTATAACAGAAAGTATACGTCTGTCTGTTCAAGTCCTATTGGCTGCCACCGAAACCGTTATTCTATCCTTGGACGTTTTTCCGTTAGAACATTTCTTTCCCTTAAAATGTAGTGTCCGATCAGGCAGTACTTTGTAAAAAAGTCCAGTTTCATCTGCGTTAAAAATATCTGAATGATTACATTAAGTTCCTCCGCAAGACTTCTGTTCGACTTCCCATTTTCCAGCCGACAGCAAATGTGCAACAGTTCTTCTATCGAAAATGCCCTTCTCTTTGACGTGGTATCACCACGCACAAGTGTATAGAGAACAAAACCGCTTCTAACAACCAGATATCACCACGCACGGGTCTTTTTTGTTTAATGCACAATTCGGTTAATAAAAAAAGTAACACGTGATTATATAAAGTAACTATAATTGTTAACACAATTGATATGGTTTATTCTTATTTCCAAAATGAAGCAATATCTTCCAATATAACCTCAAAAAGGTCTTTCCCCATATTCCTTTGTCTCCACATAAATTCACAGAGATATGAATCCAACATTGTTCTTCTAGTTCCAGCTTCTATTTTTATTTCTTCTTTTGGCCGCAGCCCATAACGATTCTATCGACTGTCTGTGCGCCCCAGTTGAAGGATCAACGAAATTTTCAGAATGGTTGACTGTATAATGCTT
Organism: Aelia acuminata; assembly: GCA_911387785.2. Taxonomy (NCBI): domain Eukaryota; kingdom Metazoa; phylum Arthropoda; class Insecta; order Hemiptera; family Pentatomidae; genus Aelia; species Aelia acuminata. The sequence continues at coordinate 35,871,939 of OU426979.1, read as the reverse complement.
AAAACATACCCTTCTATTCTTTGTATAGTGGAATAAGCTTTCCATAAATCTGATATTATAATACTTCCTGGAAGAATAAATTCTTTAATGCACGCTATTAAAGTATCTTTGTTCCTGTTGGGCACTGAATATATGAAAGATTGGTTCGTCTCCCTGCAAATACCACCAAAAACCCATTGGTTGGGATATATTCGTCCGACATTATGTTTCCTTCTTGTAAAACAGGACTCGTCAATTTCGACGATCATACCATTTCCTCCTATTGTGATAGGTTTCCTATTGATCCTGCTGTTGATGTTACTTCAATGTTGTTAGGTTCTTCCTATTGTTGTCCAAATCTTTAAAATCTTCGTATAACCTGAACATAGCCATTATGAGGTTTTAAACGAAACTAAGAAATGTAGTCATATGTTCTACTGATATGGAGGTTGTAATTATATCACGTGTTACTTTTTTTAATAACAGTTACTTTTTTTATAACCGAATTGTTCATTAAACGAAAAAGACCCCCACGCACTAGTATCTTATTCGAGAACTAGGGCGCAACTGATTCAAATTTGTTTGAAGGAATAAAAACACAATCGGGGGAGGAAGTTTACTAGAAAATGTATTAAGTGTGTCTTCCTGTCCTCGGAAGAAATATCCCGCAAGCCGGATAGAAAACTTCTTTCCGGAAGACGTTATAACTGATATTTTTGTCAAAATGGGCCGCTAAAGCCGATCAGTCGCAATAACCGGGTAAAAATTCATTAAAATATGTCCTAGGGACCTGGGACTTAACATTTTCGTCGCTACAAGCGGTACGTCGTTATAACCGATGTCGTTATAAACGATATCCACTGTACACAGTTATATGGCTGTACAACTTAGAAAAACAAAAAGAAACAAATGTAATTTTAGACAGTCCGTTTGCGAAAACGTAATTTTACGTGTCCCGACTACAATGTGTTAACAAGTGAACACACTCCTCCCATAACATAATAATTATTTATTTTTATGAATATTGCCTTTCTTGGTTATTTTATTGACAACGCTGTTGATATTTTTTTATAACCTTAATTTTGCAGACTTTTTATTTTTCTCTATCCACCGTATTTGAAACACCTTCAAATCTACCTTTACCATTAACTAAATATTCTCTCTCTCCGTCGAATATTAGAGAAAGAAATTAGAATATAATTTTATTTTTCATCAGCTACATATATATCGACTTAAAAAAGGCTTATGATTTAGCAGACCGCAATAAACTGTATAACATTCTGACTGAACTAGGAATGCCAAAGAAGTTAGTAAACCTAGTAAAATGTGTATGACCGAAGAAACGTTCAATAAAATGATAATCGGAAGTTATTTTTCCGAGAAGTTCAAGGTACACTCTGGTTTAGAACAGGTCCTGTTGTATTTAATTTAGCTCTAGAATATTTCATTAGGGAAATGATAAGTACTTAAAAGGATTTGAATCCGGGCGGAAACATGTCCGTACTCGGCTATATGGATGATTTGGTTTTGCTTGGCGATGAAATGGAAACGATAGAACTAAATACAAAATCATTAATGGAAGCCGGCAAAGAAGTAAGGCTAGAAATTAATACGGAAAAAACGAAATACATGGTTAGCTGGATAAACGGTGACGATTCGGGCGATATTGAAGTAGAAGAGGAAATGTTTGAAGCCGTTGAGAAATAGAAAAAACGAAATTGAAGATGAAATTAAGGCTAGGTTAAAGGCCGGAAATTCTGGCTAAATTTCCGTTTCAAAATTACGTAGCTCACGCCTTCTGTCCCGAGATTTAAATATTAGAATTTGCAAAACTGTAATTCGTCCGACGGTTTTATACGGATTTATTGGACGCTTACAGCAAGCGATGAGTAACGCCTTAAGGTCTTTAAAAATAAAGAACTGCTTAGAATATTTTGGCCAAAGAAGGAGGATTCAACAAGAGAACTTAGATATGTAAAGGTAGGAAGAAGATTCGGTGAGGGCTGATCTTGTGGAGGTTTCTTTTGGAAGTTTCTTTCAAATCTTCTGATCCAACTGTAATTATTGAATTAATTTATTAATAGTTTAAGCATTAAAATAAAATATTGCTTATGAAGTATTAATTAAATAGCGCCAAAATGATATTTTATTGTTATAAATATTTAGAAATAAAATTTTATTGCAATGACTATTTGAAAAAAAAAAAAGTAATTTTCGCTTCTCCAGTTGAAAGTAACTATGCATTCTTCAAGTTATGGGTATTTTTCTTTATTTAAAATAATTAATTTTGCTTCAAAATATGAATGATACTCAAAACTTAAACTAATAATAATACTATGTTATATAGTTATCTATTTCTATATAAGTAAAGTTTAAATGATTAAGTCATTTATTTTCTAAAACTTCTTCATTCTTTAACTTTGATTTTCTATTTTTTGGAACAGGTATAACTTGAGCTGAGGTGTTAATAAAACCAATTGATGATCAAAATACATTAAAATTTATTTGTACATAAAACGAACAAATATTTTGTAACCATTATTACCAGATTATGTTTTGCTTAAGAACAAATAGGTAAATAAATAATTTGTTTTACACTTAATATAAGTCTACCAGAATTAAACGTGAGGCTTTGTGAGTGGCTAACCGAGTTGCTTCCATAAATATCCGACAGAATGCTCTGCCAGTCCTTCCCGATATCTTAGCAACGCTGGCTTCTTTCAACTTGGTTATCATTCAGAATTCTAATTTCTTTTTCCTTATGTTTATTTAATATTTTTTTTTGTAGGAAAACTATCCAATCTCCTGCCTGGTTTCATTTATGTTTATCGTGAGTTTATTTACTTTAAAATTCACACGGTGCAATTACAATCATTGCAATTATTACATCGTATTGTGTGTTTACTTCTATGGCTTTTCAATTGCCATATAATACACTTTATATTTTATAAAATATTCAAATATAAAGAAGCATGATTTAAAAAGAAATAACTTCGGATACTTCGTAAAAATCAAATCAAAAAATCAATTCGAACAATATTATTTAGGTAACTGTTATTTCAATTAATTTCTTATATATACTCGTACCTACCTTACTATACTCTCTGTGGTTAATATACACTTATAAAAAACAAGCTAATACTATTATAATTAATTCAAGTAAAAATAAGCAGTTTAATGACATTTTTCGTTATAATACATTTAGCCTTAAAAGCGAGGGATTATCTTCCAATTATTCCTCATATTAGTAAACTCGGGGGTATTATGTGTAGGTAATCAGAGATGCTGCAGTCAATATTTTCAGTAAAATTTCTTGGTGAGGGGTAAAACACTTTTCAGTTTTTTTCCCGCTTCGATGTTCTAAAATTTTCTTCTGTAATCTTTTCTATTTGGAGTACTCTTTTTTGTGTTTAAGGCTTTAAAAATGATCGACATTCATGCTTCCACCAAATGGTAAAAATTTATAAAGGGAAACGACTGAACTGAACTAACTGTAACTTCAAGTATGTCATTCGACGCCCAATTTAATGTCCATCTTTTTTTATGTGGATACAATTTTCTGTGCGGTGCATAGTTTTCGATTCAATAGAAAAAAATGAAAATAGGGAAGGTCTTCTCCTTCCACAAGAACATTCGCGTATTTTTTTTTTTTTTTTAAATTGACAGGCTTCGCTGGGCACCTATAAACGATATCCCTCACCCCTGTTTCGAAAAAAAGGCGGAATTTTCGATTTATTTTAGCTGATCAAGGCGTTTAGTCGATTATGTATGTACTTACTTACTTTGTAATGTATGTACTTTCTTTTTGATTTTTTTTTAAATTATATATGTGTAATATGTGTAATACAATCTAACATGATCACGCAAAGTTCGTTTTGGTTTTAGTGATATAGTTCATTGAGGAATGTAATTTCGCCTACTGTAATAGTATTTAACATTTTACTAGTTATCATTATTGTATCACCTAGTAGGGTACGTCCATTGTATATCTCAATAACTTATCAATAGTAATGATTCGATTCCTTGAATATTGCAGGGCTTGGCGGGCCCCATATTTATTTTCTGTGAGTCCCTAAAGTTTAATGAGTACTTTTCAGATAAAATGTCAGTGTTTTGGAGGATAATGTTGAGCATCTGTCAAGTAATTAAGGTAATACTCTGAATCGAGTTGCGGTGTCGGTATTGAACCATCGGGGTCGTTAAGCCGGCATTATTATTTTTATTGTTATCATCAAGATAATAGGAAATGTTCTATGACACAGTTCCGATTGTGATAGATAATTAGCATTATTCACTACTAGCAAAAGCTTCAATATTTAATTTTTTATATTTAACGATATATTTATTTATGGTCTTTTGGTTAAATATTTATTTTATAATTTTTAAATTATTTTATTAGAAGATAATTTAAAAATTTTATATTTAACGTTTTTTATTTATAATCTATAAAATGTTTCATGGTAGGGTAGTAGAATATTCGACAATGAATAAATAAAAATAAGTAATCGTGTTTTTCTCATAGAACATTTTCTATTCTAATATATAACGCCTTTAATGGTCTCTCTTCTCAAAGCTAGTAAACCTTTTAATTTTTTTATTTTTTATCTTGAAAGTATAATTTTTTCGTTCCTATAATGATTGTAAATTGTTAACTATTCCATCTGTTTTTTTTTTTTTTTTTTTTTTTTTATGGACAATTTTTCATATAACATACTTGGCTCCTTTAGTCAGCAGTTTTTCTGAATGGCCGCTAGAGCACTCTGCCTGCAGGAGTCCGGTATGTTTATTCTGATTCCCGCCAACTTTAAATTCTGAAGTAATTATATTAATTATTTTTTCTTGGTTGTTAGTTAAAAATAATTAATTTGAAAGATTAGAATCCTATTCTGAAACTATTTGAAGCACAAATATGTCACACAAAGAAGGATAACTTTCAAGCGCTGAAGTAATTCTGAAAAAATATATGAAAGGGAATATGATAACAAAAAAAAATCCTTGTTATTTTCGTGAAAAAAGAAATTATAGAATGTTAATAGCTGTATTACTTTGAACAATTAATTTAGCCATAAATACTGTTAACTATTATAATATATGTTTTCCGAATAATATATAATTTTTTTTTATAAATTACTATGTTCTTTATACTAAAATCAATACTAATTTTTAAAAATAAATTTTATTCATCTTACTGGGTTTCAAGGATTTTAATATTGTGAATTTTAACACAGAAGAAATTTCGATTAGATGTTCTGCATTTTTTACAGACCCAAATGATTGTGCAATCTTCTTTTGAAATATACATTCCAAGCATAATTTTTTTATTCAATCATTTGGTATATATATCCACTCGTTTCATCTTGTTTCCAATGCTTAGTAATTTTTATATAGTAATTGTAATTATTTAAAAAAATATATACAATTAAAATTACTATATAACAATAAGCGTTCTTATTCCTTTGAAGCCATAGTATATTGTGTAAATACTCATTCTTCGTTTTTAAGTAAGTACAAATATCATCTATACAATTTTTATTATTATTGATGTTTTTTTGAAAGCAGATTGTTAATATCTGACCATTATATAATTCACAGCAATATTTATTAACATTATTATTTAAAACATTAATTGAAAGATTCCGATTATAAAGAATTTTTAAGTGTTTCTATGTCGTCGGTATATTAATATTTATTTAAATGCAATCAGTATTTTCTTAATAACTTTAGTAGTATCAATTAGTATTTTTTGGTATTATTTTGAAAGCAGATGGTTAATATCTGACCATTGTACAATTCACAGCAATATTTAAAACAATAATCAAAGCAATCGGGATATAAAGCATTTTTAAAGTTGTTTATGTAGCCGGTATATTAATTATTATTCATATAAATAATATTTTATTAAACAAATACAGATAATTATTCATATTATCAGATCAATTCGCAGTAGCTTTTTTATTTTTTTTTTTTATTTATTTTTTTTTTTTTTTTTAGTGGTACGTTTTTGTTTTGTTTTATTAATATTTTCTCATGCCTATAAAAACAATTGTCCTACTGAGAAATGAGCGAAAGTAATCTTCCCATACTTAAAGCTCCTTTTATTGCAATAGCATTCATAAAAATACATTATGAGGCGACAACATATATGAAAGAAAAAAATTATCACCATATTCAATATTTTTTGTTAAATACTTTTGTATTCTACGTCAATAGATATTAGAGAATCCAAATTATTGTACAACCCGGATAATTTGATTTTTTAAATCTATAAAATGCTTCCGTTTTCGATTTAAACAGTCCATTTCATAAAAAACTGATGTAAAGCGAGATGTTAACAATTTTTATAACAATAATGAATATACTCAGAGAATTGCTAAAGTTACGCAATTATAATATGGACAGGTGTCCGCATCTTGTATGAAAGAACCGCTGAGTGAAATTTGGAGAATTTAGGACCAACGGTATGAATTTCTATAAAAAACAAACAAACAGAATTTCATCTTTATTTATATAGATTTAAACAATTCACAAAGACTATTTGTATCCCGATTTGCACATTGGGCGTTGGTACCAATCGCACTATTTCAGCCGAGGCACTAGGGTTAAAGGTTTTCCTACACCGTGTCGAACTACGTACCAAAACAGCTAAAGGTTCCCGATACAGGGTGTTCAGGTAAGTAGTTCGACACAGTGTAAATCCACCATGAGGTCTAGGAATATACAACACCAGCATTACCGCTAGGCGTTGCGGGCTAGTATATTTACCACCAATTTTATTTTACTAGACTAGGGTCGGGTCATCGTATTAATAAAATCAATTATTTTTTACTAATTATGTAACTTTTTTTATTAACTAATTTATTACTTTTTTTTTTTTACACAGCTCAATTTTAGGCGCTCATCACTTGGTCAAGACTAGGCAAAACACTTAAGAGATTGTGTGAACAGGAATTAAGAAACCGGAGATATCCAAAAGAAGTTCTGAACATTATTTTTATTTTTTTTTACATTACAATCAGTCTTTAGGGAGATATCTAACTGAAATTCCTTAGGATATCATAACATATCTTTTCTTTCTACGTAAACAAAATATATAATACAGCGGAATACAATAGGTATATAAAACTTATACAATAATGACGAAGACACCTAATGTAACTTAGGTGTTAATATATTAATACTTTTCTCATATTATTAATTAATAAAAGTACTAAAGTATTATTTATTTATTTAACACATGCATCTACCCACAGTGGGTCATTAGGATAACAAACATAAACTTAATATAGTAAACATGGTAGTTTTAAGCATTTACAATTTGAGTTTTAAATGAAATTTTAAACAGTTAATGGTATCTTAATACAGTTATATCACTTATCACATGGTTCATTGACATTACAATTGCCTAAATAAGATTACAGTACTTAGCATGTTTTAAAAACTTGAATAAACTTTCGGCAGCATTTTCCGTATCACCTACGGCGATTTCCAGCCTTCTATTGATGTTACACTCCCTTCTTGCTTCCTCCAGGGCCTCTCAGTCCAGTAGAATGTGCACCAAGGTGAGTGGTACCTTGCAGGTCGGCGGGTACAATCCCTTAAGAAGGTAAGTATGCGTTATGGAGGTATGTCCGTGACGCATGCTGGCCAAGACAACTTCTTCGCGTCGATTTCTTCTCTTGGCAGTTTTCCACAACTCGGGGCTATTTTTGATTTTTCTTTATTTCTCGCTGCTATTTCTCCACTCAGCAGTCCACGTCTCGAATATTCTTTTCTTTTCTTCTTCCAGTTGATGGGGGTAGTCTTGTTGACAAACCTCACTTCGGTGACAGAATTCGTTCTAGCGTCATTCGCAGCCCTGTCAGCTTCCTCATTTTTTCCAATGCCCAAATGAGATGTAACCCACAAGAATTTTATGAATTTTCCTGAAAGTGAGCATTTCCACACTAGCATTTGAATTTTCGTTACCAAAATGCCTTTTGAGTTTTTGTTTTTTTAACGAATTCAGAGAACTTAAGGATCCGAGACTATCAAATGATATCTGTGCTGGTTTTTTTTTTTTTTTTTTTTTTTTTTTTGAGTTTAAGGGCTTTGAATTTTGAGTACAATTCGCCAGTGTAAACACTGTTCGTTTGTGGTAGACGGAACTTCTGGTACATGGAATCCTTGCAGTTGCACATCCAACTTGTGAATTTGATTTAGATGCGTCTGAAAACCATAAATAGTAGTTGGAATATAGCTCTTCTCGTTCTCTGTAGATTTGCTTGAATACGTGAGGAGGTGTTGTTCTCTTCGACAATTTTATCGCAAATACACCTTCTATCTATTCAGGTTCACGATATATTTACAGAAAAAAACAACCAAGCAGTAAAAAAAAAAATCGACTGGTGATGAAATTTGGTCGCTTAAAAAAGAAATTAGCAATAATGATATTACAGTACTGAGATGCATTACAACAGATACATTATAACTTATGGAGATATACAAATATAAGCATATAAATGTGGAAAAGTGTAGCGTTTACATATTATAGAAACCCGTCGATCTCTAATCTATGAAAGTTCGTGAGTTGCGCGCATCGCAGCAGATTTTTTTTTTTTTTCTAATCGTATTATATACAATTCTGTTATAACATCGCCATTTTTAATTGCTCCTCTACATGTTTTCCATAATCCTTTTTTGTAATGTTCTTTTAATTTATAATTTTAGAATGCAGCACTTAGTTGTAGTAAACAATATACATAGTTTTCATCCTCACTTGCTATTCAAATGTCGTGTGGTCCCGAGCAGTGCCTAATAGTGGCTGAAGAAAATAGTGCACGAGATATTGCATCAGACAAGGACTTTAGTCGCTTTTAGACATCTGTAAGTATACGACTGCTCAACTTTACTTAACAATGACTAATTGTGTTTTGCCTTGACCAAGTTGTGGTGATCCTCGCCTTAAATACGTCATATACGCTCGCTTCATTCACACAAAGAAAAATATTAACATTTTTTTATTTCTTTTCAATTTCTTGTTATTACTTCTACAATTCAATTTTTTAGTTGGATACAAAGATGAACTACCATTTGACTTAAACGTTTCCTCGTTTTTTTTAGACGTGCAATAGACAAATATATATATTCTATGGAACACATATTACAGAAAACGTATTTAATTTTGATCCATTCAAAATTGTCTTTATTGCATTTTTATAATTATCGGTAATGCTGCTTAGTCCAATAAAGCGTTTATGATTCCGTGTTTGTAATAATAGAACATCATTGTTTCTTCATAGTTAAAAGTTTTTTAAAGTTTTCGTAATTAAGATTCAATAGCAGTTCAGGAAATAATATTCAAGTTTTCTTATTAATGTCTCTGTGTGACTTAAATTAGAATCCCGTTTAGTTGTATGTCTTGACGACTTAATTTATAACTAATAAATCTGAATTAGAATAATAATAAATCTTATTATAATAATTATAATCTTTACTTATTGTTGAGAAGTACTTCTGCACGCGCAGGAAAATTTTTGAACTGAATTGGTTCCTGGCTGCAGGTGATCCATCATTGGGGAATTGGATCCTCTAATTCGTGATTTTCCTTCTAAGTTGAGGTAGTCTATGACCCATAGCCAAGGAGATTACGGTTTGATAGTCCGTGGGAAAATAGCCGACAGGCAGAGGTTGCAAGTCTTCACGTACACGCGCGGATGCTTCAAGCCTTCCTCGCTGTAATATTTGGTCGAAACATAGGCCTCGTACTTTTTGTGGTCACTGTTTTCTATAGGACCAAATATTCCACCTGTGACGGTATTCGTGCCCTTCGATGGATTAATTAGGGCGAGTAGTATCGCCTGCAGAAGTATGGACAGTGCTATAATACTATAATAATCAAATATTGCGCTGGGTAAGAACATCGGAGCTGAAAAAATCGCTTATATATTCAATGGGTCCAATTCGATGGTTGCCCAGAACGGCGTCACAATCAATAATATGAGCGTTCAATACTCCGGTCTTCGTTTGTAAACACGCTGTGAATGGTATAACCCTCGCCACGCTTCGCTCAAGACCTATGAATTCTTCATAGATCGTCTCAAGGAGTAGAACGAACCTTGACTGCTCAAAAGTTTGGCAATGTTGTTCTCTATCAGGGACTGCTGCCTGCTAGTACCCGACATCAAATGAGGGCTCGGCCTCAGACGTTTCTTTATTTGCTTTAAAGTCTGGGGGATTTTCAATTATATTGGCAGAATTATTCTTTGTCTGCTGTTGCGAGCTATTCTTCTTAGCTTTTATTTTGTTCCCATTTTGACTTCGGGATGTAGGCGTGCGAGATCTGTTTTCAGGCCTTTTTTCAAAGTCACTTTGCTCAGACTGCCAATTTGCCTCAATGGCACGGTCCTGCTGGTATCTTTATGCTCGTCGTTGTGACGCGGTTCCCATCTGATCGCTACTACCAGGAATATATTCGCCATCATGATGGTCATTTCATCGCGCCTATCCGCGGGATTTGACTTTCGAATTACAAGAGTGTTATAACTCGAACTGTCTAGGCAGTTCTTGAGGCTTTTCTTAATGGTTTGTATGGAGCGTTCTGCTTGTCCATTGGCCTGCTGGTGCTTCGGGCTCACCAAAGTCATCTTGAAAGACCATATTTTGGCAAACTCCATAAACTTGCTGGACGCAAAATGTGTCCCTTGATCTGCAATCATTTCAAAGGGGATTGCATGTCAAGCAAATTATTTTTTCACCTCAGATATTATTATTGTCTGTCTTGTAATGTTGGGCAATCTAGATTATTCGCAAATTTTGGAAAAATAGTCCACTATGAACAGCCAATCTATCCCTTTCCACCTGAAAGGAATGCTCATGGCTACTTTCTGCCAAGATCCCTCCGGTAACTTAACTATACCATTGGTCTTTTCGTTTTTGAATGTCTAAATTTCAAACAAACATTGCATTTCACAACTAGCAAACAAATTTCATTCTGCACATCTGGCCAATACAACGCTTCCCGAGCTCTTTGAAAACACTTATGCCGACCCTGATCTTGCCCAACATTTCTTTGTGTAACGACCGAGGAACTACAATTTTTTGGCCTTTAAAAATTAATCCTTCGTGTACCGATAATTCGTCCCTCAAAAACTTATACCTTTCTACGAACGAATTAGAAATATTTTCTGGATATCCTTTCGCTAGCCAACCCATTACGGCCTAAAATTCCTCATCGCTCTTGGTTTCTTCCTCGAGTCTAGCCTATGCTTCATCATATACTGGAAGATTCTTCACTATAGCTAAAACGTAAGATTTTAATTCCTTTGAGAAGTAGTCCAAGTCATTTTGGTTCTTCAGAGGAGCTCTGGACAACGTATCGCTAACGGTCATCTTACCGGGAACGTATCGTACTGGGAGGAGTATCGCTAGAGGCGGAGCATCATCCTTTGAATTCATCAAGAGGGCAACTAGAAAGAGGTTTTTGGAAGAGTGCTTCAAGAGGTTTGTGATCACTCTCCACGACAAACGGCCTACCATAAGAATACATGTAGCACCGCTCGCATCCAAATACCGCTTCATATAACTCCTCAATGTTAGCGCACCGCTGTTCAGTTCAGGCTAGAGAATATGATTCTTAAGCCACCGGATGGCCGACTTCGACCGATTCCATGCCTGCTTCTGAGAGTCTTCCCAATGCCAGGCCACCTCCTTCTGTAGCAACAACCTCAGAGGTTAGGCGAGGGTCATCCAAATCCTACTCTCCTCTGAATGGAGATCCACAGCTCCTATCGCCTCGAAGTAAGTCAGGAACCTCTCTCTGATGAAGATCCATTCTCCAGACTCTAACTCAGGTCTCTCGGAGGCGGTACTAATGATTCCATCTTCAGATTCTCTACCAATTTATCTGACTATGGCTCAGCTTTAACTGATCTAAGCTGATCATTTAGTTGGACTTTACATATGCGAATTGTTGTCTAATGTTTTTTTTTTTTATGATAGAGGTACATAATTCAATCAATAAAATAAAGAAATAACAATTATGATTAAAATAGTTGTAAATATAAAGGAGAAGTTAAAAAGGCGTTGGATAAGTGCTTTCCTTTCTTATCCGTGCCGTATCAGTTTTCTCATCCGGTCAACTCGTTCGCTGATTGTCATCATCATGCATGTGCCGTAGGAATCAAGGATAAAAGCAAAAAAAAAATCTAAGTAAAATCGATGTAATTTTTACTATTGTTATAGAAAATGTTAGTCTGCGAAGACTTGCAGTGTAAAATAAATTATTATTATACCTAATCAGAACTTAAAAGTTGCAGATCTAAAATAAATTAAATCCATATTGATCCTGAAAGTTGGATGACTTTTTCTTTTCTTTTTTTTAAGTTCTTTCTTTAAATGGTTTTAATGTTGCTAAAGAAAACATTAAGTTAATAATTAGTAACAACGCACTACGGAAAAGACAAAGCTATTAATAAACTTCAACAAGTTTTAGAATTTTAATACATTTATAAGTGAAAAGCAATTGTTTTGATTTTTTTTTTCTGCTAAGTTTTAGAAATATGAGTGACCTATACATATAAAATTTCATCTTTTATTTTTGAATTTTCGTTACTCTGCTTATTGGATAACTTAAGCTCCATTTAGTTAGCTCGTTTTATGAATGGGATTTTATCTATACACATACTCTCGTACTTTGCATATTAGTACAAATTTCACCTTTGCAATCAATTCTCCATTATCAACATTGTCTTTATGGAAATTAGTTTGGTACGGTGATAGGAAATTGTTTCTAGTCTATTGATTAGTTCTTAAATAGTAATTAAATAATAAATATAATTACAATATTATTACATTAAAGAAATTAAATATTGAACAGAAATTAGTTTTGGTGGTGATAAGAAATTGTTTCTGGTCTCTAATTATTTAATATTAAATTATACGACCTCATTTTTTTTTAGGTTTTTTTTAAGCGGTCTATTTTAAAACGGTAGAAATTTTTTAAAAATTAAATTTTTATAAAGCTCGTTTTATGAATGTGGTTATATCTACACACATACACTCGTGCTTTCCATATTAGTACAAATTTCACCTTTACAATCAATTCTCCACTATCAACATTGTATTTATGAAAATTAGTAGGGTTTGGTGATAAGAAATTGCTTCTGGTCTATTGATTAGTTATTAAATATTAATTAGAAATTAGAATATTATTAAATTAAAGAAATTAAATATTGAATAGAAATTAGCTGTGGTGTGGTGATGGGAGAGAGAGAAATTAGTTGTGGTGGTGATAAGAAGTTGATTCTGGTCTATTGATTATTAAATATTAATTTATACCATCTCATATTTTAGGTTTTTTTTTTTAAGTTTTATAAAGCTTATAATAGGGGCCCGGTGTGGCTGTGCGGTAAAGCGCCGTACTTCCATGCCGGAGCTGCGAGTTCGAGTCCCGCCCTGGGTGGTGCTTTTCTTTCGTAGGAGAAGTATCACCCAGTGCCATGGGTGTTAGTATGGGCAGTATAGGGCTTCAGTGGAAGCCTTGAAGTCCCAAAAAAAAAAAAAAAAAAAAAAAAAAAAAAAAAAAAAAAAAAGCTTATAATAGTCCTTAAAGAAATATTTATTATAAACTTTGCTCACTCAGCAAAATTACGGTTGAGAAAGAAGTCGAATACATCAGAAATTTAGTATACCATAACAAACTTTATACTGAGTATATTTTCTTTTTGTATTTAGAATTTAAATTCTTTTCTTTGAAGTAGACGGTTTATATTATCTATTTCTAGTAATTCATAAGTTTCTTTTGCGATTAGGACTATAAAAAGCATTCCAATTTTACTTCCTTACATTTGCTGATTTTTTCTTTCCGTTTTCACTTATCAGACCTACTTTGTGCCTCCCAGACTTCTCAGTAATAACCTTGGTAGGAAGGAATAAGTGCCAAATAGTGTAATAACGATTGTAAAATTATTAACATATATCTGAGGTATACCATTAAAGTTCACTTACTCTTCTACTACATTATATATTTGTGTTTCTATGTGTGTTTATATAAATATTTATTTTTTTAAATTCTTTTTGCCATAATGATGACCTTAAAAATCTCAATATTTTTATAAGATGAGAAAATTTGGCCTGGGCTGGGAATTTAACCCGGATTTCCTTATCTGTAGTAAGGCGCCTTTGCCAACAGCCACACATCCCGGTCAAGCCAAGCCCCTCTCTTTACAGAACTCTCCCCCACTGATCTTGAAATCTTGCGATTTTCGATTGAATAAGACACTTTTCCTCCGTGTCGTAGGCATTATGTTAATAATCATTAATTGATGAGGAATTCAAAGTAAATAAATTACATAATCTCAAACAATGCTTAATATCTTTTCTTTATCACTAGTAAAAAACTAATAGTAACAAAACTTAAGTGTTTGCATTAATAGCAATATCACAAATAAATTATTTCAGCTAAATATTTCCATCCTTGTATCGAAATTTTAGCTGTATTTTGTACTGCTGTTTTTCTTTATAGATATGACCGAAAAATTATCACTTTCTGTACTCAAATGATCTTTGAAGTCGGTAAAAAAACAGCGTTAAAACTTAAATTGCCGTTGGAATCAGAATTACAATGCTGTCATATAGGCAACAATAATTTTAATAGTTAGGCGCAATTTACCATATCCTTTTGGGGTCGTTTGTAGATGGCTAATTTTTTTAGTTACACTAAGTACCAGTGGTACTAATTACCCTAAAGGTAGACTATTTGTAGTCAAAAACTACTCCTAGAAACTATTTGCTTGTAGGTCGATAGGAAAACAATGCAGTTAAAATCCTACTTGTGGTTATCAAAAAATACAGTTTTTTTTAGTTGCAAACTTCTTCCTGCTGCATAATAGAACATGTGTTTTCAATACATTGCGATAAGATTCTTTTTGTTTTAATGCATATTTTATAAAAGTTACAATTTTTATCTTATATGCATAATTTTTTTTTTTTACTATGCATTAACAACATGTGTTTTCAATGAATGGTCATGAGAAACCTTTTGTATAACTATCGAGCGCGAATGGTAAAATGTTTTAGACTGGCGCATTAAGTGATATGTAATTTTTATCTTTTATGCACTAAATTATTTTTTATTTCTTTTTATGTTTTAACATAATTATTTGTTGTATTCCAGTCAATAGAGTCCGTTATCTTTTATTTATTAATTAAAATTGGTGATACAATATCTTTCCTTCTCTGGATTAAATAAGGGTGGTTTATGCATATTTATTTTATTCTTATCCATATTTAAAGCTTTTTTCTTTACAGAAATGCACAACAGTTGTATGAATATTCAGTCATATTCAGTAATACGTTAACGTTGTTGTAATAAAAAAAAATGTTTATTTATACAATTAATTTTTTGAGATATTTGAGTATTTTTTTGTAGTACATATCCAAATTCTTACCTTTTTTGTAATGTTCTTGTTCTAAATACAGTTAGACTTATTGACTATTGTTTTTCATAAAAATGGATTTAAATCGTGTTCTTTAAATGCATCGTTATGGGAAACCTATTGTATTACTGACAAGCGCAAATGGCTAAATTTTTTAGCCTGGCACATTAAGTGACTCTTTTATGCATTTAATAATTTTTTGCTATGTTTTAACGCTTATCTTTATTGAATTTTATACGATAGAATGTTTTATATCTATTTATTAATTGACATTAATGATACTATATCTTTTCTTGTCCTAATTAAGTAAGGGCAGTTCATACATATCTTACCCATATTTAAAACTATTTTTCTGGAGAAATGCAGAACAGATCTATGAAAAAACTAAGGTATTTTAACTTTTTTTTTTTTAGAACGTCAATGGTTGTTTCTTATGACTCAGGGGTGTATTTTAACGTTTAAACCTTAGTAATGTATCAGTAATACTCTAATATTTTTGTAATGAAAAAAAATGAATATTTACACAATTATTTCATTATGATGTTTAAATGCTTTTTCATAGTTATTTTCCAGAAATCTTATCTTTGTTGTAATGTTTATTTAGCAACACAGGAATATATATTTTTTAAAATTAAGTTATCAGCTTAATTTAAGATATATTTTTATTCCCTCATTATCCTTCATAATTGTGTATCAATCATGGCTTTTTATTTCGCGTATTACACATATTTTTTCGTTTTCACTTAGTTGTCCATATCTCGTCATTGGAATCTTTTTCGAATTACATGAAATAATATTTAAAATAAAACTCTAAAAACTAAAAATAAAAAGTGATATTTGGATTATATACTTACTATGCTTTTCTCTATAATCTACTCCAATTTTTGTTCCCCAGCACCTAAATATTTATTCCTCATAATTCTGTATTGCTCATAGGTTTTGGCTACCCATATTTTAAATGTTTTTTTTTTTTAGTTTGTTTGTTTGTTTGTTTAACGTCCATTTTTATGCTACTAAGGCTAATCGGACGATGCTACAGTGGGAGTCCTAAATTTTGCCTATCCAGGTATAATTAGGATAGGGATCTTTAACGAGTACCTGACATCGCACAGGCTCGGGACCTCCATTTTACGTCCTATCCGAGAAACGGCATAGCTAAGGATTTTTTACTCCCATTAAAAAATCCTAGGGCCACCGCTGGAATTGAACCCGCGATCTTTAGTATTGTAGGTTGCCATGCTAACCACAACACCACAGGTGACCCATTTTTTTTAGTTATTTCATAATTGTCCATATCAAACTTCGGTGCAGTTGCTTTTCTAATGCCATAAAATAAAATTTTAAATTTAACTCGATTCCTTATGAGATGTTCGGGTTAAATATACACTCACATAATGTTTTATTCTATTTGCAAATAATAGACAACGATAAAATGAGATTTGCAAAAAAATTATAACTGAGTTGTATTATATATGCGGATATGATTTTATTCACATTGTGAATTATGTGTAAACAAGATATTTTTCTTGAACAAATATAAATTAATTTCCCTTTAAATGGATATAGAACCAAAGGGAAAATAAAAGATATTCATGAAAAATTATTATTTACCCTAAACTCCCTAATTTAATTTAAATCGAAACATCCTTCACTGTACTGTCATTCGGAGGGGACGTAAATGTAAGTCCTGAGCCTGTACGATGGCAGTGGAGGCGCCCATTTTGGCATTAAAAGACAAAGTGATATATGGTTTTTAACTTCAGTTTTCTAAACATGTGGAGTTTCGCGCTTAGTTCACTTTGCCTTTACACCCATCAAATAATCAAAAAGATTTGTAAATAAAAATAAAATTACATTAACATCTAATAATAATAATAATAAAGGCTTAACGAACCCGAAGGTTCGATGCCGACACCACCAATCGCTCCCTGCACACCTCCATCCATCGACAGTCTCCCGGACCTAACTCGATAGATCCGCCCTAACGCAATCCTCCCACCTCCGTCTCGGCCTGCCCCTCGGACGTTTCCCATTCGGCACCGCGCTTATTAATCTTTTCGGAATACGTTCACAGCCAAGTTTTGCAATTTTACACGTCCATTTTATTCATCTTGCTGCAATCACGTCAATTATATTTACTGGGTAAAGTTCACTCAGTTCGGCGTTGTGTAAGCGTCTAAATTCTCCGGTTATTTCATCCCTCTTCGGTCCCAATATTCTACGCAGTACTTTATTTTCAAAAACTCTAAGCCGTTGCTCATCCCTCAATGTCAGCGGCCAAGTTTCGCATCCGTAAACGACCGTTGGAAGAATAATAGTTTTGTAAATCCTAATTTTTAAGTTTTGGGACAGAAGGCGGGAGCTAAGCAATTTCGCGACTGAAAAGTTGCAAGCATTACCGGCTTTTAATCTAGCCTTAATTTCCTCATCGATTTCGTTTTTTCTAGTTACCATCGCCCCTAAATATCTAAATTTCTCTACCTGTTCAAACGTATTCCCCCCTACATTGATATCAGCGAAATCCTCACCACTTCTATTACTAACCATATATTTTGTCTTATCCGTATTCATTTCCAGTCCAAGTTCTTGTCCGGCTTTCATCAACGTTTTTGTGTTTATTTCTATGGTTTCCACGTCCTCCCCAAGCAATACCAAATCATCGGCATATCCGAGCACGGGTATATTCCCTCCCAAATTCAAACCCTTTCCGGTACGTGTCACCTCCCTAATAGCATATTCCAGTGCTAAATTAAATAAAACAGGTGAGAGAGAATCTCCTTGTTTCAAACCAGAGCGGACCTCGAACTTCTCAGAAAAATAATTACCGATTCTAACTTTATTGAACGTTGCAATCCGTTTTTGATCCCTTTTTGTGAATCGGAATGAGAATAGATTCTTTCCCCTCTTCGGGTATCTTTTCTTGTTCCCAAATCTTTTTAACCAAAAGAAATATTTTTGATATCCCAGCTTCCCCGCATGCCTTGATTAGTTCACTAGGGACATTGTCTGTTCCCGCTGCTTTATGAGATTTTAATTTTCCAATTGCTATTTCAACCTCCTCTTTACTCGGTTCCACTACTAACGGTTCAGCACTCTGGGGTATTCCGAAGAGGAAGGTGGATTATTATTTTCCGTATTTAAAATACTATCGAAATAATCCTTGAACCGTCTTACGATGTCTACCGGATCGGCCAGGATATGGTCGTTTTCATCCCTAATTCCAGTTGTAACCGGGCCCGACCGTTTACGAATTCGGTTTATGCCTTCGTACATGGTTTTAACGTTATTCTCGATTTTGTTACTTTCGATCGCTATTATTTTATTTTTGAGATATTCTCGCTTTTTGAATTTTAGCAGTTTAGTTGTTTCTTTTCTTGATGCTCGAAAGTTAGCAAGATTGATTTCGTTAGGAATATTTAACGCTTCTAATTTAGCAGCTTTTCTTTTGTCGCACATGTTAATACATTCATCATCGAACCAAGGTTTATTTTTATTTTCCCTTTTTCCAAGACACGAGTTACCGACCTCTTTAATACTATCCCTGATACCTTCCCACAACTTATCAATGTCTTCGTTATCCTCGTCAGACGATTCCAACGCCTCAAACCTATTTTTGACTTCCAGTGCGAATTGTTTTCTAACCGTTGGAATTTTTAACTTCTCCAAATTATAATTATCATAACTAAAACCAGCCTCATTTTTCCTATGTATTATAAGTCTCTGGCGAATTTTCGCGATTACTAGTTCATGATCCGACCCGCATTCGGCCCCACGATATGATCGAATATCAATAACGCTATTTTGCCACCTACGTTGAACCAAGACGTGATCAATTTGATTACGGGTTTGCGAATCCGGAGACGTCCAAGTATATTTATGTATATCTTTATGTTTAAAAGTAGTACTTTTGATTATTAGGTTTTTCGAGGTGGCAAAATTTATTAGTCGTATTCCGTTATCATTACTGTATTCATGTAAACTTTCTCTACCAATCGTAGGATAATATACTTGTTCCACATTAACATCTGTTACTAATAAATTATATTGTACAAATAAACATTTTGATACAAATAATAGTTCACAAAAATTTCTTATTAATCTTCTTATTATATAAAAAGTTATTAGCTTCCATAATTTTCTTTAAGAGTTTAAGAAGTTTATTTAAGAATTTTTAAGAAAATTTATCGTATTTAGGTATTCTTATTCATATATATGGGGTGTGAATTTTAATTTTTTATATTTACATATATTGCAATTTATATATTAACATAAACATTAGATATGTTTACGGATTCAGGAATTTAAATACATAGGAAATCGTTTTCACATGTTTCAATTCACATCTGTCACAATTTGTAGGATTGCATTATGAAAATTAAAAAAAAAAAAATTATAAAACTATCTAGCTGAATGTCGATATAAATATAATAACCTTATAAAATATTCCTTAAAAAAGAAAATCATTGATAGTTAAACATGATTGGTTTTATTGATCTTATCTAACTATCTATATTTCGTTTCCTTTTTTAAAGAAACTACATTGGGTGTTTTTTTGGTAGTGATGACTTAGTTCAAAGAGGATTTAAATATGTTCTAGGATTACCCTTTCAATCCACACAATGAATAAATCGTATTAAAACAAGTGGATGTTGCCCATGGCCATAGTAATGGCTCTTAAAAAAAAAATTATTCAATTACTGAAAAGTAGGAAAGTAAAGAAAAACAAGAAAAAAAAAAAAGCTTTGAATAACTATAAATGATATAGAAATCATGATTTCACTGTATGAAGGTTTATATATTTTCCTTAGTATTAGTTAATTTTTTATTTTTAAAAACACACTTTCCGGATCATATTTTTATGGGTACTGAGAAAAACTCTAGCAATGACAAGTATAAAACATCTTATAATTGCGAGAAGTAATATTCCCTCTTTTTAACCGACTTCGAACGAAAGAGGAGGTAACTCAATTTTGTTCGGTACTCCTACCTGGCCATGTGTGGCATACGGGGGGTTACTCTACAGGTGTAACGAACCTATTCTATCCATGGTGGGTGGGTCGAGATTTATTCCGTGGGGCCTCCACGAAATAAAAGTCAACCCTCCCAGGGCGGATTCGAACCGCCGCCTTTCGGCTCGAGCGTGCAACAACGGGCCGCGCTCCTACACGCTCGGCTATCCCGGCCCTTTTTTTTTTTCTATGTATGTTCACCGATTACTCAGAGATGGGTGGACCTATTGGAACGAAACCTTTTGCATCTTGTAGAGTATTTTCCCAAGGTGGTCCCATTTAAACCTTTTCGGGATTCCTAATTTATTTAAGAAGTTATCGGGAAAAAACATGAAAATAATTATTTAATTATCGCTCAAATTGTTTACTTATTAGAAAAACATATGGCATTTATAATATAAGGTATGCTCCAACAAGCTATTAACACTAATTGATAACTAACAAATCCCAATATTTTATTACTGCTGGATGAATCAAATGGGAAAACCAACCAATCAAATTTAGAATCAAAAGAGTGGGGGGAAAACATGAGCAGTCTGATAGTTATCGATGTGTTTTACGTGCTTGTTGGAACAAATCTATACATAACCTTAAATAATTTTTCTACATTAGATTTAAATGAAGATATAAATATCAGCAGAATATAATATCGCTGTCGTTTTCTGTAGCGATATTAGCATAAATATTAGATAGATATATATTCACCGATAACAGTAAACCTTCTTAATTTAGATCTAATTGGCGGTTGGGCACCATAATCATAAGACAACATAATTCGTGGAATTCCAAGAAAGACTGAGTATTGGTAATCGTTTTAAAGCAGAATTTAAGAATTCTTTACGTTCCCGAAGGATCGTTTAAATTTAAAATCGTAGCTATAATTGATTTCAATTAGATTTTGATTTCTATCTTTTACTGACTAAGCACATTAAAAAAGAATAAAATAATTCCTGGAAAAGCTCTTTTTCCGTTTACTTAACAAAGGATTCACATACCTCTGTCTTCTTCCGGATACACTTGGTCACAGTTGAATATCTTGCCGGGGGTCTTGTGCCGATCCTCTATGGGTGACACTTCTGTTATGTTATCCGGATTACTATTATCGGTTGTTAATTTTTTTCTACAACTATCGAGGCTTATTCTGGTGTTCCATCAATAAAAAATACAAAATTAAACTTGATAAATACCCGTAAACAACCTCATTGTATGAAAGTCCCCTCAGCAAAATTTTGGCAGTCATGGAAATGATTGTTAAAAATGATGATAAATGCTACGCCACTAGAATTGAAGCAGCATTGTTTAGCAATTTATTTTCTGAATAATGTTTTATTACGAAGGATATAATTCACAGTACTTCGGTATTTTGGTTAGTTTATACTGTGTAATTTAGTCAAAGATTCATGGAAAGGAATTACGAACATAATTGACTCCACCTTTGGAATTAAGTCAGTAGTCTAATACGGAGAATAATAATATCCTTCGTAATAATAAATTAACCATATGTGAGTCCTAAACCCTGTTCTTCTATCCTAGCGGGGATGTCTTTTTGATATCGATAAATTTTATGTTGCCCCTGTTTTGCTGGGACATCTACCCAATGATGTTTAATCTACTTTTCCAACGATCGATTTAAATAAAGCAATATTAACGGTCCCTACCGGAGTCGTGTATAATATCGCCACAGTTTTCAGAAGGATATTCAAGCAATCAAAATTTAAAAATTACTTTCAAATTGACTATAGGTCATATTACCATCCTCATCGATTCTCCAAGATATCGTTAATAATCTTGTCTAAAACCGGCCAAAATCTCGACTGTTCAGTGACGTATCTACTTCATCTTGGAATGGCCGATAATGATTTATGTATTTATGTATATTTAACTCAACACATCTCGGAACACTGATGCTGTACGTAAATGACAAGTACTGACGACATTTAGCAAAGTAAAAGTATTGTCATTGTGGAAAAACATTTTATGTGTTACCTTCCCAATTGAACATTGATCTTTTAAAAAAAAAATCCATTTATAATCATAAAACGTAGTGTGTTGAAAGTTGTATAATACACGCACCACTTTCCCACTTTTCTGTGTTTATTCATAAAATTGAAAAGGTGACTGTTTATACAATTATTGTATAATTAAAAGGCCTGGGAAAGACAAACGTGGTAGAGCGTAAAACGATTTCAAAATTTTTAAACCAACGTACGGTTTTTTACATTCGTTATCTTCTCCAACTAAAAATTGTGAAATAAAAAACATTTTATAAAAAAAATATTAAACCTACTTCGAAACCTAGGAACCAGTAAAAATAAATTCACTGAAAAGTATGAAATAATTACCTTTAGATTTTTATGAATACTCAGCAAAATTGAAAATGGTATAAAAAGTGGAAAAATGCAATAAGACGAATAATTTTATTTTGATTTGTACAAATACACACTAATTGTTAATAAAAATTATTAAATTTAAATATTAAATAATATGTTCAATACAATACAATCTTTTCGGAGGCGGCGAACAACTTTAAAATTTGTTACACTAGGCATGAAAATCTTCTAAATGGATCTTCTCTTCACATCTATTGATTCCAATGCCTACTAATGGAATCGTAACAGTAACATGTCATTTCTATTTTGCGCCGCCTCCGAAAAGATTGTGTTGTATTGAACATAGTATTTAATATTTAAATTTAATAATTTTTATTAACAATTAGTGGGTATTTGTACAAATCAAAATAAAATTATTCGTCTTAGTGCATTTTTCCACTTTTTATACCATTTTCAATTTTGCTGTGTATTCATAAAAATCAGAAGGTAATTATTTCATACTTTTTAGTAAATTTATTTTTACTGGTTCCTAGGTTTCGAAGTAGGTTTAATATTTTTTTATAAAATGTTTTTTATATCAAATAGCCTAGTTTTTAAAATTTTCCAGCTTTGGACTTTTCAAATTTTTGGAATTTTCGACTCTTTTTGATCAGGATGATCATCCATTAAAAAGCTTTAACATAAAATATAGTAATAGTAACATGACTCACAATTTCTTGATTATTCCTTTTAACAGCATTTCGAGATTCATCCAAAATTTCCTTTTACATGTGTTTTTACTAATTCTTACCTTGGAACCTTTTTGCTCATTCGGAGACAATATATTTGAATATATTTACTTAATTATATACATTTTATTACCTGTTCATTTCCTTTATATATATTTTACTCATTTTTCTATTATTATATCCCAAAGTTCACTATACCCCACGACGACAAACTCATGAATCATGGCACTCAACCTTTCTTTTCTTTATCCCTAGTTTTATTTCATTTCAGTATGTATTTGAAAAAAAACACAAAAAAAAACTGAATAAAAATCCAATTGCAGCTCATTTTAGTCCTGGAGTAGAAAGCAAAACATGTGTCTGATTTGGGGAAAGTTTTTGATCCCATCGATTGCAATAAATTTTTTAAGGCGAACAAATTTTTTTTGTAATAAATTGCTTATTACCCATCGATCAAAAATTTGTGTTCACTCATCGTATATATACCCCTATATAAAAAGGGGGACCGATAGTGTGAATGGGTAAGATCGAGAGCGGACAGGGAGTGGAGGGAGACTGGGCCGGTACCTATATTGGAATAATCTCTTTCTATTTCTCTTTAGAATATTTTGCAGACCAAGATCGAACCAGGAGCGGACCGATAGTGTGAATCCGCCCTTAGTGCTTCCCCCTTAACTAGTAACCAATGCAGCAAATAGTGTCCTTCGGCCCAATCTTCAACAATCCTTCTGCTGTCCGTTCTTTAAATCCAGACCATATTTATTCTCTTATCCTGAAGTTTTTTACTTATTAATAACTTATTATTAATATTTTGATTGAAAAATATGCAATTTTTTCTTTGATTGATCAGGAGATCAGGATCCTCGATACCCATTATTTCTAATTTTCATGAATCAGGCACCTGAAAATCTGACATAGCAAACACATATTACTCATGAACTGTGAATAATCACTTTCCATCCTAAACCGCAACTTAAGACTTCCCTTCTGCTAGTTAAAATATGTCCGGCAAAATCGTCTCCAATCAGTACATTGATATGCCCTGATCTATCATCTGATAGGGATGGTTTTTTGTTGTGATTCAGTGGCCAAATATCGATTGATCCAGACCGTAATAGAATTTGATAGATCAAATCCGATCGATTGGCGATATATCTTTTTCAAGATTTAAATTCCTATATTTGAACATTCAATATATTTTCGGCCTGGAATTAGACTAAATCATAGAATATTCTTCTAGTTGAAAGTCCTAAAGAATCGGATATTTTTATTTTTATTTTTTTTGGTTTCTTCTTCTTCAGACAATAATAATTTAAAAATCTTTCAAAAGGAGCAAATGCCCTAAAGACATGGATATAAGCAGAAAGCTCATTATATAATAATGCTGAGTCCTACATTCTTTATATATAACCCTACACCTAATAAACGATTTTATTTAAATTAAACTGAAGGAAGGACTCATATAAAATTAATGTAAAATTAAGTGAAGGTATTTATATATTTTTTTTTATTTAACTGATATGGAAATCCCATTTTCATTAATGAAAAAGATTTTTGAATTATCTTAATTTTTTCAGTAGATCTTTGGCCGATGAATTACAAAAATGTCCCGCTGTGCGAAATTTAGACCCAAATTTTAGGTCCTCCAAAGCGATTATTTACACCACTACCATAATAGCTCTGATGATTTGAAATTTGGGTCGGTGCTATAAAATATGTAAAACTTACCTATAAGTGTTATTTATTTTGGTTAGGAAGGTGCATCAAACATAGTTGAACTTAAAAGTCTTAGATCATTGAATTCTATGAAGAGCCATAATTTTAAAATTAAATCTCCGTTGCTCCTCAGTGCAAAGAAAGTATTAATAAGTGAATTGCTAGGTCTTAGTTTCCTGAAATTCCCAATTTTTTTTTTAGTTTTTTCCCGGTTTCTCGATGACGTAATACTAGCAGATCAGTAAAACCTCAAATACCATAGCTTTTTTACATTTGGGGTCCTAATTATGCAAACTCATAACCATGTTATTTCTACTATTTATTTATTATTCTACTATTAATATACTATTAATTTACTGAAGATAAGATTTCTCAGACTCATGCACTTTTTTGTCAGACGATCAATTACTCGATGATTTTCTTATAAGGTTATTTTATATAAGATCTGGTTATAAGTTTATTGTATAAAAGAACGAGGATGGAGGATCCCATTAAAGATGTCTCTTGAGGACCATATTCTAATTTACCAATTTAGTCTATATGCCCGTAACAAAATAAAGTATAAATTATCTGTTTCCTTTTTCAACTACGGTTTACTTATTTTTTATCAAATATCAATTTTAATATTTTCTAGCAGCCGTTGTAAAAGAGCATTACGGATTGTTTGCATTAATTAGACAGGAGAGAGACACATTTTAAATCTTTAAAAAAATCTGGTGCGAATAGCGCAACACACAACTTCCACTTACAAACGTATTTTTTTTTTTTTTATTATATTTAAACAAAAGTTTTTACTTGTGTTGATTCGGTTTGCATAATACTCCATCGTGCCTGATTTTATCACCTCTATTATTTGCTGAAAATTTCATTTAGTTCACATGGAAACAAATAATTTCCATTAAATATGTATTTTAAAGGAGGAAGGCCAGTAATAGTCTCATTAATCATGTATAATAATTTATTTATACATATTACAAACAAACAAACTTTAAAACAGGTGGTTTTAATGGTCTTAAATTTGATATGTCAAATGTATTTTCTTCTTTTGTAAATCTCCTATACTTATTCTTTCAGGTGCTCTGCCATAAATAAATGATTTTTATCCTGATGAGGCCTGAACAGGCGAAAATTTGATATGTATAAATAAATTGTTATACAAGATTAATGAGAATATTTCTGGCCTTCCGCCTTTGAAATTTAACTTTATTTTCCACTGATTCAATTGGTGAATATTTGAAATTTGATATGTATGTTTCTAAGAAGCACATTGACAACTCTTTCCCATGAAAAAAACGTCTTTAATTATAATAAAGTGACCCCCCCCGTTTGACCAATTTTGATGAAATTTTGGCTGTCACATCGCGGGTTCATACATACATCAAATTCCTGGTTTACTCAAAATCGTTACAGCCTTTTTTCAGAAAATTAAAAAAAATATT
Organism: Aelia acuminata; assembly: GCA_911387785.2. Taxonomy (NCBI): domain Eukaryota; kingdom Metazoa; phylum Arthropoda; class Insecta; order Hemiptera; family Pentatomidae; genus Aelia; species Aelia acuminata. Next base: position 35,845,325 of record OU426979.1, on the reverse strand, counting down.
AAATTAAGTGCCCCCTCTGTTTGGCAAATTTCGCCTCTCACTTTTAGACCAAATACATATATCAAATACCAAGTTTGATCAAAATCGTTATAGCCGTTTTTGAGTTTTTAAAAAAAATCGTGGAAACGAGACCATATTCATATATCAAATAGCAGGTTTGGTCAAAATCGTTATAGCGTTTTTGAGTTTAAAAAAAAAAACGTGGAAACGGGACAAAACTTATTAAATAAAGTGCCCCCTCCAATTGATCAATTTTAATGAAAGTTTGGCACATCGTGGGCGTTTGCATAAACACACAGACTATTTCGCGGGACTTGGTTATTTGGACTTGGTTGTAATTACCCAAAACGTGTATTTCCGTTAAAAACTGGAAGTCGAAAAGATGCTTACAACTCGAAATATGTCAATTTTCAGTTATGCACACAGTTGGAATCAGAATGACAAAAGCTGAAATGCCATAATATAATCAATATAGTATTAATAGTTCCGTTCGGGCGGGTAAGGCGCAATTTACCATTTTCTTTTATGGAGAGGTTGCTCGTTTTAATGCAGGCAGAGGGCTACTTTTTAGTTACAATGTACCAGTGGTACTAACTGCCAAAAAGTAGACTACTTGTGGTGGAAGCCTATTTTCCCTAGTCGAGCGCGAATGGTAGAATTTTTCAGACTGGCACTTTTAGTGATATCGTGTATTTTTTTATCTTTTGTTTATTAAATATTTTTTAATATTTTTCTTTGTTGCATTCCAGACAATAGAATTCTTTATAGTTATTCATTAATTAAATTTGGTGATTTAATACCTTTCCTTATCCGAATTAAGTAATAGCAATTGATAGCTATCTTATCCATATTTGAAACTATTTTTTTACAGAAACGCACAAGAGCTTATGAAAAAATTAATGAACTATTTAATTAATTAGAAGTTAAAAGATTCCACTAACATATGGTATGAGCGCTGCAATGTAGATGCAGAGGTCCTGGGTTCGAATCCCGGCAGTGGGCGAATCTTTTATCATCTAATTAAATAGTTAAAAAATTATAAATTATTTATCTAACTGATAACAGATAATGATTAAATAACAATGTAAAATTGAGCTAATTTAACGTTAAAACTCTGTTCTTCTTTATTACTGAAAATATTTAATATCAATATCATTCTGATTCCAACAATCCCAAAATCTACAATTCCAGAATATAGTCACAACTGTACTTAGTAGTTAGAAAAATAGGTCCGTCCGTGTAAGTCGCAATTACCATATTCTTTTATGTAGGGGATGATCTTGTTAACGCAGGTGGAGGCTACTTTCTGGTACCAGTTTGTACCTTTGGTACTTACTTCCCCAATGGTAGACTATTTGTGATCAAAGACTATTTTTCTTAACCGCTGTTTGTTGGTACATAGTAAAATTGAGAATAAAGTTAAAGCTTCACACGTGATTTTGAGTTATAAACATCTTCTTGTCGACGTGCGATGTCGTATAGCAGTATCTATCTAGGATTATATAATAAGGATGTGTTTGAATAATTATTCTTAAAGATTAGGATGGTTGATAACAATGATTTTCAGACAAATTTCTTTATTTGTAGAGCCTTCGTTTCGATCCAATAATGTGGATCTTCGACTGGGCTATAATGAAGACAAATTTATGTACAACCTGTGCAGTTATAGTATCTTTGTTAGGAGAATTGTTAATTACAGATCGTAAAGATAAGAAATAAAAAAACTTCAGTTATCATGGCACTCACTTCAAAGCTCTAGGTTCCCCTTAATAAACCTTTTGAATTTCGGCAAAGTAACGCGTACCACCTATTACCTTTATAATTTTTCCCTCACTTTCAGTACTACTCTTGACCCAACAAGGTAATTACCAGATTTCATTTTCTCATGTTAATCAGCTACTTATTCAAGTATTCATAAATATATATTTTTTATTAGATTTCATAATTAACCAAGTCATTAAAACATGCCTTAAGTTGGATTTTTTTATCTATATTTAATTCATCTCATTTTCTACACGCTGCTCATATATTTGTCTTCATTTTAGTCCTGAGATTCGGGTCGAAACTTGGGTTTTCCAAATGAATAAAATTTTACTGAAAATCACGATCATCAATAATCATCCTAACCTTTAAGAAAATAGTCACCATTACTCACTTCAAAATATTTTTTTAATATTTTTATATACCGTAAAATGAGGTGACATTGTGACTAATGGGGTTGAGTTTTTGAATTTCCCTCCTTAAAAGAACCAGGTTAGGCAATTCAGTGTACTTATCAGTTGGTCAGTAATGTGCTGCAACCTACTGGTCACATATAACTTCTTTCATTCCTTTATTTCATATAAGTTTGATTGTTTTCATTTAGCTGAAACTTTGAATTAAAGCACCATGGTAAAAGAATGAAAGAAGTTATATTTGGCCAATAGGTTGCAGCACATTACTGAACAACTGACAAGTACACTGAATTGCCTAACCTGATTCTTTTTTAGGAGGGAAATTCAAAAGCTGTAGAAAAACAGGCTTGTCACAAAGTCACCCCATTAGTCACAATGTCACCTCATTTTACGGTATAAATTTTTATTTATTTTTTTTAATAGTGATTACTATAGATGGGTACAGAGAAGGGAGTATCATTTCCCAGGTAGCTGATGATAGGTTGAGGTCAACGCAATGAGAACTAACCGTTCAGTGGAAGATGATCCTCCAGTTGTTAGGGGTGGAATTTTTCGGTCCCAAGGCCGACTAACGGGGTTGTGGAATGCGGCCTCCCCCCAGGCGCTACCCTCACTCACCCTCTCGGCTTCCTTCACGTAGGGACTTCCAACTACACTCTCCCATTCTTATTTATTTTTTTTTAGTATAATATTGTTGTTGAATAAAATGCAAAAAGTTTAGGCCTTAATTTCATTTTTTCAGTTTGTAATATAAACTCGCTAATAAAATAAACCTCTACTTCTGGCACAACCCTTTATTAATATTTTGGATCTTTAGTTCTAAAGGATGTACGTATATAAAGATGTTTTTACACTATGCAATTCGAACCTCACTTCCGAACAGCTTGTTCGGAACAGTATTCGAGGAAAAAATTATAAGGTAAGAGGTGGTAGGGGTTAGGGTTGTTTTGCTATAAAATTTTACGATAGGTTAAATGATGGTCAGGATTTTCAGTTACAATGATATTTATTATGGTAAGCCAACGTTTCGATCCAACTTGTGGATCTTCATCAGGACTAAAAGAAAACAAATATATGAGTATCTATGCTAGAGGGTGACAATAAATGGATACATTACAGAACTGATAATAATATAAAAGATGTTGTATACATGAATATTAAAATAAGGGGCTGGTTAACAAGATAAAATAGAATCTGATATTTACCTACTGAGTCCAGGTGGATACTAAGACTAAAGGTAAAAATAAGGTGAGAGGTAGTGGTAGGGGGTTAGTTTGCCGACTTCAAAGGTTTATGGAGGGGAAATCCAACGCTTTTGAAGTGAAGGCACATGACAACTGAGTGAACAAAAATATTTAAAAACTAACAAAATATATGGTACTGTATACAAATAGTTGTGACTGGACTGAATAATAACATAAAAATGAGATAATACATAATGTAACAATGCATACAAATTTGGAAAATATACAGAAAGAAGCATACAATACAAAAAATAATAATAGTACAAGAGGTACAGAGATAATTGCAGGTACCTATGAAATCAAAACTAGGATTTGAGGATGCGGAAGATGTTAGAATAAGTGGATGAAATTATCTCTTTATCTGTTTTGTGATTTACCGGGTTATTTGTTTCTAGATGGATGAAAATGGATTCTGAGAGGAGACGTTTGTCGTGGTTAGATACAGTTGCTAATATGGAGGGGTTCTCAAAGTCGAAGGAATGGTTGTGGGCAATGGCATGTTCTGCTTATTTAGATGTAGACGAATTACGCGTGGAAATACTGTATTTATGTTGATAAATATGTTTTTTTAAATAATTTTTGGTTTCACCTATATAGCAACTGTTGCAATTAAGCGTGGAGCACTGGATACGATAAACTACATTACACTTGTCTAGGAGAGGTACAGGGTCTTTGAGTTTTTTATAAATCATTGTAACTGAAAATCCTGACCATCATTTAACCTATCGTTATTGAAGAACAGTTGACCATCTCTCATCTCTACTATAAAATTTTAGTTTTATGGAAACCCAAAGCTTTGAAATAAGAGGCTTACATGATGACTGAGGTTTTCTCACTTCTTATCGTTACGATCTGTAATTGAAAGAAAGAAAGAAAATTAATTTTCATCCTGGCAAATCTAGTCCCCTGGGAATAACAAAACATTGTTATATTCCACAGCCATTTTTCTGGGAAGTTTAAAAGAAAAATAATAAAATTTGTAGAAAGATCTATAGAAAAAAAAATTAATATATGTAAACCTCAGAAAGCAGAATAAAAGAAAGTATGAAAAAGAACATTTTCATATTAAAAACAAAAATTATATCACCTTCTAAACTTTTGAGCTTGAAAAATTATAAGAATCAAATAAATATGTACTCAATGCTAGTTTAACTATTTACATATTTACGGAAGATTGATGATTAAGGAGGTGGAGAAGTAATTTGGTTTTAAAGGAATATTGAGATGCAGTTTTACGGATGGAGATAGGTAAGGTGTTCCAGAAAGTGGCAGCGCGGATAGTAAAGGATTCTGTGAAGGCGGCAGTTTGGTAGAGAGGTATGTACAGGTTAAAGGTTTGGGATCTGGCGTTTAGAGAATGAATGGAGGAGCAGGGTGTGAACAAATTGAGAATACATGGCGATTTCTTGGTCTTGAAGGTTCGAAAAAGATAAAAACCTAGGAAGTATTGCCGTCGAAAAACTGGAAAGAGCCACTTAAACTCAGCATACGAACTGGACGCCGAATATGAATCTAATGAAGCAATTCATTAGTCTCTTCCTCCACATCTTATGCAAACCAGTCACCCCTATACAAGGCAGCCATAGTCAATATGGGGGAATATGAGAGGGAATAATAATTGTCACTTCTAGCGAAGGTATTTTACATGTTGCTTTTATATGTCTTCTTTTTATCCTCGACGAAGATTCACATGTTTGGATGAAAATCCCCAAATAAAGAAATTTGACTGACTATCGTGATTCCCATTCATCCTTATCTTCTAGAATTATTATTAAAACATATCCTTACTAATTAATTCTAGATAGACACTGCTCTACATATCGCACGCTTCAAGAAGATGTTTATAACTCAAAATCACTCGTGAAGTTAAGTTCTGCTATGTATTAGGAAAAATAGTCTGATCACAAATAGTCTACCTTTGGGAAAGTGAGTACCACAGAATGTTACTAAAACTAGCTTTCTACCCCCGTTAAAACTATCATCCCTTCCATATAGGTGTCTTTGTACTGTACGAACCTTACCCATTTGCGGAATAGTGTTTGGCTAATATGACCTCGAACTCTTACTTTATCTGTTTGCCTGTTTTTTTTCGGGGATAGCGCTAGTGTCGCTTTTGAGTTGGTTAAGATAAGCTTATAGGCCTCTTAATGGTATTTTTCTGACATTGGTTTTTTCCATAATAAATCTGAACAGCCTATAGTTCTAAGTCAACCCTCTTTCTTAACAAAATTATTGTATAAGGTGCATAGGTGCAGACAGGCAACATTGTTCGCTCTTCTTTACGTTTTAGTGTGAATGGCTGTTCCTGGTACCCCGATAAAGCAAGGTTCGGGGGAATACTAGTTAGTACTAGGGAATACTAGTTCGAGAGTGAGGTTCGCACAGTGTAAAGGCATCTTAATCTTTACCAAAGGTTACTGGCGAAGATCACGCGGTATCAAGCATACAATTATAGATCTCTCTGTTGTAATCCAAGAAAGTTCTTTCTTAGTATATATAAGGCGTTTGGTTTCAAAACCGGCTACATCCTTTTTTAACAATTTTTAAGGACTGATCAGAAAAAGGATCGATTGGAACCACTTTTGATAAGAAATGGAATCTTTTAGTATTGATTTAAAAATGATCTAGACGTTTTTGTAACAAACGCGTCTAAATTACTAAATATAATAATAATGTACTAAATACATTTTTTTTTAACATGAAAAACTTGAAACAAATGGAAAAAAAATATTTTGAAAAAAAATGGATGTAACCGGTTTTGAAACCAAACGCCTCATATAATCCATTCATAAATTAAAGAAGGCTTGACCGATTGTTTTGATTTTTTATTTGTTTCCGTCCCAAATAGCGATGGTTATCAAAACATCGGAATATTTGGTAGGATAATAATAGAATAATAGGTTGTTATTATTAACTTCTGATGAATTTTGAAACAGGTGCTTGTTTATTTTGAGTAGTTTAGTAAGGTTAAAGTTACACAAATGTTATCATTGATAGGTTTTCAGATGGGGAGGGGGGGTGGTGAAGGAAAATTTCTAATATTTAACCGGCTTATTATTGTAACGAGTTTTTAAATACTATTAAATTTGGCCTGCATTTTTACCATCATGTTCCGCAACTATCTCCATTTTTCTAAAGATGTCACGAAGACCGTTTATCTTCTAAGGGGTCTAGGTGACATCACACAATTTTATTATGTTCTATGAGGTTTTTCTGGGCCTTGGATTTCAATTTTTACCATTGCATTTTTTTAATAGAAATACTTAAGGATAGCCCTTCTATTTAGTCCTAGATTTTTTTATTATTTTTTTTTCTGATGCAGCGCAAAGTTAAACAAAAAACACTATATGAAACAGAGATCCATCTTAAAATTTATTCATACTGTACTAACTCCCTTAACAAGTTCAATAACAATTGCACCTTTAATTCTTTAAATTATTAAAGGTGCAACTATTAAATCTTTAATTGATAGGTTTTATCATACAGAGCAACTGGGTTTTTCAAACATTTATTAGTGTCCCCCCCTCCCATATGGAACAACTGGTGGTAATCCAAACCTAAAACAAATGAATAAATATGCATGCATTTTCATAAGTCATACTTTTATTTGCAATTGCTTTTCCACAATACTTCTATTTTTTTGCTAAACCTTAACGATTTTTTAAGATTTACTTGCCTTCCATGTTTCAGGAACATTTTTCACAAAAATAAATAAGCTTTTCCTTCCTCTATCAATTCACCTTCCCCCACACACACCTACTTTGAGAATTGCTACTAGTCATCTGAAAGATGTTCTTTTCATTCTCGTTAGTTTGCGATGATCATTCGATCATTTTTTTGGGTGAAAAAAAAATGTAAGTATGAATCTGCTTCTTAAATAAGTTATTTTTAAAACATTAATTTTTAAAAGGATATCTGTGAAAAAAGAGCATTGTAGGAAATATGTGTAAATTCTAATTATATAAGGATTTTTTCTTCTTTTTTTTTATAATTCTAATATTGAAAAATTCTTGACTTGAATCAGAACGAAATGAATATTTAGTTGTATATGAGTACACATTGAATTAAACATTATATTGTCTTCAGCGTATTAAATGTTTTTCAAGAGTAGTTTATTTCACCTATTTACTTTTAAAGTATTTTTGGTGGTACCTATCTATCTAATACATTCGGTAGCTATTTTTTTATTGGTTCTTCAACATCTAATTATTTTCTCTACTTTTATTTTCATCAATTAATTTCTTTATTACCGTTTACATCGTGCGTTGTGCTCTCGCATTATTTATTAACCTTATTGATTACTTAAAATAAAAACTAGACAAAAAAACTGTATTATTTCTTACAGTTTTACTTCGCGTTCTTCAAAGAATTTCGTGCTATCCTATTACGTGTGTTACATTGGGCTGGTCTCAAATGAAATTGTTTATTGAGTTAGTTTTTAAAATCTACAAGTTTAAACTGTAAAATATTACAATTACACATCTATGATTTTTAACTTACAATTGTTGCAATATGATTAACATTATTTTCATTAATTTTGGTGCTCGATCAATTTGCAATAATTTAAATAAACCTAAACAACGAGACAATTTTTTATAAGAAATTATTCTAATATTCATGTGGATCCATATGAGTATTATTTGGTGAATATGACTGTATTTCAATTCGAATCATTTTCAGAATCCCTAAACATACGTATAAATGGACATCAGAACAAACTATGATAAAAATAAGATTCAGTTTAATAAGATTTAATTGCATATGATTTTCAAAATGGCCTAATCACATGTGCCCTTTGGGGTAGAGGGGATGTTTGTTCTAACTACATTGGACGTTTTTTCATTAGTTTTGGCGCCCAACCGATTTGTATTTATTGAATTTCAGTTGAAGAATTTAGGCAATTATTTATATGAAAATATAACATAGTAAAAAAACTAATCGAATTGTCTCAAAATTACATATATATATTTTCATATATATACAAGTCAAATTTTCGCCCCTTCGGGCATCATCAGGGCTGTAAAATTATGTATAAAAGTACAATTATAATTATTCTAAATTTGTTTTACTATTTATTAATAAAATAAAATAAATGTTGGGGGACTCAACATCAGATTGAATATATATATATATATATATATATATATTAATTTTGGTGCTCGATCAATTTGCAATAATTGAAATAAACCTAAACAACGAGACAATTTTTTATAAGAAATTATTCTAATATTCATGTGGATCCATATGAGTATTATTTGGTGAATATGACTGTATTTCAATTCGAATCATTTTCAGAATCCCTAAACATACGTATAAATGGACATCAGAACAAACTATGATAAAAATAAGATTCAGATTAATAAGATTTAATTGCATATGATTTTCAAAATGGCCTATATATATATATATATATATATATATATATATATATATATATAAAATATTTCACATATAAATTGAAAGTTAAAATTCTTATAAAAACCACTATCCTGAACAATCTGTAAGAACACTTCATCAACTGGGGCTACGTAGGTCTAACATTTAGTATCAGTACTCCCAACATTACATAAATTAAGTACAAGGGTTACATGAATTTTACCAACCATAAAAAAGAAATAAAAAATTTTTAAAAAACAATATCAGAACAACACCACTATAAAATTAGATATATAAATAAATAGCTATTCAAAATATAAATATAAGTAAAAAGTCATATCACATAAAAACCATTAAATTTTACAATTTTTTTTAAAACAAAATATTAAAAACAGAATTGTCCAAAAACAAAAACATAAATAATATAAATATCTAAAACAAACAAAATCTAAAACAAATATAAATATCTAACCAGAATATCCATCTTAAAAAAAAATATATATATAGAGAGAATGGTATATGTTTCAGAGTCAGGTTCCTCACATCATTTATTCAAAATTGCAAGTTTCGGAGAAAAAATTATTTAAATCTCCCGCATCAGTTTTAAAGTTAACTACCCTATCTAAATTCTCTGAGATGTACAGAGCCTCCAAACATCTCAACCTGCGCTCCGAAACATAGCGATGTAGAATTATAGTATTGTCAAAATTGAAACCATGCTCATTTTCAAGTTTTTGTTTTATTAATATTTTGAGTCTTTTATTATTCTATAGTAGTCTAGAAATTAATTTTTATCAGTATATTTTATTTTATTTAAATAGGTTGGAGTTATTTTAATGATGGTTCTATACAATGAAAGCTACGACAGAAAGAAGAAAAATATTTAAATCGCATAATACCACTTCTTTTAATAGAATGGACAATTTGTGTAAATTACAACATATTTGTCTAACCGGGGTGTTACTTATGCATAAGATAATTTATGTATTAAATTATACTTTTACACCTTATTTTATATAAGGACAATAATCTGTCATCGGTCTCTCCGTAAAAACAAAACAAAAAAAAAACACGATTTTTTCAGAAGCTTGAACCAGAAGTTTAAAAGTGAACTAAAATTAATATGTTCTCAACAGACATGAAGTGTGAGATGGAGCCTTATACTGATATATTCGTAACACTGTCATAATTAATTATTTCACTGTAAGATAAAAAAAAAGGTGCTATATGTGTATTTTTTTTTAAAAAATCCCATCGAAATTTTCAAGAAATAAAGAAATTTTAACCACTGCTAAGGCGCATCTGTTAATTATGTTTTTGTTTTATTAATATTTTGAATCTTTTATTATTCTATAGTAGTCTAGAAATTAATTTTTATCAGTATATTTCATTTTATTTAAATAGGTTGGAGTTATTTTAATGATGGTGCTATACAATGAAAGCTACGACAGAAAGAAGAAAAATATTTAAATCGCATAATACCACTCCTTTTAATAGAATGGACAATTTGTGAAAATTACAACATATTTGTATAACCGGGGTGTTACTTTTGCATAAGATAATTTATGTATTAAATTATTCTTTTATACCTTATTGATATAAGGACAATAATCTGTCATCGGTCTCTCCGTAAAAAAAAAGAACACGATTTTTTCAGAAGCTTGAACCAGAAGTTTAAAAGTGAACTAAAATTAATTTGTTCACAACAGACATGAAGTGTGAGATGGAGCCTTATACTGATATATTCGTAACACTGTCATAATTAATTATTTCACTGTTAGATAAAAAAAAAAGGTGGTATATTTGTATTTTTTTTAAAAAAATTCCATCGAAATTTTCAAGAAATAAAGAAATTTTAACCACTGCTAAGGCGCATCTGTTAATTAAGTTTTTGTTTTATTAATATTTTGAGTCTTTTATTATTCTATAGTAGTCTAGAAATTAATTTTTATCAGTATATTTCATTTTATTTAAATAGATTGGAGTTATTATTTGGAGATGGAGCCTTATACTGATATATTCGTAACACTGTTATAATTAATTATCTCACTGTAAGATCAAAAAGAAGGTGCTATATGTGTATTTTTTTTTAACCGACTTCGAAAGAGGAGGTTACTCAATTCGATACGTATGTGCCTTTTTTTTTTTTTTTTTTTTCTATGTATGTCCACCGATTACTCCGAGATGGGTGGACCAATTGGAACGAAACCTTTTGCATCTTGTAGAGTATTTTCCCAATATGGTCCCATTAAATTCTTTTTTGGGTTCTTAATTTATTTAATAAGTTATCGGGAAAAAACATGAAAATAATTATTTAATTATCGCTTAAAATATTTACTTATTGGAAAAACATATGGCATATATAACATAAGGTATGCTCCAACAAACAATTAAAACACGTTAATAACTTACAAACTGCTCATGTACTTTCCTCATTTTTTTATTCTAACTTTGATTGGTTGATTTTAAGCAATGCTCAATAATGTTTCATTGTTCGATGAATCGGTTGGAAAAACCAACCAATCAAATTCAGAATCAAATGTGTGGGGGGAGGGGGGACATGAGTAGTCTGCTGTTAGCTATGACATGTTTCAGGTTTTTGTTGGAACAAACCTCATACATAACCTTAAATAAATTTTCAACAAAATATGTAAGTAAAGATATACATATAAAGACATTCTGGAGTGAAACTTTTGTTATGTTATCCGGATTACTATTATCGGTTTTTAATTTTGTTTCTGCAACTATTGAGGAGAATAAATGAAAATGGCTGTTCTTGATTGTGAGAAAGAAATGACTATTATCTAAGTTCAAATGTGGTTTGAAAATGCAATAGATACGTTCTCCAATTCCATATATGATGGGTAATTGTATGATTTTTTACTTTACGTTATGATAACGTCCCTAGCTGGTGGCATTTAGAATTTGCTATTTTCTGTATAGAGTCTCTATTGTTTGTCTATGTGTTAGTCTCAATCGTTTCATATGTAATAACTGAAATGTACCAGAATTAGGGTCTGGCCACACATGTCCGCACCGGATCCGCACCGTAGCAATAATACAGGTTATGTTCAGAATATTTTTAATTTAACTTACATATTACCTTTAGTTATGCCTAAAGTGGCCTGTGTCTGACATGTGTGGCTTGAACTTTAGGCAAAACTAAAGGTAATATGTAAGTTAAATTAAAAATATTCTGAACATAACCTGTATTATTGCTACGGTGCGGATCCGGTGCGGACATGTGTGGCCAGACCTTAAATCGTTACTAAAGAGCCAGATTGTGTTTTAAATTTTTATGGATTTTGAAGTCTTGATAGATCTTTATTAAATCGAAAGAAATTTAAATATTCGATTCTATGAAGGTTGTCAAGATTTTCAAAAGTAAAAACGTCACTAAGTGTTTGCGTTTCATGAAAGCATGAGTGCGCTTTTCAGGGCCTAAGTCTAGTGTTGAATGAATGCATTTTATTGAAACAGAAATGATAATGGACTTAGAACAGTCTAGGTTGGATGTGTTTATGGCTTTTTCGCATTCGAGGCGGTCATGGTCTTAAGTACCGCAATAACTAACATATATGTTATGTATTATATTCCCCAATAAATGAAAATTTTCCTAGGAAACATTCTCCCAGTAGTAGTGTAATAATAATTAAATCGTCTTTACAGACATTTTAAAAAGAAATTAAAATTTCTTTTTTGGTTTTTCTTTTACATTTGTTTTCATTCGTTTTCTTTAAAATGTTTTTTTTTTCTTGTGTGTTGCTTTGTTTTTTCATATTTTCTTAACTCTACATATATTAGATTAAAAATAAAAATGGCAAAAGCTATGTGTATCTAAATTAATAAAAGATAAAAATTATTATGTTATAAATGTATCAATTGAATCTAGCACTGTGTTTAATCCACTTTATGGATTTCTATCTATTAACGATAGTTTGCGACGTGTAAAATAAGCGTTTCTGGAAAATTATCTTGTCATTGTCTATGAACGTGACAGCGATAATAAAATGAATGGAAAGAATGAGTCAGATGCAATGAAGCAACCGGCCAAACGAGGGGAATTTCCAGCTACTGATAAAATTTAGTCGGATAATGACTTTAGCAAGAATTAATATATAAATAAAGTAAATGTTTCGCATTTTTATTTTTATTCCGGGAAAAGAATTATTTCTGATAAGAATTATCACATTACTCTTTATTCATTCACTTATAAGTATTCAAAAGAATTTGCCACATAAATCGCATTAGGTAATTCTTTACCTGCAGAATTCTTTACATTGAGCGTAAAGAATATTATGGAGAGTATTCCTTACCTTGATTGTAAAGTATAGTATTCTTCACCTTGGGCTTAATGTATCTTTTTGTTCCTCGAAATAGCTTAATTTACTAGTTTATTTCGTAGTTTAATTTTATAAAAGTTTTTTTTTTTTTTTATGTGTGCAGACTTCCAAATTCATATAAATATACAAGTAAATGCATATGCGTATGTGTTTGCTTGCATGTGTTATAGTTCGGAGAAGTCTATAACAGAAGTCTCTATATTAAATTCTTCTTTGAAGGCAGCTATCTCAACAGTACTGCCGAGACCAGTTTGTGTCTGTACATGTCCAATAATAAAATAAATGATCGTACGGTTGTTTTTTTCGTCAGATAACTGATATCCGAACAGATAATTTTTGGCTGTGATGTATAATTGTGTTAGTTTATAATTTTATAATTTATTCTTATTAAACTATAATTCTATTATTTTTTTTTATGTATCTAGTACATAGTTAAATTATTCTATTAGGTTAGGATTAATTTTAAAATTTTATTTTTATGTCTACAATACTAATGTTAACTTTTGTTGGTAAGTAGGTTGTTTTTGAATTATATATTAATTATTTGTAAGGCACAATCTGATTGGAAGATATAGAAGATAGAAGACTCCTGATTGGCGGATACGACTGGCGCTACTGGGTGACTTTTGACTGCTTTACTGTTGCAGTCAGGTACCTCAAGTAGCGCGCGTCGTGTCTCCGTCATATTCTTCAAGTTCTCCGTTATATTATGTTACGAAGTATTTAATCTTTTCTGCTTATGCTCATCGACTTTCTTGTGAGTTCTTCCATACTTTTTGGTGATACTCCAACTTACGAACGACGGATCCTTGCCCCATGTTGATTGTACTTCATCAGGTGCTTTGGTCGCTATGGATCCCAGGCATCTGTTGGAGTACAGCTCATGTGAGGGCAGCGAAGCTACTTAATTGCCAATGTTCATTCATCAATAAAACTAACGGCAAATTAAAGTTGATATCTCTCAGAAAACAACCATATTGTATGAAAGTCCACGCAGCAAAATTATAGCAGCCATAAAAATTATTGCTGTCAAAAAAGAATACTCCGCTAAAATTGAAGCTGCAGTGTTTTCTGCAAACTCATTTTCTGAATAATTGTTTATTAAGAAGGATATTATTCGTAGCACTTCGCTCTCAAGTTTAGTCAAGAGTTCATCGAAAGGAATGAGGAACATAATTGACTCGACCAAGAAATATTTTTGAATTAAACCAGTAGTATAGTATCGAGAACAATAATATCTTTCGTAATAATATATTAACCATAAAATGACTCCCAAAACGCTGTCACTTCTCTCCTAGCGGCTGCCCCCGTTTTGATAACTATCAATTTATGGCTGCCCCTTTTTTGCTCCTTATTTGCGGCGGGTACTTTTATCCAATGATGTTTTTTCTAAATGCAATTTAGTTTAATTACTGCTTTCCAACTATCGATTTAAATAAAGAAATATAAACGGTCCCTAACAGAGCAGTATACACAGGGTGTCCAAAAAGAGTATTTCGGGTTTGAAAGTTAAATAAAATCTCAAATTTAGAATATCAAGTATGATGTTTACGTTTTATTTAAACACAATGAACTGGAAATATATTTAGAAAAAACAATATTGTCTAGGTGTCCACCATAACGCTGCAGGCACTCCTCGAATCTCAAACGCAGTAAATAGTGGAAAGAGTACTGTAAATAGTGAGCGTTACTGTGAAATGATAAGAGGTTTTTTGGCCCAAGAACTTCAAGAGTTTAAAGGATATAACTCTAGAGCATGGTTTCAGCAAGACGGGGCCACTTGCCATACTTGAGACTTACCAATTGCTACGGTAAACGAATTATTCCAAAACAATGTGATTTCTCGTAGAAGCACCGTTAGCTGGCCTCCCAGGAGTCCCGATCTCAGTCCTCTTGACTTCTTTCTGTGGGGATACCAGAAAAGTAGGGTATACGACGAATCCAACGCATTGAAGCAAAATATCAGAACAGAAATGACGGCAATCTCAGGAACAATGTTGTCAACGCGTTTTTAGAAATCTTCGAGGAGTGCCAGCAGCGTTATGGAAGACACTTAGACCATATTGTTTTTCTAAATAAATTTCCAGTTCATTGTGTTTAAATAAAACGTAAACATCCTACTTGATATTCTATATTTAAGATTTCATCTAACTTTCAAACCCCGAATACTCTTTTTGGACACCCTGTATATCATCGCATTAGTTTTCAAAAGAATACTCAAGCGATCATAATTGAAAAATTTGGGTCCAATTTATTAGAGGCCATATAAACATCTTCATTATAGCATCATGTATATTTGAAATACGGCCAAAACCTCGACTGTTCAGTGACGTACCTACATCACCTTGGAGTTATATGAAAGCGGAGTAAACTCGATACCCCATCTTGGAACACAGGTGTATGTATGTAAATGACAATTACTGACAAAAAATTCAGCAAAGGAAATGATTGTCATTCTAATAAAAAGTTTTAAGTTTTATGTGTCGTCCCAATGGAACATTGGTCTTTTAAAAAAAAAGTCCATTTCTAGTTAAAGTAGGCAGGGTGTTAAAAGGCACCGCACTTGGTTTTCCGCGCGTATTCATAAAATTGAAAAGGTGACTCTTAATATAATTATAATATAAAGGTCCGGGATAGACGACTGTGGTAAAGCGCTACCTGGGTTGACTTTTATTTCGCGACGGACCCACGGAATAAATCTCGTTTTTCCTACCTTAGACAGAACAACCACCCAATGAACCAAACTCTCCTGTAGTGCCCGAAGAAGGGTACACATTAAAAAAAAAAAAAAAAAAAAAGAAAACGACTACGAAAACCAGAAACCAGTACAAAATGCACTTAAAATCCTTATAAAACAAAAAACTTCGATTTTTTTTTAGAAATCAACTTATTGCTTTCTATAAATTATCTCCCGCCACTAAAAAGTATGAAATAAAAACATTTTATAAAAAAAAAATTAAACCGACTTCGAAAACTAGGAAACAGTAAAAATAAATGCACTAAAAAGTATGAAATAATTACCTTCTGATTTTTATTAATAAACGGCAAAATCGAAAATGGTATAAAAAGCGGGAAAATGTAATAAAACGAAAAAAAATATTTTGATTTGTACGATTATACACTCTTAAGAAAAATTATGAAGTTGAAATATTAAATACAATGTTTAATACTTCACAATCTTTTCGGAGGCGGCGCAAAATAGAAAATCGATAGATTTTTCATAATATCTAGTGTTAACAATGTTAAATTTTGCGCGGCCTCCAAAACGATTGTGAAGTATTTAACATGGTATTTAATATTTCAACTTCATACTTTTTCTTAAGAGTGTATAATCCTTCAAATCAAAATATTTTTTTTTCGTTTTATTACATTTTCCCGCTTTTTATACCATTTTCGATTTTGCCGTGTATTAATAAAAATCAGAAGGTAATTATTTCATACTTTTTAGTGCATTTATTTTTACTGTTTCCTAGTTTTCGAAGTCGGTTTAATTTTTTTTTATAAAATGTTTTTTATTTAAATTCCATTGAAATTTTCAAGAAATAAAGAAATTTTAACCAATGCTAAGGCGTATCCCTTAATCAAATTTTTGTTTTATTAATACGATGCGTCTTATTTTATTCTCACGTAGTCTAAAAATTATTTTTTATCAGTTTATTTAATTTATATAAATAGGTTGGAGTTATTTTATTGATTGTGCTATACAATTAAAGCTACGAAAGAAAGAAGAAAAACATTTAAATCGCCTAATAACTATTCCTTTCAATACAATTGACAATTTGTGAAAATTACAACATATTTGTGTAACCGGGGTGTTGCTTATGCATAAGATAATTTATGTATTAAATTATACTTTTATACCTTATTGATATAAGAACAATAATCTGTCATCGCTCTTTCCGTAAAAACAAAACAAAAAAAAACACGATTTTTTTCAGAAGCTTGAACCAGAAGTTTAAAAGTGAACTAAAATTAACTTGTTCACAAAAGACATGAAGTGTGAGATGGAGCCTTATACTGATATATTCGTAACACTGTTATAATTAATTATCTCACTGTAAGATCAAAAAGAAGGTGCTATATGTGTATTTTCTTTTTAGAAATTCCCTCGAAATCAATATAAACCGTCAACGTAATGATCTCGCTTTACAACGTTTTTTTTTTTTTTTTTTTTTTTTTTTTTTTTTTTACGAAATCGACTGTTTCTTTAGAAAAATGAAATTCCCCGTAATAAACCGGGGAAAAACCCCGTGATAAAACAGCTATAATCTATGCACATAAAGATGAAATTCTGTTTGTTCTTTTTAGGAATCCATACCGTTTGTCCTAAATTCTCCAAATTTCGCTCAGTGTTTCTTTCAGACCAGGTGCGAACACCTGTCCATATTCAAATTACATAACTTCAGCCGATCTCTGGGTATATTCTTTATTGTTATAATAATCGTTTTGATCTCTTATTACATTGGTTTTTACAAAATCGACCGTTTGACTCGATAAAAGTCTCAGTTTATAGATTTTATAGATTTAAAAAATGAAATTCTCCGGGTGAAACCGGGACATACAGCTAGTGTGTAATAAATGGCGCATCTCTTAATCAAATATTTGTTTTATTAATATTTTGAGTCTTATTTTATTCTCCACGTAGTCTAAAAATTATTTTTTATCAGTTTATTTAATTTATTGAAATAGGTGTAAATTATTTTAATGATGGTGCTATACAGTGAAAATTAAAACAATAAGAAGAAAAGTATTTAAATCACATATTCTCACACCTGTTAATATAATGGTCAATTTGTAAAAATTAAAGCATACTTATCTTACAACAATACACCTAAATCGGTATCTTCAACATATTTGTGTAACCAGAGTGTTACTTATGCATAAGATAATTTATGTTTTAAATTATACTTTTATGCCTTATCGGTATAACGAAAATAATCAGTCGTTGCTCTCTCCTATAAACATATTTAATTTATTGAAATAGGTGGAAATTATGTTAATGATGGTGCTATACAATGAAAGTTACGACAGAAATTTGAAAAAGTTTTAATCGTATAATGCCACACCTGTTAATATAATGGACAATTTGTGAAAATTAAAACCTACTTATCTTAAACACTATACAGCTAACTCTGTATCTTCAACATATTTGTGTAATCGGGGTGTTACTGATGTATAAGATAATTTATGTATGAAATTATACTTTTACACTTTATTGACATAAACACAATAATCTGTCGTCGCTCTCTCTTTTTAACAACTTCATATCCGTAATAAACAAAAAAACAAAGAAGATTTTTTCAGAAGGTTGAACCAAAAGTTTAAAAGTGAACTAAAATGAATTTTTTTCACAACAGACCTGAAGTGTGAGATGGAGCTCTATATACATATATAAACATATATATATATATATATATATATATATATATATATATATATATATATAAACATATAATTTCATGTTTAGAATGTTTAGATGTAGAAGAATGTGGAACGTTTAAATTTTAAAAACAAACTTGTGATTAATGAGGTTATTATATCATTTACGGATGTATTTCTTTTTTTAAACTATTTAATTAGAAGATAAAAGATTCGATCACGGTTGGGACGGCCCCACGGTTAGCTCAGTGGTTAGAGCACTGCAACGTAAATGCAGAGGACATGGGTTCGCTTCTCGGCCGCGGTCGAATTTTTCATCTTCTAATTAAATAGTTTAAAAATTATAAATTAAATATCTAGCGATAACTAATGATTACATAGCAACATCTTTTTTCTCTTTATCTCTCTCCTTTGTCCCCCAAGGAGTGGAGTAGCCTCCTCACACCATTTCCTAAATCTTCCCTTATCCTCAGCCATTCTTCTCATTTCTGCCAGAGAGCAGCCCCTGTCACTCCCGAGTTTCTCTACACATCCATTTTATGTAAGTCTCGGTCTGCCAATTGGTCGCTTCCCTCGTGATATTTCTTCCAATTGCCACCTCGCTCTCCCATTCCAAAAAAATAGCCAAACCACTTCAGTCTGCGTTCAATGAGGACAACCCTTACAGTCCGGGGGCTGAGGGCCAAAAAAGTGTCTGATTTGACAAATGTGTACGTCCGCCACCTAAGGTCAGTTGTCATTACAATTGTCATATTGTCCTGTCACAAACATAAGTCTTAAGCGTGAAGTAAGCGCTATGAATATTTTGCCCTTTTTTATTTGTACATATTTCCACGCACGAGTTTGCTTATGTTACATGTGAGGAGCTCAATTGGATGCTCTGCAACATTTAAACTAGATTATTTAGGGTTATAGGCATTGGAACATGGTTTCCACCAAAATCGTAAAAGTTTCAGAAATTTTTATGTTCGAATCCGGGTTAACCACTACACCAATTTTACTTTCAAATATATCATTCTATTTCCAATGGTCTACCCCTTCATAGTAAAGAGAAAGCAATAGTTCGTTATCTTTATTAGACGAGTTATGAGCGAGAAATAAAAAACAAATCCAAAAATTTTGCCTATTTTAGACCACCAAACGCTAAATCATTTACCTTTAGGACCTTTTATTACACAGAATTTAATATTTGGCTTACCCCTTGCTTCCCATCTAGAGAGTTGGACATCTTTAAAAATACACCATTTGCTTAGCTTATCCGGTTCACATCTCCTGATCGATTCTCCCACATATGTATCCTTGATTGATTAGTAAATTTCAGCCTCTCAAAAATTCAAATAGCAGATTTCATGACATTGTTGAAAGGAAGATTCGTTTGTTTCATAAACCTTTTGAAATTAAAATTTTTAATGCAACAGAAAGACTGTAAATAAAAATTCCTGCATATAAAACTTGTAGAGTATAAAACTGGACGATAAATAGTTAATATTACTACTGATAATAATCTTTAAATTATGAAGAAATTTACGGACTACTATGGATGAATTAGGTTTTAATACATAGCATAGAGTATTAATTTTTAAATAACCTTTATTCATAAAAATTGATATTACTGCATTATCATTTACATGTTGAAGTTCTATTTTTCAGAAATGTTTAAAGAAAAGGGAAACTTAAAAAAAGACGAAACGTAAAACGTAAATGAAAAACTGAATAGATCTATTCAGGCAATTTCATTTTTTTACATTGTTGTTTTACGTTTCGTTTTTCTTCAAGCACTTCTTAAAAATATATATATGGATTAAATATCGATATGGATTCAAGCATTTTTAAAAAATAGAACTTTAACATTTAAATGATAATGAAGTAATATCAATTTTTATGAATACAGCTTATTTAAAATGGTCGAGAGTACTCTAAGCTATTTTTAAAACCTCATTTATTTTATCTTTTGATCAAATTTCATAATTGCAACAAGGCAATAGAAGGCAATTTGTACAATATCTGCGGGAAAATGATACAATTCATGGCCTAACGTCTGTTACTCTAAAGGGGCTACTCGAAATAAACTTCTTAATTATTAAAGGTAAGATTTATCATTTACGAGGTATAGGACAAAACGTTTGAATATAAGACCATTTCGATATTGCGTCAACTGTTAGTTATCAGTTTAGTCGGTTCGGCATGTGCTTAATGATATTTTTCTAGTTATAATGCCACATAAGTGGTTTGTTTCAACCAGTAGCCCTGGACAAACTGTTTTGCTGATAGATTGGTTTCCCCGCTCAATTCGGTTTTCTTCGCAAACTAGTTTATCAAAAAAGAGATGGGCATGGGAGTCCATGACTGCTCGTTGGAACAAACGTAAGGTATAAGGAATATACCTGCGAATATTTGGCCTAGCAATGATTATTAACCTTTTAACAGTAAATATTATATCTACTCCTTTAGAAATTGTCTGATCTTTTCAAGCCTGATTTAAAACCATTCTACACTGACACATAATAACATGACCCGCATACTAGTTTTTAAAAACGTTTTATACATGTGAGTAACAGATTTCTTTTCATTTCTATGATATTGGTTGAAGTTTCTTTTAACCAATTTTTAAATAAAAATTATTTCCCCAAATAGTTAATTGTCTTCATTAGGAGTCTCTTCAAAGATCTGCTAGCCAAGCCTTGATTTTTAAAACTGCGCGGAACTTAGCGTTGTAATCATTCATTTTGTGAATTTACAATAGACTAGAATAGAATTGCGATTTGTTTAAGGACAATTTATTTTTAATATTCTTAAAGTGTGTGATTTTTTTATTATTGTTATAATTTTTTTCTATAAATCCTAATCCCAACCAAGTTAAAATGAAAAGCAGTATTGTGCGTAAAAGTATAAAACTATAATAGTATTGTGCAGGATGTGGCTAACATAGCTGCTTAGAATACTAATGCTAGGTGTACATTGCGACTGAGACTCCGCAAAGTAGAGCAGAGTAGTTTTTATGAAACGTGTATTAAAGAAAAACGGCGCACGCAGGGCAGTGCAGCACAGTTTCCTACATATCATACGTTTAACAAAAATTGCTCTGCTCTTTGTCGCCTGCGTCCCAATGTGCGTTCTACCTAATTAAAACCAGCCTCATTTTTCCTATGTATTATAAGTCTCTGGCGAATTTTCGCGATTACTAGTTCATGATCCGACCCGCATTCGGCACCACGATATGATCGAATATTAATTACGCTATTTTGCCACCTACGTTGAACCAAGACGTGATCAATTTGATTACGGGTTTGCGAATCCTGTGACGTCCAAGTATATTTATGTATATCTTTATGTTTAAACGTAGTACTTTTGATTATTAGGTTTTTCGAGGTGGCAAAATTTATTAGTCGTATTCCGTTATCATTACTATATTCGTGTAAACTTTCTCTACCGATCGTAGGATAATATACTTGTTCCCTTCCTACTTTTGCATTTGCGTCTCCCAGAATAATTTTTATGTAGCTTCGCGGTAGTTTGTCATAAATCGATTCAAGTTTTTCATAAAATTCGCATTTAACTTCATCGTCACTATCTTCAGTGGGTGCGTGTATATTGATCAACGCGATTTTAAACCACCGACCCTGAAATATAGCTACCGATAACCTATCTCCGTGAAATCGAATGTCCTTCAACGCGGAAAGGAACCTATTTCTAATCAGAAATCCGGTGCCTAACCAATAGTTTCCGCTCCCACCGTACCACAAAGTGTACTTCCCTTCCCTTAACGAGCCCTCCCCTGGCCAGCGGACCTCTTGCAGCGCTCCAATAGTTTTAGGTAGAAATTGCTAAAAAAGGGAATTGTTCAAACATATATGTGGCTTCATGCTATGAAAAAACAGTTGTTTTATTTTTTTCCCAAATGACTTTGCAGATTTTCAATTCATCTATTAATTTATTTAGGGCATTCCTAATGTTATCTAATAACAATCTTAATGTTTAAAATTATTTATCGATGTTTTTGAATTCCAGGAGGATGCACCACTGGGTGCTATCTCCCTCATGCCAACCCATGCCATTTGTAACTTATTTTAACACATTTGCTTATTGTTATTTTACATGTGCAAATAAAATTATTCAGTTAAAAAAAAAAAAATTATCAATGTGTCGCCTACAAAATTTAATAAACTTGCAAACAATGATAATAATGATGGCTTGACGAACCCGAAGGCTCGTTCGGCTGCCGATACCAGCTTGTTCCATGCAAACCTCTATCGCCATCCAGACCCAAATTCGTCTCAGATATTCAAAATTTGTTAAATATTAGGTTCCCCAATTTTACACGCCCATTTTTTGGGTCTCGCTGATACCACGTCAATTATATTTAACGTATGTACACTCAGTCAGTCGGGTGTTGTGTACGCGTTTAAATTCGCCGGCCTCTTCATCCCTCTTTCGTCCAAATATTCTACTTAGTTTTTTATTGCGAACATTCAAAAAAATATTTTTTTTTTACCTGATATTGTTTACGCAGCAGCCACAGATATGTCCTGATTAGAGCACAGGACTTAGCTGAAAAACATCACAACCACTATTTTGTATATTGACCGTGTAATGTTTCCTTACATAGTACTGAACCAAAGACCCTACATGGGTTGTAGTGGTACAGGTTTTTTTTTTAATGTTTTAATAATGTTAATAAAGAGGGACATAATTGAGTTACAATCCGTAGTGCATAATTATTGTTATACATGATATATATGATATTATTTTATATTGATTGTAACACTCCAATTCGTTTATGTTTTTTGCGCAGACCGCATTGAAAAAAATATAAAAACTGTAAAAGTGTTGGTACTTTTCTGTTATAGTCACGCCCAGAGAAAATGTTTTTAATTTAGTTAGTACATTGCTTTAAATAAATAAAACACATGTTTTCTGAATAAAACACTTTACATGCAATTTAATTAAATTATTTATTTTCATTTTAGTATAAACATTGAAAAAAAAAATAATATGTTAGAAATGTCATTTTAAAAATCTTTAATATCTTTTAATATTTCATTAAAAGGATCTTTTTCTGCTAACCTTTGGCACCATATAAATTCCGCTAAATAAGATTTTAAAAAATTCCTTCTTTTTTTACCCCATTTAGTTTTACCTTTGAATGTTAACTTCATCTCATGGTTATTTTTACATACTCTCATTTCAGGAATAACATGCTTTTGAAAAAACCTGACCGCCATTTCCTCATCCAAAATATTCCTAAAAATATTTTTTAAATTATACTGATACTCAATCATATTTAACGTGATTAATTATCCAGTCAAAAGAAATGATTCGGCATGGAATTGTTTTCACCTGACAGTGTTGCCAGTAAGCGAGCAGTTGTGAAATTAACTCTTAGTTACCTCCCTAGCAACACTGGCGGTAACCCTGCTTCTCCTTAAAGCAATGTACTCACTAAATTAAAAACATTTTCTCTAGGCGTGACTATAACAGAAAAGTACCAAAGTTTTGCAGTTATACAACTTGAGAAATGAGTAATACAATTAAATTAAACAGTTATATATAATTCATGAAATAGGGTCAACGTGAGGGGGTGCAACTCTTAATTTTTATCATCTCCTCAAGTTGATGGAAAGGGAAAATTAATGCAATCGATTTCTTGAGCTATCATCCAGAGGAATATTATCCAGAGGCATGGTGTAGTGGTTAGCGTATCAGCTTACAATGCTTAATGTTATGGGTACCCATCCCACCGTATTTACAAAAATTCCTTGGCTATGCCGTCCTTCGGAATGGTTGTAAAAGTGCCTGTGCAATGTCGCCACTCATTAATTATCTCAAAAATACCTCTGTATATTATGTCTTTGTAGCAGAAAGGTCACAACACAAATAAGTGTTGGAATAATAGTATTATGTATATCTGGCATAATTTATTATAGTTTGTGTATTTTTGTTGCTGTTGTGGATTTCTGCTGTTCAGACGTTGTAGATCTAAAGTCGCCTGAACCAGCCTTCTGTATATCTGTCTTGTGCTCTTCTTCCCAGTTGGCTACATGCTGTTTGCAGCACCTTGTAGTGTGTTTATAAAATGTACTTGCGTTACACAAGGGGCCAGACTTGTGCAGCGCGTGTTGACTTCCCGCTTGAGGACGATAGAACGTCGAGCTCTGAGAATTCTGTGATTAAGTACCATTACACTATATCTATAAAGATCTGAATCACCAAATTAATTTTATTAAATATTTTTTATCTAACTTTCATAATATTTTATAAGCAATATGCAACCATTTCACAACTCAACTGTAAGAAATTAGGAAAGATGTTTAGGATTCTATACATCGTTGACAAGGATCATCTATAAGTTAAAATGCTACCATCTAGTATTATACATATATATCATTTAGATCTTTAGGCGTCTGAAAAGCGTATCTTATTTTTTCCGTACCTTATCACATTAGTTTTTCTAGCTTTCACTATGTAAGGACTCCTATTGGAATTGTTTACATGACTTGTTATATTGGAAATTGTATCGCTGTTATATTATATTGTATTATTACTAGCCATAATAATAATGATAATATCGATCTTGCTCGAGCTTAACAGTGTAAGTGGGCTCTTGTCAAGGATGTTTCATGATGACAATGATTGCGCACAAATAATATATACTGATCCTGTGGTGTGGATGAAGCTATTGCTGAAAACTTCTACCTTGGGTGGTGGGATGACCAAGTAGACAAACGCGATAGAAAATATGCCCATGGCAACGTACGATTGGGAACACGAAGATAGCAAGTTCAAAACCCGGAGCAAGGACATTAAATAATACTCGGCGTCAATCCCCCACCCTCCCACTGGCCCAGGAAACCCCGTTAGCCTAAAAGACAAGGAAGGGGAGGAAAAAAAAGAAAAAGAAAGAGGTGTGCTGTAGTTGTTTTAATATTCTATTGTGGGTTACTTTTATATTTGCTGAGCTAAATTACCCATACGGTAGGTTTGTTCACACGGATATCGCTATTTTTTTTTATCACACTGCTTCTTCCTAAGGCCAGGGGCTAAGTTGGGCGTAGCTCCGTTACTTGAGGTGAGGTAAAATGAATCCTGACTATTTAAAGGTCAAGTACGAATAAAAATAAGAAAACTCATCTTTTAGGATAAATTTTCCTTGTGACTTACCTTTCTTTTAATAGCAACTTTAAGTAAGTATTTCCTGCAATAATGTTGTTACTAATTAATCTTTGAGATCATCGGAACTCTAATATAAATATTGCACATTTACGGGTCCGTAAGTTTTCAATAGAATCACGTCCAAACTTTTGCACCACCAGCGCGCAGTCGGCTTAGGCCCGGTGCACACGGACGACACTTTTCTGCGATGCGGACTATGAGCCAGGTCAGGGGTACCTGGACCGACCGGATTTACCATTATACTCCAGGTACCCCTGACCTGGCTTATAGTCCGCATCGCAGAAAAGTGTCGTCCGTGTGCATCGGGCCTTAATCCCTACTTTCCTGTGTCACCTCACCTCACCTTTCGTCAAGTCACGGCCCCAACTTACGCCTGGCCCAACTGCAGCGGAGAGTGCGAAATCCGAACTAAGAAAGGTTTTTACATTTGTTTGTACATTGCTTTGCATTACTTGCTGATTTATAACAATATTTTGAAGATTTATAACTTTTTGTTTGGGACACATGACTAAATTTATACAAGGGAAGTTGCTAACCGTGTAACGTGCTAAATGAACTAATTATTGTGCTAAAAATCTGCAAAGTCATGTGCAAACAAATTTAAAATTGTTTTTAATTTTGACTTACCACTCTTTGCACCAAGTGTTCATACTTTAATTTTACTAACTTTGCTTAGTTAATCATCTGTTATGGAATATTTCTTTTACCATCATCAAGTTTATTCCAAGAAGCTATCGTGTACAAACTTTTATGCTCCAAACTGATTCTCATTCTAAGTTTGATGGGATAGTTTTCACATTCGTTCGACTGCCTCTTGTTTGAAAACAGGCAAGACATTTATTCCACGATTGATTCTTGGAATATACCTCTATTTCAGTCTTCGCGCCCAAGTCATTATTGTTGCATTTTTAAAATTGGCATTTCATAGCAATAGAAATATGCCTGTAAAGGCTTCAAAACTTTTTAGTGTATAATATTATAAATTAATAGTGATAGTACAAATAGTATTATGCATCACAGATGCACCGAAACGTAGCATTCATTTAACACACGTTTGCTGTACATTAAAAGAATTTTGAAGGTGATAACATCTGAATACAACTTAAGTATAATTCAAAGCTTTAAATGGGCTGAATTCAACTATTATCTTCTTCGAGGTACAATCCATTTGGAATAACAATATTGATGTTGAGAACATTTATGTTGGATAAAAAATACTAATGTTAAATTTTATTGACCCCAAATATGTACAGAGTTCAAGTAAATTATGTAGTTTTTAATATTGTGACACCAAAGTTGGTTTTAGTAATAAAAAAAGTGCAAACAAGTAATTAGAACTCAAATTAGTAACTGCGTTACAAACGGTAACTTGTACTAGTAGTTACTCAAAATTAACCTTACGCTTCGATGTTGAAGTCTGAAATGGAGCATCCCAGAATGGTCTAGATCATTCCAAAACAAGCGATTACCTTGTTTACACATTCATTGTGTACTTATACATGAATGTAAAGGTTCCAAAAACATTTTTAAGCATAACAGAAATAATTGTCTGTTTTTGTTTTCACGCCCTAAAATAAAAGTGATTTTAACTTTATAACTTTGAGTTATTGCGCAATGGAGATTTTTCAATAACTTCTGAGAAATCACTCACGAGCCTCAACCTTATGTTTATCAAAGCATTTCTTAAATGTTTGCTTGTAGGAGCTGGTCCCGAGCTTTAACTATATTTAATTGTAACCATGAAGCAAAGTACATACTCACTTGTGCCCTTGGATACGGTACCAATTGTTGTTTTCTAATTAGCTATAATAATTCAGTTCCTCTTAGCCTTCGGTAAGTGGTGAGGTACCCATTCAACTTAAAAGGTGGCTAGTTTCCTATTTCGAACCCCTGCAGCTTTGAACACTCTACTACAGTCCGTGTCGTATTCACCTGTTTTCCTCTGACTACGGGTAAAGGTAACTTTAACCTTTCTTTTAACCTCACACCTCAAACCTTCTTTATATTACCTTTCTTAACACTTGTTTTCTAAAGGCATATCGTTCTAACAATCATACATTAGGTGTCGGATTGACATCTGAATGGTTATTTAATTATATAAATCTAGAGGATGTCCCTAGTTTCGTATACTAGACCCACTTCTTTTCATTCATATAGTCCTAAAACTTAAAACATTTTCTATGATCAATTTCCTACTAGTTTGACAAATACGGTATGTAACCGAGTCGTGGACATAAATTATTACATATCATAAGCACATCATTAGCATTAAAATTCGATTTTAATCTCGTTCGTGGTGGATTTTATAAATGTCTATATCATCCATCAGAAGAATGATCCTGTAGAGAATAATGATTAAAAATCACATATGATTTTAATCATTATTAAAAATAATACAGTTTAATAAAAAAGGCTAGAAAAGCAATTTCGGACTTGAGCTCGAAAAATAAAAAACGGTGGCGAACGCACTGCGACACCTGCAAGTGGGCGAAAACGAACATATCGTTGTGGTACGTACTTGTTTTATAACACCCAAAGACAATATATTTATATTTACATTTTTATATGTTTATTGAGAAATAAATATTTTCATTCATCGTTATATTTATATTTTTATTGGGGTACCTTCTGGTACATGAGTTAGCTCCGGTGTAACTTAGATCCTATAACCCCGATAATCCCAAATGTATTCAGGCTGATAATGATTCTATGTTCTGTATTCTATCTCAAGTTAGGAATATCTTTTTTCACTATGTCTTGTATTAACCTCTTAAATGCAAGAATTTGCTCACCTTCTTACATCCGCAAATCGTACTTGACAACGATTAAAGACAATTTTTTTAGATAACGAGATAAGAGACTGTTTTCTGACTATTATCAGATTTTAATTTTAGCTTTATCTCCAAACATGCCTCCGAAATCCTTGAATTAAATATTTATGTAGCAATTTGGCTGAGCGCGACTTAGTTATGAAAGAATTACAAAAACATTATCAAGCGCAGTTCTTATTAATTTTTATTATTATTATTATTAATCGGATAATCGGTGGTGAGGATTGCATTAACGCAGATCTGTTGACGATTTTTTTTTATGCTTTTATTATTATAAAAGCATCTCTAAAAAAACAACACATTTAAAAATGCATTTTTAACTGTTATGAGAAGCCATCTTACTTATATATTGCCTTGATCGAATCTTTTGTCTTCTAATTAAATAGTTTAAAAAATAATCAATGATTAAATCATAACGTACATCTTTCTTACGAATTGGTGATTGATTTTGATATATTTTTTTTTTTTTAATCGGTCTCATGATTATTCCAAGTTATTACTAGTTCTGTTAAAGTTATTATGCTTAATATTTTTAAAATCTATATGTAATTTATATATCTCTTTTATCTTTACGTTTTTTTCCCCTTTTTTTTCATCTCTTGTAAGGGGATGTCATAGAAAAAATAAATAAAAAATATATATATATATATATATATATTGATACTTTTTTTTAAAAATAATAAATGCTGATTACCTATGATGTTACTGTAAGAATGCAGCGCAGTTTCCAAAAATACCCACAGAGGGCAGAAGCAGTATGTGTACCAACCCACCATTTCCTCCATATTTAATTTTTTTTAGTTTAGTAATAAATAATCAACTCATCATTATCTCGTTAATTTATTATTAATAAAGCGTTCTCTTTCTTGGATGCAAAATCAGGCTTGATAATTCGATTTACTTTTCTGTAAATATATTTGTACACATATTTCGAAAGCAGGATACATACAGTGTACCGATATTATTTTAATCTATAATTCTCCTAATATCTTTTTTCTTAAAGCTTCTCTCTTATTTATAAAAGAAAAAATAATCATCGATCTAGTCTTTTGTTAAGCTTAAACTTGGAATTTGTTTAAATTTTAAATTTTTATATTTTAAATTCAAGTCCTTGTGAAAATGGAATGTTTACGAGATAAGAGTAGGAATGAAAAATAATCTAAAAGAATATATATATAGTAATTTTTGTAAACTCTAATCGGAAAAAATTTTAGCTACTGCCTTAAGTTTTTGAAATTTTAAATTATTACTAATATATTTTTTAAATAAGTACCAGTACATATATTGTCCGTTCAATGGAAGACTGGTCAAACTCTATTTTAGATGGGTTAAATAAAGATAATAAAGAACTTAATTTTCTTCCTTTCATAATCTAAGTTGCCTGTTTAATCCAATTGTTAAAATGTATCAGGATCCTACTATCGGGCTTTATAAGCGGTCAATCACAGAGATTATAGCGGAAGATTAATTGGTAATTGGTTAAAAAACTTTCTAAAATCCGAATTTAGCTAGACCAGTCTTGCATTAGAGGAGCAATATGTGATAATTTTCTTGAAAATTATTCAAAACTGATTAATTATTTAGCTACCGTTCCATCTTCTTTCAAAACCATTTTTCTGCGGAGACCTCTATCGAATCATGTTTTTGGAAATAAACTTTAGTTTAATCGCTACTTTTCTAACGATAGATTTAAATATTAACGGTCCCTATGGAAGCAGTTTTTACTATCGCCTTAGTTTTCAGAATATTCAATTTAAAGAAGAATAATACACAATCGATAGAAATAAACACAACCCTTTTTTCCCTTCTAAATATTTTCTGTAAGTGTAAGTTCTTTCAAAGTGTAATTTTCTCTTTGCTTCCTCTTCACTAATTTTTGTTACCCTCTTTCTGGTATATTGATTGTACAATTGTATCTAACCATAAATATAAATATGAATATAATACATTTTTCAATATAGAAGGCCTACCGAATAGTTTGTTTGAACGCCTATATCTTTACATTATTGCTTTATTTCCTTGGAAGGAACACCGTCTTAACTTCTCGTTAAATAAATGTAAACAATTAAATCTTTGGCTCCAATTATAACCGAAAATCTAATTGATATCTAGCCTTGTATTTGTGTTTTTCTCAAACATTCTTTTTATCTTTTATTTATTTAAAGCGTAATCCAAGATTACATACATCAATTTTGGTTTGAAAAAGTTTAACTACTGTAACCTTTGTTTTCAGAAGATAGATTTTAAAAGTTTAACGTGCTAATCCTTTTTTTTTTCAATAATTAAAGTTAGCACATCTGTGTTTGTGTCCATAAGTGGATTTGGTTTCATATATGACATTGTTAATAAAAAATATATTTTTTATTTCACATTAAATATGTTTTAATACTCTCAAAGGCACAATATGTAAACAGAAAATTTACATATTTGAATTCCTTGAATTGAAGTTTTCGCGTCCATTACCTCGTTCATTACGTCAATTCAATTCTGAACCTTGAGTCGGTTGTGAGCTTTTCTACATTTGTCCAAATGATTAGATTAATAAGGATACTTTTCTTTTTAATAAGTTGGATGGTTTAAGTTACATTAATTACATATTAACTATATATATATATATATATATATATATATATATATATATATATATATTATTACATATTAATGGCAATATGTTCAAAGGTTTTAAAGATAGCCCATGATTTTCCTGAAAGCTATTATATTTAGTATGATTACTTTTTCTTTATAAATATAGGTACTGATTTCACTGGCCCTATTAAAAAATAATGTTTACACTTAGTTTCTTTAAATTTTACTAACTAAACTAATAAGGTTCTTTTGAAAAGACAGTTTTCGAAAGAATCCCAAAAGAAATTCCTGTGAAAACTGTTAATCTAACCCCATGCGAGTATCCGTTTCTTAAAAATTGTCCGACTATTGCAGTCATAAATTATCACTTAACAAAGTTAAGATGTTAAGAGTGAATCATTAAATATTGCTTCATCTTTCTCGTCGATTTCCTCATCATTATTATATCGTTAATGATTTAATTAACTTAATTAATTAGCTTAGTTGAAGCGAATTAATTTATCTACTAATTATTGTTATTATAATTTCAAATTTTCTGATTCTCATTTAATCATCCTATACTTCCAATTATCTCCTGCATGGATTACAGTTTTTGTCTTTTATTTTTAGATTTGTTGGAGTGAAAATTACTTAACTCTTGAGCATAAGAAAAAATGTTTTTTACTCCACTTAATTTTTAAGAAAAAAAAAAATTTGATGAAAAGTTATTTTTATGTAGGTTTTTAAATGAGAGAAGGCCTTTAATATATTATAAAAACTTTGGCTCCCAAATTAAAACAGGTCACAGACTTAGCGTATGAAAATTTAGGTTTTTAAAATTTATGTCCATCTTTCCTTTCTCTTCTTCTTCTTTTTATTTTTCTAATGTCTTTGGATGTTCTATTTTTACTTTCACTTACCTATATATGAAATATATAGTAAGTGGAAGTATTGCGATCGTGAAAATTTTCGACTTCCGGTTTTCAACGGAAATACACGTTTTGGGACCCCCTGAGTCTAAATAACCAAGTCCCGCGAAATGGTCTGTGTGTGTGTGTGTGTGTGTGTGTGTGTATGTGAACAGACTAGCTCAAAAACTATAAACCGTGGGAACCTGAAATTGGGTATTTAGTGTAGGTATATGCCCGCGATGTGACAGCAAAAATTTCATCAAAATTGCTCAAAGGGAGGGGGTACTTTATTTAATAACTTTTTACGTTTTTTCGATTTTCTCAAAAACGGCTCTAACGATTTTGATTAAACTGAGTATTTGATCGATTTATATGCCCGAAATATGACTGTAAAAATTTCATCAAAATTGATTAACCGGAGGGGGGACTTTACTTAATAAATTTTGTATCATTTTCACGTGTTTTTTACTTTCACTTACCTATATATGAAATATATAGTAAGTGGAAGTATTGCGATCGTGAAAAATTTCGACTTCCGGTTTTCAACGGAAATACACGTTTTGGGGTCCCCTGAGTCCAATTAACCAAGTCCCGCGAAATGGTCTGTGTGTGTGTGTGTGTGTGTGTGTGTGTGTGTGTGTGTGTGTGTGTCTGTGTGTGTGTGTGTGTGTGTGTGTGTGTGTGTGAACAGACTAGCTCAAAAACTATAAACCGTGCGAACCTGAGATTGGGTATTTAGTGTATGTATATGCCCGCGATGTGACAGCAAAAATTTCATCAAAATTGCGCAAAGGGAGGGGGTACTTTATTTAATAACTTTTTACATTTTTTTCGATTTTCTCAAAAACGGCTCTAACGATTTTGATTAAACTGAGTATTTGATCTATTTATATGCCCGAGATATGACTGTAAAAATGTCATCAAAATTGATCAACCGGAGGGGGGACTTTACTTATTAAATTTTGTATAATTTTCACGTGTTTTTTTTTATTTACTCAAAAACGGCTTTCACGATTTTGATCAAACTGGATATTTGATGTATGTATATGCCAAAGATGTGATAGCCAACATTTCATCAAAATTGATCAACCGGAGGGGGGACTTTACTTAATAAATTTTGTATCATTTTCACTTGTTTTTTTTATTTACTCAAAAACGGCTTTCACGATTTTGATCAAACTATATATTTGATGTATGTATATGCCAAAGATGTGATATCCAACATTTCATCAAAATTGATCAACCGGAGGGGGGACTTTACTTAATAAATTTTGTATCAATTTCACATGTTTTTTTTATTTACTTAAAAACGGCTTTCACGAATTTGATCAAACTGGGTATTTATGTATGTATATGCCAAAGATGTGATAGCCAACATTTCATCAAGATTGATCAACCGAAGCGGACACTTTATTTCATAACTTTTTTTCTAATTTTTAGATTATCTCAAAAACGGCTTTAACGATTTTCTTCATATTTGTCATGTTTAATGAAAATTGAGTGTTATTTAATATCAGGTAAGCGTTTATTAAAATGTTCTGAGGGGTTTATAGAGCAAATGAAAACAAAAATAAGAAATGAATGTGGAAAATGTGTAACTTTGAGAAGTGGCATTAACAAAACGCATTAATTTCTTATCTAAGTAAGTTGGTAAGTGAAAGTTGTGTGTTGCGCGCACGCACCAGATTTTTTTTATTATGTTTCCAATTTCTTTGGATGGTCTATTTTTATTATTATGTTTCTAATTTCTTTAGGTGTTCTACTTTTATTATTACATAATAATAAAATTTATGTTTATCAAATAGTTCTGCCTCTCTATATAACCGGACTCACATATAATCAGTTTCGATCTTGGCCTGTAAATTTAGAAAAATTTTAATTCAGATTCATACCCAAGTAGGAGTTAGTAAATTTCTATAATATTATTTAACTTTGTGGAAGCAATAAGAAAATTCCGGAATTCTTAAAAAAAAATAAAAAAAAAAAGGTTTTAGAATTATGTTTAAAAATGTCTTGATATTGACAAATATATTGAATATAACAAATATGTTACATAGTTCTGTTCGAATATTTCAAGGTTTCAAATTGGCTCATAATAATTGGTTAATGTTTATTATCAACATGCTTTAATAATTGTTGTTAATAGTTATTTATGCATGTTGATGATAAACATTACATCATAATCTAGAAGTTTTATAATTTATAATACCTTCTATATTACGATGAAATGTGCAAATATATTTATATATTTTTAAATGTGTATGAATTTATTTTTTTATTTTTTTTTTTATATAGGATTAATCTATTTCAATAGTTTCGTTCGAGAAATCCGACATGTCCTAAAAATTCATACTTATGGAAAAACGAAATCAAAAACATTTTCACTTTTTATTTAACATTAATTACAATAACCTAACATTTAATTCTTTTTCGGGAGGAGTCTTAGCATCATAATTCTATTGAAATAAGTCTTTCAATTTAAAAATTAAAAAGATTTTATTAAGTAAATAAAACTCTGCCACATTCGACTGCAATGGTAGGATTGGTTAAGGGAGTTTGACTATTGGCAGGGTTACGGGTAATTAAACCACATACCTAAAGGTAAAAATAAGGTGAGAGGTAGTAGTAGAGGGTTAGTTTGCCGACTTCAAAGGTTTATGACGGGGAAATCCAACGCTTTTGAAGTGAAGGCACATGACAACTGAGTGAACAAAAATATTTTAAAAACTAACAAAATAGATGGTACAGTATACAAATAGTTGTGTCTGGACTCAAGAATAACATAAAAATGAGATAATACATAATGTAACAATGCATAAAAAATAGGAAAATATTGTATACTTCTTTCTGTATATTAATCCAATCTTAAATTGTGGCTAACCACCAATTTTAAATTATTTTTAAATAATTTATTTTTTGAAGAGAAAAGATTTGGCTCCGCCGGGAGTCGAACCCGGGTCTCGATCCTCGCATGTAACGCAGGAGACCCGGGTTCGACTCCCGGCAACGCCAAATCTTTTCTCTTCAAAAAATAAATTCTTTCTGTATATTTTCCTATTTTTTATGCATTGTTACATTATGTATTATCTCATTTTTATGTTATTATTGAGTCCAGACACAACTATTTGTATACTGTACCATCTATTTTGTTAGTTTTTAAAATATTTTTGTTCACTCACTTGTCATATGCCTTCACTTCAAAAGCGTTGGATTTCCCCGTCATAAACCTTTGAAGTCGGCAAACTAACCCTCTACCACTACCTCTCACCTTATTTTTACCTTTAGTCTTAGTATCCACCTGGACCCAGTAGGTAAATATCAGATTCTATTTTATCTTGTTAACCAGCCACTTATTTTAATATTCATGTTACATCATCTTTTAATTATTATCAGTTCTCTAATCTATCCATTTACTCTAGCATAGATACTCATATATTTGTTTTCTTTTAGCCCTGATGAAGATCCACAAGTTGGATAGAAACGTTGGCTTACCACAATAAAATCATTGTAAACTGAAAATCCTGACCATCATTTAACCTATCGTAAAAGATTAATAGATGATGAAGTAAATTTATGGTTAAGAGGTCGTTTTTACGATAGAAACTTTTGCAATAGGTATTGAAGAGGTGAAAGATTGGTTATTTGTGATGACATTGTTGTTTGAAATTTAACAGTTTTTTTTTTACATTTGCATATAATTTTTTTTTTTTACAAATGTCATGTATTAAAATTAGTGACAAGTTTTAGATAGATTACATTACAATACTTATTTTGGATTTAAAAAATCATACTAATCTGCGCCTATATAGAACATGTAAATTAATTTAGTTTTTCTGGAAAATATACTGGTCATATTGAGTCCGCATGTTATTTAGAAATCTTATTTTTATAAAAAAAAAAAAAAAAATAAATTAAGAAAATAACCTAAATTTAAATTAGCTTTTGAAACTAGATGACC
Organism: Aelia acuminata; assembly: GCA_911387785.2. NCBI lineage: Eukaryota > Metazoa > Arthropoda > Insecta > Hemiptera > Pentatomidae > Aelia > Aelia acuminata. Next base: position 35,809,374 of record OU426979.1, on the reverse strand, counting down.
CTTTTGTATTTTTTTTTTTTTTTGTAAATATTTTTAATAAATCCATAGACACAAATAAATAAAAGCATAAATACAAAAACATTGATCTTTAGTTAAAATAAACTGAAGGGCTAAATTATTATAAAATTAATAAATATTTTTTTTAATATCGTGATATTATTTGTAGCCTAGAGTGAGCTGGTAATATATACCAAGTAAAGTAATAATAGTAAATGTAATGAACAATAAAATATAAAATGAAATTAAAATACACAAGTATATGAGTAGAATGAAATAAAATATTAGTTAAATGGAATAGTCTGATGATATAAATAATCAGAAATAAAAGATTAATAGATGGGGAATAAATTAATGGTTAAGGGTTGAAAATGAAAATAAAGATAATGCATAATTTAAGAGGTCGTTTTTACTACAGAAATTTATTATTAAATAATATAATCAGGTAATGAAAGCAATGGGTATTGAAGAGGTGAAAGATTGGTTATTTGTGATGACTTTGTTGCTTAATAATTAACATTAGTAACTGTGATGCACAATAAAATATAAAATTAAATTAATATAAATAAGTAAATGAGTAGAATAAAATAAAATATTAGTTAAATGGAATAGTCTGATGATACAAATGATCAGAATTTGTAATTAAAGATTAATATTATTAAATAATTTATTTTTTGGAAAGAAAAGATTTGGCTCCGCCGGGAGTCAAATTGGTGGTCAGCCACAATTGAAGATTGGATTAATTAAAGATTAATAGTTAAGGGTTAAAAATGAAGATAATGCATAATTCAAGAGGTTGTTCTTACAATAGGAATTTATTATTAAATAATATAATTATGTAATGAATGCAATAGGTATTAAGAAATATATATCTTCTTTGAACCGGTTTATTTTTTTTGTAACAATATCTGATTTTCACAATTTCCCAAGTCTGATCACTCACGGTGTGGTAGTAAGTTTTTCATTAAATGATGAATATTCTTTACCCGTTATTTTTTTTTTTTTTATTATTAATATTATTTATTTATTTAGGATCCTTTCCCAAAATAAATGAAACGTTGCTATTAATTCATGTTGCTTCAACAAAGTCTATTTAAAATTCAGGTCGGTGTTGCTGAGACGAGAGGAAGCAGGGTTGGCTGTACTCTCTCCCTTAGTACTGACTGTACTTTTACTGTTGGCAGTAAAACTACGGTCCAAAATTTCGGGGGTGGGCCCCTCTCCACAGCTCGGAAACCTATACTTTATACCCCCCCCCCCCTCAACTCTCTCCCTCTCTTTACAACATGATTTATGTAAAGTCTACTTTCGTCTGTTTTTTTATTTAAAATAAATGCTTAATTTAAAATAACAAAAAAAAAAAATATGTCTATTTTTAAAATTATATAGTATTTGACCATACCCGTCCTATAATAAAGTCAAGATACTACTTAAAAAAATTGGGTCAACACTTTTTAATACCCTCGAACCAACATTAAACGCCATCGCTTGGTGGGGAGCTTAATTGACTTTCCCATATACTTAATAGGTGGTTTTACTTTTTGTCGAACCACGTGACGAACCTTATTACGAATAACTATTTACACGGTAACGTGAAGCTGGGGAAACAATTATATCTGACTGCCGCTATGCACTTTAAATACAACAATTGTCAATACAAAGACCGCTGATTGAGAAAGACCCATAGGCTGGTCTGACTATTGTTCTTATCATGGATAAAAGAAACGTCAGAAAAAATGCTAAAAAAAGGTCAAGAAGCTTTCCTTTACTAACTCAAGAGCAACGCTAGCGCTAATCCCGAAAAACCGGTCGTACTGGAAAAGTATTTCTCCAATTTTGTCTCGTGTTTAGATTAGCGGAACAGTCATTTCAGGGTGAGGTTCGGCGCAGTGTAAAGACACTTTAGAAGATACTTGATATACAGGAATTTCGGTCAAAACGTTTTCTTTATTTATATGTGTTCCGCCAAGATATGAGGATATTCTTCATGAATAAAATGAAAAGAAATATATGAGCAACATATAAATTATTGTTCGGTACACAAAAAATAGAAATACTTTTTACTGCATCAAATAGAGGAAATATATATGTTAGAAGACGAAATTATTTACAGATAGTAAGAAGAAGGAGTGAATATTAATGGAAAACAAAATCCAAATGAATGGTTGATTGATGTTTGCATGACATGGGCATTATGAAATCTGATCTCTATATATATATAAGAGGATTTGTCCTGACTGACAGAATCAACGCAGAGCAAAAACTACTAATGATAGAAACTTGAAGTTCGGAATGTAGATTTTAAACGCTATGTAGATAACCACTAAGAAAGGAATTTCAAAAATGTAACCCCTAAGGGGTTTATATGGCGAAATTTTCGTTTAGCTCTAACGGACACCTATTTTTGCACTTCGAGAAAAAATATCTAATTTGGACTCAGTTGAATGATCTTGGAACGACGAGTTTAACTCGGAAGCCCCTATGGGACGTCGAAAACAATGTTTTATAGCCGACAAATGAAGCGTTCACGACGAGTAACCGTTACGGCGGTTTTAGTGAACTCTCTCCATTGCGCGTCTCCCTCTCTTCTACCGAGCCGGCAGCTTCCCCCTCCAGCATTCCACCTACCGGAAGCTCCGATTCTACTAAATCTCATTAAAACAACAGTTAACATATTTTTTTAAATCAATACTAAGATAATGATCACAGAATTGATTTTAAAGGCCCGCGTCCATAGCCGCGACGGGGAATGCTAGTGATTATATAAAAGATATTAAAAATGTATTTTTTCCCCCCCTGTAATTATTCATATTCCCCTCTGTATTTGTATTGGTGGTTATCATTTTTTACTTATAGATACTTCGTATGTTGCTCATACACTTGTTATAATTTTAGCACTGACGAAGATCCACATGTTTGGTTGAAACTTGGGATTTCCAAATATCTAAAAAAAAGTTTTGAATCAAAGTCTTGTTTATATATCAACCTAGAGTATCTTCAAGAAAACAGTTGACAATTTCGTTGCTCTTAATCCTTTTATTTTATGTACAAATAAGTCAACTTCCTCATTTTATTACTGTTGCTAACTCAATACCATTTGTTATATGTTGTATATTTATTCTATGACGGTTGTGATATACACAAGGGGATGAGGGACAGCTGCATTAGTCAGTTATTTCTTATTATGTGTGCTTTTATTACATCAAATGCCTTCTCTAGTATAAAGTGTGAACTTCATACCTTTTAACTTTCATGATGATTTAGTTCGGTGTAAAGACAAAGGGTTAAATATCATCAAATATCATTGCTTCTATAAACACATTTTCTCTCGTTCAAGGAGCGAAATATTTAGATCGACTTCTCTACTATATCTTCTGCTAAAAGAATAGAATTAAATGTTTAAAATGCATTATAATCCTCGAATTGATGTATTGATTGGTCCAAGTTGATATTAGCACTCCCTATGACTCATTCTCCCCACTTCGTCTTACAGTAACTATTTTACTAATTTTTTGTATGTGTAACAAATTAAGTTGCAATGTTATAATTTGGGGTATTTTATTCACACTCATTTCTTTGATTTTAACCATTCACAAGGCCTTCTGTTTATTGATATTGGTTATTTATCATTATATTGCCAAACCTTATATTGATAAAAATTAAGCTATTTTCCACAGTAAAAACGGAATATTTATTACACTATCTCTGATGGTTTAGCATTTAACTAATTTACAGAATATTTCTGATGAAGTGTGCAACAGTACACATTAAACAGTTACTGTAAAATCTTATCGGACATCCATAGTTTTTAACAGTATATTTTTAACAATTAGGATTGTATATATTCATCGAAAGAACTACATTTAATAAAAAATTATTTGACTTATATACCCATATACAATATACCCATGTGCAATGGTATACTGGTCCATTTAAAAAATATATTATTGGATATTCGTCGTCTTCTTCATTCCATTGTTAAAGGGATTTCAGGAATCACCACAATTGTGGTATTGCACTGAGTAGTCCAAAAATTGTATTATAATACTTGAGAAAAACGTTAAGCCTGCATTGGATGAGCGGTGCTATCAAATAGAAAATATTTTGTTAAATGTTATAAGTATATAGTTTGTTATAATGTTATTATTATATGTGGATGGGCGTGTGTGATTCATAGTTTTGTGTCTAAAATATTAAGTCTTATTTTTTCCATTATCCAGAAATTGTTTTTCGGTTAATATCTCGTTGAGGGCTTGTTCTCCCTCGTGTAACTATGATATGCTGAGAGTAAAAATTCAGCTATTATTTGTAATTTCGTATTGAAAATTTACTTTAATCCTGTTGAAAACGGTTTATTTGTGTGTTTTTGTTTAAATCATTCTAGTTTTTAAATTCTCATTCTTTTTACTTACCCTCTCTTTGTTTTATATTATTTATTTACCTATTCTGATTTCTATTACAGATTTTTCGTTTGGAAGTAGTGTAGTCAAGTTCCCTGAGTTGACATTGGTCAGAAAAATGAATCTATGAAAATGAGAGTTTGCTGTACACACTTTTCAATGTAGTCAGACAAATTCTATTTTATATTTTTAGTTATTTTCACTGCTACGTGATATATTGACGTATAATTTATTCAATATTTTTTCAATTTATTTCAAAAATGAGTAGAAATGAAATATGAACTAGTGACTATGTTTCACAGACCATCAATTCAAATTTTTATGTTTACTTCTGGTTTCATAAAATAATTTATTGTTTTAATTTTATATTTTGGAATTTTTTAGAAAAGCAGTTTAGTTTAACTCCTCAGATATAAAAGCAAGTTAAGATAAAGACTGATAAACGAAGGTGGTTTGCTTGCCGTTCGTTGCAGGAAACGGGCATTACACAAATAGATACCTTATCTGGTAACGACCTACGACAAAACCTACAAACCGCCATAGACAAACTCTTTTATTTTGAAGTTATAACTCTTATGTTTTTTAACTCCAGAATAGCTTTGCTTTATTAAATTACAAAAAAATATATTTAAATAATATTGTAACATTTCTGTGTGTAAAACAATATTTATTCAAAGAATAATAAAAATTTTCAATGACACGCGAATTATTACAACTCAAATATTAGAGCAGGTTACAAAAATTATCACTTTATTCCACACAAGTAATCATATGGCTTGAGCTTCACAACTAGACTGGACTGTCCAGTCAATAGCTCCTTATATACAGTTGTAAGGGGTGGTCTAGACCCTCGTGGGACGACGTGCATTGGATTCGAACATGATTGTCACAAACACGTGCTTTGACGGTTTGTTCCGACTGTTAATTCTTTCTAACAAAAGGTCTGAGACTTTTAAACCATACGTTTTTTTTTTATTTAACGATTTAACGTTACAATATAATGATGTGGAAATGTTTGGGACCTTTGAGAATAAATAAGACAGGTGTGTGTGTGTGTGTGTACATAGCAGAGATCTTATATTTATTTATTTGTAACTAGCATGGGCTCTTCAACCTCTTGAGTCATTTTAGCCTTTATAGTATATAGAGATTGACTGTGTTTAAGAGGAACATAGAATGAATAATTAAGACAGTATACATACATATATATATATATATATATATATATATATATATATATATATAAAGAAAGTACAGTACAAAAATGATAATGCAATGAAAGATAAATGAATTGAAGTGAATAACGGAAAACCAATGAAAGATAATATCAAAATACTTTTAAATTTTGACATAAAGATTAATTCTTTAAAGAACAAGAAAAAATTGTTGGCCGTTTTTATAGTAATTCTGATTATTTCGCCGAATTCCGTTCTACTTCGTAAGCACAGGCCGTAAGGCCAGAGCGTCACATTAAAGATGAGGCTTAAGTTAGTAAATTTAAGCTGCTAAAACCAACAAAGCATGCAGTGGAGTCTTAAACTACATAAAAATAAATTATTATCCTTCAAAAAGACAGATGCGCATCACAAATATATTAACTATTCTTTGGCCTTACTAGGGTGAATTGCGCCATATCCCGATACACATGTCTAACATATTTTCAAGTAGAAGAATCCCTGAAAGTTACATTAAAATTGGTTCAGGTAGAATGGAGCCATGACTGTTTTGTGAAAGGCAATTTTAACGATTTTTGAACCTAAAATATTTAATTTCTCGGTCCAGATGGCCCATTCAATGGAACGGCCGAGCATGTGTCGACTTATTTTCGATGCAGAATAACCAAAAAAAAAAATTTCATCAAAATCGGAGAGAGAAATGTTACGGGGTCCCCTTGTCAGTTAATACACCTTACTCTTACTTCCTGCCGCAGTTCATCCTTGAGTTCTGCTTCATAACAATTCAATTCTGGGAAATAAAGATGAAGGCTAAAGTTGACTGTTGAATATCCATACTCCTTAATGTTTCTCATAAGTCTTGACGTAACATCTAAAATCTGTTCTGCGGAACATCCACCTTCAAGTCTTTTTCGGATTCGGTATATCCGCCTGAGAGGTGGGCTACCCTGTTGTAAGGTTACGTATAATTAGTTTGAAGTGTGATAATCATTTTTTAAGTAAACGCAGGCAAATTAGCTTCGAACTTACTTTTTTTTTTTTTTTTTTTTTTTTTTTTTTTATTGGTCCTCCTCTTCCTCGCCTGTTAGACTATACGGGGTTTCCCGGGCCAGGGGAGAGGGTGGGGGATTGATGCCGAGTATTATTAAATTTTCCCCTGGCTCCGAGTTTTGAACTTGCTATCTTTCAGTTTTCGATCATATGTTGCCATGGGCCACTCGTATTTTCTGACGCGTTTGCCCACTCGGCCATCCCGCCACAGCTTCGAACTTACTTATCGATGGCACGTAAATGGGATTTATAGCTGCCGCTGATCATTTCGTTGTCTAGCAGGATTTGTTGTATTGTCATCGAACGTAAACCCCTTCAGTAATACATGGCACCGTTCTGAAGACATCATACTTCTGATTACTGATCGCCCTGTGGATCTAAAGTCTAAAAGAGATTTTAGAGGCTCTTGGGAGGATTCGAGGTAAAGCACTAAAAGTCCAAACAGAGCGTTCATTTCGATAATGTTTGTATCTTTTACCAACATCGATAATTTTACCGATCCAGATTAACGAGTTTTTTGTTTTTTAGTTTTCTAGGTAAAACCGTTTTTTTTTTTTTTTTTTTTTTTTTTTTGCCTTAATAAATACTGATTAGAGGAGCATAGGAGTCGAGTACGTAGGATTTTTTCCCTTCTATTCATTGTTTGTGTAATGGTATAATTAATACCGAAATTTCATAGAGTATCGATCTTGTACGGACGATTGTGTTCTGGACCTTCCCTCGTCATTCCCTTCATAACTAATTACATTACAAGTAAAGTTAAAATGGTACTTTGAAACTGGGAATACCCATTCGAAAGGCTACTTAAGTGCAAATATAGGAATATCCGCCTCACAGGCGGGATGTTCTTGCAAATACAAGCTATTACTTCGAATTAAAGGCAACCTGTTTAGGAATGTCTCCTAAACAATTAATCATTCGTAAGCGGACACGATACTGTTCCAGAGGTGCTGCCACCTAGCGGCGGCAAGAAGAAGAAAAGTCTACAGGCGGTGACAAGGCGGGATTAAGAGCCTTTTAAAATAGGCACCTCATGTTCGGCCGAGTAGTGAGTAATCACAACACCTCATTGACCCACCTGGAGCCAGAAGGAGGAGAGAAATGGAGAAGAAAACAGGGGAGTTAATAGAAGAAGAAGCACTCAGATGAGTAAAACAGCTTAATTAAATTCAAATAGAATAGATCCATCAGTTCAAATAATTACAAATATGCAATAGTCTATATCTATTCATTCATTACAGTCCACTCCATAATGCCCAGCCAAATTAATTGTCATAAGATAATATCTCCTCCTAAAGAGAATATCTTAAACACAACCTATTGCGAAAGTCACCCTTACGTCAAGTCTAGATACCGACTGAGACTATTATAATATGCCGCCTTTCTGTCAAAATTGTTAAGTTTATAAAATCCTTCTCATTATTCGCATATAATAGCAGTTTTCCATTTCTTAAAATTTTTACAATTGTATTTGATGCAAAGCTTTCAGAGAACCTTCATACCTTGAATGGACTAGAGGTTAGAAATGTCTCACCCTCTTCTGCAAAAGTTACTTCAATGTTTTTTCTGATTCAGGGAATTCCAGTCCACCTTGAGTATGTAGTGAAGATTTCCCCATTTTCATCCATCTTAGCAGACACCTTTCTATAACCCTTTTAAGACTTCAAACAATCCGTGCTGCTTGGGACACAAGTAATATGGAAAGTATCAAAACACATTTAGGAGTTCTAGATAACGAATATCCAGGAAAAAGGAGCGAATTTCCAATTAGAATTTAAAAAAAAAAAAAAACTTTATATAATGTAGGTAGAGAATCGGGGAGAAGGGATTGCTAATCAGATACATTCCGATTTTGTTGCTTGAGTTCTGGGGGAAACAGTCCTCCAAATTGTTCCTTTGTCCCGTTGAATCGGTCGATTGCCTCTTGGATTGTATGGTGAAGGTATTTATGTGGCTATCCCATGACAAAGTAGTAAAGCCTGGAGTTCCGAAAATCGAGAATATGTCAAGAGGCAGTATATCACGGTAGATGAATTCGTGTTAGGGCAAGGATTGGCTGAAGGGAATCTGGAAAACTCATCAATGATCAGCAGATACTTATTCCTGGATCTAGACGGGAAGGGTCCTTTGCCAATTCTTTCAAAAGGGTTGGGGTTGCCTTCATTCAATCTGAAAAACTTCTTAAACTTCGGTTTAACAGAGATTACGTTGGACGGGAGGTTTTCATTTTACAAATTTGATACACTAATTATAGTAAGTAGTGAATTCGTATCCCGTGCACCCTACAGGTCACACCAGGACATCACAAGTCAACATGAAGCGTGATATGTTTTTGGCTCTTTTTCGTGTAATTCCCGTTTTTTTTTGTGTTTTTTAACGTCCGCTTTATGCCACGAGGGCTAATCTACGGGTAACCAACCTCTTCTAATTCTTGGCAAGCCGCTGAGTCTGTTCTGTGAGGTCGTCACCGAACAGAATGGAGCGGGCTTGGGCGGGATTCGAACCCGCACCGCCAGCGTGGAAGTCGGAGACGAAATTCCCAGGGCCACGCCGCGGCCCAGGCTTTTAATCTTTATTCACACCTTTTTATTTAATAGTAACAACCAGTGAATTTGCTGACATTAAATTTATAACAATGGCATGAGAGGCATGAGGGGGAGCATTACCAAGCGGCATCTCCTCCTGGCTTGAAAAAAAAAGGAGAAAAAAAAACATTTTCATTTATTAACTGTTACTCAAATGACCAAAATGTTGATATATCATTCAGGATTAACTCAAAAAGATTATTGTCTTTGTTACTATGTCTTAAAACTCACATAAATAAGAATCCAATCCAATCCAATCTTTTAGTTCCAGCCTCTACTTTATTTCTTCTTTTGGCTACAGCTCATCCAGACTCAATACATTGCGTGTGCACTCCACTTAACGGATCAACGAATTGTTCAGAGTGGTTCACAGTTAATAGTTAATGGGACATTGTTTTTGTCCTTCCTTCTGGAGGATGCCTTTTTCTTGAAGAAATTTAATTGTTTGGCACATATTTTGAAAATCATCGTATAACTTAAATAAAGCCATAATTCAAAATAAAATATACCTACTCATACGTTATCAATAGTATGGTTAATGTAATCATATGTTTATATTTTGAAAAATAAATTAGAGACGCGGGGATTAAACGAAAAAGATCCATGTTTTTCAAGCGAAATGGTATTGCGCACTTCAGAAAATGTGTCAGCTACTATTTTTTGACTGTATGTGATCTCGAAATTATAATTGGACATCTCGAGGCTTCTTCTTTGTATCTATTCATTTCTTTATTTTATTTTGTTTATGCTTTCTAACTACAAGCAAAACAGAGTACTGGATAATAATTATTTTAAAATAGCGTCTAAATGTTCTTCATCGATTTTGATATCTCATTCTTGAGAAGCTCGAATTCGGATACAACGTCTGGTGTTAGGGGAATGATTTAGAATTTAAAAACATTGTTTGAATATTTCGGAATCCACCTCCAGTTGTGAGCTAATCAGCCAATCGTTCCTTGACGTTCTTTTGCTAAATTAGGAGGCAAGACTGAGAAGAGGTTTGAGACTATACGGATCAGGTGAAAAGGTTTTGTTTCCTAACCCTAAGGGTTTGTTACATGTTTGGAAGTATTGATTTATAGTGAAGCCATATTTTCCTACAGCATCCATGAAACGTTTGAGATTTGTTTCCTACAAAAAAATAGTGACGTCATCCAAATAAGCTTACGTAGTATCTCTTTAGTAATTACAAGGCCTATTACACGCTGGAAAGGTCGATGGTGCTAAGCTAGGAATATTTGAACACTCTAGCGACTGTTTGCTCAAAATCTGACAGGGTATATGGATCCAAATGTGTATAACGTTTTATCGTTTGCGACTAATCAATGACCTTTTTTTTTTTTTTTTTTTTTTTTTTTATGGTTTTCGTTGGAAAATTCAAAAGCTTAAACTCTCCAAGGTTGTCTGCTCTTTTAAATAATATTATAAACTAGTTATTTATGTACTTCATTTTTCATAAATTCGTAATTTTCATCTGAATTCTTTCGGAATATCACTGAAATCTGTTTCACATCCCCAGTAAGGGATTGAAGTAGAGGGGGAGGCTCGATTTTAGCGGGTGCTATACGTAACAGACTGTCAGTGGAGGTCCGAAAGAAAACCCACCGAAAGAAAACTTGAGTTCAGAACGTAATTTGAGTAAATCGTGTCTTATGATGACATTGCTGCATCGATCTATATTGCTGGATACGATATATATACTAAGCCCAAGCAGTTCCAATTTTGGTAGACAGTAGCTAGAAATCGTTTAATTAAGAGAGGTAGATTCCATTAAAACTGATCCAATTGTGGGATATGTTTTGAATTTTCAAGAATATATATCAACAAATTTCTGGGATTTTTCTCAGCTCCCCTGGGAAAGTTTCTCAGCTCCCTATGTCAAGGCATGAGCGGATACACGGTTGTTCTGCATAAGAACAGTAGCAGCTGAGTTCCTTGATGTCGGCGATATAGTCCGAGGCGATCTGCAGTCGGTTTGGTGTCGGTAGTTGTTGAGCATTTTGAATCGATGCTAAGATTGCGATCTCAGGAGCGTCCACAAAAGAAGCATTTTTGATTTGTGCGTATGAACTCCATGCTCTTTAAGAAGAGACTATCTGTTCTGAAGAAAGGTCAGCTTGTGGCCAAGAAATGAATAATTAGTGGGTTTCCCGAAAGTTGTATCAAATAACTCTATTTACCCCGTAGCAGCGAAATTTTCGAATGTTTTCAACGAATACATCCATTCATGTGAGATAAAATGCGGTCGATATCGAACTTTTCCGGTTGATATTAAGATAAATAAATTTTAATGAAAACCTTTTAAGCTAAAATAAGGCTTAAGGCTCTTTACCTTAATTTAATATACAAATATAATAAAATATTTTGAGAAAGACGTAACCATATGATTTATTTACACCACAACATGGCAATTGGTTCCATTGTTCAAGGAAAAGAGCGTCTTGACTGTCGTTGGATGTACAAAAATAAAAGTACAATTGACATCATTCAGTTTACAGATTCAGATTTCGCCTCTTAGCTAGACGGTTTGAGCACCAGCAAGGAATTTATTTCAATGAAACTTCTAGTCAAACAGTACTTCCTGTTCTTTAATTACACCAATTTGATTCCACATTGATTTTATTTACATTTATTTTGTTTCTGGATCGATCGAGATTACTCCCATGGAGAGACGATAAACATCTTTCATTTTATTTGTCATCATTGGGAGTAGTCTTATTGGATTGAGAAACGTTGAAATTATTGAGAACTATATATCTTCAACTCAATTTCACGCAATTAAAGTTGAATTCCCTCCTCCTCTTTTACCCACCGAAAAGGGGTGTTTAAATGTTTAAATTTGTGCGGTCTCTGCAATCTGAAAAACGTAAATTATTAATTATTTGCCATCCCACTCAAAATTTAAAATCAGTTACATATTTGAAATCCACGACCCCGATTATACTTGAATCTACCCTCATACTGATAAAATCCGAACAAGTTGAATTACACCATATTGGAAGCCCCCCCCCCCCCATCATGAAATTTGAAATCAATAAAACATTCTAAAAACCACGACCCCGAATATATTGGAATCCACTCTGATATCCCTAGTGGTAAGTAGCCAATTTTGGTCTATTTTTCCCGTACTTCTGATAAGTTTTAAAAAGTGGAGAATTACAACCTTCTGGTCGTGTTTTCGCACCTACCCCTCTATTTTAAGTTCTTCTAATTATTTTTCGATAATACCTAGTAGCACCTTCCCTTGGATTTTGGATACTCATTCCCGTTGGAAATATGATACCGCATAAGGATCAAGCAACTTTTAGACTGCTTCCTAAAAAACCAGAGAAAACACAAACATGTAATTTGTTACAATACAATACAAAAGAGTATGTGTTACATTACAATACAAAAGAGTATTGTAATGTAATGCCTACACACCATGTCTCGACCGGAATTTGAGGTTCTCGTAATTGCATAACACTAGATTGATATTAAGAAAAATAAATGAAATTCGCAAGATATAAACAAGCACAATTCTTTAACCACAAAAATTTATGAGTTACATATTGAAATTAAAAGTTACAAGACTAATTAGAATCCCTAATGATGTTTTTTATGTAATTTCATGATTAATACAAACAAATATAATAATTTATTTCATTATGTATATATTATATGTCTTTAATTGTAGTCTGAAGATGGAGATTAAACCCGGAAACAGCTTAGTAGTCTGACTAATGAATGTTTTTAGATTAAAATATCATGCAGAATACACACCATTGCATATATAATTGTATGTTGGTTATCAATTGGTTATTTTGTTTGTATTCATTATTTTTTATAACGGTTTAAATATAAAATAAACTAGGATTTTAAATGATAATAAATAATTTATAAAAAAATATGTGTTACTAGCTGTAAGTAAGGGTGTTCTCACCTGCCATCAAAGAACCATTGAGCGAAATTTGGAGAATTTAGGACAAAAGGTATGGATTTCTATAAAGAACTAACAAAAAAACAGAATTTCATCTTTATTTATATAGAATAAAACATGTTTATTATGTATAATTAAAATTTGTTTACTATTTCTGCAATAAATTATTTCTCCGATTTTTTCATTCTCCGCTTCATTTCATTCCTTCCATGTAATTTTATTCTTAATTGTTTAATGATGATAACAATTAAGCAGGCTGTGAAATATGTGGGATGGCTTTGAAATATGTATTATGTATGTTCTGTTACACTAAATATTAAATATTACGAAAATTCCAAGAAGCTGCACCTATTTTTGTATAAAGAATAAATATTTGAATATTGGAACGGTAAAGGTTTCATCCAGAGTTCGTTTCCGGTTTTGAAAGGAACCTTTTTTATAGATAAAATTATTAATTATGTAAACATTTTAGCATTTTTAGAATTGTGTACGTCTCTTATGTAATAACGTGAACACATTTTATTGTATCTTCAATTGTATGCTTGTCACTGATATTCAAAAAAGAATAAGTAAAATGCAAAAATTATTCAGTAAAGCAAAATTTTAATATTTACAATAATGTAAAATAAGTATGTATATTTTTATAACGCCCCGATTCTCTCTTTTCTTTGGCACTAATTTCCGGAGCGATACGTTAAACTATTGCTAGTTTTGGTTTTTATTCGAGTTCCATTAGCTATGTTCCCAATTGGTAATTAAATAAAGTACTGTTTAATAGTTAAATTTTCATTAAAATCTTTTATTCAAGACTATCGCCGTACATATTTATAAATTTACATAATTCCTTGTTATGTATGGAAATCATCATTACATTTATGCCACATCATTACATTTATGCTGATAAAACATGCCTGATAAATGATAGTGAAAATTCATTCTCATTAAACATGGCGGGTTTTATCAAAATCTTCAGAGCCATTTTTGAGAAATTCTTAGATATATAATCAAATTTATGAAATAGGGTGCACCCTATTTTTACTTAATCATCAATATCAATATATATTATAAAGCAAAGTGTACAATGTGCGTGCTGATAATACGTACAAATACAATACAATACAATAAGGCTTAACGGACCCAAAGGCCCGAAGCCGACACCACCAATCGGTCCCTACATACCTCCATCCACCTACCACCGTCCAATCCCAAATTCACAAGATCTGCTTTCACCGAATCTTCCCACCTTCGCCTAGGCCTACCCCTCGGCCGTTTTCCAGTCGGCAAAGCGTTTATCAATCTTCGTTGACTTTTACTTTTAAGACTCGTCATTTTGCATGCCCACTTTAGCCGACGCGCAGTTATAGACTCGATTACATTTGCCGGGTAAAGCTCACGCAATTCCGCATTGTGTAGCCGTCTAAATTCTCCTGTTGACTCATCTTTCTTCGGCCCGAATATTTTACGCAGCACTTTATTTTCAAACACCATAAGGCGTTTCTCATCCCTTACTGTAAGCGGCCATGTTTCACAACCGTAAAGAACAGTCGGAAGAATTATAGTTTTGTAAATCCTAATTTTTAAATTTCGGGATAAAAGGCGTGACCCAAGTAATTTTGCAACCGAGAAATAACAAGCATTTCCCGCCTTTAATCTAGCCTTAATTTCCTCTTCGATTTCGTTTTTTCTAGTTACAGTAGATCCTAAATATCTAAATTTCTCAACGGCTTCGAATATTTCCTCTTCTACTTCAATATCGCCAAAATTGTCACCGTTTCTACAACTAACTATATATTTTGTTTTTTCCGTATTTATTTCTAGCCCTACTTCTTTTCCGGCTTCCATCAATGCTTTTGTATTTAGTTCTATCGTTTCCACGTCGTCGCCAAGCAAAACCAAATCATCAGCGTATCCAAGTACGGATATATTTCCCCCCAGATTCAAACCCTTTCCGGTATTTATCACCTCCCTAATGACATATTCTAGAGCTAAATTAAATAAAACAGGGGATAGCGAATCCCCCTGTTTCAAACCAGAGTGAACCTCAAACTTCTCAGAAAAATAACGACCGATCCTTATTTTATTGAACGTTCCGGTCATACACATTTTTACTAAGTTTACTAACTTCTTCGGTATTCCTAGTTCAGTCAGGATGTTATACAGTTTATTGCGGTCTATTGAATCATAAGCCTTTTTAAAGTCGACATACATTTGATGAACAATACCATTGTATTCTAATTTTTTTTCTAATATTTGACGGAGGGAGAATATTTGGTCTACGGTAGATCGGTTCCGTCTGAAACCACATTAATAATCTCCGATAATTTCCTCGGCGTATTCGGTTATTCGGCTAGTCAGTATTGACGTAAATACTTTATAGCAGACCGGAAGTAGTGAGATCCCACGGTAGTTATTAGTGTCTGTCCGCGACCCCTTCTTGTGAATCGGTATAAGTATAGACTCTTTCCATTCTTCGGGTACTTTCTCATACTCCCAGATCTTTTTAATCAAAAGATGTATTTTTGAAATCCCAGCTTCCCCACATGATTTGATTAGTTCGCTAGGAATATTATCCGTCCCCGCTGCTTTATAGGATTTTAATTTTCCGATAGCTATTTCGACTTCCCCTATACTCGGTTCTTCTAATAACGGTTCAGCACTTTGAAATTCCAAAAGTGGTGATAGACGGGTATTTTCTGGATTCAAAATACTATCAAAGTGCTCTTTGAACTTCCTTACTATGTCTACCGGATCCGCTATGATGTTATTATTATTATCCCTAATACCAGTCGTAACTGGTCCTAGACGTTTACGTGATAAATTTATGCCTTTATACATATCTCTAACGTTATTTTGGATTCCATTATTTTCTATTTCTATTATTTTGTTTTTGAGATATTCTCTTTTTTTATTTTTAAGCAATTTAGTCGTTTCGTTCCTTATGCCTCGAAAGTAGGCACGATTGTCTTCGCTAGGGTTATTTAAAACTTTGAGTTTAGCGGCTTTTCTTTTCTCACACGAGTTAAAACATTCTTCATCGAACCATGGTTTATTTTTATTATTTTCCCTTTTGCCCAGACATAAATTACTGACCTCTTTAATATTATCCCTAATCCCTTCCCACAATTGATCAATGTCTTCACCATTCTCTGTCGATGGTTCTAATACATCAAATCTATTCTTGAGTTCAATTTCAAATTGTTTTCTAATCGCCGGAATTTTAAGTTTTTCCAGATTAAAATATTCCGTATGAGATCCGGTTTCTAACCTTTTTTTTATTGAAAGTCTTTGCCGAACTTTAGCGACTACTAGTTTGTGATCCGACCCGCATTCCGCCCCTCGGTACGACCTAACATTAATAATACTATTTTGCCACCTATGCTGCACCAAAACGTGATCGATTTGATTTCTTGTTTGTGAATCCGGTGATGTCCAGGTATATTTGTGAATATCTTTATGTTTAAAAGTTGTACTTTTGATTATTAAATTTTTAGAAGTAGCAAAGTTAATCAATCGGATTCCGTTATCATTACTAATTTCGTGTAAACTTTCTTTTCCAATTGTCGGATAATATATTTCTTCCCTGCCCACCTTTGCGTTAGCGTCTCCTAAAACTATCTTCATGTAATTTCGCGGTAATTTATCGAAGACCCACTCTATTTTATCGTAAAATTCCGATTTAACTTCGTCATCGCTGTCTTCGGTCGGAGAATGTATGTTTATTAACGCGATTTTAAACCACCGCCCCTGAAATACAGCTACTGATATCCTGTCCCCGAAAAATTGAACGTCCCTCAAAGCGGATATCAACCTATTCCTAATCAGAAACCCAGTGCCTAAACAATAATTTTCGCCCCCGCCGTACCAAATTGTGAACTTACCTTCTCTTAAAGAGCCCTCCCCCGGCCAGCGTACCTCTTGCAGCGCCACGATATCTATACCGTACCTCTCAACCTCATTCGAAACCGATTTTAACCCACCCGCTGTATTCAAACTTCTGACGTTCCACGTCCCTAATACTAAATCTCTTAATTTCAACTTTCGCCATGATTCCCCTAAAGCAGTCCCCACCCGGAGACCCGAACGGGGGACTAGTTTACCTCCGGATAATGAGCGTTTTACCTTAGGAGAATCCATGACTGTTTTTGGTGTTTGGGTGAACTAAAAATGTGAGTAGGGCGTTCAAACCTACGTCACACCCTCCAGCAAGCCTGGGGGGGCGCTCTCATTGTTGGTCAGCGAGTCCTACGGACTTAGCCGGGAGGAACTTCCTAGGAATTTCCACCGACCATCCCCACATCCGCCACCCGTGGGACGCTCCCCATACGCGGTAATGAGACCCGCGCGAGGGCTGATAATACGTAAGCTTTACAATTCCTAACGGAGAAGAAGGTTTATATTTTTCTCTTAAGGGTGTAACATTTAAAGGGAAAGGACTGCAATTTTAAGCCTCTCGCACCATTTAATTTGCCTATTTGAGAATAACATACGAGTTTATGAATGAAAAATTTAGTTCGAGCTCCAGGTTACCATGAAGCGCTAGGGTGCGTTTCATTCAATGTTTACTGTTCATTCATTCAGTTCAATTTGTAAAGGTTATATATTTTTTCAGCTCTTCTTTTTAAATTACTAAAAAATCAATCGAAAATAATTAGTTTCTCCTTTGATTTTAAAATAAAATAATGATTTTACGTCTCTGCAATCTATTAGAAAACCGACTAGATGCCTTACAAAATTAATTTTCTCATAAGAAGGCTAATTGATCAACACATTACATTGAATCAATATATAATATATACTTTAGTAAATTTAATGCAATATGAGTGAACATTCCTTAGAAGTAAGTGATTCCTTAGAAGTGAGTGAATATTAACAGACATAAAAAAGAGAGATAAATTGAATAAATATAAATCTAAAATAAAAAGTTTGAAGTGCTCTTATTGTATGTAATTATGAAAAAGAAGTTGGTTTTATTACAATGTATGATGAGCTTTCCAGTTGACAAAATGACTAACTCCAATTACACCATTTTTTCAATAAGATTTTATCACCCCTCATAGTTCAGGATAAAAAGAAATATGGTGAAAAAATTGTGACTTCATGAAATTTTGGTTTTTTTTTTGTGATATCAGTAAGATTCGAGATCTGCAGAGTCCGCCCAAATTACGAGGGGGGGGGGGATATCTTAAGGGAGGTTGAAATGGAAGAAAGGTCTTTTAAAAAAGTGTCTATGAATCTTCGATAGTTTCTATACTTCTGGATATAATAGGACCATCACAGTAGTCGGCGCTTAGTTGTACTGGAAATATAACTTTTTTAACTAATAGATTTTTCAACTATTATCTAATAACTTATCGGGGTTATAGATTCTAAGTTACAACGGGCTAACACATGTACCAGAAGGTACCCCAACAAAAATATAAATATAACGATGTATGAAAATATTTATTTCTCAATAAACATATAAAAATGAAAATATAAATATATTGTCTTTGGGTGTAATAAAAAATCTTCGTACGTACCACACTGATATGTTCGTTTTCGCCCACTTGCCGGTGCCGTTGTGCGTTCGTCACTGTTTTTATTTTCCGAGTTCGAAATTGCTTTTTAGCCTCTTTTAATTAAACTCAACTATATCCAATAATGATTAAAATCATATGTGATTTTTTAATCATTATTATCTACATCGCTCCCCCTCGGGTGACGGAGTCACCGAAACACACCCGTCTTGCATGTGCATGGGGAGGATTGGTCGATCTAGAAATGGGCTGCTGGACTGTGAATTTGTTGGTGAGTTGTCTAGCGATATTGTTGACGAGGATTCAGGAGAATATAGAGGCGGCCTTTTCGTGGTGGTTTTATGTGCTGACTTCTGATTTTTCTGATGGGAGGAATGGGAAAGGTGAAATTGGCCATGCTTCCAGTACTTGCGCACATTTGCTGGACAATAATAGCACCTCTTGATCCTGTCTGACAGTCTTGATTTATGATCGTTGCCATCTCAGGGTGAAGAGACCTGATCTCATCACTCATGTACAAGGAGTTGTCTTCTGGATTATAAAGGATTTTTCCATATTCTCTTCCTGAGTCATCAACTATCGAAGCCTTGCTTTTTCCGTTCTTGGTGACGGACACTACTACACGACGGTTGGACGAATTAGTGGGTTTGAGTGTAGGAGTTGGTGAGGAGGGGAAGGGGGATGTGGAAGGATTCACAGAAACTATGCCCGTGGTTATAGGAGGCATTATAGGGAGAGGTGTTTCTAGAGGGGTGTTTCTCCATGAGGGTGCAAACCCGCTGAGTTTGGTTTTTCCTATGTCTAGCTTGGTAGACAGAGAGGCGATCTCTCGACTAAGTTTTTCACCTTCTTTATTGATACTATTTACACAGCTCTGAATCGACCCATGGAACTCCATAAACTGCCTAGAGGCTTGGGCCACTTCTCTAATTTGTCCTTTATAGAGGGCGTCTATTTGTTTTGTGTGAACTTCTAAGCAACGAGCTGTTGTTGCGGAAATTAAGTTCACTCCTAATTGTAAGGTTTGATTAAGCATAAGCAGATTGATCGGTACTCCGGTGGAGCCGGAAAGGTAGTTCAGGAAAATATCAAGATAAGGTTCTATGGTTGAATGGAAGGAATTCAGTGTAGACATGGTGATTGGGCAAGAGGGAAGAAAATGTGCGGCAGCCCAAGAAGCATTATTATTATCTACAAACTCATTATCTGCTGACCTTGAAAGGGCTTATAGAATCCAGAATCACAGAAACCATCAAAAACGATGCATTTTATTTTATTTTTAAAGGCGTCAAACACTAGGTTCATCATCACTATATACTTAATAGGTAAGTGATAGTAATAAACACGGTGAAATAAAATAATTGTTATTTTATATATATATTATATATTAATATTTCTATTACAACTAATGGGGCCTTTACACTCTACGAACCTCACCTTCGAACGAGTTCTCCCCGAACCTTACCGTACCGGCGTTCCACGAACGGCCATTTATACCTAACGTGACGTTAAGCGAACAAATATGTCTGATACTCTCAATGCTAGCTTATGATGAAGAAAAAATCTCCATTATCAACATATTTTACATTATCTGAAAAAAAAAAAAAAATTGGAGAGGAATTACTACGGCGCACTAGTATCACAAACAACTCCTATCACTTGGGAAAAATCCAAGTCAAAAGTGAGACCAGCGCTACCTCCGAACACAGATGAAGTACCTAGAATACCCTGCGTGAAGGTTGTTCGAGGGTAAAGTTCGTAGAGTGTAAGGCACCTTAAGAGTTTTAGATTTTTGTTGGAACCTTTATATACCGAATCATTACATAATCCATATGTTCACCAGGGATAAGTCTGATCTTAAATATCACTTAAAATACAAGGTTATTTTTGAGTCACTTGTAATTACCTACTGTTTATATCGTTGTACTAATTTGTGCTTTTATTGATTGTTTGACATTAATTTGAAAACGAGAATTTTTTCTATTAAGAGATTTTTTTACTCAATATTGATTTTTAGATAATCTGATTTGGAAAAAGATTTTTATTTTTTAACTTATCTAGTGTTTGTTTTGTTTTTAGCTAAAACAACATCCTTGGTTTGTTTTTGTTTTTTGTGCTTTACATTGGTTTTCTAAGTGAAACTTCATTTTTCTTCTTTTTTCACAACATTGGTTTCATACTTTCGAGTTCTGAAGAAGTGGATTATCTGCTCTCTTTTTCAAATTACGTAATTCCCGGTAAATCCTCTGTTGTTCTTGTTTCGAAGATTTTTGTTTTCCCGAAAGGCCTCCGTTCCTGCTGCAACTCCCCGGAGCTGGCTAATTGACAGCATCATTTGAGGGATGGCTTTTCGAAGAAGCCCCTTGGTTGGGTGGCTATCTCCTCTGGAGATGGTTATCAGAAGATTAGACGTGGACGCCGCCGTTACCTGAGGCCCGGGCTAGGACACAGCAAGGGCAGCTCCATTAGTTTGCGAGCTCTTTGCGTCCACTTCCTTCCTCTATGGGATTACCGCTCATTTACGGTCTAAAAGCGTGTTTCCTTACGTAATCTTTTTGTTGCACCTTTCAGTCAGCTTTGACAGGTAATAATGACCTCTTCTGATCCGGGTCAACGTTATTTCAATTTCCATCATTTATCATAACACAGTACTATCAATATTTTAGGTAATGGTGAAATCATAGGCACCATTTCATTTTTTTTACTAACTAATTATGTTAAACAAATCTAAAGGTGCCTCTACACTCTACGAACCTCACCCTCGAACAGGTTCTTCCCCGAACCTTGCCGTACCGGCGTTAAACGAACAGCCATTTATACTTAACGTGACGTTAAGCGAACCAATATGGCTGACGCACCCAACGCTAGCTTATGATGAAGAAAAAATCTCCAATATCAATATATTTTATACTATCTAAAAAAAAAAAAAAATTAGGAGACGAATTAGAATGGCGCATTAATATCACAAACAACTCCTGTCACTTGGGAAAACCCTAATTAAAAGTGACAGTAGGGCCAGCCACGAACACAGGCGAACAGATAAAGTATCCTGAACACCCGAATAGTCGACGTGAAGGCTGTTCGAGGGTGGTGATCGAAGGTAAAGTTCGTAGAGTGTAAAGGCACCTTAAAGGTTTACGGAAAACCTAGCCATACTACTTAACGTGTTAAAAAAAAAAAAATGTTTTAACTGTTCTATAACTTTTCAGAAATTTTTCAGATGTGCTGGTAGAATGAATAATAAAATCAAAATTTTATTTTTCTTTATTATTCATAATGGTAGTAGAATCTATTTCCTTTTTATATTCTTATTCTATTTTTTATATTCTAGTATTTTATTTTTATTTTTTGCATTTGTGGCTATACAAATGCAGGCAAACTCAGGCTAAAGTAGGTTTACGATGCGCGGTATTTATTTATTTATTTTTTTTTTTATTTTGTTCAAGCCTAATTCTCAAAACTCCGTATCATATTCATTGAGGTAATAGCGCGAATAAAAAATCGAATAAATATAAGTACGCATTCATAAATTTTAGAATTAGATTAATCATTCGGGCGTTACATTGAACTGTTCTGATTATATATTTTTATTTTTTGCATTTGTGGCTATACAAACTTAGGCTAAAGTATGTTTACGATGCGCGATATTTATACTATCGTATGTTAGTTGTGATTTTTAATTAGTTTTTATTTTAGACACGATGTCAATTTTAAACGTGTATATTTATATTGGATACGTATTTTTTTAGATCAAGTCTAATTCTCAAAACTCCGTATCATATTCATTGAGGTAATAGCGCGAATAAAAAATCGAATAAATATCTTCGATCCCAAGTACAAACCTGCCAGTTCTAGCAAAGTCTACTTGAAATACTAAACAAGAAAGTCTTTAAATTTGCTATCAAATCTTCAACATTAGTTTTTTTCTTTGTTTCATATATGTATATATATATATATATATATATATATATATATATATATATATATATATATATATATATATATATATATATATATATATTAAAATATTGTATTTTACTTTCAAAATTTTCCATTTATTTCCCGTACCATTGTTTATATATTTCTCTCTATTTTCTAATTTAGTAGGATGATTTTATGTTTTTTAAAAATGAATTATTTGCAATTTATCTTCTGTATTATTTCTATTTATTTGCTTACAACTTCGTTTACATTTTGTTATATACCTTTTCTGAAGTGCTGGTAGAACAAAACAAATAAAATTTTGTTTTTATTATTCATACTGGTAGTAGGATATATTTCCTTTTTATATTCTTATTATATATTTTTATGTCCTAGTATTTTATTTTTTGCATTTCAGTGGCTATACAAAACCCGTAGGCAAACTTAGGCTAACGTATGTTAACGATGCGCGGTATATATACTATCGTATGGTATATTAGTTGTGATTTTTGATTATTTTCGCATTATCTTGGGCTCATTGTTTATTTAAAACGTGTATATTTGTATTTGCTACCTATTTTTTTTATTTTTAGATCAAGCCTAATTCTCAAAACTTCGTATTATATTCATTGAGGTAATAGCGCTAATAAAAATTCGAAAAGTATATCATGCATAGATATTTTTTAGAACTAGATTAATAATTCTGATCTTGCACCAAACTTTACATTTCTTCGATCCCAAGTACAAACCTACCAGTGCTAGCAAATTCTACTTAAAATACTAAACAAGAAAAAAAATCCTTAGGAGTCCTTAAATCTCCTATTCAAATCTTCAAGATTATTTCATGTTCTCTGTTCTACTTCTTTTTATTTTCTTGCAACTTCGCTTACATTTTGGGGTTTGCTCCCCATAACAAAGCACATATTTTTCAATCATATGATTTTGTTTCTTGTCAATCAAATAACAAGACTGATAATGAGCTAATAAATGAGATTGTAAATAATGATTTCCAAAAAAATGTAACACGGTTATAATATTATATTATTAAAATACAATACATTTATTCGTATCATTGAGAAACATATCTTTTGAGAATGGCTACACAACCCCAAAACGTAAACGAAGTTTTGTTGTTAGATAATAAAGAGAAGTAATACGGATGTTACATTGCAAATAATTCAATATTATTTATATAGTATTCTTTAGCGCATTGGTTTGGTAAGATTTATACATTCTTGGAAGAATGTCAAAAAGATAATAAATAAATCATATTTATTTGACTTTTATTTATATATTTTTTACTTTCACTTCATATTTTCATATTTTTCCTTAAAATTTTATATATATATATATATATATATATATATATATATATATATATATATTAAACCATTGGCATTGAATGAAGACATATGAACTTTATGTGGATTTAGACGATCTCATGTGGATTGTAAACCGTGGTTTATAGATAAAAAATATAAATTTAGAAACGCCTTGACTTCTGGATGCGTTTATCGCTCTCTCTTTTTAAAGGTATTTAACTTTTTTTTTTTTACCGTTGTAAAATGTTACTTACGTTTTTTGTTCGCAATTCAATAGAAGAAATGCACGCAATTAAATACGATTAGTGTAGAATATATTAGCAATATTGGTGATTTTGTTTTTTTATACAGGACTAGCCAAATAGCTTTTTGTTTGAGATTTTCTATGCTTAATTTTTTTTTTTTTACTTTTATTATGAACTCGCTACTTGTCAGGAATTTGCTTGAATCAAATACTATGGTTTATATATATATATATATATATATATATATATATATATGTATGTGTGTATGTATCTCTATCCATCTCCCGCGGTCCAATCCCAACTCTACAAGATAAGCCCTCACCGAATCCTCCCACCTTCGCCTAGGCCTACCCCTTGAACGTTTCATAGTCGGCAAAGTGTTTATCAATCTTTTAAGTATTGGTTCGCAACTAAGGCTAGTAACTTTGTAAGCCTGACGTGCAGTTTCGATTACATGTAAATGTAAAAAACTTCGATTATATTTATCACAAAATACGATTCTGTAGCCGTTTAAATTCTTCTATGACTTGGAAGCGTTGCTCATCCCTCACTTTAAGCGGCCATAGTTCACATCCGAAAAGAACCGTAAGAAAATTATTATTTTGCAATTTCAATTTTTAAATTTCGCCGAAGAAGGCGTGAACTAAGTAATTTTTTAACCGAAAAATAAAAAGAATATCTCACCTTTAGTCTAGCATTAATTTCAGGCATATTACAGTAAAATAATTTATTGAGTAAAACTTGCATAGTCTTAATTGAGAGATTAGCTTATTTGAGATTTAAGATGGCTAATTTCGTCTCGACTTTAACACATGAATTTCAAAAAAGATAACGTTTTTGCAATTAAAATAGCTTGTCCAACAAGCTTCTCACAGGTTTGATTCGCTACCCAAATTCTGTTAGTCGCTACCCAGACGTTTAGTGTATATAGTGTTTTTTTTTTTATTGAGATCGGGGGATACTTAACGGTAGCCTATTAGCCATGCCCAGAAGTAACATAGCAATAGTATTACCCTTATTTATTTTAGTTAGATTTTTTTTTTTTATAAGGTTGAAGAAGATTGATCGAAGTACTACAGCCCGAGGGCTTTTAACATTTTGGCAGTAATCCCTCGCGTTCACCCCTCGTCCGGAACACCCTTTTCTTCCGGAAATTCTAAATAGCGTGGAATTGGAATGGAAAAAAGAAATGTATCAAAATATGCACCTCAAATTGCTATATTGCGAAAGTATGTGGTTTTCATTGGCTGGTAGTGTATTCTGATTTTTTTATATCTGTCTTTGTCCTGGCTTAACAATATTTTTTGCAATTAGCATTTTTTAGAAAAGGTTTTTGTCTCCCTTTATTGATCCACTGAATAATCACTGTCCAATGGATCAAAAAGTTCTTCATTTTTTAACAGATTGATATACGTTGATGGATTAGATTGTTCTTTCCATTCAATAAAGATAGCTGTACCTACATCCTGGAAAAAATGTTTATGTTTAACGGATTTTCCCAAATATGAGCTATTTATGTGAAACTTGATTGATAAAATTTTTGAACGCCTATTTATTATTTTCCTCGTGAAAATATTTTATATGTTCCCTACAGCAGGAGGGTGCATCCACATTTCCGCCAGCTAAATTTTCAAAAAAAATATGAAGTCAGTAGGGTCATTTTTGAGCTGAACTTCACTAGTGACAGTTTTCGTGTTATTAGTGTCTTCAAAGTATACCTAAACCGTTATTAATTAGAGAGGCCTATATGGAGTAAGCCCCTCTCCCCTATAGAGATGACAAAGTTTTTTTTTTTACAATTTTACCAGTTACTATTATTTACCAACGTTTTTTTTGTTCGGTACCCCTACCTGGCCATGTGTGGCATACGGTGGGTTACTCTAAAGGTGTAACCAACCTATTCTAACCATGTTGGGTAGGTCGAGATTTATTCCGTGGGTCCTCCACGAAATAAAAGTCCAAGGGCGGATTCGAACCGCCACCGTTCTACTCGAACATGCTTAAGCGGGTCGCGCTTAAATACGCTCGGCTATCCCGGCTTTTTACTTTCACTTACCTATATATGAAATATATAGTAAGTGGAAGTATTGCGATCGTGAAAAATTTCGACTTCCGGTTTTCAACGGAAATACACGTTTTGGGACCCCCTGAGTCGAAATAACCAAGTCCCGCGAAATGGTCTGTGTGTGTGTGTGTGTG
Source organism: Aelia acuminata (assembly GCA_911387785.2). Classification (NCBI taxonomy): domain Eukaryota; kingdom Metazoa; phylum Arthropoda; class Insecta; order Hemiptera; family Pentatomidae; genus Aelia; species Aelia acuminata. The sequence goes on along the minus strand of OU426979.1, from coordinate 35,783,045 downwards.
TGTGTGTGTGTGTGTGTCTGTCTGTGTGTGTGTGTGTGAACAGACTAGCTCAAAAACTATAAACCGTGGGAACCTGAAATTGGGTATTTAGTGTAGGTATGTGCCCGCGATGTGACAGCAAAAATTTCATCAAAATTGCTCAAAGGGAGGGGGTACTTTATTTAATAACTTTTCACGTGTTTTTTTATTTACTCAAAAATGGCTTTAACGATTTTGAAGAAACTGGGTATTTGATGTATGTATATGCCCGAGATACGACTGTAAAAATTTCATCAAAATTGATCAACTGGAGGGGGGACTTTACTTAATAAATTTTGTACCAATTTCACGTGTACATATTTTTTTTTTTCTCAAAAGCGGCTTTAACGATTTTGAAGAAACTGGGTATTTGATGTATGTATATACCAAATATGTAAAAGCCAACATTTCATCAAAATTGGTCCAACTGAGGGGGCACTTTATTTCATGACTTTTTTTACAATTTTTACCTTTTTTTCGATTATCTCAAAAACGGCTTTAACGATTTTTATCAAATTCGTCATGTTTAATGAAAATTAGGTTTTCTTTAATATCAGGTAAGCTTTATCATTATTAAAATGTTCTGAGGGGGCTTTTTTTTGGGAGGGCTTTTTTGCTTGTTTGTTTCTTTCTTATAAAGTACCTTTGTTTTTGTTTACATGGAGAAATTAACTGTCCCTCGTTACGCCTAAAAATAAGAAATGGCTAAATATGAGATATGATAAAAATAAAGAGGAGAAAAAAAGAAAAATATTCAGTCAACTCATAAAACTCGTTGAGCCCACGCATGCGGAGTACGCCTTTAATGACAGACCATTGTTCATAATTAAAGCATTTCTGTTCATTTGGAAAGTGGCAATTAACAAAACGCATTAATTTCTAATCTAAGTAAGTTGGTATGTGAAAGTTGTGTGTTGCGAGCACGCACCAGATTTTTTTTTTTCAATGTATGTCCACCGATTACTCCGAGATGGATGGACCGATTTGAACGAAACCTTTTGCATCTTGTAGAGTATTTTTCCAAGGTGGTCCCATTAAAACCTTTTTTGGATTTTTAATTTATTTAAGAAGTAATCGGGAAAAAACATGAAAATAAATATTTAATTATCGCAAAAAATTTTTACTTATTGGAAAAATATATGGCATATATAACATAAGGTTTGCTGCAACAAGCTATTAAACTCATTGGTAACTAACAAATCTCAATATTGTTTTAATGCTGGGTGAATCATATTGGAAAACCAACCAATTTTACCAAATTTAGAATCAAAAGAGTGGGGGGAGAAAATGAGCAGTCTGTTAGTTATCGATGTGTTTTAAGTGCTTGTTGGAACCCACGTATACATAACCTTAACTAATTTTTCAACAGTAGATTTCAATAAAGATATTTAATATCAGCAAAATATAATATCTGTGTCGTTTTCTGTAGCGGTATTAGTATATATATTAGATAGATATATAAGTAAACCTTCTTAATTTAGATCTAGTCGACGGTTGAACACCATAATCATAAGGCAACGAAATTCGTGTAATTCCAAGATAGACTGAGTATTGATAACCGTTTTAAAGCAGAATTTAATTGATTGTTCATAACTTCGCTAGCTGGTGGCACAAAGGTTTTGCTATTGTCTAGATAGGAGAGTCTAGATCTTAAAAATCTATAGCGTTATCTTAAAAATCTTTAAGATAGGCACTTATTAGGAATTATTTCCATCATTTATTTTCCAGTTGATTTTTCGATTTTTCACACTTTTCCACTTGCCCAAATCGTGAGTTGTAATTGTTTGCTCTGTATGTAGTAGGATAAAGCGTTATCAAAAAGCCAGACTGTCTTAAGTCAATTTCCATTTTTGAGGTTTGGATCAATCTTAATTAAATCGAAAGAAATTTAAATAATTGATTTTCTAAAGGTTGCTGAAATTTTTAAAAGCCAAACCGTCATAAGTTCAGTGTTTGCGGTTCGTGAGAGCCTAAGAGTGTTGTTAAGAGCCTGAGTCCAATAATAAATGAATTTAAAATTTTTAACACTAAACATTATGAAAATCGTAAAATGGATCTTCTCTTCTCATCTATTGATTTTTATGCCTGCTAATGGAATTGTATCGGTAACATGTCATTTATATTTACGCCGCCTCTAAAAACATAGTGTTGTATTGAACATAGTATTTAATATTTTAATTTCACAATTTTCAATAACAATTAATGTGTATTTGTACAAATAAAAATAAAATTATTCGTCTTATTGCATTTTTATACCATTTTCAATTTTGCTGTGTATTCATAAAAATCAGAAGGTAATTATTTCATACTTTTCAGTGCATTCATTTTTACTTGTTCCTAGGTTTCGAAGTCGGTTTAATTTTTTTTTTTTTTAAATGTTTTTTATTAACTAATGTGTCTGGTTCATTTATTACCTTGATTTTATGCAGAAAATTTTTTATGTAACAGATGTCTTCAAAGTTAAGATAGTTTTGTGTAAAACGTATAAAAAATAAAATAAAATAAATCTACTCTCCTACCAATAAGAAAACTAATAAATGTAAAACTTTTCCCTATTTATCATAGGGCATAATAGAATATCCCTTAAACCACTTTGGACTTGGTATCGAGCTATGGGGAACTGCCAAAAAATTTAATATACGACTCATACAGTTATTTCAATATAAAATACTAAGAAATATTGTAGATGCCTCCTTTTATGTCTCCAATGAGACCTTACACACTGACCTTGACGTTCCTTACATCGAAGTAACAGCCGTAACTTTGATGACAGAGTTACTCTAAATTCCAACCCACTAACTCAAGCTCTACACTCTCCCAAAAACCGTTATAATACCCGCCAAGAAGACTGTTGAGGCGTTGGCCACAAAATTTTCTGTATTAAACAGTTGTAAGTTTTTTTTTTTACATTTATCAATTTATTCGTTTTTGCATTGTTTTATTATATTTCTGTTTGTTCATCGTTTTGTTTGTATGTTTTTGTTTAGTGTGTGTTATTCATTCTTTCATATCACGTCATGTCAGCATATTTGCTTTTTACGCTAGTAGTTAGCAAGTTTTATAAAAATGTCACAAGTTATCATATGTCAATAAATAAAACTAATATGCCTGGAGTAATTCAGAATATTTAAAGTTTATTAAATATTTTTACAACCATTCCTTCGACTTTGAGAACCCCTCCATATTAGCTACTGTACCTAACCACGATAAACGACTCCTCTCTGAATCCATTTTCATCCATCAGGAAAAAAATAACCCTGTAAATCATAAAACAGATAAAGAGATAATTTCATCCACTTATTCTAACATCTTCCGCATCCTCAAATCCTAGTTTTGATTTCATAGGTACTTGCAATTATCTCTGTACCTCTTGTACTATTATTATGTTTTTGTATTGTATAATTCTTTCTAAATAATTTATTTTTTGAAGAGAAAAGATTTGGCTCCGCCGGGAGTCGAACCCGGGTCTCCTGCGTTACATGCGAGGATGCTAACCGCTACACCACAGAGCTCGGCTCAAGGCAGAGCAAATCCTTCCTCTTCACTGATACCTACTCACCCCTATCTCACAAGTTTTGCGAGTAGTAGCGGGAGGTGGACAAGTTTTGTCCAATTTATGGTATTTTATTGACTTAAGTCAATTTTTTAAATTATTTTAATTAATCTAATCTTAATTTGTGGCTGACCACCATTTTTAAATTATTTTTAAATAATTTATTTTTTGAAGAGAAAAGATTTGGCTCCGCCGGGAGTCGAACCCGGGTCTCCTGCGTTACATGCGAGGATGCTAACCGCTACACCACAGAGCTCGGCTCAAGGCAGAGCAAATCCTTCCTCTTCACTGATACCTACTCACCCCTATCTCACAAGTTTTGCGAGTAGTAGCGGGAGGTGGACAAGTTTTGTCCAATTTATGGTATTTTATTGACTTAAGTCAATTTTTTAAATTATTTTAATTAATCTAATCTTAATTTGTGGCTGACCACCATTTTTAAATTATTTTTAAATAATTTATTTTTTGAAGAGAAAAGATTTGGCTCCGCCGGGAGTCGAACCCGGGTCTCCTGCGTTACATGCGAGGATGCTAACCGCTACACCACAGAGCTCGGCTCAAGGCAGAGCAAATCCTTCCTCTTCACTGATACCTACTCACCCCTATCTCACAAGTTTTGCGAGTAGTAGCGGGAGGTGGACAAGTTTTGTCCAATTTATGGTATTTTATTGACTTAAGTCAATTTTTTAAATTATTTTAATTAATCTAATCTTAATTTGTGGCTGACCACCATTTTTAAATTATTTTTAAATAATTTATTTTTTGAAGAGAAAAGATTTGGCTCCGCCGGGAGTCGAACCCGGGTCTCCTGCGTTACATGCGAGGATGCTAACCGCTACACCACAGAGCTCGGCTCAAGGCAGAGCAAATCCTTCCTCTTCACTGATACCTACTCACCCCTATCTCACAAGTTTTGCGAGTAGTAGCGGGAGGTGGACAAGTTTTGTCCAATTTATGGTATTTTATTGACTTAAGTCAATTTTTTAAATTATTTTAATTAATCTAATCTTAATTTGTGGCTGACCACCATTTTTAAATTATTTTTAAATAATTTATTTTTTGAAGAGAAAAGATTTGGCTCCGCCGGGAGTCGAACCCGGGTCTCCTGCGTTACATGCGAGGATGCTAACCGCTACACCACAGAGCTCGGCTCAAGGCAGAGCAAATCCTTCCTCTTCACTGATACCTACTCACCCCTATCTCACAAGTTTTGCGAGTAGTAGCGGGAGGTGGACAAGTTTTGTCCAATTTATGGTATTTTATTGACTTAAGTCAATTTTTTAAATTATTTTAATTAATCTAATCTTAATTTGTGGCTGACCACCATTTTTAAATTATTTTTAAATAATTTATTTTTTGAAGAGAAAAGATTTGGCTCCGCCGGGAGTCGAACCCGGGTCTCCTGCGTTACATGCGAGGATGCTAACCGCTACACCACAGAGCTCGGCTCAAGGCAGAGCAAATCCTTCCTCTTCACTGATACCTACTCACCCCTATCTCACAAGTTTTGCGAGTAGTAGCGGGAGGTGGACAAGTTTTGTCCAATTTATGGTATTTTATTGACTTAAGTCAATTTTTTAAATTATTTTAATTAATCTAATCTTAATTTGTGGCTGACCACCATTTTTAAATTATTTTTAAATAATTTATTTTTTGAAGAGAAAAGATTTGGCTCCGCCGGGAGTCGAACCCGGGTCTCCTGCGTTACATGCGAGGATGCTAACCGCTACACCACAGAGCTCGGCTCAAGGCAGAGCAAATCCTTCCTCTTCACTGATACCTACTCACCCCTATCTCACAAGTTTTGCGAGTAGTAGCGGGAGGTGGACAAGTTTTGTCCAATTTATGGTATTTTATTGACTTAAGTCAATTTTTTAAATTATTTTAATTAATCTAATCTTAATTTGTGGCTGACCACCATTTTTAAATTATTTTTAAATAATTTATTTTTTGAAGAGAAAAGATTTGGCTCCGCCGGGAGTCGAACCCGGGTCTCCTGCGTTACATGCGAGGATGCTAACCGCTACACCACAGAGCTCGGCTCAAGGCAGAGCAAATCCTTCCTCTTCACTGATACCTACTCACCCCTATCTCACAAGTTTTGCGAGTAGTAGCGGGAGGTGGACAAGTTTTGTCCAATTTATGGTATTTTATTGACTTAAGTCAATTTTTTAAATTATTTTAATTAATCTAATCTTAATTTGTGGCTGACCACCATTTTTAAATTATTTTTAAATAATTTATTTTTTGAAGAGAAAAGATTTGGCTCCGCCGGGAGTCGAACCCGGGTCTCCTGCGTTACATGCGAGGATGCTAACCGCTACACCACAGAGCTCGGCTCAAGGCAGAGCAAATCCTTCCTCTTCACTGATACCTACTCACCCCTATCTCACAAGTTTTGCGAGTAGTAGCGGGAGGTGGACAAGTTTTGTCCAATTTATGGTATTTTATTGACTTAAGTCAATTTTTTAAATTATTTTAATTAATCTAATCTTAATTTGTGGCTGACCACCATTTTTAAATTATTTTTAAATAATTTATTTTTTGAAGAGAAAAACTTGTCCACCTCCCGCTACTACTCGCAAAACTTGTGAGATAGGGGTGAGTAGGTATCAGTGAAGAGGAAGGATTTGCTCTGCCTTGAGCCGAGCTCTGTGGTGTAGCGGTTAGCATCCTCGCATGTAACGCAGGAGACCCGGGTTCGACTCCCGGCGGAGCCAAATCTTTTCTCTTCAAAAAATAAATTATTTAAAAATAATTTAAAAATGGTGGTCAGCCACAAATTAAGATTAGATTAATTAAAATAATTTAAAAAATTGACTTAAGTCAATAAAATACCATAAATTGGACAAAACTTGTCCACCTCCCGCTACTACTCGCAAAACTTGTGAGATAGGGGTGAGTAGGTATCAGTGAAGAGGAAGGATTTGCTCTGCCTTGAGCCGAGCTCTGTGGTGTAGCGGTTAGCATCCTCGCATGTAACGCAGGAGACCCGGGTTCGACTCCCGGCGGAGCCAAATCTTTTCTCTTCAAAAAATAAATTATTTAAAAATAATTTAAAAATGGTGGTCAGCCACAAATTAAGATTAGATTAATTAAAATAATTTAAAAAATTGACTTAAGTCAATAAAATACCATAAATTGGACAAAACTTGTCCACCTCCCGCTACTACTCGCAAAACTTGTGAGATAGGGGTGAGTAGGTATCAGTGAAGAGGAAGGATTTGCTCTGCCTTGAGCCGAGCTCTGTGGTGTAGCGGTTAGCATCCTCGCATGTAACGCAGGAGACCCGGGTTCGACTCCCGGCGGAGCCAAATCTTTTCTCTTCAAAAAATAAATTATTTAAAAATAATTTAAAAATGGTGGTCAGCCACAAATTAAGATTAGATTAATTAAAATAATTTAAAAAATTGACTTAAGTCAATAAAATACCATAAATTGGACAAAACTTGTCCACCTCCCGCTACTACTCGCAAAACTTGTGAGATAGGGGTGAGTAGGTATCAGTGAAGAGGAAGGATTTGCTCTGCCTTGAGCCGAGCTCTGTGGTGTAGCGGTTAGCATCCTCGCATGTAACGCAGGAGACCCGGGTTCGACTCCCGGCGGAGCCAAATCTTTTCTCTTCAAAAAATAAATTATTTAAAAATAATTTAAAAATGGTGGTCAGCCACAAATTAAGATTAGATTAATTAAAATAATTTAAAAAATTGACTTAAGTCAATAAAATACCATAAATTGGACAAAACTTGTCCACCTCCCGCTACTACTCGCAAAACTTGTGAGATAGGGGTGAGTAGGTATCAGTGAAGAGGAAGGATTTGCTCTGCCTTGAGCCGAGCTCTGTGGTGTAGCGGTTAGCATCCTCGCATGTAACGCAGGAGACCCGGGTTCGACTCCCGGCGGAGCCAAATCTTTTCTCTTCAAAAAATAAATTATTTAAAAATAATTTAAAAATGGTGGTCAGCCACAAATTAAGATTAGATTAATTAAAATAATTTAAAAAATTGACTTAAGTCAATAAAATACCATAAATTGGACAAAACTTGTCCACCTCCCGCTACTACTCGCAAAACTTGTGAGATAGGGGTGAGTAGGTATCAGTGAAGAGGAAGGATTTGCTCTGCCTTGAGCCGAGCTCTGTGGTGTAGCGGTTAGCATCCTCGCATGTAACGCAGGAGACCCGGGTTCGACTCCCGGCGGAGCCAAATCTTTTCTCTTCAAAAAATAAATTATTTAAAAATAATTTAAAAATGGTGGTCAGCCACAAATTAAGATTAGATTAATTAAAATAATTTAAAAAATTGACTTAAGTCAATAAAATACCATAAATTGGACAAAACTTGTCCACCTCCCGCTACTACTCGCAAAACTTGTGAGATAGGGGTGAGTAGGTATCAGTGAAGAGGAAGGATTTGCTCTGCCTTGAGCCGAGCTCTGTGGTGTAGCGGTTAGCATCCTCGCATGTAACGCAGGAGACCCGGGTTCGACTCCCGGCGGAGCCAAATCTTTTCTCTTCAAAAAATAAATTATTTAAAAATAATTTAAAAATGGTGGTCAGCCACAAATTAAGATTAGATTAATTAAAATAATTTAAAAAATTGACTTAAGTCAATAAAATACCATAAATTGGACAAAACTTGTCCACCTCCCGCTACTACTCGCAAAACTTGTGAGATAGGGGTGAGTAGGTATCAGTGAAGAGGAAGGATTTGCTCTGCCTTGAGCCGAGCTCTGTGGTGTAGCGGTTAGCATCCTCGCATGTAACGCAGGAGACCCGGGTTCGACTCCCGGCGGAGCCAAATCTTTTCTCTTCAAAAAATAAATTATTTAAAAATAATTTAAAAATGGTGGTCAGCCACAAATTAAGATTAGATTAATTAATATAATTCTTTCTGTATATTTTCCAATCTTTTATGCATTGTTACATTATGTATTATCTCATTTTTATGATATTATTGAGTCCAGACATAACTATTTGTATACAGTACATCTATTCTGTTAGTTTTTAAAATTTTTGTTCACTCTGTTGTCATGTGCCTTTCACTTCAAAGGCGTTGGATTTCCCCCGTCATAAACCTTTGAAGTCGGCATACTAACCCTCTACCACTACCTCTCACCTTATTTTTACCTTTAGTCTTAGTATCCACATGGACTCAGTAGGGAAATATCAGATTCTATTTTATCATCTTAACCTGCCACTTATTTTAATATTCATATATAAACCATCTTTTATATTATTATCAGTTCTGTAATGTAGCCATTTGTCACCCTCTAGCATAGGTACTCATATATTTGTTTTCTTTTAGCACTGATGAAGAACCACAAGTTGAATCGAAACGTTGGCTTACCAAAATGAAATCATTGTAAACTGAAAATCCTGATTATCATTTAACCTATCATATTTTAAATAAGTTTTTACTTTCTTGCATTAAATTTAAGAAATGCCATTGAACTATTATTAGATGGTTAATATTTTTAGCCCTAACTGTACTTTTCAGTTTGTTCGGTAAGTAAGCTGCTAATTTAGTTCAGCTCCACGCCGGAGGTCCGTTCCAAGAACTGCTGGTGTACTGTCCCACTAACTGATGCAATGCCTGCTCAGGTACCAATCCTTTGTTCGGATCGCTTCCCCGAACAAACCACCCCTCGTTATTTTAGTTATGGATTGAAACAGGTGTCACTGTTTATGGGTAGTTGTCTCTCCTTTTGTTAAACTTACCGAATATTGCTTCAGGACATTATGTATGTTGAAAATTAAATGTGTATTAGTATAACTAGCATTCCCCGTCGCGACTTCGCCCGCGAGCCTTTAAAATCAATTCTGTGATCATTATCTTGGTATTGATTTAATATAATATGTTAACTGATGTTAAGGAGATTTAGTAGAATCGGAGCTTCCGGGAGGTGGAATGTTGGGGAGGAAAGCTGCCGTCTCGCTAGAAAAGAGGGAGGCGCTCAGTGGAGAGTTCACTAAAACAGCCGAAACAAAAAATTGCTTACTCCTCATGAAAGCTTCATTTTTCGGCTTTAAAACATGGTTTTCGACGCCCCGTAAGAGCTTTCGAGTTAAACTCGTCGTATCTTTAAAATGAGTCCAAATTAGATATTTTTTCTCGAAGTGGAAAAATAGGTGTCCGTTAGAGTTAAACGACAATTTCGCCATTTAAACCCCTTAGAGCTTACATTTTTGAAATTCCTTTCTTAGCGGTTACCTAAAATCTAAATTCCGAACTTAAAGTTTCCATCATTAGTAGTTTTTGCTCTGCATTGATTCTATCAGTCAGGACAAAGCCTCTTAAATATATGGAGAAGAGATCGAAATAAACACGCACCATCCCCAATCATGGGAATCACGGTGTGCATAATTTGATTACCACTAATAATTAAATAATCAGTAGCCATATTTTATGTGAATGTCTATTTTAAATTGATATTCAAATAAAAAACATATGGTTTAATATCTCAACAATAGATTTCCGTTGGAGTTAAACGACAATTTCGCCATTTAAGCCCCTTAGGGGTTACATTTTTGAAATTTCTTTCTTAGTGGTTACCTACATCGCGTTTAAAATCTAAATTCCAAACTTCAAGTTTCTATCATTAGTAGTTTTTGCTCTGCGTTGATTCTGTCAGTCAGGACAAAGCCTCTTATATATATAGAGATGAATTTGTGAACTATAGGTTGATCAGAAAGTCAGGGTTTTCGGGTTGAAATATTTTTACTTTTTTTTTAATTTCGGTTTTATTTTATTTTTTATAACAAAATAAAAAAAGATCAAACTTGAAATTCTGACTATCTATCAACCTATTGTAAACCAAAATAGTTGACTACACATCTAGTATGAGAACTATAAAGTGCAAGAAGTGAGAGATAGTCAACTGTTCTTCTTTATGATAGGTTAAATGATAGTCAGTATTTCCAGTTAACAATCATTTTAAGCCAACGTTTCGATCCTACTTGTGGATTTTCATCAGGGCTACTGAGTCCAGGTGGATACTAACTTAGTATCCACCTGCACTCAGTAGCCCTGATGAAGATCCACAAGTTGGATCGAAACGTTGGCTTAAAATGATTGTAAACTGAAAATCCTGACTATCATTTAACCTATTGTAAACTGCCAGTGTTTCTTTCGCGTTTACTACTTGGTTATATAGAATGTGACTTAACCTATAACCTTACCAAATGTAGCTTCTGAACATAACATATGTAGAAAATTAAATGTGTTTTAGTATAATTAATATGTCAACTATAGGTCTGGTAGATAATAGGTTGATAATTTATTTTTGAAGAGAAAAGATTTAGCTCCGCCGGGACTCGAATCCGGGTCTTCCGCGTGACATGCGCGGTATGCTAACCATTGCATGCATGGTATGCTAACATGCTCGCTTCCAAACGGTGCCAAATCCTTCCTCTTCACAGACACCTCTCCCACTATCTCGCAAGTTTTGAGAGCATTTACGGGAGTGGGACAATATTTGTCCTATTTTGGGCATCTCTTGACGTTCGTCAATTTTTAAATTATTTTATATTAATTTAACCATTATTGTGGGGGTTACCCACACTATTACCTATGGTTAAATTAATATAAAGTAATGAAAGATAGTTGACTACACCTCTAATATGTGAACTATTGACTATCAGTGTTTCTTTCGGGTTTACTACTTGGTTATATGGAATGTATCAGTAAAAATAAAAATAAATTTTATTTTGAATACAATATGAGGCTATCTCTCCGCTTTAACAATAAATTGTGTTACAATTATCCTTAAGTAGGTCACGGAAGATATTCTTTTTCATTTATGATATCCCCGAATTAAGAAATAATGCAAAAAGCTTAAAATAATAACACTCCACTAATTTTCATACATATTTCATGCGTGCCTTTGAAGACAAGCTGTGTAATTGTCATTACTTCCTTTTGAGTAAATTTAAGCAAGGTTTAAGTCCGAAATAAATATTTTTTTGCGGTGTTAAGAGATGTTTACTTTCACTTACCTACGTATCAAATAAGGGAAAGTATTGCGATCGCGAAAAATTTCGACTTCCCGTTTTCAACGGAAATACACGTTATGGGGTCCCCTGACTCCAAATGACCAAGTCCCGCGAAATTTCGTGTGTGTGTGTGTGTGTGTGTGTGTGTGTGTGTGTGTGTGTGTGTGTGTGTGTGTGTGAACAAACTAGCTTAAAAACTATAAACTGTACGAAATTAGGTATTTGGTGTATGAATATGCCCGCGATGAGACAGCAAACATTTCATCAAAATTGGTCAAACGTACGGGGGCCTTTTTATTTTATTTTATTCTGAAATCTCAAACAGGTCTTTTACTTTAAAGCTCAGTTCTTACTTTTTTAGTTTTTTAATTTTTATAATCTACTATACATGTATAAAACAAAGTCCTGTTAAATAGTTAATTTCTAAATCGAAAACGGCTCAACCGATTTCTTTGATCTTTGATCTTTTATAAACGATAATAACATCGGAAAATGGTTGAAAGAGGAAATGGAAGAAAAAATATTATCATCGACTCTTTACCATTTTACCTGATTTCGTCAAAATTTTAAATACCCACTATGTTTTGAGTAGTTTAAAAAGGCTAATTCTACATAATTGTAATCATGGATTGGTTTTAGGTGGTGATTTGGAGTGGGAAATTATTTATTTATACTGATTTCTACATATTCTGACCAACTGGTTTTTAACACACTCCTTTTTATCTAACCTGTCATTTAATCCAATTCGATCTCACTAAAATCTAAAGAATGATGTTCTTAACACCGTATTCCTCAAGCATCTCGATTTCACTTAAACTTAGGATAAGAACATTTCCAAAACATTAGAAAAAAGAAAAAAATATATATATAAAAAACTAAATTGTATTAATTATAAACTACGGCTAAACCGTCAGTGAATGTTACTCCCATTAAAAAAACCTAGGGCTACCGCTGGAATTGAACCCGCGATCTTTAGTATTGTAGGTTGCCATGCTACCTGTCAACAACACCACAGGTGACCCCAATTTGAATGAGTTATGTTCGGTCTTGGGGGGCTGATTTCCATTTTTAAGGATAACATTTTGTGTGTGTGTGTGTGTGTGTGTGTGTGTGTGTGTGTGTGTGTGTGTGTGTGTGTGTGTGTGTGTGTGTGTGTGTGTGTGTGTGTGTGAACAGACTAGCTCAAAAACTATATACCGTGCGAACCTGATATTGGGTATTTAGTGTATGTATATGCCCGCGATGTGACAGCAAAAATTTCATCAAAATTGCTGAAAGGGAGGGGGTACTTTATTTAATAACTTTTTAAGTATTTTTCGATTTTCTCAAAAACGGCTCTAACGATTTTGATTAAACTGAGTATTTGAACCATTTATATGCCCGCGATACGACTGTAAACATTTCATTAAAATTGATCAACCGGAGGGGGTACTTTACTTAATAAATTGTGTCCCACTTTTATGTGTTTTTTTTCATTTACCCAAAAACGGCTTTAATGATTTCGATCAAACTTGGTATTTAGTATATGTATATGCCCGCGATGTGACAGCAAAAATTTCATCAAAATTGCTGAAAGGGAGGGGGTACTTTATTTAATAACTTTTTAAGTATTTTTCGATTTTCTCAAAAACGGCTCTAACGATTTTGATTAAACTGAGTATTTGAACCATTTATATGCCCGCGATACGACTGTAAACATTTCATTAAAATTGATCAACCGGAGGGGGTACTTTACTTAATAAATTGTGTCCCACTTTTATGTGTTTTTTTTCATTTACCCAAAAACGGCTTTAATGATTTCGATCAAACTTGGTATTTAGTATATGTATGTGCTCGCGATGTTACAGTAAAAATTTCATCAAAATTGTTCTATTAGAGGGGGCACTTTACTGAATACATGATGTCTCATTTTCACGTGTTTTTTTATTTACTCAAAAACGATTTTCACGATTTTGATCAAACTGAGTATTTGATGTATTAATATGCCTGAGATATGGCTGTAAAAATTTCATCAACATAGATCAAATGGAGGGGGTACTTTACTTAATAAATTTTGTATCATTTTCACATGTGTTTTCAATTACTCATAAAGGAAAAAATAAGAAATGAATGTGGAAAGATTTGTGACTTTGTGAAGTGGCAATTAACAAAACACGTCAATTTCTAATCTAAATAAGTTGGTAAGTGAAAGTTGTGTGTTGCGCGCACGCATCAGATTTTTACTTTCACTTACCTATATATGATATATATAGTAAGTGGAAGTATTGCGATCGTGAAAAAATTCGACTTCCGGTTTTCAACGGAAATACACGTTTTGGGGTCCCCTGAGTCGAAATGACCAAGTCCCGCGAAATGGTCTGTGTGTGTGTGTGTGTGTGTGAACAGACTAGCTCAAAAACTATAAACCGTGCGATCCTGAAATTGGGTATTTAGTGTAGGTATATGCCCGCGATGTGACAGCATAAATTTCATCAAAATTACTTAAAGGGAGGGGGTACTTTACTTAATAACTTTTTAGGTTTTTTTCGATTTTCTCAAAAACGGCTCTAACGATTTTGATTAAACTGAGTATTTCATCTATATATATGCCCGAGATATGACTGTAAAAATTTCATCAAAATTGATTAACCGTAGGGGGGACTTTACTCAATAAATTTTGTAACATTTTCACGTGTTTTTTTTATTTACTCTAAATCGGCTTTAACGATTTTGATCAAACTGGGTATTTGATGTATTTACATGCCCGATATATGACTGTAAAAATTTAATCAAAATTGATTTACCGGAGGGGGGACTTTACTTAATAAATTTTGTAACATTTTCGCGTGTTTTTTTTATTTTCTCAAAAACGGCTCTAACGATTTTGATTAAACTTAGTATTTGATCTATTTATATGCCCGAGATATGTCTGTAAAAATTTCATCAAAATTGATCAACCGCAGGGGGCACTTTACTTAATAAATTTTGTATAATTTTTACGTGCTTTTTTTATTTACTCAAAAACGGCTTTCACGATTGTGACCAAACTGGGTATTTGATGTATGTATATGCCAAATATGTGGTAGCCAACATTTCATCAAAATTGATCAACCGAAGGGGGGACTTTACTTAATAAATTTTGTATCATTTTCACGGGGTTTTTTATTTACTCAAAAACGGCTTTAACGATTAATAAAAATAAGATATGAATGTAGAAAAATGTGTGACTTTGGGAAATGATATTTAACAAAGCACGTCAATTTCTTATCTAAGTTAGTTGGTAAGTGAAAGTTGTGTGTTGCGCGCACGCACCAGATTTTTACTTTCACTTACCTATATATGAAATATATAGTAAGTGGAAGTATTGCGATCGTGAAAATTTTCGACTTCCGGTTTTCAACGGAAATACACGTTTTGGGACCCCCTGAGTCGAAATAACCAAGTCCCGCGAAATGGTCTGTGTGTGTGTTTGTGTGTGTGTGTGTGTGTGTGTATGTGAACAGACTAGCTCAAAAACTATAAACCGTGGGAACCTGAAATTGGGTATTTAGTGTAGGTATATGCCCGCGATGTGACAGCAAAAATTTCATCAAAATTGCTCAACGGGAGGGGGTACTTTATTTAATAACTTTTTATGTTTTTTTCGATTTTCTCAAAAACGGCTCTAACGATTTTGATTAAACTGAGTATTTGATCTATGTATATGCCCGAAATATGACTGTAAAAATTTCATCAAAATTGATTAACCGGAGGGGGGACTTTACTTAATAAATTTTGTATCATTTTCACGTGTTTTTTTTATTTACTCCAAAACGGTTTTAACGATTTTGATCAAACTTGGTATTTGATGTATTTATATGCCCGAGATATGACTGTAAAAATTTCATCAAAATTTATCTACGGGAGGGGGGACTTTACTTAATAAATTTTGTATCATTTTCACGTGTTATTTTTATTTACTCAAAAACGGTTTTAACGATTTTGATCAAACTTAGTATTTGATGTATTTATATGCCCGAGATATGACTGTAAAAATTTCATCAAAATTGATCTACGGGAAGGGGGACTTTACTTAATAAATTTTGTATCATTTTCACGGGTTTTTTTTATTTACTCAAAAACGGCTTTAACGATTAACCAAAATAAGATATGAATGTAGAAAAATGTTTGACTTTAGGAAATGATAATTAGCAAAACACGTCAATTTCTAATCTAAGTAAGTTGGTAAGTGAAAGTTGTGTGTTGCGCGCACGCACCAGATTTTTTTAATCTATAAAGAGACCTTTATCGGCTCAAATAGTCGATTTTGTAAATCAAATGTAAGCGAGATCAAAACGATTTTTATAACAATAAAGAATATCAGCAGAAGATATGGAATTTTAATATGGACAAGTTGTCGCACCTGGTATGAAAGAACCACCGAGTGAAATTTGGAGAATTTAGGACCAACGATATGGATTTTTTTAAAGAAAAAACAGAATTTCATGTTTATATACCGGTTTCACACGGGGAATTTCACTTTTCTAAAGAAGCGGTCGATTTCGTAAAAAAAAAAAAAAAAAAAAAAAAAAAAAAAAAAAAAAAAAAAAATTATAAAGTGAGATCATTATGATTTTTATAACAATAGACTATATCAGCTGAAGATCGGCTGAAGTTATGCAATTTTAATATGGACAGGTGTTCGCACCTGGTCTGAAAGAACCACTGAGCGAAATTTGGAGAATGAAGAATATCAGCTGAAGATCGGCTGAAGTTATGCAATTTTAATATGGACAGGTGTTCTCACCTGGTATCAAAGAACCACTGAGCGAAATTTGGAGAATTTAGGACAAACGGTATGGATTTCTATACAGAACAAACAGAATTTCATCTTTATATACATAGATTATAGCTGTATATCCCGGTTTCACACGGAGAATTTCACTTCGAATTTCGAAAAAACAAACAAAAAAAAAAACATTCTAAAGTGAGATCATTATGATTTTTATAACAATAAAGAATAACAGCTGAAGATCGGCTTGAAATTATACAATTTTAATATGGACAGGTGTTCGCACCGTGTATGAAAGAACCACTGAGCAAAATTCGGAGAATTTAGGACAAACGGTATAGATTTATATAAGGAACAAATATACAAACAAACAGAATATCATCTTTTTACTTTTATAGATTAATATAAGTGCAATATTATATTAATTTGTGATACTAAATGATATTAACTAGAAGCAGAATTATGAGAACCTTATTCGTCTCGAACGATTCCTAGTTAACCTGTAAATTGGAGTCCATCCTTGCTGTATTTTAATTTGTAAAAACTGGGGGAGGGGCTTCGTTTCGACTTATTCATCAATAATCTAAAATATCAATAAAATAAACATCGCATAACATTATAACCTCAGCATGCCAAATATTATTTAATTTGTAATTTTGAGCTAACTTTAAATAATATTTCGACGTTACATTCCTTAGGAGGGTTCCAAATTAAAGCTGAAAAGGTATCAGAATTTATTTTTATTGACTTTTATACTAGTTTATACCTTAAATCTTTGTTGACGTTTCGCTCCTTTTTAAAGCATTTTCAAAACTAAAAAGACAAACAAGGAAAAGTTACAGTAACAAATTATGCATAAATAATAATACAAAACATTAACACTTAATCTTACCTAACAACCACAAATTGATAACGAAAGATCATAAAATTAAAAAAACAATGTAAAGTGTATTGAAAAATGGTAATCTGTAAAAAATAAACTAAGCGAAAAAGTACTTCGTGGTAATAAGAAAACTATCCTGAAAAATTAAGATGCGAATGCATTAAGTAACAACAATGTTTATAATTTTAATAGCATCTGGTTATTGTTGTTGTAGCTTGATGCATTAGCATCTTAATTTTTAAGAATAGTTTTTTTATTACCATGGTGAACTTTTTTACTTATTTTATTTTATACAAGTTACCATTTGTTAATATTTTTAATAGATTATGATTTTTTTCTTGATCGATTTGTGATTGATAGGTAAGAATAGGGTTTTATATTTTGTATTATTATTTATGCATAATTTGTTTGAATTGTAAACTTTAACCATGTCGTGAATACAAAACTGTAATTTTCTTTATTTGTCTTTTTAGTTTTGAAAATGCTTTAAAATGGAGTGACACCTCAACAAAGATTTAAAGTATATTTTATTCTACTTTGGGTGATCGTATAATGCTACTACAGTGGGAGCCCTACATTATATTTAACGAGTACCTTTCATCGCATGGACTTGCGACATCCATTTTACGTCCCTTCCGAAGGACGGCATAGCCCTGCATTTTTCGCTACTTTGAGAATCCTAGGACCAACTTCCGGGATTGTCCTTTAAGGATATATTTAAATCCTGAGCATTTGGAGCCTATTGAGAAACAGGTTGTCCTTACAAATATATCTTTTTAAACTGCTGTTTTTTTTTTGTTTTTTTTTTTTAATGGCATTGGATAAATCCATACAGCCAGAAACTGCTGTTACAGGTAATGAATTATGAATAACCCCCATTTTGTTGACACTATTACAACTCTTTTAATTATTCTTATTAATTATATTTTTTACTTAAATCTTGGTACAACCCACATAATAATAATTTTGATAAGATTTTGTTAAACAAGATGAACAGGTTTTGTAAGTACTTATACTTATGTATATGGGTACTTTTCTGTTATAGTTACGCCCAGAGAAAATGTTTTTAATTTACTTAGTACATTGCTTTAAATAAATAAAACACATGTTTTCTGAATAAAATACTTTACATGAAATATAATTAAATTATATATTTTCATTTTAGTATTAACATTGAAAAAAAAAAAATTATACATTAGAAATGTCATTGTAAAAATCTTTCAATATTTCATTAAAAGGATCTTTTTCTGCTAACCTTTGGCGCCGCATAAATTCCGCTAAATAAGATTTTAAAAATTAAAAAAAAAAAAGCGATAACCCTGCTTCTCCTTAAAACAATGTACTAACTAAATTAAAAACATTTTCTCTAGGAGTGACTATAACCCGTATATGTGTACTCGGTTATGTGTTTGGAACAATGTTTAGAACAAAACATTGCTACAATATTTTTTCCATGTTAGGAGAGATTACAATTGACGTAATTGATATTTTAACACTTAAGGGGGTTTAAATCATTTTTAGTAACGAAAAATTATGTCACAATGTCAGACGGACAATAAAAATTTAAATAATCAACGAGGTCACAAAAAGTATCAACTTGTAACGATGCTGTAACACGAACAACCATATGATTCCTTCTTCAGAGCCACTCAAACTCTCCAGTCCATAGATCCTTATATTTAGTCCAGATTAGAACAGTCTAGGAGGTTCCAGACAAGCGCAACTTAGTCTCCAACAATCACGAACATATACTGGAACAATTTATTTCAACAAAACGTCTAGAACGCTTTTAAATTATATGTTTTGTGTTTCATTTTGCGTGTTTACATTGCCTTAACATAATTGTGATTCCTATTGTAAGACCGTTATTAAATGTATTGTAACAATTCTGTGGGTTGAGAAATATTTATTTAACAAAAATATACAATTATCAATTCCAAACGAATTATCACAACATAAATATTCGGGTTTCTTATGAAGTCTTGGAGAAATTTCTGAGATTTTTTGTAAGAAAACTGTTTAGTTTGCCTTTTTCTACTTCCAAATTATATTTTGGCTACTGAGACCTCTTTGGAACCTCTTATGTTTTATAATCTTCGCCTCCATGTGAAGTATATTACGAAAGTTCTTTCTATTTCGGAAAATAGGTTCCCAAAGATAGTGTCCCAACAAATAATAAACAGGAAATTATTCTGGTTTAACAATTGGCTGTCTCTATTCCGCTCTTTTTCCTTACCATTCTCTAGTAATGACGTGGGTTTATGGAGTCAACAATTTTCGGCCCTATTTTCCAAAATAAAAGAGATTACTTTGTAAAGAACTTTAATCGTGCCATTGTATCAGACCACTTTCTTTTGTACAAACTTTTAATCTCGGGTTATAAAAATCGCGTCACTGCATCTCTCTCCAAAGATTCGAATTTTCTGGAGGAGAAATGGCTGCTAAAATTGAGGGGAGAGCTTCTTTGTTTGAATTATCGTCCTTGGTTTCAAAATGTTCCCGATCAGTCAAGATGTAACTGTATGTAATTGTAGTGCACTTCTTGGGAGAGTGTCCTTCATTGGCTGAGTTTTGTTTACTTTATTTTAACAGGCGCACTCTCACAAG
This sequence comes from Aelia acuminata, assembly GCA_911387785.2. Lineage (NCBI taxonomy): Eukaryota > Metazoa > Arthropoda > Insecta > Hemiptera > Pentatomidae > Aelia > Aelia acuminata. The sequence continues at coordinate 35,763,241 of OU426979.1, read as the reverse complement.
GGATGAGATAATTTCTTTTCTGACTGGTCTTTCTCATCCTCGTCCCTTGATCCGTTTTGCTCTTCATGCTTGGAGGGCTAGGTACTCCTGGATGTCGGATATTTAATTTTATAAGTTCTATTCTTTACTTTATTTTTACTATGGTATATTGAATTTAAGATTTATTTTATTTGTCATTTTTTGTTTTATTTATTGTTCCTCAGAGTATAATTAACCCTCTTTAATTACTTTCTATCTTTGGTTTATGTTGTTAAATATGTTATACGTAACTTATAAGTTAAGTAATTTCTACTTTTTCTTTTTTCTTTATTGTAATTACATAGTTGTATTTTATTATAGTTTACCTGAATTTATACACTTTATACTTTCAGTGAACTCTGGTATACGGCTATTGCCATTGCCGTGTATACTATATTTTTTAATTCTCTTGTAATTTTTGTATATAGCTCTTCACAGTCAAGACTCGGACTAAGACTAATTGATCCAGTCACTCGCTCCTTATATATCGTCGTAAAAGGAATGGTCTATAACCCTGTGGAATCATTCGGACTCGAACTAGTCCTTTGACGGTCCGCTCCAACCGGTAGTTCTTTCCAACAGAAGGTTTAGGATTTCAAACCATATGTTTTTTTGTTTTTTTTATTTAACATAACGTTACAGTATCATTTTCTTGATCAATTGTTTGTGTCAGAAAAGTCTGATCTTCCCAAAAATACGCGTTTTTAAAAAAATAAAATGGCCACCAATTGAACTTTTGTACTTCTGATGCATTTTTTCATTCTATGATAAAAATATTTAAAAACATGAAATTGTTCAAGCAACTAGACTGATATCAGGGATAAAGTGCCATAATGTAATTTGAGTTCTCATACTTTTGGGGTGATACTCTAACCATAAAGGCCACGATTTAATCCAAGTAAGATTCTTGACACACCATTTCTGTCATCCTCCCAGCTTTCAACCTAATCTTGGAACGTCACATCTACGAAATCCAACACTTGAACTGATATCAGATTCATGTCTGATACTATACATCAAGACATATGTCGGTCATAGGACTATTTACCTACGTTTTATTCTCAACTAATGTAAAATTTGTATAATTACGTCAATATTTGTTACTAATAATAATAAAGGCTTAACGAACCCAAAGGTTCAAGGCCGACACCATAACTCGCTCCCTGAACTCCTTTATCCACCGACCGCCATCCAGACGCAATCCTCCCACTTCTGCAAACCCTTCGGACGTTTTCTAGTCGGAACCGCCTTCCAATTTTTTTTTTTTTTTTTTGGAAATATTTCACTATACAAATAAATGGAAATATTCAACTATGCTTCGCAATTCTACACGCCCAGGTCAATCCATATGAAGTGGTCTGAAGTGTAGTTGCTTCAAAATTTTTATTTATTTTTAATTTTTAGTTTTTCAATGGCGGCCATATTATTTTCGAAAAACCGCATATTTTTAGAAATATCAGACTTTTCTAAAGAGATTCGTCTTTATTTGAATGCTCTAGGGTGAGTAAAAGAGAAGATATTTCATTTGAAGCAGAGCACTGAAATTTCAAAATTTCGATATTTCAGTGCTCTGCTTCAAATGAAATATCTTATCTTTTACACCCTAGAAAATTCAAATAAAGACCAATCTCTTTAGAATAGTCTGTTCTTCCTCAAAATAAGCATTGTTTTTATTTAACAATAATATGGCCACCACAGGAAAAATTAATATTAAAAAAAAAAAAACAATTGAACTTTTGTACATCTGATCCATTTTTTCTTTCTATGATAAAAATATTTAAAAACATAAAAATGTTCAAGCAACTAGACTGGACAACTTCATATGGATTGACCCGCCCATTGTATTCGCTGCGCTGCAATTACTTCTACTATATTTATAGAATACAGTTCGCTCAGTTCAGCGTTGTGTAAAAGTCTAAACTCTCTTGATACGTTCCAAATATTCTACGCAATAACTTATTTTCAAAAACCTTCGACATTTGCTCATTTTTAAATCTTTGAGTCATGTTTCGCATCGAAAAAGTTCCGTAGTAAGAATAATAGTTTTTAAGGCTAGGCGCACATTGAGACACTTGCGACGCAGAGCAGAGCAGGGCAGCGCAGTTTCCTATCTACCACACGTATTGCAAAAACTGCTCTGCGTCGCGAGTGTCTCAAAGTGCGCCTAGCCTAAATCCTAATTTATAAGTTTCGGGACATAAGGCGTAAGCGTCAAGGGGTCAGTGCCGTATAATAAACAGGTCGAATCAAGGTTTTGTATATTCTGACCTTTGTTGTTTTCACAGAATGCTTGACCGGAGATTTTTGAAGTGCGAAGGAACACCGATTAGCAGCCAGAATTCGTCTGTCTGTCTCTTCCCCAATGTCATTATAGGAAGTTCACTTAAGAGCCTTAGTAGACGAATTCTCTTCTATGCTGTGTGAACCCAACTGAACAAAGCGTTCCTGGATATCATATTTTGGATTAACACACGAGTACTTTGTTTTTTTCCGTGTTTATTAGTAGCCCAATGCTTGCTGTTGCTACTTCCAGGGCCTCAAAAGCCCTCCCTACCTTCTTCCAGTGTCCTTCCAGCTAAGTCCACATCGTCTGCATATCCCAGAACCTGAACAAGCCTATTAAGAAGTGTTCCAGTGGTCTGAATACCAGAATTCCTCACAGCTGTCTCGAGGACCAAGTTAAATACAAGAAATGCCAAACCGTCGCCCTGACGGTCTCCCGTGCCTTTGTTGAAGCTTCTTCACATATCCCCAAACATTAGAACACAGAACAGGTTACCCTCCTGTGTGTGAGTCTTACTATTTTTGGTGAAGAATCATCCTTATGCTTTATTTAATCATTTTGTCAAATAACACTTAAATTAATTAACATCATATAATTTATATTAGAGTAATTTTATATGCAAAATGTTATCTTTTACGGGCGACGGATAATTCAGTTTGCCTGATAAGCGCCAGTCTATTGTTAAGAATATTGTATTATACACCTCATATGGTTAATTATTTACTTTCCTATTAATTTTCATCTTCCTGCATGCATATTTGCATTTATTTATTTTTCATTAGTTGTTTTACAAATTGAAACCAGCCTTTATTAAGCCAAATACAAAACGATGTTAAAAGTAATGCACGGAAAATATATTTTCACTCCTGAGGAAAATCGAGCGCATCTAAAGTGGCAACAACTACAATTACTATATTTGTAAGTATGAGCAATACTAATTGTGTGGCTAGCGAAAGTACCTTACACACAGATTTCCGTATAAATACTATAAAAAATTATATTTATTAGGATATCCAGACAAGAATGGTGCAAGACACTTGTTCCCTATTGACCTAGCGAGGACATTGTTGCATCCTGACCTACCTGAAAAAGGAAGATTCAACATCGTCCTGAGGTCTGGGCCCGGATGTAGGTGTAAGAAGGTGTTCGGTCCCACCTGAACAAGAAGCGGTCTGTGGGCCTGGATGAAAGTGAATGGGCGGTACCCTTGTACCCCAGTTCCTTCCGGATTGAAGTCATCGACTCCCAGCCCATCACTGACGCTTGTTCTACGAGTTCTAACTCAAGTCTGACACTCGTGTTTTCCGTTTTTTTTTTTAAATTCAACAATAATTCAAAAGTCTAAATTATTTTTATTACTATTCCTAATTCTATAACCTCATGAGCTTGATTCTCGAAACCTTAGTACACTCGGCTGTCTGTTATCCGGCGTTGCCGCGACCTATGTATGGTGAAAACATTTCACTACAAACTAAAAAATATATCAAAACTCTCGAATATCTTTATATATGTAAAAAATTTCGTGTCCCGACGGTAGAATTGTCGGAGGTAGAATCAGAAAATATTCAAGCGATTGTGATGAAATTTCGCTCATTGTGTGTATTTTTCTTTCTTTTTGCAAATTAAATGCTTATTATACTACATTTGAGTGTAATTATTTGCAAGTTCTGTTAATTTCTAACATATGGCGGTGGAACTTGATTTATTGACACAACACTTCATTTTCATGCGTAAGCATAAATCTTTTTTTTCCGGCGTGGTCTAGGAAAATCCGCGTTTTTCTCACGGCAAATTTTGTGTAGCCTTGTTACGTGTGTAATGTAAAACATGGAATCTATTTGTTTTAGCAAGACAGGTTTACCGAAATCATTGTGAACCTATTAGTATAACCCTTCTGATACGATGTCTCATATCATCATTTGTTATATTCTGAATTTAATGGTATTTATATGTATTTGAAATTAATAAATTTACTTTACTACTACTACTTACTACTACTATTCTGAATTTAAGTAATGTGCATTATGGCAAAAGATTAATTTGGTACAGTCTGCTAACTGTGATTGTACAAAAAAGTGTTCCAATAATATTCGTTATTAGTTAATTTTACATATTTCATTCATTAACACACTATGGTCAAATATAAGATGTAAAAAATAAAAACTTTGACCTATCTAAATTCTTTACTAAAAATTTTAAATTTGGCGTAAAGTTCTATTTTCAATTCCGTGGTTTTTAGATTAGCTGAAACGTTTTTATCTTTATCAGTGAATTGTGATTTGACTATAAAAAAGAATAGGATATAACTTATTCAATGCATTATAGTTACTTAGCCACAGCAACGCATGGCCGGGTCTTCTCGTGTGTATATATATATATATATATATATATATAACGAAGTGATATGATAATATAACAATAAATAAACGAGACTAAAACAAAACTAATGCCTGGTCCGAAGGTGGCTGTATATAGTTATCTACAAAGAGTGCTTAAGTATTCTGTCAAAGGATGAATTTATTGTTTAATTTGGTCTTCTTAACCCCACCTTCGACTATGAATTATTATTAATAACTAATTGAGTATAAAAATATTTATTACCACAGTTGAAGTTACGTTGTTGCTTAGTACATTCGTTACTTTAACGTTGTGACAAGGATATTACTGTTGTATTACCATCTTCATCTTTTCTTGATTAAATAAATATAAAACAAACCTGTTCTTAATCCTCTGCATGCACATTTTAGTTCTGCTATGCTTCATAAACTCTGCTTAAATAAGAGGATTGATGAGTAACTCTTTATTTGAAATAATTATTTAAAAAAAAATTAACTAACATCACTCGGAAAGCTTCCTCAAGTCATTTCTAAGACTTTTATTAAATGATTTTTAACTTTTGCAATTTGTTTTAGAAATATCAAAATGTTCTGCTGCATTGGGTTTGTTTAACCAAAAAAATTTATAGGTGATTTGTTGTTCTCAAGTGACTAAACAATTTAAACAAGAAGTAAATTTATTTTTCAATTAGAAATATTCCAATAATATATCTTCGATAAGGTTTGTTTCAACAAGCAGTCCTGGAATATAATTTTGATGCACCCCTACTCTTTTTATTCTTGATTTATTAGTGCGTTTTTCCTTTCGAAATCCTAACCAATTAGATATAGAATGAAAACACTAGTGAGAGCCATGACGGTTTGTCCAGGACCGCTTGTTGGAACAAACCTTTAGTGTTACAAAATTGCACAATAATCTACAAAAAATTCAAAATTTCTTGGTAGTCTGTAATTTTTTATTAATACTGATTTGATATCTAATTAATTAATCATGATTAATATATCTAATTAATTAATCATGATTAATTATCTATTACATTATTTTATTTCTTACTCTAATTTTCTCTTCCTACTTTTGCAAATGTTCTATGGGGCTAAAATGACCCAAGTGTTTGAAGATCCCATTTTGATATAAATGAATAAACTATAATTATATGAGTATGTAGCTCGTTTGGAAAATGCTGCAGTACATTTTTTTATTTTGTTTCTTCTAAGACTTCAAATCACAAGATGTATTTTTAAATCAAAATCCATTGTTTTCCCTTCTACTATAAAATTATAGTTTGTTGTAATGTTGCAGTCCTCTTCCTAACGAGTGATAATTTTTATTTACATATTTCTTTTAAATCGAACCAATGTTATTTTCTATATTTTCACAACCATTGAACTATACATTAGACAGTTCCATTATTATAAAAATTCTCTTTACCTTTTTTTTTTTCATAATTTTCAATTATTACAGTAAAGTCATGGTTCCTAATTTGGTTGTACACACAATATGTTTGGAAATAGTCACGGATATATATATATATATATATATATATATATATATATATATATATATATATATATATATATATATATATCTATTTACAATCTTTGCATTGGATCTTTTTTGTCTTGATATTAAACTCGTGTAGATCTGAATTACATAATAGAGATGAGTTGTTTATCGTAATACTGCAGAGTTTGAAATCTCATTATTTGCATTATTATTTTGTAAAGATGAAAATTTTGTATGAATACTAAACGATACCATCCATAACAAGATAATTATGAAAAACTTTAATCGTACCACGATAAAAAAAATAAAATAAAAATAGTTAAGATGTTTTTTTATTATTCAATTTTACATAATTGTATAAATTATTAGTGATTACTTTGAGGATTACTTTATTTCTATTAGTTACCTACCTTAATGCGTTATTTTCTTGATGCATTATTATACGACACCAGTTCAATAAAAAAACTTCACTCGTAGAAGATTTTTAAATATAAATTGCTTGTATACACTTGTATATAATAATCATGGAGTTCGCTCACTATTATATGATTCATGCGCAGTGAGATATCATATCTAATAAATGCTGAAAAACATATTTCCTTACATATTGAGATTTATAAACCTTCGCCCTATGTAAACGGAAAATTTACAGCAAGTATGGTGTTTAATATTTAAACACCATGATATAAATAAAATAATTTTATTTCTAACGTTTCTTTCTGATTTTCCACAAACAGTCTATTAATCCCATTTAATATGAACTAAATATTGTCTTTATATCCTTTTAGGCATTTTCCATTGAAATCATCGGCTGGTAAAACGGCAGTCTGAAAGCCAACATTAACTTTTCCCTACAGCTTTTGTAAGATTAAGATAAGATTTGTAATTTCTTTCTGGTATTCTAAGGGCATATACACATAATTTTTCTATCTCTCTTTAAAGGCTTAATATGCATGATAAATATTTTAATAAATAGGCAGTATATACTGGGATTTGCCACTTGGCTAGGCTAAACTAAATAGATTTCTGCAGATTTCATTAACTATTAATTATTAAAACATTTTTACAAAATCTGCCAAATCGTTATCAGTAAAATCGGCCTTCTGGAATTATTAAATATGAATGTGAATGATTTATTTTTAATTCGGCCCCTTCATCTATTTACAATACTTATGTGATTCAACGTAAAGTAGGTAACGTAATTATATAAAATGTAATGCCTTTGAGACTGAACCTCTTCAGGTTAATTTTCAATAGTATCGAATTTAATTTCCTTGCAGAAACATTTCCTGTTTTTCCTCAATATCCAGGATCTTTTCTTGGCATTTTTTGATTTGTGGTGGCATTTTTTATGCAAGTGGTGGTGTCGGCATCGAACCTTCGGGTTCGTTAAGCCTTTATTATTATTATTATTATTTTGATTTGTGCACATTTTGCTCTTCCCAACTTCTAGGTATTCCTTACTCTGAAGCCACATTCTTGGAGTATAAAGTTATTTCTGATCCACTTTTTGTAGTAGTTATATATGCCGGACACCCTCCAATGTTTTCTATGAAAAGAAATTACGAAGGCTTTCATTGTCTTCAGTTAGTAGGTGATTATTATTTTAACTTAATACTCTTCGGTGAATTCATCTATTTGTCTGAACTCTTTAGGAAGAAGTTTTTTCAGCGCTATCTGCAACAGCATCTTCTCGAACTTCTAAATGACCCCATGACATCTTTGGTTTCTGCTTATATTTTTCCTTCCGTTAAGTTGTGATTTCCTTAACTTAATTTGGCGTGGTTAATTTTTTTTTTGTTTTAATCGAACTTTTTCATACCTCAGATGATACTCCGTTGGTTTTTTATGCAATCATAAAGATTTCTGACTGAGATCTATCAAATGTGTTTATTCCTTTTTGCTTCCGCACAGTCCCAAGGCATAGTTTTCCTTTGAGAAAATATTGTTGCAAATTTTGTTTCAAATCTTTCCTAATGTCTTCTTGAAAATTAACATATTTTTTACTGAAACGCAGGCAATCTTTATTTGTCTTCCAATCTTCTAATTGTTTCACTTTTTTTCTAAGGGATTTAAGCGTTGTGCTTCAGATGCTCGCGATGGTTACGAGCATGTTTGGCTTTTAGTGGCGAACCTTCTGTATCAACGGTGACTCATCCAACACTTAAGTGTTCACATTAAAGTAAGTGATGTACAGAATAAAAAAAAAAATAATCTTCCTACTGGCAGAGTTATTGCTGAAAGGAATTTTTTAATGTACATCCTATCATTATTCACTTTTATCTTCAGATCTTTGTTTCTGGTTTTAATCGCTCTTCGGATTTTGAGTAACTTGGATTGTTTTATTCCAGTGGCTGGGCACATATCTCTATTAATTGAAATTCCAGTTCCGAGTAAGTCCCTAGAATTTTTTCGTATCTGTTTTATACATTCTGAAGTTTAAAATTCCACCAATATCGGTCTGTTTGTTTTCTCTGGGCTGCCAAGTAGTATCGTTTCGTTAATTTTTAAATCTTCAATTTTTAATACATTGCTACAAACGTCCTGAATATTTTTTTGTGGATCCGATTTTTGTGTGTTAATTCCTTTAAAATAATATTTTTTCTTCTATTTCTATTTTCCATGCTTTCCATCCTTTGTGTCATTAATGAGAGTTCCTTTCTCATCGTTTGTACTTCTTCTTTTAATCTAGTGTTTTCCTCCGAATATTTCTTTATTCCTAGTTTCAGATTTATGTACACATAAAATGAATATGGACAACTCGACAGACGGACTTAGTCCATTGTCCAATTGCGTTTGAGAAAAAAAAATATACATTAGTAATTAGTAATTTATGTAAATTTGTAAATAAACGTATCTATCTATCTATCTATCTATCTATCTATCTATCTATCTATTGCTGAAAGGAAAACTAGAGAAAAACATGCTTTCACCTCGATTTTGAATCCCTCTTATTCATTTTAAATACTTAGTGGTAATAATTCAATACCTAAAATGTTCCCAGGGTAAAAGTTTACTTTATTTAATAAATATTTAACAGATTTCTTAATGCATCCCGTCGTATTTGTCTTATCAAAATGCTGATATATTCCAAAAGTAAGTACGTGAAGTAAATTTAAGGGAGTGAAATTAACTTCTTCTTTTTTTCTCGGCACTTTATTCTGTTGTAGCTAATAGTTCGAAGCTACGGTAGAATTCCTAAAGTTTGTCTATCAATGTATTACGAGGATAGGGATCTTCACCCAGTAAATGACATCGCACAGGCTCTTAACCGCAAATTTACGTCCAATCCTAAGAATGGCATATCAGGTTGACAATATCAACCTTTAGTGCTAAGAACCTGCGACTTTGTGTTGTGTAAGTTGCTAGTCACTGTACCCCTTTGATATTGCTTTTATTTCGACGAATTACAATGGTTTTTTTTTTTTGTAATTACACTTTAATTAGTTTACTTACTCTAATAAGTTATGTCTGCTCATTATGTTGAAACAGTGGAGATTTTTTTATTTTGTTTGGCATTTCAAATTCCTTTCCTTCAATTATTTTATGTTACTTGAAATAAAAAGTAAACCAAGAACACCTTATTTTCTTTAGCTGTAGGATTGGTTTTCAATTTTAAGCCTTCTACTCTTTAGGTATCCGTAACTATTTTTTCTATTTTTTTTTAATCTTTAAAACAATTGATCAATCAAGGGATATAAAAAGAAAGATATTGGCTAAGTACAACATAAACATTTGTAAATTGATCATAAAATCTGGAATTGTGTTGAAAAAAACTCATTGCGTTCTTATGGTGACAATTTCAACTTCTTTCTAATTGTCTTGGAAATTTTATGTCACTTTAAGGACCATTATCTACCTCCTACAATCTTACATTAATTTTTTTTCTAGTCAAATTTTTAAATCCTTAACCATCCCTAATGTATGAATAAAATATTTTTATACAATATGTTTGTGCAAATAACTTACTATTGAACAATAAATTTTTATAAGTGAGTAATAGTCAACTGTTTTTTTTTTTTTTTGTTTTTTTTTGATATGTTGATTGATAGTCAGAATTTTCAGTTATTTATTTTCTATTTAGAAAAGCCAACGTTTCCATCCCTACATGTGGAACTTCATCAGGGCTAAAAGAAGACAAATATATTATATGAGTATCTGTGCTAGAAGATGACAATATCATGCAATAGATACTCATATATTTTATTTCTTTTAGCCCTGATGAAGGTCTACATAGGGATATAAACGTTGGCTTGCCAAACTAAAAAATAAATAAGTGAACATACTGAACATCAATTAATTTAATTTTTAACTTCTAAACATTTTCAACTTATCTTTTTTGGTGTATCTGGTTGGGTTGGGGTATACTGTACCCCCTAGATAAGTATACAATTCAAGATACGATAGGTTAAATAATAGTCAGGATTTTCAGTTTACAATGATATTAATATGGTAAGCCAACGTTTCGATCCAGCTTGTGGATCTTCATCAGGGCTAAAAGAAAACAAATATATGAGTATCTATGCTAGAGGGTGATAATAAATGGATACATTACAGAACTGATAATAATATAAAAGATGGTATACATAAATATTAAAATAAGAGGCTGGTTAACAAGATAAAATAGAATATGATATTTACCTACTGAGTCCAGGTGGATACTAAGACTAAAGGTAAAAATAAGGTGAGAGGTAGTGGTAGGGGGTAGGTTTGCCGACTTCAAAGGTTTATGGCGGGGAAATCCAACGCTTTTGAAGTGAAGGCACATGACAACTGAGTGAACAAAATATTTAAAAACTAACAAAATATATGGTACTGTATACAAATAGTTGTGTCTGGACTGAATAATAACATAAAAATGAGATAATACATAATGTAACAATGCATACAAATTTGGAAAATATATAGAAAGAAGCATACAATACAAAAAATAATTTTAATTAATCTAATCTTAATTTGTGGCATACCACCATTTTTAAATTATTTTTAAATAATTTATTTTTTGAAGAGAAAAGATTTGGCTCCGCCGGGAGTCGAACCCGGGTCTCATATATCACATCCGGGGGATAATGTAACGCAGGAGACCCGGGTTCGACTCCCGGCGGAGCCAAATCTTTTCTCTTCAAAAAATAAATTATTTAAAAATACAAAAAATAATAAAAGTATAAGAGGTACAGAGATAATTGCAGGTACCTATGAAATCAAAACTGGGATTTGAGGATGCGGAAGATGTTAGAATAAGTGGATAAAATTATCTCTTTATCTATTTTGTGATTTACCGGGTTATTAGTTTCTAGATGGATGAAAATGGATTCTGAGAGGAGACGTTTGTCGTGGTTAGATACAGTTGCTAATATGGAGGGGTTCTCAAAGTCGAAGGAATGGTTGACAGGACTGAAAATCCTGACTAATATTTAACCTATCGTAATTGAAGAACAGTTGACCATCTCTCATCTCTACTAGTATACAATTCAAGATTAAGAGGATTCCTTTTTAATATTGATTATATTGGAATATACTTTTTTTTTATATATACAATAATATATACCTTATAATTATCTTATTACATTTATAAATTTGTACTCAGTGAAGGGGTAAACTCCTAATAAGTATATTATTTAACATTTAAATTATTAATTTTTTTTAGCATGAAGATTGAAATTTCTAGTTGTGCAGATTTTAAAGATATATTTTCCTTGTAATAACAATTTATTGCTGTATAATAACCATATTTTTATCACAATCTTGGATATACTGTAAATATCTAACTATTAGAATGTATATAATTTAACACTTAAATAAATAATTTATGATTCATGTGCTGATTATAAGTGAATCGGCCGTACCGCGTATATCTTATTAAAAATCTAAATTAGTTTGATAATTCTTTAAACTATTTAGAGTGGACTGTGTTTGTTTTCTTTGTACAGGTAAATTTCTTCCGGGATAATTACTAGTCTTGAATTGCAGTCATTTTTTATTTATTTTTAAAGCTTACGTTTTGACCCAATTTTTGTGGAGTCTTCATCGGGACTATTATGATACAAATATGAGATATCTATGGCTACGGAATAGATTTAAAATTTATTAACCTAGATGTCTTCTTATTTCATTAATTAAACATTATACATAGTAATAATATCAAACTAGTTATTATTAGTTATATAATCAAGCATTTGTATTGCCGTTATGTAGGTAGGAAAATTTCAAATTTTCTCCATTTTCATAGATACCTTATATTTTTCTCCTATTTTTATCGTTTTAGGCCTGATGAAGATTCGCATATTTGAGTCAAAACTTAGGCTTTTAAATGAAACGCCTGACTAATAAACATCTGAAAAGGAACTCTTGAATTACATTTCTCTCAATGATTGAGACCAAGAAGCCCTAAAATGAATTAAATCTGTAAATTATGAACTTGATAATACGATTTTCACGGTTTTCGTTCATTTTTTATAAATAATGATTTATATGTAGCACGTGATGTAAAAAAAAAAATCTATTTGTATGTTTTTATTTTTAAATTATTTGTTGCATTCCTACTATCTAAAACTGGTCGGTTTAACGCCCAATTAAACTATGCGCCGAATTACATATTTTAAAAACTGAATAAGTGAGTTTAATTTCGTGAAATAGGGTTGTTTTTACTTCTATCGCTTTCGAAGTTCAATATACTAATTTTTTCTTTTACTTTATGCAAAAATAAAGAAGCATGACTAACAAAAATAAAAATTGATGGTTTAAAAAATTAAAATTTATTTAATCTGTTTGGCGTTTAGTTCACTGTGGTTTTACATTGAATAATTATAATAATTAAGTTATCAAGAATTTTTATTCCCTCTGCATGTTTACCAATCTAGAGGTTGAAACCCCAAATAATTCATAAACTCTATATAATTTTCAAGGGTTTCGGTTATTTTTTAAAAAATATTCTTAATATCTATTTGATGTAAACACATTACTATTTGGATTTTTTTATATTTTCTATTTTTTGTTGCATTCTTACTATCTGTAATAAGTTTTTCTCATCAATCATTCATTATTCCCTCTATAGTTTTTATAAATCTAGAGCTAGGAGACAAACAAATAAAATATGTAATTCATAAAGTTGATATAATTGTCAAGGTTTTATTTTTTTTATTTGTTTTAATATGTGAGAAAGAATTCATATCATCGATTTGATATAAACACATCACTATTTGTTTTTGTTTTTTTATCTTTTCTATTTTTGTTGCATATGTAATAAGTCATTATCATCAAGAAGGTTTATTCCCTCTATAGTTTTTATTAATCTAGAGCTAGAAGAACTCATATAAATAAAATTTGTAATTCATAAACTTGATATATTAGTTAAGGGTTTTTTTTTTTTTTTTTAATATTTATGAGAAAGAGCTCCTAATATTCATTTGATGTAAACGTAGTACTAACAAAGAATTTTTATTCTCCTCTGTTATGTTTAAAATTTCTACTTTACTATTGACTTATAGATACTTTTATATTTCATACTCAAATATTTGTTTCATTCTGTTGAAGTCCTATATTTATGTGGGGGAAAAAAATCCCGACTATGAATATTGCCTAAAAAATTTTTGGTGAATTTTTCTTCTCGACATACAAGAAGGTCTCAAATAAATTTTTAAAAAACCTACTTAAAATGTTCCTATTTATGAATGTAGTCAAAATAAATATTGCTTTATATTTCTTTATTATTGTCAGATCATATTTTTTCACTAAATTCCTAAATAGGAACATTATAAATTATGGATACTTCCAGTCAATATAAGAAATACTAATAAAAAATCTTATTTAATCGGACACGATTTTTTTTTTTTTTTTTATATATTTAAAGATCTACAAAATAAACGACGTTTTGTATAAGATCTCGGATTAATCTTCCTTCCAATTAACATGTTAATTTACATGACTTTTTGTTGGTACAATGATAGTATATTTATAAGAATCTTCGGTATCTGGACAGAACGAAAAATAAAAAACCTACTATTCCCTCTATTCCCTCTATATCCTGATGGGTTATTGTGTTATAAAATGCTTCGTTCTTCTCAACTGGAAGAAGATACTCAGCGGTCTTCAAAGCCCAACTGAACAAACCTTTCTCCCCAGCCTTGATGATGGTGGATAGGGCAACTTTAGCAGCCTCTTCATCCTCAAATTTAAACCCGACTTTGACATTTTCCAAGGTGCTAGTTCCAGTTATTATTCCCACTAACCTAGCAACCTCTGCTACCTTCTTAATTGTTAAGCTATTGAATTGTTCATTATCATTGGAGTTTGTGATTATTTTTAGATACGGCGCATCATCTTCATAATCTAAAAATCTATCCAAAGCTATAACTACTTCATGGACGTGGCTGGCCAACCAATCCCATAACCATAGATATTTCTTATCTGTAATAAGATAGGTAAAGATTAATCTGAAGCCAGTTAATTCTGTGTAGGCTAATCTCGCTAATATAGCACCACTCAGCTGTCTAACCCAACTTTGAGAGGTCTGGCTATTAAACACTGTTTTCACCCAGAGGTAACCCAATGACCTTAGATCTCTACTATGACGGTGCTGTAAAAGTGTACAGCAAAGTAAAAAGTTGGATAGATTGATTCTACAATGTCCTCATCTGTAACTCCTGATGCCTACATGGTTGTATATATTTTTCATATAATTTTTTTTTCATTTTTATTTTCTCCCTCTTTTACTCAAACCTTTGATTGCTCTCTTGAATACGAGAAATATACATATAAAAATTAGAAACTTCGAAAGTACACAATTTTTAAACTAATTAATAAGAAGATAAACGATTCGACCACAGCCGGGAAACGAACCCAGGTCCTCCGCATTCCCGGCCGAGGTCGAATCTTTTATCTTTTAATTAATTAGTTTAAAAATTATAACTTATTTCTTAAACTAACGATCAAGATTAAATAACATAATATAAAAGTACATGTTTTTTTCTTTTGTGTTTTTAGCTTTTTAGAGTTTTCTAGTTATTACAGCCTATTACAAAACTTATAAGCATGGTAAGGGTTTAAGGTTTACTCAAACCACTAATGTTTAATAATTCTTTTTAGCGATTCATATGTTTTCTTTTTATTTAGAAAATGCTGTGTAAGAAAGAGTGTTCACTTTTGGGGTGATTTTGAACATATAGATTTTTTATTTTTTGTTACTTTTTGATGAATTATTGCGACAGGGTGTGAAGTACACGGACTTGTTATTGGGTCGGTATATTTCAAAGCCGTTGTTAGTGTTGTAAATCACAACTTTCTCTTGGACCCAAGGATGGTTTTACAAGGCTTTCGGAGGAGGGGCGGGTCTTTTGGTTTGTGCTCTCTGCAACGTTGCTAAAGCGCAGTACCACGTTGCCACAGTTCGCAGGGTTGGATTTTTTCTACCTGCTCCCTTCCAAATAGTCCAAAAGGGCCTTCACCTTATTTCTCTATTCTCTCCTAGGTCAACCAAGTTCCACTCTTCTTTGCAAGCCAAAGATCGACAAGAGAATATAACACACTTGTTACTAAAAAAATAAAATAAAAAAAGTATGATTAATAGTCAGGATTTTCAGGTAAATAATTTTTATTTCGAAAAGCGAATGTTTCGATGTGGATCCTCATTAGGGCTAAAAGGAAGACAAATATATGAGTAGAGGTGCCTTTACACTCTACGAACCTCACACTCGAACAGGTTCTCCCTCGAACCTTCCCGTACCGGCGTTAAACGAACAGCTATTTATACTTAACGTGACGATAAGCGAACCAATATGGCTGACGCACCCAACGCTAGCTTATGATGAATAAAAAATCTCCAATATCAATATATTTTATATTATCTGAAAATTAAAAAAATACGAGACGAATCAGAACGAATCTGAATCTTTCACTTGGGAAAAGCCCAAATCAAAAGGCGACAGTAGCGCCACCTCCGAACACAGGCGAACAGATGAAGTAGCTAGAATACTCGACGTGAAGGTTGTTCGAGGGTAAAGTTCGTAGAGTGTAAAGGCACCTTTACACCTTCACACCTTAAGGTTTACGATTTTTTTTGGAACCTTTTTGTAACCGTATTATTATATAATCCATATGTTCGTCAGGGATTAGTCTGGTCTTAAACATCTATTATACTTATTAGGTTACTTTTGAGTTACTTTTAGTTACAGTTTGTAACGTTGTACTTATTTTTGCTTTTATTGTTTTTTTGACGTTAGTGTTAAAACGAAAATTTTCTCTATTAAGAGACTTTTTTACTAAACATGGATCTTGAGAAAAATTTTGTTATTTTTTTTACTGATCTAGTGTTTGTTTTGTTTTTTGTGCTTTACATTGGTTTTCTAAGTGCAATTTCATTTCTTCTTCTTTTTTCACGACATTGGTTTCATACTTTCGATTTCTGAAAAAGTGGATTATCTGCTATCTTTTTCATATATGCTATGGAGGTGAGCCCCTACCACCTCTCACCTTATAATCCTCAATCTGTGTATTACATTGGACTCCGAAAGATACTTATCATATATAATTTCATCATGCTAACCAGCTACTTATTCACATATAATTTTACCATATTTTAATAGGTTAAATGATAGTCAGGATTTTCAGTTTACAATGATTTTATTTTGGTTAGCCAACGTTTCGATCCAACTTTTGGATCTTCATTAGGAATATATCTTCATCACAAATATGTGAGTATCTATGCTAGAGGGTGACAATAAATGGATACATTCTAGAACTTATAATAATATAAAAGATGGTGTATACATGAATATTAAAATAAGTGGCTGGTTAACAAGATAAAATAGAATCTGATATTTACCTGCTGAGTCCACTACTGACCCTACTGAGTATTAAGACTAAAGGTAAAAATAAGGTGAGAGGTGGTGGTAGGGGGTTAGTTTGCCGACTTCAAAGGTTTTTGATGGGGAAATCCAACGCTTTTGAAGTGAAGGCACATGACAACTGAGTGAATAAAAATATTTTAAAAACTAACAAAGTAGATGGTATGGTATACAAATAGTTGTGTCTGGACTTAATAATAACATAAACGTTGGCTTACCATAATAAAATCATTGTAAACTGAAAATCCTGACCATCATTTGACCTATCGTAATTGAAGAACAGTTGACCATCTCTTATCTCTACTATTACTAATTTACTAGCTGACCCTTGCGAAGCGTTTTTACTCTAACCTACTTAAATCCCAGTGTACTTAATTTAAGTACACCTCGTTTATTTAGTATCGTATAGAGCGTATTTAGTGCGTCTTGCGCATAGGTGAGGGTTGAAGTAAAGAATAGATGTGTTTAAATTGTAGATTATTTATTTGATGAAACATAAGTTTAAGGCATTTACATAGTAATTACGTACAAAGGGCCTCTTTGAACACTGCTTGAAGTTACGATATGGTCATCTTACATTGTTTGTTGATAGGTTTGTTTTATACAGACATAGACTGATGCTATTGACTTAAATCGCATTTGTAGAGGCGAGGGACAGTCAACTGTTAATCTTTACGATAGGTTAAATGATGATCAGGATTTTCAGTTTGAAGAAATTTTTATTTTCGAAAGCCAACGTTTCGATCCAACTTGTGGATCTTCATCAGGGCTAAAAGAAAACAAATATATGAGTATCTATGCTAGAGGGTGACAAATGGATACATTACAGAACTGATAATAATATAAAAGATGGTTTATATATGAATATTAAAATAAGTGGCAGGTTAACAAAATAAAATATAATCTGATATTTACCTACTGAGTTCAGTTGGATACTAAGACTAAAGGTAAAAATTAGGTGAGAGGTGTGGTAGGGGGTTAGTTTGCCAACTTCAAAGGTTTATGACGGGGAAACCCAACGCCTTTGAAGTGAAGAAAGGCACATGACAACAGAGTGAACAAAAATTTTAAAAACTAACAAAATAGATGTACTGTATACAAATAGTTATGTCTGGACTCAATAATATCATAAAAATGAGATAATGCATTATGTAACAATGCATAAAAAATTGGAAAATATACAGAAAGAACTATACAATACAAAAAATAATAATGGTACAAGAGGTACAGAGATGATTGCAGGTACCTATGAAATCAAAACTAGCATTTGAGCATCCTCATTAAATAGTTTTATCCAGTTTTATAAAGCATTACAGCATTAAACTGATATACATATACCATTATTGAAAAAACGAAATCTTAATAGATTTATAGACTAGTATTATGATATACTATAATTATGTAAAATTACTAGTTTCATATATTGTGATATACAAATACGTCTTACATGGCTGGATGCGTAAAACCGATTCCATCCACCTTGGGACAAAAAAAAATAATAAAATAAATATACCATCAGTTGGATTTGTTTTCCATTATTTTGATACTTTTGAATGTTACTATGGTTAGTTAATAATTACATAATAAACATTTACTTACCATCTTCTAGCATACATACTTTATATGTTGTTCATATATTTCTCCTTTTTAGTCTCGATGAAGATCCACATGTAGGAATCGGCATGTGGGCTTTTCAAAATAAGAAATCCTGACTAATCAATCAACATATCGTTAAGAAAAGCAGTTGACTGTCACTCACCTATAGAAGTAGCACGAACATATTGTATTAAAATATTTTATTCATAAATTTCAGTGTATTTTTTCTTAAATTACTTTAAAAATTTGACTAGAAAAAAATTAATGTAAGATTGTAGGAGGTAGATAATGGGCCAAAAAGGTGACTGATTTGAAAATAATTTTTGATCATATAGGCTGAAAGTACACATTTCATAGACAACAAATGTGAACATCTGCAACCTCAGATCGGTTGCCATAAAATTTTATAGGCGAACAAAATCGACATTTTCGAACTTTTTTCAATTTTTCGCTAATAACTCGAAAACGATTTATCGCAGAAGAAATTGAGTTCTAAAATGAAAGGGCATTATATTTCGCGTCGAATGAAGTCCTCACAGTTAAAATCGGGAAAGTCTTTTCGCCAAAACCGAATGTCAATTTTGCTACTTAAGCGGAAAAATCAATTACGCTCTCATGTTCCCAAGCCTGCAATTAAAAGAGGTTACTCCCATTAAAAAATGTTACCTATAATAGTTGTAGAATATTGAATTCTGTTCAAGACGATATCATTAATTTTAAAATTAGTCCACTCCTTTGGAGACAAAGTAATTAAAACGTGAACGTATTTAGCGCCTTTTGGTGAAATTTTTTGGATTTTTTTTTTAGTTTCTGGCATATAATTCGGAAAATACAGATCAAAAAGTATTGCTTTCTTCTTACTATAAGAGGCTTAAATACAGCAAATAAAATGTTATATTTGAAGTTTAAATTAGTAGTGGTTCCAGCCGGTTTCGGTACATCAAAAATCTGTAATTTTTACGATTTTGGTGGAAACCGTGTTTCAACGCCCCTAACTCAAAAACACCTAGTTTAAATGAAAAATGTTTTTAGATAAAAGTTTCTGAGCATCAAACTTAGCATGAAATAAGCTCCTTGCACACATTACCAGCTAAACCCTGCGTGGAAATACAAATGAAAACGTGGAAGAATTAGGAGTGGTTAATTCCTGCTAAGACTTAAGGTTAAAAAGAACACAATTTCTTCTTCGATAAATCGTTTTCGAATTATTAGCGAAGAATAGAAATTTGTTGTCTGTGAAATGATTACTTTCAGCCTAGGTGATCAAACATTTTCTTGAAATCAGGCACCTTTTTGGCCCTCAGCTCCCGGGCTAATGGTACTTAAATTGACATAAAATTTCCAAGACAATTAAAAAGATGTTAACAGTGTTACCGTAAGGACGCAATGTTTTTTTTTGCGCTATTCCAGATTTAATAATAAACTTACAAATGTTTATTTTGTACGTAATCAATATCTTTCTTTTTATACCCCTATAAAACCCCGCTACGGATACCTGATTTATTGGATAAAATAAATTGAAAACAAATCCTACAGTTAAAGAAAATAAGGTGTTCTTGGTTTACTCTTCATTTCAAGTAACATACGACAATGGAAGGAAAGGAATTCGGAATGCCAAAAAAAAAACCCTATTTTTTAAGATAATGAGCAGACATAACTTATTATTGTAAGTAAACTAATTAAAGAGATGAGAGATGGTCAACTGTTCTTCAATTACGATAGGTTAAATAATGGTCAGGATTTTCAGTTACAATGATATTTATTATGGTAAGCCAACTTTTCGATCCAATGAGTTAACTCCTATTAAGTTAATATTTAATAATCATTATTAATTCAAATTAATATGTAGGGGCTCGAGATATCGACTAATAAATGTTAGGGATAACAGGGAGATAACAGTTGTTTAACCAATAAGTTGATACCTACCCTAATTGTTGACCCCGACGAACTAATTGCTTGCAGTTAATAAGGATGGCACCGCAGGATAACAAGGAGTAGGAGGTAGTTAAACAAGAAAACCAAGGAGTTTTATGGATTCGAAAATTCTTTTGCTGTTTTTTTTACTTCTTTGTATGCATTATACCTTTTTTAGTGATTACTGTACTTTTTAGATAGCAAAAAAGTGTTGTATTTCTAATTTTTTATAGAAATAAAGCAATAATTAGGTAATCATACTTTAAGTATGTTACATTCCATGTTAAGTGATTATTTATCTCAGAGTATGAGTATTGTTAAATAAATATTATTAATATTAAATGCACTCTTGCAAAGGAGCGGCTTCTCCAACTATTTAGGGAGTTTCCAACTGATCAAGTTTTTACTGGTCTCGATTTCTAATTTATTTTTTTAGATGATGGCTTAATTGCTTCGGCAAATGAAGAGGAGCACAAGCGGTAATCCATTTTCGGAGTTCAAGAATTGGAATTCTTGGGATATAGAATCACTCCGAGTGGTTCTATAACTCTTCCAGAAAAGGTGAGTGTCATCGGAGACCAAAAACTTCCCATGACCGATCAGCGACTTCGCCAGTTTTTGGTAATGCTAAATTTTTATAGAGGGTATTTACCTAACGCTGCAGAAACACAAGCCACTTTGCACGACTACCTTAAAGGAGCGAGGAAGAATGAAAAGAGAAAAATCACATGGACTCAGGAAGCAGTTGCCAAGTTCGAGCAATGCAAAGTTGATCTCACTAAAGCAACTGCGCTAACTTATCTTTGCCCAGACGATCCCATGGCTCTTGTTATTGATGCCAGCGATTTTGCCGTGGGTAGTGTTGTCCAACAACTTGATCCTAATGGATGGAGACTTCTAGCTTTTTACTCTAAGAAGCTAAGCGATGCTCAGTTTCACATTGCGTATGACAGGGAGTTGCTGAGCATTTATTAATCGATCAAGCATTTTAAACCTACATTAGAAGGGCGTGATTTTTACAGTACAATAATGTATCCATTTTTTCATGTTCTGTAATGTATCCATTTATTGTCACCCTCTAGCATAGATACTCATATATTTGTTTTCTTTTAGCCCTGATGAAGATCCACAAGTTGGATCGAAACGTTTGCTTACCATAATAAATATCATTGTAACTGAAAATCCAGACCATTATTTAACCTAAACTAATTAAATAATTTATTTTTTGAAGAGAAAAGATTTGGCTCCCCCGGGATTTGCTCTGCCTTGAGCCGAGCTCTGTGGTTAGCATCCTCGCATGTAACGCAGGAGACCCGGGTTCGTATCCCGGCGGAGCCAAATCTTTTCTCTTCAAAAAATAAATTATTTAAATATAAGAATAATAGATAATTAACCATTGTGTAATCGTTAAAACATTTTCGTATAAAAATAATTTAAAATGGTGGTCAGCCACAAATTAAGATTAGATTAACTAAACTAATTAAAGTGTAATTACTGTTTCGTTACACTAAAAAAAAAATATTGTAATTCGTCTAGTTAAAAGGTATCAAGTATTAGTCGAGGTAAGATATTCGGTGGAACAACAAACAAGGAAACATAGATTTTTTCCACCAGACGAAGATCTAGTTGCTGAAGTTCTTTTGGAGTTCCATCGCTCGGTGCGTCTTCCTCCAGTCCGCTGCTTTCTCAGCTCTACTACAAGTACTCGGTGTTTACGAATTTCTTCTGAATATGATAAGCTCGGCGATGGGACATGTCGTACAGGCATTATCTCCATTGGTACTTCAACTTCTACTATCCTTTCGACCATATCTGTCAAAGCATTGGAGACTTCTTTCTGTGAAGAAACGGCGAGATTCTGCTGAACGCGAGGGGTTAAGTTCCTCAGCCATAACGTGCGTACTTCTTCTGCACTTACCTTGGTACCTGCATAATTACTATCATCCTATCATAAAGAAAAACAGTTGACTAATACACACCTCTAAAAAAATAAATAAAAATCAAATCTCTTGAAGAACGTTATAAAATCTCAAATAGAGGAAGCGCCCAGAAATATTATTGTTAGTGATTTATTTAATTCATGTGTAGACATTAATCTTGAAAGACTAAAATACTTCTTTCTTGTTACTTGTTTTTTCAGTGTTTTTATATTCCCTATCCTTAGTGAGCCTCGCCAGCTATGTTGTCGTGGATAAAATACAAAATATTGTTTGCATTATCAATAATAAATAATATAAGTCACAAGCTCTCTTATACGCACAATTGTTTTTAAAGATTTATTTTATATACATGATGCTGCTTAGAAATTTAGTAACTCGTTATCATTTATTTCAAAATAATATTGATTGTAATTTTTTATTTGCTACACTCTTACGACTCTTGGTTACTTAGTTATCGACCAAAGAATATCAAGCTTCAAATAAAAAAAATTGAAACGGTTGACGCACCACAAAGCACAATTTATTTGATCCTTTTAATGGGTTTTATTTTTCACGATTTAATTCTTTCCTCAACATCTCGCAAGTCGGCAAGATGCTGGTTATAACTCTATGTACATTAAATTCGAGCATATTTACTGTTGGAATCAGAATGATAAAACCTACGATAGGTAAAACTAGAATATAGTTCCAATAGTATTAATAGTTAGGTGGAGATAGCCATTGGTGCCTGAACGATAGACTATTTGTGATCAAAAATATTTTCCCTAGTCGATGTTTGTTGGTACATGGTGGAATTAAGAATTGAGTTTATCTTCACATGTGATGTTCCAAAAAAAAAAAAAAAATTTGGAGTTGTAACCCTCTCTTGCCGATCGGCGATACTTAGATATATTATGTTTTTTAATCCCTATTTCAAAACTGCCTATGATTTTATTTTGTTTCTTGTTTATGTTATTTTCGTCTAAAATCTGATTTTAAATTAATTTCACATATTGATTCACTATCATCTCTTGAGCATATTTTTTCTCAGTCACTTTTGGATTAAATTATTGATTTAGCGGTGTTTAAGCCTGAAGTATAATTTTATTTACTTAAATGGAAGTATTTACTATCAGTTTTAGGCTGATTTTAGTGTTTTTCTGATTAATGTTATTTTATAAACGTTATTTCCATGTCCAATCCGATTTTAAATTTATTTCACATATTGATTCAGTCTCCACACTTGAGTATATTCATGACATTTCTCTCCTACTTTTCCTGTTTTTAAATGCAATGCGAAGTTTTTTTTTCTCATACTGCTAAATCATGTTGGATGATCGTGTGGAAGGCTACTTTTTTTATTACTTATTTTACTATTATTTTCCCTAGTCGCTATTTGTAGTTTCATCGTAGAACAGAGTATCCAGTTGTATCGCCCTTCTTTCCGACCTGCAATACTTAGTTTTACTACATATTTTTTTAATCCCTATTTCGAAACTGCCTAAAATTCTTTTCTTTATAAAATCCTTAAGCATAACATTATGATTGGAGTTTATTCTCCGTTACTTTTGGATTTAATTTTTTATTTAGCCTGAATTTTATTGACTTAAATGGAAGTGTTCATTTTTTTCGCTATCTGCCATAGGTAGGTTGAATTAATGTTTTTCTTTTTCGTGATATTTTCATGTTCAATCTATTTTTAAATTCATTTCACATATTGATCCACTATCTCCACTTGAGATATTCATGACATTCCCTCCCCCCCCCCCCTACTTTTCCTGCTATTTATATTAAATTACTACAAATGACTGCTATTTATATTAAACTACTATGAGTCAGGTGCTAACAAATGTAACCTTATCCTTTTTTTAAGCTGTATATGTTTTATTAATTCAGAATTATGTATAGAAAAGTAGTTACAAAAAAAAAAGTTATATTCTTTTATTTTTATTTTTCAGGTGATTCATATCGAACTATATTTTTATAATTTATTGTCTTATGTGCGGCGTTTCGAACCCTCTGTTCATTACCCAGCACCTTAACATTTCTAAATTGAACATTGTATAAAATTTTACGCCTTCCTTCCCTATATAGTGTGTCCAAAAATCGTATCATTCTCTGGTTTCCTGCGTACTTGAAGACCTATATCTTTGTAGAAACTGGAGTCAATAGCAAGCCAGTAGCTGGTAAAATGATTTTTGGAGACACAATATAGAAAAGGAAAACGTGACATTTTATAAAATGTTCAATTTCGAAATTTTGAAGTGCTTGATGATCGATAGATAGTACGAAACGTCGCACATAATAAGACAATAAAAATATGATATAATAAAATTACTTGGATGTTAATCACCAGAAACAAACGACGAATATCAATAATCATCCGAAGAAAATTAACAGGAAAATAAAACATAAAATAACTTAAATAAATTATTTCATGTAAATTTTAGTTATGGTTAGAAACTTCGGTAGTTTGAGTGAAGTAGTACTATGCTTTCTCCAAGTACACACCTAAACATATATCTGATTAATATAAAATTATGCGTTCTTATCTTCATATAAATATATATATACTTACTGCTGAGCTTTAAGTTGCCTCATATATTATTTGAGGCCTTTCCCTTTTTTTTTAATGTGTTTTGTGAAGTAATCCAGCAAACCGACTTAATAATTTTAACTTCAAATAATTATAAAACTGATAATCTATTATTTTCTATCTATTAATATTTTAAAAAAACAATAATAATGTCTTATAATATTCAAAATCAATGGTAATCTGATCAAAACGCAATGAAAATTAAATGGTTTTTCTAATTTTATTTTTCTGTTCGAAAAAATTAATTTAGTTATCATGGAAACAAATGATTTTAGTTGTGTTTCATCTAGCACTTGAAACACGTAGAAAATTCCTTCGCAAGCGCAAAACGCCTGTTAGCAATGGGCTGCTAGTTAACTACTGCGCATGCGAAAAAGTTGTTTTAAGTGCTTGTTCAAACAAAAAAATAAAATTAAAAGATTTTTCCTTTATGTAGGTTTTTTTTTCTTTCAATTTTTCCTACTGTTCTCATGCAAGAAATTGATATATATTTATTCTTATTATACCATAATAATCTCATGTAAATCAACATGTTGATTGTAAGGATACATAATCCGAATCATGTTCAAAATCTTCATTTGTTTGGTAAATCTTTAAATAATGGAAAAAATATTCTCTCTCTCTCTCTCTCTCTCTCTCTCTCTCTCTCTCTCTCGTAAAAAAATGTATGTATAATATGTATTTATGCTAATTTTTTCGTTCGTGCATACATTTTATGGCTTTGTAAACTGAATATTATTCTTTCTGAGAATCTAAGGTTTCCAACGATTTCGCGGTACTTGGGGTTCTTTGGACTTGGTGGACCCCAAAACGCATATTTACGATGAAAAGCGGAAGATGAAATTTTTCATGACTTTACCTTAATATTTTTTTTTTTAAATTGTCAAATGAAAGTAAAAAAATAATGGAATTATTTTACTGGTCCGTACAAGCAAGAGATAACAAATTATTGTATAGTATTTTTTTAAAAATATTAGTAGTAAGCAACAGCATCCTAAGGAAAGTACATAGTTTCATACAATTATATACAATTACTGTTTTTACTTTACAGCAACTGCCATAAATACAATTTATTACTTATCAACTTTATAAATTGCTAATTGAAGTGTTGGTCAACCCGTGGGTATAATAGTGATAATACACATAATCACTTAGAGTATACAGTAAAATATCTGCTAACGGACACCTCTCTAGTGGACATCGCAAGTGTTTTAATGTTAATTGATGTACACTTATGCGAAAATTGCGTTTTTTGAAAATAAATATTTTTTATAATTATGTAAATTTTCTTTTTATTTGAATTTTCATTATTGTTGAATTGTAATACCATTGTAGATGTATAATGATAATATTGTTTGCTTGAAAATATGTTGGTTTGTTTTTCTCAACTCCCTTTAATCGGACACGTCTCTCAAACGGAATATCTTTACCTTAGGGTGTCCGTTAAGGCGAAGCTTCACTTTTATTTTAAATATTAGTATTTTTGTCGTTTTTTATTGTGTGTAATTTAAACTGCGATTAAATTATTCAATCAATATAGAGGGAGAAAAGAGATTTTTTTTTAATTTATCCTGGATTTAATGGTTGGATGGGTCAAGTAGTGAGGAATTACCGGTAATTCTCTTCCATCTACTTTCTTCATGCTTCTTCTTAGCAATCCAATTTGCACGTTACTTCACAAGTAGAAATATGAAATTTTTATCCATTTTAACCTTAAAAATTTCAACCCAAGGTAAAGACAACTTGATTATCCATTAGTTCATTCATCGATTAATTATTACAGTATTGTCGATAGCAGAAGGAATTAGTTTTTGCTAATTTCTAACAACTTGCTTTAATATATAAATAAAAATCACCTCAGGTCGGTTTTCGATGGATAAAATTTTCCCTTGTTTTAATTTTTATGTGTTGTCAGAATCTTTCCAGCCACACCAAATGTGTTCAATACGTAATTTTAGTTGTTTACTATAATAAATATATGTATCTTACTTCAAATATATATAGCATAATTTCCTATTAGGAACTAATTCTTACTCAGTATTTTCTCGAATATTTAGTTTTAGAAATCCTGTTATCTATTCCTTAATTTTTACATTTATTTATATTAGAAGTTACCGTATAATGTATTTTTTCTTTTTTTATTGAGACTCTGTTACGCTCAATTCTTTTCCTATGATATTGTTCTAAATTTCTCTAAATAAAAAGAGAATTTACTTTTATGTTTTGTCATAAAGGCTCAACTAGCCGTTTTATGTCTGCTTGTGTATTTGAATAAACACCAATACGACTTATAATGTTTGAAAAGTTTCTTCTACTAATTATGAACAAGTATTTTCAACACCCATCTTTATTTTGTTATAACTATCATTTCCTAAAGATTTTATACTCTAGTTTTCTTCTCTGTTGATGACTTTTAATAGCATAATATTCCTTTTAATAATTATAGCAATATAATAATGATAATTACATTACTCCTGTAAGAAAACAAATTCCGCTTCCTTGGAATCTATGATGAATGTATTATTTAACTGTTGAACATATTTTTTCTTTAACATTAGGTATTTTATTTATAATTTAATAATTATAATTATTATAAGTAATAATAATTATTATTACTTATAATGAAAGAAGGTTTTAACCACATATTTAATTTTTCCGTGGGTTCCTATTACTTAACCGTTAAGCCTCTTTCTCTACCTGATAATAGCAATAATATACTGGTTATTGTAATCTACTTATTTTAATACGCTAATTACAACTCTGATTTTTGAAGAAAACTATTTATTGCTTTCTTGATATCGTAATGAATAATATTATCTAACTGTAAAGCCTTTTTTTCTTCTTGATAGTAATAATAATATACTAGTTATATTTATTTAATATGTTAGGTATTATTAATGTGCTAATTATAATTATAATATGTAATATCCTACTGATAATTTTAATATTCCTGAAAGAAACTATCGATCCTAGGAGCGATAAATGTTTTATTTTAACAATAAGCAGTGCTGTCCAAATACATAATATTAAATTACTTTTTATTGAGACTCTTAATTAATTCTAATAATATTCTAATTAATTATATACGAAATAAAAGGAGGATTTACTTATTGGCTTGTTACGACGTATAATGTTTCAAAAGCTTCTTATGCTAAGTATTCTCAACAATGTTTTAAAATATTTTTATCTAAAATCAATAACACCAATCTTCATTTCATTTTAACTAAGTTTATAATTTTATACAGTTTTAATACTTTAGTTTTCTTCTATGTTAATGAAGTTTAATAATATGATTATATTAATATGTTCTTGATAACTTTCTTATTTCTAAAAGAAATCAATTTTACGCTTTCTTTTGATCTTAATGAATATATTATCTAACTTTTAAGCCTTTTTTCTACTTGATAGTAATTATAATAATATATTTATTATAATTATAAGAATAGTTTAATATGAAAGCTATTCCTAAAGTATCAATTATAGTTATAATAATATGCTACTGATAATTTTAATATTTTCTATTCATTCTATATATTATTACTGTGAAGTATTTTTCTCTGCTTGGTAAAAATAATGATTTTCTAATAATAATAATTTAAATAAAATATAATCATAATATAGGTTTTTACTAATTTTAATAACATGCAAATGATGATTCCAATATTTCTGAAAGAAAACAATTTTTGTGCTTTCTTGAGATACTAATGAATTTATTATTTAATTGTTGTTGTTTTTTCTTGATAATATACTAATTAAAATAACTATATATACATTATTTATATTACACTAATACTAATTTTAATGCTCCTTAAAGAAATCCATTTTCCGCTCTCTTTCAATGATGAATTTTAATGAATATACACTATTTTTACTGTTGAGCCTTTTTTTCTTCTTGCAATTTTTTGACCCATTATACCTTGAACAAGGGTATAACTTGTAGTTTATTTTACATTTCTTATCTTGGATTTTGATATTTTAAACTATATCTTTGCTTAGAGAAAATTTTTTTCGCGCTGGGGGCGGCGATTCGGTTCGCAATTCTTTGACTGCTTTTTTTTTTTTTTCATGAACATTGTGTTTAAAAGATTAGTTCACACTACACTCTATCCACTCCTATCATCAAAATACTTTTTTAGCAAACATTTAACGTTAAGCAACCATGTATCAAGGCAATATAGTAAGAAAAAGAGCAATCACATGCCCTATAGCGGTATGGGGAAATATTATAAATTCCAAATAACGTCAAAAGAAAGCGCTAGTTACCCGGCTTGTATAAAAGTCATAATTTTAGGAACTACCGAAATATTTTTTTTTTTTTTTTTACACAAAAGGACTTCTGTATTATTTAAGCTTTAATACAGTTCGGTTTTTCAACGGGTTAAGTTGCTTCAATTTTGTAGTTTTAAAATCAATGCTAGAAAGAATATATTAGCTCCGCCGGGAATCGAACCCTGATCTTCCGCGTGACATGCGCGGTATGCTATTCAGTAAAAAAATGAATTATTTAAAATAATTTAAAAAATTACTCCACAATAATGGTTAAATTAATATAAAATAATTTAAAAATTGACGAACGTCAAGAGATGCCCCAAATTGGACAAAAATTGTCCATCTCCCATAAATACTCGCAAAACTTGCGAGATTGTGGGAGAGGTGTCAGTGAAGAGGA
Organism: Aelia acuminata; assembly: GCA_911387785.2. Classification (NCBI taxonomy): domain Eukaryota; kingdom Metazoa; phylum Arthropoda; class Insecta; order Hemiptera; family Pentatomidae; genus Aelia; species Aelia acuminata. The sequence continues at coordinate 35,733,564 of OU426979.1, read as the reverse complement.
AGGATTTGGCACCATTTGGAAGCGACTCCGAGGTGTAATGGATAGCATACCGCGCATGTCACGCGGAAGACCCGGGTTCGATTACCGGCGGAGCTAAATCTTTTCTCTTCAAAAATAAATTATTTAAAAAATAGGTGGTTACTCCACAATAATGGTTAAATTTATAGAAAGAATATAGAGAATTCACTGAAAAAAATTTCAGGTCAGGTCAACTAGCTTTGAGGATATGATTAAAAGCTTTTTAATAACAAAACACGAAAACCTATATTTTTGTTGTCGATTTCGCCACTTTTCTCTGATTTCTTTTAAATTTATGTTGATTTTTGCCTATGGATATTAAAGAAAAAAAAAAACATTTTTTCAAATGAGTTAAAATGATTTTTGCCTATGGATATTAAAGAAAAAAAAAACATTTTTTCAAATGAGTTAAAATGTTTTTAAAAAAAATCTTTTTTCGGATAGGTTCACGGGTTCCCAACTCTTTCATATACTCATTAAAATGTTTTCTCTGGCGCCACTTGTCAAGTCAGTGCAAAGCTGCTGTTTCTAATAGTTTTTCATCGTTATGAATTTAGAAACCTAATGATTTATCTATACCGGTCTTGTTTCCTATTTTATTTAAAAAATAATATTTAGTAATGTAACTCTTTCTGACTTTAATTTGTCGACTGTTGATGAAAAGTTAAAGACGAAAACTATTTTGTCGGAATAATGTAATATTCATTTCAGTTGTCTCGTTTATATTTATATTGATACTGGACAACCACAGGTGTCTTTATAAAGTAATATTATTAATATAATATTATATATACGGTAATTTTCACGGCTCCCAAAAAAAAAAAAAGAGTTTGAAAAAGACTGGGTTAAGAAGATGCAAAACTACCAGAACTCTATGAAAACCGGTGTTCGCAATTTGTTTGAACTTCTTTGATTATTTGAATAGTTTTATTTTCAGGATTCAATTCTTTCCAAAACATATTTAGTTTTCTTATATATTTTTGTTCCCTATTACAAAATTTTTTGTTCTTTTTTCTCCATAAATCGTTTAGATTATGTTATTGTATAATGTTGTAAGGCATAATTTTATTTACTTGAATGGACTGTCGACCGTAGAAATTAATGTTATGGAAATGGTTGGGGGTGCTGCAAATAAAATAACATTATATGGCTTATTTTACCGCATCGCCCATGTATTTCCATAATATATATTTAATTTATTTCACATACTGAAGCTGTATCACATCTCGAGTATGTTCATGAAATTTTTCATCCCCCCTAAATTTTCAGCTTTTTTAAATGTTGAGTTTGATATCTTTTAAAAAATTTCTCGTTTCATATGCAAGTATAGTGCCAGTATTTTTTTTACTTATCTAACATACGGCTCAATTGCAAAAATAGAAAAACATTATAATCTTCATTGACGAGAAAGAAAAAAAAAAGGCTGAATTAATAAATGAAATATCTATTAAAATATTTACAAGATCACCGGTAAAACATTTTTTTAACTTTATCAGGTATCTCGTGAACCTATTTCTACCATTCAACAGTGAAATACTTAAATATATTTTAACGAATTACTATATGTATTTAATTTAAAAAAATATATATTTATACCTTGTCGGTTTATTCGAAAGAAACCATAACAACACAAACAATTTTTTTTTCTATTTAACCACCCGATATTCTGTATTAATTAATAAAAAAAGTTAGGTTACTAAATAACAATCTTTACCTACTTCCGCCTGCATCTTTTTTATTAATTCAGAATATCTAACTTTACGAAAGTTAAATAAACAAAAAATATATTATTTAAAATAAGTTTTGAGGACTATTCAGCCAAATTGTCCAAAACTTAAGTCAATTTGAACTATCTTACTCCAAGTAACATATTGTTCTAAACACATATCTGTTCTTCAAGCTAAAGTTAGTCCAAATATTACGGTTTTCAGGTAATTTCATTATTGTTTGTAGAATTTGGTTCTACATTAAGTCGTGAAAAATCACATGAATTCCTTTAAATAATCGCCTTTCCAATTTTGGTTCCAAGGTTTGTTCAGCAAAAAGAAAATTCCTGTCATGTCTAAGTTAGGTGTTGATTCTAAAATAATTTTGGTTTATCATGGCACAGTTTTTTTGCTCACCTGAAAAGTTGGCCTAAGGATGCTATTTATATTAGCGTAGTTCGGAAGTATTGATATATTGCTTCAGGACTTTCCTTTCAAAATAGGGGAGCTCCATATTTTTTTCTTAAATATTTATTTCTTAAAATCTTATCACCTGACTAATAAATAAATTAGCACACTCTGCAAACACAAAACCTCCAAGAAGCCTGGATGACATTTCTTACAATTCAATATGTATATCAATGCATAGCTTTGTACATATAAAATTATCTTTTTTTTGTTTATTTTTTTTGAATTATTTGTTAAGCCAATTTGAAAGTAGATTGGTATGTAGACCAAATATTGTCAGTAATGCCTTATTATTTATTTTCTTATATTAATGATTAGAATAAATTAATTCTTAACACTTAAAAAATAAATCATATCTTTAATTTACCAGAGATTAATTTGGCGTCCATATAATAACATCCTTAAATTATGATTTTTTTTCTTAAATTTCTGCTGATATGAACAGTGTTTTTTTGTATATGAAATAATTGAAACTTTTTGTTAGCATTTACTTAAATAGAACACTTTGATACCTCAATGCTTTTGCTTTTTTTAGGCTTTTAATAAATCATATACTTATAACAACGTATCACATTTTCACCTATTACAATTGTAAGTTTTGCAAACTCAATAATCTAAGTTTTTATGTACACTGGTGTAAGTCCGGAGAAAGATGATTTAATTATTTGACGCTCGTTGGATTGTAAAAAATTACTATTTATGTTACAGCTAAGAGTTCTAGACTTTTTTTGGGTCCGTATCGGTACGTCATCACATGTTCTAGATGAGACGGAATGTTCTAGACCTTTCTAAATTGTTCCATTTCGTACTAAATATAAGAAGCGCTTGGTTACTTCTAAGCCCCTGTTTGTCACTTGGTGTTACTGTCATGTTACTTTGTTAAAAGTTTGAGGTTTAATTGTTTGTGTTACATTTTCGTTTTATAATTTTACTTTAACAAGATTATTTAAAACCCAAATTGGTGTTATAATACGTTTCATTTGGTGAAACTTCAAATCTGGATTTTTTTCCATTTCTGGAATTTTTTATTGAAAGGAACTTTTATTCAATTTTATTCACGACATTAATATGGAAAAATTTATATATATTAAAAATATCCAAATATATAATAATTTTGAAATTTTATAAAACCTATTATTACATCGTTTTAATATATCAATACTTTTCTTTTTCAGAGAACCTCCTTCAATTCCTGAAATTTTTTGTTGAATTGAACTTTTGGTGAAACTTCAAATCCATATTTTACAACTTTTCAATTGTTAAATAATTACGATTACTATAATTTTCTTTACTTAAAATTTACTATTTCATTTATAGTGCGGCATTAATCAAATAAATAAATACAATTTTAGGTTGTGGTATATAACTTCTTTGCATGTCCTATTTTGACAGGTTATGTGTCTTTATAATTAGCCAAACCCCGTCGCATCCTTATCTGTTTAAACTTGGCCTAGATTACCTATATTATTATGTTTTTCTAGCTACTCTCGCTTATAAGAAATGAAAAAAAAACCTAATTGCATTATTTTCAGTTGTGATTATTAAGTAGATTTTCACATTTCAGGAGCTTTTCTGATTCGATATATGTGATAAATTCAACTAAAGGGGTTCATCTCGTGATTTTTAAACTGTTTTTACTTCTCCAATTAGATTTTTTATGCTTTAAATCATTGGTGCTTGGTTCTAAAGAGGTTGTCATCGAATGTGATGCTTAAACAACGATTTGCCAAGCTATTGAAATTTATTCTGATTGTATTTCTTTATTCCTGAATAATAAATGAAACTATATTATATCAACACAGACTATAATAAATTATGAATAACGAATAAATTATAGTCAATTAAGAATTTTCAGAAGACAAGACAAAAAAAAATGTTTTTGACTTAAGCTCTTTTGTCCAAACATGAAAGATATACAATATCTGAATATAGCGGGGATATAGTAACTTAATTCCGTTTTATATACCTCATCGTCACTAAGTGACAACATGTTTATTGTTTGTTTAATGAACAATTTTTTTGAAAGAGGCTATTGAATTATAGATATAGAATGCAAAGCCTCAAAGTCTCGTATTATTTCAAAAAATCACTTACATTACATCTGTTATCGAGCGAAAGTAATTTACTACCTGTATTATTAAAAAAGTTGAAATGTTTTTTGGAGGATAAAAATAAGTTATTAAACGAATTCTCTATATTAATGAGGCCATCCAGTAAATGCTTTGGTAATGTGTTATTCGATTTATGCCTTTGCCATTGCGTACATACCTTTTCCAATGGAGTTCACGTATTTAGTAAATGAATTAGTAATGTTCCAAATATCTTTATTACTTAAAGTCTCTAATAGATGATGCTTTAATTAGTTGGAGTTCATGGGCTATCTCCACAATAGTTTTGTAAACAAGTTTTTAGGAAGAGACTATTGAATTATAGATATAGATAGATATAGAATCATAGATATAGTTTCTAGCTTGCTTGCGAAACCCTTGTAGCCCTGAAGATGCCGGAATAGGCGAAAATTTGGCATGTAATCTGCATGACGTAAGTGAATTTTTGAAATAATACGAGACTTTGAGGCCTTGCATTCTATATTTTTGTTTAAGGAAAATATAGCGTGGTAGTCACTTTTGATGCTGATTAGCCGTAACATATGAAACTTTAGAGCGAGAGAAAGTTGAAATAAAAAAAAATTTAACGTGAATTAAAAAAAAAACCGTAATTCTATACGTCCAATGGGGTCAGCCTTTTTTTCCTTAAAAAATTTATAATAAATTACAATTATTGCCCATATTTAATTTTACCGATAATTTCAGTGGTCCTATTCATGTGTATCTATCTATATTTTAATTGTATCGTAAACCATTACGCCCCGAAATCTTATTCCATTACGTAATGAATAATAAACAAGCATAATGACATCCGGTGCACTGAGATAAAATAATATCACACAGGTAACAAAGATTAAGAAAATAGAGTATTTGACATGTACCGGGAATAATACAGGTGTGTTTTTTTTTGTAAAGCCTAATACTGGAGAGTATAGATAAAATTGCAGATGACATATTTTTGCTAATTGCTTATTTCTGACTTATTATCAGTCCATGTTTTTTTTATCTAAGAATCTTCATCTTATCCAGATGAATGATCGGTGGATGGGATGCAGGAAACATTACTTTCGGACCTCTCAAATGTTCAACTGCAATAGTGTTCAAAATAGAGGTTTATAACAAGGTTTTTCATTTCTTTTTGGCTTTAAGAGTTAATTGATGGGTCCGATGTTCAAAATAGAGTTGAGACTAAATCTGTTTAAATAGCTGTGTATAAAAACGAGTAAACAATTGTCGAACTCTTAAGTCCTAGTCTAGCCTCTTGCTCTTGTTCTGAACATTCAAGTACGCAGAATGTAGTTATTGATGATTTCGGTGCTCTGAACAAGCTGCTTACGGATAGTAGAAGGCAAATGGTACTAGGAATATAAATTTAGATATCAGTTTAATATCAACAGACCGTTTCTGGCCTCTCCAATATATGTAGTGAAATCGTCCACATCGATCACATTTAACCAGGGTAAGACTGCTCTATGGCCACGATTTTTGAAAAACCGTATAGCGGTATTCCCATCATTAGGATTCCTAAAAATAGATTTCGGGCGATCAATTATCAGACTCATTTCTTTCCTAAATTTCGGTTGGAATTGTTTCGGACTAAATTTTCTTTCATTTTTAAGATTTTACAGGAACAAACGAGAAGGCTGTGTCCATTTTTACCGTTACAGACCCGCTGAAAAATCTAACGTTAGTTGGTAACTTTAGAAGCAAAGATAGGAATCATCTATTTTTGAATTTAAAGTCTATTATTAAAGCAAGAGCCTCATCGATAAATTGACGTTTATAGTTAACCACTTATCAGTAAATCAAGCTTTTTTTTTTTTTTTTTTATTTGAGTTGTAATTTCGGTCAGAGATTGAAATAATTCTACAGTAAAATTTGCAATACCAAGCTTCTCGGACTTCTGAACCGATACTTATTCTGCAAACAATAATTCTTCCGTACTTCGTTACTCTAACTTTATTCAATTTTCCTCCGGCAGTTCAGTCCTCGAATCGTTTAACAGGATGACAAAAATCAGCACACGGTGTTGATGGCAAAGTTTCTACACAAAAACACTCGTTTCTACACTAAAACAACATGAAATTATTGTCCAGCCAACATTATCATTCAAAATTAATCTGTCCTAATATCTTCCAGCTTCTTGGCATTTCGTTTTAACATTAGTGAATAAAAAAAAGAAAAAAGTTGGATCGAAACGTTATTTTCGAAAGCCAACGTTTCGATCCAACTTGTGGATCTTCATCAGGGCTTTAAGAAAACAAATGCATAAGTATCTATGCTAGAGGATGAAAATAAATTAATATTTTACTGAACAATCTGATGAAGATTCACAAGTTGGATCGAAATGGGTTGTGGGATGGCCGAGTGGGCAAACGCGTTAAAAAATACGCGTTGCCCATGGGAACGTATGATTGAGAACCGAAAGATAGCAAGTTCAAAACCCGGAGCCAGGGGAAAATTCAATAATACTCGGCATTGATCCCACACCCTCTCCCCTGGCCCAGGAAACCCCGTATAGACTACAAGGGGAGGAAGGGGAGGATCAATAAAAAAAAAAAAAGTTTTATCGAAACGTTGGCTTTCGAAAATAAATTTTTTTTCAAACTGAAAATCCTGATCATCATTTAAGCTATCGTAAAGATTAACAGTTGACTGTTGACTGTTGTCTAACTCTTGCCTCTACAATCAAACGTTATAATAAATCATGATTATTTCCCATATTTAATTTTACCGATGATATCAGTGGTCTTGTTCATATGTATCTATATTTTAATGGTATCATTAACCATTACGCCCCGAAACCTTATTCCCTTACATCATGAAGAATAAACAAGCATGACATCCAGTGGGGTCAACCTGTTTTCCTTAACAATGTGATAAATAAAAAGTTATTATAAATTATGATTATTTCCCATATTTAATTTTACCGATAATTTCAGTGGTCTTGTTCATATGTATCTATATTTTAATGGTATTATTAACCATTACGCCCCGAAATCTTATTCCATTTCGTAATGAAGAATGAACATAATGACATAATTTGAACCTTCATAAAGTTATGATTATATATATTCCTATCAGTAGTAAGATTTGAGATCTACTTAGTGCCCCTAATAGAAAATGGGGTATGTGTGATTTAATTTTTCTGCAATTTAGAACTCACTGATGAGAAAGAGATAGGATTTTCATGGAAAAAAAGGATCAAATCCGTTCATACTACTAAGGGTAATATGTATGTAAGTATGTTTTCAAAATCTGTGACTAATTACCTATTTGAAATATTTATTTAAGTAATCACTCAACGTATTAAGAAGATTATTAAATTAACTTATTTAAAGAGGTCGTAACTTTCATGTAAATCTACAAATGTGCAAATACGTTGCATACTGTCGCAACGTATGGACAAATGATAAAAGTTTCGGTTTCAATGCTATGTGGTAAGTTTGCCATGCCTCTATAATAATCACTGATTATAAAGCAAAATCTTATTTTAGATAAATTTGTTAACATTTTTTTCAGTAGAATGAAATGTTTCTTCAAAATGTTCATTATTAGAATGTTATCCAGCTTTATAACTTGAAACGGACTGTTTTTGGTATTATTTTGTAAAAAATAATGCTCAACATTTACTATTATTTTGAAATATCTAGTAGTATTCCAGTTACATATTTTAAATTTACAATTATACCTACATATTTTTTAGTAAAACATATGTTACTATGCTACCTACTACTACCGCTTCTATTAATTCGTGTTTATATTGCCAAATAGGATGGCTTTTTTAAATTAATAATTCGAAGACCTTTTATTTATAAGCATTTCACTAACTTTTTTTAGCATCCATTAAAAAAAATAAATGCCGAAAATGAGCTTTTGTTGCTAAACTTTTTAAATAAAAATTGCTGCACAATTTAATTTATAAAAAATAATTCAATTTAATTACTAAACATTTCTGATTTAGCAGCACTGTCTACTTAAACATTTCTTTCATCACTGTTTATTTAAGTGCGATAGTCGGAGGGCTAAGTTCAACTTCATCCCACCTTGCCCTCAACACTAGGTGAATGTTTTTAATACATTTTAAATTCTAATTTATATTCTTTCGGTATTATAGTTAATATTTCTTTGTGGTAAAAATTGCTAAAATTTTGTCGGAAAAATTATTTGAAGTCCGATTTACGTAAATAAATTATCAATACTATATATATTAGTATTACTATAATACATATATATATATATATATATATATATATATATATATATAATTCTATTTATTCTTCTTAAGTAGTAGTAGGAATAAATCGTGTTTAATCGTGTGTTTATATGAATTAAAACACATGATATAAATCACAGATTTATATATATATATATATATCTGTAAGATTGTTTTCACGTGATTTATTCTTTGTCTGCACAAAAGTATAAATACATTTATTATAATAAAACATTGATAACATAAAATGTAGAAATATAACATAGATAGTATAAGGTTACCTGCGTAAAAGAATTAAATTCCACGTCCATAAACTAGTAAGAAACTATAAAGTTATAATAAGTCTTAACACTCAGGTTACCCAATATTAAGCACTCTACAAAACGAAGGTTGCAAGGGTATATTTATATATGTAGTAGTCTGTATATTAATATATCAATAATTTTCTTTTTCCGAGAACCTCTTTCCATTTCTGAAATGTTTTATTGAATTGTAAAAGTTCAATTCAATAAGGAAATAATTTAATATTAAAAAATATATATATTAAAAATATCCAAAAAAAAAAAAATATATATATATATATTAATTTTGAAATCATACAACCTATAATTACATCGTTTTAATATATCAATACTTTTCTTTCCATTTCTGGAGTTTTATTTTTTTATTAATTCCATTTTATTCGCTGACAAAAATATATTAATATAAAAATAAAGAATATCAAAAAAATATATTAATTTTGAAATTTTGTAAAACCTATTATTGCATCGTTTTAACATATCAATACTTTTCTCTTCCCTATTGCCTCATTCCATTTCTGGAATTTTTTTATTGAAAGGAAACTTTTATTCAATTTTATTCAATGACAATAATATAAAAAACATATATTAAAAATATCAAAAAAATATATTAATTTTGAAATTTTGTAAAGCCTAGTATGGCATTGTTTAAATATATCAATACTTTTCTTTTTCCTAGGACCTCTTTCTATTTCTGGAATTTTTTATTGAATGGAATTTTTATTCACTGACAAGAATGATGTTTATCTGTGTCATAGTTTGTGGATAGGTGGTAGCTTCACGCATTAAAAAAAAAAACTCATATATTCGCCTTTTGAATTCATGTACAGGTATATAAGATTGTTTTTCCAATAAGTATTTTATGTATATTTGTTGAAATTGTATCATTTATTATTTTTGGATAATTAGCTTATGATTTTTAAGCAAGTAGATTTGAAGATAACGATTAGACCACGGCCGGGAATCGAACCCATCATACATGGTGTGGTCCTACGGATAGATCAGTAATTAGAGCGCTGCAATGGAGATGCAGATGAGCTGGGTTCGAATCCCGGCCTTGGTCGATTCTTATATCTTTTTATCAAATTCCATGTTAATATTAATCAGGTACAATTGAAAGTTAGTAAAATACGGTTCCATGATGGTATAAAGGTATATATATGAACATTAATATCAAACCCTCAACGTAAGACTGCCATAACTCTAAAAATCGATTTTTAATTTCATTCCTGTCTTAAACCATTTACATCTGGTCTTCAAACTAGGAAAGGCGAAATATTTTTTCAATGTCTCTATTTATTAATATTTTTTTAGTTAATTTGACATTTCTATTTAATTTTAATAGGTACTTAAAATTTGAAAATATGTTGCTGGAAAACTAATATTACTAGTGCAATATGGACACAATTTGAGTTGTGGTTGTTTTGCACGACAGATTTTTACGGTTGAATGATACAATACAGATGTCAATTTCTCTCATATACGTTATTTGGAGTTATGACAGTCTTTCATTGAAGATGCTATACGTAAAGTTAAGTTGTATTCTCAAATTTACTATTTTACTTATAGAAAATGAACCGCATACTTATCAGTCAAATATTATACCAGAAATGCATTGTAAAGCATAATAATAAAATTCAATAAATATTTATTTGAGAACCTGTTAAGAAAAAATTATTTGTTCCCTATAGATATCGTTTTTTTTTGTTTTTTTTTGGTTTTAATTTAAAAAAAAAAAAAATACTCCTTACAAGTTTAAAAGATCACGAGTTTAACCCATATCATTTTTTAAATAAGTGTTCCCTTCTAAAAATCGCAATAACATCTTCGTCGAAAGGATTACTCCAATTTCGTTAAAGTCATTGAGTTTCGTTCGACCTAGTATTTATTATTAAATGTTAGGACTAAAATTAGCATGAAAAGCTACAATATTTTTTCCTAAGTTGTTTGGTTGCAGAATGAATAGTAAATGTTTTTTTGTCTTTGCCATATCTGAAATAAATCTATTTGGTTTTTCTATTTTTCTGTTGCAATAAAATGTATTATTCAGTATTATTATTTCCAATTTTTTATTCTCATTTATCTTTCTAAACTAGTAACAAATACCACATTATGTCCTCTGTTTTGGTACTATAGTCTAAGAAGATGGTTTTTAATTTTTTTGAATTACAACAAATTAAAAAAAATAAATAATAGATTTTATACATTTACAGTTCTCCTTAATTCTTGTTCCGTTTTTTGAAAGTTCTTCTTTTGAGATTGTTAAAAAAAAAAAAAAAAAAAAAAAAAAAAAAAAAAAAAAAAAAAAAAAAAAAAAAAAAAAACAAAGGAATTGTATATATAATGTATTTTTCTTTATAAAATTTACGTTTATTTCTGTTTACGGTTTAGAAAAGGTTCTTCGTCTATTCATTATAAATGAAGTTTTTTAAATTTGTTCATTTTTTTTTGTTTTTTAAAAAAATGGAATATAACAATATGAATTTGAGTACAAAATTAGGTTTTTCTTCCATAAATGATTTATTTATTTACCAATTATTCAAGTTGTGTGTTCTAGCTTTAGTTTTATATCCCATATTTAACATTATATTTGTAAATTTTTTTCGTTCTATCTTCGACGAACGAATTCTGTGATCTGGTGACTTCAATGCCGCTGCGTGACTTTAACGCCTGACTGTCCTTCTTAGATAGTAATCTTGTCTCCCTTAGTTGTCATTTTTTTTCTTCTTAATCTTCTTACTAATCAATGTATGACTATTTTTTATGGAAATAAATGGTAAATACGTTTAATTTTTAAACAAATATTAAGATGGCTTCTGAGTTTGATATATTTTCAAAATGATTGAAGGAAATAAATTTAAGTGTAGTTTTTTATTTTGACAAGAACCCTATTTTAACTCATTCTTCTACTTGTTTAATCTCGATTTTTGATATCTTTACCTATTTTGGATCTGAAACAAAATTGAATAAAAATATTTTAGTAAAATGTAGATAATTTAAGTAGGTATCTTCTTTATATTATTTGCTCGTAATACATAATTTTATTCTTATTTTTTTTTTTAATTCTTTTATGTAATATTATGAATAACCCCTAAATAAACATATGTGTATGTACCTTTGTGATATAAAATTATGCCTTAAGTCGTATACAACACGTATTTTTTATTTCGCAAAATTTACTGTAATGATTTGGTGTTTATTCGACAGCATGATTAATTCCAATTTCTACATTTTCACGATAGAACATTAAAAATATTTCTTTTGTGGAAATTCGTACCTTTTCATTTTTTACTAGTATGAAAGAAATATTATTAAATAAAAATTTACCATAGTAAACATACGAAATGAAAATATAGGAATTTGTCAAAAAGAAATATTGAAAAAACTCAGGGACTTTTTTACCTTACCAACACCAGTTACTTTTTGATATTATTACTGATTTATTTACCGTTATTTAATAACATACTTTATAACGTTAGTTAATAACATATTTCTATTTTAAGAGAAAAAAAAATATATGAAGGAGTTTACCTACCTAATACCTCCCAGGTTTTAAAAAACGTTGAATTGGTTTTTGTTAATAATGAATCTGGTACAACTGAGTCCTGTTCTTAAATCGGTTAAGAGGCATTTAAGACATTTCAAATATTGGTAATATTGCATAAAAGACGGAAATGCAGAAGAGGATGATACTTTATGAAGCTTGCTTTTCTCCAGCATTTAAATGCATTTTGAGGAATTGCTAATGCAGTATATTAACTATCATTTCTGTTTACATTTTAATCTGTTTAAATACATTACTTTAATCATCTGTTCTTCACTAGTAATAATTTAATATTAAGATAAATCACTCTTTTAGAAAGTAAAATAGACCCAACGCTGAAATGGTATTCATATCTTTATTTATTTATTATCATTTTTTTTTTTTTTTTCAAGGAATGTAAAATGGCTTCTGCGTTTGTTATGTTTTCCAAAATGAGAGAAGGAGATAAATTTAAGTGTAATTTTGTATTTTATATCTTAAAAACACGTCATTTTGGCATTTTCATTGAATATAATTTGTTATGTATAATGGCGTTAGGTCTAGTGATTAGTCATGTTTATGCTATAACAAGATCAATTATTTTAATTTATGTTTTATATTAGTATGTGATTGATAATAAAAATGTTTAGTCAAATTTCATTTATTTGGAGGGCATACGTTTCGATCCAAAAACATGTGACAGTAAGGTACAGAGGCAGTCTCCAAGTATTACTCTTGTACTCAACAAGACCTGACAACATCCACAAGTTTGGATCGAAACTTAGACTTTCCAAATAAAGAAAACAGTTGACAATTGCGAACCTCTATGTTTTATATAAATTATTTTGATGGTAAATAAAAAAATCAGCTCTTTTTATTTGTATTATAAACCCGGCAACTTCAAATGGAACGATAAAATGGAGCGATTGGATAATATATTTGGAAGAATATATTTCAAGGACCCAGCGCACCACTGACCTACCCTCTTCTTCATTGTTCTCTAATTCACCGGCAGATAGCGATACGTGTCCTGACATCATTCCGTTTTTATATGTGTATTCATATAATATCCATTCGTTCTTATTTAATCTTCTTTTCTTATTATTTATATATCCTTTTTACTAAAATTTTGATTGGTTTCACGTAGTTTTAAAAATCGGCTCATTGCAAACCTAGTTATGATTTATTATTTATAATAATTACCGAAGTTAATGATTTATATAATTTTTTTTGTTGTTTTTATTTTTAAACATTTGTACGGTGGAATAATGGTTTACCGATGTTAAAACTAGCCTAATTTTAATTGAAGAAGACGTTGAGGACTCAAAAGCCTTTCGTTATCTATGGCTTCTAAATTTGAAATTTTTCTTTCATTTAAACTCTTATTGTCTTGATCATGAATTCATTAAACTAAAAAATAAAAAAAAAAAAACAGAAAAATATGAAATGCTAACGTAAATACGATCATCTGAGCTCATGGTTTGAGGTGTATCTGAGCTATTAGTCGTGTAGTCTGACGAGAAATGTGTTGAGTGAGCTGACGGTATGAAAACATTTCATGCTCGCCAGAATAGATAGGAGTGTTTGATTGTACATGCTGTAAAGGTAAATTTGAAATAAAAAATAAAATAAAAAAGCATCCATTATAAGAAGAGAGAGTGGGAAAAAAAGTCTGATGTCCCTAAGAGAATTTTTAAGTTTAGGGAATACTTGGAAGCAGTAAAAATAATAAAAGATGTTTTTAAAATAAATCTACAATTGCCTGAATAAGTTAATAAATATACCTACATTATTACTAACAGTTTATGTATAATAATGGAGATATTAAACATTTTCAGTTCCAGGTTTGTCTTTTGATTCCAAAATTAATAAGGTTTTTGACTAATGGGTTTCGAGACTGAACATTAATTTTTTTTTGAAAAATCATTCTATCCCTGAAACATGCAATCTAAGATTTATGTTAATTGTGAAGAGGAAATGGTTAGAGGTGCTAATATGTAATGTTAGTGCTAATAAAATGAATACCACTAATATATTAATCACATATTTTATTTTTCCCAACGTGTTTCGACCCAAATTTTATGTAATAATTTTATGTAAATGAGTAAAACCAGGACAACAACCAATCAGAGGAGTTATATAAACAAATATTAATTCTATATGAAACATTAAACATACAAACTATCTTCCACCATTATGATCTTTTTTATTTTTAATTGATATAAAACCATTATTATAGCAGTATGTTAATATTGTTAAAATAATTTTTATTGGACCATGCGTTTAATTATATTTATTAAGTTGTATACTGAAATATGGTACCATCTAAGCTTGTGTATTGTTTTATCGCTAAGTTGTAGTAAATTTCTTTTGGTCTAAATTTGATTTTTTACTTTTTTTATTGATTAATTAACCTGGGTCAAAACAAGATAGGTTAAGTTTTTTTAGAAGCATATGATTTTTTTTTCTTCATCTTACATTATATTTTTGATTATTTTTAGTCTACCTATTAAAATCTTTTTATAGTTTATAATTTTGAAAAAATCATTTCATATTTCTTCTTATTCTTATTTCCTGTTGCCACCACATCGGGGGCAAAAGGCCGAAGCAAAATTTCATCTTAGGACATCTCGAATTATCTAAAAAAATCTCTGTCACAGATACAATTTACTTTATAATTATAATTATTTGTTTTTATTGTTTTTCTTCATAGTTTAACTGCTATTATGTTGGCATTAAAGGCATGAGGGAAGATAGTGCCCAGCAACACATCATCCCTGTCTTGTTTCAGGAGAGGAGGTCTCTCATCCAACTCCTTTTCAGTCGCCTCATAAAAGGCATCTTAGTCGTGGCCATGTCATGAATAAGTCTGTTGATATGTCCGTGCAATTTGATATGGAAGCCTTATTTGTTCGTCGATAGTTGGTATTTGTATGTCGGTATGAAATATAAAATAATTTACATTTACAGATTCCATTAATTTTTTGGAAATTATTTTATAAATTTTGATGACGAGTACTAGATCCCGATCCTGTGAGAAAAAAAATTGACATTATCTGATGATAAGTGTGGAACTGATTTTTTTTTTTAATTTCTCGTAACTTTCATGCTCACTAACTTTTATCTGAATATATTCTTAATAAGTAGATAAAATTTAAACTATCTATGAGTTCTGAGATATCAGTGAGATTAAAAAAAAAAAATATATATGGTTTTCAAGAAAACCATAGAAAGAAAAATATGGTTTTCAGGAGCCTCTTTTAAACTTATTTATAAAATTTTCTCTATTAAATTTTTAATTAAAATATAAACAAATTTATTTCTAGTTGTGTTATTCGTTATGGATTTATACATACATTCATACATTTTACTTCAAAAGAAAAAAAAAATTGAAAGAGATTATTTCTAGGAAGCCTCTTTACAACTTATTTTTAAAATGTTTTTTATTCTCATTTTAATTAAAGCATAAGAAAAATTATGAATAGCAGTATTATTAATTATGGTTTTTAAATATAAATTTTTTATTGTTGCTGTATGTTGTTTGATTTTTTTTCTAATTAAATTTTTACGCTATTATGAATATTACAATAGTTACCTATTAGTTCCTAATATAATTATTGTATTTAGTAATTTCCATGTGAATGTCTACGTTACTATAGTCAGTAATTTAAGAAAGAGTGTCAAGCATAGGGAATATATTAGGAAAATGAAAAAATAAAAAAAATAAAAAAAAAGCAATAAAATAAAGATATAAAACATGGTTCGTTATGTAACTATATATATTTACATATGCATGTATCTATTGCATTCATAAGTGTAAGAAGGCTTTACAAATAGTCTAACGCTTCTGTACATAATGCTGTGCGAAAGTGTCTTTACACTATGCGGATGGTTCGCACTTAAAAACCTACTAATCCCCCGAACCTACCGTACCGCCGTACTACGAACAGCTATTTATACTGAAAAGTGAAGTAAGAATTATGAAGTTTGTCCCCACCTATGCACCTTAATACAACAATTTTCATTACAAAGACAGCTAACGTGGAACTCAAAAGCGACACTAGTGCTATCAACGAACACACAGGCGAACAGAAAAACCTTCGTGTTCGTGTTCGGGACAGATTGTTCGTGGGTGAGGTTCGCACGGTATAAAAAGGCACCTTAAGAGCTACCCAATGCAGTTGTGCAGCATTCTTTCTCTCTCAGTGCAGCATTCTATACTATTTACTTATATATTTTCCTTTAAAAGTATTCGATATGGTTGAATGGAAACTACAATGCTTAAACATTGAATTATAGCCGGGTCCGGAAAAATGTATTTACAAGGTTAATAATAAAAAAATGAAATAAATCTCTATTTTTATTTTGTATATAAATTTAAAGGATGTTGAATGTACAAGTTTAATCTAAAATGTTAATTAGTTAATGGCTCTCTGCTTCTCCTCATCCTTCCTAAATGATTTAGGGGTATTCAAACATTTTAAAAAAGTATGGTTTCTATATCTTTACCCGGCAAATGTAATCGAGTCTATAACTGCGCGTCGGCTAAAGTGGGCATGCAAAATGACGAGTCTTAGTAGTGAACGAATTCCTAAAAGATTGATAAACGCTTTGCCGACTGGAAAACGGCCGAGGGGTAGGCCTAGGCGAAGGTGGGAAGATTCGGTGAAAGCAGATCTTGTGAATTTGGGATTGGACGGTGGTAGGTGGATGGAGGTATGTAGGGACCGATTGGTGGTGTCGGCGTCGGGCCTTCGGGTCCGTTAAGCCTTATTGTATTGTATTGTATGGTTTCTATATACTCAATCCCCATTACGCACGTCAGATTGAGAATTTACACGATTAAACAGTGCCGAACAGCATGAGTGCTAAGTCCACTATTTATCTCCCACCCACTCCCCTGGCCAGGGAAACCCCGTATAACCTCAGGGCGAGGAAGGGGAGGAAAAAAAAGTATCATACAGCGTAAATTTAACCCTGTCGATGTCTATAATAGTTTGTTTGTAGAGGCGCAAAACCCTTGGGCCATCAAAGCCTATTGATTGCAACTCTAAAAAGTTTATTATTTCTAGGATTAAAGGATTTATTAGGGTTTTATTAAACTAAGAATGAATTCCTTAAGTTTAAAGAGTGTAAGTTGGATGATGCCTTATGCATATTTTTTAGGTAACAATATTGTAGAAAGAGGGCAGTTTCGATTTATTAAAAGATTGCTACATTTACCATCGACCACCCCGGAAGCTTAAGTTAGACTGGAGACTGGCCGAGTCTGGTGTACAGTTGAACATTTTTAAAAGAATGTTGAGGTTGTGGATATGTCTTATCATTCATGTCAAATTGGAGCGGATGATGTCTGGAATTCCCAGAATGCCGAAGTAGTGCAAGTTAGGTTTGAGGATATGGTCGCCTGTTTCAGAAACAATCTACTAAGTAAAGTTATAAACATTGTGTTAAATTCTACTTGTAATTTATATTATAGAAGTTTACGTAATTTTGATTTTGAAAGGTCATATATTTGGATTGGTGTCCATATTAATATGATTAGAATCTTATCTCAAATCAGACTAGCCTCTAAACACTATTTCAGATTAATTTCTAAGAAAGAAAATTTTTTGTTTAGTAGTGTGCCATGTTGTGAATGTGATTTAGGCGTGAAAAATGATGTTTCTCATTTTCTATTAAAATGTACACTCTATTCCAAATAGATAATGAAATATTTGAACAGTTATATTACATACAATGCAGATGACAGAACTAATGTTATTAATATACTTGATATCAGCAGTATAGAAAAACTTAATAATGTCCATCTTTATATTGTTAATAGTCTAATTTCTTTTCCTTTGTGTATTATTACTATTCCAAGTAATGTTTTTAGTTTTCTTAAATTTTTGTTTATTTTTTTTCCTGTAACTCATTTTTTTACTAGTTTTATTTGCTCTTATTTTACTGTAAATACCGAACTCCCTGCAATAAGCTTTTAGCTTAAATGTATGAAGATATAAATAAATAATAAAATGTGTTTCATTAATTTGATCTATTTTTGTGGGTAACCACCTTGTTTTAAATAATTTATTTTTTTAAGAGAAAAGATTGGGCTCCTCCGGGATTCGAACCCGGGTCTTCCGCGTGACATGCGCGGTATGCTAACCACAGACCTAGCTTCCAAGCGGAGCCAATCCTTCCTTTTCACTGATACCTCTCCCTCGATCTCGCAAGTTTTCTATTATTTACGGTAGGTGAACAATTTTTTTCCAATTTTGGGCATCTCTAGACGATCGTAAATTTTAAATTATTTTATATTAATTTAATCTATTGTTATGGGTAACCACCTTCTTTTAAATAATTTATTTTTTTTAGAGGTGAGAGATAGTCAACTGTTAATCTTTAAGATAGGTAAATGATGATCAGGATTTTCAGTTTGAAAAATGTTTATCATCGAAGGCCAAAGTTTCGATCCAACTTGTGGATCTTCTTCATCAGGGCTAAATGAAAACAAATATATGAGTATCTATGCTAGAGGATGACAATAAATGAATATTTTACAGAACTGATAATAATATAAGCGTTGGTTTTCCCCGTCATAAACCTTTGAAGTCAGCTAACTATCCCCAACCACTACCTCTTACCTTATTATACCTTCAGTCTTTGTATCTACCTTGACTCAGGTCTACTCTTATGTAATACTATGAGAGATACTCATATATTTGTTTTCTTTTAGCCCTGATGAAGATCCACAAGTTGGATCGAAACTTTGGCTTTCGATGATAATAATTTTTCAACTTAATTATATCCAATATATAATTGGTTTCTTAATTTTCTGGGATATTTATTATTTAACTGTTAACAGCCTCTATACCCATAATAATTATTCGAACTAAATATCCTGTTCAACATTTACCTATCGTAATTTATTTTTTGAAGAGAAAAGATTCAAGAATAGAAAGGTTCGAAAGGTCCAATATTTTCTCTTAAAAAATGAAGTACAAAAATATTTTTTAGGTTACAGCGAATATATATTGTTATTGGGATAGCTTTGTGCAGTTATAATACGAAAGGAGTTTTTCGAGATAACTTCTTTTTCATAGTTTGTCCTTAGCAGTAATTATCAGCTCGCGTTGACCCCCCAAAGGAGGGGAGCTAATCTGGAATAAAGCAGGTACCGAACCCCTCGCTACAGGTCAGATCCAGGCCTTGGCAAAGGGTTCCTGGATTAGAGGATTAACTGTAGAAGCACAGGTACAGTTAGGGCTGTCCCTTATACCTGCTTTTTATACTAATTGCCACCAAGTCTTTTTGTCACCTCATCTCAAGGATACGGTTTTTGACCTTGTGTTCTACGTCAAATTAGGGTTTCCGGAAGGTCAAGTTGTGTTCCACATTATTATTTTTTATTTTTAATGCATTTCCGTGAAATAATGAGGTGTTTCGGAACTCTACCAAAGTTAATACCACCTGCGATCATTTATCTCTCGTAATGCTAAACTTCAATGGCATTAACACGTTGCTCAAACCATTACGAATAGGAGCGATCTTTATAAAGAATAAATCATTTAAAGAACTGTTTTTTTTTTTTTTTTTTTTCAACAAATGCATTATTTATAATTTAATTATTTTCAGAATCCCTTGCTTAAGGACAATTTTACGTAAGATAGAGTCTGTCAAATTTATATTTTATTTTATTTTTTCATTATATTTTATAGAAGAATAAGAAAATCAAAAAAATATTATTTAATAAAATGATATTCGAAAAGGCTCTGTATGGATTTTTAAAAAAATAAATGTTTGTTTGTAGAGGCGAGATACAGTCAACTGTTAATCTTTACGTTAGGTTAAATGATAATCAGGATTTTCAGTTTGAAGAAATTTTTATTTTCGAAAGCCAACGTTTCGATCCAACTTGTGTATATTCATCAGGGCTGATAGAAAACAAATATATGAGTATCGATGCTAGCGGATGACAATAAATGAATATCTTACAGAACTGTAAAATGTAAAATAAAAGATGGTAAGCTTTAAATAAGTAGCTGGTTAGCAAGATAAAATAGAATCTGATATTTACCTTCTGAGTCAAGGTAGATACAAAGACTGAAGGTATAATAAGGTAAGAGGTAGTGGTTGGGGATAGTTAGCTGACTTCAAAGGTTTATGACGGGGAAAACCAACGCTTATATTATTATCAGTTCTGTAAAATATTCATTTATTGTCATCCTCTAGCATAGATACTCATATATTTGTTTTCATTTAGCCCTGATGAAGAAGATCCACAAGTTGGATCGAAACTTTGGCCTTCGATGATAAACATTTTTCAAACTGAAAATCCTGATCATCATTTAACCTATCATAAATGTTTATTATTATACTCCTTACCCCTACAATGTGAAGTATGGTTCTATTTTCATTTAAGGTGGTTCTACACTCTGCCGAACCTAGTTAGGAACAGATAATCCCCCGAACCTTGCCTATTTTTTACACTGAAACGTGAAGTCGAGCAAACGATGATGTATGATAGCACCTTAATGCCATAATTTTCATTAGAAATACTGCCTGGCGGCATTTCTGGTTTTTGCTCTAACTTTTTATGGATCTTAAACAAAGTCAGAAAAGTGCTAAAAGAAGGCCTAGAACCTTATCGTAAGTCAAAAGGGACACTAACCCCGAACGAACAAAGAACTGGCAAAGTACCTCATCATTTATTTATTTTTGTAATTAAAAGCCTTGATAATATTAGTAGCAAGATTTAACGGGTGTATTTAGAAATATTTTTAGAGAAAATTAAAATTCTGTAATCATCGAAAGTTTCTTTTGGATATGCATGTCGAAAATGCATTATAAATGTGTAACTAATGTATAACGTTCCTCGCTAATTTTAGGTATAATGCTTATGGTGTTTTGGGGAAAAATAAAGAAAGTACTCATTTTTCATCTATTTCATGTATATCTTACCCCAAAACTTGTACAATTAGCAAAATGTAGTTATAGAAACAGAATAAAAATTGAAATCGTTTACTAATTTGGATTCCTAGTCATTTATCAAGGAAATAATATTATCTCTTAAGATTTACGCATAGATTTCTCTTTACCAAAATCTGGTAGTTCCTTGATGGAAGATTTGGCCTTTCTTTGATGACACTCTTTCTGGATTATAACTATCTTTGTATTAAGTTTTCACGTATGGGATATATCTTCATTTGTGTAGTGATTAATAACATCCAGTTGATTTTCGCTAGGTTCTTTTGCAGTGTGGTCATAAAACTTCTGCCCATGCTTCAACGTGCGGTAGTAACCAAGTTCTATTTTATTTTTTCTCATTTAATTACAGCAGGGGTGTGCTTTATTTTCTTAATTCAAACCTAATGTTTTTCTAGCTTTCTCAGTCTGAAGTGGATGATAATATGTTCGGTAAAATCCTATTAAAAGAAATAATAATTTATGTTCTATTCATTTTTATAAACTATTTTTCGGGGTATTAAAAACCAGTATTTTGATTTGACTTATTTATAATTAAAAAAAAAATGGAATAAAAAAAAAGCCAGCCAAATAGACATAAGCTCCGAAATTTTAAATGAGTAAATTTATTCAAAATAATAGAAAACATCACAAAAGTTAATTAAAATGGATGAAGGTGGAAAGTAGCATTTTTGAGTCGTAAGGAAATTGAATTATAGTATCTTATATTCACTACAGGTCGTTAGAGCAAAAACCGGAAGACGTCAAAAATTTTCTTTACTTTTTAGGTCGTGGTTATTGTATACGTGATCTGATAAGCAAACTAGTATAGTTTCAAATGTCGATTCTAGAAGGATTTAAATAATCGTTATCAAAAATTTTATAGGATAGTCTCAATTTTTTTTAATCGTGCTCTGGTAAAATAAGGACATCAAAATCCAAACAGTCGTACAATATTACTAAAAACTCCGAATTGCATTGTGGATGAATGCTGTATGTATAATTTTTTGAGTTGTAAGTTAACTGAATTCGAATCATCTTTGATAAATCCTTTTAATTCGTACGTAGCCAAATAATGAATATTTGTGAATTAAATGGTAAGAAAATTAAACATATATATCGCTTTAGTTTTTTTTTAATTAGGGAAAATTAAAGTCATACCCAAATGCCACTTATCACCCTCATCCACTCGATCCTTCATTTATTATTGCAAAAGTGTAAATTCATCTTGAGGAACTCCAAAAAAATTTTGGTAATACTTCCGACCTGAGGTTTGATGCTTGTTCGATATGTAGTATTGAAGTACGATACTAAAGTATTTATCGAATATCGATTCATCGCATTGGACGTTCTATCTCCAGCAGGGATCGATCATACCGATCTTAACGATTATCAAACTCGATGACCCCCAAGAGCTTCGCAGGATGTTTCGAACGCCCTTGAACTCCGGAGATGTTTGAGCAGGGTTCTACTGAGAATGGAATTAGTTGGTTCCTCCCGCTCATTCTTGAGTCATGATCTCACATCCTCTGGTAATCTCTTGGCCGTTTCAAGGTCGAATCGGGGCAAAGACATTTATCTTGTAATTTCCGTCCTAGCTCAATCCTTTTTAGTTCCTTCTCTATCAGCGTTCCATTCGTTTATTGGTACGTCAAAAAATGATGATGACCCTCGCATTTTATGTGAACAGTTTCAACAGAGCAGTAGAATCTCTGCAATCCTCGTTAAATGGGGTCGGAACCCATCCGAGTTACTTGAAATCCGATTTATCCACGAAATCAGTGACATACGAAAGGAAAAAAAAAAAAAAAAGGATCGTTTAATAATTAAAAATATTTCTCTTGTAGTTTTAAAATTATTTTTCATTTCACTATAAGAAAAAAAATGTACTTATACGATAAACATATAATTGACCTTAAAAAGATTTTTTAGCAGGAAATAAGCGCTACGTATACAATCATGTTTGCATTTGGCTGTTGTAAGTCTTTATTTAGAGTTTTATTATTTACGTAACAGGAAGCGTTCGGTATACAGACTTCTCCAATTCCAGACTTTCAACAACCACAATAGTCCGGGAGCTGAAGGCCAAAAAGGTGCCTGATTTGATGAAAATGTTTGATCATATAGGCTGAAAGTACTCATATCATAGACAACAAATGTGAACGTCTGCAACCTCAGATCGGTTGCCATAAATTTGGTTTAATAATTACCAAATTGAAGGAACAGTGAAAACTAATCTTACAGTTTTCACAATTAATTTTTTAGTGATTCAATTATTTTTTTAAGAATTACAATTCATTAAATATGTTTTAATATTACACTACTCATATAGCTTTATGTTTTTTACTCTGCATATTGCTATGCACGTTAAAAAGATCGTTACCATTTTAAAAAGGACTAAAATATAAAAAATCAAACAGCCCATATTTATACATGATATTTTCAAATACAAATTTAATTACAGGGATTGTATTTTACATTACATTCCTCAATATAAAAATAGTTTTATTTTGTATTTGATGTAGGTACTGCCCAGGTCTGATTTGGATCTGGAGAGAAATGAAACCTATAAGGATAGCTTTGTTCTTGGAACAAAATAAATTTGATCAAATATTTATATTTAA
The DNA here is from genome assembly GCA_911387785.2 of Aelia acuminata. Taxonomy (NCBI): domain Eukaryota; kingdom Metazoa; phylum Arthropoda; class Insecta; order Hemiptera; family Pentatomidae; genus Aelia; species Aelia acuminata. Next base: position 35,709,653 of record OU426979.1, on the reverse strand, counting down.
ATATAATATTTAATAGGTAACTGTTTGAAAGTTTTTATAAAATGTTACATTATTTTCTAAAATTCTTATTAAAATTTCAAGTAGAATAGAAGGAATGGAACGTTTTAATAGCACAAGTTTTATTCATTGAAAATTTCAAAATCTACTTCGATAGTCCATAGAATATAAAATTTTAAGGATATTATTTTTTTTTTTCCGAACGATTTTGTGAACTAGTGTTTTTTAAGTAGTTTCTTATACCTACTTATCTTAATTGTCACATGTGTAATCCAACTAGCCTTTTATCATTCTGTTCCTTTTTTACCTTATGTCTGACCGAATAAGTAATATCCTTAGTTTTTAAAGCTGGTGTGTTACTTTTCAGTTCTGACGAAAATTTTGTGGGTATTTCTACAGTAATTAATTTAAAGTAATTTTATGTTAATAGTATGTTTTAATTTGTGTTATATTAAATAATATTTACAGCTAAATGTCACTGCTATCGATTTTTGAAAAACTCAAACATAAGCCCTCCTTGTCGAAGTTTAAGAAATCCTGAGCAAACATTTCGTTACATCAATTTAAAAATATGAATTTGGAGAAACTCCATTGTTTAATAGGTGGATTATTATTATAACCATTCATTGTGTTAAAATTTAATTTTTCGGAAAGTAAATCTACTTCGTTCCGTAACTGTATGTAATATCCGGCTTAATCCATTTTTCATTCATACAAACATTAAACTCTGATCGATTTCTGAATGTTCAAATCCTTCCCTCCAATGCCAATTAAACGCTAAGCAAAAATTTGTTGCCTTGATTCCAACCTCCAACCAATAGGAGATTAGAAATTAAATTTTGGTGAAGAAGCATTAGTAATGAGCGCCCAATAGATTTTTTGCCATACACTTAAAAGTTTTCTTGTACAAATTTTGTTCTTTTTCTTGACGTTTAACTATCTATAACTAGGCTTACTTCTTGCTAAGTCCCTAAACATTAACGTCAATAATATTTACCGGTTACTGTCCACTCAGTTTAGCGTTGTGCAAGCTTATAAATTCTCCGGTTACTTTATCTCTCTTTGTTCCGAATATTCTTCGCAGTAGTTTATTTTCAAAAACCCTAAGCAGGCGCTCATCCTTCAATGACAGCGGCCATGTTTCGCATTCGTAACGTACCGTTTTGTAAATCCTAATTTTTAAGTCTCGGGACAGAAGGAAGCGAGCTAAGCAATTTTTCTACTGAAAAGTAGCAAGCATTACCTGCTTTTAATCTAACCCTAATTCCCTCATCGATTTGGTTTTGTTTAGTTACCGTCTATATAATTAACAGTCGAAAATAGTTTATATAATATCACGTGGTTTAACGGTATTAATAATTCTTAAAATTAATACTGTTAAACCATTCGGTAATACAATCTTATTATTATACATTATTGGGATAAACTTTTTTGATTTTACATCAATATATTCAAAATCCTGTATGGGAATAAGTAAGTAAATATTTCAGATTATTATTATATTTAACAGGGTTTTCTATAACGTTCTTTATTCCATTAGCAACATACAATAAGCCTGTTCCTTTTTTGATGCAAGTTAATAACAGTTACTTTTGAGTACTGTAACGTCTCTTTCAACGTTAGATTAATTTAGTAAATAGTAGTTTTGCAAACTTAGCCAGTCGGAGTGGAAGTGAGTTCTCTCTCGAGTTACAACGTAACTCGCTACTAATTATCAAATTAAATTAAGGAATATTGTAATGAGCAACAATATATTATTAGCATGAACAAAAAAACTTCACATATAACAACATTAATGAATTTAAAAGTCTTACAAAATTGTTAGCACTTTTTTTTCGAAAACCCAATCAAAACACTGTAACCTTCCTATTTATCTTTTCATTTTAATTATTTTCCACCTGACTTCTAGTGATAAGTGATAAACACTATTTATATTAAACACATTGTGACAGTACCCACAAAATTTTTCTTTCACCTTGTAGTACAAATGCTAGCGGTAAAAATTAGTATCTGTATTATATGTTGTATATATAATCTATCATTACATTTTATTATTAACACAATTAACCTCTCATCATTATTTTAGTTTTTACCCAATGGTAATGTCTTACTTAATGTGTATTATTTTTCAGTACTGAAAAAATAACTGTTGCACCTAATAAAACTCCCACCAACTGTATTCTTTTATTATAATGTTATATTTTATTAATATATATTTGTTAAATATGGTCATAAGGGCTTAAGTTACTATTTGAGCATTTGGTGATTATGTCGTAATATTTTAGCACGAAATCAGAGCTACCTAATTAAGGTCTTAAGTCAAACTGTATTGTTTTATAAAAATGACAATTACAAATATCATTTTACATAATTTTTTTTAACTTTACTGTTTCTCTCCTGAAAAATTCACAATTTTGACTTTAGCCCTTATGACCGCGCATCAAAGTAAATTAATGTCATCGTTTTTGTAAATTTTTATAGAGGATTCTCCGACTTCGATGTACATACGTATTCGTAGCAGCTTACAAATATACATATGTATGATGTACATAGGTAAATTATACATATATATAACTAGTAAGCATATTTGTAGCAGATTCTCCCTTTTCTGGAGTGTGAATCAATATTTGAAGAATAAATCCGGCATAAATAAAAATTGGCCCACCAAACAAAGCTGTTGAAAAGTTCTTTTTTTAGGAGGATGTCTGATTGAATTAAATAAATAAAAATATTCTATTAATCACCACTAACATATAATTAATGTTAAGAATCAAATATATATCTAAACTCTAAAACACAACTGATGCATTTATTTTTCATTCATTATAATTTGATTTAATATTGTAAAATTAAAACAATTTATCATGTATTATAATATAAACAGCTAAAATCTTATAAAAATTGTACAAGACGATTAAAAATATCTTCAGTAAAAATTGTGTATACATAAGAATGCTAGGCAGAGGGGTCACTTGTGATGTTTTGGTTAGCATAATAGTTCGATGACAATAATATGGAGTAAGGAAATAAATTATAAATTTGAGTTTATTAGTTCATTTAATGCTATTTGGATAGCATATTGTGTATCTTAATTTTTATACATATTGTATACACATTTGTAGCAGATTCTCCTGGAGTGTGAATCAATATTTGGAGAATAAATACGGCATAAATAAAAATTGGTACACAAAACAAAGCTGGTGGAAAGTTTTTTTAATCGGAGGATGTCCGATTGAATTAAGTAAATAAAATTATTCTATTAATCACCACTAACATATAATTAATGCCAAGAATCAAATATATATTTAATCTCTAAAACACAACTGATACATTAATATTTCATTCATTATAATTTGATTTAATATTGTAAAATTAAAACAATTTATCATGTATTATAATATAAACAGTTAAAATCTTATAAAAATTGTACAAGACGATTAAAAATATCTTCAGTAAAAATTGTGTATACATAAGAATGCTAGGCAGAGGGGTCACTTGTGATGTTTTGGTTAGCATAATAGTTCTATGACAATAATATGGAGTAAGGAAATAAATTATAAATTTGAGTTTATTAGTTCATTTAATGCTATTTGGATAGCATATTGTGTATCTTAATTTTTATACATATTGTATAAAAGGGAGAATCTGCTACAAATGTGTATACATTTGTAGCAGATTCTCCCTTTTCTGGAGTGTGAATCAATATTTGGAGAATAAATACGGCATAAATAAAAATTGGCCCACCAAACAAAGCTGTTGAAAAGTTTTTTTTTAATAGGAGGATGTCTGATTGAATTAAATAAATAAAAATAGTCTATTAATCACAACTAACATATAATTAATGTTAAGAATCAAATACATATTTAAACTCTAAAACACAGCTGATGCATTTATTTTTCATTCATTATAATATTAATTAATATTGTAAAATTAAAACAATTTATCATGTATTATAATATAAACAGTTAAAATTTTATAAAAATTGTACAAGACGATTATAAATATCTATACTTAAAATTATGTGTATATAAGAATGCTAGGCAGAAGGGTCACTTGTGGTGTTTTGATTAGCATAATAGTTGGATGACTACTGTTTGACGCAATATTTAAGAGTAAGAAAATACATTATAAATTTGAGTTTATTAGTTTATTTAATTCTATTCGGATAGCATATTGTGTATTTTAATTTGTATACATATTGTAAACATAAAAACACAAATAAAAACTTTCTATTAATCTCCACTACCATATAATTAATGTTAAGAATTAAATATATATTTAATCTCTAAAACACAACTGATACAATATTTTTTCATTCGTTATAATTTTATTTAATATTGTAAAATTAAAGCAATTTATCATGTAAATAAATATCAATATCTTTATCGAAAATGCTAGGCATGGGTCACTTGTGGTACGTATGGTGATTAGCATAATAGATCTATTCCCATTGTTTTAATGCAATATTTAAGTTTAAAATAATCTATATAAATAAGAATGAAATTCTATCTGTTTGTTTATTTGTATGTTTGTTTGTTCTCTATAGAAATCCATACCGTTTGTCCTAAGTTCTCCAAATTTCGTTCAGATGTTCTTTGATACCAGGTGCGAACACCTGTCTACATTAAAATTGCATTACTTCTGCTGAATTTGTTTATTGTTATAAAAATCGTAATGATGTCGCTTTAAATTGGTTTTTACGAAATCGACCGTTTGATTTGATAAAAGTCTCACTTCATAGATTTTATAGATTTCCGTTAAATTATTATTGAATTAAATTTTCCGGGTGAAACCGGTATATACAGCTAGTACTTTATAAATTTGAATTTATTAGTTTATTTAATGCTATTTGGATAGCATATTGTATATTGAAAATATAATAAAACTAGATGTATATGAATTTATGTGTGTGTGTATATACTATAGATTTGTGTGTGTGTTTATATATACATATATATATATATATATATATATATATATATATATATATATATATATATTATATTGTAATTTTATCATCATAAACCATATAATATTTTAAAAAACTCTATTTTTACATAAGTATGTTCTCTTATTATAATCAAATGCTTTAATTTTTTTTAACATCCCACTACTACTTTTAGTAGTCGAATCACTTACGGTTCCTTCCCCGAAACTATCTTGTGATGTATCTTTTTTATAGTTTTTGAATCCAATGATCGAGAAGATCCGACCTCGAATGTTAAATAATGGTCAAACACCGCCGCTGATACTGCAAAAGTCCGTATGTCAATTAACAGCTGATTTTCAGGAGAACTAAATTATCATTTTATTTCCAAATTATTTTTTTAGCTTTTGTGTATGTACTTTTGTATATTGTACGATGGTGTGTACTTTTATATCTAAGTGTATTTAAAAATACTTATAGGAAAAACATTAAATTAAAAAGAATTGTATCTAAATATGTGAAATGTTCTACTATACGTTAGTAACATAAGATATTATAAAAAAAAGACTTATAGAAAAAACATTATTTTAAATAGAATATGTTGGGTATTTCCTTTAATAATCTTCACTTTCATAATTAGATTTTATGTATGAATTCAATGGCGCTCAGAGATAAAAGATGTATATTTTACATCGCCGAATCGAATGAGATCATGCGTCAGCGCAAAACTTTATCCGCGTTTTCACATCACATAATGTAAAAAAAATTTATGTCTTCAGTAAACACTAATTGTTGATTAAATACTAATTAGATGTGATAATGAATGTTTGCATTTTTTACGCCAATATACATATATTTTCTATTCGTGTATATGTATATAATATCTCTCAGGATTATTGACCATACGAATCCTGACCTTAGTGTATTTTAAAAAGAATTATATCTAAATATGTGAAATGTTCAACTATACGTTTGTAACATAAGATATTATAAAAAAAATACTTATAGAAAAAACATTATTTTAAAAAGAATATGTTGGGTATTTCCTATAATAATCATTACTCATAATAAGATTTTTGTATGAATTCAATGGCACTGAGAGATAAAATATGTATAGTTTACGAATTTTTTTACGTCGCCGAATCGAATGAGATCACGCATCAGCGCAAAAATTTATCCGCGTATTCACTTCATATAATGTAAAAAAAATTTAAGTCTTTAGTGAACACTAATTATTGATTAAATATTAATTAGATGTGCTAATATTTATTTTTTTACAATACTAGTGATGTACCGATTTTTAGTTTCTGAATCCAGTTATCGAGAAGACCCGATCTCCTTGTTAAATAAGGGTCGAATATCGCCCTGATACTACAAAAGTTCGTATGTCAATTAACAGCTGATTTTCAGGAGAACTAAAAAATCATTTTATTTCCAAATTCTTTTTTTAGTTTTTGTGTATGTACTTTTGTATAGTGGACGATGGTATGTACTTTTATATGTAAGTGTATTTAAAAATACTTATAGAAAAAACTTTATTTCAAATAGAACATGTTGGGTGTTTCCTATAATAATCTTCACTCTCATAAATAGATTTTTTGCATGAATTCAATCAGAGATAAAATATGAATAGTTTACGAATGTTTTTACGTCGCCGAATCGAATGAGGTCATGCGTCAGCACAAAAATTTAACCGCGTATTCACTTCATATAATGTAAAAAAAATCAAGTCTTCAGTCAACACTAATTATTGATTAAGTATTAATTAGATGTGCTAATGAATGGTTGACTTTTTTACGCCAATATACATATATATTCTATTCTATATTCTCTATTCGTATTGTATATAAAATCTGATATCAGGGATATTGACTAAACTAATCCTGACATTCGAATATTTTTTTACTGTGCATGATTCTTATTTTCAATTTACTGGTGACATTTGATGTCTTTCGGGGCCCTCGAGCTACTCGTTATGATTAAAAATCCTATAAAATCGAAGATTTCTGACATACGACCATTTGAAGTAATATAGATGTTATGTACTTTTGTATGTAAGTGTTTTTTAAAAAAGAATTGTAACTAAATATTTGAAACGTTCTCGTTAGTAACATAAGATGTTAAAAAAAATACTCATTGAAAAAACATTATTTTAAAAAGAATATGTCGGGTACCTATTTCCTATAATAATCTTCACTCTCATAATTAGATCTTGGCATGAATTCAATGGCACTCAGAGATAAAATATGAATAGTTTACGAATGTTTTTACGTCGCCGAATCGAATGAGATCATGCGTCAGCGCAAAAATTTATCCGCGTATTCACTTCATATAATGTAAAAAAAATTTAAGTCTTCAGTAAACACTAATTATTGATTAGATGTGATAATGAATTGGCCTTTTTTATGCAAATATAAATATATATTCTATACTATATTTTCTATTTGAACATATATATTCTGATATCTCTCAGGTTGAATGAATTTTTGCATCTTTTATATATTCATCTTTTACAATACTAGTGATGTACCGATTTTTTAGTATTTTATAACATTATAAACCAACGTTCAATTGTAACAATTTGAGTTTTTTTCATTGATACTGATGTATTAATAAATGCCCCTATTAAGTACTTTAAAAGAATACTGGCTCGGAGTAATGATTATTAATTGGTCCAACGATTTAAGTTATTATTTTGAAATAATTAGTCTCTATCAAGAAGTGAGAAAATTCTAGGTACTAATTTCGGTTAACTGCTGTATTCCAGGTGATTTCTAGTAAATCGATTTTCACGTCTTTTTAGGCTGTCATTATTACGTCTTTCTAGGTGATGTTTTATCTCAAGCTGGAATACAAGGCTCTCAGCTGCCCGGAAGTATTGGTATGTCTCCGGAAATTAGGTTTTGGGAGTAAGTGCCCCCCTTATTTCAATTTTTTTTTGTTACTTATTTATTCTCCTTTGTATGAGGTTTCCGACAAGCGAAATTAAGTATCATTTTTCGATTCTGAGGACTCATTACAGCTTCCTATAAGTTCTCGGATTCGGCTGTGGTTGGCATCCCCAAGGTCTTTTCCCTTTTCTTTTTTTTTTAAATTCGATCTCTTGAGTTCCTTGTCTTTTTACTTCTTTATCATGGCACAATCAGTACCTAACTGCTCTCTTGATCATTTACCGGCGATAGTATTTATTACTACTTTATTTCTCTTTTACAGAGTCCTGAAAACGATTTAAATAAAAAAATTCCAATCATTCTTAAATACATTTAATTAATGAAGCAATAATACTTAAAAAACAACATTTTTAATTAACAGTTTATTTTACTTAACTTCCTGCAGTGTCCATGACGAAAGCAAGGCTTAAACCCATAACTTCCCGAATTTTTTTTGTTTTTTGCATAACCATCACTTCTCCTGCAATGTTTTTAATTCATAAAAATTAATGAAAGTAAAAAATAAAATTGTCTGGCCACTGTTTATAGCCCTAGGCCCTGTTGCCATATGGCAACGCTAAGCAGTGGGGACATCTTAGGGGTCTTGAAAAGGAAATAAATTAACCATGAAAAAATACTTTATTTTAAAGTTAAAAATACATAAATAATATAATGAAAAACTTACAAACAAATGGTTTTAATTTTATTTTCAAATTACATTAATTTCATGAACTAATACATCCTATTCTAACATTCAGACCATATGATACGGAATAAAACAGTCAGTGCATCGTGCACATCGTTCTTATGATGGACTGGCAATTATTCCCAGCACATCTCTTCTTGTTCCCTCAATCTTCTGTACATGGTTGTCAATGTGATCGCTCCTTTGAGGGGTTCTCCATACTTTAGTTAATATGTTAAAACTATGGACCTCCGGAATTCCAATTAAAATAATTTTTCTTATTATTCCTGTGGCTCCATAATTTTTTTTTCTCGAAAATATTTTAAAATTTCAAAGCTCGGAAAAGCTGAATCCTGGCTCCAAAAGCTGTTTCAAATTCACTTTTAAAAAAATAGTAAAATAAAATAAATAAGACATTATTACAGCCTAGCGTTGCCATACAACCTAACGTTTTCACATAGTATTTATACAAGAAAATTAATTTTTTTATTAATTGAATGTTTCTATAAGAAAAGAACATTTATTTACTTAGCTATGGAAATTAATGGATGATAAAATTTTAATGTTCAAATATGATAAGGTAATATTGAAACTTACCTGGTCACAAGGTGTGAATATTCTATTTTCAGAACTGAAGCACAGATTGATGTTACAACTTGCAATAACTTGCAGGGGTTGTAAAGAAGAGGTTGAGGAGAAACAGCAGAGGGTGGGATTGGATAAGCTCAATGATGTTTCCTGGTGCGATGCGCGCAACACAACTTTCACTTACCAACTTACTTAGATTAGAAATTGATATTTTTTTTTTAATTGCAATTTCTATAAATAATATAAAAAAGGTGACTTGATTTTGATTAAAACTGATTCATTTAATCAAAATCATTAAAGCCGTTTTTGAGATATTCGAAAAATATGTAAAAATTGGAAAAAAGTTATGAAATAAAGAGTCCCCTGCGTTTGACCAATTTTGATGAAATTTTGGCTGTTACGTCGTGAGCATATACATACACTAAATATCCAGTCGGATCAAAATCATTACAGCCGTTGTTGAGTAAATAAAAAAAACACGTGAACCTAAGAAAAAGTTTATTAAATAAAGTACCCTCTCCGTTGCCCCTATTTTGATAAAATTTCGTTGATTGAAAAAATTAATATGAGATCAGTATAATTAACTTTATCGAAAGTTGAAAATCAGGAAAGATATTCTAATAAGCTTTAATGATATTTAGATTTACAAATTAACCTGGTGATGTATATACATCTAGGTGAGGTAACTTTGCACCAAATTATAGTGATAAATGTCTATTGAAATAGCCGGTAATTATTTTTATTTCAAACATGCAGTGTAAAAAAACCCTAATTGAAACAACGTACATGGTCCACTTTATTCGCCTCTGACGGTCAAATAAAGTAAGTCTCTTATTTTATCTTTTGATTTGTTTTACCCTTCTTTTTTTTTTTTTTTTCTAGTCCTGACGATGGCTTACATAGTGAGTCGAAACTTTGTCACTAATAAGGTGTTGTTTGTTACTAATAAGGAAATAATTTGTCCTGTGTGGAGTTCAAAGAATCCTCGTAGTAATAATTTATTATTACAGATTTATAACTTCAGTTTTGAAATATCAATGCAGGTCTTCTTCAGAGCTAAATGAACAAGAATTCTACGTATGTGTATATATATATATATATATATATATATATATATATATATATATATATATATATATATATATATATATATATATATCGGATACGTTTTCTAGACTGTTGATATAAATGTTCTAATGGGGTTCTTGAGGTTCAGTTAATAATAAACAACTTTATTTATCAATTGTTAGACTGTTCAATGTATTTATTTTAATCAAAGTAACACAATAAAAAAACAGTACATATATTTTTCCAGACTTTACATTTCTATAATAGGAGCTTTCGGCGCTTAAAAAAAATACAACCTATAATGTAGGACCCATGTAGGCTTGTTTACTTTATTTTTACTTTCAATTACCTATATATGAAATATATAGTAAGTGGAAGTGTTGCGATCGTGAAAAATTTCGACTTCCGGTTTTCAACGGACATACATGTTTTTTGGGCCCCCTGAGTCGAAATAACCAAGTCCCGCGAAATGGTCTGTGTGTGTTTGTGTTAGAACAGACTAGCTCAAAAACTATAAACCGTGCGAACCTGAAATTAGGTATTTAGTGTATGTATTTGCCCGTGATGTAATTTTGCTGTTATTTCATCCAAATTGCTCAAAGGGAGGGGGTACTTTATTTAATAAGTTTTTAAGTTTTTTTTGATTTTCTCAAAAACGGCTCTAACGATTTTGATTAAACTGAGTATTAGATTTAGTAATATGCCCGAGATATGACTGTTAAAATTTCATCGAAATTGATCAACCGGAGGGGGGACTTTACTTAATAAATTTTGTATCATTTTCACGTGTTTTTTTCATTTACTCAAAAACGGTTTTAACGCTTTTGATCAAACTGGGTATTTGATGTATGTATATACCAATGATGTGATAGCCAACATTTCATGAAAATTGATCAACCGGAGGGAGCACTTTATTTCATAACTTGTTTTCCAATTTATACCTTTTTTTCGACTATCTCAAAAACGGCTTTAATGATTTTGATCAAATTCGCCATGTTTAATGAAAATTAGGTGTTCTTTAATATCAGGTAAGCTTTATCTTTATTAAAATGTTCTGAGGGGGCTTAAATGGGGAAGGGGTCTTTTTTGTTTTCCTGTAAAGTACACTTGGTTTTGTTTATATGGAAAATTAACTGTCTCTCATTACGCCTAAAAATAAGAAATGGCTAAATATGAGATATAATAAAAATAAAGAAAACACAAAGAGGAGAAAAAAGAAATATATTCAGTCAACTCATAAAAATCGTTGAGCCCACGCATGCGGAGTACGCCTTTAATGACAGACCATAGTTCATAATTAAAGCCGTTCTTTTCATTTGAGAAGTGGCAATTAACAAAACGCATTAATGTCTAATCTAAGTAAGTTGTAAGTGAAAGTTAAAAAAATTTTTATTTTGAAAAGCCAATTTTTCGATCCCAGTTATGGATCTTCATCAGGGCTAAAAGAAGACCTGACATATGTGTATTTATGCTAGAAGATAACAATTAACTGAATACTTTACAAAACTTATAGTTAAATAAATGATAGTAAGCATTATACATGAATATTTAAATAAGTAGCAGGTTGGCAAGATAAAATAAAATGAAAATCCATAAGTGGGATCAAAACGTTGGCTCTTCAAAATAAAATATTATGGGTCTTTTCTACTTTACTCCCCCTATGATTACTTTCTATAACTGTTACTTTTTAATTAACCTTACATATACAAACACATGTATTTAAATTACTTTATTAATACATAACCAAAGACAACTTGTCAAAGGAATTAAATAGTATAAAATTCATTAATATATTTTAACAAAACCTTAAATAAATCCTCTCCTTCGTGTCTTTTTCACCATACAAATTCACATAAGTAAGAATCGATTAAACTCCTACGAGTTCCACATTCTCTCTTGTTTATTCTTTCGGCAGAAGCCCATGATGATTCGACAGTTTTGTGTATGGGCTCCTGTCTCAGGGTCAACGAAATTTTTAGAATGATTTACTGTGTAATGCGTAAAATTCATGCCTGGAATTTCGGATATTTTGTCATAAGTTCCATAAATCTGACATAATTGTTGTTCCGGGCTTAATACTTTCTTTTATGCATTGTAAAAGAGTATTCGCTGTTCTGTCTTCTACAGCATAGAAAAAAGTTTCTTTCGTCTCGCGACAAACACCACCAAACACCCATTGCTGTGGGTATAACCGACCTACGTTGTATTTTCTTCTAGAGAAGCATGACTTTTTTTGTAAGGTTTATTAAGGGGTTTATTTATAGAAGTGCGGGGAGATACTTGCATTATTCTAGTCAATGTCCCAAACGGTATAAAATCAACACTGCAAAAAATTTAATAAACCGCGCAAGAAAATTATCCTTTAGAGTAATTTTATCTATAAGACTCAAATAATTGTATTGTACAAATGTGGGATCGAAAAGTTGGCTTTTCAAAATAAAAAAAAAATTAACTGAAAATACTGACTATGAATCAATCTGTTAAAGTAATGTAGTTAGTCAGTTTCTATGTGGTGCATATATCCCCTTGAATATTTATTGATATTTTGAAGAGCCAACGTTTTGATCCCACTTGTGGGGGGAAAATGAACTGAAAAGACTGACTATGAATCGTCAGTTTCTATATATCTATGTGGTTCATATAGCCCCATCTTTATAACACCGATCAGCAACATTGTTCGTATATTCACACACTTTTATCATCTGAATTATATAGTTTGTTTGTTTTAACGTCACTTTATTCCACTAAGGCTAATCGGACGATGCTACAGTGGGAGTCCTACATTTTGCCTATCCAGGTATAATTAGGATAGGGATCTTTATGGAGTACCTGACATCGTACAGGCTCGGGACCTCCATTTGACGTCCTATCCGAGGGACGGCATAGCAAAGATTTTTTACTCCCATTCAAAATTCCTAGGGCCACCTCGGGGCGCGAACTCACGACTTTTAGTATTGCAGGTTTCTATGCTAACCACTACACCACAGGTGACCCCTGAATTATATAGTCATTCAACCTATGTATTTTATATAATTATATAACTGTTAACTTAAATGTAATTTTATTAATATGATACAGATAATATATTACAACCTGTTTGTTCTTTGTTTGACATGAATGTGAATAGTCTCAAAACGTTGCCGTAATATAGTTGTTTATTATTGGCTGAATTTTAAGAATCATTTTATAACATTTATATCAACAGTCAGGAAAAAATATCCGATATAGATGTATATATACAAATCTGGTGCGATGCGCACAACACACAACTTTCACTTACGAACTTACTTAGATTAGAAATCGACGTATTTCGATAATATGTAAACGCCATTCCTCAACTTCACACATTTTTCCACATTTAAGTATATACTTATATTTGTATATCTCCATAAGTTATAGAGTATCTGTATAGCAAAATTTGGTAGTTCTCAGCACTTTTCGATTCATTATTGCTAATTTATTTGTGAAGGGACTAATTTCATCAACAGTCGAGTTTTTTTTACTGCTTGCTTGTTTTTTACTAGGAGTTGCTTTTTGCAAATACATCGTGAAGGTGAATCAATAAGTGTATTTATGTCTCTTATGCCTTTCTGGAAATCAAGAACGATTACTGTTCCTCTAAAATGGTTTTATATTGTTTTCAAAAATTTATTATGGAACTATAGTTTCTAAAATAAAATATAATTAATTAAACAACATCGTTACACCCGTTTTTGAGTTAATAAAAAAAACTCGTGAAAATAGGACAAAATTTATTAAGTAAAGTGCCCCCACCAATTGATCAATTTTGATGAAATTTTGACTGCCATATCGTGGGCAAACACATACACTACATACCGAGTTTGGTCAAAATCTTTAAAGCCGTTTTTGAGTAAACAAAAAAAACACGTGATAATGAGACAACATTTATTAAGTAAAGTGCCCCCTCCGTTTAGCCAATTTTGATAAAATTTCGGCTGTCGCATCACGGTCATATACATACATCAAATACCAAGTTTGATCAAAATCGTTAAAGCCGTTTTTGAGTAAATAAAAAAAAAAACATGTGAAAATGGGACATTTATTAAGTATAGTGCCCCCTCCAATTAATCAATTTTGATAAAAATTTCACTGTCGCATCGCGGGCATGTAGATACATCAAATACCGAGTTTAAACAAAATCGTTAGAGCCGTTTTTGAGAAAATCGAAAAAACCTAAAAATTAGACAAAATTCTTTTAATAAAGTACCCCCTCCGTATGAAATTTATGCTGTCACATCGCAGGCATATACATACACCAAATACCCAATTTCGGTTCTGTGCGGTTTATAGTTTTTGAGCTAGTCTGTTCACACACACACAGACATACAGACCATTTCGCGGGACTTGGTTAATTGGACTCAGGGGACCCCAAAACGTGTATTTCCGTTGAAAACCGGAAGTCGAAATTTTTCGCGATCGCAATACTTTCCTTACTATATATTTCATATGTAAGTAAGTTAAAGTAAAAACGACATCCAACTTTATCAAAACTGTACTGTGAAACCGACAAATAGTTAATACGAGCGTAAAAGATTTGAACCATCCCATGCATTGGAAAATCCACATGCAAACAGGAGTTCATGCTAAAACTTATATATGATTTTAATCGAGGATCAGGGCGACCATTAAATCTCAAGACTCTTATTTAAAAAAAAATTGATTTAAGCAGACGTTTTGGCCCTTTGGCCATCATTAGTGCTGATAATCTGATTGACAATCGTTTTACGTCAACACTTTTTTTAAAACTCCACAATCTGTGGTTTGTCTTAAAAATATAGGTGTTTATTACCCTAGTCCTTTTATCCATACATAGCACTGATATGCAACTCAAAACTTAGTCTACATCCCTGGGTAAGATTTCCAATGAATCGATAAAAAATAACGATTGTCAATCACATTATCAGCACCGATGAAGTGATTGACAGGTCGACTGGCCTAACGGCCGAAACGTCTGCTTAAATATTTTTTATTTTTTAAATAAGAGTGGTAAGATTTAATGGTCGCCCTGATCCTCGATTAAAATCAAGTGAATAGTCTCAAGGATAGTAGAAATAATAATTGATTTATATATAATATATTGATGTGATGGGGTGAATTTTAAATGAGCCTATATTAACTATTTGACGTTTTCACAGTACAGTTTTGGTTGTGTACTACGTCGTAATTTTTTTTTAAATAAACATAAATAGTTTTCAACACCTTTATAAAATTTTCATTTGAATATGTAAGAAAAATATTAAAGATTAAGAAGGTATATGAAAAATTTTACGGGCTGAGTTGAAAGCGGTGATATACCGGGCAATAATTAAACGGAGAATTGTAAAGCAGTCTGGTATAACAAGAGCAAAACTAATGCAGACGCCCTTGGTACACCAGGACTGGATTCAGTCACGACGTTACGAGTTCTCTCCGTCTTCATTTTATACCCGCCTTATAACTCCTCTTTATTTCGGCGGTCTTCCCATTTACGTCTTGTTTCCGATAGTTGGAAGCAATTACTGCAGTACGGATGGAGTCTAGGCCCCAATGGTTATTACTCCAGGTTCGATACATTGCTTTGTCAGATTTTATTTATCTTTGCAATCGTAATATGTATAATATATAGAAAGTTTCCCTTTACGCATCAGGAGTTTTCCTCAGTGCTACATGATAAATCTCAGAGCAAATGTTACTCGAGAATAGTTTATCTTCATTTCGAATTATTCATACGCTTTGATAACTCGTATGTTTTTTATGCAATTTTATTTAATAAATTCCTGAGTTTTTCATTTTTGACTTTAATTTTTAGTTTTTAACTTCGATTTTATGAAGCCGATTTCCAAGTGTCGTTAGTTTTGCAAATATGGATGATATTAGTAGACTTTTTTTCTTAATTGAAAAAGATCTCTAATGACAAATATAACAATTGTAGAGGTGAGAGGTAGTCAACTGTTATTCTTTATGATAGGTTGGATCATTATCAGGATTTTCAGTTCCAATTTTCGATTCTACTTGTGGATCTTCATCAGGGCTAAAATAAAACAATTATATGAGTACTATGCTACAAGATGACAATAAAATTAATACTTAAATACTAACACTAATACTACTACTTAAATACTGATACTTAAATTGATACTGATATATATTTGTTTTATTTTAGCCCTGATGAAGATCCACAAGTTAGGTCGAAACGTTGGCTCTCCAAAATAAAAAAAGTTTTAACTGAAAATCCTGATAATCATTAAACCTATGATAAATATAATGCTTAAAATTTAACCCTTTCCTCTCAGTAAATTTAAGGAATGATTTCCAAGAACCAATCAGAGCGCTTAGAGTTGGAGAACTTCAATTTTTTTTTTATACAGTGATAAGTGTTTAAACTTGAACTACACGAGAGTGGTCGTTTTTGTTATATTTCACTTTATACATGAAGTCAATGTTACATTTAAGAATCTTTTTTAAAAAATCTCTGAAAAATTATCTAGCAATGTATATTATATATTTGCCTTAAGCCTTCCAAAACTTCCTGCTATCACACCGCTTTACCACAAATTTACTTTTGCTATAACGGGAATGTTTGAGTTTCTTTTTTTTTATTTTATTTTTTTTTTTTTTTTTTTTTTTTTTTTTTTTTAAACTATGATTTCTTTTATATCGATGTTTGGGAAAACAACAAAGATTTTTTTTTAAAACATCCATGTTTTCACAAAAGGATTTATATTTAAATACAGTCATTAAGGTAGATTACATATAATATTCCACCTAAGAATTTCCCTGAGCTTGAATAATTTTTAACGAAATTATATCAAATAAAAGTTAGATTTTTTTTTTTCATTTTCCTTCTTTTATTATCTTCATGTTTATTTATATGTAATACATTATAATTCATAAAATACGAAATGAAAAACGATTATTAAAAAAAAGCAACATAAAAATACGTAAATATGAATCCAAATTATCAGAAGCAAAATTCAAGACAAATTCGCTATAGTAAAAAAAAAAACTTATTATATTTGACCTAAGAATTTCTCTGAGCTTGAATAATTTTTAACGAAATTATGTCAAATAAAAGTGAGAATTTTTTTTCATTTTTCTTCTTTTATTTTCTTCATGTTTATTTATATGTAATACATTATAATTCATGAAATACGAAATGAATAACGATTATTAAAAAAAGCAACATAAAAATAGGTAAATTTGAATCCAAATTATCAGAAGCAAAATTCGACAAAATTCGCTATAGTAAAAAAAAAACTTATTATATTTGACCTAAGAATTTCTCTGAGCTTGAATAATTTTTAACGAAATTATGTCAAATAAAAGTGAGAATTTTTTTTCATTTTTCTTTTTTTATTTTCTTCATGTTTATTTATATGTAATACATTATAATTCATAAAATACGAAATGAAAAACGATTATTAAAAAAAAGCAACATAAAAATACGTAAATATGAATCCAAATTATCAGAAGCAAAATTCAAGACAAATTCGCTATAGTAAAAAAAAAAACTTATTATATTCGATCTAAGAATTTCTCTGAGCTTGAATAATTGTTAAAGAAATTTAATCAAATAAAAGTGAGAATTTTTTTTTTTCATTTTTCGTCTTGTTCTTCTTTGTGTTTATTTATATGTAATACATTATAATAAATATAATTATAATTTAAACGAAATTTAATCGTTATTAGAACTAAATAAATACGAAACGGATTTTTTTTTCTTCATGATTTTTAATTATAATTCATTTCAATTTATGAAATAATAAAAGAAGATTACTAAGTAAGTAAAAAATCCAAAACATAAAAATACAAAAATTTGAATCCAATCGATTAGTACCAAGTGTAACAAAATTCGCTTTAGTAAAATGAAAAATAAATTTAAAAAATATTCGCTCTAAGAATTTCGCTGAATTTATTTTTGTTTACATTTTTTGTTTGTTATAGCATTAAATACACTTATATTTATGAAGTTTTGGTTGGTGAACCTTATTTATTCTGTGTTGAAATTTCATTTGAAATGGATCTCCCAAGAAACCACTTACGCCATGTTATGCTTTGGGAATTCATTAGGAGATAATGCTGCTTCAACTTGCCGAAAACTTGCAGAAATATCTCTATGTAGAAATGTTAGTCGGTCGCGGCAGTGGTTAGGAAAGTGATGATGCCTGTATGGTGGGATGGAAAGAATCCTTCATCATCAATTCCTTGATCTAAACCAAACTATCACTAAAGATCTGTACTGTGATCAGCTGGACCGATTGAAGCGAGCAATCATAGCAATCAATAGACGCGGAATTTTATTTCCATCATGACAATGCGAGGCCTCATGTTGCAAAATAAACATTGCAAAAATTAGAGGACTTTAAATGGGAAATTATTCCTTACCCGCCGTTTTCCCCAGACCGCTTTCGGACATCACCTTTTCTGCAGTCTCCAAAACTCAATAAGCGGCAAGAACATGAATTCAGTCGATGAGGTGAAAAACGTTGTGTTAGCTTTCTTTAATTCAGAACCAAAGGATTCTTTCAGAGCAAAAGCATTCAAAATTTCGTTTTAAGATTGCAAACTGTTAAACAACAAGATAGTAAATACATTCTAGATTGAATGAAGGTGTTTCATTGATTCTATCCCATACCTTATAGACCAACTTTAACTTAAAGAAATAAGTAAACAAGTCCTAATTTTTTACTTTCACTTACCTATATATGAAATATATAGTAAGTGGAAGTATTGCGATCGTGAAAAATTTCGACTTCCGGTTTTCAACGGAAATACACGTTTTGGGGTCTCCTGAGTCGAAATGACCAAGTCCCGCGAAATGGTCTGTGTGTGTGTGTGTGTCTGTGTGTGTGTGTGTGTGTGTGTGTGTGTGTGTGTGTGTGTGTGTGTGTGTGTGTGTGTGTGTGTGTGTGTGTGTGTGTGTGTGTGTGTGTGTGTGTGTGTGTGTGTGTGTGAACAGACTAGCTCAAAAAATATAAACCGTGCGATCATGAAATTGGGTATTTAGTGTAGGTATATGTCCGCGATGTGACAGCGTAAATTTCATCAAAATTACTTAAAGGGAGGGGGTACTTTACTTAATAACTTTTTAGGTTTTTTTCGATTTTCTCAAAAACGGCTCTAACGATTTTGATTAAACTGAGTATTTGATGTATTAATATGCCAGAGATATGACTGTAAAAATTGATTAACCGGAGGGGGGACTTTACTTAATAAATTTTGTAACATTTTCACGTGTTTTTTTTATTTACTCTAAATCGGCTTTAACTATTTTGATCAAACTGGGTATTTGATGTATGTATATACCCGAGATATGACTGTTAAAATTTCATTAAAATTGATTAACCGGAGGGGGGACTTTACTTAATAAATTTTGTAACATTTTCACGTGTTTTTTTTATTTACTCAAAAACGGCTTTAACGATTAACAAAAATAAGATATGAATGTAGAAAAATGTGTGACTTTGGGAAATGATATTTAACAAAACACGTCAATTTCTTATCTAAGTAAGTTGGTAAGTGAAAGTTGTGTGTTGCGCGCACGCACCAGATTTTTTTCAAGATATACACGAATCTAATGTTTGAAGGGTCCTCTAAGTCATCTATGAAGTAAGACTTTAACAAACTAACCATAGGGAAGATTCCACAATTAAATCCATAGGGTGCCAATAACTAGATTTGGCACTTTTAACAATAAATATTGCCCTATTGTAAAACTATTGAACTTTTGAGCCAAAACAACTTCTTGAGTCTTTATAAGGATAGATGAAGAGGAGTTATAGGAAGTTTCAATTAGATCCCTTCATAAGAAGTATTTTTTTTAATGTCACCACTGAAATTTAGTCTTAAAGGTGCCAATAACTGTACGGTTTACCCTATTCGTTATTAGAACTTGGAATTATAAATTAAATTTCTTTAGAATTATATGATCTCGGCTTGCTATGAGGCCAAAATAAATACAAATGAGAATCTTTCTTTTTTTTCTTTCATTTTTCTTCATTATTTTACATTTCATTTTTCTTCATTTTATATAATACATTATTATTTATAAAATAAGAAATGAAAAATACTAACTAAAAACAACAACATAAAATCCGTAAATATGTATCCAAATTATCAGAAGCCAAATATGTACGAATTCGTTGTGGTAACGTAATAAAAACTTTTTAAGTTAGCTCCACAGTATCCCTGAACTTGAATAATTTTTAACGAAATTTTTTCGTTATTAGATTATAGAATTAAAATACAATTCTCTAGAATTATATGATCTCGTCATGCTATGAGGCCAAAATAAATGCAAAAAATAATCTTATTTTTTTTTCTTTCATTTTTCTTCATGTTTATTTATTGTCCATTCAATTTATAAAATGAGAAATGATATAAAATAACGTATTATAATGTTATTTATAAAATAACATAACGTAAATTTTAATCAAATTATCAAAAGCCAAATAGAAATAAACATTCGTTGTGTTTAAGTGGAAAAACTTTATTTGTTCGCTTTAAGAATTTTCCTGGACTGAAATTTTTATAAAATTAATTCCTTGTTACTACTTACATTTCTAAATATAATTCTCTAAAATAATACGATCTTGGCATGCTATGAGCCCGAAAATAAAAATAAAGCAGAATTTTCTTTTACTGTTTCTCAAATGACTGAATCAAACTGCAGTTAGTTACTTAATTTTTTATTTCTGTTTTCAATACTTATCACTTTTATTATTTTTCTGTTGACTTCCTCTTTAAAATGCCAATTTCAAAGGCTTTAGATATTTTACCTTGAAATGTACGATTATTAATTTATGCGAAAAGGCATATATTAGTATTTAACAAGCATTTTAAATACAAATAATTAAAACAATGCCGAGTTTTTTTTTTTTTTTTTTTTTTTTTAATATAAATACAAAACAATTTAATGAAACACCATAAACCATTTAATGTTTATTATTTGTACTAGTAAGTTAAGTCCCTTACTTGTTGGTCTTATCTTAACATACATGCTAGATAGTAATCTTCCCTAGAGTTTATTTTGTTCATCTATTTCATCTTTTAAAATTCCCGATCCAAATTTTAAATGATATCATTGGAGTGGGTAGAGTTAATATTGAGGGTGTGTATAATGAATTCTGGCATTTTAATCCTATTTTATTATTAATAAGAATTTGATTTTTTGAAATTAAAAAATGTTGGATCTTTTAAGTTAGTTGCTGTGGCTCAGTAGATTTGATATGTTTAACTAATTATATCCTATTCTTTTTAATACAAGCAAAACAAAATTTATATATATATATATATATATATATATATATCTGATAAAGATGTATGTCAAAGATGTAAAGAAGTTTCAGCTAATCTAAAAACCAACCATACTAAAATAGAACTTTACGCCAAACTCAAAATTGTTTGGTAAAGAATTTAGAAGGGTTAAAGTTTTTATTTTTTAAATCTCACATGACTATAGTAAGTATTAATGATCCGTCCATTTAGCAGTTACTGGATTATTCCAGCAGAGGCGAGATTTAATATAAATAAGACACACGTAAAAGGAACTAACAAAGAATATAATTGGAATATGGTTTAGTATAATCACAATAGACAGTTAGTCAAAATGTAACAAATTAATTTTTTGCCATAATACATATTAATTAAAAAAGAATATAAATTATGATGATGTAAGATTAGAATCATAACGGTAGGTTCCCTCTGAAATAGGTTACCAAAATATCTTCTGCTAAAACACATAGATTCGATTCTTTCTCCACACGTGAAAAAGCGACACATACCTAATTGTCCATGGGAAAAACACGGATTTTCCAAGCCCAAGCCAGAAGAAATAGATTTAGCTATTGAATGATTATCTACCCTAAATACGCAAAATATGTCAATAAGTCAAGTTATATTTTTTAGGTAGAATATAATGTGAAATAAATGAATAATTGAGGCCAATAATCGAGATAATAACTATCCTTTCTTTTATTTTGGACAAAACTACATAAATGAACCACATTTTATCAAGATCGGTTGATTAGTTTCTGACTTTACTCCTGACAAACCCCAGGGACACGAGTTTTCTATATATATATTCTATATATATATTAGATATATTCTATATATATTCTATATATATTAAAATGATAAATGTTCTTATTTTTAAGTCTTTCAAATATTCATTTAGTATGCATGCACTATGCAGTAGAGGAGCATTTCATCCTTATTCAATAAATTATTTCTCTCTTGTGTTTTATAGAATCATTTTTCTGCACATAATCCATATAAAATATAATCAAGAATGTCAAATGGTCATTTTGTTAAAAATTTTTGTAGGTACTCAATAAACACTCTGTTTAAGTTTCGGTTTACTTAATTAATTTTTTTTTAATATGACTATAGTGGCCAAAAAGAAATCAAGGGTTTAAATATCACAAAAAATAAAACATACCTATCTATTATTATATTTTTTTCTTTCTTCATAGAAGTGGCCTTTTAAAGTTATTATTAACTTAATCAAAGAAATTATTGACCCCGGTGAGAATTGAATATTTCTGACAAGTAATCTCAGACAGATGCACGTCGAATGTTAACTACTTTTTTTCTGCGATAGATCTAAAGCGATAACGTTCTTATTAAAATATCATAATAAAGATGAACATATTTATTATTTTCAAATAGATAAATATATATAGGTAGCCAGTTTCATTATGATTGAGGTGGTATCTGATAAATGTTGAATTTTTAAAAAATTACATGAACGTTTCTCATCCTACGTGACTTTTAAGGAGCCTTGTGCGGGCTTGAGTGTTCAGGGCTGAAACTGAGTGAGAGACTAGTCTATAAATTGGACTAATGCATTGCGATTAACTACATTGTATACCTATGTCTAATTACTTGTTACACGTCCAACGAAAATTAAAAAGACGATGACCGAGAGATATGACGCAGATTATGATCTAAACCAAGCAAATCGAAGAGACTAAGGTTTGCATTTTCAACAGATTTGCTAGATGAGCTAAAACGCAGCTGCCAATGACGTAAAATATAACTAAATAGAAAATAAAAGAGTTATACCGATAAAGTTTGGTATCATTCATTGTTCAAGTTGTTTATTATGACGTTTCATAACCCCTGGTATTTTCGTTATGTACGAGATAAGTTAACAATATTACAGTTCCTATGAAACTCACATTGTATGGTTGTATGCATGATATGTATTATCCTCATAACTCAGTAAGTAATTATTATTGCTAATGGAATTCATTTGTTAGCTCTTTGGCATACTAACCTACTCGGAAATAGGTTAACTTAATATTAACTCAGTCAATAATTGATTTATAAAACAAAAAAATAAATAATTTATTTTTTGAAGAGAAAAGATCTGGCTCCGCCGGGAGTCGAACCCGGGTCTCCTGCGTTACATGCGAGGATGCTAACCACTACACCACAGAGCCCGGCTCAAGGCAGAGCAAATCCCTCCTCTTCACTGATACCTACTCCCCCCATCTCACAAGTTTTGTGAGTAGTAGCGGGAGGTGGACAAATTTTGTCCAATTTATGATATGTATTGACATAAGTCAATTTTTTTTAAATTATTTTAATTAATCTAATCTTAGTTCGTGGTTGACCTGCTGAATAATTTTAAAAAAATTGATTTATGTCAATACATATCATAAATTGGACAAAATTTGTCCACCTCCCGCTATTACTCACAAAACTTGTGAGATGGGGGGAGTAGGTATCAGTGAAGAGGAGGGATGTGCTCTGCCTTGAGCCGGGCTCTGTGGTGTATTGGTTAGCATCCTCGCATGTAACGCAGGAGACCCGGGTTCGACTCCCGGCGGAGCCAGATCTTTTCTCTTCAAAAAATAAATTATTTAAAAATAATTTAAAATAGTGGTCAGCCACGAACTAAGATTATATTAATTAAAAAAATAAATACAATATAGAAAACGAAAATAATCGCTCTTCTTGATTATAATCTAACATAAATAATCTGTAAAATAAAAAGGAACGAAATGAAATAAATCAATTAAATATTTCTACAAACTAAATATTCGCTACTTACAAAAATTGATGCACCTCACTCCTATTACAAAAATGTTAAATCAGAACAACAAGCCTGCTGGCCTGCACACATGTCCACATTCAAACAACCCACTCGGTACCTTAAGTATAACTTACTAAAAAAGGCAATTATTTACCTATTATAAGCACCGCTACACTGTCGTAACTAACGAACAAACAAAACTTGATTCGGAAAAGTATTCCCAGCGCATATTTCACTATCTCTAAGGCTTGTTTCCGTGAAAGTGGTTCACTATCCCATCTTCAGCTGTAACGGATTCAACTTTACAAAAGCTCTTCTTGCAATTTTAAGATGTTTTTGCCTACAAGGTCTATTCGTACGATTGCGAAATCCGTAGCTAGACAAGAGATCCAATTTAGAAGCCGTGATTATAATTTTATTTTAAAATGATGATTAAAAATCTGGTGCGTGCGCGCAACACACAACTTTCCCTTACCAACTTACTTAGAGAAGAAATTGACATGTTTTGTTAAATATCATTTCCCAAAGTCACACATTTTCCTACATTCATATCTTATTTTTATTAGTCGTTAAAGCCGTTTTTGAGTAAATAAAAAACCCCGTGAAAATGATACAAAATTTATTAAGTAAACTCCCCCCTTCGGTTGATCAATTTTGATGAAATGTTGGCTATCACATATTTGGCATATACATACATCAAATACCCAGTTTGGCCACAATCGTGAAAGCCGTTTTTGAGTAAATAAAAAAAGCACGTAAAAATGATACAAAATTTATTAAGTAAAGTGCCCCCTGCGGTTGATCAATTTTGATGAAATTTTTACAGACATATCTCGGGCATATAAATAGATCAAATACTAAGTTTAATCAAAATCGTTAGAGCCGTTTTTGAGAAAATCAAAAAAACACGTGAAAATGTTACAAAATTTATTGAGTAAAGTCCCCCCTCCGGTTAATCAATTTTGATGAAATTTTTACAGTCATATCTCGGGCATATAAATATATCAAATACCCAGTTTGATCAAAATCGTTAAAGCCGATTTAGAGTAAATAAAAAAAACACGAGAAAATGTTACAAAATTTATTAAGTAAAGTCCCCCCTCCGGTGAATCAATTTTGATGAAATTTTTACAGTCATATCTCGGGCATATAAATAGATGAAATACTCAGTTTAATCAAAATCGTTAGAGCCGTTTTTGAGAAAATCGAAAAAAACCTAAAAAGTTATTAAGTAAAGTACCCCCTCCCTTTAAGTAATTTTGATGAAATTTATGCTGTCACATCGCGGGCATATACCTACACTAAATACCCAATTTCAGGATCGCACGGTTTATAGTTTTTGAGCTAGTCTGTTCACATACAAACACACACACACACACACAGACACACACACACACAGACCATTTCGCGGGACTTGGTCATTTCGACTCAGGGGACCCCAAAACGTGTATTTCCGTTGAAAACCGGAAGTCGAATTTTTTCACGATCGCAATACTTCCACTTACTATATATTTCATATATAGGTAAGTGAAAGTAAAAAAAAAACAAAAAAAAAACGC
Organism: Aelia acuminata; assembly: GCA_911387785.2. NCBI lineage: Eukaryota > Metazoa > Arthropoda > Insecta > Hemiptera > Pentatomidae > Aelia > Aelia acuminata. The sequence continues at coordinate 35,683,858 of OU426979.1, read as the reverse complement.
AGTCGCTCTACAATCTAGCGACCTTAGGATTTAAAGGTCTAAAAGAATTTTAAAGGGGAAAGTGGGGGGTTATGGTCTAAATAAGTAACACTTATATGCAAGTGTCATGTATTTAAGAGCCCTAAGGAGGACCTGAAATTCGGGTCGAAACGTCGGCACAGTTAAATAGTTGCTTGTTTGTGTCATTTATTCTGACCCCACCCCCCTCCTTAACCGAAATAGTTTTACATTATATTTTTTGGTCAACTATCTTTCCCCATCAATTTTATATTTTTAGTTTAACTAAGTTTTTTTAGTTTAGTTAAAGATATAGTTTTCTATATCTACCTCTTCGATATACCCATTCAATTTTAGCTGTCTTCTAGCAATACGAGTATTCTCGAAATCAAGTTAGGTAGGCATTCATTTCCTTTACAATATAAATATTTTATTTCGAATATTCAGGTTGAACCATTTCTATTTCTTTTCCTAACAATTTTACTTATCTTTATATGAAATAAAACTGAAAGTATTGCGATCGTGAAAAATTTCTACTTCCGGTTTTCAACGAAAATACACGTTTCGGTGGGTGTGTGTGTGATGTGACAGCATATATTTCATCAAAATTGATTAAATGGAAGGGGCACTTTATTTCATAAATGCCTTTTCATTTTTACTTTTTTTTTTTTCCATTTTCTCAAAAACGGCTTTAACGATTTTGATCAAACTCGCCATGTTTGAAGAGAATCGAGTATTATTTAATATCTGGTAAGTTATAGTAATCTATTATAGTAATCTTTTCCGGCTTCCATCAATGCTTTTGTACTAAATACAAAAGCATTGATGGAAGCCGGAAAAGAAGTAGGGCTAGAAATAAATACGGAAAAAACAAAATATATGGTTAGTTGTAGAAACGGTGACAATTTTGGCGATATTGAAGTAGAAGAGGAAATATTCGAAGCCGTTGAGAAATTTAGATATTTAGGATCTACTGTAACTAGAAAAAACGAAATCGAAGAGGAAATTAAGGCTAGATTAAAGGCGGGAAATGCTTGTTATTTCTCGGTTGCAAAATTACTTGGGTCACGCCTTTTATCCCGAAATTTAAAAATTAGGATTTACAAAACTATAATTCTTCCGACTGTTCTTTACGGTTGTGAAACATGGCCGCTTACAGTAAGGGATGAGAAACGCCTTATGGTGTTTGAAAATAAAGTGCTGCGTAGAATATTCGGGCCGAAGAAAGATGAGTCAACAGGAGAATTTAGACGGCTACACAATGCGGAATTGCGTGAGCTTTACCCGGTTAATGTAATCGAGTCTATAGCTGCGCGTCGGTTAAAGTGGGCATGCAAAATGGCGAGTCTTAGTAGTGAACGAATTCCTAAAAGATTGATAAACGCTTTGCCGACTGGAAAACGACCGAGGGGTAGGCCTAGGCGAAGGTGGGAAGATTCGGTGAAAGCAGATCTTGTGAATTTGGGATTGGACGGTGGTAGATGGATGGAGGTATGTAGGGACCGATTGGTGGTGTCGGCGTCGGGCCTTCGGGTCCGTTAAGCCTTATTGTATTGTATTGTATTGTAAGTTATAGTAATAGTGGTCATCATTAAAATATCATGAGGGGGGTTGAATAGGGAAGCGTACTTTTTCTTTTTCTTAAGTACTTTGTTTTTGTTTATATGGAGAAATTAACTGATTCTCGTTATGCCTAAAAAAAAAGAAATGTCGTTACTAGCTAGTTGACGATGTTAGACGTGGCGGTTATTCTGATTGATATTTGACATATGTATTTTAAAATATTGACTAATTCTTTTAAAGGATAAATTGTTTGACTATGTGCATAAAGGTATTTATAAAATAAAAATGTGTATAGAAAATTTTTTTAATATCAATTGTTATTAAATTTAATTAATGTTTTATTTAATATTTTTAGTTTTTGTCTTTTGAGAATGGCACATTAAGGCCGAAACGTCATGGATTATATACTTAAATAAATATATGATATAATTGGTGACCTACGGCTTCTATTAACCTTAAAAAATTAAATATGGCACCGAAATTAAATGAGAAGACTATTAATGAAAAAAGAAATGTCCAAATATGAAAAATAGAAAAAAAAAATCAAGTAAACATGTACAGGAGAAAAAAGAAAAATTCCGACAACACCTAAAATGAAAAATTAAGTTTTCTTTAGAGTGCAAATACAAACAAAAGTACGTAAACGAATTTGGAACATTACGTGAAATTTAGGAATGGTGTTTCATATTTGTCAATTTTTAATCTATCTAAGCTGGTAAGTGGTGTGTGTTGTGTGCATCTCACCAGATTGTTTTAGGTTGGATTGGGCTTACTACTATTATGAGTTTGGTTTTGTTTCGAATTCATATAAAGAACTAGACCAAATCGGTTTATATATCGATGCTGTGAATTTTTAAAGGTATAGGCATAACATAAATTGAAATTGTAAAAACAAAAAAATACCTGTCAAACATTTATAAATATTCTTGTTTATGGTTGTGGTTCAATTCTAAATTCTGTTAATTTTTTTTATTTTTTTCTTGCTTATATATTCACTATTCTCTACCCCAAAGGTTATTCTGATAGTCCCTCATGGCATAAAATTTATTCATATCGAATATTGTATGTTTACATGGTTTTTTTTTAATTCATTCTTTTCTAATTCCAATTGTTTAATTTGTTTATATTTTCGTTAGTTATGAAAAATGTGCAATTGTTCAATAATAAAAATACCTGCCGCAGTTAAGCAAAAAACTTCATATTAAAGAATTCAATCATTAGGATTAGACATGGTAAGTTTAATCGAAATTGTGGCTGCCATTTTTGAGAATTAAGTATTAGAAAAATTAATTAGAAAATTAGACGTTGGTATAAAGTGTTCTCTCCGTTTACTCGATTTAGAGATTACTTTACTGTTACATCACGGGCATATAGGTACATACCTCCAATACCAAATTTCAGTTTTGTAGACTATATAGTTTTTGGGCTAGTCTGTTGACACGGACAAACATGCAGACCATTTCGTAGGACTTGGTTAATTTGACTGAATGGACCCCAAAACGTGTATTTCCGTTGAAAACCGGAAGTCGAAATATTCGACGATCTCAATACTTATCCTTATTCAAATACAAAGCATTGGCCAAAAGTATTAGGCAGCTACACATTTTCTTAAAAAAATGTAAAGAGGGAAAAATAACATCTGATATTATAACATAATTTATTCAAAGAATAAACAAAGTCAAATTAATATTTGGTCACAAGCCCCATTGGCTTTTATCACCTGAAATTTCCTTTTTGGCACAGTATTCACAAGTTTTTAACAAACCTCTTTGTCTAATTGTCCCCACTCCTCTGTTAAATACAAAAAAAAGTTGTATTTTTTCGTAGGGCTACGTTTACCAACTGCATTTCTAATTATGCGCAACAACTAAATTTTTAATTTTGACCTTATGTGCTCAATGGGATTGAGGTCTGGGGAATGAGGTAGCCAGTCAAGCACCTTAATGTTGTTGTTTTTCGAACCATTCTCTACTTTTGCATGAAACGTGTTATTCTGTTGAAAAACAATGTTTTTTCTGTCAGCTGGTATAGATATTTTTTCAAACGAAGGCTTCAAAATTTGATTTAACACGGAAATATAGGCATCGCTATTCATTCTTCCTTCACATAAAAATATTTCTCCAACACCTGAAGTCCCCCTACTGCCCCAAATCATTATATTTTCTCCACCGTGTTTCACAGTAGAGATGATAGGCTTCGCCTTCCCTTCTTCGTACGAAAACAGTATCGGGAGTTCCGAAAATCTCTACAAAATTCGATATTTTTATTCATTTCTAAAATAACTATATTCGTATGTTCTACAATGATTTTAGGAAATTTTTAATTTGAATTTACATAAATCAGTTTACCGTTAAGTTGCTTTCATCTAATCAAACCATTTTTGCCCTGTCTTGAGCAGTCCAGTTTTTGATGAAATTTTGCCCAAGTAAGCCCTTCTTGCAATTGGCTTAACTAAGCCAGAGTTTCTTTCAGATCATTCTCTCCCAGTATTCTTCTAACTGTCCGAGCAGAAATTTCAACAGAACATAAGGTTTTCATCTCTTCAGCTAGCTGTTTTCTTGCGATTCTGTAGAGATGTTCTCACCAAAAACTTATCCTCACGTGTTCCTGTTATTGTATTTCTTCCTGTTCTAGGTAGAGAGGAAAATGTTTTATGCGTCCGATGTCAAAGAAGAGTATATAGAACAGCACAACGAGAACACTTCATAGTTTTTGCTATCTCGATTTGCTATACCCTTCCGACGAAATAAAAACAGTTTTTGCCCGTTCGATCTCACTTAGTTCTTTTACTTTGACCATTTTTAGTCATAAACAAAATGATTTTTTTTTTTTTTTTTTTTTTTTTATAATAAAATAAAACAAAACCTCAACTGCTTTTTTCATTTTTTTTTTTTCTAGAATATTTATGGGTAGTTGGGAATCGAAAATAATCTATTTAAGGGATCTATTATTGTCAACGCAACAAGTTTTGGGAGCCACAGTGTATATAGAATTATTAAATAACGTGAAATAGACAATTTTGCAAGGTGCCTAATACTTTTGGCCAAGGCTATATATATTATATATTGGCAAGTGAAAGTATATTGAGTTTTTAATGACATTGGACGGAAAAAAAAATCAGGTGCTACGCGCCCAGCACTCTCAATTTACTTAGATTAAAAGTCGGCGTGTTTTGATAATAATATATTTCATGTATAGGTAATTAAAAGGAAATAAAGAGGCCGTTTTTTTTTTTTTTTTTTTTTTTTAAACAATCATATACAACTTCACCTAATATATCACAACTTTCTAATTCTTCTTTTAATCGTTTAATCCCTGTGAAGTTTGAGACTAATTTTAGATCCTTCGTTTACGTGTTTTCCCGCTTGTGAGGATCTAAACAACAACAAAAATATTATATATATATATATATAATGCCGTAAACCACTAATAACTCAATATCTTGATTTGTTGATGGATTCTTTTGACCTAAGGCTTAGCCGTTTCGTAGTAAGAAGTCAAGTTACAATTCCTGCATTGGGCGCAGAACGAAAACTGGTTCGTTGTTCTTCAAGATTATATTAAGCTCGATTCCCTGCAGTTGTTGGAATTGTAGCTTTTGCAAGCTTTCAAAGTAGAAATATGCGGAGCCTGTTAATCATCTCTCCAATTATTATCTTTATCGGAACATTAGGTAAAATGCAAGGGTGGTTTTTATTTTTTTTTTTTTTTTTTTAAGAACACTAGTTGTTACTAGTTTCTGAATACACAAATTATACTAAAATATGAAGGTTATATTCAGAAATAGTAGCTGGTATTTTTCTGTTTATTTGTGTTCTACAATAAATAAGCATATATGCCGAAGATAACGAAAAAAAACAAACAAGAAAAACGACAATAACAAAAACAAAAAGCAATGGGCATTATGAATTTAAACATACAAATGAAAATTGTAAAATGACAATAGAAGAGTTACTTGATTTCAGGTGACATGGCAGCCAAAGTGTTAAGAAAGTAGAAATAATTTCTATATAGCTGAAAATTAAAATAATGAGAATTTAACGTAAATTCATTTATTTTTATATTTACTTATATTTACGAGTATATTCATATTTCAATAGATATTGATTGATTAGTTCTATTTACTAAAAATTTAGCTTATAATTAATTGACTGGTCACAGACAAATTAGACATTAATTATTTTCTTGCCTATTAACATTAATTAATGAATAATATTAAATAAGGATATCGTTATCACAAAAAAATACGTTTGTATTTAACGCATCTACATACTTGAATTCGATTTAGTTCATTCTTGGGATTTGCCTTTTAATCTTTACATTTTACGATAGAGAATGGTTTAAAGAATTTGAAATTACCGCTTGGTCAACAAGTTACTGGTAAATATTAAAAATTATGAATTTTAAATAAATAAATATCCCAGGTATAACTGAATCCGTCGCTTGAGTGAGAAACCCGATATGTCCCAAAAAAGTTGATTCGGTTCTTTTTATTTATTTTTGTTGTCCCAGTATTCCGCCTGATGTATGTCCAATAAATGTTCAGGAAATTTCTCGATTTCTTCAACGGTTGATAGAAATTTTTATTTATTTTGACATTTGACATTAAAATAAAAAACAAAACAAATAAAAACGTTGTGGAACGGAACGAATACTCCTTACCATTACTGCTGGTATTGCTGGAAATGAGTACCATGCTGGCATTACTTGATCTCGATGGTAATCTTTCGAAGACAGGAGCCATGCCGAAGGAGGCATTCAGCCTCTTGGTGTAATATTTCCTCTCTTGTGTCTCCTTGGAAACGCAAAAAAAAAAGCAAAAAACAAAAAAGCGCTATTGTTCTGAGAAGCCGGTCCGAAGAAGCCTGTTCTATCCCGATTTATACAAGAGCCTTCTTTTAACTACCTCAAATCCTGCTTCATAATGTTCATCGCTTAGCAGCTATATAACATCTGATCATCAACGGGTGCTTCGTCCGACCTTGTCATCATTGTCAACCTTTCTTCTATGTTGACACTTGACAGTTTTAACTACTTCTTGATCTTGAGATGTTCCTAATGGAGACGTCTTCTCTTGTGTATGGTATGTAACTCTCCGAGAAGGACCTGCGATATCCTGCAGAGTGACGCCTTACCGAAATAAGTTCCAGAAATAATTAACTAAATTAAATAAATAAGAAATAATATATGTTTTTTAGTTCCTCCCCTTCTTTTTAGCCTTTTAGGCTATAAGGGTTTCCCGGGCCAGTAGATTGGGTGGGGGATTGATGCCGAGTGTTATTAACTGTTACCTGGCTCCGGATTTTGAACTTGCAATGTTCGGGTACCCAATCATACATTGCCATGGGCAACGCGTTAGAAAATACGCGTCCATCCCGCCACTTTATAATATTGTAATAATGAACTTATAATATATGTAATACATTTACCTCTCATATAATATTTTTACTTATCAATATGCCCATTTTTATATTTTTGTTTGTTTCATCGATTCTATAATTTTCCAGCATTTTATTGTAATGACGACTCCTATTATTTCTTGAATGTCAATAATGCTTCTTAACATTCATCTTTACTCTTAAATATTATATTGATATTATATTAATTATTGAATATTTTAGTTCAGACCACGGGCGTCCCTCCCCAAGATTTTGACAGGAGGGGACTGCCCCGCCCAATATATTGGCAGAAGAGGACACAATGTAAAAAATTTAATAAAAATGCGATTTTACGAATTTATCCGAGTTTTACCAATAAAATATAAATATAAAATATTAGTTAATTTCAGCACACTCTATTTATTTCAGCACTATTAACACAGCAGTTAATAGCTAGTCAGGCGTATTGTATATTAGATGAATTATATAGTTTTTATTCCAGCTCGAACTGTTTTTTTTTTGTATTTCTCTACATTTCTTTTTTAAACCAAGCAGCTTGATCCTACTTTCCATCGATTTGATGAAGCTTTTAGACGTTAATGGAAAGCAATGAAATCAGTGGGATCCGAATCAGAAGAAAAACTTGGATAAAATTCAATCATGAAATTGTTTCCCACATCCTCCAACATCTCCAACATTTAGCCTTAATAATTCCCTTTCTTAATGTATAACTGAGGCATAAATTGACAAGTTTCAAGAGACCATAAATACATTTAAAATACAGCGTTGGAGGATGAATTTTAATGTCACAACTGTTGTTTTTTGGGGTTATTATTTCAACTTTTAGCCCCTCGAATTTTTACCTTCCCTATCTAGGAAAATATTGAGCCCCCCCCCCCAATAATTTGGTGCTGGTGACGCCCATGGTTCAAACTTATCAGTTTACGTTTGCATATTTAGTTGAGCGCCTTTTTCTAAAAAATGTTATGTATTTATAACTCTTAAATGCCTGATAACCATCTCTTTCAAAACCTATTTTATAATATTATTAACTTTGCAACTTCTTCCATCAATATTAAATAAACGAATCGATTTGATCGGTATATGTAAATGGAAAAGAAAAGCATTGACAAGTAACTGGAAATCAAAGTTTGCATGGAATTCTTTGAAGATAGCAATTTGAGTTCGAGTTACAGAGGTTACGACTTTCAAGAGTACGAATTATAGAAATGAAGTCTTAAAAGAATTTCTTTACATAACCTCTATTTTCATTTCAGCATATTTATGAAATTATTGGCCTAAATTGGATTATTGAAGTTGAATTTTACCATTATTGTCTCGAAACCGCAGGATCTGTTCGACATGTCAAGAGGTGACTGTACTATGCATGAGAAAAATTAACGGCAAGCTTTTGATAATTCGTGGAGCTTTACTCCCCCTATTAAAGCACCATTCTTAAAAAGATCTACTATCTTCTAATTGCATTGTTCGAAAAACCTACTAATACAGAAAACCAAAAATAGGTTAAGGTGCCTTTACACAATGGAACTTCACTCTCGTAATTCCCAGAACCTTGCCGTACCAGCGTACTTAGAACAGTTATCTACTATTTATTTACTTAAACGTGAAGTTAAGTCTGACCGCACCTATGCAGCTTAATACAATATTTTTCAGTAGAATTACTTGGAAATAGTGGATGTTTTGACTTTTTCTTTAAGTATTATGGATATAAGCAACGTCAGAAAAATGGTAGAAGATGTAGAAGCTTATCTTAACTAACTCAAAAGCGACAATAGCGCTATCTCCGAACACACAAGTCAACCGATACACTACCTGTTCGAGTTCGTTTCTTATTTAGATTAGCCGAACTCTGTTCCGAACAGGGTGCTCGGGGGTGAAATTCGCTCAGTGTAAAACACCTTTAAATTGGACTAAGTATTGATAAAAAACCGCGAGCATTTCCTGTTATCTCGATGGCTTAGTTTACCTGTCTCCTAGAAGAGCAGCATACCAACTATCCTTCTAACCTACTCTGCAGTTCTTCATCTCTTCGGCTTCGATGCTATCTGGAACTCGCGGAGGGTGAAGTTGTTTTAGTGAAAGTCCAAGTTGGGCTCGCAAACCCCAGCATCGGCCTCGACTCTCAGACGGTCATAAAAATTTTTATGACACATTTGATGAGCCAGTTTTAGGCAGTTCTCCTTCCACTCTGCATTCTCTTTTCTCATAACGCTGTTTTTAAATTTGAAAATTATTCGGAACTATAACATATATGCTGTTAAATTAAATAACAGATTTAGTTAAACAGAATCGAAATATTTAGTTGGATATTATAAAATTAAAGCCTCACCTTCCTCTTAGTATGACCATCGATAATAGAGAACTTCGATAACATTACTACTATCTTACCTCTTCTAAGTAATTTAAAACTGTATAATCCACATAGCTTACCTTTCTATCATATTAAAATAATTTTGTGGGATACATGGTGTTTGACCATTTTTCAATAAATATAACATTTGTCCGGGGTGGCGATCAAAAATTTACGAACAATAGTAAACTATTTTATTGTAAGCTAGAATACATTCTAGGCTTTGGCAGCTCCAACATCATTTGCCCTGAAGAAGTATCTGAAGTGCTTTAGCATCGGACTCAGAGTTTATTGGCTTCCATAAGTAGTCCATTTCCGTGAAATTCATGAATGTTAGAAATTCTAAACGAATGTTGGCAGGTATAAAAAATAATGCTATAAACATTGTCTTCGTTAGGGTTTCTCTGCCCTCTGTGGCATTAGAGGCTACGAAAGAGCTGACCAGGCAGCCCACTTAGTTGGCGAGTCACCACTCCATTCGAATTTCTCAGATGCACTGAATACTATAAGTGGATATGAATCAACATTTGACGCCAATGACCCTTTGGGGCAGAGGGTGTATCACTAATAAATAAATAAATAAATTAGAAATCTGTACTTTTCCACATTTTATTTATTTATTGCATACCCTTAGGATCATAGCAGGTTTATTTTTTCAATATTCTATTGTTTTTCTCTGTATAATCCGGTTTACCTTAAAAGTTTATACACATTTTCGGCGTTCTGTTTATTGTCTCTTGTTTAGTACTTCTTCAAATTTTTCACCAGACCTCGTTAGTTGATATCTGCGAAAATTCATTAAAAATGTTTTAAGGTAATATGAATCAAAATTCCCAATACCCAATACCCTTGGGGGTATCACCACTAAATAAATTTAAATCAAGATATCTGAACTTGATCCCGTTTGATTTATTTGTTCCCATTTGGCCATACTCTTGGGGTCATTGGAGGTTTGTTTTTCCAATAATATATTTCTCTGTATAATCCGGTTTACCTTAAAAGTTAATAGACCATTTTGAGGTTTTTTTTATCGTCTCTTATTTTGTTTTTCTTCAAATTTTTCGCCTTACCTAGTTAGTTGATATCTGCCAAATTCATGTAAATATGTTTTACGGTAACATGAATAGGGTCAATCTATATCAAGTGGTCCAAAGGTGGTTGCTCGATCATTTTAGAAAATGTTCAAAGTTTTACCACCAATTGCGTATGGAATCAGTAGTTCAAAAAAATTTATTAAAAATTTTTAGGGTCCACCGTTTCAGAATGGCCGATTTGCAGCCATTTTCGTTTCACCTTTCATGCCGATTTGTGAGTTTTTAAGATCTCAATAATTTTTTCTAAATTTTACAATTTCTTTTCTAAAATGATCGAGCAACCAAATTATTTTTTTCTGGTCCATTTCAAATGGATTGACCCAATACTACAAGTGGATATGAATCAACATTGGATGCCAATGAACCTTTGGTGTTGGGGGGTATCACCAATAAATAAATTAGAAATCTGTTTTTTATCATGTTTTATTTATTTGTAGCATTTTGGCCATTGGAGGTTTGTTTTTTAAACTTTTCTCATTTCTCCTCATATTCTGTATATAACCTTGTATTTCAGACCTCGTTATTTGATATCTGCGATAATTCATTAAAATTATATGTTTTACGGTAATAATATGCACGATATCGCAATTTGTGAAAAAGTTGCAAATTTTGAGGTTTCAACTTGAAATTCGTTTTAAAATTAAATGAACTGTTAAATAAAAACTAAATGAGTTGTAAAATTTGTGAAATCGCCCCAATGTGGTCACGGAATTATCGCATCTATATTAATTTAAAATATATATCTCCCTAATGTTTTCTTATTTCTCCTAACTTTTTTTCTTATTTTTTGTAGTAAAACCTCGTGCTAAAAGACATTTTTTTGAAAGCAATAAAAAATTGAAAGATCCTTTTAACAACAAGGTCCGAAGCGTAGGTTTTTGTTATGTCAGTTAGCAGCGATATTTGGTCAAATTCGTACTTGCGCTAAATTTTTAAAGATAGAAAATTCGCTTTTTTTTTTTGTTTTTATATTCGCTTTTTGCTTCAATGGGTTATTGACTCTGAATACGTAGTATCGGGAATTTCATCGTATTGATTGATTAAATATAACTATTCGCCAATGTTTTTACAAATGGCAATATCAATTTTAGGTTTTTGAGATCCAGTCTGCTACCATTCACTCTGCGAATCAATAATTATTCAGCTATCGTCCTCTGTTAGAACTTGTTGCGGAAATGCAAAATTTGATATTTGTGAAATATCTGTTTGAACGCTTTCGCAAGCAGTTTTTGAATGGAACTCAGCAAAAGGTACCTAATCCACAAATTTTGTAAAAATAGTCAGACCTAATTTTTAACTTTATCAATACAACTATTTTCACTTTCAAAAAAAGTATTTAATATATCTCCTGAGGAAAATTTAAGTTAGGAAAAATGAATATTAAAGTTCCAAATTTGATATTATCATAATATTGGCGCAATAACCCAATTAGTGAGTCGAGGCTTCTTCTAGATATCTCTCCTTCGCTCCCTATCCTTCGCAGCCGCAATCCCATTCCGCGCAGCTGAAGATGTCTTAAATCATCTGCGAATCCGTCTGGCTACCAATGTTTCAGTTTTTCTACACTTCTTAATCCGTAGATTCTCTCGGGCATCATTCTCTTTGGAATGCTCTGTTCATAATGTCCGGCTGTCCAATAAGCGTTTGAAGTACCTATTTGCTTCTTAGTCTCCAAATTCCACCTACCTTTACTGGACCGTATATTAGGCGTAGAATTTTATTCTCAAAAACATGGCGCCTCTGCTTATTAGACCTGGAGATTCCCAACTCTCAGAGCCCTGCATCAAGCCGGGGAGGATCTTGGTTTTATACAACCTTATTTTTGTAGTTTTCGTGAAGAGGTTTCCCAATCTCAGGGGACTTCTGAAGAGGTTTCCCGATCCGAGGACTCTTCTATTCGCTGGCAAAACCCTCCTTATCTCAGCTGACATATCGTTATTGACATTAACCCTTGAGCCGAGATAGACGAATTCCCCAACCTTTTTGAAGGTTCCAATGATAACCCATTCTTTCTGGCTTGATTCCACTTGAATCAGAAACAGATATTTATCTTTTCTTAATTTATTTCTAGGCCAAGTCTTCTAGCTGAAGCCCCTAAGGCCATGAATGTATCTTGGACTCCCTGAAAGGACCCTCCCTTGATGTCATCAGCATATGCTAGGATTTGGACCGTCCTATGAAAGATAGTGCTAGTTGTCATAAGAAAAGAAAATTCAGCCATACTAAAGCTAATTTCTAATCATACTATTTAATATGGGATAAGTTATTGACACAGCATAATGCTTGAAGTAGTATTAGTTGTGAGTTGGATAAGAGGTGAGTATAAATCTGGGATCTTTTTTACGGTGCTACATTCCGTTATTTCCTTATTGAGTGTCACAATGATTATTATTAACAACCTATATTTAAAGCATTAAAGATGATAAGTTACTAAAGAATCTCTAGACCCATCTATTTAAATACCAGTTGTTGTGGACGAAAATGCATAATTAGGAGAACCTCATTAACGTTGACATTTATTTAAACATTCTGGGCTAATAACCGATAAATTATCATCTTTCCAGATTGCATGTATTTTATGTAAGATTGAATTTATTTCGATGCATATAACGTTGTGTTTGTTTAATTTAATATCACAGCCGTTTTAAATAAGAGAAAAAGCATCTTAAAAAAGACCGAAACTCTCTTTTTGTATAGGTTGATAAATAATCATATTTTCAGTTTGTCTTTTTTTATTTGCAAGAGCAAACGTTTCGATCCCTTCATCAGGGCTAAAAAGAAGACAAAAATATATGAGTATCCATGCTTGAAGATGACAATTTAATGTTTATCATGTAGGTAATTATTAATTATAGATAGTAACATCAAGAAATAACAGAATAATGGAAAACTGAATCCAACTGATGGTATGTTTAGATGACATTTACGAGTATACTTTACAAAACTGATGATTACTATCTCTTATATAATTATCAGTTATGTTAAGTATCCATGTCATGTGAACATACCATCAGTTGGATTTTTTTTTCGATTATTCTGTTCCTCCTTGTAACTATCTACAATTCATAATTCAATGATGATAAAAATTTGTCATCCTCTAGTATTGTATTCATATATTTGTCTTCTTATTGAGGTGAAGATAAACGTGTAGGATCCTGATTATTTATCTACCTATCGTAAAGAAAAACAGTTGGCCCTTACTATATCTCTAAATTTCTTTTTTTCATGTTCGAGATTTCCAGATGTTGCTATTTTTTTATCCGAAAATAAAATAAAGAATCAAATACCAGATCTTCCCCAATTCGCAACAGATGTATTAAGTGGGGTGATGAAGATATGGAAGTCAGTAAAAAGATAGATTTTTTTTTGTTTCCCTTTTCAACTGCTAGGAGATATGATGTCCGAAAACGAAAGTCATCCAAAGTCCCATGTTCTCGTTTGATTCTAAATGTATTCATTGTTAAATTGAGTTTATCAAGTTGGAGTAATCAATCAAAACTATAACTATTGAACTCAAATAAAGTTTATTCACATTACATGTAGACCAAAAAACGTGATGTCGAAAATATCGAATAACAGGAACTAGTTGCATTTCTGTATGTAAGTAACACAGGTCAACGAAGGCTTTTATTTAAATATTTATTGTAGCAATACCCATGTGAAAAATAATTAATGCACAATAATTATACAATAAATAATTTCGATAGCAGCATTCCAAAACTTTTTACTAATGAATCAATATATCCATTCTCCGGAATTATAATGATATAACTGCAAATATTGAAGTTTTAACAGTAAAGAAGAAAATAGAAAAATAATTTCTGTTAGAATGGGCCGAAGTTAGTTACTACACTTCATCCTAATTACAATTGTCAAGGAAATGCATTTTTGAACCCACCAAAAAATAATTTATAAAAGTAAAGCTTTAATTTTTGCAGTTGTTCCATTAGACTCTTTATGAAGCGAAATAATCAAAATTTCCATATAATTTTATAATATATTTATAATATAAGTTCAACCTTTTTTATTAAAATACGCCAATTCCTATATAATCTTTTTAAACTTGATAGGTAAATTTGATTTATGTTAAACATACTTGAAGATATCAACCTAAAAAAAAAAAAAATAATTGTATTAGTGTTTTGTTATCTGTTGTTTTCTTTGATAAGGCAGCTATAACGCTGCTTGTTATTTTTTTTTTAGTTCGATTTTTATATCTCGGTCTCCTAAGATCTTTTGCTATGATAAATTATCAATATTTTCAATCGAACATTTTTCATTTGGGGTGCTTACGTTCCGATCCGATTGTTTATTTTAATACTGAAATACTCATATAATTATTTATAATTTTTTTTAGCTTGAAATATTATTTTGATTTATGTTAAAGGTATTTGGAGATTTCATCCTAAAAAAATAAAAGTTTAAATAATTTTGTCTACCATATTTGTAATAGAATCACTTATGAGTTTTGTTCCTGGTTTGTTTTCTGTTTTTTTTTTATAAGGCAGTGAACCTGCTACTTATTATTTTGTTTGTTCTATTTTTATTTCTCGGTCTCTTAATTTTATTTTTAGGCTCATTACTTTGTATTAGAGCCAGTGTCTGGATACGAAAAGTCCCGATTAAGAACCGCATTGTTCGGTAGGCCCTCCAAATTTAAAAGTTTTACTGAAAATCCTAATTATTTATCATTTTATCTTAAAGAAAACCGTTGACAAATCTACACCTTTCATATATTTTACGTCGTTTGTATTTTGGTGTCTTTAAGTTCTGTAAAGTACAGTATATGGAGGTAGGAAATAGTCAGCTGTTATTCTTTATGATAGGTTGATTCAGTATTCATTTTACCTTATTTTTTAAAAAATCGACATTCATGAGATGCTCGTTAGATTTGATGCCTCATAGTTGGTGGTATTGCAAACTATATATTCTTCTTACTTTATTAATAATAATAAAATTTTGACATATGTCCGAAAAATGTTTAAAATTTTGGTCTGATGAATAAATATTGCGAATTATTTCTATCGCCCTTATAACCTTTCTATTATATTATTTTAAATTAAAATTAAAATATAATAATATTTTTATATTATTATTATTATTATTGTTGTTGTTGTTATTATTATTATTATTATTATTATTATTTAATTTTAAATTTAAATTAAAATGTTGTCTGATGAATAAATTTTACGAATTGTTCCTATCGCCCTTATTATCTTTCCATTATAATATTTTAAATGAATTTACACCTTTTTATTAATATTCGATTCACCTGAAAGCCAATGATTCAAATATAATCGATAATAGTAATAATAAGAAAAGGCTTAGCGAATACAAGGTTTGATGCCAATACCACGTATTGCTCCCTATACTCTTGGCCTACCAGTCAGACGTACCATTCGGCACCGCGCCTATTATTCATTTTTAGTTCGTTCCCTATTAATAATGATAATAATAATAAAGGTTTAACGAACTCGAAAGTTCGATGCCGACACCACAACTCCCTCCATCAATCGACCTCCATCCATTGAAAAGATCCGCCTTCTCGTAATCCTCCCACCTCCGTCTCAGCCTGCCCCTCGGTCGTTTCCCATTCGGCACCGCGCTTATTAATCTTTTCGGAATTCGTTTACTTCTAGATTACACAATTTTACACGCCTTTTTATTGGTTTTGCTGCTATCACGTCAATTATATTTACCGGGTAACATTAACTCAATTCGGCGTTGTGTAAGGGTATAAATTCTCTGCTTAGTTCATCTCTCCTCGGTCCAAATATTTTACGTAGTATGTTATTTTCAAGAACTCTAAGCCGTTGCTCATCCTTCAATGTTAACGGCCAGGTTTATCATCCGTAAAGGAACGTTGGAAGAATAACAGTTTTGTAAATCCTAATTTTTAACTTTCTGGACAGAAGGGGCGAGCTAAGCAATTTCGCTACTGAAAAGTAGCAAGCATTACCGGCTTTTAATCTGGCCTTAATTTCCTCTTCGATTTCGTTTTTTCTAGTTACCATCGCCCCTAAATATCTAAATTTCTCTACCTGTTCAAACGTATTCCCCCCTACATTGATATCAGCGAAATCCTCACCACTTCTACGACTAACCATATATTTTGTCTTATCCGTATTCATTTCCAGTCCAAGTTCTTGTCCGGCTTTCATCAACGTTTTTGTGTTTATTTCTGCTTTTCCCTACTAAATATAGAAATTTTATTCGTCTCGCCGTTATCACGTCAATAATATTTACTGGATACTGTTCACTCAGTTCAGCATCTAAATTTTTCGGTTAGCTTATCCCTCTTCGGTCCAAATATCCTACGCAGTACTTTATTTTCAAAAACCCTAAGCTGTTGCTCGTCCCTCAATGAGGGCTGCCACGTTTCTCATCCGTATTAGAACTGTTGGAAGAATTTCGCAACAGAAACTTAGCTTGCATTTCCCGCAAATGTAGTCGATAACTGATAAAAAGGCGTAAAGGTAGCCATTCCTTCCCCCAGGAATTATATCCGAAAAAATGTATTCTTCATTAACCTCCTCCTGCTTTTCTTTTAACCAAAAAGCAAGTTCAAATCAAGTCAAAGTTCAAGTCCGGTTCAAATCGATAAAAGTTGTGAAAAGTTGACAAATAAAATACTTCCTACGTATTAACTTAACTGTAGTAATATTAGTAGGCCACCAGATTAAAAAATCCGATTTGACCTATCAAAACAATTGTTTCAAATTATGTTGATATATAGATAAACCTTCAACAATTGAAAACCTTCAGCTCCCCTCAACCTATCAATAATTCATTAATGAGGATTAATATTGTACCTAGTATAAACTTAACCGAGTATTTAAATTTTATCGAAATCGGTAAATAGTAGAGTAAAATCTTTAAATTTACTATAAATTTATAGTTAGTAATTTTTACTTATATAAAAAGTAAGATAATATCACTCCAACTCCACATATGATAATATTAAAGTGGAATAATTTCAATAATTAATCTGTTTGACCTAACGACAAAGAAAGTTTCAAATTACGTTCAAACTGGATGAAAAATTTTGGAAGTCTTAGAGAGAGTACTCATTTCATAGACAACAAATTTGCACGTCTGCCACCTCAGATCGGTTGCCATCAAATTTTATGTACACACGACATTAGCTAAATTCTTTTGGAAATACAAATCAATACGTGAAATTATTCGTAGTGCTTACTTTCTGCTAAAACTTCGGTTTTTGAAGTATTAACCATTTTGAACTAATTAAACAACCATCTTCTAAGTGTTAAAATAAAAGATGAATTTTGCCAAGTACCTACCTGTCTAAGTAGTTATTTTTATGAATATTTTATCAAAACCCCTGATACTTCAAAAACCGAAATCTTAACAGGAAGTAAGCACTACGAATAATTTCACATATTGATTTGTATTTCCCCCAGGATTTAGCTAATGTTGTGTGTACGGAGCTTATTTCCTGCTAAATTTGATGCTCAGCAACTTTTATATAATACATTATTTATTCAAACAAGGTGTTTTTGAGTTAGAGGCGTTGGAACACGGTTTCCACCAAAATCGTAAAAATTACAGATTTTAGATGTACCGAACCCGGCTAAACCATCAAACCGATTTAAACTTCAAATATATCATTCTATTTGCAATAGTTTAGCCTCTTAGAGTAAGATGAAAGCAATACTTTTTGATCTCTATTTGCCGAATTATATGCGAGAAACTGAAAAAAAAATCCCAAAAAATTTCACGGAGTTTAGACCACAAGACGCTAAATAAGTTCACATTACTTTGTCTTCACAGGAGTGGGCTAATTTTAAAATTAATGAGATCGTTTTCACAGAATTTAATATTCTACAACCATTATAGGTAATATTTTTTTTTTTTTTTTTGGGAGTAACCCTCTTTAAATTGCAGGCTTTGGAACGTGGGCGTAATTCATTTTTCCGCTAAAGTGGTTAAATTGAGAATAGGTTTTTGGCGAAAAGACTTACCCGATTTTAACTGTGAGGAGCTCAGTCGACGCGAAATTTAATGCTAATTTTTTTTTAGAAAGAATACAATTTACAATCAATATTAGCGAAAAAATTTCGAAAATATTGATTTTGTTCGCCTATAAAATGTTATGGCAACTGATCTGAGGTGGCAGACGTTCACATTTGTTGTCTATTAAATAAGTACTTTCAGCCTATTTGATCAAAAATTTTCTTCAAATCAGGAACCTTATTGGCCCTCAGCTCCCGGACTACTATGGTCACCGCTGGACGCGAACCCTTTCGTATTATAGGTTGCTACGTTAACCACTCTATCACAGGTAATCCTTATTTATAATTTTTTAAAAATCTTTCCGCCGATACATAATTTTTATGGGTCATTCAATCAAATTACCCTTTATTTTTTAATGATATCTTCTTTCTGTGTACCCATACCTTGATTATCGTGGAACATTTCCTTTTGATTTAAGTTCTAGGACTGGAAATTCTTGATTTACTTAAATAAATCTTCTCTTTCTATGCTAATTTACACTTCTCATCGATTTCCTTTTCTTATTTTTATCTTCTAATTTCATATTACCTTCTTAAATGGAGTGATCAACATAATTCTCTGCTTATTAGTTCTAGCGCATTCTGTTTATTTTACCATATCTTTGACCCCTTATCAGTAGAACGTTTATATGGATTACATTAAATCAGTTACCCATCCGTCCCTTAACTTGATTCGTACTTACTGAAATAAATCTTAAAACAACCCTAAAATCGCAGCGTTGTGACTTTGAATCCTCCCTTGGATTGGATGGCAGACTGCTAAGGGTTTCCTGCTAGTGACAGACTGTAGCAGCACCTGCTCCTCTTCCAGCAGATGCAACCTCCGCCCCCGGCGTGGGAAAATCCTAGGCAAGGTGTCTTATCAGTTCTTCTTAAGGAAAGCTCTTTCATCCCCAGCTCGATCCGTTAAGGAGGTGCGCGACCGTTGAGGAATCGGTTTAACTTCGTTTATACTCCTAGATGAAAGGAAAAGTTTTTAAGAAATATAGTAAACCAATACGTGAAGTGATGGTCAGGATTTGCAGTTTGAAAAAAAATTTATTTACAAAACCAACGTTTCGATCCCACTTGTGGATCTTCGTCAGGGCTAAAAGAAAACAAATATATGAGTATCTATGCTAGAGGATGACAATAAATTAATATTTTACAGAACTGATAATAATATAAAGGATGATAAGCATTATACATGAATATTTAAATAAGTAGCTGGTTTGCCAGATAAAATATATATAATCTGATATTTACCTTCTGGTATAATAAGGTAAGAGGTGGCGGTAGGGGGTAGTTTGACGACTTCAAACGTTTATGACGGGGAAACCCAACGCTTTTGAAGTGAAAAGGCTACATGACAACTGAGTGAACAAAAATATTTTAAAAACTTACAAAATAAATGGTACTGTATACAAATAGTTGTGTCTGGACTCAATAATAACACAAAATTGAGATAATACATAAGGTAAAAATGCATAAAAAATTGAAAAATATACTGAAAGAAGTTTACAATTCTAAAGATAATAATAATACAAGAGGTACATAGATAATACCTTTGAAATCAAAACTATGATTTAAGGATGTGGAAGATGTTAGAATAAGTGGATATAATTATTTCTTTATCAGTTTTATGATTTAAAGGGTAATTTTTTTCCAGATGGATGAAAATGGATTCTGAATCTTTATCAGGGCTAAAAGAAGACAAATGTATGAGTATCTATGCTAGAAGATGACAATTAAATGAATACTTTACAAAACTGATAATTATATAAAAGATGCTAAGAATTATACATGAACAATGTAACTCTTCTGTGGGTTAACAAATATTTATTAAATGAAAATGTACTATCAATGCCAAACGAATTATCACAACATAAATATTCGAGTAGGTTACAAAAATGATAACTTAATAACATAAAAATTTGTAAAATTTTTATGCTATTAAGTTATCATTTTTCAAAGACTTAAGCTTCACAGTCAAGACACAGACGAAGACTAATTGGCCCTGTCACTCGCTCCTTATATATAGTCGTAAAATGAACCTTCTGGAAGGTTCGAGGTCTTCGTGGAAGCTGGTGGAACCCTGTAGATGGATCTCGAACAATTTAGAACTAAACAGTTCGTTCCAACCGCTTAGTTTGTTCGAACAAACGGTCTGGGATATTGAACCATATGTTTTTATGTTTGAAGATTTAACGTCACAATACTTAAATAATTTTAAATCAGTTATGGAAAGTAATCATTTAATTGTCGTCTTCTAGCATAGATACTCATATATTTGTCTTCTTTTAGCCCTGATGAAGATCCACAAGTGGGATCGAAACGTTGGCTTTTAAAATAAAAAAAATTTAACTGTAATTCCTGAAAATCAATCAACCTATCGTAAAGATGGTTATGTTTAGCGTATCTCCAAAATGGAATCAGCCCTTCAACTAAAATCATGTTCATCTGATGACCCTACAAGTGTGGGATCATTCAGGGATGGAATTAGAGATAAAAATAATGATATCATTTCGGATCAAGAAGGAGAAAGACGGATTTCACATTCCTCTATACTTAAAAAAATGGAATTTGGGGAGCGTTTCTATTAAAAATGGAATTAGGGGAGAGCATCGTTAGAACCTAAAATTTAGAATTAGGTAGAGAATAGTCCGGGGAGGCGGTCAATAATTTAAAATATTATATTTAGAAAATTTAGAAAAGAATATTATGATTTTTTATATAATGATGTTTGTTTGTGTGTATCCGTGTCCGGGGTTTGGTTACTTGACTTAATTAATTTAGCCTAAAAAGTACTATTTGGTGTAAAAAAGAAAAAAGAAAAAAACTGTCGAAAACTCGGTTGCACAGAGCGTACATAGATCATTCAGGCCGCGTAGATTTTTTTTTTTTAAATTGTCTGACAATTAGTCAATTATGGAAAATGCAAACAAATCTATGGAAAGTGTTCCTCAAAGGAGTGGAGCCAACTTCCTGGAAATAAACTTTTATTTTCCCTTTCCAAAAGCAAGCAAACATTTAGATTCGAAATTCACTCTCTCCAACAACTGTGATTTTCGAGTTATGACATCTTTGAAAAAAGGAAGGATTATCACAAAATATCTTATTGAAAATCACTTAAATATTAACTATTTTGAAATTTATACAGGTATGAAAAAATGAATAAAATAAACTAGAAGCATATGTACCACAAAAATAGAAAATCAAGGACGCTGCCCATTTGTAATATCTAACTGTTTCGACTAAGTGTACTTTCTTTTAGATCTTGAATCCCTGAAAACATATGGAAAATGTTTAAATTAATCAGAATAGGTGGCAGCTATTCACTAGGCACCTCAGATCTTCAGCTAATTATTTAAATTTACGTTGAATTGTTATTTGATTCCTACAATGGTCATTTTTGAGTACTATAAACAATAACACAAATTTCGTCCCAAACTTATACAATTTCTATAAAATTTTGAAGTTAGTGGTTGCGAGGTTTGGTAGCAGTTAGGCCGAAGAAATATTTTTATTTTTTAATTTTAAAATAATTATTTTATTTTCAATTATAAATGATTTAATCCATTTTTTTTTTATTGTTCTCTGAACACATTTGTTGTATTGTATTGTATTGTTTTAACCCCTCTTGTTAACCCTTTATATTAATTATTTTGTAATTTTTATGTTTGTTAGTCAACTCTTTTAAAGGTTCCTCCACATTGTTTGAACTTCACCTTCGAATAGCCTGAAACGAACTCTGTATGGCAAAATACGTCGTTGATACTAAAAAAGTTTGTATGTCAAGAATTTTCAGTTTTCCGATTTTAGTTAATATGTAACCCAAATAAGTAGTTCTAAGTTCCTAGAAAGACGGCTTACTCCTCTATTTAATATAAAAGGAGAATATGCAGACATTGCTTTGCAAACTGGTATCTTCACAACCTCAGTTCGATCTTCATTTACGTTAAGAAAGTATCGGAAGGCAATTACATTACACTTCTTGTGCACTCATTCTATTTGTAAACTTCTGCCCCCTCCCCAACAGAAAACTCTCGATGGCTTTTCCGTTTATCCGTTTCAGAATACTTACGAGCTGAAGGGTAAGACTTACACACCCTTTAACCTGCGTCCATGAAGCGAAAGTCATGAAAGCATGGTACAAGCGGGTCACCTGTGGTGTTGTGGTTAGCATGGTAACCTACAATACTAAAGATCGCGGGTTCGATTCCAGCGGTGGCCTTAGGATTTTTTAATGGGAGTAAAAAATCCTTAGCTATGCCGTCCCTCGGATAGGACGTAAAATGGAGGTCCCGAGCCTGTACGATCGAATTAAGGTTGTGAAGGTACCAGTTTGCAAAGCTATTTTTCTCACCACTTTGGTCATTGGAGTTTGAACGTAGGTTCATGGGTGTGTAAGACATGCCCTTCAGCGCTTATGTATTCTAAAGCTGTTAAATGCCATTAAGAGTTTTCTGTTGTGGAGGGGGCAGAACTGACAGGTACTCGTTAAAGATCCCTATCCTAATTATACCTGGATAGGCAAAATTTAGGACTCCCACTGTAGCATCTTCCGATTAGCCTTAGTAGCATAAAAATTTACGTTAAACAAATAAACAGCATGGTACAAGAAGAGAGTAAGAAGCAATTGGGAGTCCATGTGGTCTGAAATCCCTCTCACTAATAAGCTCAGATCCATTAAACCTACAACGAGGGAATGGATTAGCTCCCTGCGAGGGAACCTAAGAGAAGAGGTAGCACTGACAAGGCTTCGGATAGTTCTTACAAACCTCACCCATGTTCAGTCAGATTGCAGTTGATATGGAGGCGAATTCGAAAAACTAAATATTCAACGCAACATTTTCGAGGCATTGAAAGATTCACCCAAGGCTGTGGATAGCATTATAAAGCTCTTTAGGGAGATTACCATTTTTACAAAAATATAATAAATACAATAAATATAGCTTATTAATTAATGATAAATATTACAAAATTACAATACTCGTAGTACATATTAGAATAATATCTTGGGCAATATTTTAGAGTAGTAGATCTCCGAAAGACTTTTCTTTTTTTAATCTCATGTTTGAAATCTAAGGTCTCTTCCAATTGCTACGGTCACCCAGTTCTTCGTTTTTCCTTTTATTGGTTCGGCCGTCGACTGGTTGAGCGACTTCTTCTTTTGTGGAACTATCATACATTCCCTACTCGTTGGGCCTCATTTTATTTCAAACACGCTTCATCTTGAGAAAGTTGGTATTCAGAACCTGAGCTTTGAAGCACGCCTTTATGGCTTCATAGTCCTAATAGTAGGTGGAATTTCATTTTGGTTCTTAAACACGAAATCAGTTAGAGAAGTGTTGACCAACTCCAATTCCAGTGCTGAGTCCAGAGTAATACAGAGACTCAACAAGCCATACAGAGTACAGAGTTTCTGTTTTACATCGGACTCAGCAAGCTCTGACGATTATCCGAATGTTTGAATCGAAACGTAGGCTCTCCAAATAAAAATATATTTTGACTCAAACTTCTGATAATCCATCATCAAATTTTAACTTTCACGTTGAAATTACTGACAACCACTCGATGTAATAACCAAAAAGTGACTGGTTAATGGAAATTTAAAAAGTTCATTAAAATTAGGCAGCCCAACTCATTCGTGAAATTCTTTGTTCAAGAATTCTAGTTCAAATTAAAGAAATAATACCATGGCAGAGTTCAGCTTATAGAGGTGGAAGTCATAAAAATCCCTCTCATTATCAATAGTTTTAGTGCGAATTGTAAGTCATTTTCTATGTGGTTAGCCTGAAATCATCTTGATTTTTTAAAAAATTTACTAAGCACCCTGTTATTTTTACAGCGCCCAACTTGGGGGTTCCCTCCCTAACACTTTCAGAAAAATTGACAAAGCATGAATATTCGTGCCCTTGTGTTCGGGGGCTCGTATTATTTATTTTTAATTCTTAATAAATAAAAAAAAAATAATAATGGCTCCATTTATTTGATATTGTTTCCTTACGAGCCTAGATCGAGACAGAAGGCTAGAGCAAAGAGCGAAGACCTTGATAACGACCTAGCTAGGGCCTACTGAAAGTGAGTCCGACTGTTGACTTCTCCTAGGAATGCAAAAGGAAGTATCTCCAGACCGGTTCTTCTATCTCGTCTACTCACTGGGGCACTGTGCCTTCCTCTCTTTCCTTCCCTCTCTCTCTCTCTCGCTCTCTCTCTCTCTCGCTCTCTCTCTCTCTCTCTCTCTCTCTCTCTCTCCCTCCCTCTCTCTCTCTCTCTCTCTCTCTCTCTCTCTCTCTCTCTCTCTCTCTCTCCTCTCATACTCTCTCTCTGTCTCCTCTCTCTCACTCTCTCTCTCTCTCTCTTCACTCTCTCCTTCGTTTATGTTTGAACTCCTGCCTTTACATATCTTATTATTATAATTATTGTACAATATGCTTTACAAATCTTTTATCCAGTTAAGGAATAAATCAGTTCGAAACCAACGAAAAATTTAGACTTAGAAGGCTTAAATGGTTATTCGAGACTTTCATGATTAGGTGATGTTTTTTACTACCGCATTTTCCTGAGTTCTAAGCTAGGTGATCGTATTTCTCTTTCTTTTTTTACTTTCACTTACCTATATATGAAATATATAGTAAGTGGAAGTATTGCGATCGTGAAAAATTTCGACTTCCGGTTTTCAACGGAAATACACGTTTTGGGGTCCCCTGAGTCGAAATGACCAAGTCCCGCGAAATGGTCTGTGTGTGTGTGTGTCTGTGTGTGTGTCTGTGTGTGTGTGTGTGTGTGTGTGAACAGACTAGCTCAAAAACTATAAACCGTGCGATCCTGAAATTGGGTATTTAGTGTAAGTATATGCCCGCGATGTGACAGCATAAATTTTATCAAAATTACTCAAAGGGAGGGGGTACTTTATTTAATAACTTTTTATGTTTTTTTCGATTTTCTCAAAAACGGCTCTAACGATTTTGATTAAACTCAGTATTTGATCTATTTATATGCCCGAGATATGACTGTAAAAATTTCATCAAAATTTATTAACCGGAGGAGGGACTTTACTTAATAAATTTTGTATCATTTTCACGTGTTTTTTTTATTTACTCAAATACGGCTTTAACGATTTTGATTAAACTGAGTATTTGATGTAATAATATGCCCGAGATATGACTGTAAAAATTTCATCAAAATTGATTAACCGGAGGGGGGACTTTACTTAATAAATTTTGTCTCATTATCACGTGTTTTTTTTATTTACTCAAAAACGGCTTTAACGATTTTGACAAAACTCAGTATTTGGTGTTGGTATATGCCCGCGATGTGACAGCACAGATTTCATCAAAATTGGTCAAAGGGAGGGGGCACTTTACTTAATAAATTTTGTATCATTTTTACGTGCTTTTTTTATTTACTCAAAAACGGCTTTAACGATTAATAAAAATAAGATATGAATGTAGAAAAATGTGTGACTTCGGGAAATGATATTTAACAAAACACGTCAATTTCTTATCTAAGTAAGTTGGTAAGTGAAAGTTGTGTGTTGCGCGCACGCACCAGATTTTTTTTTTTTTTTTTAAATGTCACAATGAATAATCGATTTCTCAAAAACAGTAAATAAATAGTTTGGTCTAGTTTGTCCCATAATAGCTAGACAATTTTTTTTTAGTCAGGGGTTTACTTGAAATTATTATAATTTCCTTTGGATCTGTTTTAATCGGTCCGTGAACAATTATTCAACTGAAATATCTCAATTAATTTATAATTTTTATTCTGTTTAATTAGAAGATAAAAGATGGAAAGGAACGAAACTCGGCCTTGGTCGAATCTTTTACCTTCTAATTAAATAGTTTGAAGATTATAAATTAATTGTTTAAAATTGTCTAATGATTAATTTTTTTTTTTATCGGTCCTCCCCTTCCTCACCATGTAGGCTATGCGGGGTTTCCGGGCCAGAGGAAATGGTGGGGGATTGATCCCGAGTATTAAATTTATCATTATATAGCAGTAGCCATTATTTAAATTGGAATAAAACAAATGATGGGTATGATACGTGAATTAAGTCAAAGACGACCCGAAACATATGTTGACAGAGATAAGATTATCGAAGAGATAATGCCACTCTTATCATGATATAATATCAAACCATGATATAATATAATATCTATATATAGGAAATAAGCTATAAAAAAGGAAGGGATTCCTTATCATTGATTGGGCATATACTATTTTACTGTGGTATACCTTTCGACCCAACAAAGCAGGTCTTCTTCCGGGCTAAATTAAAAAGAAGCATACAAAAATATTTTTATTACAGTAATGTGAATGGCTAAATAATGATGAAAAAAAAAAAAAAATAAATTAAAATTTCGCAGATAACATATGAAGATCAATAAAACCTGTACCACTACAATCCATAAAGTGTCTTGGGTTCTCAGTACCGTGTAAGTATAAGTAGTGTTGTGCTAGAAGGGTGATTTGACCGTGATCTTGCTCAACCTCCGGGTCTTTTCCCCACAGTTTTTCAATTAAGGGTACCCACTTTAGAGAGGCTGGATTGGTCCCAGGAGATATCCTGCCAAGCCAGTTTAAAAATTGAGACCTTGTGGTGTTTTTGGCATTTTATAAACATGGGGAGTGATATTACAGGGCAAAATACTCTTAAATACACAGTTTATATTGCAAAATACATTTTACACAAATTTTTATTAGTTTCATTAACCACGTTACGTCTATATGTTATATGATATCCATATGTTCTCTGGTTAGTTTTTACTTTTTTTTCATCATATTAGCCATTTAAATTCCTGTATTTATAATATTTTTATCTGTTCACTTAGTTCACTTACAGGTGAAGAAGACCTCAATTGTAGGATCGTGTGGAGGCTCCAATAAAATAACTACTATTTGTGGATTTTTTTACGGCCACCCCGAACTTTTCTTGTATTTGTTCTATATGCTGTCAACCATCAGATATCCAACATATTTAAATCATATTAAGGTGCGTTTACACGCTCAAACCAATTGCACAAACTGGCTTGCGCAAGCCAGTTTGTGTAAATGGGGGGGAAGGGTACGGGGGCCACCGTATGCCACACATGGCCAGGAAGGGATACCGAAGAAAAAAAAAAAGAAAAAAATATAGGTAAGTGAAATTAAAAATGAAAACTGTCAGGTAATTAAGCATATTTGTCGCTTTGGCGTTTGATAAAGAGTAATTAGACTTCATGTAAAACTATAGTTCGAATGTTCAAAACCCTAGTGTATGATGATTTCACCGCTAATAAGACTGAACACAAAAGATTTGGCCTATTTGATAAGATGAATTATGGTGCTGAAGGAAATGTTAAATGATTTGTACGTCGAGAACCTTTGAAGACTATCTAAGGGTTATTGTTTTCGGTACAATATTCGTTCAAAATTTTGGGGTACTACAATAGAATTAATCTTTAAAAAAATTAAGGCTTTAGAAATAATTTAGAGTTTTGGAAATGTATTTAATCAATTATACCGCCACTTCTAACTCAAACTATTATAAATTGGTACTTTTCAAGAAAGAAAAACCAAGTTTCATATTTAAACAAAATCATTCGTCCTATTTTCAAATATCCTATGCCGTTGCAAAGTACCGAATTTAAAAAACAAAACAGTTTATAACATTTCGAAGGTTGATCTAGTAGCGACGAATCTTGCGAAATCATAAAATCTCTTGACTGATTATATAAGAAAATCATAAAAAACCAAAGTCCAGACTAGTGACATTATTATGAATTATATTATTTTATTATCGCGATAAATTATTGTCATAAATATAACTGGGAATAACTTTTTTATAATTAACTTTAACATTCATACTCTCTTTAGATCGATAATATCCTTCGGTTAAGCTTAATATACATGTTTAATACATATAAATAAAATATGCTAACAAAAACCAATATATTTATTTATCGCAATAGATGCAGTAAAAATATAACTGCTGCGTGCAGAATATACCTTCCCAAACATGGGAAGGACTTATATACTTCAATAAATTCTGAAATAAATTGTTTTTCATTCACCATTTCAATAAAGGCAAAAAGTGATAGCGGCCGTAGTAACAGGTGTTTACGGGTTTTATTCAATGCGTATGCCTGAAATTGGAACTATGGCTTGAGCATTGTTTGCACGCTCAAGCCAATGCACCAACCTCAAACCAGTTTTCTGTCCGGACAGATTTAACACAAGCCAATTTTTTTTATGGCTTGCACAAACTTCAAACCAGCGTTCACACGCACCAATTTATTTGCACAAACTGGCTTGCGCAAGCCAGTTTGAGCAAATGGTTTGGGCGTGTAAACGCACCTTTAAGGTGCCTTTACACCTCACGAACCTCACCTTCGAACAAGTTCTCCTTCGAACCTTGCCGTACCGACGTGAAGCGAACAGCCATTTATACTTCACGTGACGTTAAGCGAACCAATATGGCTGACGCACCCAAAGCTAACTTATGATGAAGAAAAAATCTCTATTATCAATATATTTTATATTATCTGAAAAGTAAAAAAATAGGAGGCGATTTACAACGTTGGTTGTTGTTTACAAGGTTGTTCGAGGGTGGTGTTCGAAGGTAAAGTTCGTAAGGTGTAAAGGCACCTTTACAGTAATGTCATTCTAATAAAATTTGGAACATTGACTCCTGGGCCTTGCCTTTTTCGTGATACACCGTGAGATTCTGAACTCCCTTTGCGTCTTTTTTTTGTTATAAAGGGCTTTACCTAGCTGTATTTAAATCCAGTTTTAGATTCCTGTTCGCTTTTCTCTGTCCGTACTGATAAATGAACCTTCCCGAAATTCGGCCGCTCTTATGAAGTTTTGCTGTACCATATAGTTCTTTGAACTAACCAATATTGTAACGATGGAAATAGTTTAAGTTGTTGTTGTTTGTATGATATATTTAATTTCAATAGGCGTTAGTATCTCAAATCTTTTCCATAGATTTATATCATTCATCGAAATCCTTTCTTCGGTACCATCAGGATGCCTGCTCGAATCGCCCTGACAGGGATTGTGAGATGGCCCGGAGTTGAGCGGTGCAAAATGATATTTGTCAGAAAGCAGACATTTCCCACGGTGAGGGGGTGGTTGTGTTGGCACACCTGATAGGTCCACCTGGCAGCCAGGTAAAGATCTAGGATCTCTCTAACAATAGCACATCCCCTAGTACGAAACTTACTGGGTCACAGCCACTGATTTTCACATTCTCTCTTCCCCATCGGGGGTTTCGCATCCACCTACCCTCAGCCCACTATTATTTATTGCAGGTGAATCCATCTTAATAATAGGACCTGCTAAAAGAGTAAAATTTATTTGGAATTTTTTTTAGCTTTTTTTTTTTTACATTAGACCAACAATTATTGTGTTTAGTCAAAATATATTTCGTGACGGAAATGGCTTGGGGTTCGGTCAAATAAAACAACATATATGACATATATAGAATATACATTACTACACATATAGTGCTGTTTTATTTGACCGCACCCCGAACCATTTCCATCGCAAATACTTCTACGGTCAACTACCTACCTCCATTGAAAATATATCTCTATTTGTTTCATTTTGCCTCCACCCTGGACGGTCATTGGCGTTTTGTTTTCTCTATATTATATTTCTCGGTATAATTAGGCATTTTATAAAAAATTTTAAGACTTTTTTTAACTCCGTTCATCGTCTTTCAAGCAGTCTTCCTTCAAATACCTAGCCTGAGTAACTTGGTATGTGGGACTAATCGATTAAAATATGTTCTAGTGTAATTATTAAAGAGCCTTTTCTACAGATGGTTGGTTTTAATTTTTTTCCTTTTCGATGAAGGCAGAAAATTATTTCTTCCCTTCTTAGTTAACATAATAAAGTAAAATGCCAATGAGAAAATTTCAATGACCACCTATATAATAACTATATTTATTTACGCTTCCTAATTTCTCACTTATTACAGCATTTATTTTTAAAATTGTGTAGGTACAAGAGACTTTCATATCTGAAATAATACATGGAGTAGTCGGGTTATTGAAATTTTGTGGTTATATAATTGGTGATTAGTATAATTGATTTTTTATTTTATTATACATCTTTATATACAGGGTGTCCAAAAAGGGTATTCGGGGTTTGAAAGTTGCATAAAATCTCAAGTATAGAATAACAAGTAGGATGCTTACGTTTTATTTTAACACAATGAACTGGAAATTTATTTAGATAAAACAATATTGTCTAGGTGTGCACCATAACGCTGCTGACACTCCTCGAATCTCAAATGCAGATTTCTAAAAACGCGTTGACACATTGTTCCTGAGATTGCCGTCATTTCTGTTCTGTTATTTTGGTTCAATTGCGTTAGATTCTTTTCGTATTTAGATACTTTTCAAGTATCCCCACAGAAAGAAGTCAGGATGACTGAGATCGGGACTACTGGGAGGCCAGCTAAAGTGCCTCTACGAGAAATCACTTTGTTTTGGAATAATTCGTTTACCGTAGCAATTGATAAGTCTGAAGTTTGGCAAGTGACCCCGTCTTTCTGAAACCATGTTCTAGAGTTATGTCCTCTAAACTCTTGAAGTTCTTGGGCCAAAAAACCTCTTATCATCTTCACAGTAACAAAAACCCGAATACTCCTTCTGGACACCCTAT
This sequence comes from Aelia acuminata, assembly GCA_911387785.2. Taxonomy (NCBI): domain Eukaryota; kingdom Metazoa; phylum Arthropoda; class Insecta; order Hemiptera; family Pentatomidae; genus Aelia; species Aelia acuminata. The sequence goes on along the minus strand of OU426979.1, from coordinate 35,652,783 downwards.
ATATAAAAATCTCGTGTCCCGATATTTGTCGGGGGAAAATCAGAAACTACTCAACCGAATTTGATGAAATTTGGCTGATTGAGTGTAGTTTTTTCTAAAAATTAACGTTCTCTATCTCATTCACAAAGTTAAATTTTTATTGTTTGATAAGTAGCACTGTAAGTACGTGCAGCATGGTTTGAAGTTCGCTTTTCATAACCTCTTTCAGGAAGAACCTTCTGATAGGATATCATTATTGTGTTATATTCTGGAATTAACTAATATTTATAAAGACAAAAGATTAATTTGGTACATGTTTGCTGTCGTTTGTGATTCTACTATACCCTATTTGAATTATATTCTTTATTAGTTCCCTTTACATGTATGTTACTTATATTTAATTTCGCCTCTACTGAAATTATTCAGCAAGTGCTTAATGAATGGATCATTAATACATACTATAGTCGAATATGAATTGTAAAAAATAAAAACCTTAATTCTTCAATATTCTTTACCTAACAGTTTTAAATTTGTTGTTAAAGTTCTATTTTAAATCTTGTTGGTTTTTAGATTATATTAAATATTTTTATCTTTATCAGTGAATTTTGATTTGACTGTATTAAAAAGAACAGGATATATAATTAATTCAACGCATTTTACCTACACAGAAACGCGTGCCCGGTCTGCTCGTTTTTTTTTTTTGCTAGGAATATCACAATTTTTCTATAAATTATTTTTCCAAAGTTGTAATGCCGTTTTTCTTCCGTCTATATTTGTCAAATCAGCCTTAATTCCCAACGATGCGTCGGCAGGTGAAGTTTAACAAATTTATACGCAGTTTGTTAGCAATATACCCTAGGATGGATGGCTTATACGAGTATAACTCGTATAACCTATTAACCTATCGTATAACCTACTCGTATAACCTCTTCTGACTTAATCGCAATAGCTTTCTTTCTCCGGAGTTTTTAAGAGCTCTTAAAAGTATTGAGATTATATAAAAATAAAAATAACAGAAACCGGTCTCAAGCGAAATTATTGCTGAAATAATATGCTCAAAAGGAGTTTCAAATTAGTGTTCTCGTTAAATAGTAATGATTTCACTTCTAGGCGTTTATTGAAGATATATGTTTTTTTAGTCATTTATTCCTTGCGCAATATTCCTTCTTATACCCTCAATAAATAAAAAAGGTAGTTATTTAAGCTTTCTTTGGTGTTGAACTATTCTACTTTTTTTTTTTTTTTTTTTTTTTTTCTCTTTTTTTTTTCTTGGCCCCAAATTTGTTAGCAAATCCTATTTCGCAACTATTCTACATTATTCAATAGATAAAAACTATAATCTGGATACCTATGGCTTATTAATGTTCTTTCATTATCGTTTAAGGCTTTTTTTATTTTCTTTTTTGCTGTTACGGGTATGGCTGGGCTGTATAATGGAGAATATTTATTGTATAAGGTTATTATTTCGTTAATATATTTATCGTTATGGTTATTATATTAAGATTCGTAATTGTGAAACTTAAAATTAAAAAAAAATAACAAGATTTATAAACCTGTTATGATTTATAATTCCCCCTAGTACTAACTAGGGGTAATTATATTAGATTTTATTATGTTCTTCTTAGCGCCAGAAAATCATAGGTCAACATTTGAGCCTTCTTTTTTACATTCTTCAATATATACAAATCAAACCCTATACACCTTCTGTATACCCTACTATACTCTTCTGATTCTGCTTTTTTGAAGTTTTTTTAACGACTTTTTATGTATTTTTCACAAATCTTCTCTAACACAATCACTATTCGCTTTTTTTTTTTTTTAAAGGAGCCTATCATATAAGGTTTTCATTATTATATTATATTTTATAAAGAAGATGTATATTTCAACATATATTATTATATTAACATTCCTATTCTGAAAAAGTAGAATTCACAAAAAATCTGGTAAGGTCTTCTTTTTTGGAGAAGAAATAACTTTATTTCTTGCAACGACAAAATTAAATATATTTTTATATTTAATTCTGTCGTGGTTGAGAATCATCAAACCATCTTATGGTTGGTGTAAGATCAAACAAAGGGCCAAACCAATTTAATAATTTTTTTAATCGTGATTCTTGATATTTTAATGATATAGAACACTAAGTGAAATATATTTTACTTCAAATACGATAGTATAAAACACAACCATTTCCCATGTTGATTTCCCAAAGTTCAGATTCAACTTAAGTTTTCTCAAAATGTACGTTTATGGCGCTTATTCTAGTTTGGTATACCAATTCATGTTTCGTTACGGTTCTTCTGAACATTTGGTCCATAATTAAGAACAATTAAAATTCTTCTATATGGAACAGGGTAGTTACATTGAATTATTTTAAATCTTGTCTTTCCTATAATAATGACATTTTTTTTTTTCGAATATCATCAATGTGTTTTGATATAAATTTCGGCGGTTTTAAACCCGCATATTAGGGTTAGTTCTTTTGTCGTATCTATCTAGGAAATAAACCTTTTAAAAATATTTTTACTCCAGTTCGAATAGGTTGTTGATATATTTGACATCTCAGTGAAAAAGTGGTTTCATTACTTTTTTGGGAACGACTTTTGAAGTTGTAACAGTATTTTCATAAAATGAGGTTTCCTTATCGAGCGTTAAATTAACCGATTGAATTAAAATAACTATATTTCAAATGTACGTTTAAATTAGATACTTATTGACTATTAACGACTAACTCTTACACGATGCAACTATGGCCACTTATGCGATTTTGGGCTGAGTCAGATTTAACTATTTATTCAATGGAATGACATATATTAGCAGCTGATTTTCAGGAGAACAAAAAAATCATTTGTTTGTTTAACGTCCATATTATGCTACTTATGCTAATCGGACGATGCTACAGCGGGGGTCCTACATTTTGCCTATCCAGGTATAATTAGCATAGGGATCTTTACGAGTACCTGACATCTTTGCTCGGGATCTCCTTTTTACGTCCTATCCGAGGGACGGCTTATCTCAGGATTTTTTACTCCCATTAAAAATCCTAGGACCACCGCGGGACGCGAACCCGCGACCTTCAGTATTGTAGATTACCATGCTAACCACTACACCACAGGTGACCCCTAAAATATCATTTTATTTGCAATTAATATTTAAAATATATATATAGTTATAAATAAATAATAAAAATATTTAATACAATTTTTTTTGTATAAACAATTTCATTTTTTTTTTAATTTTTAGTTTCTGTGTTTGATTATTAAAAGAAATATTAGAATTGTTATTATATTCATTTGTAAAACTTTTTTTGTGTTAGAATTTAAATTTAGCTTATGTGGTGGTGTCTCTCAGGATTTATGTCCAAGCTAATCTTGAAATTCGAATATTTTTTTTATGATTCTTCTTTTATATTTGATTGGTGATTTACTTCGTCTCTTAGCAGCTACAGCCCTAGAGCTACTCATTTGGATCAAAAATCTATTAAAATCGAAAATTCGGAAGTTTCTGCCATACGACTTTTTGCATTATCTACGATGATATTATTTTTCTCTTTCCCTTCTAATGCGTATTCTTGCTATGTTACTATGCGAATTGTGAGCTTAATGCAATTTATAAATCAACAAAACATATTAATTGTTTCCTCGGAAGATCCCTATCCTAATTGTACCTGGATAGTCAAAATTAAGGACTCCCACTTTAGCATCGCCTGATTAGCCTATTTAACATAAAGGGACGTTCAACATTCTAAATTGTTTTAATTGCAATGCATTTTAACATTAATTTAAAAAAAAACAACTATGTACTTCTAAAAGAATTTATAAAGGGTATTGAAAGATTTATATTTTTATGTACTTTTTAATATTTTCAAATACTTTGGACATTTAATTTGGTCTTGACCATTACCCACGTAAACCTTTTAAACTATTTTATTAGAAGATAAAAGATTCGACCACGGCCGGAAATCGAACCCATGTCCTCTGCATCTACGTCGCAGCGCTCTTATCACTGAGCTAACCGTGAGTGCATATCACGATCGGAACGGACTCACGGTTAGCTCTGTAATAAGAGTGCTGCGACGTAGATGCAGAGGACATGGGTTCGATTTCCGGCCGTGGTCGAATCTTTTATCTTCTAATAAAATAGTTTAAAAATTATAAATTAATTATCTAACGATAACTTAATTACTACGCAAACCTTTTAGTTTTGTTTCTCTCAGTAATATCAGCAAATAAATTTTTTTTAAAAATAATGAAGTTTTGGTAGTACCACATCTAAGATGATACCTTGTATAACTGATGATAAGAATTTTTAGTTAAATAATATAATTTGATTGAAAATCCTGATTATCAATCAAGCTTATCTCAAAGCAAACAGTTGACTATTACTCACCTCGAAATTTGCCTTGTATAAGTATAGTAAGACTGTATATTTTAGTATATTATAATTATACTATATATAACTAGTATTTTTGTATCATGTATATGCGATATGTTTTTTTTTTTTTAAAGCTGACTTTAAAACATAATTATCTAGGTGATGAAGCATCATAAAGTAACAGTTGTAAAATTAATAAAACCAAATATTTAAGTCGTTCTTCTCGATGTTACCTTTGCATAAAATGATGGAAGATCTATTTTCTTGAGTGCTGCTACTTAGATATCATGAAAATCTTACTTGGCTTGCGAGTCGTTAGGGATGACTTATTTTTTTAATTTCCATTTTTAACATAATTAGTATCTTTAATTATCAAAAAAGTTACTGATTTTATGAACATTTGTATCAGTTGTATCCATATTCTTTTCTGTTCCGCAGAATAATTCTTCGAAATCGTGATCATCTTAAAAAAAAAAAAAAAAATGTAGATGTGGAGGTCTTGGTTGATCGGTTGTGGCTATATGAAGGGGTTAAATCAACTGGTCATCAAAGCAAGTTTATTATTTCAATTACAAACTTTATTTATTTTAAACTATTTGATTAGAAGATAAAAGATTCGACAAGGCCGGGAATCGAACCGTGGTCGAATCTTTTATCTTCCAATCAAATAGTTTAAAAATTATATCTTAATTGTATAACCAACGACCAGAATAAATAACATCACTTTATTTATTTTAGAATATTGCCATACAAGGACTTTAAATTAATTTGCTATTCGTTGGTGAACAACATTTGTATTACTATTTTGTGTAGCCAAATCCACTAACGTAGTCTGTGTTTTGTCCAAATAGCGCGCAATTATTATTTTAATTATTAATTTTAGTTATTTTGGAATAGTGCAATACAAGGAATCTGAGTCATTTTGTTAGTCGTTGGTAAACAACATTTGTATTACTAATTTGTGTAGCCAAATCCACTAACGTAGTCTGTGTTTTGTCCAAATAGCGCGAGATTACTAATTTTAGTTATTTTGGAATATTACAAAACAAGGAATCTGAGTTATTTTGTTAGTCGTTGGTAAACAACATTTGTATCACTATTTTGTGTAGCCAAATCCACTGACGTAGTCTGTGTTTTGTCCAAATAGCGCAAGATTATTATTTTAATTACTAATTTTAGTTATTTTGGATTATTACAAAACAAGGAATCTGAGTCATTTGTTCGTCTATGTTAAACAACATTTGTACTACCATTTTATTTAGCAAAATCCACTGATGTAATCTGTGTTGCGTCAATACAACACATGATTATTATTTTAATTATTTCAGAATATTACAATACGAGGATTCTGAATAATTTTGTTCGTCGTATTGGAACTATCCTAAATACAATAACAATGATGAAAGCCGGTAAAAAAGTATGGCTAGAAATAAATACGGAAAAAAAATAAATATATGGTTATTTGTAGAAACGGTGGGAAAAAAAAAAATCGAATCAAAGGTTTGATTTATATTCAGAACACATTATATTTTTCTGAATATAAGTCAAGCCTCTGATTTAATATTTTTATCAAATTATTTTTTTTATCGTCACCGTTTCTACAGATAACCATATAAGTATTCAGTTGTTTCCGTATTCATTTCAAGCTATACTTCTTTACCGGCTTTCATCAATATTTTTGTTTATTTAATATATCTTTATTTCTAATTTTATATTGCAGGATTGAGTATTGATTTGGTTTTATTCTTTTGTTTATTGTTGGTTGATGATAGATATATTTTATTCACAATTTAGCACTAAGGGATTGGGTAAAAGAGAGAAATAATAAAAATGAAAAAAAAAAAATTATATATAAAAAATATAACGCTTTAGGTATACATACATAAATATGCATGGATGTTATTGTTATTATTATTATTATATATTATTACAATAAGATGTTACAAATAGTCTCAGATGGACAGGTAGAATGCTGTGTATGTAATGAGAACAGTTGGGCAGCATTTCTTTTATGATGAATAAAGTCTCTCTCTCTCTCTCTCAATCTCTAGAATAGTTCTAATAACAAATAAAAATAAAAACATTACAAAAATGGAAAGTTGTTTGCTCTGTTATTAGTTAATCATATACAATTTTTTTTTTTTAACCATGCACATAAATCGCACGTCGGCAAGGGAAATGCTTCACTTCAAAATATATGCATACCGTTGGAATCAGAATGACAACAAGTTCAATTCCAGAATGTAGTCAAAGTATTATTAATAGTTCCGTGCGCGAAATTCAGTAAGGCGAAATTTACCATATTCTTGTATGGTGGGGATGATCTTTTTAAAGCATTTAGTTCCTACTTTTTAGTAACAGTTATTACCAGAGGTAGACTATTTTTGATCAGAGTCAATTTTCACTTGTTACTGTAGTTAAGTAAGTAGTACAATTGAGAATGAAGTTGAAACTTTCTTGCCGATTTGAGATATTATCGTCCATTTTATGTATATTAAGGTAAGTATCAGGATTCTTTATTTTATTTTTTATGTCTCGACAATAAACTACGATGTTAGTCGACTGATAGGCAATTAATTAATATAATTACTTATTTATACTGACTCCCTATTAAACTTATTTTCGTCGAATAGTCATAAGACTGTAAAATTTATTCTATTTTAATCTTATAATTATTCTTTTCTGCTAACTCAATACTGTTGTATGTTGATGGTCCATATTACTGTTCATGGTTTTTATTTTATTTTATTTTATATATGAAGGAAACTTCTGCTAAATGTTTATAGATATACACAGAATGGTACGTATTGTGGTCCATAGGGTGGTTTGGCAATGGATGGAGGGATGTAGACTCAAAGAACTCTGTAAGTAGGCACTTCCTCTGACCTTGGTGTATCCCCACCCCTACTACAGGTGGGCCACTGATTTAGTTAGTAATACCCTCCTGAATTATATATATATATATACATATATACACTTTTTAATGTATAATGATGATAAAGAAATATATAACTATAAAAATAGTATAGTATATATATAACTAGTAAAAAGTTTTTTTTCAATTTTTGACAAGGGTACTTAGCCTATTTCATTTAAAAGAATTGTGGTCACCGGTTTTCTTCTTGAAAATGGCTTTGTGCCGAAACGTAGAACCGAATATTGTAAAACTGTGAGGTAAATAAAGGATCTAAATTAAAAAAACTTGACTACTACCTGCTTAGCCTCAAGACCAATAAAGATTTATCATAACTATAATTTTATTTTTAATCCATTTATATTTTTATTATAAATCAATCTCTTTCAGTTCAATCCTTACTGATAGACTGCCCTAAATTCGATCGTCTGTTTTGGTCTCTCTGAGTGGTTGAAGGAAATTATGAAAGACACAGAAGAAAGAGTCTTCACTCTATTCATGTTTCTTCAGCGCACAGAACTATCCAAATGGACTTAAAGCACCATTAGACGCCAATGACCCTTTAGGGTAGAGGCGACTACACAAAAAAAAAAAAAAATAATAAAATTAATTCGAAACTTAATCATATATTGCCTGAAATGTAACCTCTTGAGTTAGAATTATTTTATTAAACCTAAAGATTAAATAGCGAATTAAATAGTAGTGAGTCTAAACTTTTGACTGGTACTGTATGTGTAATTTATAGTATTTAGTTTTTTATATTGATGATATTTGTGTTTTAAATTATCACTTATATTTATTACATGTTTTTTTATGATTTTTTTAAATGTTTTTTATCTTGATATTTTTTATCTTAATTGAACTATAATTATTACTCAAATTAAACACGCAACTTTCAAAATGCTTCAGACCAACTGTATCAGGTTTACATTCTTTGCACTCTCATGAATAACATTTAATTTAGTATTTTATCTTTAATAATTTCGTCTTTGAAAGAATCATATCCATGCTTTGCTTGTTGCAAAGGAATGATGATGTTTTACGAAATATAGTATCGAATTATATATTGTGAAGTAAAACGATATTATAATTAATCCAATCTTAAATTGTGGCTCACCAACAATTTTAAATTATTTTTAAATAATTTTTTTTTTAAGAGAAAAGATTAGGCTCCGCCGGGAGTCGAACCCGGGTCTCCTGCGTTACATGCGAGGATGCTAACCGCTACACCACAGAGCTCGGCTCAAGGCAGAGCAAATCCTAGTAGGTAGCAGTGAAGAGGAAGGATTTGCTCTGCCTTGAGCCGAGCTCTGTGGTGTAGCGGTTAGCATCCTCGCATGTAACGCAGGAGACCCAGGTTCGACTCCCGGCGGAGCCAAATCTTTTCTCTTCAAAAAAAAAAAAATTATTTAAAACGATATTATATGATTTTGTCTGTTACATTGAAAAGATTTTTAGACTTTTTGTAGGGCAGGTTACATATCTGTTTTGATAAATGTTCTGAATGTTTCGAGAATGTTCTACGCCCTTCTGGAATGTTGTTGTAGAATGAATAAAGCGTACGCTTCCGTTTGTGGCACGGTATTGTCACAAATATTTACTTTTTTGTAATACTGTTAATAATTTGAAATTAAATTGTTTGCCCAACTTTGTTTATTAAAAGTTTTTTTCTAATAAAAATTATTTAAACCCACTTTAGTGCTGCAATATGATTCGATACAATATTCAATAGGCCAAAAACAGAATCAAAAATTTTTTCATCTCAATATATCCTCTTAAAAAAGACGTGTATGTATAAAATGTATCAAATAAATATGGATAATCTTCATATCTGAATCACAGTGGTAAACTGTAGTTACTGAAATTTTAAAAACTTTATAGGACAAGACTATGAAGATTAATTTTTCCTTTTATTGTAGTAAAGGAATCATATATGTATAAAATCATGACTTGTTTTTAATAAATATATAAATAGGTAAGAAAAAAAGGAAAGAGTATTTTGATATCTCGCCAATTAAAATATCTATAACATCCATTCATTCCAATGATGCTCCTCTAAACTGAAAGAAGGTTTCGTACCATTTTAGCTAATATATACATAAAAGTCCTTTGAATATTTCAACTTGGATTCAGGACGGTAATGTTGATGATATGATGATTGATAATGATTCATTGTTTTGATAAGTTAATACGAAATTCGATTAGAAAACGAAGTAAAATTCCAATTCGAACAATTCATCTGTACATTCGTGTGTAACTCAAGGGCCTTGTGGACATACTTTATTTGATATAAGGTCTATAAAAATCTATAAAAAAAAAAAAAATAATAAAAATTCCTAGATGGAGAAAATTTTTTATTGTTTCTTGAAAACAATTTTCACCTTTTATATGTATGTATAGGTTGATTAATTGTCAGTATTTTCAGTTAAAACGTTTTTATTTTTAAAAGCCAATCGTTTCGACCCCACAAGTGAATCTTCACCAGAGCTAAAAGAAGACAAATATATGAGTATCTCTGCTAGGAGATGACAATTAAAATAAATACCACACAACACATATATAAAAGATGGTAAGGATTTTACATTAACATTTAAATTAATAGCTGATTAGCAAGATATAATAAAATCTGATATTTACCTTCTGAATCCAGAGTAATGTAGAGACTGAGGGTAAAATAAGGTGAGAGGTGGTGGTTTGGCGTTAGTTTGCTGACTTCAAAAGTTCATTACGGAGAAGTGAAAGGCTAAATGACAACTGAGTGAAAATAAAATAAAAAAGAAATTTTTAAAACTAACAAATGCGGGTATTGTAGACAAATTTTTATGTCAAGACTCCATAATAAGGCAAAAGTGAGTCTGTACAAGGCAACGATGTATAACAAATTTATAAATATTAAGAAGGAAGTTAAACAGAAATAAATATAATAATAATACAAAGGTACATCGATAATTGCATCTACCTATGAAATCAAAACTAGGATTTGAGGATGCTGAAGATGTTAGTATAAAAATATAAAAAAGTTTTAACTGAAAACTCTGACAATCTACCGTTATTTATTTATACTACCGTTATTAATTTGATCCATATTTTAATCCTTGACTTTTGTATTAATACAATTTTGTTGAATTAAGATAGAGTGCGATTGTGTTGGAACTGCCAAAAAAAAAGCCGTAGAAGGAATTGCCGTTCTATTTGATTCTGAACTACCACGAGTACGTCCCATCGATTATTTTTTTCGAACTGTTGTCTAAGAGCTCAAAAATGTTCATATAACACGCCTTTTCCATTTTTTATTTTTTTGGTTGTTATTTCTTTTCTTAAAATACTTATCATCTTCGTTTACATACGGATGATGTTTCTTAGGATATTCTTTTATACCTGATAGTATCTAATAGGCATGTAGCGGTAATACAAGCATTCACAATAATCTATCATGTCCATATCATTAAACCAAAATAGTTGCAAGTTTAAATTTTAATAGTATATATTCCTCATTTATGGTACTGGAGGAATTCAATCATTATTTAAATCTGAAATAATTAATGTAAAAAATACAATTAAGTGTATGCTAGTAAATAAATAAATTTGCTTCGATGCAGTAAAAATAAAAACAACTGAGGTATGTTGTTACTGAGAAAATATTGTGTAAAAAGTTTTTATTCAATGAAACTTACCATCTAATAATAGGATTTTCATATATTTATACTTATGAATATTTTATTTAAAGTTATTCAGATTCCCATCAGATACCTTAGATCAACTGAATAATGTTGTTCGTTATCTGACGTTTCGAACCACTTTGGTATGTCTTCATCAGGAACTCCGACTACCGTTTTCAAAAGGGATAATAAAGATTTTTTTAAATAAATAAATAAATAATAAAGGCTTAACGATCCCGAAGGTTCGATGCCGACACCACCACTCGCTCCCTGCACACCTCGATCCATCGACCGCCTTCCAGACCCAACTTCGATAGATCCGCCCTAACGCAATCCTCCCACCTCCGTCTCGGCCTGCCCCTCGGACGTTTCCCATTCGGCACCGCGCTTATTAATCTTTTCGGAATACGTTCACAGCCAAGTTTTGCAATTTTACACGCCCATTGAACGTTGATGAAAGCCGGACAAGAACTTGGACTGGAAATGAATACGGATAAGACAAAATATATGGTTAGTCTTAGAAGTGGTGAGGATTTCGCTGATATCAATGTAGGGGGGAATACGTTTGAACAGGTAGAGAAATTTAGATATCTAGGGGCGATGGTAACTAGAAAAAACGAAATCGATGAGGAAATTAAGGCTAGATTAAAAGCCGGTAATGCTTGCTACTTTTCAGTCGCGAAATTGCTTAGCTCCCGCCTTCTGTCCCAAAACTTAAAAATTAGGATTTACAAAACTATTATTCTTCCAACGGTCGTTTACGGATGCGAAACTTGGCCGCTGACATTGAGGGATGAGCAACGGCTTAGAGTTTTTGAAAATAAAATACTGCGTAAAATATTTGGACCGAAGAGGGATGAAATAACCGGAGAATTTAGACGCTTACACAACGCCGAACTGAGTGAACTTTACCCAGTAAATAAAGATATTTTACGGTTGAAAAATATAACGCACATTAATATAAATGTATTGTTATTTATTAAGTATGTATCTTGTATTATTATCACCGTTAGGTCATTATTTTTCCAGAGAATTATTATTGGCCTAGAAGATATTTAATTAAATCAGAAATATGTTTCTAAAATACCGTACCACTAATGTGGGATTAAATATTTTTTATTTACTAGAACTTATAATTAAATCGTCTGTCAAACAATAAAAGCTCATCAAATATTTACTATATCATCGAATATTTAATGTCAAATAATTTACAACGTTACGAAACATAACTGTTAGTGACACAAACTTAACGGTATTCTCAGGGTTTGAAATTAATTCTTATTTTCTCGGAAAGAGAATTGAATTTAAATCCGGACTTAAATAAATAAATCACATCATGACTTATATATTTGGACCAGAAAATAAAATTCCTGGTATAATCTTTATCACAGCGATATCCAATATAAGACTCTAAGTTTGATTATTATCATTTAAAGATGGTATCATGTGCTTGTTTTCGGATTTCTCCATATTGGTGTACATCATTGGGTTTTTATGAACTTCTTGTAGCCTATTATAAATTACCTTATTTCGATGTTAAGATGGATTATTATATGAACGATGCTGATAATGAAAATAATATCGATTTAAATTCTTAGGCTCACTCAGGTATCAGTTTTTATATCATGAATTAAACACGTAAACAATATTGATGTCGGCTTCTAGGTTGATTAGGGTGCAGATTGTAAAAATGATATCGATCTTTAAGTTTTAATAGATCGATACTGGAGTGCGATATCGAAAAATCTATATAATTTCCAAATTCAGCACCCTTATGAACATAGAAGCCGACCCTAGTATCGTTTATACCGCTTAAGTCGTAATAAATCGATACCTGAGCGATTAATCGAAAGATCTTTATCATTTTCTTATGCAGCACCCTTATGAACATCGACGCCGACATCAATATTGTTTATATGAGATAAGTTGTGATACAAAAATCGATACCTGAGATTTTAAATCTATTTTGTTTCTGTTATTAGCATCGTTAATAAACAAATAATCGATATAAAGTAATTTATAATCTATATAAATAAATAGTCTATAAAAATGGTTTACCGAACAAAGTATACCAATATGGAGAAATCCGAAAATTAACTCATAATACTATCCTTAAGTTCAGCATACAGCCCATTTTATGTAAATTTATGGGATCCACAAATAATGCGCCATGCATACTTGTCAATAGAAAGTCACTTTTCCGTGGTCCGTGTAAGTTAGCCCAATTTAGATAATCTGGTAGACATATTATAAAAATTACTTATAAAACCACTGTACATATTATTAAACCTCTATTCAACTGTGCAATTTGTAATCTCCAAACTAAAGAGACCCTCTATCATATATTTGTTCCTTGCCCGATTTATTCTTCTCTTAAAAAACATTATATTCCTCTCGCTGAAAATATAAATATTCCACAATTTAGTGAATTACTTAAGTTAACAGACAAAGAATCGTTAGCTAAAATATATTATTATTTGTCTAACTCCCTTCTTCTGAAGTCTTTTACCATTGATGAATAAAGTATTTATTTATATATATATATATCTCATAGTTCTCTATTGTCATAGTTGTTAATGTTGTTCATAGTGCATAAATATTATCTGTTTATAGTCTATTATTTTAGTAGTAAGTATAGATCATATAAGTAAAATTACCGCATACTAATGGACATTTTAATATTATTAATATACTTTAATAATGGTGTTATTGCTACTTTTTCTATTTATAAGATTTGTATACCTTAAAATTTTATATTATATTGTAAGGCTAACTCAATTTGTATAGGGTTTATCACTAAACACGAATAAAATCATTACTCATTAATACTTCCTAGAATAATAATAATCAAACTTAGACTCTTATATTCAATATTATTGTGATGAAGATGATATTTCTGTTCAGTGAATGATATATAATGATGTAATTTTTATTTATTTATTTAGAACTGTTAAAATCTGGATTCGACTTTCTGTGAAAAGAGTTTCTGTGAGTTGATTTGAAATCCTTCATGTGCTCCAATGTTCAAAGCAAGACTAAGCCCCTACTCCATTGCTTCTTATCTACATAATGATTCTTATGTAATTATCCGAAATTGAACATTCTAGATTGGACTAGAAGATTCTCTGGAGATCCAGAACATGTTCTAAAACAGTTTACTAGCTGTTCCAACAAAAGTCAATAACTCTTTTTAATGTAACAGACAAAATCTTGTGGTTATGTTTCACGTTACAATATGTATATAAATATAAATACTTTTGGATAAAATAATTGCATTTCTGAGTTAATGTCACGTTGGTGGCGAGTCGAAACGAGTTTTCCACCGCATTTCCTTCGCCCCTCTCCATCACTCTCGTTCCTCCTAATAATGTTATCTTCCCCGAAATTCGATTCGGTCAACAAATTTACAGATTCGTATATATCCCCTCCATCGGCAAGGGTTAATCTTTATATGTTCGGACATAACTTCGGCAAAGAAGGATTTATTATTTAAATATTTCTTGCACTCACCCCTATTGTTACCGTATGTAATATTTTCATCAGTTTAGGATAAAAACGGCTCTAAAGATGTTGATAAAACTAAGTATTTAATTTATTTATATGCTGGAGATACGACTACAAAAATTTCATCAAAATCGATCAGCCGGAGGGGGCACTTTACTTAGTAAATTATATATCGAATAATTTATTTTTGAAGAGAAAAGATTTGGCTCCACCGGGAATCGAACCCGGGTCTTCCGCGCGGTATGCTAACCATTACACCACAGAGTCGCTTCCAAGCGGTGCCAAACCCTTCCTCTTCACTGACACCTCTCTTCACAACCATTCCTCAAACCCTTCCTCATCACTGACACCTCTCTTCACAACCATTCCTCTTCACAACCATTACACTACTCTTCCGCGTGACATGCGCGGTGTGCTATCCATTACACCACGGAGTCGCTTCCAAACGGTGCCAAACCCTTCCTCTTCACTGACACCTCTCCCACGATCTCGCAAGTTTTGCGAGTATTTACGGGAGATGGACAATTTTTGTCCAATTTTGGGCATCTATTGACTCCTTCCTCTTCACTGACACCTCTCCATCCAACGATTTTGATCAAACTGGGTATTTGATGTATGCATATGCCAAAGATGTGACAGCCAACATTTCATCAAAATTAGGCACTTTATTTCATAAAAATTTTACTTTTTTTTTTTTTTTATTATCTAAAAAACTGCTCTAACGATTTTGATTAAACTTGATATTTGATAAAAACAACGGCTTCAATGATTTTGATCAAATTCGTCATTTTTAAAGAAAATTAGGTCTTCTTTAATATCAGGAAAGCTTTATCACTATTGAATTTTTTTAAAGGGGGCTTAAATTGGGAAGGGCCCTTTTTTGTTTTCCTATAAAGTACCATTTTTTTTTTTTGTTTATATAGAGAAATTAACTGTTTCTCGTTACGTCTAAAAATAGGAAATTACTAAATATAAAATATAAAAAGAAAATCAAGTAAACATGTAGAGGAGAAAAAAAATATATTCTGGCAACTCATAAAGCACGTTAAGTTAACGCGTCGCGCACACGCACCAGTTTTTTTTTTATAATCATGTACCATTCTACATGATTCCGGATTTAGAGGAATTACTTTGACGCTACAGGTTAATACTTACAGGTCAATAATACAATTTATAATCATTGCGTTCCCCGTGCATTATCAATAACTTAATATAATTAAAAGGTTTTAATTACTTACTTAATCGATATGGTTCGTGAATCGCTCTCTTCTTTTAACAATGTCGTATCTCAAAATTCGGCTATTTTTAATTA
Source organism: Aelia acuminata (assembly GCA_911387785.2). NCBI lineage: Eukaryota > Metazoa > Arthropoda > Insecta > Hemiptera > Pentatomidae > Aelia > Aelia acuminata. Next base: position 35,637,044 of record OU426979.1, on the reverse strand, counting down.
TTGTTTTAGGAACCCTAACAAGACATATACTTGCAGCTTCGTTGGATTCGGAACTTTATCTTTGAAGTATTCAACAAGAACGTCATTGATCAAAAGATACTTTATCAAATTTAAACTTTTTTTTTTTTTTTTAGAGTTTGAATGCGTCCATTCATTAACATTGCCATGGTCTCGATTGAGACAGAATGTAATGTTATAAAATAAAGAGATCTATTTAAAAAAAAAAAAAAGGATAATTTTTTCTTATATATATATATTTTTTCTTCAGAAAGATGTCTTTTTCTACCTTCAACGATCTACCGCATTAGTGACAGTTAAATCGGTGGCAAAACATCTTCATCACGTCAAACAATCAAGTCAACATCAAAAGTCTTGATCACACTTTTAAATTTTTTGATTAATAAAAACGGAAAATATATGAAATAATAGTGAATAGTTGGTTTCCAATAAAAATTCATATTTTTGGTACTTTATTAGTTTCTATTTATAAATTTAAGTTTATAATTTTTAATTGATGTTGATTTTTCGAATCTATTTTGTGATTTCAATGACCCTAAAAATACCCTTAGGAGCAGTAAATAATTAATAATTCTGTTTGTTTTCCTTTTTTTATGTCATATGTTAATGTCAGGTTATATTAATTTTAAAAATTTTATTGCCTATATTTATTTTTCTTATGTTCATTGGAAATAATGTTAGGTGATTATTGTTTGTTTTTAATTCATAATTACCTCGTGTTTATATTTTTAAGCCTTATTTCTTCTCATTGGTTTTATAATTTTGTTCCCTCCTATTAATGTGTTGTTATAAGTATCAATCTTATTCTGGCTCAGTAGTTTTTATGTTAAGGTTTTCTATTTTTAGTTACCCCATTCTGTGCTAAAGAATCTGGAATCCATCTTATTCATTTATTGTATAGCCTCTACCCCTAAGGGTCTTGGCTTTAATTTTTCCTTTTTATATTCTATTATATTTGTTTACTGCCTTTAGGAATTTAACATTGTAGAGTTTCTAAGTGTGCAAGTCTAAATGTCCGATAACCAGCGACCTTGTAGACTCGTAAGTTCGGAATCCGGATCCTGATAATCTTGAAGATCAATTACTAACAACAACTTTATTGAAAGAAAGACTTCCTTAAAATTGTCAGAAAAGGAAGATACGCGCATAATTCATCCTCAAAGACGAATTTTATAATTTTAATTTTAATTTGACTTTCAAATAGCCAGGATGATATGTATCGTAATAATAAAATTTCTCTACCCCTAACTTGCTCAATTAATTTTTCTTAAAATTTGACTTCACCTGTTCGAATACAAACAGGTACAGGTACTGCGTCAGGAACACAAACCTCCGCAGTTTCCGGTTATGAGAACGAGCAGATCTGCGGTTGTTTTTGTTTGTTTATTTAAAGTCACTTTGTGCTACTATAGCTAATCGGACTATGATATACCGGGTGAACTAAATTGTTGGATAGGGATCTTTAACGAGCATCTGACATCTTCAGGCTCAGAATCTCCATTAAGGTCTGGCCACACATGTCCGCACCGGATCCGCACCGTAGCAATAATATAGGTTATGTTCATAATATTTTTAATTTAACTTACATATTACCTTTAGTTATGCCTAAAATGGCCGGTGTCTGACATGTATGGCCTGAACTTTAGGCATAACTAAAGGTAACATGTAAGTTAAATTAAAAATATTCTGGACATAACCTATATTATTGCTACGGTGCGGACATGTGTGGCCAGACCCTTATACGTCCCATCCGGAGGACGGTATCGCTAATTTTACTCCCATTAAAAATCTTAGCGCCACCTTTTGGGCGATGAACCTTCGACCTTGTGTTTTGTAATTGGCTATGCTAACCACTACACCACTGGTGACCCCTTGTGGCTCTTTTTTCGAAGAGATTAATGTTTCTCATTTTTGCGTCTCCAGGCTCCTTTGCTGCTCCGATGCGGGCAAACAGTATTGAGATAAAAACTTCGGCTCTAAGTTCTTTTGAGAAGGAGAAAATGGAGGTCTTGAGCCTGTATGTCAGATACTCTTTAAAGATCCCTATCCAAATTATACCTGGATATGCAAGATTAAGGACTCCCACTGTGGCATCGTCCGATTAGCTTTAGTAGCATAAAATGACATTAGGTAAACAAACGAACTGAAAAAATTTTATTTACGTATTTAATTATTAAGATTTTTTTTTCTTATTCATTCAAACAAGAATGGTTTTGAGTAGATTAATTTACATCTTATTCTCTACGAATTTTATCATCTTATTTTATTTATTACCTCTAGGGCAGTCTTCAGTGTGTATTAAAATAATTCGTACGTATATAGCAATTATCATACGGTCGGAGTGACACAAAATTTGAACTAACTGCTGCCATACTCCATATTTCTATAAACCTTAATTTAACGTTGAATTTCGTATGGTCGCGCTTAGTTCAGTATGGTTTTGCTCCGACACTATAATATAATAATCCGATACTTCTCAACTTCCAAAAAATTAAATATATTTATTTCCTCTCCTGATAAAGAGTAATTATGAAGTCGTTGCAGAGATATAAATCTTACCATACTTTTTTTAAATTCTGCTTTTTATTAATACGAATAATAATATATGTTGAAATACACTCCTATATCTATCCGAAACAGCCAAATTTTTGAAAATTGCCTTAAAGGTCTGTGTAAATACTTCAAACTAGGAAAATATATAGGATTTGGCAGATACACAGTTGTTATAAAGGATATAGTTTATATACATTGAACATGGTGTAAAATATGTCAATTAAGAAGAAGGCTTAAATATTGAGCATTGTAAGATTTGCTGACTGGAAGAACATAATAAAATCCGATATATTTTATCTCCTAACAAATGAAATTATAAAGTAGTATCAGACTTATAAATCTTACCATAACTTTAGTAAATTTTACCCATATTAATAGGAATATTAATATATTAATATACGTCTGTTTTATGAAATCCTTCAAGTTCTTATATGAAACAGAAGCATTATATGAAACAACTAACAATAGGCAATTTATTGAACAAATTTTTAAAAAATACTAAATTGGTTTCTCGATTATTTCACTATTGTTTTGTACGGACCATATCAATTATTTTCAAGACACACTGAAGATAATAAAATTTGTAGAGACTAAGATGTGAGTTAATTTTTACCATTGATTATTATTTTTTTACAATTTTACACGTTTTTGTTTTTATACATATATATAAAAAAAAAGTCTTTTGAAATATGTTGAGTATTCTAATTCTTATACTAAGACCCTAATCAAAACGCTGGATTACGAACTGTATATGGAAAACCTAGATTCTATAAAAACATTTTCCCTTAGTATATCTCTACTCTTCCCCCTTTCTCAGTTCCTGTGATCTTGCCCTTCACTCGAGATGATTACGCCCTTACAAAGTGGATAAGAAGGGTCGTATGAAAGTTATTAAAAGGTCCTCCTTGGGGCGAAGGAGAAGAAAGAAGGCGAAGAATGGTGCGCAGAGGGAGGACGTTAATTGTGGAAGAGGAGCAACAAGTGACCCGGCTCCCTCAGGACAGGTAGTACAGCCGAGCCGATGTTTTGGGAAGGCTAGTACACAGGGTTGCAGCGTCGCCACCCCTCGCTCTCTCTCTCAGGAGGGAGAAATATTTTTGGCCACTTAGCATCCCTCCTTATTTCTATCTCTTCTTCGTGATTCATTTTTATGAAGGTATTCATTGCAGATTTCTTCCCTCACGATTTATCAAGAATATCTATTAAGTCAAAAATTAGTCCCTATCCCCCCCTAAATGCAGAAACAACAATACTTAAATGCTCAACCGAATCCTACAAAAATTATTTTATCACATTTCTGCACCAAACTTTAGCCTCGAAGGAAGAAAATATTTTTGCATTATTTTACAATGTTTATATTATTTATTTATTTTTTTTTTTTTTTACTTCCCGAAATTGAAGAAGAAAGAAGTGTGCGATTTGAAATCCTTTGTTGTGTAGAATGCAATGAATTTTCAAAGAAATATTGGTCGTAAATCCTGACCGAGCCTAAGGGTGATTCAAGGTTACTCGTTAGTCTGATCATAAGCCACTCACATTTTCCTAACTGGATACTTGAATAGAGTAGGATTTCGATTAACCGAGTCGTTTGGGACTAAGGTTACCTCGGTTTTGCGAAATAATCGGTTAATCGGAACCATACCAATACCAACTGAAAATGTAGGTTATTTTTAAATAAAAACTTCATATATGCTTAAAACCTAATAAATGTTTGATAATAATAACAGAAATTATGAAACTATTTTTTTTAAAATAAATCTTTTATTGTAGTTAGTTTGAATGAACTCGTATATATACACATACTCCTCCACCCCTCCTCAGACTTGGCACCTCGGTTAATTGGGACCTCGGTTAATCGGAACCCTACTGTATATACATTTTTCTTTATTTTCCATTTAGTTCTTATTTTTCCATTTAAGATAGTAAGTTTTAAGTTACTAAAGCCAATTGTTAAAACTTCGTTCTTTACCTTTTTTCCTGAAAATCCTATAAGGCGCCTGAAAATAAATTTTCATTGGTTTCTGCTTGCATAGAAACACATTTGAGTCCTGCTTATGGGTGAGTTACCAAGAATTGAAATTTATTTTTTTACTCTGAACGCTTTGATTCCACCAACTACCAGGTGTTTCAAACTTTTTGGTTTTATTTATTTATTTTTTTTGTGTAAAATATAGTTTCAGTTTATAAATAGAAGGGCTTGAAAATGGAGCACCAGTCTTCTCAAAGTGTTTATAAGATTAATGTTAGGTAATGAAATCTCTGTTATACCATATTCCGAAAAATTCAGGAATTCCAGCGTTTATCTTGTTTTTTCATCAGAATATAAATAAAAATAGAAAAATAATATTATATGTTTTGGAAATCATTTTCCTCCTCAAGATTATTAAATAAATTCTTAATACTTTTGAGATCACCTCAAATTTAATTGTGGAAAAAATTATTTGTCCTTGATCCAATGGCGAATTTCTTTACTTCTTATCGATATGGCGCCGAACTAATATGTTATGCGTGGTCTTAGTCAATGTCAAAATCATAAATATAACAATAACTCTAATAACATAAAAATGTAAGGCGCAGTGTTCGATATCTTTATGTTAATTTGATTCGTTTCGTTTTGAGTGGCCAATATTCAGCCACAACAAAAAAATAATTAATAAATAAATAAGTTATATTTATACAACGTCAAGAAGTATCTACTTGTATTACAAAACTTATAATTCTATACTTTTGAATATAGTTGTTGATAAATATAGCATAAATATGGATCTATATAGCGTTTATTGAAGTAACTTAAAGTATAATTTCAACGCAGAAGATATCACTATGCGAGATAATATGTTTTTTACACATTTAATATGATTCTACACCACCCTAATAGTTGTAGGGTTTCTAAACATACAAAACATACAAAATTTTAAAGATTATTGAATAAATTTTTAATGCTTTTGAGATCACCTCAAATTTAATTGTGGATAAACTTATTTGTCCTAGAACCAATGGCGGATTTCTTTCTTCTTATCGATATGGCGCCTAAGTAATATGTTTTGCGTGGACTGTTAGTCATTATCAAAACAAATTAATAAATAAATTATATTTATACATCACCAAATAGAATCTACTTGTATTACAAAATTTATAATTTTATATTATTTAGAAGTGAGAAATAGTCAACTGTTATTCTTTATGATAGGTTGATTCATAATCAGAATTTTCAGTTTTACTAATTTTTTATTTTGAAAAGCCAACGTTTCGATCCAACTTGTGTATCTTCATCAGGGCTTCTGAGTCTAGAGTAATACAACGACTCTGTATTACGTATGACTCAGTCTTTGTAATACTCTTGACTAAAAACCTTACAATCCACAAGTTTGATCGAAACGTTGGCTTTTTAAAAAAAAAAAAAAAAAATTAACTGAAAAACCTGATTGTGAATCAACCTATTTTATTTTTTTAATATATATATATATTTGGTAAATATTGCGTAAATGTGGATCAATATAGAGTTTATTGAATTAACTTGAAATATAATTTTAGTGCAGTACATATCACTATTTGTGTTAATATGATTTATACCTCCCCAATTATCGTAAGGTTAATAAACAAACAAAACTTACAATTTAATACTTTTAAGATCCTCAAATTTAATCGTAGAAAAAATGGTTTATTCTAGAAATAATGCCGTCTTATCAATATGGCGCCTAACTAAAATATTGTGCGTGGACTCGTAGTTGATGTGAAATAATATCTACTATAGCAATTGTAATATAAAGCGCTGTATGTACTGTTCATGATGGTTTGTTACTGATATCCCCTAACAAAAAGTAAATAAATGTGAGCAATTATTTATTTAAAAAAAACTACGTTTATTTACAAAACAATGATAATTTATATTATTTAATGTAGTGGTTGGCAATTAAGTATTTTGAATGACCTGGGTCCATGTGCCGGCTATGACCAATCTTGTTTCTTGACATAAAATTATTTAAAAAATATAATATTATTTCAGCCTAGAAGTTACAACTGCAATAATGTTTAACAAAAGCTACAAAATAATTTTTCCTATGTAGCAACACAAAAAATTAATAAAATTAAAAGGAACTAAAGCTCAGTATATTCTTTCTCTTATTTTTTCACTCCTATTCTTCGTGGATTCGTTCCCAATTCTTCACCTTAACGAGTTTAGAGTACATTTTTGAGTATTTGTTGCCTTCTCTAAGGACTATTGCAAACTTTTAAGTATTAATTTTTATTGGCTGGTACGATATTTCGTAAGCATTTGTCTCCATAAAGCAGTAGCTATCTTGGAAGCCTCGTTGATGGTAAATAAATGGATGCCTCGTCGTTGCTGGTAAATCTCCTCTAAACCCCTTAAATTATTTAACATTCCCGCCTACTCCTTGTATTATTACATTTGCATCCGAACTGAATGTCTCTACATCGTTCTTCTTATTGAAATAAAGTGTGACTGATACTAGCTATGAATACCAACACCACGTGATTCCAAGGCAAGACTTGTGACTGTATCTCAAAATATTTGCGCTAGTTTCGCTGTTCGTTTCATATAATGCCTTATAATAATGGGGTAATGCCTCTCTGAAATATTGGCACTAACCAACTTTTATTCCAATGACTTCGTGGAGTAAAGGAGTCCAAACTTATTTTTCTACCATAAAAGACCTTAACATAAATCTTGTTCTTGCTCCTTCGGAAAACGTACCCAAGAATGTGACAGTTGGAAAAATAATTCGAAGCCTAGTGGAGCTGTTCCTAAAATAGCAGAATGGATTAAGTAGGTTGTAATCAAAAGACTGAGAATTGGCCAAAAACGTTCTACTAATTGTAAAGACAGGACCTGCAATCTATAGGCGCTTCGTATGGCGTGTAATTACATACACAATAAAGGGAGGAACCCCTGCACGGAAGATTTTAAGAATCGAGTAATGGAGCTTCTGATATTAATTCAGTTTCTTAATTATGAAAGTATTTTCAATAATTTATAATGTAAAACAAGGGGGGGGGACCAGAAGAAGAAAAAATTATCTAAGACTTAAACGTGACAAACTCTCGCAGATATCACACACGTAAACCTGAAATATAATAAATTTTTATTGATATTAGTTTTATGAACACCATTATTAATTTATGAATAACTAAAGTCCATTTTCCTTCCAAACTCAGGTTTTCCGTAGGAATTGATAATACATATTCCCACAAACTTTATGATATTTATCTGAACGATACTACTCTTTAATTTTGTCTACAACAGAAAGAATTTAAGTGCAATATCATGCTAGTCATTGAGTCATAACAGGGAACTCGTTAGGTGCGGGCAAAATAAATAATACTAATATGCAAGTATCAATATTTAATAGTGTTGAAGTTTCGAACTGAATTTCAGGTGTCCATCAGGTCCTAAATGAGAAAACAGGCAATAAACAATTAGAGAAAATATAAAACAGAATATCAATTATATGTGTAACATTAAACAAAATCAAGCACATTAAATGCCAATTAGTTAAAATTATATAATTTTTTTTTTGTCTTCAAACATTGATTCGCACCTGTCAGCGGTCTGCGACAATTCAGCGAATTCGATGGCTGCAGCAACGCAATAACATTTAAGGCATGTGTTGCATGAAGGAACGAAAATGCTCAGCAGCACCTCTTTCCGGGCTAGACACTAATTCAGGAGAGGAGGTCTCTCATCCAGCTTCTTTTTAGCCGCCTTCAGACGGGCAAGTCAACCGTGGCCATGTCGTGAATTAATCTGTTGTTATGTCCTTCCAATTTAACAAAAAAGCGTGTGTGTTGTTTGATAGTCGGTTGTTGTAAATCAGTATGTAGACTTTGGTTACTTACGTAGCTAGGAGTGTCCTTAATTAGTCTTGAAATTTTCAATTGAAAAGTTTGTCATTTTTGAAAGTGTGTCTTTTTAGCTGAGCCGATAATCTGTGAGGCGTATGTCCAAATGGGTTTAAGTAAGTAGGTGTATGTATTCAGTTTTTGTCTAATATTCAATTTAGAAGATTTGGAAAAAAGAGAGTAAAGGTATATATAGGTGTAAAATATTAAAAACATATAATTTTAACATATGTAAGATTATAGTTGTTGAATTAAGATCAAGATAAAAGTATTATGTGAAAAATGAGTTAAAAATCCATACACCTTATCTGAGGAAATGTGAAATAATATTGAAATATAGGAGAAAATACGATAATAAATTTACGATGTTCCGTTTGAATGAAGCATAAATTAATATAAGATAACCATGCCCATGTAATTATATTTACGACTAGATTCGTTTTTTATAGTTGCCATCAGTAATCATGTGTTTCTAAATGGTTTTTGCAGCCACCTGCAGGCAGCATGGAACTGCTGCATGGAGTCACTTCCTGGTCACAAAGACAAGAGAAGAATGGAAGAGCCAAAGCACTAAAAGGGCGGGCACCAAACGCTTCAGACTCTTCTTGGAAAAGGTCTTTCATCTCGTTCCAACCCCCACCCCTACTGCTAGTAGTTCGGGCTAAAATGACAGCCTCTGTAATAAATTTCTTTTTTTTTTATTTACTACCAACTTTTTTATATAGCTGATTTTCATTTGAAATATCTATCCAACATTTCATAATTCTAGAATTAGAAAAAAAAAAAAAAATACCAAGAACGTAAGAACTGATGAATAAAATCCAAAGTTTATTATATACTAATAAAATTATAGTTTCCTACTTCTTAAATTCTCGGTAGTACTTTCATTTAGTTAAAAATTTCTTACATTTTCTTAGCTTATTACTAGTACTACTACTAGCTTATTACTATTATTACTAATAGGCATGTTAATGTGAAATAATTCCTACTATAACTTTACGACACATTATTATAATTTTTACGTTTTTTTACTTTTACTTACCTATGTATGAAATATATTGTAAGGAAAGTATTGCGATCGTGAACAATTTCGAGCCTCTCTAATAAATTTTTTTTTTTTTTATTTACTACCAACTTTTTTATATAGCTGATTTCAATTTGAAATATCTATCCAACATTTCATAATTCTAGAATTAGAAAAAAAAAAATACCTAGAACGTAAGAACTGATGAATAAAATCCAAAGTTTTGGTCAACATTATAGTTACACTTAGTTTATTATAAACTAATGAAATTATAGTTTCTTACTTCTTAAATTCTCGGTAGTACTTTCATTTAGTTGAAACTTTCTTACATTTTCTTAGCTTATTACTACTACTACTACTAGCTTATTACTATTATTACTAATGTGCATGTTAACGTGAAATAATTCCTACTTTGTTATATATTTCACTTTAGTGAGGAAGAGTGGTTTGTTTAAGGCTTTTCTTTAATGAAGGAATCTCTTCAATTAATTTTTTTTAATATTTAATATTTACAAAGTTTCGGGCTTTGGGCCCACTTTCTAGGGTTATCTATTGTACAATTTTTTAGTTCCATCGTCATTTGTCCTTACATCAAATTTTTCTACCATATATGAAAATATAACTGTCTTTTCCTTTTTATACATGATCAACTTATTATGGCTTTGGACTGATTGGGAATAATTCCCAATAGATCTCGCAGTACATTATGGAGTGAAAACAGTCAAAATAACTTTACTAGACATTATTATTATTTTTACGTTTTTTTGTTAACATTTGATTGTAGTTAATCTTAAGAATATTTATAAAATTTAATGAATTCGAAATGTCAACTGTATGTCGACTTTAAAAAGGCTTATGATTCAATAGACCGCAATAAACTGTATTACATCCTGACTGAACTAGGAGTAACTTCTTCGGGTTAGTGAACTTAGTAAAAACTTAAGTTTTGCTTATTTAAACTTCAAGTAAATTGAAGTTATTATATATTTATATTATTTACAATGTATTTCTCTCTTTTTTTAATTTAAAAAAATGAAATTTGAATTAAAAATGAATAACAGTACAAAAAGATTCATTACGCTCTCTGGAAAGAATAATATTCTTTACCCCTATCAGTTATGTTCCAACAAGCATTTGAATTACTTTGACAACTGTTGTTCCAATTAGCAACGGAGTGGAATAACGGAAGTTATTAATTATAAATAATGCGCTTGTGACTGAATAGTCAAATGATTTCAAGTGCTTTTTGGAATATATTTATTGTTCCAACAATGCATTGCTTTCTAATTCATTAAAACATTGATTAATTTACCCGGCACAGTAAGTCTGCTCGAAACAACTGAATATCCAATATTTAGATAAAAAGTTATTTACGTTCCTGTTTATATTATTTTAGAATTTCAACAGTAAATATAATTTAATTGAACCTTTTCCGAAAAAAAAATAGGTAGGTGTTACATAAAAATCTTAGTAATTTAGGTAATAACTATTTAGCGTACTGGAAATTAGGGAATATTTTCTTTATTCTACCATTTTTGAACAATTTGTTTTCAAAGGCTGTTTCTCATCTATTATACCTACATCTAATAAAAGTTCAAACGTACCTCTGAGCTCTATTCAGAAGATATAACAACATTCAGAAGAGCAAATTAATAAGTAATTAATATTTCTTCCTAATCTTTACCTAATATTTACAGTCAAAATTTTTTAAGCTTTTTCCTAACCTTCCTATTTATAAATCATATCAATTGATTCATTAAATTATTATATAAATCAACTGAATGTGTGTCTTATGTATATCCAACTTTTAACCAAAATAAAATCGGAAATCTATACTGGCTTTTGTTCGTTATTGATCTTCGAATGAAACAGAAATGTACGTTTACTCATTTCATTTGCAATTGAAAAGTAATTTAAATTATTATCATAAAAATTATAAATTTCAAGGATAATAAGATTTTTTTTTATAATAAACTAAATGACCAATTAGGCACAACTTTTTTTTTTTTTAAATTAAATGTATTTAAGTTTCGCTATCCATATTGATGTAAGAAAGATTTCACGTGACTTATCTTTGAATAAATTTCCCAAAATTATAGACCTACTCATGATTTTTTTTTTTATGAAACCATTTCCATTACTCTGCAAGTTATAGGGTCCAAAACGCACCCCACTGATCGTTTTACGGTATGTGTCGTTAATTTATTTGGTGAATTCCTTTTTGTTTTATTTTTTTGGGGGGAGCGGGGGGGAATCTTTTTTTAAATATATTTCTAGCATCTTTATTTCTTTTACTTACTCTTATTTATGTTTTTATCTTAATTGAACATACAGACAACGTATTAGTAGAGTATTAATAGGTTGATTGATTATCAGAATTTTCAGTTAAAACTTTTTTTTTTTTTTAAAAGCCAACGTTTCGGTCCCACTTTTGGACTCTCAGTCTTAGTATTACTCTGAACTCAGAAGCACTGATGAAGATCCAAAAGTTGGATCGAAACGTTGGATTTTCTAAATAAAAAAGTTTTAAATGAAAATCCTTATAATCAATCAACCTATCCTAAAGAATTACTATTGACTATCTCTCACCTCTAAACCTGTATAGAGTTTTAAATTAACAAATTCATTCTGTATTTGAATTTCCTATCTAAAAATTTATGTTTTATCTCATTTAAACAATACTGGAATTAAAAAGTAACATCGGTCATAGGTGTTTAAGTGTTTCTGCCTTTGAGGTCATTTCCTGCAATTTCATTAAGTTCTTTCCTTATTCTGTTTACTATTTGTAAATTGTCCAATTTCACCAATTGCTTTACCTGTTTATAATGATATAAAAATTATTTTATTAAGTTAATTACTAGCTGTTTTATTTTTATTGATGTTAACAAGATATTAAAATTATGCCTATTACACAACATACATGAATATCGGTATTTTTAAGGCAAAAAAATAAAACTAAAATAAAGAAATCAGCTTACTCTTAAAAGGGTAAGTGTTTCTTGTTTTTTTTTTTAATCTATGTATATTTATCAGTTTCATTACTATTAGTATGGTTTATTTTACCTACTGCTTCACCTATTTGTACTGATATAAAGTTTTTAAACTATTATAATTAGTTTTTGGTTATTTTATATGTTAATATTATGCCTATTACTCATATATTATAGTTTCGATTTTTTTTTTTTTTTTTTTTTTAATTTTTCGTATTTAGAACAACTAGATGCTTTGCCGAAAGGTAAAAGATAGATTATTTATTACAAGTTTATACAAATCATTATATCTGTTTTATTGAATATTAAATTTATTTATTCCGCAGTCATTCGAAATAAACTGATGTTAGGTTTACGTAGTTGAAGAAACATCCACTGGCTGTCCAAACAACCGAAAATGAAATTCTCTACTTTTCAGGAAAAAAATAAAAATGAATAAACTAAATCGGCTTATTTTCAAAACGGCAATTTTTTTTTCTATCTATGTATATTTATCAGTTTCACGTATGATTTTGTAGGCTAACTGGTTAAACTGGTTGAATTTTTTTTCTTCTACATTTTAGGATGCAATAGCAAGGTAAATAAAAATAAATATATATAAAATTGTAAATAAAATTGAACATAAAAATAATCATGGTGGAAAGTTACCCCGGATAACGGCAGTAAGGTTATTTATTTATGTTTCATTAATTTGTATTATTATTTTTCACTGTCAAATCATATATTGCTTATTAATAAATGAATATCCCTTTACCGATTAAAGCTCAAATAATTAATATAAAATTAAATACAATGTAATATCAAGAAGCCAAATTACTTTGTTTCAATACTTTATTCTTTTGCGCTAACTTATATTTATATTAAAATTAATGCACACATAAAAAAGTATGCACCTATGGGCTGTTTTTATGCAGGTACAGATCTTATAAATTTAAAATTTAATTGAATTTAAATTAGAAAAATTGGTATTAAACTTTTTTTTCAATTGAAAATGCAGTCCGAATTCTGGGCAGGTATTTAACATTTTTATTTTTTTTAATTTTTTAATTGTTACATGCTTTTATAAATATTTACCAATCCTTTAAACGCTTCTGTTCCTTCTTATAATTAATTAATTATATGTTATCATGTTTAAGTAACATGTAAGTTATATTATTTTTACTTGTTACTTCAACTTCATTGCATTCTAATTATTCCTGAGTTATATGTATATGAATATAACTCAATTTGTTATTTATTTATTTGTAGTATATGATAATTATACTACAACTGAAAATCCTCATGTTTATAACCATTTTCTTATGTTCAGTTGTATTAATTAAAAACATTATAGAAGCAGCTTGTTTTCATGTTTTATTTAATGTCATTTCATCCTCCTAAAGTTTGCTTCTCCAGTTATAATTATTATTAATTATAATAGTGATGTTTTAAGAGTACCTTAAATCGAACATAGTTACAGGTTTAGATTAATCTATGACAATCGAAATATTTTCTGTTTTTTATATTACAAGGTTAGATTAGACCCAAAAGTGAACTTTTTTTTAAATAGTTACCTCTTTTGATGACCCCAAGTTTTTTAATTAAAGTTTATACTTAATTATGCAATTGAATATTTTAGCTTTGCAAGGTGGCATATAGATTTTCTTTCATTACTCACTTATTTCTAAGTTGTTGATTTTTTTCTGAGCCTATGAAGGTCTTCTTTAAAAGTATAAGCATCATTATAAGGATTACAATATGGGCACACCAATGCCGGAAATTCCTATGGCGATAGTTATTTCCTCTAAGCTGATGACCTTTTGCTGCCATTCGAATTTTGTTTATGCTTTCAAACGGAGCAGAACGATTTGATGGGCCGAATGGTGGCCTTGGTAGGTTAGAGAATTATATCAACATAATTTTCTCTAGGAAATAAAAACACATGAAACCATGATGAAATTTTCGATCATCCAAATATGAAATTATTAAAATGCGATAATAGGCTTAATAAACCCGATAGTTCGATTCCGATACCACCAATCTTGGTGATTACCTTTCAGCAACCTTCGACAATATCAACCATAACGCAATTCTTTATCCCATTGGACTCTTCGATCAGTCGGAGGAGCGTTTGTGAAATATTCTGATATTAATTAATTATTACTTTAAACCTTTAATCATGCCTAATTTTCATATTTCTCAGCTATTCCGTTCTTTTTATCTTTTAGTTGAATACATAGTGTAAATGCGTTCACTAAAACCTCCCTTTTATCCATTTATCTTTATATAATACTATCTGATAAAATTTTAGTAAGGTCTCTTCATGTAAGAACCGACGTTTCTCATCTTTAAATAACCCTATACATTATAACCCACTCAGTCAGTTATAATTTTTAAGTTTCGGGAATGAAGAATGATTACTGAACTTCGTTACAAAAATAAAAAAAAGGAACATTAGATTGCTCTCGAAACTGGTGTTTTCGCTTTGTTTAAATCCAATGACCATGAATATCTAGTCAGGAGTTAGAGAAGTAGGAGGGAGATAAGGGAAATAAGGAATCTATAGAAAAGCGTTGAGTGAGCTAGATTTCCGCTGTCAGTTAACAATCGAATACTTAAAATTATCTGTTCAAATAATATCTGGTTTGTAACGACAGTATCCCGGGTTCTGGTAGCCTAGCTATAGCTATTGAGAAATTTTTCTTTTCTGACGAAACTGCTATGAAAGATTCTTCGACGGTCGATGGCTTCCAGACTCAACTTCGATAGATCCGCTTTAACGCAATCCTCCCACCTCCGTCTCGGCCTGCTTATTAATCTTTTCGGAATTCGTTCACTACTTAGTTTCGCAATTTATCAAATGTAATAAGGATCAATAAAATGAATATAAGTGTATTGCAGCACTTTAGGGTTTTTAAAAATAATTTTTATTCATAATATGTTCATACCGTTTAATTCTATATTATTATTTTATTATTATTCTGGCGCTACGGTCCTGCAAGAACCCGGGCCTCCAACACCAAAGCCGACCAATCTCTGCGATCCTGTGCTACTCTTCTCCAGTTTGGTACACCCAGCAGTTTCTGGTCCTCCTCGACATCATCCATCTGCCATCTGATTCGAGGGCGCCCTCTGCTTCCTTTACCGTTCCGGTCCCAGCCATCTCATTCTGGCTTTATTACTGCCACCATGTCCGGTTTTCCATATAGCTCCATCAACTCCTCATTCTTCTTCTTAATTCTATATATTATAATATAAAAAACCTCACAACGACCCAATATTATATCCATATACAAATTCATGCTTTAGGTTTTTTAAACAGAAGACTAAACTTATGAAACAGACATGTATATAAAAGACTCTCCCTTATGGGAACGATAAGAGTTGAGAGATTGAGCATATAAGCATAACAATGTTTTTAAAAAATGTATGTATTAAAAATTATACATTTATTATGTTTTGGTTTTAGTGAAGATGAATATGGTGCTATGAGCATTTTATAATATTTTTTATTAATTGATAAAGATAGCAAAAAGTATCTTCCTTATTTCACCATAAATATTTATTTACAGCACATGTTGACGTTTCGGGGCTGTTTCCCCATTGTCAAAACCTGTACATTTTTATATCTATTAACATTTAATAATCAGAACACTAGTTTATCAATTTAGATAAAATAAATTAATTATAACTTGCATAAATAATTTTTCAATCGTATGATTGAAGGTCTTTTAATAAATATTATTACAAATATATTAATGTCATATGCTAAAATCTACTTTTATACACTTTCTACATGTCGGGTCATATTTGTCCCTTTCCAATTGTCTAATGGCTGATGGACATTGTCCTCTATATTTTCACCCTGTTAATACTAAAATCCCTTGCCCCCCAGCTGATTGTGATAATTAGCGAGGGCTACTGCAGTTTATAGATTCTGAATATAAACTTGGCGAAGTCCAAAATAAATACAATCTAGTATATATTTTTAATAAAACAAACTACAAAAAAATCTATTAACAGCAATCATAAATAATGAAATAAACACCTTTTTTAAATTTGTGTACTCTTTTTTTTTGTATATTCGAAACCTTTTTATGTCTCCACTTCCGAGTAGGACTCGAAAAACAAAACAATAACTGTAGCAATACATGCGTCTTCAAAAAATTTGCTCTTTCGCTTTATTTGACATGTGGTTAGTCACAAACGGCGGACTAGTATTACAAACAACTCCTGTCACTTTGGAAAATCCCGAGTCAAAAGTGATACTAGAGCTACCCCCGAACACAAGCGAACCGATGAAGTACCAATTTACCCGAACAGTGTTCGGGAATGGTGATCGAGGGTATAGCTCAGTGTAAAAGCACCTTATAATATTACGCACTTGTAAAACCGCATAGTAACGTTCTACAATATTATCAATATCCCTCGCATCATTCTTTACCGTATTCAGTTTTATGAAGGTACATTCACACTGTGCAAGCCTCATCCTCGAACAGGTGGTCCTCCGTACAGACGTACCACGAACAGCTATTTACACATAAATGTGAAGTCGATTGAACAATTATGTTTGAGATCGCACTTATGCACCATAATACAATAATTTTAATTTCAAAGTCGGCTCACTTGGAACTAGCGGCTGTTATGACTTTTGCTCGTAACTTATTAAGGTGCCTTTACACTCTACGAACTTTACTTTCGAACACCACCCTCAAACAGCCTCGTCGACTGTTCGGGTGTTCTAGGTACTTCATCTGTACGCCTGTGTACTTTTGATTTGATTTGATTTGGGTTTTCCCAAGTGATAGGAGTTGTTTGTGATTTTTTTATTTTTCATATAAGATAAAATATATTGATAATGGAGATTTTTTCCTCATCATAAGCTACTGTTGGGCTCAACTTCAGTTTAAGTAGAAATGGCTGTTCGTTTAACGCCGGTACGGCAAGGTTCGGTGGAGAACCTGTTCGAAGGTGAGGTTCGTAAAGTGTAAAGGCACCTTTATGTATAAAATCAACATTATAAAAATGCTAAAAGAGTATCCAGAAGCTTATCTTAACTAACTCAAAGGCGACATTAGCCCTAAACACGTACGTTCAGGGGAACAGATAAATTACTATTCAAGGTCGAGGTTCGCAAAGTGTTAAGACACCTTAACAAGAGCAGGTAGGGAAGAATAGCGTCCAGCCTAGCAAGTGCCAAGCATCCTAATCAGTCCTTATACCTCAAGGTCCTTACAGGTGCCTTTACCTTAAGGTGCCTTTACACCTTACGAACTTTACCTTCGAACACCACCCTCGAACAACCTTCGTGAAGCCTTCACATCGACTGTTCGGGTGTTTTAGGTACTTCATCTGTTCGCCTGGGTTCGGGGTAGCGCTAATGTCACTTTTGATTTGGGTTGTTCCTAAGTGACAGGAGTTGTGATACTAGTGTAATTTGTGAAACGTTGTAAATCGTCTCCTATTTTTTTATTTTTCAGATAATATGAAATATATCGATAATGGAGATTTTTTCATTATCGTAAGCTAGCTTT
Source organism: Aelia acuminata (assembly GCA_911387785.2). Lineage (NCBI taxonomy): Eukaryota > Metazoa > Arthropoda > Insecta > Hemiptera > Pentatomidae > Aelia > Aelia acuminata. The sequence continues at coordinate 35,619,084 of OU426979.1, read as the reverse complement.
GGGTGCGTCAGCCATATCGGTTCGCTTAACGTCAAGTGTAGTATAAATGGCTGTTCGCTTCACGTCGGTACGACAAGGTTCGTAAGGTGTATAGGCACCTTTAGAGTTGGTCACTGTTAGTGAGTCAGGTCATCATTAGGTCCCCTTTAGGTTTCCTGATAAGATATCCTCGGTTATCAGCCCCCTGCCCCCAAGTCAGGTGGAGAGGGGCTGCATTCTCAGTGCCACCTGACTTGCTTCGGCTACCTAGGGGTGACACTACGGGGTGTTCTTTAGTTGACCTTTTATATGCCTTGGGTGTGTAGGGTGCTGGATACTCGCACTGTTTGGGTGTCAAGAGTTTTTGTCACCCGACCCGGAAGACCGTTTTCTCAAGCATTCATTGCGCTTGGAGTCGCAAATTCTCTTCTCCATTTCACGCACACGTCTATAAATACTTACTTATTTGATTTTTTTAGTTATCTTAATGTGATAAAGTTGAATTATACCTCAAAATCGTTTTCTTCTTATGTACTTGTGCAAGACCGCGATAGTGATTTGTGAAGCATTTCAAGGATCGTATCAAGGAAGCGCTAGATATCGAATGACGAGAAAGATTGAACTCATAATTCGGCTCTTCATTAAAAGTCGTCTTTTTTGAGCTAAATCGCAAGACTTGTACAAGAGTTATGCTATTATTATATCCCATTTAGATCCGGAGATTCGTTCTTATTGTATTTATGAAAAAGAAGTTGGTTTGGTTACTACGTATGATGAGCATTCCAGTTGACAAAACGACTAACTCCAATAACAGCATTCCAGATTTTATCATCCCTCATAGTTCAAGATGAAAAAAAATATGATGAAAAAATTATGCCTTCAAGAAATTTTGGATTTCACTTTGTAATAGTAGTAAGATTCTAGATATGCAGAAACCGTTCAAATTACGGGGGGATATCTTAAGGGAGGTTGAAATGGAAGACAGGTCTTAAAAAAAAGTTTCTATGAATCTTCGGTAGTTTCTATTCTTCTGGATTAAATATCACCATCAAACCCCCTGTAAATTATACAGGGTTCCTTATTTGGGCGGACTCTGCAGATCTCAAGTCTGCAGAATATTGATACCAAGTTAAAACCGAATTTTCAAGAAGGTGCTAATTTTGTTCTATATTTCCTTTAATTTTAAAGTTTTTCTGTTATTAAAACTACCACACAACTACCGGAGCGAAGCCGGGCACCCTAGCTAGTACCTTATATTTTCGAAATGCAGGGTGTCCAAAAAGAGTATTCGGGGTTTGAAAGTTCAATAAAATCTCAAATATAGAATATCTAGTAGGATGTTTACGTTTTATTTAAACACAATGAACTGGAAATTTATTTAGAAAAAGCAATATTGTCTAGGTTTCCACTATAACGCTGCTGGCACTCCTCGAATCTCAAACGCAGTAAATAGTGTAAATAGTACTGTAAATAGTTAGCGCGTTACTGTAAAATGATAAGAGGTTTTTTGGCCCAAGAACTTAACGTTTAAAGAATATAACTCTAGAACATGGTTTTGTATACCTGAAAAGTAGGGTATACGAAAAGAAACCGACGAATCTAACGCAATTGAAGCAAAATATCAGAACAGAAATCGCAATCTCAGGAACAATTCGTCAACGCGTTTTTAGAAATTTGCGTTTGAGATTCGAGGAGTGCGAGCAGCGGTATGGTGGACACCTAGGCAATATTGTTTTTTCTAAATAAATCCTAGTTTATTGTATTTAAATAAAACGTGGACATCCTAGTTGATATTCTATATTTAAGATTTTATTCAACTTTCAAACCCCTAATACTCTTTTTGGACACCCTGTATATTAACGTGAAATTTTAAAGCACTATAATAAAAGTCATATTATTTCTACCCTTCCGACGAACTGGTTAATATTAAGCAAGGGTTGATTCTTGAATTTCTTGTATACCATACAAACGATACTGATACTTTTGTATCTAGCACACAAAATGAATGACCATAATTCATAGCATCATAATTGAATGAATGACCCACGACGAGGTATAAGGTTCAACGAAACCTTATAAGGCAACGAATTTTTACTAAGTAAACAATTTTTTTTTAAATTAAATTTATTGCTCTATATGTATTGTAAAATGTAAAAACCATATTTTGTTTAAAAAAAATTAAACATCAAAAAGTATAAACTTGTACTGGTTATAGCTATTCATCAATTAAGTGAACAAATATGAGCATCAATCAATAATTTTCTTTGTAACAAAGTAATTTACGTTTATTCTTTTATTTAGATTATTACTTTCTATTATCTCATTATTGTTACCGTCTAAAATAAATTAATAAAATTACCAAAGAGTCTGTTGCTAAATCAAGGGATCAAGTAGTAAGAAGTTTGCAAGGAATACTTCAAGTAATAAATGATTCAACTGAATCAGTAGTGGCCAGTATCTGAATCATAGTCCTGGGTTAGCTATTCCAAGTATTCATTGCATCAGTATCAGTACCCAGTTTATTTTGGCCGGATCACCTCCTTTCAGGATCTTCTTTTCAGTATTTTACTCACTATTTTTCAGTATCTGATTCAAATTATTTGATTCATACAACCTTACCCATCCTTAGTTGATATAAATACTCTCTGATTGTACATTATATTACAAATCATAGCCACCGCTAGACGAACTCTAGGAGAGCTATCAACGTAGAGATGAGACGACCTTGGTGGCGTGGGATGGGGTGGGGGTGGTCCAAACCACCCCGCGTGACGTCACCGCCACCTGTCAGCGGCCCAATCACTGCGAGCCATTCATCCCGGTCCCCACTTCCTCTCTTCTCATTGGTCGCTTTGGCCCATTAGCAACGAGTTATCTTTATCGCTCATAGTTTGGAGCCAGCTTCCTCTTCAATATTATTTCCTTTTTCAAATATTTAATTATACATAACTTTAATAAATAACGCACATGTCAGTTGTGCCGAAATGTTACATTGAATGATTTTTTTTTTAAATACAATTGAAGCGTGGAAATGCATTAGGGTCTAAGTGCCAAAAAAATTAAACAAAGTTTTTTTTGACAAATAGTTTTATGTGGCAAAGCCATTCTTAGAAATGGGTATATGTAATTTTTTGTTATTAGAAAAGAGTTCATTGAACGTATCAAAGATGGCATGGGTGGAAGCACTGAACTTAGTTCACCATAGAGGGTATTAGTTACATCCTTTCTGTAAAAATTTCCTGAGGCACTTATACCCCATGCTTCAATTGCTTCAAGTGAATTTTCTTATATATTCGAGCTACTTAGTTGCGGAATATGGTGGTACATGCTTTTGATTTGTAATAAAAATCATCACTTTTATCCAGTGATATATATTAATAAAATAAAATTAAGAGTATCACAGGTCTACAGTCTACAGTATACAGGTGGCGAGAGTTTTATGGCTGATTCTGAGTATAATTGGTGTACTGAATCCATGTTTGCCATTAGTTTTCCTCTATCAGCTCTAGTTGTTTAGATATATAAATGGCGTGTCTTAACTCTTAAAATATAATTACTCGAATGCATATGCAGGTTAACAGAGGTGGAAAAAACCAAACATTAAAATTCTTTACATAAAACATTTTAAATCAATTGAAACCATATAAACACATATATTATTTACATAATCACTTTGTAACTTCAAGTACTGTTAGTTTTTTTTGTGTTTTTTTTTTCAAGGGAAACCAACAACATTTCAAAGAGAAACTGTTTCACACTTCTGTAGCTTCTTTTGCGTGACTTTCTTCAAACAGTTTTGTTTTCCGTATGCTGAATCTAAAAAAGTAGAGCTGATAGAAAAAATCTGTTTGCATTATTGGAATCAGCGCCCTCAGTATAGTTAAAATCAGCTATAAGATTCTCGGCACCAAAAAAAAATTTTTTTCTGTCGGAACTGTGTAATAATTGATTAATTTGTTTGAAAGATTGGAGCCTCAGAGATTTAGATTTTTTGAGAGCCAATAGTTTTACAATCATAATATATATATATAAATATATATATATATATAAATATATATATATATATATATATATGATTGTAAAACTATTGGCTCCCAAAAAATCTAGAGGCTCCAATGTTTCAAACAAATTAATCAATTATTTAAAATGTTTTATGTAAAGAATTTTAATATCTTTGTTTATTTTAATTTTAATATCTTTGTTTATTACCACTGATGTTAACCTGCTTATATATTCGAGTAATTATGCTTTAAGAGGTAAGTCACGCCATTTCTATATATCAACAACTAGAGCTAATAGAGGAAAACTAATGACAAACTTGGATTCACACCAATTATACTCAGAATCGGCCATAAAACTCTAGCCACCAAACTTTAGGCCTGATTTGTTCGTAATATTATTTTATTAATATATATCAATGGATAAAAATGCTGCTTTTAATTACAAATCCAAAGAGTGGCGTGTACCAATATATTGCGCAACTAACTAGCTCGATTATATTAGAAAATTTACTTGAAGCAATTGAAGCATGGAAATGCATAAGGGTATAAGTCCCTTCGGAAATTTTTACAGAAAGGATGTAACTTATACCCTCTATGGTGAACCAAGTTGAGTGCTATCACCCGTGCCATCTTTCATACGTTCAATGAACTCTTTTCAAACAACAAAACATTAATTATACCCATTTCTGAAGAATGGCTTTGGCAAAAAAAAAACTTTTTTTAATTTTTTTGGCACCCTGATGCAATTCCACGCTTCAATTTTATTTAAAAAAACAACATTCATTCAATAAAACATTTAGGCACAACTTACATGTTTCAATCTTCATATTATTTTATTAATCTTTCTTTGGCATCTTTTTTATCCATCCATTCAATCTATGATTTATCAATTCATTTAATCTCTTTACAAATAAGTCCATCTAGTAAATTTGATAATACTAGCTTAATTTTCTACCTACTTACATTGATTAACAACGAAAGATGAATAGATAAATTCACTTTAATAATCTTCATCTGTAAATTTTTCTTTTAATAATAAAGTTTATTGCTATCTAACATAGTTCATATATCCTTCTTCCTCTGTCGCAGTCGTAGCCAATGAAATATATTTCCATGCTGCCAAAAGTAATAATATTTTTACAATTTCTTTGGCATTAATATTCTGTTCACTACTAAAGTTATGAATTTGTCGTCCCTTGAGTGAAATAAAACGGACCATCCGAGTCTGGATTTATCTTAGATTGTAGTTTTTCTATCTTCTTTAGCATTTATATACGTATTTCAGACTTGTCTTACCGAATCTTTCTAGGTTATCGATGTTCTGGATTTTCATATCTGTGTATTATTTTTTTCTATTAAATCAATGAAAATAATATTCTATTTAATGCCTTATGTATTTTCATTACGTAAAATTCCATTATACAAATAATGAAATTTTACGTATAAAATCGTTGCTAACACATGCAACAACTCACGAATCACTTTAGGAATAAACGAACGAAAAACACAGTGATGAATGAAAATTCTGCATATTACAAAAAGGGCAAGTTTTTTCTGTAGCTGTAACCTAATTTTCATAATAGAAATTAATTTGCATAAAATATTACATTTATCTACAATTAAATATTCGGCTAATCACTTCATCAATTTTCATGGATTTGAATTTACATTTTAGTAATGAAGTTTAAGGCTATCTCACATATTTTTGTATTTGTCTCTTTTCCACCGCATTAAATATTTTCTATGCTGGAAAAGTAATAATATTTTTCAGTTTCTTTGGCATTAATATTCTGTTAATGTATGACTAAGTTGTTAGTGTTCCTTGAGTAAAATAAAACGGAAACATCTTAATAAAATGAATAAATAAAACGAGTCTTCATATATTTTTGATTTTTGATTTTCCATCTTGTCTTACCGAATATCTCAAGGTTATCGATGTTCTGGGTTTTCATATCTGTTGGTTATTTCAATCGTAATTAAAACAATGAAAGTAATACTCAATTCAATACCTAAACATCATTATGCAAATAATGATATTAAAGGTCCAGTATCGTCACTACTATATGCACCATCTCTCGAATCACGTAAGGAATGAAAAAAACATAATGGCGAATGAAAATTCGACATATTACAAAAAGGCCAAGTTTCTTTGTTCGCCCCATCCCCCGAAATTATGTTTGATCTCCTTTTAGGAGATATTTACATTTCAGTATTATATCAGCTGCAATTCTCAACATTTGCACCACCTTTTATAGGACTTGGGTATTGGCATCGATTGTATCTGTGTGATATCCTCTTTTCAGAGGCTGCCGTTGTCGGCAGGACGTGGTGTCATCTAAATGAAGTTCTTTACAGTTTGGGTTGTATAATGATTTGCTCTTTTGTGAAGATTCGCATGTACATTCTGATTAAGTTACAAAATAATACTTCATTCAAGTCGTGGGGTAGTAATGCAACATCACCTTTGCCATCCGTTCAGATATTGGCGTAAAACCAGCAGTTTTAGCGTCACCGTGAGCTGCAGAGGTTTGTGTTCCATACACAGTTTATCACGGCCTGCGCCACGCAGGCGTAGTGAAAAATGGAAGACAAATTAATTGAGGCAGTTATTTGACCTTTAAATAGCCAGGATATGATGTATCGTATAAGATTCCTCGGTCCCTAACTTCTTCGATTAATTTATCTTCCATTTTTCACTTTACCTCCATCGCACAGTGGAAAAATTTTGTCATTTAGCGGCCAAAAATCTATAACTCCTGACTAAATGACGATAATCGAATAATTCTTTTTTCATTAAAGAGCATGTGATTCCCTTTATCAGTGAGAATAAAAAAAATAAAAATAACATTTCTCAAAGTTATTCATATTAATTTTAATATGAATCCTTTCTTCACTTAAATTTATTTAAATTAGGTTATTAGTTACAGGGTTATACATGGAGAATGGAATGAGTCAGTATTATTATCTATTGAGCTTTCTGCTTATATACATGTCTCTTTTAGGGTTTTGCTCCTTTTGAAAGATATTAAAATAATTATTGTCTGAATAAGAAAAAATCCAAAAAATTAAATTAAAAATACCTCAATTTTTAGAAATTTAACGGAATAAAATATTGTTATATAATTCATCGAGAACTGTGTTTTATGATTTAGTCTAATTCGAGGCCGAAAATATAATAAAGGTTCAAATATAGGGATTTGAATCTTAAAATCGATATATCGCCTATTAATTCTATTATGGTATTTTAGCACCCTTCACCCTCTATTACTGTGAAAAAAATTAGAACCAATTATTGGCAATAACAGAAGTCATATCATTTTAAATACTTTCTTTTCATAAATTACATAGACAATGTGGTTGAAACCAAAACCCATTTTTATCCAATAATTTTACAGCCATTCTTCTTATTTATAAAATATGTTTGGTGCAATAATATAAAAAGTAAAGCTGAATAGAAAAAAAAATAATATCAGAGTGGTGACCATAGATTTTGCTTAAAATAAATTTAATTTTTTTCCCTAATGAGCTTTACTTTTTATATTAATGCACCAATCATTTTATAAATAAGAAGAATGACTATAAAATTATTGGATAAAAATGCGTTTAAATTTCATCCACGTTGACTATGTTATTTATGAAAAGAAAATATTTAAATTGATATAACTTCTATTATTAGCAAAACTTGGTTCTGATTTTTTCCATACTGGTAGAGAGTGAAGGGTACTAAAATACCATAATAGAATTCGATCGATCAAATGCGTTAATTTTGTTAGGGACAAAAACAATTTTTTTTTTAACTTAAACATCTATGTTTTGACAATAACATCGATGTTATTGTCAAAACATCGATGTTGAATGATACTTGTTTTTGTTAAAAACATCGATGTTAATACACATTTATCCTAAACATCGATGTTATTGTCAAAACATAGATGTTAAGGTATACTTGTTTTCGATAAAAACATCGATGTTTAAACAAATTTGTTTTTGTCCATAACACCGATGTTAAAAAAAATTTGTTTTTGTCCATAACATCGATGTTATTGTCAAAACATAGATGTTAAAGTATACTTGTTTTCGATAAAAACATCGATGTTAAAAAAAATTTCTTTTAGTCCAAAACATCGATGTTATTAACAGCTTTGTTTTCGTCCATAACATCGATGTTAAAAAAAATAGTTTTTGTCCATAACATCGATGTTATTAACAGTTTTTTTTTTCCATAACATCGTTGTTAAATGATATTTGTTTTTGTTAAAAACATCGGTGTTAAAAAAAATTTGTTTTAGTCCATTACATCGATGTTTTAAAATATTTATTTTTGTCCAAAACCAATTTGTTATGGTTAAAGCATCGATGTTTAAAACAACAAATATGATCTGACATCGATGTTATTGTCAAAATATGTCGAAAAAATCGAATTTTTTATACATTAAATATGAAAAATAAAATGCTTTACACTTTAACATCGATTTAATTACATTTGGGCATTAATATGTTAATGTTTAAAGACTCTATAAATTAAAAAACATCGATGTCAAAAAAAGGTTGTTTTTTTCCATAACATCGATGTTTATACATACTTATCCAAAACATCGATGTTATTGTCAAAACATCAATGTTAAAGTATACTTCTTTTAATAAAAACATTGATGTTAAAAAAAAATTGTTTTAGTCCATAACATCGATGTTATTAACAGCTTTGTTTTTGTCCATAACATCGATGTTAATATAGAATGCAAGGCCTCAAAGTCTCGTATAATTTCAATAATTCACTTAATCATGCAGATTACGTGCCGAATTTTCGCCTATTCAGGCATCTTCAGGGCTACAACCGTTTCACATGCAAGCTAGAAACAGACTCTTTGCATAATAGAAACACGTGTACGTTGTGAGGCGGACGTCACGTTCATCCACCTGCGTAATCTGTTCGCTGTACATCGTTTTTAATTCATCTACAGCCCCGTAGATTATATGTTGAAACTATATAGGCCATGACAAATTATATCGCTATTTTTGTTATTTTAAACATCAAAATATGTACCAATTGAACTTAGAAGTAGTAAACCATACATTTCTCCTAATAGTAGAGCTATCATCTTTTTCCCATTATTCCCTGGCCGTCAGAATAATTAGTATCCAACTTTATAGCCTCCATGCACGGATAAGTAAATATAAATTCTCCATCGAATGATAAAAGGGCGTTCTTTCCTGCCACTGTTAGCTGCCGATTATGCGAAATTTGATTAGACCATACGGAAGATAGTTGATACATCGAATGACTAACTCCAAATCGCTTTACAATTTCACAATATCCTGCCATAAATAGTCCGGAATTAAACTGATTAGTTGCAAATGAACCATTCCACATTCTTTGTGATCGGTCGGAACGCTGGTATCCATGAAATCTAAGTACGGTGGCAGTCTCTTTACCACCCATTGTGACTGGCCCAGTTAAATTAATTATCCCACATGTAGGTATGATTGACGAACTGTCGTTAATAGTCATGGTTAATGACGTTAATCCATTATCAATTGGTGTAATGCCAGGATACGTTGCACGTTCTACTTTATTGTATATAAATAATCCACCCCCAAGGGCTGGATCAATTGTAACGTTACCTGAGCCCATGGACACTAGGAGTATTGAGGTACCATCAGGTATCAAAGCGTTTTTATTATTCTCATCAATTCGCGGTGGTTCGGAAAATGGGGTCCGTGCCTCCGCAACATGAGTTGGTTTAAGCCCTACCCCAGCACGTAAGGCGAGATAATAACATAATGGTGTATATAAGGGGTCTGATATAAATCGAGCCATATTATTTAAATAGCGTGTATTATGGTCACCAACGCATGCAGAGTAATTCACAAAATCCAAAGAGACAGAGCTAATTGATACAGATAGAGGGTGAGAGGATAAGTAACCAAAAAGCGGGCCTAAGCTTACAAATATATCGCGAAATGATTGCATCAATTTATCTGGGGTTATACCCGCTAATCTTAAAATAGAATTAAAGTAATTTGAAGCCGTAGCATTGCTACCAGTAGACGCACCATAGAACGGGGATTGAGTTATAAATTTATGAAGCTCAGCGACCTCAATAGCTACATCAACAACTAGATTACCCAGGGTAGACATGTTTCTTTTATTATCTTTCTTTTATTATTCTTCTATATCTATAATCCAATAGTCTCTTCCTAAAAACTTGTTTACTATATCGATGTTAATACACATTTATCCAAAACATCGATGTTATTGTCAAAACATAGATGTTAAAGTATACTTGTTTTCAATAAAAACATCGATGTTAAAAAAAATTTGTTTTTCTCCAAAACATCGATGTTTTAAAATATTTATTTTTGTCCAAAACCAATTTGTTATGGTTAAAGCATCGATGTTTAAAACAACAAATATGATGTAACATCGATGTTATTGTCAAAACATGTCGAAAAAATCGAATTTTTTATACATTAAATATGAAAAATAAAATGCTTTACACTTTAACATCGATTTAATTACGTTTGGGCACTAATATGTTAATGTTTAAAGACTGTATAAATTAAAAAACATCGATGTTCTTGAACATCGATGTTTAATCGACATCGATGTTTTGATTGCAAAAACATCGATGTTCAAAACATCGATGTTTTGCCTTCGATGTCGCATCTCTACTACCAATGCATACACTCTGAAACTGGGAATTAGGAACACAAAGCCTAGTTCTCTATTTCCCCACTTTATAGGCTAGTAAAATATTTTTCATTTTACGTTGTTTTACGTCGCTTCGACTGTCCAGGCCTTCAGTGTCGACTGCTCTTCTTGAATGTTGGGCATTCATTTTGTGCTGTAATATTAATAAAATACATTTCATGTAACAACTAAAATCAAACTATAATTATTCTGAACAATATATATTCAATATAATTCCAGCCTAATTCAATGAAGGAATGAATGTACTTTATTTTTTTGGAGGAATACAGGGAAGAATGTAATACCGGGAGTTGGCCAAACTAGAAATGGAGTTCTCTTCCCATCTATTGATTTCAATGCCTGCTAATGACATTGTATCAGTAGCATGTCATTTCTATTTTGAGCTGCCTCCAAAAAGATTGTATGTATTGTAAACAGTATTTTATATTTTACAGTTCACTCGATAGCCCTGATGATGACCTGAATGTCGGGTCGAAACGTCGGCACAATATATATGTTATTTCATATATAGTGTTTCATTTGACCGCACCCCCAACCATTTCCATCACATATTTTATATTTTAATTTAATCATTTTTACTAACGATTGAAGTATAAAAATGCAAAAAGGTATAATTGCCTTTTTGAATAATTGAAAAGAAAATTTTCCAGAAATGATTTGGCTAATACCCACTAGGTGAACTACGTTCGGCGCTTACCCTATGCTATCTTTGAAACGTTGAATGAACTACTTATTAAACACTAAAAATTAATTATATATTTCTGAAAAATGGTTTTGAGACACATAACAATTCGCCAAAAAAAAATCTTTATATATATATATATATATATATATATATATATATATATATATATATTTGGCACTTATACCCATATGCATTTCCACGCTTTGTACAAATCAAAATAAAATTATCGGTCTTATTGCATTTTTCCGCTTTTTATTCCATTTTCAATTTTGCTGTGAATTCATAAAAATCAGAATTTAATTATTTCATACTTTTATCTGGGTTATAGGATCTAAATTACGATACTAACTCATCTACCACAAGGTACCCCAATAAAATAAAATATGAATGCAATAATGTAGTGAAAATATTTATTTCTTAATCCAACACATAAGAATGTAAATATTATAAATAGATTGTCTTTGTGGTTTTATGAAAATCGTTCGTCACCGTTTCATTTTCTAAGCTCAAGTAAGAAATTGCCTAATGCTTTTTAAGAATTATATTCAACTAGCTATATATACCGGTTTCACCCGGAGAATTTCATTTTTTCAATCTATAAAGTGAGACTTTTATCGACTTGAAGTGTCGCTTTAGTAAAGCCAGATCAGAACGATTTTTATAACAATAAAGTATATACCCAGAGATTGGCTGAAGGTATGCAATTTTATTATGGACAGGTGTTCGCACCTGATATCGAAGAACCACTGAGCGAAATTTGGAGAATTTAGGACAAACGGTAGGGATTTATATGAAGAACCAACAGAATTTCATCTTTATTTCTCGGTTTCACCCGGGGAATTTCATTTATCTAATGTAAAAAACTAATGTAAAGCGAGATCATTACGATTTTTTTAACAATAAAGGATATCAGCTGAAGATCGGCTGAGGTTATGCAATTTTAATATGGACAGGTGTTCGCACCTGGTATGGATTTATATAAAAATCAAACATAATTTCATTTTTATTTACGTAGATTATAGCTGCATATCCCGGTTTCACCCGGGAATTTCATTTTTCTAATGAAACGGTTGATTTTGTAAAGAAACATTGTTAAGCGAGATCATTTCGATTTTTATAACAACAAAGAATATCAGCTGAAGATCGGCTGAAGTTATGCAATTTAATATGGACAGGTGTTCACACCTGGTATCAAAGAACCACTGAGCGAAATTTGGAGAATTTAGGAGAAACGGTATGGATTTCGGTAAAGAACAAACAAACAAATAAATAGGATTTCATCTTTATTTATATAGATAATGATTAAAATCACTTGTGATTTTTTTATCATTATGCTCTACACTTTTCAGTGCGTTTATTTTTACTGGTTCCTACGTTTCGAAGTCGGTTTAATTTTTTATATTTTTTTTTATAAAATGTTTTTATACATTTATTTAATAATTATTATGCAACCGTAACCTAACCGAAGTATCAATGCTGCGTTGAATTAAAATTTTAATACACCTAATTCACTTCACATTAGCGACTATAGCTAAGTTGCTCTTGCCCCGTGGATTTTTTTTTTCTGGTGTCCTTGTACTTTTTAGCCTTCGATTGCAACTGCATTCGGCGATTATGAAATAAAAACGATGGGGAAAGGGCCTGCTCCAGATTTAGTACGTCCCTGACCTACAAAGATGAGCATATGCAGCCGGCGAGCGGATCAGGCAGCCCAAGAAAGGGGGAAAAAACTTTTGAGTGGCCATGAGGAAGAAAAAAAGAGGGCACAAAAAATCTTAAATAGTAGGCTCCATTGTTTCTCAAGACCCTACTGCACTGAGCTTGTAGTCTCCTATCAGCGCTGTATTCAACCTTCTCGTCAAGCGAAAGCGGTATCTTTTATTTTTAAAACATCATCCAAAACCCCAGTTATTCATACAAAATCACTTCTCAACAGTCCTTCCCTTGTGACTTTTCTTCCAGAGTTTGAAAACTTTTTTAAAAATATCTATTTTACGAAAAAAAAAACATACTAGAACACTAGAACAATTCTAGAACACCCAGAATTAGAATTTGAAGAAAACAGGCTCTTGATCCCGTTACTAGAGACGGTTGGGACAGTTTATTTAATAATAAACATCTTTCTTTGCAGCATAATTATTCTGAACATAACTTGTCAGGCTTTAAACACTTCGTAGACGTGAAGTTAGTGTCAACGCATTGAAACATTAATGCAATAACGCTTCAACGTTAAATGCTAAATAAACTTTCAAAGACTGATTTTATACAAGCCATTCCTTTTCTATAGTATTTATCTCGAAACTAACATTTTGGACTTACTACAATTCATGATGTAAGCACGGATTTATAAACGTAACAAACGAAAGTTTCAATGTTGAAATTCAGAAAGCCACAATTCTAATAAAATTTATTTTTGAAGCCACGGCACTAAGTTTTTAATAAATGAAGCAATTGTTATTTTATGTGCAAGACTTTATTAATATTTCTGCTGAAAAGAGTTTAATGATAATATTGCTAATATGAGCTTCTTGGAAAATATATTTTCAAACCTTTGTTTTATAAATAAATAAATATATATATATATATATATATATATATATATATATATATATATATATATATATTGAAATTCTCGACTGTATTTGAATATAATAAATTAAGTAAATGTGCTAAAATATAAGAAAATAATGTTAAGTAAAATAAAAGAATTCTTCTCTCTAAAATCTTTCTCGGGTTCCCCCCTTTAGAATATTACTTTATAAGTTTATTTTTTAATTATCTGTCTTCTTTTTCAGCAAGTATTTTTTTCGCAATATTTAAGGAATAGTATCAACTGATTATAAAATAAAATAAAGAAATGTGAACAAAAAAAATCACTCTCAAATTACACTTTTTTTGAATATTTTTTTGGAGACTTTCCTCTCGAAGTTAAGATGCATAAAACAAGTTGTATAAGAAACATAAATAAATAAATAAGGTTTATAATCCCTAGAAACGCCTATTGGCTATTATGTTTTATTAAATTGTATAATATATTTTTATTATAGAATAAAATTACTGTTTATCATAAAGGGAAAAAATTTGTAATTGAAACAGATAAAAAATGTTTAATCTGTAATCCAGGAGAAATAGAGTCATTAGAACACTTTTACTTTCATTGCCCAACTTAGGTATGTTGAATAGAAGAAAAATATTTACCTGATTACATGGAAGAAAATAGTATTACCGCGCTGTTGACGATTGATGATTACCAGACCTTAACTAACCTGTATTACTACTCTGTAAACTGCCTCAAAGTACGACAATTTATAATAGACGAATAATTAATGTTAATTAAGACAATTATTATTTTATATTTTCTTTTGTTGTTCTTTCGTCTTCTATGATATATACATATATGAATTATTGATCGATTCTGTACATAAATATATATAATATTGTTTATTATGTATTTATTTACAATAGTTAAGAAGGAGTTAAGTAGCAAGTTATCGATGACTAGTTTTATTTCTGTTTTTTTTTTTTTTTTTTTTATGTTACGATCAATGAAACCTTGATGAAGAACCTTTTTATTGCTTTCATTTATATATTATGATATAGAAATAAACGTAGGTAATTTATGATGTCTGTAGTATGGGTTTATAATTTGTTATGTATGCTAGAGGCTATTATTTCTAAAATGGTGTATATATTGAACCTATGTAAGATATTTTTAATGAATTTATGTGTATGTATGTATATCTATTATAGGTTACATATTTTCAATAATGGTCAACTCTATTTGTATGGGGGAAAACCCCAAATGCAAATAAACTTCTATTCTATTCAATTCTATAGAATGTACCATGTTATTTCTAGGAATATAGGAAAATTAAAAATCATCAGAGTTTAATGCCACAAAGGTGATTTATTGCTTGAAATCGTGAATATTTATTAAATAATTTTTATCTGAAGAGAATAGATTGGCATAGCCTGAGACTCATTGCAGACGTTAGCTCAATTGTTGGTTGGCCAATCTTTTTTATGCAAATAGAAACTATTTACTAGTTTTTAAAAAAATAACTAACCATCTATATACAAATAATAAAGGCTTAAATAATAATAATAATAAAGGCTTAACGAACCCGAAGGTTCGATGCCGACACCACCAATCGCTCCCTGCAATCTATATACAACATATAATATTTAACTATAAAGGTCTGACAATTACATCCATGCTATGTGGCGAGACCTGCCAGGTGGAATCTTTTGAAGTGAAAAAGTTGACACGGCTAGGATAGGGCTCGTGGTTAGCTCAATGTTTTAAAGTTTATAAGTCCGGGCTGGATTCCGGTCGTGGCCAATATCCCTTCTCCCTGTGTATATATATATATATATATATATATATATATATATACATATTTTGAATTTATTTGCAGTAGATTTTTACTTTCACTTACCTATATATGAAATATATAGTAAGGCGAAATATTGCAATCGTGAAAATTTTCGACTTCCGGTTTTCAACGGAAATACACGTTTTGGGGTCCCCTGAGTCCAAAAAACCAAGTCCCGCAAAATGGTCTGTGTGTGTGTGTGTGTGTGTGTGTGTGTGTGTGTGTGTGTGTGTTTGTGTGTGTGTGTGTGTGTGTGAACAAACTAGCTCAAAAACTATAAACCGTGCGAATATTTAGTGTATGTATACATCCGCGACAGCAAAAATTTCACAAAAATTGGTCCAAAGGAGGGGGCACTTTATTTAATAACTTTTTACGTTTTTTTCGATTTACTAAAAAACGGCTCTAACGATTTTGATTAAATTGAGTATATGATGTATTAATATGCCCGAGATATGACTAAAAATTTCATCAAAATTGATCAACTAGAGGGGGCACTTTACTTAATAAATTTTGTACCATTTTCACGTGTTTTTTTTATTTACTCAAAAACTACGATAACGATTTTGATTAAATTGAGTATTTGATGAATTAATATGCCCGAAATATGACTAAAATTTTTATCAAAATTGATCAATTGAGGGGGCACTTTACTTAATAAATTTTGTACCATTTTCACGTGTTTTTTTTATTTACTCAAAAACTACGATAACGATTTTGATTAAATTGAGTATTTGATGTATTAATATGCCCGAGATATGACAAATTTTTATCAAAATTGATCAATTGAGGGGGCACTTTATTTAATAAATGTTGTACCATTTTCATTTTTTTTTTTTATTTACTCAAAAACCGCTCTAACGATTTTGATTAAACTCGGTATTTGGGGTATGTGTATGCTCGCGATGTGACAGTCAAAATTTCATCAAAATTGATCAACTGGAGGGAGGACTTTACTTAATAAATTTTTTATCATTTACTCAAAAACGGCTTTAACGATTTTGATCAAACTGGGTATTTGATGTATGTATATGCCAAAGATGTGATAGCTAACATTTCATCAAAATTGGTCAAACGGAGGGGGCACTTAATTTCATAACTTTTTTTCCGATTTTTACTTTTTTTTTCGATTATCTCAAAAACGTCTTTAACGATTTTCATCAAACTCGTCATGTTTAATGAAAATTAGGTGTTTTTTAATATCAGGTAAGCTTTATCATTATTAAAATGTTCTGAGGGGGCTTAAATGGGGTAGGGGCCTTTTTTGTTTGTTTGTTTTTTTGTTTCCTACAAAGTACCTTTGTTTTTGTTTATATGGAGAAATTTACTCTCTCGTTACGCCTAAAAGTAAGAAATGGCTAAATATGAGATATGATAAATATAAAGAAAACATATAGAGGAGAAAAAAAGAAAATATTCAGTCAACTCATAAAACTCGTTGAGCCCACGCATGCGAAGTACGCCTTTAATGACAGACCATTGTTCATTTGAGAAGTGGCAATTAACAAAACGCATTAATTTCTAATCTAAGTAAGTTGGTAAGTGAAAGTTGTGTGTTGCGAGCACGCACCAGATTTTTTTTATTGTTACTAGAAGAAGTATTTATGTAAACAAATATTTATATGTTTTTAAATAATTTAATTATTTAATCTATTTTAAGTTCGGCACACTAGTTCTGTTATCGACTATATTTTCAATCATTTCTATAATCATTGTAATTATACCAAGCAAAATTGGTCAACCTTCTTATATAAGTCGTTGTAATCAGTATCCATCCTATTAAATTAACATTCTGCAAAATATCTTACCTTTTCGTGTTAAAACTTTTTTAGAACCAATGATATTTTTATATTCTTTTGTCGCGAGTGAATTAACCAGTTATTAACTTAAAAAGCCTCTTAACTTTGCGGTGTAAGATTTAATTACAGCTAAGCATTTATTCGTCTTTCAGAACATAAACTAAAATAAAAAACCTAATAATCCTTCAGAATTAATTGTTTTTTAATTTATTACTGAACTAAAATTTTAAAATGCATTATCTATATTTCCACATTGGCTTATCTTCAATTTCCAAATATGCAAATTAGTTATTCATAATACCTATTGATCTATCCAAATTTTCTTTAATTATAGGCTTAATGAAAAACTTTTTTTTTTTACTCTAAACTCAGGAATAAAAACAAATCATTTTGATCATTATTTATTTTAAAGTAAATATATTAGGATAGTCAGTCGCTGTATCGCAAATTGTGACAAGCAGCTAATGTGTATTAATAAATCAGTAAAATTAATTTATTTATAGAATTTATTTAATTTGGTGCTTTAACATTTTCGCTGGTAATTTGCGGTTCACGAGGGCATCACAGGAAGCCTATTGAATTATTGTCCTTATAATAAGATATCTCAGAAATTTATATCATTTATTTTTTTCCTTTATTGCATATTATTATATCCTCATAAATTATTAATATATAATAATCTGCAATATATAATTGAAGCATGGAAATGCATAAGGGTATAAGTGCTTTATGAAATTTTTACAGAAATAATGTGACTTATTCCCTCTGGGGTGAACTACGCTCAGTACATACACCCATGTCATCTTTCATACTTTCAATGAACTCTTTTCTAACATAAAAACATTACTTATACCCATTTCTGAAGAATGGCTTTGGCAAATATAATAATTTGAAGAAAAAAAAACTTTGTTTTATTTTTTTGGCACTTAGAGCCTTATGCAATTCCTCGCTTCAATTATTATTAGAAATAATATATAATAAAAAATTATTAGTAATTATTATATACACTACAGGACAAATCCAATTTTTAGGACACTTACTCTGACAAGACAGGTACATTCAAGAAGTATCATATCCAAGTAATCGCTATATAATACGAGGCAAATACTATTTATTTATATATCTAATATTAGGTGTTACTCACATTTCATTTTATTAGATATTATTTATTTATGTAAAACTACGAAAGCTTTATCATGTTATATCCAACCCTTGAGCATACAAGTCGCTTAAAAATGGATCTTTGACTCTTTATACCACATCAGGAAAAAAAAAAATATGTCAACAATAAATTTTTGTAATTAGAATAAAATAAGTGTTCTCAATAATGTCATCGATAACTGTAAACCCTCATGAGGTACTTACATATACAACTATGTATGTATATGTAATTAATTTCTTTCGATTCTTAAAGAATTCTAAATTCATAGTCTTATATGATTCCATAAAATTTATTATTTAAAGTTGAATATTAATATTAAAGTAGAAACTATTTTCCTTAAAAGATGAGACGCTGTTTAATTTTTTTCTTTATCGTTACAAAAATTATGTTTTATGGATTAACTTGATATCTGAATTATTATTTTTCTAATATATCATACCCTACACTAATTTCTATTTTCTTCCATAATATGTTGAAAGTGACATATGTTTTGATTTTTTAAATCTGAAGTGAAAATCGTTAGTATAGGTACACTAAAATTATTTTTATTGGTTACAATTGCTGAGTATGGAACGAGATTTTTTAAATTTTAATTTGATGCAGTGAATATTCGAAAATACTATATCGCTCTTGAATAACCTGTTGTTTAAAGAAATTTAACCACTTTTTTAAAATTAACTATCTTCATTCCATACTATCAACTTTTCTCAAAAGTTTGTGAAAAGTGAATTATTTATGATCTTAGAAGCCCGAAACGTTGACAATACGCAATAAAGATAGTTCTTTAAAAAAAATTAAGAAGGGTTATATTTCTTTAAACAGAAGGTTATATAAATAATAATATTGAAACCCAAATTGAAAGTAATTACATATCAACTATATCTGAGAGATATTATATTTTAATACTTACAAGTTTCCTATTATCAAATTTATTTTTAAAAAATCGAATGTTTTTCAATAACAATTTATTTTTATAGCGATTTTTTTTTTTAAATTCCTTTGTCACCTAGTAGTTCGGAAAGATACATCTTATTGCAAACATAAAAAATATCCATATCCTGCTTTGTCAGAATCTTAAGATATTTCTGTAGTCTTAACTCAGTACCGCTGTGTATGGATTTATTCATAATAAAAATTATAAATCCACTGGTGCTTATTATATCACAGAGATTTCAATATCTGCTCAAGCTCGGTCAATTATGACGTTTTGGCCGACAATGGTAAAAATCTAAGCTTACTAAGTTTTATGCCGAATTTAGCTTATCAATATTTTATAATCTAAATAAATATCGCAGGTCCAATAAAAAAATAAAAAATAGCGATTTTTTTAGTTGGGCCAATTGAAGTTTATTTTTTAACCCTCCTTTGATATCTACCGCAATTGTTATCCGATTGTTAAAACGTTAAAGAATCATCGCGGTCTATAAACTGTATTGCACAGAGATTGCATAAAAAAAATTGTAAGATAGTTCGGAAAAAAAAAAATCTGGTGCATGCTCGCAACACACAACTTTCACTTACCAACTTACTTAGATTAGAAATTAATGCGTTTTGTTAATTGCCACTTCTCAAATGAAGAGAACGGCTTTAATTATGAACATTGGTCTGTCATTAAAGGTGTACTCCGCATGCGTGGGCTCAACGAGTTTTTTGAGTTGACTGAATATTTTTCTTTTTTTCTCCTCTTTATGTTTTCTTTATTTTTATCATATCTCATATTTAGCCATTTCTTATTTTTAGGCGTAAATAGACAGTTAATTTCTCCATGTAAACAAAAACAAAGGTACTTTATAAGAAAGAAAGAAACAAAAAAAAAAGCCCCCTCAGAACATTTTAATAATTATAAAGCCTACCTGATATTAAAGAAAACCTAATTTTCATTAAGCATGACGAATTTGAAAAAAATCGTTAAAGCCGTTTTTTAGATAATCGAAAAAAAGGTAAGAATTGGAAAAAAAGTCATGAAATAAAGTGCCCGCTCAGTTGGACCAATTTTGATGAAATGTTGGCTTTTATATATTTGGTATATACATACATCAAATACCCAGTTTCTTCAAAATCGTTAAAGCCGTTTTTGAGTAAATAAAAAATATGTACACGTGAAATTGGTACAAAATGTATTAAGTAAAGTCCCCCCTCCGGTTGATCAATTTTGATGAAATTTTTACAGTCGTATCTCGGGCATATAAATAGATCAAATACTCAGTTTAATTAAAATCGTTGGAGCCGTTTTTGAGAAAATCGAAAAAAAAACGTAAAAAGTTATTAAATAAAGTACCCCCTCCCTTTGAGCAATTTTGATGAAATTTTTGCTGTCACATAGCGGGCATATACCTACACTAAATACCCAATTTCAGGTTCCCACGGTTAATAGTTTTTGAGCTCGTCTGTTCACACACACAGACCATTTCGCGGGACTTGGTTATTTCGACTATGGGGGTCCCAAAACGTGTATTTCCGTTGAAAACCGGAAGTCGAAATTTTTCACGATCGCAATACTTCCACTTACTATATATTTCACATATAGGTAAGTGAAAGTAAAAAAATCGATTTTGAGCTATTCCAGTCGATTGGACGAGGGATGGAAGAGTTCTAAAGTTTATTTCGATTAATCAAGTAAAAAAAAAAAAAAAAAATAATAGTACATTAATTCATTCAAAACTAAAGAGCTAAAATGTAAATTTGTATTGTAACGTAACATATTACATGTGATTTAAAAAAGTTGTAGATTATTGTTGGAACAGTTGTAACAAACGGTTTTAGTACATGTTTGTGACTGTTCGAGTGCCTTCTACGCTTGCCTACAACCTTCCAGGCAGTTCTATTTCAGACTAAATATAAGGAGCGATAGACAGAAGATCGATCATATGATAACGTTCGGGGTTAAGTGTCTTTACAATTTGATATTTTTTGTAACCACCTTGATTATATAAGTTTATATTGTGTGTTTGGCATTATATTATTATTTTCGTTCAATAAAATATATGTTTACCCATATGAGTAAAAAGTATTTATGGTTTTAACTAATTTTGTTCGCCTCATATGGTGAAAAAAAAAAAATATATAAGCGTTGAGGACATCCCTTCCATCCCGATTCGATTGTATGGTTTTTCTCGATTACCATAATCATTTTTAAAATTATCCTATACCAATTAAATGTCTTGAATACTTGAATGGCAGAAGAGATTCCAAACCTTGGTGAAATTGTAACCTTTGGCCACTTGTAGTTTGAAAAATGTAAATAAAAAAATCCTGTAAAAATATCTAGGTTCTCTAGTTCCCCAGGACAACGAGAAAAACTTCGACATTACGTTAATAAATTATACTTTGCATATCACTTCTCTGAACTAACTCAGAGCTCTGAATTTAAACTTAGTGGTTTAATTTTATCACATATATATAAAAAACTCTCTAAATCCCTCCCAAATAGTTTTAGAAAAATAAGCGGCCCCGAAAAATTTTAATAATGTTAAAAATATACATAATTTTGTCGCAGCCAATTTTAAATTATCATATATATATAGTTACAGAATTATTAGCCTATATTTATTTATTAATATCCTATTCCAATTCCTACCTACAATTAAAATAATTAAAAGCTAAATATCCGTTATAAAGTTTGAGAATGAATGGGGTGTCCCCTGTACATTATTAGGCCAGTACTATTGTATGGTGCACCTTTTCTATTGATTCCTAAAATTCGTTGAAAGGTTTGATTTGTTCAGCAACGGGCAGGCTTAAAAGGCGCTTCATTAGAGAAGATAAAGAACTTAATGAAGAGTTACTCATTTATACAAATCATCGATTTACTAGCCAATTTCTTTCATAACTCGATTCTACCTAGAATTGAAATTTTCACGTAATCCTTGCAAGCTCGGCATCACGACGAAGGCCAAATTATGTTAATATAATTCATTCTGGATGAAGGGAATAAGTTTCGAAGATAGGCTTAGAGGGTTAAATTCATTGCATGAGCGTTTCTAGCTCTTGATATACAGTAAGGCGTAATATAGGATGGGTCCTTTTATATTTTTCACCTTTATCCTACATTGTCAACGTTTCGGGCTCATCTCCCACATCTTCATGATTATAAATATAAGAGGGAGTGCAAAAATGAGTGGATAAAGAGTATATTGTTTAAGGGAAATATGACAATCACACAACGGTGTGTGAGAAGTTAATAATTTATTAATACATAGGACATAGAATATGAGCTAACTAGATAACATATAAAGGTCTGTAAATATATGTAATAAACATGTATTACATACTAACATTTTGTGGTATGCCTATTGAAACTGATAACATTGATAGTGCGATGTAATAAGGCAAGATAAATTATCATGTACACATAACCCTTAAAAATTGTTTCCTGCTTTTTAACAAGACTTATGTCTCGTTAGTATTTGTTATATGTTTATTGGTTGTTTGTTTTTTTTCGGTTTTAGGGCAATAAACTGCTGATGGTTATCATTGGACTAAATAACTGGAAATTTATGTACGCTATATTCATATCTCGTAATAATTATAGTAGAAGGAAGGGGGGAATAAGGATTAAGAATATAAAAGTAAATAATAATAAAATAAGAGTATTGCGAAAAAGAAAAAAAATTATTAGATAGGATATGTCATAAGTTTTAAAACATCTACTATCTTACAGATAGTATTCGACGTATTAGCCTGTTTAATAATGATTTTTCAAATTAGATGGACGAGGCCTATGTTTTTGATAAATTTAATCACATTGTTGGTTTGGTTCTCATATATAGCTCGATTAATAGCCTCGAGGAACACCATATCTTTCCATCTCTATATATGTTTACAGACCTTCATATGTTATCTAGTTAGTTCATATTCTTTGTCCTATGTATTTATTGTTTTGTTTTTCTCCCTGTCTCTTGTTCATTGAGCCCTGAAGAAGACCTGCATTGTTTGGTCGAAACTTTGGCTACAATAAAATAGTTTAATACTAGTGGTAGTTATTTGACCGCCACACTGGGCTCTTCTTACATGTATTCAATATTCGGTTAACCATCATTATTCAATTTATTAATTTATAGTCTTGAAGATAGGCGAGATGAGCCGGAAACGTTGACAATGTATGATAATGATAGAAAATATAAAAGGGCTTAAGTTCTTCAAGTAACACATTGTGTAACGAGTTAATATTAACCCTTTAGTCTATTGTTTACTCCAGCTACGTCAGAAAGTGTTAATTAATGGATAAATTAAAATATAAGAGGAATTATCCGTAAAACAAAATATTCAACGCAAATTGCTTAAATAATTTTCGGGTTTTTACAATTGTTACACAAAAACATCAAGTAAGTAGGAAGAACATTATAAATAATTAGAACTCAAATTAGTTAGAAAGCAACAGTGACTCAAAAATAATCATGTTCTTTCTTCGATGTTCGAGGAAAAACTAATTCCACAGTCCATCGCTTCTTACATTTAGTCTGATTGAACAATCCAGAAAGGTCTAGATCATTCCAAAACATGTAGTCATGTAACGGTTCCAGAAGTCTTTCTTTATAACAGAAATAGTCATCACACAATATTAAAATCTTCCGAAAAAATTTCTGCTCTTCACCTCTACTCAGGAGGGTCTGTATATTTTAAGTGATATATCCTACTATATGTGATACTGTTTTTAAGTACTAGAATAGAATCCCTATTTTTGTTTTTCTTTCTCTTTTAATTTAAATCATTTTTTTTTTCTTCAGATATTGTGAGCTTCACCGTATTTCGATCAACTGCGTCCGATCCTGATCAAATTCTGGCCAAGTGTCCAGGTCCTTCTGATAGAAAAATGCGGTGTAAAACACCATCATTGATGTAACTATTTTGGAACTTAAGAAGCTCTATTTCTCCTTGGTTGAGAAATAGATAGTCAAAAGTAATCTGATCCCTATTTCATTTAGTTAATTTTTTATTCGCAATGCTGGTAAAGCTGTTTAGTATTATTATACATTAAGATGTTTTTGTTACAAGTTAAAATGGATGAAGTATTCGTCCATCGTAATGGTCTTGTGTTTGAATATAAGTTTGTCAACTTGCACCTTACTTCATAATCACGATTAATTGATTTCTGATTTGTTAATATATGCGCATTTGTAAATTGAATCTTGATTTTTCTAACATGCAATTTTAGTTGGTTTCTCAATGTTTTGTACACTTATGTTTATACTTGTTTCTCCACTTTCTTCATTTGGAGAGAATTAGATAAATACTCTATTTTTCTAGTCTCTTTTCCCTTTCACGCGGAGACTCCCAGCGGAGCCCAACCTTCAACCTTTTCTCTTAAAAGAAAATATTTAAAATTAATTCAATTATGGTTAAGATCAACGAAATTTTAGATTTGTTATAAATTCTATCCACGTTACGTTTTGTTTATTAAATGATATCACAAATTTATACTTTCACTTACCTATTTAAGAAATTCCCTTGCTCTTGCTATATATGAAATATGCCCTCGATGTAACAACGAATATTTCATCAAAATTGGTTAAACGCAGGGGGCACTTTATTTAATAAGTCTGATATTCACGTGTTTTTTTCATTTACTCGAAAACGGCGGCAAAGAATTTGATAAAACTGGGTATTTAATGTATACGACTGCCAAAATTTCATCAAAATTGATCAATTGGTGGGAGCATTTTATTTATTAAATTATATTTCTTTTATATGTGTTTTTTTTTTCTATTTTATTAACTCAACGCGCGTTTGCTTAAAATGAACTAATTTGGAAGTAGGAATAAACTGTTACAATCGAGATATATTGCATTTATTTGAATCCCATATGGATATACAGTTGGTCCTATAAGAATACGGTCTTGCGTCATACATAATAAACTATATCGCGAAAGTTAATTCGGGATTGTCCAAACTGTTGAGAAACGCTGCCACTGATATGAGCGAAGGTAATAACAAGCTGCAAGACAAATTCCGCAAAATTTCAAAAATATTTCTATACAGCAATCTAATGTCTTCTCAAGAAGCTGCTTAAGTCTTACTCTTTGTTTAACTTGTCTAACTCTTCGTCTTACCTTTGTGTAAGAGCAGTAGAAGGGAGGTATTTATAAATACCTCTCCTCGAAACGAGAGAATTTTCATGCTCAAGAATAAAGAGTTACTGCAGCAACTACCACCTAGTTTTGAAGATATCTATATGGAAGGTATAATTCAGAAATATTGCAAGCGGCCAAAGAGTTTAGAAAATATATGTTTGGCGGAATTTGTAGCTTGTTATTACAAAGCCTGCGTTTTCCGTACACTGGAATATGATTTAAACGATGATGAATATGAAATACCACTCAAGCAAAGATCGAAGCCCACAGCGATTAGGTACCGGAGATATAAATTAGCTCAGGACCCTGACAATTTTTTCAGAGAGGAAGCATTATTACTGCTGCCGTTCAGGGATGAGGTAATGTAAATAGAAAATAAGAACCATTTCGCCCTTTATCACGAAAATTCTGAACTGTTGGAAACCAACAGAGAAAAAATTTCAATAAAGGGTGATGAGGTATTGGAAGAGGCACTAGAAATGTTCCAAAATAAGGTTGAAAATAATGATGATATCTACCAACACGGCGAGCTTGAGAACCTATATATTTTAGAGCAAGGTTGTAAAGCCGTTGGCAACAAACCGGAAATCAATAGATTTACATTGCCACAGAGTTACAACTAGGAAATGATATGACATCATGTGCAGGTTAAATTCCGAACAAAGAGAATTTGTCATGCACGTGTTGCATTGTTTCAAAACTAACAAAGTTCCTCTAAAGATATTTCTCAGTGGATCGGCCGGTGTTGGTAAGAGTACAGTAATAAATGCTGTGTATCAATTAATAACTCATTATTTTGATAACAGACCTGGTGCAGATAAAGATAACATCGTAGTGCTATTATGTGCTCCCTCGGGTGCATTTCTAATTGATGGTGTAACACTGCATACTGCATTCGCATTACCTGTTTTCGGGTAATATGCCTGTATTATCCAGTGAGGTAGCCAATACCATAAGAGAAAAATTGTTTCATGTTCAATTGATAATAATAGATGAAATATCAATGGTTGGTAGCGGACTCTTATCCATAATAGACACCAGGTTGAGACAGATCAGGGGAATTAATGAACCTTTCGGAGGAATATCTGTGATCCTCTTAGGGGATCTTCATCAACTTCCACCTGTTATGGAATCACCAATATATAAATTCACAAAAAACGAATTTTCCGCTATATTCAATAGAAATCCCTTACGTGATGAGTTTCAATTTTTTGAACTCGCCCAAGTAATGAGGCAAAAAGATGAATCTGAGTTCATCGCTGTATTGAATAATATTGCACACGGGACATTAGTGACAGCGATATAAAATTGTTGAATACCATGATAGTTGCACCAGATAATGTCCCAAAATCTGCAATCCGATTGTTCACAAAAATGCGATGTAGGGGAATATAATGAAAAAGCAATTATCCAACATTCGGGGCAAGAATTCGTATCAGTGGCCATAGTATGGAAAATGAATGGCAATCAAAAGACCCGACTTTTGAATTCTTTACAGTTAAAAAAATTATAGAGGTGAGAAATAGTCAAATGTTACAATATAACAAAATATTGTTAATCTTTACGATAGCTTAAATGATGATCAGGATTTTCAGTTTAAAAAAAAAAAATTATTTTCGAAAGCCAACGTTTCGATCCAATTTATGGATGATCATCAGGGCTTCTGAGTCAAGGTAGCTACAAAGACTTTGTATCTACCTTGATTCAGAAGCCCTGATGAAGATCCACAAGTTGGATCGAAACGTTGGCTTTCGAAAATAAAAAAAATTTCAAACTGAAAATCCTGATCATCATTCAACCTATCTTAAAAAAAATATATAGTTGAATGGATTACCTCATCAATTGCGATTAAAACTAGGTATTAAATATATGACCACATCTAATATAGATGTCGAGGATGGCCTTGTGAAGTTTGCCTGTGTTGAACTTGAGAGAATAATATTTAAGCCTTAATCCACAGAACCTTATAAGCTGTTTATAAATTTTGGTGATACAGCTGTTGGTCTAAGGCAAGGTCAGCTCAGTATTCTTTCATGCAAAATGAAGATATCGCGTCATACCTGACGCCGATAGATAAGAGTAAACAGATTTTGAACATATCAAATAAGCTGGGACAGCAAGTAGTTAGAGAGCAGTTCCCCTTGGTGTGTGCGGAGGCTTTAACTGTTCATAAAAGCCAGGGACAGACGTACAAAGAGATATGTATAGACTTTAATAAATGTCAGAGGATTACAAGATCTATGCTGTACGTATCCTCAAGTCGAGTAACATCCCTAAATGGTTTGTATTTAATCGGGAAAGTTAAAATTCCTCACCCACCAAGGAAGGACGATCCAATACTCTCTAAAATGAACACTTTAAGGAATGATAAGAAGGTTCAAATTAGTTATAATAATTTAAAGAATAAATAATAATTGACGGTTTGAAAATGATATACCAAAATGTGTGCTCTTTTCCGTCGAAAATTTATTGTATAACTAGTGACGAATAGTTCACGAGAGGAGATGTACTCATATTTAGTGAAGCACTGTGTACCGATAAAGACCACGTTCCCTCGAAGGTTTTACAGAAATAGTAAGGTTGACAGTGGCAAAAAATCAATGTAGAGGTACATCAGTTTTCATTAAACATGGTCTACAAATCCAAGATGTCCATCATGTCCGTGAATAGAATGATAATGGTCACATAGACTTAATCTCGTTCACTTTAAATAATTATAACATAATTTGTGGCTACAAGTCTCCAGCTGCCAGTAACGGTATGTTTGAATTAGTCGTTAAGCATACTTTTAAAAACATTGCTACTAATTCATAAATGACATTTATGGGCGATTATAACTTTAGTGTGCTCAGTGAAAATAATCGCTACTTTCCAAGCTTATTAAATAAATTACTTAGCTCTGGACAGAGAAACTTCAACGACTAATTTTTACACTCAAATCGATGTCGTCTTTTCTAATATTGAGATGACTGCGGCGGGAGTATATGAAACCTACTTACTCCGACAACAAACATATTTATGCGGTTTTTCAATAACTCTAATATTTATAATGATGATATTGATAAACATATGCACTCATTGCCAATGTAAATATAAAATATACAGAAGAAGTAGATCCTAATAAATATTTTACATATATATAGTTAGTATTTACAGTAGGTGTAGTTATTAGTTTTATGTGCATATCAAATATTTGTATTACTCTGTACAATTGTAAATATATTAATTGTTAATGTTAATTTATAAGGGTATGTAGTGTGTGTGTGTGTGTGTGTGTGTGTGAGCGCGCGCGCGCGCGCGCGTGTGTATGAGTGCATGTTTTTGTAATGGGGGTGCGTGTGTGGACGTTTGTGTGTATATATTATTATTATTTATTTATTAGTAATAGTAAGTAATTAGGTTAATATGTAAGTATAAATAAGCAATAAGGTAAGTAAGTATATTTAGATATATATTTAATCAATTGTGTTTAATCTATGTTAAATCTTATTCTCTGTAATATCCCTGTTCTTATTTTATTTATGCTGAATTATAATATTTAATTTAATTTTTATCTTTGGTCTTTGAAAGTGCATGTATGCTATAGGTAATATTTCATTCCATTCTCTTGAATTTTAGCCACAGTACAAGGTAATAATATTTAGTATTAGGTGCACCCACGAAATTTATTTCGATTTTCCCGTCCTGGTGAATAAGGTTTATTATACATCATGGGAAAACCACTTTTGAGGTAACCGCCGATAACAACTTATTATCAAATAATGTTAAACATATTAATAAATACTAGCCCAATTCATGGATTTCAATAATGAGATGTTGATCATCTTTGAATCATCAGATTAGGTTTATTTTGATTGTTCGATCAACTCAAATGTTTGAAATATTAAATGATTCTACCATTGTATATATATTTAAATTTAGCAATTTAGGTTTACCTTCAATTTTGATATTGCTTGATCATTAATAAAAACGTTCATTGAGCTGCCTCTGTTACTATTATATCAAATTTTAATAGCTCTAAGTTCTGAAAAATCACCTTTCATATTATTATTTAAGTCAATAAAAATAAGACTTGTTGTGTATCTCCGAGTTACACACATGTAATATCAAATACTAATCTTGTTATGTTTGTATGTAAGTGAAAGTGGTGTGATGCGCGCACCGCACCAGATTTTTTATTTTACTGTACTATTTATATTTGCAGTAAATATTTGAAAGCGTAGGGAAATTTAGAATTAGTAGGAAAAGCTGAATTGAAGGCTAGAGTAAAGGCAGTAAATTCTTGTTATTCTTAGGTTGCAAGAGTTTTTAACTAGCGTCTTCTTTCCCGAAACTTAAAAATTATAATTTACAAAACTAGAATACTATAATCAGTTCTTTACGAATGTGAAACATGACCGCCTAATTCAAGGGATGAAAAAGGCCTGAGAGTACTTGAAAATAAAGTGTTAGGTAGAATTTTTGGGCCGAAGAAGGATGAATCATCCAGAGGATTTAGTCCGTTACATAATTGCGTTACTTTTAACCAGTCAATATAACCGAAGTTATAACAACGCTTTTTTGATTTTTTTGTTTATAAAAAGTTTGCGTTACGGTCGCAATGGTTAAATATGTAACGGTAGGTAGTAGAGGAATCTGTAGTAAAATTTTCAGCGCCAACTTTGGGATTAATGAGGATTTAAACATTTCGCTAAGGTGCGAGTGGCGAGGAACTATGACCTTGGGGAGGAACTATTAGTTTGGAAAAATCCTCCTATAGGTCTCTAAGGTAGGGGGACTGGCTTAGAATTAAAATAAAATAAATCACACGTTATTTTAATTTTAATTCTAAAATACTAAAATAAAAAGAAAATTGTTTTATTTTGTATTTTAAATAATCAAATAAACTACAACTAAGTACAAGTAGGTTGTTTGAAGTTGCACAGTTTGATTATAGTGTATGGTGATCCTTTGCACTAGAGCTCTCACCCCTGAAAATTGAGGCGGTACATTTTTTCAGTTTGATGCTGTTATTGTTGCAGGTTTTTTGAAAATCCTTTATTAACCGCGCAAATTACAGGGATAATTGAAGAATTAATTATGAGATTAAAAACAGTGCTAGATGTGATTAGCTCTCTGTACCCGATTGATACTGCAGTATTTCGCAAGTATACAGCGGAAACGGCTAAGATGGCAGTGACTCGGTACCCCTGGTACTATCTCCCATCGACCGTCCACAAAATTCTTTTCCATGTAGCAGACATGATTGAGGATGCAGCTCTTTGTATAGGTTCCCTGTCAGAAGAGGCTCATGGAGAGTAGGAACAAAAATTATAAGCAGTACAGGGAACATCATTCCAGGAAGATATCTCGAGTCGCAACAAATGAAGATATTTTCCACCAATTATTTGTAAGAAGCGACCCATATATTACGGATTTAAGACCAGTATGCAAGTATAAAAAGAAAAAATCTGGTGCGTGCGCGCAACACACAACTTTCACTTACCAACTTACTTAGATAAGAATTTGACGTGTTTTGTTAGATATCATTTCCCAAAATCACACATTTTTCAACATTCATATCCTATTTTTATTAATTGTTAAAGCCGTTTTTGAGTAAATAAAAAACCCCGTGAAAATGATACAAAATTTATTAAGTAAAGTCCCCCTTCGGTTGATCAATTTTGATGAAATGTTGGCTATCACATATTTGGCATATACATACATCAAATACCCAGTTTGGTCACAATCGTGAAAGCCGTTTTTGAGTAAATAAAAAAAGCACGTAAAAATGATACAAAATTTATTAAGTAAAGTGCCCCCTGCGGTTGATCAATTTTGATGAAATTTTTACAGACATATCTCGGGCATATAAGTAGATCAAATACTAAGTTTAATCGAAATCATTAGAGCCGTTTTTGAGAAAATCAAAAAACACGTGAAAATGTTACAAAATTTATTAAGTAAAGTCCCCCCTCCGGTTAATCAATTTTGATGAAATTTTTACAGTCATATCTCGGGTATATAAATAGATGAAATTCTCAGTTTAATCAAAATCGTTAGAGCCGTTTTCGAGAAAATCGAAAAAAACCTAAAAAGTTATTAAATAAAGTACCCCCTCCCTTTGAGCAATTTTGATGAAATTTTCGCTGTCACATCGCGGGCATATACCTACACTAAATACCCAATTTCAGGTCCGCATGGTTTATAGTTCTTGAGCTAGTCTGTTCACACACACACACACACACACACACACACACACACACACACACACACACACACACACACACACACACACACACACACACACACACACACAGACAATTTCGCGGGACTTGGTCATTTCGACTCAGGGGACCCCAAAACGTGTATTTCCGTTGAAAACCGGAAGTCGAAATTTTTCACGATCGCAATACTTCCACTTACTATATATTACATATATAGGTAAGTGAAAGTAAAAAGAGCTAACCGAGGAAGCATACAATTTATTTAAACAAGATTAAATAATTATATCCTATTTTTATTATTTTACGTAAAAATGCTAAATAAAAAAGTCAATTCAAATTTTAAGTTTCCACGTCAAATTTTAACTTGATCTGATGCTCTGATTTCATTAGATTCGGCTCCTTAAAAAACATATAATACTATATCAAACACGAATTTTTGACTTTTTGACCTCAAATTTGGACTTGATCTGGTGGTCCCATTGCACTGATTTTGATTTCATTAGAAGCGCCACCTCAAAAAATCAATACATGGGTGGTTCCAAGCCGCTAACAAAGTAATTATAATAGATATTAGGTTTTTTCCCATTTTCAGATTTTTTGGAGCACTGTGCGCCGCTTTAAGTAGGAATGCAAAATTACCAGTCTAAGCTGCGGACAATTATCTAAAAGACTTCAAAGCATTTTGCCGTCTAGAAGTCGCGTCCAAGGCGAAGGTGGGAGGATTGTTTATGTAGGGAGGGTTGGTTGGTGTTGCCATCTAATTTTCAAGTTTAGTTAGCCTGTTTATTTTTATTACTACAATATTTTAGCGAGTTTTGAATCGTAGGATCAGTGTCCTCCAAAAAAAGTAGAGTAATTTAGAAAAATATTTCTATTTTTACTTTCACTTACCAATATATGAAATATATAGTAAGTGGAAGTATTGCGATCGTGAAAAAATTCGACTTCCGGTTTTCAACGGAAATACACGTTTTGGGGTCCCCTGAGTCGAAATGACCAAGTCCCGCGAAATGGTCTGTGTGTGTGTCTGTGTGTCTGTGTGTCTGTGTGTGTGTGTGTGAACAGACTAGCTCAAGAACTATAAACCGTGCGATCATGAAATTGGGTATTTAGTGTATGTACATGTCCGCGATGTGACAGCGTAAATTTCATCAAAATTACTTAAAGGGAGGGAGTACTTTACTTAATAACTTTTTAGGTTTTTTTCGATTTTCTCAAAAACGGCTCTAACGATTTTGATTAAACTGAGTATTTGATGTATAAATATGCCTGAGATATGACTGTAAAAATTTCATCAAAATTGATTAACCGGAGGGGGGACTTTACTTAATAAATTTTGTAACATTTTCACGTGTTTTTTTTATTTACTCAAAAACGGTTTTAACGATTTTGATCAAACTTGGTATTTGATGTATTTATATGCCCGAGATATGACTGTAAAAATTTCATCAAAATTGATTAACCGGAGGGGGGACTTTACTTAATAAATTTTGTATCATTTTCACGTGTTTTTTTTATTTACTCAAAAACGGTTTTAACGATTTTGATCAAACTTTGTATTTGATGTATTTATATGCCCGAGATATGACTGTAAAAATTTCATCAAAATTGATCTACGGGAGGGGGGACTTTACTTAATAAATTTTGTATCATTTTCACGGTTTTTTTTTTTATTTACTCAAAAACGGCTTTAAAGATTAACAAAAATAAGATATGAATGTAGAAAAATGTGTGACTTTAGGAAATGATAATTAGCAAAACACGTCAATTTCTAATCTAAGTAAGTTGGTAAGTGAAAGTTGTGTGTTGCGCGCACGCACCAGATTTTTTTTTTCTAATTTTGGTATTACTTCGTATTTTAGAATACTTATATGTAACGGTAACTCCATTTTGCCCATCTAAATTTAAATCATCATTTCAAAATTATTCTACTTCTTTCATATGAATATTTTAGTTTTCCCTTTCCGGTGTAAAAAATCATTTACTTTGTGCTGTCGTTTCCCTGACACTGAAACCTAAAAAAAAAAATCTGGTGCGTGCGCGCAACACACAACTTTCACTTACCAACTTACTTAGATAAGAAATTGACGTGTTTTGTTAAATATCATTTCCCAAAGTCACACATTTTTCTACATTCATATCTTATTTTTATTAATCGTTAAAGCCGTTTTGAGTAAATAAAAAACCCCGTGAAAATGATACAAAATTTATTAAGTAAAGTCCCCCCTTCGGTTGATCAATTTTGATGAAATGTTGGCTATCACATATTTGGCATATACATACATCAAATACCCAGTTTGGTCACAATCGTGAAAGCCGTTTTTGAGTAAATAAAAAAAGCACGTAAAAATGATACAAAATTTATTAAGTAAAGTGCCCCCTGCGGTTGATCAATTTTGATGAAATTTTTACAGACATATCTCGGGCATATAAATAGATCAAATACTAAGTTTAATCAAAATCGTTAGAGCCGTTTTTGAGAAAATCAAAAAAACACGTGAAAATGTTACAAAATTTATTAAGTAAAGTCCCCCTTCCGGTTAATCAATTTTGATGAAATTTTTACCGTCATATCTCGGCCATATGAATACATCAAATACCCAGTTTGATCAAAATCGTTAAAGCCGTTTTTGAGTAAATCAAAAAAACACGTGAAAATGTTACAAAATTTATTAAGTAAAGTCCCCCTTCCGGTTAATCAATTTTGATGAAATTTTTACAGTCATATCTCGGGTATATAAATAGATGAAATACTCAGTTTAATCAAAATCGTTAGAGCCGTTTTCGAGAAAATCGAAAAAAACCTAAAAAGTTATTAAATAAAGTACCCCCTCCCTTTAAGTAATTTTGATGAAATTTATGCTGTCACATCGCGGGCATATACCTACACTAAATACCCAATTTCAGGATCGCACGATTTATAGTTTTTGAGCTACTCTGTTCACACACACACACACACACAGACACACACACACACACACAGACCATTTCGCGGGACTTGGTCATTTCGACTCAGGGGACCCCAAAACGTGTATTTCCGTTGAAAACCGGAAGTCGAATTTTTTCACGATCGCAATACTTCCACTTACTATATATTTCATATATAGGTAAGTGAAAGTAAAAAAAAAAAATGGGCCAGACATTTAGATTTTGATATGATATGATAAATGCAGTGGTAAGATTACAAAAAATAAACTATCACAATTTCTATACTGATACTAAAAAATAACTTTTAAAATATTAGGGAACGTTGTTATAACGTTATAAGGCAAAAGCGAGATAACAAAGTTAACGTCATTGTTAAGCATTTTAAGCATAAACCTATTAATAACTGTGGTAGAAACTATAGTTAAATAACGTTACAGACTGGCAAGTTTAAGTGACAAGTTTCCAAAGTAAGATACCAATATCTACTGTTAAAACATCAACACATAAAATGGATAAAACACACTATGCTAGATGTAAAAACAATGATCATACGGGACCCATCAATTTATAAGTAATAAATAACAACGGAAAACTAAAATATTCATATGAAAGAAGTAGAATAATTTTGAAATGATGATTTAAATTTAGATGGGCAAAATGGAGTTACCGTTACATATAAGTATTCTAAAATACGAAGTAATACCAAAATTAGAAAAAAAAAATAGAAATATTTTTCTAAATTACTCTACTTTTTTTGGAGGACACTTTGATCCTACGATTCAAAACTCGCTAAAATATTGTAGTAATAAAAATAAATCAGGCTAACCAAACTTGAAAATTCGATGGTAACACCAACCAACCACCTCAGACAGCTACCATAACCTTTTTATGTATGACAGTACTAGAAATTTGTAAAATATCTAGAGCTGAACATTCGTCTAACATAAAATATAAGCCTCAAATAAAAGTCCATATGAGGCGTTGATGACTTTAAATGTTTTACGCATTAAAGCAAAAACAAACAAACAAAGTCCATTATTTTTAATAATTTAAATAATGATTAACTAGGTATTCTGATTAGCATTGCTCGTTAAAACATTTGTAAAGAGACCATGGTCAGACTAAATATAATACAAGTAATAAAAATGTTCACAAAAAGATAACTACTATTATTTACGTGTGCATAATACATAATACATGTAAATGTCTAGATTAGCAAATATATCAATGAATGCTTATAAAATAGCAGTAATTTAAATCAATTATTACATAATACAGTAAATAAGTGATAAGACAGGTGTACCAGTTAGGTTATAGAATCGAATCCAATTCTGAAACAATTGAAAGCAGCCAGGCTGAAAATAACTCATTACCAGTTCAACTTACCAACTTTGTTAGTAGCCTGAATAACCTTATCCAGCCTCTTGTTAGCCTTCTACAACAATAATTAAACGTCGCCCAAACATTAAGCACTGGCATACCCACATGCCTGATAACACTTATTGAAGACTAAAAGAGAGTCGGTGATTTCCCTGCCTAAGTGCAAATCACGACAGGAAGAGTTACCGCTGGGCAAAACTGTTCCCCTCGCCTATCATGCCAATATTGTCTCCTAATTTCAGCAAATTCACTGATTGTCTTTCAGTTAAGACAGGATAGTTGAATATAGAAATAAAGATTAAAATAAAAAAAAAAACATTATGGAGAAAATCAAAAGCACAAAAAGGTTCTCAACGCTCAATGTAAACAATAAACACTTTTTTACACTTAACGTAGAGAATTATGTATGAAAAGAATACTTTCATTATTAAAGATAAGACTTAGTATAATTTACGCGGCACATCCATGTTTGTCACTATCAAGTTTTTTTCTCCACGACCAACTTAAATATTCGATCAATTAAGATACCACGAGATAAATCTATGTTTTATCGAAATACAATACAATTGTAAATAACTAAAATAACAGATACCTC
Source organism: Aelia acuminata (assembly GCA_911387785.2). Classification (NCBI taxonomy): domain Eukaryota; kingdom Metazoa; phylum Arthropoda; class Insecta; order Hemiptera; family Pentatomidae; genus Aelia; species Aelia acuminata. The sequence goes on along the minus strand of OU426979.1, from coordinate 35,582,191 downwards.
GCAATATCAAATCCAATGGTTTTGAAGGACATGAAAGAAATTGAACTTACAAGTTGAAATCATGTTGTCATACTTCTTTCTGAGATATATTAGACAAAAAACGCTAGTTTCGGCTTGGTGGAAGAATCGGCCGAAACCGAAACTGCGACTGAAACCAGGTTTAATGGCCGAAACCGTAACCGAAACTTTGGTCGGTCACTAGTTTGACTGAATCGTGTTAACCAGCTACTTTACTACATCTTCTAATGCTAATGCTTAGAATTTTACTGTACGATTGTTGTGCATTCAAGCAACAAGCAATTGGTAAATTAAGTGTTGTACCTTCTAAATAACAACTGCGCTGTAGTAACAGTTTACATAAAATCATATAAACTTCTACAGAAACTTCTTTTTATAAAAATTACTGATGAAACACGCATATAACTCATTCTACCTAATTAAAAATTAAAACTGTATTACTAACTTAATACTTAATATGTTGATATAATACATTATTAATATACTACATAATACAGATCATAATTCTTTGATGCGCGGTAATAACAGCTTAAGTCACTATTTGAGCATTTGGAGATTATGTTGTAATATTATAATACGAAATCGGAGCTACCGGTTGGTATTAAGGTCTTAAGTCAAACTATATTGTTTTATAAAAATAACAATTACAAATAATTAGATAAATAAATAAATAATTAGATTTTATAATGTTTTGTAATTTATGTAATATGATTATAAGCTTTGTAATGTTTTGAACTTTGCTATTGCTCTCCTGAAAAATTCAAAATTTTACTAAAGCCCTAATGGCCGCGACTCAAAGAATTACGCTCAAGCATTACAATACATTATTTACGTTTACATTGCACTATTACAAAAAACCTAAATAAATCAATTATGAGCTAAAGTAATCTAAAATAAAATCCTTGAATTAAAATAGAGGTTGCAATAATGCAACTCTGCTCCACAGAAAAATATTAATCAACAGAAGGTTATAACTGAAACAGCCGAATTCGAGCTTCTTGTAAATTTATAATGAATACCTGATTTCTATCTCTGTGTCTTCCATTTGTATAGTATTGCTACGGTCGTCAGATTTTCATAAATACCCTTCAGGGAAATGTAAAGTAGATGATATCTTCTTCTTCATACAGTCTTACTTCAATTTGCATTAAGAGGAAACTGCCTCACTATTTACTACACTATGTTTTGCATCCTTTCATTTATGCTATACTTTCTCACCTAATAAAACCAGATAGGTATCTTGTGTTGTTAAAAAGGATCCTTGTTTTTCAAAAACAAAAGAATGTTGTGCACCCTTCCATTTATGTTATACTTTCTCACCTAATAAAACCAGATAGGTATCCTGTGTTCTCAAAAAGAATCCTTGTTTTGCAAAAAAAAAGAATGTTGTGCATCCTTTCATTTATGTTATACATTCTCACCTAATAAAATTCAGCTAGGTATCCAGTGTTGTCAAAAAGAATCCTTGTTTTGCAAACAAAAGAATGTTGTGCATCCTTTCATTTATGCTATACTTTCTCACCTAATAAAATTCTGCTAGGTACCTGTGTTGTCAAAAAGAATCCTTGTTTTGCAAACAAAAGGTGTTGTGCATCCTTTCATTCATGCTATACTTTCTCACCTAAAAGAATTCAGAATTCAGCTAGGTATCCTGTGTTGTCAAAAAGAATCCTTGTTTTGGAAACACAAGAATGTTGTGCATCCTACCATTTATGCTATACTTACTCACCTAAAAGAATTCAGAATGCAGCTAGGTATCCTGTGTTGTCAAAAAGAATCCTTGTTTTGCAAACAAAAGAATGTTGTGCATCCTTTTATTTATGTTATACTTTCTCACCTAATAAAACCAGATAGGTATCCTGTGTTGTCAAAAAGAATCCTTGTTTTTCAAACAAAAGAATGTTGTGCAAAATTCTATTTATGCTATACTTTCTCACCTAATAAAATTCTGCTAGGTACCTGTTATCAAAAAGAATCCTTGTTTTGCAAACAAAAGGTGTTGTGCATCCTTTCATTCATGCTATACTTTCTCACCTAAAAGAATTCAGAATTCAGCTAGCTATCCTGTGTTGTCAAAAAGAATCCTTGTTTTGGAAACACAAGAATGTTGTGCATCCTACCATTTATGCTATACTTACTCACCTAAAAGAATTCAGAATGCAGCTAAGTATCCTGTGTTGTCAAAAAGAATCCTTGTTTTGCAAACAAAAGAATGTTGTGCATCCTTTTATTTATGTTATACTTTCTCACCTAATAAAACCAGATAGGTATCCTGTGTTGTCAAAAAGAATCCTTGTTTTTCAAACAAAAGAATGTTGTGCAAAATTCTATTTATGCTATACTTTCTCACCTAATAAAATTCAGCTAGGTACCCTGTGTTGGCAATCCTATTGGTTCTAATCCTCGGATTGTATCCTCTCACTTCTTTCGACACTCTTTTTATGTTCTGTGTATTATGTTCAACAAAATTCATACTATAGTTGACTGTCAGGCGTTGATATTGAGGGTAGGGCATGCAAATGCCTATAAGCTCTGCATAGGCTCGACATGGTGGTAAAGTGGTGCTGCTTATAGGTCTGGTCACACATAACCGTTCCGCAGCTCGGGTCGGGCGTGTATCGGATCTGATTCAAATACGAGGGATGGTTAGTAACAGGTTGGTTGACCCGGTATCGGGCTTATGTGACCGTTTACTATCTATCCTTCGTAAATGAATCAGATCCGATACATGCCCGTGCTTATGCTGTAACCGGGTCAGGATAAAATTAAACTGATTTAAGGAAAAAATGAGAAATTGTGAGTAAATTTTTAAATGAACATTCTCTTATTTTTTCAAACATATTTAATTCGCCCTAAGGAGATATCGGGCTGAATTAAAGATGATATTTATTCATACCAGAGTTGGGCAAATTGTAATCCGAATAATGATAAATGAATATGAATAATTGGTAATCATAAAACAAATGAAAAATGAATAACCATTATTCATAATCAGTAGGGAGTATTTTTAATGATTATTGAGTGTTTGTGGTATTCATTTGAAATGAATAATGAATAACTGGTATTTAGTTATCTATTATTCATTTCAAATGAATACCATAAACACTCAATAATCATTAAAAATACTCCGCACTGATTATGAATAATGGTTATTTATTTTTCATTTGTTTTATGATTACCAATTATTCATATTCATTTATCATTGTTCGGTTTACAATTTGCCCAACTCTGATTCATACAAAGGTTCAGAACCTGTTGAAACTGGGAATCCTAATCTTAATGCAGGTTTTTTTTTACTTTCACTTACCTATAAATGAAAGATAATAATGGAAAGTATTGATATCGTAAAAAATTTCGACTTCCGATTATCAACGGAAATACACGTATTGAGGTCCCCTGAATCCAAATAATCAAGTCTCGCAAAATGGTCTGTGTGTGTGTGTGAACAGACGTGCACTAAAACTATAAACTGTACGAACCTGAATTGGGTATTTGGTGTATGTATGGGTGTCAAATAGAGGGGATACTTAATTAAATAACTTTTTAGGTTTTTTTTTCAATTTTCTCAAAAACGGCCCCAATGATTTTGATAAAACTGGGTATTTGATGTATGTATATGCCCGAGATATGACTGTAAAGTTTTTATCAAAATTGATCAACCGGAAGGGGTACTTTATTTCATAACCTTTTTTCCCCATTCTTACGTTTTTTGATTTTCTCAAAAATATGTTTAGCGATTTTAATCAAATTCGTCATAATTATCGTTATAATTATAACATAATATCAAATTATAGGTTTATATTCAGTTAAGACTGAAAATAAAGGCTTCTTTTATAGCAGGTAAGCTTTATTATTGTTACAATGTTAAGCTTTATCATTATTAAAATGTTCTGAGGTGGCTTAAATGGGAAAGGGGCCTTTTTTGATTTCCTAAAAAGTTCCTTTGTTTTTGTTTGTTTTGAGAAATTATTTGGCTGTCGTTTTCTTAAAAATAAGAAATGGCTAAATATTAAGTATGAATATAATCAAGTAACATATACAGAAGAAAAAAAGAAAAATATTCCGTCAACACATAAAACACGTGGAGCTCACGCATTCGCAGTACGGCTTTAATGATAGACTATTGCTTTATAATTAAATATGTTCTGTTCATTTAATGGAAATTATTTGTCCTATGGGTACTATATGAAGTTTTGATGCTTGCATTGCCGAATTATCCGAAGCAAAAACTTCTATTTAATAATAAAAAAAATAGTGTACTTTAAATAGCGAATACAAACAAAAATGAGAAAATGAATTATGTAAATTGTGTCACGTTGAGAAATGGCATTTAACAAGAAACGGCAATTTTTAATCTAAGTATTTTGGTAAGTGAAAGTTGTTGCTCGCATCGCATCACATTTTTCGATATTTTTTTTTCATTTTCGGTAACCGAGCTAAAAGTTTTCTTTTCCGCGTTATGAACCCTCTGTTTTGCAGCAGGGCTCGACGAACTTGATACAAAGAAGATGTTTACTGTTCGCGAACTGATGTGTGAAAAATAAACGAGTCCCCTTCCCTAGCTATGTAATCAAATTCCACGATTGTCGTGTTCAAAAATTGAAAAATGAAATCGCTATGTAATTGATCATAGAACAAGATAAAATTTATAGATAGAATTATTTCTTTGATAGTATTCATAGATCGAACAGAAGTTGAATTCCAGAAGGTAACAAAAAAAAGTCCCTTCCGAAGCTATGCATTAGTTGTCGCATTTCACGGATAAAAAATAATTTCCCCACAGATAAAGGTTTAACCGGAAGGCAAGAACGGATAAAAAATATAGTGTAAAGGACCGTTTGGTTCCGTCCTGTAATTTTCTGCGGAATATCCGAAAAACGTACTATCCGACGACGGATTAGCTCAACCACTGTAGCGCCTTCCGCAGTAAAGTTAACATTTCTGCTGTAAAGATTTCAAAATGCATTACAAAATTATTAAGCATTGATTGCTGCTATTTTATGCTCAGTTGATTTCGAACTTTTCTCTCCATGTACGCATTTACCCAATTTCACCTATTTTAAAACTATTGATATATTTATTTAATATTGATGTAGCCAGATGTTCTGTTTTATGTAATAAATTTAAGAATCGGTCGCCGTTTTTTTGTTTGTAGTCGCTTTCTCTTTCAGTTATTTATTATAGCAGCCAGAATCCATTTCTGAATGTGGTATAAAGGATCATTGTCACGGTTAATGGGGGAAGATTATTTGTGACGCTGATTTTTTTAAGTGGTCCCTTACTTCATTTCCTGTGATGTCCTACATATCATGAAGGCGTAAAATATTTTTTCTAATTTTCTTAGTCAACTTATCATCATGACTTTAAGTATTTCTAGTGGTACCTAATAAAATTATCTTGTTAGTGTAAATGTCAACCGTTTAGAAGGAAAGTATTTTGACTATTGTTGAATCCAGTCTAGTGGCCTTTAAAACTGCTAATTTTTCCAGTCAAAATGGTTGGTCATGTTTGGTTTGTACAATCTACTGTTGGTGTCTTATTCGTCTAAGACTACATTACTAAACCATGATTTTTGTAGGAATTTTCACCTGTTTGAAGTGCAGCAATATTTTCGAGTGATTTCAAAATAACATATTTTCATATTTATGTCATAATACAATTTCTCCATTAATTTTACTTGTAGGTTACATAGACCCTGAATTGGGCAAATTGTATTCTAAATAATGATTAATGAATATGAATAATTGGTAATCATAAAACAAATGAATAATGAATAACCATTATTCATAATCAGTAAGGAGTATTTTTAATGATTATTCAGTATTTATGGTATTCATTTGAAAGTAATAATGAATAACTAGTATTCAGTTATTCATGATTAACAAATACTGGTGAATTCAGTTAGGCATTATTCATGAATAAAATATATTCATGAGCTAGGATTAATATTATATTCATCAATCATGAATAACAAATATTCACCAATCACCAATAATGGTCATTCATGATTGTTGAATACATTATATTCATGAATACTCCACGACCAGCGATTACTTCAATTCATGATTAATGATTCCGTGCTAAAGAATGATTTGTGAATGATGATTACAATCATTATTCCCTTTTTTGATTATTAGTCATAGTCATGATTACATTTTTATTTAAATATGCCCAAATCTACATAGACCTCAAACCATGTTCATAGCCATATTCCTAAAGTCAGATTCAGAACAGCTCCATCGAATACTGGATTTAAATAGGATACACATTTGATTTTCATTTAAAATTTCTTTTACATTGGGCGGAATTTCATGTTCTTAAAAGAAACGGACGCATTTTTCTTTCATATCTAAATGTGTCGTGTTTGCCTCAGAATCTTCGCCGCGAAGAAAGGATTTTAGACCTCTTCGGTTATTTCATAAATGGTAGATATTTGTTTAATTTTTTACTCAAAATTCGTTCATTTCCTGTAAGGATGCAAGCAAGCCGACTCTTAATCGTATAATAAAGCTGGCTTATTCTTATGGGCTATTAATCTATGCATATAATTTTTTTTTCTTTCATTTTATGATCTATCCATTTTAATTTAATATAACTTTCAATATATATTTTTATTTCAGTCTTATGTCTCATAATTGAATTTGAGTGTCCATCCCGAGTTTCGTTGCAACCCACTTTGTATCTGAAAAATAATTTAAAGTCGTATTGTGGTGATTCTTTGAAAATCGTTTGTCTTTATACCTCGATGTTGTATTTGTCCCCTGAACAAAACTCCAGGTTTATTTTTCTAAGCTGTTTTAATACGTCCATTAAAGTCAAGGTATGTGGTAGAATAATAATCATGTAAACATTTTTTTTTAATAATAATTTACAAGCAATTTTAAGCGTCGAATCCTCATTCCTTCACCTGTTTCATCATTAAGTTTGGAGCTTCTACATAAAATATTTTAAATCTTGTACTGTGACCCATTCATGCATGCATTGCTTTTATTGTTTTAGTCTTTTCCCCTTCTTTCAAAATCAAAAGTACATTTTCTGTTACGTTGTACAAGGTTAAGTACAAATGGTTTAGTGGAATGTCCCCGAGGAGGGTACTTAATTCCCTCAGATTTTTTTTAAAGTAGCCCCAAAGCCTCTGTTTGCCAAATAAGATGTTGGCAACACTAGTCTATTTCCGCGCTAATTGTAACATAACCTTGCGTTTGTATGTTGGAGTATGAATGTTGTGGTGATTTTCCATTGTGATGTTTATCTTATCTGTTTATATGTTATTGTTGTCTAAAAATTCATCCTGTTAAGGCTATTTTTACTTTCACTTACCTATATATGAAATATATAGTAAGTGGAAGTATTGCGATCGTGAAAAATTTCGACTTCCGGTTTTCAACAGAAATACACGTTTTGGGGTCCCCTGAGTCCAAATAACCAAGTCCCGCGAAATGGTCTGTATGTGTGTGTGTGAATAGACTAGCTCAAAAACTATAAACCGTGCGAACCTGAAAATGGGTATTATGTGTATGTATATGCCCGCGATGTGACAGCAAAAATTTCATCAAAATTGATCACCCGGAGGGGGGACTTAACTTAATACATTTTGTATCATTTCCACGTGTTTTTTTTTTTTTTTTTTTTTTTTATTTACTCAAAAACGGTTTTAACGATTTTGTCAAACTGGGTATTTGATGTATGTATATGCCAAAGATGTGATAGCCAACATTTCATCAAAATTGCTCAAACGGAGGGGGCACTTAATTTCATAACCTTTTTTCCAATTTTTACTTTTTTTTTCGATGATCTCAAAAACGGCTTTAACGATTTTTATCAAATTCGTAATGTTTAATGAAAATTAAGTGTTCTTTAATATCAGGTAGGCTTTATCATTATTAAAATGTTCTGAGGGGTCTTAAATGGGGTAGGGACCGTTTGTGTTTGTTCGTTTTTTTGTCTTTTATAAAGTACCTTTGTTTTTGTTTATATGGAGAAACTAACTTTCTCGTTACGCTTGAAATAAGAAATGGCTAAATATGAGATATGATAAAATAAAGAAAACATATAGAGGAGAAAAAAAGAAAAATATTCAGTCAACTCATAAAACCGTTGAGCCCACGCATGCGGAGTACGCCTTTAATGACAGACCATTTTTCATAATTAAAGCCGTTCTGTTCATTTGAGCAGTGGCAATTAACAAAACGCATTAAATTCTAATCTAAGTAAGTTAGTAAGTGAAAGTTGTGTTTTGCGAGGACGCACCAGATTTTTTTTTTTTTAAATTGTATCAAAAATCAAATAGTTACTTTTATAAAGGAGTCTTTTTATGCATAACTTTTGTTTACCCATAGCTAATCCTTTACTTATCCCAATTAACAATATTTTAGTTAAACAATACATCCATTCCTTAAAAATCTCGTCAATAGACATATTTGTCAATTACACCTCTCACTGTTACTCAATCAGTAAAATCAGTAACAGTGAGGTGGCCTAGGAGAGAGGTGTAATTGACAAATTTATCTATTGACGAGATTTTCAAGGAATTGATGTATTGTAACGATATGTACTAAAATATCGTTAATTGGGATTAGTAAGGATTACACCTGAAAATGAAACGTTGTGAATGTTGTAATGAATTGAAAAAACTTTATATCAATATGGAATATGTGAATTTTCACTGGTATAAAGAATTAAAATAATACAGATCAAGTCTTCGAGTAAGTTATAAACTATTAAAAAGTTAATATTAATATTTTTTTAAATTATGATTTAAAAATAACCAGTGGCCATGATGAACGAAAACGAGAAAGAAAGCTTTTTTCGTCTTTTAAATTTCATTATTTCGTTAAAATTTAAATATGTTTCGCTTTATTATCTACTATATATTTATTCATATTAATCATGATTATTTTTTTTTATTTTTAGTTGTAGCGCGCCCCTTTTAGTCTCTGTATGGATGCAGTTTTCATGTTCCTGTGTATTAATTTATTACATGGCTTATTCTATTGGAACCTAGTTTGAATAAAAAAATATCGATTTTTTTCTATCAATCGATACCCTGTTTTATCTATATTTTTATTATGTAACATGTTTCAGGAATGCTCAGTAATGTCCAAATGGGGGTCTCGCACAATGATAAGGTATGAAAATTGTAAGATAATTTGTGAAAAAAGTGATTAATTCTATTTTTATTTAATTTATCTAGTCTTTAATTATACAAGAGATAGTTTCAAATACAAAGAGAAACTTCATTCTTTAAAAAAGTCCCTTAAAATATTTCATTATTTATTTCATTTTTTGATCTATCCATTTTAATTTAATATAACTTTCAATATATATTTTTATTTCAGTCTTATGTCTCATAATTGAATTTGAGTGTCCATCCCGAGTTTCGTTGCAACCCACTTTGTATCTGAAAAATAATTTAAAGTCGTATTGTGGTGATTCTTTGAAAATCGTTTATCTTTATACCTGGATGTTGTATTTGTCCCCTGAACAAAACTCCAGGTTTATTTTTCTAAGCTGTTTTAATACGTCCATTAAAGTAGAATAATAATCATGTAAACATTTTTTTTAAATAATAATTTACAAGCAATTTTAAGCGTCGAATCCTCATTCCTTCACCTGTTTCATCATTAAGTTTGGAGCTTCTACATAAAATATTTTAAATCTTGTACTGTGACCCATTCATGCATGCATTGCTTTTATTGTTTTAGTCTTTTCCCCTACTTTCAAAACCAAAAGTACATTTTCTGTTACGTTGTACAAGGTTAAGTACAGATGGTTTAGTGGAATGTCCCGGAGGAGGGTACTTAATTCCCTCAGATTTTTTTTAAAGTAGCCCCAAAGCCTCTGTTTGCCAAATAAGATGTTGGCAACACTAGTCTATTTCCGCGCTAATTGTAACATAACCTTGCGTTTGTATGTTGGAGTATGAATGTTATGGTGATTTTCGATTGTGATGTTTATCTTATCTGTTTAAATGTTATTGATGTCTAAAAATTCATCCTGTTAAGGCTATTTTTACTTTCACTTACCTATATATGAAAGTGAAAAATTTCGACTTTCGGTTTTCAACAGAAATACACGTTTTGGGGTCCCCTGAGTCCAAATAACCAAGTCCCGCGAAATGGTCTGTGTGTGTGTGTGAATAGACTAGCTCAAAAACTATAAACCGTGCCAACCTGAAAATGGGTATTATGTGTATGTATATGCCCGCGATGTGACAGCAAAAATTTCATTAAAATTGACCACCCGGAGGGGGGACTTAACTTAATACATTTTGTATCATTTTCACGTTTTTTTTTTTTTTTTTTTTTTTTTTATTTACTCAAAAACGGTTTTAACGATTTTGTCAAACTGGGTATTTGATGTATGTATATGCCAAAGATGTGATAGCCAACATTTCATCAAAATTGCTCAAACGGAGGGGGCACTTAATTTCATAACCTTTTTTCCAATTTTTACCTTTTTTTTCGATGATCTCAAAAACGGCTTTAACGATTTTTATCAAATTCGTAATGTTTAATGAAAATTAAGTGTTCTTTAATATCAGGTAGGCTTTATCATTATTAAAATGTTCTGAGGGGGCTTAAATGGGGTAGGGACCGTTTGTGTTTGTTCGTTTTTTTCTTTTTGTTCGTCTTCTATAAAGTACCTTTGTTTTTGTTTATATGGAGAAACTAACTCTCTCGTTACGCTTGAAATAAGAAATGGCTAAATATGAGATGTAATAAAATAAAGAAAACATATAGAGGAGAAAAAAAGAAAAATATTCAGTCAACTCATAAAACCGTTGAGCCCACGCATGCGGAGTACGCTTTTAATGACAGACCATTTTTCATAATTAAAGCCGTTCTGTTCATTTGAGCAGTGGCAATTAACAAAACGCATTAAATTCTAATCTAAGTAAGTTAGTAAGTGAAAGTTGTGTTTTGCGAGCACGCAGCAGATTTTTTTGTTTTTAAATTGTATCAAAAATCAAATAGATACTTTTATAAAGGAATCTTGTTATGCATAACTTTTGTTTACCCATAGCTAATCCTTTACTTACCCCATTTAACAATATTTTAGTTAAACAATACATCAATTCCTTAAAAATCTCGTCAATAAACATATTTTTCAATTACACCTCTCACTGTTACTCAATCAGTAAAATCAGTAACAGTGAGGTGGCCTAGGAGAGAGGTGTAATTGACAAATTTATCTATTGGCGAGATTTTCAAGGAATTGATGTATTGTAACGATATGTACTAAAATATCGTTAATTGGGATTAGTAAGGATTACACCTGAAAATGAAACGTTGTGAATGTTGTAATGAATTGAAAAAAATTTATATCAATATGGAATATGTGAATTTTCACTGGTATAAAGAATTAAAATAATACAGATTAAGTCTTCGAGTAAGTTATAAACTATTAAAAAGTTAATATTATTATTTTTTTAAATTATGATTTAAAAATAACCAGTGGCCATGATGAACGAAAACGAGAAAGAAAGCTTTTTTCGTCTTTTAAATTTCATTATTACGTTAAAATTTAAATATGCTTCGCTTTATTATCTACAATATATTTATTCATATTAATCATGATTATTTTTTTTATTTTTTTAGTTGTAACGCGCCCCTTTTAGTCTCTGTATGGATGCAAGTTTTCATTTTCCTGTGTATTAATTTATTACATGGCTTATTCTATTGGAACCTAGTTTGAATAAAAAAATATCGAATTTTTCTATTAATCGATACCCTGTTTTATCTATATTTTTATTATGTAACATGTTTCAGGAATGCTCAGTAATGTCCAAATGGTCTCACAACGATAAGGTATGAAAATTGTGAAAAAAGTGATAAATTCTATTTTTATTTAATTTATCTAGTCTTTAATTAGACAAGAGATAGTTTCAAATACAAAGAGAAACATCATTCTTTAAAAAAGTCCCTTAAAATATACAAATATGTATGGAAAAATTCAGGTAATTTTATTCGAGAAATTCAATTTCAGAAGTTAATATATTAAATTTATTGCTAACTTATTTGCTTATAGATTATTATTGGTATTCCTATTATTTCAATATACTTACATTTCTACTTATTGAAACAATGATCATCTTGTCGTTTTATGATGAATTTTCAGTTCTCCTTGATTTAATTTTTTGCAATCTTGAAACTAGATAAATATCGCCTAATTAGTTTCATTATTTTTATTTGATATTACAGTTGTATCTGTTTGATAACTTCACATTTGTTCGTATTCGAAACAAATATTTATCATGTTTCCAAACCTTAGAAATATCTCACCCAATTGTTAATAGTTTATAAATAGCATAACTATACTTTTTACTTTCACTTACCTATATATGAAATATATAGTAAGTGGAAGTATTGCGATCGTGAAAATTTTCGACTTCCGGTTTTCAACGGAAATACACGTTTTGGGACCCCCTGAGTCGAAATAACCAAGTCCCGCGAAATGGTCTGTGTGTGTGTCTGTGTGTGTGTGTGTGTATGTGAACAGACTAGCTCAAAAACTATAAACCGTGGGAACCTGAAATTGGGTATTTAGTGTAGGTATATGCCCGCGATGTGACAGCAAAAATTTCATCAAAATTGCTCAAAGGGAGGGGGTACTTTATTTAATAACTTTTTACGTTTTTTTCGATTTTCTCAAAAACGGCTCTAACGATTTTGATTAAACTGAGTATTTGATCGATTTATATGCCCGAAATATGACTGTAAAAATTTCATCAAAATTGATTAACCGGAGGGGGGACTTTACTTAATAAATTTTGTATCATTTTCACGTGTTTTTTTTATTTACTCAAAAACGGTTTTAACGATTTTGATCAAACTTGGTATTTGATGTATTTATATGCCCGAGATGTGACTGTAAAAGTTTCATCAAAATTGATCTACGGGAGGGGGGACTTTACTTAATAAATTTTGTACCATTTTCACATGTTTTTTTTATTTACTCAAAAACGGTTTTAACGATTTTGATCAAACTTGGTATTTAATGTATTTATATGCCCGAAATACGACTGTAAAAATTTCATCAAAATTGATCTACGGGAGGGGGGACTTTACTTAATAAATTTTGTATCATTTTCACAGGTTTTTTTATTTACTCAAAAACGGCTTTAACGATTAACAAAAATAAGATATGAATGTAGAAAAATGTGTGACTTTGGGAAATGATTATTAGCAAAACACGTCAATTTCTAATTTAAGTAAGTTGGTAAGTGAAAGTTGTGTGTTGCGCGCACGCACCAGATTTTTTGATATAAGGTAGATAATAGTGTAAATAATAGTGAATAAGAGGTTGAGAATAATCGACTATTTTTTCTATAATATTCTCAGGGATAATTGATGGATAGGAATTTTAGTAACGAACATTTTCTTTATTTAAAGGCCTGAACAGCAGCTAAGGGATTACTTGAGTTCAATCACTGTATATTCAACGTGAAAATATTAGCTCACATGATAGGGTAGATACGTATGCCGTTTGAATATTCTTTTACTGGAATGCCTGACTTAAGTAAATAATTATTTCTTTCCTTTTGGTAATTCTACTGAAGAGGTTTAAGCGATTGCTAATGATCATAGTAAGAATTTATTATTCAAAACAAACTCATCGAATATTATTGTTTTCTGGGCTGGTGTATTAATAATAATACAACTCTTTTATTTTTATTTGTTTATTGATATATTTATATCGCCCAATTCTAACAATTCTTAAAGATATTGTGTCAGACCTTATCAGGTATAAGCATCAAAGTACCATATCCATTTAAAGATGATTAGTAACTTTAATTCAGTAAATCTCTTGTATTTATAGGAAAGGGTATCTTAAAAAAGATGATGGTATAAATGAATTTATATAAAACTAACGTATAATATAATAACTATATACTTTTATTATTATTATATTATAATAGAAAACTTAATTATATAATACATTAATATAAATATATATATTATTATTACTATACACCATCATATACTATATATCATATAGATAATATATACTCTATATTATCAAATATATCACTATATACCATATTTTATTCATATTTTTACATATATGCAATTATATTTATAGTTTTACTTATAAACATATTTATATAAATACCTCTGATTGTTTCCTTGCCTTTCCCTCTACTGCTTGAGTTTTTTGAGTCTCCATCGACGTACGTTTTCGCTTTCTGCTTGAAACTCTCTTGATGTAAATGCAAACGAGTTTTTGAATACAATACAAATTATAATTATCTCTACACTATTACAATTGAAAACGTTTCTGTATCCATGAAATATTTTTTCTGCTATAAGAGTTTCTATCTACCAAATTAAAGGGAGATAAATGTCCTTGAAGAACCGGAAAGATTTATTTATATTTTAAAGTGTACCAATATATATATTATGTATATATATTATAAAAAAAAACTTCATATACAAAACAAAATATATTTACTAAAATAAAATTTGTAATTGTAAAATATATCATCTATTTACCCTTTATCTTCCTTCTTTTAGTTATTTTTATGATTTTTTCAATGTATATATATATATATATATATATATATATATATATATATATATATATATATATATATATATATATATATACAGTATTCTATTTTTTAAATTAACTTTAATCTCGTTACTTGTATTTTGCATTAATTCTAGAACAGCACATATTTTATTCTAGATGTTTTGGATGTTTGTTCTTTAAGACTTCCCTAAATTATGTCGTAAATTATTTATGAACTAATATTTAATAGCTATTTCACTTTAACTGGCTTTAGGTCATCGAACATAAGGATTCGATCACCTTTCATAAATAATTTGGTTGAGGAGTAAAAAAACAGTTATATGCTTTTATATATATATATATATATATATATATATAAAGTTTATATATATATATATATATATTGGTATATATAAAACAAATATAACTGCATTCTTAAAAGTATCCATCTGTTCCCTAGGTATTTATTGGTCTTCTAATTTCTATGATTTATTAACCATGTTTGAAAAAAAAAAAAAAGTAAATGTAAGAAAAGCTATGTAATTGTAAAATATATCATCTACTTACCCTTTTATTTAAAAAGTTTATCTTAATCTTCCTTCATTTAGTTATTTTTTCAATGAAATCTTTGTATCTTTTAATTTAGAAAAACGTATCGTAGAGAATATGTTTCCTTTAATTTTTTCTTTTTAATCTTAAATTTTTTATGTCTCAGATTTTTTTGAATTCTCTTTTTAGGTAAAATTAACATATTAGTAATGTCTATTTATTTTTAGACCTCTTCAGGATATCTTATGTCTGTGTCTAAGCAACCAAATATTAGAAGTAGAGGTATATTCCAAAATAATTCAGTTGTCAGTGAATGACGAATTGTACGTGTGCTTTTAATTACGGATGGTGACATATTTAGAGGAAAGTTTAGAAAGACTTAAAAAATCGTCCAATTTTCCATTAATTTGACGGTGCTCTTGCCAGTTAAGCTACCATGCACATATCCAGGTCAAAGAATCTTTAATGATATACCGCTAGACTTGACCAAGGTATGTGCCTGGTAGCTCAAGTAAATTTCGCTCAGCTGTTCTTTCATACCCGGTGCGATCACCTGTCTATATTAAAGTTGCATAGCTTCAGCCAATCTCTGGGCTAGTTAGTTTTAAAACCAATAATGGTTCAACTAATGGGTTAGAATAATGGGTTCATCAATACAATTAGGCTCTGTCAATTTTTTTGAATAACTGAATAGGTGTTATGTCAAACCAAGTAAACAAAATAAAAAGTAATGTTACTTTTTTAGAAATGCACGGATGTGAATTTTCGTAAATTTTATGAGTATTAATTTATTTTTTTCAAATGAGCAGGCTATTAATTATTTAGCCACTTACGACTAAATTGACCGTGTCGTTTTGTTATAGTTCAAAACTTCAAATCACCTTTAACACTAGATTGCCTAAGCAAGTCATTTTGACTGCTTTTGAATTTCAATTAAGAAAATAATGATTTAAATAATGACACAGCTTCTTATAATTTTGTGACTTTTTCTACAACATATAAATGGGTTAATTAATGGTTGTTGTTGCCCTCCCCCGTCCTTCACTTCCGGAATATATATGTGTTATATATCTACCAAACGAAAAATTTGTCAAATACGACTTTGCCACGATAACAAAACAAATAATATTTGTCAAAAATGTAAAAAGTATGTTTGCGGAAGATGTACATCCAAAAAGATTTTCACTTTCATTTGCTTAAAATGTCCAGATAATGTATAAATTATTTTTTTTTCGAACTGATATACATGTTTTTTTATTGTTAATACTTATTAATAACTTTTTATATGACTGTAAGTGATATAAAATATATTAAAAATTACTGTTAAACAAATTTCTTTGCGCATTAGTTATTTTTTCACAATGCAGTCATTTTGACTGCTTTCAGGCAATATAGGTATATACTAAGCTCCCGTCTTTCTAGTGTTAAAGACATGTTCTTTCCCATAAGATAGAAAACTTTGTGTAACAGTGTTGGGTGATGTTCGAATATTTTAGATACATTCAAATATAATTATATGCTGCATCTACATTCGAATACTCTCCTTACTGCCCTAATCTTTCACCATGCGACTTTCGTATGATTGGTCCTCTCATAAAAGCTCTGGGAGGGCTAAGATTGAACAGTGAGCTGAGAACCATCCTATGTGTTAAATTGGCTACATCGGCATCACGTACGTTTGATTCACTTATGTACTTAAAGGCTGTAATGATCAAATTTCTATTCTAAATTCAAGTTATTAATGTTCGACTTATTTTAAAACTATGTCTCGGGAGGTAAAAACACAAGAGTTTTAGTCAAAACCTTTGTTCATTTAACCAACGTTAGCATTTCGGTCTAAAAATTACGGTCTTCTCATCAGGTTTCGAGAGTTGTGAAGGTGACTTAGAGTCTCGGTGAAATCTCACACAACTCACCAAGTTCTGATGATGACCCCCACATAATTTGGTCAAAACTTAAATATATTGAAGTTAAATAAACAAATTTCCTGACTTGAAACTCATGACTATTATCTCAGATGTATTTTACATTAGATTATTTCCTTTAAATATTTTTTAAAATTCAGAATGCTCTTGAAGGTATTATTTGTAAAAATAAAATTATTACCATTATCTGAAGGTTATGATAATTATTTTATCATTTCAAATGTCGAATAGATTAACTATCATCCCAAATGTATTTGAATAATGAGAATTTTTTAATTAAATTTATGAAAAATTTAATGAAAAAATGAAATTCTCTAGTTATTTATATCACTGAAAACATTTTTATTTTTTTAAAATGTTTTTCTTTCACAAATCACTACGCATATATACATACAGACACAGCAATTTTAACAATATACCATGACCCCCACAAGAATTGCCCCATTGATTTCACAACACTACTTACTACAATTTCGAAAATGTTTATCACTCTGGAAACTTAAATTAAATCATGACTAATCGCAACACATTTACACCTTCACACTCAGACTTGATACGTGTTCACCAGTTTATATCGGCGACTACCGAATTTCTCAGACATGAACTGTACGATACCTTGGACTTCTGTTTGACAGAAAGATGACTTAGGGCTCACTTGTCAAAATCTGAAAAAAGACATACTTTTTGAAGATACTTTACTATCTTTTGTCAAATTCTTCTAAATTTTAAATTAGACAGAAACTGAATACATACACCTATTTACTTAAACCCATTTGGAAATACGTCTCTCAGCTAAAAAGACGCATTTACAAATATTACAAACTTTTCAATCCAAAATTTTAAGACTAATTACGGACGCTCCTAGGTACGTAAGTAACCAAACTCTGCATACAGACTTAACAACAACACATAGGAACTCTTTATTCACGCTTGTTTTATTGCACGGACATAATAACAGTCTGATTAACGACATGGCTACGGCTGACTTGCCCGTTAGAAGGCGGCTGAAAAGAAGCTGCCTGTGAGACCTCTTCTTCTGAATTAGTTTTAAGCCCGGAAAGAGATGCTGCTGGGCACTTTCCTTCCCTCATGCCCAATATGCCTCAATGATAACGCGTTGCAGCCATCACATTTATTGATTGTCTTAGATTCCTGACAGGCGTGAATCAAAGTTAAAAGAGAAAAAAATGACTTCCAAACTTTTATCGTAGATGTGCTTCAAACTTTGGAAGTACTAATATTTTTGGTTGATGACCTCATTCTCAGATCATTGTTTCTTTCAGGTCGTTTACATAGCTCTATCATCATATATATTATTTCTCAAGGCCTCTTATATTGTACGCCATAACTTCCTTAATACTTGATCAAATTTCATGAATGGGGCATCATTATAAAGCTTTGGGTGTAATAATCGCGATATTTATCGTCCTAAAACTCCTATCATATCCTATCCTATAAATTTTTCCTAAACCGCTACACTGTAAAAATATACTAATCACTCATTTCGCCTTCGATTGCGAATTATAAGTGCAAAACCGCGGTTTTTATCGTAGAGGTTTTTAAATGGTGCCAATATTTTCAGGTTTTCAAGGAGAACATTTTTAGTCTTATACAATTTTTCGATTAACCCCTTCGTTTGCGAGTTGTATGCGAAAAACTGCAGTTCCCAGCGCAAATTTTATGGTCGTACGACTTTTTCGATAGTGTCATTTTTACTTTCACTTACCTATATATGAAATATACAGTAAGTGGAAGTATTGCGATCCTGAAAAATTTCGACTTCCGGTTTTCAACGGAAATACACGTTTTGGGGTCCCCTGAGTCTAAATGACCAAGTCCCGCGAAATGGTCTGTGTGTGTGTGAACAGACTAGCTCAAAAACTATAAACCGTGCGAACCTGAAATTTGGTATTTAGTTTAGGTATATGCCCGCGATGTGACAGCAAAAATTTCATCAAAATTGCTCAAAGGGAGGGGGTACATTATTTAAAAACTTTTTACGTTTTTTTCGATTTTCTCAAAAACTGCTCAAAGGTTTGGTAAAATAAAAAAACACTGTATTTAAATAATAATAATAAGGGGGGGACTTTACTTAAAAAATTTCGTATGATTTTCACGTGTTTTTTTTATTTACTCAAAAACGGCTTTAACGATTTTGATCAAACTGGGTATTTGATGTATTTATATGCCCGAGATATGACTGTAAAAATTTCATCAAAATTGATTAACCGGAGGGGGGACTTTACTTAATAAATTTTGTATCATTTGCACGTGTTTTTTTAATTACTCAAAAACGGCTTTAACGATTTTGATCAAACTGGATATTTGACGTATGTATATGTTAAAGATGTGATAGCCGGCATTTCATCAAAATTGCTCAAACGGAGGGGGCACTTTATTTCTTAACTATTTTTGCAATTTTTACCTTTTTTTCGATTTTCTCAGAAACGGCTTTAACGATTTTCATCAAATTCGTCATGTTAAATGAAAACTAGGTGTTCTTTAATATCAGGTAAGCTTTATCATTATGAAAATGTTCTGGGGGGGGCTTAAATGGGGTAGGGGCCTTTTTTGTTTGTTTGTTTTTGTTTCCTATAAAGTATCTTTGTTTTTGTTTATATGGAGAAATAAACTGTCTCTCATTACGCCTAAATATAAAAAATGGCTAAATATGAGATATGATAAAAACCAAGTAAACATATAGAGGAGAAAAAAAGAAAAATATTCAGTCAACTCATAAAACACGTTGAGCCCACGCAGGACGCTTTTAATGACAGACCATTGTTCCTAATTAATGCCCTTCTGTTCATTTAATGGAAATGATTTGTTTCATAGGAAATATTCAACAAGTACATAGAGAATTATAAAATCTGTCGACTTGGAGTATTATGCTTGCATTGCCGAATTATCTCAAGTAAAAACTTTTATTTAATAATAAATGAAATTAGTGTTTGTTATAGAGCAAATGAAAACAAAAATAAGAAATGAATGTGGAAAAATGTGTAACTGAGTGAGAAGTGGCATTAACACAACGCATTGATTTCTAATCTAAGTTGGTAAGTGAAAGTTGTGTGTTGCGCGCACGCACCAGATTTTTTTTTTCAGTTTGTCTAAACGAACATTTTTGGGTATATACAGTTTTCCGATTGTCGCCGTCGTTTGCGAGTTAGAAGCAAAAACATACGATTTCAGTCATTAGGATCAGTCTACATCTGTGTAAAACGAACCCATCAACAAAGATTGATAGGTGACCATATCGTAACTTCAAGCATAGTGTTCAAAGAGGTCCTTTGTACGTAATTACTATGTAAATGCCTTAAACTTATGTTCCCTCAAATAAATAATCTCCAATTTAAACACATCTATTCTTTACTTCAACCCTCACCTATGCGCAAGACGCACTAAATACGCTCTATACGTTACTAAATAAACGAGGTGTACTTTAATTAAGTACTCTGGGATTTAAGTAGGTTAGAGTGGAAAAGCTTCGCAAGGGTCAGCTAGTAAATTAGTAATACAAATTTCTAAAATCTTTCATGACAGATATTTCTGCATTTGAAGGACGTAGCTATTAGCTTTGAACTTGTCGGCTTTTGTTATATTGCTTTAAATATTCCTTGTATAGCAAGAACTCCTCTGCAAGTGAAATGCTAAAAGCAACTAAAGCCGTAAAAGATATTGGTTTCTGCGACAGGCGGACAGATTTATTGTGGCCCAGGTCAAAAACGGGTACCCTTCCTGGAGCCGTACAAATAGGGTCAAAGTACCTCATTCAGCTTGGGCTCGGACATGCTAGTTAAGTACTTCAACCAGCGCCATATGGTGTAATTTATAATTTCATGGAGGTGCAGTGATTTATTCCTCCTTCAGATTTTTTAATGTTTATTATTAAAAAATTTAAGTTAAAAACTAATGAGTGTTTAACTTACGGTACGTATCCTATTTATTATGTATGATAATTTGCAAAGAAAAATTACTAATTCCTTTTTATTATTCATATGTACAACGTCTAGAAAATCTTTCCATTATGAAGTACCTAAAAGTTTTGTCATCCAGCGTAAAATTAATATTTAAATACATATAAAAAATTATTCTGTATATGTTTATACAACAATTCTGCAAGCATAAAAATAAAATAACTACATATATAACATTTATTATATCTAACTGAACTATTCTATCTTATTTTGAATTAATTGAATCTGTGTGTCAAAACTTCTAGGTTATTGATAACAGACTGTTGTCCGAAACGTACATATGGATAATAAAAGAACATATCAGTCATATGTTTGGATGTGTAATTACCTGAAATAAACGACATACAATAAAATAACAAGAATCGTCCTAATAAAAATTAGTAAGGAAAGAGAAAAAAATATTATTGATATTATTTTTAATGAATGAGAAAAAATTACAATTTTTTTTTTTTTTTATCTTCATCATAACGGCGATTTTTTTCTCATTCAATAAAAAATAGGTTGCTTTTTAAATACAGAAAAATGTAGCATAATTCCCTCATGAGCTTCTTTTTTGAAAAAATAATGTACCGTACAATATTAAAAAAAAAAAAAAAATTAGGAACTTGGTCTGTTTTTTTTTTTGTTTTTTTTTGTTACTACATAGAAACAATTTTTTTCTTTGTTGAGATATATTTTGAAGGCAAAGGTACCAATATTGGATACAGTTAAGGAAATTTTTTTTGGTCTAAGGGTTTCCTTTGCTACTCATCAGATTGAATGCATATCTGGCGTATACACCAACTTATCTTCCTTCAATTCGTCACCAACAAAATACTAATTGAAAGTAAATTATATTTTTTCAATATTTTTATATAATGATCTATTTTGCACTGGTAGTGGAGAAGGTTATATAATATATAAATTATAAATATAATTTTTATATCATATAATTTATAATGTCATAAATTTATATTATATATTATAAAGATAAAATATATATATAAAATTATATTTATTTATTATAATATATTATGAATTCAGAAAATTCACTAGTTGACAACTCATTGTCTTAATGGTTGACAAAATTTTTGCAACTTTTTCCTGGCCAAATGTCCAAATTATTGTTACCTAAAATGCATGAATTTAATACTTGCTCATTTTATTTTAATAAATAATGTATACTTAAATATTTCTGTATTATTTTTTCGACCTTCTTGCTTTGTTTTTAGTATGTTACTAAAATGTTCTTTTTTCTTTTTGAGATATATTTTGGATTAATTTTTTTCGAATATTATAAATAAAAGCCTTAATTGATGCGCTTCTATTATGGGTTTGGAGATTTCTTTTCTAAATTTGTATTTAGTTTCAATCATGGGAAGTATATGTTTCTATTTTTTTTTCGTAATAAGAATTAAAATATAAATACACACACAAATACACAGATGTATATGACACTTCATTTCTTTTATTCTTCTATTGATTTACTATGTGCGTTTTCTTCTAGGTTGGTTAACTTTTAAAAATAATGCTAGCCGATTTGAAGTTATTTTTCCTTTGAGTAAAGAAGTGTATTAGATGGTTTTATAAAATCCCTTCTTTTCTTTTTTAAATTTACATACTTTAAAAAGAAATTACAACATTTTATTTATCCCCATTAAAACGTTAAATAAAAAAATGAAGCATAAATCTCTTGTTTAGCTTTTTCTTAATTTTTTTCTGGATGAAGTTTTTACGACCATTGTTTTGTATTTTTTAGTCGTGTCTCGTTTTTGTATGTTACTCATAACAAAGAAAATATGTTTCCCCTACTTATAATACAGTTTGTATTGATTTATTTCAAACAACTTTTTGATTTCTAAGTTAGAGATCCCTTTTATACATATTTAATTTTGCTTTCAATGATTCTCAGTATATCAGTCACAAAAAAAATATTTGTATTTGAAAAGCCTACGTTCGACTCACACATGTGTCTTTATCAGGGCTTGGTGATTAGTACGGCGTTAGATGTAAAATAGCTTTTTGTTCCTTTTTTTTTTCTCGATTTAAATATTCTAAAATGAATTAATGTTCTTGATCATTGTTAATTTTATTAACATCGATTTTATAATTCCACCTATTTCAAATCAGAAATATTCAATGATCATTTGTATTGATTATCGTAAGTAATAGATTTTATTTATTATTCAAAAAACCATGCATTTTATCGAACTTGAAAGTGTAAAAGTTGTTACCGCTAGTTTGTAAAGTGGGTTAATGGAAGGCCAGATAAAAAGAGAAGAAATTGTCGGACAGAAACAAAAAACCTGGAATATTCAATACCATGACTGGTGTAGATTATAAAGATCCTCTGATTTAGGAGAAGTGAATGCTGAATGTTCTGTCATTTCAGTTTGAACAGTAATTACGAGGCAAAGGGAATCTGTGTACCTGCATTGTCTTTTAATTTTTCTTCTCTTAATTAATGTAATCGTTTTTAGATTCTAGAAAGGTTTAGATTTTTAGATTTTTTTTATAAAAATTAAGCTTTCTTGAGAAAACTTGGGACTTAGGTTTTGATATTGCCTGGGTTACTCAACACAGTGGACTATTAACCATGATATCCTGGCCAAAACTATTTATCTATTTAAAAGTATTTTTTCGTAACTATGGAATACTTAGAACTTTCTATTAACAATCTAAAAATATGTATATAAGACGAATAAAATATAAAACATTTCAAGTTTTGACAAAAATTAGGTGGAAAATAAGGGAATTTGAAAAACGTCGGGAAAATTTCCAATACATAAGACACTTGTAATTAATTTATTTTTTTGAAGAGAAAAGATTTGGCTCCGCCGGGAGTCGAACCCGGGTCTCCTGTTTTACATGCGATGATGCTAACCACTACACCACAGAGCTCGGCTCAAGGCAGAGCAAACCCTTCCTCTTCACTGATACCTACTCCCCCTATCTCACCAGTTTTGCGAGTAGTAGCGGGAGGTGGACAAATTTTGTCCAATTTATGATATTTATTGACATAAGTCAATTTTTTAAATTATTTTAATTAATCTAATCTTAATTTGTGGCTGACCAATGTGACCAAGCTGACCTATTTTAAATTATTTTTAAATAATTTAGTTTTTTGAAGAGAAAAGATTTGGCTCCGCCGGGAGTCGAACCTGGGTCTCCTGCGTTACATGCGAGGATGCTAACAACTACACCACAGAGCTCGGCTCACGGCAGAGCAAATCCTTCCTCTTCACTGATACCTACTCCCCTATCTCACAAGTTTTGCGAGTAGTAGCGGGAGGTGGGCAAATTATGTACAATTTATGATATTTATTGACATTTAATGACATTGACATGGCATTGAACGAGCTTAGCTTGTTCTAGTTTTTGTGATAAACGAAGGAGGGAAGCTTAAGTCAAGCTAAGTTGAACCTTACTATGTTCAGTAATGTATAATGTGTGTTATAAGACTTTTTTTACTGGGCGAATATTCAATTACAGACGGTTTAACTTGGGAGAGGTGACCACGTGAGCACTTCAACAGCGAAGATAAATATATAAGTATAAATATCCAACAAGTCATCCTTTCACAATGAGATTATTCCGAGTTGGACCTGAATAAATATGCAAAGGTCAAAAATTTCTCATATTCACACATTGAGCTAAAGATATATGACTTGCAAGTCTCAGTTTGTTTGAAGATTTTTGAAGCTATAACGTAAACGTGGTTTTCCACATTTTAACATTTTTTAAGGTTGATTTGTACAGCGTCGAACTACGTTCCCGAACAGCCGAAGGTGTCCGATCTTTCTATTGTTCAATTGTTGTATTAGCCGAATGATTCTGGCTGCTTGGGTACGCGGTTCGACGCTGTGTATATTCACCTTAACGTTCTAATATTTTTTATCACTGCCGTATTTCCTTCTCATAAACTCTTTGTGCTATATTAATTTTTCCTTTTTTTTAATGAATCTCGGCTAAAACATTCACAATCTTAGAATATCATGAAGAAAAAAAATAAGAATTGTAAGTCTAACTAATGTCTGACGAGCTTAGTTGAAATGAAAAAGTAAGAATCTATTTAGTCTGGCAAATCACTCTACTTATTTTAGGCTGGTCGTTTTGCTAGATACTCCCTCACGACTTTAGAATCTCGGCTACCTTTTATTGGGTTAAAGATATAAAAACGACAGATGTGACTTAGGTATCCTATTTATTCCTTAGTCCTGTTTTCTGAATGATTTTTAGTTAAAATAAAAAAAAAAAGAAACATTTAAATCACAATTTGAGGGAAAAGCTCACGAAAGATCTCTTGTGTAACAAATGGACGATACCTACCACGGCTTAACAACGTTTGATGAATATACTGTATCTTTTGTATTATACTGCGTGTCCCAGAGCTTATGTTAAAAAAGAAATCGGGTAATAAAATGAATTAAACTTTTCTCTTCTCTTCTACTAAAATTTGAAAAATTATACTTAAAAAATGTTGAACTTAAACCTGCATCCAAAGTAATGGAGGACATTTTGAACATGAACTGCAATAATCCATTTTAATATGGTTCTAAAATAATAATATTATTTTTTGTCTTCAACATTTTTTATGTAGGATTTTTCAAATATAAGTAGAGGAGAAGAAAAAAGTTGTTTTAAATAAAGTATTTCTAAATGTTTTTAAAATTAAAAACTATGAAGTTTTTTTTTTTAATTTTATATTATTATTATCCTTTTTATATTATTTAGAATTCATGCATTGTCCTTTCTAGTCTTAAAAAAGTAAAACTAACTATGGGAAGTTCGGCATTACTTTGGATGCAGGCACTAGCGCGCTTCCTCATTGCCTCAGCAGTGACATCCTCATTCTCCCAGCGTGTTTTTCATTAGAAAAACTTTTTTTAGGCTCAAAAGGTGAAGTGCAATTGTATCATGGGGTTATACCACTAAAAAGCTAACTAAATTCCGCAGTTTTTACGAAATTTGACAGCTTCTAGGGTGCTCCAGTGGGGAGTGAGGAATTTTCAAAAACTATTTAAAATTTAAATTTTAATAAATGTTTTGTCTTTAGCGCGTTAAATGTCCAACTGATAGTGGATTTAAAATAACTAGACCCATTTCATCTTTTAGAAAATTTAATGCTGATTAAGAAAATATCATCGTCTTTGTTTCTACGCTAAACCAAAGTAGAGAAAACTGTCATTTTTAAGAAAAAAGTATGATTTTAAAAATAAAAACAAAACAATTCTATCTCCTCAACAGATTGAGATAGGAAACTCGTTTCTGCGCCATTCTACCCCGTTTAACATGCAGTATTACCCAATTTTTTTTTACACTAGGTCTGGAAAATATATAGTCAACAGTATAGTCTATATAAATATAAATATTCAATCAATATAAATATAGGTCTATATAAACATCGGTTTGCATCGAATTTATACTCGTAAATCACAAAAAGCTTTGTAAATAATGCTTCAATTTTCGTAAGGGTACATGAGTTTTATGAAAATGAAGTACTGGGTAGAATATTTGTACCGTAGAGAGTCGAATCTTTCGGCGAGGCGTATACAGAACGTTGAAATGAGGAACTGTACCCCGTAATCATGATACACATCATAACAGCGTATGGAGTGGAGATGTAAAATTGCGAACCTCGGTGGTGAAGGAATCATTTAAGGAATAATTAACGCAGTGCAGACTGAGGTGTAGGCCGAGATAGATGTGGGAGAATTTTGTTAAAGTGTTATAGTCTAACAGCATTTCCCGAACTTTCTCAATAATACAGGAGCAATAACAGTTTACGTTACCTGTTTTTTGGGATAGTGTTTTTTTAAGGATTTTTTGGACGTTCTTTAATCCATAAAAAGTTAGAGCAGCTGCTAGTTTTTGTTATGAATCAGCCGTCTTTGTTATGAATATTGTTTATTAAGGTGCGTAGGTGCTTTGAGACCCTACTGTTCGTTCTACTTGACGTTTCAGTTTAAATAGCTGTTCGTAGCACGCCGGTACGGCAAGGTTCTGGGATCTGTTCGATGGTAAGGTTCGCAAAGTGTAAAGGCACTTTTATGATCTGTTAGTTTTTAACGGTGATCCCTGGTTAGAGGTGTGTGGAGTTACGATGACGGCATCGTACCTTCGGGTTCGTTAAGACTTTACTATTATTATCATTGTACTAGTTATAATTTGATTGGGCAATTGAAAGGTTCTATCATTAGCAAAGCACAGCTCACGCCCACTAAATGAGACATTTAATGTTGAAGGGATGAATATAACCGAACGGTACCTGTCGTAGCAAACAAACGCGATCCCCCTTTCTCGGTCTAACGTTTTTTCTGTCCCTCCTTCTCCCCGACCCCATCCCGTTCCTAGATGAAGTAATAGGGCAACCCCTTCCTACTTCCTATTGGGGGACAGGTGTGCAGTCTGCAACGCTCTCCCAAACCCCTTGCCAAATTATATCTGGTTCAAATTTTTAATCCCCAATAGGAACTATAGTTGAACCAATATTTATTACGTTTTCGAGAGCATCTAGTCAACTGGTAACATTTTATAGGAATAACATTTATAATTACTAGTATACCCTCGATGAACTAGGAAAACCAAAGAAGGTAGTAAACTTAGTAAAAATGCGTATGACCGAAACGTTCAACAAAATAAGAATCAGTAGTCATCTTTCTGAGAAGTTCGAAGTTCACTCTGGGTTGAAAAAGGGGGATTAGCTATCTCCTGTTTTATTTAATTTAGGTCCAGAATACGTCATTAGTGAGGTGATAAAGACCGGAAAGGGATTGAATCTGGGTGGAAATATATTCGTACTCGGCTACGCTGATGATATGGTTGTGCTTGGCGACGACGTTGAAACGATAGAACTAAATACTGAAGCATTGATGAAAGCCTGAAAAGAATTAGAGCTAGAAATAAATACGAAAAAACAAAATATATGGTTAGCGAGGACAATTTTGGCGATATTGAAGTAGAAGAGGAAATATTTGAAGCCGTTGAGAAATTTAGATATTTAGGATCTACTGTTACTAGAAAAAAACGAAATCGAAGAGGAAATAAGGTTAAAGGCGGGAAATGCTTATTATTTTTTGGTTGCAAAATTACTTAGCTCACACCTTCTATCCCGAAATTTAAAAATTAGTATTTACAAAACTATGTTCCGACGGTTCTTACAGATGTGAAGGTCTGAAAATAAAGCACTGCGTTAGAATATTAGGGCCGAAGAAGGATGAGTCAACAGGAGAATTTAGATGGCTACACAATTATCCGGTAAATGTAATGGAGGCTACAGCTACGCGTCGGTTGAAGTGGGCATGCAAAATTGCGAGTCTTAGTAGCGCCCTAAAAGATTGATAAGCCCTTTGCCGACTGGAAAAGAACCGAGGGGTAGGCCTAGGTGAAGGTGGGATGATTCGGTGAAAGCAGATCTTGTGAATTTGGGATTGGACGGGGGGAGGAGGATGGAGGTATGTGGGGACCGATTGGTGGTGTCGGCGTCGGGTCTTCGGGTCCGTTAAGCCTTATTCTAGTCTATTCTATTCTAGTTTACCCTTATTATAGGTATTAGGTAGGTACCCTTATTATAGATATCTAGATATCTATAATTTTTTACCTTATATATATAAGGTAGTATATAAGTGGTATCTAAGAAAATGATATTTTTATGAATTTTGTAACAGTCCCTCCAGCACTTCATCGCTTAAAATTTTACTGTATCTTACCTTACTTTATAATAGTAATGTAGGCTTAACTAACCCGAGGGTTTGATGCTGACTCCACAACTCGCTCCCTGCGAACCTCTATTCACCGAACGCAATTCAGTCCCAATTTCGACAGATCGGCCTTCACGCAATGCTCCCACCTCCGTCTCGGCCTACCCCTCGGACGTTTCCCAGTCGGTCCCGAGCTTATTAATCTTTTTGGGATTCGCTCACATACGTATTTCGCAATTTTACGAGTCGATTTTATTCGCCTCTATTACATTTACCGGATACTGTTCACTCAGTTCGTCGTTGTGTAAACGTCTAAATTCTCCGGTTGATTCGGTCCAAATATTCTACGCAATACCTTATTTTCAAAATCCTTCAGCCTTTGTTCATTCCTCAATGTTAGCTCTTACCTACACATGTAGTATTCAGTAAAAGAAAGTATGTTATCTCGAAAAATTTCGAATTATGTGTCAACGGAAATACATGTTCCATGGTTCCTTAATTCCGATTAACAAAGTGCTTCTAGTTCGAAAACTATGAACATGCTTTCACATTCGAAAGCAATGTGAAACTTAAATTTACTTTGTGAGGTAGGTATATGCCCCTGATGTATCAGCAGACGTTTGTTCAAAATTGAGAAATTGGAGGGGCACTTAATTCTATGAATTGTTGTAGAGCATTGTTTAAAAATGTTCTAAAGATTTTCATTAAAGTCGCCACGTTTAATAAAAATCCTCCTTAATATTAGACAGGTTTTACA
Organism: Aelia acuminata; assembly: GCA_911387785.2. Lineage (NCBI taxonomy): Eukaryota > Metazoa > Arthropoda > Insecta > Hemiptera > Pentatomidae > Aelia > Aelia acuminata. The sequence continues at coordinate 35,552,772 of OU426979.1, read as the reverse complement.
ATTGATAGTAGTATTAATAAAACATCAAAATTGTATATTGGATCGAACTGATATTGTTATTACAGCTCAGAATCATAGAGCCGTATGTTTGCCCTAAAAATCAAAGTATCCTGATGACTAGAAAAGAAGAAGTCGTACTCACCAGGCTGTGGATTGGGCACACTCGACTTACCCACGAGCACCTGATGTGCAAGAAACCTCCTCCTCAATGTAGTTCCTGCGGGGTTCCACTCACAGTTAGCCATATCCTCACTGAATGCTACGCGTACGGGACTTCCCGAGAGCAACTCTTAAAAGAAAATCTCGACGAAACTCTTCAAATGGAACAAAAAGCTGTAAGCAACCCAATGCTGTTCTAAACTGAATAATATATTTAATAAAATTTAACTTACGTTTTAAATTGTATATTTCTCATGTTCGTATTGTATATATCTTGTATTCATATTGTATTGGTATTGTATTGTACTTGTGTTTTCTTTTTTATTGTATATGTAAATTGTAATTCTATAGTAATTTTACTCCATTGTATTTAATTGCATTTTAATTTTATTGGAAAATTGTAAATTTGTGTTATAGGGCGAGAATGACCCAGGTGGTCGAAAAGCCCGAAATCTCTCTATATATAAGAGGCTTTGTCCTGACTGACAGAATCAACGCAGAGCAAAAACTACTAATGATAGAAACTTGAAGTTCGGAATTTAGATTTTAAACGCGATGTAGGTAACCACTAAGAAAGGAATTTCAAAAATGTAACCCCTGAGGGGCCTAAATGGCGAAATTGTCGTTTAACTCTAATGGAAATCTATTTTTGAGATTTTAAACCATATGTTTTTTATTTGAATATCGATTTAACGTTACAATGTTATTAAAATTGACATTCGCATAAAATATGGCTACTGATTATTGGTGGTATTCAAATTATGCACACTTTGATTCCCATGATTGGGGATGGTGCGTGTTTATTTCGATCTCTTCTCCATATATATAAGAGGCTTTGTCCTGACTGACAGAATCAACGCAGAGCAAAAATATCTAATTTGGACTCATTTTAAAGATCTTGATACGATGAGTTTACGGTTAGCTACGGGGTGTCGAAAATCATGCTTTAAAGCCGAAAAATGAAGCGTTCACGACGAATAAGCAATTTTTTGTTTCGGCGGTTTTAGTGAACTCTCCATTGCGCGTCTCCCTCTCTTCTACCGAGCCGACAGCTTCCCCCTTCGACATTCCACCTGCCGGAAGCTCCGATTCTACTAAATCTCCTTAACATCAGTTAACATATTATATTAAATCAATACCAAGATAATGATCACAGAATTGATTTTAAAGGCTCGCGGGCAAAGCTGCGACGGGGAATTCTAGTTATATATAAATAAATAAATAAATTTCATTTTAAACTGCTATTAAATTTTTCTATTTATACATCACATATTGTTGCAATAATTAGCTTAATTAACAATTGAGTAAAGTTAATCTAAAATAACTTATGGTCTCTATAAGTTAAATATTATCCCGTAGGTTTCTTAACTCCCATAATTTTTATAACTCCAGCTTTCGATAGACTCAGGTAAAATATTTCATGGAGCTCCCTATGACCTATATTTCCTAGATAAGTCATACTAAATTTCTCAGAATGCATTATCATTATGATCAAAAATCATAAAAAAAATACGATGTATTTAAAGTGTTAGTATATGGTTGTGATAAATGTTTCTCATTCTTTTGCTTCTGTGATTATATGATTTTTAGTAATATTTGCCTACGTTTTGGATCCATCCTTGAGGCCAATTGATTACTATGTTTCACGAGGAATGTCTGACCGTTCAGTATTCCAGCATAATCTTTATATGTCTACCTTAATCCATTAAGGTTGACAAATAAATAGTTGGAAAATAGAATAGTTAAGAAAATTAAAAAAAAAAAAAAAACAAGGAATTATCATGCAATCAAAATAAATTTTAAAAAAGGGATGGATAAATATAAATAACGTGTAATTTGTGATATTTAAAGTAAATATCAATAAAGTAATATTTCCTTCAAAATGAATGTTTGAGTTATACTATTATCCTACGACGGGTGCGATATTATATTAAAAAATAAATACTACTTTTAACACTTCGATTATTCATTCATGTTCTTCTTAACTTAAAAAATATTACTCTGTCTAGTATCCGTTTTCCATATTTTGATCTTTTCATGGTTTTTAAAATATAATTATACACTGGAGAGAAACAATTGATAAAATACCCATGTTAATCTTAAGTTTTTCAATCTTTGGATATCTTGAGGGAAAAATGTGTGTTGTATGTATCAATATATCAATTCAGTTTTACTTTTTCAAATAGTAAAACAAAAGCGACATGATGATGGCTAATTAAAGTAAAGTCTTCTATTAAAAAAATAAATAAAAAAGTAAGTATGTAAGTAAATTGGTATGTTGATCCAGATGATACGTAGAAAGCATAATTTATCTTATAAATCTTTAAATAAATAATATTAATTAATCTAATCTTAATTTGTGGCTGACCACCATTTTAAATTATTTTTAAATAATTTATTTTTTGAAGAGAAAAGATTTGGCTCCGCCGGGAGTCGAACCCGGGTCTCCTGCGTTACATGCGAGGATGCTAACCACTACACCACAGAGCTCGGCTCAAGGCAGTGCAAATCCTTCCTCTTCACTGATACCTACTCCCCCTATCTCACAAGTTTTGCGAGTAGTAGCGGGAGGTGGACAAATTTTGTCCAATTTATGATATTTATTGACGCAAGTAAATTTTTTAATTTAATTAATATAATCTTAATTTTTGGCTGACTACCAATTTAAATTATTTTTAAATAATTTATTTTTTGAAGAGAAAAGATTTGGCTCCGCCGGGAGTCAATTAAAAAATTGACTTACGTCATACATAAATTGGACAAAATTTGTGAGATAGGAGGAGTAGGTATCAGTGAAGAGGAAGGATTTGCTCTGCCTTGAGCCGAGCTCTGTGGTGTAGTGGTTAGCATCCTCGCATGTAACGCAGGAGACACGGGTTCTACTCCGGGCGGAGCCAAATATTTTCTCTTCAAAAATCAAATTATTTAATAAATAAATAATAACTTCTTTTCTACTATCTTCTACCATCTACAGTCTTATTTACCAGTTTTTTTTTTTTAATTTATGTCAATCCATTATTAAAAATTCGTATGATAAGTAAAATGTGGTGATATGTAAAAATATTTACATATCACACGTTGGCAATAGATGGTTGCAATTAAAAAAAAGTTTTTTTTTTTTTTATCATTACATGTGAACTTTCAACTATATTCTGAATTTTACTTTTACCTTTTACTTTTACATGGACTAGGAAATATAGTCTTCCATCTCAAATATTCTAACATTGAGGCTGTTAGTACCAGAGGTACTGACTGTAGTATCTCTGATACTAACTGAAATTCAAAAGTAGTCTTCTGCCAGCATAAACGCGGTGATCCTCTCTATAAAAGAATATGTTAAATTTCGCCTTATGCGAGCGAAACTATTAAAACTTCTATGACTATATTCTGGTATTGTAGATCTTGTTATTCTGATTCCATTAGTAAGCATAATATATCAATTTTGAGTTGTAATAATCTTCTTGCGATATATTGAAGGTGTTAACAAACAATTCCCGTTAATTTGGTTAAATTATAATTATTTTTGGTACAGATACTGAAACATAAAACTTTAATTATGCTTCTTCCGTGTGGAATTGTAGCGTAGAAATGCATAAAGGTATAAGTGCCTTAAGAAATTTTTACAGAAATGATGTGACTTACACCCTCTAGGGTGAACTACGTTGAGTGCTTGCACCCATGCCACCTTTCATACGTTCAATGAACTCTTCTAACAACAAAACATTACTTATACCCATTTCTGAAGAATGGTTTTGACACATATAACAATATGGTTTAAAAAAAAATCGTTTAATTTATATTTATTTTATTAAGGGCACTTAGACCCTTATGCATTTCCGCGCTTCAATTCTGCTTGCAAAACTAATTACTACAAACTGAAAAAAAATGCGAATTATATGCTTGTGGCTTATTTATATGTGTTTGTTTATATATACCTTTTTTAAGGAATCTTGTATTCTTTTTTTTTAACAATCGATTATTAAAAAATTCATATGGTCATTGAAATGTGATAGACCATATTATTTACATTTATTCATGTTGATATAAATGATTCCCTGTGAATTGTTAAATTATAATTACATCAATACTGACCTTGAAACTTATATATTTAATTATTACCTAATATTTAAATTATAATTGTAATAACTTTACACTTGTAGGATTCTACTTGCCAAACTTATTAAAATGCAAATTTAATATATGTGGCTTATTCATACAGCTCTATATGTATTTTTTTAATATACCTTATTTATTTATTAATATACCTTTCTGCCTTGTCCAGGGCCAGTTTGAACACATTCAAGGCTTGTCATGATCGGTCTTTAATAAAGTTTTATAAGTCTTACTCAGTCCGCTGGGACATTGAACTGTTTTAGTAATCCGTACAGCCTCTCCCGATCAATATTGTAGTAATATCGTTGAAATCCACAAACAAGTGGTATGTTTTAACACGAAACTCACCTCCTCTATCCAGTACAGAGCTAGCCTCTTTCCTGAGGCAAAATATCTGATCATAGGTAAATTTGCCTGTTCTGAATCGACATGAGTACGGTCCAAGTTCTCTTTGAGCGCATGGAAGAAGGGATAAAGAATGCTTGATAGCACTCTACGCTCTGGGAAGGAGTGCTATGCCTCGGACATTGGACATACCAGCGATTTCCTCCATTCAGTCGGCATATTTTTTTCTTTCCAGATGTCAATGATGAGGTCGTGAAGGGCCTCCATGTGACCGCCATACTTAAGCTGTTCCGCAGAAAGATCGTCGATTCCTTGTACTCTGTGATCTAAAGATCACAGATGCTTTATCACAGATGCTTTATTGAAGCTTAAAAGCTTCAATAAAGCATCAGTCACATCTTCTTCATCTTGCGGTTCAACATCCTCATCTGGCAGAATAGAATCTTAGCGATTCTGCTTGGAATCCTGCACATCCACTCGCACATAAATATTTGAAAAGAGTTCCCTCCGAAGTTTCATACTAGCTGCCTTTTCAACAACAAACAACTTCTGGATCTTTACATGCTGATTGGGAGGGTTTAAATGGCTTCGTTATTTGATTGACCGCTGCGTAGAAATATCTGATTTGACGATTTGCTTTAAACATTTCGGCTATTTCAAGCTACTTTCTCTCCCAGGCTCGTTTTTTTCTTTTATGAAGCCTCTTCTCCAGTCTTCTCTTTCCTTTGTATTCTTCAACTCCTAGTGCTTCTCGTTATAAGGGCTCTGTATGCTATATTTTGGCCTCTCCTGCAAGTGCGCAATCTTTCTCAAACTTGGGAGATTTGGTTTTCCTTAATTCTATTTCTAATATTTTCTCCGCAGCCTTGGTCGCCACTGATTGGACGTTTCTCCATTCTTCATCGATTTGGCCCACCTCATAGTGGGACGTTGCAAGTTTTTGATCTACTGATGAATCTTATTCTTTCTCATCTTTTATTCAATCTATCCCTGTTGTATATACTTGCAAAACTAATTACTACAAACTGAAAAAAAATGCGAATTATATGCTTGTGGCTTATTTATATGTGTTTGTTTATATATACCTTTTTAACGTATCTTGTATTCTTTTTTTTTAACAATCCATTATTAAAAAAATTCATATGGTCATTAAAATGTGATAGACCATATTATTTACATTTATTCATGTTGATATAAATGATTCCCTGTGAATTGTTAAATTATAATCAATACTGACCTTGAAACATATATTTAATTATTACCTAATATTTACATTATAATTGTAATAACTTTACACTTGTAGGATTCTACTTGTCAAACTTATTAAAATGCAAATTTAATATATGTGGCTTATTCATACAGCTCTATATGTATTTTTTTAATATACCTTATTTATGTTCTATTTCTATATAACTATCCGTTACTAAAAAAATCATATGATCAGTTAATTGTGATAGACCATATTATTTACATGTATTCATGTTGATATATACATATGAATGTATATGTATATATATACACATCAATATGTTGTATATATACACATGAATATGTTGATATTCATGTTGATATATATATGATTCCCATCGAATATTTTTAAATTATTAATATATCACTACAAAAACAAAGGGATTATTCGTTAAATTAAAAATTATTATTATAAGAAAAATTATTAGTGCCAGTAAGCCTACTTCACAAATCTGAACATTATATATTGGATATTCAATAACAAAAATTACATTTTTTAAAAAATGTCAGTTTGGTAAAATCGTAAGATTAAAAGGCGAATAATAGATATATAGATGGTATTGACCTTCCTATTATAGCTGGTATAACAGAGTGAATAAACAAAGGGATTATTCGTTAAATTAAAAATTATTAATATAAGAAAAATATATATCCCCTATATCCCATAATTCTAATACTATAAAACTAGTATTATATTTCTATATCCCATAATTCTAATACTATAAAAAAAATAGTATTGTTCTGAAAATTACCTTTTAAAAGGCAAAACTCTTTTATCATGCTCAAGCAGAATCCGGAATCCTGTATAAATTTCTATTATTAATGAATCGGTAGTTTGAGGGAAAAACGTTTCTATTTCTACCCATGATTAATTTTTGTATCGTTGCTATTAATTTGAACTTTTATTCCCCACCCCCAGGGAAGTACAATTGAATCGGTCGTTTGAGAAATCGGATATGTACACAAATTCAATTCATTGTTAAAGTGAAAAAGACGTTTTACTTTTGCATTAAGAGATTTCCTTAACTTTAATTATTTTCTCCGACACTTATCCCTTTCTTTCTTTTTATTTTTTATTTTTATTATCCCTATTTATTCTTTTTTTCATGATCTCATTTATCTATTTTCATTCGATAGATCTGGGAAATAATTGTTTTTTTTGTACATGTTGGGTTTCTCCCGAAAATGGAATACAAACAATAGTTACAAATTATATATTTCGGAAATCACTATATTAAATTCTTAATATATTGTGTAATAAATGAAAAATTACTGAAGTATAAATATATAAGGTTGGGATGGGTAAGATTCAAATGTACTGTTGTTCATTCAAATATTCAATAGGTTCTTAGACAGAGACAGGCAAAGATATAATTCTACGCCAAAACTTTTGGCCCAAAACGCAACGATTATCTAAATGGTATATAAAAGCCCATGGATCAGCTTGGCTTATCGGGTATCTCTAGAATTAGTTGTCTCGGCATGTAAGGAGTTTCAAAATAAAATAAAAAGAAAACCGATTTTTTTGGTTTCTCATAAGACTGATTTAATTTTTTTTTGTTTTAAAAATAGCATTTTCTACTTCTATGTGTTTATAACAAAATTAAAATAAATATGAAATAACGTTAACTATTTATCAGTGGAGATAGGAAATTGAACAGTATACAGAAGAGGGTGATGGGATATCAGGGTGCAACGTGAGAAAAGATGTTCCCCTTCTCTCATCAGCGATTGCCCAGCTTCAACGGATTTCTGGAGGGTGAGGGTTCTATTGCCAGCTATTTTCCCAATTCATTCGCTAGTTAGGAAATTTCGTTAAGTATAGCCTAGTTGTCATTATTTCTCAAATATTTTATAACTATTTGGGGGCAAAAACCATGTTTGTTCAAATGTGAATACAACATGCACACAATTTTTTTTTCACCATGCTACGATGTAATCACCTGTTTTACACACCTAATTTGTGGTCCGAAAACTACACTTCGCCGCCCTAGGGCCAAAAATGAATATTTCGCCCTAGGGCCGCAAAATCAGCTGTTGATTTTTTTAATTCATTCGTTTCATTATATACATTACATAAGTTTGTTTTACTCGTATTATTGTTTAGTTATTTCGTACTTATGGCTAATAATATATCAGAATCTATAAATGGAAGAGCAAAAGAAATCATAGCAGATTTGTTACCAGCAAAATCAAAAGATAGGTATGACGAAGAGTATACAAAGTTTTTGAACTGGTTAAAAATGGAAAATGTAAAACCTGTAGATGTGAATGATGCAGTTTTACTCGTATATCTCTCGGTCCTATCAAAGCAAAACAGACTGTTACTAAACAGTCTCTTTATTAACTTACATAATAACATAACGTAAAACAATCCATACATTAAACATTCATCATGTCCCCATAACCACAAGATAACCTTCTAAGAAAGAGGTACACTTAACCAAAAGAAAATCTTGTTTTTGATTAATGTTATATCGTATTAATATTTATTGTAGTATGGTGAAAAATAGCGTTCGTACCTCGGGCCAAAGTGCTTTTGCAGGCTCTCGAACTTTTCATGACCTCGACTACGTCTCGGTCAAAAAATATCTCGGGCCGGCAAACGCCCACTTTCGGCCCTTGGTACGAAATATACTATTTCCATTCAGGCCTGGCGGCCATGGTCTTTGCCCCCAAATTAATTAATCTGATGAAATTAAGTATTCAGGACTTAAACTGGAAAAAGGACTTTCTTGGCGAACTCACGTTAGACTTAAATGACAATAATTAAATATAACGGTATAGGCTTCTATCTCGCTTACTTTCCAGACGATCAATATCATCCTTACCTAACAAACTAACTTTCTATTAAATTAATAACGATAACGAGACTTATTATGGGGTTCTGCTAAAAAACCCAACGTTCAAAATATTCAGTCCTTTCGAAAGGACTTATGCGCACCTTTCGAAAGTGTTACGAAAAATAGTAGACGCGCCATTTTATGTCAGCAACGAAATTAATTATTATTACTTTGTACCAGTTTTTGTATCAGCTAAGGATAACTACATAGAATTTCACCAAAGTCTGGTCTGTAACAATAACCCACTGACAGAAAATTTGAAAAGTTAAAACAATCCGTATAACCCACTCCGACGAGTAACTCCCTCCGTGGCTCAGAGACCAAATAAGATAATTATTATTCCTGTAATGGAACGCTATAAGAGAAGCCCACGAAATTTGGTGATTGCAAAGCTATTTGCAAATTTTAAATTGTGCCATATTCATTTGTAGTTAATTATAATAATGATTAATAACAAAGCATTTCTTTCAAAGCTTTTTTTTTTCTGCCTTCAACCAACCCAAACTTGTGAATCTTCATTAGGGCTTCTAGAGTTGTGTTGGGCTTCAAAGAGACTCACCAAAGTTTCCGACTCAATTTACTGCTTATTAATTATCTTATAGAAAACATACGAACTTTAATCTCTTATATGTTTAAACTTAATCATTATTCTTTTTAGATATTTAATTTATAATATTTTAATCAATTGATTAGAAGATAAAATATTCGAACCCGCTGCATTTAAATTGCAGCGCTCAAACGGAGAGCTCAGAGCGCTGCAACGAAGATGCAGAAGAATCAATTGTTTAAAAAATATATAAATTAATGATCTTTTTTCTCCTCTATATCAAAGTTATTCTCTATATTCTAAATTTACTATTAAATAATATTCTAATTGTTCTCTGTCTATTGAGAATTAAATCATTTATAATCAACTATTGAGAAATGAATCAACTAAATTACTTATTTTTATTGGAAAATTCCGCCACTAACCTATGGTACCTATTCTTATTCGACTTTTTTATCAATGTTTTGAGTTGAGCAATTATGTTCTCTGTCTATTGAGAATTAAATCACTTATAATCAACTATTGAGAACTGAATCAACTAAATTACTTATTTTTATAGGAAAATTCCGCCACTAACCTACGGTACCTATTCTTATTCGACTTTTTTATCAATGTTTTGAGTTGAGCAATTATGTTCTCTGTCTATTGAGAATTAAATCACTTATAATCAACTATTGAGAACTGAATCAACTAAATTACTTATTTTTATAGGAAAATTCCGCCACTAACCTATGGTACCTATTCTTATTCGACTTTTTTATCAATGTTTTGAGTTGAACAATTATGTTCTCTGTCTATTGAGAATTAAATCACTTATAATCAACTATTGAGAACTGAATCAACTAAATTACTTATTTTTATAGGAAAATTCCGCCACTAACCTATGGTACCTATTCTTATTCGACTTTTTTATCAATGTTTTGAGTTGAGCAATTATCTGGAAAATAAATATGGTCCCTAATCAGATTTTTAAAATATCTAAAAGAAACAATTCTTTTGACAGGTTGCATGAAACGGAAGACTTCACGCGATATCGGTATAGAAGGAAATATGATTCGAAGAAGTAGAGAAATTTAAATGTTTATTGCCCGCAGTCTTTAGAGAAAAACTAATTTTTTCTTGATTTAAAGGCTTAGGAGGTTTTTCGTTCGATGAATGGAGGTCAATTAATATCATATAATTTACAAAGTTTAGTCAAGAGACGAAAGAAATAGACGGGAAAAATCAACGTACTTCAAGGTAACAGAGATAAGTATATAGGTACATACAGATGGAATACATACGCTTTATATTAAATTAAATATAATGCAAGAAATGGTGAAAACCAAATCAAAATCGTGTTATTTTTCGATGACATGGGTATTATAAAATCAAATGCATGTATAAGTAAAATCAAAAGTATGTAATGGTATGGATAATAAAATCTGATATTTATATAAGTAAGTGGTTGGACGTTATGCAGAGAATTAGGTAAACATAGGGTAACAGTTTTTAGCGGTATTTTTATATATACGTTTTGAAAATATAGCACTTGTTGGTTCTTATTTCAGTTATTTCTTGTATTTTACTTACTGTATCTTTTTGATCCTATTATTTAAGCATATATGCCCCTTCTGTTATGTATGTATGTGCCTAAAAAATTTAAATTTAAATCTCATCCTACTTATTTACCAAGCGTACTTACGTTATAAAATCCATATGTTTGGATCGAAACTTTATTTTTAAAGTTTATATATATATAGATCTATACATATATAGATCTATATATATATAGATTATAATTGTCTATATATATGGGGGGGGACAGCAATTTTCACCTTTCTACTTGTTGTGTGACAGACTCCACGTGCTAAAGTGCGGTTTTGTGGGGTATAACTTAGACTTTACTTGAGTATAAATTTTAGTCGAACCGATTTTCGTCTCTAGGTATGAATAATTATTTTATTCAATCTGCTCTTACAACTTTTTCATTATGCGTGTATATCTTAAGATTTTGCCTGACTTTGGCTTTCCTACATCTTCACGTTCATCGTAGGAAGTTGAAGACATCAAAATGGCCAGTATGGGGTTCTTTGAAACAAGGGCGTTCGGGGCTCAATGAAAAGTTTCATGGAGTCCCACGAGTGTTTCATTGTTCCGCATTTGTTTTCATTGTGTTCATTGTGCAATAGGCAGTCGGTTTTTTTTCATTTTCTTACAGATTGGTGCAAAATTGAGAGCGGAACACTAAAAAAACTGTATTAATTTATGATAACTGACAACCAAATCAAAAATTTCTCTGTCATGATGAATCTCGTGGATCTCCTAAACCAAAAGAACGAAAAACCGACTCGAAGCCTAATAAAGTGTTTTTGTTAATCATTGTGTTATTTTTTTTTTCAGCTGTTTCATTTTACCCTGGGCCTGGGGCACAATGAAACAAAATTTATATTTTTGGAAAATAGCTACTTGCGGACACACATTGTGCATAAGATAATTATAAAACTCTTCTTATATAGATTAATTTGATCCAAAGGTAACATGGAAAAAACAAATTGAAAATAAATACTCAGGTGGGGCGCTACGGGTAAAAGAAACCTTTGTGTTTCATTGTGTCCCACCTCCACCTAAATACTTTAGTTATGAAAAGATGTTTTTTTTTTTTTTTTTTTTTTTTTTTTTTTTTTTTTTTTTTTTTTTTTTTTTTTTTTTTTTTTGAGATATTGCTTTTCTACTGGACTGGATTTTAATAAGGAAAAAATGCTAAATGTTTGACTTCTAAGTAGTACTTTATGATTTATGGCGGTTTTTTATTAAGTATTTTCATATAATGATGATATACTAATTTTTCAGCTCATCCAGATATAATTTATATTAAAAAAAAGCCGATTTTGGAAATGAAGTTGGTGGAAACATTGAGCGATATGAGATTTTTAATAATTTTAACTTTTCTGTTTAGTGAATAGCCTTATATCAGTCATGAGTGGCGCATTCAGATAACACCCATAACTAAAAAGTAACCGTACTAAGTAACGAGCGATGTGGTGATATCTTTTGGCATATATTTTTTCCTCTGCTTGAAGGGCAGATCATTTCGGACATAAAATTACCCACTTATATCTTCCTACTTATTAAGGTGGCACAATGTCATAATCATTATTATTTATGCTCCTGTGACCCTTAATTCAAAACCCCAACCCTTCGGACCAGGTACCGAAGGTGTGACCTCACTGGATGTACCTTCCGTTCTTTTGGGGATTTCTGGGGATGGTTCACGTGCCACTGACTGACGCAATAGAAACGTTTTATGATTCGATTATAATTGTCTATATATATTCGGGGGGGGGGGGGGGGGGGCACAAAGAAACGCGGGGCACAGTGACACACTCCGTGCGCTGGGCGAACCAACAGCTCTAGTGCAACCAAATTCAGTTAGCGAGCGGAAAGGGTTACTCCAAACATTGTTAGCAATTTTCCCCTTTCTACTTGTTGTGTGACAGACTCCACGTGCTAAAGTGCGGTTTTGTAGGTTAAAACTAAAAATTTACGTCTCTATATATATATGGTATGAGTAATTATTTTATTTAATCTGCTCTAACACTTATTCATTATGCATGTATCTCTTAAGATTTTTCCTTACTTTGGCTTTCCTACCTCTTTACGTTCATCTGTTATTTTCATATATATGATGATATACTACTTTTTCAGCTGATTCAGATAACAATTATAAGTAAAGAGCCGATTTTAAAAATGAAGTTGGTGTAAGCATAGAGCGATAAGAGATTTAGTATTTGTGTTGTACCATTTGATAATTTTAACTTTTCTGTTTCGTGAATAGCCTTATATCAGTCACAGCAAGTGGCGCATTCAGATAACACTCATAATTAAAAATAACGGAAGTACCGAGCGATGTGGTGATATCTTTTGGCATATTTTTTCTTCTCTGCTTGAAGGGCAGATCATTTCGGACTTAAAATTACCCACTTATATTTGCCTACTTAGTAAGGTGGCGCCATGTTATAATCATTATTATTTATGCTCCTGTGACCCTTAATCCAAAACCCCAACCCTTGGGACCAGGTACCGAAGGTGTGACCTCACTCGGTGTACCTTCCGTTCTTTTGGGGGTTTCTGGGGACGGCTCACGTGCCACTGACTGACGCGATAAAAACTTTACTGCCCTTCGTTTAGGTAGGGCTTTTAGTGATTAGCCCTTCCTGTTACAGGCCTTCATAACCCATTTATCACATCTTGTAAGGGAGATATGATATGAACTACACATCACTAATTACAATTAACTATCTTTATATTTTGAAATATTGACAATATTAACAAATTGATGCATTGGTTTGCAATTCTAATATTCTTAATTACAATTAGTGATGAGTGCACCTGAAGATGGGGCAATAGGCCTGGAAGCGTTTTGAAGCGTCAATTGTTATAATCAATTGACAAATATGGAATTCAAGGGAAGATATAATTGCCACTATATAAAAAAAAAAAAAAAAAAAAATACTGGGACAATACATGTATTAAAAATTACAAAATAATAAAGGCTTAACGAACCCGAAGGTTCGATGCCGACACCACCACTCGCTCCCTGCACACCTCCATCCATCGACCGTCTTCCAGACCTAACTTCGATAGATCCGCCCGAACGCAATCCTCCCACCTCCGTCTCGGCCTGCCCCTCGGACGTTTCCCATTCGGCACCGCGCTTATTAATCTTTTCGGAATACGTTCACAGCCAAGTTTTGCAATTTTACACGCCCATTTTATTCGTCTTGCTGCAATCACGTCAATTATATTTACTGGGTAAAGTTCACTCAGTTCGGCGTTGTGTAAGCGTCTAAATTCTCCGGTTATTTCATCCCTCTTCGGTCCAAATATTCTACGCAGTACTTTATTTTCAAAAACTCTAAGCCGTTGCTGATCCCTCAATGTCAGCGACCAAGTTTCGCATCCGTAAACGACCGTTGGAAGAATAATAGTTTTGTAAATCCTAATTTTTAAGTTTTGGGACAGAAGGCGGGAGCTAAGCAATTTCGCGACTGAAAAGTAGCAAGCATTACCGGCTTTTAATCTAGCCTTAATTTCCTCATCGATTTCGTTTTTTCTAGTTACCATCGCTCCTAAATATCTAAATTTCTCTACATGTTTAAACGCATTCCCCCCTACAATGATGTCAGCGATATCCTCACCACTTCTACGGCTAACCAATTAAAAATTACAAAAACATAAAGAAAATGTTTTATTTAAGATACAAAATAAAAAAATTAATGTACGGGAATATTCTTGGAGAAGTAATTTCAATACTGTATTTATATGCCTTTTATTTCAGGTGATTAAACATCCAACCATTTTATTGTTATATTCTTTTTATCATCCTACGTGCAATGTTTCGGACCCTCTCCATCTACAACTTAATTATTTTAACCAGTATAAAATTATATATAAATACACGTAAAACATTACTCTATATATATATATATATATATATTTTTTTTTTTTTTTCGGTTGGCGCATTTGGCCTAATGAGACCTTTGGCCGCGCAGGGTGGTCTTCTTACAGACATTTGTGTTGTATACGGGAGAACAGACAGCCTGGAGGGGGTAGCCCAAACCTCACGTTGCTGCAAGCCATAGTCACCAAGGTGCAGCGGCAGACTGCCCATAGCTCCATAACCAATCCCATTGGGGCCAATTAGGCAGTGTCCTTCCCACCAATGGCGTCAGCTCTTTCGGGTTCAAGGACAGTGACAAATTGGTCTAGTTCCAAGGATTTTGGTAGCTCAGAGTCAGCAGGCCCCGAGGATCTATATGTCTTTCCCCGAAGCATACCGTCCTTGAACCAAACCTCCGGGCGGTTACTGACATCCTGGAAAACCAAACCACGATTCTCGATTAAATACACGGGGAAGGTTTATCACTCCTACGCCCGGTCGGTGTGAGTCACCTCCAGTAGGCTGATGGGCCTCACATGCCCGGGGGTGGGGGTAGACTTGGACTGCGAATGGAGCGGTCACCTATCCAAGTACTAACCACGATGGACGTTGCTTAACTTTGATTACCTATTGCAAGCGCCCTTGTCCACTCGGCCATCCCGGCCCCCCATTATTCTCTATATATTCATACAATAAATCTTGAAACGAAAATGACGACCATCTGTCCATCTTCAAGCATCTATAATTTAATCATATTATCTAGTTTAAAACTAATATATCTGGATCTATTCAAATTTATTTGGAAAAATAGCCATTATATTATTAATTTGAAATATACCTTCAAATTTGTTGATTGAACATTTTAGTTTTTAAATTTATTTTATGAATATGTAGAGTATTATGTTTTGTATGTATCTTAATCTTATATGTAATGTAATCTTAATTTTAACCTGGATAACAAAATTAACTTGGAGGTGCTTTATGATGGTCAGAGGGTCCGAAACGTTGGGTAATATGATAATAATACGGTTGGATGTTTAATCATCTGAAATAAAATACACAATACTCAAATTTCAAATTACTCTAAATTCAAATATTAATGCAACCTGGTGAATGCAAAATAAGAAATGAAAATGGCATTTATGTCACGTGTTTCTTCATAGTTATATTCACACATGTCGTTAAATAGCAATATGCGATAAGTTAAAGCCATTAACATGATAAGCATTTTAAGCATGAGGAAGGAAAGTGCCCAGCAGTACTTCTTTCCGGGCTTCTAGCAAACCCTTTAATTCAGGATATTAGGTCTCTCATCCAGCTTCTTTTTTGCCCCCTGATATTAATTGAAAGAAGTTAATGTAAATACTTATGGCAATTACATTAATTGTTCTTTAAAAATTTTTACTTGCATATTTTTATTACCAATCAACCGTTTTTCCTATTCAAAAGGAAGTCTTGTCCACTTTTTTTGATGTTATTAATGACAACTCTGATAAGGAAATATACAGAGCGTTCAAGAAAAAAAGCACAGATAAAAAAATGAAGGTAATTCTATATTAAATTTCCCAATAAAAAGGTCATATAGAGATCTCCCATTTACCTCTCTATTTGATAAATCTGCAGTTTATCTGATTTTCTTTGTTGAATTGAAACCAGCACTTGTTTTGTATTGAAAATCCCTTTTCGGTTTTATGGGAAAATAAATTTAGATTTTTCGTTTTTCTCATTCCTAAGAGCGTTTAATTTTTATCACGACTAAGACTAGCTATTTAGTTCGTAATAAAAAATTGTATTAAGTGTCTGTTAATGCCATATATGTATTTTTGCCATATGTGTATTTATGTTTAAAAATAAAGCATATAATTCCGAAAACCTGCCCTTAATTGTGTAGTCGCCTACGATAATCGACCCTGTACCGTGAAGGTAAAAAGCACATCTTTGTGTTTGTTCAGACGAGAAACTTTTTTATAACTTTCAGACATATAAATTAGCTTCTTTTGACTTATACTGGGTTGTTTCACTTCAAATGTCCGATTCCATAATTTTTGAAATACATGGAAGAGTTTGCGGGTCTCTGTTGATTATGGTCCATGGCTGGAATCATACGATTTTTTTTTTTTTTTGCCTAAAGGTGAGACCGAATGCACGTAAAATTATTGAAAAGACAACCTGGATTCGTAAATCGAAAGGATCCAAAACTCTTAAACGACAACGCTAGACCCCACGTTTCAAAAATTACAGCGCATAAATTGAAAGAACAGTAGTAGGAAGTTCTTCCGCACCCACCATATTCTCTCTACTTGTCTCCAACAGATTATCACCTGTTCAGGAATTTAGACATCTTCGTCAGAGGAAATTTTTTTTGAAAATGATGCTGAAGTCCAAAGTACATTTTCAGATTTTGTTTCACATCAAAGCTGAGAGTTTTTCAGGTCCGGGATGAAAAAAATGGATGTCACGTTGGGAAAATTGTTTAGAAAAAGAAGGTAAAATTATATTGTTTTCATATTGTATTTTTACTATCGGGAGTATAAAATTAGTTTTCGGTCCGTTTTCAATAGATGGCTCTGGCTGTTATAAATGTTTAATAGTAACAGCTGATATCTGTGGTATCAGAGAGGTTATACATCAGTCAATAATATTCAGTTTATAACGCTTTGAATTTCATACAAAAACCTTGTTTTTTACTGTGTTCAATATGTCAAATTTTGTGGACCAAAAGGGTGTTGTATACTATGAGTTGCTGAAACCTGGCGATTCCATTACGGGCCATCGGCATAGGCTACAATTGATGCGTTTGAGCCGTGCATTACGAGAAAAATGGCCGGAATTCGAGAAAAGACATGACAAAGTTATTCTTTTGCATGACAATGCTCGGCCTCACGTCGGAAACGTTGTCAAAAAATATTTAGAAACACTCAAGTGGGATATTTTACCATACCCGCCGTATTCTCCAGACATTGCTTCTTCAGACTACTGGTTGTTCAGACGGATGCAGCACGATTTGGCAGGTCACCAATTCACTTCTTTCGGAGAAATTGAAAATTGGCTCTCCACTTGGATCGCCTCAAAAGAAGAAACATTTTTTCGAGACGGAATTCGTAAATTGCCGGAGGGATGGAAAAAAGTAGTAGCCAGCGATGGCCAATACTTTGAATAATCTGGTAATTAATTTTATTCTGAAATAAATGCATTTCTGACCACAGAAAAACGGACCGAATTAATTTGTACTCCCAATAAAATAACTTAACCCCTTGAAAAGCTTTTCTTATTAGTTATTGCATTAATAATTAGGAGTATTCATCATTGTATTTGAGACCGGAGAGTTAAGTTCAATTCAACAAAATAATATACGGGCATCCTATCTATTTTAATTTTTTTTTTTTTTTAATTTAAAACCACGCTCCAGAATTATAAATTTTATAGAAACAAATTTTAAGTTCTGATCAACATGTATTAAAATACTGCCAAAAGGATTTATTTTCATGATCGTCTATAACCCTTAATTTACTTTTTTTTCCGTCTTTCTCCCCAGTATCGACATATTCTGCTTTTTTTCCCAACAAAGAGATACCATCTTGAAATAATTATTCAGTTTCAAGAACTTGAAAATGTGCATCCTCATGCATTGCACATCTGGTTGCTTGTCCTTTTGTTGGGTACCAAAAGGGTCCACAATAAACTCTAGTTGCAGCTGTGGAGTTCGGTCTTACAACTTAAAAACATTTTCGGCACGTTCGTACTGTCCATCACTTGTCAGATTTATTTACAGTTCTTGCACCTTATTGTATTAATAATTTTAATAAAAATGCAAGTATTTATTTTATTTTATTATCATTTTTTTCATATAGGCCCATAAGATACGGGTACTGTGCTGAATGTTCCAATGTCGGTTGAATATATCCTCTCTTTTTTTGAGCTACGACATTCTGAGAGAGAGAGAGAGAGAGTGAGAGAGAGAGAGAGAGAGAGAGAGAGAGAGAGAGAGAGAGAGAGAGAGAGAGAGAGAGAGAGAGAGAGAGAGAGAGAGAGAGAGAGAGAGAGAGAGAGCTTTGGCAACTTTAAGTGTTTTTTAAAACTATTTAATTAGAAACTAAATTATTCGACCACGGCCGGGAATTGAACCCAGGTCCTCTGCATCTACGTTGCAGCGCTCCTGGGAGGACCTGGGTTCGATTCCCGGCCGTGGTCGAATCTTTTATCTTCTATTTAAATAGTTTTTAAAAAAATTATAAATTAACTATCTAACAGATAACCAATTATTACATGACTACTTTAATCATTCATTACTATCTACATTTTTTTTAAATTATCTGGCTCTCAGCTTAATTTATTAATCCTTTAACTTAACTTTTCACTTAAGTTTTTGCTATTATCACGATGATGTATAATTTTTATAAGTGTAAAAAAAAAATAAAAGTGACTATTACGCTCAATGTTATATTACTTTCAGAGTCCTGCCGAAACCGAAACTTATATTTACATATAAATCCATGTGTGCAATATGTCTAGTTTTACAATAATATTAATATAAGGAAAGATAATGTAAGTATGAGAAAGATATATATGTTTTATCGAAATACAATACAAGTGTAATTAACTAAAATAACATATACTTCAATCTATTGAATCGAAGAGTGTTAAAGGCCATGAATGAGATCTTCTCAAACAACCCTTACAGTCCACCCCGACCATTACGAAGACCAGGAGGCCAGCTTTAAGTTAACCATTACTTCTATACAAAACGCTGTCGAAGCAGACCTCAAGATTTGCGAATTACATATAGATTTTATTAATGTTATAAGTAAACAAGTTTTTAGGGAGAGACTATTGAATTATAGATATAGAATGCAAGGCCTCAAAGTCTCGTGTTATTTCAATAATTCACTTAATCATGCAGATTACATCCCAAATGTTCGCCTATTCAGGCATCTTCAGGGCTACAACAGTTTCGCAAGCAAGCTAGAAACAGACTGAAACCTTTCCATATGGAAATATACAGTGTTGCCAACGTTCAAACAAATTTAGATAACAGAAATAATAACTCTATAAGGTCTATAGAAAATTAAACACAATATTAAAGTTAAAAAAAAAAAAAGGTTCAAATAAAGTAATTTAAATTTACATATATACATACACACTCACACCCATTACACACATAACATCATGCACTAGAATTATAAATATATTTGTATATAAAACATATGAAAAGTAAAGGCAAATCTAGAATAAATAATTCACTATTGGTTTAAAATGTTAATAGTTTCAGTAAAAAAATTGTTAAGATTTCTTGAATCAGTTTTAAAATTGGCAACCTTATTAATGTTTGCAGTTATATATAATGCTTCAAGATATTTTAATTTTTGCTCAGAATTTTCTTTATGCAAAATTATAGTTTTGTCATAATCGAAGCTATGCTTATGCTCGGAAGTGTGTTTAGCTAGGGCAGTTTTAGGTTCTTTTATTCCTTATATAGATAGCTGATAGATTCTATTACAGAGATTTTGAGTAGTCATGCCAATATAGGCATTTTGGCAATTCAGGCGATAATTTGGCATGTAATCTGCATGATTAAGAGAATTATTGAAATAATACGAGACTTTGAGGCCTTGCATTCTATATCTAATGTTAAAAGTTTATTTTTCGCTCATAAATTAAAAATCTTTTATATGAAATCTGTTTATTTATTTATTTATTTACAGTTTAGCCACTACCCTTAAGAGTCATATGCTTTAATGTTTTCTTTTTATATTTTATTATAGTAATTTGTTGCTATTTCTTTTTCTCCCCAGTATTTCTTTTACAATTTTCGTTAGCTTTAACTTTTTTCGTACATCATTATGTTGTACACAATCTAGCAACAAGTGTTTTATACTGTGAGTTGTGTTATTGAACATTTGGCAGATCTGTTATAACGCAGTTAGAATACCGTCACAGGCATAATAATTAAAAATGAAATGACAGTGATTTTAAAAACTAAACGTATTGTCTGAACCACCGATAATTTCATTTTACCAATAATTTCATTTTCAAACATGAAAAACTAAGGTACCAAATATAAAAGAATACATATTCGTTGTCCAGATTTCGGCGATTTTAATAAATAGCTTAGAATTAAATTTATCTTTCTAAAATCCCTATTTAACAACTTGATTTATACTTAACTATCAGCTTTAATTGTGCTCTGTAGTGGAGAAAAGCAGTAATTCTAAAACATGCGAGTTAATTGTATCGTTTTGGAATGGTTCTATACTTATTGTTGAAAGGAACTAGTAGAACAAACAGTCATAGCACGTGATTGTGACTACGAAGTACCATCGACGCAGGCCGAGAATGTTCTGGATTGTTCTCCTTACGACTATATATTAGGAGCGATGGGACTGGTGAGTTAGTCTTTGTTAAAGAGAAGCTGAAGTCATATGGTTATGTATGTTAACAATTAATTATATCTGTAACCTGCTCAAATATTAGTGTTGTTATAATTCCTGTGGCACTGAACATTGTTCTTTTTCTTTGAATAAAAATTCTTAACCCCCACATAAGTTTTACAATATCGTTTAATTCGTTGTGAAATTTTCCATAAGATGCTCCACATAAAAGCAATTGACAGATGATTTTAGCTTACGCTCTATTAGACGGATTAAACTTTTTATTGTTTTCCTATGAATCATAGAATATAAGTAAGGATTATTTCACAACGAATACAAAAATTATACCACAATTTTTGAGTCACTTCTTTTCTTCATAGTTGGGCAGAATAGTCCATCACTAAATAAAAGGTTTTTTTTTTTTACTAACTAATAATGTTATATGTTGTTATGTAGTAATTAGTTATCGTTAGATAATTAATTTATAATTTTTAAACTACTTTATTAGAAGATAAAAGATTCGACCACGGCCGGGAATCGAACCCAGGTCCTCTGCATCTACGTCGCAGCGCTCTTACCACTGAGCTAACCGTGAGTCCGTTCCAATCGTGATCGAATCTTTCTCTTCTGTGATCCCTCCCTCCAGGTCTCGCCACATTGTAGCGAAGTACCGGGGGGCTGAACAATTGTCCAGACAGACGGGATCTGGTTGTCATACGTCAAATATATACATTGTATGTTGTTATGTAGTAATTAGTTATCGTTAGATAATTAATTTATAATTTTTAAACTACTTTATTAGAAGATAAAAGATTCGAACACGGCCGGGAATCGAATCCCGTCTGTCTGGACAATTGTTCAGCCCCCCGGTACTTCGCTACAATGTGGCGAGACCTGGAGGGAGGGATCACAGAAGATAAAGATTCGATCACGATCGGAACGGACTCACGGTTAGCTCAGTTGTAAGAGCGCTTCGACGTAGATGCAGAGGACCTGGGTTCGATTCCCGGCCGTGGTCGAATCTTTTTTATCTAACAAAACGAATCTTATTTTCTAATAAAGTAGTTTAATAAATAATAATGTTATAAGTGAGGCGTTTGGTTTCAAAACCGGTTACATCCATTTTTTCCAAAAACATTTTTTGTCTTTTTTTTTCAAGTTTTAAATGTTAGAAATAATGAGTTGGGCGCGTTTTTTTTTTTTTTTTATAAATACGTCTAGATCCTTCGAAAATCAATACTTAAAGATTCCATTTCTTATCAAAAGCGGTTCCATCCAAGCTTCACTTTTCAGAAAACCTTCGATTTTTTGAAATCCCAAACGGTATCGATGTTTCCAAACAGTTGGATGATGTTGATACTCTATTAGGAAAAACATTATGGAGAAGACTGGAGATCAATAGGTATCATAGAATTCTACAAAGTTGTAATATACAGTACAACTTCGTACACAACTGTGTACTGTACATATCCAAGTAAATATGCATGATACCAATATCGATTTGGGTCGACATCGAGATTTTAACTGATTAACTGATAACATTTACAAATTTAAATGAAAATTTGTATATTCACAAAATAAAAACTATGTAAATATTGTTCATATGAAATAATGAGATTTGTTTTTAAAAAATTTCTGTTCATAATTTAACCAAAAATTGATATTTTCTTATCAGTCAGGTACATCCAACATATTTTTTAATGTTTAATGAGATTTAAAAAAGAAATAAGTGTTCAAAAAATATTTTAGAAGGTAATGTTAGCAAAACGACGAAAAAGAAAACAAAATTGTTAAATTGATTAATTTATTAAAATGATCTTTTTCTGATCACTCCTGAAAAATTGTTGAAAATGGATGTAGCCAGTTTTAAAACCAAATGCCTCAAGTACAATATTTATTGAAAGTGGAATAATAACTACAAAAATGTTTCTCTGATAATATTTAATCAGAAATTAAAAATGTTACGAGCTCATTCCCCTTATAGGCTTGCATCTTCACATTTGTCGAAATCTAAATGATATAAAAAGATTATAAGTAATAATAATAATAATACTGTTTTTAATATGCATGCGAGGTTTATAATTTTACTAAGTTAAAAGATTTAAAAAAAAAATGTTATTACAAGTAATTAAAGTACCGCTTACTTATAACTGTGTGTCTTCCCTAATCATTTGTTAAGAGTTCCATTATATAATGTGTTTTTGTTAAAAAGATAAATCTATCAATTTCAAAGTATATTGATTCTGGAAGAATGTCATACTGGCTTTATTTTGTATAGAATATTTATTTATTTTTTCTGTTGGAATATACCCTACGTACCAAATAAAGGGATATAAATTTCCTTGAAGAATTGTAAAGATTGTTATTTCTAATAATTTTGTTGCTATGATTGTTATAGGAATTATGGTATTATTGGACGTTTTATTTATTAATTATTTATATAAATTGACAACTGTATTGATGAAAAAAACATTTTATAAAAAAATATTAAACCGACTTCGAAACCTAGGAACCAGTAAAAATAAATTCACTGAAAAGTATGAAATAATTACCTTCTGATTTTTATGAATACACAGCAAAATTGAAAATGGTATAAAAAGTGGAAAAGTGCAATAATACGAATAATTTTATTTTGATTTGTACAAATACACACTAATTGTTAATAAAAATGAATAAATTTAAATATTTAAATACTATGTTCAATACAACACAATCTTTTCGGAGGCGGCGCAAAATAGAAATAACATGTTACAGATACAATTCCATTTTGGTAGGCATTGAAATCAATACCTGGGAAGAGAAGATCCATTTAGAAGATTTTCATAATGTCTAGTGTAAAAAATTTTAAATTTTGCGCCGCCTCCGAAAAGATCGTGTTGTATTAAACATAGTATTTAATATTTAAATTTAATAATTTTTATTAACAATTAGAGTGTATTTGTACAAATCAAAATAAAATTATTCGTATTATTGCACTTTTCCACTTTTTATACCATTTTCAATTTTGCTGTGTATTCATAAAAATCAGAAGGTAATTATTTCATACTTTTCAGTGAATTTATTTTTACTGGTTCCTAGGTTTCGAAGTCGGTTTAATATTTTTTTATAAAATGTTTTTTATTTCACAATTTTTAGTTGGAGAAGATAACAAATGTAGAAAACCGTACGTTGGTATAAAAATTTCGTGGGTAATTAGTCGTTGATAAAATAAACGTTGGTTTAAAAATTTCGAAATCTTTTTACGCTCTACCACGTTTGTCTTTCCCAGGTCTTTTTATTATACAATAATTGTATAAAATTATTATGAAATACACTTTACCTTTTCAATTTTATGAGTACACACAGAAAAGTGCGGGAAAGCGGTGCGTGTATTATACAACTTTCAACACACTACGTTTAATGATTATAAATGGATTTTTTTTTTTTTAAAGATCAATGTTCAATTGGGAAAGGAACACATAAAATGTTTTTCCACAATGACAATATTTTGCCTTTGCTAAATGTCGTCAGTACTTGTCATTTACGTAGAGAATCAGTGTTCCGAGATGTGTTCAGTTAAATATACATAAGTACATAAATCCGGCCATTCCAAGATGAAGTAGATAAGTCACTGAACAATTAAGATTTTGGCCGTTTTTAGACAAGATATCGTTATTGGAGAATCAATGAGGATGCTAATATGACCTATAGTAAATTTGAAAGTAATTTTTAAATTTTGATTGCTTGAATATCCTTCTGAAAACTATGGCGATATTATACACGACTTCATTGGATTACATCATTGGATAGAAATCCCTGCAAAAAAAGGGGCAACCATAAAATTATCGATATCAAAAAGACTGCCCCGCTAGGATAGAAGCAACAGGGTTTGGGACTCACATATGGTTAATTTATTATTACGAAGGATATTATTATTCTAGATTGAGTCAAAAGATTGAGTCAATTATGTTCGTAATTCTTTTCGATGAATTATTGACTAAATTTATTACCAAATTACTATGAATTATATCCTTCGTAAAACATTATTCAAAAAATAAATTGCTAAACAATGTTGCTTCAATTCTAGTGGCGTAGCATTTATCATCATTTTTAACAATCATTTCCATGACTGCCAAATTTTTGCTGAGGGGACTTTCATACAATGAGGTTGTTTTCGGGTAGGTATCAAGTTTTATTTTGCAGTTTTTATTGATGGATAAACACCAGCAAAAGCCTCGATAGTTGTAGATACAAATTTAAAAACCGATACTAGTAATCCGGATAACATAAAAGAAGTGTCACCCATAAAGGATCGGCACAAGACCTCCGGCAAGATATTCAACAGTAACCGAGTGTATCCGGAAGAAGACAGAGGTATCTGAATCCTTTATTAAGTCAACTGAAAATGAGCTTTTCCAGGAATCATTATTTTTTTTTAATGTCCATAGTCAATAAAAGATAGAAATCAAAATCTAATTTAAATCAATAATAGCTACGATTTTAAATTTAAAAGATGCTTCGGGAACTTGAAGAAGTCTTAAATTCTGCTTTAAAACGATTACCAATACTCAGTCTTTCTTGGAATTCCACGAATTTTGTTGTCTTATGATTATGGTGTCCAACCGTTGATTAGATCTAAATTAAGAAGGTTTACTGCTATCGGTGAATATACATCTATCTATTATTTATGCTAATATCGCTACAGAAAACGACAGCGATATTATATTCTGCTGATATTTGTATCTTCATTTAAATCTAATGTTGAAAAATTAGTTAAGGTTATGTATAGGTTTGTTCCAACAAGCACGTAAAACACATCGATAACTGACAGACTGCTCATGTTCTCCCCCCACTCTTTTGATTCTGAATTTGATTGGTTGGTTTTTCCATTTGATTCATCCAGCAGTAATACAATATTTGGATTTATTAGTTATCAATTAGTTTTAATAGATTGTTGGAGCATACCTTATGTTATATATGCCATATGTTTTTCCAATAAGTAAACAATTTGAGCGATAATTAAATAATTATTTTCATGTTTTTTCCCGATAACTTCTTAAATAAATTAGGAACCCCAAAAAGGTTTAAATGGGACCACCTTGGGAAAATACTCTACAAGATGCAAAAGGTTTCGTTCCAATTGGTCCACTCATCTCTGAGTAATCGGTGAACATACATAGAAAAAAAAAAAAAAAAAAAAAAAGGCACAAAAAAAAAAAGTCACATACGTATCGAATTGAGTAACCTCCTCTTTCGTTCGAAGTCGGTTAAAAAATACGAATATTTTTATACACTAAAAATTTATTATCAGCTCATTTTAATTACCGAATTATGTTTCTCAAATTAATTATTGTAAATTACAATAATAAAATTCTTTAAATCCTTTATTATAATATATAATGAAGTATTTAAAGAGTTTTTTAAATATCAAATTTTCTGGCTCGTTATAATTTCGTTATTTGAAAACGTTTCTGATTGCATGAAATATTTTTTTCTGAAATGTGAAGATTGATTGTAAGGTATAATCATTTTATTATTAGAATTGTTGTTATAGTTATAGGAAGTAGTATTTTTTGGTTGTTTATTACTTTTCCTTTGTTTTTTTTATTAATATAAATCGACAACGTTGATAATACAATTATCATTTCTTTTTAAATTTATATAAATAGATTGACCACAGTGATGAAAATACGAATACAATAAAAAATTATAAATAGCTCTGGTTTATTACCGAATTAAGTTTCTGTGAATTAATTATTATAATTTATTATTTAATTTTTTTTTAAGCATCGATTCTTTTGGTACATTGTAATTACGTTATTTGAAAACGTTTTTGAAGGCATGAAATATTTTTTTTTCTGATCTTAGAATTCCAATCTACCAAATTAAAGGGAGATAAATGTACTTGAAGAATTTCGAAGATGAAGCATGATAATTTATCAATTTTTCATTTAATAATTTTTACTTTCACTTACCTATATATGAAATATATAGTAAGTGGAAGTATTGCGATCGTGAAAATTTTCGACTTCCGGTTTTCAACGGAAATACACGTTTTGGGATCCCCTGAGTCAAAATAACCAAGTCCCGCGAAATGGTCTGTGTGTGTGTGTGTCTGTCTGTGTGTCTGTGTGTGTGTGTGTGAACAGACTAGCTCAAAAACTATAAACCGTGCGAACCTGAAATTGGGTATTTAGAGTATGTATAAGCCCGCGATGTGACAGCAAAAATTTCATCAAATTTGCTCAAAGGGAGGGGGTACTTTATTTAATAA
Source organism: Aelia acuminata (assembly GCA_911387785.2). Lineage (NCBI taxonomy): Eukaryota > Metazoa > Arthropoda > Insecta > Hemiptera > Pentatomidae > Aelia > Aelia acuminata. The sequence goes on along the minus strand of OU426979.1, from coordinate 35,525,474 downwards.
CTTTTTAAGTTTTTTTCGATTTTCTCAAAAACGGCTCTAACAATTTTGATTAAACTGAGTATTTGATCTATTTATATGCCTGAAATATGACTGCAAAAATTTCATGAAAATTGATCAACCGGAGGGGGGACTTTACTTAATAAATTTTGTATCATTTTCACATGTTTTTTTTATTTACTCAAAAACGGTTTTAACGATTTTGATCAAACTTGGTATTTGATGTATTTATATGCCCGAGATATGACTGTAAAAATTTCATCAAAATTGATCTACTGGAGGGGGGACTTTACCTAATAAATTTTGTATCATTTTCACGTGTTTTATTTATTTACTCAAAAACGGTTTTAACGATTTTGATCAAACTTGGTATTTGATGTACTTATATGCCCGAGATATGACTGTAAAAATTTCATCAAAATTGATCTACTGGAGGGGGGACTTTACTTAATAAATTTTGTATCATTTTCACGTGTTTTATTTATTTACTCAAAAACGGTTTTAACGATTTTGATCAAACTTGGTATTTGATGTACTTATATGCCCGAGATATGACTAAAAATTTCATCAAAATTGATCTACGGGAGGGGGGACTTTACTTAATAAATTTTGTATCATTTTCACGGGGTTTTTCTATTTAATCAAAAACGGCTTTAACGATTAACAAAAATAAGATATGAATGTAGAAAAATGTGTGACTTTGGGAAATGATATTTAGCAAAACAAGTCAATTACTAATCTAAGTAAGTTGGTAAGTGAAAGTTGTGTGTTGCGCGCACGCACCAGATTTTTTTTTTATAATTTATTTTTATCTGAAAAGAGTTCCAGAACCTATTTTTCTGGTATTTTAAATTTTTATATGGCTTCGTATCATTAATATATTCGAACGGTAAGCTTTTTTAATCTAAATACTGGGCACTCATATAAACCTTTGCATCAACTAGGTTTTAAGTTATTTATTTATAATAATGAAACACTGGTACATACATAAACACTGGTAGGTAAGTTATTTATTTATGAAACATTTCGGAATTCTAAGTATTTAGTGAACGATCTTCTCGATCGTGAACGATCACTGTTTCTTTAGGCATTCCTCCTATGTTTTGCTAGCCCAATGCACTGCTCTAACTGAAAATCGTTTTTTGTTTTTTTTTTAATTTATTTTTTTACGAATAATCTTCCAATTTATAGAGAGTGAGAAAAAACTGTGCGACAGAAGTAGAACCTTTGTATGGTGGTTACAGAATTTTATTTTACTTTCACTTACCTATATATGTAATATATAGTAAGTGGAAGTATTGCGATCGTGAAAAATTTCGACTTCCGGTTTTCAACGGAAATACACGTTTTGGGGTCCCCTGAGTCGAAATGACCAAGTCCCGCGAAATGGTCTGTGTGTGTGTGTGTCTGTGTGTGTGTGTGTGTGTATGTGAACAGACTAGCTCAAGAACTATAAACCGTGCGAACCTGAAATTGGGTATTTAGTGTAGGTATATGCCCGCGATGTGACAGCAAAAATTTCATCAAAATTGCTCAAAGGGAGGGGGTACTTTATTTAATAACTTTTTAGGTTTTTTTCGATTTTCTCAAAAACGGCTCTAACGATTTTGATTAAACTGAGTATTTCATCTATTTATATGCCCGAGATATGACTGTAAAAATTTCATCAAAATTGATTAACCGGAGGGGGGACTTTACTTAATAAATATTGTAACATTTTCACGTGTTTTTTTTATTTACTCTAAATCGGCTTTAACGATTTTGATCAAACTGGGTATTTGATGTATTTATATGCCCGGGATATGACTGTAAAAATTTCATCAAAATTGATTAACCGGAGGGGGGACTTTACTTAATAAATTTTGTAACATTTTCACGTGTTTTTTTGATTTTCTCAAAAACGGCTCTAACGATTTTGATTAAATTTAGTATTTGATCTACTTATATGCCTGAGATATGTCTGTAAAAATTTCATCAAAATTGATCAACCGCAGGGGGCACTTTACTTAATAAATTTTGTATCATTTTTACGTGCTTTTTTTATTTACTCAAAAACGGCTTTCGCGATTGTGACCAAACTGGGTATTTGATGTATGTATATGTCAAATATGTGATAGCCAACATTTCATCAAAATTGATCAACCGAAGGGGGGACTTTACTTAATAAATTTTGTATCATTTTCACGGGGTTTTTTATTTACTCAAAAACGGCTTTAACGATTAATAAAAATAAGATATGAATGTAGAAAAATGTATGATTTTGGGAAATGATATCTAACAAAACACGTCAATTTCTTATCTAAGTAAGTTGGTAAGTGAAAGTTGTGTGTTGCGCGCACGCACCAGATTTTTTATGTTCCATTCAGGTATTATGGAAAAGAGGATTACCCTGGATGAAAAAATAATTTTTACTTTCACTTACCTATATATGAAATATATAGTAAGTGGAAGTATTGCGATCGTGAAAAATTTTGACTTCCGGTTTTCAACGGATATACACGTTTTGTGGTCCCCTGAGTCCAAATGACCAAGTCCCGCGAAATGGTGTGTGTGTGTGTGTGTTTGTGTGTTTGTGTGTGTGTGTGTGTGTGTGTGTGTGTGAAGAGACTAGCTCAAAAACTATAAGCCGGGCGAATCTGAAATTTGGTATTTAGTGTATTTATATGCCCGTGATGTGACAGCAAAAATTCCATCAAAATTGCTCAAAGGGAGGGGGTACTTTATTTAATAACTTTTTACGTTTTTTTCTATTTTCTCAAAAACGGCTCTAACGATTTTGATTAAACTGAGTATTTGATCTATTTATATGCCCGAGATGTGACTGTATAATTTTCATCAAACTTGATCTACCGGAGAGGGGACTTTAGGGACTTTACTTGATAAATTTTGTATAATTTTCACGTGTTTTTTTTTAGTTACTCAAAAACGGTTTTAACGATTTTGATCAAACTGGGTATTTGACGTATGTGTATGCCAAAGATGCGATAGCCAACATTACATCGTAATTGATCAACCGGAGGGGGGACTTTACTTAATAAATTTTGTATCATTTTCACGTGTTTTTTTTATTTACTCAAAAAAGGCTTTGACGATTTTGATCAAACTGGGTATTTGATGTCTGTATATAACAGATATGTAAAAGCCAACATTTCATCAAAATTGGTTTAACGGAGGGGGCACTTTATTTCATAACTTTTTAACCAATGTTTACCCTTTTTTCGATTATCTCAAAAACGGCTTTAACGATGTTCATCAAATTCGTACTGTTTAATGAAAATTAGGTGTTCTTTAATATCAGGTAAGCTTTATCATTATTAAAATGTTCTGAGGGGGCTTAAATGGGGAAGGGGACTTTTTTGTTTTCCTATAAAGTACCTTTGTTTTTGTTTATATGGAGAAATTAACTGTCTCTCGTTTTGCCTAAAAATAAGAAATGGCTAAATATGAGATATGATAAAAATCAAGGAAACATATAGAGGAGAAAAAAAGAAAAATATTCAGTCAACTCATAAAACTCGTTGAGCGCAAGCGGAGTACGCCTTTAATGACAGACCATTGTTCATAATTAAAGCCGTTCTGTTCATTTGAGAAGTGGCAATTAACAAAACGCATTAATTTCTAATCTAAGTAAGTTTGTAAGTGAAAGTTGTGTGTTGCGCGCACGCACCAGATTTTTTTAAATTATAAATCCATTCGGTTAGTTTTAAGTCAAATTTTCAAAGTGAATCTTCGTCGAATTTTCGAGGTCAGATTAGCGAGTCCATGCAGCGGTCTGTTTCCTTTATCTCTCCCAAATTTTTTTATCTCTCCAAACTTCTTACGACGGACGATTTAGGCCAAGAGGATTTGTTACACGAAATAACCCAAAATTTTTAAACTAATTAATTAGAAGATAAAAGATTCGACCAAGGCCGGGAATCGAAGGAAGGAATATATCGCATATTCTTTAATACTTTTTTTTTCTCGTTCATTTTGAATTTTAGTCATGTGTTGAGATTTACTTACGTATATCGAATATATGATAATAGAAGAGAATTGTACAAAACTGAATTATTTGTGCGAATCCTAAATAAATAACGCGATAATATTATAATTCCTCTCTCTGATGATAAATATTAATGTTATTAGAGTCATTTGTATTTTTTCTCATCGCCATCTTAAAATGAATCTTACTTTACGATTAGGGGAGAGCGGGGTTTGTTGGCATAAGGGGTAAGTTGGCCATTCGCTTATAGTTTCCGTCACACCTGTTGTGAAGGCCCCACCATTGTACCATGTGACCCGCTTGACCTCGGGAGTCTTGTCCTGAGTTTTAAATCGGATGCTAACAGTGTACATAAGATTGCGCTTTATTGATTGATTTTACATGTGAGTAAATGTTTATATTTTCAGTAAAGTTGGTTTAATGGCATGGAAAAACATTTGACTCCGATACTGTTCACGTAGTCCCAAACTCCTTTGAAAAACCTATTCTTTCGACTAACCAGTTTCTTGTTTGATTGTTCTCCCCTGTCCCGGCAGTCATCTTTCGTATGATCTCTCCTGTGGGGTTAGTTGGCTCTCTTCAACTGGGTTTTTTTGGCGCAGTAGCAATTCTCAAAAGCAAGGTAAACATAATAAAAGGTGAAACTACCTATTGTCTTTCGTTCCAGCGAGGAAGATGAGAGCAAATTTTTTTATGCAAAAAGTGGCGACAGTTTAAACTTCTATCTTATTCTATTGTCATTCTATTTTCCCCTTAAAAACTGTTAAAAACTGATTAAAAATTATTATACCATTATAGTGCAGCTTTTAATAACAATATTGTGTGTCAGGCAGTACTTGAATGAGATGACTAAACAACCCCACCTTCTAGGCCAACCTGCCCCACCCACATAGGGGGTTAATTGGCATACTCTGGATTGACGAATTCTTCAATTTTCTATGATCTTAGTATTAAATATTATGTTGTGAAAAAAATACTTGAAGTACTCTAATACTTGGAGTTTACAGTGGTATCAGCCCCATTGGGATTATATTAACATGAACGACTCAACAATCAAATAAGTGAAAACTGTTGCCAACCAACCCCGCTCTCCCCTACTGTTTTATTTTTTTTATTTTGATTTATATCTTGCTTTCTTATAGTTTTTCCGATGCTTGGCCGTCAATATATATATGCTGATTAATTTAATTATTTAATATGTAGGTATATGTTGTATGTTAAAGTTTTGCTAGTTTTTAACGATGTTTTCCTAATTTTTATTTATTGATAAACTATTTGTGTGGCCAACCCACTTCGCTCATTATGTTTTGTTCATTATCATTGTTCAAAGAGGTTTACGTGTAAGGAAACTACCAAGAGCTTATAATATTAATATTTAGTTTAATGTATCGTTTTGAGGATTCGCTGGGAACAATAAAGTTTTACAGTGAAGCATAATACAGAATCAGTTTGTTATTTAACCATTGACTTAACAATTAATTTATATTTTTTAAACTAATTAATTAGAAGATAAAAGATTCGACCACGGCCGGGAATCGAATGGATTCGATTAAAGAATGTCATGTTTTTATTATGTGAAGCTATGCTTATAAAAATTGTTTACTAAAGTTTATAATCCTACACTTTCAATGAAGATTTTGCTGTTAACTAATAAGACTAAAAAGAAAAAAATATATCTACGAGCTTATATGAAGTAGATAAATGAAAATATTTATACTAGATGTTTAAAAATTTATTATTATATTTACTTTTATTATTGGAAGGTTCCTCTTTTTTGAAATGTTTTATTGTAATTTAAGAAGAAAAAAAATAGCCTATTTTTCTTCTATTGGTTATAGGGTATTCTGTCCAACTTATTCTGAGTTTGTTAAGATTTTTCTTGATTCTATCGATTTGGGGCTATCTTGGTCGTATCAATTCCATCCGATACCTGGTCTAATTACGCGCAAATGAATTTTCTTACTCTATTGAAGAGTAATATATTTTGGTACCTTTCATGATGAGGGGTGTAGGTCATCTCTTTTTCAATAATTAAGTTGGATACGTAATCATTGACAAAATTGCCCCTCTTTTTGAGTAATATGGAGATTTATGAGGGTTTTATAAAAGTGCTAGGTTTAAAGAAATTAGTTGGTTAAAAACGAATGTGAAAATTCTTTTAAATCGGATAAGCCTGGAACAATTGAGAATTGTCTCTTTTCACACAAATCTCTTCATGATTACATTTATGTGGAATTAACCTATTTATACTACTATAATGCTCCAAATGCCCGAGGGTGAAATGTTTTTCTAATAGCGGTCAAAATCTGAATAAATGGAAACATTAAATTATCCTTTTTTTTTAATGAAGTTTTAATACTTATTCCGCTATTCGTGGCGCTTACAAAATAAACCAATTTATAGATCATAGACATCGGTTTATCCATTCTTAATTTATAAAAATACGCCATTTAACCCGAATGCATCTTATGAATCTAGTATGGATTTGAAAAAGCCTCAAACTACTTATAACAGGTATCGTAAGTGAAAAAATTACAGATTGAGATTTTAGAATAAAAAATTATAAATCCGCGTGATTTTTGTATTTATTTTTTCAATCTTAAATCTTGATTTACTTAAAATAGGCACAATTTTTCTAAGATTTCGATTGGGAAATGTTCTCTTTCTATTCTTTAATTGTCTATTCTCTTATCAAATAAAATTATATCATTAGTCGATGCTTGTCCCTGCATATTTTAAACTAATAATTTTAGGATGGTTAATTATTAGGATTTTCAATAAAAAGTTTATTTATTCGGAGAGCGTGCGTTTGGATCCAAAGATGTGAATCTTAACTAGCGTTTGTTAAGTCTAGAGTAATACTGAGACTGAGTAATACAGAGCAATCTCAGTATTACTCAGTAGTGCGCTAAAGTAGATCCACATGTTTAGATCGAAACGTTGGCTTGCCAAATCAAGAAACTTTTTACCGAAAATCCTGATAATTAATTAACCTATGTTTAAATAAAACAGTTGATTATCATAAACCCCTAAAACTGAATACTTTTTTTAGCTAAATAATCACACAAGTTTTCTTATAAATGAGTGAAAGTTGTAGTATAGTTGTGAATTTTTTTTAACATAGTTTTGAAGATGGGAGATTTTTGCTTAATTACGACTTCAGCCCTTAGTTTTTTATGCGAAACGTTCTATATTTATTCTAAATATACAAATCAGTCAATTGCTCTACTTAATAAGGCCAAATGTGTTGCCATATTTTTGGTTCCTACCGGAAACAAAAGGTTTATATAAGGTATTATCCCTGAATGCGTAACGAAAAACTTTTCACACGCTTATAGTTAACTATAGCTTTGTACCGAGCATCTTAACGAACAGTTTCAGATCTGTGTTGACCATCTTGTGACATGATGCGTTAAGTACTAAATCAGTGCGTGCAGACCTCATTTCGTGACTGAGTGATTCAATGAATGCTCCTTGAGGTACATTGTGTCACTTCGCGTGTCCGAATTTATATTGCCCCTTCATAAACTTTAATCGCCCTCTCAGCCTATGACCATGTACATTAGAATAGAATGCATTATATTTTTATTGCTTCCTTGTTATTATAATAGTGAAATTATTATACTTTGTTATTGTTAAACTTCATTTATGATCTATTCTTAATACATTTTAACGTTTATAATATATGGGTTATGTAAACGTACCATTTTATTCTTTTAAACGAATCAAACTTAAATTTTCTCGATAAAAAATGATCAGCATCTGTTAGCCAGCCTAGTGCAGACTAATCTTGGAGGAATATGATACTTTTTATATCAACGGATATAGTGAAGATACATCCCAAGACCTGCCCACGAAAACTTTAAAAGTTAAAAACTTTTTTGACTATGAGCTCTATTATCAAATCGCAGCATCGCCTATGTTGAAAAAGATTTTTTCTCTACATCTTCTACGGGGTCGAAATTTTTTTTTAGCTTTTATTTCTTATTTTAATTTCCTTAGTCCGTTACATTCTGTTGAGATATTTTTGTTATTTAATAATTGCGTACTCATAAATAAATAAAGTAAATACATTTTCAGCAATTGTATTAACATAGATAAATCCTAATCCTGTAAGTTCTGTCTATGTTAATCGGATATAAATACTTTTAATTTTAGCCTTATTCCATGTTCTTTAAACTATTGAAATTTCTGTGATTCTGGTAACTAATTTAGCCAATGTTAGAATTATTTTACCATATTTTCTGTTACAATGCTTTTTCGTTTCTTCCGAGTTCCAATCGTGCTTGGCGCAGAATATTACAATATTATATTATAATATTATAATATTCTGTCACTGATCATGTTTCGGTGGCCGAGAGACTCTCGTGAGGCAAAGCCAGTCTCTAAAATGTGAGTACTATTAATTACTAGTATTAATATTAATATTTAATTAAAAATTAAAAACTTGGTGGTTGAGCGTAATCACGGTTAAATCACCTCCTTGCACGACCGCTGTCCATGAAACAGTATGTACTTCCTAACACCGTACATAATGGTTTGTAGTGGTAGTTTTTTTTTTTTTTTCTAACTTTTTGCATATTTTAAGCTATTGCATCAAATGCTCGTTTACTAAATCCACTGCATCCTTCTGTGATATTTTTTTATGCTAAAGATTTTTCTATCTATCTATAGTAAATTATCACCATCTTTTAGCCAGCCTTGTGCCACATGGATATTTTTTGAGCTCATTAAATCCTAGTCCAGTTAGATCTATCTTAAGATAATCTGAAATGAATGCTTCTTAATTTTAATTATTACTTTATATTTCTCCACCCTTCTATGATTGGTGACTATAAAACACATCTTTCTACAATACGACTTCAGAATCTAAATCTCATAATATATAATTCTACAGAAAACTCTTCTATCCTTTTAAGTTAAAAAATCAGTGCGTCAATAATGGCACACTTCATATTTCATCAAATATAAAATCAGATAACCCGTAAAAAAAATTAAAAATCCTACCACCCTAACCAAAACATAAATATCTGTGTGAAATTAATCTCCCATGTTTTAATACTTAATCTGCTATGTGGGTTGAAGATTTAAATCCAAGGAATCAAAGATCTCGGTCTAACATTTCTGGATTAAAATAAATGGACTTTGCTTACCAGAATTTGTTTTATCTATCTACAGTATATTCTAAAAGACTAAAACTATTAATTAGCATTGCTAAGATTATTTTTAAGCTATCGGTTGTTGATCTTGGCTAGCTTATTTTGTTAATCTGATGTTTTTCTGGCCTGAAGCATAATATTATTTACTTTAAAGATTTCTTTTATCTTTTTAAATATCAGGTTTAGGCTACTTTAATTTTTTCATTTTATTTGAATTTTTATATATTTACATAGTTATTAGTTAGCTTTAATTATGCTTATAACAATATTGTTTGTATAGTATTGTTATTTTAGGCATTTTACTATCTATTGTAGAAATATAGGGAAAAAAAAAACCGGTTTCATTACACCTCTTATAAAACCAGGAACGGCTAATCGGATTTTTAAGATTTTTGATTTCTTGGATATGTATGCACCCCCAACAGCAGGATACTTGAAGCATGGAAATGCAAGAGTATTAGTACAAAAAAAAAAAAAAAAATGGGAAAAAAGTAGTGGTTTTTTTTTTACGATTTGTGGAAATTTTTTCTAAGGCACTTATATCCTTTGCATTGCCATGCTTCAATTATTGAATGAAAACAGTGAAAATTTTTGAGGAAAGAGAGAAGGTGATTATGAACTTTTTCTGATTTTATTTTATTTCGATAAAATTTGAAACATTATGTTAATACCAGATAAATATTATCTTGGACAGTTTTCGATTGAAGGAGAAGATACAATTATTAATTTTTTTATGTGTCATCCGATTTATATGAATTTTGACGCTGTCTTCTTTGACACATTTATTTAAATTTATCACTGTTTATGAATCCACTTCGAAAAGTTTACTACTCAAAATAGTGGCCTTTTTGTTACTATACTTCGAAACTTGCTCTTTATTTCCTTTTGTTCTCAGAGAATTTAACTGTCTCTCTTAGCGCCTAAAAATAAGAAATGGCTAAATATGAAATATGAGAAAAACCAAGTAAACATATAAAGGAGAAAAAAAGGAAAATATCCCGTCAACTCATAAAGCACGCTGAGCCCACGCATGCGCAGTACGCCTTCAATGTCAGACAATATAATGAATGGCGTTCTGTTCATTTAATGGAAATTATTTGTTTCATGGTAGCTAAATGAAGTTTTCAACTATTACATAGAGAATTTTAAAATCAGTTGCGATGGAGTACTATGCTTGCATTGCCGAATTATCACAAGTAATAACTTTTATTTAATAATAAAAAAATTTAGTGTACTTTAAAGAGCAAATAGAAACACAAATAAGTAATTAAATTTGGAAAAATGTGTGACTTTGAGGAATGACATTCATGAAAACTCGTAAATTTCTAATCCAAGAAAGTTGGTAAGTGAAAGTTGTGTGTTGTGTGCATTCCACCAGATTTTTTTTTTTTTAATACATCGAAATCGTCGTAGTTTTGATAAGCTAATTTTACTGTTATTATCCTATCATATGATTTAATCCTGATAATTCCGGGGACACTGTATGCCAGACTGTTGTGTTGTTTTGTAGGTTAGGAGTATTGAGGCTGGTTTGTGTCCTTGGCTGTCTGGGGCCCTTCTAAGTACCATTTTTATTTTTATCTTTTTATTTTTTTGTTCCATTCAATGGCTAGTAGTAAATTTTCGTCTCGTAATATCATCGAGGGACTTGATGCTCAGGAAAAAAAAAAAATTAGGATAATTAAATAAAAATGAATAAAGCATACTTACTTTAAATGTCTTTGTTTCTTAATATGAAGCGATTATACACATACCACATGGAGCCATTTAACACTTTATTCTCTTCCTTAATGCTCTTCTTATTATTTATTATTTTAAATAATAATATCTTTTTAATTATTATAACTAATTCGATATTAAATTCTAAATGCTTGAAATTTTATCATACCTGTTTGGACAATAAGGGTTAAGTCCATAAAAACAATTTTTGTATCGTCTTCTTAAAATTCATGATTGACCATAATTTATTCGTTATTCATAATTTATTACAGTCTCTGATGAAAGAATATAGTTTCATTTATTATTCTGGAATAAAGAAATATTAACAGATAGAATTTATAATGATTTTAGCAATTCGTTGTTTAAGGTTCACATTCGATGACTTAATCTCTTTTGACCAAACACCATTCTACGCATGAACTATCTATAGTAACATTTTCGTAGACTTAATCTTATTGTGTTTTTAATTGCGTTGAAATGGGAATAACTGGAAAAATTTAGACAAGTTCCTCTTCCCCGTCCATCTATCGTCAAAGGTTGAAGTTAAAAAAAAAAAAAAAAAAAATAACAATAAAATAAATCGTGAACAATATATCTAAGAAGTAATAATATACATACCAGATGGGAGATTACAAACTTGATACCCTTCATGTGTTATTTTAGATAATAATACCTCAATTATTTCTACTATTATGACATTAAATTTTAAATGTTTGATTATTTTCTTGTCATAAATGATTATTAGGAATTTTTTCTTATTTATTTTAATTGTATTTGCTCACTGGTTTATCATATTTATTTTTTTTATTTTTTTAGACGGCTGCAGACCTATTTGTTTATTTTGTAATACATATTTGATATACAATTTGGTGAGTGCTACTTTCATCATCTGAAATATAAGTCTTGTGCTATACCGTGATAGAAGAGTCATACAACTTAAGTCTAAGTCTTGCCATCAATATTTATTTTATTATTGACTCTTATTTATTAGAAATTCAATATTGTTGATTATTTATAATGAATTATTTATAATTTCTTACTTTTTCCAATCCATTCACTGCATATAAATTCAATTTTAAATTTATATTTATATTCATTTTTATTAATTTATAAATTTAACAAATTCTGAATATTGTTAGATGAGCTTTGAGAATGTTCCATATTCCTCTTCGGATGGTGCCACGATCAGATAATGATTAGATACCTGATCTCATCGAAAAAGAATTCGTCGGAGCTGGTCTCAGATAATGGACTACGCTCTCTTCCTTAGCGATGTATTTTACTCGTCTGATTATGCTAGGATTTATATACTGTTTTGTAGATATAAATAGAAATAATATATGTTTACACATAGAACTAAACATTAAGATAAGCTTTAAAGGTTATACATTTTAGAATCCTTACATCAACTTATTAGTATTTCAATTCTATCTTTTATACTTTTTGTTTTATAACGAAATATATCGCAGAGGTACTTTGAATGAAATTATTAAGCTCCATGATTTTAATTTTGGATAAAAAACAGTATTCATTGCGTCTTGAATCGAATTTAATCAAATAATATTTACAATATATTATATAATTATAATATTATATAAAATATTATCGTGTACGTCATTTATATTTGGTCATAACGACTTATATCTTATTTTAATTTTATTGTGGAATCATACAAAATACTTTTAATCTCATTGTTCTTAATTATTTTATGTATATTATTATAAATCTCATGATTACTAAAAATTCATAGATCATTACATTTACATCTTTTATTATTAGTTGATATTCATTCATTTCATGTTTTATTTTTTTTTATTTTCGCTTATGATTATCTTGTTTCTAATATAGCAATAATGAAGACTTTAAAATCGGGTCGAAACGTATGACACAATTACATGTGTAATATGTACAAATAAGAGTTATATTATCTCTCCCCCACCCCTAATTATTTACTCTTTTATTAATTTTTATTATTTTTATTAGCCTTCCCCACATTTATAAAAATATTTCACCTCTTACTAATTCCATAAATCCAACAACAAAATCAGTTATTTTGTTCATCTTTTAAATTTTATGTTGTTTATGTGTGTATTAGCCTCTCCATATTTATTAAAATATTTTTCCTGTTATTAAGTCATAAATTTATTATTATCTTTTTCAAAGTTCTTGTCCTTCCAATTCAAAATCTACATCTTACAAAATTAAAAAATTAACGGTTCCGTCTTCCTAATTTCTTAGATATTTTAATATGGTCCGTATCAATTAAGTAAATCTTTACAATCATGATTGAAAAGATTTACTTAATTATTGGACGCTTTAACTATATGAGTTATAAATTTTGCCAATCCCGGCTTAATTAGTAAAAATAAATAAATAAAAATTGATAATTTAAAAATAAAATTTAATCCAAGATATCTATCAAATCGATGGAATGTTCTGTTTGCCATGTAGTTGTGACAGGAGCAAATATAATTTATGAAGTTAAATTAAAATAAATAAGTGATACCTTTTGTTGTTGGTAAAACAAATAATGCCCAAAGCCTTTGTGTTTTTCTACTGGATACGGAAGATGATGGAATAAGTATATTAACTACAAAAATTAAAATATTAAGGCTTATTATATAAATAAAAAAAAATATATTAATATTCTTTACTTGTTGATTGCATTGATTGTTAACTCCCGTCATAGAGGTTTATGATATCACTACATTAATTAGCCAGTCTTATCGAACGAGAATATTAAAAAAAAATTTACTATCCAAAAAACGTCTTAGTAGCAGTTAAAATATCAAAATTATAAATAAAAAAAATCATAACCAAAAATAATTAATAACTATTTATTTTGAATTGAATTTATTTAATTAGTTCTTTCATATTTTGATAAACGGCGACCCATTGATCAGCGTAAGGACAACAGGAAATTAAAATGAAAAATATTTTACCCTCATTCTTTTTATTACTCTGGACTCAGAAGGTAAATATAAGATTTTATTTTATCTTGCTAATCAACTATAATTAAATATAAAACACGTTATAAAGTATCAATTAAGTATAAAACATGTATAATGCTTACTATATTTTATATAATTAAGAGTTTTGTAATGTATCCATTTTATTGTCATCTTCTAGCGTAGATACTACTCCTATGTTTGTTTTCTTTTATCCCTGAAGAAGATCAACTAGTGTAGTTCTTTTCAAAATAAAACAGTGTTAACTTAAATACTTGACAATCGATTTACCTAATATGACAATAATAAGACAATTGCTTATCATCTTTTATAAGTATCAGTTTTGTAATGTATTCATTTAATCGTCATCTTCTTGTATTGATATTTGTTTTCTTTTAGCCCTGATGAAGATCCACAAGTTGGATCGAAACGTTGGCTTTTCAAAATGAAAAAGTTTATATGAAAATCCTGACGATCAATTAACCTATCCTAAAAAAAATTTTACCATACGATTTGAATTACCCCCTTTACAATTATCCCTTTTTTACATATGTTTTTTCCTTGATTATTGAATTTTATTATTTTAGATTAATATGGCGCTTGAGGCTGAAATGTCTAATAAAAAAAAAAAAAATGAGAATTGGACTTTCTTGAAGAGTAACCTGTGTTTTAAGTAATTAATAAAGTGCTATCCTCCTAATGCCTAATATTTTATTCGATTTACTGTACCAAATAACATATTTACAAATTTATCAATACCATAGTGAAATTTATAGAGCTGCTTTGATCTTAATTCTACTATTTTTAATGTTGAACAAGGTATTTATAAATATACTTACATGAGAGTTCTTTTCGTTGTAGACATTCTTCTTTTTCAATTTTGAGTTATTGATTAATATTACTTTTAAATTAAATATTACATTTTATATAGTCACAAAAATTACAAAGCTTGTATAATGTATTATTTTATTATGGGGGTAAGTCCATGATGAGGGAGTTAAAATGGTAAGTATTTGATGAATGAGACTTCCATAATCGAAACAAACTTATTAGGGTGATGTATACATTTTCAGTAATTCCACTAAAAAAATTGTATTTTATTACCTCAACTAATTATTATTTATGAAAGAGTGAAAATTTGAATCTAAATTATTTATTTTTTTGGCCATAATATATTTCATATCGATTACTAATAAAACCCAAATTCGTTTGTGTAAAATATTATTATATTAACGAAAAGTTAGAAGTGTTAATAGAGATTAATTACTAACCAATGATAGCGAAAGTGAAATAGGAAACCACCTACACTCCTTGTAGGTAGTAAAAGTTCTTAAGATAATGTTCTGAGCTTTAGTACAGATTTATAGTTTGTAAACATGCTTTTCCTGCTGATCAAAGTTCTGTATTTAATACACTAAATAATCTAATAGTAATTTGTATATTTTTATTATGGTTTTGATTTACGTAAAGAAAACATAAAAGTAATTTAATATATCTTTGAATCATTCATATATTGTTCTTTTTTTTCTTTTTCTTTTTTAAATACAGATTATGTGTACTCTAAAATGGGTATATCATCATGAAAAGAAACACTCATATATATTTTGCAAACTTGTCCTTTCGGTTTATTAATTTTTTATTGTTTTTTTTTATTATTTTTTTTTTACTTTTTATATCTTTCTCAAACCTAATTAACAAAACAAGTTAAGAAAAACAAATATTGCTTTGGAACCTGAACAAAAACACTGTACACAAAATGTTACAACTTTTTTCCATTATCATCAAATACATTTAAAGAGTATCCAATATATATTGATATATTTATATATATTTATATGATATATACAAGTCTAAAATATATTTATATATACTAGAACCACATGAGGATATTATCTTCCTTAACTTAATAACTACGATTAAAAAAACTATTTAAAAAAATTCCAGGAACAAAAACCATCAATTGTTTTAAAAAACTTAAATAATAAAAAAGGAACATTTGTTTTATAGATAAAAACAAGTTTCTCAGTCTTGTAAGTGTATACAAAAATGTTAACATACATATATATATTTCATTTAATATCCTACGTTTCTACGAGGTAGTAGGTCATCATGTGTTCATTGTAACATTTTAACTAAAACACATGTAAAAACAAATCAAAAATTACATATTTATTTATATCACAGTTCTGGGCTGTCATTTTAATTAATACTGATATGTATGGAAACTCAAAAACATTCAATAATAAAATTTTATGTATATAAATAAATGAGTATATATGAGTACAACGGGTCCTGGCAATTTCATAAAACAAACAATAAAAATCTCAAAAAACTCGGGTAAAAAGGGTCACGAGACACAATTTTCAACCTATTTCTAAAATACATCTAATACTTGAAAATATCAATATTCAATTAAAAATCATTTTGTACTTTTTCAAAAATTCTCGTTTCGATTACTGGAATGGATTTTTCATTAATAATTTAAACTTTGAAAATTATTGCTACCTTGGCACATGTAATATAAATAGCACTAAATTTTCACATTACCCTGAGGTGGAGCCTAGGGTCAATCTCCATTTTCTTGTAACTGGACGCGAGGGCCTTTTTCTTGTGAGTCTCTGCGTGCTTCAGCATGTGGTCTTTTCTAATGAAGCCCTTACCGCAGAAGTCACAGGCGTAGGGTTTGTCACCTGAGTGTAGGCACATGTGGCGGCGAAGGTCGGTCTTGTGGTTGAACTGCTTGGGGCACATCTCGCACTTGTAGGGCTTCTCCCCCGCGTGCTTCGACAGGTGCTCTAGGTGCAAGTACTCCGCCGTGAACCTCTTACCGCACCGCTGGCACTTGAACGGCTTTTCCCCAGAGTGGAAGCTCTTGTTGTGCTGGGTCAGGTAGCAGGCCTTGTTGAAGGTCTTATCACAATCCACGCACTTGTGAACTACGGTCTGTTCGGTCGACGTCACTTCCGGCACCTCGATCTCAGGCACGGTGGCCAATAGCCCCCCCACACTCGAGAAACCGCTAAGCGAGCTCTGAAACTGAGAGAAACTCGGAAGCGGATCAGTGAAATTCGTAGTGTGGGGGGGCATTCCATTTGGGTACTGAAAAAAATCCTGGAACTCTTCCTGTGGCTCCGGCTGAGGCTGGAACTGGAACTTCTCCTCCAGTGGTGACGACTGAGGCGGGTGGTGGTGACTACTCATCGGCATGGTAGCTGGGTCCATAACACCGCTCTGTTTGACAGCGTTCTTATGCAGTGTTGTATTATAGTGTCTTTTCAGATGCCCAGAACTTGTAAACCACTTATTGCACGCACTACAATTGTAAGTTTTCGGACGCCGCGCTTCATTCGATTTCCACGCGCCTCCTCCTCCCTTAGGCAATACGGGGTATTTAGGCAGCTGGGAGGAACTCAACTGCATCACCTGTGGTGGCTCGAAGTACGATGGCACCTCCGAGTTAGTAGGCGAAGACATGGTGGTCGAGACGCTGGCGAAATCCGGCGACTGGTTTCCATTCTCCTCCTTGAAGTACCTGCGGTCTAGCCAGAGATTCTCTTCGCCCTGAGGTTGCTGATAGACTACTTTTTGAGAATCTAGATCGAGGATCTCGGCTTGCTGTTCTTCTTTGATAAACTCGAAGTACGGAGGATGGGCCGTAGCTTCATGTTCGGCGAGCATACTCTGGTCGCAGATGAAGCCGCACTTATCGCACTGAGTCTGGGAACTGGTAACCACTCTATCGAAGGAGTACGGCTGGTACCTGTACGACGGCCTCTGCTGGATCCTCTGGAAGGCCGAGTTGTTCTCCGAGTAGTCGAAGAACTGGAAATCGGACGAGTCTGCCGTCGGCGTTCTTGTCTTCTTGACATTGTTGTTGTCTTCACTACCTGAAGCCGTCCCCCATTTAGTTACGAGATTCTCTTTATGATAATGGAGATGAACATCTAAGGACTTACTTGTATCGAAGACGAGACCGCAGTCGTGGCAGCTGAGGTGCGGTGACTGGAGTTGCTGGTGCGGTTGTTGATGCTCCATCACTGACGGCCAGGGAGGGAAAAACAAAATAAGAAATAAAAAAATAAAAAAGGATAAAGTACGTATAACGACTTGACTGTTCGTCACATCCTGGGAAGGCAAGAGCGACCGAGCTACAGACACTAAGGCTTGAGGAAGCAGACTGGCCCCGAAGAGCGGCGGCTCCCCCCCTCGGCCTCCCCCCCCCCCCACCCCTGCCCCCACTCCGCCCCCTCCCCTCCACCTCGCCCCCCTTCCCCCCACCACCGTCCCCACCCCCTCAATCTTACATCCTACCACAATCCCTAATTATCGCTCTAACCCCTTTAAACTATATCCAATACATGTCTTCTACATCTCCTTAAATACTCACTTATTTATCACCTTAAATGTTTTTCTTTATTAATTATCTTTTATTAATTACTAACTAATTTAATATTTATTAAGTATACCTACCAGAATAGTTTTGTTAATTTATATTGTTAAGTCGTTGTTCGTGAACTTTATGGAACATCATTATCAAATACAAATAAGGAACGTATAATAAGGCAGACTTCTTAAAATTTTATGTTTTTTCAAATGAAAAGATATTCAGATTTACCTGTTGACTTTGATTTAGTTTTACATTTATTTAAAGGGATTAATTAGTAAATAATGGTTCGAGTTATATTCAGATTTTCAGAATAGTTTAAATTTATGAATCTTTTGATATCAAATTAAGATCTTAGGAGAATAATGGATTCGTACCGTTCAGTAAAAATTATTTTACCATTATTATAATAGTTTGTTTTGTTTAATTTTGTTTTATCATAGCCTAAAATTAGAGAACAAGATTTTTTTATTATTATTATTATTATCAACATAAAACCATTATTATTATCATTATTTAATTAAGAAATAAGTTTAAAAAGTACCTACTTAGTTCACTTTTTTTTATCTTTGCTTTTTGTCAGGGTACACATTAATGCAAAAAAAAAAAAAAGATTATGAAACAGGGATATTACTTAAATAGTATAGCTAAATTTAAATTAAGTATTAAAAAAAAAAAAAGTATATAAATAAAGGCCTTGAAGAATTAAAATATTACATTGTAAAATTTTCTTTATGAACATTGAAAAAAAAATCATTATCAATTATGATTATTATCATTATTAATTAAGAATTAGTCTTATAAGAGTAATAGTATTAACTTTATTTTTTTTTTTAACTTGATTTGAATCACCTGACGTGTATGGTTTCTCAAATTACTGATTCTAATTTAAGTATTTGGAAGTTTTATTCGTATTTGGTATTTTTCTTTTCTTATTCTTCAAATTATGGTGCTTAATCATAAAATAACTAAAGAAATGTAAAATATATATTTCACACTTAGGTTGAGGAATCCTGGATGTAAAAAATTAATGTCATTTTTGTGGTACATATGTGCTGTGAAGTAAAAAATAATAGTTTAATAATATATACCTGTCAACTTAATTTTAAGCTTTAAATCGTTAATAAACACACACAAATTATTGATATATATTATTAAATTATTATTTTTTACTCCACAGCACATCAGTTCCAGAAATTTTTTTTTTTTCACCTTTTTTCTTAAATTTCTTTATAACTCAATATATCGCTCACTAATTTCAACATGATATTTTAAAAAGATAAGTGTGACCACGCAACATGTCATATTTTAAACTATATCTTAGCGCTGTGGATTTTTTAACAAACATATCATTAATATTTGTAGTAAGAGGGGGGGGTTGTATTTTTATAGTTTTTCTTCAGAGAAGAAATTCACTACGTAAAACGAACTGGGGGCTTAATATCTAATTTGATCATTTTTTTTTTTTAACGTTTAAAACAATCTGCTGAAAAATTATATGTTTTGAGATATGACGTTCTTGAAGTGAATAAGCTATATATCAATTCATTTCTTTATTTTGGTCGAGCGTGATAAGGTTCAAATCCTCTTTTTACGACCGCTGACCAAGAAACGTAGCGGTGCTGGCTTTAACTATTTATTTTTTTAATATTAGTCTTGTACTAATAACTGCATAAAACTTCCTTCCCCTCATTCTTAGATATACATGTATTTTGATGTCACTTTATGTTAAATGCTGTAAAAGGCTGAGTTCCTACGAAATGTTTGTATGAGCCACCAGGATGCGTGTAACATCTAAATGATAGGCTGCTATCATTATAATGATATATAATTATCGGAATCCATTTAATATTCTATGGCTTCAATAATGTCGGGCGAGTTTGAGAGTACTATTAAGCGCATCTCTGGTATAATTAACTACCTGCGCTTCTAATTAGTTGTCATTTGAACTTGATTATTTACGCTAAAGGTTTAGGATAAAGTGGGGGGCCTTGCTCTTCCCCCCCAAAAATTATAATATATTAATAACAATTAAGTAGCAAAATCGTCATTAATCATTCATAATCCATTAAAATGGCTAATAAGTTATTCAGTTGTCTTTGTTGCAGTTAAAAACCTGAACAGCCTATGGTCGTTAGTAAGTGTCATAAGCTGGCAAACTCGTCGATTGCTACTTAGAAAATAAGCTTAAGTGACAAATGTGTGTTGCGCGCATTCAAGTATTTATTTAAATAATCTTGAAAATTGGTATCTAAAATTAAATATTTAGGAGTACATTATTTTCTATTTTTGAATATTATCAGTTACGAATCCTAATATGAAATATTGTCGTAGGTGAACTAATAATGAAAACAAATAGTTTCCCCAGATGGCCTAAGATTCTTGGGTCCCTAGCCTGTTCGATTTAAGATGATCCCCCGAAACTTGCTGTAACGGCGTACTAAAAACAGCTATTTAAACTTAAAAGTAAAGTCGAACGAATAATTATGTCAGACCGCACCTATGCCATTAAAAAACAATGTTCATTACAAAGAAAGCTGCCTTGGAACTAGCTTACTGTTTTGACATTTGCTCTAATTTATTATAGATAAAAGCAACGTCAGAAAAATGTTAAAAGTATCTGTGTTCGAGGGTAAGAGTAAAATGTTTAGGCACCTTAAAGATCCCTATCTTTATTATATCATAAAATATTATATAATAAATTTAGGCCTCCCACTGTAGCATCGTATAGTTTGCCATAATAGCATAAACATGCAGACAAATAATTAGTCAGTTCATTTTTATAGCTATCCTTAAATCAAACTAAATAATATGATTTCGGAAGTTTTTTTTTTTTTGTTTTTTAAATTAATAAGTATATTTTAAATCTTTTCGTTTCTGGGTTATCTTAAAATGGTGAATAGATTTGTAGGTACGTTAATTCATTGAAGCTACGATTTATGGAACATCCAGTTCAAGACTATCATCACTTCGAATAAACTGTGTCAGAACATGATGTTCCATTTAATGTTATAAATCTACCGTGTGGCGTTTATTTAATTTCGGAAGAGTAACTATTTTAATTTAAGAAACTACAATTTCGACTAGTATTAGTTTTCGAACAACATATTTACAAATGTGTTACTTGAGCATTTAACTTCTGAAAATGACATAATAAAGTAAATCAAATATTGATAAATATTTTAAATTTCGGTTATTTGTTCAAAATATGTCAGTTTCAAGTTAAAAAAAAAAATTTCAGGATCCCAGGAATACTTTCCCTCACTATATATTTCATAGGGTAAACCGTACAGTTATTGATACCCTTAAGACTAAATTTCAGTGGTGAAATTTTAAAAAATACTTTTTATGAAGGTATCTAATTGAAACTTCCTATAGCTCCTCTTTACCTATACTTAAAAAGACTCAAGTGGTTTTTTTAGGTCAAAAGTTCAAAAGTTTTACCATATGGCAATATTTATTGGTAAAACTGAAAAAAAATAGTTATTCACACCCTGTGGATTTAATTGTGAAATTTTCCCTATGGTTAGTTTGTTAAAGTCTTAAACCATAGAAGACTTAAGAGGACCCTTCAAACATTAGATTCATGTATATCTTGAAATAAAATTAGGACATGTTTACTTATTTCTTTAAGTTAAAGTTGGGGTGTCAATAACTGTACTGAATGTCTATTGGTAATTTATATAATTTATATGATAAATATAGGTAATTGAAAGTTATAAAATTAAATATAAAGTTCGTATTATATTAAATATATTACATTTTATATTTTCATATTTTGTAGACTCCGAATATTTCCAAGAAATCTGAAGAAAATTAAAGCTGAATACATCATTACCAGAAATATTGCAAGATTCATAGGAAAGTGTAGAAAAACTTATGCTTTTCCTGAAAGCTATTGGATATGATAATAGACTTAAAAAAGAGAAGATAACATTGCCAATTCGGGTACAAGCAATTTCAACAGCAATAAACAATAAGCAATACATTTCAACTATATACAGAACCAATAATAAGAATAATAGTCATGAGCAATCTGAATATATATTGTGTTATTGTAAAAGGAACATATTGCAGAGGATGTGGGTTTGAACTATTAAAATAAAAAAGATTTGGTGAAAAAAGGTTGGTGAAATTTAAAAAAATACTTTTTATGAAGGGATCTAATTCTCCTCTTTATCTATCCTTAAAAAGACTCAAGAGGTTTTTATATAATTTAGTCTTAAGATTCAATTCGCAGTATTAGTTCCGTTCAAATCGACACATGTTTAAATTCGTTGGACCGACCATAAATTAAATAATTAGTAAAAAATTAGTTTATATTCAACGTTATTATAGTTTATATTTTTC
Source organism: Aelia acuminata (assembly GCA_911387785.2). Classification (NCBI taxonomy): domain Eukaryota; kingdom Metazoa; phylum Arthropoda; class Insecta; order Hemiptera; family Pentatomidae; genus Aelia; species Aelia acuminata. Next base: position 35,502,932 of record OU426979.1, on the reverse strand, counting down.
TTTAGAGTTTGAAAATATGCTGTTTCAATAAAGATATGTTTTTACACATAATGATGATAAGCATCTCTATACTATTTATCATATTACGGTATCACATTCATCTGTAATGACGAAATGTCCATTCACACTAACCAATCAACGAACATGGCAATTTGTGCCTTTGCTTTGTATTATGTGGTTCCACAAAAAACAAACACGGCTGAGTTTGAATTAATTACAGTTCTCACTTAATTATTAGTGTTCATATCACACATCCCTGGTTTAAAAATGTTAAAAAAATATAATTTCTTACGAAATAAGAATTTTTAAAAAACGATAGAAAGATTCAGCTTTAAGCTCAATGGATTAATGTTTTATTTAATTCCTATAATCACTCCCATTGAATAATTAGTCCATTTTATTTGTTCTTGACAAGATAACAAACAAATTAAATGGATAATTATTTTGTTACGATTTTAAGATATTTCGTTAAGATATTCTTTAAGATAAGATATTTCGTTTCTACGACTAAATATCTTCTATACTTGTAAATGTCCTATAAAATATGTGATTAACTCTAAATACCAATTCCCTGGTCTAGCAAATAATAATAAATCTGAAACACAATTAATAACAATGCAACAGTATCGCATTAATTTCGTAGCAGATTTAGTCTAGAAAAAAAATATATCTATTCCTAATACAAGTCAAAAATATTTCCTTTACTTCGGAATTCCTCCAATCATAACAACACTGCATTCGTCTTTTATCATTGTATGCTATTTATTAATTTTGTTTATCCTTTTTGAAGCCCTAATCCCTCTCCATGGTTTAGGACGTTCGCATTATTTTTATATATTTAAATTTACTACTCGACTCCTCTTCCTTATTATGATGAATTCATAATATCATATGTATTTATATATGACAATGGGGGTTTTCTTCAGTGCTTAAGATTTATATAAAAAGGTAATTAAGACTTGTTACTGAAGTGTTTATTATCTTGTCTAAGTTAGCTTGATGGTTGTCGTGCTCTGATGAAAATGATTATTTTTGGATCTATTCTTTGTCTACAAATAAAATAATAACATATCATTTGAGGATTTTTTAACAGCCACCACTGGTCAATTATTTCCCCATTTTGAATAATAAAGATGCAGCGAATTATACATTGACGTTACTTTTCAAATAACCTTTTTTATAAAAATAGTTGCACTTATCTTTTGAGCATAGTAGCAGAAAGATGACTGGAAATTGTTTTTATTTAAAAGAAAACAATTGAATATTTTATTAATCAACGTTCTAGAAATGGACTTAAAATTAACAAGAATTATAGAACTTATCATCATTGTAGATATTCTAAGCTTACTCGAACCAAATGTAAGTGCCTGAATAATCTGGAATTGTTCAAATGGGTTTAGTTTTGTCTTGAACTTTATTTTATTTCTTAGGATAAGCATTTCTAAATATTAATATTATATTAATATATTGATGAAAACAACCATTTTCTTCTTTTGACCTTCTATAATTTTTTTTTTATATATTTTTTTTTTTTAGGTACTTATTTGGATTACCAAGTGGTAACTGATTTCGTACCAAGGAGGGGTACTGTACGAACCTATAGCTTTCTTTTATTATTAATTAATTCTAAATAGTTTTTTTTTATAATTTATCTAATGAGATACAATAATTATAAAGCTGTTGATGTAAAAAAAAAAAAAAAAAATCTATGGAGGGACATGAAAGTCATTTTTCTAAATAATTAGAAATGTCATTTACACGTTTTCTAAAATTCATCATTTATGATATATAAGCTATCTATCTCATTTACACTTCCAAAAATCGTGTTTCAGGTACATTAAAGAAAGAAAATACTTTAATTTTTGATTTTTTTTTTTTTTTTTTGTTCACTTAACTATTTTCTGTGGATATAAAATGTTACATAAAAATTTTAATTCACGTTTACATTAATCTTAAATTTTTTTCTGAGAAATACTATTTTTCCGATTTTTTATTTATTTAATAACTTATGTGCATAACAGGTTGGAAAAATATTAATGGGCTACAAAACCTCCCCCCCCTCCTTGAAATCCTGGAGTAATCATGCCACACTTAACTATCTTCCGCGAATATGTTGCCAACTGCTTCATTTTCACATGCTCACAGATTTAACACTTTTCAGGCTCAATTGTTCAAAGCTTTGTCCCTATATCAACAATGTATCATTCATGAAAATAGTTTTGTAAATTTAGAAAGACCTAGTTAATTATTATATATATTTACAGTTTAATTAATTACACCCCTGATGCAACAGTAATTTGGGATTTTCTACAAATATGTCCATTTTAATGCATCAATTGACTACGCTTGTTGTTGAAACCCCACCCCGTCAATAGGTGCATTTCAGTGGTTTTTTTTTTCCATTTACATGTTAATTCCTGATTGCAGTATTTTAGGGTCCTTTAATGATGGGGACAAAATAAATTTTCCCTTTTTGGCCCGATATACGTATTTGACGTACATTTAAAATCTATTTCTCTTGGAAATGGTTTCTTTTTGCGTAAATTGTAATGTGTACAAGTTATGCCCAAGATAGCATTCTCAATTCCGAATTAAATATTTAAATTTGCATCTGTTGTGTTATGTTTCACGTTCATAAAATAAGGGATTTATTAAATAAAAACTATGAATTCAAAACATCCGAATATCTGCTAAATATTTATTATTAATTATTTTCAATTCTCTAAGCTAAAAAAAACAACATAAAAAATACATATGATCACAGTGACTCATAATTCTCCATGAAATTACATTTTGTGTATGAAATAACTAAAAAAATACATATAAATAACAGAAATGATCTGATAAAGTGCTATACAATAGTATAGCAAGAATTAAATATTCAAATTTGCATCTATTGTATAATGTTTCACGTTAATAAAATAAGGAGCTATTATATAAAAGCCATGTATTCAAAACATCCGAATATCTGCTAAATATTTATTATTAATTATTTTCAATTCTTTAAGCTAAAAAAAAAAATATAAAAAATATATATCATCACAGTGACTTATAATTCTCAATGAAATTACATTTTTTGTATGAAATAACTAATAAATATATATCAATTACAGAAATGCTCTTATTAAGTGCTATTTATAATACTTATAGCTGACATTTCAACAAAGAAACCTCTGGTGTTACTTAAGCAAATATAATATCAATGAAACAGATACAAATAAAAAAATTAAAATATGTTTATTTAATTAATCCATATACATTGTAAAGCAAAGTGTACAATGTGCGTGCCGGTAAGTCTCAAAAACGACTCCACGTATGATTAAGAAAATTATGTTGTCGTTTAGTCATATAACCCCTAACGGAGAAGGTTTCCGTTTTTCTCTTAAGGGTGGAAAATTGAAAAGGACTGGAATTTTAAGCCTCTTGCACCATGTAATTAGCCTCTCTGAGGTAGAGATACGACTTTATGAATGAAAAATTTAGTTCGAGCTCCAGACTACCAGGAAGCGCTAGGGTCCGTTTCACTCAATGTTTATTGTTCATTCATTCAGTTCACTTTGTAAAGGTAGTATATTTGTTCAGCTGTTCTTTTTAAATATTTATAAAAATTAAGCAAAAATAATTAGTTTCTCCTTTGCTTTCAAAATAAAATAATGATTTTACTCCTCTGCAATCTATTAGAAACCCAACTGGATTCCTTAAAAAATTAGTTTTCTCATAAGAAGGTTAACATATGATCAGCACATTTCATTTACCTAATCTATATGTAGTATATTATTAAGCAAATTTAATGCAATATGAGTGAACATTTTTTAGTAGTACAGTGTGAGAATAAAGTCAGACATAAAAAAAAGAGATGAATTGACTAAATAGAAATCGATATAAATAAAAAGTTTGAAGTGTTCTTATTGTAGTTATGAAAAAGAAGTTGGTTTGATTATTATGTATGATGAGCATTCCAGTTGACAAAACGACTAACTCCAATAATGAATCTTTGGTAGTTTCTATACTTCTGGATCTAATAGGACCATCATAGTAGTCGGCGCTTAAGTTTTACTCGAAATACAATTTTTGTTAACTGAGATACCAAATTTTTCAACTATAATATAATAACTTATTATCTGCTGACTGTTTGGAATGGGCTTATAGGATTCAGAATCACAGAAACCATCAAAAACGATGCATAACTCGACAAAGTTTCAGCAAAATTAATGGTTCATTAACCATTTTCAACCCCCTGTAAATTATGCAGGGTTCCTTATTTGGGCGGACTGTGCAGATCTCAAGTCTGCAGAATATTGATACTAAGTTGAAACCGAATTTTCAAGAAGGTGATAATTTTGTTCTCTATTTCCTTTAATTTTAAAGTTTTTCTGGTATTAAAACTACCACACAACTACCGGAGCGAAGTCGGGCACCCTAGCTAGTTGTTTATATAATTTTGCATCTTGTTCATTTGGTGATGACGCATGGTGTTTATTACGTAGGACTATATGTCTATGATGGAAATGCCACCTAAATATGACTATAGAGGCTCTATATAATCATATTTAGGTGGCATTTCCTTCATAGACATATAGTCCTACTTAATATACACCAGACTGCAGCTACAGTTTATTTTTGTTAAAAATGTTGCTTGGCACTATTTTCCCCCGACCCCTTCATTTCTAAGAATAATAGATAATTAACCATTGTGTAATCGTTAAAACATTTACGTATTCATTTTATTTAAATAAATATTATAGATACAAAATAAATGCCTTAAAAATTAAAAACAGCTAATTAAAAAAAAAAAAAATGGCTCCTCGGAATCCCATTTATTTGGAGGCCCGGATAATGGGGGTCCTCCTGCACTTATTTTCGAATTGGCTGCAACTGACATATTTTTGTAGTTTTTTTTTTTTAATATATGGTTCCCATAAGTTAAATTTATGAATTGATAACCAACTTGAAGAAAAAAAAAATTTATACTCAGGGATAGATATAAAATGCGCCCATTACTTGTACCGAATGTTTTTACATTTATTATTAACATTATAACAGGGGGGAACTTTCAGGTATAACATGGGCAACGGATTCCCTTCGATTCATTGTTAACTCATGTAACTTAATCGATACTATTATATGTTTCTTCTGTTGTAAAATAGCGATTAACCGTTACTTTTTCATCCTTTATTTTTTGTTAACCATAAATACAGTAACTATAACCAATCTATAGTCTACTATTTATTTCATTGTCTCTCCTCTTAACACAAAAACAAGCCCGGTCAATAATCGAAATGGACAAAATATAAACTTCTTTCCTTTTTTCTGCTTGATTTTTTTGTTATTCTTTTTTTTTTTTGACCTCTTGATCGAAATTGCAACTAACTTAAAGCATCTTTGCGTTGTATAATAATTGTATTTTACAATACAAACATTAAAAATTAATGTAAAATGAGTTTATATTAAAATAAGGTGGTTTTACCCACGAGCATGATTAAATTAATATAAAATAATTGTATTAATTTTTATACGATTTGTGTTTTTATAATTTTTGGTAGTAAAATAGTTTCCCGATGCCCCCTACGGGAGTGACAGCAATTTCAGAAGGGGCATCAAGAAACGAGTACCATTTTATTTTTATTCATATTTTATCCTTGGTACCTTTTTATTTCTAATGACTTACATTTTTCTTAGCTTGTAAATTGCTTTGTGATGAAGATTTTAGTTAATTCAGATGGTAAGTTCATAATACAATGAATTCAACTAAAATCTCTCATACGATACAAGGGACGCCTGAGTAAATTATAGATTAATATTATTTTACTATAATTTTGCTGGACATTAATATTGTTAATAAAAAGCAACATACACAATCTAATTGTATTATTTTGCTAGTTATGTACTCAATTGACCAGTTTCCCTAAATTCTCGATTTTACCTTTTTTTATTATTGTAGAAGTGAGAGATAGTCAACTGTTCTTCTTTAATATAGATTAAATGATAGTCAGGATTTTCAGTTTACAATGATTTTATTGTAACGTTTCGATCCAACTTGCGGATCTTCATCAGGGCTACTGAGTCCAGGTGGATACCATGATCGAAACGTTGGCTTACCACAATAAAATCATTGTAAACTGAAAATCCTGACTATCATTTAACCTATCGTAAAGAAGAACAGTTGACTATCTCTCACTTCTACTATTGTCTATATATTAGGAACAAAAAAGGTATCCACCTGGACTCAGTAGCTCTGATGAAGATCCACAAGTTGGATCGAAACGTTGGCTTACCACAATCATTTTTTATTATAAATTTTGATTTCGTCGAAAAACTTTTTTTTTTTGCTTCATAATTTTAATTTGCGCCTGTCAATCAATAGACATCGACAATTAGCAAATGTGAATTTGCTAATTAAGGCATGAGGAAGGATGGCACCCAACAGTACCTCTTCCCTGGCTTGATTCAGTTATTCAGGTCTGTCAAAGGAGGAGATCTCTCATCCAGCGCCTTTTTAATCTTCTAGGTTCTTCTAGGTATGGGCATATCAGCTGTTGCCATGCCTATAATCAATTGTTTGAAATGACCGTATAAGTGTGTATGGAAACTTTTGTAAAGTGTCTTTATATGTTGGTCTACTGTTTGCATTTGTAAATCAGTATGTAGGGTATTGTTGGTCACGTAAGATGGTTCTTTTACTTGTCTTGTGTCTTGTGGGTCTTTTTGGCTGTACCGTAAATTTTCTTTTATATTTCTCTTTGAGCTCCTATCTGTTAAAATTACAAAATGTTTTCCAGAAAAAATTATTATCCTGAATACTGCAGGTTTTTTAAAATATTAATACGTGGCACTTCTCTGTATTCTTATAGCGTGTCTCCTCTGCGTTCTTATAACGCTTCATGATTAAAATTAATAACTTTATCTATATCGAATATTGCTAGAATGTTTTTCCGTATAATTTATATGAATATTTTTTGTTCTTAATTCTTTTTGAGGCTTTCAATCGTTTCAGGTTGTCCCCTATTTTTTTTTTTCAACCACCTGTTTTTCAATTTACTTTCGTGAGTGATTTTAAAATCTTCTTAGTGATTATCATCTCATCCATATTACTGAGATCGTAATTGGATTTTGTCCAATTGGTACTAATGTGTTGGTGTATATAGGTATTACGCATATAAAAAATTATTTATTTTCCCTGAATTACATAAATGATGTTTGTATTTGTTTTATTTATTGTGCTGGAATTGTATTTGTCATATTTTTAGTACATTCGTATGAAAACTTTTTAAATGAATTAATAAGAATACTTAATTCATTGATACCTTTAATTAATTATACATGTATATATAACATTTAGTTTTACATATAAATATTTTAAGTTCCTAACAAAATGCAAGTGGCTAACACCTGACCATAACGGTACCTTATACCTGGAGTGCAATAAAACTCACCTAAGAGCAGTAAGCAGTATAAATGTCCTAAATCCTGAGATCATAGTCCCTATTAACCGAAAGGAAAACATCAAACAATATTTTTAAAGTAATAAAACGTTAAATACTTTTAAAAAACTAAGTGCATTACATTAAATTCACTTGACGTTACAGGAAAAAATTAATGTTTCATTTTTAATTCAATTTATTTAATTTTCAAAATTAATTTTTTATTTTTAGATATAATTTGGGTTATCCCCTTAGAATTCTTTTCCTCATCCAAAATTAAGCCAATAAATTTATATGTGAAATATTTAAATATATGTAACCCACGGTAACAAAGAAAATTAGAAATTTATATTCATAACAAACGTTCTGCAAATAAATGCTTGGTGTAAGATTATTTACTGATAGTTAAAATGCTACAAATAATAGAAAAAAGATTCAACTATTGATAAGTTTACTCTATCTGTAGATCTATATAATATTAAATCCTAAAAAATATTTTGAAATTCTGCTAAAAAATAATTATATGTACTATGAAATGAATACTATGTATGTTAAATAACGAGTCCATGGGTAAACATCAGGTTGTATTATAATGTGTTGATCAGTTGCTTATGTTTTTCTCATTCCAGTTGGTCTTAACTTACTTACGGAATCACAGCTATTTCAGTTATCATTTCTTTGTTAATATCCGGATTTGTAACTATCTTTAGAACCTATTTATAGATTATGTATTTTATTTTATTTTTGTGATAAAAAGTGAAAAAATATTGCAAAATTGACCGTGAGTTATTTCCTATTACCTACCGCGTAAAATATTATCTTTACGGAATTGCAACAATTATTCATCTCCTCGATTTTGCCCTTCATGTATAAAATTGTTTTTTCTGTAGAATAGGAATATATAAATAATTTATATTTATAAAAAATAATGTTCTTCTATTAAATAGGACATTAGGACATTAGGAAAAGATAACTGTTATAAATAATATAATGCTTTGTAACATATTTTTTTCTGAGTCCTTCCTGATATATTCGCACTTTTATTTTCATTACGAAATAATTATTACATTTAATTTTATTTTTTTCGACGGTCTGTTGTGTATGTTTCAAAATTGTAATCGTGCTAAAACTTGAGTATGATGCGTGGGAGTGCATGCAGGAAATGGGTAAACCCAATTTGAAATTTTTTTTAGGAAAAAAATACATGCCTGATTCAGCCGATTGTTTTTTGATACAACTATGACTGTTTAAGATATTTTAAATCTTAAAAGCGAAAGTACAACATTAAGATTTTTTGATTAGGAAATATATTAAAACAAATTAAATATAAATTTGATTTATCCCCTTCTGCAGCAAAGGAAAGGAATGCAGCACCCCTTCCCCGGCTTGATTATCAAATCGTTGTTTATGTTAGATCTTTCGTCCAGCGCTTTTTCAATCTCTTCCTTGTCTCCGTAAGTACGCCAATCATAGCTCTTATCTAAGTACTAGCATTCTCATTAAAAATAACATAAAATCGCAAATTTTAGCCGAGGTACGTTTGCACGTTTTATTTCATTATAATAATCCCACTAAAATACTATTATAACTCCATGCTATATAATCACTTTTTATGATAAGTTGGTTGATAATGAGGATTTTCAGTTTAACTTTTTTTTTTTTTTGAAACGCCAACTTTTCGATTTAACTTGTGGATCTTCATCAGGGTTTCGAGTCGAGAGCAATACAAAGACTGATAAAGAACCACAAGTTGGATCGGCTTTTCAAAATAAATAAAAAAATTTACGGAAAATCCTTATTATGAATCAATCTATCATAAAGAATAACATTTGATTATTTCTCACCTCTACTCACTTTTTATTACTAATTTTGAACATTATTAAAGTCTATATCTCCTACTATTGCCAAAACATTTTTACAGGAATATATAATTTTTATAATTCAAGTATGGGTTTCATGGTAACCTACAATACTAAAGATCGCAGGTTCGCGCCCAGCGGTGGCCATAGGATTTTTTAATGGGAGTAAAAAATCCTTAGCCATGCCGTCCCTCGGATAGGAGTAATATCGAGGTCCCGAGCCTGTACGATGTCAAGTACTCTTTAAAAATCCCTATCCTTATTACACCTGGATAGGCAAAATTTAGGACTCCCACTGTAGCATCGTCCGATTAGCCTTAGTGGCATAAACTGACGTTAAACAAACAAACAACAAATATAGGTTTCAAATTGAATTATGTAATTTGGGGTTGGTATGATATTGGCCTGAGCTTAATTTTCACCTCTGATCTCTGTATTTTCAAATGTCTTAGACCAATATTGAATGAAAAATTTATTTTCCATTAATAGTTATGAAAAAAGTTCTCATAAACTATACTGCAGGAAAATTCAATAATATTTTAATTCCTGAGTACTTCGATTGTAATAAAGATTCTAAACTTTGGGTTTTTAAATGTAAGTTGTGAGTTTAAATTTCATCTCTGATCTGTGTATTTTTAAATATCTTAGACCCTTAATTTCTTTATTCAGTGTGTGAATTTTTATTAATTAAAATATTTTATTTTAGATAATAAAATATTGCTTGATTCCCTGCCAAAGCCAATCTTTTCTTTTAAAAATAAAATACTTATAATAATTGTGAAATTATAAAAAGTTGTTATTCTCAAGAAGATGATTAAATTTCATGTATAAACATTTTTTAAAATGACGAATAGCCTATACGATTTTACTGTTTGAACAAAAGAGTCCACCTCTTCGTATAAATATGTGCGTGATCTGGGGAAGAGGATCAGGTAAGAGAATAGATTGACTTGACTTAGATACGGTTCTGGTGGCGCAGCGACTGCGTACCTTATTATATGCTTCCGAAACCTGGGTTCTAATCCCGATAAAGGTCAATCTTTTCTATTTAAAATAAACTATTTGAAAATTATTGAATAAATACAATTTTATTTAGCATATGAAATCATTAATATGACTGATAATATCAATTTTATGCATTAGTCAAGGCTTTGAAAATATTCCAGTCCCGCTCGATTCGTTAAATTAATTTAAATTGTTAATTTCCTTTTTTATTCTTCATTTTACTAATATCGTTAAGGGGAAGGGGTCGAGCTTAAATTAACCACATAAAAGCACTATTAATCCACGAACCTCGAATTATCTTGTTATTTTCAAGATTTAATGAGAAATATTGATAAAAACGTTTTTACTTTTGAATTGCAATTCAAATACATATTGAAGACTTTAGATCTAGATGGACGTCGTCTAACAAAATTGGTTGCGGAAGAAGTGATCAAAAGGAAACTGAATTGGTCCAAGAAAGTTAAATGCAACTTTAACCCAGTTTTCACTTCTAATGAGCAGTTTAGGAAAGATTTAAAAGCATTGAAATTTAGCCTGATTACATATCATGACACATGTTATAGAGAAAGAGCATTAAACGGCCAATATTATCTAATCTATAAACAATGATCTTGATCTTATCTATATCTGATATTAGTATAATATTTAAAGTTAGAGGTGAACTTCTTAACTTGAATTACCAACCAATTATTCAGGGGAAGAATTAAAATTGTTCTATGTGCAGCATTGGAGAGAAGGAAGATGTATTCCATTATTTAGGTAAATGTAAAATCTCAGAGGCGATGAGGAAAAAATATTTATTTTAAATATTACTATGACCGAAGGTGAAATGGTCAAATATTTAAATGGTGAAAATTGGGCTGCACTAGTGGGTTACTTAAAGGAAGCCTACATCTATCGTTCCTTTCTAATGAAAATTTGTAATTATTAACACATTATTTTAATAACTTAATAAGTGTTGGGTCATTGTTAAGCACTCCTGACAGACAGCCGTAGCTATGTCAGTAATTACTTTTGTAAATATAAATTTTTTTAATTTGTAATTAGTATCAATAAAAGTATTTTCTATCTATCTATCTATCTATTGATAAAAAACACCCAATGTCCTGCTGACAAAATTCCATCTCAAAAATTTAAAAGAAGTGCAGAGCCTTTAAGCATCTGAGCTCAGAAATATATCAGGTCATCCCATAAGTAATGTCGGTTTCAATATTCTGTTTGTTTATGTTTAGAGTACTAATCCCTCCTTTTCAATTTATTTTTGTTTACATTTTTTGTTTGTTATAGCACTAAATACACTTCTATTTATGAAGTTTTGGTTGGTGAAACTTATTTATTCTGTGCTGAAATTTCATTTGAAATGGATCTCTCAAGAAACCACTTACGCCATGTTATGCTTTGGGAATTCGATAAAGGAGAAAATGCTGCTTCAACTTCCCGAAAACTTGCAGAAATATCTCTATGTAGGAATGTTAGTCGGTCGCGGCAGTGGTTAGGAAAGTGATGATGCCTGTATGGTGGGATGGAAAGAATCCTTCATCATCAATTCCTTGATCTAAACCAAACTATCACTAAAGATCTGTACTGTGATCAGCTGGACCGATTGAAGCGAGCAATTATAGCAATTGAGGTGAAACGTCCATCAATAGACGCGGAATTTTATTTCCATCATGACAATGCGAGGCCTCATGTCTCAAAACAAACATTGCAAAAATTAGAGGACTTTAAATGGGAAATTATTCCTTACCCGCCGTTTTCCCCAGACCGCCTTCGGACATCACCTTTTCTGCAGTCTCCAAAACTCAATAAGCGGCAAGAACATGAATTCAGTCGATGAGGTGAAAAACGTTGTGTTAGCTTTCTTTTATTCAGAACCAAAGGATTCTTTCAGAGAAAGCATTCAAAATTTCGTTTTAAGATTGCAAACTGTTAAACAACAAGATAGTAAATACATTCTAGATTGAATGAAGGTGTTTCATTGATTCTATCCCATACCTTATAGACCAACTTTAACTTAAAGAAATAAGTAAACAAGTCCTAATTTTATTTCAAGATATACACGAATCTAATGTTTGAAGGGTCCTCTAAGTCATCTATGATTTAAGACTTTAACAAACTGACCATCGGGAAGATTTCACAATTAAATCCACAGGGTGTCAATAACTAGTTTTCGCACTTTTAACAATAAATATTGCCTTATGGTAAAACTATTGAACTTTTGACCCAAAAAATCCTCTTTGAGTTTTTATAAGGATAGATAAAGAGGAGCTATAGGAAGTTTCAATTAGATCTCATCATAAAAAGTATTTTTTTTTTTATTTCACCACAGTAAATTAGTCTTAATGACACCATTAAGTAACTGTACGGTTTACCCTACTTAATTTTTGGTTGTATGACGTCTCGAAACTTGTATTTTATATACCCTATAATAGGATTACTATTGATTATAAAAACTAATATTTTTAATCGTCGGTTTGCACTTTCGTTTATTTTTGTTTTTGAATTTCCAAATATGTACCTACATTATTACGAGAATTAGTAAGTTTCCTGAATAGCAACATTGTATTTTTCGTTACTTCGCAGTTGTATAAAATATCAGATTTAGTAAATTACTATTGATTAATTTTTCTTCCGCACTTATAATTCTTATAAATTGATACATATACATACATTGATACATATTCTTATAAATTGATTAATAAATACAGTGATAAGAATACAAAATGACTTCGTTATCTTTTATTTTTAGTGAAATAGTTTCTCATGTACCATCTCATGGTATTATCATTGTGGTTAAATTATATTTTTTTTCATTTTTATAGTTATAATAATAACTATTTATTAATACTCTCTTTGTTATTTTAGGCAGGCTTTATCATCAGGCTTTTTTTCCATTGTTATATCAATCTTTCTTGAAATTTACAATGCTTCATGTCAAATTCTTGTATGTTTTTTTTTTTTTTTTCGTCGAATTCTAAAACGTCTTTATAATTAATGCCCTGTCCTGTTTACTGATAATGTGGGTAATTAAGTAAACTTTAAAATATGTTTCAAGAACCTATCCATTCATTATCTGTGGCATTCTTCTGATTTCTGCTCGGAGCAAAAAGGCGGTAACCAAGAAACTACCTGACCACAAAAAAAAAAAAAAAAAAAAAAAAAAAAAACGAAACCCTAAAAAAAATATGCGATGATGATTGCAGTTTTGTTATTTCCATAAATATATTTAATATATCGTTTGTTTAATACAAAATTAAATTTATGAGTTTCAGACAATAACAATAAATTAATAAAAATAACTACCATTAAATTATTTTAAAGTTCCTTCAGTTTAATTTAATAATGGTTTAGTTAAGTATCAGAGTGCAGTGTAGCATAATTTGTTTTTATCAATACCAGTAATAATTTTTTTTATTGAATAATTAAGGTCTTTAGAATCAAAACCCGCTGATTAATATAAAACGGAAAAAGAAGAAATATTAAAAAACATTTTGGCTTCAAACCTAACGATTGCTCAAAATTCCATATATATTTCGTTGAAATATTAGTTAATTTATTATTAAAATTAAAACTTGATTGATCATGTTTAACTTCTATAGGACTCAATTAATAATAACTAGCTGATAATTCAATATTTATCGCCGCTCGTTATAAAAATAACTTTACTCATTGATTTCATATTTTAAATATTTCGTTTACTATTAAGTTTTCGGAGGTGTGTAAATGTCAATTGGTTTTCTTTACGATATGATTATTAATAATCAGGATTTTCAGTTAAACATTTTTTAATTTGAAAAGCCAACATTTCGATCCCAATATGTGACTCTTCATCAGGGCTTTCATCAGGGTTTTTGCCTTTTTTTGTTTAAACTAATAAAGCTGGTTTTGAAACGTTGGCTTTTCAAAATAAAAAATGTATAATTGATAATCCTGACTATTAATCATCCTATCATTAAGGTTTGGTTTAATAATATTTATCCTCATTAATAATTCGATGATCGAATTTTCACATGTAGTAATTTTACGTGTTTATGTTTTGTAGTGCGTTTTCATGGGTATAATAATAAAAAAAAGTGGTAGGAATCTTCATAGATTTTAGTTGTTGATTTTTATTGGTTCGTCATGGGGGTTGCATTCAAAAAATCAAAAAAATAGTTCCATATTTTTTTTAGATTTTTCGACCGCTAACCCCAAAGATGTACTGCCGACGAGCAATTACCCAAGTTATTGTTTTCCTATTTAAATAAATTAATCTTTTCCTTCTTATAATTCAATATGTTTAAAAAAAAACGTTAAAAAGTCTGCCCTAAAATATTTACTATAGAGTTTTTCGAAATGTGTAGTGACTATCAACAAATTATTTTAACTTAACTCACTTATTGAAAGTTTTCATATTTCCATGTGACAATTACTATTCTAATTTTTGTAACTATAATATATATTTTTTTTAAATCGTGAGAAAAAGAAATCATTGATTCATTATAAAATCAATCGCCTTATCAGAATAATCGTTGTCATAAATTATTTTGTTATTTACTTATTTATTTTTTCCTAAAATTTAGATTCTTTTTTATTATTTTTTTTTTTTTTTGTAATTCTTTCGTCATAAATAATAAATAAGGATCAGAAGTTTCAGGCAGTTTTTTTTTTTTCTTTTTTTATTTAACAACCCTACGTTTGAGTCAAGATACCTTGGTTAGTTAAATAAAGAATAAAACCTTTGTTTAAAACTCGCGTCCACCTTTTATTCCAGATGACTTTTAACAACTCGGCATTAATCCACGCTATCCGCATATCCTCAGAAAAAGTACTTATAGCCTAAAAGATGAGGAAGTATTCATTGAAAAAAAAAGTTATTATCAGCTTCTAGTTATGATTTCCCTGTCAGAAATATCCGCGATTTAATTTCAGCTTCTGAGCTAATGTGTTGTTCAAAGAAAATGAAAAATAATCATTTTAATGTTAGTTGATCTAGGATGCTTCGGTAAACCACAAAAACTAAACAACATGATGATCATGTTAATAATTGGACACCACCTTAAAGTTTTATAGAAATATCTCCTAATCCATAAAAGATATCAAATTGTGCAAACAATATTACCAAATATACTGCTGAAGAAAATACCGACAAGAAAATATTAAGAACCCTAAATACTAATCAAAGAGTAAATGTCTGGTCAAAAAAACGGAACGCCGCACGGGCGTGTATCGGATCTGTCAATGATTATATATACATTTATATTTATACAATAAATTTCATCATCTTCTTGAGGATAACCACTTTTTATAATTTTACAATTATTATAAATATTTTATTTTTAAAAGAAAAAGATTGACCCTGGTAGGGAATCTAAACCGGAACTCCCGTGTAAAGGGTCTGATTCATTTACGAAGATAGGTAGTAACAGGACGGTTGACCCGATGTCGGGCATGTGTGACCGGTTCCTATCTACCCTTCGTGAATGAATCAGATCCGATATACACC
Source organism: Aelia acuminata (assembly GCA_911387785.2). Taxonomy (NCBI): domain Eukaryota; kingdom Metazoa; phylum Arthropoda; class Insecta; order Hemiptera; family Pentatomidae; genus Aelia; species Aelia acuminata. Next base: position 35,487,162 of record OU426979.1, on the reverse strand, counting down.
CGTGCTGCCGTGCGGTTATGTGTGAAACAAACCTTAATAAAAAAAAAAAAGGCGAAAACTAGAAATAATACGAGTGAAAGGGCACTAGGGATGAGACAAAATAAGTCTGAGGAAAAACAAAGCTAGAATGATAAAATAAAAAAAACAACGAGAACATGAACATGGTGCCAAGACGGAAGAAATTTTAAGGAATATCTTAGTGTAGCGATGTCCAGCCAGTTAGGTATATGCAACAAATTAATTCAAGAACGTTGAGACTAGTAGGACAACTGTGTGAGCTATGTAGGAAATTGTTATGAAATGCACTAGAACTTCGATTATTTTTGGGTTAGAATTTCCCCGTTTCGAAAATAAATAAACCCTTACTTAAAAGTTTAAAAAAAAAATTAATGATTCGTTGTTAGATATTACGTAAAAAACAGAAATTATAAATTATCAGGATTTTAATTCTAAAAAGGTTTTTTATTTGGATAGCTTACGTTTCTAACCTATGTGTGGATCTTCATCAAGGCTTGTTGATTGCAAAACATCGAGTTCACAAAAAAAAAAAAAATAAATAAAATAAAAAGTTAGACTTAAAATCCTGATAATTCATCATCCAAATCTTAAAGAACAGTTGACCACTACACACCTTTACATTTCTGTTTCTGGAGGTAAAATAATCTTATTTTAGAATCTAAAAATTCTTTCTTATTTACTGTTATTTTTTTATTTTTTTTTTTTTCAGATTCTGAACTATATTTTAGACTTTCGGGGAAACTTCACTAGTTCTGTATGGGAATAAATTCAAATAATTAATACAGTGCTTATAAATATATTTTTTGGCGATTCGTAGACTAAACTAATCGTCGCATTGAAGCAGGTATATATATAAAATAAAATAAATAAAGAATAACAAAGAAGAAGAAAGATCGGAATTCCAAACTGAAGGATGTTGTGAAAATGATGCATTAGATGATATAGCCCTGTCAGTGGATGGCCTAGATGCAGGGTTGTATTTTCTTTCTGACATCTTCTACCTGCGAGGGACGTTTTCATCGTTTACAGCCCAGCAGAAAATGGCCCCTCTTCCTTTTATTGCCCAGTAAAATCATCAAAAACTTACTTTTCAAAATAATATCACAAGTGTTTTATTGAACAGCTCAAAAAAAAAAAAAAAAAAAAGCAATAAATCCTGTTCGAAAAATCACATTTGGTTCTATATAAGTCCGTTTAAAGTGGGCCAAAAATAAATTAATTGGTTCTTTCACATTTTTATTTTTTCAAATATTTTTGCAATAGAAATCGCGGATCTGTTTACGAAGACCACAACCAGTTACTTTTAGTAAACAGTTACTTTCAACATTCTTGGTTATAAACACTGATAACCTTAATTTGTAATATCAGTGATAATATTGTAATTTCAGTGATAATAAAATCGGGTCTGTTGAAATTAGCTCTAGAAATTTCTGACAAAAACAAGGCATTTCAGTTTTTGCAAGAAAATGATATTTTACGTAGAACAAGGGTGTGTTCTAATGGACACGAAATGAAATTATCATTTTCAGTGATAATATTGATTGGCTTTAATAGATTCTAGCTTTCGACTCCTGCTTGCTCTTCAGAGATTAATAAACCCCCAAAAAGGTCCTTTTCAATAGTGATGGGGCCTTACTTTGAAGGCGCCTTAGTGAACGGCGCATAAGCCGCACTTTAGTACTAATGTCAAAATAAGAGTTTAAAAGAAGTAACTGTTTACTAAAAGTAACTGGATGGTTACTTGGTTGCGTCATCAAGTAACTAGAGGTGGTCTTCGCAAACAGACCCGAAATCGCAATAAATAAGAAGATCGAAAATGCAATTAGTTTATTTTTTGAATATTCATTTTGCCAATGGCGGCAATTTTATACGCGTGTATTCACTCTACTATTTGCATGTATATCAAACTTTAAAATAATAATAAAATAAATAGTAAATTTTCAGCACTAAAACAGCTTAAAACAACGGTTTGTCCAGGCCTTAAATAAACCGAAAATATATATGCTGACGTGGTGCTTTAGATGTAACTCTTCTTTTGGTACTTTTCAATTTTTTATATCCCTCAATGAAATTTGACATTTCAATCCTCTTGTCATGGGCTAAATCTGAGCCAAATTCGAACATTTTCATTTTCATGCTCAGCAGAGATATTATTAAGCTTCAAACTTTAAAAAAAAAAAAAATTATAAAAACCACGCAAGTCCACAGCTTGAAACTTTGTGAATTTAGATCACCCATCTTTATCTATCAAATAATGAACTCTAAGTAATCTGCCTTCTTGTAAAAAAAAAAAAAAAAGTGAAACCCCTTTTTTGTAGGATTGCCGCTCAGAACTTTGAAGGATTGCACTCAGTTTTATACTTTTAATAAAGTTTAGATATTTCTAAAAAGGTTAGTCCTTTTTAAAACATCCTAGATGTGATATTTGATTTTATGCCGGGTGAAATCGATGCTTTAATACGTAATGGCTGAAAATAGGCGTTCGGTCGACGATAAAATGGCCGCCATTGGCAAAATAAAAAATAAAAAACTAAATGCATTTTTGTACTTCTAATGTATTTTTTTACATTTAAAAAATATTTCGTTGTATGAAATATCTATTTTGAAATAGTCTAAAAATTAATAGTGTTGAAGCAACAAATTAATTTATTTTTGGACCACTTCTTTACGGATTGAAGCAGTCTTAAATCAATTGTCTATGTTAATTCCTGGAGCAATTTACAATTTTTATAGGAAGTTATGTTTCTTCTATAGCTGATTTCTATTTTTAGGAATTATAGTTTTTAATTATTTAAATCGTTTTTTTTTTATTATATTTTTGGATTGGTCCGCTTTCGCCAAATAAGTCTGCATGTTTAATCTTAAGTTTGTTAGGAGAGGATTTTTGTTACGATTTTCTGTTAGTACTTGCGTTAATCATTAATGTGTGTTAGTAATTTTGGAATGTAAAGCGTGGTATATTTAATCTATGTAAGCTTGATGACTTTGCTGAGGAGTAAGAAATGTGGAAGTGAAAATAGAAGGTAAAAATAAATCGGTAGATAGCACCGGGAAAATAATCCTATATGGGTGTTTGTAGAATATGTGTTTTTTTGAATTAAATATTATAAGCGGTCCGTTCTAACTTAAAATATATCGCCTATTTCCTTTAGGATTGATCTCGTTCTATTATTTTATAATTAATTTAATATGTTTAAAATCTGAATAAATATCTGTCAATCATATTAGCAGTTTTTCATTATATCTAATTACAAAAAAGTACCTCAGTTCAAAATTATTGTATGAAAAAATCTGTAAATTAAATATAATTTTTATATATTTTAGAAAACTTGTGCAATCGAATTTTCTTTTTAAAATAATATCTTAATAGAAATTATTTCTCTACAGTGATGAGGTCAATGAATTGATGTTGCGATAAATATATTTAATTGTTTCCAGCATTTTAACGCCTAATCAAGTCTTCATCAGTGCTTTTTGAAAATGATACAAAACAATTTATAAATATATCATAATGTAATAAAGTTAAATCAAAGGTTGATGATATGTGATCATGTAATGAATATATGGGACGTGCAAACTATGAATTGTTGGTACAGTATGAGAAACTTCATTATATCTTACAACATCGGTTGTCTAATGTCGAAAATCTGTTATCAAAGATCGATAGTTTTACCAATTTGCCGGGAAAATGAATTACGCTCCTTTTCATATGTAACACATACTTTTATAATTATGTAAGTATTTCTTTTGACGTGAAAATTAGTGCTGCACAACTTTAATACTTTACATTTTTGTTTTTTCAGCAGTCGTTTTCGCGTTGCAGGATTTAGAAGAGCTTAATTTCATAATTTTCAAGTTACAAGTAAAAAACTAAACTTCGCTGTTTTTAGGCTACAGAAATTTTCTCGGGAAACTGTTTTTTCTTGCGGCGTAGTGATATACAAATTATTAAAAAAAAAAATAGAATAATTACTTTTACCTGACTTTTTGCTAGATATCAAGTTTTTCATGTACACTTCCCCTGTAATATTAGGGCTTTCAAACAATTTTATCTGTATCTAATTATTTTGTTCGGAAGATAACTAGCGAATTTTCTTTCTTAGGTATATAAAAATGGAAGAACGTTTATTATTTTTTCTAAATAATAGATATATTTCACGAATTCTTCCCTCTTAGCTGTCAGAAAGAGCTACGAATACTTCCATGTTTTCATTTGTATATCCTCGCTGGAGTGAACTTTGTTTGTAATTAAAGATCTCTATTTACAAAGAATTTGGTGTTCTTAAAATTTTATCTCTAACATTTTTCATTTGGAGAAGCGTTTTCGAGTTGCTGGAATTGAAACAAGAGGGTAATTTATTTCCGGGGGTAAGTGGTAAAAATAGCCGGTCTTCGATAATCTGGTTAAACAACCGATTAACTATTAAATATATATTCATTCTATACAATATTTAATTTCAGTTAATTTTCATAGGACAGTACGGTTTTCTGTGCGATGGGTGGTTTTCGAGTTATTAGTAAAATAAACTTTAAAAAGTACAACATAGTCGTGGTTTTTAGGCCTCAGAAACTTCTCCCAAAAAAAATTTTGTCAGAAAACTCAGTTTTTGTATGCTTACCTGGTTATTTACACCTTTAAAAAGAAAACAAAATTTCTTAACCGATCTTTTACAATGTAAGTCAGTCCCATTTCATACACGTTGTCTGGACTGAATTGGATATTTGGACCTTTTCATTACACAATATGTCTGGATTATACTTAAAATAAATAAATGATAAGACTGCTTAAACTGTAATACTTCTCTCGACAACTTTTTCTCCAGTAGGTTGGTAGTAGTAGTGGTAGTAATGCTTGCTGAAGTGCTGTTAGCACCTTTCTTTTTGTGGCATCTGTAATTTTCTCTAGTCATGCCTGGTTTGGTAGAATCTGGAGAAGCAATGTGAGAGTAAATTTTAATATATATAAATACACACACACACGCACCCACATATATATATATATATATATATATATATATATATAACACAAGGAAAACACAAAAACACAAGGAATATTATTAAAACAACTATCATTTCAATTTGAAATAATGACTTTAATACTATGGTAGCATTAATTACTTTAATACTATGTTAGTATTAGTAACTTTAATACTATGTTAGTATGAAAGTTATTATTTCAAATTGAAATGATGGTTATTTTAATAATATTCCTTGAATTTTTTTGTTGAATACAATATACAGACATCACCCCTGGCTGGCAGTATGTACAAAATCCTTTTGCACGATAATATTATTTTTCTTGAAAGTTCCAAATAAAGTTATATCGTTTGGTTACTGTTAAAATAAAAGAATAATAGTAGGTATTAAAAAATTAGTAGAAATAAAAAATATGTATTTATTTATTTATTAGTGCTACAGTGCTACAAGGACCCTGGCTTCTCTTTGAATCTTTCTCCAATCTCTTCTGTCATGGGCAAGCATCATCCATCTTCTTATGCTCCTCAAAATATTCTCCACCTAAGGCTTGGTATTCCTCTACCGCGACTACCACCTGGGCGATGCCCCAACCATCTGATTTGACTTCCTCTTATTAATAAAAAAAATTATTGTAATAGTAAAATTGTCATACCTGCGAATGGATTAAATATATATTTCTCTGTGCTCCTATTATACATGTTTCCTTTAATTGAACGCAATAATAAGCCAAATCTACAACATTAGACCTAATACAGTCCTATATCTACTATTGATGACAGTTCTATGTCACCCACTTAAATTCTTCATTGGTTGATTACTTATTCTATTCAATTCAAGGTATAATATAAATATCAAAATTCTTATTCTTTTCAGGTAACATATGTGATTTTGAAACTTTCAAATCCTGATTTCTTAAAACTTTCTTTTTTTTGGTGGAAATTCTTTCACCTATGCTGTAGGATTTTTTCAGTTTATTTTAAACTTTAACACCATTTTTAACCAACCATTTCAAATTGGAATTTGGACGCTCATGATGATCAAGAACTGGGTTACATTAATAAAACTTGATGTTTAAAGTTAATAGACATTATTTAAATAATTTTATGTGAAGAGGAAAGATTGGCTATGACCGGAGTAGGAACCCATGGCCCCACTTCACCGTCGAAGTGCGCTAACCAACTGTCACCAGCGCCTGCTTCCTTCATGATCCATATTCAGATCCTGCCCATTGCCAATCTTTTCTCTACTGAACGAAATTATTTAAAAAAACTTTATTTTAAATTATTATTATGTTACCTAATTAAATGGTACATTCAAGTAATATAATTATTTATTACTGCTCTTTTAATCACATTATCTTATAATTTATCTGAGTTTCAATATTATAGTTTTAAAAGTCATTTATGAATGTAAATGACCAGTTTATAGTCTCTTAATGACCATTTAAAAAAAGTTTGTTACAAAATAAAAAAAGCGATGTTTGAAAATAAAATTGATGAAAGAAACACTAATGTGAGGCAACATTAAGCCTGTAGTTAAGATATATATTTTGCTTCTAATGGGCCTTTTTTTTTGTTAATTTATCATTCTCTGATTCATTTTGTATTGGAAGGGTTTTAACTCTCCATATTGGGGGTAACCTGTGGTGTTGTGGTTAACATGGCAACCTACAATACTAAAGGTCGCGGGTACGATTCCAGCGGTGGCCCTAGGATTTTTTAATGGGAGTAAAAATCCTTAGCTATGCCGTCCCTCGGATAGGACGTAAAATGGAGGTCCCGAGCCTGTACGATGTCAGGTACTCGTTAAAGATCCCTATCCTAATTATACCTGGATAGGCAAAATTTAGGACTCCCGCTGTAGCATCGACCGATTAGCCTAAGTAGCATAAAAATGGACGTTAAACAAACAAACAAACTCTCCATATTTGATAAAAGGTTAGATTCCCTATCCTTCTTAAAACTTTATAGTTTTAGTTTCTCAGTTTGAGAAAGCCATCTTCTTAAGCAAGACCAATTGCAGGAGAGGGTGAGCTAGGAGTGTTTTTTAATACTATTGTAAGGAAAACACACTGTTTATTCGGCTGCCTCCTTTGTTTCATTCACTGATTTTATTTATCATTTTTAATTAGTGTAATCCTTTTGCTTCCTCAAAAATCATCTTTTTTTAAACTGTTCTTCTGTTTTAGCATTTCTATTCACTTTTATTTAATAATATTTGATATCACGATTTAATGAAAACATTTAATTGTTATTTACAACGTTCCTATGTGCTCATACCTTTAACTAAGTGCTTTATGACACATGATTTTAAATTTAAAAAATAGTGTTCCTCCCTCAGAGGGAAACAGTAACAAATAAAGAAAATGTTCTATTTTCTTTATTTGTTACTGTTTTCCTTTCTGCATTTCATTTCCTTCTTATACATTCATCTCTTTGTTATTACCATTCTGAAAATGTATATAACAAAACAAAGCAATGATTAGGTCTTTTTAAGTGATTTTAAAATTTTTATATTTAATGCTATATTCATAAATGTAATAATTACCATGTTAAGAGTCATTATCATGACTTTAACATTATGAGAATGACTAAGTGTGGTAACCATGCGAAAATGGGAATGTTAAAGGAGTATCTAATTAGCATTTTGCACAAATATGATAACACTAAAAAATATTTAAAAAATCACTGCCCATAACAATGATCAAAATAAACCTACAAACCTATTTACTTCCCCTGAGGTAACTGTTGAAAACATTCATTGAAGGGGAGCTGCAGCTAAAAGAGTTTTCTTATAACCAAACGAATTGATAGAAGCACAAAGTTTCTTCACAATTATATTTTTCTGTTTATCTTGATTGACAATGATTTTTTTTTTTTTTTGTGACAAAAATTTTTTAGTTGAAAACACAAATTTAGCAATCTGTCAGAACTATCTCTTATATAGCTTAGGGACACATCACAGCTATGATAAGTTAGAGTCACAAGACTGACTAAAGATTATTACAATTATGAAATACATTACTTTATTGACCTAAGCAGCTAGGATCAACTGCAGCATCGATATCAAACACTAGGTGATATTTGTTCCAGGACACCTAGAGCTTAAATCAAAAACTCTCTTGTAGTTGAAGATTTCCCTATGTGTACTAAGCTTATGCATCCATGCATCCTCTGTTAGGTGATGGTTTTTGATTGGTAAATTATTAGATCGCCTTAGGTAAAAGTGTTATCTCAGCAGTGAATTCTATATGGGTCTCACCAGGTTAGGAATACATTGAGAGTGCCAAGCTTGAGGCGGGTATTGATATTGAGTAACTTCAGCAAACAAAGTGCAGATATTGGATAGAGTGACCGCATAATGATATTTTTTCTAATTTTCTAATTTCTGGTTCTCACCTTTTAGGCTATAGCCCAATAGGCCTTCCTAGGTCATTGGTGGTGATGGAAGATTAATTTTGAGTATTTTTAAATGTTCCCTTTCTGCTAGTTTTGAACTTAATATCTTCAGGTTACAAATCATCTGTTGTCAGAGGAGACGCCATTTGCTGACGTGTTTGTCCACTCGGTGATCCTGCCACCCAACCTCCCACCAAGTGAGGACCAAGTAGCCATCATATTCTGTCTCTTCGTGCCATGTATCTCATGTGGTTCACGTTTTTTCTAATCCCTAACTTGTAACTCCTTGTGCCCTTGTATGGCTATTACCTTTTTTGACTTCATTGCAGAGTTTTTTAAACCAACTACTCAGGTTCTTTATCATTATTTAATTTGGGGCCCATTTTCCAGGCACATTTTTTAGTGGTTTCTGTTGCTCAGATATTTGTACTTAAGTTTTTTATTTTTTTTATTACTTCATTCTAAAATTTTAATCCAGAAAAAGATTTTTCAAAGTTTTTACATTTTTTTTTAAATAATTTTTTCTTTTAAGAGAAAAGATTCTTCATGGGCGGAATTTGAACCTGGCTTCTCTGCATATACTAGCAGCCTTGGTAGTAGAATTGGTAATAGCATCTGCAACGGATAAGCAGAGGCTGCAGGAGGCAGAGGCAGCTTTAAATATTCACCATGACCAATTTTTTCATTTAACGGGCTGTTGATCTCCAACAGTTCACTCAACAGCCCTGAAGAAGACCTGAATATCGGGTCGAAACGTCAGCACATATATATGTTATTTCACATATAGTGTTTTCATTTGACCGCACCCCCAACCATTTCCATCTCATATTCTTCTATGGTCAACAAATTTCCTTCATTTTTCATTTAACATTTAAGTACAAGCTTACTTGGATCCTTGAAATTTTCAACTTAATAAAATAACTGAAATATTGTGTTTAAATTGGACATTTATATAAAATAATCAAAGTAAGTTTTTAGTTCAATGATTAGAGTTAAACTTCCATTAAAAAAGGATACAAATTTTCACTGTTCAGTGTAAAAATTCTGCTTTTGTTTTGATTCTTAAGAACTCTTATGATTGCTCTGTTGTTTTAGAATATCTCAACAACAGCAAGACATTCCTGGTCTTTTGGACAGTTCATCAACTCATCTGTCATGCTGTATATCAAGTCTGGTGTGTCAAAATTTAGAAGCAGTTTGTCTACTTTGTGGTGGAAGTAGTATGGTCACTTTTAGTAAGCCTAAACATTGCTTAAAATAAGACTATTAAAAGTAATAATAATAATAAAAAAGGTAGCCAAGGTTGGTTTTAATATTTATACAATTTTTTCATGCCCACTTATAAGTGAATTTTATTTTTTGTAATTTTATATGTTATTTACAAATTTTACTTCCCTTATTAGTTTAAGATAAATGTTGGACAATTAATGTACATTTTTAAAATGATAGTCATAACTTGTTTCTTATATACAGATACAAAACCGAATGTTTTTGTAACCAATATTTTTTATATACCCTCTTCAATTTAAGAATAAGTGTAGCAGTAATCAGTAGTATAAATTTATGGGTACATATATGTACATACCAGTGTATTACAAGAATGTACATATTTCTTAAATTAATGCTCATGATTATAATTTTATTAATTAATTAGGATGTATATATTGCCACTTTTTTTATTTTTAGTGTACCTAGGATGATGCTTAATTTTATTAAAATCTTTTTTTTCTAAAAAAAAAAGGAAAGAAAAAAGAAAATAAACTATCATAATCATTCATATCATAATGAATTCACTGCTATATCATTTCATCGCAACCTCTGACCATTGTTGTTTATTGTGGAATGTAGAATCAGTCCAGGACTGGTACTGGATATATTATTGTTCACCTTCTACCTGAGGTAGTCTTATCTGTAGAGTTTCACTTCCAAACATTTATTGGTTGTCATGTTATCGAAATATCATCAAATAAGTAATGGTGATGAGGTGAGAATGTGCCATCCTTTTTATCTTTTTTTTTTTTAATGAAGGAAAGAGTCTATTCGCATTTAGTACACTACTTTTGTAAAAGTATAGTAGGGAAGCTTTTGTTTCCTGCAAGACAAGAAAAGGCTTATTTTCGAAAAGGTGATGAAGTTTGCTACAAAAGGTACCAATTATAAAAACTATTATGACTAAAGCTCCGAATATGTTGTTAAATAAACATCAAAAACTGGCACAATCTCACCCCATTACATGCCATAGGCTTCGTGTAATTCAATACTTCTTTTTTATTTTACATTAATGCACCCATTATGGCATGATAAATCAATATTCCTATATATCATTTTAATTTTTAATGTATTATTATTATGTATTATATTATTGTAAGTTAATTTTCGTATTACATATGCTTAGCAAACCAATATTTGACGTAACAAACTAGAACTGTTGTAGTTTGGTTCTTTCTTATCTTATTTTAATGACTCTAAACTGGTATTTTGTTCTAATTTACATATATATAAAACTGATTGTTCTGACATTCGTTCTAAGCTACCTTTTCTGATTCTTGTATGTATAGCTCAAGTTAATATTGGCAGTGGTAATTGTTAAAAAATTAATAAGGCTGTGTCTCTTAAGCAATTCATTTTTAGTTATATATTCTATTATATTTTTACCTTAACTAATTAATTTTTACCTAGTTGAAGCACCAGTTTGCATATTCTGTTGAAATCAAATTGAAATTCCTTAACTAACTACTGATTGGACCTCCTAGCCATAATGATTAATATGATCTGTAGTTACGAAATTCTGGATCAAACATAATAGGCCAACATTAGATTGTAGTGCGTTATTTGCTGGATTAAAAATAAAAGTATTCTTTTTGTGTTTTCTGAGATAACCAAACTTAGATCTTTCAACATTTAAAGTAATATAAATTAAGTTTTCAGTTTTTGTGACTTATTAATATAATTATATATGTTTTAATAGTTTACTGGAAGACTTTTTTAATTTTCTTTTGGTCTTTATTATTCCAATTTTATAAAACAGTGAAAAATCCCATCTTCCGTTATGATATATATATATTTTTTTCAATACATTAAAACTTCACAACGTTTCGAGGCTTAATGCCTCATCTTCCTGTGTACTGCAACAATATTTTATATAATATTTACAATTTTATAAAGTTGCTGTACAATAATTATAAAATTTGGAAGCTCTTGTAATTTTAAATCATATATTACATTATATTAATTATATACATACATTATAACCATATAATACATCAATTCATTGAAATTTCGACAGCAAATAAATAATTATGTCAGATTACACTTATTTCCTAGGCCACCTCACTGTTACTGGTTTTAGGCTATTGCTACTTTATCCCGTTTATTCTTGTTTCACCTCTTTGTTCTAATTATTATTATTTTATATTAATTTAACCATCATTGTGGGTGACCACCTATTTTTTAAATTATTTTAAATAATTTATTTTTTGATAGGAAAAGATTTGGCCCCGCCAGGAATCGAACCCAGGTCTTCCGCGTGACATGCGCGGTATGCTATCCATTACACCACGGAGTCGCTTCCAAACGGTGCCAAATCCTTCCTGTTCACTGACACCTCTCCCACGATTTCTCAAGTTATGCGAGTATTTACGGGAGATGGACAATTTTTGTCCAATTTTAGGCATCTTCTTGATGTTATTTTTTAAATTATTTTAAATAATTTATTTTTGAAGAGAAAAGATTTGGCCCCCGCCGGAAATCGAACCCGGGTCTTCTGCGAGACATGCGCGGTATGCTATCCATTACACCAAGGAGTCGCTTGAATACACCTCTCCCGTAAATACTCGCAAAACTTCGAGATCGTGGGAGAGGTGTCAGTGAAGAGGAAGGATTTGGCACCGTTTGGAAGCGACTTCGTGGTGTAATGGATAGCATACCGCACATGTTGTGCGGAAGACCCGGGTTCGATTCCCGGCGGGGCCAAATCTTTTCCTATCAAAAATAAATTATTTAATATTATTATTTTTTAATATATATATACACAACCTATTTATGCACACACAACAACACATATCTATTTATACGTATATATCATCCAAATTTTAATTATATCCATGTAATGGTTGCATTTGGTTTTAATGTCTGTTTTAAAATTAACTGTTCTGTTAATGTTTTTTTGTGTTTATAGCCTCTATAGTTTTCCTGTTATTTCTGTTATTGACTGTCTATTATTTTGGGCTTGCTAAAATCAAATTTGTGTTTTTTTTCTTATACTTTGTTGAGCGAATGCTGTTGTGCCTACATTTTTTATACTTTTGCAATTGCTAATATATTACGTTATTCTTTTTTTGAGCTTTTTGGATGTTTCCCCCTTCACAATCTTGACAGTCAATCTTATAAATTATGTTTTGTTTGTCATTAAATTCAATTTTATCTTTCATATTTAAATAATTACTTAATTTGTTGTTGTTTTATAGCCCTAACTTCAAATTACAGTCGTCATATTTTTTTTTTTTTTTTATTGAGGAATAATAAAGACCGAAAGAAAAATAATATAATTATTTATTAAAAAAATTAAATAAATAATTACGAGCTACTGCTTAGTTATCAATTTTGTCTTTCAATAAGATGAAGAGCCTCAGGAATTGTTTTGCTTCTTCAGTGAAAGTATAACTTTATTAACACCCACATGCTGTTTTCCATGTTTAGGCACATCATTCCTCAAATGTGTTGGCTTCTTTTTTGGTATTCATTGGTTGCTTATAACATGTCTAAAAATTCATAAATCAACAAGGTTAATCAAGTGTTAATGTGTTGATATGATTTAATTTAACATTTTAGGTGGTTTAATTTGCTGCCTATAAGCATTGTTTTTAAATATTTATTTTAGGTTCTTAATTTCAAAAAAACCATATTCAAGTACGTACATTTTCAAAATTATGATCTACTTAATCTTTCTTTCAATTTTGTTGATATTAGTAATATTTAAATTTATGTACTTTAATTCATTGTCACAGTTAATATAATCTCGAGTAATTCATATTAATTTTTACTACTGCAGTTAAATATTAATAACTTAATTGGATTTTAAATTCAATATTTTTTTTTCTACAGAAGGTTTGTCATCCAAAATCCTGTCTCAGCCGGTTCCTTACCTTTGGCATAACATTCATTATCATTTTTCAATAATCAGTATAATTCAATATATAAATTTTATCCAGTAGTAAATAAAATAAATAAAGTTTAGGTACTATAAAAGTTGAATTTGTATTTTATATATTTAAATTGTAATATTATATTTTAAGTTAAGTTGTGATATCTAAAAATATCTTGTTCTATTAACTCTCTGCATTCAAATCTATTTAATTCTGTTTATTCTTCTTAAGAAGTAGTAGGAATAAATCGTCTTCCACTGTAAGCAATGAATTTATTAAAATATTGTAACACTTAAGTGGTTAAGAAATATTTATTTAACAGAAATATACTGTTATCACAATGCAAACGAATTAATAAAACTTAAATACTTGAGCAGGTTACAAAAATGATAACGTTATAACACACAATCATATGACTTGACCTTCACAGTCAAGACTCAGACTTCAACTAACTCGTTCAGTCACTGCTCCTTATATATAATCGTAAATAGTCAGGCCTGGATTGTTCTAGAACAATGTGGCAGTGGACTAGGCATGAAAGATCGAGACTCCAACAGTTCATTCCAACAGCATATTTTGTTCATACAAGCAGTCCAGGAGGTTACTCCATATGTTTTTTTTATTTGCTTATTGGTTTAACGTTACAATAATGTATTACAAAGAAATAAGTATCGCAGATTTATATATACTTATGAAAAAAGATTTTGTTACATTTAATTAGTCACTTAATGTAACTGGCTGCAATTTGGGGGCCAGTTAATTTACTACATACCTTCCCAAATCATTTATTTTGTTATTAGCCTAATACTATTCAATTTTTTTAGAAGAATGTAAACTTAAGCGAACATGATGGCTAAGTATGATACTCTCCCTGTAACATGTTTCATTTGTGCTTAGAACTTTATTCGATGGTTTGGGGTGATAATGTATGCACACCCATTTTCCATGATATAATTTTTTTAGATTCTTAATGTTTCAAATAATTCTCTTAATCATTTCATATTATTAACAAACAATTATTTATTTTTTTTACCTGCATTTGCAAATAGATTCTTCTACATTGTAAAACAAATAGTGAATTTCTTGTGAATTTGATAAAGTACTTCCAAGTTTGAATGTGACATACATGTCATTTATGCGCTATAAATTCTTTTATAGAAACTAAGATTTTATAGGGGGATTAGTGAAACTAAAACATTCGTAGTTAAAAATAAAAATAAAAACATAATTTAAACAAATATATAGACTTTGATGAATCAAGACTGTTAATTTTAGTATGATCTTATAATTTCAAAATAAACACTACTTACTTAAGAATAAAGAGAAAGAAAGAAGGGTGGAAAGACAGGTTGCCTTATACTGTGAGGTTAATGTGACTTTAGACTTTGGAGGTTGTAATTTTCATGAAAATTATTCATTTATTGATGATAACTTATCATCTAAATATTCTTTCAATAATAATATTTCAATATTATTTCTATATTATTATTATATTAATATTATTATTCAATATTATAATATTTCAATAATAATAATTCAATTCAAATCTAAATATTCAACCATAATAATGCCATGGCTGTAAAATAATCTTAGTATTATAAGATTGTATAGCAGTCTAGACCTTTTCCTAGTCGACTGTAACCTTTCACAATTATTCACAATTAAATTAAATGAAACCATTTCCAAGTTAAAAGCAAACCTTTCCAATTGAAGCTGTAACCATTTTTAAAGATAATTTAACTCTTTAGAACTCAATTGTCAGCCTTAAAAAAAAAAAAAGAAAAAAAAAATTATTTAATCCTGGAAAAATTGTGAGGCCCTGACTTCACCAATTGAACAGGATGGTATTTCTTTTTTTCTTTTTTAAGGGTGACAATGAATTGGAATGGACGTACAGTTACAATTTAAATAGAACAGGCGACGATTAAGTTGTAAAGTTACATTAGGAAAGGGTTACATCTCATTTGGAAAGGGCTAAGTTTGAATTGGAAAGGTTTTCATTTAAATTGTAGAAGGTTACAGTTGAGATCCAAACTTGGAAATGCTATACTGAATCTTTTGTAATGGCTGAAAAAATTGATCTTAGAACACTATGATGAGCAAATCTAGGGACTTATTTTAATATAAAATAATCATTATCCAGAAAATCATTCCATTATCGTATTATTATTGTCATATGTTTCTCATTACTTCATAACAATAACAATAATGAAGGCTTAACGAAGGTTTGATGCCGATACCACAACTCGCTCCCTGCACATCTCGATCCACCGACTGCCATCCAGACCCAACTTTGAAAGATATGTCTTAATGCAACCCTCCCACCTCCGGCTTTGCCACCCTTTGTACGTTTCCTTAGGCACATGATTTATAAGATTAGGCACAGCATTTATTAATGTTATCGGGATTCATTCACTGCTAAGTTTCACAATTTTACACGCCCATTTTATTCATCTCACTGCTCACGTCCATTCCATTTAACAGGTACAGTTCACTTAGTTTGCCATTGTGCGAGCGTCTAAATTCTCCGGTTAATTCATCCCTCTTCGGTCCAAATATTCCACGCAGTACTTTACTTTCAAAGACCCTAAGCCTTAAGTGCGATAAAGAAAAGGTGCTAAATTAGAAGTGTTAATAATCCTAATGAAGCCAATTTCTCTTACTTTCGAGCATCAAGAAAAGAAACCACTAAATAGCTCAAATTAAAAAAAAAAAAAATTTTTATTCTTATTTATATATATATACATAAACAAATTTTTTACAATCAACGTCCTATGTCATTGCCCAATAAACCTTTTTGCCATTTCTTTCTGTCGCACCAATCTTCCTCGCGGAATCCTCTGGCTGCCATCGCCTCGTCTATACCTTCTAACCATCTCTTCTCTGGTCGACCTCTCTTCCTTCTCTCCAATGGTACGTGCACGTTTTCCTTTAGCACGTAGTTTTCTTGTCTCAATGGAGTGTAGGATATTGAGGGGCTCTTCAACTTTATCCCTAATGAAGTTATTTGTGACGTGCTACAATCTGGATATTCTGCAGCTATGCCTCCAAAAATCCATTTCCATTGCGAGAAGTTTTTTTGGTGAGTCGGTTAAGATAGTCCAGGTTTCCGAGGCACACATCACTGAATTCTCAACAAATGAATGAAAGATTCTCTTTTTGGTTTGGAGATTAATGTTTTTGCTCCAAAGAACAGGATTTATTGTTCCAATTATCTTTCTTCCTTTTATTACTTTTTCGTTAATGTCTTTTTTGGTGCTGCTGTCTTTAGAAACCCACCTGCCTAAATATTTATAACTGTCAGTTGGGCTCAATTCCCATTCCCCAACATTCAGCGAGGAGCATCCATTTTTATTAAATGCCAAATACTCAGTTTTTTCTTTGCTGATTTCCAGGCCTCCTGCTGTCTACGCTTCAACAAGCTTCCTCATCATAAAGGATCAATCCTCTTCATCACCAGCTATAATGACCTGATCATCAGCAAATTGTAAATTGTAGAGGCATTTATCGTCTACCATTATCCCCATATTACTGCATTTTCTTTTCCAAATGCTGAGTATAATTTCAACATATATTTTGAATAATAGAGGGGAAAGAGAGCAGCCTTGCTTGAGGCCTTTGGTGACTGGAATATTTTTTGTAAGGCCATATTTAAGCTTTATTCTTGCTGCGTTTAGTCCCTTTATAGCTCTGATAATGTAGTGGCTTACTCCTGTAGTTTCCAAAGCCCTCCATAGTTTACTGGGAGGGACTGTATCGTATGCTTTTTGGAGATCTACGAAAATTAAGTTTATCTCCTTGTTATGAGCTTCAAGCTTTTCTATAAGCTGAGTGAGGGTAAATATATGATCTATACAGGATCTACCTCTTCTAAATCCAGCCTGTTCTTCTGGTAATATATAATTACACTTTCCCAATAACCGCTTATTCATTCCAAGTAGCCTGCTCAAGCTACTAGTTACTGTGATCGCTCTGTAATTCGAACAGAATTTTTTATTCCCTTTTTTGTAAATAGGCGTTTTTTGTAAATATGGCCCTCCTTCCATTCACTCGGAACTGATCCTTGTTGCATACACAGTGAAATGATTTCGGCCAGTTTCTTTTTAAGTTTAAAGGGTCCACATTTTATTAACTCTAGGAGATTTTCCATTTTTCATGTCCCTTAATGCACGATCGAGTTCATCCACTGAAACTTATCCACTGAGTTCATCTACTAAATTCATGTTAGCTTCATCTGTATTCTTTTGCATTTCTGTTAGCATGAATTCCTTTCTGTCTTCATTTAATAAATTAGAGAAATGCCCATTGTTTTTTTTTCTATGATACCAATTTTAACGTTCTCCTTCTTTAGATTCTCAATTGATCTGAGGATTTTCCATGCTTCCGCAGACTTTTGTCCGTACATGCAATATACTCACAGTTCTTATTCCATAACTGATTCATAGCTTCCTTCCTTTTCCGTTTCACCTCTCTATTGCTTCGTTTATATTCCTGTAACGTAGCGGGGTCTCGGTTAGAAAGCCATTCGTTATATAATTTCTTCTTTTCTTTTACTGTAACTGCAATTTCTTCATTCCACCATTCTTTTTCTATTCGCTCACGTCTTTTGCGTATTCCTAATGCCTCCAGAGCTGCTTCGTGAATTGCATTCATAAGCTGTTCATACTAGAGTTCGACATCAGAGGACTTTGTATGCATATTATGCAGTATAACATTTAATCTATTTTGATATAGCATCCTAATTGAATCTAGCTTCTAAACTATCGAGTATATAGCTGTTCAAGTTTTCCATATGTCCTTTTCCTGATTGTGAGACTCTGTTAGGGAAGGCAGAAGTTGTAGGCTTGAATATCAAATGACAGCGTTCTAAATAATGGCCACTTCCACATTCAGCACCTCTCATAACTCAAACCTCCTGTGGCATTGCCAACATATTTCGCCTTAAGAGTACATAATCAATTATAGACTGTAACTGCCTTGTTGGTTGGCACCAGGTGTACTTGTGGATATCTTTATGTTTATAGAATGTTTATGTTTATTACCCAGAGAGTACCACGGGGAGGTAGAGGTCGGATTTATTTATTCAGGTTGCAATTAACATTATCACAATTACATTGAATACTATGAAGACCTTTATGCATTAACACCATTAATATTAAAGCAGCTGAAACATGCACTACATTTATAACTTCTAGAACAGCCTCCAAAATTGAATCTTAATTACAGTCAGTTTTAATTAAAAATAGGAGGAGAGGCATACATTTTTTATTCAAACTCTATAAGACATTTTGAATTTAACAAATAAGTACCAATTGATAAATCAGAAAAAAAGAAAATAGGATGTTTTGTAACATTTATCAAGTTAAAATTTCCAATATAATTATAATGTTCCTCAGTAAAACTGTATTCACAAATTTAATTAAAGTCGTAGGAATAACCATAAAGACAACAAAATAATTTCAAGAGGACTAGAATTTCTCTAGGATGTTTTCCAATGAATATGGTATCAGCTTTATTAAATCCATTTCTGATAGCAAACACTTAAATTATATATAAATATATTTTGAATAATTGTGGAGCCATCTTAATCTACTTCAAAAATGAAAATAGGTTCGATGATCGACGATCTCTTAAACGATCTCTTAAAAGGGATAAACAAACCTTAAGGAGGTTCTTTCCAATTGGGATTGGTGCTAAACAGTGATGTTTACTCTTCTTAGTAAGTAATGGCACTGGTATGAAAGAACAGTACCTAGATTTTTACTGAAACAGAATGGCTCATAAGTAGGTAGTCTTGATATGTAATAAAATCTTGGTTATAATTAATAGGATGTATTTGAAGAGAGAAAGCACCAGATTGAATCTTTTAAGGGAACCCAAGCCCTCAGTTCATTTAGTTCATTATATAAGCAACTTGATTCATGCTGTATATCTAACCTTAACTTTTACAATAATGATTTTGCCTATTAAAACAATTCTTATCAATTCTGTTGATATCTTTTAAAACATGCATCTAATAATTCTGTACATAACTTTTTTATTCCTTATGAGTTTATTTGTTTCGTTTTTTTACTATATACAGTGAAGAGCAAGTTCAATTAATATCATTATTTGAAACTTATCAAGATTGTAATTGGTTTGTTTAAATTAACCTTTTTAACTGTTATGCTAATAGAATTCAGACAACTTCTAAATTATTTGTGCTTTAAAAGATAACTTAAACATTAAATCATGGTTTATTTTTTAATATTTGTTGAAATAGTTATAGGTTTATTGTCTAGCAAAAGTTACACATAATATTGCTTTAAAATTTTAGAATAAGAAAAAAAATGTTGGTTTATATCAACAAATTTGGTTTTAATAACCTAAAAATTATTTGAATGATGCAATTTTCAATTATTAAAGGCAATTAAATCTCTGAGAATCAAATGGATCATTGATTTTGAGATGGAAACATGAAAGGACTTTTAAATTAAATTTAGCCTGCTACAATGAAAAATATAAGTTTGTTGAAGCATTCAAGGACAGGGATTAGTATCTATTGTCTTATGTAGGGATTAGTATCTATTGTCTATATAGATTTGTTTTTTGTAAAAAAATTGATAGAAAAAAACCTAGTTTGATGTATTAAGCTTTAATTGAATGTCTTGTCAAGCACTTACCTTCATTGTTACCTTTCCTTATTTATGATTAATGTACTTTGATTAATAATTTAGCAATTAATTAATTTTGTTTTTACTAATCTGTATAATTTCTTATTAATGTAATTTATGATTTGATGTAATTCATGACAGTAGAGTTGAAGATCTTCTCTATCTACTTGTACAGTCGAGGCATAAGTATTTGCACACCAAGGTTTTTTATTATATAATAAAAAATCATACTATTTGCAAAAATAAAAAGTATGTTTGATGCTAGATTAATAAATTTATAATTAAAATAAAAAAATTCTTCTATAATAAAATGAAAAGTAAAACAAAAGCGGGATAAAATTATTTACACATCCCATGTTTGCATTTTGATTTTATAATTTATGTAAATTTTAATATTTTGTATAAAGTCCATTTGCATCAATAACTAACTGTCTATAGATGTCTTGGCATTGAAGAAAGTAGGTTTTTAATTAAATCTGATTTGGTATTTTCCCATTCCTGGATTTAAATATTTTTGAGATAGTTCCTTGCAGTTATTTTGTCTTTTCTAACATGTAGGTCCTATGTGTGCCATAAGTTTTCTAGTATATTTAATTCTGGTGACTGCGGAGGAGTGCGGAACATCAGATCCAAACAAATTAAACTTGCTCTCATCAGAGAACAACATATTTCGCCAACAACTGATGGGCTTTTTAAAGTATTACCTAGCGAAAGCAAGCTGATTTCTGCGATTCGTCTCACTAATATAAGGTTTTTTTTTTCGGGACCCTAACTTAAATCTCTTTAGAATTTAAAACATCCCTTACAGTTTTTATGCTTACATAACATGTAGAATAAATAAATTTTCTACTATATTACATAAATTTTCTATTAAACCGTCGACCGGGGCTTGAGGGGTTACTTTGGTCAACACCAAAAAAAAGTTTTCAATATTTGTACTGTACAAACAAAACAAGACATATAGGTATTTTGGAGTTTAAAAAATATTTTATACCCTACTTGAGGGTATTTTAATAGTTTTGGGTAATTTAAAATTTTTACCATTGGGCACACTGGAGTTTTTGTAAACCTTTGTTTTGATGCTTCAATTGATTACCTCCAAACTTTTCATCAGGGACAAATTCAATAACAAGATAAAAATAAGGTAAGTGTTAAAATATATGAAAAAGAAGAACAAACCTTGAGGCTCATAATCTCATTTTGTGAGTATTTACGGGAGGTGGACAATTTTCGTCCAATTTTCTCCAAATCTTTTCTCTTCAAAAATGCGAGCTCCATGGTGCAGTGGTCATGTCACGCGGAAGACCCGGGTTCGACTCCCGGCAGAGCCAAATCTTTTCGATTCAAAAATAAATATTTAAAATAATTTAAAAACAAGGTGGTTACCCACAATAATGATTAAATTAATTCTACCAATTTACATTTGCCTAAAACTAATATTGATGAATTAGAGAAAATACATTTAATTTTAAATAAAACATTGACAAAAAATTGACACAAAAAAAATGTTCATGGTGATTAGATTTGAATGTTCATAAGTCACCTAATAATAACACCTTACTAATTAAATTCTTTCAGTATTAAATTAGCCACTGTAGCTAGCAACATAAATGAATGTGCATCACATCACCCTTACACAAACACAGTTAACCATGTGCTCGTTTAAGGCACTCGAATAATTTTTCACTTCAACCATAAGAGTAATAAAGCTGTTACCTGGCTACAATTTTGATAGTGAGAGGTCACAAAACTGCATCCATGGCTGCTGGGCCATAGTATGCTTGTCCTCTTGAGAATAATATGCCTTGAAGGCCTCGTTAATGAAGTTGCTTCAGTTAACCCTCTCAGACAACCTTCACACCGGGTGTGTGTAATTTAATGTAATATTTTTCTTTTGTTTTTTAAAACATGTGATTAAGCGAATGAGCCGAAGCGACTCGAAGTCTTCGTAGCGCTTCCAAAGCTGACTTCGCACCACGTACAGACTTAACATTACTAAACTTAATATTAAAAATTTAATATTTTTGGGAATTTAATATTAGTAGGGAAATACAACTTTCATTACTTAAGAAATAATTTAAAATAATTTTAATAGGTTAAATGATGGTCAGGATTTTCAGTTTTACAATGATTTTATTGTGGTAAGCCAACGTTTCGATCCAACTTGTGGATCTTCATCAGGGCTAAAAGAAAACAAATATATGAGTAACTATGCTAGAGGGTGACAATAAATGGATACATTACAGAACTGATAATAATATAAAAGATGATGTAACATGAATATTAAAATAAGTGGCTGGTTAACAAGATAAAATAGAATCTGATATTTACCTACTGAGTCCAGGTGGATACTAAAGGTAAATAGACTAGAGGTAAAAATAAGGTGAGAGGTAGTGGTAGGGGGTTAGTTTGCCGACTACAAAGGTTTACGACGGGGAAATCCAATGCTTTTGAAGTGAAGGCACATGACAACTGAGTGAACAAAAATATTTTAAAAACTAACAAAATAGGTGGTACTGTATACAAATAGTTGTGTCTGGACTCAATAATTACATAAAAATGACATAATACATAATGTAACAATGCATAAAAAATAGGAAAATATACAGAAAGAAGTATACAATACAAAAAATATTAATAGTACAAGAGGTACCGAGATAATTGCAGTACCTATGAAATCAAAACTAGGATTTGAGGATGCGGAAGATGTTAGAATAAGTATATGAAATGATCTCTTTATCTGTTTTGTGATTTAGCGGGTTATTTTTTTCCAGATGGATGAAAATGGATTCTGAGAGGAGTCGTTTATCATGGTTTGGTACAGTAGCTAATATGGAGGGGTTCTCAAAGTCGAAGGAATGGTTGTGGGCAATGGCATGTTCTTCTAATTTAGACGTAGACGAATTAGGCGTGGAAATACTGTATTTATGTTGATAAATACGTATTTTAAAATAATTTTTGGTTTCACCGATATAGCAACTGTTGCAATTAAGCGTGGAGGACTGGATACGATAAACTACATTACATTTGTCTAGGAGAGGTACTTGGTCTTTGAGTTTGGTATACAGATTTTTTAATTTATTGTTATTTTTTAATACTAGGCGTATGTGTGGGAAACTTGATGAGAAGCTTTTTAATTTTGTTTGAGAGAATGGGGATATATGGGATAGATGTTGTGAAGAGTTGTTAGAAGGATTTTGGGTTTTAGCATTGTTATTGATAAATGTCTTTATTAAGTGCTCTGGAAAATCATTAGATTTTATGATATTTTTCTGGCGGATTTTGTTATGACAATGAAATTGTGGATCGGACAAGGTCAGGCTACGGTGGATGAGGTTTTTTGCGACGTTGATTTTTTGGTGAAGTGGATGTTGATAAAAATAGTTTAGGAGTCGGCCAGAAGAATAAGTGGGTTTGGTGTACCAATTGGACTCATATTCATGTCTTTTCTTTTCAGTTCCTCATTCCACTCTATTACTGCCTCTTAAAGTTGCTCGGCGGTCTCAACAATGAGTACAATGTCATCGGCATATAGGAGTATCTGTACTACGTCAGGATATAGGTTCTAGTAACCCATAAGTATTCGTGCTGTATGTCCTTTGCATATGGCAGCAATTTCGTCCATATATACAATAAACAGAAGTGGGCTCAGTGAGTCACCTTGTTTTACTCCCTTCTCCATTCTGAATACCTCTGATACCTGGCCACTTATGCTCACAACTTTCTTAGGGTCCTTTTAGGTTGACTTTATAGCCCTTAGCAGCTTTATGGGGTTTTTCTTTGCCTTCAGGAATCCCAAATTTCTTTTCGAGGCACAGAATCAAACACTGCTTTCTAAAAAATTCAAAAACTAGAAATGCCAGATAGATGTTTTCGTCATATTCCCACTACTTCTCTTTTACATTTCTCAGGGTGAAAATCTGATTTTGTATTCGCCTATTTTGTCTAAAATCTTACACATTCCCCAGAAGTTATTCGACCAGATTAGCCAGAGTACGTGCACTGATAGCTGGATTTTTCAGTGCTTCAATTTTAATCTTTCTTCTCATTCTTTCACTTAATTTCCTCAGACGTTTTCGCTGGTTGTTTGCAGTTGTACCTCATTCTTTATATCTCATAATCACATATCTTACTATATAAAAACGAAGATACAACAAATCTGCTAATAAACTTTATGATTTTTGTTGGTTGTGGAATAAAATTACTTTCTCGTGTGTGTCGGCACACAGTTCACTTTCTCTTGGCATTAGTAATAGTCAAGCAGTTAAAATTATTTACCTACAAATATTTACCTGTTTGAAATACTTTAGAATACTGACAGGAAAGAACAGGATTATATTCAAGCCAATAAACAACAACAACAACAACAACTAAACAAACTAACCTTTGTACTTCAGAAATCTAAGTGTTTAAATCTGTTTGTTTGTTTGTTTATCGTCTCTTTAGTGTTCAAATACTTTTCCCTGTGTTTATTTTTCTATAATTTAATAATCTATTTAATGAAATTTAAATGAAAGTTTTTGATTACAGTAATACCATTAATCAACAAGTTTCAATTGTACAATTTATTGGTTGAACCCAATAAATTTTTCTTTCTAAATACCTAAATCCATTGTATAAAAGAGAAAAGAGGTGTGCCAATAGTTTTCACCCTCCCAATGTAGAAGGATGGGAATAAATATTCCCTCTGAATTTACTTCAAATCTTAAGTTATTTGAATCATAGTGAACATCAATGATATGCAATCGAGACATTAATTTATAAATATTGAGAATAAAAAATCATTGCTTCATTTAGTGTTTATTTTATTTATTTATTTATTTTTTTCTTTAAACTGGGATTATATATTAAAATATAAATTTATGGTTGTGAATTTTTATAAGGATTGTAGTAATGCTATAGCTTCATCAAAACTTTATTTACTAAAATTTTAATGAATTAGTAATACCTTATATAAATATTATATAAGGTAAAAAATTATAAAACCTAATTTAATTCTTCCCTGTATTTATGATCATAATTGAACAGCTTAGTGGATGAACAGGTTTTAGTGGGTTTTTTTTTTTTTTTTTTAAATTGTGATTTTTGTGTTAATGAAAACTTTCTGTCTTAATTAAACATAGCTTGCCTTTTTTATTTTGATTTGCCAAACGACATCATTTAAAAAAAACTGGGAAGGTCTGAAACAGAAAAATAAAGCAAACATAAAAATTTTAAGCTAATTATCCCGACATTACTTGTTTTTTTATGTTCTTTACTTTTCTTGTTACAGACATGTTTTCCACTAAGCACTTAATTTATATGGTGAGCAGTAATAAAGTAGTTATATTGTAATTTTTTTCGAAATTCATTAATGGTGTAATTGACTCTTCTAACTTATTCCGAAAGTTTTCAGCAAGGCCTCCGTGGCGCAATCGGCTAGCGCGTTCGGCTGTTAACCGAAAGGTTGGTGGTTCGAGCCCACCCGGGGGCGTAATTTTTTTTTTTTTGTTATGGTGAAAATAAGTAAATAGTATTATATTTTGACTGAATTTATTTTAGATAATTTATACTATGGTTATTTGTAATTTAAATAAATTTCTTATTAATTGAAAATTTTTATTGGGCTTTGAGCACCTTGTAAAATTAATAATACAAATAGTGAGTTCTTATAACTAGGCATATTTTATTTCGTTGATGAAATTAGTAATATTTTTTAAATTGATATTAACTAAGATTTAAGCACTTTAATAGTACCTATTATTTAAAGTAAATTAATTAAGTATATAAAATAATTATTAATGATTAATTTAATCATACCTCGTGGGTAGCCACCTTATTTTAATTTTTTATTAATTTTAAATATTTTACTTTTAAAGAGGAAAGATTGGGCTCGGCCGAGAGTCAACCTCGGGTTTCCCGCGGGACATGTGCGATTAGTTTTAATGATTGTAACGCTGATATAAGGGATTTATTTTTCAAGCTAAAGTGATTGTGTGATAAGTTTTCAGTTCTTAACTATCCATTAAATTTGAAAGATATAATTATAAAAAAAAAGTTTTGTTTACTTTGACGTGGAATCATACACTACGATTTTGTGGGATAGACCCTATCAATCATGTAATTCTGAGGACTTTCTGGTTTTGCTTTTTAAACTACCAATTTCTTAATGCATTGTTTTTTGGACGAATTAGTAATTCTTTATATAATTAGTTTAGTGTTTATCTCAACTTAGAAGGACCCGTTTAGTTCCTTGTAGAACTGAAGCCTGCGGTAGTCGAAATATAGGACCTGATAAAGACCCTTTTTA
Organism: Aelia acuminata; assembly: GCA_911387785.2. NCBI lineage: Eukaryota > Metazoa > Arthropoda > Insecta > Hemiptera > Pentatomidae > Aelia > Aelia acuminata. The sequence goes on along the minus strand of OU426979.1, from coordinate 35,460,683 downwards.
ACTGAAAAGGACGCGATGGGAGTTCTCCGAACCTGTCGAAATAGGTTTTACCCAGAAGTAGCGTAGCAGAATCGTTACCTAACAAATAAACAAATAGTGTTATATAAAAAATAAATTCTCCAGAGCAATTTATAAAAGCCCCAAGCAACGCAAACGCAAACTGGGGACGGAATCCTGCGATTCTAACAAACGGAATTATTAAGTTATATTACTGGATGTCGGGACGAAATCCTAATCTTATCCCTACAGACTATTGTTGATGGGCTGTAAAAAAAAATTGCTGAATGTTGCTCTTTATTTTGTTTGTTTTAAGCCAGCAGTTTGGAAAACTTTCACTTAAAATTTTCTTTTCTTCGAAATGCGGGGTATTTCGAAATGTTGAACTTTTTTAGTCCTTTTTTGAATGAAAGGAGCGATTGGTTGACAGCCTTCGATTTATGCTTGTGCATTGAGCCCCCTTTTTTTCCAAGAGAGAAGAGGGTAACACTTAATTCATATAAGAAACGCTGCCCAACTACATTGGGTTGCTAATACACAGCATATTTATCTATCTTAGACTATTTGTAAAATCTTATTGCCAAATATATAGATATAGACCAAATATGTAGATTTTCTACCATGATTAGTTTCGGTGAGATAATTATAACATTATTGGTTACTTACATATAGCAGGTCGCGCTCTGGGACCTTATCTGTGTCTTCGTACCCCTTGCCTTTAATTATATCTTAGGTTTGTGTGTTGTTCTTTTTTTACTTTTTTTTTTTCGTTTGTTTATTTTTACGATAAATGTTGTAAAAAAATTTTATTTTTATTTTCGGCAGCCAGGTTTTTTTTTTTTTTTTTTTTTTCCAATTCCTATTTATAGTATTTTATTTGCACTTTTGGAATAAGGATTGATAACCATTTGGTAATTACCCTCTTCGGAAGAAGGCAATGTGAAATGTTTTAACAAATGTGAATTATTTCCATCAAGGAAAGTTTGTGATATGTCTTCACATGGACTTCAGCACAAAACAATGGTGATGCTATCCGAAGAGTTCCCTAAAAAAGGCTTCGCTAATAAAAGAAGGTTTTTATTTTTTAATATTTTAACGACACTAAAATTTTAATATAGTTGGTCCCACAATCTGAGTAATAGTTGTATAAGAGTAATGAGGGGTGTAGTTGCCGTCCAAGGAATGAAGTTATGAAAATTAGAAAGGTATATAAATGTAGTAAACATGAAAAAAAAAAAAATGGTTTTCATACCTAGCAAAGTATTCCAAGGTCCCGAATAATTTTCATTTTACCAGTGGATTTGAAAAAATAATTACCTTTACTTAAATTTACCTACCCGCCAAAGCTCCAATCAACTATCCTGAATAATGTTATTTATTTTATTGATTGTTGTAAATTTGTCATCATAATAAATTTAATTTTATTGTAAGGCATTTTTATAAGGTATTAATATATAAATACATTTAAATCTTCAAAAACTAACAATAAGCTAAGCGTTATCAGGTATGATTCAACCTTGTCCTTGCAAAACGTAAGTATCCTTTATTTTTATTAAACATATTTACAAAGGCCTGAAATATCGACTTATTAAAAATAAGATCCAAGTTCTTTCATATTGGTTTTCTGTTTAAATGAATTTTTGTTACTGTTGCTAATAAAATTGTAACACTTTTAATTTGGGTAGAAATCGTTTTAATATTTCTCAATTACCATACTGACATCCCACTTCCTTTTTCTACAGTAAGCTAATCTTAAATAAATTATGAAATAGTTGGTTTTTAATAAGCTCTGATTGTTTCGGTATGTATTGTAGTAAAAGAATATTCACTCATATTTAACCAGTACTAGATTTTTGAATTGATTTTTTTTTCAGTTAATTTTACATTCATAGGGCTTTAGTTTAGCTATTTTAATGCACTTTCTATAACATTATATTGTATCCAGATATATTTTATTCTCGTCGGTTTCTTTATTAAATTTAAAGGTCAGAAAAGAATTTTGAGTGCATGATTTGATTTGAATCAACGGACTCTGAATGGCCTAGTCTGTCGTTTAGTACTATTGGCGGGCGCAATCGACTATAGGGTGCGCTAGTAGTTTTGCAAAATGTCGGAAGGAACGGGGATTGACACAGTTGATGTGATAGAGATAATTGGTAATTTTAAAAGACCATTAATTGAAGGGCAGGCTATTCTTGATGAAAACCACATATTACATGTAGAATAGTATCTAGAAGTAAAAAAAACAGTTATTTTACAAGCCTTGTGCCTTCAAACAAGCGATCTTAAAGGACTGCCCCATCAATTAAAAGTGGAAATCAAATTTGTTAATAATAATAAGCAATTTTCTTGTAATTCTTGTAAATGACAGTTGTCATTTTCATGACAGCTTAGTTTCTTTGTCATATTATTCATTTATTTGTCAAAACTTTCAGGCATCGCATTGAAAACTTGGAACAATTAAACACAACGGATCTTATAACAAAATGGGGAAAATTAAAAAAGAAAAACAAATCTATGACACTATGGTATCAATGTTATTTGCATAAAATTAGCATTTTGGAATAATAAAATGTCAAATACTAATATTTACCTGGATGAATATAGTCACTTTCTTTAAAATGAAGACTACATATCGTCATATGTTTCGAAATAGACTTATCTATTCTTAATTTTACAATCCACTCTTTAAGAAGCTTTTTATTTTTTGGAAATAAATAGAATGACACGTCTTTTGATTTTCTAATTGAAAACTTAGGGACCGAGCAATACCTATTAGTCATTTTTCAAATAATGTTTTGCTCAATCGGGTTTTAATTATGGAAAAATAAATTAAAAACGTCAAAAAAACCCTATGGATCCCGGCTTCTATCCCCGTTTCTCTAGTTCCTGTGAAGCAGCAGCACCGTCGCTTGCGCCCGCCTATACGAGGGAGTTCCCCATTGTAAGACCGGTGATTTGATAATAAACAAACTTCCAGTTGGTTCTGGAAGGAGAGATATTCAGATTTACAATAGACCTCAAGGAATGAGGAGAGGTTGGATGTCGAATGAAAGCGCGTGTTGGTCTGTATAGTGGACCAATTCTGTTGTAAGATATTTAGGGCTATGTCGATAGGGATTTTAGAAAAAGACCCTCGGCATCGAAGGAGGCAAGGATTCCTAAGATATCCTGCCAAATAAATAAAAGTATATTAATAACAATCACATATAATTACTCGGCTCATATCTTCCACTAGAGGTGCCTTCATTCTATGCGAACAGTTATTTACACGTAAACGGGAAATCGAGCGAACAATTACGTCTAACCACATCTACGAACCTTAATACAATAATTTTCATTACAAAGAAAGTTGATTTTTGCTCTAACTTATTATGGATAAAAAGCGTTATCCCCGCACACTCGGGCGAACGGATAATGTACCATTTCCAGTTCGTGTCTTATTTAGATTAGCCGAACACTTTTCTGATCAGGCTGTTCGATGGTGAGGATGTTCGCCTTAAGAATCAACTTCGGCTTGGTGTGCTGGGTTCCTAGACTTTCCCTATCCACCCTAAACCAAATGTCTGAATATTCAATGGTTTTCATCTCCCGTTAGGAAACGGAACGGCCAAGAAATGTCTCATCAAAATGAAAAAAGTAATTGTTATTTAACATATTTCTTCTTGAAAGTGCATGACCGAGACTTTCAATAAAGTTATAGTCGGTAATTTTTTTTCTGAAAGGTTAGAGGTTGTAAGTAACGGAAAAGAATTGATTCTGGCTGGAAATATATCCGTACTCTGTTTTGCCGATGATTTGGTTTTGCCTGACGATGACGTGGAAACGATAGAACTAAATACACAAACATTGATGAAAACTGGTAAAGAAGTAGGGCTAGAAATGAATATAGAAAAAAACATAATACATGGTTAGCTGTAGAAACGGCGACGATTTTTGCGATATTGAAGTAGAAAAGGAAATGTTGAAACCGTTGAGGATGAACAATAACTAGGAGAAACGAAATTGAAGAGGAAATTTAGGCAAGGCTAAATCGGTTGCAAAATTACACAGGTCACCCCTTCTTTCCCAAGATTTGAAAAATTAGATTTTACAAACCTATAATTCTTCCGACCTTCTTTATGGATGTGAAACTTACAGTAAGGGATGAGCAAAGCCTTAAGGTTTGGTCACATATAACCGCACCGCAGCTCGGGCGTGTATCGGATCTGATTCATTTACTACTTATTGAAGGATAGATTGTAACCGGTCACACATGCCCAACACCGCGTCACCCGACAGGTTACTATCTATCCTTCGTAAATGAATCAGATCCGATTCACGCCAGTGCTGCAGTGCGGTTATGGCTGCATTTACGCAATTCTGAAATTTACCCGATAAACATAATCGAAGTTATAGCCTCGTCTGTGCAGTGGCATGAAAAATTGCGAGTCTTAGTTGCGAACGATAATATAAAGGATTGACATACGCGTTTCCAACTGAAAAAAAGTCCGAGGGTTAAGGTCTAGGCGAATGTAGTAGGATTCGGTGAGGGCTGATCTTGTGGAATTGGGATTTGACGGGGGGGGGGGGGGGGGGTGGAGTGGATGGACGTATGAAGGGAGCGATTGGCCTTTTCGGTATTGAGCCTTCGGGTTTGTTACGCCCTTATTGTTTTCCATTCTAATATCTTAACTACTTGCTTGTAACACCAATAAAAATTAGGGTGACTGATTGTGGATTTTGAAGTTTACAGAAAACAAACTTGATTAAATTTAAACTATATTTGATGTTTTTAAAATTAAATTGGTGAATACGTTTTTAAAACTGATTGGTGAATCAGATGTTTGTTGTTTTTTTTTTGCATTTGAATAATCTCCTTGTCCTGTATACGAAAATATTAGTATTTGAACCCTATCCAAGAAAGAGTACTGAACCCTAATTCTTCCCCTGAGTGTTAAACATTTAAGTACAATGTTTTCTTATTCAGTTGAGTAATGCATTTTTGAACCTGTGAGACATCAAAAGTAAACATTTTTTTTTTTTAATTTATGTATTGAAATTTACAATTGTTTAATATCAATACAACAAGTAAATATGATGTAAATAAATTAATGACATGTGGAGAAACTATCCACTGGTAGCATTCGAATATTGTTTTACTTTTGAAAATCTTCTTTTCAGACGCCTCTGAGGATTGTCTGGGATAGAGGAGGAAGCCAGTTTAGGGACAAGAGGTTTAGGACGAGTAAGGAGTTAACTGTGAAAGGTCTGGTATCTGGATCGGGCCAAATCTTTGGCATAAGGAACATGAAGGTCTTCATGGATAATTTTATTTGTGGCGAAATAAGGAGCATTCAGGATTTTACAAAGGGTTTTGGATTGTAGGGATTGGATGCGAGAGGGATTCTACGGTTCGGTGGAGCCCCAAAGTTCGACTCAATTAGTCCAGATAGGTTTGAACAATTTAATATTGTCATTGTGTACTTGTTGGATCATGACTCTGAATTGTAGCGGAAACGGCTTATCGGTTATTTTTTAATGACTTTAACCTCGTAGGTTAAAGATAGGTACAATCCGAGATCATTGTTGTTTACTCTTGTGTGTTTTTTTCGTCTATTTAGGTACCTACAAAGTGGTTTACGAAGCCTGGGAAGAGGTTGGTTTTTGCTGCTCGGGGCTAGGTGTAACACCTACCTGGAGTTGAGATGGCTACCTGTTGCACTGGGTCTATTGTTGCAAGTGGGGAATGTCGAAGGCAGCCGAAGAGCTTGGAAGAATGTCGGAGGTAGCCGATGAAGGCCGAACGGGCTCAGTCCGCACCGCGACACCTGCTTTCACCTGCGGTATTCAGTCAGTTCTCTGGAGCTAACAATGGACTCGCCTTCATAACTTCATTCATCTGTACCTCCTCTTCGCTAAAATGTGAGTTTGTTTTACCGTTTTCACAATGCAAATTATAAATTTTCTATTGAGGATTCCATATTCCACTGTTCTACGTCCTAATCTCTTCTGCCGTACTTAATCGAAATCATCTAACTTTTAAAATATCTCAACGTCGACGGTTTTAACTTATTTTTACTTCCTTTAAGTTCACTATATGGATGTCAACTCAATACAATCGTATTTATGATCTTTCATTTTTTTTAACTCCTAATTTGTCTTCCTTTCTTCTACGTATTTTATTATGTATTATTCCCGAAAACGTTGCATATTTTTCAAGGTTTCTTTATCATTGTAAGGATTCAAAATGTCTTATCAGTTGATGACCACCTGTTGGCATGTTTTTCCGCCCAATGCTCCTGTTTCAACCAAAGTATGTTTACCTTTTTTTTTATCTTAATCTTATGTTAATCAAAATTAAAAGGAAACTACAAAAGTTATCTCAGTAACGTAAGATATTTGGATGAGAGTGAAGTGAAAATTTTTGAGAGTATGGTCTAGATGTTATATATGTATTTTTTTATTTATATTCAAAGGTCTGTATGGTTGCTCTTATCCAAGCCTCTGAAATGTCTTGGAAACAAATTTGGAAACAAAAATATTACTATAAAACTGTGATGAGAACCCGATTTTTGGGTTGAAATGCCCGGACAATTATAAATCTAACATATCCATAAATATGTTTGTTATATTTTTTTTACCGCACTCCCTAACCATTTCAACTTCTAATGTTGTGAAATTGCAATCTAGTGATATGCAATGCTATTTTCTACGAGTATGTTAATAGGTATTAGTTATGTAAAAGTATCAATTCTTAATTATGGTTTTAAAAAACAGTTCTCTGTGAATGACATCTATTAACTTTTAGTTATTTATTTCTTCTATACTTCTGTGATATATTATTTTTAATGGAATAACTGAAATAGATATTTTATAAATATGAAATTTCGTTGGAATTTCAATGTAAAATAGATGTTTTATACTAATTAACTATTTGGATGGTAACAAAAAAGATGCTTTTGGTACCTTAATTTGAATAATTAATTTTTGTTTTGAGTTTTATCGGTTTTGATATCGAAATAGATGATATTCCCCTTATCAATAAATAGTTTGAATAGTTTAAAAACACATTTTTTCAATTTGCTGTGCGTTGTTTTTATTTTTTATTATTTTACAATCGCTTATTTTCTTTTTAGTATTTTTTTTCTTAAATCATAGATGTTTATGTTTCTTTAAGTTTCTTTCTACTTAACGGTTCGTGGTACTCTTTTGTTTGGACAAGTCTCCCCCAAGGATACTGTTGGAAGTTCCTGGAACTTCATGGTCCACCTTTAAAAGAAGATTCCATTGATTCTAACCTGCGGAGTATTGAAACATAACTCTTGTCCATTCCACTGGAGCTTGTTTGAAATAAAATGTTAGATTTTTATCCTATTTACTATACACAATCAATATTATTTTAAGATATAGTTGTTGGTTTAAGAGAAAAAAAATATGAATTGCAATTCTTATAAATGATTGCTAATTGTGATTGATATCAGCTGACTATGGGCTATGTTAGGAGTTTGATATAATATTATATGAGCGTTTCAGTTGACAGAATATCCTTCTCCAATTCAAAACTTTGCAGGAAATCACTTTTAATTGTTTTTCTTTTTGTAAAGATTGAAACTTTTTATTTTGTATGATTATTTTACTAAACATTTATGTTTTAATATTTCCCCCATACTATTACAAGTTTAAAAGGTACGCATTTTCTAAAGGAAAATATTATTAGAAAAATGTTGAAATTAAAGATAGTCATTAAGTCACTGAAAGGCTCATGTTATCCTTCAAGTTAAATTAAATCAAATAATAATTGCAGTTAGTTACCTGTCACTAAAAGGCTCTTCTTATCCTTTAAGTTAAATAAAATAAAATAATATAAACAGACAAACTTTGTGTTTTAATGGTCGAATTACTTAATTTATTTATTTTGATAAATAAATATTAAATTATTCAACTGCCATTGATGGGTTTTCGATTATTCAATCAGTTTGATGTTCATATTTACATACAAAATTATATGTAGGAAATACTGATTAAATATGCATAATAGCGAATAAAATAATTGCACACATTTTTTTTGTATAATGAATGAAACAATGCAATGCTAATTTTACATATAAAAATTCGTGGGCAGTTTGTTATCACAAAAGTCAATTAGACGATTGATACCTTAGTTTTAAAGTTTACGATACCTTGCTTTTTATATAAATAAAAGTAATATTTACTTTTTATGCTAATACATAAATATTAGAAATGAGGTTTTAAAGAAAAGAAAAACAGTCCATTATTTTCGTGAAAACGGTAGTTCTCTTTTTCTCGCTACAGAATAAAAAAGAACTCACAGACATCGGACAATTATTAACAAAGTCACAGCCCGTTTTATTTGTTTGTAATGTTTTTCCCCTCTTTTATCTCGATATATATAAGAGGCTTTGTCATCAAGAGACTGACTGACAGAATCAACGCAGAGCAAAAACTACTAAAGGTAGAAACTTTTAAAAGTTCGGAATTTAGATTGTAAACGATGCAGATAACCACTAAGAAGGGAATTTCAAAAATGTAACCCCTAAGGGGCTTAAATGGAGAAATCGTCGTTTAACTCTAACGGAAATCTATTTTTGAGATTTTAAACCATATGTTTTTTATTTGAATATCGATTTAACGTTACAATATTATTATTATAAATAGACATTCACATAAAATATGGCTACTGATTATTTAAATATTGGTGGTAATCAAATTATGCACACTGTGATTCCCATGATTGGGGATTGTGCGTGTTTATTTCGATCTCTTCTCCATACATATATAAGAGGCTTCCTGACTGACAGAATCAACGCAGAGCAAAAACTAATGATAGACACTTGAAGTTCGGAATTTAAATTTTAAATTCGATGAAGGTAACCACTAAGGAAGGAATTTCAAAAATGTAACCCCTAAGGGGTTTAAATGGCGAAATCGTTTAACTCTAACGGACATCTATTTTTGCACTTCGAGAAAAAATATCTAATTTGGACTCATTTTAATGATCTTGATACGACGAGTTTAACTTCGAAAACCATGTTTTAAAGCCGAAAAATGAAGCGTTCACGAGGAGTAAGCAATTTTTTGTTTCGTCGGTTGTAGTGAACTCTCACCATTGCGCGTCTCCCTCTCTTCTACCGAGCCGGCATCTTCCCCCTCCAACATTCCACCTACCGGAAGCTCCGATTCTACTAAATCTCCTTAACATCAGTTAACATATTATATTAAATCAATACCACGATAATGATCACAGAATTGATTTTAAAGGCTCGGGGGCAAAGCCGCGATGGGGAATGCTAGTTATATATATTTGTGAGTGCACTTAAAAGAATGTTAGGTCAAAAGTAATAAACATTTTTTAAATTCGTTTTCACATGATTTTGCAAATAATTAACAACTTATTATTAGTTTGTTATGAACTTCACGCGGTTAGGTAAATCTTAAATGGTTAAGTTTATTCTACTAGGTGTCGCCTAAAAAGTTTTACCAATCTGCTAAGTCCTGTGCTTACAAATAAAAATAATATTTTTTTTAAGTTTTGACTCAGTAACACTCTTTATGGTGCAGCTACTGAAAGTTGTTAACGTAAAAGTCGAAATCCATCTGATGGATTTATTTAAAACTTTTACTCTACGTTCCTTCCTGTTCGTTGGAGGAGTGTAACTATCATAATATATAAAATTAAATAAAGTACAGTTTATAATCATTCCCCATTTCACTGTTATTTTAAGTAGACTATTATGTGAAATATGTTTTAGTAATAATCTCGCCTGAATTCATATATCATATTTTTCTAAAATTTAATTCTAGAGCAATGCATGGCAAATCGTGGATGGGTTCAGCTAGTATTGTAGTAATTATCATGCTTAATTTTGAATATAACCATGAGATTAGTATTAATTTTAAAAGGATAGTTTTTAAGTGCTAAATTCGTGATTTTGGACAGTCAATAATATTCTACTTAAATATTAAAAATAAGTCACATTTAATGAAGGGTTAACGAACCCCGAAGGTTCAGTGCCGACACCAGAACTCGCTCCCTACACACCTCCATCCACTGACCGCCATCTAGATTTAACTTTGAAAGATCTCTCTAAACGCAATCCTCCCACCTCCGTTTCGGCCTAATCCCCGGACGTTTCCCATTTGGCACCGCAGTTATTAATCTTTTCGAAATTCGCTCACAACTAAGTTTCGCAATTTTACAAGCAAATTTCATTCACTATTTTTATCTGCGCAAAAAAAAATATATAAAAGAAAAAAAATAATTCAGAAGTACCTGTATTGATTTCGAAAAGGGATACCTAATCTTAACTTGAAACATCACAATTAATAGTCAATTTCAATAGACGAATATTCATCCGTAAATAAAGAATTCATTGTATATTCATAGAGTATAATTACAAACCCACGAATTTCCATTCCCCCGACATAAATTATAAATAAATACAGGCATGACTTATGTAAAGTCATCACAAATACACTAATTTTAAATACGAAGAATTAATAAATGAACAACCTTTCCAAGGTCATACGATAATATTCGAAAGAAAAAAAATATATTCAACAGATATTCCTTAAAGCAATCATCCCATTTTGTCTACTACGTTTCTCATTCGGCACCCTGCTCCAATAATCTTTTCGGAATTCGTTCACTACTTAGTTTCACAATGTTACATGTCCATTTTATTAGTTTCGTTGCTATCACGTCAATTATAATTATAATATAATAAATAATTATATACACCGGGGATAATTATATACAAAATAATTATATAATTATATTATATACAAAATAATTATATACAACTTTAGTTCACTCAGCTCGGTGTTGTTTAGGCGTCTAATTCTCCGGATATTTCATCCCTCTTGGGTCCAATATTCTCCAAAGTACTTTATTTTCGAAAACCCTAAGCCGTCGCTCATCCCTCAATGTCAGCGGCCGCTTTTAAAAAAGGCACATTTAATAATTTATTAAAATATGACACATTTAGATGATAAGACACTTTTAATAAAAATAATACACATTTATTATTACAATTAAATTAATATTCAATTAAACCGTTGAATTTCGTAGACTATCCCTCCCTTAATCCATAAGACTGGAACTTTGGTGAGTGTTATAAATATTTTCTCGAAAATCTCGTTGTGACCTAATAATCACAGTTCATCAGTTTGAAAAACTTCCTACACAAGAAAATAAATAGGTTTTGGTCGAGTGTAATAGTCAGGATTTTCAGTTAATTTTTTTTTATTTTGATAAGCCATCGGTGCTTTTTGAATCCTGAGTATTTATGGAATATCTGTATTACTCTGGATTCTTCAGTCCCTGATGAAGATCGAAGATGTAGGGATCGAAGCTTCGGCTTTTGAAAAATAAAAAATGTTTAACTGAAAATCCTGACTATTAATCATCCCATAGTAAATTGATTTTAGTGATTGAAGTATCGAATTAGGATTATTATTTGAGGATTAGGGCATTTATTTTTTCTGAATAGATTGCGATATATGTATGTAATGTTGTTCATAATTGTTAAAAGATAATGCCTATTCTGAATAGGGGGAACCAACATCATGTTTTATTTATTATTATAATTTGTATCTATAACGCTGGGCCACCAGACCCCTGTAATTGTAATAAAAAAATACAGAAATTTTGATTCATTGAAGTATCTAATTAATTTATCTAGTGTATTTGATATATTATTTAGTAAAATCTCTTTAAATATTTTAAAAGATTCTCAAACTAACTATTATCCAGTATCTCCTTATAGTTATTCATTCTCACTTAAATTTTTTTAATCAGCTATTTTAGTTTTCCTTCGAATTATATCTACCTATCTGATATTTCTCCTTTAATAATAGTTCCGATTGCATCATTGAAACGGTAACTTGAGCATTGATGTAAGTTGAGGTAATGTGTACTGATAAGAGCTGATAGTAGCCGTGCTGTTCTGGAGACGATAAAGGCTTATCAGTGTTTTCTAATTTCTACCTCCAAGATACTCTATCGTTCCTTAGTAATGAGATCTTTTTTTTTTTTTTTTTTTTCTTTCGAATATTATCATATAACCTTGGAGAGGTTGTTCATTTATTAATTCTTTAAAAGTAAAATACTGTATTTGTAATCACTTTACATAAGTGCTGCCTGTATTTATTATAATTTGTACTGAGGGCATGGGATTGCGTGAGTTTGTAATGATACTCTATGAATATACTATGAATTGTTTATTTACGGATGAATATTTGTCTATTGAAATTGACTATTAATTGTGATGTTTTAAGATCCGGTATCTCGTTTCGGAATCAATATAGGTACTTCTGATATATTTTTTTTATTTTATACTATTTTTTTCTCTTAGCGAGAAGAATAAAATGGGCTTGCAAAATGGCGAAACGAAGTTGTGAACGAATTTCGAAAAGATTAATAAGTGCGGTGCCAAATAGGAAATGCCCGGGGATTAGGCCGAAACGGAAGTGGGAGGATTGCGGTAAGACAGATCTTTGGAAGTTGGATCTGGATAGCGGTCGGTGGATGGAAGGGTGCAGAGAGCGAGTTTTGGTGTCGGCATCGAACCTTCGGGTTCGTTAAGCCTTCATCATTATTATTATTTTATTTTTATTATTCATAAAAATATAAATTTATTCATTATTTTTTTCTGGTTATTATTCCATGCTTTTACATATCGTAAACATGCGCAGCAGCCTACATAATTATTCTTGAAATCTAACCCTCATTTTTACTTTCACTTACCTATATATGAAATATATAGTAAGTGGAAGTATTGCGATCGTGAAAAAATTCGACTTCCGGTTTTCAACGGAAATACACGTTTTGGGGTCCCCTGAGTCGAAATGACCGCAGGACGACTGTAAAAATTTCATCAAAATTGATCTACGGGAGGGGGGACTTTACTTAATAAATTGTGTATCATTTTCACGGGGTTTTTTTATTTACTCAAAAACGGCTTTAACGATTAACAAAAATAAGATATGAATGTAGAAAAATGTGTGACTTTGGGAAATGATATTTAGCAAAACACGTCAATTTCTAATCTAAGTAAGTTGGTAAGTGAAAGTTGTGTGTTGCGCGCACGCACCAGATTTTTTACAACTATGTTTGGCGTCTTACTTTTCACTTTCATGTTTATTGACATTTTTTGTGGGGAGTCATATTTATTCTGATTAGTTCATCTTATTTTAATCCGTGACAATAAGTATTGTTGTTGTTGTTTTTTCTATTTAAGGTATGTTTCATTTAAACTTTTTACTTTCACTTACCTATATATGAAATATATAGTAAGTGGAAGTATTGCGATCGTGAAAAAATTCGACTTCCGGTTTTCAACGGAAATACACGTTTTGGGGTCCCCTGAGTCGAAATGACCAAGTCCCGCGAAATGGTCTGTGTGTGTGTGTGTGTCTGTGTGTGTGTCTGTGTGTGTGTGTGTGTGAACAGACTAGCTCAAAAACTATAAACCGTGCGATCCTGAAATTGGGTATTTAGTGTAGGTATATGCCCGCGATGTGACAGCATAAATTTCATCAAAATTACTTAAAGGGAGGGGGTACTTTACTTAATAACTTTTTAGGTTTTTTTCGATTTTATCAAAAACGGCTCTAACGATTTTGATTAAACTAAGTATTTCATCTATTTATAAGCCCGAGATATGACTGTAAAAATTTCATCAAAATTGATTAACCGGAGGGGGGACTTTACTTAATAAATTTTGTAACATTTTCACGTGTTTTTTTTATTTACTCTAAATCGGCTTTAACGATTTTGATCAAACTGGGTATTTGATGTATTTATATGCCCGAGATATGACTGTAAAAATTTCATCAAAATTGATTAACCGGAGGGGGGACTTTACTTAATAATTTTTGTAACATTTTCACGTGTTTTTTTTATTTACTCTAAATCGGCTTTAACGATTTTGATCAAACTGGGTATTTGACGTATTTATGTGCCCGAGATATGACTGTAAAAATTTCATCAAAATTGATTAACCGGAGGGGGGACTTTACTTAATAAATTTTGTAAAATTTTCACGTGTTTTTTTTATTTTCTCAAAAACGGATTTAACGATTTAGATTAAACTTAGTATTTGGTATATATATATGCCAGATATGTGATAGCCAACATTTCATCAAAATTGATCAACCGAAGGGGGGACTTTACTTAATAAATTTTGTATCATTTTTACGTGCTTTTTTTATTTACTCAAAAACAGCTTTCACGATTGTGACCAAACTGGGTATTTGGTGTATATATATGCCAGATATGTGATAGCCAACATTTCATCAAAATTGATCAACCGAAGGGGGGACTTTACTTAATAAATTTTGTAACATTTTCACGTGTTTTTTTTATTTACTCTAAATCGGCTTTAACGATTTTGATCAAACTGGGTATTTGATGTATTTATATGCCCGAGATATGACTGTAAAAATTTCATCAAAATTGATTAACCGGAGGGGGGAATTTACTTAATAATTTTTGTAACATTTTCACGTGTTTTTTTTATTTACTCTAAATCGGCTTTAACGATTTTGATCAAAGTGGGTATTTGATGTATTTATATGCCCGAGATATGACTGTAAAAATTTCATCAAAATTGATTAACCGGAGGGGGGACTTTACTTAATAAATTTTGTAACATTTTCACGTGTTTTTTTTATTTATTCTAAATCGGCTTTAACGATTTTGATCAAACTGGGTATTTGATGTATTTATATGCCCGAGATATGACTGTAAAAATTTCATCAAAATTGATTAACCGGAGGGGGGACTTTACTTAATAAATTTTGTAAAACGGCTTTAACGATTAATAAAAATAAGATATGAATGTAGAAAAATGTGTGACTTTGGGAAATGATATTTAACAAAACACGTCAATTTCTTATCTAAGTAAGCTGGTAAGTGAAAGTTGTGTGTTGCGCGCACGCACCAGATTTTTTTTTTTTAATGTGCAGTTTTCAAATAAAAGTTGTTCTGTTTCGGGAATAGCCCTTTTCGAAAGATATGAATTATTTTCAAATATTTATTCCAAAGAAGATAAGTTATTAAAAAACATTTTTTCTATAATTCCGTTTATTTTTGTATACATTATTTTGTGTAATGTATTTGTTTTCATAAATTCAAAACAAAAAGCCTACCTCTTGCAATGTGTGTTTTATTGCTAATTTAAATATTACTCGAGTATAATAAACATGCATTATTAAACTAAGTTTATAATATTAATTAAAAATGGTAATTATGTTATTTAATAGTATCAGGAATAATTTAAAAATATAAAGACAATGTTTTAAATTATTATGTAATTTAAAAATATCAAAGTAATTATTATTAGTTATAACAGCCTTTATGTAAACCAATACACTTTGGGAGAGAGGGATAATGTTTTCGTTCATTTATAGCTTTACAATGTATAATGATATATCAGACTACGAGGTCCTCATCTGCTTAATGAGTGAAGTCTTGACTTGTGCCTCTGCCATTCGATTATAGTTTCCTCTTTTTTCAAAGGATATTTTTTCTTCTTTTCTTCATAATATTTTACTATGAATTAGTTTTTTTCCTATATTTCCCTAGTTAGATTCAGTAGAGCGGGATGATCCCACAGCTATGAACAAACTGTTACAATCTGGGTGAGAAGATCGAGAGTAATTCAGTAGGTTCTCCACAAAATGGTTAACTTAGCATACTATATTCGAACTATCGCTCCTTTACTCCACAATAAAAATTTTACGCTCCATTACTCTCTGTCACCGTAGTGTCTTCATTAATATAATATTAATATAATGTTACGTGTTGTTTGATCTTATTGCAGATATTTTATTCTAAATTGTATAATAAAGCTGTTTTAATAAAGCCTCGACTTTCTTAAAAATGGGCATTTTATTATTTTACGCCTACCCTACTCTACTGGATATATTCGACTTTTTTGGCTTCAGTTAAAATCGAATTATTGAGGTAATTACGGATATTTGTTGTTTTATTTTTATATATGACGAGTATATGTTGTTAGTTATTTATTTTAATCAACTCATTTCGTAGTATTCTTCCTCTGAGAATATCCAACAGTTTCTCCTTAAAGCTATTTTATCACTGTAGTAATTGTTTTTGTCTAGGTAAATTTTATTTCTTTTGTCAAATTTAGCTTTACGTTTAACTACTTCTTATTTATTTCCCCTTTTTACACAGAGTAAATAGTTTCATTCTTTTGCCACTTTTATTCTATAATTAGCGATCACATAAGATGGTAGAACAAGTATGATAAATCGTTAATAAGGATTTTCTACCAAATTTTTTTAACACATCTGCAAATTTTTCAACCTAATGATATAATTCCTCATTGCTCAGGGCTAGGGAAGTCTTTAAAAGTGTCTTTACACTGTGTCGAATCTCACCCTCGAACATTCTGTCACGAAAACTGTATGGCCGCTTGTTCGTAGTACTAGTATCGTAGTACTTGTAGTATCGCTTTTAAGTTAGTTAAAATAGAAGCATAGGCCTACGTTATAAATGAAAGCAAAAGTCAAAATAGCATCTACTTCCACGTCAGGGTTATTTTGGGTTATTTTGTAATGAAAATTGTTATATTGGGGTGCACATGGTCTGGTCCGTCAAACCATGTGCGCCTATGGTGCACCATTCCATTATGAACCATGTTCGCTCGATTTCACGTTTCAGTGTAGCCTGTGCGATGAGATTCTGGGATTATGTGTTAAAGTGTTTATACGCAGTGTAAAGACACCTTAAGGACAGTGATCACGCTCAATCGTCTGGTTTTCCCATCTTATTTTTTCCATTATGAATCCCCACTTTTTTGAGGCATTACCCTATGAGAGTCTCTTGGTTTCAGGGACGATCTATGGCAATATAGATAAAATATTCTGCCGTAACCATATTCGAACTTGGGACCTGTGGTCGTTTAAATAACTTAGTAAATAATTCATTTTATTTATTATGAAATGTATAATTAACAGATGGATTCATTTACAGCTCTGATAATGAGCCATGTACTTCAGGATACTTTAAAATATTAATAATGAAATTTTAACATAAGCTAAATATAAGCCATGTAAAACATTTTATAAATAGCCTTGTTCTCTTTTTTTAAGCATTTAAGTTGAAGTTATTTTTGGAACTAGTCATTTGTTCCTGGTACGGTAGTGAAGGGTGTGTGAAAGTCACCTACGGAGGGTTTTTTCAGTGATTTCTTTCTCCTTGGACAGTGCTAAGTTTTCTTCCTTTCGTTTAGTTATGTCCTATAACGTGTATATATATATATATATATATATATATACATATATATAGAGAGAGAGAGAGAGAGAGAGAGTGAGAGAGAGAAAATTATTTTAATCCTAATTACATGTATTTTTTATGCTTCTTACTGTGCAGTTACCTCCAGAATCACGCAGATGATCCGTCGCCGGCAACTTGAAAAAGGCTAATCTCAATCCATGTACTAGATAGCTAAATTTGTCATTAAAAAAAAAAAAAATAATTCTGGCTTTCATATTATCTCTAGACTGGAACGAGCTTATTTGTATGACTGAATAAGTAATAAATCATTACACTACGTTTATCCGCACTTTACTGGCTCCTATATACTAGGCTTATTGATCCTACCCTACTTTCATTTTCACTTACAAGAGTCAGTAAAAATGAAAAAAAAAGTCGATAAATTCATTACAGGACCACTAAGACATTTTATTATTTTCGTAATTTAAAATAAATAATAAACTATTTCATTATTTCAAGATTTACTTATATTCTTTCAAATTGATTTTGTTTTTTGGTAGAAAATAGTCCGGGGAGGCGGTCAATAAAATACAAAATAGTATAAATTTATTTTATTGTTGCCGACGTTTCGACCCAACTAGGCAGGTCTTCGTCAGGGCTAAATAAACAAGACACAGACAACAACATGAGTAATTAGGACAAAGAATATGAACTGGCTAGATAAAATATAAAAAATATGAAAAAACAAAGAATATGAACTGACTACATAAGATATAAATGAATGTAAACTTAAGGTTAAGCATATAATTTATATACACATTTTGTAATTTGGCTATTGACACTGATACTGTTAACACTGATGCTGTTGATACTGATAATATAGGTGGTGTGATAAGATGGGGTAAGGTACATAATAGTACACCATTTTCATAACATATCCACTATTATGTACCTTACCCCATCTTATCACACCACCTGTATTATCAGTATGATATATTTTTTATATTTTAGCATAGTCAGTTCATATTCTTTGTTTTTTCATATGTTTTATATTTTATCTAGCCAGTTCATATTCTTTGTCCTAATTACTCATGTTGTTGTCTGTGTCTTGTTTATTTAGCCCTTACGAAGACCTGCATAGTTGCGTCGAAATGTCGGCAACAATAAAATAGTTTTATACTATTTTGTATTTTATTGACCGCCTCCCCGGACTATTTTCTACCTAATTCTATATCCGGTCAACTATCATCTATCCGATTTGGTTTTTACTTCAGTGTATATTTTTTCATTTTTTATGACAAAGAAATATTAATTGAACACTATAAAGAATTTTAAGTTTATTACTTGCAGTTGGTCAGTGTAACGCCATAGTGAAGTAAGCGCCAGAACTAACTACTCCATATTTTGAAAAAACTGAAGGTAACGTTGAATTCTGTGAAATATAGGTGTATTTACTTCGTTCACTTATGAAGTAAAACATATTTCATTTCGTCTTTATAATATTCAAATATAAAAAAGCACGGTTATTGAAAAATAACAAGTTAATTTTAAAAAAATATGTTTAATTAAGTCACTTGATTTGGTGCTTGGTTCACTGTTGTTTTATACCTACCAATTTTTAAAATAAACCAACAATTTATTTTAATGTTAACTCGTAAAAAATCAAGACTGTTATATTTGCTTAATTTTATTGTTACTTTTGTACACAAACCAAGAATCAGGTTAAGAATACACCGCCTTACAATATAATAAGGTGTATAATATCCCATTTTATGGGATGCTAAACAGTATAGAAAACATTAAAAATATTATAAATGATAATGATCGATTTACCTCCTTTTGTATTTTCACTGTTAATGTATTTATATAACTTTCCAAGTCTGAAAGATGTAGTAAATATGTTGCAATATGTCTCATTCTTTGAAACATTAAATGTAACTTCTTTAAGGTACTTATCGGTTATAGCGGCCACATTTATTCGGAAAATCGTATGACCATCGAAAGGTTTTTATTTATATTAAACATAGGAAGAAGAACATTTATTTACTTTACATATTGACAATAGGTAATATAGAAAAAATGTTACTCCCTTAAGTCACGGTAAAATAACCTCTTTTAAAATAATTCCATGCTCTTGAAGAAAATTCACTGCACTTTCTTCTATTTGTTTTTCTAAAGATATCTTTGAATGTATAAATGTTACCGTGCATTATGTAAACACGAGGCTACTAAAAGTATATAAATATATTACTTATATACTTATTATAAGTATCATACATATATATATTATAAGTACTACTTATTATTAAAAATACATATATTATAAGTAGGTTTCTGGCAGTAGACAAGCATATAATCAATTTTTCTCAAGCAGTTTCGATGTGGCGGCTATAACCGATAACTACCTTCTCCGATTAATTAACCCTTTGCACTCTGCACTGTTTGGATGTTACCGGCAACAGGACGCAATTTGTTCACGAAAACGTACACCCTGAAAACGTTATATTATACAGTAAAATTTTAGATCCAAGTAAGGAATTGTAATGAAATTTAGGTTTTATATATTTGTGAAGCTTGAAGAACACACAGTTACAAAATAATTTTTTTTTTTATAATTTTATATTAATTTCAATTTTTTTTAAATTTTATATATTTTTTTATAATTTTATTATTATCATTTTTATATACAAAAGCATAAAAAATCCGATTGGAGAAGTAAAAACAGTTAAAAAATTACGAGATGGGACTCTTTTAGTTTAAGTTTTCTCAGATATCCAATCAGAAAAGCTCCTAAAATGTGAAAATCTACTTAATAGCTTTCCGGTTAAAGTAGAAGCACATGGGAAACTAACTCAAAGTAAAGGGATTATTTGGGGACCCGAACTAAATTATTGTAGAATTGAGGAAATAAAAGATGAATTAAAATCACTAAATACAGCCGATGTTAAAAGATTAACGTACTAAAAAAATAATGAAAAACACAGCAAGCCGCGACCGTTATTTCATAAATAGTATTTACGATTTGTTTATGTCCATATATGTTAAAAACTGAAAATTATTTGCATTGTCTCCGTAGCGGAGCCCTCGAGTTTGAAGACAAATTTTAAATGGCTCCGCTTCGGATACGTCGAGTGCAAAAGGTTAATATGGTTTTATATTAATTGGTTTCTATTCCTAATTTTATTGCTTAAAAAAAGCTACCAATCTACTATAATCAGTTTACATTCTTAATAAATTGAAACTCAGTTGATATATTTAGTTTTCTCGGTATAGTTTTGAATCTTACCTAATCTATCGAAATGTAAGGTACATTCTGTGATTCTTATCCAAGTTGGCCTTTTCTTTTTGCTGAGGAGGTCTAGAACCATACGTGCTTGGACTGAGGAACAGAAGTAGGCCCGTATTTCCTTTCTGTTCTATAATCAGATTGAACTTTCTCTGTACTTCCTGGTGTCTTCATACATATACCACTGCTTACTGAATATCCCTATTACGAAATTATCTTCATATTCATTATTTAATTATTGGTTGGATCTTCATGTTCCATAATTCATGGAAGATCGAATATTTCGCCTTTATAAGTAACAGAAATGTTTTTTAAGTCTATTTTAACATATAATTATAGTAATGATGAGCGAATCCCAAGATTTAATACCGACAAAATCATCGTTGACTGATCACGAAACACCCCTATGCCTGCAATCGTTGCAGTCTAAAGGTGTGTTTACACTCTACGAACTTCTCCCTCGAACAGGTTCTCCCCCAAACCTTGCCGTACCGGCCTTCCATGAGCAGTCATTTATACATGACGTGACTTTAAGCGAACAAATATGGCTGACGCACTGCACGCTAGCTTCTGATGAAGAAATAATCTCCATTATCAATATATTTTATATTATCGAAAAATAAAAAAATAGGAGACGAATTACAACGGCGCACTAGTATCACAACTGTCACTTGGGAAAACCCAAATCAAAAGTGATACTACCGCTACCAGGCGAACAGATGAAGTACTTATAACACTCGAACCTGTTCGATAGTAAAGTTCGTAGGGTGTAAAGGCATCTTAAACGACAAATCAACCTTTGTTTTCGGTTGCAATGAAATCCGTTCACTCATACACGACTCTCGTTCGGTTCTGTTTAGGGCCTTTACACTGTGTCGAACCTCACTCTTAAACAGCCTTTCCCGAACACTTTTTGGCTATTTAAATTAGACACGAGTTTGAGTTAATTAAGATAAGCTTCTAAACCTAATTTTAGCTTTTTTCTGATGTTGCTTATATCCATAATAAGTTAGAGCAAGTCAGAACAGCTTCTGGTTCCACGTCAGTCGCCTTTGTAATAAAAATTATTTATTAAGGTGAATAGGCGCGCTCAGACATCACTGTTCGCTCGTCTTCACGTTTGAATGTTGTTTATCGGTACGGCAGGTTTAGGGGATTGTTTGTTCGTCGGTGAGGTTCGTATAATGTAAAGCCACCGTTAGCAGAGATGCGCCACGTAAATTATATTGATTCTTTACATGCAGAATTGTTTGTGTTGTATTGTTGTACTATGTTAATGGTATGTTATATGTATTAAATTATTTACCTTGAACGTAAATAATTTTACTTTTATTTTTTCAATTATTTTCAATGCACTTTAATATCTGTAATAAGAAAAGAGGAATACTAAATAAGAATAAAAATTCAAATTTATAGAAAAACGAAAAAAAAAAAAAAAAAAAATGTTTCTACTGTTGCACTAAGATACATATTTTCTTCTCTATGGTAGCCCTCAAGTATATGGTAGCAACTTAAAATTAAAAATATGATACTCTTTAATTTTATATTTTGACATTCTAGGAGCCTTAAAATAAATTTTGATATATATATATATATTGTCACATGGAAGATGTCCATTAAACCTAGGAGACCCTGAGAGAGAGGGGGAACTCCTAGAAGAGGCTGGCCCAGGAGAAAGAGGGGCAGTCTGGTAGAGTCTGAGGCAGTCAGTCGGAGACGGCAGTCTAAGTCTGGGACAGGCAGAGTGAGCCTGGGGCATAGTGGGACCCGAAGTAGTCAAGTACCCCCCAATGATTTATGAGTTATGGTACCCCCCCCTTGTGTAGTTTGTGTAGCTCCTAGGTTTAATGGACATCTTCCATGTGACAACTTGCCCAAAGATCCCTGTGTCACATTGGACTGGGTAAATTTAAGAATAGGGGTGACAATATATATATATATATATATATATATATATATATATATATATATATACACACACAATTTTTTACTGGCTTTTGCGTTACAACATGTAAATAAATAAATTAAAAATCTACGACTTTTATGAATGTATTAGGTTTCTCAAGAGATTGTTTCAGAAAAAAAATAAAAAAATATTATTGCTTTGCTCTCGTCTGTTTCTTATGTGTACCTGCATGTAAAGTGCCTACTTAGTTTTTTTCTATAACCGGTTTCTTTAAAATCATCATTGCTATTTTAAATATTATCTTGAAATATAGTTTTCCAGCATTCAGAATGAGCAATAAATTATAATGTTTTTAGAGAACGTACGTACGAAAACATGGTACTATACTATACTATACTATACCCCCCTATTTTTGGCCTCATCCAATTTCCATCACCGATTGTTAGCTTTTACCCTTGGCTAATTCGTATTTTTAAAGAATATTTTTAATGAGAAATATAAACCTTTATTAAATCACAGTTTTGGACTTAATGTTTGGATGTTTCATTAACTACTACCTTATTTGATATTCTATAACATTTGTGCCAAACGTATAATTTCTTATTCTTGGTATATATGGTGAAAAATCGTGCCATCTGTTTTGTAGGATATCTACTTTAATGTTTTTTAATAAATGTTTTTAATAAGTACTTTATATTCTATTCGTATCATTAATATTTCAGGATATTTTTTTTATTTTACTCGACGTTTTTTACATTTTAATCCTATTTCTCCTCTTTCCTGATTCTCAGTTAAAAGAGTATTTTTTTATTCTTGAATCATTCACAATTTTTATGTAATTTTTTTCATTATATACTTCACTGTTCAGCTTAGTCATTTTTGGGTAAGTTTCTTTCTAAATTAGGGAGTTGAAATCATGCCATGGGGTTCGATATATTTTCTATTCTCACAGATCTTTTCTGCAGCGAATAGACTCTGAATGGGCCTCTATAAAGTATAAAATCTTCATGGAAATATCAAAGAGGATAGCTTGGCGGTGTAGCGTGATCATGGTCAACTCGCCTCTTTTCACGACCGCTGACCAAGAAACAGTTATAACTTGCATAGCACTGGCCTCAAGACCATTAATGTGTTATAGTGGGACATTTTTTACTTTCAATTATTTATTTTTTCCTATCTATTTAGATCTGTGTACACGTATACACGTATACACACAAGAATATGCATCAATCATTTTTTTCATTCCTTCGTTAGTTTTACCTTTTCTTAATTTTTTTCTAAATTAAATAAACATTTAGCCGACCGACAAACCGACAAGTCCAGTTGATCCATCGAGTTAGATAGACCTGGGATAAACGTTGTGAGGAGAAACATGGCAAATCCAGGGCATAAAAAAATATTTTCCTGTAACCAAAGGAGTATGCTAGTCAAAGCAGTTTTGGCGTCAAATTTTCGCATGGCGTTTTCACTGTCATAGAATTTATAGAAGATTTGAATGAAGGAACATAAATTTGAATCATGCCCAATTCAACCTATATATTTATAGTTTCAGTTATGTTTCATTTATTAGACAATATATGGTTTCATTAATACATATCAAAAAAAAATTTTTTTTTAATCAGATCTATCGAAAGAACATAGATTTATATATTATTTATATATATATATATATATATATATATATATATATATATACACATATACATATATATATATTATATATATATACATATACATATATATATTATATATATATATATTATATTATATTATATACATATATATTATATATATATATATATATATATATATATATATATATATATATATATCAAAAAAAATTTTTTTTTTAATCAGATCTATCGAAAGAACATAGATTTATTAAATCATGAAAAATGTATTTTAAGTAGAGACGGAGAAAATAATTTGAGGAAATCTCTTAATGCAAAAGTATAAAACATTTTTCCTTTTTTCCAATATTTTGAATTTGTTTTTCTTTGAATGAATGTTTAACGGAAAATCGCTATCGCAGTCTAATTTTCAGCTTTCTTGCACCAGAGGCAATTTAATGATACATTTTAAATTAAAACTCAAAATCTCATTTTTTTTTTTAAAGTTAGACCAGTCGTGCATTGGACGATATGTTTTTAGAAATTTTGAGTGAAGATATCATTTTTAAATATTAGGGTTGGAAGTTTTGTTTACGAAACGATTTTATTTACTATATACAGTTGAGTATAATTTTTATATAAATTCTCCCAAATCCTAAAAGATTTGAAAAGATATGTAGATTCCCAGCACTTCAATAGAATAAAATCTATTAGGTCACAATTTTGTTACTAGTAAAATAATAAGATGCAAAGAGAAAGCATAATCTGCAAGAAAAAATTGTTCCGCATCACCTTTGATCAGTTATTTACATTATCTTTTATTACTTAAAATATTTTTTTTGTTGTATTAATGTTATTTTAGGCTAATGAGATGATGCTACAGTGGGAGTTCTAAATTTTTCTTATCCGAAGGAAATGGGACATACCCCATAAAACAAGGATTTTTTCTCTATTTAAAAAATCCTACAGCCACCGCGGGACGCGAACCCTCGACTTTCAGTATTGTAGGTTGCCATGCTAACCACTATACTACAGGTGACCCCAATAATGTGCATTTGTTTATAAATAAGTATTGAGTAGCAGTTGAAACGCTTGAACACACAGTTGACGCCGAGCAGAGCAGAGCAGATTTTGTAATACGTGTGATAGATGGGAAACTGCGCTTCCCTGCTCTGCGTCCCAAAAATTGCTGTGTTCAAATTTTGAGTATTAACAAAATATTTTGTATTTTATCAAATTGGTATTACAGAAGAATTTTTAATGAATATATTTGTACGAAGAAATTTAAATCTTATCAATTACCAAACCACAACATTTTTTTTAACCGACTTCCAACGAAAGAGGAGGTTACTCAATTCGATACGTATGTGCCTTTTTTTTTTTCTATTTATTTATTTATTCGACCCTACCGTACCTCTAGGTTTTTGCAACAGTGATATGATATGCATGCCTGCATAACAATCACTGCTGCAAGTACATCATTATACAGTTTTCACTGAATTTTTTTTCTTTTCTTTCAAGATTAATTAGTCTCTCCCTTCCTCTTTTTCGCCTCCTCTGTCCGGCGGCCTCCCAGGAGCTTCCTCTCTTCTACCCATGGCAAAGTGTGTTAGACCCACGGCTTCCTTCCATCCGCATACAAAATGTTTTAAGTGCGGGTAATTTTCCTTGGTCGTGAGCTGAGGGAGGTCGCTCTCAGACAGAGTTTATAGCCCACTCTCCCTCAGCAGTTTGGCCCTTAGTGTCTCATAGGCGGTGCAAACGACGACAATGTGCTCGGCGGTTTCTGGTACTCCACAACTGGGGCATAAGGGGTCGATGTTTTTGCCGTGTTTGAAAAGTTTCGCTCTAAATCCCCCAAGCCCCGTAAGAATTTGCGAGACCCAATAGTCCGGGAGGACCCAAGTCTTTTCTTGGAGCGATCCGACGGTGGGGAAATACTTCCTCAGTGTGGCCTCATTCGGTGTCGTCACCTACCGCCGATTCCATTCTGTTATTGTGTCCTCCCGGAGGATCTTCTTCCATCTGCAGGGGTCTTCACATATCCGCTCGCGTAGGTTTGGTGGTAGATCCGCCAAGCCATCTCGTTTTAGTTAGTAACGAAACATGTCTTCTCTTAGGAGGAGGTCGAGAGGAATAGCTCCTCCTTGCACCGCCTTGTGAGACACTGATTTATACGACCTAGTTACTCGTAGCAGGGCCATTCGTTGGATCTTCGCCAACCTGCTCTTCTGTCTGTGCGAGAGGTTCCTGTTCCAGGCCGGGGACGCATATCTCAGTATCCCAAGAACTACTCCTCTATAAATAGCCAAGGATGCTGGATACCTGAGACCCCAAAAGGCGCCCCCGATGCGACTGAGACCATTAAGGGTAAGACTCACCCTACTTCTCTAATGGTCCAAGTGAGGCGTCACGTTGAAATTCCTCCCAACTCTGATTCCTAGGTAGGTGACTTCCTCACTCGGACGTATTGTTGCTCCTTGTATGAATATTGATATAGGATGAGCCCTACCTGTCTTTCCTCTCAGGAGGATGCCTGTGTCTTGGGCCCCGCCATCCTCAACTTCTTCCTCACGCACCATTCTCCTATCAGGTTGGCGCAACGTTCTGCTTCTTCTTTCAATTGGACCCTGCTATTCGAGGCTACCACGACGGCTAAATCATCAACATAGGCCGTGGAGGGGAACTGCTCCTCTTCCAGCACTCCCAGCAACTCGTCAAAGACTAGTTTCCACAGGGCTGGACCAAGAACAGAACCCTGCGGACAACCCCTCTCCATGGGTTCTTCCACCTCGAAATGGTACCTCGTATCTTGAGGGTTCGTTCCTGGAGGTAACTCCTCAGGAGTTCATACAAGTTGCTGGGAGTATCGTACTTTTGCAGCTGCTGGAGTACGCTCGGCCACCAAACACTATCGAAGGCAGAGGAAATGTCGAATAGGAGAAGCATGACATACTTCTCTGCCTTCTCTTCAACATCACGACGCACTCTCAGCAGAGCGTCGGCAGTTCCCCTTCCTTTGGTAGATCCACACTGCCGTGGATGAATCTCTCTTGAGAAGACTGGTTGTAGGCTCGTCAACAAGAGATTTTCCAATACTCAATACAGGGAGAAGACATATAGACCTATAAGACTTGGCTAATTGCTTGTCCTTGTCCCCTCTCTTGTACAGGAGTTCGATGTCAGCAATTTTCCTGCGTTTGGGAAAGTATCCCCTATCCAAGCAATCGTTGAACATCGCTAACAGCCTTTCTTCTATGTAGGGGATACTGTTCCTCAGAATTGCCGCATCAATCCCGTCTAAGCCTGGAGCCCGACCAGTTTTTTGCTTGTCCACGGCAGCATGGAGATCCCATATTTCCCAGGGTGGGCACAAGTCCGTTCCAGGTGCGCATATCGTAGTGCGTCTTATGAAATTCTCATCTTCGTTGTCTTGAGACGGGTCATCCTTGGGGTAGGTCTCTCTGAGGAACATTTTTGCCGCCTCCTCTAGAGTGGTTGCCTGCACTTCTCCACGCTTTTTTTTTTTCTATGTATATCCACCTGCGAGTTGGATGGACCAATTGGAACGAAACCTTTTGCATTTTGTAGAGTATTTTCCTAAGGTGGTCCCATTAAAACCTTTTTTGGTTTCTTAATTTATTTAAGAAATTATCAGGAAAAAACCTGAAAATAAATATTTAATTATGGCTAAAAAATTTTACTTAATGGAAAAACATACGGCATATATAACATAAGGTATGCTCCAACAAGCTATTAAACTCATTGGTAAGTTATGAAATAATTTACGTTTTGCTAAATAATTTCAATATTAGTTTGTTCCATCACCAATTCCATCTATGATGGCTTATTGTCTCTTTTTTTTTTTTTTAAAGTTACGATAACGTTGCTTGCTGGTGGCACACAGGATTTCTAGATAGGAGAGTCTAGATATAAGATAGGCATATAAGGTATTTAAGAGAGGCACTTATTAGGAATCATTTCCATCATTCATTTTCCAGTTATTTTTCGTTCTTTTACTCTTTTCCACTTGCCTATATTATGAGTTGCAATTGTTTGCTGTGTATTAACTGAAATGTAGTAGGATAAACGTTATCAAAGAGCCAGACTGTCTTAAGTTAATTTTCATTGAGTTTGAGGTTTCGATTGATCTTTATTAAATCGAAAGAAATTTAATTATTCGATTTTCTAAAGGTTGCCGAAATTTTCAAAAGCCAAACCCTAAGTTCAGTGTTTGCGGTTCGTGAGAGCTTAAGTGTGTTGTTAAGAGCCTATGCCCAATAATAAATAAATGAATTATATTGCTATTTTGAAATTGTTGAAATTGTAGCTCAAATGTTGAAACAGAGGTAAGTTAACGTGAAAATGAGCTTGGATGTGTTTAGGGGTTTTTAGCGAAAATTTTGTTACCATGAAAATACTTAATATCATAAATGCTCCCCCCACTAGAATTGAAGCAACAGTGTTTAGCAATTTATTTTCTGCATAATTTTTTATTACGAAGGATATTATTTTTAATACTTCGCTATTAAATTAATTCAAAAATTCATCGAAAGGTATTAGGAATATAATTGAATCAACATTGATCTTATAAAAAAAAATTCCAATTATAGTCGTAGAAGGTAGAGTGTTGAAAGTTGTATTATACACGCACCGCTTTTCCACTTTTCTGTGTGCACTCATAAAATTGTAAAGGTGACTGTTTATATAATTATGTATCATAAAAAAACCCGGGAAAGACGAACATCGTAGAGCGTAAAACAAATTTGAAATTTGTTTTTCCAACTTACGGTTTCTACATTTGTTATCTTCTGCAACTAAAAAGTATGAAATAAAAAACATTTTATAAAAAAAGTCATATACGTATCGAATTGAGTAACCTCCTCTTTCGTTCGAAGTCGGTTAAAAAAATTAAATCGACTTCGAAACTTCGGAACCAGTAAAAATAAATGCACTGAAAAGTGTGAAATAATTACATACCTTCTGATTATTATGAATACACAGCAAAATTGAAAATGGTATAAAAAGCGGAACAATGCAATAAGACGAATAATTTTATTTTTATTTGTACAAATACACAATGTTTGTTATTAAAAATTGTGAAATTAAAATATTATATACTATGTTCAATACAACACAATCTTTTCGGAGGCGGCGCAAAATTTAAAATTAAAAAACACTAGACAATATGAAAATCAAAAAATAGATCTTCTCCTATCAACTTTCGATTTTAATGCCTACTATTGGAATTGTGCCGGTAACATATCATCTATATTTGCGCCGCCTCCGAAAAGATTATGTTGTATTGAACATAGTATTTAATATTTTAATTTCACAATTTTTAATAACAATCATTGTGTATTTGTACAAATAAAAATAAAATTATTCGTCTTATTGCATTTTTCCGTTTTTTATAACATTTTCAATTTCGCTGTGTATTCATAAAAATCAGAAGGTATGTAATTATTTCACACTTTTCAGTGCATTTAATTTTACTGGTTCCTAGGTTTCGAAGTTGATTTAATTTTTTTTATAAAATGTTTTTTATTTTTAGGATTCAATGAAATTCTATCAAGCATTTTATTCTCTGATGAATGAGTAATTAATTGACCGATTCCAAAATTACTTAACACCTTTAGGTTTCTATTTAATCCTAAAATATTGGTATTAATTAAATGGTACTTATATGTTATCTTAAAAAGGTTTCTATTTTCCATACTTTTTTCCTCTTGTATATTGAATAGATTAGTACTTCTGCTTAAAATACGAAGCTTTTTGGTTTTCGGCGTCGGGCCTTCGGGTCCGTTAAACCGTATTCTATTCTATTTGGTTTTCTTCGCTGTCGCTTAAATGCTGTTAAAGTGAAGCTCTCTTATAAAATTAGAATTGTTCACCCAATTCGTGTAACGAAATTAGGATATACCGTCAAACTTCTCTTTCATGGATGGGCCAAGATTCTATGATCGCACCATATAGTCGACACCAGGGGTATTGCCGAGAGTTAACAATGAGTTAACACTTAATATATATATATATATTTCTACCATAGCAGGTCAAATGACCGGTGTTTGTGTTTCCTGATTGAATGTATATGAAATATAGACGTTAGGAAGAAAATAGACAAAGTATCTTTATTATAATTTAAAGAAACTGTACGTTAATAAGAATCTGTAGTAGATTTAGGCAATGTTCCTTTCGTATTTGTACTTTCTTTTGGTTGTTGACGGGCTTCTCGAAAATCGTCGGCAAGTTCTACTTTCTTGAAATTTTTAATTCACAGTTATTTTGAATAAACTAACTACGCTACAGTCTTTCCTGAAGCTTGAATGGGCATGTATATCATAATTTTTTATCCGATAACTTTATAAAACAATAAATCGTTCTCCCGTTCAAATGTTCGGTTGCGGTAGATAACGCACCATATCACCATATCGTATGCGAAAAATATAACTAAAAAAAAAATAAATAGAAATAAAAAAATATAATAGGATATTAATTGTATATAATTAATAGAAAAAGTCATGAAGTCAAATGTGCGAAAACGATAAGATTTTATGCGTTTTTTTTAATACAGAAGTTCATAATAATTAGCGGTCATTTGACCACTTATGGTAGTTTTAGTGTTAAGACGTTAGGGAATTCCAAGATGACCAAACTGCTCGGACCAATCGGATATTTTCGGCGTTTCGTTTTGGAATAATAACGATAACATGATCTTGTGAAATAGTTGTATATAAAAATCATTGGTATCTAGCGTGGAAGAATTGCTTCATCTTCTTCATTTAGCACGTTCACGCCGACGTTCTATTTAATCCTACTATATCGGTATATCGGTATCAGTTAACATATTCTTTCCACAAGTTTTATTGTATAAACAAAGGATTCTATTTCCCATATTTCGTATCATTTATTTTAAGTTGGTTGTCTTTTATATATTATTATGTAATTGTATTATTCTGTTTAAAATACGAAGGTCTCGATATATAACTATCATACAACTATTACTATGATCAATGAGCTCATTCTTACTTTTTGGACTTGTACGCTGTTGCTTAATCCTGATAAAGACTATGAAAAAATTACCGTTCATTTTGTATTACTGATATAGTTTTTTACTTTCACTTGCGTTTATTTTATTTACTGAAGGTAATCGATAATTTGTGTATATCTTCCAAGTGTGAACTCATATCGCACCTGGCTTATAACCTATAGTTAGAGAAAATGACATTTCTAGTGCTTCTTTTAATCTTAAGTATCCGCCAATATTCTCTCATTTGTTTATCCAACAAGACTCAAAATGTGGTGATACTTCACTAATAGTATTGCTTTTCGAACTACCTATTTTTAATGAAGGAAATTTGTTGACCGTAGAAGATTATGAGATGGAAATGGTTGGGGGTGCGGTCAAATGAAAACACTATATGTGAAATAACATATATATTGTGCCGACGTTTCGACCCGATATTCAGGTCTTCTTCAGGGCTAAATATAAAACAAGATAGCAACCAATAAATATGAAGAAAAGAAAAATAACAAATAAATAAAATAATGAGTAATATATGAATCTATATACATATATATGCATGAAAATTAAATTATATGTATATAGATTCATATATTACTCATTATTTTATTTATTTGTTATTTTTCTTTTCTTCATATTTATTGGTTGCTATCTTGTTTTATATTTAGCCCTGAAGAAGACCTGAATATCGGGTCGAAACGTCGGCACAATATATATGTTATTTCACATATAGTGTTTTCATTTGACCGCACCCCCAACCATTTCCATCTCATCATACCTATTTTTAAATATGTTAATTCAGCCTTTAAATTTTATAAAAATGACAACTCAACTAAAACAAATATGAATAAATAATAATTTTAAAATTTGTCGTTTCCCCATTTTGTTGACCAGTTGCGATGGTTTAAAGATAAAAAATACAATTAAAAATAATTTTTTTGTTAGTGATGTTAGTGCTGCATTTAAAACAAATAATGCTTGATTATTATTATTTTTTTATAATTTAAAAAAAAATATTAGAAAGTTTAAGAATACAGGAACTACCAAGCCTTCCTACTTAGATTGAATGAAACCGATGACGAGCAGTAAATTCTATATGTTCACAATAATTTGTATTTGTTTTTAAATAAACATAATTTTTGTACAATTTTAAAATGTGAATATGTACCTGAGCATGGATAGCTGTACCAATTGTACGCGAAGGTCCACGAATCTTTAGAAAAAGATTTAAATATACATAAGTCCACTCCAATTTTTGAGTTTTGAATGATTTTTTCTTTATTCGCCATAAAGCAAAATTTTTATATACTCCGCCTAGTTCCTTCCTTGAATCTGAAGTTATGTGATTGATCATGCTTTTTCCTGTTTTTAGATATGATTTCCTGAATGGTGATTAATATGTATAAACCTTATTGTACTTTAGGCAATGTTTTAAAATAAAAAAAAAATCCTATTGTTATAAAGAGGTAATAATTAATTACTATAACATAAGACTTATGATTTGTGATTTTATTGAATTTTTTATGGTTCCGACCTCCGTTCTGGGTACGGTCATTTTACTGAATATCTACAGGAAGATATTCGTAAACTTTTAAAAAATTAGTATACATCAGGTTTTTATCGATTTCAAAAAGGCACAAGAATCGATAAAAAAGACGTTGTATAATATCATTGTCGAGCAAGGAATACCAAAAAAATTAGTCAACTTATTAGGAATGTGTATGACGGAAACAGTAAATAAAGTTAGAATAGGTAATTATTATTCCGAGTAATTTGAAATGTACTGATTTTTCTGCGCCATTGTATTCAATATGCCCTACGAATCTTATGATGCATAATGATAAATTTTAAGTAAATAGAGATATGTTATTATTTTTTATTTTTTATTTCCATTGTCAAATTAAGTACGCACGTGGAATTAATTAATTTGGGGATATAATTTTAAAACGTTTGAATTTGTTATGCAAATGAAATTGTTGTTGGAATATTAATCTGCATAATCTGTTTGGAATGGTAGTATTCTTTATTCACTTTGATCTTTTTTTTCTTTTCTTTTTTTTATAAAATTTTTGTATTTACATATTTTTTTTGTTTAATTTACAAAATCCATCGTTATGTGTCTTTATTTTTTGAAATTTAAAAAATTTTCAGGAAAAAAGTAAATACAAATATTTTTCTTTTCGTATGTTCTGTGCAGTATACAGGAATGATCTATTTTACTTAATTTTATAGGCAACTTAATTATAATTTCATTCTATCTATAGCACAGAGGTCCTGTTCTTTTTCGCATATCGTAACAAAGAATTCCATTCGAAGACAAAAATGTACGAAAATAAAAATGGTAATTTTGTACTGATATGGTTCTTTAATAAAGAACATCAATAGTGGAAAATATCGAATATGCAATAGCTTCATTTTGAGCAAGAAAGAATTTATGATTGCGTCATTGGAAATAATTTTCAAGGATTCTTTCCCGTAAGTCGTAAAATTGTTAAAAAATATGAAACGTTTTTAAAATTTCTATTAAAATTACAGTTTACTCATTCACTTTTCATTGTAATTGTTTTTTTTTAATTCTTCCTCTCTTATTCTTTCTTAGTTAGGCATTTTACCTATTTTTTATTTAATAATTTTTATTCTAACTGTTTTCAGTAAACACTCAAGTTACACATAATTTCAATTTCTCCATTGTAATAGGTTCTCAAAATTCAAAAGTGCTAACTGACTATTAATCCATTTTTCATGATTTTTTTTTCAGTTTTTAATGAACAGAAAATATTTCAATTCTGCATCTTTATTATAGACTTTAATATTTTTAAATCTATAAAGTGAGACTTTTATCGACTCAAACTGTCGATTTCGTAAAAAACAATTTAAAGCGAGATCAAAACGATTTTTATAACCATAAAATGATTTTATCCGATTTCGACAAAATTCGAAGCCCACGTTGTTCTCGTCGGATGTTATGGTAGTGTAAGAAGGTTCTAAATCCACATACGATGATAGGTTTTCTGTGCGGGGGGGCATGGAACAATAGTTTATTAATTTTTTACCGATTTCAACGTTTTTCTACTCATTGTTTTGACCGCATTTAATTATTTAAACTTGTTTCTGTTATTAAATATTTTAAGATTTCTTTAACAATGAAATGTTAGAACAATGAGTTTCATTGTAACTACCATTTTCCAAATTTAATTCAATTTTTCAGGAATTTTTTCTTGTCCACAGTGTGTGACCCCTTGTCCTTATTAAATATTAATTCAATATTCTAAATATAATGGTTCCTCTCTCTAATATTCACATTAATATATATACAGACTTATAGATAAAATGGCTTGAGTACGAAACTATTCACTTCAAATAAATTATATACTTTTTCTCATTTGGTTTATTATTCATTGTTATACAAATACACTTTTATATTTATATGCCTCGCTTTGCTGTCCCAATCGAGAATAACATTGTAATAATTTTTAAAAATTTTGTTGTTGTTTACCTTTGTTCACATGGTGTTTTGCATAACCCGAAATAGGATTTTGATTTGTGGTGCAGATTAGGCGTCCAGTTGTTCAAGAGGTTTGTATGTTCCAATGTTATCATGTAATCAGAACCTCATCTGGGATTCACAGTGTATTCTAGAAATATAAGCGTCAAGTCAAGGATGTGGTACTTGATTAAATACAAGAGAAGAAAGTTATTTAAAATGAAATAAAAAAATTGTATGCTCTCATTTCCTTTAGTGTATAACAAAATAGTAAGAATAGAGGTAAATTTAAACTGCACCGGACAGCGTACAAAACACCCTATTCTCTGCATGGGCGGATCCAGCCGACTGTAAAGGGGGAGCTGCAGCCCCACAGCCCTTCATTTGGATCTGCTAATCAGCTTTTTTACCTTTATGTTCCTTTCCCACAACTAAAATTCTACTTGTTCTGAACATTATTGGTTCTTTAACTTGCTTCCTTACATTAAGGAAAGTCAAATTATATCTTTAAATGACGAAAAAATTTCCAAAGGTAGGGGCTGCAGCCCCCCCTCCCCCTGGATCCGCCAATGATTCTCTGAGACTATTGGCTAATGCAAAAAGAGCTCGAATACAAACACTAAAGTTCGTTGACGGTGTTCGGTGACCGCTTGTATCGCTTTTGAATTAGTCTAATTCTGTTTGTGGCCTCCTCTTTTCATAAATTAAAGTATATGAGAATAAGCTATAATAGTGACTCTATTTACTCTCGCTTTTTTTCGGAAGCAGTTATCGTTGATCTAACTGAAGGCAAAAGCAAGAAGTGTTTATATTTTTTAACGTTAGTAATTTTCAATATCTGAATTACAAGACTGTATAATGTAAATAGAACATAATTTTTGTTCGGTGCGGTGTGTGAGAGCAGTGCATTTTAAGAATGGATACACTGCGAACAAACTTCTGTATTTTTCCCCCTTTTCAATCCCTCTGAAATCTGTAGTAAAGATATAAAATTGGCTTTATAATTATCGCTCCATGTACAAAAAAATAGTTTGATTAATTGTAATATATATATACTAGCAGACCCGGCCACGCGTTGCTGTGGCTCAGTAGTTATATCCTAATATTTTTAAACAAATACAGTAATACCACTATTCATTGATAAAGATGAAAACCTTTCAGCTAATCAAAATCCAACGTGATTGAGAATAGAGCATTACACCATTTAAAAGTATTTGGTAAAGAATATAGGAAAGTTAAAGTTTTTATTTTTTACATCTCATACTTCAATGTATTTTGATTAAAAAGGAGCTGGTTGTGTTTACGACTCACAGAGCTGCCAACACTATCGCCCTTTTTTTATGGATCGGTATAAACTAACTCGAAATGGCTATATTTTTCCACTAATTTTAAAAAGGATGACTGAAGTAAGTTTTGATAACCTCAGCCATTGATCTATTGATTATTGGCCTAACACTACTTCAACTTGGTATTGTTAGTTTAACAACGGGTTTAATTTTGCTCAGGGTCATGCCAATCTTGGTTAACGCGTCATATATGTCCTTTTGATAGGCGTTTTTCTCAATTTCTTTGAGACCTCGATTTCCCAACCCTTCGGCTAATAAGTGTTCGGTAGGAGGGTGGTGTGTTGAAGCTTTTAATTTAGCAATATATTTGAGTGATAATAAATCTCTTCTTAAAGAGGTTTTTACATAATATAATTAAGAATTTTTATTTATTCAAGTACTAATTTGTTCAAAATGTTTTGGGATAACCTGTTTTTTTTTTTTTCAACACAAACCAAAGATTTGATTGTTTCCACACACGTGAGCAGGCGATACCCATTTCCCACGTGAGTTATGCCATTGCCCAAGGGAAAAACACGGATTTTCAAAGTCCAAGTGGACATTGTTTGCCCTTGGGATTTGTTTATGGTCATGGCAAAAGCCAAACGAATAGGATATTGAAGCCTTTTAAATTTTATTGAAAATTCTGTCGGTTCCAAGGGAATAGGTGGCAACAGGGCGATATCTCCTGTAAACCTTCCAGGTAACATTCTTCCTTCAATAACATTTCCTGTGATCCTTTTAATGACCAAAGGTGTACCGTTGCACAATTGAGGTTGATTTAAGTTACGAAGAAGAATGATCGGTGAGCCAATATTCAACTGGAGATTGTTTGGGTGTATATCCAGGGAACTAAAAAATTCAGATGGGAAATTTACGGCTTCGTTTACATCTAGAACATTGTCAATTGATTTTGGAAGTTTATTTCATCGAAATCAACATTTTTTTCTGCCAAAATAGCACGACTACGCAGCCACTTATAGTACAAATAATTGTTCAAAATATCAGGAAAGACACTTTATATTTCGTAGACAGTTCATTTTTCGTCTCTACAACAGTTCAGAAATTTTCTGGTAATTTGATAAATTTTGAATTTCGATACAGCTAGCTCTATTTCACCGTTTCCAATATAGAGCAATTGTTTAAAAAATATATCTGCCGATGGATTGTTTTGCAGTAGTACTCTCATATTTGAGGTTACCCAAATAACAATTATTCCTGTTCAGTAGAGGTGTAATAATCATTAAATGTAAAATTTAAAAAATGCCGCGATTTGTAATCCTTTCTTAATCAACAATCATTTAAAGATAAGTAAATATCATTTCCAATAATAGCCTACTTTAAATTAAAGAAAGGATTAAAATCTTCGCTAACATTTCTTAAATTTTACATTTAAAGATAATTACAACTTAAGAAGTAACAGCCTCTATTCGATTGGGATTAAATTTTCTCAACTTTAAATTATTGTTGATAAAGGAGGAATTACAAATCTTCACTGACATTTTTTAAATTTTAGATCTCGGGATAAAAATGATATAAAGGTTTGGTAAAATAAAAAACACTGTATTTAAATAATAATAACAAAACGAATAATGAAAATAAAGAAACTTCTGTTAAATAAATTAACTGAAAATATAATATTAAAGTCTTAATTATGCAGTTCTTTAGCAAATCACAAAGTATCCCACAACACCTAATCAAAACACACCCTTTTTGTGAGGGAGTTTTTACGACTGGTTACCCGCAGTGTAGCCAATTGACTAATTTTCACTAATTTTTGGCAACACTGACTCCCCAAGTCAGGCTTCTATTAGGTTACACCTATGACAGTAGGTGCTGTTACAACATTTATAGAGTATCATTTCAAATAATAGCCTAATTTAAATTATTAAAATGCATTTACTATACTAAAAGTTGATATCAGGGTGGGCCCAGCAAAGCGTTTCAGCGCTTAGCTAGTAATTTAATTTAAATACAAATAAAAAAGGAAAAGGAAGAAAAAGTACCTACACATTTGAGTATTTATTGTAACCTTTTCTTGATTTATTTATTCTTTAATGAAAATTAACAATAAATACAAATTTGTATTACTATTTGTCTGTGGAAAATAATAATATAGGAAAAATAACTGCACTCACATAACGCAATACAAAATTATAATAATGATAAACTGTATTACAATAGCATGCTTATAAACAAAAACATTATGAAATCGACATATGACGCCATGTTAATAAATCGACACACGACCTACTGTATTTGCAATAATTCGCTATATAAGAATTATTTTGATCACTAATCAAGTTAAAAACTATCCGGTCCGGTAAGTTGGCCAAAACTATATACATTGAGCCAAATTTCATTAAAATCGGTTGAGTAGTTTCTGAGAAATAGAGAGACAAACATCGGGACACGAGATTTTTATATATATAAGGATATATATATATATATATATATATGTGACGTTTTGTGTTTTCTATAACATGTTTTGTGTTTTGTTTTATTTCATGTTACAATATTGTGTCGTAAAACCAAAATTTCGAAATTGAATTTCGAAACATATGGTTACTTTTAAATCACTGTCCATCAGGATTAGTTACTGTTTTGAAACGTTATTTATAGTTTGAGTTTTAATCGTTTGTGTTACAAATTTTTTTTTTTATAATTTTACGTTGGTAAAATTATTTGAAAACCCTCGTTGGTGTTTCCTTCGGCTGTCATCGATTCATAACATTTTAAGGAAGTATCTAATATTTTTATTTTGTTTCGAAAGCAACTGTAAGGTCCTGATAGGATAGGTCTGTTTATATTCCGGTGATAAATTCTTCGAGAGTTATAATGTTTAGATGAATCGACTAATTCTTCCTGTTTGATTTTTTCCGGGTGCTGAAGGACGTATTTTAGGATCCGGGAATGATGGACCATAAGGTGCTCTCTAGAAAAAATATGAGTCAACCGCTGGTAATGATATGCGGGGAGGGTTTCCAATCATTAATATTCAGGATGTGTAGTGAGTGCTGCCTCTAATTGTTTGTGTTGTTTTCGGGTTAGCACTGTTACATTCCGCCGAGTTCTCCTTTTCTTTTTTTTTTCTATTGGTAAGCTCCTTTTTTGTATTTTTTTTTAGTAATAATACAGATCACAAGTAGAGTTTGAGCTGTCATATAGGTTTTATTTGGACGATTGCTTTCGAGATTTTGCTTTTACGGATAGAATGCTGTGTGGTTTGCGTCAAATAAAGTATATGTCGTAGGCTAATAACTCCATAAAGGTTTGTGATGAAATATTTCTATTTTTTAAAATCCTACTAATGATGCAAAATCTATTCTTTGTAAATCCCGCTCTCCTAAGTTCAAATAATTAATTTTGTAATAATGAAACAATGGTATCCTATTACAGTCTCAATAATATATATTTTCTTAGATTCCTTTAATTTGGTGGACTTTTCGGACTGTCGTGTCCATATTCATCACCATATTTTAACAATTCTGATTTACTGTAGACATTAAAGGTACTGCACTTGAATTTTTTAAAATAACTATAAAAGTTTCTAGGAATACTAGGATCTCCTTTATCTGACAAGATAATACGAAGAATAAAGGAGATCCTAATATTCCTAGAAACTTTTATAGTTATTTTAAAAAAATCAAGTGCAGTACCTTTAATGTCTACAGTAAATCAGAATTGTTAAAAGATGGTGATGAACACGACAGTCCGAAACGTCCACCAAATTAAAGGAATTTAAGAAAATATATATTATTGAGACTGTAATAGGATACCATTGTTTCATTATTACAAATAAATCAAAGCTGTCTGACAAGATAATATAATAAATTTTTTTTAGGCTTTCAGATGAAATATGTCGTGTTTTACACACCGTTATTTAGCTTATTTTCTTTTGAAAACAACGTTGAAGTCCGTATATTCAGGATGTAACCACATAAAAATGTTGGTATATTCCG
This sequence comes from Aelia acuminata, assembly GCA_911387785.2. Taxonomy (NCBI): domain Eukaryota; kingdom Metazoa; phylum Arthropoda; class Insecta; order Hemiptera; family Pentatomidae; genus Aelia; species Aelia acuminata. The sequence goes on along the minus strand of OU426979.1, from coordinate 35,420,844 downwards.
TATTTTAAATTGATAAAAATATTCTGATGGTAGAAACCAAAACAAGATGTTTTTATGTCTGTTGCGTTGTACAAAGTCTAAGAATCGCCTTGAATGGTTACTGTCATTATTTTAGTACGTGATAATATTTTTGAATCGGTCTTAACCTTTTGTTGGTGGTTCCGTAGCAGTTTATAATCAGCATTTTAGTTGACAGAATGACTGAATCCGATTTCGACATTTTTCAGAAAAGCATTTTTAATATTTCCTTTGGAAAATTCGAACTTTTTTTTTTTACTTTGTAAAATTATGGCAGAAAGTTCGATGCCGACACCAAAACTTGCTCCCTGAACTCCTCCACCTAACGACCGCAATCCAGCACCAGACAGATCTGCCTTCATGAAATACTCCCACCTCCGTCTCGGCCTACCTCAAGGACCTTTCCAATCGGCATCTTACTTATTAATCTTTTAGGGTTAACTGATATATAAATGCAAAATAAAATGGAACGAATTTTCCAGAGAGAAATATTATTAAAAAGGATGTCCTGGAAATTTGGGGGGTTACTTGTCTGTGAGCTGAACGGCTCATATTAGTAAGCGATCGAATACTAGCATTCTTATTTGGCAGTGGAGTAACACAGTCACTTTTGAGTCATCTTGTTCTCTAACTGCTAATTATTGTTGTACGTTAATAAAATTACTTTAAACCCGTATCAGTGTTACAATGCTGTATTATTTTTTCCTTTAAAGCTGATTTTAATAATAATTATTAATAATAAAATAAAAAATATTTTAAATTGAGAATAAGATCAACAGTTCGTATTTTTTAAAACTCTACTTTAATATTTGAAATTAATCAGGAAGTTACCTGACTATTCTGCTTGTACTTCCCCTTACTACTTTCCCCTTAGCATGCAGTATTACCCATTTTTTTTTTTTACACTAGATCTGGGACACCCAGTATAAATTTGAAATTTTTTGAAGATTTTTAGATAACTTTGACAACGTTTAAAATGTTTTACGCAATGAAGGCGCATCGCCTTTAGTGTTCTTGGAGGCAACTCCTAAATTTACTTCATATCATATATGCATCTATTTTATAGCTATATCTTCACAGGGTATGGCTGCCGTGGGATCATACATTTTATGAAATTTAACAATAGTCTTATTAATAACTTACACAAATTAAGGTTTATTATTGTTGTTATACGTATCTGATGTTAATACGCGGTGTTAACCGAACTATTCTATCCCTGGACTCATCAAAAATCTTTACTGGGGAAAATGGGTCTTTTAGATGGTGGTCAAAACCTAGTGATCAAACAGGGAAGTAACGTTGTTTTGTTTAAAAGTTCTTTTTAAAATACTTTTAATATTAAATTTAAACATTTTTACTAATAATAAATTAAATTTTACTAATACTAAATAATTTTATATATATTAAATATAAATACTCTTAAATTAGATCTAACTGCAAAAAACATTTTAATTGTTATAAGTTGGTAAGTTATTAGATGTTATATAGTTTCCTCCTACTAATAGCTATTAAGATTAACTAACAATAGAATAACTTTGACCGAATTAACAATAAATACCAATCCTGATTTGTTTTGGCTTTCTATTCAAATTTCACAAGTGTGGAGTGCGACCCATTAAAAAGGTATAAGAAATTAGAAACATTTTTCATAAAACATATGACTTTTTTTCGCACACATAACAATTTGGCAATTAAAAAAAAAAATTATTTTTATTCGGCATTTGTATCCTTATTTGCACTCAAAAGATATTGAATAAATTATTTGTAAGCAGTGAAAAATAAAAGTATTTATCATTATGTATCAGTTATACATTTTCGCTCAGTACCTTAAAGACAATTAATAATTTTTTTTACCTTATACACTTTTCGATACACACAATTATTTTTATTATAAAAACAATACGCAATTTATGCTTCTTTTTCTTTCGTTGTAATTAAAGCCTTAAAAATATTTTCTCCTAATCATTTTGTAATGTTTTCTATTATTATGATTTTATTTGACGCATATTTATTATTGATACAGTTAGTACATATTGGTTTTTAAAATTAAAATATTTAACTTTATGATTATATTCAGTTTTTTTCGCACCTGAGAATCTTTATTTTCTTAATTCTTTTTGGAGACCGTGAATTTATAATTAATAATTTTTTTTTTTTTTTGTACTTTGCCTATTTATTTCTTATTTATTAATTAAGTTTGTGTTTTAGGAATTAACTAGGATCGGTAAGGACAAACATAAAAACATATATTTTATTTAAAAATTTCGATTCCGACTCTTTTCTACTGTGTATATGACCCTAGAGTGGTCTAATAACTTCAGTTAATGAAGCAAGTTTATGATTTACTAGCAATTACAATTAATTTTTAATTTACAATTGATTTACAAACCTTAAAATTGATACTTTTTCATAATCAGCATCCCAAAAAACGTAGTAATCGTAATTAATAGATATCAGGTAATTCATTATGTGCTGATGTGATTTCCATAAAAAGGGTTAACCCAATACTTTATAGAAATGCGGAGAAATCCGAAATAAAATTTATCAATTTATTCTGAAACACCTAATTAATTTTTAAAAAACTCATTTTGTGAATTTTTCCGTAGTCACGTGTTTTTCTGCGAATATGGCCGTCTTGATAAATATTAAGATTTAAGATATGAATATTTACATTTCATGCAAATGTTGACAATTTTCCTTGTGAATATATTTGTATTTACTGAAGAATTTGCGAATACGATCATATTCGTATTCAGAAATATTGTGGTATAAATAAATGTCTATCATATTCACGTTTAAATTAAGATAAAAATAAATTCGTATTCGTATTTATAAATATAAATATCCCCAACTCTGCATTGTTGCAATATCACAATCACTGAATCATAATCTGACCCACTTCATGCTACATAATAAAATGTCACGTCCATTCTAAATATTGATAATGCTTCAGGTCATTATAATTATGAAGGAGTTATTCGAGATTGCTGACTATATATTTTATACCGAAATATCCATTTATTTATATGTTTTTTGTACAATTTTTTTACCAAAATATTTTGGATTAGAAATTTAATTTCCGGATAACCCGAATGTAAAATAATAAACATATAATAATAAATAATAATAATAATAAACTTTATTATACTTTTTAAATGCACGTTGGAACGTTTATCGACGTATAATATTACACACCATCACAGTACTGTTGAAGATAAAGACAATAGGATATCTTAACTGTACACAGCTGAGACAGTTAAGATTTGTCTCTATTGTTTCGGGCTTGATGATGGCTTATAATCCTATAAGAATTTATTTTTATCTTAATTTTAACTTGAATTTGATAGAAATTTATTTATACCACAATATTTGTGAACATATATTGTAGTGAACTAATACAATTAAATTCGTAAGTTTCTAGGTAATATATTTATAGGGCAAATAAGCATCAAGCGTCAACTATTTCCATTTTTTTTTATTATCCCTTTTTGGGTCTTTTTGCAAAGACCAAATCTAGTTACTTTCAACTATCTGTAGTGGTTGTAACAGTGATAAGCATAATTTGTAATTCCAGTGATAATAAAAAATGGGTCTTTTGAAATTAGCTCAAGAAATTTCTGACAAAAACAAGGCATTTCAGTTTTTACAAGAAAATTGAATATTACATAGAACAAGGGTTTGTTTGTTCAAATGGACATGAAATGAAATTATCATTTTCAGGAAAAAAGGAAAGATGGTTCTTTTGCATGTGAAGCTGTAGACAATCCATAGCTATAAGAAGAGGAGCATTTTTAGAAAATAGTAAGATTCCATTAACAACCTCTATATTTTTACATTACCTCTATTTATTTTTCTACTGGACTCTTATATATGTGAATTTATTTGGAGACAAAGAAATAAGATTGAAGATTTTTTTAAGAAGATTATAGAAGACATCATGGGCGTACCCAGCGGGGCGCAGGGCTGGAAGGCTGGATGCAATATTTTTTTAAGATTTTAAGGCGGGAAGCAGTTATAGAATAATTTTTTCAAGCAAATAATTGTAATAACTTAGTAAGCACTGCTTTAAGTATACATAATTTTGGTTTCATTCGCCTTTTCCGCGGTAAGATGTAACAACCTGAACCACCATTGCTTGCCCCCACCCCTAGTTTTGATCCTGGGTACGCCCTTGGAAGAAATTGTATCATTTATGCCACCTACTAATTAATTTTGATTTTTTTTATAATATTAACCATTTTATAAATAATAATTATTCATTGCTGAAATATATTCTTGTTATTCTCATTTTGGCCATTATTTGCAAATAGAGGTTGTAAATATCGTTATAAAAATAAGTGTTTAAAAGAAGTAACTGTTTGCTAAAAGTAACTGGATGTCGCATCGCGAAAGTGGATGTGATCTTCGCAAAAAGACCCCCCTTTTTTTCGCTTAATTTTCTCCTACTTATTTTTCCCACCATTTTTCAAAGGTTCCTTCATAGCATTTATTTAAATATTCTTTATACTTATACCCGATTTTGTTTTAATTTAATTTTTTATTTTTAATATCCTTTTATCTTCTTTAATCCCATGAATTCATCGATATATTCATATGATATATACGATTATATCATACTTGTACTAACTATCATATTTATACTAACTTTTACCATTTCTTTGGCCGTCTCCTGTACCATCTTCTTCATTAAAACTGTCTTAACCAGCGCATAATTAACAGACAGAGAATATCTATAATAAAAGCTAGGATTTTTTTTCTATGTAAATTCGTGACTATGTATTGGATTTGTGGCAGTTTACACAGGTAGAGCTAAGGCTTGATAAGGCGGCAGTTTGGAAACAAGGACGCCGACTGAACACGTCATGGGGATGAGTCACCACCGTGTGTTCACGGCACCATAACTCCACTCTTCCATAACTTTGTTCAGCTCTTCCTACTTGTTAATTCCATCTTATATCATTAATTACTTTTATAAATATGTAAAACATACCTATATAATTTTTTTTTAATCTTTAATTACGAATTACAATTGATTGTTTCATGTTTAGGTACCTTGAACGACAGTCAAGATTGTCTGTGTAAACTTTGCAAGTTTTAGCAAGGTTTTCATTGTTTCATTTTTGAGAAGCCATCCAATATTAAATGGTACATTTTTTATTTTCGGGTATATAATTGTCTAGTTTGTTTCGAAGAAAACACACATTCTAGGAGTTTCAGTTTGATATGAGAAGTGGAGATTTATTTTATTGGAACTATTATTATTATTTGTATTTATCCAATTTGGACTTTTTTTTTAATACAATACAATACAATAAGGCTTAACGGACCCGAAGGCCCGACGCCGACACCACCAATCGGTCCCTACATACCTCCATCCATCTACCACCGTCCAATCCCAAATTCACAAGATCTGCTTTCACCGAATCTTCCCACCTTCGCCTAGGCCTACCCCTCGGTAGGCCTATTTTTTTTTTAATGCATATATTTATAGTAAAGGAGGTTTAACTTGTAACTCTTTTTAATAGATAATAACACAAATAATGCCGTGGATAGGAATTATTATCCACAGACATAAGTTGAGATATTATGTGTTATTGACCCTCAATTGATTTTTCCAAATTAAATGATCCGAAGCCTACTACTTTTCAGACGCCAAGGAATATAGTCAGAAATAAAGGTTTGGTTGAAACAAATTGGTTCGAATGTGTCGAACTATGAAAGGACCTTACCTGCAAACATTTTTTTTGTTATTTTTTTAAAAGTATGTTTTAAGGGCCGGGATAGCCGAGCGTGTTGGTGCGCGACCCGTTTTAGCATACTCGAGCCGAACGGCGGCGTTTCGAATCCGCCCTGGGAGGGTTGCCTTCATTTCGTGGAGGCCCCACGGAATAAATCTCGACCTACCCACCATGGTTAGGATAGGTTGGTTACACCTGTAGAGTAACCTTCTATATGCTACACATGACCAGGTAGAGATATTTTTTAACGTCCTATACTACAGCAATTTATTTTTTATTTGACTATTCATAAGAAAATATTTTTATTTTTTTAAGTAAAAATAAAAATATAATTTTTTTCCCTAATCCTGCTATGCTAATCTCCTATACTTTTCTTTATAATTCATATTAATATAAATAATATATTTATAATACAACTTTAGAAAATTTATTTCGTTGTATATTTACGCGTTAATGTGTTAAAAATGAGTATGTGCAACGAATCGATTTAGTTGTTTTTGTTAAGTAAATTTTAGGTAGGTTATTTTACTGAATTAGATTTATTGGCAGTGGATATTTCCCGATGTACACAGGGGTATTTGGCTCTAAAAGCTGGCCGAAACCCATTTTTTGAAATTTGAAATTTCTGGTAAATAATGACTCGAAGTTCAAGTAGAGGATCTGTTGGATCATGCAAGATGATTCTTATCTCTTCCAGGCCCTTAATCCGGCGGATATTCAAATTCCAATCTGACCTTAGCCTTTACCTCGTCCCTGCTCATTAATATTTGTTCGACAAAATATATTAATTTTCTTTGTTTTTACTGAATTATCTGCATTATCATATGATGGATAGTTCGAGGCCAGGTTTGTACTTGTTATCCAGACCGTTATAAAATATTTGTATTCAACACTAATATCAATATTCCTTTGTTTTTTGGTAGGTAGATTTTAGAGCTAAAAATAAAATTTGAAGGTTAAAAAGTTATACTTCTGGTTATTTCTTGGAACGAAATATTTTTTATGATAATGTGTAATTATCGTTGTTTATGTTTCATGAAAGAAATTCTGCGAATAGCTGCGAATGGGAGACTTAAAATTTTTTATTTCTAAAATGTCAGTTTCATTAAATAATATTAAAAAAATAAATGTTATTATATTTTAGGATCTTCTTGAATAATAATAGTAACTAGAAGGGAATTATTTGACTTATTTTTAAGGTCGAAAGCATTAGCTTTAAAAAAAAAAAAATAAGGAATTTTCGTAGACTTTTCTCATTGGGAAATATTGCCTAGCTAATAGCCTAGAGCAGGTGAAAGAGCTACAACATAAATTATCAATTTTGAGGAATGATTTCCAAGTAAGGTGGGATGCTTCTTTAAGGAAAAGAAAAGTTTTTAAAGCAGGAACAAGGAATGGCTAAGTGGGACGATATCAATTAAAAGCTCAAGATCTGGTGAACGCCCTGAAAAATCATTTGATGGTTTAAGTGAAAGAAGCAAGAGGCGTAAAGCAGAAAAACTCAGATCATCAAACTAGCTTCTGGCTGATATCAATGCGTTCCATGTTCTGAAGGGTCTAACAAAAGCTCCATCTCGTGCCATAAAATATAGGAAAGCATTTAAAAATTTCAATTTATCAGAAAAAATAGAAAAAAGTACCTATCAGCACTGGAAGCTTTATTTACATATATTGTATATTGATAGTTCTATCAAGTGGTTATTTCATAAATTTAGAAATGTTTTCTATATTTGCTAAGGATCCGTATCCTTTTCTCCATAGAAACTTCACGTAAAACTTTATCACCACAAATTTTTATTTTTACCTATTTTACACTATTCCCATTTTTAAAAAAATAATAGTAATAGATAAATTTATAATGAATCTTTATTTGTTACAAGCATATTTCATAGGTGCAATGCATAAAGAGAAAATAATATGGACATAAATTGTAAACCCATGGATGCCTATTTCACAGTAGGTGGAGTAACGTAAAAATTTATTTTAGGAAAATTTTCACCTATGAATATTTTTTTAACTGCTTAAAACATATTTTTAATGTCTATTAGAAATTTAGAAGCCATTTTGAGGACGTTTAAACTAATAAAATGGAAGGTAATAGTTTTGGCCAGCTTTTGGGGTCAAATACCCCTGTGTGCGATGTCCCAAACTTTTCTTTACTGGTCCATGTTATTATCTTCATGTTAATAAATATTTATGTTATTACCATTATGTTAATAAATTAGTCAAATGTTTGTCGTACCTGAGAGTCTGGACGTCAAATTATTCAACTAAATTTCGAAGGGACGCCTGCTTTGTACACTTATTCACTATGAAAAAAATTATCTCCATTCTTCTATTTAGTCACTTAACCCATCTTGGGCTTAGGTCGACTTAACTTAACAAAAACTAATATGAAATAATAAACTATGAAACTGTATTTAACTTTATTCTTTTCAAAATAAAAATTGCAACAATACAATGGCAAAGGTAAATCTGATTGAAAAACTCACATCAAATCACATAGGTTCTCTATATAACATATATTTGCAAATATATTATAATATATAATTGGTATCTTGTTTCTGGCAAAGAACATATTTGACAATATTAATTACTAATTAGTGATGATCCTTATTTCCAACCATTAAAAAATGTGGTAAGATAAATACAATATTGAGATCTATCTGAACACAATATTTAAACATTTAATTCTTTGAATTCACGTGGAAATAACTGTTTTATGAGGAACCTTCCTAGTGCTAAAAAATATATACAAAAGTGCTGGATGTACTTTTGATTAGTAGATGCACGTGCAATTAGTAATAATGAATACAGCATCTAATAATTACTTAAAATACCAAAAATGAGTTGTGATGTAACAAAATTTGTCTTCTCAACTTTTTTAAATCTTTCAGTACACGCTAAAAATTGCTTCTATAAATTTCCATGGGCTACACAAAATAGATTGATCTGTTGACAAAGTTATCTCATTTGATTCAGTATCCATTGGCTGTTGAAAGACAATGAAAACAATGATAAATTAACTGCTGGAGGTAATAAAAAAGGAATTGTTGCCAGGTTTTTAGTGTTGGTGCTGAAAGAATTGGGAAAAATTAAAAAAAAAAATTGGTTTCAAAACATTTTGAATACACACAATAGGGTTTGTAGCGTTTTCTGATTTAAGTTGTTATTATAGTATATATTAACCCTTTGCACTTGTGATCTCCGAAGCGGAGCCATTTAAAATTTGTCTTCAAACTCGAAGGCTTAATTAATTAACCATTGATCATTAATAATTACTCAATTCGAAGTTTAAAATTAATAATAATTTAAACTTTAACACTTTACTGTGGAATAATTGAAGGGGTCGGGGCAAAACAGTGCCAAGCAACATTTTTAATAAAAATAAACTGTAGCTGCAGTCTGCAGTATATTTTGTTGGACTATACATTTATGATGGAAATGCCACCTAAATATGACTATATAGAGCCTCTATAGTCATATTTAGGTAGCATTTCCAACATAGACATATATTCCAACGTAATATAAAGCAGACTGCAGCTACAGTTTATTTTTGTTAAAAATGTCGCTTGGCACTATTTCGCCCTGACCCCTTCAATTATAAAAATAATTTTGAGGTATATTAAATCTTAAATATTATGAATGCCCAATAAGTTGTAAGGCCCGTTTACTGTTATTATTTCTGGATTTTCTGTTCTCTACGTTTCCCCATAAATTCTAACTTATAATCCCATAATAAATATTAGAAGTTCAGTTGAATTACAATTTCGATTACAGTTATTTTCTAGGGAGTCTCCCTATTTTCGGATTTAAACGAAAATAATTAATACGTAAAAATAATTATGTATTGATTTAGTTATTTTTTGTTGGTAAAATTTTTAATAACTTTAAATTATAAAGAATACATAGAAAATAGGAATAGGCAGGGTCTTTAGATTTATTAATTATAATATTTTTACCTTGTTCATGAGCACATTGTTAATCAATTATTTAATGAAAACTAAGAGCACTTCAAGTGAAATTGCAATTTCAATTTCTTCTTTTCTCATTTCACTTTTTTCCCCTAGTCTGTTTAGGTTTCCATGCAAACTTTATTTATAAAATTTTTATATATAAGTGTAAATTTACCCCCACTAGCTTGCAATATTTGTGTTAGTGTATGGTTACAAGTAGATACGTTTTTTACCCTGTTAATTATTTGATTTTTATTGTTTTTCTGACATTATAAAGTATTATTTTTGTCAAAAAAAAAAAAAAATAAATAAACCAAAGATATTGTTGCATTATTGAAAGATTCTTAGATAAGGTTATCAAATATTACTAGAGCGCAGTGTACTAAATGTTTAATGCCGGTCTTTAAATAATTAGTTTTAAGTATAGTTATACTATAAATCATTGATTTTTTGCAAACGTTTATTTAATTTTCAAAAGCTTTTTTTTTGCCTCATATTTGAAAATAGTTTACTGTTGTACTAAGGCTGATCAAATCAAGTAAAGCTGAGTAAATCAAGTTAAATAACATTGTCTAAATTACATTGCCTAAATTAAATAACAAAAAAAAAAACGGAAACATACATTGTACATTGTTCTACAAACAATGTATCTCTTATTTTTTCTTTTACTTTCCTAAATATAAAATATATAGTAAGGAAAGTATTGCGATCATGAAACATTTCGACTTCCGGTTTTCAACGGAAATACACGTTTTGGGGTTCCCTGAGTCCAAATAACCAAGTCCCGCGAAATGGTCTGTGTGTCTGTGTGAACAGACTAGCTCAAAAACTATTAGCCGTACAAAACTGAAATTGGGTATTTAGTGTATGTGTATGCCCGCGATGTGACAACAAAAATTTCATAATAATCGGTCAAAAGGAGGGGGCATTTTATTTAATAACTTTTTAAGTTTTTTCGATTTTCTCAAAAACGGCTCTAACGATTTTAATTAAACTGAGTATTTGATGTATTAATATGCCCGAGATATGACTGTAATAAATTCATCGAAATTGATCAACCTGAGGGGGCACTTTACTAAATAACTTTGTATCATTTTCACGTGATTTTTTTATTTACTCAAAAACGGTTTAAACGATTTTGATCAAACTCGGTATTTGGTGTATCTATATGCCCGCGATGCGACAGTCAAGATTTCATCAAAATTTGTCATATGGAGGGGGCAATTTATTTCATATCTATTTTTCCAATGTTTACCTTTTTTTCGATTACCTTAAACACGGCTTTAATTATTTTGATCAAATCCGTCATTTTCAATGAAAATTAGGTCTTCTTTAATAACAGGTAAGCTTTATTATTTATCATTATTTTTTTTTTTTTCTGTTAGTTTTCTGTTTTTCATTTTTAAATATAATGGGCCATTTTTTATTATTAGGTATAATAAAATTATATTCCCAACTGTTGTAAGGGAAAAACGCTAATTTATTCTATTTTAGTCACGTAATCTTTTTGTACTTTATTCTGTCTCATTGTTTTTAAATAGAAAAACCAGTGGTTTGTCCTTATTATTTTTATTATATAAATTACTTGTAATATATGATATATAATAAGAGAAATAGATATCAAAAGTAATAGATACAATAAAAATAATAATACAGAACAAAGTACAAAAAGGGTATAAGACTCAGATTGGAGAAATATGTATGTGTTTTTCCCTTATAAATGTTGACTATACATTGACTACAAAACAGGATGGAATGAGAGATATGTGACAAAAATAAGAGATAAAATGTGTGTAGAACTATTTATATCTTTTGGTTTTATTTTATTATTTAATAATTTATTAATTTTATATTGTTGATTACTTATATAGTCCAATTTTATGAAGGTTAAAAGGAAACCCTGAAGAATGACGTATGTGATTCCAAAACGTAGTTTAAAAAATGTAAAAATACAACCCTTTTTTTTTAACATTAATTAAACATAATAAAAACATAGGATTGGATATCTCACCGTTCAATTATTTGAAGATACATACAGTAAGAACCCCATTATCCGGGGCTGTATTAACCGGGGTTCCGAGGATCCATTTTTTTTGCTTTTTTAATGGGCTGTTTTTAATTTTTATGCCATTTATTTTGTATGAATAATGTATATTAAAAAAGAATGAATTTGTAAATATTTTAACGATTACACAATGGTTAATTACTTATCTATTGTTCTTAGAAATTATGAAATAAAATAATATATGGAAAAACAAGGAAAGCTGCTATCGTGTGATGAGATGTTTTCGGTAACTATTACTCTAATTCATGTTCTCTGAACGATATTGTTTTCAAGTCTTTCAGGATTTACTCTTCATTTAAATACGAACTAACAAAATGTCGCAAAAAAAAAAAAAAAAAAAAAAAAAAACTTTCGTTTTAACGTTTGAACTGAAATTAACTATTATAAACCGAGTAGAAAAAGGTGCAAGTGTTAAAACATTGTTCGCTGAATTAAGAATCGGCGAGCAAACTGTTCGTGATATTTTTAAGAAGAAAAAAGACATTTCAGACTTCGTATCGTCGTCGGCCCAAACATCGTGTCCTCGGACTCTACATTAAAAGGACGTGGATGAAAGCTACCTGTCAGTGATCCATGCATAAATGGGCTGAAGGGTTTCGTTTGTTACTTTTGTTCGTTTGTTGTTTGTTAAAACGTTCTTTCGTTAATAAAAGTGATTTCTGCACTTTTTTTTTTTTTAAATTACCATTCTTTTGTATATCATTAAGTCAATAAAATGTTGTAAATCGATTATCCGTGGATACCTATACCCTTCATTACCCCGGATAAGGGGGGTTCAACTGTATTTTTAATTTTCCTAATCTTTTTCTAATAATTCTGAATCGAACAATAGTAGTTCGTTTGTAGGATTGAAATGTATCGAGTAGTGGGTACTCGTATAAACGTTTACTTTGTTTATTCGATGAGTCCTTTTTTTTTTTTTTTATTAATGATTAATATATGAGCTTATTGGCTGAATTGTTATTCGATTACCCTGTTTTAAAGCCTCTTTTTTTTTTTTTTAATAAATTCTTTATTAAATTCGAGAGTTTATTTTATAATGAACAATCTCTACTTAACGAAAATATAGCATATTTTGCTTTAAATTGATTGATTTTCTTATTTAAATATTCAAATAATACTGACGTACCGTTTCGAAATAAAGAAGTTAAATTTTTTTTTTTAAGCTACTGGCCACATATGGACCTCTATAAGTTCTTTCATTCCATTTATCATGGTGCTTTATTTCAAAGTTTCAACTAAATGAAAACAATCAAACTTATATGAAATAAAGGACCATGGTAAATGGAATGAAAGAAGTTATATGTGGCCAGTAGGCTGCAGCACATTACTGACCAACTGACAAGTACACTGAATTGCCTAACCTGATTCTTTTTAAAGAGGGAAATTAAAAAACTGTATAAAAATAGGCTTGTCATAACGTCACCCCATTAGTCACAATGTCACCTCGTTTTAGTGTACTTTTAATTATTACTAAATTTAAAGTTCATTGTTGTGATTAAATCTAACTAAAGAAAAGATTTGCATATGTGTTGTTAAAAGCTAACTAACTTACGGTCATTTAAAATATAATTGTCCTAAATTGGACAGTTTAGACAAACTTCATCTCCGCAGTACTCTTGAATGCCTTTAAAAAATTATTTAATAGGTGAATATTTCGCAGAATTCGGTTCATTTATAGAACAGGTTGATTTTTCCGAACAATAACATATTCATGTACAATATATTATGCATCTATATTTTTTATCATACATTTTTATGTGACTATTTGAATGCATTTTCTCTTGGTTGGGGGTCTATGTATATTTTTTTTTTTTTTTCCAGGAATTTCTTCATAATAAGGTTTCCTCAACCAAACTCCCGTTCCAAGATCTCCCTCCATCTGCGTCGGTCCATCGCATCTTCCTTCGACAATCCCCTACCAGCCATACTCTGAGCCACTCTATCTTTCCATTTCACTGGAGGTCTTCCTTTTCTTCTTCTACCTTCTGCCTCCCATTCCATAATGACCTTAGGTAGTCGCCCTTCGTCCATTCGCCTCACATGGCCATACCATCTTAGTCTTCTTTCTTCGATCACTTCGAGGATATTATTTTTAAGTTCAAGTCTATCCCTTATGGTTTCATTTCTGATCCTTTCTATTTTGGATATCCTCGCTGATCTCCTCCAGAAGTCCATTTCAACTGAAAGGAATTTTTTTCCCTCAGTCATACTAAGTGGCCATGTTTCTGACCCATACAACATCAGGCTTTCTACCAGAGCTTTGTATATGAGCTTTTTGGTTTTTATTAGAATATTTGGGCTCCATAGAACAGAATTCAGCATCCCTATTACTTTTTTTCCATTAGTGATCCTTTTTTGAATTTCTGCTTCTACTTTGCCATTATTTTCAATTATGGATCCCAAATAGCAAAACTTTTCAACTTTTTTCAGTCTGCATAATGTTGCGTCAGTGCTGTTCGTATTCTCTGTGCACATATATTGGGTTTTATCAAAGTTTATTTTCAGGCCTCCTTCTTCATAATAATCTAATATTTTCCTAAACATGTAACTTATGTCCTCTTCGTCTTAAGCGATCAGTACCTGATCATCCGCAAACAGTAAATGGCACAGATTTTTTTGTCCTAATTCGATGCCCATCTTACCGCATTTCCTTATCCAACCTTATATGTATATTTTTATATTAATATTTTATATGTTTATTTTATTCACTTTTTATATCAATTATTCATTTTATTCAGCTATCTGTTACGTTGTTGGCTATATGCACGAATATTTTATTCTTAAAACTAAAGCGTTAAGTTGTACCGTTGTGAAGCATTCGCACTAACCTACTTAAATGCCACTTTCATCAAAGTACTCACCGTATGCTTAGTATCTTATGGTGCGGATTTAGTGCGCCATGAGTATACGAGGTGTGGGTTGAAGTAAAGAATAGATGTGTTTAAATTGTAGATTATTTATTTACGTGTTTATAGGACCTCATTGAACCCTATGTTGGAAGTTATGACGTGGTCATCTGTGATTGATTGTTTGTGGGTTTGTTTTAAAAAGACATCGATGTCACTGAAAGAGTGCACCATGGAAAACGCCACATACTTATATACACATATTTAAGTATGTGTTACGCTTCAAACGACGGCGGTAATGGGAAAAGTCTAACCATTTTCGTTGAGAATTGTAGCTTTTCGCTCACAACTCGCAAACGAAGTGGTTATTAGAAATAATTTATATCACCGAAAATGTTCTCCTCGAAAACCTGAAAAGATTGACACCATTTAGAAACGATCATTTCGATTTTCTCGCAAAAAACACCGTTTTGTGCTTATAACTCGCAATCCATGGAGAAATGAGGGATTTGTATTTTTTTCTGGTGTAGCGGTTAAGGAAAGATTTAAAATGATGCCCCATTCATGAAATTTGAGGAAGTATTAAGGAAGTTATGCCGACAAAAAAAGGCCTTGAGAAATAATATATATGATAATAGAGTCATCAATTTTCAATTCCTTTTTTTTTTTTTTTTTTTATTGCTTTCTTTTCGAAATAATTTTATTTCTTTGCTCAGTTAAAATATTTGAAATTTAATTTATTGATACTTTGACTTGATACTATTAGTACCTAATGGATTTACAGTTATATGTTAATATTATTTAAAGTTGAAAAACATTAAATTATTACTTCTAACTATTATTAAATTTAATGTTCTTTGTTCAGATTTAATCTTACTGACAAGTGATAGAAACGATTAATTAATGTTTTTTTTTTAAATTAGACAGTATAGAAACTCTTCGCTGGGGTACACTTAAATGCCTTTAAAAAGGTGACTATTTCTCAGAATTCGATTCATTTATAGATCAGATAAAGTTTTCGAATAATAACGTATACATGTGTATAATTCACCTATTTGTATGAGTGTGTATATTTTTTATCTTGTATTTTTATTTGCCTATGTGGAATTATGGCTATATGCTTTTCACGAATAATGTATTGTTAAAACTAACTAAAAGTGTAAAGTTGTAGGATAATTAAGTCATCAATTTACTAGATTTTTTTTTACTTTTTTATTATTATTTTCAGACACTTGTTTTTTTTTATTGTTTATTTAAGGAAGTAAGGAGTTATAATTTTATTAGTTTACTGCTCTCCTAATTTCTATATGTGTTTTACATTTTCTTCTTTCTGAACTTTGTATGTATGTAATTTACATGATATAATAACACATTGCTTGATTTTAATTATGTAATTAATAGAACTCGGATTCCTGCAATTGCCTCTTTTTATTGATAATTAAGAATCGAACCTAATAGGTTGTTTTAATAAATTATTGTTCTGCACGAAATCGCAGAATGTTAATTGAACTTATGATATTTAGAAGCCATTTTGAGGACGTTTGAACTAATAAAATGGAAGGTAATAGTTTTGGCTAGCTTTTGGGGTCAAATACCCCTGTGTGCGATGTCCCAAACTTTTCTTTACTGGTCTATGTTATTACCTTCATGTTAATAAATATTTATGTTATTAACATTATGTTAATAAATTAGTCAAATGTTTGTCGTACCTGAGAGTCTGGACGTCAAATTATTCAACTAAATTTCGAAGGGACGCCTGATTTGTACACTTATTCACTATGAAAAAAATTATCTCCATTCTTCTATTTAGTCACTTAACCCATTTTGGGCTTAAGTCGACTTAACTTAACAAAAACTAATATGAAATAATAAGCTATGAAACTGTATTTAACTTTATTCTTTTCAAAATAAAAGTTGCAACATTTCAATGGCAAAGGTAAATCTTATTGAAAAACTCACATCAAATCACATACGGTTCTCTATATAACATATATTTGCAAATATATTATAATATATAATTGGTATCTTGTTTCTGGCAAAGAACATATTTGACAATATTAATTACTAATTAGTGATGATCCTTATTTCCAACCATTAAAAAATGTGGTAAGATAAATACAATATTGAGATCTATCTGAACACAATATTTAAACATTTGATTTTTCGAATTCACGTGGAAACAACTGTTTTATGAGGAACCTTCCTAATGCGAAAAAATATATACATAAGTGCTGGATGCACTTTTGATTAGTATATGAACGTGCAATTAGTTGTAATGAATATGGCATCTAATAATTACTAAAAATACCAAAAATGAGTTGTGATGTAACAAACTTCGTCTTCTCAACTTTTTTAAATTTGTCAGTACACGCTAAAAATTGCTTCTATAAATTTCCATGGGCTACACAAAATAAATTTATCTGTTGACAACGTTATCTCATTTGATTCAGTATCCATTGGCTGTTGAAAGACTATGAAAACAATGATAAATTAACTGCTGGAGGTTATAAAAAAGGAATAATTGCCAGGTTTTTAGTGTTGGTGCTGAAAGAATTGGGAATAACAAAAAAAAATTGGTTTCAAAAATTTTTGAATACAAACAATAGGGTTTGTAGAGTGTTCTGATTTAAATTGTTATTATTGTATATATTAACCCTTTGCACTTGAGGTCTCCGAAGCGGAGCCATTTAAAATTTGTCTTCAAACTTGAAGGCTTATTTAATTAACCATTGATCATTAATAATTACTCAATTCGAAGTTTAAAATTAATAATAATTTAAACTTTAACACTTTACTATGGAATAATTGAAGGGGTCGGGGCAAAACAGTGCCAAGCAACATTTTTAACAAAAATAAACTGTAGCTGCAGTCTGCAGTATATTTTGTTGGACTATACATTTATGATGGAAATACCACCTAAATATGTCTATATAGAGCCTCTATATTTGGGTGGCATTTCCATCATAGCCATATAGTACTACATAATATACAACAGATGGCAGCTACAGTTTATTTTTGTTAAAAATGTTGCTTGGCACTATTTTGCCCCGTCCCCTTCAATTATAAATATAATTTTGAGGTATATTAAATATTAAATATTATGAATGCCCAATAAGTTGTAAGGCCCGTTTACTGTTATTATTTCTGGATTTTCTGTTCTCTACGTTTCCCCATAAATTCTAACTTATAATCCCATAATAAATATTAGAAGTTCAGTTGAATTACAATTTCGATTACAGTTATTTTCTAGGGAGTCTCCCTATTTTCGGATTAAAACGAAAATAATTAATATGTAAAAATATTTATATATTGATTTAGTAATTTTTTCTTGGGTAAAATTTTTAATCATTTTAAATTATAAAGAATACATAAAAAATAGAAATAGACAGGGTCTTTGGATTTATTAATTATAATATTTTTACCTTGTTCATGAGCACATTGTTAATAAATTATTTAATGAAAACTAAGAGCACTTCAAGTGAAATTGCAATTTCAATCGCAAATTTCTTTTTTTCTCATTTCACTTTTTTCCCCTAGTCTGTTTAGGTCTCCATGGAAACTTTATTTATAAAATTTTTATATATAAGTGTAAATTTACCCCCACTAGCTTGCAATATTTGTTCCTGTATTATAAGGAGGATATGATCTTATGAGAAACTTTTATATATAACAACTATATTTTTATTAATTTTAATATTATTGTAACGTGAATAAAAAAAAAAAAAAATTGTTTGAAAAGAGTATTAGACTTTTTGTTAGAACAAACTGTACTAGTACACGTTTTTGACTATGCGAGAATCTTCTGGATTGTTCTAATTCAGACTAAATATAAGGAGCAATGGACTGGAGTCCTCTTGCTCAAAAAATCGAATTACGTGGTCACTTTTGTGTTAGTGTATGGTTACAAGTAGATAAGTTTTTAACCTTGTTAATTAGGTATAGTATAGTTATACTATAAATCATTGATTTTTTGCAAACGTTTATTTAATTTTCAAAAGCTTTTTTTTTTCCTTATATTTGAAAATAGTTTACTGTTGTACTAAGGCTGATGTAAATCAAGTTAAAATAACATTGCCTAAATTAAATAAAAAAAAAACGGAAACATACATTGCACATTGTTCTACATACATTGTATCTCTTATTTTTACTTTTACTTACCTATATATGAAATATATAGTAAGGAAAGTATTGCGATCATGAAAAATTTCGACTTCCGGTTTTCAACGGAAATACACGTTTTGGGGTCCCCTGAGTCCAAATAACCAAGTCCCGCGAAATGGTCTGTGTGTCTGTGTGAACAGACTAGCTCAAAAACTATTAGCCGTACAAAACTGAAATTGGGTATTTAGTGTATGTGTATGCCCGCGATGTGACAACAAAATTTTCATCAATATCGGTCAAAAGGAGGGGGCATTTTATTTAATAACTTTTTAAGTTTTTTTTTATTTTCTCAAAAACGGCTCTAACGATTTTGATTAAACTGAGTATTTGATGTATTAATATGCCCGAGATATGACTGTAAAAAATTCATCAAAATTGATCAACCTGAGGGGGCACTTTACTAAATAAATTTTTTATCATTTTTACGTGATTTTTTATTCACTCAAAAACGGTTAAAACGATTTTGATCAAACTCGGTATTTGGTGTATTTATATGCCCGCGATGCGACAGTCAAAATTTCATCAAAATTGGTCAAATGGAGGGGGCAATTTATTTCATATCCATTTTTCTAATGTTTACCCTTTTTTCGATTATCTCAAAAACGGCTTTAATTATTTTGATCAAATCCGTCATTTTCAATGAAAATTTGGTCTTCTTTAATAACAGGTAAGCTTTATTATTTATCATTATCTTTTTTTTTTTTTTTTTTTTTTTTTTTTTTTTTTAGTTTTCTGTTTTTCATTTTTAAATATAATGGGCCATTTTTTATTATTAGGTATAATAAAATTATATTACCAACTGTTGTAAGGGAAAAACGCTAATTTCTTCTATTTTAGTCACGTAATCTTTTTGTACTTTATTCTGTCTCATTGTTTTTAAATAGAAAAACCAGTGGTTTGTCCTTATTATCTTTATTATATAAATTACTTGTAATATATGATATATAATAAGAGAAATAGATATTAAAAGTAATAGATACAATAAAAATAATAATACAGAACAAAGTACAAAAAGAGTATAAGACTCAGATAGGAGAAATATGTATGTGTTTTTCCCTTATAAATGTTGACTATACATTGACTACAAAACAGGATGGAATGAGAGATATGTGACAAAAATAAGAGATAAAATGTATGTAGAACTATTTATATATTTTGGTTTTATTTTATTATTTAATAATTTATTAATTTTATATTGTTGATTACTTATATAGTCCAATTTTATGAAGGTTAAAAGGAAACCCTGAAGATGGACGTATGTGATTCCAAAACGTAGTTTAAAAAATGTAAAAATACAACCCTTTTTTTTTTTTACATTAATTAAACATATTAAAAATATAGGATTGGATATCTCACCGTTCAATTATTTGAAGATACATACAGTAAGAACCCCATTGTCCGGGGCTGTATTAACCGGGGTCCCTAGGATCCATTTTATTTTGCTTTTTTAATGGGCTGTTTTTAATTTTTATGCCATTTATTTTGTATGAATAATGTATATTAAAAAAAAAATGAATTTGTAAATATTTTAACGATAACACAATGGTTAATTACTTATCTATTGTTCTTAGAAATTATGAAACAAAATAATATATGGAAAAACAAGGAAAGCTACTATCGTGTGATGAGATGTTTTCGGTAACTATTATTCTAATTCATATTCTAGGAACGATATTGTTTTCAAGTCTTTCTAGGAAACTCCTGCTATGGTCTGTTTGACTACAAAACAAAATATTCTCAGTTTTCTGGAAACTCTCTTCATTTAAATGCGAACTAACAAAATGTCGCAAGAAAAAAAAAAAAAAAAAACATTGTTAAAACATTGTTCGCTGAATTAAGAATCGGCAAGCAAACTGTTCGTGATATTTTTAAGAAGAAAAAAGACATTTCAGACTAATAGATTCATCAATTTTCAATTTCTTTTTTTTTTTTTTTTTTATTGCTTTCTTTTCGTAATAATTTTATTTATTTCTCAGTTAGAATATTTTAAATGTAATTGATTGATACATTTGACTTGATACTATTAGTACCTAATGGATTTACAGTTATATGTTAATATTAAGTTAAACAACTTTACATTATTTCTTTTAATTATTATTAAATCTAATGTTCTTTGTTCATATTTAATCTAACTGAAAAGTGATGAAAAAAAAACGTACTAACATACGATCATGTAATATATTATTTTTTTTTTAATTGTACATTATAAATACAAACTTGTCGCTGCAGTACTCTTAAATGACTTTAAAAAGGTGACTATTTCTCAGAATTCGATTCATTTATAGAACAGATAAAGTTTTCGAATAATAACGTATACATGTGTACAATAAATCTTGAGCTAGTCGGGAGTCGAAAGCTAGAATTTATTAAAGCCAATCAAAGCACAAAAAAAAGGCGATGGGAGTTCGATAACAACACCCTCACATAACCTCTTAAAACATGCCATTCCCACCAGCCCCTCTTCAGTACCTTTACCATATGTATGAGTGTGTATATTTTTACTTGAACTTATCTATATATGAAATATATAGTAAGTGGAAGTATTGCGATCGTGAAAAATTTCGACTTCCGGTTTTCAACGGAAATACACGTTTTGGGGTCCCCTGAGTCGAAATAACCAAGTCCCGCGATATGGTGTCTCTGTGTGTGTGTGTGTGTGTGTGTGTGTGTGAACAGACTAGCGTAAAAACTATTAACCGTGCGAACCTGAAATTGGGTATTTAGTGTATGTATATGCCCGCGATGTGACAGCAAAAATTTCATCAAAATTGGTCAAAGGGTGGGGGTAATTTATGTAATAAATTATTACGTTTTTTTCGATTTTCTCAAAAACGGCTCTAACGATTTTGATTAAACTGAGTATTTGATCTATTTATATGCCTGAAATATGACTGTAAAAATTTCATCAAAATTGATCAACCGGAGGGGGGACTTTACCTAATAAACTTTGTATCATTTTCACGTGTTCTTTTTTTACTCAAAAACGGTTTTAATGATTTTGATCAAACTTGGTATTTGATGTATTTATATGCCCGAGATATGACTGTAAAAATTTCATCAAAATTGTTCTCCGGGAGGGGGGACTTTACTTATTTTGTATCATTTTCACGGGGTTTTTTTATTTACTCAAAAACGGCTTTAACGATTAACAAAAATAAGATATGAATGTAGAAAAATTTGTGACTTTGGGAAATGATATTCAGCAAAACACGTCAATTTCTAATCTAAGTAAGTTGGTAAGTGAAAGTTGTGTGTTGCGTGCACGCACCAGATTTTTATATTGTATTTTTGGCTATGTTATTGCATTTTTTCTTGGGCGGGTTTATGTATGTTTCATGTACATTTTATTCATTTTTCATATCACTTATCTATTTTATTCTTGCCATCTGTTTATTTTTTGGCTATATGCTTTTCACGAATAATTTATTGTTAAAACTAAGTAAAAGTGTAAAGTTGTAGGATAATTAAGTCATCAATTTACAAGTTTTTTTTTTACTTTTTTATTATTATTTTTATGACACTTGTTTTTTTTTTATTTTATTTTTAAGCAAGTTAAGTAAGTAGTTATAATCTTATTAGTTAACAACTCTCCTAATTACTATATGTCTTTTACATTTTCTTCTTTCTGAACTTTGTATGTATGTAATTTACATGATATAATAACATATTGCTTGATTTTAATTATGTAATTAATGGAACTTGGATTCCTGCTATTGCATCTTTTTATTGATAATTAAGAATCGAACCTAATAAATTATTGTTCTGCACGAATTTGCTGAATGTTGCTTGAACTTATGATAATACACAAGTTTTATTTATCCAATAAAATAATTTCACTTGAAATCTTCATTTTTAGTTTTACGATAACCTCACTTAAAATAACTTCGAATGCAATTGTTACATACAATACGATTGGTTGGAATAGATTCTAGCTGTTCCTCTTTAACTTACCTAGTTCCCCCTCCACAAGGTTAGAATTCCTGTTTAGTCTGGGAGGTCTTAGTGAAAGGTCATGGACTAACAAACTATGTTACATGAGCTCCACGTCCCCCCCCCTCTTGATTTTTTAATACACGAAATAACAAAAATATGTTAACAGTTAAGTAATGAAATAACAATTATGTAAGCACATTAACCAAATGCTGAGAATTATATTGTTGGGCTATATATATAACATTTCCAAGTCTATTCGAACCCTTTCCAAATCAAATGCAACCATCTCCATTTCAATTGTCACCCTTGAAAAAATCATTCAAGTTCTAACTTTACCCATTTCAAAGTACCTTAAATTTTATTTTTTCAAGGGTGACAATTGAAATGGAATTGGTTACAATTGAAATAGAAAAGGTAACTATTGAGTTGTAAGCGGTTGCAATTTTACAACTAATTTGTGAAGGGTTTCTTGTGACTTGGAAGAAAAGGTTGAAATGGACTTGGAAATGCTATATTGTAATATTTTATTTATTGTACATTTCCGCCAAATGTAAAGTTACTACTTCTTTTTTACAACAATTTATTTTTTCACTCTAGGGCACGATCATGAGACTAAGTCTCAAAACATCGCCTTATATACGCTGGGTCAAAAATTTCTCCAAACTTTTAGATTGCAATGTTTCTTTCCAGTATATTCTTCAATTAGTTATTACAGTAAACAAGTTTTAGGAAGAGACTATTTAATTATAGATATAGAATGCAAGGCCTCAAAGTCTCGTACTGAGAGTCTGTTTCCAGCTGGCTTGCGAAACTGTAGTAGCCCTGAAGATGCCTGAATAGGCGAAAATTTGGCATGTAATCTGCTTGATTAAGTGCATTATTGAAATAATACGAGACTTTGCATTCTATATCTATTAGTTATTACATTATTAGTCCCATACGCATTAGAACAGATTACAAGAAAAAAAATTGTATTTGTGACTATGTAGATAAACAAATTTGATGAAAAGAAAACATTCCAGAATTGAAGGTCAAAAAAAATTTTCCATAGACTCTTCTAATTGTAAATATTTAATTTGGTAATGGAATTAAGAAATATAAATTATTACGAATTAGTTATAAAGTATCCTGAGGATGTGTGAAGATCATTTTTCAATGTTAAAATTTAAATGTTTTAACTTAATATGGAGATAAATAATTTATTTTTTGAAGAGAAAAGATTGGGCTCCGCCGGGAGTCGAATCCGGGTATTCTGCGTGACAGGCGCGTTATGCTAACCACTGCACCACAGAGCTCGCTTGCAAGCGGAGCCAATCTTTCCTCTTCACTGAAGCGAGCTCTGTGGTGCAGTGGTTAGCATACCGCGCATGTCACGCGGAAGACCCGGGTTCGACTCCCGGTGGAGCCCAATTTTTTCTCTTCAAAAAATAAATTATTTAAATTAAAATTAATTTAAAACAAGGTGGTTACTCACAAAAATAAATTAAATTAATTTAAAATGGAGATGTTGAAGGACATTCGCACATTAAAAGTCAATTTAATTTAAGAGATACGGTCGTTCGATGAAAAATGGTAAACAAATCACACGCCACTGTTCATTAAATTATCAACCGCCATAAAGGAATTCATTGTTAACGAAGCAAACCTCGTTGTGGTCGTTAAAGATAATTATTTGGAATTCATAGAATACCGATTTTGAAAGAAATGAGAGATGAACCAATGGCTAGTGTTTTTAATTTTTTAGTTATGCTTTCAAACCCTTATAATGCCCAATGCAGTATTTGAAACTGTTAGAAAAATACAAACATTAAATGGTTAAAATGGTTGTTGGTTGCGAACAATTTTGACAAGCCAAATAAACATTTGGGGCATGCCGTCCCTCGGATAGGATGTAAAATGGAGGTCCCGAGCCTGTACGATGTCAGATACTCGTTAAAGATCCCTATCCTAATTATACCTGGATTGGCAAAATTTAGGACTCCCAGTGTAGCATCGTCCGATTAGTGGCATAAATTGACGTTAAAACAAACATGCAATCCCTCAAAATTGATTTGGAATCTTTTAATTAAATTAATTAGTTATAGATTAGATTTTTTTATTATTTTTAAGGCACGTGCCTTATAACAAGGAGTTGATAGCAACATAAAATACATGAGAATACTTTAAATAAAAAAAATAAAATAAGTACACAAAACTTAATATAAAAGATACAAAAGAGCACAATAAAGAAAAATATACTTTTAATAATAAACTAAAAGGATGCTTTATATAAAAAAATAAACTATATACATAACTAATTATTATCATTGGTAATTAATATTATTATTGAATTAATTACTCCCAAGCGTTATTGGTGATACAAATTCCTATTATTCCTCAAGTTATTCGTTTAAGATAAATGATCTTATTTGTATTCCTTGTTTAACATATTAATATAAAATTTATGATTCTGTTCTTGGATTGAATGTAAAATACAGGTCCCAAACCTGTGCCTTGTCAGTTACTCGTTAATGATCCCTATCCTAATTATACCTGGATAGGCAAATTTTAGGACTCCCCCTGTAGCATCGTCGGATTAGCCTTAGTGGCATGAAGTGACGTTAAAACAAACAAGCAAACATTTGGGGCTTAACTTTTTTTTAGTTACAGATTGAAATTTATTGTGTTCTCATCAAATGGGAGGCTTTTGTGTAAAATAACATTTAATTTTTTTTTAAATTTAAATTAAAAAGCATGTTGTTTATTTAACTAATAAAATAGTTTTTGTTATAACTTTTGATATTAAATAAAAAAGCATTGTAGTGTAATAATGTTATACCATTACCAAATGAACCAAAATAAGGTTGTATAAATTTTTTGTGAAGCAAAAAAATATTATCTGAAACAACGTATTATAACCAACAGGTTTGATTACATTAAAGTTGTTAAGTAAATTAGTCAAACAACATTGATAATAAACAAATAAAATTGTTGATTTCACAAAACTTTTATGTTTATGACACAATTTAAGAGAAATGAATGTAGCCAAATTAACATTATAAAATTAGTTTCCCTAAAGCCTGGGCAACCTGGAGTTTGCTAATCTCACTATAAAAAATTATAATGCCTATTAATTAAGCAACTACATTGAGAGATGTTTATTAAATTATAATACAAATATCATGTTACATACGATGTACTTGTGGCATAGAGACTGGGGTGTCAAACAAGTTGACAGCTTAAATCCCTTGCTAATCCTAAACTTTTGTATTCCAATTTTCAAATAGACAAATGGTATTGACAACGTTTCGAAATATTTTTTTCATTTCATATGCACTCATTTTGAATATAGTTGACATTAATTGTATTTAGGACATATTAGTAATAGGGAAGTACATTGTATCCCTTTGCCATATACTCAGTAGTACAATAATAGTTATTTATTATACAAGTGACGAAAGTAGATCATTTTACAACTCGAGTGAAACGTTTACCCACACGAGCGAAGCGAGTGTGGTAATTTCACGAGAGTTGTAAATTCTACTTTTTTCACGAGTGTAATATTAAATTTTTTCTGTAATCGTGTAATACATGATCAGATCTAACCAGAATATGAACAAAATTAGGATGTTGTGAAGATTATGGTATGTTGTTGGTAGGTTATAAGCATGGTTGTGAAAGGTTATAAAATGTTATAACAATAAATTGAAAATGTTTAATTAAATAAAAAATAATATAATAATAATAATATTTAATCAAACAGTGTTTTTTGAAGTTTTTTATTAATATCAAAGATGTCTGTTTAAATTAAAATGATTGTGAAGTAGTGCAGTTATAAACAAGTGCAGGTTATAATCAAGGAAGGTAATTATTATTATATTTAAATTTTAAATGTTTCACTTTCTTCACTCATTTCAGTTTAGTAATGTTACCATTATTCAACGATTACAGAAAAAAATAAATTTTAAAATCGCTTGCACGTTCTTAGCTTAGGCTTTTTTAAAAATATTTTTTTTATCTATGAATTAGTACTATTATTTATCGTTCTATGAATCTTCCTTTAAATTATCTTGTTTTAACTAACTCTTGAGTTTTAGTTCTATAAGGTTTCGCCCCGATCATTTTTTTTTTTTTTTAATGGTTAGCTTTTAGTAGTACAATTTACATGTATAATTCATTTGACTGAAAAAAAAAAAAGATTTTTTTAAAATTTTTTGTAAACATTATTTTTCTTATGCTGATTTCGCTTCCAATTAATTATTTTATCTGTATTGTTTCAGGTAAGTTGTGTTTATCATCATTTCTACAACTGTAAGTGTTCTCTTATTTTTATATTACGCATAATAATTTATTCGCATGAAAAAGGTATTGAGGAAATTTTTCGTTATTTAGATTTAATTAAGACAGAACGTTTCCTGTCCCAGTTATCAGAACCCTGAAGGTTTGAACTTCAGGGTTCAACATATTTTTAGAGGATCACCTTGCTTCTCAAATAAGAATTCAGAAAATATATTGGACCTCAGGAAATAATTGGTCTTATAAATTATTATAAGATCTTATTCGAAAATATGTTTGTAAAAAAGGCATCCTTTTGATCTATATTGAGATCAACGTTGATTTAATGACAGAAATAATTTGTTAAATTCTTTGAAATCGGATAACCGTTTAAAAAATACATGATTCAACCTCTACCTCCTACCTCCTTATTCTTTTTTACTCCAAAACCTGTCCCTGTAATATATATTTTTGTGAAATTGAAGGTCTTTTATCCCGAACCATAAAAACTAGATTTTTTAAAATTATAATTAACGTAGAAAAAGAAAGATATACCGAAAATTCTCATCATTTCAACTTTTGTTAGGAGCGAAATGGGTTAATTTCTTTACTTTTATAGGTTATTGAATATACGCATAAATTATATGTAACATTTAGTTTTTGCTTTGTTATAATATGTAACATTTATTACGTACCATTGTGTTAGTATGATATGTAACATTTATTGTGTAACATTGCGTTATTATAGTACAGCAGACTCCCGATTATCCGTGGTATTGGGTGGCACGGCAACCGCGCATAAAACAATTCCACGGATAATCCGCAAAATTTTCAAAAGGTAAATAAAACAATTCAAATTAAAGCAAAATGTTTATTAACAATCACAAACAAGCTATGTAACTGCTAAGGCCAGGTTGACAAAACTGACGTGAACGAGAAAATGAAATGATGAAAAGAAAAAGTGGGATGGGAACGGAGTTCTGAGATTTGTGACTCTTTCAGTCTTCGGGTATTACACTTATTGGTTGGGACACTTTAGTACACAAACGGTCTGTTCTGAGAGTGGTAACTCACGCACTTTTCGGGTTTTATACGGCGGGTACACATGAGTAAACGAACTTTTTTATAATAATAAAATGATTTGAATAGTGAGGTAACCCCTCTTAGTTAAATATTTAATTATTAAACAAGCGATTTCTGTTTTTGTTGGAGAAACTGAATTTTTATTTGTCTCAGTTAGAGCCTTGTTCATGTTTCACCTCACGGGAAAGTGTATACGCGATTGTATAAATGTAAATTAACAGAAATTGCTAGTTTAATAAACTTTTTCCGTTCGTGTTTTTCGTGGTCACATTTAACTCATCTACCGCCAGAATAAAAAAAAAAAATTCTCCGCAAAGTGGATAATCCGCCAGCGATAATCGAGAGTTTACTGAATGTAACATTTAGTTTTTACGTGCCCAGATATTACTGTTTTAATGAAGCATAATATTGTTATTATAACAGGATATAATAAAAATTTAACCGAGAAGTGTCTGTATGCAAGAGATTTTTTTTTTTAAGACTTGCAAATGCAAATCATATTTTCCAAAAGTTAGTAATTATAAAACGAAAAAGTTATCGGAATGATGTAAAGCTATTGTAAATAAATGATAAAATAAAATTTATTTATTATTATTATTATTAATAATAATAATAATAAAGGCTTAACGAACCCGAAGGCTCGACGCCGACACCACCACTCGATCCCTGCACGCCTCCATCCAACGAACGTCTTCAAGACCCAACTTCGATAGATCCGCCCTAACGCAATCCTCCCACCTCCGTCTCGGCCTGCCCCTCGGACGTTTCCCATTCGGCACCGCGCTTATTAATCTTTTCGGAATACGTTCACAGCCAAGTTTTGCAATTTTACACGCCCATTTTATTCGTCTTGCTGCAAGCACGTCAATTATATTTACTGGATAAAGTTCACTCAGTTCGGCGTTGTGTAAGCGTCTAAATTCTCCGGTTATTTCATCCCTCTTCGGTCCAAATATTCTACGCAGTACTTTATTTTCAAAAACTCTAAGCCGTTGCTCATCCCTCAATGTCAGCGGCCAAGTTTCGCATCCGTAAACGACCGTTGGAAGAATAATAGTTTTGTAAATTCTAATTTTTAAGTTTTGGGACAGAAGGCGGGAGCTAAGCAATTTCGCGACTAAAAAGTAGCAAGCATTACCGGCTTTTAATCTAGCCTTAATTTCCTCATCGATTTCGTTTTTTCTAGTTACCATCGCCCCTAAATATCTAAATTTCTCTACCTGTTCAAACGTATTCCCCCCTACACTGATATCAGCGAAATCCTCACCACTTCTACGACTAACCATATATTTTGTCTTATCCGTATTCATTTCCAGTCCAAGTTCTTGTCCGGCTTTCATCAACGTTTTTGTGTTCATTTCTATGGTTTCCACGTCCTCCCCAAGCAATACCAAATCATCGGCATATCCGAGCACGGGTATATTCCCTCCCAAATTCAAACCCTTTCCGTACGTGTCACCTCCCTAATGGCATATTCCAGCGCTAAATTAAATAAAACAGGTGAGAGAGAATCTCCTTGTTTCAAACCAGAGCGGACCTCGAACTTCTCAGAAAAATAATTACCGATTCTAACTTTATTGAACGTTTCAGTCATGCACATTTTTACTAAGTTTACTAATTTTTTTGGTATTCCCTGCTCGACCAGAATGTTATACAACTTTTGGCGGTTAATAGAGTCATATGCCTTTTTGAAATCGATAACAAGCTGATGTACGATACCGTTATATTCTAATTTTTTCTCTAATATTTGGCGAAGAGAGAATATCTGGTCTACGGTTGATCGGTTTTGCCTGAAACCACATTGATATTCTCCGATAATTTCCTCGGCGTATTCAGTGATTCGACTAGTTAGGATTAACGTAAATATTTTATAGCAAACCGGAAGGAGTGAGATTCCACGATACTTATTGCAGTCCGTTTTTGATCCCTTTTTGTGAATCGGAATGAGAATAGACTCTTTCCACTCTTCGGGTATCTTTTCTTGTTCCCAGATCTTTTTAACCAAAAGAAATATTTTTGATATCCCAGCTTCCCCGCATGCCTTGATTAGTTCGCTAGGGACATTATCTGTTCCCGCTGCTTTATGAGATTTTAATTTTCCAATGGCTATTTCAACCTCCTCTTTACTCGGTTCTACTACTAACGGTTCAGCACTCTGGTATTCCGAAGAGGAAGATAGATTATTATTTTCCGTATTTAAAATACTATCGAAATAATCCTTGAACCGTCTTAAGATGTCCACCGGATCGGCCAAGATATTGTTATTTTCATCCATAATTCCAGTTGTAACCGACCGTTTACGAATTCTGTTTATGCCTTCGTACATGGCTATAACGTTATTCTCGATTTTGATTATTATTTATTATTTATAAATAATAATATATAATAGATAATAATAATAAATAATAATAATATTTATCTCGATTATTATTATTATTTATATATTATTTATTATATTTATAAAAGTTATTTATTGTTTTTAAAAAATTGTATTTACTTTTCTTTTTTTTTTTTTTTACTCCATTAAAATAAATTGGCACTGGCTCGCAAAGTATCTAATAATGTCGATGATTTGTCTCGTAGATGAAAAAAAGTTCTTACGTTTAATGAAAGTCATATGGAGGATCATATATAGTTTGACGTGTAGGTGCCTAGCATAGGTATAGGTAAATAAATATAATTGAATGTTTACGCTTATATAATGGGATTTCAGTTCTACCGTCTCAACGACTATATTGAAGCTATTATTTTTTTTAAAAATTTGCTCAAGTCGTGGGCCCTATCCTTATTAATAGATGTTAAATGCACAGTCGCGACGGTGTATTTAACATCTATTAGTTTACGACGCGTATTATCGCCTTCAGAGGGTCTCCCCAAGAGAACTTCAAACCACTTACAGTGAAAAGTGATGTGCCTAGATCTCCGGGACATTGGCATGTTATTTTTATAATTTTGTTATTTAAAGAATAATACAAAAATTTTGTCATTTTTCAATATTTTTCCTGTCAGTTTCTTAGTCAGCAAAACTATTTTTTTTATCTTTATCTGTTCAACAAACCCGTTCTATTTAGTTTTCTTTTCGCCTGTATAATAACTTACAATTCTTATTCCATAAAAATTTTTTCCTGTTATTGAACTATCAATATTCTTAGTTTCAATTTTCTTTTAACTACATAAGGCCCATGCATTTTTAAATATATTATTTGTCAATTATCCCGTTTGTTTTTTTGGTTGGGGATTAAATAAAGTATAATCTACTAGGGAATACAATAAGTAAGGCTGGCTTTTTAGTTATTTATTATTTTTAAAAAATTTTATTTACTTTTTTTTTTTACTCAATTAAAATATTTTGGCACTGGCTCGCAAAGTATTTAATATTGCCGATGATTTGTCTCGTAGTTGAAAAAAAGTTCTTACGTTTAATGAAAGTCATTTGGAGGATCATATATAGTGTGACGTTTAGGTGCCTTTACACTGTACGAACTCCACCCTCGAAGAGGTTCTCCCACAACCTTGCCGTATCGGCGTTCCACGAACAGCCATTTATACATAACGTGACGTGCGAACAAATGTGGCTGACGCGCCCAATGCTAGCTTCTGATGAAGAAAAAATATCCATTATCAATATATTTAATTTTATCTGAAAAATTGGAAACGAATTACAAACGGCGCACTAGTATCACAAACAACTCCTGACACTTGGGAAAACCCAAATCAGAAGTGACCCTAGCGCTACCCACGAACACTGACGAACAGATGAAGTACCTAGAATACCCGAACTGTCTTTGTGAAGGCCGTTCGAGGGTGAAGTTCGTAGAGTTTAAAGGCACCTTTAAACCTAAAACATATGAGTTTCTGTTTGAACAGTTACAAACTGTTCTAATACCTGTTCGAGAATCTTCTACGCTTCTCGGAATCTTGTTGAATGTGCTGATTCAGACTAAATATAAGGCGCGAAATGGAGTGGAGAGTTATTGACTGCTTCGAAGATCGAATTGTATGGTTACTTTAGTGTTACGATGTCATTACAAGTTAATCTTGCTCGTTATTTTGAGTTTGTATTTTTTATCTGATATTTATTTTATATTAATCTAATCTTAATCTGTGGGTGACTACCTTTTTTAAATAATTTATTTTTTGAAGAGAAAAGATTTGGCTCCGCCTGGAGTCGAACCCGGGTCTCCCGCGTGACATGTGCGGATGCTAACCACTACACCACAGAGCTCGGCCCCAAGTACAACAATCAGTGAAGAGGAAGGATTGGCTCTACTTGGAGCCGAGCTCTGTGGTGTAGTGGTTAGCATCCGCGCATGTCACGGGGGAGACCCGGGTTCGACTCCAGGCGGAGCCAAATATTTTCTCATAAAAAAATGAATTATTTAATTATATTATTTTACGTTGATAATAATTATTTAAATCCAGATTATTGTTACAATATTAATAAATATCTGACGATTGCCTCTGCATGATTTAGCATTCAATTGTTATTATAAATGTTGACCACTTTATAGCGTTTATTACACCAACGCTACCTCTATTAACCTGTCAGCCGTTGATTAGGTTGTTATACTGTAAAGAATTTGAAACTCTCACTTAACGGTATTTGCGGTTTAAGATGGTTGAATGAAGTATAATTTCTGTAGTGGTCTGTACTTTAAACGAAAATACTCCGGATGGGTTCTTACAATAAGATATGCTGAGTTCTCTCGTTCTCTTTTAAAATAGAACTTACCGTTTTTCAATAATAATAATTATATATATATATATATATATGTATATATTAATATGCAATCCCTCAAAATTAATTTGGCATCTTCATATTAAATTAATTAGTTATAGAATAGATTTTTTTATTATTTTTAAGGCACATGCCTTATAACAAGGGGTTGACAGCAACATAAAATACATGAGAATACAATTTAAAACAAAATAAAATAAGTACACAAAACTTAATATAAAAGATACAAAAGAGCATAATAAAGAAAAATATACTTTTAATAATAAACTAAAATGATGCTTTATATAAAAAATTAAACAAAAATAATCCATATACATTACTAATTATTCTCACTGGTAATTAATATTACCATTGAATTGATTACTACCAAGTTTTATTGGTGATATAAATCCCTATTATTGCTTGAAGTTATTTGTTTATGATAAATGTTCTTATTTTGAGTGCTTGTTTAAAATAACATAAATTTATTGTTCCGTCGGGCAAGGATAGTAAGTTTGCAACATCGTTACTCTGGGGTGAGTAAAATTGGTGGACCGGATTATACATTGGGCATCTCATTATTTAAGTTGCAAAATCAAAATTTGTTGCGGATTGATGCATTACATTGTTGCGGAAAATAACAATGTATCAAACATTTCGAATTGCTGCAACATACCTTGCAATTGTGTGTAAACCAATCATACCTCATATTTCCGGCGTTTCGTTGGTGCTGAATTAGGAGTTTTGTATAAAATATTTTCGGTAACCGACCTAAAATGATCAAAAGTTTTATTTTTCGTCATAAATTACCTTCGAGAGATTACCTTTTTATTTCCCAACCTGGGATTTATACTTCAATTCTAAAGTAAGCTCCTTAACAAACTTTTTGCAAAATGTTTGTTTTTTATTATACGAGTATGTAGTACACCATTTTTATATTTTTATTTCTCCGTGTTCAATTTTTTTAATGCTCTAAGGAAAAATTTATAGTTCTCAATTATCCTTTTCCTAAAACTCCTATGATTGAATAATTTATACGATCATGAACATAGAACTGATCTTGTAAAATGCTTCGCAGATTATTATTTATATCAATCGTATTACATTTGTTCTCTATTTTATTACTCCGTTTCTTGTATTAAGTATTATTTTTTAGAGTTGTTATCGTCAAAAATAATTTTATCCTATGTAGAATACTATAATAATATAATAAACCAGGTGTAAAGACCGGATTTTCTTATGATTCCCGATCGCGTGATAAGACAAAGTGCATTTCTTTGTTATATTTATTTCAATATAAGTGTTGTACAGTATTTTGTAAACCTGCAATAATAAGTGTTAGCGAAAGTATTTGGATGTGTTGTTTCATCATCACCCTACTCAGAATAGTTTTTCTGTCATTTAGTTTTATTTTAAAAATTAGTTAAGCTTAAGCTATAGATTTCTCTCTCTCTCTCTCTCTCTCTCTCTCTCTCTCTCTCTAAATATATATATATATATATATATATATATATATATACACCTACACCTGTACCTATACAATGTTCTGTTATGAATGAACAGCAGAATGCGCTGTTAAAAGACATCAATCTCATAGTCCTAATCCAATTTGGAAAACGTCTGCAACTATTTTTAATCATAAAATGCTAGATTTAAGAAATGTTATTGCTAGTTTTCAATTTTTTTAGTAATGAAGAAATTTTCATCCCACTTTTATATTTTGCTGTATGAATAGATATAATACTACCTATTTTTCAAAAAAATATTTAAAAAATACCCTTTTTGAGAAAATTGAAATTAAAATTTTAAATTAAGTTTTAAGAAAATTTCTCTAGTACCAGCCTATAAATGGTTGTATATCATATGAAACGGCATGTAACGCGCTGTTAAACGACACCAATCTCATAGTCCCAGTCAAATTCGGAAAACATCTGCAGCTATTTTTATTCATGAGATGGAAATGGTTGGGGGTGCGGGGTCAAATGAAAACACTATATGTGAAATAACATATATATTGTGCCGACGTTTCGACCCGATATTCAGGTCTTCTTCAGGGCTAAATATAAAACAAGATAGCAACCAATAAATATGAAGAAAAGAAAAATAACAAATAAATAAAATAATGAGTAATATATGTATCTATATACATATATATGCATGAAAAAATGAAAATGAGTAAATAATTGCATAATAGAATAATATAATTTTTTTTTTTTTTAAATATAATTTTTGTGTGTGGAATTAGATATTTAACAAAAGAATATGAATAAAATTTTTGGATTTTAAGTAATACAATAAACAGCAAAACAACTTCACTTGTTTAAGTAATACAATAAACAAATACACCCCCAACCATTTCCATCTCATAATCTTCTATGGTCAACAAATTTCCTTCATTATTTTTATTCATGTTTTTTTCTGCTTCTGGACCAATTATTGAGGGCCAATAATTCAAAAACGGGTAGACATTTCTCAGTAATATTTCAAGATTGTTCTAGTAGATACAAGTAGTACACATATACCAAATTTCAAGAAAATGGTGAGGTTTAAAATGATATATTTTTGTGTTGATTAACCGTTTATTATTATTGAAAATACATTCCATTCATTCAGTGTATTTTATTTTATTACAATATTTCTATTTTATTTATTTATTTTTTTCGGTTGGGGCATTAGGCCAAGTCCTTTTTACAAGATCGTTTGTAGTCGGTAAAGGTGGTTATATTAATTATTTTGGTCCCGTTTTCGGACATGGATAGCATGATAAGTATTAAAACATCGTAAAATGGTGGGAGGAGTGTAGTAGAGCAATGATTTATTTTTAACATTTTATCCAATCTTGACGAAATCGGAGACGCATGTCTTTCTCGGGAGTTATGGCAGCATAAGAAGGACGATTCCTCATAAAAATGATCTTTAAACGGTTTTCGGTTAAGAGGGGGAGGGAAATTATTTTTATACTTTTTTAGGTCATTTTTACTTTAGGGGCGCCATTTTGGATATTATATTATTTATCGATGTCATATGTTTAAAAATATAAAATTAAGAGCGTAAACAACATGTATTAGGATGGAAATACTTCTGCACCCTAATATAACTAGAACTAGAATTAACAATGCGGTCAACACTTTTTGATTGATTTTAACATCCTTTGACTAAGTCATCTTTTTCATATCGCCTCCTCCAAACAAACTCGCATAAATAAAGTCAAGATGGCTCCTTTTTGTCCCACATTCTATTTTATTGCGCCTTTTAATGCTTGCCCAGAGAGACTCAATCCTTGGAGTACGAGGCATTCCCTTAAAAGCTCCTATTTTTTGTCTGTATCCTATTCGTTGGCATCTAAATTTCGGACCGCCATTTTCATGAAAATATATCTTCATTTCTTGTTCCCTCTGCACTTCCTTGTTTTTTGTAGTAAACCGTACCTCTGAAGAGCCTTAAATGCAGTCTTTTCAGATTGGAGAAAGTTGAATTAAATTTATCTTTGTTTGATTTAGAATAAAATGGTTTTCAGTGTAACCCTCCCACCTAAACAAAACTAAGGTAGTAATCACCATGGAGATATTGGAAGTAAATTTTTTGCGGAATAATCTGAACAGTTATCTCAAATAGTGATCATTTACTATGGAAAGTAACTGGCGCCTCTAAAGTAAAAAAGACCCACTTTTTTTCAGATTCTCCGCTTTCAACGAATTGGGACTCACTGGTTTTTAGCTCTTTTATTAAAGCTTATCAGTGTCATTAAATCCACTTCTAGATGGACTTTTTATTTTATTTATTTATTTGTTAAAGGCAAAGTTTTATACTAATTTATATAACAATATCGCTATAAAAGATAATTATCTCTATAACACAGCGTGAGTTAAGTTCTCCACAATAAACAGAAAATAAGATTAAGTAAAAATATACCACAAATAGATTTAAGTAGTGTTTGAGAACTACATTTTTTCATTCATTATATTGATCGATCATACATTATTTATTTATTAATTATTAGATCAATAATAGTTATAGTGAAATAATGAACATTTATTTCAAAACAGTTTAACACTTCTAGATTAAATCCATTGCAGTTTAATGATCGAAAGAGTGGGCATTTTTACCACCGCTTCTTACTCAATCTTTTCAAAAATTCCAATTATGCCACTTTTTTTCTATTTCATTGTATTAGAAGGCTTATTATTACATGTTCACGTTATTTTTTTTTCCTTTCTTGACTTGAATGTGCACATCTAACTTCCCTACTCCTTCGTCAGTCTCTTTTTTACTGCTTATCCTCGGCAATCTTAATTGCAAATATTAGCGCGTACTTAGCCTAGCGGAAGAGCAGAGGAAACAAGAAGATAAGAGCTAGCCAAGGTTTATGAATGGGCCCGGTTGAGGAGTGCTGCCGAAGGCGGTACCAAAATAAAGCTGATCGCATCCAAGGAAAACCGGTTCCTTCGCTCGCCCGACTCCGAGTCTAGTCTACAACTTCCAGCTGCAGGGGAAATTAAATTCCTCCAAGTTTTCCGCTATCGTTCTCGCTTTCCATCAAACCTAATGGAGAAAATTATTGAGTATTGCACAATATTATGATTAAATAAACACAGATACTGATCCAGTTTGTCTCAGATTGCTACGTTCTTATTCGTGAGCAATCCATCTTTGCCGTGTAATCACCACTTTATTTCGGAAAATCAGTTCTATAAACTGGTACCTGTGTTTTGGTATTGAATTTATAATACAAGATATCTGTTTTTTGCTGAATATTAAATCAGCTCACAATTTAATCGGTATTTGTTGGAAGGGTATCATTCCTCAAAATCAAACTTTAAGAAAAACATTAAAAAATTGCCAGAATCCTTGTCTTCTGAACACTGAAATAGTTTTCACCATCCTATTTTTACTGTACCCTCTATATTGTAGAGTACAGTGCAAGTTAAATGGTAAAAAAAAAACAAGGTTGATTTTTGTACTTTTGAAAAAAATGCGATGATTGAAATTTTATATCTCCCCAACGACAGAATGTAATTTAATATCCGGTTTTTTTAGTATCTGTTCACAGATCCACCTCCAAATTATCGTATCAACTATTGTAACTATGTTGGCTGGCATCTTCTTTATGACTAACTGGTGTGTGCTGACTAATCTCGCCTAAAGGTGAATAGTGTATCTAATGATGTTTTGACAAACAGTGTTTTGCATACTCTTAACAAATTAGTGTGCGCCTTACCCGGATGAATTTTCCTATATTTCGACCTCCCAGTTGACGTTACTCGTATATAGACATAAATAGGATGTCTACAGTGATATAGGAAAATTCGTTTGGGTAAGGCTGGACGCACACATTGCTTTGTCAAGACTAGGCAAAAAACTTTAGGCGAGATTAGTCAACACACAACAATTAGTAATCGTTTATATGATAATTTGGGAGTGGATCTGTGATCAGATAGTAAGGAATCATTCCATGTCACATCACTACTCTTTTTTCTCTCACCTTCAGAAGATAGCTATGTAAACCCGTTGAAAAACGCACAATTTTGACCTGTCGCCTCATCTGAAAATTTAAATTGCAGCTCTTGTAGGCAAGGTAGAGAGTTGAAATTGATGTCATTTTAAAATTGAATCTATGACCCTCCTTATGATATGCAGGGGTTAAGAGAAATATGCTTTTCAAAATTTTGATCAAAATTTCAAATTTGAATTTCTCAAGAAGCGTATTTTTTAAAAATCTGAAAAAAATCAGTAGAGTTGAAAAGGTAGTCAATAATTAGTGCTATAAAAATGATGATGGGACAGAAATGGGTTCATTCTTAAAATAATTATTTAAAAATTTGAGTTTTGCTTGTGGATGGAAAAAAACATTAGCTATTAATCTTCTCAAACTGTAGCCTATTTTATCAAACTAATTTCTTTCCTACACTTGTCAAAAATCTTTGAAACATTGTCTAGTTCTGGATATTGTGATTTAACACATCCATTTTGTTTTAAAATGACATCAATTTCGACTTTCTATCTTGCCTAGAGAGCTACAATTTCAATTTCCAGATGATGCGACAGGTCAAAATTCTGCGTTTTTCAATGGGTTTACATAGCTATATCTTGAAAACCCGTTGAAATATGGAGCTGAAATTTGTTATTTTTTTGGGCTACAGGAGGTATCCTATGTAACAAATTTCATTAAAACCTGAGACGGTGAGGGAAAAAAGTGTGTTGATGTGACGTGGAATGACTCTAAGATTAAATACGGATATTAAATTAAGACATAAAATTTGGAACATCATACTTTTTCCAAAATTGCAAAAAATTGACAGTTTTTACCATCTTATTTACTGCACATACGTACCGTATATATTATAGGGCAAAGTGAAAATGAGATGGTAAAAGCTAATACTATTTTATACATGAGTATCATATACGCACCGTATATTGTCTAATATTAGGTGTCAATACTATTGTTATAGTTATAATATTTATTTTTATTGTCTATACTAATATTTATTGTCAATACATTTTTTTTTTTTTTTTTTTTTTGAAACTGGGTCTGATTATCTATCCACAGGTTTTCCATGAAATTCTTATTGTGATGTACTTACTTGTAAGAACAGAAGCCGAAGGAGTTGGAGCACAATATATTACGAACTTTCTTCCTCTTTTTTAACTTTAAAAACTTTCATGATAGGAATTGTTTTTCCTTTTGCTTGTACTAGGATGAGGAGTAGTTTTTATAGCTGAGTAAATGTCTTCATCTAGGTCTAGTGCCTTCTCATCTGGCTTACATGTTACATGTGTTATATGTTTTGAGGGATTATATCAGGACTCACACGTCATAATTATTCCTTATGATCCCTACTATCTTTTCTCCAGGATCCCCTTCATTGCAGAAATATTTAATTCATTGCTTATATATATCATTTCTGATTTTTGCATATTTTTAACTTTTCTGCTGACGCTTTTCGAGAGAATACCATACTTCACAGCTCGCCCTGTTCCCTCAGTACCGTTTCAATTTACGCTTTAATTAAAACGCTTCTTGCTATTATTAATCCGAGGTTGTTTCCTTGTATTCATTCGTTTTTTTACTGGATTTTGTTTACAGTGATACTTTTCTTCTATATATTTTTTATTTAATGATATCACGTTGGCAGGCAGCAAAGGGTTAAGTCCACCCTGCACAAGTATTTCATCTCTGATGCATTTATTGGCTATATCGAGGTCTTCCTCTTGATTTTTTATCATAATATGATTAATGGAACAATGATTTTCTGTTATAATTATCATTCAGTTAATTAAGTTAGATAAGTATAACAGTTTACTCGGAGTCGTAATAAGGCATAGATGGTAGGTAATATGTAAATAGCTCAATAATAATATGGCTAAAATAAATATTTAGTAAAATGTTAACTTACTGTGGAAAACACCTTTGTTTCTTAGATTTTTTGTTTGCAATTTGAAATGCTTCACAATTAGGAGTTAAGAATAGAGTGCAATTGAAAAATGCAACTGCTTGGGGGATATTTTATTCGAATCGAAAGTAGAAAATGATTTACATAAAATGTAACTTTTGAAGGTTTTAGATGGCAGATGATATAATGCATTGTTGTAATCATTACAAAATAGTTTATATGTTTGTTGTCAATAAAATAAGTACTCGTTCCCTTTTGTCTGAGATATATTAACAGAAAAAAAAAATCAAAAAAGTGTTTCTCTTCATTATATAATATTCATGTAAATAAGTTAGTGGTTTTTTTTTTTTTTTTTTTTTTTTCAGAACAAATAAATGTTAAAAGAAACTAAGAAAAGTTGAGAAAAAACTAATGAAGAATGAAATAAACTGGTTTTATTAATAAATACAATTATTTAATTAGATTGTAGGTGCCAGTGTTTATGTATTTATTAACAATTATTATTATTAATAATAATAGTTATGATTATTAATAAATACATCAACACTAAATGACAGCAACGATATAACCTTCTAACTAATAATTCTTATCTAACAACCTAATAAGTTTTAATTAGGGAAAAAGAAACATAAAATGAAAATGAAAGCTCTGAAGAGTTTCTGAATTTATTATTGTATGATATTTCTCTGGTACTAACAAATGACGAATTTTCGAACTCAACTGCCGTTTTTTTTCTTGTCCAAATAAAAAATGAATCTTTCGTCCCCACATGCATCAGACAAGGACTTGAGTCTCGTTTAGACATGTCTAATCGATATGAGTGATCGGTGCGATAATCCATCCCATGTCCTGGGGTGTTAAAGTGCCAAGGCCTTCGCCTCTTCCCTTATCCTGTCATTATCGAATTGCCGTCCGATGCAATACAGTCTGGAACACCATAGAACTGATACTATGCCCGTAAAGCCCCTAGCACTGATTCCGACGAACGTTCTCTTACTAGGTATGCCATTGCTAATTTACTGAAAAGATCAATTATGGTGACCCGTAGGTATCCTTTCCGGGTGAAGGTA
This sequence comes from Aelia acuminata, assembly GCA_911387785.2. Lineage (NCBI taxonomy): Eukaryota > Metazoa > Arthropoda > Insecta > Hemiptera > Pentatomidae > Aelia > Aelia acuminata. The sequence continues at coordinate 35,379,609 of OU426979.1, read as the reverse complement.
TCAATCTGTAGATCAGTCAATGGCACTGAACCTGTTGGTGTCTTTTCCTGTATTGCTTTGGGGGGGATGTCTGTCGTATTTGGTCGTCAAACATATCCACTCCAATGACCTCTTTGATTGTTTTGTCCATACTCTGCCAAAAGTACTTCGGTTTTAGCGCCTTTGGCGTTTCATTGATTCCACGGTGGTTGGTCTTGCCTTGATGATATGCATTTGTTACCTCCAGCTGTCGTTCTGCATCCTTGGGCCTCTCTACCATTAGGCTGCACCGGACAAATGTTCGGTCAACACCGATTTTCTCCGGGTTCCACAGCCGCTGGATTTTTTCCCAAACCGTTTTATTCTCCACGGAGATATAATGGGTTTTCCCCGGCGTGCGCCTTGGAGGCTGAAGGTGTCAATCTGTAGATCAGTCAATGGCACTGAACCTGTTGGTGTCTTTTCCTGTATTGCTTTGGGGGGGATGTCTGTCGTATTTGGTCGTCAAACATATCTCTGGCTCCAATGACCTCTTTGATTGTTTTGTCCATACTCTGCCAAAAGTACTTCCGTTTTAGCGCCTTTGGCGTTTCATTGATTCCACGGTGGTTGGTCTTGCCTTCATGATATGCATTTGTTTCCTCCAGCTGTCGTTCTGCATCCTTGAGCCTCTCTACCATTAGGCTGCACCGGACAAATGTTAGGTCAACACCGATTTTCTCCGAGTTCCACAGCCGCTGGATTTTTTCCCTAACCGTTTTATTCTCCACGGAGATATAATGGGTTTTCCCCGGCGTGCGCCTTGGAGGCTGAAGGTATCAATCTGTAGATCAGTCAATGGCACTGAACCTGTTGGTTTCTTTTCCTGTATTGCTTTGGGGGGGATGTCTGTCGTATTTGGTCGTCAAACATATCTCTGGCTCCAATGACCTCTTTGATTGTTTTGTCCATACTCCGCCAAAAGTACTTTCGTTTTAGCGCCTTTAGCGTTTCATTACAAAATAGAATTCTTTATTAGAATGAAATAAACTGGTTTTGTTAATAAATACAAATAAATGTATTATTTATTAAAATACATTTTAGGTACCGATGCTTATGTATTTATTAACAATAATTATTAATAATAATAATAATAATTATTATTATTATTAATAAATACATCAACACTAAATTACAACAACGATATACCCTAACTAATAATGCTTATCTATCAACATATGTTTTATTTTGGAAAATGAAACATAAAATGAAATACCTTCTTACTCTTATCGTAACTTATACACACAAATATCTAAATATAGTATTTATGAGGTAGAAAAACCTTTTAAAAATTGTATGTTATTGATATTCCGATCTTAATATTTACCTGCCCACTGACTAATTTTGCAATACAAGATATATGTTGATGTTCAATATTACAAATAATTGAAGAGATTATCCCTATTCTTCTACCTCTGAAGAGTTATCTATGTGATATGATTGATCGGTGCCATATTCACTTTAATGTCCTTAACAGTGACTAAAGATTTCTTGTCTTGATTTGCGCCCAGGTTGAATTTTAATATTTTACGCAAACAGATATTATTTAATTAGTGAATAATAGAAATGCAATATCGAATTTGTTAAACTAAAATCAACATATTATCTATTTGATAATATGAGCTAACATGAGCTACGTTTATCTAGAATTAGATAATAATTCCGTAACTCACGAATATTTTACTTATGTGTTTTTAGTTTACATTGTATTTTCTAGTAAAGTGAGCCGTAATACATCATTGAAGCTACTACTTTACTAATATCCTAAAATTTTTATTTATATAAAATACATGGGCAGCATCTTAACTTACTTCAGAACTCGAAAGGTAGTGGTTGGATAAATCTGAAACTTTTACTGAACGGTTCTGTTTAATTAAATAGCCGCCATATCCACCTTTTACATTAATATATTCAATAATATTTACTTTCACTTACCATATATGAAATATGTGGTAAGGAAAAGTATTGCGATCGTGAAATATTTTGACTTCCGGTTTTCAACGAAACTACACCTTTTTGGTTCCCCTCAGTCCAAATAACCAAGTCCCGCGAAATGGTCTGTGGTGTGTGTGTGTGTGTGTGTGTGTGTGTGTGTGTGTGTGTGTGTGTGTGTGTGTGTGCGTGTGAGTGTGAGTGCGTGCGTGTGTGTGTGTGAAGAGACTAGCTTAAAAACTATAAGCCGTGCGAACCTGAAATTGGGTATTTGGTTTATTTATATGCCCGCGATGTGACAGCAAAAATTTCATCGAAATAGATCAAACGGAAACGCAATTTATTTTATAACTTACTTTCCATTTTTTACGTTTTTTTCGATTTTCTCAAAAACAGCCCTAACGATTTTGATCAATCTCATGTTAATGAGAATCAAGTATTCTTTAATATCAGGTAAGCTTTGTCATTATTATAATGTTCTGAGGGGGGCTTAAATGGGGAATGGCCTTTTTTTGTTTTCCTATATTATCCTAAAATTATTCTTTCATCTGCCTCTCCTTTCGCCTAAAAATAGGAAATGGCTAAATATAAAAAAATAAATCAAATAAATACATGAGAAAAAAAGAAAAATATTCCGTCAACTCATAAAACTTGTAGAGCCCACCCATGCGCAACATACACCTTCAAAGACAGACCATTGTTTACAATTAAAGACGTTTTGTTTATTGAATGAAAATTGTTCGTTTCATGTTAACTACATGAATTTTTAACTACCTCATAGAGAATTATAGAATCAGACGCGGTGGAGTATTATGCTTGCATTGCCGAATTATCGCATGTAAAAACTTTTATTTAATAATAACAACATTTAGTGTACTTTAGAGAGCAAATACAAACCAAAAAAGTAAATGAATGTGGAAAAAGTATGACTTTGAGGAATGCTATTTATCAATTCTCGTCAATTTCTAATCCAGTCAAGTTGGTAAGTGAAAGTTTTGTTTTCGCGCATCGCACTTGATTTTTTATATAAATAATAAAGAAACAGAGTAATTTTCGTCTTCTTTCCATTATTTATGTGCCCAAAACGATAATCGAAGTTTGCTTGCTTCGCTAAAAAATTAAAAAGAAATTAAGGAAATAGGACAATTATAGATATGACTTTTTTTTTTTTTTTTTTTCTCCCGTTTATCTTATATATGTGCCTTCCATTTGACAGAATTACTAACTCCGATAACATTTTTTTAAGAAAGCACTTTAATAATATTTTCCTTGGGAAATTCGTGCCTTCTTATTATGTAATAGTATGAAATAAATGACAAAGAGAAATTTAAAATTATTTTTAAAGTTCTGTGCTGCAAAATGTTGAAATATGAGTTGGTCATTCTGTCAACTGTGAGGCTCATAATATGAACTAACATATATTATAGCATTGCAACTGCCCTATGTTGGTTATATCATTATTGGAAAAGTAGCCCATGTGTAAATCTGAAACATTAATAAAGATAATAAAATAGATAAAATAATAGTAAAGAACAAAATAATAATACAATAATTATATATAAAGTTTATGTAATATAAATATAAATTAATAATAAATATAAATGTAAAATAAATAGATGAAATAAATAATAATATAATAGAAGACAATAATAATAAATAAAATAAAAATAAATAAGGTATAAATATAAAATAAATGTAATATAAATATAAATATAAAATAAATAAGATTAAATAAATAAATAAAAAATAATAATATAATAAAAGATAATAAAATAATAAAGAACCTATGTATCCAAATAACATTCGTATCTAATATGGCAGCCAAATAAGTTTTTTTTCTTGTTTTTTTTTTTATTCATGATCAAATGATCTTTCTAAAATTTATTTAATTGCTTTTAAAAAAAAATATGTATATATAGGACAATTATTTTTAATACCTTCCTATTCGACTGTAATTAAAGTAGGATATTACGTGACATGATTATTTGTTGGCAAATTTAAAATAGTAATCCGCAGCATAGCCTAGCTGGGTTAACCTTTCGATAACTACGAGCGAATATGCTCTGACTGCATAAAAAAATTATGAATAAAAAAGGTAACTTATTAAAATTTAGAAAAATAATCTAATTTATAATAGTTGAAAATGAAGTATTTTAAAAAAAAAATTCCTAACACAGAAAGTGTCACTTCCGTGTCGAAATAATGGTGTCTTAGTTGGAAATAAACAATGATGTGTCAGTCCCTTATTTTTTGGAATTTGAGATATATTTTTAATGCTTGGATACTTGTATAATAAATCGATGTTCAGTATGCATATGTTTGCTAATTAATTGAATGTTATCTACTAAATTCGTTTTTTATTCCTTAGCTAACCTTAATTCAATTTTATTATTGCTTTATTAAATATTTTTTCTCAATAATTGTTTTTTTTTCCCTTGTTATCCAGATATGGATGAGTCTATGTTCTGAAGTTACTAGAATTAGATTATGGGGAACATCAAAAAATGATGATCAACCTCATTCCACAAAAAAACGATTCGATAATGAATATAGCCTGAGTCAAAATAAAAAATAAATATAGGTAGTTTATTAAGTAAATAATAGATATCATAATTATTATTTAAAAAAAAAGTTTAACAAATGCTCATGACTTATTTCATTAAAACTACCTTGCTCATAAAGCTCGTGATTTTTTCATGTCGTTAATAGTTTAGTAACATTTTCTGAGTTTCCATTGATCACTACTAATAAATTGTTAAATTAAAATTATGTTGCACAACTTGTTGTTTACATGTATTTCGTTAAAAATCTCGAATCAAGAAATACTTAACTTGGATCACATTCATAATTTTAGCGTCAAACGCAATTCGTTTCTCATCATGATAACTAAAAACAATTTTATTTGTTAAATAACGCGATAGCTAAGAGATGTATATGTATTGCATAGAGATAATGTAGGTATAATTTATATGTTACTTATAGAGTGTTTCGGCTATAAAAAAAAAAAATTGGCTCCCACAATCGTTTTACCGTGTGTTTTTTTTACTTTTCTCAAGACTTTATTAATTTTTTAATATATTAAATTACTTGTCAGAGCTTCGCAGGCTTATAATTATATTAAAGGAGCTTAAAATATATGTATAGTTTAAATTATCTGTGCCATTCGCTTGTACATAACTTGTGCTGTTTATCTTAATTTATTTTTTTCTATTTTTTATTTATTTATATTTTTTATTTATATTTTTTTCTTGAATTTAATTTCTTTAACGTAATTTTAAACTTAATGAACGTAACGCTATATCGCTACCTTTTTGTTATTTTTCTTATAATTTTTTTTTATATAACATAATTCTGGTACAAAATGTGCTCTTTCTCTTTGGAAAATTTGCAGCTTTTGACTTTGTATGTATGTTTTAGGAAGCTGTGGTGTTTTGATATTTCTCTCATAAATAACAATATAAAAAGCTACGAATTTTCCGTAGAGGAATATTATTGAAAGTGGTTTCCTGAAAAATGTTGAAATTTAAGTTCGTTATTCTGTAACCTGAAGAGCTCATTTGATTTCGAGTCCTCAAGAGTTGCTTCGATGTGGGGGGGGGGGGGGGCGGTGTCGATATATTAAACCACGTAACTTGTAACTTTTTTTTATTTTTATCATTTATGTTTTGATAATTTGAATCAATAGTCTGTGCTTCGCTTATGATCACTTGAATTTATGATTGGAAGGACATATAAAAAATAAATTGAAAATAATTATAATTTTTTCGATTCGCTCTGAATTTCCTACAGTATTAAGAGCTCCTAATTCTAAACTGTTTATTCAGCTGACGTTCAAACACATGTTTTCCTAACTTGTCTCTTGTATCGGTTAGTTTCGATTCATAATTCAAAATAAACAATCTTTTTTAATTATTAATATAAAAATGATTTTTTTTTTATCAATTATTTCATTGTTAAAAAAAAATAACCGTTATTAAAAAAATCTGGTGCGTGAGCGCAACACACAACTTTCACTTACCAACTTACTTAATTTAGAAATTGATATGTTTAGTTAATTCAAACATTCAAAGTCACACATTTTTCCACATTCATTTCTTATTTTTATTTTTATTTGCTCTATAAAAAACACTAGTTTTTTTATTATTAAATAAATGTTTTTACTTGTGATAATTCGGCAATGCAAGAATAATACTCCAAATCGTCTGATTTTATAATTCTCTCTGTAGTAATTGAAAACTTCATTCAGTTACCATGAAACAAATAATTTCCATTAAATGACCAGAATGGCTTTAATTATGAACAATGGTCTGTCATTAAAGGCGTACCACGCATGCGTGGTCCCAACGTGTTTTAAGAGTTGACTGAATATTTTTCTTTTTTTCTCCTCTACATGTTTACTTGATCTTTCGCATATACCTACATCAAATACCCAGTTTGATCAAAATCGTTAAAGCCGTTTTTGAGTAAATAAAAAAACACGTGGAAATGATGCAAAATGTATAAAGTAAAGTTCCCCTCCGGTTGATCGATTTTGATGAAATAATGGCTATCACATCTTTGGTATATACCTTCATCAGATACCCAGTTTGATCAAAATGGTACAAAATTTATTAATTAAAGTCCCCCCTCTGTTTGATCAATTTTGATGAAATCTTCACAGTCATATCTCGGGCATATTAGAACATCAAATACTCATTTTAATCAAAATCGTTAGAGCCTTTTTTGAGAAAATCGAAAAAAACGTAAACAATTATAAAATAAAGTACCCCCTCCCTTTGAGCAATTTAGATGAAATTTTTGCTGTCACATCGCGGGCGTAAACTACTTCTACTAAATACCCAATTTCAGGTTCGCACGGTTTATAGATTTTGAGCTAGTCTGTTCACACACAGACCATTTCGCGGGACTTGGTTGTTTGGACTCAGGTGACCCCAAAACGTGTATTTCCGTTGAAAACCGGAAGTCGAAATTTTTCACGATCGCAATACTTCCCCTTACTATATATTTCATATATAGGTAAGTGAAAGTAAAAAAAAAAGAATATTTATAAAACCAAAGGAAAAAAAAACATTTATGAATGGTTATTTTCTACTTGGTATTTTTCACAATAGTGAGGAAGATGTTTATTTTTAGGATTTTTTTAAATGAAGGAGTTTTTCATTTTTTTATATGTTGTATTTATTTATACCAACGATTATCCTAATAATTCAAGTCCCAAAGTCCACAAAGCAACTAAAGTTTTTAAAACATGTGACAATGAGATTGATCTAGTGCCAAATAAATGTAAAAATAAGTACATGAAGATTATATGTACATATATAAAAAAATAAATGATGACAATCGGCAATAGAACAAATTATTTATAGAAAACAGCCCGAAGCGTTAGGATAAATAAATACAATAGATAAAAAAATGGAAGAGACTCCCTCATTTAAGATATCTTTATGAATGTTTATGTTATTGGAATGTTGGTTAAGCTTTTGTTCTACAATTTTTAATTCAATCACAGTGCTACATTTTAAAGTTTGATAATGCTTTTTCTTTTAAATTAAAAAAAAAAAATCTTTTGGTAATCACTTATAATTTTTATCTTACTTATTATGACGTTCACCCTCCATAGCATTTGCATATTCTTATTTAATTTAAAAACTCTTTTGGAAGTTTATCCACAGATGCATAGATAACTGCCAAAATTAAATAAACATTGTAAATTTTTGTAAAACATTTTTTCGTTCAACAGTTTCAACAATAAGTGAACATAACTTTGCCTAAAAATAATTTAGTAATAATAACTTGTAACTTTTTAAATGACAGTAAAACAGTGAATTTTGAAAATGATTCAAAAGAATCTATGTCAATAATTAAGAAATGTTAAAAACAACAATAAACTATGAAATAAAATGAAAATTTAGAAAAGTAGTGATGGGTTTACGAATATAATAATTCTTCTAACCAAAATAAAAAAATTGTCATTTTTTTTTTCTAATTTATTGACTTGTATTTTTTTTTATCAGTTTTAGAATTCAACGTTTTATTTATTCTATTTTTTAAGGGGCGGGGTTTATTGCAACGGACCGTATCATAATATGAATTTTACTTTGTTTGGTTATGTTATGGGAGAGTAAAAATCGAAAGGAGAATTCGCAGATTGTTCTCTGGATCCACGTTTTTTTAATCTACTGATTTTGTATTTTTGCAAAGTTCTCAATTTTTAATTCAATCACAGTGCTACATTTTAAAGTTTGATAATGTTTTTTTTCTTTTAAACTAATCAAAAAAAAAAAATCTTTTGGTAATCTCTTACCAGGTCTGCAAGTTTAAAATGTCGTTTTAATTCCAATAGAATGCGCTCTTAGCCTATTGAAGGATTTGCTTATCTCTAAACGTTATTTTGTTTGTTAGTCATTTGTTTACAAAAGTCAGTTGTTTTTAAGTCGTTTACGTGGACGTATCATACCTTTCTTTGGTGTTAAAAATGTCTAATTTTAAGCCAAATAAAGAGCATTTGCGGCATGTCATGATTTTCTTATTCAATCAAAAGAAAAAGGCATCTGAATGTCATCGAATTCTTGTTGAGACTTATGGCGATCTTGCTCCAACCGTCAAGACATGTGAACGTTGGTTTCAAAGTTTCAAACGTGGTGATTTTGATGTTACTGATAAAAAACGAGAAAATCGACCAAAAAAGTTTGAGGACGGCGAATTGCAATCTTTATTAGACGAAGACAATACCCAAACCCAACAAATGATGGCAGAACAGTTGATGTAATAATAATGTCACTAGGCAAGCCATTTCCGATCGCCTGAGAGCTATGGGAAAAATTCAAAAGGTTGGAAAATGGGTTCCACATGAATTGGACGAACGACAGATGGAAAAACGAAAAACTGTGTGCGAAATGCTGCTTTTACGCCACGAAAGAAAGGGTTTTTTGCATCGAGTTGTAACTGGCGATGAAAAATGGATTTATTTTCAGAATCCCAAACGAATAAAATCATGGGTAACGCCAGGACAACCATCCACATCGAGTGCAAGACCGGATCGTTTTGGGAAGAAGACAATGCTGTGTGTGTGGTGGGATCAGAAGGGAGTAGTCTACTACGAGCTTCTCAAACCCGGCGAAACAGTCAATACCGACCGCTACCGACAACAAATGATCAATTTGAGTCACGCATTGATCGAAAAACGCCCAGAATGTGCTCACAGGCACGCCAAAGTCATTCTTCAGCATGATAACGCTCCTGCACATTCAGCCAGATTGACTAAGGAAACGATTTCCTCGCTTGGTTGGGAACTCCTACCCCACCCGCCGTATTCACCTGACCTGGCGCCTTCTGATTATCATCTCTTCTCATCGATGGGACACTCATTGGCTGAGCAACACTTTAACAATTTGGAGGATGTAAGAAAATGGCTCGATGAATGGATTTCAAATAAAGATGAAGCATTCTTTTGGAATGGTATCCATAAATTGCCCGTGAGATGGACAAAATGTGTAGAAAGCGAGGGCCAGTACTTTGAATAAAATATATTATACTTTTTTTTTAAATTACTGTGTATATATTTTAAGAAATAAACGACATTTTAAACTTGCAGACCTGGTATAATTTTTATCTTACATATTACAACGTTCACCCTCCATAGCATTTGCATGTTCTTATTTAATTTCAAAACTCTTTTGGAAGTTTATCCACAGATGCATAGGTAATAGCCAAAATAAAATAATAGATTCAGAACAAAAGACTTGGTTTCGTTCAACAGTTTCAACAATAAGTGAACATTTTTTTCTATGTAAACTATAACCAGGACAGAAGTCCAATTTTCATTATTATTTTTTCTTAATTTAGTGGGGAATGCGGAGAAATTACACTTTACATAATCGATAAATCTATAGTTTTTTAGTTATTCTCCGATAAAGCATTATTATGCTTTTTTTGAGCTATTCCCCTGACTCTGTATTTTGAACTTGCTATCTCCGGGTTCCCAATCATTTGCCCAGCTGTTAGGGCTAAGATTCTTTATAAAGCGGACCTTAGACGATCAATAATATTGTAAATACTGTCGTTTAGCGACTTGAGGGCCCACCGTCAATATCGCTATCAATACTCAAATTTTCACCTTACACGATCAATATTATTGACAACACCATACTTTATTGTCAATATTGTTGTTCGCGTAAGGTCCGCTTAACGCGTTTACCCACTCGGCCATCCCGCCAACCGCACATCCACTATCTAAACACCAACCATCTTCTCCTGTAAATTATTCGTTTCTGATACAAGATTCCCCATTTACAGACTCGACAGCCTGGGAACCACTTCCCACTTCAGCAACCGATGAAAACCTGTTGCTTCTGATTGGGGCAAAAACCTGTATGTATTTCCGATTTACAATTTAACATCTGAATATAAATTAATGCTGATTTATAGAACTAAACTTTTTATCTCCGGGCATACTATGTTATATCTATGATTTCAAGAAATGCATTTCCTCTATCGTCATTTTTATGTTCTTTCCGAGCATCATATTCCTCAAGAATTTTATCTTTAATGTTTGAAGGTTTGTAAAAATGTCACGAGTTTCTATAGCAATTCTAAAATTTTCGTATTCCTCCGGCAAATAATATAAAAGAATAATTGTAAGATCATCGTTAATCTGAATAATACATCTTAGTATAAAGGAATTTACTTCGCTCCGTATACTGTAACCTAGGCAGAAGTCCAATTTTCATGATTCTTTTTTTATTTAGTGGGGAATGCGGAGAAATTACACTTTTTACATAATCGATAAATCAATAGTTTTTTAATTATGGTTCAAAAAGTATTATGATTTTCAGAGCTTTTCTTCTAGTATTTTCTGGGGGATCGGACCATTTTCATCACCTGGAGAGGAAGTAAATCTTCATAGCGCAACTCAATCATCGAATATGACCAAGTACCAAAAGACTTATGGCCCACCTAAGAAAAAGACTTTTTAGAAATAAATTATAGAAGATGACGTTTTTTTTCCCCCACACAACGACACTGTTTTGGATCAGATGGAATCAGGTACTATTAGTACTATAACCACTGTAGTGGAAATTCCGAGCATCTTATTCCTCATGAATTTTCATCTATAATGTTTGAAGGTTTGGAAGAATATTACGAGTTTCTATGGCAATTCTAAAATTTTCTTATTCCTCCGGCAAATAACATGAAAGAATAATTGTTAGAAGATCATCATTAATCTTTTCCTTAAGATCATCGTTCATCTTAGTAAAAAGGAGCCACTTTTTTTTCGGTTTGTAAACAATAACCTTGACAGAAGACAAAGTTTCATGATTATTTTTCATTTAGTTTTTTAATTAGGTGCAAATAAAGTATTATGCTTTTCAGAACATATCCCTTGGTATTTTCTGGGGATTCTCATCATTTTTATCACCTGGAGGAGAAGGAAATCTTTATAGCGTAACTCAATCATCGAATATGAGCAAGTACCAAAACACTTATGGTCTACCTAAAAAATAAACCTTTTATAAATAAATTATAGAAGATGTCGTTTTTTTTCCACACAATAGGCACTGTTATGGATCAGAGAGTCAGGTAGAAACACTGTAGGTACTATCAGTACTATAATCACTTTAGTAGAAATTCCGAGCATCTTATTCCTTAAGAATTTTTATCTATGTTAGAAGGTTTGGAAGAATATTACGAGTTTCTATGGCAATTCTAAAAATTTCGTATTTCTCCGGCAAACAACATAAAAGAATAATTGTTAGAAGATCACTGTTAATCTTTTCCTTGAGATGAACAGGAGTTGGTTGGGGGTGCGGTCATAATAATAAGTTACAAATAAGTGATATTTACATATTTTAGTCTAGCCAATTTTTACCTAAATTTTAGGTCATCAGGGCTAAATGAGAAAAAAAAACAACCGATCAGATAATTTTTATAAACAGATACAAATGTGTATAATGTGAAAAATTAAACCAGTTAGATAAAATAAACATAAACATATTTTTGTAGAATTTAAAAAAAGCTCTTAAAGTAAGGCCATGATGAAAGTAATAAATGAAAACGAGACAAAACTTAAAATGGGATATCTGAGGTAATGTAGAGAAATATATAAAACATAGGTGATCGTATAATGAGGTTACAATGGTCTGTAGTAACGAAGCCTGGAAAATTTAAAAAAGATAAACAAGATGAATATATAAAAATATAATAATACAAAATAAGTCACTGAATGAATGGTAAGAGATCTTTGGATGCATTATGATTAAAGAATAATTATAAGATTTATTAATTGAAAGTGTGTTACGTGTGCGTTCATCTTATTGTTAGTATAAAGGAGTATTTTTTCGGTTGGTAAAAAATAACCCGGACAGAACTCCCAAGTTTCATTATTATTTTTCATTTAGTTTTTTAGTTGTTTTTGCTGTTTTTTAGTTATGTGCTTTTCTCCTGGTATCTGCAGGGGGATCTCACAATTTTTATCACCTGGAGGGGAAGGAAATCTTTATAGCGTAACCCAATCATCGAATACGACCAAGTATCATAAAACATATTTACTACCTAAAAAACAAAAATAGACCTTTTAGAAATAAATTATAGAAGATTTTTTTCCACACAATAGACTCTGGTTTGGATCAGGATGGTGTCAGGTCTCGAGCTTTGATTAATGACTTGTCAGGTGTATATCGTCAACGATTAAAAACTGAACGTGCTGGTCAATTCGTAATGAGTTCTACTCGGGTCGGAATTTATCGAACAAGCGTTGCCTGACGACGGTCGGTGATACACAGCGCCAAGTGGAGGTCAGGTGCTTTGCGATGGCGTTCCTCTTCTTCCTGGAATCTTCTTCCCGTATCCGATCGAATGGACATCCTTCGCCGGTTCTTTGCGAACCTGCTTACCAAGAACAGCAAAGGTCGCTTTTCAGAATATTTCGCTAGTCCAAACCTAAATGCCTTCCAGAGGACTTCAATCCCATCCACTGATCTAAGTCGGTAAGCTATCGTTATTATTGAAAAGTATACTTTTTTTTCTTGTTTGATATGCACCTGCAAATGGTTTTTTTTTTCCCTATTTTAGAAAACAGACGTATCTCCGCAATATCATGGACAAAGATGATAGGGCCTTGGATGAATAAAAACATAACATTCCAGAAAACTACATTTTCGTTATTATTTATATTATTATATCATTATATTAACACATAAATTACCAGTTGTATATTTCTCCGCCTTAATTAAAAGACAATACTTCATTTTTTTTTCAATTAATTTTATTGCCATGCTGACTATACTAACGATTGTATCTGTGATCATGACGATATAATTAATCTAAAAAATCGACATCACATTAAAATGCACTTTTTGTTGTTTTTAACTAAATTTTCCTTCAAGCCGCCTAAAATTCGTTAATGTGATTCACGAGTGATTAAAAATCATTTTTATGTTATAAATACTCAATTATTTATGGGTGCTATGTGAACTGACGTAGAAATATCTCATATGTAAATCATATATGAATTGTTTGACACAATGAAGTGGAATAATTTTTTCTAAACTATCAATTACTTTTTGAAGTTTTATTGATCTTTTTTTTTTACCTATTTTTAAATTATACTTATGTTACATTATAACTATTTCGAAATATCCTATCCGATTTTCCTTTTTTCAAGGGCAAAACAATTAGTTCTTCTTATATTCAAAATACCTAATAGATTCCTTTTGTAAGTTTCCTAGTTTTTTATTGTGCTTAATCATCACTTTATTTTAAATATGTAGTTCATGTATGCATGTATAGGATTAAAACTAATTTAAACTTATATCACGTCCGGATTACTACTATTTTATATTGAAATATTTATTTTGTTTATTGCACCTTTTACTAGTTGATTCATTAGAAACTTTTAGCTGTATGAAGTATAAGCGAATTTGCAATGATGATAGTTGATTAGAAAGATTTTTTAAATTTTATTTATTATTATTTTTTTTTTTACAAAGATTTCCTGAATAGTATAAACACAGACCATTTGCAACATCAAGGATTAATTCCATAGAATTAGTAACTCAATAATAATTTTTATCATGACTTGATTATATAAATTAAAACACATGTTTCAAAACGTGAATCATTTTATCTGTCCAAATTTAGCCAATTATCATTTTTAAATAAATAGAGAATTAAACATGTGCATTGCAAGTGACCCCGTTGCATAGTTGGGCAAATTGTAATCAGAATAATGATTCATGACTATGAATAATTGGTAATCATAAAACAAATGAAAAATGAATAACCATTATTCATAATCAGTACGGAATATTTTTAATGATTATTGAGTGTTTATGGTATTCATTTGAAATGAATAATAAATAACTAAATACCAGTTATTCATTTTTTATTTCAAATGAATACCATAAACATTCAATAATCATTAAAAATACTCCGTACTGATTATGAATAATGGTTATTCATTTTTCATTTGTTTTATGATTACCAATTATTCATAGTCATGAATCATTATTTTGATTACAATTTGCCCAACTCTGCCCCGTTGGGTAGAGGCAAATTTAAAAATAAATAAATAATTAATCATTTTAATTCGCTTAAGATATAAATGTTGTTGGTGAAGGCGGGGAGGGGTTGCGATGACGAAAAATAACACTCATTTTATAACACAATTTAAGTTAAAATAATACAATTTATTGATTTTATATGTTACATGTTTAACCGTGAAGTCAAGCCTCCGTTTTTCCACAGAAATTTTAACAGAGATTTTAAGATGTTTTTATAATGCTTGGATAAATATGTAATCAATCCTCGTTCAGTATGTACATGTATATCAATTTAATGAAATGTTATCATCTAAATTTGTTTTTCTAAATAATGTTTTCGAATTGATTGGTTTTTTTTTTCCCCCATTATCCGGATATGGATGGATCTATATTCCATAATCACTTGATATAGATAAAGGGAAAATTAAAAAAAAATATTCGTCAAAATCTTTGTAGAAAAACCAGTTCAATAATGAATGTGGTCTGAATCAAAATAAAAAATAATTAGAATAAAATAAGAATTCATATATTTTCGGCATCTTCAACGCAAACCCCCCACCCCCTCTTCAACCTCCCTTCTTATGAGATTTAAAATGGTTCTCGATTTGAAACATTAGCTTAATTAATACTAACTGTTCTCTAAACTTTTAATTGTATATTTAAATAATAATTTATAATTTCCAACTACCGCAAGAGGTGAAAATATTCTCCTCTTTCGGTGGTGTGAAATTATGCATTTTCTGGAACGTTCAGTTTGTTCCCTCCACGTGTCTCCATTACCTTTTTTTCTCTTTGTGTGTGTTTTCTTCAAGGGAAGATGCTCTTGAGAACGGGACTTCTTCAACATTTTGAAATATTCGCCTTTCTCGTCGCTGTTGATTTTGAATGGTATTCTTATTTTTATTTGAATAAATAAATATTAGATAATTATTTATTTGCTTATATAGTATGAAAATAATGTTGATGATTTTTTTAACCATAGGTCAATAACTATATAACCATTATCAATGATTTCATAGTACTCTTCAGCTAGTATGAGACAGTTTTAAGAATATAATGAGGCACCACCTGATTATATTTTTTGTTTTAAAAAGCGAATTATTATTTTTAGTCATCGTGTTATATGTCCTTCGTTATTTATTTGAAATAACGATTATGTTTCAAAATTATGCAATGACAAGTTTCGTGTTGTGTTCTTAAATATTGTTCATTATTTCCGAAAAATAGAAAATAAGGTAGATAATACGAAGTGGATTTTTGGTCATATAACCAATTAAATTAACACAAATATTAATTATGCGACATTTTAACTAATACTAAATCACTATTAATTATAATACTGGATAATATATTATAACTTACATATTTTCTTCTATGTTCATTCCCTCATAGGAAATAGATTATTGAGCTGCGGTATTAAAAATATCAGTTCGTTCTTTTTTTCCTCATATCATAAACCTAATTGATTTAGAGGATCGATTATCCAAAAACATTACAACATTAGTTCGGGTGATTAAAATTTAACTAAAATCTAAATTTATATTAATGGTAAAAGTATTCAATTTAAACACAATAACTATAAACCGTGCGATCCTGAAATTGGGTATTTAGTGTAGGTATATGCCCGCGATGTGACAGCATAAATTTCATCAAAATTACTTAAAGGGAGGGGGTACTTTATTTAATAACTTTTTAGGTTTTTTTCGATTTTCTCAAAAACGGCTCTAACGATTTTGATTAAACTTAGTATTTCATCTATTTATATGCCCGAGATATAACTGTAAAAATTTCATCAAAATTGATTCACCGGAGGGGGGACTTTACTTAATAAATTTTGTAACATTTTCACGTGTTTTTTTTATTTACTCTAAATCGGCTTTAACGATTTTGATCAAACTGGGTATTTGATGTATTTATATGCCCGAGATATAACTGTAAAAATTTCATCAAAATTGATTAACCGGAGGGGGGACTTTACTTTAAATATAGTAACTTATTAATTCACACTCTTATTTGTTTAGTATGCTATCTCTGATTTTGATGTATCTATTTCTACAAACCTGTTCTACTAGAAATAAAATAACAATTCTAGTTTAGTTTATAATTTCACCTAAGCATATCAATCTTTTGGTTATTCGTTCGCAACTAAGGTTCACAGTTTTGCGCAGTACTTTATTTTCAAAGACATTTGGGCGTTACTCATCCCATACTGTAAGCGGTCATGTTTCACATTCGTAAAGAACCGTCGCACAGTGGTGTATTAGCCATGAAATCCTGGCCAAAACTATTTACCTATTTTATTGTAACTATGGAATACTTAAAACTTTCTAATAACAATCTAAAAATATATAAAACGAATAAAATATAAAACATTGCATGTTTTGACAAAAAATAGGGGGAAAATAAGGGAATTAGAAAAACGTCGGGAAAATGTTCAATACATAAGACATTTGAAAGTTTTATTGCTATTTCATATCTAGCTTTTGCTAATACTAAATACATTATTTGCATAGTAAATTTTATTTGTGAAAACCTGCATGTAAATAATGTGTTGTGATTACATATATAAATGAAACCAGATAACAAAAATATAAAAAAATTCACTTTAAGAGGTATTTTTGAACATTTATTTAAAAAAAAGGGGAGTGTGTTGGGGCGAGTTTTTTTTTTTTCGGTATGGCATGTAGAAGGATTCAACTTTACACTAATGCAAAAATATCTGCCCGACACAGTCCGACAATACAACATAATATATTTTATTCTTTTAAACAAGTCTAATTTTTTTTTTGGTTTAAACATCGTAATCAAAAGAACTATAAGTTAACCGTTATGACATTAAAACTTGCTAAAAACTAGTTATCACCGAGAAATACATACCTTTCGAAACTGTGTAGAAAACTTTTAGATCACTTCTTAAATGGATTCCACAGGAATCACAACGTCTATAAGCATCTTACAACTCGAGAAAAAGCAACTGTGTATATGCAGCGTCCTCGACTCTGGATTCAGGCTTGTTCCTTCGGTCAGGAAGTGGATAACAATGAACGAAATAAATATATCTCGATTCAAACATTCCTAAGCTACCAGGAAATACGTATTGTGATGTTCTGAAGTACAATTTATTTTTAGGACTTTTTTGGCCATGATTTGATGGCAAATGGTCCACTGTGCGTTGGAAGAATAATAGTTTTATAAATTTCTATTTTTTTAAATTTAGGTAAAGTTTAAAATGATTTAAATATATAAATAAATCATTTTATTCTTTGAAGATCCACTTCACATTTGAGAATTTCAAATAAAATTTAATTTAAAACAAAAAAAACGGTTTCTACTATCACTATACATTATTACTACATTCTCCATAATATATTTTAAAAATTTGCTATGAATAACTGTTCCTCCACAATATTCGTTTTTAATTAATTCCTTAGTTTACACGTGAGAAGATATGTTTTATTTATTTAACTAGTCAACTAAAAAATTTGGGTTTTCATTTTGTGCTTAATGAACGTTTCTAGAAATGATATCAAGGCTTGCTTGCGCTGAAAGTGGACAATGTCTTTTACTACTATTAAACTTAAGATTGGCCTAGGGCTCTGATGTGAACCCTGATACGTAGTTAGGCTCTCTTGCGACTTGAGCTACTAGGCGCATATACCGGTCAAGCCAATCCTTTCTCTTAACCGACATCTTTCCCACCGATCTCTCTATTCTAGCGATTTATGCGGGGAATCGAACAATTTGTCCATTGTGTGTGGTCTCTTGACCATTAATTGCCAATTAATTTATTTAAATATTAATACAATCCTTTTTCTCTTCATGAGATCTTGATATATTGGTTCCCATCATTAAAATGATGGGAACCAATATATAAGGATTTAAGACAAGAAAAGAATTCAAGAAATATATATAACTTATCTGCATCAGAATTGACTGTATTAATTTTAATAACTTAAAATTATTATTTGGTTAAAAAAATATTGCTATGAGCTCCCATACCCATAAGCTGCATC
Source organism: Aelia acuminata (assembly GCA_911387785.2). Lineage (NCBI taxonomy): Eukaryota > Metazoa > Arthropoda > Insecta > Hemiptera > Pentatomidae > Aelia > Aelia acuminata. The sequence continues at coordinate 35,361,107 of OU426979.1, read as the reverse complement.
ACTTGCAAGTCTCGTGCCAGAAACCTCTTAGCCTCTAGGTGGTATTCCGATGCGAATTGTTTCTGGAAGTTGATTGCATTTTTGAATATCAGTCATTAAAATAATTGAAAAGATAAGTTGCCATTAAATTGACGAAAAAACGCCAATTTATTTATAAAATGTAATACCTTATCTGTGACATAAGAGACAGCATCGTCAATTTTTGTAGGAACCTTTGATATTGCACAATCGAAATGTTTGTCATATGTATTTTTCTCTGTTCCACTATATACACTGCGGTGTTTATTATTCCTTTTTAAATATATAGTTAATTTATTAATGAGTAACTCTACCTGTAAAAAAACTTCTAACTTACAATACTGAATTACAAGTGACGTTACCGATTTCTACAGCAATTACTTATTAAAAGCCTAAAACTCCCAATCAATTACAAAATGCAGTCATTTGTCGTACTGAATTCAACTTTTAGGCTCAATCAAACCACCCTTCTCATCATATATCTAATCCTTATAAGTCGAATTCATTACTTATTTTGTCATTAATAAAATAATCATAAAACTTGGATCCTTCTTTTGTGTATGTCACCACTTCCAGTCAGACTACCTTTCCTTTCACAAGAAACTCTCTAATCATCTCAAACCTCTTGCTATCTCCTCTATTCTCTATTACATTCCGGGGCGCCTGAAAAGAAGATGGTCTCGGGACCTTCTAATTTAGAAATCTTATTAGAATCCTACCGGAGGGTGATTTATCTCCAAGTCCATGCTAGTCATTTATTTACCTAATTCATATTTGCTGAATTTATTATTAAAGTGTTGTATGATCCTTTTATTAACCTCAACTTTTACAAAATTTTGTTCATCGTTTTTGTAAAAGCTGAGATTAATAAAAGGATCATAAAAACTTGACTAATATTTGCTTAGCCTCAGATCTGTAAAGAATTTCATAATGAATTTATTATGTAACGCTTTACAGAAACGCTTATTGAGAATTGAAAAATTTTGATGTATCGCAAATTGAGCTCTTTTTGTTTTCTTTTCATGTCTTAAGTTCTAAGGAAACCAATCGTGTCTAATTCACTCTTATTCATCCTCCAACTTCTGCTCCAGTTTTTTTGGGCATTCAGGTGTACTTGGAGTACCCAGCGGAATCTTTGTCTGGTATGGAAGAATGGGTGAGTTTGGTACATGAGTACATGTACCAACCTTGGGTGCTCTCATTAGATGGAGCTATCTGCATGCTAATAGGTTCCCATGGCCCCTATTCTTAGTCAGTTCCCAACGGGGCAGGAAGGCACCTCTATCTTCGTGTAATTGTTGGTGAATGGGCTTCTTGATCATGTTAGAGATTGCATCGCTCTTGTCTACCACCTTAGCAACACATCGTAAGTAGTAAATAAACGGTAAGGAGTGTAGATTATCAAAATTAGCTTCATACAGGACATTTGTTATTTATTTAATTTTTCATATTTGAACAATCGATTCTTCAACGGCTATTTTCAGGTCCAAATCTTAGTCAAATTCCTCTCAGCAGTCATATCCGGCAATGAACTACTATCATCAAAACTATAGGGTAATAGGGTAATACCCCCAAAAATAGGGGGTAGGTGCAGGACCCACCCACCACCCACCGTCCTCCGCCCCTCGGCAAGACAGCAATTTCGTACCTCGAAAGCATACAAATTGAACGGGAACGGAGTCTTAGCAGTATAAAAATTTCTAATTAAATCGAAATAGTAAAAAAGAGTAATTAAATCGAAATATTAATAAAATTAAAAAAAAAAAAAAAAAAAAAAGGAGCGTAGCCACGGCTCTAAGGGTCGAAGCTAATTATCGGTGATGGAAATTGGATGAGGCCAAAAATAGGGGGTAGGTGCAGGGTAGTAAAAAAGAGTAATTAAATCGAAATATTAATAAAATTAAAAAAAAAAAAAGTTAAAATCGAGCGTAGTCCTCGGCTCAAAAGGTAGAGGCTAAATATCGGTGATGTAAATTGGATGAGGCCAAAAAAAGAGGGGTAGGTGCGGGAATAATATTAAAAATCGGTGTAACCGTTCTTACCCACCCCCTAAACCCTAATTTATGGCTTGAGTTATCATACCTCGAAAGCATACAAATTGAACGAGAGCGGAGTGTTAGGCAGTATAAAAATTGCCAATTTGATCGAAAGAGTAAACAGGACTACTTGAATCTTAATAATAAAGAAAAAAAAAAAAAAAAAAATCGAGCGTAGCCCGGCTCTAAGGGTAAAAGCTAATTATCGGTGATGGAAATTGGATGAGGCCAAAAATAGGGGGTAGGTGCAGGACCCTCCCACCACCCACCGTCCTCCGCCCCTCGGCTAGACAGCAATTTCGTACCTCTAAAGCATACAAATTGCACGGGAACGGAGTCTTAGGCAGTATAAAAATTTCTAATTAAATCGAAATAGTAAAAAGGAGTAATTAAATCGAAATATTAATAAAATTTAAAAAAAAAAAATTAAAATCGAGCGTAGTCCTTGGCTCCAAGGGTAGAGGTTAAATATCGGTGATGGAAATTGGATGAGGCCAAAAATAGGGGGGTTGGTGCGGGAATAATATTAAAAATCGGTGTAACCGCTCTTACCCACCCCCTAAACCCTAATTTATGGCTTGAGTTATCATACCTCGAAAGCATACAAATTGAACGAGAGCGGAGTGTTAGGCAGTATAAAAATTGCCAATTTGATCGAAAGAGTAAACAGGACTACTTGAATCTTAATAATAAAAAAAAAAAAAAAAAAAAAAATCGAGCGTAGCCCGGCTCTAAGGGTAAAAGCTAATTATCGGTGATGGAAATTGGATGAGGCCAAAAATAGGGGGTAGGTGCGGGAATAATATTAAAAATCGGTGTAACCGCTCTGACCCACCCCTAAACCCTAATTTATGGCTTGAGTTATCATACCTCTAAAGCATTCAAATTGAACGAGAGCGGAGTGTTAGGCAGTATAAAAATTGCCAATTAGATCGAAGGAGGATGAAGGACTACTTGAATCTTAATAATAATAAAAAAAAAAAAAAAAATTGAGCGTAGCCGCGGTTCTAAGGGTAGAACCTAATTATCGGTGATGGAAATTGGATGAGGCCAAAAATAGGGGGGTAGTTGCGGGAATAATATTAAAAATCGGTGTAACCGCTCTTACCCACGCCCTAAACCCTAATTTATGGCCTGAGTTACCTCGAAAGCATACAAATTGAACGAGAGCGGAGTGTTAGGCAGTATAAAAATTTCTAATTAAATCGAAATAGTAAAAAAGAGTAATTAAATCGAAATATTAATAAAATTTTAAAAAAAATAAGTTAAAATCGAGCGTAGTCCTCGGCTCCAAGGGTAGAGGCTAAATATCGGTGATGTAAATTGGATGAGGCCAAAAATAGAGGGGTAGGTGCGGGAATAATATTAAAAATCGGTGTAACCGCTCTGACCCACCCCCTTAACCCTAATTTATGACTTGGGTTATCATACCTCGAAAGCATACAAATCGAACGAGAGCGGAGTGTTAGGCAGTATAAAAATTGCCAATTAGATCGAAAGAGGATGAAGGACTACTTGAATCTTAATAAAAAAAAAAAAAAAAAAAAAAAAAATCGAGCGTCTCTAAGGGTAGAAGCTAATTATCGGTGATGGAAATTGGATGAGGCCAAAAATAGGGGGTAGGTGCGGGAATAATATTAAAAATCGGTGTAACCGCTCTTACCCACCCCCTAAATCCTAATTTGTGGCTTGAGTTATCATACCTCGAAAGCATACAAATTGAACGAGAGCGGAGTGTAAGGCAGTATAAAAATTGCCAATTAGATCGAAAGAGTAAAAAGGACTACTTGAATCTTAATAATAAAAAAAAAAAAAAAAAAAAATCGAGCGTAGCCACGGCTCTAAGGGTAGAAGCTAATTGTCGGTGATGGAAATTGGATGAGGCCAAAAATAGGGGGTAGGTGCGGGAATAATATTAAAAATCGGTGTAACCGCTCTTACCCACCCCCTAAATCCTAATTTGTGGCTTGAGTTATCATACCTCGAAAGCATACAAATTGAACGAGAGCGGAGTGTAAGGCAGTATAAAAATTGCCAATTAGATCGAAAGAGTAAAAAGGACTACTTGAATCTTAATAATAAAAAAAAAAAAAAAAAAAAAAATCGAGCGTAGCCACGGCTCTAAGGGTAGAAGCTAATTGTCGGTGATGGAAATTGGATGAGGCCAAAAATAGGGGGTAGTTGCAGTTTGTTCGGATTTGTTGTTAAAAGACTAAATTTGTTGTGTTAAGTTATTTTTTAGTTTAAACCAGAACATCAAAGGTTATGCTGGATTAGTGGTTGTGCAAAAGCCTATAATATTGTGAGGTAAGAGACAGTTTTGGTGGACTGAACACGGACTATAGGTAAGTCATACACTAAGAAAAGTATTTTAACAACTATAGGGTTACGAACATTATTGAAAGTTGAGGTTACATTATAATCCATTCTGCAATAATCGGTGAAAATAGTGATAAAATGGATGACGAGGAAGTTGAGGGAAAGGTCATTAAGGACCAACGGCCCTCAGCCAAACGACCTAGGAATAAGGGTTCGGATGTAGAAGAAGAGTCTGAAGAACTCAATACAGATAGCCTGATAAGAGAGGCTAGAAGTATTCAAACGAACCTAAGAGTCTTTTTGAAAAACTTTGACAAAAAAATGAACAATACTACTAGGAATTACATTAGGACTGATCGAATTATAACAATTTTAGATATTATTAATTTAAGGAACCAAGGTTCTTACAATGAAAATTCAATCGCAGCCCTTGTTAAAACGGTAGTGAAGGAGACACTTGATGCCCATCATGAATACGCTCTAGCGAATCAAACACGGGAAAACGAGATGCATACCAGTATTCCAGGGAGAGTAACGCAGGAACGCATGCAGGCTAAGGCTGGACCCTCTAAAGAGCCGGAAGTTTCGACCTCTGTGCTTTCACAAGTCTCCGAAAATAACACGTTTGAACTGGTCCAGAGCAAGCGAACCCGAAGGAAGGTTAGACAGAGAGGGATTGCAGCCTCCAGCGAGAATAAAATTGAAGAGGTAAGTAAGATTTCTCAACTGGATGAACCGACCTTGAAAGAAAAGCCAAAGACAATGGCAGATATCGTCAAATCCCTGCCGGTGAAACCGACTCTCAAGTCAAAGGCGACTTACCTCACAATCAGCGGAGCAGGAAAGAGTGCCGTGGAAATAATTGACAAACTTCCATCCCCGGCTCAAATAGGCGTAAATGCCTCCATAGTTCGGAAAACTAAAGCAGGATCAGTCCTCGTTCGGTTGGAAGACAGCTCCCAGGTCACAAAAGTCATTGGGTGGCAGGGGTTACGTGACAACGGCCTGCACGCAAGGTTAGCACTCAGGAAGAAGCCGAAGATGGAAGTGAGGGGAGTGCCCCACTCATGGGGCTCGGAAGAACTAGCCAGATTTCTTTGGGAAAGAATACCCGAGAAGTCGGCCCCAACCCCATTAGTCACTGACGACCTCCGCCCCGTTTTTTCCTCAGTGGCTAGAAATGGTTTCACAAAGAATTGGGTGCTAGAAGTGCACCCAATGGTTCGGTTCCAATTGCTGGAAATTGGTAGTTTAAATGGAGGATGGTGGTCCTTGACATTTAAGGATTACCTTGATGCCCCTCGTTGCACCAAGTGTCAGGGCTATGAACACACTAAAGCCACATGTACAGCGGAAGCTGTAGTCTGCATCTGGTGTGCTGCTAGTGGACATATAATGAAAGAATGCCCCAAGAAGCAGGTAAAGACTGACCCAACTTGTATTAATTGTGTGAAGGCAAAGGTCAACACAAGACTAACTAAACACAAGGCGGGGAGCCGAGAGTGCCCTACACACTTGACATGGTGCAAAGAGATGGCAAAGAGGACTTTTTATGAGTAAGATTAACATCATCCAGTTAAACATGGGCCGTCGAAGAGTTGTTGCAGACGAGCTTCGCGCTCTGTGTCAACGCTATGACATCATGGCGGTCCAGGAACCAACCTGCCGTGGGAACATGGTCACGGGATTTGGTCTCACGTCGAGAGTAATAGCTCTAAGCAGTGGAGAGAGGAGGCCTAGAGCTGCCATCGTGGTTAACAACCCGAACCTCGACGTGATGGATCTGAGACAATATTCTATGGCAGATAGTGTCGCATGCCAAGTTAAGTGGGGTAGTATTTCCTTCACTCTTGTTTCAGCATACCTACCTAGTGGTAGCAACATCGAAGATGACATATCTGCCATGGAGATTATCACTACCCGTAGCAGGAATGTGATAATATGCTCAGATACCAATTCCTGGAACACGGTCTGGGGATCCAATCGAACAAACGTAAGAGGTGCTAAACTCGGGGAGTTTATTGCGAGGCATCAGCTAGTCGTAGTTAACGATACCTCTGCCATCCCTACGTTCTCTGGGGGAATGGGAGAGAGTTGGATTGACGTCACGCTAGCCTCGCCGAATCTCTCAGGTCATATAATCGATTGGTCCCTCAGATCTGAAACGAGTTCCGACCACAAAGCCCTGGTGTTTAGTCTTGTACAGGACATAACCAGTTCCCACGGTATCGACGAGGGTTATGTAACCCGTAGGAACGACTGGATTGCTTTCCGATGTATGTTGGAGGAAAAAATCGCTGACGAAGAATGGGAAGAAGGAGACTCGGGGTGCGCAGATGATTTAGATCGCAGAGTTTCCAGAATCACCGACACTATCCGTGATGCTGCTGAAAAATCCCTCCAACATCGGAAAGCAAGGGCTCGACCTGTTCCGTGGTGGACGCCGGGCTTAACCACAAAGAAGAGAGAGCTCTACAAAGCTCGGCGGTCATATCAGAAGTGCAGATGTGACGAGAGGCGCACTGCACTTCGGAATGAGTATAAGTCCAAAGCCAGGTTGTACCGCAAAGAGGTGCGCTCACAGAAGCGACGGTCGTGGAATGAGTTCATCGTCGATGTGACTGCTAAGAATCCCTGGGGTATCCCATATAGGGTGGCTATGGGTAAGCTGGCTTCGCCACAGCCAATGGCGGCTCTTACTGATGGTGTTCGGCAGGCTGAAACCCTAGAAGAGTCGGCTAGCCTCTACATACAAGTGACGTATCCCAGGGATGATCCGCCCCAGGACGATCCAGCCGACAAATTTTTGAGACGCACCACAGCGTATCCCCCAGGCACGGACTTATGCCCACCATGGGACATATATGATCTCCGTATTGCCGTCGATAAGCAGAAAACTGGTCGTGCTCCAGGACTTGATGCCATAGATGCGGCGATCTTGAAAAACAGTATCCCCTACATCGAAGATCAACTGTTGGGAATCTTCAATGATTGCCTTGATAGGGGATACTTTCCGAGAAGCTGGAAGATCGCCGATCTGAGACTACTCTACAAGGGAGGAGGCAGGGATAAGCAGCTCCCTAAATCATATAGACCTCTATGTCTCCTCCCTGTGATGAGCAAGGTCCTGGAGAATCTCATCTTAACAAACCTACAACCAGTTCTGATGAGGGCCAGTCATCCACGGCAATACGGTTCCACAAAAGGCAAGGGAACCGCTGATGCACTACTTCAGGTTCGCCAGGACGTTGAGCAGAGGGTAGAGCGGTATGTCATGTTGCTGCTCTTTGACATATCCTCAGCCTTCGACAGCGTATGGTGGCCCCTGATACTACAGCAGCTGCAAAAGTACGATGCCCCCAGCAACCTGTATACCCTCGTTGAAAGCTACCTCCGCGATAGGAGCGTGAAATTTCGCGGTAGCTCTTTTGAAGTGGAAGCATCCGTAGAGAGAGGATGCCCGCAAGGTTCTGTTCTCGGGCCGGCGCTATGGAAGCTAGTATTTGACGAGGTGCTGGGGGTGCTCGAAGCAGAGCGGTTCCCAGCAACGGCTTACGTTGACGATTTAGCGGCAGTTGTGGCGTCTAACAGCAGAGCCGGAATCAAAGAAGAAGCAGAAAGATGCGCCAGCCTAGTAAGCCAATGGTGTGAGGCAAAAAAATTAAAGATGGCCGCAGCGAAGACTCAGGCCATCTTGATAAAAGGAAAGATAGATAGAGCGCACCCTATAAATCTCAGTATAGAAGGCACCAGAATATGTCCAAGTGAGGTGGTCACTTACCTCGGCGTAAGGTTTGGTAGGCGCTTTAATGTGACCCCTCATTTGGACTATCTGGGAAATAGGGTCGCCCAAACATTGAATGGCCTGAGCCGCTTGGGAGGCGCGTTATGGGGCCTCAGATATCCAGCAAACATGGCAATTTACAATGGAGTGATCCTGGGTATTCTGAGGTATGCCTCCCCGGCGTGGTCCCAGAATCTCACACTAAGGCAGAAACGTAGGTTGGCGACATATCAAAGGACGGCTCTGCTGCGGGTTACGGAATCGTATCGAACCGTGTCTCATGAGGCGGTGCAGGTCCTGGCAGGTGGGGTTCCTCTCGACCTCATCCTGCGGGAAGACAAATTAAAACGGGATTTCAAAACTCAAGGCTCAGCTGGTCTTCCGGAAAATATCCGGGCAAGGGTAGAAGAAGACCCTGGAAAATGGAAAAAGATCATCCGGGAGGACACTACCGAAGAGTGGAACCAGCGGTGGGCAGCAACCACGAAAGGGTCTACCTTGAAAAAGTACTTTCCTACTGTGCGGGGACGTCTGGAAGCAAAGTGGGTCCTCCCGGACTATTGGATTTCGCAATTCCTCACTGGGCATGGGGCCTTTCGTGCTAAACTCCATAGCTTTGGAAAGGATATAGATCCCCTGTGCCCAGCATGCGGAGTACCGGAGACGGCTGAGCATGTCGTTTTGAATTGCACCGCCTTTGAGGCACTGAGGTCCAAGCTCATCAGGGATACTGGGCTCTACGTCCTGGGGGAGAACCAGTTCCCTGAGTTAATGACAGAGCGGAACTTCCCGTACTACAAACAGTTTGTTTACGGGTGGAAAGAAGCCGTCGGACTGGACGTTTTCAATCTTGGAAGAAGGGGACCACCACCTGGAAGACCACCCGACAGAGGGGAAGGATAGACCAGACAGAAGTACCGTTGGATAGAAGGCAGCAGTCTTCAAACGAATGAAGATCCTGAGATCCTGAGAGAAAAATCAAAATAAAGTTTTTTTAGGCAAGGTAAAAACGCTAACTAGTGTTTGTATCTTGCCAAAACCCGTGTTGCTGAAAGGCAAGGTAGGGAGGACATAAAAAATAAAAAATAAAAAATAAAAATAAAAATAAAATATCATCAAAACTATAATATTTTTTAGTACCTAAGACGGTTGACACAAAAACTAAGTATTTATTGGGCTTAATGTCAAATCAATCGTGTGAGAACCGTAGTTCTTTACTTTAGACTCAACCATTAAAGCTTCTGAAAAATATTTTAGATAGCTTCCAGGTTGATGGTTCATTTCCGGATATGACTTCTAATTGTTTAATTTTTCTTGAACGTACCAAATCTAAGTCCGGAGAGGAATTTGAATCTTCATTAACGATCAATCTTGTTCTGCGATATGCTATCAATGATAGTGCACGTATAAATTATTTATTTTTGAAAATAAATTCAAATAGTAAATGGTCTGCACTTCCATGTTCGAACCTATTATACCAATTCGTATAAAGCGAATCATCGATTACAGTTACAGAATTACCCCTAATTCTGTGGATGTTTTATTATTTCCATAAAAATGAAATAAGGAGCCACACGTGGTATAGTGGTTAGCATGGCGACCCACAGTACTAAAGATCGCACGTTCGCGATTTTTTTAAGAGAGTAAAAAATTCATGGCTATGCCGTCCCGCGGATAGGATGTAAAATGGAAGTCCCGAGGCTGTACGATGTCAGGTGCTCGTTAAAGATCCCTGTCCTAATTATACCTGGATGGGCAAAATTTAGTACTCCCACTGTAGCATCGTCAGATTAGCCTTACTTAGTGGCATAGTGACGTTAAAAAAAAAAAAAAAAAAAAACCTAAAAGATGTAAATAAGTGGTTAGGGATTTTCTAAGAGGTCTTCAATTAGGGCAGGAGTACAAATTGTTTCTGTCTCATGCTTGCCTTCTTTGAGCCTATCCTCTTTTGTCGCTGAGTTACTACCGCCTATAATAAAAAGGTGGAAATAGTTATATCTGATTGCGTGTTGGGGGGGGGGGGGGGATACTTGTATATAAGAAGTTTATATACTAGCGTAGAAACTTGGTTTACCCCATTTAAATTATTCCTTTTCTCTGGTTTCAACTTACAGATTTTTTCTAACTCTTTCCTTTCCGAACAATAACCAACTTTCTAAACATGAACTTGTGGCTTTGGCTTGCTCTCTTTGGGAAGGTAAAGAATATATTTCATGTAGTTTATAAATAATTGAATTCTATTGAATTGCCTTAGAAAGAATAAAGGACGATTATTTACCATTGGCAAGGAAATGGGACTTTCCAGTGGGGCGGATATACGTTTTACGTTAAGAAAACTAAGCGGTTTTATGATAGGTTAAATGATGGTCAGGATTTTCAGTTTACAATGATTTTATTATGGTAAGCCAACGTTTCGATCCAACTTGTGGATCTTCATCAGGGCTACTGAGTCCAGGTGGATACTAAAACTCAGTAGAGGGTCTTAGTATCCACCTGGACTCAGTAGCCCTGATGAAGATCCACAAGTTGGATCGAAACGTTGGCTTACCATAATAAAATCATTGTAAACTGAAAATCCTGACCATCATTTAACCTATCGTAATTGAAGAACAGTTGACCATCTCTCATCTCAACTAAGCGGTTTTATTATTCACAGCTGAATTATTTCCTGAACAGATCTGTTTTACAATACATATCTTTCTATTAAACGTGATGTGGCTCTTTTTCGATTTATATTATAATGAGGTATAGATCTTTCAAACTGAAATGAGAGGTTTTTGGTTTCAAAATAAGTCATTTTACTTTAACTTTTTTTTTTTGCGCTTAGACTTTTTTCAAATGGTACATTAAAAGTATTAATTCTTTAAAGCCAACACATTTGCTGATTTTGTCGCAGTTGGTGACAGGTGTTAATTTAAGTTTGAAGAGAAAAAAAATGGTACTGAAAAAAAAAACATGAAGGTATTCCATAATTTTTTTTTCAACTTCTGGCTTTTATCAGATTTTTTTACTGTTGTCAGATTTTATACGATAAATTAAAAATGAATTTTTATTTTTTTATTCTCCATTTGTATATCTGCGCCTGACAACAACGTATCGACAATCAGCAGATTTGATGGTCATTCTACTAGTCATACAATGACAAGTCAGACATGGGGAAGGATGGCACCTAACAGTACCTCTTCCCTGGCTTGATTCTGTTGTTCAGTCAGGTCTGTTAAAGAAGGAGATCTCTCATCCAGCGCCTTTTTAATCTCAATTTTTTAAAGTTCATTTTCACTATCATGAAATTGTTATTAATATTTATATATTTCCTTCTATCCTTTTTTTTTTCTTTACTTCGGTGAACCTTTTTTTCCTTTATTTCCATTATGATGGTGAAATTCGACAATATCGCAAAATATATAGCCCAAACGAGGATGTGACCACTTATTAGATTGTATATGCACCTTACATGCATAAAAATCCCCAACTCAAGTTTTCTTTAGTCCTTCAATAATAAAAAGTAAATAAAGAAATAAAGTACTATTTTTTGGTACAAATCTACGTATCTACCCATTTTTTCAAATTTTTTAGATTGGTCTTTTGTGGAGCAGATATTTTGGTTTTTATAAAATTTAATTAATAATATAAAAAAAAATGTAATTTTACTTACTACAAAATAAAATTAATCTTCTCATTCAATAACGATAAAGAAATATATTTTATATAATAAAAGTGACCAGGGAATTTTTTAACATTAATTGTTTTTTAGTGTTGTATTAATAAACTTTTACGGCTAACGTTAAAAAAAAAAAAAAAAATAAATAACACGTTACCTATTAGGCTAGATAAAATTACACAATTTTTAATTCATTATTTTTATTTATGACATTTTTTTCTATTTATGGAACTTGATAATATTTACAACTTCTTCCGACGATTTTCACTTCATTAAAAGTTGTGTTGCAATACTAATCAATGTTGTATAGCCTGAACAAGGATGTGGAAAGTCTATGAATAAAAGATTAATTCTTAGAAGCCCGATATAATCGATTTTATCAGTAAAGCTGTGCATTTTCCATTTTCCACGTAAAACCAGTGTGATATTATATGGATTAAATCCTTTTGGTTAAAGTGTATTTTTGTGGTTTAGTAATAGTTTAACGGACCCGGAAGTTCGTTACAGACTTCACCAATCGCTCCCTACACACCTCCAAATCCAGCTGATCTGTCATAACGCTAACCTCCATCTCTTCGTATAGTTCAAGTTATGTATCTCCAATGAATAAACTAAGTACGAATTATGAATATATATTTTGATCATTATGGAAAATTTGCACCATTAAATTAGAATCTCTAATCATATCTTGAGAACTTTGAGGTTCGTTCGCGTTTAAAACAAGGATATTCTCTTTCACCCGTTAAATCTAATTCAGTGCTATAGTCCGAGGGGTAAGCCTAGAAGGAGATTGGAGGATTGCGTTTAGGCAGATTAATCGAATTTTAGTTTAGATGGCGGTCATTAGTCGCAGGTGTGTAGGAAGCGAGTGATGGTGTCGGCATCGAATCTTCGGTTATATAATTTAAATAGTTAACATACACATACAATTTTTCTAAAGAAAGTTTATTCTTTTTTAAGGAAAAGAAAATTCTTTTCAATAGCTGATGTTCTTTGAGTACTTAAGTATTTTTAATCATTTTTTATTAGCTTGTATTTGAAATTCTTATAGATTTAGGATATGTATTGATTCGTTTAATATGGAATGCCCTATTTTATTATTTCATTAATTCAAAGTGTATTTAGTAAAAATGTTTGATTTCATTAAATTTTTTTACTTAATAACTTTTCCATTTTTAACGGAAATTTTATTCGAAACCACTCTAACTTTTGTGTGAGTGTGTGTGTGTGTTTTATTGGTAGTAATTTTTTACTAAGATTTTAAAGATTTGCTCGAGAACGATGACGTTCCTTTCTCACTTTTTTTTTTAAATAAATGCATGTAGTCTTGTCTCACATGAAGTACATATTACATATGAATGGGTCCTTGCAAAAATGGCTTCAGTCACATTTTTTCCAATATTGAGTTATCCATGGAAATCGTATCTGTATATATGTAGCCTCATGTTTTTGTGCAATCAGGACTTCAGTCCCATGATCCCATATGCCCTATATCGAACCTATTATATTTTTATCATATTTTTTAGACAGTGTGTATCACATGGGAATAGTTATTTATAGTTTTCCAAAAATTATGTTTTTGTGACTGAAGCCCTTTTTGCTGGGATCCGTTCATTCATATGTGTAAGACACAAAATAATAAAACATAACGTAGCCGAAAAATATTGCGAATTTTTTTTTATTTTCTCGTAAAACAGAGCTGAGATAAACAGTAAAGCATAGTCCATTTTCATTGATATGATTAACTTTATTATGATGAGTTATCGCCGTGGAATCCTCTTCAGATATGTACCTTCAGATGGGGTCAAATCTTGATAACTGTGAATTTAAATATTTCTTTATTGTATTTTAAGTATTTTATTGTATTTTAAGATTTTATGAAGAGTTCTTCTTGTAAAAAGTTTTGGTTAAAGTGACCTAATCTGAGAAACGTTCCTAATAAGAGACAGAATAGAGAATTAATGGATAACAAACCCAAAGATTCGATGCCGACGCCACCAATCGCTCCCACACACCTCCATCAACCTCACTCCGTCCAATTTCAACTCCACAAGATCAGCCTTCACGCGACCCTCCCAATTCCTTCGCAACCTACCCCTCGGACGTTTTCCAGTCGACTAAGCGCCTTATTAATCTTTTAAGTATTCGTTCGCAACTAAGACTCGCTTCAGCGATAACTTCAATTGCATTTACCGGATGAATTCTGTCGAATTATCCTTCATCGGCCCGTAATTTCTACGGAGTACTTTATTTTCAAAGACCTCATGGCGTTCCTCATCTCTCTGAAGAATTATTGTTTTTAAATTCTATTTTTTTAATTTCAGGTAAGAATGCGAGAGTAATTTTACATCTAGTATTCCCCGCCTTGATGTTAGCCTTAACTCCCTCTTGAATTCCGTTTTTTCTAGTTTCTCGACGGCTTCAAACGTTTTCTCTTCTATTTCGATATCTCCAAAATAGTCACCATTTCTACAGCTAACCATCTATTTTGGTTTATTCGCATTCATTTCTAGGCCTACTTCTTTACCGGCTTTCATCAACGTGTTCTAACGTTTATAACATCTTTCAATTTCAAAAGCCCGCCAACTGATAAAGCTTGATACAAACGGCAGTGGAAGGTATCATAATCGCGACGAAAATCGCTGGCGGGTTTTTCTAAATTTAAACATCTTATAAACGGCTCATATTTAAAAAAATTATTTATTGAAATTTACAACTATATAATAACTATTGACATGTGTAGGCATGCAGAGAAACACATTACCAGCACCCAAATACTTTTTCTAATTTAGAAAATCCCGAGGCCATCTTCTTTTCAGGCGCCTTGTAGGATTGTACAATATTGTAACACTTATGTGGGTAACAAATATTTATTTAACTGAAATATACAGTTATAACAATGCCAACGAATTATTACAACTTAAACAATTGAGCAGGTTACAAAAATGATAACTTTATCACACACAATAATATGACTTGAGCAACACAGTCAAGACACAGACTTCGACTAACTCATTCTGTCTCTGCCCCTTATATATATATCGTAAATAGTGGGGCCTGGAATCTTCTAGAACAATGTCGGCAATTCTCCGTCATCACGGAATGATCTAGACAAAAACAGTTCGTTCCAACCGGTTATTTTGTTCCAACATGCGGTCCGGGAGGTTACGCCATATGTTTTTTTTTTATTTGCTTATCGATTTAACGTTACAATATGATCTGATTTTATGGATTGATTTGAGGTATAAGAAGGTTAGAAAGACGTAAGTTAGGATGAGAGGGGAGTTTGTTGTGAAAGGTCTCGTATCTGAATCAGGGCAATCTCCTGTGACATAAGGAACATTAATAAACATTGGCGTTAATTTCTAATTAATAAATAAACATTGGCGTGGATGGTTTTATTTGGGACGAAATGAGGAGCATTAAGGATTTCGGATTTCAGGTATTAGATGCGAGAAGCATTCGATGGTTTGGTGGTACCCCAAATTTCGCCTCCGAAAGATCAGATAGTTCTTGTTGTGATGTGAACGGGTGCGTAATTAGTTAGATTATACTGCTCTTCCTTTTTTCTGTCTGAATATTTTATTATATTAATATTGCTGTCTTCCACAATACGAGTTACAATTTTTATTATTTTATCTTCCAGTTTCCATTCCTTGGTTAATTCAGGTACATTTCAAGTCCCCAATTCTTCATGATAATTGTGTCTATCTTTTAGTCTTCCGAATGACATGACATTTGCCTTTGATGATAGGTGGTGGCTGGCGTGGCTCCTCCCGGTGGCAGTGATGTCGGAGGGCCTGATCCTGGTCAAGCACTGCGGGGAGATCACCTGCGACAGGTACCAGTACTGCTCGGACAACACATGCCGCAACTGCTCCTTCCCCTGCACACCGTCCATCGGCAACAAGTCCGGCCAGGGTTCCAACTTCGATCGGGAGCTCTGCGAAAAGCAATGTCAAGGTAAGTCGTATCCAGGTATTCACCTTCCATTCCACTGTTGTAGAGGTAGCTATTTGTTATCATCATTTACCTAATCACTATTATAAGATAAATGATATTATTGATGGTAGAAGATAGTAGATGTAAATAAGCGGAAATATTTGGGAGTACGGTAAAAATAAATAGCACTAATACGTGAATATATAATAAATAAAATATGTAATACTCACATATTCATGCTATTTATATTGACCGCACCCCCAACCATTCCCTCTTCATAAATCATATTATTAGATAATACCATTTACCTAATTACTAATTCCAGAATACGAGTTACAATTTTTATTATTTTATCTTCCAGTTCCCATTCCTTAGTTAATTCAGGTACATTTCAAGTCCCCCCAATTCTTCATGAAAATTGTGTCTATCTACCTAATTACTAATTCCAGAGGGTGTCGGCGTTGGGGACGTTTCGATACTTATCTTGAAGTTTCAATACTCAATATTATTGGAAGGAAAGTGTCGATACTTGAAAAATGAAGTAAATTAGCCAGCGCAGATGAAATTGATAAATAAGAGGATGGCCTTGAAGTGAGGAGTGCCTTTACTTTGTGAGAACCTCCCGGTCGAACAGCCTGCTTGAAACAGTATTCGGTTAATCTAAATAAGAAACTTTACTATATAATCACAAGTATAACAATTATTTTAAAGGAACATATTGAATATATAAATTAGATAGATAGGTGAAAATAATCTTCCCAATATCATTTATTAAAAAATTACTTAAAAGTTTTTATATAAATCTAGTAAAACCGCCAACGTTTCGGATTATTAATCCATCTTCAGGGCAATCTTTTTTTTTTTGTTGTATATTTTCATTTCCTATTACAAAATTTTGCGGTTTTACCATATTTATATAAAAGATTTTAAGTAATTTTTTAATAAACGATATTCGGAAGATTATTTTCACCTATCTATCTAATTTCTAAATAAGAAACGTACACGATACCTAATCTGTTCGCCTGTATGTTCAGAACACTACAAAAAAAAAAAAAAAAATCTAAAATTCATAACTAAGTGACATTATTGAAACAAATTCATCATTCGCTGAAGTATATTAGTTAGAGCCTTTTCGATCAGGGGACCTCACGGTGCCAATGATGAATCGATTCTATAATTTTCTTCTAAGTATCAATATTCGATATTATCGGAATGAAAATATCGACATTTTTTGCTACCGATACTGAATTAATGTTATATTAATATAATAAACGCACTGCTTGAAAAGTGTGTTTTTTCACTTTTATGTTTTTTTAGAACGGGTGCAGATATAAAATGTCAGTATTGCATCAATATTTTCAGACATATAAACTTAATAAAAATAACTTTGAATGCAATGTTTCATCAAATTTTATTGAAAGTATGTCTGTATAATTATGTACTTCTTTCGGTGAAAATTAGTGTCCTATAAATAAAATAGAAAATATATAAATTTATTTTCTGATCTGGGTTTTTTTGAGCTCTATGTCAGCTGTTCGTTTTGAGACCCCTATCTTCTCTGTTACAAGTGCAAAAGAAACAGTAGTTTACAGTTTTCCGTATCCTGTAAGAAATTTTTGGTTATGCTTTCTCCCTTAAGCTTTTGAAGAATGTGAAGTTTCAAGGTGAAGAACTTGCATGGGTAACTACTACTTGCTGCAGTTAAGGCGACTTTAATGTATGTGGGAAAACCTTGGGATCTCTTTCCTTCACATTTCGCTTTGATTGATCTTTTTTCCCAGTAGCATTAGCTGTGTAGCTATTTATTTTGAATAATCTTAAACGTATTAAGTGGATTCTCGTATAATATTCCATATTATATTTAAAACGTTAAGTATTCAGAACCTGTTTTCTTTTTATTCATTTGTAAATTTTAATTTTTAATAAGGAACAAAATGCGTTCACAATCAGGTATATATAAGCCATTCACGTACGGTACACGCTTATACTACATAATTTAAGTTCTACATTAATATTATTTATGCAAAGATATTTACGTTTGTAAAGAGTGTTGTGTACAATACTTTTAATTCGAGAACGTCTGGTCTGATTTTTAACATTTTTGTTTAGTTGGATTCGTCTCTGCCTCGAATAGTAGAATAAGTATACAATTGACTGAAAAATTAAAAAAAAAAAAATTCATGATAAAAATTCGTTTGCGATCAGATAGCGTAAGAGCGGCTATCTATTAAGGGCTACTTATTTTTTTTAAATATACTCGTATGTACGTTAAATCGCGTTCTTTCTTTGATAATCTTCATCTCACTATTATCAAGCTTTTAAAAATCATCTTTGTTAGTCAAAGTAGATGTTCAAAACTACTGTGGATACTAGCGTAAAAAATTACTTTTTTCTATTTTTGCTGAGCATACTTCAATGAAGATTCTCTTTTTCTCTTTCCTACTGACGCGCACTGTAATTCTAGGATATAGGTAAATCAATCAATCTTACCTACGTACCATGACTATTCACAATGAACAAGTTTAGGAGGACATAGATTGTTTTAAACAAACCTCCGCTCGATGTACTGATTATTAGGATATCGGAACACTCCGGGAGGAAAAGCAACTAAGCTATTACTGAATAGAATGTCACTCGTTCCCGGTTGGTGTGAGTTGCTTCCAGTAGGCCGGCGAGTAGGATATGACTAGTAATGAGAAATGTACTTTTCGAAGACTACATTATAGAACCGGGACATAAGCATGGTATCAGTCTAATCTTGTAAAGTCCTTCTGTAAACAGTTTTCATAGGTTGAACATCCAATTCATTTTCTTTATTTTGGGAAGGAGAAATATAAATATACTTCTTCACAAGAAAAATTTTGTTTGTTCATCGTGAATTTTCTGTGTTCCTCTCCGTTCTCGATTCATGAGAATCTTCCCCCGCTCGACTTTGTTACCGGAAACAGCTGTTCTCACGATTGTTTCCGAAGACCATCAAGTTGAAGTAAACTAGATATTTACTTGCATTCCGCCCTCATAAAGCGGTGAACTGGTTTTATTTTTTAATCACTTCCTTAAAAACATTTACTTCCTTTGTTTACCATTGATTGTGATAATAATAAATTATACCATTAATTAATAATAATAAATTATTATACCGTTGATACCAATTCATTGTGATAGGGAAATATCTTAATCACTTCTTTTAATTTCGAACTATCTGGTATGTTGATTTATTAAAAAAATATTGAATCACTACTAATGATATGTATTACAGTAAGACAATCAGACAAAAACTTTCACAATTGCTTTCAATTTAAAAGTATTATTGACTTTTTTAAAATCGATTTCATGTAATTTGTATCTATTATTTTTATTTTCAGATTATATTCACGATGTTGTTAAACATTATGTCACCTACGATGAAGGGAAGGATATGCAGAAAGAAGTTCGAGAAGAAATGCTTGGTAATATTTTTTTTTTTAATTTTATTTATCATTATTTTTTATCTCTTACAAATATTAATTAATGGTATAATAATAATAATATTATAATAATATATAATATAATAATAAGCTATATAATAATTAATAAATTATTACTGTATTAAAAAAAAAAAAAGTTTTTTTTCTCGTTGCTAAAGGTTCATTATTACAATTTTTAAGCCTAATACAAAAATATGGTTTCTATATTGTGCGAGAAATGTGGAGACTACATGAAAATTTTCTTCGGTGGGAATTATAAGTGTATTTTTAATTTTGAACCGAAAATGTGGGATTTTAATTCAACATTTTGTTTAAATTTTCAAATTACGTTAATAAAAATTACTCAGAACGGCCAATCCCCCTTTTAAGGATTGGAACAAAAAGTATTATTGTGACCACGTTATGTTACAATAGGGATGGCTATCAATATAGGTATATTCATCTGAAGAAACAAATCGATGTTTTGAAATGTTTGTATACGTTAAGACAATTTTTTTTTTTTTTCAAATCGGGCTAAAAACGAATGACAATTGAAAAAAATCTGGTGCGTGCGCGCAACACACAACTTTCACTTACCAACTTACTTAGATTAGAAATTGACGTGTTTTGCTAAATATCATTTCCCAAAGTCACACATTTTTCTACATTCATATCTTATTTTTGTTAATCGTTAAAGCCGTTTTTGAGTAAATAAAAAAACCCCGTGAAAATGATACAAAATTTATTAAGTAAAGTCCCCCCTCCCGTAGATCAATTTTGATGAAATTTTTACAGTCATATCTCGGCATATAAATACATCAAATACCAAGTTTGATCAAAATCGTTAAAACCGTTTTTGAGTAAATAAAAAAAACACGTGAAAATGATACAAAATTTATTAAGTAAAGTCCCCCCTCCGGTTGATCAATTGTGATGAAATGTTGGTTATCACATCTCTGGCATATAAATACATCAAATACCAAGTTTGATCAAAATCGTTAAAACCGTTTTTGAGTAAATAAAAAAAACATGTGAAAATGATACAAAATTTATTAAGTAAAGTCCCCCCTCCGGTTGATCAATTTTGATGAAATTTTTACAGTCATATTTCAGGCATATAAATAGATCAAATACTCAGTTTAATCAAAATCGTTACAGCCGTTTTTAAGAAAATCGAAAAAAACTTAAAAAGTTATTAAATAAAGTACCCCCTCCCTTTGAGCAAATTTGATGAAATTTTCGCTGTCACATCGCGGGCTTATACATTCTCTAAATACCCAATTTCAGGTTCGCACGGTTTATAGTTTTTGAGCTAGTCTGTTCACACACACACAGACACACAGACACACACACACACACACAGACCATTTCGCGGGACTTGGTTATTTTGACTCAGGGGATCCCAAAACGTGTATTTCCGTTGAAAACCGGAAGTCGAAAATTTTCACGATTGCAATACTTCCACTTACTATATATTTCATATATAGGTAAGTGAAAGTAAAAAATATATTGATAAGGAATAAGATCTACACAGAAGAAAAAACAGTATTTTTTTTTTTTTTTTTTTATCACTATAAAGCCATTTTAATCCTATCCCCTGAGAAATTCCGCCTTTGTACCTCGTCAATTTTCTTTGTACCCTGGGTACATTTTTCTTTTTTTAGTGAATTTTCTTGATTCGTTTCTGTTATGAATTTTGAAAATACATACAAATAATCTATACACTGAAATAACCGATACAGGGATGAGTTTTAGGCAGCCTGTTCTCGCAATCTCTCGCATGCTCTTAATTCAAAATTAAAAATAATCTGCTGCATATGGCGAATAAAAGGTGATTTATAACCGTAAAATTCATATCTATATTTCGAGTTCTGAATAATTTAAAAAATGGCCTACAAGAGCCCCTGAAAACCCTGTGTCTGAAAAAAAAATTATCCGGACCTTAATTATATTATACAAATTAATATTAAATGACTTTATAAGAATGAATTTTTTTATCTATATTGTATTTTTTGTTACTTCTATATTAATTCTTAATTTCTTTCATTTACTCTTTATTTTAGGTGATAAACATCCAATTTATTGCCTTTAAAACCTTTTTTCTTTATAGCATCATCCATCATCTGCGACGGTTCGGACTTATTGTCCGTCATCAAGTTTTTAAACATGGTTATAACATTAAAAAAAGGTTTTAAAGAAAATTAGTCGGATTTTTGTCACCGGAAATAAAGAACTAATGGAAAATTGGGAACCATCCAAAGAAGCATAATTAGGGAAGAAAAAAAATATTAATTCTTAATTAAACTTTTTTTTTTGTCTCGAGGGGATGGTGTATGAGCGGGAATAATATGGAAATTTTAGAAGCCACTGATAGCTAGGCACCGTTGTGATATATTTTATTCTTTATCTCTATACCCATCCACATCTGTTTCTAATTCTATTTGAACTTCCATTGTTCTGGGAGAAAATTAGAGTATAGTGAGTATTTAACCAATGTCGTAATTATCTAAATTTTTATTTTAATGCTTGCGATTTGTTAAGAAAATATGCATATCAGAAGTTATGTTCCATTGTCATTCCTGGTTCGATATTATTTTATTTTTATATTCGCAAGTATTTTTTTTAAATATAATGCAAAAATGGTATGTAAATCAATATGGTAATGCTATATGACGATTTCCAAGACTGATAATGAAGCTAATGATTTTGATTTGGTTCCTCCATTCCAGGTTCCATCGAAGGGCTGAGAGCCATGGTGGCCCTCTCCTTGACCCTCAGCTTGCTGGTCGGAGTGGCCATGCTCACCTGCCTCGGCTTCGCTTGGCTGAAGTACCGGAGGCTCTGCAAGGCGTCCTCCAGGGAGAAGGACATGATGGAGAAGAAAATATCCTCCGTGTCGGTAAGTCGTCTAGGAAGTTGTTAGGTATTAGATTTTAAAAGTAGTGTAATATAACCCAAAAGGTGCAAAGTGTCTTCGATATCTTCGTCAAAGCGTTGTTGAGGAAATGGCTTAGAAAAAAATCATTTAAATAACATGAAAAGATTTTATTGATCTAGATGACCGAGAGTAGGACATGCTTGAATGAAGTGCAGAACTAGTTCGTGGCAGCTGCTTGATATCGCTAAAAGTTTCATAGTTTCTTTTCGTTAACTGTTTATCGTCACAGTTACAACTCCAGATTTCCTTCTCTGAGATACATCAGGCATCACACACGCTGTTTCATGCAATACTGAGTTTCCTTTTCTTTTTGTTTCCTTAGCTCGGAGCTTATAACAGATAGTCAGCATTGTCCAACTTACTCAGCATCCTTCCTCAGATCTTTTTCTCTATCTATGGTTGAGCTCGTATTCGTTACTTTTTTTTTTTTTTTTTTTCGTTTAAGATTTAAAAAAAAAAAAAAGAAAGTAGTCAGACTAAGGTGTTCATATGTTGAAACTGTCGCTATTTTACTTCCGGGCGTATAAAACTGCACTCTCATCGCGCCCTTTTCGTATAAAAAAAGGGTTTGTTCAGCTTTATAAGATCCCAGGTTTCGACTCCGGCTTGCTAGGATCGTTCTCCAGGGATAAATAAACCTCCAAAAGGATTTTTTTCCTTTTGATATCGTGGCCTCACTAAACGGCGCCATATTGGGCACGCCTAGAAATAGCATAGTTATACTAGTACCAGACTTGTACTCAAACTAAGTGAGGAATGGTCCTTATGAAAAATTCAAACTGAACGAAGATCAGAAATTAATCATTTTATATGAAACACAATATATGCACATAACAATGAATATTTTTAAAAATTTTTATTCTGTCAAATCATTATATATCCCAGGATCGGCTGGGGTAGGACGCAACTGTGACTTTAGTTCACCTATAGACTCAAAATATATTGAAATTTTTGTGTATTCAACTGGCTGAATTTTTATATAATAATTTCAGTAAATGTTTAAGGTACTTTCTCCTCTATAATAAACTATTTATAGGCCTAAGTTAGTAAAAAGATGTTTTATTTCAGAAGAGTCCTAACTTTATCACTGACTTTCGAACTATAATCCTAAGATCACAAGTCTATCTTCACAATCTAGAGGATAGTTAAACGTCTGTTATTTTTATCATTAATTGGTTTTTATTCATGTTCAACGAGCAGTCAAATCAGTAACCATCAATAATTTATTTTGAATTTGAGTGAGAATGTTAAATCTTAATTCTTTGCAAGGTATTGAAATTCTTACCAACTTATTTCACTCTTTCAGGAAGTATCAAAACACAGCAGTGAGCCAATTATGTTCTGTATAAAAATATGTTTCATGGAGGGCAACTCGCCAAACCCCTCTATGTAGGATACTCCAATGCTCTTAATGTTTATTTACATCAGTGTTGTTAACTTACATGTTCCTAAACCAAGAGTATTTCATTTCATTTATTATTATCTCTTCACAATCTACAATTTTGTTAACAGGGATAAAGATCCCTTTAAGGAAGCCCTAAGATGAGGTGATGTATTTTTACAAATGAGGTTTCAAGAAGATTGGTTCTTGCATGGATAAGTTAATAAATATAAATTTTTATCAGGTTTTGGATCAGTCACTTGAAATATGGCTGGTAACAAACTTTTGGCAATGTTCAAGTTGGCAGATAAGAACAAGACAGAATCGGTTTTATTAATTTTGGGATGTTCCTAGGCTTTTGGATAAAAAAACGAGTGACTTTATATTTTGACAATGTTTATTAAAATTGACCTTCAAATTGTTTGTTTTTTTTTTTTA
Organism: Aelia acuminata; assembly: GCA_911387785.2. Taxonomy (NCBI): domain Eukaryota; kingdom Metazoa; phylum Arthropoda; class Insecta; order Hemiptera; family Pentatomidae; genus Aelia; species Aelia acuminata. The sequence goes on along the minus strand of OU426979.1, from coordinate 35,337,144 downwards.
ACTCATGTGTTATTTTTGTATTTTTCAGGGCATCGTGAACAACAACAAAGATTGCGGTGGTAATGGGATCCGCCCAATGGACCTGCCCCCAGCTTCGACAGCCGGAGCACCCAGCGTGGTAACCACAACCACCCCCATCTCCACGCGCCACCCCAGCGAGGACGCCACCCTGGAGTACGCCGCTTATGACAACCCTGGGATGACTCCCAGCCCAGTCCTGGCAGAGAACAGGGGAGAGACCAGCTTCTGACAGGGACCACACAGGGGACTGCCCAGGCTAACTTGCTGATCGGCTTTGGTTTGGCCCTGTGGTGTGTGCTCTTGGTGACACCTCAACTGTGTTGTTAGCATTGATTGATCTATTGTGCTTCTCTAATGGAGGTTCACTTTGTATCCGATTGTTGCCATTCAGTGTGAACAGACATTATGACCATAAACTTTCCTGTTACACTAGCAGATCTGTTTATAAATTGATAAATTTTTATTCTTCGTTTTAAATTAAGAAGTCTTTCATATTTTATTAGAGTGTTATGTAAATTATCAGTTATATATGTAGTGGTGTCTCTACTGGCATATTTTCTCGATCATTATTTATTAAATGAATAAATTTTATGGTAAATAAAGAAATTTTGTGTATATTTCCATTGTTAAACAAAGTATCCCTCAAAATTACTATTCGAGCTTCATTATTTGGACTGATTTTATTGAAAAAGACATGATAAATGTTTAGAATGTAAACTGATAATTTATGTGCTCAATTGTACTTATACATTATTTTATTTTAAGGTATTTAGTTAGGAAATATATCTTCTTTCTTCTACAATACTAAAATATTGTATTTTTATTTTGTTTATACATAATTAACCTATTTACTTATCAGGTATCCCCTGATTATATGTATCATAGAGAACAAATGATTTGTTCTCTAGAATACAGCAAGCAATACAGACCAGGCACGGCATTTGAATTCATGCCCACAATTAATGCATTTGCACAATATATATGTTTAATATGTTTTACAGCTCTCATATTACGATTATAAATAAATAGCATGACTTATAAATTGGTCCTGTTAATTGATATAGTTTCATATTTTATTAATCATAACATTTAAAGTTCACTGTGCAAATGTTGTTAGTTGTGTGCATGTTAAGTGGTTCCGGATCTGGTTTGATTGGCTTGTTAAAAAAAAACTATAAAGAATAAAAGCTATATTTTAAATAGTATTTTTATCTTCTAAAATAGTTTTTACTACAGTGTTTGGTTTCAGAACAAGCTCTTGATGCACTAAAAATCACTTGGCAAATCCATATTGAGCATGTGCTTCAAAGGCAATTTTAAAAAAAAACTTTATTATCATCTGTATATTCAATGTCTGAAATGATTTATGGAATGATAATATGTAATTTAACTTAAAACTGCTTAGGAAATTTTCTGTCTTCTTATAATGCCGACTCAACACTTAATGCCTTCAGAAATTCATAATTCACTGAAAACCTAAAAAGATTTAGTTTTGATTACTAGTGCATTATATTTGATGCTTGAAACTTAGATAAATAAATAAAACCAAGGTTTGGGTATAGCAAGTTTGCTAATCGCTCACATATGGTTGTTCTTCCATGCATTAAATGTTTATTTAGCGAAATTTTATAATTAAGAAGAAATATTCCTTAATATGTTCAGTCCTGAGCCACATTCAGAGCTATTAATCTGCGACCCATGGTGGGTTTCTCCATACTGAACATTGAACGTGTTTAAATCATGATTTTTTTCATTTGAGTGCTCTGTTATTCTATAAGTAACACTTGATTTTTTTAATCAATTTATTTCAGTATTCATATATAAATATGAGTTGTATTGAATATGGTTAAATTTATATTTAAGATGGTCAATATTGTTGTTACTTTATATGTTATTTTTACGAATGCCATTTATCTTTCAGGTTACCTGAATTACGAAAATTGTATATAAAGGGATAATTTTGGTGATGGTATGAATTCTTTGTAAAAAAAAATTGTGGTATACTTAATGATTTCGTCCATACATCACATTCCATTGGTAGTGATTTTATTTTCTCAATTATTTAAATAAATTAGATTTATATATTTCCAAGTATTATGTAAAATATTAATTTGTTATGTCTTTTAGACTCTTATTGTTGATATGTATTATAAAAATGAGTTAGAAACACAGATTAAGTATGCGTTGTGATAAATTTTAGACAAATAAATTTAATTAAGTTTACATAGAACAATTTATAAATACTTTAATTTGATTTTCTGAGTTTCAAGAGGAACAAAGAATTTGTTGAGCTCTTAGAAACAATTATGTAGTTCTTTTTTAACACATTGAATAAAGTATCCTTAGCAATGTCAACAACCTGGCTTTTGTTTCTACTTGTATTTCCAATAATGTATATTTTTTTAAAGTATCCAAGAATTTTTTTTTTTTTTTTTTTTTTTTTTATAGCTCTACTCCATGTAACTTTTTAATAACTGTTTTTGAATATTTTTATAAATTTCATAGAAGTATGAGAGTTTTGAATTATTGTTTAATTGTTATTAAAGCATATTTAAATCACGAAAACATAATGACCTTGTTTTGTAATAATATTGGTGAGCTTATCTTTAGGCTATTATCTATCTGTGCACGGTGTAAATATATCCCCTTAATTTTATTAAGCACACTATATTAGAAAATATAACTATTGTTATTGTTTTAGGCTGTAAGTTTCGAGCCTTAATATCAGTGATCCGTCCAATAATTGTAAATAATTAATATGTAAGCATTTACTTACTTATAAGTGTATTAAGCAATATTAGCTCTTAGTTTTTGTATTCAAATGTTTTAATTTGTTTCATAAAAAAAATTATTTTTATAATGAATAAGATTATTTTATAGATAGGATATATAACTTTGATGTTATCACTTTGAATAGTAGACATTAAGCACTTAGCATTTTATAATACATAAACACATTTTTTGTTTAGATATTAGTGATTTAAATAATATTTTTAAATATCGAACGCTATCTCATTTAGTTAATAAATAACATTCAATTGAATATCACCGCTAAAGGAATAACCAGTGTTGTTCTTTATAAAAATAAAATTCGTTATTATATTATTTCGATTGTAGAAAATTAAATTATTTATCAAAGATTTTTTATCATAACATATTTTTGCTACTATGTGAAATTCTAGAATGTGAAAAATTGTTTTATTTAGATTTGATACTAGCCCCCAGCGAAATATCGTGATTTGGGGCACACCTTTTACTCTCCTGAAGATTATCTATTTTACATTTGATCGGTTGACATTACAGCAACAATACATCCAATGAAAAATATATTTTTGTAACAATATAAAAATATATTCATATTATTATAACTTAAGGTTCCTTTTTTGGATTGACCAAATTTTATTTTCTTGATACATATTACTTAATGTATCATAAATGGAAATTTTTATTGGAAATTTTATTGGAAAATTTATGTATTTACCTAAAATCATAAATATTTAAAATTGATATTTACTTATTCAACCAGTTTTTTTATAATTACTTCAACGAAAGTGGTAACATTTACGCCAATTTATTCTGAAAGTTGTGGAGAAACAGATGTTTTTCATTTTTCCTTAAATTTAATCATCCTATGATTTTTCTTATCACATTTTTAATAGGAAATGAATGACATTGGATTGAGATTTAGTGTTTAAGTAACAGAAGCACAACTGTGTATTTTTATGATTCTATGGATTCCTGTTGGCCTGTATGTACTTAATATGATAAAAGAAAATATAAAAATGTTTATTAAACTTTTCTTGTGATTTTATTGCATTTTACAACAACCACTTTAGAATTTAGCATTAATAAAAACTGTGGCACAAAAATTCATAGAGGGACCCAGTGCTGGAAACTTTCTGTAACTGTTAATGTTACAAATTTTTTATTTGATTTCCCTTATATATTTAAATAATCTAATACATTAATTTGTTACCATTCCATTGGCCTAACCAGTCAATAGTTGAACTAGAGATGTTTGTGAAAGTTATACACATTTTCCCCTATTCTTACCGGTCATTGTCTGGCATGCCCTGGAGGTCTAACTAACCCATTCCATCCAGGTTATGGAAGTCGAGATTCAGAGAGTCACATAATCATCCCCAACCTCCTAGAATTGTAAACCTTATTTTTTCCCATAAACTGTGAAATCACATTTTATTTTTCACTGTATGATAATTGATTATAAATGTTGTATAATCCTGTCAGTGTATAACTGAAGGCATTTATACTTTTAACATTGCATTTTGTATATTTCTTTAAAGCACATTTTTTTAACCCCACATTCTACAATTGTTTTGAATCTAACCAATTTATTTGTTTTGAGCAAATGGACAATTTAACTGCCATTAGTTATTTTATAATTTATACACACCCATGAACATGCTCTCATATATTTATTAATTCAAAAAGAGAAGGATAAAAATAATTAATAAATATGAACTGTAAAGAAGATTAATTTATCATTTGTCATCTGAAGATTTCGAATGAGGTCGTATACTATTACATGGATTGATTATGGATTATTTAGTTAAAGTGGAGGCAGAGGGAAGTAGAAGTTAAATTTAAACTGAGAATCTCCTTAAATCTATAATTAAACTTCATCCATGTGCAAGCTTTGTGTGTCAGAACTTCGCTATTAGTATTGCAGTGTTTTATTTATTTGAAAACAAAAATAATTTAAAATTCATCAGGTAGGATTGTATTTTAAATTGTTTATTAATTGTTTTTCTAAATGGTTTTCTTTAAGCAATGCATGATTAATTACATAACTAGGATAAGTATTATAACCTAATTTCATGCATGTTGTAAGTTTTCTCGCAATTTATTCTTTTAATTAATAATTGTTTACAAAACCTTTTATACTCTTATGTAATACATTTTTTATTACAATAGTTGATTTTTTTTTCATTGTTTATATCAATATACTTTTCTTTTTATTACTATTGTTTAATTGTTGATAAGAGTGAATAAAATAACTATAAATTGCTTGTTTATTAACAATTAATTACTACAAAACTTGAGTTGCTATATTTTTATGGAATTTTGTTTTAATGTGTGAAGAGATATTTTAATTCCAGACACTATGTTTTATGGATAGAAAGTATAAAACCTTTTTAGCTGAGATGTAGGGATGTATTATCTTTGATGATTAATAAAATATTTTTCAGATATTTGTCTTTCAGTTATGTTATCCTGACAGGTAGTTTTGTATTTTAAACATAATATGTTTTTATTTATTATGAAGTTGAAAAAAGTTACACAGCTTTGACTTATAAAACCATTTAAAACATCTTGTTTTAGAGGCTTTGAACCAGAATAACATAAATTAGTTATTTTATTTTTTCCGTTCATTTTATTTAATTTAAATATCCCCTGGAATGTTGATTTAATTCGAAGTATCTGTAGTTCAGTAAACTTCTTATCTTTATAATTCAATTTCTTTAACAATTTCTAATATCATCAACTCCATTTTAAGTATTAATGGATGATTACCAGTCAGCGTGCAATGCTGTTACCCTCCAATCTGATAAGAGGGGATTTTTTAAAGACTTTGCTCAAATTGTTGAAGAAACTGGAGGCCTTGCCTGGCTGAAAAATTTTTCCAAACTCACTTCTGACGAACAAAGGATTCTTACATGCCTCCAAGATCCACAGGTAAATGAAATTATATACATAAAAAAATGATTTTGTTTTTTATAATTTATTTATCTTCAGTATTGAATAAATAAGTTTTCGAAGACTTTTTTATCTTGGCAAGACCACTACTGGTTTCACTTCTTTTAGTTTTCGAAGCATTATCTAAAAAAAAAAAAAAAGATATTTAATTTCTTTGATCTATAAAAGTATTTTCTATCATTGGTATTGATTTCCTCATAATTGAGACCTGAATGAATATTGTACTAGTTATTTAATCAACGAGCGGAATTGGTTTTTTCTTGTTGAAAAATATTTCAGTTGAGAGCAAGTTGATTTTCACTTTCATTGTGAACACTATTCCGACAAAATGAGTAATCTACTAACACGATCCTATACTCCTATTCTTAAAGTCATACCAGCATATTCTTAATAACATGTTGTGTTACTGTTTGGAGAGTAATTAACAGTTAAATTTGTATGAAGTAATTCCCTTATTACCGTCATCAAATTCAAATTCTCCCTATTTCTGATGTAGTGAAAACTTTATCACATTATTAAGCCTGGATTCTCATCTTCATCTTCATTAGCTCTTGTTGCATACAACCCCAATGTAGTCTTCGCTTACAGATCCCGTTTCTCAATTTTTTAAGGAGATTCAGGGTCTGCTACTAGAGAAGGAAACAGTATAACCACAAATCTAATCAAGAAATGAATAGATGGTGATATTAGATACAAAGGAGCTATTGGTGCAGGAGAGATCAACCAGTTCCTACTTAGTTACCTTGCCGTTACAATTTTTAGGAGTCTATGCCTCCTTCATCAGCTCCCAGGATGATCGGTCACATCCCTCCACTCCATCAGACCATCTCAGTTTCGGTCTCCTGCTTTATCTAGTTACATGGGGATGGAGAGGCTTAGTCTCCAGTCCAATTTATTAGTTCAAGGAAACTCTAGAAATCAGCAAACATATCAAGCTGTATAAGAAGTAGAAGGGTGTAGGGTGAAAGGTATTTCGAGGTAAATTATAGTAGTTGTTTTTAAAGCAAAATAGATAATTCAGCAGTCCTTATTTTAAAATCTTAAGGTAGATTAATTTTATAATATTAAAGTATTGTGTACAATTTCACTCATTATAAAAATTGGATGTCATTAAAGAAATCAGTTCCGAATCGATTTAAAACCAATATGACAGCTATCTTACCATATTCTGCCTGTCAATCTCGAACTGCTTCTTCCTCCTATTTATTGCTGAACTAGCCTCAATTTTGAAATTTTGTTCTCTAGCTTTTCTGAATGTTCTCACCTTAGCTTTTGTATATTTATCTGGCACGAAATAGCTGTAAAAAAATGATTCACTTAATTTTTAAATATTTATATATTTAAACTATATTTTTGTTGGTTGATCTTATGATCGATTAAGAAGGGGAGTAATAAAAATCGGTCAGTTACTAATAAAAATAAATATTATTAACTAATCATTTTTCTGGTAAAAGTTAAATGATATTAAAATAGTAATAAAGATAGCAAAACAAAACAATTAAAAATGTGAGGAAACTTAGCTTAGAATAACTATCTTAATACTAGAAGGAGTTGGATATAAACAGGGGCCATATTGGAGTAAGAAATTGCTCTAAAAAAACATGTTTGACAAAAGGTAATAAAATTAAAGCATGGTAATATAAGTGTTTATTTTGACCAACAGAATTCGTTGGAGTGTGAGCTAATGTTGGGGAAGGGGAAATCCCATGATGGCCTTAATTGAGATAGTAGTATTAGTTCATAAATACAAGTTTTAAAGGTACCAAGTACTAGCTCCTTTTGTTTCTCCTATGAACCAATGTTAATGCTAGCTTGTACTTTATATGTTGCAGCTTATAACTTGTCCTTAATTAAAAAACTGGGTGGGCTTTGGAGGTAGAGAGCATAGAGTTATTATTTCTATAGAAAGTGAACAAGATGATGGAATAGACATGTAAAGATGATAAAATAGAAATGTAAAGATAATGAAATTAGGAAGTACCATTATGTCAAATTTGTATTTTAATTATAAGATAAAATCTTAATTTTTATCACCAAAGATTATAACAAGAATTTTTAGCCCAATAATAAATGAATCAATGAAATTAAAGATTATTACCGCTTCACACCCCATTCTTGTCCTCATCAGTATACTGAGTATCAAAAAGTGGATTATTCAATTAGTTACAAATACAAGAGGATATGGTTTCCTTATTACAAAAAACATAGAACTAAAATTTTGTTTGAGGAAGCCTTCAACAGTGATAATGCGATATTTTTGGTTCAGAGGTCTATGAAATATTTGTCTAGTAATTATAGGATACAAATATTCAGTTCTGTTTCACTGCTTTATTTCTTCAGAAAATTATATTAAAGGATATATTTGTTAAGTAATCGTGTACCCAAAAGTTTGCGATTCCACTTCATCCTCAATAGGTTATTGTTTTCTAATGTTCCCAAACCTGGAACATGTCGAAAATCAATGGAAATGACCAACACATTTTCAAAAGGAAAATTTTACGACGAATAGTTGGTCCTGTGATAGATGGAAATGGATGGTGGATTAGGAGGAACAGGGAGCTTTATGACCTTTAAGGGGACATAGATGTAGTCAGGTTCATCAAGCTAGGGAGACTAAGTTGTGCCGGCCGGAAGAAGACGAGATCCCCTGGAAAGTAGTGGACACTGCCCTTCACAGCACTTGTTGAACTGGTAGGCCAAGACGGATGGGTTGACGGAATGGCACGAAGCCTTTTAAGGATCAGAAATTGGAGAGCTGCAGCACAAAATCGGGCCGAATGGTGGCGGCTCATTGAGGAGGCCAAGACCCTCCCAGGGTTGTAGCGCCACGTAGAAGAAGAAGAAGAGTTTATATTTGATTATTTATAAAGTCTTATTATTGAATATGGCAGAAGTATTATGAACTAACTATAGGTACCTTGAAAGACATGGTTTATCATAATCAGAAGGTGGTATGGCTATATGAGATGGTGTGGTATTGTTTGTGACTTCTGTTACACTGTCAGTCTGATCTTCATCACTAAATGACCTTTTGATGTTTTCCTAAACAAAATACAAAAATCTTGTTGCATGTTAATGTGAACCAAAACTTCGTGGTCATTACTAAGTTTTTACAATTTCTATGAATTCTGAAATAAGTACTATTAATAGTAATTTGCTTCTTTAAATTCTAAAATGGCGAACAGAGAAGATGGATTTTATTTTTATTTATTTTTTTAGATTCTTCATGTTTAATAATGTGAAGTGTTGGATATTTTCCTAGCTCCAACTATAGTTATAATTAATAAATTGTTTAGTTGGACATAGATGTATTAACATTATAGAGAATACTCTTTTCTTTCATCAAATTTTTTTTTTTAATCTGATTTTTAAACCTTTGTTTTCATTTTCCCATTGTTATATTAAAATTATTTTCAACACTGTCTATTAATATGGCTATTGTATTAATATAATCAAAATAATTTTTTATTTCTTTATTAAAAATTAGTTTCTTTTCTTAAAGAAAGGTCTAACTGTACTGTGATATAGGAAAATATGAATGTCCATGTATTTAGTTATATCACATGCAATATAACAACCAAAATAGAAGGTAAAGAATTTGTAACTTGTCATTTTGATCATAACATAAATGATTCTTTTATACATACATATTTCAAAATACTGAACTAATAATAATAAATAGCAACTGGATTAAATGAAGACAATAAAAATAGATGAGAGGTAGAAAATGGTTGAATTTTTTCTTTAAACTTCTCTGGGATAATTAATAAACAGAAATTTCAGTCAAACACAGTTTATTTATTTAAATAGCCTAAGATTCGACCCAAACCCTAACATGTGAGTCTTAATCAGGGCTAGGTGAGTCGTGGTTACACACAGAGATTCAATACCGGGTCCTCAACGCCACACGACTAATGACCACATGTTGGTGTCGAAACATAGGTCTTAAAAGAAAACAACTATGTGTGACTGAAATTTCTGATTGTTAATCTTTCTCCAAAACTGAGAAAACATAATGATATAGTTTGATATTATGTTTTTGATTAAAGCACCTATTATATAAAATATAATATTAAAGGATTACAATTTCATATTAAATTATAAACTTGTATGTTAAAATGAATATTTATTTTAACTAAGGGATTCGTAAATCATTTAGTTTCAACTATTTTATATTAGCTCTATTATGTTCATGACTTAATATTTTATTTAAAAATCTGAAATTTTTACCTCGGAATCTGAGGTGGCAAGTTTTAGATTGAACGCAGCTTTTAATATATCTTCCCTGTTGACATCTGACTGTTCGTTGTCGTGCTCCCAGTATTTTTCAAATGATGTAATGTTTTTGTCTTCATTTTCACTTTCACTTTTGCAGCAATATGATTCTCCGGAGTTATCACTACAGTGGCAGCTGAACATTACAATACATAGATCGAAAGGTTTTGATAAAATAGGTTTTCGAGCAAATTTGCTTGAAAATTGCAAAAAAGGTTAATGAAATATTGATAAGGTCAAGGTATTTTAGTATAGTTTGTAACGTTAAAGTTAATATTATATTTATAATTTTATTCATCAATAACCACCATATGGAAAAATTTAAACATTTGTCAGGAAAGAATACGTTGCTTTGAATTTAAAAATAACCTAGAATGTTATGCTTTACTTACTATATTGCCAGTTTTGGCAAGTATTAAATACTAAATCTACCATAATCACAAAAGGTCAGTACAACCAACAAATATATAGTCATTTTGGCTCAGCAGGAATGATATAAAATTAGTAAATCCTACCATACGTATATCCTGGATTCTCTTATATTTATTAAGTTACTCAGTTTATAGTTTCAGAGATAATTCTGGCATTTTATCTGTATAAACTGGCACTTCAGATAATTTCAGCTATATAGTATACTTTATTATATGGATCAATCTTTGCTTATTTATTCCATAGTTTTTATTAACCTTCCGAACTGCAGAAACAAGAAATACTGCTTCTTAACTAATAGAGCTTTTTTTCATTTAAATAAAAAAAAATAAGCATGAGTAAAAAAATTTCTTTTTGGGTCATCTTGGGTGTAATGGTTAGCATAGCCAACTACTAAACTCAAGGTAACTACTAAAAAGTATAAAACCCGAGGTCTGAAGCCTGTACGATGTCAGGTAGCTAAGTTAAAGATCCCCTTCCTAATTATACCTCGATAGGCAAATTAAGGAATCCCACTGCTTAGCCTTAGTAGCATAGAGTGGCATTAAATATACAAAACGTTAACTTCCTTAGCAGGGATGTTCACTGTCACTGCTTCTCCTTAACATCTTAGTAGAATGGGCACCTAGAGTATGGAATGTCATGGTATGGGGATAAAAATAGGAAGAAGTTGACTATTTATTCTTCAGTTTTCTGACGACTGCTTGATTGCCTGACCATCGCTTCGGAGGCGGAGGATGTTGAATATATATGACGAGAAAAAATCTGTAAGAAGGCTCAATTTTGGAGCTGGAAGTCAGCAAAGAAAAACTAAACATGGGGTTAAAAATAGGAAGGAATTGCCTATTTAATCTCCGGTTTTCTGACAACTGCTTGATTGCGTGGTAGTCAGCATAGAAAAAACGTAGGGACTACCTTGATATGGACTAGAGGATTATAAAACCAGAACGTTTTAGGATGCTTGGTGACTGGTTACCATAGGGAGGACAGGCATGGACAGTAACACAAGGATTAACTATGGCAATATTATAATATGAACTCTTAACTCAGTACAATGGAGTAAAAAGGTGACCTTAGGAGCAAAAAATATTTATAAATCCTTCCTGGAAAGTGTTACCGTATATTTGACTGATTCATGGAGGACTAAAGATGCTCCGTCAAAAAAGAATTTTAGACCCGGAAATGGGCAGTTGGAGACAGTAATTTGATTGAAACAATGAGGCTGAGGACATGTGATGAGGATGGATGAAGGAAGATGGCCTGAGAGAAAAAGGAAAGAAGGTTCCTAAGGAAAAGCTGGTATGAGGGTGTCTAGGAAGGTATGGTGAATGGGGGAATTCATGAGAGTATAAAAGATATGGGGATAAATGAATGATAAAAAGGTATAGGGAGGCAAAAGATTATGGCACAAACATATTTTTAGTGGATGATGGAGGATATAAAGTTGTAAAAGTCGATAAATAAATGTTTTAAAAAAAACTTATTTTTTTTTTTAAATAACACATACTGTATAAGGCTCAAAATTGTAATATCAATAAAACTAAATATATATTTAAAAAAGATATTACTATATAATTAGCCTTTAGGAGCCTCCTTGGCATAGCTCAGTGAACAGAGTTATGACAGGTCTTCCACAGGTGAGCTATTAAGGGCAGGATGTCTTGCTGCCTTGCCGGCATGCGTCATGTAACATTTGTTCCTTCCGACTCCAATTACCATCCACCGTCGGCTAAGTCTCCTCTTCCACAAGTCTTGGCGCAATAATTTTTTTGTTCACATCATCCAATAATTATTAAATTATAAGGAGGAGTGTGGCAAAGCAGAAAATCACTAATCATTTATATCAACCTGCCCCCTACAGACGCCCTTGTATATAATGTTAAGATATTCGGGAAGTAAATAAAGAATACGTGTAAATCCTAACCTGATAATTAAGATATTCCGAGATTGAAATGCGTCTATTTATTTAGGAGAAAAAGGTGAGTGAGCTCTTATAGAGTTTTTATTCTTAGTCTTTCTTCCAACATGAGGCAAGAAATGATTATTTTCAGGACGGATTGAATTAACAAAATATCGTTTTTTATCACATTAGAGGTAAGAGGAGGATGTTCTTAATCATATTATCACTAACCTTCAATAGTGATATAATATTTTGAATGTAAAAAGTTACCTTAAATCAATGATTGTGTCACATAAACTGTCTAATCTAAATTTCAGTATCCGATTTATCTGTCGTGATATAGCTTGGAGGTTTCATTGAGTATGATGGGCCTATTTTTTCACATATTATCATATTTTCCTTTTTCTATGGCAAATGTTGGATTTTTGTTAACCTATTAGGTTTGTAAACAAAGATCCATCTCGAATAAGGAGAAGGTCCATTGCTAACTTCTGTCTAGTTCCTATCATCGCCGACTGACTTTGAACTCGCTAATCAAGAAAGATAAGTCCAGATTGTTCTAAAATGAGCTTCTTTTTTTTAAATTTATTATACAATGTAGATGGCGACACATGACTAAATATACATATACCATGCACAGAGATAGAAGAGAGTACTTACTAGGAGCTGCTGCTGGACGATGCCGAAGATACCCTCCCATTAGACATGATAGCTTCTCCCCAGTCGATGTAAACCGCCAATGATTCCCGAAAACCCAATAAATGTTTGCTCCTTCCAACATATGTTCTAGAATTTGGCGTCTGTAACCAAAGTTACACCTGTACCATTATACATTTACATTCACATATAGTCTATACATATATGCACATTCACATAGATATAAACATCATTAAATAGACGTGCTCTACATTGCAAAGGAAGAAGTTAGAGTATTATTGAAAAGGGCCATGCCCAATGGCTTTTGAAAATTAAGCATGGGAGATTTTAATTGGATCTCACCGAATCCTTTGAATGTACCTTGATAATTGAGTGATATGCGGCGATAGACCTCTTGTATCAAAAAAACATCGAATCCCCAAAAAAAATCAACAAACACTAAGTCAAATAGAATAGCATAAAGGCTTAGCGAACCCGAAGGCCCGACCACCTCTACTCTACAATATGAAGTAGAGTAATTTTAGTGAAGTAGTGTGATTTTGGCTCTCAAAGTTGAATTTTAGTTAACATTAATATTAATAAAAGACCGACTTAGCGAACCCGAAGGTTCGATGCCGACACTACCACTCGCTTCCTACACATCTTCAAGAAATGACCGTCGTTCAAACCAAATTTCGATAGATCGGTCTAAACTCAATCCTCCCACCTTCGCCTTGGCCTTCCTCTGGCACGTTTGCCAGTCGGCAAAGCGTTTATCAATCTTTTAGGTATTCTTTCGCAACTAAGACTCGCAATTTTGCACACCCAGTTTAACTGCCGAGCAGCTATAACTTCTTTTACATTTTCAGGGGTGCAGTTCACGTAATTCTGCATTGTGTAGCCGTCTAAATTCTCCTGCTGACACATCTCTTTCTGTAAGCGACCATGTTTCACATCCGTAAATAACCGTCGGAACATTTACAGTTTTGTGAATTCTAAATTTTAAATTTCGGGATAGAAGGCGTGAACTAAGTTTCCCACCGAAAAATAGCAAGAATATCCCGCCTTTAGCCTTGCTTAAATTCATCTTAAATTTCGTTTTTTCCTCTTATTTTAGATCATAAATATTTGAATTTTTCTACAGCTAACCATATATTTTGTTTTTAAAATTAAGTCAAATACGGTTGAGATTATTGGATTCAATTGAAATATAGGCTTTAGGATCGCTTATATGAATTTGGCTGAATGCATAGTCTTAACCGATGAATTGGGCGTGTTGTCACTATATTTTAAACATACCTCTTATGTTAAACTTTTCAGCATAATGTAATAAGCTGCTTAAAGAAAATGGGTTTAAAATAAGTCGTAAAAAATGTAAATATTTGCGTTATACGATTACTAGACAAAACGAATGGCCGATTATTTTAAGGGATTAAAAACGACTTAGGGTCTTTAAAAATAAAGTTGGATAGAATATTTGGACTAAAGAACGAAGTAAAAGAAATTCGATAAAGGATTTTAAACTGCTATGCTATTATCGGTAATTTTCATTAAAATGAAAAGAACTTTTTATTCGTAAAATATCTGTGTCAAGATGGCCAAATGACATGTCACTTTTACCATAAAAATCAAGTATCTTTACATTCTAGATTGCTATCTGTTGTTATTCTTAATTGCTTAGAAGGTGGTGAAATGTCACGAGTCTCTGTTATATAAGCTTTTTTTTTATATATATTTAAAGGATAGAACATTGTAATAAGTCAAAATCCGCCCAATAGCAAGTCAACAAAATGCTGTTTCGTAGGATTTAGAAGTAACACATGGCATTTGGCCATTTTAGTACAAATATATATATATATATATATATATATATATATATATATATATATATATATATATATATATTTGTACTAAAATCTTCAAAATTTATATTTTTGGAAAAATTGAGACAGAAGACTGTCCCTACACGACAGCAGTGACTGATACCAGGGTGTACCCAGGATCAAAACTAAGTGAGTCAAACCATTATCTTTCAGGTTGTAACATTTGCAAGAATAAAATAAAAATTCAAGAATAATCATACATTTTGTTTTATTTATGTTTTGTTGTTGTTTTATTAGTTATTAAAATTATTAGCTTAAAAAAAAAGCTACTAATTTTTATTCTAGTTTCACGTATAGTTATTTCTTCTAGGGGGGGGCCGGACCCCCATCCTCCCAGCTGGCCACGCCCATGTATACAGATAGCTCTGATTGGTTAAACTAAAGTATTAAAGTAATAGTAAAACCTTAAGAGAAGTTCTAGTAAACATGATTTATACTAGGTCATGCACAACCTATTCTTAAATAGCTCTCATAATAATCTTTTTACTTTCAGTTAACTATATATGAAATATATAGTAAGTGGAAGTATTGCGATCGTGATAAATTTCGACTTCCGGTTTTCAACAGAAATACACGTTTTGGGGTCCCCCCAGTCGATATAACCAAGTCCCGCGAAATGGTCTGTGTGTGAACAGACTAGCTCAAAAACTATTAGCCGTGCGAACCTGAAATTGGGTATTTAATGCATGTATATGCCCGCGACGTGAGAGCAAAAATTTCATCGAAATTTGTCAAAGGGTGGGGGGTACTTTATTTAATAAATGTTTACGTTTTTTTCGATTTTTTCAAAAACGGCTCTAACGATTTTGATTAAATTAAGTATTTGATGTATTAATATGCCCGGGATATGACTGTAAAAATTTCATCAAAATTGATCAACCGGAGGGGGGACTTTACTTATTAAATTTTGTATCATTTTCATCTGTTTTTTTTTTATTTACTAAAAAACGGCTTTAAAGATTTCATAATTTTTTTCCAATTTTTACCTTTTTTTCGATAATCTCAAAAAGGTTTTCAACGATTTTTATCAAATTCGTCATGCTTAATGAAAATTAGGTGTTCTTTAATATCAGGTAAGCTTTGTCACTATTAAAATGTTTGGGGCTTGAATGGGGTAGGGGCCTTTTTTGTTTGTTTGTTTTTTTTTGTTTCCTATAAAGGAACTTTGTTTTTGTTCATATGGAGAAATTAACTGTTTCTCGTTACGCCTAAAAATATGAAATAGCTAAATATGAGATATGATAAAAATAAAGAAAATATATAGAGGAAAAAAAAGAAAAATATTCAGTCAACTGATAAAACTCGTTGAGCCCACGCATGTGGAGCATGCCTTTAATGACAGACCATTTTTCATAATTAAAGCCGTTCTGTTCATTTGAGAAGTGGCAATTAACAAAACGCATTAATTTCTATTGTAAGTAAGTTGGTTAGTGAAAGTTGTGTGTTGCGAGCACGCACCAGATTTTTTCTATTTTGTTTGCTTAGAAATACAAAAGAAAATTTATTCTATCATCTTCTTAATTTATATATTTTTGTAAAGTATATTTTTCTCTCCTCAATATTTCAAGTAATAATACGTCTATTTTAGTTACTTTTTGTTATTTATAAGGGGTTGTAAATTACTTTATGAAAAAAAAGAGAAAAGTATCTATTGAATTTAGTGCCGGTGATTCATATTAATGAATTTAGAAATGAAACTTGAGATTTATCTAAAATTGACAGTAAATCTTACAAATTTAATCATTTGTGGGGGCTGATTGATTTTTCGCTTTCAATCCCTTAAATTGTTACCTATAAATAGGATTTCGGTAACAACGATTTAGGGCCAGAATTTTGAATTTAATCATATATTCAAATTCAATCATATATTTTGTATGCATGTATTGGTATAGTAATGGAAAGAACCAACAATAATCCATATTATTTCTTGGTGCTTCCTTTACTCTATACAGGATTAAGATTTTAGCAAATGGTCGGACGTTTTTCAAACTTAACAATATAATTCATATTAATTAATTCAGTATATTTGGGAATAAAACTTGAGATTCATCTAAAATTTACAAATTTAATCACTTGCGGGGGCTGATTATTTTTTCACTATTTAATAGGAAAAAAATAGGAATTCGGTAACAACAATTTAGGGCATTAATTTTAAATTTAAACATATATTTAAATTCAATCATATATTTTGTATATATATTGATATAGTAATCGAAAGAACCACCAATAATCCATATTTTTCTTCATACTCCCATTACTCTATATAGATTTAAGATTTTAGCAATTTGTCGAACGTTTTTAAAACTTTATTATCTTCATTGTAAAAGATAATAAAATTTTAAAAAATAGATGGTATCAATGGATAATACAGATATTGTCCGAGAAGTTCTTTAGAATCGATTTATATTTAAAGAAAAATTTATGAATACTATTGTATTAATATATTCTCACATGCGAATCGAAATTTATGTATAATCTTGTGTATGATGTGTAATTACATTTTTATGTACACACATTTATTTTTTGTGTACACATTTATTAATAATGTGTAATTACATTTTTATTCAGTTTCACATAGAAAACACGATACAATTAAATTTCTATTCATATTCACATAAACATCAATATAAGAATAAATTCGTATTCTTATTTATAAATGCAATTATGTCGAAATTTGGCGTCCGTTGGATTTCATTTAGGGGGGGCAGACCGATAAAATTGGGAGAAGGGTCGAGGTATTCTGACTTGGTAAGGCTGAAGTATGGCTTCAAATAATCGATATTGATGTTTAAAAATTGTAAAATTTATTTATATTTTTAATTTTTATTTATTAATATTTAAAATATAACAAAATTATTTAATTCCTAGTTTTTGTTCCTCATATTTTCTAGGGGCAGTTGCTCTCTCCTGCCTGCCCCTTGCGGACGCCCATGGTATTGTGTACTGTGGCATTTTAGAGTGGCGGCATTTTTATGAAGGCGGGAAAGATACAGTTTATGGCGGGAGCTTGTTGTTGTATTGTTACGGAATATTCTAACATTGAAGTGGATATATTTTTTCTAATCATTTATAATTTATATTCAGTATATGTATTTATATTTTAGACCACAATAAATAGCATTACCATCTTTTATGGGACTTAATAAAAATAATTCAATCTTAATTCCCCACAAGTTTCTAAAGGATAAAGAAATGATAAAAATCTTCTTAAAATTCGAGAACATTAGGATTTAGTGTTTACATTTTGATTAAGTTAGTGAGTAAGTGTAAGAGTGTCTGCTGGAATGGCGGGATGTTTATGGATGCTAGGCGGGAAAGATTAGGCTTGTGGCGGGAGCTTGTTGCTAGGCGTAATGGAAACAATTATAAGTTTGCCGCCCTTTCTTTAGTTTGTTTGGTATGTCCCGATAGCGGACCTAGGAATGTCATATTGTGGGGGGGGGGGGGGCATTTATTTTTTAAATTCAGTTCTTAAAAATCTTTTGAACCCCTTTAGTATGATTGTTAATGAGAAAAGTGTATATTTTGTGGAAGGATTTAATTTACAGGGCATGCACTAAAATTATTCTATGGAAGTCTGGCCACCTGCAATATATAAATGGGGGATGAGTCATTTAACAACATAAAATTTTATTACTAAATAAAAGAGCTTTTTAAACAGAAATATTAATAGTTAATTCTAGTCCTCTCGTTAAATTTTGGGGACAAAAAAAAATATAGATATCAAAGCCAAAAAGATTTATTATTCATTAATTCCACCGATTGTTATAATTATGACTAGGTATGTTACATATTTCCCCTCTGGTTTCTTAGATCAGGCATTTACTTCGTAATCATATTTCAGTGAACGGTGCAAAACCGATTTCCCTTGTTGCATTAACATGTATAATGCGTCATTTATTTACTATTGGTCAGAAAAAAATTGACAATATTTGATGAAAATACTGACCGATCTTTTTTTTTAAGTTGAAAAAAAAAGATTCTGTCCTTCAGTCATATTAAGGTAAACGTACCTATAGTGGACACTCTTCCAGTAGTGGCCACTTGGACAATTAAATTTTGAAAATAAGACAGCTAGGCTTTGAATCAGCTTCGAACTTAGAGCGAATGTACTGGATAGTGGTAGGTACATTCACTCTAAGTTTGAAACTGACTCAAAGTCTAGCTGCCTCATTTTAAAAATTTAATTGTCCAAGTGGCCACTAATGGAACAGTGTCCACTATAGGTACGTTTACCTTATACCTTGGCAAAAATTTGAACAATTTTTAAAAATTTAACATCAAAGATTTGTATTTTGTACCTTTTTGGTGGAACCGTGTGTTTTAACGCTTTTATGGGTATTGTGCAGGCTACGCGTTCCAATAGAAAATAAATTCAAAATCTTAAAAACACCCATACGGACAAATTTAACTAATTACGAACATATTACTTGCGCTAATTAATCTTAATTACAATTCTTATAACTAAGGTGATCCTAATTACATATAAACTAGTGCCAAGATAGATAATCACTGCAATTTACTGCCTTAAAAACACGGTCTGCCCATTTGATGTCTGCCGTCTGTATGACGTAACACTTATAATTCGATGCCCATATAAGTGGTTTGTGTTACTCCCATGTTTGTCTTTTATCCCCAATGGTAACTCGGAATACCTGGAGCTTGCTTCTGTGTTTGTGGTAATCGAGACACGTTGATCTTTTGTTACCGAATTGTCTCCATTGTGTGTGGACAGACGATTGAAATGAACAACTCTTGGTTTCCTTATACGGTTGACTACTTCCTTTATTTTAATAGCTTGGTGAGGTCCTTCCCCAAAAACTGTGGAGTTTCCTCGATGTCTTCTGGGATCGTCTAGCCAACCAGGATTCCATGTTCTTATTATCTCTCTTCCCCTGATTATCTACTCGCTGCTTTACCTCAACAACCAACTTATTCATTTTCACTTTTCTGAAAGTTCATTTTCGCACTACTGTCAAAAATCTAGGGTTTAGCGTTAATCAGCACTTCTTCTGGAACCAGCATGTATTTCGATTTCTAGAAAATCGATATCGATTTAGAGTTCCGAAAATTCCTTGACTGTATTCCTAAAAATAATCATTTGCTCTGAGTATCCTTCTTTGTTCTTGCCTCAGATTACGGTTGCTAATTATAAGGAGATACCTATCAGATGTGCAATAGTGTCTACTGGCATCCTAGGCGCTTTTATTTACAGTGAGTTTAAGTTACTTTAACCTTCTTTTCGGCGACAATACTGCTTTTGTTTCTTTCATCAACCCCTCACCTTAATTACCCGCGATCTACAGTTTAGATACTGAACCTTAAATAGGTGATAACCCGTCATACTGAACTACATCCTTCAGTAAATCTAGATCATCCGTGCTACCAATCTCCATCTATGCTTACCCATCCCGATTTTTATATCTTCAAGGCTCTTTATCCGGTGCAAATTTTAACAATCTACATTAATGTCTACACATTTTTTATTAATTTATGTTACTTAATTTGAATATTTTCGTATTGATTTCAAAGTAGGTCAGACAAATGTAACTAATATGGTAGCCCTGTAATTATTCTGATGGCACCTTCTTGAATATAATTAATTTTTGTTTTCCTTTTATATATATTGTTTCAGATTTTTTTAATGTTTATTTTCTTAATCTATTAGTGTAAACTTAATTGGCAAAACAGTCATAATTTTTCCTAAGCTTTGCAAATAATGTAAATCTGTATGCGAAATATTTTTTTTATTTTTTTCTAGGAGCGAAAGATGTTCCTTTTTTTTCAATTAATAGATTCATTATATTGCTTTATTTTGATTTGCGAATTTTACCCTCAAGATAATTTAATTCGGATTTTTTAACTTTCTACAAGACGTCTGAAAGTATCATCAAAAGATGGTGAAGTTAAAAGCAGCGGGGCAAGCTTTCCGTTTTACTAGATATGTTGGAAAATTGTCTAAACTTTTTTTTTATATGTTTTTTACTTCAGGTGATTAGATATCCAACCATATTAATGTAATATTAATTTTATTATTCTTTGCACAACGTTTCGAACATTTGTCCATTATCATGCACCTAAAAAGTATTTTTTGGTATCGAGTATAATATTTAGATGCTTGATAAAGGAAAAATGTTCGAAACTTTGTACATAGAATAATAAAATGAATATTATAACAATATGGTTGGACGTTTAATCACCCGAAATTAAATCATTGTAATAAAGTAATAAAGAAATTAAAACATATAATACAAAACAAGTATCATCAAAAGAAAAATTATTTGGAAAATAAAATAAATATTGTCTCTATTGTTTATTTAATTAAATAATTTATTAGTGGCAGCCGCGGATAGTCCGATTTTGGAGTGGATTTTTGCTTTCCTAAAAAGTTGAGTTATTGGAGTTTCGCTAGTCTATCGTGTTCCCGGCGAAATGATAAACGCCAATTCTACCAAGAATTTATAAGAAATCTGTCTGTTTTTTATTTTTTCCATGGATTTCAACAAATTCACCTACCGAAATTAATACTATAGTATATAACACTAGGGATCTATTAAAGGATGTAAATAAAACCAGTAGGAAAAATTAATTCTTGGGGCGCGTACAATCTGGTGTATACATTCAAGGCTCCAGGCATTTAGAGTTTTGTGTCTTTGTCAAATTCAGAAGTAAATATGCTAATTGTGGAGATATCATTAGAATAATTGTTGAACATTTCTTTCGATTGATCATAGAGAGCGGTGTTATATCAGGAGAGACTTCGAACTTTAAAAAAACTGCGGAGAGCATGTGCATTTAATCCACGAGGGTGAATGTTTTATCAATTTAAATGCCTTCCTCCAGAACCTGATTTGGCCAAGACGCCGTAGACCTCTATTGTTGCTCGGGGGACCGGTGTGATAGGTACATCTGGTGCGCACCTTGTGCAGCTGTCCCATTGTGCGTCCGCACGCGCTATTTACGCAACTCCGTTCGACGTTTCGGTCTCTGACTTCGCCTCTCCGTCAGTCAGCGCAGCCCGGAACACTCTGTTCCAGAAGTATTCGGCCTCCAGGGTACTTCCAATATTCCCGCATCTTTCCACCATGGTACAGGGGAGGGTCGTCCGCGAGGGGTGTTTCCTGTATTTCGGCTCCCTCCCTTTTGTGATCCCTTTCTCATGGCCTCGTTAGGAATTCCTGCCCTGCCCTTAGCTGCCTTTCGTTTTGACCTGTATGATTTGAAAAATATTCCTATTACAACTTCATAAAACTTTTATTATTTAATTCTAAGTGTAGATTTATCATTATTTAAGCACTAATTAAAACAGATTTTACAAATCTTTAACTTTTTAAAACTTTGTTCTTTTCTACGATGATACATTGCATATTTGAGCCAATTAATATATTATCTACTTCACAAATAAAGGTTTAATATATATTAAATCTATCTTCATTAATTACGGCTAAAGATAGATCAATAGGACCCACAAACTTTCTTTAACAACACATATATTTCAGCGAGCCATCTTCAGTGCTAAAAATCGGAAATTATTATATTCCAAGGAAGTTGAAATAAACAGTTAGAGAATGGTGCCACGAGGAAGTACTCATTATAAAAATATGTTACGATGCTTAGGTACCTGGCTGTATGTTGTTGACGAACACATTAAATGTGACTAATAATTACCAATTTATAGCTCTGAAGATGGCTCTCTGAAATATATGCGATGTTAAAGAAACTATGTGGGACTTATTGATCTAACTTTAACCATAATTAACTGAGAAGTCCCAAAAAACCTATTATCTTTGTTTCTATCTTCATTTCTAACTATAAGAATAATTTATTCTACAATCATAATTTTTTTTTTTATTAATCATACAAAAGTCTTATCCCTCGAACTTGTGATGAATTTTATTGAGCAATAACAAGGATCTTGGGGTGTAATATAGTCAGCGTTATCAGTTTTTACTTTATCAGGACTTACAGTTTTATTTTAATTCTATAAATTTATTTTAATAATAGTATTCCTTCCAATCGTACTAATTATTACGGATCAATAAGCCATTGTTTATTTTATCAGCCTTTCAGGTGACAGAATGACTAACTCTTATTTCAAAATTTAGTAATTTTAGTAATCTGTCATGTTTTAATATGTCTATAGTGCTATTAAAAAATAAAAAGGTACGATTTTTCAAAATAGTGATGTCATTTAAAGTGCTTTACTTAAAAACATTCAAGTTGGAGTTAGTCATCATGTCTGAAAGGCTACATATACAATATATTTGTTATGGAGATTTTCTTGTGCGAAAAAATTCTTTTGGTGCTCGGGTCAGGTTTATTTTTTAAGCTGAATCAGAAGAAATATATAGATTTAGCCAACAATGTTAGTTGTTTAACATACGATAAAAATGTAATTTGTTTGTTCAATAAAGACGAAACTTAAATTTTTATAGGAACACTTTTCTTTAGCGCTTCTTTCGTTGATGCTTCTGCTCTTGCTTCTTTTTTTTCTTTTTTTAATAATGCAAGCTACCTTTCCACGTTTAGGTATTAACCATGCTCAGAATTGGTAAAATGGATGAATGGAAAAAAAAATATATATGTCCACAACAGACGTTATGGTTTTCATGTTTGTTTTTTATTTAATCTACTATATTACTATTATATTGATTCTTAAAATCAAGAGGTCCTCAAATAACTTTCCTTTCTATTTTTCAATGGCAAGAAATGATACTGCTTGGGAATACCATTAAAAACATGATAAATTAGCAATGTATCTTTCTTTTTTCCAGAACAAATATTTATTTTCTACATCGTAGCTTTGTTAACGTTTCGGGGCTGTGTCCCCATTCTCAAAAGCGTGTACATTTAATTATATCCATTAACATTTAATGATCCAATCACTAATTTAATAATTTAGATAAAATAAATTAAATATAACTTACATAAATAATTTCTCAATCGTATGATAGATAGTCCTTCAATAAATATTGCAATACCATATCAATGTCATATGCTAATATACACTTTCTTCATGTCAGCTCATATTTGTACCTTTCCAATTGTCTAATGGCTGATGGACATTGTCATCTATATTTTCACTCTGTTAACACTAAATCGCTTGTCCCCCTGCTTATTGTGATAATTATGTTTTTTTGTAATTATTATTTCACTATTGTTGATTAAAATCTTTTTATTTTATTTAACATATCCATATAATAAAATATGTACCAAATTTAGAAGAAAAGGAAATAATATTAGGTGCGGTTCTCTTACTGCTGAATTAAACTTTCAGACTGGACCATCCTTGATAAAAAGAGACATTAGGTAGGGTTTAATTACAGCCTGATTCTGTATAGCTCGGGTTCGATTCCTGTCTGTGTGAATAGGTATTTGTTTCCGATCATGACGGTCCCATTATAATCAGGCATTGGCGGGAACCTCTCTAAGTAGCCCGTCTGGGGTTGGTATGAAGACCCAACAGGTCAACTTGTTGGACATGTTCACCCCTGCTTTGTACCATTAATATTACCATTAACTATAATGGTTTATCAAAACGTTTCGCTTCTTTTGAATAATGTCGTCAGTTACGATAGACTAATGGTGACAATTATTATTTTCTTATTTATGTTTTTTTTTGTTTTTGCATCTTTCATCTTTTCTTTCAAGGTTAATGGATATATATATAAGTTTGAAAGAAAAGATAAAGAAAAAAAAAAAAAAAAAAAAAAAAAACCTGTACCACTACAACCCATGAAGGGTCTTGAGTTCAGTACTACGATATGTAAGGAAGAGTACTGTTTCTTGGTCAGCGGTCGTGCTAGGAGGTGATTTGACCGTGATCACGCTCAACCGTCAGGTTTTTCCCCATAATTTTTCAATTAAGGGTACCCACTTTATAGAGGGTGGGTTTGCCCCAGGAGGGTCTCTCGGCCCACGAGACGAACTGTGGCAGATTAATAAAGATATCTTGAGCCATGTCAGATTCGAATTTCGGGACTTTGAGCACAGCAATCCACTGCCTTACCAGTGGGCTACCCCGCTCCCAGAAAAGATGAAAAATATTATGAATGCATGAATACCTACCACAAAAATAGTGCGTAAATGGAATATTTTGATTTTTCTGTTTTCCTTCTATTGAGACTGGATTGATATATTACTATTATTTATTTATCATCAATCCTTAAAATTCATTCTGTACAATTATATTGTTTGATTTCTCAGCTAAAAAAAGAGCAATCAAAACATTTTTTTTTTTTTTGTTTATTTACATCAAGATGATATTTTGTTTACTAGGAAGTCTGTAAGATATCTCAATAAATTATATGCTTTTTACAAAATAATATAAATACAAGTTTTACAAGCAATGGCTTTTCTTCATCTTCAATTAATTTTTTGTCCTGATAAATATAAATCTAAAGGAACACCGCGAATTGATTGTAAATTATGAAATTAAATTTAAACTCTCGTATCGTATCAGAATAATTGAAACTACCACTAGTTCAATCTAAATTCGACTAAATTCCTATTTTGAATATTAGAAACACAATTAAGTAAATAAAGATGATGTTTAAGCTTTCAATATTTTAAAGTAGAATTGGAGTTGCTTCAGTAAGCCCCCCTTTTGCCGGGATGGGGGGAATAGGGTAGGAATACAGGAGGGGGGACGGAGGTGTACCGTAGCCATTGTATAGCAGTATGCAGCTGTGATTATACGGCCATTATAACCTGTACAGGCGACAATGAGATTTTTTTTTTTTAATAAATACTTTAGTAAAAAAATTTAACATGTTACAAATTCACCTTAATCATTACGAGTTATGAGGTAACATACTCGAAATGTGATTAATAGATAAGCGAACGGTATAGTTCTATTTTTTATATAAAAGCAAAAATACTTCCACTAGCTGACTTCCTTCAAAGCTTCAATACAATCGCTTTCAACCTACCTTCAAAACATTTTCTATTCGACATGGTACTTGCAATTTAATTTCTAAACTCAGCAATTTTATACGTCCATTTTATTTGTTATAGAGTTCATGTTTTATGATCCAGAGTATGAAAATATTATCTTTCTTATTATAGGCGACAGTAAAAAAACAAGGGTTTCAATGATTATTATAAAATTTATTTTTTCTTATATCAACTTAAATATTCGAATTAATCTCCTTTCGTTCATTTACGGATTACATTTACATAGCCGCTTATCTTAATGGATGGGCAATGGCTAAAGGTATTGTTTTAGCCTTATATACTAAAATATGTAAGACGTTCACACATCCCCGAACTGAGTGAAATGTGCTTGTAAAATAGCGAAACCCATTAGCGAACGAATCCATAAGATTTAATAGGTGTGTTGGGGAGTTGGGATGTCCGAGTGGGCAAACGCGTTGCCCTGGCAACGTATGATCGGGAACCCGAAGATAGCGAGTTCAAAACCCGGAGCCAGTGGACATTTAATAATACTCGGCATCGATTCCCCACACTCTATCCGGGCCCGGGAAACCCCGTATAGCCGAAAGGGCGAGGAAGGGGAAGACAAAAAAAAAAGTTTAATAAGCGTATGGTCGACTGGGAAACATTCAACAGATAGGCCAAGTCTGAGATAGAAGGATTGTGTTGCGGCAAATCCGTCAAAAATGGATTTTGGCGTCGGTCGGTGGATGTTTGTAGGGAGGGAAAAGTAGTTTTTGCTTCAAAACTTCGGGTTTGTTGATCCTTTCAGTTAATTATCACCACAATTATCCATCAAATTTCATGGGATATTATTCAGTTAACCAAGACAGAAGGATACCCACGGTTACTTATATCTATGTTAGTCTCAAAAGTATGTTATATATATTTATATTTATTATCATTTATATAAGTTTTTATTTAATGAATTACATTAAAACAGCTAAATTTTAGCTTATACTGGCATCTTCGGGACTTCCTCCCCTAACACACACACACACGATTACACGTGCATCTAAAAATTTGAAAATAAGAAGACCCTCCTGTCAGACAAAGATAAATAGAACTTCTGTTTTGCTGTGTTATGGGTCATTTATCATTGCAACCAAACGGTAACAACCCCGTGAAGAACGAGAGCCGAAATTAACTGAGGATGTATGTACTTCAATAAATAAGAAGTTATATAAAAGACGTCTTTCGTCGATAGGTAGGTCGATACCTTCAATTCTCATTAGAGTCAATTATATTCTAAACGCGGTTAGATGGCATCTTGAAGCCACCTGTTCGATCCTCTTCCGGTTATACTCTTAAGGTTTTTAAACGAATTTCTACCCCTCCAATGTTTAAAACAATTTTCCCTTAAGAAAGCGGTTCCAAGTTAATAATACTTGAAGATTCCCCGGAAGAAAGGGGGGATGTCATTTGAAGTGCTTTCCGAGAAATTCGAGTTTTTAGGTTTGGATCTTCAATTACTTAAGTATCTTTTATCATTTTTCTTCAATTTTTTTATATGTCCTTTTCATTTTTGTTTTGCGTGTCAAAATAATAAATTTTCACGAAACAGACATAACACGCTCTAAAAAAAAAAAATGTTTTAGTAAAAAAAAAACAATTTAAACATAAAAGAAAGGGGGATAGTCATGGACGCTCCCCCTTTGTTCCCTGTTTTATTGATCAAATGGTGATATTAATACACAATCCATATAACTTCTAACATGACTTTCTCCCATTCTAGGTTTTTCCGCGTGGACATTCCCCCTTTCTTCCGAGTACTTGGTTCTTTCCATCCCTTGTAACCAACATATTCTACTTAACTAGACGAACAATTATATATATATAACTAAAAGTTGGAAAACAATTGACTCTCCCCCTTTCTTCCGTGGACTCTTGATTACTCAGACTTAGTTGAGGACTGACAAGGTCAGTGGGTTTCAATAGAATTTTCACGATTTTTGATTCTTGTATCGGGAATTATGGTGGGTTCGGGCGTCGTTTTTCTGAAGGAATACATTTTTCTCATTAACAAATGCTAGTTACCACCGCTCCAAAACTCGATGTATCCGATGAAGCTGCTCAAAGGTATGAAGTTTAGAATTGAATGTACGTCGTCCCGGAACAAACAGTAGTGCATTTTACATTTATTTCCGCATTGACTCTTCCTTCCAAGCGGTATAGAAGGTTAACAAGTTATGCCTTGTTTCCTCTTCAATAGAGCTCTTAACTCGTCTGCTTCTGCATTTTTATTTTATTTGTTCTATGATGTCCATTACTTAAATTTTATAGTTCAAAAGAATTTCATTGTAAAGTAATTTTTATGGATCATTACGAACATTTTTTGGAATTTCATGATTGAAAAATATTAGTATAATGTTCATTAAAAAAAAGAAAGAAAAATAAAATGACATTAAAATATAATTCTTAACTATTAATCATCCTAACATTTAAATACTTTATTTTTTATTCTGAAAAAAAAAAAAAGATTCTGGCACTATAATTTCGATTTTAAAGAGTAGCTTTAAGAAAATAAATAGTCTTTTCATAGATTATTATTATTTTATTTTTTTGGGGGTCAATGAAACTGTATAAAAATGTTTAGACCTTCATGCGAACCCGTAAGATTTTTTCACAGAAAAATAACATATGTTTTAGAGTTCACACTAAAGAAAAAAAAAATTGAAAACACTTATGAAAATAAAAATATGTATATTTTATTAAAGGGATTTTTTCACCCTATTTTAGAAGAATTTTACTTTACAATGGAGTTTCTCGTTCGAATCAAAAACTACAGGTTAGCCATTAAACAGTGCGAATCTCAGACTCGAAAAGATAACCCCCCGAACCTTGCCGTACCGGATTACCTCGAACAGCTGTCTACACTGATCGAGCCTGAAGTCGAGTGAACAATATCTGACCGTAATAATAGCATCGTTGAGAAAGACGTTCTGGGAGCTGAGGGCCAAAAAGGTGCCCGATTTGAAGAAAATTCGTGATCATATAGGCTGAAAGTACTCTTTTCATAGACAACAAATGTGAACGTCTGCCACTTTAGATCGGTTGCCATCAAATTTCATAGGCGAACAAAATCTAAATTTTCGAACTTTTTTCAATTTTTCGCTAATAGCTCGAAAACGATTCATCGCAGAAGAAATTGTGTTTTCCTTTTAAAATAAAATGGCATTAAATTTCGCGTCGACTGAGGTCCTCACGGTTATAATCGGGTAAGTCTTTTCGCCAAAACCGATTGTCAATTTAACCAAAAAATGAATTACGCTCATGTTCCAAAGCCAGGAATTTAAATGGTTACTCCAAATAAAAAATGTTACCTATAATAGTTGTAGAATATCAAAGTCTGTATAAAACGAGGTGTTTAATTTTAAAATTAGCCCACTCCTGTGGAGACGAAGTAATTAAAACGTGAAGGTATTTAGCGCCTTGTGGTCTAAAATCCGTGAAATTGTTTGGGATATTTATTCAGTTCCTCGCATTTAATTCGGCAAATATTGCTTTCTTCTTACTATAAGAGGCAAAACTATTGTCAATAGACTGATACATTTGAAATTTATGTACCGGGTTCGGTACATCAAAAATCTGTATTTTTTACTATTTTGGTGGAAACCGTGTTCCATGTGCCTCTATCTCAAAAACATCTAGTTTAAATGAAAAATGTTTCAGATAAAAGTTGCGGAGCATCAAATTTAGCATGAAACAAGCTCGTTACACACTACATTAGCTAAACCCTGCGTAGAAATACAAATGAAAACGTGAAAGAATTCTCAATGGTTACTTCCTGCGAAGACTTTGGTTTTTGGAGAATCAGGGGATTTATAATATATTCATAAAAATAACTACTTAGACAGGTACCTAGCAGAATTTATCTTTTATTTTAACGTAAAAAATACAGATTTTTGATATACCGAATCCGGCTAAACCAGTAAACCGATTCAAACTTCTTTTTGGCCTTATAGTTTCCTTGTAGTTTGACTTATGATTCTTGTTAAGGAAATCCTCCACTCCTTACCCCAAATTTCTCCTGATATTGGTGAGGCAACATGCAGCTTCCTGGTCAGTAGGACCTCAATAAGAATATGAAGTCAAACTGTGATGCGCGGTTCTTCTTACCATAGGAGTATAAACTATTGCCAATAGACTGGTATATTTGAAGTTTGAATCGGTTTACTGGTTTAGCCGGGTTCGGTACATCAAAAATCTGTATTTTTTCCGTTAAAATAAAAGATAAATTCTGCTAGGTACCTGTCTAAGTAGTTATTTTTATGAACATATTATCAAATCCCTTGATTCTCCAAAAACCGAAGTTTTCGCAGGAAGTAACCATTGAGAATTCTTCCAACCACACCACCGCCTAGACTAAATAATAATAACAATTGATTGGCTGAGCAAGGAATGTCTATTAACATTGCCTATTCAATCTGTTTGTTATCCAGACGCCACAATAACAGTGCTTTCATAGTTATTATTTTTCCTAATTACTAGGTAGTAATTTATTATACATTGATTTTCAACATTGCGCTTATTTAGAGATCTAAATAAGTGCAATGTTGAAAATCAAAGAACCTCTTCTATAATTTTAATAAATATTTGTATCTCAATTACCATAATTGCTCGAGGTATTTTTCTCTTAAGAGGTTAGGATGATTTATCGTTAGGAGTTTCAGTTACACATTTTTTTATTTTGAAAAGCCAACGTTTCGATCCCAACATGTGTATCTTCATCGGGGCTTGTTGAGTCCTGAGTGATACAGTGTAGCGGGGGTCACCTGTGGTATGACATGGCAACCTACAATACTAAAGGTCGCAGGTTCGCGCCCAGCGGTGGCCCTAAGATTTAATGTAAAAAATCCTTAGCCATGCCGTCCCTCGGATAGGACGTGAAATGGAGGTCCCGAGACTGTACGATTTCAGGTACTCGTTAAAGATCCCCATCCTAATTATACCTGGATAGGCGAAATTTAGGACTCCCACTGTAGCATCGACCTATTATTAACTGAGCGAATATTATATATAGAGTAACCGGTTATCGATAAGTAACTAAGCCAAAGAGCTAACACAGAGCCATCTCTGCATTATTCTGTCTCGATGTTGTGCACGAAGCGTTTGTTTTTCAATACAAAAAATGTGCAACTGAAATTACTGACTATCAATCATCCTATTTTTTCTCTTCTTTAAACAAAATATTAATGCTGTAACTATGCCTTATTGATCTTAGAAGTCCTATTCTTTAAAATAATCTTTAGAATAAATATTTTTTCTAAATACATATATTATGTGTCCAGATGGGTATGCCTATTGTTAGTATGCATAGGCTTTTGGAAATAAATCGTGAAATTACATTACAAATGATAATTGAATTATGTTACACTTTGTGGTGTAATGGTGTAAAACACGTTATGCAATTCCTAATATTTTATTTGGCACAATGTCCTTATGATTTATACCTTCTTGCAAAATGCTCCATTACGTCGTACCTTATATCGTACATCGGCAAGAAGGTTACAATAATACATATACCAATTTTGGGTTATGCTTACGGTTGAAATCAGAATAAAAATCCAACAATGCCAGAATATAGTTACAATATTAATAGTTGTATTAATATTAATTATAATATATATATATAATATATAATAATAATGTTAATACAATATTAATAGTTGTATTAATATTAATTTATGATTCAATAGACCGCAGTTCACTCTGTTTTAAAACATAGGGATTCGCTATCTCCTGTTTTATTTAATTTAGCTCTAGAATATGTCATTAGGGTGGTGATAAATACCGGAAAGGGTTTGAATCTGGGGGGAAATATATCCGTACTCGGCTACGCTGATGATTAGGTTTTGCTTGGCGACGACGTGAAAACCATAGAACTAAATACAAAAGCATTGATGGAAGCCGGAAAAGAAGTAGGGCTAGAAATAAATACGGAAAAAACAAAATATATGGTTAGTTGTAGAAACGGTGACAATCTTGGCGATATTGAAGTAGAAGAGGAAATATTCGAAGCCGTTGAGAAATTTAGATATTTAGGATCTACTGTAACTAGAAAAGACGAAATCGAAGAGGAAATTAAGGCTAGGTTAAAGGCGGGAAATGCTTGTTATTTCTCGGTTGCAAAATTACTTGGGTCACGCCTTTTATCCCGAAATTTAAAAATTAGGATTTACAAAACTATAATTCTTCCAACTGTTCTTTACGGTTGTGAAACATGGCCGCTTACAGTAAGGGATGAGGAACGCCTTATGGTGTTTGAAAATAAAGTGCTGCGTAGATTATTCGGGCCGAGAAAGATGAGTCAACAGGAGAATTTAGATGGCTACACAATGCGGAATTGCGTGAGCTTTACCCGGTAAATGTAATCGAGTCTGTAGCTGCGCGTCGGTTAAAGTGGGCATGCAAAATGGCGAGTCTTAGTAGTGAACGAATTCCTAAAAGATTGATAAACGCTTTGCCGACTAGAAAACGACCGAGGGGTAGGCCTAGGCGAAGGTGGGAAGATTCGGTGAAAGCAGATCTTGTGAATTTGGGATTGGGCGGTGGTAGGTGGATGGACGTATGTAGGGACCGATTGGTGGTGTCGGCGTCGGGCCTTCGGGTCCGTTAAGCCTTATTGTATTGTATTGTATTGTATTAATATTAATTATAATATTAATAATAATAATATATATATGTAAAATATATAATAATAATATTAATACAATATTAATAGTAAAATGCGTAAGGCGCAATTTACCATATTTTTATACGGAACGGATGATCGTATTAAGAGAGGTAGAAGACTAATTTTGAGTTACTGTTAGTACCAGTGGACTAACTGCCACAATGGAAGACTATTTTCCCTTGCCCCTGTTTGCAGGTACGAGAATGCAGTTTAAACTTCACTTGTGATTATCCAAAAAGGAAAAACGCTTTTTCGAGTTTTAACCATCTTCTTGCCTACGTGCGATATCATCAATTGGATCTCAGTTTTTTAACCGACCTACCAAGTGTAGATCGTTGCTATGCCATCGTTGACCCCTCTTCTCTAGTTGCTAAGCATTCTGAACATAGACGTCTATGAGTCTAGTAACACAAGGACAGTACCATTTCTTATTTCTCATTTCCATTCAATTATATGCACCAGTTTGCTTTAGCGTGTCTTCACCACTCTGTTGCGCTCAAAAGGTTGCGAGACATTAATACTCTTATCTTTTTTGGAAAATCGTTTGGCCAAAAATATCGAAGTCATTCCACACTGTAGTAGATGGGAGTATAATGGCTGTTTTCAACCCACTGAATTATATTGACTCCTTGTTTTTGGAATATTCTTGATTTTATAAAGCTCCCTTTTCATTTCTTCAAAATCTTCCAAAATTAAAATATTTTCTACTTAGAAGAACGGATCCCCATCCAAGTATCAATCCCACCACAGCCTTCGTTTGTCTTGCAACAGTTTTAATAATTCGATTATTGTGAACAAGTTATCAAAATTAAATCTCAAAGGACGTATGCCTATTTCTTTTTCCAATTTTTTTTATATTTTGATTAAAGCAGAAGTTGCTCTACCAATTTTTTTGCTCATTGTCATTATTCAAGGCAATTTATAAAAGCATATCACTGAAACACCTGGCACCAGAATTTCTTGAATTGCTCTCGAAAATAATAAATAAAATTTTTACATCTCGTACAATTTTCTGCGATAGAGGCAAACTGTATTGACCGACGTGACCCTGTGGGGACGGTTGAGAACAGAACTTTGTAACTTTTTTATCGTTTGGAAAATAGCTAATTAGGTTCACTAATATGCGGTGAAGACATTCGAATGAAGAACAAAAAGGTTTGATCAATAAATATAATCTATGTTCTGGAAGATCTAAATTATGTAAATGAAGAATGTTGAAATACTTCTTCCAAATTTCTTTTATTTAAAAATTATTATTTACATTAATTTGCCAACTATTCGTCCCTTTTCAGGGCAATTTTCTTCTGCAAGATCTAGTATTTTTTACCTGACAATTTTTGGCGGCTTGGTCCATCTATTTCTATTTTACAGCTCATATTCCATTACATAGTAAATTGGTCAATTTTATGTAAAAAAGTTCACATGCCTTACACTTTTTTCTGCCACCTACATTTACTACAATATTCTTGTCACACTATCTATTCAATTAATTCAATATGATCAATGTAAATTGTACAGGAAATGAAAATTACTAATAAATTTTAAATATGATAAATTATAAATTAATGCTACATCCTCAATGTAGAAGGACGAGATTTAAGTTAACTAACTGTGTCGAACCGCTCTTTCTTTACTATTTACATTAATACGTGAAGTTTACACTCGCACCTTGACAGCTACAACCATTTTCAATATAAAGGTTTTGTCTGTTCTTTTACCTTGTTATAGTTATAAGCAACGTCATATATAAGCTATAAGAACACTCAAAAGTCACTTACTCAAAAGTGACACTAGAACTAACACCGAACAGTACCTAAGACAGGATGTTCGTGGACATGGTTCGACGCAATATAAATCCACCTTTGGGAATGGGAAGAAGGGAAAACCATCTTGGGACATGTCTGCTGGACCCTTTCTTAATCCTCAGCAGGTGTTGGCCACCCTTTTCTCCACTTTAGTCTAGGCGGTGGGTGCGGTTTGGTATGCATAAATCGTGCATCACAGTTCGACTTTATATTCTGATTCAGATTCTACTGATCAGGAAAGTATATGTCGCCTCCCCAATATTTGGAGGGCTTAGGCTGGCGAGATCGGAGGATATCCTTTAGAAGAACGAGAAGTCAACCTGCGGAGCGCGATTTTTGCTATATTTTTATTTTTGCCCTGGGGTATTTTCCGTTCTCGTTAACATACCATAGTAACATTAAACCATGGGTTAAATGATAGTCAGGATTTTCAGTTTACTATGATTTTATTGTGGTAAGCCAAAGTTTCGATCCAACTTGTGGATCTTCATCAGGGCTAAAAGAAAACTAGAGTATCTATGCTAGAGGGTGACAATAAATGGATATATTACAGAATATAATAATATAAAAGATGGTGTATACATGAATATTAAAATAAGTGACAACCAGCATCACGTTTCAGTGTAAATAGCTGTTCGCGGTATGCCGGACTACCTGGTGGAGTTTTGCAGAGTATAAAGGCAGCTTAACACCTCAATTAAAGTTGACACGCTGGTCAGTAGTGGGCTAATACAAAATATTTTTATAAAAAAAATAATAAATACGAATCAGCGAAAGAAAGAAGGAATATGGTGGTATGTAATGGTCAACTTTTTTTCTTTATCATAGTATGATGAATTGTCAGGATTTTCAGTTTGATTTTTTTATTTTGGATAGACCGGATATCCAAAATAAGAAAAGATCAAACTTAAAATCCTGACTATTAATCTATCTATTTTTTATTTAGTAATATTTGTGTTTCTATATTACTCTGAACTCAACAACCTCTTACGGGGATCCACATGTTTGGATCGAAACGTTTGCTTTCCAAATAAAAAATGTTTTGACTGAAAATCATGAGGATTAATCATCCTATGAAAGAAAGAGAAGTACCTTATTCTCTATGATACCAGCCTTCTATATTAATTTCGGGTCTTATTTAATGGGGCATATCATGATAATAGCTATCACCTAGAAAGTGATTTTATGAATCTGATTTGAATGGTTGTACAGTGTCAAACCCTCTGATTTTAAACAATCAAAATCTTTTTTTCCAAGTTTCAGTTTACGTCTATCTCCTGCAATTGCTTTGCCATCATATATTTAATTTTACATTATTCTGTTTATATCTCTTTTACTTGTTTCGAGAATATTATGAGGAACCCAGCAGCCTTAACAGCTATCTCTCGAAGAATTTTGTCAAGTGCTTTTTTATATTTTCGTGTGATTATAAGTAAGCCTATTATAATATGTATTTGTTACTTTCCTTTAACTATCGGTCTTCAAAAGCTATGGAGTAACCTACATAATTCAAAGGATACTGAATATGGTATAGTACCTGGCACGTTATGTTTATGTACCTGATCCTCCCTGTCGACTACTGGATCATGTAATTCATTTCCCATGTTAGTTAGGTGTTGAATTGTAAGCTGAATGAATAGGATTAGTTCAGTAGGAGAATTGATCTTTTACAGAGGGGTTAGAAGGAGTTGCCCTGTTAATCTTGGCCGAAGGTAGTCAGGATTTCCTTGATCTTATGTAAATTTAAAGTTTCATCCTCAGATAATTCAGTGCAATGTGCTCGTAAGTCGTCTTCAGAACTAAAAAAAAAATCATAAAAATACTAAAATATTAGGTATGTGTTTTGTACGAAAAAAATAACTAATAACTTTTATTCTTCATGATATGATGATTAGTTGTTAGGATTTCCAGTTTGATCTTTTTTACGTATGACTAGCAAAGGTTAGCAATAAATGACTATAAAAGTAACTGTAGGTAACTTCAATAGAAAGACTTAAAATAATGATTAAGGCACAACTAATGTGCAAAAAGAAAAGAAGTAAAATTTCAGTTCCAAGTTGTTTTTATTTTACATTAAATTCCATAACATAACCCGATCCTTTTCCACTTTCTTATTCTCAAGTCAATTAATCCTTCGTGTCAGATTTTGAAGCCTAAAACTTTAAAAAGAGCTGTGTCAACTGTCCTAGAAGAAGGGACATAGGAAGTTAGTGATATCTTTGAGGCGTCGCTCGATTGTTGGCATTATGCCTTAGTTATCAGTTGTATCAATTTCGTATACTTTGCACCATTTTCATAAATTGACATGTTTCTATGAAACCTTGAAAAGGTCATCCTGGGGTACTTAAAACATAAAAATTTTTTTTAATGAAAATCCACATGTAGGGATCGAAATTTTTGCTTTTCAAAATAAAAAACGTTTAACTGAAAATACTGACTTAATCATCCTATCCTAAAGAAGAACAGTTGACTATTACACACCTCAGATTTTCTTTTCTTTAACAAAGCAAGTTTTCATTTATTAGGACGATTGATGATCAGGATTTTCAGTCACATTTTCTTTATTTGGAAGTCCACTCATCGTCCTTAAAGAATCTCAACAGTTGACCATAACGGTTATTTTTAGAAAAAAAGATTTCTCACTGAAATTTTTTTTTGGAAAACAGTCGATTTCCATTTCTCGCATCTGGCTTACTGCTTATATTTAAGGAAGGATCAATATTTTAGTTATGTGGATTTTCTGCTGTAAATTTCTTATAGACGCCGGCGCCTTATGTCCGAATTCGTTATCTGCCAAAGGAACCATAAACTCAAGAATTATGGCACCTGAAGATGGATTGTCCCACCTCTAGGGACTGCGTCAGGTAGATCGGCATTGTACAGAGGTCCTTTACAGAGGATTACTCCCAGGACAGGTACCGTCTTCAGCAACTCGAATGTCTTTGAAGTGGACATTCCCTGAGAAAGGCGGAGACCACCTCTGGAGCCTCTTCGGTCTTCAAGGAGGCCAGGGATAAATGGAAAACAAACTTAGAAATCCAAATGCATTACCCGAATCCTTTTACTCTTCGATTTCGTTTTTCTAGTTATCACAGACTCCTTGGCTTGTAATTCATCTTTTATTTGATGGTTGAATAGGATAATAAACGAATACTGTGAAAATGTTTTTTCCCTATTTCGATGTTTTATGTTTATGTTTTTCTTTCCCTTCTGTTAACGTAGGGTACTCAGGAGGGCGTGGGAGGAGAATAGGACTATAGCACCTCCCGGCTAAGTCCTGTCAGGTCACTAACAATGGGGAGATGCCTCCCTGGCTTGCAGGAGGTTGTAATGTCGGTTTGAACGCCCAGCTCGCTTGAAAATCATTAGTTCCCAAAATATGTGTAATCTACTCGAGATACAGTAGGTTTATACCAAATTGACACAAATATTATATAAACCTGGGTCCACTAGTTTTTTTTTTCTAATAGGGCTACGGGGGATAATGTCGTGTTTCTGATTATATTTTCTGTTGTAAGTATAAACTTTTTTTTTCGTACAGTGTCATATCCTAATTAAGTACTGTTTTTTAAAAAAAAATAAAACGAAAGGATTTTCAGTTGAAAATTTTTTAGTTTAAAAGATAACTTTTCGGTCCCAACATATGGATCTTCGGTAGTCCTTGTTGAGTCTAGAATAATACTGAGACAGCCGCAATCAAGGGCGTACCCAGGATCAAAACTAGGGGGGGGCAAGCTATGGTCATTCAGTTTGTAACATCTTACCGCGGAAAAGGTGAATGAAACCAAAATAATATATATTTATAGCAGTGCTTTATCAAGTAAGTTATTACAAATATTTGCTTGAAAAAAGTTATTCTATCACTGCTTCCCACCTTAAAAGCTTAAAAATAATCGCATCCAGCATTTCCCAGCATGTACCCAGCGGCTGCCCCCCCCTGCCCCGTGCTGGGTACACCCATGGCCGCAATAGCAAATAGATTGTAATAGCATTCTGTTTATACTCTGGGCTAAAGAAGCCCTAATGAAGAACCACATGTTTGAATCGAAACGTTGGCTTTTCAAAATAAATAATGTTAAAATTGACATTAGAAAATCTTGACTATTAATTATCTTATCTTCTTAAAACAGTTGATTATTACACACCCCTAAAACCCACCTAATTGAAACATTTTTCTAAACAAATAGAAATAGTAAACAGAAATTTTAATTCACACATTGGATGTTTCCATTCTTTTTTCTTTTTTTAACAAAATCCAAAAGATGACACATGACATTGTTACTAATAAAATCTAATAATTATATAATAAAAAATTAAAAATATATATGGATTTTTGAATAAATAGCTAGTTAAAAAGAAGATAAGATTAATTACAGTTAGTAACAATGAGATGTAACTTTTGTTTTGCTTCAATTATTTTGTTCCTTGTCAGTGTTACTGTATGCAATAAATCTCATCTTCTAGCATAGCTACTTTACATGTAGCTCTTATATTCGTCTTTATTTTGGTTGGTTATCGTTGACGAAGATGCACATGTTTGCATCGAAATTAGGTTTTCCCAATAACGAAAATTTGACTGAGTGTTTCATAATCAATCATTCTTAAGAAAACAGTTGACCATTACACAGCTATAAAATGTAATAACTTGCCTCCCCTTTTCAAATGTTTCAATTCCGTGTATGTTAAGAAACCAAAGACAACTTCAGATCATTTTTCTTCAAACTACGAAATGTTTCAAAATAAGGAAAAAAATTTAACTTTAATTTTTATTTTCATTCATAAATAATGAACTAGAAATATTGTTAAACGCGTTACAATTCGCTTATTTGGTGTTTCGATCATTTTTTTGTAAGGAATTGCATTTATAAGTTTGTGATTTATTTTTCTTTTCTGTGTTTTTTTTTGTTATATTAGCTAATTAATAAAAAAAAAATTAAAAGTACCATATCTATGCTGGCTTATGAATAAAGATAAGTATTTAATACCTTCGTCTCTTACATTATAATTTATCGGGGTGGTGTTTAATAATTATCAATCACCTTACAAAATAACAAATAGGTCGAATTTTGGTTCTCACATTAAATTTAAAAATAATTATAAATCTAAATTTTTTTTTTAACTGCCTTGAAGTATTTCATTTAATTACTTATTATGATAAATTGAACCAACAATAAAATATCGTTTCCCCATTCCGTGCCCATTTTTAAGGTTCTTCAAGGTGCATAAAAATTATTGAATTTACTGTACATTCTCATTTCAAGATTTGCAGAGAAATACTCGATACAGTGGACACAATGCCATTTCCTCTTCTTTCTTTCCCTGGGAGAGGACGCAGCAGGTACCAGGACGGTCTTTTTCTGTTACAAAGGACCAATTTTAGGACCAGATGACCACATGGACTTGGAGCTTCGGTTTTTAAATTTTCTAGTTTTCTTTTCTCCATCTACTCATAACAGGATCTCGTGAGGCTTATTAAGCAATGAAGTTCACAAAATTTTTATTATGTTAACTCTTCCTTGTATTATAAAGCCGATTAAAATTAATTTCAATTTATAGGGTAAACTGTACATTTATTGGCACGATGACCTGAAGTTTATTATTATAATTTTTACAACAAGAGAAAAGATTGATCTTGGGTGGGATTCGAACCCGGATTTCCTTATTATTGGATGAGTACTGCACCAATAAGGAAATCCGGGTTCGAATCCCGGCCAAGGCCAATCTTTTCTCTTGTTGTAAAAAATATTTAAAAATTATAATAATAAACTTCAGGTCATCGTGCCAGAGAAATAATTGAGTTTATAAATTAATATATATATATATATATATATAACAAACAAACTTTTATTTTAATCTACAAGCTATCCTAGGAGAGAGGAGTAGTGCTAGAGGCAAGTCCGGACGAATGCTATTGAGAACCGAACGGCCGTGGCATTGGCACTGAGAAGCCAGCTGATGTCTTATTGAGAGGTTGTTGAACTTTTGGAAAGTTAAAACTCCTGCCAGGTCCACCCCAAGGTTACCTCCAGGAAGCTAGAACCTGCCAATTCTATCATGGTCAGGGTCTCTCCATCGTATTCTTTTCCCGGCCTTCGGGTCTGAAATGTAGTCTGTCCGCTACTCATGTTTACATTTCCTCTGCA
Source organism: Aelia acuminata (assembly GCA_911387785.2). Taxonomy (NCBI): domain Eukaryota; kingdom Metazoa; phylum Arthropoda; class Insecta; order Hemiptera; family Pentatomidae; genus Aelia; species Aelia acuminata. The sequence goes on along the minus strand of OU426979.1, from coordinate 35,296,723 downwards.
GGAAAAGTTCCCTTTTATTCTTTTTGTCTTCATTCAATACAAATTCAATAAATTCTAGATTTATTGTTAGAACAAAATAACAGTTGGAACAAACTGTCATAGTAGGTACATGTTTGTGACTACGATGTTCCAGTACCATCTACGCTGGCCTAGAACCTTCGAGGCTAAATATAAGGAGCGATGTAATGGAGATTTGTTCTAGTACTGAAGCTTAATTTTGTGTTAAGCGGACCTTACACGACCAATAATATTATCAATATCAGAATTGTCAATACTGTCGTTTAGCCTTGAGGGCCCACAATCAATACCGACACACCTTAGACAGTCTATTTTATCGACAATAATTATATCAATAAATTATCTCAGGGCGTTTGTTTCCACCATTCAGAAAAGATCTTTGGAAGTGATTTTTCGTGACATTTAGTGTTTGAACATGGACAACAGAAAGAAAGCTTGTGTGTAGCCTTAATTATGGCTATCGGAAGTATTCGACGAGCTCAAAAAATCGATGGATGAAAGAATGGTAAAAAAAACGTGAAGAATATTCTTATATGAGACCGCTGAAGGAAAGATTGACAGATGCAGAAGATTTTCACAATTATTTCAGAATGAAAGAAAGTACGTTCATAAAATTATTAAAAATGCAGGAACCATTCTTGAGAAGGCAGAACACACACATGAGGGAATGCTTCCCTGCTAAAGAGAGATTAGCCTTTACCCCAAGGTTCTTAGCCATAGGTAGAAATTTTGAAGATTTGAAATTCTCTGTCATCATGTCACCTGCAACTATCAGCCACATTGGCGGATCCAGATGGGGGGGCTGTGGGGGCTGCAGCCCCTCCCTTTGGAAAATATTTCGTCATTTTAAGATAAAATTTGGCTTTCCTTAACGTAAGGAAGCAAGTTAAAGAACTATTAATGTGCAGAACAAGAAGAATTTTAGTTGTGGGAAAGGAACATGAAGGTAAAAAAGCAGATCCAAATGAAGGGCTGTGGGCCTGCAGCCCCCCCTTTACGATCAGCTGGATCCGCCCATGATCAGTCATGCTATAATTGAAACGTGTGAAATTCTTGTTTATATCCTACGGACAACATGAAAATAAGTTTTTTTAAATAATTTTCCAAATATTACATCAGTATGACATTATACAGAACCTCTTCACTAGACATAATAAATGTTGTAATCAGTTCGTCCCGACCTTATGATGCGCCCGATTGCGGGAAGTCAAGATACGCTTCCTTCCACCATAAATGTCCCCTCCTGTTTTGGATATTGACGCTTCGAAATCAGAATATCTACATTTCATCAATATCGTCTCAATATTGCCATCAATACTCAAATTTTCATCTTACACGATCAATATTATTGTCAATACCATACTGTATTGTCAATATTATTGATAGTGTAAGGTCCGCTTTAATTATAATTTTTGTAAACTGTTTAATTATTTGTTTCAATAACTTGTGATGAATTGTAAATTATTTTTTTCTTTAATCAATAAATTTTCTTTAACCCACATAACTATTACAATACGATAGTACGAATCTTCCTTCGATGAACCCTATCAAAACATAGAGTAGATATTACACACTTTTTTCATTTCAGTTCTGAGAATAATGATATTTAAATTTATCTGATTTTTTAAGAAGAATATATTCTTAATTTACCAAATTTTGCTAAAGTAACAATTGACTTATATTTATCCACATAAAATATAAATTACTTCTAAATTTTACATATTCTATTCCCTAAGGCATACTATCCGTATAGATCACACTTTTTTATATATTTTTTATTTTAGTTGGTTACAAGCTTTGATCGAGGATATTATTAAATCGTAAAATATAGTAAACGAAGACGAGAAGAAAAAATAGAACAAAAAAAAACAACAACTTAAAGTTCAATTAATATTACATTAATATTGTAGACGTTACAAACTGTGTTGCAGTTTGTAACGTCTACTTCTGTCGGGTCTTCTGTCTTCAGTGGGGTTAATTTTTCAGGTTAATAATTATTTAAATAAAAGTTTTCCAACTTATATTTTTAAAATAATTTGTTCTTTAGTTTAGGCCATGTGTCCCACTTCATCAGAATAGTTTTGATTAAATCTCGTCCGTTATGTTCCTGTAATTATAGGATATTTTATAAAGTTCGTGTTGTTAATACCTATATTCAAAAGCGTCTGTATAGTGTTTGTTGGAAGCGATTCAAATAATGTTGAAAAAACGAAACCTAAGAGAAAAACAATTAAAAACGGGGAATTCTCGCAATTTTTTAGTCGCGATATTGCTTAGTTCCGCCTTTCAGTTCCGAAAGCCAGAAATTCGAATTTACAAAACTGTATTTCAGATTAACGCCCAATCAATTTTTATTAGACTGGGTACTTGCAACTTTCAAGGGGTTTTTCATTTCTAAGCCGAACAATTTTACACGCCCATATTATATCCCCTTTAGTGCTTAAGCTTTATGATCTATGTCCGTGCGTAATAATCTAGACATTTATTGCCCTAAAACCACTATACTATCCTATGATACATCTCCTCGTTACTTTAGTGATTCCGACTTATATTCATTCTTCAAATATTTTTTTTTCTCCGTTAAGTTCCTGTAAGTGACAGTCGTATAGGATATTTTTGAAAGTTCGTGTAGTTAGTACCTACCCATATTCGCAAGTGTTTGTATAGTGCTTGGTGGAAGCGGTTCAAATAATGTTTTTTTTTTCCATGTCCTATTAATGTTAATATTCTTAAATGTATAATTAATACTAAAAGTACTTTTGTGCGTTTTCACTACCTGCTGCCGATCTCTTCGTTTGTTCGCTGTTATTGATTTTGAAAATAAATTATATTTGTAAGTCGAAGGAAAATGGTTGACTGTTTCTTTTAGTGTTTCTGGTTCCTAACCATAATCAGTGCTTGCCATGTATCTGTGTATGCGATTAAAAATAAATAATCTCATTTGGCAGATGACGTTTTCAGTTTGATGACTTTACTTTTACCAGATAAGGCCCGACCGAGATAAGGACTTCTCTTACCCATATATCTACCCTAACATGCTTGTAGTTTGTTACTGACAGAGTTGGGAACTATCCGAGTAAAAAAGTACTAGTTACGGATACAAGATACAAGTTACGGATACTTTTTTGCTCGGACACTGTGCTCGAATCCTTCCAATATTTTCAAATGGATCCGAGTACTTCTCGTATCCGTCAGCTACGGATACAGTGACTACTCGTATCCGTCAGCACGGATACCTGAGTATCCGTGATTACTTCGGATGTTAATTTTTTACGGATACTTCTACTTCTGGGGCTGGGAATGTTTCTATTATTATAATAATTCTATTATTAAAATATTCTATTAAAATTATTAAAATAATTAGTATTAAGCCGTAACTTACTGTACATTCGTTTTCGTTACAATTAACAATATTTCCATAGAAAGCCGTGAAATTAACTATTTAAAATTGATTAAAATAAGCGATTCTCTAATGAATTTAGTTTTATAGTTACTATGGATTTTTATCGTGTTGTTATAAAGCCTGCTTTTAAATAACAAAAAAAATATGAGTACAACACTTAATTAGAAAAATTAAGTTCCTAAATAGTTTTATTCTAGTAAAACATAACTTCATCAAACTGAAAACTTTTTTTTTTTTTTTTTTGGTCGCGCACACAGTTACACTGTACATAATTACGTTCTAATAATATAAAAGGAAGGCGTGGATATTTAGGAAAAATGAAAACGAAGAGTAATTTAATTAAAAGCGGGAAATTCCTGCAACTTTTCAGTCACGAAATTGCTTAGTTTGCGCTCTTCAGTTCTGAAACCTATAAAACCAAGAAATAAGGATTTGCAAAACTTGATTTCAGATTAACGCCCAAACAATTTCTACTAGACAGGGTACTTTCAAACTTTCAAGGGGGTTTTCATTTCTAAACCCAATTATTTTACATGCCCATTTTATATTCGAATAGCGCTCACGCTTTATAGTCCATGTTATAAAAACATGGGTGCTTCAAGGATTACAATTGATTTTTTTTTTTTACATTAACTTCTTGAAATAATTGTATCTACAAAATTATCGTTCCTCCTATGTTCCTTTACGGATGTGAAACGTGACCGCTAACATCGAGGGATGAACAACTTCTTAGGATTTTTGAAAATAAAGTACTGCTAAGAATATTTGGACCTAGCGACACGAATCCAATATAAACGAATACACGCTCTATAATTCTTTTTAAGCGAAATATATCCAACTAATATAGGAGGGTGTATAGAAAAGTAAGGTCTCCAACGCCGCCGTTTCCGAACACGAGTTGCTAGGCGAGATTTGACAACAGCGCTTCACCCGCGGTTCCCCCACCACAGTGCAAATCCACCCGCGTGACCTTGGGACGCTCAGTTGCCTTGTGGCAGTCATTTAAGATGGAGCGAACTGCGCTCAGTCATTCGTTTTTTGACTGGAGACGAAACTTGGGCACATCATTACACCCCGGAAACCAAGGAACAGTCGAAACAATGGCGTCACCCGACCTCACCGAAGCCCAAGAAGTTCAAGACGGAGAAGTCAGCGGGAAAGGTTATGGCCACCGTTTTCTGGGACCGGAACGGGGTTCTGTTGGTTGATTTCATGCCAAAAGGAACAACAATCAACTCAGAAAGCTACTGCGAGACTCTCAAGAAACTTCGGCGAGCCATTCAAAACAAAAGAAGGGGTTGGCTCACCAAAGGAGTGTGTTTGCTTCATGACAATGCGCGTCCACATGTGTCACATCATACGACCACCCTACTCAATGGATTCGGCTGGGATATCATCGACCACCCTCCTTACAGCCCGGACCTTGCCCCCTGCGACTACCACTTGTTTCCCGCTCTCAAGAAACACCTTGGGGGACAGAAATTCAAGTCAGATGAGGAAGTTCAAGAAGCAGTCGTCAGTTGGCTTCCTGACGTGGCGGGAGAGTGGTACGGCACCGGCATTAAAAAGCTGGTTAACAGAATGCAAAAGTTATTGATCGTCAAGGCGAATATGTAGAAAAATAGGTAAATATTCAACCCTTCCAACGATGTAACCAAAGTTGTAAATAAATTAAATTTTCTATGAAAAAAAAAATAGGAGACCTTACTTTTCAATACACCCTCGTACTAGATTTAACTTGGTGGCAACTTGCCGCTTTATTTAACCGCGAACGAAATCAAGGTAGCCACTTGTTCGGGTCGGTCACAAGCTTGGGGTTATCTAATCTCCTGCTGAGTTTACATAGCTCTCTTCTGATTCACTCATTGGTGAGGTTTCGGTAAACCTGTCAATATGTCATAATAAGATTATTTTTTTTAGTGCTCCCGATGCCCCTAAGACAGTTTTGTAAAACAAAGAAGTGGCCAAGTTTCTCGAAGTGACATAATTTACAGGACGGCAAATTTTTAGTCTTATTTTTTTTTTTTTAAGTACATTATTATTACAAGAGAGAAAATAAAAAGGTTCAGCACTCGGCCGTAACAGAGGATGATGACACGGAAGAAAAGAGTAAAAGATGATCTGCTGAACTTTTGAATCTTCATCCTGAATGAAGATTGCCCAAGGACTCTTCAAGAACTGCAAAACAAAAGAAAAAGTGGAAGAATATGGAGCATTTTATGGCGTTGATGGACTGAGGGAGATATGTTTCTTGTTTTTTTAAAGTCCTAACCCTCGACCTCCACGAAGTATTTAAAATATGATTATATATATATGTTACGGCAAAAGTAGATATTGCGGCAAATTTACAAATTTTTTGGAAAATGTGCATATTTGCCTCCTCGTTTGGGTAATGTGCATTCAACTAACATTTACAATTTCAAAAAAGGGAAATTTACATTGAATTCACAATGACCATGTCGTTTTGGTAAATGTGAGCATACAATATACTTGTGTGTGTGTGTGTGTGTGTGTGTGTGTGTGTGTGTGTGTGTGTGTGTGTGTGTGTTTTACGGTAAAAGTAAATATTGCGGTAAATGTACACATTTTCCGGAAAATGTGCACATTTGCCTCCTCGTTTGGGTAATGTTCATTCAACTAACATTTACAATTTCAAAGAAGGGAAATGTACATTGAATTCACAACGATCATGTCGTTTTGGTAAAAAAAGAGCATACAATATACTTTTACGAACAAAAGTTTATATCATACTGAAGTATTCTTATACTAAATAATAATTTAACATTATTTGAAATAACAATTTTATTCAAGCACACAGGTAACCTCCATTGTAACAACTGTCCTAATGAAAACATATGGTTTTATAAAAACATATGATTAATTAATAAATAAAATAGAAGTCAAAACTATTAATAACAACTTACATAATTCTTTAACAGATATATCACATACGAAAATGTACCTCAAGATGTTGAGAAATCTGTAAGAGAAATTATAGGAATGCAGTCCCTTGCTTGTGGACAAGGTTTTAAAAGATGCATCTGTATAGGAACATGTTCCTCAAAAAAATGCTGGAATATTATGTAATTCCAACTGCCACAATAGCAATTCTTGCTCAAATAAATAAAACATTTTGCATTATGAAATTTCTATATATATGTTCCTTTATAGTTTTATAAAATTTAACTGCTATAATAAAGAAAAGTATGTTATTATTTGTTTGATTCACATCGTATTGGTCCTGAAAAACTAGGAAGAAAATAGTATTTATAAATATTGGGATCATAACCTACGACATATTATGTATATAATATGCAAAGTATGTTTTGTTTGTCATTTACATTTTCTAATTAAAATAATTTTTGTTATTAAAGCCTTTTGCATCATGTTTATTTAAATAAATATATTTTTACTGCAACAACACTTTTAATTTATTTGTATTCCAACTTTTCTTAAAACATGAAGGTAAGAGTATAAATTTACCAAAACGTGAAGCAAGAGTACACATTTGCCGGAAAATGTATATATACATTATATTCAGTTCACATATACCTAACTTTTTGGGAATTGTACACATTTTACGGTAAAAGTGTACATTAGCCATAACATATATATTAGATTTGTGACGTAGCCTTCTTATAGCTACTTATCAATCAAATATATACTTTCAAAATACTTCTGTTTAATTTTGAAAAAAAAAAATTTTAAATAGTCTTGCCCATTCGTATAGTAATTGCTTAACCACTGTAAACCATTCTCTTCTTCACTTCAATATACGTTAACTTTTTGCGTATATGCTAGTGAATTATAAATTCAATAATAATGCTTAATTACGATACACTTCTTTTGAAATTTTCAAAGATTGATAAGAAAGTATGTCATATTTCTTATAAAATCTCTATATTTAATAGTTAACTATATTTTTAGAAAAAAACTTCATTTCATGTACACATGGGTTACTTTTTCAGTGTGAAAAAAAAAAAAACTTGAATTCGATGTTATACAGCGTTTAAATTAAATTTATGGTTGTGATTTTTTTTTTTATAAATTATTTTACCACAATAACAGAAAATATTACGACCATAAGTCATATGACAGGTAAAAAAAAAATAATCTCCCTATCAATATAATCCATCGTTATCAACATTTGACGGAAATATTGTACTCAAGAGAAAATTTTAAACCTAAGATGGTTTAATTAAATTTATGAGAATATTTTTCTTACATAATCATGTAATGTACTAACAAGGGGAGGGCACAGCTATGGGGTCGTCGATCGGGCCCATTTTTTTTCTGGTGATTCTACATCGAAAAATAGTCGACACGTGTCCGAGCGTTCCGTCCAATGGGCCTTAGGTTTTGAGAAATAAAATAAAATACCTTGAAAATCCTTTATTTTTTATCTTGAGTTTGGAAAATGATATCGCCATGATTCTTTCACTAATTAATTTATTTTAGAGAGTAGATTAAAGAAAAAATACAATCGTTAAAGAATTATTCATATTTCTTCAATTTAATTTAAAAAAAAGCTTCACATTTTCAAGTAAACTAGCTTTATAAATTTTTTCACATAAAAAAAAATAGCAGAATTGAGTTCAGCACCTCTAGAAACCCTGATGTCTTAAATATCATCCAAAACAAAAAATAAATTGTTTTTCCTGTCAGGAGCAGCTTAAAAATGTTTCAGCAAAATTGTATGTGTAGTTTCAAAAGTCTGCATCTCGTGTTGAGCTGATCCGATTTTTACGTTCTTGAGCTCGTTGCATAGAAGAAAGCTTCCTTTTTCTAACCATATAAATAACTATGGTATTATCTCGGGAAGCTCTTGTAAAAAATGGTCCTCAAAATAAAAATTAAATTCAAACTTTTCTTTATATTATGTTGATTCCTGAACACGTAAAAATATCTCGATTAGGTAAAAATGTGTAACTCTAGAGCCCTTTATTTACCCTATAAATTTGATGAGAATCGGTAGAATTTTTTCCGAAATATGGTCGGATTTTTTGGATGTTTAACGAAATTGTAAGGGTCTATCTAGCCTTAGCGAAACTTTTAATACAATTTTTAATTTTTTTTTTTTTTAATCTTCCCAAAATTTACTTATAGGTTTTTTTGTTTTTCCTTAAAACGAATCTGAAAACTGTTATGAAACAAAAACAGTTTTGCACAAAATGATTTTTTAATATCAGTATTTTGCCAGAATATTCCATCAATATTACTCTAAAAAGTAATTATTTCCATCCTTTTCACGATGTTTTTATCACTAGTAAATTCATTTTACGGAGCCTATTTTGTTTTTCTTGGTCGGCTAGGAGAAAATGGGTTCATCCCGATTGTTTCACGTTCGCCTTATAAAAAATGATTTTGAACTTCAAACGATCTAAAATTTAAAACTACTTTTTCTCAATGATCTATATGCAATGTGTTTTTTCTATGCCCTCGCCATCAACAAGTAGTACTTTTTTCTTATGGATATACTTCCAATGTGAAGGTGGTATAATGAAACAAGTGCGAACTAAAATAGAAAAACGTACTTTGTACTCGTCCGCATATACTCTTTGTTTACTTACTGGTGAGGGTACGTGGGGGATTTTAAAACTGATACGATGTGAATCATTCCTAATTGTTATTTTTTATTGAAAACTATTACAAACCTCTCTCTCAAAGTGATCGACTAACTTTTTATTTTCATTCATTCTTGGATTTTTTTTTAAATTATTAGTATTGTTTTTGGTTGTTACTCGGCTCATTTGTTTCATAACAATTTTCAGATTCGTTTTAAGGACAATCAAAAAAACCTATAAGTAAAGTTTGGGAAGATTAAAAAAAAAAAAAAAAAAAATTGCATTATAACTTTCGCTAAGGCTAGACCCTTACAATTTCGTTAAACATCCAAAAATCCGACCATATTTCGGAGAAAATTCTACCGATACTCATCAAATTTATAGGGTAAATAAAGGGCTCTAGAGTTACACATTTTTACCTAATCGAGATATTTTTACGTGTTCAGGAATCAACATAATATAAAGAAAAGTTTGAATTTAATTTTTATTTTGAGGACCATTTTTTACAAGAGCTTCTCGAGATAATACCATAGTTATTTATATGGTTAGAAAAAGTAAGCTTTCTTCTATGCAACGAGCTCAAGAACGTAAAAATCGGATCAGCTCAACACGAGATGCAGACTTTTGAAACTACACATACAATTTTGCTGAAACATTTTTAAGCTGCTCCTGACAGGAAAAACAATTTATTTTTTGTTTTGGATGATATTTAAGACATCAGGGTTTCTTGAGGTGCTGAACTCAATTCTGCTATTCTTTTTTATGTGAAAAAATTTATAAAGCTAGTTTACTTGAAAACGTGAAGCTTTTTTTAAATTAAATTGAAGAAATATGAATAATTCTTTAACGATTGTATTTTTCCTTTAATCTACTCTCTAAAATAAATGAAGTATTGAAAGAATCATGGCGATATCATTTTCCAAACTCAAGATAAAAAATAAAGGATTTTCAAGGTATTTTATTTTATTTCTCAAAACCTAAGGCCCATTGGACGGAACGCTCGGACACGTGTCGACTATTTTTCGATGTAGAATCACCAGAAAAAAAATGGGCCCGATCGACGACCCCATAGCTGTGCCCTCCCCTTGTAAGTATGATATTTTTTATGTAATTTAGTATATTTCTAGTCAAAGGGACCTTTCTAATTCACACTACATTATCTATATTTTAATGTTCGTCATTTTGTATTTGCTCATTAAATTGTAAAGCAGATTTATACATCACATAAATAATTTATGATATGTTTTATAAATAATTAATAAATAAGATCTTGTAACAATACAAAAAAAAAATTGTTATGATCAAATTGAAGGCTAAATGTATGATTTATTTATTTTCTCATTAATTCTTTTTTATATTTCTTTAAAGTTGTTAAAACATTTTTCCAAAATAATTATAGATTATTAAGATATTAATATATTATAATTAACTAGCTTTATATACCGGTTTCACCCGGAGAATTTCATTTTTTTAATCTATAAAATCTATAAACTGAGACTTTTATCGATTTCGTAAAAAAACCAATGTAAAGCGAGATCAAAACGATTTTTATACCAATAAAGAATATACCCAGAGATTGGCTGAAGTTATGCCATTTTATATTAATATGGTTATGCCATATTAATTTTAATATGGACAGGTGTTCGCACCTGGTACATAAGAACCACTGAGCGAAATTTGGAGCATTTAGGACAAAGGATTTCTATAAAGAACAAACAGAATTTCATCTTTATATAGGTACACAGATTATAGCTATATATACCGGTTTCACACGGGGAATTTCATTTTTCTAAAGAAACGGTCGATTTCGTAAGAAAACATTGTAAAGCGAGATCATTATGATTTTTATAACAATAAAGAATATGAGCTGAAGATCAGGTGAAGTTATGCAATTTTAATATGGACAGGTGTTCGCACCTGGTCTGAAAGAACCATTGAGCGAAATTTGGAGAATTTCATCTTTATTTATATAGATTTAGTTATAGAAAAATTAAATTTAACTAAGAAATAACTCAGTTTCTAATTCACTTCGATTTAGTTTTTGATTTATTTTGTAATTTTGGGAGATTATTTCTGCTTGGCTCAATATCGAATAGTTTTCCTTAGAGCAGTATTCCACTTTTTTTGTTTAACACCGTCTTTGTCTTAACTCAATTACAAATACAATTTATTTTTCTTTGATATTAATAATAATATTAATAAATCGAATAAAATGAACGAACCCGAAAGTTCGATGCCGACACCACCACTCGCTCCCTGCACACCTCCATACATCGACCGTCTTCCAGACCTAACTTCGATAGATCCGCCCGAACGCAATCCTCCCACCTCCGTCTCGGCCTGCCCCTCGGACGTTTCCCATTCGGCACCGCGCTTATTAATCTTTTCGAAACTCGAACCACTAAGTTTGCAGTTTTATAAGCCTTGCTATTATCACGTCAATTATATTTACCTTATATAGTCCACTAAGATTGGTGTTGTTGAAGCTTCTAGTTCTAGTACTTTATTTTCTAAAACCCTAAATCGTTGTACATCCCTAATGACTGCGGACACGTTTCGCATCCGTAAAGGACCGTTGGAAAAATGATAGTTTCATAATTCCTAATTTTTAAGTTTCGGCGTGAATTAAGAAATTAGATATAATTTATTTTTCTCATCTATCCCTATCATAGCTATCTTTCTTATCTTAATCCTATTTAAGTTCCCAAGTAATTTTAATTTAATTTTTGTATAATCATATGTCCGAATGTTATAAAATATTTTGCGTTACAAGCAAAATTCACCTAATGATAAAAAATGTATCAAATAAGATATTTTTATTTTTTTATTTTTGTACGTTCTTAACCCTTATAATAAATAGTTGAATGCACTTAACGGCCAACCTGCTCATGAATGCGATTCCCCAATTTAAAATAACGTATAATAATGTTTATAAAATTACCATCATATAGTTACGTACAAGTAGAATGTAGGTTACAGCGGTCGAATTATTTTCTTTTTTTATCATGACAAGGCTATAATCTTATCACAAATAAACGTGACTGTTTCATAAATAATTTTTTTTTTTTGTAATATGAAAATAGGAAATGAAAAGAAAAGCTTTTTCGTCAACCTGTCATGTTACATTTTCGATTATAATGTAATGACAATATTTATTTTATAGTTTTTTATTATTTATTAATGTTCATAGATTAGTATGGTTGGGCTTAACCTCACATTACATTGTATTAAAAGTTCATTTTTCGTGAGAGATAAGAATGCCTTTATTATGTTTTTCATAAACCAATTAGTACTTGTATAGGTTTTGCAATTATTGTCATAGGCATTTAGCCGATAGTAATTAAATAAACCAAAATTAGGTGGTGGGAACCAACCCAATTCGCATAGGTTTTGTTGAAAACTCTATTAAAACTTTAGCTTTTGGAAATTTGTAACTTTAAGAAAAAAAAAAAGTTAATTTTTCAACCCAATTTTATCTACCTTTTTAAATCCACTGACCAATTAGATAATTTGCAGATCTATATAATATACAGATATTTTTGCCCATTTCTTTAAAATTGTTTTTGTTTTCTTTGACAAATTCTTATTACCTGGAAAATATCTAAGTAGTTTAAATTTTGTGATTTTAACAATAACAAATGGATATGTTAATTTATTTTACACGTTCTTATTTAGGAACAATCCGGCATTAAGGAGTACAAGAACATTTTATTTTTTTGAATAGGGCGAATAATTGTCACATCTGGTTCAATCATGATTTGTTGCAACGTCATCACTTCATTTGTTGTATTGAAAAAAGAGAAAAAAAGTTTAGACCCCCCTTCATTTCCAATATTTATAAAGTTATTACTAACAATTAAGTTTATTACTGTATAGCTATGTAAAATATAGCTATCCTTTAAAACCACTTTTGGATATTTATAGAGTGAAAGAATTCCCTAGCAAAATCTGGAACAGTAAGGTTTAACGTTAAATCATTTAATAAAAAAAAAACATGTGGTTTAAAATCCCAAACCTTTTGTTGTAACAACCAGCGGTTTTTTGGAGCGGTCCGTCAGAGCATGTGTTAGGAACTTTTGGAGTTCAAGGCCTGGATGATTCCACGGGGGGGTCTGGACCATTCCAGACCATTCCTTTTACGACTATATATAAGGAGCGAGTGAATGGACGAATTAGTCTTAGTTTTAGTCTGTGCCTTGACTGTGAAGCTCAAGCCATATGATTAGTGTGCTATAAAGTTATAATTTTTGTAACTTCTCGAATATTTATTTTGTTATAATTCGTGTGGCATTGATAATAGTACATTTTAGTTGAATAAATATTTTTGCAACCCACAGAAGTGTTACAATATATTAAAATCGTTATACTAATACAAGTAACTACATGGAGTATGTAATTCACTCTATCTTTTCTACAAAACCAGAGCCGTTCCAATATTCGAATATATTGAAAAATAGTCGTTTAAATTTTCTATAGGAGGCAAATTAAGTAAAAGGGGTTCCCTGTGGTGTAGTGGTTAGCATAGAAACTTACTATACTAAAGGTCGCGGGTTCGCGTCCCGAGGTGGCCCTAGGATTTTTTAATGGGAGTAAATAATCCTTGTCTATGCCGTCCCTCGGATAGGACTTACAATGGAGGTGCCGAGCCTATACGATGTCAGGTACTCGTTAAAGATCATAATTATACCTGGATAGGCAAACTTTAGGAATCCAACTGTAGTGGCATAAAGTGACGTTAAAATAAAAAAGAAACAATGTAAAAGATGGTTAATATCAGTTGAAAATAATGATTGAAGACCTTAACATTTTGAACCAATTAATTTTTTTTTTTGGGATATATAGATAGCTAACGTTTTGTTCAATACAGTCCATTTAAGAAGGGTATATCTATAATATTGCAAACTTTTTTTCAATTCAATTTTTTTTTTTTTTGAAAAACCTAATCACGACCTAAAAAAAAAGCTGGATGAGAGACCTTTAAATGTCGTTTAATGTGTGATCAGAACATGACCGGAATGATGTACTGCTTACTTATCACTATTTTCCCATAAGCCTGAAATTCCCAAGTTAAATTCTTTCATCATATTTCGCTGATTGTCGATGATATTGACATGTCAGTGAAAATATTTTGTGAAGATTAAATTTTCTCTTTGACGATATAGTTATTGTTTTGCTTTATATATATATATATATATATATATATATATGATTGAAATATAAATAAAATTCGTAATATCTCTTGTTTGTCTTAGACGAAGTTCTAATAGAACGATCTAGCTTGCCGGACTAAAAAGAAAAAGGAAATAGAAAAAAAAAATAACAGAGAAGGTAAGTAGGGGTGAAATAAGAAGAAAGGTCTCGCACGACCTCCCATACTGAATTGCTGGATCCGCCACCCTACACCATCTGGGTGCTTCCTTCTCCTGTGTGTTGTGCTCTCCTAAAATATTAGCTACGAATTAAGTCTTATCCATTTATTTAGTGCTGTCAGCTATCAACAACTCAGCCCCAACTAACTTAATAATAACATAAATTATAAATATACGTTTTGGGAACTTGGAAATAGGTAAAAAATCATAATATTAGTCTGGGTTACATCTCACTCCGGTATAACAGGGAACGAAAGAAAACAGGTTGCAAATTTGGCAAGGTAAGGAGAAAAACTAAACTTAAGTCTAATAAGCTATGTCACCTACGAGGATTGGATGCACCAGTTGAAAAAAAAGTATAAAAAATATTGGGAAATAATCTGAATGAGTAAGCCATCATAAAGTAGCAGAGTGCAGCAAATGTGTCACATCCAATAGGAAATTGAGAAGAGAAGAAGTAGTATTGTGTAGAATTCGAATAGGACACTGCGCATTCACAAATGCATTCCTACTCAGAGGTCTCAAAGCACCCACCTGTCAAATATGTAATAATAAAAATCAGAGTGTAAAACACTTGTTACTGAGTTGTACACAACAAAAGTTGAAACTATTAAAAAAATACTTACGAAAACCATTAAAGAAATACTATAAGATGAGGAATCCTCAGTCCTAAACTTATTCGAATTCTTAAAGGCAGTTAACTACAATTATAGAATATAAATGACTCTTAGGGTATTAAATAAGAAATATGTGAAAAGCACTGAAAAACATTTAGATAATGACTCTAATTAATTCGAATTAGTTGCAGATACTTGATTTTACATAAGATCTACAAATGCAAGATCTCTCAATGCAAGACTACCATAAATTAAAAACAAAAAAATCAACACACAACTTTCACTTACGAATTTACTTGGATTAGAAATCGACGTGTTTCGATAATATGTAAACGCCTTTCCTCAACTTCACACATTTTTCCACATTTAAATATACTTATATTTGTAGATCTCCTTAAGTTATAGAGTATCTGTATAGCAAAATTTGGTAATTCTCAGCACTTTTCGATTCATTATCGCTAATTGATATATGAAGGGACTAATTTCATCAACAGTCGAGTTTTTTTACTGCTTGTTTTTTACTAAGAGTTGCTTTTTGCAAATACGTCGTGAAGGTGAATCGATAGGTGTATTTACGTCTCTTATGCCTTTCTGGAAATCAAGAACGATTACTGTTCCTCTAAATCGCTTTATATTGTTTTAAAAAATTTATTATGGAACAAAAGTTTCTAGACTAAAATATGCCTATATTAATTATAGACTATTATCTTATACCATATTTTTTTTTCCTTTACATGTTTATTCGATTTTTTAAACGCCTGCGATGCTTCAAAAATTTTAGCATCACGTATTTACTCTCTAAAGTAACATTAATCTTTTTATTAATAAATAAAAGTTTTTATTTTCATAATACGGTTAATAAAATTTTGGCTGTCATATATACATACATCAAATACTAAGTTTAATCAAAATCGTTAAAGCCGTTTTTGAGTAAAAAAAAAAAAAAAACGTGAAAATGGGACAAAATTTATTAAGTAAAGTGCCCCCTCCGTTTGACCAATTTTGATGAACTTTGAGCTGTCGCATCGCGGGCATATTCATACATCAAATACCAAGTTTGATCGAAATCGTGAAAGCCGTTTTTTAATAAATAAATAAAAAAAAACACGTGAAAATGGGACAACATTTATTCAGTAAAGTGCCCCTTCCAATTGATCAATTTTGATGAAATTTTTACTGTCACATCGCGGGCACATACATATACTAAATACTAAGTTTAATCAAAATCGTTAAAGCCGTTTTTGGGTAAATAAAAAAAAAACACGTAAAAGTGGGACACAATTTATTAAGTTAAGTACCCCCTCCAATTATTCAATTTTGATGAAATTTTTACTGTCGCATCGCGGGCATATAGATACACCAAATACTCAGTTTAATCAAAATCGTTAGAGCATTTTTGAGAAAATCGAAAATTGCCCTTTGAGCAATTATGATAAACTTTTTGCTGTCACATCGCGGGCATATACATACTCTAAATACCCAATTTCAGTTTTGTACGGCCTATAGTTTTTGAGCTAGTCTTTTCACATACACACACACACACACACACACACACCATTTCGCGGGACTTGGTTATTTGGACTGAGGGGACCCCAAAACGTGTATTTCCGTTGAAAACCGGAGGTCGAAATTTTTCACGATCGCAATACTTTCCTTACTATATATTTCGTATATAGGTAAGTGAAAGTAAAAAATAATTACTACACAAACACAAATTTTGTTGATATTGTACTACTCAAATAATTTTCGAATAAAATATTTTCAAATGTGTTACTTTAGCATTCAAAATGAATAAAAATGAATGACAAATCAACTAAAACAAATAATAATGATAAATATTATTATATCTTAAATTTTCATTTTAAAATATGTCGGTTTACTAGTTTTAGACTAGTTCCTGGTATTTCAAGATTAAGAATAGAACGATTTTTTTTTTAATCGTTGTAATCTTGGATTGAGGGTGCGATATTTAGCAAATACAATATTCAACATTGTGATTGGGAGCTACAAAAAATTAATTATTCATGATGAACAGGAGAAAATACCCCTCTCTCTATGCAAGGGTGACAATCTAGAAAAAAGAAAGTTTTGAGAAAATCACAAAAAAAAGTTTTCAACTTATTTTGTTCTTAAAAAAATTCTATTTGTTATGGTTTTTTTTCCAGGAATAAAAAAATTAACCAATATTATTTTGTGAAATGTCTTCTAAGGATATACATATGTTCGATAAATACTCATGATATGGGGGTCCGTAGGTGACGGGCAGGGGAGGGGAAAGCTGAATACTTCGACCCCCTCCCCCGATTATAAGAATTTTATCAGCACCCCCCCCCCCTAGAAGAAAATTGTAGTATTCTTCCCTCCCCCTTGTCGAGATTCTAAGGATGGCCTTGCTCATGATATACCTTCCAGTAATTAATTCTCCGATTTTTTTACTTGCATCCTCAGTCAGTATCGCATTACCTACCCCAAAACCTATCGTACGATGTTTCTTCTTATTCAGTTGTTTCAAACCTATAATGTTTAAAAAAATAAATACAACGAACGAAATACGATAAGAAACGTACACTAATTGTTTTTATTTCTCCTCTTTTATGTTCTTAGATTTATTTACACTAAACTACTGTGATACGTGATCTTATATTGACTGTGTCATAATAAATAAATATAATTAATAACCTTAACCTCGTCTGATCGTTAATAAAAAATTACTGCAATAGTTGATTGGGATAGCAACAGTTGATCTGGTAATTCAGTGGAATTCCCAGAAGAAAAAATCGGGGGAGGGGAGGGGTGGATTGGTCGGTATAAACACCCAAGTGTAAGTGTAATGGGGAAACACTGCACTTAAAAATTTATAAAAAGAATTAGAAATTTATTTAACTAATATTTTTTATTTTTTTTTTCGAAAGTTTGGCGGTCTATCTACAGAACTATCAAATCGAAAATGTACAAAATGTTAATACAATTTATTCAGCATACGCCCTTAGAAGACATTTTACACAATAATATTAGTTGATGTTTATGAACTAAAAAGGGCAAAAAATAGAATTATTTGAAGATCAAAGTACGTAATTTTTTTTTTTTTGTAACCGACTTGGTTTGTTTCAATGTTTTTCCATATCGATCATAGATAATAAATGCAGTTCTTAAAATTTCATAAACTGCGGAAAAAGTTCTGTCAAAAAGACGTGTTTTTTTTAACCGACTTCGTTTGTTTCAATAATTTTCCATATCGAGCATAGTTAATATTACTATTTGATTGAATCACTTATAAAATGATTGGAAGTGATATTTTGAAGCGAACCGACTCTATTACACCCATACTCTTTGTATGATATTATCACCAATAAATATATCATTCATTTTACATTTTCATTAAAATTTAAGTTATCATCAAGATGCCTTCCAATTCAAACAAAAAATAAATAATTTACACCATTAAATAAACTTTCCCACTTATATTGATACAGGGGCAGTATGTTGGTGACTCGGATCAACCCTCTACCCTCTCTCTACCTTCCAGACACCTCGTCTACCGGCAACCACTTTTTTATATACGTCGGCCACTTCTCACGAAAAAAAATATATATGACCGAATCGGTGGTCCGTCATTCGAAGGGGAGTGTGTGCTGTAATTTGGTGGCAATATCATCATAGCTCATATTACGTACAATCATCTAGTAGTAGTTGGTTTGTGTTAATATATACTTTTTTTTAAATACACTTTTAAATTTAAAACATTAGAATTTCAGAAACAGTGAAGAATTTTACTAAAAATCATAATCGTTCTATTTCGCTAAATTTTCGCGAGGTATGAAATGCGTACTTTAATAAATATTCAGAGTAACAATTAAATATATTTCTTTTTTTATATTAGTTATTATTTCATATTGATATTCAATTTTATATTATTAGCATTATAGTATAATTAGTATTATATTATTAACACATATTAGTTCTCATTTCATATCCATTGCTGTTTCATTTCATTCATGTTACACACACATTTTCATGCAATTAATAACTAGGCATTCACTCAAGGTTTCTGTTTTTCGTTAAAAATCAAACTAATAGTCAATAAAAAATTAAAAAAATTTGTATTTGTCAATAAGTGCAACCAGAAATTGGAGTTCTGAAATTGGGACAGTTTCTGTCCCACATTTCTCATATAAAATATTGTGCATTAAGTTACATACATAAACAAATGAAATTTTTAGTTTTTTTTTTTAAATAATAAGTTCTTACTTGTCAGGCTCGTTAATGAAAGATAAGTTCAAGGAATTTAAAAAATAATTGTATTACTCTTCTAGAACTTATTCCTTAAGGGACGAGGATTTTCCCTTAGTACCGTTATTTTACCCTTCAAGTTTAGGTCAACCCGTTACTAGTGAAATTCCTCATAAAAATTTGTCATACATTTTTCTGTTTAAGTATTATAACTTAACCCCTTTAAAAATTTCAATCTGAACTAAAGAAAATATTAATATTTAAAAAAAAAAATAACTTAATGAATAATTTTATTTATTCCAGGTAAATATAATTTTTCAATAAATAAGAAATAAATTAAACGATCTCTTGTGAAAATGTTATTGATAATACTTACTTCTGTTTATCCTATAATTATTGGTGAATTAAGTTCTAAAGTATTCGGAAAAACTAAAATTTTACACTAATCTAATGAATTTATTGACCTAATGAAATAATACTTAACGTATTACGACTTATATGGAGATTAGCGACCCAGTTAAATTAATGCTATTTTATTCATCAAATACAGAATAACGTATATTCAAAGTTATTATTCTTTTATTAGTATGTTTATAACTAAACTCTAAATAGTTATGTCATTTATATCTGGAACAAAATATTTTATGAAATTAAACAATTATGACCAACAAAAATGTTAAAAAGGTACAGCCATGTTATAGATTTTCTTACGATTTACGATTAACGGTACTTTTACAATTTTATTATTTGTTCTAAATAAATAATAATCGTTAAGTTACATTTTTACAGCTTTAGACATCGCGAACATTCGAATGCTTCGTTCTAATCTACCAGTTCCATTAGTCATCCTCCAAAATGTATGCAAAATAATTGAGGAGGGGTTACCCGCTCAAAACTAGTCAGTCCCGCCTTAGGCTCTATGTTGCCGCCTAAAATTTATATCTAGGGGGTAAAAAGTACGTATCTTCAACTTGGAACATTTAAATTATTATTTATATAAAATATTTATTTTCCTATATTATTATTAATTTTAATGAATAATCCGACTACCGCCACGTTTGTATATATTTATTCCTCGTCAATAGTTCCCGGTTCAATATAGAATTATTCGTTCATCATTGAATTTATACTTTTCATATATTTAATTTATTTTCTTACTAATATATTGTTTTTGATTATCGGAGTACACTAAAGTTTAATTTTGATGAATTTTCCCTCATTTATGAAATACAGTTATTTAAAATCAAGTTAAATACCTTCATGCATAGCTTTGATCATGCGTTTTTATTTAAGATAGCTGACACGATAACTTCCATTCTACATTTTCTAAAGTTATTCTGTAAATTAAAGTTTTCTTGTTTAGTTGACGTTACGAAGACAACTTGGGAGGATTTTAAATTGAAGCGCGAAATCTATTTAGAACCATTGGCGACAAATTGATTTCCTTCGTTAATTTAAATTAAGTGGCCCCTTATTTGGTCTATTATAGGCTGTATGAATAAAGAATGCAAGAAAAAAAAAATTTATGTTTGGGCGGGTAAAGGTATGGCGGGAATAAAGGTCAAAGACACGACAACACTGAGGATAACCTTCCCGATACCTTTCTCGCGCCCAAGGCAACCATTTTCGATCTGCTGTTCCCACCAAAACAAGCTCCAGCCAGTAGCTTGTCTCCAGTGCTTCTTGTCTGTTGTACAAGTACCTACTCTCAGTTAGTGAATTTTTGTGATCTCAATTGTGCAGTTTAATGATTACACTGTGCTTATCAACATTATTTATTACCCTTTTCTTTGACCGTTTATGATTTAGTGGAAGAAATGTCCTCCGCGCGTCAAGGCGGGATGAAAAGAAAACGGGTTCCAGTCAAAGAAAATCTGCCTGTTAAAGAAAAGAAGCCGAGATGCGAGGAGGAAATCACCAGCCCAAATACTTCTGATGAGAGACTTCCATTGTCTGAACTCTCTGGTATCCACATCAACGAAACTGTCGAGAATCGAGTTTTTTCAGTTTTTACCAGATGTAAAAAGGCTTGTCCCATCCCTTCTACCCAGAACATCGATGGAAATCTGCTGTGGAAATTTTATATGAGAAAAGACTCGGAATGTTCAGAAGCAAGAAGCTCTTACTTATTTACTTCTAATCCAAGCATTCAACCTAGAATGAGAAGTGTACTGCTGGAGTGGCTGATTGAGGTATGTGATGTATATAAACTACATAGAGAAACCTATTTCCTCGCAGTTGACTATTTAGATAGGTATCTTTCAGTTTCTGAAAAAATCTCCAAGAACCAACTTCAGTTAATTGGTGTGACCTGTCTATTAATTGCATCTAAATTTGAAGAGATTTACCCTCCAAAGCTTAGTGAATTCGCTTATATAACTGATGGTAGCTGTTCTGAAGAAGATATTTTACACACAGAAATTTTAATTGTTAAAGCTATAGACTGGAAATGTACTACAATAACTCCTGACCGATGGCTCTCCATATTTTTACAGTTACTGTACATTAAAGAAGGAGATGTGACGGTATTAACCAAGTTTTCTACAAAACTTTATGATACTATAGCTAGATTACTAGACTTATGCAGTCTAGATGAGGGATTTTTGAGGTTCTCATATCGTATACTTGCAGCAACAGCTTTTAATTTAGTTTGTTCAAAACCATCTGCTTTAGTAGGATGGGGTATGCGGTGTTCTGATATAAAAGAATGCTCTGAATGGATGAGGCCATTTTGGCATGTTCTTAAAGAAAAATGTGGTGTGGAGCCTGCATTAATTAATTTGAAAGCATTACCCCCAGGACCTAAGCCTGCCGATTACAAACATACTCTCATGAAAAGAAACGTGTCTCTTGATCTGTTATCATCTGCTCAAGAATTGGCAGAAGTGGAAACAACACCAGGACTCTTGACCCCACCGTCTAGCTCGAAAAGTACCGGAAAGCCTGCTACCCCAAGTGCTCGTGATTAATACCTTCGTAAGCGTTAAATCTTGTTATTATTTATTCCCTACAGGTTTTTATTAAACTTCTTTAAAGCTTTTTTGCAGGAAAAAGTTAACTATTTTTTTAGTCTTCTTTGTTGAAATTCGTTTCTAAGCAGATGTTGACTGATTTATTATTAATTAAAAAATTTAAGAGAATCGTTATGGAAAAAGTATGATTTTTTTTTTTATTATTATAAGTGGAAGTGATTTCATTTTTATTTATTTATTATTTTTTTTAATGTTTTCCAAAATCTGTTAAAATATAATTTTCATACCATACTTAATTTATTTTATTTTTGAAACTTAGCAATAATCATTATTGCTTATTATAATAATCATTATTATAATGATTATTATAATAATCATTTCAATTAACTAAGATATATTCCTAAGACGGTTTTATTTTTGATTTTGTTGGTCAATTAAGTAAATAATAATGTACATATAAATTACTTGATTAATTTGAATAAAACCAACAAAAATGTCTATTAAATAAAACTAATTATAATTTGTTAGTCATCTTACTGTTGACCTACATGTAATTCTTTAAGTAGAATAATTCCTCATGTTTGTTCATTGTATACAATTTGACCCATTTAAAACAGCAACTTAAGAAAATATTTCTGAAACAATGTATTTTTGTATTATTTTTCTTTTTTGTTTGTTTTTTAATTAGACTGTTGAAATTATTAATATATTTTGTTAGTTGATAAAAAAATTAATATATTCAATGTATGGTAGCATTTATGAATGCCAAGTGTGAAAGATTATCTTTGTAAATGTCTTGCTTTACTTACTTTGTTGTATAATATGGACTGAAAAAGTGGAAGTACAGGTGTTGATTCTTCAGATCTAGTGAAGAAATCTTGAAATACGCTTATAGTTTTTGTATCTACTCGTAGTATTAACTGTATGATGTTTTTCTTTTTTGGCAGGAAACATGAAATCATGGAGACATAATGTTTATCTCCAAGACATTTAATAAACAACATGGAACCTTATTCCAACCTGCCTAAAAATTAGTCATTTACTTTTAGAATTTAAGAAATGTGCCTTGTCAAATTTAAATAAATTTAAGACTAAATTGTTAGTATTGGTACTAAATTAACATGTTATTACGCACTTGTATAATTTATTTCAAGATGTGTACAATTTTGGTGGAATATATCTTTTTTTGAGCAAATTTGTATTATTTATTTGCCTTTTTAGATAGATCCAGTTACATAAAATTATTTTACAGTAGACTTTTAATTACATGTAGATGAAACTTTTGCTTGATAGAGCTCAATCTGTTGTCATAATATTTGGTTTTATTTTTAAATGTTTTACCTCATCTATGATGGGAGATTCTTTAGGATTCTTATTGGATTGTGAAGATTAAAATGTCTTTGGTTGGACTTCCAGGATTTATGAAATTTAATTCTCAAAGAATGAATTTAACTAGTGGTTCTTTTTAATCTTAGTAAACCTTCACCAATGCGATTAATAAAAGTAGTTAAAATCCTTTAGTTAATACGATAAAATGGTTTAAAGGGGAATTTCATCTAGGCATAATATGCAGTATTACTTAGCAGATCGATGTGGTTTTCTTCACCCATCATGCTAAAGGAGGACTTTCCACTGAAATAACTAACTAAGCCTTGCCTGTTCCCCCAACTTTTCTTGTATGGTCTCTATTCTTTTTTTTTTACACTATTTGGCTTCTTGGAGTGTATAGAAGTTGCATTAGTTTACCATCATTATTCCTTATTTATTATTTTGATGTCAACTAGTATTCACAATTATTTACACATGAGTTTAAACTCTGAAAATATTAGTTAATGAAGCTGAAGAACCAGAGGGTTTGTTGATAATGATCAGATCCTGAAGTAATTTCAAAATTGAGGTTTTTATTTCTAAATTACACATATCCATTATAAACATCTTATTATCACTGGATATTCAGCTATACCTTGGCCTTATTGTGAGTGGCCAAGATATTGTTATTCAATATATTTGAAGTTTTAATAACACCTTAAAGATAAAGAAACAGATAATGGTAAAAACTTCTATCACAATAGAAGTGCTAAATTTTTGCTAATTTATTAGCAAAAACATTTTTGTAATAAAATATATGAAGGATTTTTTTTACTTACCCTTACCACTTTTGTTCAACATGTATGATTATTATTTAATAGGATGAAAATATTGATGAATGTGTACAAGTCAGGTGCATGTGTCATGTTTGGTCTAGTCCATTGACAAATCAATGTTGGATTGTCGCTTCTGAGTAGTATAGAAATTATCACTTTAAAATGGTGATTTTCTTGACACTTGGTATGGCTACCTTTAATTACAATTAATCGTACCACTTTAATTGCTTAAGGCTTTAAAAATTAAATCCCCTCTAGGAATTGTAATAATTAAGGAATTCAGTTGGGCACCATTTGGAATGGGTCACATTAGATAGGTTAAAAATAATTACAAAATATAAATCTATGGATCTGAACATTTTTTTTTATCCATTTCTTTATTTATAAATTAACAATTTATTTAATATCATGTCTTGTCTACGTTTCGGGGTCTTCTCCCATCCACAAGAACTCTTCAGGTGTATTATGTTGAATCAAACATGTAAACCTTTTTTTCTAGAGAATGGCCAAAATATTTTTATGAAAAATGAATAGTTCAGAATAAAAAAGAAAAGAAATAAAGATATATGAAAAAAATCTTCCTTTATAAACAAATTGCAAAAAAAAAATCTGCAGTGATTGATATAGTGTAATATATTATCTTATATACTATGTGTCACTACGATCACTATTTTGGGTACTACTTCTACTATGTTACTTTTGAGTGTGGCAAATATGGTGCTGTTTATTTGGGCACCGATCTCAAATGAAATAACCCGCCTGAGAATTGAGAGCGAGTGAGATTCAAAAGCTGGGATCATATAAAGCTAATCATGGCCCCCCTGATTATATCCTGAATAAGGATGTGATGGAAGTAATATGGTCATATAACCTGTTGAAATAAAATAGCGGAAGTGTTGTATTACATAGTATTAAATATTTGCTAGGTAAATTTGTAAATATTTAAAATCATCTATTGTTATTTTATAGGTGTGTGATGTTGTTCAAGGAACACTTTTAAAAGTTCAAAAAATCTTTAGAGGTAAAGCTGCCTCATTTGCTAAATCAAAGATGGAAGAAGCTGATCATTGGCTAAAAAAAGAGAAATATGATCATGCTTTAACCTCTGCCAATCTTGCAGTGGTGAGAGCTCCTGCTTCTTCTAAGGGTATATTTAATTTTATTTACATAGTTTATTTATTTACCTACCTAAGTCATAAGAAGGGAGGTTACTGATGCTATTGTTAGGCCTAATAAGAAATTCTATAATCTGTAATATATTAACTATTTAGGATAAGAGAAAAAAGAAGCTTGACAATTTAGTAAATTAAAACCCATAATAAAATAACATTTTATGGCCATTTTACATTTAGAATAAGGATGGTATATTTCCTAAGTTAACACAAAATATACTAAAAGTAACCTTTAGAATTTTCTTAATTTAAAAATTTGAGATGTCAAAAATGTTTGACCGTTGTCTTAATAATTCTTCTGGAATGATAGTTTATCAGAAATTCCATTCAAAAAACCTTTTCCTTTATTTTAAAATTTTGTTGTAGGAAAAAAGTTATCTCAAGAGGAAGCATCAATTCTTCCTACATCTCTACTGATTCGAAGTGAAATTTTGTTTAAAATGTCAGAATTTCAACTGTGCTTGAATGATTTACAGTTAGGCCTTAAATGCTTCCTTTCTGATATCCAAAAGTAAGTTAACTCTATATTCAAAGGAGTAATATATTTATTTTATGTTAAGGTAATATTAAATAATGCTTTTGGACTACTCAAATTTAATTAAATGTAATATTAATGGAATATTTAGAAGCCTGCTAAGGGTCTTTGTTTGTTGTAAATTAATGCTTTTTTAAGCTCTACACTCTTAATATCATTTCATTGAAATGCTTTCAATTGATTAGAAAAGTTTCTATTATAAAATTATAAAATCTGGTGTGATGCGCGCAACACACAACTTTTACTTACCAACATCTTAGATATGTAAATGCCATTCAGCAACTTCACCCAATTTTCCACATTTATTTGATTATCTTTGTCCCTACAAGTTATTGAGTACCTACTATAATTTGTATAACAAAACTTGAATATCTTCAGTACTTTCGATTTCTTTTTTTTTTTTTTTTTTTTTTTTTTTTTTTTTTTTTTTTTTTTAAGGGGCCTAAAAAAATCCTAATTTCATCAATAGTCCTTTTTTTTTTTACTGCCAATTTCTTTTTTTAAATATGTCTTGAAGGTGAATCGATAGAGGGGTGTAAATTGAAATGGCTTATCTCTCTGGCTTTTCCGAGTACGATTACTTTTCCTCTAAATCCACCTATATTCCATTCAGACATATACATACTACCTACTAAAGTATGTAGACTAAAATATAATTATTAAAGATTATCTTGTACCATATGTTTTACACTCCGTTAACTGCTTTGATTAATTTGAGCATCACCTATTTACTCTCTTAATTACAATAAAAACTTTATTGTTAGATAAAAGTATTGTTTTATTTTGTGATAATACAGAAATGCAAGCATAATACACCATCGCGTCTGATTTTATAATTGTTGAAAACTTTATTTAGTTACCATGCAAACAAATAATTTCCATTAAATATGTATGTTCCAAAATCATTGACAACTCTTTTCCATGACCTGAACACCTTTACTTATAAAAAATGGTCTGTCATTAAAGGCGTACTGCGCTTGCTTGGGTTCAAGGTGTAATGTTTTATTTTTCTCTATACCAAATACTAGCTTGGAACTGATGGTACCATACCTCAATATCTCTTTAGTCCGGATGAAACTTCTCACATCTGAACACATCTCTGATAGGAGGTCTTTCCACTCTAGCTAATACTACCTGAGGGTTCACCTCTTCCACCGCTCGCGTAGGTCTTTTCGTCATCGTCGCCAATACAATAAATACCTAACTGATTGTTGTATAGTTCCTAAATCATTAAATTTAAATACATATTGTCCATTCTACATATTGTAGGTGATTTTGTTAATTACAATATATTCTGCAGCAAATTATTTTTGATTTTCCATATTGTTTTAGAGCAACCACATATCTAAGGATGGGTTTGTGCTACTTAAAACTTGGAGACAAAAATAAATCTAAAATTTCTTTTACTGTTGCCATTTCTTGTGGAAATAAAGAAATAAAAGAGGAAGGTCAAAAATATCTTGATAACATAGAAACGAATTCAGAACCTCCAGTTAAACTATTACGTAAGAAAACTTAAGAATATTATTTATGGTTATGCTTTAAATAAATTATTTACTGCTATTCATACGAAAAGGCAAAAATTTCAGTGGTAAGTTTGAAATTGTAGAAAAATTTAGATATTTGGGGTTTTTGATTATTATGAAAAACAAAGTTGAAGTATAAGACGGGGAAAGCTTGTTATGTTTAAATATTGAAATTCCTCTACTAGTACACAAAAACAAGGGTTTACAAAAGTATTATACTTTCAATGGTTATTTTATATGAAGTGGAACACAGTTGCTTACATGGTACAAGGGTAACACCTTTTTTAAAAAAAAATAAAGTGTTCAATGGAATATATTTACGAAAAGACAAGTGGACGGAGAGTTCGGATTGAGCACAATTCCAAATTTTGTGATTTTGCCCTATTGACACTTGTAGTAGCATCATGGTAAATAAAACAGGGATGTAAAATTATTTTATATTTTAAGGAATGGATTTTCTAAAGGTTAATAAGCTTTTAATCAACAATATGTCAATATGGTTTATTACTTATTTTAATTATACATTAATAACATATTTTCTTGCTAAAATTATCTGGAAAATATAGGATCGTAGGATTGTGAAAATTGTTTTCTTATTAATATAGTTTTATTTATTAATAAATTAAAAACATCAATGTTTCCGGGATATGCCCTTGAATCTGAATTGAATGAATCTGAAGCAAGCTTCAGGGTCACTAATTTTAACGGTATCTAAAATCTTTAAAATTAATCATTTTGTATTTATATTATAAAATATATCTTCCATAAATTTAAAATACAATGGTTTTGCCAAAAAAAAGCTATCATGTTTCTATTTTTATCTGATAGCTTTTGGATTTTTTTTTTTTTTTTTGTATGTATGTATTTAAAACATATGGACAATATATAGTGTAATCCAGATATAAAAATGGTAATTTCAAAGATTTGGAGTTGCTGCAATTGGTGATCCTGAAGATGAGGCAAAACCCCAAAACTAACTTATTTTAAATTAAATAAAAATATATTAATGAGAATAAAACAAATTTTTGCATTCCTACTGGTTCTAGGTCAACTACATATATTTTCTGAACAAAATGAATTTCTAAAAATCTGGAATATGGCCTTGAAATTGAGGCCAACCATCCTATCCTACCCTTACTTGTCCAATTTTGAATACTCTTGTTGTCAATTATTTACTTAGTTATAAAAAAAAAAAAAAATAAAAGACAACTATTTATGATAGAGTAAGTTAATTAAGATGTTTGTTGTAACTGAATAAATTTAATACTACAGATCCCGATCCAGTAGTGATAGACTATGCCAACAGTCTTCCTGGAATTAGTGAATCAGTAGTGATGACTAGCGACAAGGGATCTGGTCGTTATTTTAAAGCAGCGAAACCAATCTCTATAGGAGACATTGTCTCTTGCGAAGAACCCGCTGTATCTGCTTTGCTTTTTGACAAACATGGAACTCATTGCTTACATTGCTATAGAAGGTATTTATTTATTTTATTAAATCTTTATAGTTTTTATGTTTACATATTGGTGCGTTATTTATTTCTCATCCATCTGATTTTATATTGAATATCCTTTATCAATATATAATTCAATAAAATTACATTATTTTTTTCCTCTCGACATTTGGTTAGGATATTCTTGTATATTGTTCATTGTTAAAGTTCTTGATTTTTATATTTTTTCTCAAGTTAAGTAGACAGATGTAAACATGTAGCATGACAATAAAAAAAAAAATAAAAAAAAAAAATAAGATTATCTAAAATCACTTTTGGGTCATAGAAATGTAACTTAGCTCCCTCATCCAGTTATGTCTTTCCAACGTAAACAGGGTCAGGTGAGGTAATTGGGAACAAAATTTGTTGGTTTCAAATTTGTATGCCTTAACTTGCTGTTTGTATGCCTGACGTGTAGGAAACTTTAATAAAATGTTTATTAACAACATTTTATTAAAGTTTCCTACACGTCTAACAAAGAAATCCGTTTTTCTGATGGCCTTATTTTACACGTTCACAATTACCCCAAAAATTCCCAAATACCCCATAAGGTAGGAGGTAATTGGGAACAGCTGCTTTTTAAACAGAGGTTATTAAATTAATCCAAACCCTCATTAAGAATGATTCCCATAGCCTGTTATATATCTAACCTGCATAGAACATTTTAGCCCTATGTTCGTAATTATCACAAGTTATGTTCTTAATGACCCCAACTCACCTATTCATCAAGATGTTACCATATCAATTCGACTACTACGAAAACGGGAAAATGAAATATGAATTGGGAAAATTATGGAAAGCAAAAATGACAGTAATGTACAACTGAATATTTATGGGGAATAAAAAAAAGCAACATAAATGTAATTACAAAGAATAATAAAGTCTCACAAAATCAAATTATCTTGAATTAACACACTTAATTTTTAGAAATGAAAAAAATTTTAGTCATTTCACAAATTGATGTATTATCATTAATTATTATTATTATCATTGATAATAATAATAATTGCCCAACCACAATGTGGTGACCATATCTTGCCTCAACCCAACATTGTGATACCTAAATTTTATGTTTCCATCACACCGACACGACCTTTGAAATTTTACAGTTCTTTTCTACCTACTTTGATGCATGATGTGGTCGGCAAAACAGCTTTTATTTGCCCCATGTTGACGGAAAATTTGTCCTTTTCTACCAAAGCGAACTTTGATTTGGATCTGTGGGAACTTTTTCGTCCAGCAACCTCCAATTCTCCAGCCAATACTGCATCCACCCTATAGGCGTAACAGAAATAGGTATCCTTCCTGAGGCCTGCATGGATAGAACTATCTCTGTAACAGTTGGTGGCAAGTAGGGAAATTCTTCAAGTACTTCATTCTCCATATTCTCAAGAAATGCACCCTAATCATCATCACTATCATCGCAATAGTTAATTATCTCTATAGTCTCTTCGTTAACCGGCTGTTAAGCTTGTTTGGTATTCTCTTTTGTTCGTTTTTTTTTAATCTGAGCTTCTTTGAGTCTTTTCAATACCTATTCAGAAGCCAAAACTTCTGTGTGTGTGGTGTTTCATCCGAGTCCCTGCTTTTTTGGGGGGGGGGGGGGGGGCTTTCAGATGAGGTTAAGTCTGATGTTTTTGGTGATGCTTCTGGAAAAGATGGGTACTCCTGGACAAGTTCTTTAAGTTCTGTTTTGTAGAAAAGATAACCCTTTTGTGCCCTTGATATCAACCACTGTTCAAGGGTTTCTTCCACCTCATTAGGCAAGTAAGTAGGTCTCCCTGCTCCCAATCTAATAATATCATTCTTCCTACCTTTGATACTCAGAACTTTTCAGCAGCTGCGATATACGTCAAGTTGCCGTTGGGAGTATCGTCGATAGCATGGGTCACATCTTGGATCCAGAGGGTGAAGACCACTTCCTAATGTATGTCCTTGGCATCCTTTTGGTCAGTGCAACAGTCAATTTATCAGGGCACTTCATTATTTTAGAAAAAACTATGTTATTATTGTTGTTTAAGGCTTCCATGGTCCGAATCCATTGTCTGCATTTCTTCTTCAGGGTTTGACCATGTCACAGGTTTTCCAACAGCCAAGCTTTCACCCATCTTGCTGTGGGCTTCTTCAGGGCCAATACAAGAAAGGCCAAGGCTTCTTGTATTGGCCCTGAAGAAGCCCACAGCAAGATGGGTGAAAGCTTGGCTGTTGGAAAACCTGTGATATGGTCAAACCCTGAAGAAGAAATGCAGATAATGTTATTATTAATGTAGGGATGCGAAAAAAAGTCTGAAATTTAGTTCTCAATTACCCCTGAAGTAAAAATCTCAGGGGTAATTGGGAACATCAATGTAGCGGGTAGTAAAAAAATAACTAAGGCAAAAGCACCACAAATACTATTAATTGACATAATAAGCTACAATTATTAACTTAAAGGACACTTTCCTTGTGAGATCTCTAGTCAATATGAGCTCTTAACTGTAGGGTGGAAAATTGATTTTCCAAAAAAAAAATTACACTTTTTATAATGTCACCGGTGAACAGAAAGCTGATGACTGGAAAACCCGGGAACGAAAACTCTTCATAGAGATATTAAATTAATAGTCTCATAGCTCTTTGGTTCTCCAGACCTCCACCACAGCGCCTATTGGACCTTGTTCCCATTTACCCCTGATTACCAATTACCCCACCTGACCCTAGCTGGTGATTCTCTATTGTCACCAGTATCTTTTTTAAAAGCAAAGCCAAGAATAGAAATGCGTTTATCCGTCACAGTGTTAAATAAAGATTCAATAACTTTAAACGTGAATCTTGATTTTTTATATTCATTTATATCTATCATCTTAAAATAAATCATAAATGTTATGTTCACATAAACATAATGGAACCAAACAATACAGAGATAAAAACATTGGAATTATTTAATAGTAATGAATAATGCTATACTGGATGACTTAGTTAAACAACCAGGGGGCCCAAACCCAGAGGCCCATGATATGACATTTGTTATTTTATTAGTTTCAAATAATTACAATCATAAAAGTACTTTACTAAAAAAACCTGAAGGAGGTGGCTCGATAATTCACATTCTAGCTACTTTCATTACCTACAAAGAAGGGGTAGTCAGATGGTAGTATATTTTAAGCTACTTGCTATTAATAATGTCAATGGTCAATCGATGATTCACAGTTCTTTCTTCCCAGAAAGAATATCCATACAATGGTATCCTCAGTTAATAACCAGAGTAATCACTTTCTCAGTGATGAATGGCATTGATCAAGCTTGCAGACATGGTCCCTTTATTCGAAACTTCGTTCTTGACCCTTCCTATCCTGTTACATCTTTTGTTTTAGAATGCTTTGCTCCATCTTCCTTCCGCAGAAGGTATTAAGCGATCTAATTCTGTAGGTAGTCTTCTGCCTATGTAGAGTTCGTTCTGCCAGTGTTCTTCCTGTTGAGCTGTTTTCTTATGTTCCATATGCAAACAACAATACTCCCAATCTTTTCAGCTTATCTGTATAAGTGTTATCATTTCTGAATCGTTGTTTAAATGTTCTGATCACTTGTTCGACCATCCCATTTGATTGACTGTGACAGGGGGTTGTATATATTTGTTTTAATCCATTGTTATTAAAACAGTCTTGAACTCCTTTGAGGCATAATGGTTCCCATTATTACAAAAAAAATTCTAGCAAACCCTATACCTTGCAAATAGTGATTTTTTAGTTATTGGATCTATTTTTTCTAATACTCCCTCGTGAAGAAGCCGATCTATTTCCTGATCAGCACCTTTTTTTAATGCAAGTGGAACACTTTCAGCATTGATGAATTTTGGTGTTACTCCATCACATAGTTGAATTTTTGCTTTGTGCCAGAGTTTATCTTCATTGAAAGGCAGTGCCCACTCAATTCTTATATATGCCCAAACAAACTCATTCTTATATATGACCTTAGCATATTCCAAATTCTTTTCAGTGAGATTTATCATTTCAGTAGTTATGAGTCAATGGCTTGGTGAGCATGGTGTGGTCCCCTTAACCCTTTAACAGCTAAGCACTCAGAATGAAAGTTGCACTGAGAAGCTAAGCTGGTCTGCCGGCTTTTCATTCCCCAAGCTAAGACTTGCAGGCCACTCTCCATCGCTGACTGCCTCAACTTCTTCAACTCCTCATAAAGTTCTCCGACTATTTCTTAATGATTTATTTATTTTATATGATTCTGTGATACCTTTATCATTATTTCAATAAATTAAAATGCTAGATTATTGATTGCAATAACAGATTACGTGAGTGCAAATACAACAGTGACTATCACCAAAAAACACTAAAAAAGATAACTGTGTTGGTCAATGTAAGTTTTGGTCAAACTTTAGAGATGACCAGTTCGTGAGCCAACCCACATTTGACCGCACAATAAGACCTAACATTAATTATGCCGCCTAAGCTGTCCTAAGACATGATTGATTTGATTTCGGGTTTCTGAATCCAAGTGTATTTATGTATATCTTTATTTTTAAACATGTTACTTTTAGTAATAAGCTTTTTTTTTTTTTTGAAATAGTATAGTTTATTAGTCAGATTCTGTTATTAATAAGTATTTGTTAACTTTCTTTACCATTAGTCGGTTAATATACTTCTTCCCTTCCCGAGTTTGTGTCTCCTAATATTATTTTCGTGTAGTTTCACAGCAGTTTATCGTAAAACCTCTCTAGTTCGTCATCAAATTCGGAGTTTACCATCGCTGTGTTCTCTCGGATGTTGATGAATGCCATTTTAACCCAACACCCCTGAAAAATAGCCACCGATATCCTATTCCTAAAACTTGATCTTTGACTTTTAACTTGCCTCATGACTCTCCTAAAGCAATTTTTACTAAACCCAAGCGAGGGATAGTATAAGTTTGGATAATGAGCGGATTATCTTTAATTTAGAGAATCCATGACTATTTGTTATGTTTGGTGGACAAAAGATATATGATTAGTGCGTTCAATCCTACGTCACACCCTCCAGCAAGCCTGGGTGGTCCCTCACATTTTTTGTTCAATGAGTCCAACAGACTTAGCCGGGAGGAACTTTCAAGTATAAAAATTTCCATCAACTATCCCCACCTCCCTCTCCCACCCGGTAGATGTAAAGCTCCCCATATGCTTTAATCAGACCCGTGGGAGCATAATTCTAATTTACAGTGGTACATTGCAATTACAAATTTTATGTAGATGTGGCTATCAAAATAAACTAATAATATATGCATAGTAAAATTGGTAGGCTAGTAATTTTACTTTGTACCTCAGTCTTGCTAGATTCAGGCACAGATATATACCTAACTTACGTGATTACAGTTTCATCTTCATTTTTAAGCCGAGCGTTGTATCAATAACATTCAGAAACACACATAAATACATTTTATAACACAATTGGGTTATTTGGACTCTTTTTAGAGTTGAGATAACTGGTAGTATTTTCTTTCACTAAATAATGATGTCGGGTATTGAAAATCATGATTTTATACAGTCGTCATACATTTACATTCTTTTTATTTTTTAAATCAGTTTTAATTAATTTATCACTTTTTTTTTAATATTACAAATAATTGCATTTTCTGATTTGAGGTTGAAATCACCATTACCTTGCCCAGATTGTTCTGGAGTAGCTTTCTGTTCACTCAGTTGTTTTAACGATGGCATGAAGTATCACAAATGGGAATGCCCTTACTTGGAGCTGTCGATTGGTTCAGGAATGTCGATACTTTCTTTCTTGTCATTGAGAATCATCACTCAAGAGTCATTAGGTTGTTTCAAACCTAATCAACAAAATAACAAACCAAAGAGTCATGAAAAAGTAAGGATTGAGTATATATAATTTTTATAAATATAATTAGTAAAGGTGATAGTTTACAAAATGTCTGGTTTCCTCTTGTGTTATGCATAGGTGTCTTGAAATATCTGTGTGTATTTAAGTAGATTATAATTTTAAACTCAAATATTGCCAAGGTGTTTTAGTAGGTCCATAGGTCCTTTCCCTCACTAATATCCAAATTCATTCTAATGCCTTATTTGTTCAATATAACTGCTGCATCCATAATAACCTTTCCATATGAAATATTCCCTAATTCAAACAGATGATTGTTAAAAAATTTCCCCCTCGTCTCCTAGTTTCTTTTCTTAAATCTTAATCAACCTCCTTCAGTTTTAATCTCTCTACATATCCTGTGGCATGCTATCATAGCTTCAAACCCACCACCAGATTCTCACATGATCCATATGGATTATCAAATTCCTGTTTTCATATTGATACCTTTTCCTTTGAATCAATTTTCAAATCCTCCCTCACAAAATTAAGTCCCAATATCCCTATTCTCAGTACTAGCTTACTGACTCTTTGAACCTGTTTCAATTTGTGGTCAGGATGCAACACCTAATCAGCTCTTAACTATTTAACTTACGTACTCTAATAACGAATAAATAATTAAGAAGGAATTTTCACGGAATGTTTTTTTTTTTATATATGAACAAAATGATGCCATACTAGGCTTGATAATTTAGGTTGGGTAATTTCTATGCGCTTTTTAGCTTGGATGATCTTTATATGTGTTTTATAAGCACTAAACATATCTAGATTCACTACCAGTTGTTCCAGGGACTAAGTTGGCCAATCTAGCACAGAATGTTCCCTGGCATGCTTCAGTATACATATGGCAATAGAAAACAATATGCTTCACCTTTTCTACCTCCTGAGTTGTAATATGATTTTCCCTCCTTTGAATGAAATGCAGCCTTGAGTTTATGGCGTTGTGCCCGCTGAGAAGCTTGTAGTATGATCCAGAAATTCACCCGGAACCAGTCGTTCTTGATCCTTCACCAAGCATCTGGAAGTTTGTGTTATGGTTCTTCGTCCAGTCTCCTATCTACTTTGCCCTTCAGTAAGGGCAAATTCTAGTGTCCTGGTCATATCTACCGTTTGAGCAGGTGAAGCTGCGTTACTCATATTCACCAGCATAACAGGGCATGACAACTTCTATTTTAAGGACTATTGATAAGTGCCTAGCAATAAACTTTTAAAACCACATGCCGCATTATTACCGCATTGCGCAGATAACCAATCGCCTCTAACATCAGAGAGCCCTTCTCTATGCCTGCTCCATCAATTTTAGGTCAGTGTTTCAGATATTGGCTGGACGCTGCATGGGATCAAAGATGTTATTACACCTTTCGCCCAGAAGCACCCTGAGAACTTCACCTTTTGAATTGGTATTATTACTACTTCACCCAATGTCAGTCTGGTAAGGAAACCTGTTGCTTTCCCTTTTGAAAATAGGAGTCAGGACTTTTTTCAGTTTAGGGTTAGCTATTTAGCCAAAGACCAAACATAACTACCTAGGTGGCTTCATCTCACTACAGTTCATGATCCTGCCGAGATCGCTCCTCAATGTAAACTTCTATGTTGTCCACATAAGCTGCAAGTGTGAGCCCTCAAACTGATCAGTAAGGGGTACATATTAGTTGAGGATGAGGATTATCAAAACAGATCCTTGTTCTCCCTTTCTCATTCTCTCTCTCACCCCCCCCCTTGATCCCCCCTCAATTAATTTATTTTTCCTTTCAAATCATGATCCTGATCTCAATAAGCCTCTCCCTTACATCTTAACATTAATCTTCTCTAATCTGGTTTTAAACTCCCCAGGGTGCTTATCTTTTTCTACTTAACTCCCCGAAGAATTGGCTGTATGCTATAATCTCCTTTAAACTAAAACTAAACCTGTCCTTCCTACTAGTTTCCTGATTCAAATATCGATCCCTGCCCTGATTTTCTCCTTATTTACCCCTCCTGTCTTTTTATGATTTCAGCATGTCTCTATACTCCTTCAGTGAAAAATCCTATTTATTATCACCTTACCATTCAAAGGCTCATCGAACTGTAGGAATTTAATGCTCTTTCCTTATTCCTTGACCGTCTTGATTCTTCCCTTTTTATGACCAGACGTGTGTGTGTGTGTGTGTGTGCGGGCGTGCGTGCGAGCGTGTGTGTGTGTGTGTGTGTGCGTGGGCGTGTGTGCGTGTGCGTGTGTGTGTGTAAGTTTGTTTGTTTTTTTTGTTTGTTTGTTTTTTTTGTTTGTTTGTACATGTGTGTGTCTGTATATAGTTAAGTATAATTTAGATTAGTTTAAGGTTAAGAGATCTGTATTCATGAAATTCTCGGTCCTGCACAAACTTCAACACTGATAACAATATGGTATCTGCATTTTGTCTACCAGTCCGTCTTCTACATGATTGTGGAGTTCTCCTCCAGGTCTTGAATTGGATCTTGGACAACACTGCATAAGGAAGAAGGTGACTATCTGTTAAAAATATTGTTATCATTGGAGAAGTTTGTGCAAGGTTGAGAATTTTATATATGGTGTTTTCATAATTTTAAGTTAGGTGTTAGGACATGAGGAAACATATTGGACACTATTCTCTTAGGAACTATTAATTATTTATTTATATTTTTAGATTTATAGGATTTAATAGCATGTTATATTTATTTAATTTATATTAGTCTTAGGTTAGTAATTAAATTACCAAAATTTATCATGTAATGACAATTTACATTTAATTTAAATTAATTTTAATCTTGTAAATTGTGTAAAATTAAAAATTAAGTTTAAGATTAAGATTTAAAAAAATTAAGATAATTTTTGTCAATTATTTCTTTAACAGGTTTTAAATTTGGTAGGACATTCAGACAAACGGGATGCAAGTGACTTTCTACATCGCACCCTGATGGCATTATTTCTTCTTCAGTTGTTAAGGCATGGTGGCTATTTCAAGACAAAAATTAACAAAGGTAAAGTAAATTAAGTTTAAATGTATTAATGGGGTTGTCAGAGTAATATGGATGGGTATAGTAACTAACACCCATTTTCAAATTCATGAAGAATATTTTATTAATTCCATATATGATAATACTTGATTAAACTAAATTAAATTACTTGCGTAATGATAGGCATTAAATTATGCTTTAGTGGGCCATGTAAGTCATAAACTTAAGTAACATCCTTACTTACTTAATCTGTTGGTCTATTACCTATTGGTGTTAAGTATTTGCAGAAGCGATGCCATTTTTCCCTGTTGACTGCACTGACGTACTTCATCCAGGTGGTTTTTCTCCTGCCCCTGGGTCTGTTGCCGCCAACTCAAGCCTCCATCGATTGCCATTAGGTACCTCCCACTCTCCATCCTTAGGACATGTCCAGACCATCTAAACTATGTATCGATCAAGGGAATTGAATCCACAGTTCTCCTGCACTATTTGTACAGACTTCTAATGCTCTACGAAACTGTGCCCTTGGAGATGGCACGGTCTTTTTCCTGTTTATGTTCCATATTTGTTTCATAGGAATAGAATCAAAGAGTATTAAGCCGAAATGTATTTCTTTGTCATAGTCTATTGTTTTTTCGTTGATTTGCTTAAGAGTAAAGATAAAGATCCTGGGTTCCTATATTGGGTCTTTTTTTTTTTTTTTTTTTTTTTTTTTTTTTTTTTTTTTTTTATTTATTTGGAGGCAAGTGCACCGCGGCCCATATGGGCCTATTGTGCGCCTAAATTCTTGCCTGGGTTCCAAGCTGCCCTAGAGGCTAATTTTAAGAACCTCAGTAAACTTGAGTAGGCTGCTTGGGTTGATTACCTCATGCGCCTTAGGGTCAGTGATGCGGTCCTGGCCAAACAGCCTGAATCTAAGTGCTGCGAGTCTGTCACAGAGGCAGACTATGTGAAAGGCTGTTTCACGCTCTTTCTCGCAGTATCGACAAATTGGTGATGCCGCCAGTTTGAGCCTGTACATATGACTTCTAAGCTTCCAGTGTCCGGTGTATATAGCTGTAAGTCTTTTAATAGCTTTCCTGTCAAGATTTAGAATTTCGCCGCTCCTCTTGGCAGAAGGACTCTCTAGGAACAATTTGGAGTGTCGTAGGTTTTGCGTCATCCAAAATTGTTTTCTTTTTGCTCCATAGATCTCCTCTATCCTCCTTTTGGCAGAGCTTTTGCTGATGCCACACACCGGTTCGGGAGTGATGGGTTTGATGTTGGATCCTTTCCTGGCTAGAGTGTCTGCATTCTCATTTCCT
This sequence comes from Aelia acuminata, assembly GCA_911387785.2. Lineage (NCBI taxonomy): Eukaryota > Metazoa > Arthropoda > Insecta > Hemiptera > Pentatomidae > Aelia > Aelia acuminata. The sequence goes on along the minus strand of OU426979.1, from coordinate 35,257,582 downwards.
GGTATGCCAGTATGGCCTGGCACCCATTCTACATTCACTCTGTTGTTTGCTAGGCTGTTGAGTCTTGTTTTACACTCCCATACAACCTTGGAGTTAATGTCTATGTTATTGAGTGCACCCAGTGCAGCTTGGCTATCTGTGTAGATAGTGATTGTCTTCCCAGACAGTTGTTCCCTCAACAGTTCAAAGGCGCAGTGGCTGATTGCCAGCACCTCTGATTGGAAGACGGTGGTGAATTTACCCAATGAGGCGTATATACCTTCATTGGGTTTGTCCCTCCTCCAGATGCCTGCACCCGACCCGCTATTGGTGAGTGAGCCATCTGTATAGCAGCATATGCCATTGTTTGGTATATGTGATGTGTTGACCTTTTTACTGGTATTAAAGTTGGTTTCCAATGAGCCCCTGATCTGAATGTCAGAAAACATGGATAGGAGCTTATCCTTTTCAAGCTCTTGGAATATCTTCCAGTGTCCCCAATTAGTTTGTACTTTTGAGGTTAAATTTAGCTTTACGATTCTGTAGCAGGCCTTTAGGGCTTGCGCTTCCACCTCCATGTGCAGTGGAGCTAGATTTAACATCAGTTCCATGGTGGCGGTGGGTGTAGTTTTCATAGCCCCAGTTGTCATGAGGCAGGCTAATCTTTGCAGTTTGTTCAACTGGGTTTTATTTCTGCTTGTCCCTGCCTTGTGCCACCAGACTAGGGAAGAGTATAACACCATGGGTTTAATGGCCATGGTGTATAGCCAAAATGTCATTTTGGGCTTTAGTCCCCAGTCTTTGCCTATTGCCCTCTTGCAGGCCCATAGACACTTCAGGGCTTTGTTGGTCGTGTGTTCCACGTGTTTAGCCCAATTGAGTTTGTTGTCCAGCATAACGCTCAGGTGCTTGACTGTTTTGCTTTGGCTCAGCTGGACTCCCTCAATTTTTGGTAGTTTGATGGCTATTTTTCTCTTCGAGCTGAAGATACAAACGCTTACTTTCTGTGGATTAATATTAAGTCCATTGTTCTTGCACCAGTTCGTTATGATTCTGGTTACGTTGTTTAGGAGGTCAGATAGGACATTTTGATGTCTACCTCCAACTAGGACTGCGATGTCATCAGCATATCCCTGTGCATAAAAGCCTGAGGTGTTTAGTTTTGTCAATAGTGAGTCCACTACTAAGCACCACAGTAGCGGGGATATCACTCCACCCTGAGGACATCCACCTTTGGGTTTGATTAGTATCTTGCTGAATCCTAATTCAGAAATTATTTGCCTTTCCCTCAGCATGGTCATAATCCATCTGACGGAAACTTCATCAATTTTCCTCTCCAACAGGGTTTTCTCAATCACTCTGTGAGGAGTTCTGTCGAAGGCACCTTCTATATCGATGAATGTGCCTATCGTGATTTCTTTGTGGTCCATAGATTTTTCAATTCTAGAGACTAGATTGTGTAATGCCACCTCGCAGGATTTTCCTGCTTGGTAGGCAAATTGATTTTCATGTATTGGGTATGTGCCCACAAGTTGTTCCCTCACGTGCCTGTCAACCATTTTCTCCAGTGTTTTCATTAGGAAGGAAGTCAGGCATATGGGTCTGAACGCTTTGGCGCTGTCATAGGTCCCTTTTCCGGGTTTTGGTATATAGCAGACCTTGGATACTTTCCACTCATGTGGTAGGTATCCTCGCGCAAGGCTCCCTCGTAGCAACTCTAGGAGGTAAGGTCTGAGTATGTGTAGTCCCCTCTGTAGGAGGGCTGATAGTATGCCATCGATTCCAGCTGACTTGTATGGGGCCAGTGTGTTAACTGCCCATGTAAGTTTATTGCTGGTAATGATAGCCTTTGCCTGTCTCCACCTTGCATATCCAGTATCCTGTTCGTGGTGCAAGGTGGCGGGTTCAGCTGTGCTGATTATTTCACAGTCCGGGAAGTGGGTCTTCGCCATGGTCACCAGTGTCTCCACCTCATTAGTGGTGAATCCCTCAGGAAGCCTTCGCGTGCCCAACATACCCCGTTCCGAATATTTGTTGATTATTTTATTAACGCGGCTTGTTTCCGGGATGCTGCTTATTTCAGAGCAGAAATCTCTCCAAGCCCTGCGTTTTGCTCTTCTGACAGATTTATGGTATTCAGTTAGGGCCTTCCTGTACTCAGTCCATCTGCCAGAGTTCTTAGAGGCATTAAACAACCTTCTAGTAAGGGTTCTTTGTTTTTGCAGTTCATTGCTCCACCAGGAAACTTTCCTGTTGGATTTCTTTTTCCTTAGCGTGCAGCTGCTATGATAGGACTTGATCATAGCATCTGTAAGTGTGGCATTCAGGCAGTCTAGCTGCCATGAATTGTTAATTCTATTTGGACAATCAATTAAGTGTGTTTCAAGGTTAGTGCAGTAGGTCTCCCAGTTAGTCAGTCTGGGGTTCCTATATTCAGCTGCATAACCGTTGCTGTTCAGTTGGTCAAATCTAATGTACCTGTGGTCTGAGCACGTCTCTTCGTCTGAGACGTGCCAGTCCACAATGTACCTACTGATTGGTTTAGTGGCTAATGTTATATCTATTGCTTCCGATCTTAACCTATTGAAAAACGTTGGTTTGTCCCCGCTATTCAAAATGTCAAGATCATAGTTTATGATGAATTCAAGAATTTGCTCACCTCTTTGGTTGGTGTTGGTGCTGCCCCAAATATGGTGGTGGGCATTACTGTCGAGGGCAGCAATGAGCTGCTGCTCGCCCGTAGCTTCTCTGACTCGCTCCGGCATTGCTGTGGGCTCCTTATCCTCATAGGGTAGGTACCCAGCCAGCAACGTGATGGATTTATTTGAGCTCCCATGGGGAGTGAATATGGCTGCTGCAGAATCTCTGGAACAGATTTGCCAAAGAGGCAGCAGTTTTAATTCCTTTCTATAAAGGATGCATGGTCTAGGGTTGTCAGTCACAGAGATAATATTATATCCCGACATATTCAGCCCTTTGAGCTTGCCTTTAAGAAGGTAAGGTTCTTGAATAAAGATTATGTCAATATTCTTACCTTTTATGTATTGTTGCAACACTCCACTTGCTGCTATGCAGTGGTGGAGGTTAATCTGCAGCAGCTTCAATGAGATTGTTAGTTGGTTGTGCCAGGGGGCCCGTCCCGTGGCGACAGTGGTGGCCCGAGTCCACCAGCCGGCCCAACGTTTGTTGGGCCTTTTGGCTTTCCCCGTCCTCCCACCGTCTTCCACAAGTCAGGGCCTTCCTCAACTGGACACTCAGCAGCCACTTCTGATGGTGCCTGTGGGTTGGCTAGTTCTTCCAGATGGGCCTTGTCACTAGCCTTGGGCTTTGCCCCGCCACAGGTGATCATTTCAGTAGGAGTGGGTTGAGCCGGTAGAACCATCTCCTCTTGCTTTCTTTCCGGCTCTTCCATCACCTCCATGGGCGTGCTCTTCTGGGTAACCAGTTGAGCCTGTTCTGCCGCACTGATCATCGGTCTGAAGGTGACTGTTTTCATGCCACAGCCTACCTTCATCCCTCTGGTCTTGAGGCTCTCCTTGCTGTATTCGGGTATCCTCATAATTATGAAGGAACCCTTGTCCATTTCCTTGGAATAGTGCAGCCTCCACTCCTTGATTCCATCAACTGCCCTATTCTGGATCTGGATCCTTTTAAGCAGGACGTCCTCGGCAGGCACCTTTCCTGGAAAGAAGGCTCCAACCTTGACCGTCCTGGTCAGCTCCCTGACATCGCCCGTCCTTAGGGTTAGACCCTCTTCCAGAACAATGCCAGGGATAATTTTATCCAGCCATTCCTTAGTTGCTGAGTCCAGGCAGGAGACGATGCATGCACCCTTGTTGAAGCTTGCGCCATCAAACAGAGGGTGGTAGTCTCCATCGACGTCTAGCTCGTCAACTCTGCCCGTGATCTCGTCCTGCAAGGTTTCGCAGTGGTCTCTTGTCAGCTGAATGTGCGGATAACCCCTCGTTATCACCGCCACCAGCTGTCCTTTGGCCGCCATAGCGTAATTTACTGCAGACCTAGTGGTTTCCCTGGGTTTCTTGGGTTGCCACAGGTGCAGAGGTTCCAGGTGACACTCTAGGTCTTTTGTTTTGAGTCTGTAGTGTAGGGTTTGGCCTCTGAGGCCCTGCAGTTTTACCTGCAGGCCTGTTTGGCTGTGCCCTTGTGTTTTGAGTATGTGTGTGTCCGGAGGGTCTCCCCTTCTGCCCAGCGGCTTTGTTGGCCGGGCCAGTCCTGGCCCTTGCCTCCATAGCCGCAGGCTTCTGGGGGGTGTCCCTGCCGGGAGTAGGATGGCCCAGCTTGGGCGCCCTTCCCTCAGTTGGAGCAGCTTCGTATGCCGGGCCTGGTTGGGCCCTTGCATCCTTGGCTGTCCTTCCTCGGGCGGGCACCACAGTAGCTGGTAGGTTGTAATGGATAGAGGCTTTTGCCTTTCTCCTGTGGCGCCTCCTCACATTCTTCAGGTTCCTCGACGTGGCAGCATGACCGCCGTCCGTCTGGTCCCCGCTTGAATATGAGTGGCTTGATAAGTGTATTTGTGAGGGGGCCTGTGAGGCTGCAGCTACAAGAGCTGCATGCTCCGCCAGGGCTCCCCTGAATGTGCTGTGTTCTTGAAGCCTTTCGGCTTCGTCGTTAAGCGACTTCAATAGGGGTCCTAATGAAGCGTCATCTAGGGTGTCGGGTTCCGACTGTTTGCATAGCTCTGGAGAGGACAAGTCCTCTACAGATATAGGATTGAGGTCAAAGTAAAAATTTTCTGACATGGTGTTAATCCCTTCCGTGTATGGCTATCCCCCGGGGTATACCCCCATCTCAGCGCTGTTAACGTTGAGAGTCCTGGAGTTCCGTCCAGGAGCCGGAATATATGCTCTCACTGCGGGGAGGATGCTCAACCCGCTTTTAGCATTCAAGGGTCCTACTACCGAAGCCTCGGACCTCCTATGCTCTGACACATAGGCACCAATACACGTGCTTGCCAGGCCGGGTGCTAGGCGGACACATGTAGGATAGAAGCCACAGCCTTCCCATCCCCATCCATGCCGCTTCGCAGGCTCAGTTTGTCTGTACTGTTAGTCTGTGCGTTGCTGTGGTGCACAGTGAGTTGTTGTCCATTCAGGCCAGGTCATGGAGTGGAACTAGTGTTCCACTGTCTGTGTAAACGTCCAAAAAGGGACTTGCCTGGGGCGGCTGGAGTCCAGACCACCTTTGGCAAGTCCCCCGCCTCTGTCGTTCGCGAGTTATAAACTCCTCATGGGACACCACAAGAAGGTGACAGTAGGCGTTGATGGGGATAGGGAGGGCGGAGAGCGCGAAACAGTGAGTAGGGCACTATAGTTTCTTGCTCTCGCATGAAGTGAGGAAGACTCCCGCACTCGTCTAACTCTTCAGCCTTCCCGTTGCCCCACCCGTTTACCCCCCTATATTGGGTCTTAATTAACACTGTAGTTCTTCGAGGCGATGGCCCCTTAACCTCTTTTCTAAAATTGTACTGTATATTTTTCCTAGGACAGTCATCAGTCCTATGATTTTGCCATAACCTGTTGTCTCCGGTTTTGAAAATGAGTATTATGATTGACATTTCCCAGTCCCTAGGTATGGAAAAAATTTTCCATGCTGTTTTGAGAACTTTGGTCCAACCAATCCCATGCATCTAAGCTTCTCTAATCTAAGCAAATCTTACAGTACTTTCTTTATATCTTCCACTTCTGATTCTTGTTGAACTTTGTCTGTCTTTTCCTCCCCCTCATCTTCCCTATTATTTCCTGGCCATTCAGGCAGGCTAACCATTTATGAGCTCCTCAAAGTATTCCTTCCACCTTCATGTGATGTCTTTTTTTTTATTACTCGGCATCCGTTTCTTTCCTTTACGAATTTTAAAGGATACTCATTTTCTTTATTCTTTCTCATACTTTTGAGAACCATATAGAATAACGTTTGATCATCCATAGCACTCTTCTCCATGAAACGACCAAATTCATCCCAGGCATTTTATTTTTCCATTATTACTTTTTGTTTAACCTCCTTGGTTTTTGCTATGTAAGCTTTATAGTGTTCCACCTGTCTTGTCTGCAAGAACTTCTTCTATTCCATGTTTACTTCTCGTTTACTTATTGCTGCACCTCTTCTGTCCATCATAGAGTGACCTTTTTCTTCTGCCCTATTATTTAAAAAAAAAAAAAAAATTTAGGACATGGATTTTATTACTGGAAAAAAGTTACACCTTTACTCAAACATATTAACATATTAAATTTACATTTCATAGCTAATTAATATTCTTTTGTTGAATCATCGTGTCATACTTATAGATTAATTATCTTACTGCTATAATTTATATGCAATATATAACTTTGATCTCGGAGAGACCTAACTTCAGATTATAGTTACCTTTTTAAGAATTATTCACAATAAAATTTATAAATGTTGAATAATGTATTTATTGTGTAATTTCTGACACCAGGTGAAGTGGGTAGAAAACTTTTAAGTGTGGCTGAGCACCCAGCATATTTATGGTTATTTGGATTATCTTGACTCCCTGAATTTTCTTAACTCTTAAGGAAGATTATAAACATGCTATAGAGTAATATTTAATTGACGGTTGAATGAGGATCTGTTTGTATGTATTCTGTTTATTTCAAAGGTTATACAATGTTGATTATTCACATAGGCATATGAATTGTTTCAGGTCAAGGGTCCTCATCATCCGATGAAACAATTAGTAGGTTTGATTATATTATGGAGAAACTTGATAGAATTTATTTACTTGGGTATATCTTTTTAAAATAAATTTATTTGACAGCATTAACTGAGGATGAATTGAAAATCGGAACTCTTCTTCTAAAGTTTTTGCAAATATTGCAGTATAATGCTCATGAAATCTATGAAACTGTATTTCCAAAGGATGGCAATAAAACAAAGGGAATTACCTGTTATGTGGCACTTGGGGTCTATCCGTCAACTGCGATTTTTAATCATGAATGTCAGCCTACACTCGCAAGGTTTGTTATTCTACTTTTCATAAATTTTTATAGTGTAAAAATCTTGGCTTCTTTCACTAGCATACCTGTAAGTTTGATAAGTTTGTTGAGGTTAGAGATGGTTATCACAAAATACTGGAGCTTTCATAAGGCAAACTTTGGACTGGCCCTTGAGGGCGCCCTTCGTTTATGGAAGCTACTATCTTTCATGGTAACCACTTCTAATTTTTACAGACCTTTCCTGAAATTGTTGCTCAAGGGAGAGAGTTTAAGTTGCTAGAACTTTCTTTTCTATTATATCTTTTCTATTTATTTTAATTATACTTTCAAACTATCTCTTGACCTTTCTATGAGGCAGAGTAAGTAATGTTATGGTTATAGTACATAAAGATAAGGTTTTCGTTAGAAATGATGATCTAAATAAAAATGCAAAAACTCTCAGTAAAGGTTATGAGTAAAATTATTCCAATACAGGGGCACTAGTGTTAGCTCATAATGTCTGCTACACTCTTCTCTCTCTTCACCGCTAAAAGATTAATGAGGCCATCAGGTGTATTATGAGCCAGCTTGTTCTTAGCCAATGGGACTTGAAAGATTAAATAATACAGTCTTTACGATAATATATTACATACCTATGACATCATAATTTCTTATTTTTTCATATTAATTTAATCATTATCGTTGATGACCACTCTTGTTTTAGATTATTTTAAATAATTTATTTTTGAAGAGAAAAGATTTGGCTCCGCCGGGAATCTAACCCAGGTCTTCCGCGTGACATGCGCGGTATGCTTATCCATTACACCACGGAGTCGCTTCCAAACGGTGCCAAATCCTTCCTCTTGGCACCGTTTGGAAGCGACTCCGTGGTGTAATGGATAAGCATACCGCGCATGTCACGCGGAAGACCCGGGTTCGATTCCCGGCGGAGCCAAATCTTTTCTCTTCAAAAATAAATTATTTAAAATTCTTTTTTTTTCATTATTTTCATGTATGGGATGGGATAAGTGCCTGATTACTGTTTTAATTTTACTTCATTTTTATAAAAAATATTGTTCTAACTGGTATGATACATCAATCTTTTAAAATTTTTAATTAGATTAAATATCAAAATGTTATATATTTTTTGTAGGTACTTTTCCGGGAAGAAAATTGTTCTAAGAGCTCAACGTCCTATTGGAGTTAATCAATTGGTCTCGGAGAATTATGGCCCGATATTCACTATGAAAACAAAAGAACAGGTTTGTTGATTTCATTCTCAAATAATATTCATTTCAAAGAATCTTCTTTGCTTGACTATACTCACAATACCGAGTTGGTCTTGTTCCAAATCTTATCCTTATGGATATTAAGAACTAAATAAACTTCATATCTTTAAGGTTTTTAGATTATCATATACCTTTTGCTGCCGTAGTGGTTCCTAAAACTTGATTTGCATCAAAGTGTAACATCTAAGATCAAGAAAATAAAATCAAGCAGTTGACTGTTAGGTTTTGAAACACATGGGAAGGCTCCAGTACCCACCACTAGATGAAATGAACAGAGAAAAAACTGAGTATGTATTGGGACTCCTTAGTTCTGTAGAGCCAGAAAAGGTTTGCACTCAACAAGTGTTGCTGGAAAAAACCAAAGCTATCCTAATCATCTCAACCTATCTGATTAATTCCTTTCCTCGTCCCTTATTTTACCTCAATAACCAACCTATGCATTTCCATAAATCTATCAGAAACCTTGGAATGATTTTTGACCAGCAATCTTGGAATAACAATTTTCCAAAATCAACAACTGGATGTATATTGTTATCCTTATGACCATTCCAAAGAACCTTTGAAACCCGTCAGCTCCTTTTCTCTCTCTCATATTTCCTCTTTTTGATTAAAGCTTCCTTTTAAGGGTGACTCTGAAATGCTGCAAGTGATAAGTTTTAAAAGACTAATTAATTACTTCATTATTAGATCCATCTTCGGTGACCTAAGGTTATGCCCTGCTGAAATGGCTTTATCCAGTTTTTTGAAAGCAACACTTATTGAGTGCAAACCTTTTTTGGTTCTACAGAACTAAGGAGTCCCAATACATTCTCAGTATGTTTACCTCTGGTTCCCATAACCATTCTCTAAATGCAGATCTTACACGTAGCACACTCCTTTAAAAACTGCTTCTTTTACATCAATTATCATCCATAGAACCTCCTTCTGAAATTCCTTCCCTATTTCCATTCATAAAACTTCATCTCTTTCTTCCTTTAAAACCCTATTATTTCCCAACCTTCTTAGTTTCCATTATTCTATAAACATGTTATTTAATGAAATGTATTATCACGATGCTGATTTGTACAGGTTTTATTTTTATTCACTTTTACAATTTTACTATCTATTCAACTCAACTCAGTATTGCTTTGTAGCAATTCCTGAAGATACAGCTCCAGTATCATTGATGTAAGAGAATGCTGAGATAGTAACTGCAACAGTGATAATTTTCTTGCAAGAGCACTATTTAGGCTCAATGCTAGAAAATACCATAGATTAGACAGAAAAATATGGAATGTGGGAAACCTTAGATGTGATGAATTGAAAAGGAGGTTTGAGGAAACAATAACAGATAAATCACAGCAATGTAATGAGAAGGATGGCATTGAAAGCGAGTGGTATAGTATAAAAGGAATAGTGCAAGAGGCGGCTGAAAAAGTTCTGGGAGAGAGAAATAATGGGGATAACTCAAAATAGTTTGACTGATGATTGAATGTACAAAGGCTATTGAACAAAAGAATACAAGATAAGGATAAGGATGCTTCAGCAAGACCCGAAGAGCAACAGATAATATATATTGCTAGCATGAAAAAAAGTGAGAATGACTAAAGCATTGAAGCTTTGGAGGAGATGCGAGAGAATGGGGAGAAAGAAGATTTTATCAGGCAATTAGGAGAATAGGAGGAGAAAACCATAGAAGAGGAGGAAGTCGAATCAGCCATTGCTAAAGTAAAGATGGGAAAAGCGGCTAGGCCAGATGGGATTGCACCCGAATTTATAAAATGTGGGGGAAATGAGCTGGTCAAGTGTCTCCAACACTATTCCAAAAGGTTTGGGATCTCAAAAGGATACCAATTGACTGGGAATTCACATCATTATCCAAATCCATAAGAAGAGAAGTCAAAGTGTATGCGATAATTACTGCCCCGTATGTCTGTCATCGGTGGTATATAAAGTATACTCTTTCACTTCCAGTTTAACTCTGGAGCAAGGCAGGGCGATTCACACTCTGCAATTTTTTTAATTCGGCATTACATAATGTAGTTTAGAGGATCACACTGAGTAGTTCAATGTGCTGTAAAAGACAGATTTTGGGATATGCTGATAACATTGCAGTACCAGGTAGATGTCATGCTGTTGAAGATGAAGTTCTGTCAATATTGATTATGAAATGGAAGATTGTTTTCTGATAGCAATGCAGAGACCAAGTACATGGAAGTCTCGGACTCAAGAAGAAAGAAGGAAAATTTTCATTTTCAGGAGTTTTTTTTTTTTTTTTTTTTTTTTGAAGCAGTGAAGAGTTATACATAGCTTAGGGTGCAAGTTAATATTGAAAACCTGATTAGCCCGGGGATAAGGGATGTTGAAACTTTGTAAATCAACACTCCTGTCCAGATATACAAAGCTCAACCTGTACAAATCTTCGATCTGACCTGTTGTGTGTTATGGAGACGAAATATGGACCCTAAAAGTACCTGATCTGCAGGCTCTGAGGAATTTCGAAAGAAAAATAATGACATGAATTTTTGACATAGGAAGAATGGAGGATAAGGACAAATCTGGAGCTGAATGAGTTACTGAATAATAAAGATATCATGCACTTTGTGAAGGCAAGAATCAGATGGATGGGACATGTAGAGAGACTTTCCTGATGACTTCTATGCGAGGAATTCCCTGGAAAAGGGAAAAAAGGAAATCTTGGAAAAATTATATGGAGGGAGATATGAAGAGAATGAGCAGAGAATTGGAAAGGTAAAAAAGCGCAAGACAGAGAAGTTTGGAATAAGATCATGAATGAAGACAAGGTCTACCACTTAATGGAAAACCAGTCAGTAAGTATTGTTTTGTTTTTAATTTTGTTTATTCAAAAAATTTATTAGATTAGCAAGATAAAGTCCAAAGGCATTATGCCTTTGTACGTATTCTGTGATTTTTAGAGGACATTGCGTCCCACAATAAAAATTTTTGAAGTGCTGAAATTGAGGTGTGTAGTATCTATATGGACATATGTTTAAATTATTATTATTGTTATTCTCATTGGTTATGTGATCAAATAAAAGTTTTTAATTTGTTTACAAAGATCAATATTTATTGATACTTTATTGGCGACGAGGATGTCAAAGACCACACGACGTGAAGTGGAAGAGGAGCGCCGTCGGAAGGAGGTAAGCGCAATAGAGGAGAAGGTCAGTAAGTTCTCTTTTCATCCCTTCGATAATACACAAGTAAGGTGGGAAAATTACCTCAGTCATTTCGAGAGGGTTTGCAGGTTAAAGGGTTTCGAAGGTGAAGCGTTGTCTGACGTGAGAAAAGACCTTCTTCTGGCATTAGTAGGAACCTCTGCTTTGGCGGCAATTCAAAACTATTTCTTTCCTAAAGATGTAGACTCGGTAGATTATGAGGAAGTTTTGAAGGGGTTCAGGGATATTTTTATGCCTACAAAAACACTTTTCGCGAGTCGTATAGAGTTCGAGCAAGCAAACAGGATGGCTGGAGAAACATTTATTGTTTATGCCAACCGATTAAAGGAACTTTGTATGAACTGTAAATACGGTACGAGTGTAGATGAGCGGTTATGTGACCGGTTCATTGCGGGAGTCGGACATAGGAAACTCGAAACGGAAGTTCGTCAGCGTTGGCCTGATGGGATCCATGTCGTTGGTAATGTACAAAAAGTAGTTTCCTTTCAGACTGTTCTGGAGCTAGGGCTAATCCTAGAGAAAGCGGAGGCAGAAGTTGAGATTGGTGAGCCCAGTAGTGTGGCAATAGAGAAGATTGGGCAGCGGGTCAAGCCGAAGGGTAAATGTAAAAGCTGTGGTTTCAATCAGCATATAGGCCGGACTTGTCCAGCAATTAACTTGGTTTGCAGAAAGTGTTCGGTACGAGGTCATTATGCCCATTGTTGTAAGTCAAAATTACCTCGCCCGGTCAGAACTGTCGAGGATGATGACAGCGGTAGCGAAGTAGAGCAGCCGGTAGCCATTCAATCAGTTTGTAGTAAGGCTCCTAGGGCCACGATAGATGTTAAAATAAACGGTCATTACTGCAGAATGGAATACGACTCAGGAGCTAGAGTATCGACTCTCAATAAGGATTGGTGGAAAAAACTGGGATTCCCCGAATTGAGGCCTTATAGAGGTTTGCTTTCGGGATATGGAAAAAAAAAGTTGAAGACGGTGGGGACTACCGAGGTCGAGGTTGAGGTAGGATCAGAAGTCAGATGCTTGCCTGTTGTGGTGATGGAGGATGATGATGTACCATTGTTCGGTCTACCTTGGTCAATTGCTTTTAACATGAGATTACCAGAGCCTGTTACTATTCGAAAGCTTAAAAAAAAAGATGAGCTAAAGACAGGAGCTAAAGAAGTTAGGTCGGAAGATATTGAGAAATTATGTAGTGAATATTCTGCTATCTTTAAAAATGAGCTAGGCCGGTTGCGAGGGGTCAAAGCTAAAATTATTTTGAAAGAAGGGAGCAGTCCGGTGGCATACAAGGCTCGTAGAGTTCCATTTCCTCTGAGGAAGCCCGTGGAGCAGGAATTAAAACGTCTTGAAAACCACGGAATTATAGAAAGAGTAGATCCAGCCGTGAGTCCTATTAGGTGGGCAACACCAACGGTCAACATTGATAAAGGCAATGGGGCTGTGAGGATCTGTGGAGACTTTGCGGTAACATTGAACCCGGTTCTGTTAGATGAGCATTGTATTTTACCGACTTTTGATGATTTAGTATCGAAACATGCATCGGCAACTCAATTCACGGTTATTGACTTGAGGGATGCATATCTTCAGATGGAAGTAGAGGAAGGAGACAGAGATTATCTGACTATAGCCACTCATATTGGTTATTTTAGGTACCGGAGGCTATGCTTTGGTTTAAAAACAGCACCAGCTAAATTCCAAACATACATAGAGAAATTATTAGACGGAATACCTGATGTGTCAGTTCTCTTGGATGATATACTGGTAGGTGGTCGAAGTCCGGAAGTTCATCTACGGCGCTTAAAAGAGGTATTTCGACGACTTCAAACGGCAGGAGTCAGGGTTAAATTGGAGAAATGCCAATTTCAAAAAGAATCCGTCAAGTATTTAGGGTATCGAATAGATAAGAATGGAGTCCATCCGCTTGAAGATAAGGTTAGGGGTATAAAAAATTGTCCGACTCCACGTAACGTAAAGGAACTAAGAGTGTTTCTTGGTATGATAAACTTCCATGAGAAGTTTATTCCACACCTACATGGTCATTGCGCTGATTTGCACAGACTGACGGGAACGAAAGTCAAGTGGCAGTGTACAGATCGTGAGCAGAAGGCATTTGATAAAGTCAAAAATTTATTATCGACTGACCAAACTATTTTGCCGTATGACATTAGTAAGCCGGTGATAGTAGGTTGTGATGCATCTGAGACGGGGCTAGGAGCGGTACTTCTCCACAAAATGTCTGACGGTAGCGAAAGACCAGTGGCGTACGCGTCAAGAACCCTATCTTCAACAGAAGCACACTATGCGTCGATAGACAAGGAAGCGTTAGCTATTGTTTATGGGGTGAAAAAATTCCACCAGTTTTTATTTGGGCGAAAATTCACATTATCAACTGACCATCAGCCGTTGACAAGAATTTTCGGGCCAGATCGGGACTTACCCAAAGTTCAGAACAACAGGTTAGTTCGATGGGCGATTTTTCTTTTGGCTTACGATTTCGATGTGGAATATTGTAAGGGGTCGTCGAATATTGTGGCTGATGCGCTTTCAAGACTGCCTATTAGTACTCAAGACACAATTTCGATTGATATGATGAAAGAAGATAGGTTCGTCAGATCTATTCAATCTGATAAAATTGCGACTTTGGTGAAGATGGATGACATTGCCAGAGAGACATCAGCGGATAGAATCCTAAAAAAAGTTAGGAACTTTGTTTTGCACGGATGGCCAAGGGTTGTGCAGGAAGAATTTAAGTCGTATTGGAGAAAAAGAGATGAGCTTTCTGTGGAAGAAGGTATTATTATGTGGTTAAATCGTTTTGTGTCACCGGAAGCGTTAAGAGGAAGAGTTTTAAAAATATTACATTCAGGTCATCCGGGCATAGAAGGAATGAAGTCGTTGGCGAGGTACTATACCTGGTGGCCTGGTATAGATAAGGAGGTGGAAAAATATGTTAAGAAATGTCATCCATGCCAAGAAGGTCGTGATGACGAACCGGAAGTTCCCCTTTATCCCTGGAATGTACCCGACGCACCCTGGGAGAGAGTACACTTAGATCTGGCCGGACTGTTTGATGGACAACAGTGGCTAGTTGGTGTCGACGCATATTCAAAGTGGCCAGAGATAGAAATGCTACAGAAAACGACATCCGAAATAGTCATCAGACGGTTGAGATCGTGGTTTTCTAGATATGGGATTCCGAAGAATATCGTCACGGATAATGGACCGCAATTCAGGTCCCAAGAGTTTGAATTTTTTTGTCTAAATAACGGGATTAGGCACATTAAAATTACCCCCTACCATCCTAAGTCAAATGGGCAAGTAGAAAGATTGATAAAAACCTTTAAGAGCCGGTACAAAGCTTGCAAAAAAGAGTCGTCCGACCGAGTGCTAGCTCTTCAAAGATTTCTTTTAAGTTATCGTAATACGCCTCAAAAGACTACACGACGTGCTCCAGCTGAGTTATTTCTGGGACGTCGGATCCCAACTCTTCTGGATCGTGTGAAGCCGGACTTCAAGTCAACCCTTGAAGGGAGGATCTGGAAAGGAAAAGAATATCACGATAGGAAGGTGAAACCACGTCACTTCGAGAGTGGTGACGATGTCTGGATCTGGAAGGAAGGGGGAAAAGGAGGTTGGGAACCCGGAACGGTTATGAAGAGGACTGGTGAGCTATCTTACGTGGTCCTGGCAGGTGGACAGGAGAAACGGAAGCATGCTGATCAGCTGCGGATAAGGGAAGGAGCCATCGAAGAATACCCGGGAACTATAACTCCTGAAGGGGGGAGAAATGTAGTATCTATATGGACATATGTTTAAATTATTATTATTGTTATTCTCATTGGTTATGTGTTCAAATAAAAGTTTTTAATTTGTTTACAAAGATCAATATTTATTGATACTTTAAGATGTATCCTTATTAATAAAATAGTGGCAATGTTTAATCGTCCTTTTAAAATTTTAGAGGCAGAAAATGTTAAAAGGAAGGTATTTGTTCGATTGCCAATGTATTGCTTGCAATCAGGACTGGCCCAAGTTAGATGAAATGGTTCCAGATAAAATTTATTTTAGGTTAGTTTATTTATGATTGATTTAATATTGATATTGTTGGTAAATTGATTTGTCTCAATCAATGTTACTACAGGTGTAAAAAGCAAACTTGCATGGGTATTATTAAGGAAAACAATACGTGTGATTCATGCGGAATCAGCAATTCATTGGAGGATGCTAAAATTTTGCATGGTACTTACCAACAAGACTGGGAAAGATGTGTGGAGTTGATGACAAATGGAAAAATTTTTGAAGCTGAAAAGGTTTGTAAAATAATAAATAATTATTTGTTCTACTTCAAGGTATTAGTATTAAAGTAGTAACCAGTGAATAGAGGTGTTTCACATATCCTTATATTGCTTTATACTTAAGGAATCTGTTAAGGAATTGTAGTATATTCTATCACATATTTAAAGGTCTGGCCACACATGTCCGCACTGTAGCACTAATATAGGTTATTTTCAGAATATTTTTAATTTAACTTACATATTACCTTTAGTTATGCCTAAAGTGGCCTGTGTCTGACATCTGTGGCCTGAACTTTAGGCATAACTAAAGGAAATATGTAAGTTAAATTAAAAATATTCTGAACATAACCTATATTATTGCTACAGTGCGAGTCCGGTGCGGACATGTGTGGCCAGACCCTAATTCTATGAATGTGTTCCAGGTTGTTATTGAATATGTTGAATGTATGTGTAAGTTAGTTTCACAACCATCTAAAAACCTTTGTTTAGCAATGGAAGCATTAAGAACAATATGGGCAAATATTTATGGTAATGTATCTGTATTAAAAAATAAAACAAGCTGAAATTAAATAAATTGTTGAAGATAAGACTTACAAATAACTTTTTTATTTTATGTAAACCTTCTCACTAACCAGACTCATTTTACCTTATCCATCATAAAACATGAAATATCCAAAGAACATAATCATTGATGTTTTACTGTGACTCATTAAATGGAACTTCTAAGTTATTTCACTAGACAGGCTGTAGTTTCATGCCTGCAAAATTTGGTTTATAGAACTTAAAACTCTACTATAACTCTTACTGCCTTATATAACTCTTATATACATACATACAATACAACTTATATAACTTTACTGCCTCCGATTTGGGAAAATGTGCCATTTCACACCTCGAAGCATTTATAATCAGAGAGGGTAAGGTTATTACTGTATGCAGAATAGACCATCATTATCGTTATATTTTATTCAGTATAGCAGTATGAGGATGAGCTTTATCTTTTTGAAGAAGAACTCTTTTCTGATTAAGGCAGGATATTTTTGATCAAGAACTTCACACACCCACTCCATTTGCTGCGAGTAAATTTCTGCATTTTTAGCTTGACCATCAAGAACCAGTACAAAGAACATTACGCCTTCAAAATTCCACCAATCACACATCAAAACATGTAATCAGAACTTCTCTGCTTGTATGTTGGTGAAACATCCATTTTTCTTCACAAGTTCTTAAAAACAAGTGCCTAATGGGTTTAAATTACTGAAACTCATGAACTTTTTTCCAAAGATTTGAGATGGTGGCATATTGTTTTCCTAGAAGTCCCAAGAACAGTCGAAAGTTGGAGGGTACTAGTTGATGGATTTTCATTAACTGCCCTTTCTGCAGTTTTAATCTTCTACTTAGATGGGCACCCAGAATGTGTTTCAACTTCAAAGGTGGTGTGGAAAAATTTCATAGCCAATTGACAACACCCTCCCCATCCCTTCAAATATTGTTCAAGCTGTAAATCTTTCCAACTTTGATACAAAAGTATACAAGTTCAAATTACTCTTTTGTGATGTAAAGTTTATTGATATAGTTTAATATTTTATACAATTTGGTACTACCAAGGTAAGAAATATAAATCTTAGAACCAGGTATGATATTGTTGATTATACCCGGTAAAGAACTAGGGTAAGTTGCAGTTATTTTGTTGATACTAATATAGAAGGGAATACATTTTAACACTTGTATAATTTTATGCTTTTGTTGCCGAAAAAACAAAAGAGATTTGTTTATGTTTTATGCTATCCTAACTACTCCTTCAGAGCAGGATGCAGGTATACGCACTGCGGGCAGAGTCGGATTCTAGTCCATCCTCACTGTGGATACCTGTTAAACCTGCTGCGGTGAGATTGGCATCATCTCCCACTGTGTTTAGCAGTTTAGTATCCTCCTTAATCCTTCATCTACCAGAACGTGCAATTATCGTGACCTTCTCAGATGTAAAGCCATTTACAACAATCGTGATATTATTTTTCAGGTGTAAAATTATTTAACTGCCCAGATATTTAAAATTTAGAATTTATTTAACTATTATACTAAAATTGAGGGATGAGCAACTAGTTAAGATTTATGAAGATAAAGCATTACATAGAATATTCGGAATGTGGGACGTAGACTGGAGAATTTTGATGACTACACAAAGTGAACATGAACTGCTACTGAAAAATAAAATTGATATGATAAAAGCATGGCAAATACAATAGGCGTGTAAATTTGTTGGGCTAAGTAGCGAATATATCCCTGTGGTGACCTGTTAACATTCAAGGGATATAAAAAGATGAATATGAATTTAAAAATGATTATGCTAATAAAAATGTTATTAAATCTACAGCCCCTCCTAACAAAGATACAGAAGGCTGATATTAGGTATGGAATTGAGTTAGTATTGTTTAGCTGAATTATAACAATTTAGACAACTAAAAGAGAAAGAAAAATATTCATGATTCTCGAAAACATGTTAGATATATGATAAATGTAAGGGATTCATTTTTTGTTTTTATTAAGGAAAAAACATCTAAAAAAACTTTATTATTTTCTAACAATATATCACAACACTAATTATGGCTTAACACAAAGTCTTTTCAACAGTCAGCATCATGACACATATTTAAGCTGCTACAATTATATACAAAATAAACTTTAAAATAACCATCAAATAGAGTCATTTACAATTATTAAGTGAAAATAGTTCTGATCTATTAATCTAAGGACTTCATTTAATATGATGAACAATAAAAATATTCTTATTTCTTTAGAATAATAGTTATGTCTGTTCTATACATGGTTTTCTGTTTTAACATTATGAATGGTTATATAGTATAAATATCTACAACGCTAAGACTTATGAAAATAAGGGAAACTACTCTCTAAGTGACAAATTTCAACTTGCAACAAGAAAATACTGAACAGAGAAAAGTTAACTCAAACATATACTTTGACAATTTATACTGCTCACATACAAATAAATATAAAATTCAGTCTATAATTTTAGGTGTCATTCCTGCTAATTACAACTACTCTAAGGATATAAACATCAATTAAACAAGAATTGAGATGGAATAATTAGAGAGTACACCTTTTTTAGATCTAAATGTAAATAAATTTTAAAAACAATTAAAGTGAGATTAATTTAAATATTTCAAATACATTTACGTTATTAATGTTGTAAACTATGGTTAGTATTTATGTTCTATAATACCATGTTTATCAAACATTATGAAAGAAACTGCAGATTTAAACCTTTAGGTTATCTTACGTACAAAGATTAATTGAAGTATTTCATTCTTAAATCAATTAAAATGTCCCCGAATATATTCTAGAGTAATGTTTTAGTAATCTACTCTATATGGTTCTTTATTGAAAAAATTATGTGGATTTATGAATTACTATATGAGGATTAATGTATTAGCTGTTATTGGTAGATTTCTTCAGTAATTTTAATAATAAGAGTGTCAATATTGTTTAAAATTCATTTTTCCTGATTGTGATCGGCTATGGGAAAAAACCAACCCCATTTTCTAGTTTTCCATAACATCATCAGACCTACTGCATCAACAGCTATCAAAGAGTTATATGTGTTCTAAGGTAAGATCAGATGGTGATGATAGATTGGCCATAAGTTCCACGTTATTCAATGCAGTTAATATTCATTATTAGAAAACCTTACAGAATAAAATTATATATTATCGTATTAATATTTTTTCATTTCATATTTCTAAAATACATTAGAATCAGGGACTATCATGAGACCATAGCAATTGAAACAGAGCACGTAGTTCCAAAAATTGAATGACATTACAACCTAAAATTTGGCTTTGTAAATAATACAAAATGGGACACAACAGCATTGTACATTGAATTACTTATATCTAAGATGTACTGGTAAAACTTTGTGTATTAATTATATTCTTTACTGAATATATATATTTTATTCAGAGGGAAGAAAAAAAAAACAAATTAGGGAAATTCAATTATCTGTCATCTTGTGTGTAACAAGTTTGCTTAAATATTGATTTTTAAGACTACTTGCGATTTTGTATCATTGCAATTCATGAATTATATTCAAATCATTGACTGTCATGTTACAAGTATAGCATCATCTCTATTTCTGTTATCCAAGCCCGATAAAATAAAATATTTTAGGTATTATCAAGATAATTTGTTGTAAAGGTTTAAGAACATATTTTGAAATAGCACATCTCATCATAATCCTTACAATCTAACAGGTTTTGATTAGTAAGACTTAAATATACACATATTTATTACTTATAACAAATTACTTCCTTTACTTTCCTTAAATGTTTTAATATACACATGTGGCACCTTCCGGTTTGCTGAGCCTTTTATTTTATTAATATTATGCATCTTCTGTATAATCAAAAAAATCTGCCATGTTTTTATAAATATTTTTCTAGGAATTTAGATATGTTTAATAATAATTTATCTGCATCAGCTAATTAATGAATTGTAAATCGCTATTAGGTTAGATGAAACAGATATCAATTCCAAAGAAATATAAACTTAGTGCTGCTAGAGGGATCTCTAGAAATTACTTATTAAATGGAATAGAAAAACCTGAAAGTCATGTTCATCAAACTTTCTTAGGTACTCTGTAGAACACAAATGTAGTATTGAATCACCAAGCCTTTACATTTTGATTATAATTCTACTTTTTTAAACATTTCAACCAATAGCAACATTGATTTAGTTTACTTGGGTAAAAAAAAAAATTTCTTTCGCTGGTTCAGCATTACTTAGGATTCAACATCACTCCACCCTCATGATTGTTGGGAACCTAAAAAATCAAAATATTTAAAAATGCCATGTTAAACAAATTCATTAATTCATAAATCAGTAAAATAGCTTGTAATTTCATTAAACATTGTCAAAATTATACTGGCACAGCTCAAGACAAAATAAATATCCCAAATGTTGAAATTTTAGAAGGTTTAAATAGGTTTGTCATACATTTTTTTTCCTGTCCACCCTGCCCCTTTGGGAGAGAATATCTAATAGGGGATAAATAGGCAAATAGGATAGATGGTACAAATCATATTTCTGATTTATAGGATAGTTAGGAAAAAGCCCGTTAAGGGGGTTGTTATCCTTGAAAGCTATAACAAACCCACTCTGTCTCGACAGGGTAGAAAACTACACAATGGGAGTGGACATGCTTATTCAAGAGAGCATATATGTAACTATTCCCTCTCTATATTCATGAGTAATGATCAATCCATGCTCAGATAATGCTGTTGATTGAGTCTGAGCGAGGTTAGGCTTTACATTAGCCATATTGGGGACTGAGCTTATGATCAGTGTTCTGAGAGTGTGTATGGACCTGATAAAGGAAGAAAACAGGAGATGACCTGTTGAGATTGTATCATGACTTTGAAGAGAAAGTGGAAAAATTTGTAAGATGAAGGATGAACAAAGAAATGGCTACCCAATCAGGGGTATCTTGAAATTTTACAAATAAGAATTCTTCATGATTGAGAATCACTAGAGAAAAGATCTAGGGAACAGCTTGCTGCAAGTCCGTAAATGGTACAGGACAGTGTTTTATGAGATAATAGCAAGGAATACCCCTATTGATCTCCTGCAAGACTGCTTGAATTGGAAAAAAAAAAGGACAATCCTTCTACATCTACTATGACTGAGTAAGAATCCTTGAAGACCTCAGCAGATAAAAGAGGATCCTCTGGCCAGCAGAAAAGCTGAACCAGTCATTATTGAAATCTTCAAATGAGATCACACTTAATAAGTAATTTCTAAGCTTTGATTTGTAATCACATGGGTTGTACAGGCCTGCAGGGAACCCATTGTTTAGGCAGAGGATCTCCAAATGAAGCTCATTTAAAATGCAAGAAACATTGATCTTCCATGCCATTGATGTTGGGTACCTAAGATGCCAAGCATCTTGTACTTGCCAGTAAATTCTCAGACCCATGATGAAGAAGGCTCCTACACTTCAAAAGGAAAAGAATGAGAAGCGAACAACCTATTCATGCAGTTCAGAATATTAATTGTATACTCTTCATCTTGGAGCAGTGAGTTTTAACTAAGACTTGAAAAAGCATTCTTACAGCTGCAAATAAATAATTAAACCAAAAAAAACTCTGCTGAAACATATTAAGGTTAAGGACATAGGAAGTATTAAAACATAGGAGTATATTTAAGACAAGCTGTGGCGATGAGAACAAGAGGCTAAGTGCACAAGTCCTAACAGAAGTTACGCCGGTCTTTCCCATTATTACATATATATTGTAATAATTTTTAAATAGGTGAAGGCTCCATCCACCGCCGACCGTTCCACAGAGAAAACCTAGTGTGTAAGAGTCCAAAGATTGTTACTTAAACGAGATATAATTACTGCAATAAGATCGCAACATCACAGGCATTGAATATGGGTTTAAATTGAATCCTACAAACTCATGAAAGATGGTGTTGCTGTCAGCTTCCAGGAAGAGTAGAAGGAATTGTGAGTAAAAGATAATATCCTGCCGGGCAGCGGTGATAAGGAAACGTCACGGAATATCTTCAAACATATTCTGAAGAGAGCAGCAGGAAAAGTTTTGACCGGAGCGGAATAAAAGATCACCACGGAGGAACGACCAGGTTAAAGAAGAAAAAAGTGCTCTGGAAAGAATACCTAGCCAGTGGGTCGCAGATAGACTACCAGGTCTAAAGGCCCGGGGAAAGCCGTGAAATTAAGGGTCACCCAAGCCTAAAGAGGCTCCTGGGGAAATTTGGTCAAAAGGTTGAAGAAAACTTCAGACACAGACTGTTATATAAGGTCCTCGTGAAGCCCTTACAGAAATGTTTCAAAGACAGGAATAGGACAACCCTGTCAGCACAAAAGATCATTGAATGGTGGCAAGAATATTTTTCAGCTGCTAGAACTGGATACAATGAGGATATAGTAAGATCAGCAACATATAAACACACTCAACAAAGACGAATCTCAAGAAGACGATGGAGGATGAAAATCAAATATTGGAAGCCACAGCCAAACTGGGCAAGCCAGCAAAGCAGCATGAAACGATGGCCTTGACACCGGAAATTATTAAGAACCCGGGGAGCCAAAGAATGAAAATGCTGCTGTATCTTTTCAACTTGGCATGGAAGGATAAGAAGCTTCGAAAAGACTGGAATATCCGCCTTCCACCAATTCCGTAATTGCACCTATATTTAAAAAAGGAAATGATGGAGAATGCCAAAATCATATGGAATCATACTTTAAAGCATGCATAGTAATGTCTAATCAAGAGTTTTAGAAAAAAGACTGCGACGTACAGTGGAACCAGGAGATTGACAATATGGTTTCCGATAGAAGAGGAGCACTTAGGATCTGATATTTACAATCAGACAGGCCTCAGAGAAGCTCATAGATGGGAAGAGACAAGCCAACATTTGCTTTGTTGACCTGTTAAAGCCTCCAATAAGCTTAATGTCAAGGATATGGTTTGGACATGCCTCACTAATGCCAGGTGATATGATTAACAGCTAGGCTTACTTATGACATGGAGAAGAGGAAACCGAAAGAAAAACTGAGAAGGTGATAGGGAGGCGTTTGTATCTCGAATTCTGGATTGGGGAAGAAGGAAGGAGCTGACACCAGACAGAAGAATGGATCAAGCTCAACAGACTCACATCGCACCAGGCTGGAGACGAGGATATTTATCGGAAAGAAAATATTTGATCAATAGTGAAACATTGGTAGTCTCCGATAATTTCTTCAGTGTATTAAGTGACTCAGAATATTAATTAATGTGAATATTGATTAATATTCAGGATTAAAGGGAATAATTTATAGCAAAATGGAAGCAGTGCGATTCCTCTATGGTTAGTATCCTGGCAGTCATTGTGGCCGCCAACAGCAGAGCCAGAGTCAAGACAGAAGCTGAGAGGTGCACCTGTCTCGTTGCGGCATGGTGCAAGAGGAAGAAATTGAGCATGGCGGCAGCCAAGATCCAGGCCATGCTCATGAGAGGCTCCACGGACAAGGCTCACCCTATAGCACTTGACATTCAAGGAGAGAGGGTGGGCCTAGGTGAGGAGGTGACATATCTAGGAGTAAGGTTGAGAAAACGTTTTTACGCTAACCCTCACCTAGCGTACCTAGAACATAGAGTGACCCTGGCCATTAACGGATTAAGTAGGATCGGGGGTGCATTCTGGGGCATCAGGTACCCAGCGACAATCACCATATATAAAGGAGTGGTACTGGGTATCCTGAAGTGTGCATCCCCGGCGTGGAGCCGTAACCTTACACAGCAACAGGAGAGGAAACTGGCGACCATACAGAGAAGGGCTCTGCTGAGGGTGACCAAGGCCTATAGGACGGTGTCGCACGAGGCAGTGCAAGTGCTGGCGGTAGCGATGCCCCTGGACCTTATCTATAAGGAAGATATGATTAGATATGAGGTGAAGAGGCAGGGGCTAGTGCGCTCCCTGAGAGGCTCCGGCTGCTGAGGGAAGACCTAATAGAAGAATGGAATGGACGGTGGGTAGATAGCAAAAAAGGCTCTACATTGAGAAAGTTCTTCCCCACCGTCCAGTCAAGACTAAAGGCAAAGTGGGTCCTCCCTGACTACTGGGTCTCACAGAACCTGACGGGACACGGTGGCTTCCGGGGGAAGCTACAAAGCCATGGGAAGAATATTGACCACCGGTGCCCAACGTGTGGTGTACCCGAGACTGCCGAGCACGCCGTCGTAGTCTGCACTGCCCCATGGAAGGACACCGAGCAAGGTTGTCGAGGAGTACCGGACTATTCGCCCTCGCCGAGACCGACTTCACCTGTCTTGTAGAAGAAGACGTTTATCCAGCATTCATGGAATTCATCTACGGATGAAGGCAGGTGGTGGGCCCCACGCACAGTGCACCATCGGAAGGCCTCCACCAACCGGTCTCGGCGAGACGCCAGAAGACCAGGAGGGCTGGACCTGCCAGACGACGGAGAACGGACCACCCGGACGGATGCTGACCAGGAGCGCTGGACAGGACCGGACGGAGGAGATGAATGGCTGGATGGAGAGCACCAGGAGGGCTGGTCATCCACCCGGCGAAGGAGATAGGTCAACCCCATCCTTAAGGTGCACACCCGTGCATTGGGCTGCACCATAGTAGCTGTTGAACCCAATATTGTTCCCAAATTAAAGATCCCAAAGAATTGTACAATAAGAGCATTAAAAAAATAAAGTGTATTTTATTGGTAACAGTGGGCGTACGTATACCCAACGTATCAACCCACCGCTACCGCACCCCATATGCCGGTAACGGCCAGGAAGGGGAAATAAAAAAAAAAAAAAAAAAAAGTTTGTTAGTATCCGTCCGTGACCCCGGAATAAGTATCCGGGCTCTTTCCACTCTTCGGGCCTTTTCTCATTCTCCCAAATCTTTACTACCAGAACATATTTTAGAAATTGAGGGGAACCCCCTCATACATTGATTACTTCACTAGGAATATTGTCGGTCCCCGCTGCTTTATAACATATTTACTTTCCGATAGCTATTTCGACTTCCCCTAAAACCGGTCCTTCTATGAAGTAGAAGGACTTCTTTTTTTTTAATTTTATTAAAAAAACTATCGAAGTGTTCTTTGGACTTACTCTATCCCCGTCGTAACTGGTCTCTAATGTTTAGGTGGTGTATATATGCTTGTGTCCAGGACTAACGTTATTTTCTATTTATTAGGATTAACGTTAATTTCTATTTATATTATTTCGGTTTTGATTATTTTTAAATTATTATTTTAGCAATTTAGTCGTTTCGTACTTAAGTTTTTCCAGATTAAAATATTCGGTACAAGAATAGGTTGCTTACCTCTTATAGGTAGAAAGTTTTTGTCGAACTTTTAGTGATTACTAGTTCGTGATCCAACCCAGTTTCGGCCCTACGATAGCCATCTAAGTTGTACCTACCAAAGCATGATTTCGGCTTGTCGCATTCGGTGATGTCCAAGTATATTTATAAATATTATGCTCCAACCTATTATTTTAATAATCAGGTTTTCCGAAATAGAAAAAGTTAAACAGTAGGATTTCGTTATGATTAATAAAGTCGTGTAAACTTTCTTTACCAATTGTCGGAATATATATTTTCCCCTCTCCACCTTTGCGTTTGCGATTCACAAAACCATTTTCTGGCATTTTTGCGGAAATTCATCGTTAACCCACTCAAGTTATTAGGTTAACCTAATATTATAACTTGACTTGACAATGATCGCCCCCCCCCCAAAAAAAAACATTGCCAAAGATATCCTATCTCCGAAAAATTGAATACCTCTTTATGCGCATAGTAACCTATTTCCAATCAGAAATCCGGTGGAAAAACAATACTTTCCGCTCCTTCCGTACGAAAAAGTGTACTTCCCTTCCCTTAAAGAGCCCTCCCCCGGTCAGCGGACCTCTTGCAGCACAACGATATCTAAACTGTATGTCGTAACCTCATTCGCGACCGATTTAAAACCACCCACTATGTTCAAACCTCTTACTTTCCACGTCTCTAAAACTAAATATCCAACTATCAACTTTTTCCGTGAACTCATAAAAAAATTCTTACTCTAATATGAAAAAGTTAAAAATTTATCAACATCAGGACGTATAAAGGTGCCTTTATATATACAGGGTGGCATGCTACTCGTGCGACAAACTTCACCAGTAGATTTTCCACCATAAAATGAATAAAAAAGTTCATATTGACCATGGTCCGATTCTCAACCATTTCGGAATAATTTCGCTTTTTATCGATTTTCAAAAGATTTCACGACCTGGCATCGGAAAACCGTGATATCTTTTAATCTGAAAATTTCTCCGAAAAGCTGATAGCACCGTTGAAATCTACAATAATTGTTCAATAATAAAATGGCCATTTCATAATTTTTAGGCCATTTTTTGTGTTTTATTGAACAATTTTATAAATCGGAAAGTGTTTAACGTAATCTATTGTTTCTAATTTTAGTTTCAGAAGGTAGCAAATTTGAGGGAAAATATCTCATTTAATAACGCTTCTAACGCACTCTTCATTTTTTAATTTGGTGTTTCTAAGACCACGATATCGATGACAAAAAGAGAAAAACTGTATTCCCTAAGGCGGTTTTCAATCAGTGTTTGGGCCGAAGTTTTTGTAGGTGTACTCATCGGTCCCTACTTAGATTTTCAGGCGAGATTAACTGGCCCAATTTATTTAAATTTTATCGAAAACACGCGGCCTACTTGCTGGAGACCTTCTTTTACAATTGAAGAGAAACATAATTTTTCAGCACGATGGTGCGTCTCCTCACTCTTCTAGAATAGTTCAGGCGTATTTGACAGAACATTCGAAACGTAGATCGGCCGTGATGGGACAGTTCTATGGCCACAAAGATCTCTTGATCTCGACCCCATGGAATATTTCGTCTGTGGATATCTCAGGGAACTGATCTATCGCACTGAAGTGACAAACATAGACAATTTGAGAGCAAGGATCTTCGCCGCTGCTGAAAAACTTCGAAGTTTTCTCACTTTTGGTGTGACAGTTGGGAGTATGAGAAAACGGGCACGTGTATTGCAGAGAACGGCTTCCAATTTCAACATAAATAAAATGATTAAAAATAAATTTATTTTAAAGATATTGGTGAGTTGTATTATTTTTTTTCAAATTTAAAATGAAAATTCTCAAACATTAACAATCCTTGAACCATAATTTTTTCTCTTTTTGTAATCCATATCTTGGTCTTAGAAACACCAAATGAAGAGTGCGTTAGAAGCGTTATTAAATGAGGCATTTTTCCTCAAATTTGCTGCCTTCTGAAACTAAAATTAGAAACTCTGGATTATGTTAAACACTTTCCGATTTATAAAATTTTTCACTTATTTTGTTGTTCTGGCTGAAATAAAACACGAAAAATTGGCCATTGAACAATTATTACAACAAATTGAAATGACCATTTTATTATTGAACAATTAATGTAGATTCCAACGGTGCTATCAGCTTTTCGGAGAAATTTTCAGATTTAAAGCTATCGCGGTTTTCCGATGCCAGGTGGTGATATCTTCCAAAATCGATAAAAAGCGAAATTATTCCGAAATGGTTGAGAATCGGACCATGGTCAATATGAACTTTTTTATTCATTTTATGGTGGAGAATCTACTGGTGAAGTTTGTCGCACGAGTAGCATGTCACCCTGTATAAGGGTCTGGCCACACATGTGTGGCTTGAACTTTAGGCATAACTAAAGGTAATATGTAAGTTAAATTAAAAATATTCTGAACATAACCTGTATTATTGCTACGGTGCGGATCCGGTGCGGACATGTGTGGCCAGACCTTAAGGTGCCTATACGCTACGAACTTTACCTTCGAACACCACCCACGAACAGCCTTCACGTCGACTGTTCGTGTGTTCTAGGTACTTTATCTGATCGCCTGTGTTCGGGGGTAGCACTAGTACTAGTGTCACTTTTGATTTGGGCTTTTCCCAAGTGACAGGAGTTGTTTGTGATATTAGTGCGCCGTTCTAATTTGTCTCCTATTTTTTTATTATTCAGATAATATAAAATATATTGGTAATGGAGATTTTTTCTTCGTCATAAGCTAGCGTTGGGTGCGTCAGCCATATTGGTTCGCTTAACGTCACGTTAAGTATAAATGGCTGTTCGTTTAATGGCGGTACGGCAAGGTTCGAGGGCGAGGTTCGTAGAGGCACCTTCGTAGAGTGTAAAGGCACCTTAAAATGCCATGATTCAGCTAGGTTACCGATCACACACAAATAGTTTAAAAAATAAATAAGAATAATTTATATATAGTGTTTAATGTACTTAATTTATAATATTTATTTACTTTACCATTTTCGCGGGTTGTTGTAAAACATTTTTTTGTTCCTTCTTGTTCCTCTCTGCCTCATAATCAAGTTGCTCTCCTTCATCATCTTCTGTCATCAAAGTAAAATGGAAAAATTAATCACAAATAAAAAAGGCAAGGTTAACATTAAATAATTTCTGTTCACAACTTCTGTACCAAGCTTACTTGTTTACTAAAAATAATGAACTATCATGATTTAATACGCATTTATGATGAACTAGAGCTGGTAAAGATAGGAATATTTTTTCTAGAAAGGTAGTATAGTTTTCTGATAATGCAGTGAAATAACATGCTAGTTGCTATATAATAAAATATAAACATTTTAAAAATAAGTTACCCTCATCATCTGGCTGTTCCCTTTCATAATCAGCTCCATGGTAATTTTCTCCGTTCTTTATCCTAGGTATTTCACCTCTGAAAATAAGAGATTTTATTACTAATGATAATTGGTGAAAAACATATAAACATATTAAATTTTTTTATTAATTTTTAGGATTTTGATTGTTTTAACGTCACTTTATGCCACTAAGGATAATCGGACGATGCTACAGTGGGAGTCCTACATTTTTCCTATCCAGGTATAATTAGGATAGGGATCTTTAACGAGTACTTGACATCGCACAGGCTCGGGAACTCCATTTTACGTCATATCCGAGGGACGGCTTAGCCAAGGAAATTTTACTCCCATTAAAAAATCCTAGGTCCACCTCCGGACGCGAACTCGCGACCTTTAGTATTGTAGGTTTCTATGCTAATCACTACACCACAGGTGGCCCCTTTTGTATTTTGAGAAGGCCAGTCCTTAAAAAATAAATCATTCTCACAGGTCAAAGGGTCGAAAGGGAACCACGAAACTCCAGTTCTATTCAGGAAGAGTGTGCTGGGAGCACTCATGTGCAAAAGATCTGGGGCGATATGGGTGACGTGAGCCTCGGCATGGTGATGTATTAATATAAAGGCCTACCAAAGCCGAGGGTTAGATGTCGACACCATTATTATTCGGTCCCTACACACCTCCATCCAATTTTAGTAGTATAGTGCAGACTCGTGAGCGAATCCCTTAAAGAAAGCCCCCTCTGGCAAAGTTGGATCTGAATGGCGGTCGGTGGATAGAGGTGTGAGTAGCGAGTTGTGGTTTTGGCATCGAACCTTAGGATAGGTTAAGCCTTATTATTATTCTTCAGAAAAGGCTTAAAAATCATACTACATCTAGCCCAGCCGGATTTATTTCTAGATGCCTATAAAAAAAAATATATATTGTCATGAAAATACCAACCGAATCCCAGGCAAGTAACTGCAGTCAACTTCATTTTTGCTGTCTATTTATTTAACATCAGTTTATCATTTTATGTCTAATCGTTCGGTGGTACAGTTAGAGTCTTAGATTTAGCCGGGAATTTTTGAAGAGTACCTCGGTACGTAATTTTACGACCGCTCCGAAGGATGGCCCGACATATATCGATATATATGGTATAAAAACTGGATGGTTCAGTCACAAGTTAGATTGTTCTGAAGCGCACACAGTTCATGTTTAATATTTAGTCGTTAATCTGCTCTTATCTCATTGATGGAACCTTCAAACATACTCACAATATTTCTTTATCAACCTTCTTTTCTAAAAGCAGTTTTCTAAGTCCTATTTATACACGGTTTGTGCAGCAGGTATTCCAACCCTTCAGCATAAGAGTAATGAGGATGGTGCTAGATCTTTACTACTAATGATGAAAACTCATGTGTAATCTATCAACAATGACCCAACTAGCTGATGCCAAGCTCTGCAATCAAACACGACAACCCTTGATGAATCGTGTCAAAAATGAGGAACAAAAATAAATCATACCAAATGAAGGGGTGGGGGCAAAATAGTGCCAAGCAACATTTTTTACGAAAATAAACTGTAACTGCAGTCTGCTGTATATTACGTAGGACTATATGTCTATGATGGAAATGCCACCTAAAAATGACTACATAGAGTCCCTATGTAGTCATTTTTAGGTGGCATTTCCATCATAGACATACAGTCCTACGTAATATACAGCAGACTGCAGCTACAGTTTACTTTGATTAAAAATGTTGCTTGGCACTATTTTGCCACGACCCCTTCAAATTACCTTTACCTTAACTTTATAAACCCACAAAATCCTGTCCAACTGTACACTATAATAATATTTCACTTATCACTCAAGACAAGCTTCTCGCCTGGAATTCTAATTCAAGACTGAAAAGATAAGAAACCGCTATCCAAAAATTCCTAGCTATCCAAAATCTTTAATTGGGTAAGATTCTTGTTTATTTCGTAAGTCTTGCTCCTTAAATGCTGCTCCTTTATGAGCCTCTATTCTCAATCACATTTAACGGGTTCAATTAACTCAGTTCGGCGTCATGTCATCTTAATTCTCCTATAGTTCAATCTAGCCATAGTTTCCCCTTCTATTTCGTTTTTCTTTAGCTGTGCTAACCAATACACCACAGGTTACCCCTCACCAATGTTGTAGTGTTTAGTTTTATATCTTCACTCAGTAGAATCTACTTATACTAAGCATTAATACCGTATTATAAGAATAGAATAGAATAAGGCTTAACGAACCCGAGGACCCGATGCAGACACCACCAATCTTTCTCAACACATCTTCATCCACCTCCACCCGTCCAATCCCAACTCCACCCGTCCAAAGATCAGCTCTCACCTAGGCCTTCCCTCGGACGTTTTCCAGTCGGCAAAGCGTTTATCAATCTTTTAGGCATTCGTTCACTTCAACCGAGGCTATATTTTCGATTATATTTACCCGATAAAGTTCACGCAATTCTGTTGAATCGTCTTTCTTCGGCCCAAATATTCTACGCAGTACTTTATTTTCAAATACCTTAAGGCGTTTCTCATCCCTTACTGTAAACGGCCATGTTTCACATCCGTAAAGAACGTCGGAAGAATTATAGTTTTATAAATTCTAAGAACCTATTCACACTATCGGTTTCGCTCCCGGTCCGCTCTCGCTCTACCCCATTCACACTATCGCTCCGCTCCCGCTCCACTCCCGGTCCGCTCTCCTAATGTCTTATCATATTCACATTATATAATTTTACACCGTTCACTTTTGAACGGTTGAATTCATAAATAATAGAAGTCGTCTGTGCTTGGATTTTAATTAATGATTAACTTTCAGTTATTAATGTATTTATTTATTCATCAATTTTACGGCCAAAGAAAAGTTCAACTTTTCGTTTGTAGAAATATCTGCTAAGTGTACTTTTCTTGATGAAGAAGATAATATTATCAAAACATATAATAAGAAGAATATATTGCAACACTATGATGATTATTAATAATAATTATAAATTAATTTAATTAATGATGCAGAAATTATTTAAATTTTTTGTTCCGAATGTATTTGCATATGCTTGAAATCGGTAAATGCTGCAATTTACCGATTGTGTTCTCTTCTTTTCCTGATTCATATTTTAATTATTTTTTGCTGTAATATATTTTTTTGTTAATGATCTGACATTTTTCTTAATATACTGCATTTTTACTTTCACTTACCTATATATGAAATATATAGTAAGGAAAGTATTGCGATCGTGAAAAATTTCGACTTCCGGTTTTCAACGGAAATACACGTTTTGGGGTCCCCTGAGTACAATTAACCAAGTCCCACGAAATGGTCTGTGTGTGTGTATGTGAACAGACTAGCTCAAAAACTATAAACCCACAGACCTGAAATTGGGTATTTAGTGTATGTATATGCCCGCGATGTGACAGCGAAAATTTCATCAAAATTGGTCAAACGGAGGGGGTACTTTAGTTAAAGAATTTTGTCTAATTTTTAGGTTTTTTTCGATTTTCTCAAAAACAGCTCTAAAGATTTTGATTAAACTCGGTATTTGGTGTATCTATATGCCCGCGATGCGACAGTAAAAATTTAATCAAAATTGGTTAATTGGAGGGGGCACTTTACTTAATAACTGTTGTCTCATTATCACATGCTTTTTTTTTTTTTACTCAAAAACGGCTTAAAATACACCTATCGAATCACCTTCACGATGTATTTGCAAAAAGAAACTCCTAAGGGATTAAATTAGTCCCTTCATATATAAATTAGCAATAATGAATTGAAAGGTGCTGAGAATTATCAAATTTTGCAATCAAATCAAAATTATTTCTTCATTATTAATTAAATTAATTTATAATTATTATTAATAATTATCATAGTATTGCAATATATTCTTCTTATTATATGTTTTGATAATGTTATCTTCTTCATCAAGAAAAGTACACTAAGGGGCTATTTCTACAAACGAAAAGTTGAACTTTTTTTGGCCATAAAATTGATGAATAAATAAATACTTTAATAGCTGAAAGTTAATTATTAATTAAAATCCAAGTACAGACGGCTTCGATTATTAATGGCTTCTATCGTGAACGGTATAAAATTATATAATGTGAATATGATAAGACTTTAGGAGAGCGGACCGGTACTGGAGCGAGGCCGGACCTGTACCAATAATGTGATTACCCTCTTTTCATTCCTCTTTAGAATATTTTGCCATACCGAGAGCGGACCGGTAGTGTGAATCCGCCCTAATTTTTAAATTTCGGGACAGAAGGCGTGAACGAAGTAATTTTGCAACCGAAAAATAACAAGAATTTCCCGCCTTTAACCTAGCCTTAATTTCCTCTTTAATTTTGTTTTTTCTAGTTATTGTAGATCCTAAATATCTAATTTTTTCCAAGGCTTCTAACGTTTTCTCTCCTATTTCAATATCGCCCAAATCATCACCGTTTCTACAGCTAATCATATATTTTGTTTTTTCCTACTTTTGTATATAGTTCTATCGTTTCCACGTTATCGCCAAGCAAAACCAAATCATCGGCATAGCCGAGTACGGATATATTTCCATCCCTAATGATATATTCTACAGGTAAATTAAATAAAACGTGAGATTGTGATTCCCCTTCATTCGCCCCTAAGCGAATGAACATCATGGCGAATTTCAAACCTTTCAGAAAAATAATTACCCACTCTAACTTTATTAAAAGTTTCCTAACTAGATTAACTAAATTCTCTGGTATTCCTAGTTCAGTCAGAATATTATACAGCTTTTTGGGGTCTATAGAATCATCAGCCTTTTTAAAGCCGATACATAGCTGATGTACAATACCGTTATATTCTATTTTTTCTCTAATATCTGACGGAGAGAGAATATTTGACGTATGTATGTATGTAGAACGATTCCTTCTGAAACCAGATAGTCTCCGATAATTTCCTCGGCATATTTAGTCATTCGACTTGTAAGGATTAACATAAATATTTTATAAAAGAACGGAAGTAGTGAGATCCCACGACAATTATTAGTCCGCTACCTCTTCTTATGAATCAGAATAAGTACAGACTCTTTCCATTCTTCGGGTATTTTCTCATACTCCTAGATCTTTTTAATCAAAATATGTATTTTAAAAATCCCAGCTTCCATACACGCTTTGTTTAGTTTAGCTTTCCACTAACTTTTTCGTCTTCGCTTATGATTGGTTCTTCTAATAACGGTCAGCACTTTGGTACTCCAAAAGTGGTAATAGACGAATATTTTATGCGTTTCAAAGTAGTATCAGTGTTCTCTGAACTTACTAATGTCTACCGGATCCACTAGTTACATCCATAAACAGCATTAAAAAATCTGGTGCGGCTCGCGTATCACACTTTCACTTACCGCCCTCATTTGACTAAATATTGACTAAATTTTGAAAATAACATAAGTACTATCGGAAAGGGGACTTAAATCAAATTTTTTTACGATCGCATTAATCTTTCCCTTATTTTATATTTCTTATACAGGTAAGAAATGCCTGTTTTCCTGATCACACCTGTACAAAAGATCTGGTCACACATAATCGGACCGCAGCATGGGCGTGTACCAGATCTGATTCAAATGCGAAGGATAGATAGTAACGGGTCAGTTGACCCGAAGTTGGGCATGTGTGTCCGGTAACTATCTATCCTTCGTAAATGAATAAGGTCCGATACACGCCCGTGCTGCGGTGCGGTTATGTGGGACCAGACCTTAATTTGTAAAATGGCTTGCAGTTAGCTATCATCCTCACTGCACTAGATTTTTTTACTTTTATTTAGTTTTTTTTTAATATATAGCAGGGGAAAGTATTGTGATCGTGAAAAATATCGACTTCCGGTTTTCAACGGAAAAACACGTTTTAGGGTCCTTGAGTCAAAATAACCAAGTCTCGTGATATGGTATGTGTTTGTGTGTGGACAGACATGATGGGCCATACCCTCCTATCGTGCACCCCCCCCCCAAATCCACATAAATTGCATATCGTTGCGTTTCTCCTGATAAAAGATTAAGAAAAAGCCAATGTTCCCAGAAAAAAAAGTTGGTGCGCTATACCAAAATGGCGTTCAAACATGGCGGAATGACGTATTTGATTTTAGTTCGTTTTTTTTTTCATGACATTCACCATTATGCTTAATTTCGCCATAACTGGTCTTTTATTAAAGCTAGATAGTTCTAGATTCAGAATAAATTAAACAAACGTACAAAAATAATTAGTCTTTATATTAGAAAACATAAAGGTATTAGAAAACATACAATACCTTTAAAGTCAATTTTTTGCAACTCACTCGCGTAAAAGTTAAAATTCCTAGTTAATTTGTGATTAAACGGCGATCATTAACGAAAAACGCCCTGAAATAAAACATCTGGAGCAATTATTCTTCTTTAAAAATTACTGGTTAAATTTCAAAATATCTCAACTAGGTTCATAGAAAACGGACCTTAGCGTCGAAAAGGCACCCGTGGCGATTCCATTCCTCTGCTGCATCGTTCTATTCTCAAACATGATATAATTACAGCGGTTTTAGGATATTATTTTGAATCTATAATCGAGCCTATGTAACTACAAGTATTTAATTGACAGAAAAAGTAATATAACATTTTTTTTTATTATATAAATCTGACAAATAAAGGATATTCATATGATCAATAATAAAAAATTAAGTTAAGTTAAAGTTGCAGATTGCACATTATCTAAACCACACTTATATTGACATAAACTGATTATCTTAAAATTTAATAATAATGCTCTCATCTTAGTAGGTGGGTTACAGACTTTTTTGTAGTAGTTGGGCTTCAGTTTGTTCTTCACAAATTTTATCTGTATCTAGCTCCCACGTTTTTATTTGTATCTCTACCCAGGAATAAGCTAATTTTAAAATGAAGGAGGTGGTTTTATGCAAAGCTCCATATTTTAAAACTTTTTATCTGTAACATTTTTCATTTAGAGTGTAAGTTGTCCAGTTAAGAGCGTTGGAACACGAGTTGAACCCAAAATGGTAAAAATTACCAATCTTTGATGTTGGAATTCGGCAAAATAACTAACCCGATTTAAACTTCAAATATTTCATTTTATTTGTAATAATATACTCTTTTTTTTAAAAAAAAGAGAAAGCAAACTTATAGGCAAGAACCGAAAAAGGCCACAACTTCGTCGATTTTATACCATTAGGTGTTAGGAATACTTTCATGTTTTAATTGGTTTTCCTCTACAGGAGTGAATTAATGTCATATTAATCATATATATATATATATATATATATATAAATATATCGTGTAACTTTTAATTCATTAATTGTTGTGACCTATTAAATTGAGTTAGGTATATACTTTCTAAATTGTATTGTGAATAATTTCTATGTATCAAAGAATAAAAAGAACTTTTGAAAAAAAGAACACATTGATTTTTAATCTAAGTAAGCTGGTAAGTGAAAGTTCTATGTTGCATGCATGGCACCATATTTATATTTTTTAATCTGGAAGATTATCAAATTATAAGGTTTTCAGCTAGTGATCAGAAAATAATCAGATCATCCTGTTCATCCTTAAATAATCCTTCTAAACTTTGGTTAGAAATAAAATTCAAATTTTCCAGAATTATTTTTTATATATAAAGCATTAAAAAAGCAAAGTTTACTTTCAACATCTCAGAGGACATTCAATTACTTTAATAATAACAGGGGTACCCCTAAAGTTTTTCATTTTTTTTTTTTTCAGTTTAGCTGTTAAAAATAATCAAGCTCTTTACCTGGAATGAAAGATTCTAAAATATATACAATTTAAAAGTGGGATAAAGTACTAAATATTAAAATAATAATGTATTTGAGGCTCAGAATTCAGAAATTTCCCTCCTCTAATTTGGATGTTTTTTTTTTTCCTGAACAGCGTTACATTACATTATCATCAATTACTGAAACCATTAAATAAAAAATTTGAAACTCGAATCGACTAGTTTTAGCATTTAATGCCCTTGTTGGTAAATTAAATAATTTATTACAGCTTGTCAGTTAAAATAAAGTATAATAGACAAAAAATGTGTACGATCCAATTTATTAAGACACCACAAACTTCTTCATTAACTTATCTCCCAAACCTTTGTCAACTGCACGAATTCCTCGGATATCTATTTTCATCCTGTAAAATGTTATTGATTAATATGTTGTAGTGCTCATATCAACAATGTGTCTGGAACTGTTTACTTAAAGCAATGTTTTTTTTTTTAGACTTAAGATTTTATCAAAATTCTATTTAGTTCATTGCTCCTAACCTCTTAAAGGTAGTTCCTTTCATTTGGAATTATAAATTAAAAAAAAATTACGAAATAAAATTTATTATTAATTCGCACAATAACATAGTCATAAATTTTCCCCCTAACATATGATTCTTTTAAGCCTGATTTAATTCTTACAACCACTTTACTTGGAGGAAGTTCAGCTGAATGAAATTGGGGGCTCCAATAATTTACTCGGCGAATGTCCTGAGTAAAGTAAGACCTTCAGGGAAAGAATGAAAGCCTTCAAATTCAAAGCACCAGT
The DNA here is from genome assembly GCA_911387785.2 of Aelia acuminata. NCBI lineage: Eukaryota > Metazoa > Arthropoda > Insecta > Hemiptera > Pentatomidae > Aelia > Aelia acuminata. Next base: position 35,220,124 of record OU426979.1, on the reverse strand, counting down.
TTCAACCAAATCTTCCTTGGGACCAGCAAGACATTTCAAATCTACAAAACGGATGGGAAAAAAAGGAGAAAAATAATGTCAACATTAGGATTAATTTTAGTTTGGTTGGCACCATGTAAATTCAACATTACAAGTTTTGTGTTTTCTTTTAAATTCAATATGTATGTATGTATGTGTACTTTTAATAAAAATTATAAATGATTTTTATTAATATTTTTGTTTCTAACATAGCATCAAGTAAACTAAAGTGTGATGAAGACGTTTAGTAAAAACTACAGTATTCTAATATTAGTATTTAAGAAGGCTAGTGTAGTTTAGTTAGATTTTTCAACAATACTTACCTTATATTAGTGTTTTAACTGTTAATTCAACAATACTTGCATGCAAACTAATGAGGAAATAAGAGAAAAAAATATTTAAAAAAAATAAGAAAAAACAAAAAAAGGAAAATCAAACAAAAACTATGAATAAACCATTTATTAAATAATAATAATAAAAAAAACAAAAAGGCAATAATATATATTTATTTACAATCTAAGGGACGGTAACAGTACTAGCATCTTATGCTAAACTTAATACAAAAATTACAATTTCAGAAAGCAGTGATAAACAAGGATTTGACATAATTAAACTGAACTGTTATCAAACACTTAGTTGATAATCCAAATTTGAACAGATCATCGCTTGGCAGATCTAAGGCAGCATATTACATGCGTTCATAAAATAAAATAAAATAATATTTTGGTTATATTACAATTAATTTTATCTGGAATGTGTCATTAATCATCATTGTGCATGATGTATAATGCATCATTATATTCAAATGATATTTTTGATTTTTTTATAAAAATAAAATATAATCAAAAAAATTATTTACTAAAGAAATGTACATTATTTTAAAATCTAAGAATTGCTTTATTTTTTTTCTGACAAGATACCTTTCTTTTTTTTTATTTAATATTTTGCTAGTCTGAAATATGACATAACTTATGAGAATTAGAATTATATGGCTCAGTTATATCCGCAGATTTTGACTAAAACTAATAATACTTATTACCTCTAAATAAGTTTGATAATTGGAAATTAGCTCAAGTTTATGACTGTTACAGCCATCTTGGAAATTTTTGGGGTGATATAAACCAAGCAATTTTGTATTAAGTTAGGAATTTGAAAAAAAAAAAAAAAAATAACAATAAAATCAACCTTAAAAAAAAAAAAAAAAAAATTATGAGGAATATAACCATGTATGATTTCCATTTATTCAATATCAATAATAATATGATTATTTATGCTGATTTGAAATAAATCATAACAATAATGATTTTTGTTTATTTATTTTGTAATCTATAATTTTTTTAAAAGAGGAAAAAACAAAACAGATTTCAGGCAAGATTTTGTTCTCACAAATAAAAATATTGAAGGCTTAACAAACCCGAAAATTCGATGCTGACACCACAACTCCCACCCTGCTCACTTCTATTCAGACCCAACTTCGATAGATCCGCCCTAACGCAATCCTCCCACCTCTGTCTCAGCCTAACCCTCGGACGTTTTCCATTCAGCACCGCATTTATTTATCTTTTCGGAATTCGATCACTACTAAGTTTCGCAATTTTAGACGCCCATTTCATTTGTCTCGCTGCTATCACATGAATTATATTCACCAGGTTCACTCTTTTCGGAGTTGTGCAAGCGTCTAAATTCTCCGGTTAGTTCATTGCTCTTCGGTCCAAATATTCTATACAGCACTTTATTTTCAAAAACCCTAAGCCGCTGTTCATTTCTCAATGTCAGCGGACACGTTTCGCATTCGTAAAGGACTGTTGGAAGAATAATAGTTTTTTTTTAAATCCTAATTTTTCAGTTTAGTTTCGCTACTGAAAAGTAGAAAGCATTACCGTCTTTTAATCTATATAATTACTTAGAATTGTTTATTGATTAATTAATGTTTTGTTCTCACAAAACATAATTTATTTTCTATACATATTTCTATTTTTCTTAAATGAGAATTAAATAAAAACACATTTACATTCTCCATAATTGACAATTATCTTACATCAATAAGATGACTGGAATAAAAACAATACGAATAAGTGACAGAACCCCTTTTATCACGAGGCAGAACAGATTTCTATCAAAGACTCACCTGAGCATTATGGAAGGAGTATCATTAGGGAAGAATAGGAATTTTAAGGTAATCCCTCAGTATGTTTATTAAGATTTTTGGTAAAATAAAGTTGTTTTTATAAAATGTTTTAATTGTTTTTAAGTAAAATAATTTTTTAAAAATTCTTTTAAAATAATTGGGCCACTGTCTTTGTTTCATACAGGCTTGCCTTTAGGGATTAGGAGATGCATTTCGCGCTATCACCAGTTAAATGTGGTTGAATGGTTTTAATTCCCATTCAAGGTCCTTTGTCTCTCTTTTCTCCATTCAAACTTCAATAATAAAAAAAAATTCCAAAATATAACTCTATCGAGCAGAGTAAGATGCCATAGATTTAAAAAAACAATGAAAGTATCTTAATTGTTAAAGATTTTTTAATTATCTTAATTAATAAATAAGGATTTATGTATTTTAATTTCCTGACTGAAATTGTTATTACCATTACTAATATTGACTAAAAATTTAACAAGTCACATATAACATCATAATAAAGATCAGATTACCTTGAAATCATGATGAGACTAGCATAGCTAGCTATGCTATATTTAGGAACGAGGGCAACAGAAATGCCCAAATTGTTGAAAAGATAACAACATATACATTAATAAAATGAGAAAAGTATTATGGCAATGCAAAAATACTATCATAATTAAAAACTTTACTTATATCAAGCTAAGAACTAAAATTCATAAAGGTAAGTAAATAATAAAAAAAAGTGATAAAACATACTCTCATTCTCATGCTTAAGTATTCGTTGTTAATATATGAAGGTTATAGTTAATAAATTCTTACAAAGAAAAACTGTGTATATATTCTTCAACTTCAGGAAGTCGAATAAGTAAATGTGAAATTGTGGGTTAAAAAATAAAGAATGAACAGAAATTCACATCCCGAATGAAAGAAAGGCAAGCTCCCCACCAGGGAAGCATTCATTTTGTGCTTGAAGAAGCTGAAAACCTGAGCTTGCTTTCAAGAATAAAGCCGAAATAAAAAATTTAAAAACAGGAATAAGAGATTTTTTTTAAAGCTGTTAAGTTTAATATATTTGACGATGGAGGCGAATACACAAAATCATAGAAACAAAAAAAGATGACTACTCCATTTAACTCTGGTCCACTGCTTATATAACACTTCAGCTTGCCATAAAAGTAAGTCATAAATCACATTCTGCCCCCCCCCTCTCAGAACTAAGGGTGAGAGCGTACATATTATAACAGAATTATACTTAATGTTTCCTTTTTAAAGAAAAACAATTGTCATCACAATTATGAGCATAGTACCTTTCATTCTGGATGTGTATAGCATGCATCTACCTTAACTGTTAGTAGAAAGAAAGATAATTTAGTTATGGAAGGCCCTAATGTGCAGCCTATTCATAGAAAATATTTTAGTATCATAAAATGGTGCAGTCAGCCATTATTATGATTTACGAGGGTCATGTGCCCCTCCAAATCTCGCACTAAATCCGCCCCTGATAACTGTAGGTAAGATAAAAAAAATAGAGAAAAAAGTATTTTAAGTACATGTAACTGTAATGACTTAGATGTACACTTTTTTCATTTGAAAAATATGGTAATTACAGGCATTTTTTTTTTTATTCTAATTCAAATTTGAAATTATGTGACCATCTCATATTTTTATTTTTTATTTTTTTAACCTTGAAGTAACTTGATTGAAGATTATTATAGAGGTTCACCGTTTAAAAACTCATTAATAATTTGAGAGGATAAAGAAAAAATTTAAATAAATTAATTAAACTATTTAATATCTCAGTAATATTGATAAAAGATAAAGATACTACTTCAATACAAACAAGATCTATCCCACAGAAAGATTAGGCTGGCTATGGCAGTCATTATGACATGGTGCCCAAGCACGTCTACTGATCAACTTCATTGGAAACGAGGACCTGAGCTAGTTAGACCCTGGGAACGGAATTTAACAAATCAGTACAGCCCCCTACCATTTATGGATAATTCAGGCAAAGTAGGGAAATTGTAGAAGGAGTTAGGGAGGCTTTTCCAACTTAAAAAAAAAAAATTAACTGAAATAAACTGACAATAAATTCGCTTTGATCTCACTAATAAGTAAAAAGGTGACATTTTTACAACCATATTCTCACATCGAACTTGAAATGTTTCCAAAATGCCACTTAGATCCCATAAAAAAAAAAAATCAGCAAGGAATTTCCTAAAGATTAAAAGCAATATTATGTTAAAGTATAAAGCATTTGAAACGAAGGCCAAACCAATGGAGGAAGGGTACTATTTCTGAACAGTGGCTTGGGTGCCGTACACAGTATAAGGCCCAATCCAACTGAAAAGGACCCTTTTGGGGGCTTATTCATTTCTGAAGAGCGTTAGCATAAATAAAGCTAATGAGGACTTTTTTAAACTAAAAAAGACGTGATGGGAGTTCAATAATATCACAGTCACCCAACCTCTTAAAATGGGTAACGCCCAGGAGCCACTCTTCACGAATGTAATATTGCAAGTTTTATATAGCACAGTATTGCACTGTAAATGAAGTATTGGAGGAAGTATATTTTGGTACCTACTCCTTTAAAAAAAGACCAAATTCACATACCTCAGAGGCTTGGTCCCTCATAATAGTAGGCGAAGAATAGATGAAAACGTAACATTAGGAAGTTAAATTAGTTTATCACAAGGTTATTTTTCAGTTTACGTCTAAAACTGTAAATATGCCAGTCATAACATATGATCAATATCTAAATAATGTGAGATATGGATAGCATTCTCAATATTTGGGTGCACAGTTTATCAACAAAAGATGGAAGAAAGAGGACCAACCAGAAGATTTATAATCTTCAAAGTGGGCCAAATGTTAAACCCACAGTACAGTGAGCAGGACAAATATGAGGTGGAAAAATGGCAAGGATTAAGAGGTAAATGTCCTGAGGAAACCGCTGATGAAAGTCCATGGGTCATCAGGTTATGGCTTCATCGCTTGAATGAGAGTGGAGGCTAAGGTAAGGAGAGCCCCAAAGTTCGCAAATGACAGTTAATAAGGTGCAGAAATGCTAACTTGTTGAAACAATGTATGTTTTATAATTATAATAAATAATATAAAGAAAGATGAACCTCAATGTAATAAGACACCAGATTTTTAAGTTCATTTAAATTTAAAATGAGCTTACTCACAAAATATGTAATGAGGATTTATTACCTTCAACAGAGGGATGAAAAATTGAGGCCTAAATCCATTTTCTTCGTGCATTTTTTTATTTTATTTTTCACATGGCATCAATATGTTACATCATCTAGTATACCTATAGGCCAATGCGCCTCAAATCACTATAACAATGAGTTAATGCTTATCAGTTTACCTTTATAAAATGGGGCACATTAAAGTTTGTTGGTTTAATTATAATCTCCAGTCAAATTTTTGAAAATGGATGACTCATAGGGGGTCATTATACAGCTTTGCAAAATTTTAAAAAATACTTTAAAATTTTGAAATATTTATGCCAGATATTCATCTAAAATTTTAATTTAAAAGTAAAACACAAAACTTACTTTTGCAAGTTACAACACACACACCTCTTAACTTAAATAATTGGAAAATTTACTAGTTACAAAAAATATTCTAAATTTTCCACAAATAATTGGGGAACTTCCAACTCCATATCAATATTAAATAATTCATTGCGCAATAACTGATTCTTTTAAATGAGCATTAAAAAAAAAAAAAAAAAAAAAAAAAAAAAAAGTAGATAAAATAAATAAATTTGAAACCAATCATGATAGGTCGAGTGAAAACTAGGACCAAGGGCAAGACAAAGTAGAAGAAATAGGCTCAACCAAAATTAAAAATATTTTTTGTGAAACAAAAACATTCGAAACCTAATCAGAGGATTGAAAGTTGAATTTGGACTACTGTTTACAGATGAAGATATGTAGGCAGCAATTGTGTTGAACCTTTTCATGTTTGCTAAATTTTTATAGTTACCATCATCGAAGCCTTGAATAATAAAACTTAAAAATAGATATAACAATTGTTGAATATTCAGGATTAATTATGTGGATTAAACTGTTTTATAGGATATTATTTGTAAATTAACACATTTAAGTTTAAAATTAAACTCACTATGAGAACATCTTTTCATCAGAACTTAACCTTATTTTCAGCTGAAGACTTAATTAGAAGAGTAGCAAAAAGTTTTGATTTTGCAACTATATTTTTTAAATTTTAAATATTAAATTTAAGAAAATATTATATTTTAAAAGATGAATTATGAATAAAAGGGTGAAGTGTTTTTGATCTACTTTCATATAAAATTTGAACACTAAAAGCGTACACTAACCCAGGAATACGGTAGGCATTCATCTTAGTGATTAAAAATCCTTTATTCCACTTATTTTAGAATGCCATTTGATCAAGTAGGAGGAGGGGTTTATTTATACAAAAGATTATTATTTTGATTTAATCAATCATTAAAAATATAATATAATTAAACATTTTTTGATAAGAAGAAAATAACTAATCGGAAAAACATTAAAATCATAATTTTTGTCTGCAATAATTAGGAGTGATTCGAGTGGAACAGCTTAGTATGAGTAAAAAGGTAATAAATCGTATACATAGAAAATATCTTTAAAATATGGTGAATTTATATTAAATAACTATTTGTCTTAATAAAAATTCAATCTAAAAATCATTTATATTAATCTAATCTTATTCTGTGGGTGACCACCTTTATCTTTTCTCTTCAAAAAATAAATTATTTAATAATAAAAATCATTTAGTTCTCACAACTTTTGTAAGAGCTTCCTGTTAATAATACACAGCTATCTTTATTTTTATTATTTAGCTTGAATCTAAATGTCATATATATTAATGCCATATCTAAGCTATGTGTATATAGAAAATAAAATATATTCTTCTTAATCTAAGTATCAATGCTGACAAATCTTAGTAGGATTTTTACATGTAATTCAAAATAGGTTAATAGATACTAGATACTAGAATATTATGACATTGGCACATGAATATAATAAAGTAGTACGGAAATACAGTAACACTTCATGGAAAATGGTTCATTTATTAGCTCTTAACCAGATGTAGCCAAAATAATTATAAATCTGATGCAAAACTAATTTGTCTAATTCGTAAGAATTTAGTAATAATTTTATGTTATAGGAACTAATAAAATATTTAGAGCAGAAATATTATGATAGTACAGGGTGGGGCATGGAACCTTCCAGTTTAGACCATTTTTCAGTCCAGTTGGTGAGATGAGGGGTTGGGAAGACGTTCCGTGGCAAGGGCACAGTTGGAAATTAGTATTTCCACTCTTATAATGCATTTTTCTCTAACGTGCCGTCGAGACTTCTATGCTCTTTTGGCGATTAATAAAGAAGTAATTAATCAGCTAAAAGTGTGGTGACTTACTAAACTGCTTCAAATACAGAATATGATATTTTTCTGTCTTTTTATTTTATCATAAATTAGGTACATTATTTATCATAAATTCAGAACTGCAAGCTGTTCAGTTTATTTTAGAAATGTCACAAATCCAAGACTTAAACTTTGTATAAACGTAACAATCAACTTCGCGGATTTGTAATGCTTGTTCAGAAAAAAAAAAAAAGGGAAGAACAATGACTTAGCTCCCTTTTTATGGTCATTAAACAATCTGCCTTTAGAGAATCATATATTTATCGTTGCATATATAAAAAATACAATTACAGATCAAAAATTTATTTTGTACTTGTGATCCTTCTAAAACAAAATATTCAATCAAATTGATTATAAGAATCAGTATTCCTATTCTTAAATACAAAGATAATTAAATATCACTATCTCTTAAGTCACAGTTCAGTACAATTTTATCACAAGAATAAAAGATTTCATTTGCTAAATAACTAATTTCTTATATTTAAAATAGACATAAACAATATTATTCTCAAATTTAAAATTTACTCGAGTATAAAATAACATATAACAAATATAACATTTACTTAAAATCTATAAATTGTATAAAAAATATTTCCCTTACTCATAAGATAATTAATCACAAATAGAAATGTATCTGGTAAAATTTGTAGTATTTTTCTTCAAATATCTTTAAAAATCTATATCGTGGTTTAGTTTAATTTCCTTTCAAAATCAATCTATATCAATAACCGATAACCACATAAAATATGTAATTATAAAACATTAATAAGTAATAGAGTGAATAGAACTCGAACAAACACTATATGCGAAGCAAGACAACTCACGGTTTTAAGAAGTTACTTTCTTCATCTCTGTTATCTGGAGGGGGAGGGGCGAACATCCTCGGCTGGACGTCTGGTTCTCCTTGCCCTCCGTTGTTCATTGGCGGGCCTCCAAGCTGAGCATCTATTCGGCCAACAATATAACATGTTGTTAATAAAAGAAAAGTTATTTAAAGAGTGAGTGAATGCAATTTAAAAAAAAAAATAACTATATCACAAATGTGAATTAATAGTAACTAGCAAAGCTTCTTTCTTTTCTCATTCACACTGTTCATTTCAGATGGACTTGTAATCTCATAAGCTTTCATACAGCCCATGATGCAAACCAGCATTTCTTCAAATGTATTATTCAAAACAAACTGATTCTTTAGAAAAGAACTTCTGATCCTTTCAGAAAATATTTTTTAAAAGAAATTCTCAGTTAACACAAATCCCAACAAATTTTAAGCAATAGTAGAATGAAATTTCACCAAATACTAATTTATTTTACATACATACAAATATTAAAACAGTTCATGTTAAAGACCTTTTCTTTATTTCAAATTTTACAAACAGAAGAAATAAATAAAAAATTAATGATAAGAGAAAATTAAATGGAAAGAATCTATTCTTATTCCAATTTACATAAAAGGATCAACGACAGATTGTAATAACTATCTATGATAAAATATAATTCAAATATCGATGATAAAATAAAAATTAATTCAAATATCAATGAATATAAAAATAATTCAGATAAAATTTTTTTTATCGATTTCCAAAAAGGCATATGATTTGATTGGTAAAATTAGGATCGGTAATTATTTGTCCAGGATGATGTAGAGGGACAAAAGTTGAAGATATTTAGGGGCTATAACCAAGAGAAATTTTATTGGAGAGAAAATCAAGGCTAGTAGAATAAAGGTGGAAAATGCTAGCTAGTTTTAAGTAGCAAAATAAATTAGCTCACACCTTCTTTCCTGAAACTTAAAAATTACAATTTTCAAAACTATTTTTCTTCCTACGGTACTTTACTGATTTGAAAATTGGCCGCTCACATTGAGGGAAGAGCAGTGGCTAAAGGTTTTTCGGAGCAAAGTACTATATAGAATATTTGGACCGAAGAGGGACGAATCAACCGCAGAATTTAGATACTTACTCAACGCCAAACTGAGTGAACTGTATAATAATATAATGAGGTGATAGCATCGAGAAGAGGTCAATGTGCGGATAAACTAGATAAATATGCAGTCCATTTTCAATTATCCAAAAAAAAAAAATTACCCTGTAGATATCTTATGTAAAAAACCAAAATTTAATAAAAAGAAATTAAGCAAGTCCAGAGAAAGTTGATAAAGAGAAAAGGGTTAAAGGGTTTTTTTCATGTGAAACTGGGTTAATACAAAAATTAGTCACTGCTTGAATTATGAATTGAAAGAAGAAAAAACAATAATAGCAGTATATAATGATTATTCATTTACCTTGATTTTCACCAGTGTTGGGTTTGTGAAGCGTATTTCCGAGCGGGTCATGGCCACCGGGCACAGGTATTTGACCAAATTCCGGTTGACCAGGTTCATGCTGCTGCTGCCCAGGGAGCGCCAGAGGCCTCACACTTTCCTAAAATAAAGTATTTATTAAAGAAATGTTCGATGACTGGAAATGATAAATGGAACTGAGAGCGGTTAATAAATAACCTTAGCTAAAAAGCTCTCTTCTAAAAAACCCTAGCTACAAAGTTTTTCATATTTCTATTGATCTTTTCCATTTTTCAGTATTTTTTATTTGGTTTAAAACTGACTCAGTTTTAAATACTAAAACTAATGTATTGATAATAGCTTAATCGTGTTTACTGCAGTCGAGGCAAGCACAAGACTTTCCTCTAGACTGAAATCGCAGGACTAAATATTTGTGGTGGTAGGATGTGGACGTTTTGACTTTAACCCGTTAACCGCAGAGTTAGTGAGGCATGAGGCGCTCCGCCGTTGTGGGTTAGTAGGCATACCGAGCGGTCCCGCTGTGCAGAGTACTTTTACAGCATTTAAGGTTTCGCATTTTATATGTTCAGTAAGCTTAATTAATCCTATGCAAAGTTTTCCATCCTTACTTTTCTATCCGGACTGTGAACTGGCACTTGTGGAGTAAAAAAATTTTTTTTAATGCCTATTATCATTTAAAGATTTTCTTGGTTATGGTAAATTTCAAAGCATGGGACAACACATAAAGCGGTGCCACATTCTCTGCAAAAATATTTTGTTTGTGCTCTGTTTCTTCTCCTGTTGATGTTTCTGCTTCACATTAGTTGCAAATAAACTAAAATTAGAAAAAGGGTAAATAGGCAGGTACAGGAAGGGTCGGTATCAGATAAAAGGTCGTTACAGATAGCTGAAAAGCAACCGTGTATCAAGGCAATATAGTAAGGAAAAGAACAATCAAATGCCTTCTAGGGGAAAATATTATAGATACCAAAAAACATTGAAATCGCAACTTGCCTGGCTCATATATGAGTCTACAGCAGTGAAGCGGAAAAACAGGGTGGTTCATATGAGCCATCAGCACCCGAGGACCAGCGCCCGGCCAGCTGATATATGAGCCAACAGCAATTAAAGGGTGAAGGTCTGATAAGAAAAACGTACTTACAAAGTAAGTCCAACACCAGTACTCCAGGTTCTAGGTAGCATGCAAAAGGTTTATACCCATAGTGTCATAAAGTTATACCTTGAAGTTTCTTCCCATTAATGTGCGGCACTTAACAAACTAATCACTCATGATACACAATTGAAGGTACAAAATACGAGGTGTGGCTATTAAATAACGAGACTGACGCTGCTACAGAAGAAGTGCGCATGCGCCAAACGCCAGCAACCAACAGCTGTTATCGTGAAGCCTTCTCTTTCGAATGTAGTGCCTCTCGCTTCTGTAAACAAATCAGTACAGCCGTAGCCTTAGTTCGCATTAGAGTTGTTTTTTTTGTTTCGCCGGAAAAATGTGAAGTGTAACAGTAGAGCAACGAATGGTTGTGAAATTTCATGCGAAACTTGGAAAAACCGCTACTGAAACTTATAATTTATTGAAAGAAGTGTCCACCATTCATGCACTGGAAGAGCCCATCTTTACCGAGAGCCAAAAAAGCTCGAATGAGCAAATCAAAATTCAAAGCAATGTTGATTGTTTTTTTCGATATTCATGGGATTGTCTGTTAAGAGGTTTCTAGCCAAATTCAGCATCCCAGTGTTAGACCATCCGCCTAATTCGCCGGATCTTGCGCCGTGCGACTTCTATCTGTTTCCTAAGGTGAAATCTGCATTAAAGGAACAAGATTTGAGTCTGTTGAAGCTGTGAAAGAGAAAGCGGCACGCGTCCTGAAGGAGCTGACAGAAAAAGACTTCCAGCACTGTTTCGAACAATGGAAGATTCGCATGGAGCGTTGTAGGGATAGAGGAGGGGTATATATTGAAGCTGATAATAAGTAAAAATGTATGAAATAAAAATAAAATGTTTTACAGCGTCAGTCTCGTTATTTAATAGCCACACCTCGAATTCAAAACTGTCTCATAAAAACCAAATCTATCAATAGATTTTGTTGTAAAATGAAAAGTTCTCAAGTTTGGTTTTAAGTAATTTTGTGTTTATTAACTATCTCTTTGTAATTTGATTGTATTAAAAAAAAATTATTAAATTATTCTTTGTTAAAAAAGAAAACCCATGTAACACAGCAATCAGTCTTTTGTACTAGAATATAAAATATAAAAAATGTTAACCACAGTTCTTTTATTATTGCAATTTTTTAAAACATGGTGACAGCGAATTGAAAACTTTTCAGAAAAAGTCGACAGTAATTAGTAATTATACTACATGTTATTATTTTGTATAAAGACATAGTTTGCAATGACAATGGCTCATTCGACTTGCCCACCTTTGGTATCTTTAAGCCTTGAGGGTAACATGGCTTTGAATTGGAGGAATTTTAAGAGGAATTTTTTGTCATATTTTGATGAAGCTTCGGAAGAGAAGAAAGTGGCCATGTTGTTGTATGCGGCAGGTTGTATTCAGCCAACGATATATTTGAGTCTTTTAACTTGGTAAATTCATATCATCTGAATGATTCGGTGATAAATAAATTTTGTTTCTTACATAGTTCCCTCCTTGATGTCCCTCCTAAGTAACTAAGTAAGAATTCGGTCAAGGACCTTTACCTGTTATTTTTCCAGGCGTCCATGGCAATGATAGCCTTTTTCTGAACTAAGGAGCTTGTCCTTCCTTATATGGAGACCTATTACCAGCGTTTCTATCATATATTGTTTTTGTCTTGGTCCTATTTTCATTAAGAAGTTTTCTATCACCTTCGAGAGTCAGTCTCGGACGAGATGATTCAATCGTGCATGGTAAATTTGTTCTTAACTTCCTTCCCATTACCTTTGCAGCTGGAGAATGAATTTTACCACGTGGGGTGTTTCTATAATGTAATAGGGCCAGGAATATGTCCTCATTTGCTTCAGTAGTTTTGGTGAATAACCTTTTCATGTTTTTTACCGCACTTTCTGCCAAACCATTAGATTTGGGATAGTGTGAACTAGACAGCACGTGTTTGAAACCCAGTCCTTGGCAAAGTCCACAAATAACTTAGAGGCGAAATATAAGGCTCCATTGGTATATACGGTAGCCGGTATCCCATGTCTTGCGAATATTGACTTTATCTGACTTATTACTGTAGCACTAGTCAAATTTTTTACCTGCAGACCTCGGGAAAATTTGAAAAAGCATCCACTATTACAAGGTAATGATTTTGGTTCTATTCGTAGATATAACATCCGACCTCCATCCACTTCCTTGTAAGTCACAGTAAGTTTAACTTTAGAACCTTGGTATTTCTGGCAAACGTAGCAGCTTTTAACAAATTTTTTTAAATCTTGCATGATATTTCTACAATATATGGGTAATTTCTTTAGCATTTGCCTTAATAAACATTTAGGAATCACCAATAACGTGGGAGAAGAAAATCAAGAAAAGTCATCACCGCCAAGGCCTGTTAGGGAGGCGAAATTCACGAGGTCAGGACAAATAGTGCGACCAATGAGAAGACTAATTAAAGAAATTTAAACGATAAAAAAAAAAACTGTGTTATTTTCTTAGGCGTGTTATTAGGTTCTTGTGAAGAAGGAAGATGTAAAATGAAAAGTTCTCAAGTTCGGTTTTAAGTAGTTTTGGGTTTATTAACTATCTCTATCTCTTTGTAATTTGATTGTATTAAAAAAAAATTATTAAATTATTCTTTGTTAAAAAAGAAAACATATGTTACAGAGCAATCAGTCTTTTGTACTATAATTTAAAATATAATAAATGTTAACCTCAGTTCTTTTATTATTGCAATTTTTTAATTCAATAGTGTTCACTTGCCTTTTATAACATAGATGAATGCAGTTTTCATTTTTAAGTAACATGAATTTAAGATAAACCTCATCATTACTCATATTAAAAAAAAATAGTAAAGCAAAACCTTAATCATTAGAATACTTAGTATGTTTTATTAAAAATTATCTAGTCAAAGCTCAAAGAATTTTGAAAATTATTTTAAAGCTTCACAATATGAACCATTCATCGGTAAATGCCTTATTCACAAAAAGTTTTATTTTCAGTAATGTTAAAAAAGTATTCTTAAACCTGTGTAGGTCTTTTGGGTGGTTGAGCGACTTGATCATCAGGTTTCTTCTTGATAGCAACCTGTAAAAATTTCAAAGTAACATTACAATGTGGAACACTTAATTATTAAGAAATAAGAAAACATAATATGCACTTGAAACAACTGGACGATTCTCTGATAATCGTCAAATTTACGTGTCCTAAATATTTTGGCAGTCCAGTTACATTTTTTGAAATACTTTTATTTCATGTATCAAAGTTCATCGTGGTTGGTAGAATAATAATCATATAAATGTTCTTTTCATCAAGAATTTACCTATGAACTTTTAACTGCAACATCTTCATGAGTTAAAAATAATAAGAGAAATGAATATTAATTTAAATAAAAAATATACCCTAGATTTGACGATTTCGATGACGAGAATCATCTTCCCGATACCATTGCTTAAAGGATTACTTAATAAATAATTAATAATTAAGTCGTACCAGGTCTGCAAGTTTAAAATGTCGTTTATTTCTTAAAATATATACTCAGTAATTTAAAAAAAAAGTATAATATATTTTATTCAAAGTACTGGCCCTCGCTTTCTACACATTTTGTCCATCTCTCGGGCAATTTATGGATACCATTCCAAAAGAATGCTTCATCTTTATTTGAAATCCATTCATCGAGCCATTTTCTTACATCCTCCAAATTGTTAAAGTGTTGCTCAGCCAATGAGTGTCCCATCGATGAGAAGAGATGATAATCAGAAGGAGCCAGGTCAGGTGAATACGGCAGGTGGGGTAGGAGTTCCCAACCAAGCGAAGAAATCGTTTCCTTAGTCAATCTGGCTGAATGTGCAGGAGCGTTATCATGCTGAAGAATGAATTTGGCGTGCCTGTGAGCCCATTCTGGGCGTTTTTCGATCAATGCGTGACTCAAATTGATCATTTGTTGTCGGTAGCGGTCGGTATTGACTGTTTCGCCGGGTTTGAGAAGCTCGTAGTAGACTACTCCCTTCTGATCCCACCACACACCCAGCATTGTCTTCTTCCCAAAACGATCCGTTCTTGCACTCGATGTGGATGGTTGTCCTGGCGTTACCCATGATTTTATTCGTTTGGGATTCTGAAAATAAATCCATTTTTCATCGCCAGTTACAACTCGATGCAAAAAACCCTTTCTTTCGTGGCGTAAAAGCAGCATTTCGCACACAGTTTTTCGTTTTTCCATCTGTCGTTCGTCCAATTCATGTGGAACCCATTTTCCAACCTTTTGAATTTTTCCCATAGCTCTCAGGCGATCGGAAATGGCTTGCCTAGTGACATTCAACTGTTCTGCCATCATTTGTTGGGTTTGGGTATTGTCTTCGTCTAATAAAGATTGCAATTCGACGTCCTCAAACTTTTTTGGTCGATTTTCTCGTTTTTTATCAGTAACATCAAAATCACCACGTTTGAAACTTTGAAACCAACGTTCACATGTCTTGACGGTTGGAGCAAGATCGCCATAAGTCTCAACAAGAATTCGATGACATTCAGATGCCTTTTTCTTTTGATTGAATAAGAAAATCATGACATGCCGCAAATGCTCTTTATTTGGCTTAAAATTAGACATTTTTAACACCAAAGAAAGGTATGATACGTCCACGTAAACGACTTAAAAACAACTGACTTTTGTAAACAAATGACTAACAAACAAAATAGCGTTTAGAGATAAGCAAATCCTTCAATAGGCTAAGAGCGCATTCTATTGGAATTAAAACGACATTTTAAACTTGCAGACCTGGTAGTTGAAAAAGAATCTGTAGTGAAAAGTGACAGTGATTGTCTAAATAATCATTTACTAAGGAAAATTTATAATAAATAATATACTTGATCTAGTGAAAAATTAATCGATTATTCCTCTCTAGACACATAATTTCCAAAAACATAGAATAATTATTTACATTGGATAACTTACATCAGGTTCTTTAATAGGCTTAGTTGAAGACACTTCATAATTGTTGACTGCATCAGGATTCAATCCTGGAGTAGTTGAGCCATTAATTTTTTGTCCACTGTAGACCATCTAAGCATAAAATAGTTAAATAATAACAAAAGTTATTTTGAAATAATAATTTTCTTGAGACTCAATCTACCTTCGGGAAGGCTCCTACATTAGTATCTGGCTGTGGTTCTGCTTCTTTTTTTTGTATCGGTTTGGTATCTTCGCATTCAGACAGTTTTGTCTAAAAAAAAAAAAAAAATAATAATAATAAAAGTAATTATTAATTTGAAGGATTCGTTTAAGGGGATTATTGTAATCCACATTTTCATGTGTTTTAGGGAGCAGTTAAAAATTTGATTTATTCAGAATAATTACAGCATATTCAAAAATAGACATGTCGCTGATATGATGATCTAAGACTGTTCTAACTCAAAATGGCATTTTAACATCCTTTTTTTCTTTCTTTTTTTTTATAAAATATCTCCCAATTTCGCTATACTATATCTGGGCAAGACCATAATATTATAGGTTCTTGAAAAATTTTAATTATCGGATAAATGAAGGTGACGGATATCGAATAAAGGAAAAAAAGAAACTTTAATTGGCCCTTCTGAAAAATCGCTTTTAGGTTTTAAGTTAGGCCTATCTTGCATTTGATGAGTTTTTTTTATATGGACTACTACAGGATATTTCATTTTAAAACTGTATTATATCTATTCCTTCTCATAAAGTCTTTATTTTTTTATGTTTTACAGTCAATAATATATTGTATTATAATAGGTGAAATAATGGTGAGGATTTGCAGTTTGAAAAAAAAAATTTATTTTCGAAAACCAACGTTTCGATCCAACTTGCGGATCTTCATCAGGGCTTCTGAGTCAAGGTAGATACAAAGACGAGTCTTTGTATCTCCCCTTTGCATCTACTTGTTCGTGAGTCTTTGTATCTACCTTGACTCAGAAGCCCTGATGAAGATACACAAGTTTGATCGAAACGTTGGCTTTCGAAAATAAAATTTTTTTTCAAACTGCAAATCCTGACCATTATTTCACCTATCGTAAGATTAACAGTTGACTATCTCTCACCTCTAATATTGTATTATAGAAATAAGATTGAGGTTTATATACGTATTTAGATTGTACATTAGGTACAACATACATTAGGGAATAGTTTTTTTTTTTTGTAGGCATATTGGAATAATGAAGCTTAGAGAACTCAGTTTTGATGCCAAAAAGATCAACTGTAGCTGGCTAATTTCTTCAAACACTGAACCTCGTCAAGATCTGAACGCCCTTTTTTTCTCTTTTTAAAATTCTATGTGGTACTTCTTACGTACATTTTTAGGACAAAAACTAAAATCTATGGTTTAAATATAATGTTGAATCAAAATAAAAAAATTGTAATTTACCTAATATCTAACATTTTTAAAAACCAATAAAGAATCTCAGATAGATTAAGACCAAAATTAAAAGTAAATATTGCAAAACTGTTATTAAAACATGTTAATTTAAATAGGTAAATGCAATAGATTTGCAGCAGGACGACCTAATTACAGGGGATAAGGGGCCTTAGCGGAGCTCATCTCCATGGGCCCACTCACTCTCAGATTAATAAAATATTAATTGAAATAATAATAACTGGTTTTATCGCAACAAAAACAATAAAGAAAATAATTTTTACTAATTAATAAAAATAAATTTTAAAAATCTTTTTTTGTTTGTTATTTCATGATTCCTATTAACCAAATTAGTAGTTTGGAGTAACATGAATAAGACCATGATGGGCAAGAGTATGAAAGGTGTCACTTGGAAGCACTGAGTAAGATGCAGTTCAAGTTCGAATTCCTTATGGGCAAATGATATCACGGTGGACCCAAGACATTGGTGAATCACGACCTTACTACTTACTCAAGCTAAAACAGGTGATAACATATAAGTTAGCCCTTATAATACAGCCTGGTCTTTTGGAAGGAGAATATAATGGAAAAACAGGCTAAGAGTTATTGTTTTCCTTTTAATAAATACTGAGGACAGAATACTGAAAATATCAATTATAATTTAAGAGTTTAAATAAAAGTGAATGCTACCTTTAACTTCTCCATTTCTTCTTTAAGCTGGTAGTTCTCTTTATCTAAATGATCCATCATTTGACTTTCGTTGGGCATTTTTTGACTTCTAAGATCTTCTTTTTCTTGAGTTAATCTATTAATATCATCCTGCTGTTTCAAGTATTCACTCTATAAGAGAGACAAATATTATTAATGCAAATAATTAGGATATATTTATATAATTTGACTAAAGGTATAATTAAAACTTTTACTTAAATCCTAAGAATTGTTACAGGAAATTTTAGAGAAATATGTGGAATACAATGTCCTACATACTAAAACATCCAAAATTAAGAATCAAGTCGGTGGCTCTTTTACTATATGCCCAACCTTCCAAAAGTTATTCAAATGGCCTGATGTATGCTCTAAATTTACTGCAGAATCCTTCATAATAAGGAAAGCACTTAAACAAGTCGAGTCATACGGCAACAGGAATAGTGTTATGGTAAAAGACTTTATGAGTGCTCTAATAGCAATTGAAAATACCAAGCCCAAAAATGGCTTAATATTTGAGATATCAAATATTTGTTGGCAATTAATGGAGAAAGGGACTGATAACTTTCATATGGGCCCTCTCACTTTGTGGGATCACTTGAAAAGAAGTAGCAGATGTAGCAGCCCATTCAGCAAGAATTCCCAAAGGTAATAATAGTAAACAATATTACTCTCGAAGACTCCGTTAAAAAAATTAAACTAGAAATTTATGAAGTGTCGCAGGCCAAATGGGGCCATTAAGCTGCTTAACTAAACGCCATAAAGAGGAACCCAATTAAATGGACCACCTTATTGTTAAAGAATGACGTAGTGAAGAAACTGTCCTTTGTCGGATAAGAATGTGCTTTCACTTGCACATTTGTTAAAATGTTTTGCACCTTCAATGTGCAAAATATACAATATAGAAATAACAATACCACAAACCATAATAGACAGCAAGATCTCTGTACAAATGAGTTGGAGGAAATTTTTATGGACAATAAAAATGGGAAAAAATATTAGAATATTTAAAATTAATAAAATATAAAAGAATCTAAAATATATATAAATAATACCCTGGGGGCTGAGGCAACACAAGCAATCAAATAAATAAATAAACAAACCTTTAATCGTTCAAATTCGCCCTCTTTCTTTTTAATTAATTCTTTATTTTCCTTTTTTATTGTTTCCAGTTCCCTCTTTAATTCTTCAACTTCTTCATTCAGTTTAGAAACTTGAGTTTTTTCATTTTCTTTCAAATCATCAAGCTGGGTCTGAAATAAAGCAAGATAGTAAACAATTATACAAACGAGGATTAGCAAATATAACCAGTGATTTAACTGTACCTCCTCTACCGTCTCATCTATACCTCTGCCGATTAAACAATCTGATTTTTTTAAGCATAAAAAATTAAGACTGAGTACTTATCTAGTGATTCATTTATGGAAAACATTGGTATTTTTTTAATTTTTTAGGAGTAGTGATATCTAATGCATAGCCCAGTGAATTTTTATCTCAACTTCATTATTAATTAAAATGATTGAACACTTCAATGATGATGAAACGTAACTGATATGAAAGAAATCTTGATCCTCATTAAACATGAGGAGTTTAATCAAAATCATTAGAGCCGTTTTCGAGAAAATCGCAAAAAAAAATGTGATCAAATTTATTAAATAAGGTCCCCCCTCTTTTTACCCAATTTAGGTGAAATTTTTGCTGTCACATCACGGGCATATATCTATCTCAAATACCTGATTTTAATACCTATCTCAAATACCTAGGTTTTATAGTTTTTGAAGTAGTCTGTTCACACACAGATCATTTCACAGGACTTGGTTATTTGAACTCACAGGATCACAAAAGGTATATATTCTTTAATAACCAAGTTGAATTTTTTCAAATACCTTCTCTTACTACATATATCGTATACAGGTAAGTGAAGGTAAAAATGTAAGGGCCGAATGTTTGATGCAACACAACTAGAAAAATAGTGCATGAATTGATTTGAACATTTGACAGTAAGATGCTTTAAAATTAAATTGTGTCAGTGTCTACTTTTAGTGTTGTTATCCCCAATGGAAAAGATTCTATAAAGAATAGAAAAATAAATTTGTGGGGGTTTTGTGCTTTATTTTTAAGTGATACAATTTTTGTATACAAGTAATACTCAATTTCTTCATTTAATTTTACAAAATGAAAAATAAATCAATATAAATGGAGACGTGGCCTTCTTTATTTTTGATCATTTTTTTTTTTTCCTCCCTTTATCGCAGATATAAAATGTGTAACTATCTTTGCATATATATTTTTTTAATTATAATTGAATAATTTTTAATACTTTCTTATTACACAGCAATTGATAGTAGGCCACTTATGTTGATTGATGTTTTATAACAAAATCTAATGTTCGCTGTAATTTTTTTATTGTTTTCTAAAATTTAAAATTAGACTAAGCCACAGTGAGGAGTACCAGGCTTTAGCTAGTTAATGATGAAATTTAATAGTAGCTCTTGTGAAAGAAATCAGTAAAGTCATAAGTAGCATAATGTTTAGAAATAAGAAAAGACATATCAAGATATAACAAAATGTCCATTAGGCATTATGATATATGCTTAGTTTAAAACAGGATCATTCAATTAAGTAAACTACTAAATTATAGATATAAAAAACAACATTCAAATTTAGAGTTATTTATAATGTACTTTCACTTATATTCTTAGATGCTGTCCTTGAATGTATTGAGAAACAGTTATTGCAATTAAATTGTATAATTTTATCCATATAAATTAAATCATTGTATAAAACACTTTAAAATTGTTTAAATCACAGTACATAAGAGAGAGAAAAAGAGAAACTGATTTCATACATAATATAGTAACAAGCACATTATACTCATTCTGATAAATTGATACTAAAACAGAAAATTGGGGGATGGGGAATTTAAAATAGTCTCCTTTATAAAGGTTTTCAATTTTTAGGAAAGAAAGATGTTTTGTATAATAGGAGCTCATAAAAGACAATTCTAATTAGATGTATATGACATTAGGAAATTAATAGCTTAAGAAAGTCTTCTTCTATCACTAATTCAACCTTGAATGGCTGTAATACACAAAATAATTTGTCTGTAGACACTAATAAAATGATACTTTTAGATAATGATTGGAATATTGTCCATGAAGCAGATGATATAAACGTTTTTCAGTGTAAATATTAATTTAAGCATTATCTAAGATGAGTCTTGTAATCAGTATCATTAAAGAATTAAATAAACTTGTAGAAACCCATAAATACCACAAAATTAAATACACGATAGTGGAAATCTACTTAAAATTATGATTACAGCTCTTTAACAAAATGAAGAAAGTTACCTGTAAAAACTTATTTTGTTGAACTAATGCGTCATATTTATTCTTGGATTCTAGGTTTTCCTTTTCTCTGACTTTTCGTTCTTCAGCTAGTTTTCCTTCAAGTGTTTCCTTAGTTAGTTTATGATCCTCTTTTTCTTTAGTTAAAGACTTTTCAAGCCTTACTTTGTACTCGAAAATCACTTAAACAAGACACCATAATATGAGAAACAAAATAATGTAAGACGGGTGGCATTAAATTTGATATGCTCAACTAAAGACAAAATGTAAATAGAATGGTACCTTGTAGCTGTGCTGACAATGATTCTTGTTGCTGATTACAACTATTAACTAGTTTTTGTACTTCAGCTAATTTTGATTGAGTTCCATGAAAAACAAAAACAACAGCACCGAGAACACATATTAAACAAACTATAGCAAACATCCGGGTTTTGGCACCCCTAACTAACCTAGAGGAGCTCATGACTGTTATTTACTACCACTGTTAAAAAATATATAATAACTGAACCAACTCAATTAATAGATGGTAAAACACTAGATAAAATTACATAAGCAGTTAATACAGTGAAAGTTGCATTAGTTAAAAGATGCCCTTGAAGAACTTATGAATCATAGATGGAAATATACAACATTAATCAAACTTTTCACTTCACCATTCTTAAAAACAACAGTTAGTTATTGCTTCACTTCAATTACCACTTGGGAACAACATACAGTAACAACAACACTAGGTTTTAACCTACTACAATTCGATTCTCCATATGTTATGCTCTATACCAACTTCAAATATCTTTTTTTTAGTTAATAAGATATCTCTACGTAAGCAGTTGTAAATTGTTAGCCTTATTTTTAACCCTATGTATCCGAATTCAATCTGATTCATTCCATATCATTTGAGACAGTTAACGTTTATTTTAAAAAATATGTTTTTCAGACGTTTAGGTTGGCAGCTTGAAGTTGTGAGATAAACACGAAAGGGAGTCCCTTACTGTTGCCTTCATTTTGTGTCCCTGAATGACATTTTATTTTATTCCCTTTTCTGACAGTTCAAAATTTAAAGTCTAAGTATCTTTATATTCAAAAACATTAAAGGTTTGTTGCTGGACGAGATATCACCGGTTAAATTTGGGTATGTATGTTTATTGCTTTTAATAACGGATTCAAAATGCGTGGATATCCACTCTTTTGGTCTTACATACACTCACACCCTGATCACAAAATTTTTGAATCTATCCTAGGAAATAATTTATTGATAAAGTGTATACAAACAAGGTACCTGTTGTCTGTTGATATATACATGTATATATTTTGAGTTTAATATAAGATCGTTATTTTTTAAATTTAACTACCCCAATTCAGTTATTTCTAAAATACACTCAGATTAAAAATTAGTCATTATTCATTTTATCATTGTAATTAGTTCTGTATATCTGTTTATTATCGTCCTTTCAAATAAACCCAATAAATTGGCTTTAATTATTATTATGTATTTTTAATAAGTTTTTAAATTGATAAACCTTGGTTTATTTCTAGTTCTATTTTGCATGTCTTATTGAGTATGTTAATTCTTATTTTCTGAAGATAATTTAGATAAATTTTGTTTTACTTAGCTCTACTATAAACATTTAAATTATTCCTAACCTGTCATGAAACAATACAATGGTAGAGTTCTGTTTTTGATTTTTTAAATTCAACCATTTATTTAAGGATTTGATTGTAATTTTCATTAATGATTTGTACTTATTTTATATAAATGTTTATACCTGTAGCTGTTTATTGGTAACCTTATAATAATAAACTAAGTTGAATTTAAAACTGAAAACTTAATTGTTTTCTTTCAAGCAAACATATAAATTTGTTGTCTTATTAATAAAGTAATGTATTAATTAAAGTCTTACTAATTTAATTTTAGTCAGATTTGGCTAAGATGATATTCATATAAAAATGATTCACATTATATGAATATTCCTTATCATTTTTAAAAACTATTCATGGAATACAGAATTCAAATAATCACTCCTATTATTCTATTAATGGAGGTTGTTTTTGATGTAATTATGTTGTCACAGAATGCATTGTAATCCAAAACTATATATATTTATTTTTTAAATTTTACGTGCTGTGCTATAATTATTTGAGTTTATTTATGTTGCATCATTATAACAATTTAATCATTTACTTTTTTACTAACCAAAAGTTAAGTTAAACATGTTTCCTAATTTAATATTTCAATTCTTTT
This sequence comes from Aelia acuminata, assembly GCA_911387785.2. Classification (NCBI taxonomy): domain Eukaryota; kingdom Metazoa; phylum Arthropoda; class Insecta; order Hemiptera; family Pentatomidae; genus Aelia; species Aelia acuminata. The sequence continues at coordinate 35,196,440 of OU426979.1, read as the reverse complement.
TTTTTTGTCCACTTTTTTCCTAGTTGCATTTATGTTTATGGTTTCAACAGTGCAATATTTAATGTGTTTTAAGAAATAGTTTTTATTGGGATTAAAGTTTTAAATACTTATTACATGATTTACGAACGTAGCAGATATGTTAATATTGAGCGAAACTAATTTTAAAACCAACGTTTTATTAGATCTTATTTAATTTTGTATGTTGTTAATATCTTAAAATAAAGTTCATGGCAACCATTTCTCATCTTTTTTCTTATTCTTCAAACTATATTTTTTAAATATCTTTAAGCCTTTCTTAAGAAATCTTTTAGTATTCTAAAAAATGCAGTATTAAGTACACGCAAATATAAATTACTATGCCTATTTTTGAGCTATTGTTAATTTATTAGCATCTGAAAGAAAAATTTTCTCCGAATGATATGGCTTTTGGTCATAATTCAATAATCTTATTAATTGTGAATTATAAAAAGAAAAAATGAAGTATTGAAATTCTCTCTTTCTTTAATGAAATAGCATTATTTCTTAAAGTTGTATTTATGCAATGGCAATACCCTCATACTACTTCACATATACAACTTAAACAGTTTCTCAAGAGTTGTTATAATAATAAAAAATAAACAAATAAATTATGTCTTTTGATGTGATTATCTTTAAATTTCCCCAATATGGTTTTCTTTCTAAAAATGTGGAATTTAATGAAATATTAAAAGCTATAAATTAAAAAGGATAATTTTAAGGAAAAGATCATCTGTTTCTTTTCAATTTGTTTTTACGCTATCCCCTGATTTGGCATAAGTAATATGATAAAAGCAATTTTTTTTTTTATGCACAAGTGTGTTTATTTATAAATGTTTTAGGGTACTTGTTAAGGTTAGGTTGTTTACTTTATTTGTTTTGATTATTTATTGAAGATTTAGTTCTAATGACATAGAGGGAATATAAATGATGAATTCAAACTTATTTTTCTCAACTTTAAACATTTCCCCAGAGACTAGGAATCGTCAAAAATAAAGTTAATTCGAAAGAGAGGCACTGACTGATCTTGATGGCAGAGGCCCCTTCATTTCAAGTTGGGAAACCCGCAATACACCCAGCCTTAACTGTTGTGTCTATCAGAACCCTTGTATGCTCTCAGCCTATTGCATGCTTCTAAATATCTTTTCCTCTATTAATTTCTTCATTTAAGAAACCGCCTATACTTTTATCTTGTTGTTTCGAAATTAACTTATAAATAAGAAACATTTCGATATCGGACCATTTTAATCAAAAAATCGCAATGCGGTATTTTTTTCAGTGTTTTCAGCTATTATGTTCCAATTAATATTATAAGCATTATGAATTATTCATATGAAATAGATTGATTCCCTTTGGAATTATGATTCGTTCTACCCAATGAGTTATCAAGGCCGATTCACTCCTCAACTTTAGACGGAGATCCCCGAATGCGTTCGGCACCCGAGTGACGTCAGATTAAGACCGTTACTACCCCACTAATAATAACATTTTATTTTTAATTTTTTAAAACAAAAATACCCTAGCTTCCTTCTTTCTTTCTTTTATTTATTTTTTATTAAAATATAGTCCTTAGGATTTTACTGTGGATCTCCTCATTTCATTGCTTCTAATCGCAAATGTTATATTATTCGCCAAGATAGTTTAATATTTTATCAGAAATTAGCATTTTTATTAAGCATCTATATATTTCAATCAGTAAACACTTCAAACAAACGCCATGGGGAGGTTGTTATTGTGCTCGGAAAGGAACGCCTATTCACACTATGTCTTATAGGATCTAGTTTGGTTGCCTATTGATAAGAAATGAGAAATCGATATTTCAATATCGATAATATTGGGATACAGGTTTTTCTTAGTCGATATGTTTTCTTTATTTTATAAGTAATGTAAACTTACAAATAATAATGTACTTAGTTACATTCTCCCAATTTTACTTGTGGAAAGTCCTGTAGTATTAGAAAAATTAAGATGATTTCATTTCTGACAAACTACTTATGAATCACGCTACTAACGGCTATTTTCAAAACTCATTCGAATTCGTAGATTCTAAGATTCCAGTTATTAAGTATAAACAATTGGTCTGTGATTGTTATGAAAATAATATTTGTAGTCAGTCGGATGAAAACGGCTAATTAATTTTTTTAATTCATTACGCCGTAGGTAAATAACACCATGTCCATTTTTTTATTGGATTAAATTTTCTACTTTCGATTTAAATATTATGATGAATTCTTCCAATTACTTATCAGCTTAAATGAAAATGTGGAAAACTTAAACGGTTTGTATACGTAGTCATAAAACAAATTTAACAAATTATTTATCATTTCTATAGGTTTTAGTTTAATTCAATAAAAAAATACACATCGGGGCACAGAATGGTGTTAGTACCCAATTGATATCATTAAGATTTACTTAAAAAATAGTGAACATTAAAAGCTTGATCGTACAATCAATTACAAATTTCCTGAAAATGTATATTTTCTTTCGCCTGCCTAACAACTTTGCTATTCATGATTTCACTCCAGTCTCATTATAACTAAGATAAAAAAAAGATGAAATTTTTCACTTTAGACGGTTTAACATTCTATTTGGCTGTTATCGAATTGAATGGAGTAACTGTCTATGGCCGTTTTTTTCAGTCAAAGATCGATTCTTTATTTAACTAGCCTACGTTTCCACCTTAGCATATACGTCATTATCAGGGCTTGGTGTATTGTCAAGGGTTTTGGTGTATCGTTAAGACACCAGCCAGGGTGAGAGTTCAAATTAGATTGTAATTAAATTTTCCTTATATCTATCACAGTCTCCGTACTTTTTTACTGCTTGCCAATAACAATACACATAATTGAATCGTACGAGTATGTTAGTTAAATGAGGAAGAAATCTGTGAATGAAACTTTTAATTATTTTAAGATTCTAGAAGGACCATATGTCACCTCTAAAAAGTAAGTATTAATTCTTTACTGTGACTATAATTTCCGTTAGGTTGTATTTGTTAATCTATCGAAATTCCTGTTATAATAGTAACAATAATAACAATTTAACTGATCCCTGTTTTTTTTTTTTTTCGGAAGATAGACTTATGGATATTTGACCAAATAATATTTCTTATAGGCGTTTATATTAGTAAATAAGTGAGGGCTTGGTGTATTGTCAAGGTTTTTACAAAATCGTTAAGACACGAGCCAGGGTGAGAGTATATTTTATTCATCTTAGCCGAACAAGCATATTTGAGTTTTGATGGTGTCTGTGATGGAGGTAATACACATTGGCATTCTCTTTCTTTTATTATACATATTATTTAGAATAATTGAATAAAAACGATGAATGATTGAATAATGTCCTGTTTTGCATTTGGTAGTAAATATCACGAGCTTTCTTTGAAATGATCAATGAATGTGAGGTACGATATTAAGAAATTAGTTGATAAAAAATTAGCAAAAAGTATCTTCCTTTTGTTTTGCTAATTTTTCATCAATAATAATATAAATATCTTCCTACCAAATTTAGAAGAAAATAACAATATAAGAAATTGGTTTTATATTTAAATGGTACGATTATTTATGATGTATTTAAAAGTGAACTGCAATATTTTGCTTGCTGAGGATTTATGAATGATTTGTTTTAATTAGCACTGAGTAGGACATTTTAGTTTCTTGAATGGTTTTAAATATAATTTTTAATTAAATAATTTTATATCCTGTTGATGTGGAATTAAGTATTATAAAAACGGTTGTTGCTTTTACAGTAGGCTAGTCTAATCGAAATGCATAAATAAATAAATTAAAAAAGATTCCTTCAGTTCATTATAATGGGAGTAAAATCAGTGGGATCATTTACGTTTTTTAAATAAACCATGGTAAACATTACAGTTTTTTAAAAATAAAATAATTTTAATCTGCTAACGGAAACGAACTTTAATGTTTCCCTTGATCAAATATGCGCAGATAACATTACCAAAGGAACCAATACTTTCTCTACATGACTTTACGACGCCTAGGTCTGACCTATGCGACACACACTACAGTGGTTATCTGCTGGGGGAATAGAAAGGCAAATTTTAGTATTTGAAAGGAAGATAATCAGAAGATCATGTAGATCTAGACCCATTAAGGAGGATCAGCATTGGAGGCAGAGGCAAATTGAAGAACTAACCAGGTTATCCCAACCGGATGTAGTACACGCTAATATGCTTGTCGATTGCTGGGTGTAGGACGTGTGGTAAGAATGGACGAATCATCAAAGCAAAAAAAGATCTTATGCAACAGCCAAAGGAGACGAGAGGAAGAGGCCGACGGGCTGTGACTCCGTTGAAGTGAACTTGACATGAAAACCTTTTTCGACTCCATACTACTACTTGGGGTATCTGTGCTCTGTAATAGAGTGACGGTTCACTTGCCTGAATGAAATGCTTGCCTTGCTATCATCTTTTTTTTTTTTTTTTTAAATCTACCATGACGAATATTTTTATGCTAAGATAAAAATGGAACTGTCGCAGAAATAAAAAAAAAAAAAATAATATTAAAATTCTTTATTTAGAATAAAATTTATTTTAATTTTTTTCTTTGACGGTTCCATTTTTCCATCAGAATTTTAGTTTTATCGAGTCAATTTTTCATGATTTTTTGCTATGAAACTCTATTACGCTCTACTCTAAATTATGCTTGTGTATTTATTCAAAATACACGTCACAAAAAATTAAGTACTCTAATGTAATCGATAGAATTTTACCTTTACGGGAGATGAAGAAAATTGAATAGGTTTTTTTTTTTTTTTTTAATCTCGAACTAGCCTGTAATTAATCTGCAATTTCAAAAAAATTCAGTCAACCTGAGTTTTGTTTTTGCTACAGCTGCTATTTTTTTTCTTTTTTTTTCTATAAAGTGAATATGGTTTGAGTGACTTATTGCATTCCATATCTTTCGGCATTATGATTTTTAAAAAGGAGTTTCAGAACCCTATGATACACTTTCTTCAATAACGTTATCCATGTTTACTGGAAGCTGATGAAGGAACGTGCAATCTTCGCGGTGGGGAATAGGTCTTTGAGAACATTTTAGATTCCAATAATCCACAGCATGTGTAGATTTGTTTTATTATTTGTTATTGACGTTTCGTAGAAATACAGATACCCTCTGTTTCGGTAAGGGCTATGGTTATTGGAACTATGAACTGCATGTGATGAGATCCTTTAGCCCAATATTTTAATGAAGTAAAACAATGTGCACTTCAAACACTTAAGGGAATAGATCCTCCATGAAAATTTGGAGAAAAGCAAACAAAGATGAGTGGAATAAATTTTCGCATTTTATTCTTAGGATAATAGTGTTTATTTATAACTGGGTGGCGGTATGGCAGAGTGGGCAAACGTGTTATGGAATATGGAATGGCCTTGCTCCTGACAACCCAACATATGATTGGGATCCCGAAGATAGCCAATTCAAAACCCAGAGCTAGGGAACATCTAATAATACTCGCCATTAACATCCACCCTCTCACCTGGCCCGGGAAAATGCCGTATAGCCTTCACGATGGGGATGCAGAGGACGAAAAAAAAGTGTTTATGAATAAGAATTTAATAAAAAATTCTAATTATTTTTGGAAATAGATATCTGTTCTGTTTTTACTCTTAAAGTATGTTTATTTTACATAGATCAACAGCCCCCTCTCCAATTTTTTTTTCTGATACCGCCACATCACTTGAAAAACCATAATGACAATTTTTACTCGTATTGTGTCAAACTGCAATCTTAACTTTAACAGCAAGTTGCCATCAAACTTAAAAAAAAATCAATATGGATTATCTACACCCTAAGCATCTTGTAGAGTTTTACCAAGTCAGTAATAAAAATAAAAGAGAAATTTTAATGTCAAAAAGTTAATATCAACTCATCGGAGACAGTAATCGGTAAGTGAAATTTGCTTAATCAATTCAGTCGAACTTCAACTTCGAAAAGTGAGGGTGATTGAACAAAAAATGGAACATGAGGTTTATTATCGGGTAGCCAGTTTTTTGTTTTTCCATCTTTAATTCTGATAATACAAGACTTAATGAATGGAAGAAAAGAATAGAGTAAATTTTTAACGAACCCGAAGGCCCGATGCCGACAGCACCAATCGCTCCCTACATACCTCCATCCACCTCCCCCAATCCAATCCTAAATCCACAAGATCAGCCCTCGCCGGATCCTCCCACCTTCGCCTAGGCCTACCCTCAGACATTTTCAAGTCGGCAAAGCGTTTATCAATCTTTTATTCGTTCATTCGCAATATAAAACGTCGCGCAAATATAATTTTACCTGTTGACCCATCCTTCTTCGGCCCAAAAAGTCTACGCAGTTCTTTATTTTCAAAGACCTTAAGGCGTTGCACACCCCTTACTGTATGCGGCCATGTTTCACATCCGTAAAGAACAAATCGAAGACCTCATAGTTTTCGTAAATTCAAATTTTCAAATTTCGGGACTTAATGTTAATGATTTTAAAAATATATCGTACGAGATATAAATTCATTGAAACTAGACGTTTCCTCAATTTCAGGATTATATTCATTTTTAAAACCGATTTATTCTTGGAATTTTTTTTTTTTTTAATAAAATATGAATTTATTTATAATGTAATACAAAGTATTTTAGATAATAAAAGAAATGAGGTTACAAGCTGTGAACAAAATTCTTGGAATTGAAATCGAAATTGACTTGGATTTTTTATTTAAAATGTAGATAGCCCACATTTTAAAAGTATGTTATTAATCACAGCATTAATTTACATTTTAAAAAACGTTAAAAAAAATTATATTATTTTGAAACTAATTAGATTTGAAAAACTTACTTATCAAAAATAAAGTAATTTAAAAAAAAAAACGATCAGAATATTTTTAAAGCCTATTCCGATTGAATTTTGTTTTCCGAGTAAAAGTTGGTATTATTTGAAAAAGAAAGGCTTTATCTCCTATATATTAATGAATAGATGTGATACTATTATTTTTAGATAAAAATTTAATCTTTGTGAGTCCCAAGAAGTGAGGACACTAATAAACTATTAATATTTCTACATAATGTGCGCTATTTTTAGTCTTTTTTTTTCAGTCCTCAAATTGAAAATGGATTGTTTTTAAATATCCAATAATAATTTACAACGTCACCATGTACTAATACAAATTAGATCTTTCATTACTCATAAAATGTCAACAAAAAAAAGTGTGGAAAACTTCTGGATCCGCTACTGACTATTCCTATTGTAAATACTGCACTGGATGGTAATAGAACCTTTTTTCTGTTTAATAATTTCATAGTCAATATTAAACAAAGGAAAATGGTTTGTGCCTTTTATTTCACGGGTTTCCTTTGATAAGAATAAAACATTGGTTTTCCCCATTTGCTGACATATCCTGTTATTGAGTGATTATGGTATTGTCATTTCATTTGTTATTGAGTGATTATTTTATTTATATATATTTTTTTTAAATAATCATTTTTTTAATTATCGATGGATTCATATAGCTGGTTTTTTTGTTGTTTGTTTTTTTTTTTTTTCAATTTTAGCTGGTACTGTATTATTTCCACAATGTCCTGGTACTGTATTATTTCCAAAAAGTTATAGATTTTTGAATGGATCATCCTGCCTTAGGGGCATAATGTATATGTAAACTGTCAGATACATCGCTGAGGTATTGTTTATAGATTTGATTTGTTCTTCAATTGTTTATTTAAATGCCGATATCGGTTGAAAGCCGAGCGGTTGGAGTGAATGAGCTGGCAGCCATTGACTGGTCCTTGACTCGGCCTGTGACGTCACGCGGTTGCTGTGAAGGCTGTGCCCGACCCAGTTGTCCATGTCTCGCTGGCTTAATGTTATTTTCTCCCCAATGCACTTCCGAAAAATTATATATATATATATATATATATATATATATATATATATATATATATATATATATTTATATATACACATAGACATAGACAGGGTGTTTCGGAAAGTTCAGACAAGAAAAAACCAGCGATACTTCATTTAATTGGCTACTAAAAAGTTCCTCTAAATGATCTATTTCCCACCCATTTCGATTAATCGCAGTTTTTGTGATTTTTTTTCTTTTTCTTGCAGTGGATATTTTATTCAAAATCTCTTACAAACCTTAAATAATAAAGAGTTGGAAATGTTTAGTTCTTGTCATTTAAAAGAGCTCTACATTTTCATAAGGGCTAGTTTATGGAAAAACAATTTTATATTATGTGCTTAGTATAATGATGGGCATTATGCAATATTATTTTGCAAAAAAATTTCATTCAAATTTTCTTGTTAAACTAACTTGTTAAATAATTTAAATACAAGGTGGTTACCCACAATAATGAGTAAATTAATATAAAATAATTGTTAAATAATAGTATTAACATAAAGTTTTTGTTCCTGAAAGAACTTGAAACATCAATAAGCTTTAAAATAGCTATGAAGTTTCTTTTTTGGAACGTTTTACACAGAGAAGACCAAAGATATGGGGAAAGTTTGGTTTTGAAAATAATATTTTTTTGCAATTTCAAATTTTTAACTCGAAATTTGATTTTGAAATTACCTGCTAAATCAAATGTGTACCGTACGAGAGTTGAATTTCTTATTTATTAAAATTTAAGGTTGAAAAAAAATTAGTTTTATTTTTAAATTGAACGAGGGAACCGAATTGAAGTAAAGTCATTAGATCTTGGAATTGAAATAATGAAACTGATTATTTTTGGCTCACTAGAGAAGTTGAGTTTTTGCAATTTAGTTAACCGTGCATCGAACGATATATAATACATACATTTATGTGTTATTTATTTTGATTGCTCCTTCTATATATGTATATAAGGAACTTGGTACTTTGGTAGTTTTAGTACTTTCTCGAGGTCTCCAACCATTTGATATGAAATATGTATAAATCCCCTTACCTTAACTAATTAGTTCAGACAAAGGACAAGGTAACACTAAATCAGTGAATCGTTTTTTTGATTATACTTGGTCGAATAATCTTTGAATCGTGTCCAAGGGCTGTTGCCAATTTAATTTCAAGTTTTTATTTACAAAAAAAAAAAAGTGGTGTGCTCTGGAAGGATTTTGGGGTAATGATACATTAACCGATTTTTTTTATGGTTAAAAAGAATGAAATGAATAATAATGCCCATTGTATGTAAGTAGTCAACATATATACAATATCATGAAAATCAAAAGATGTTTAAAATAAATCAGGTCTAATGAATTTATTTTAAAAAAGCTTGTAAGATTAGTTTTTAGGATATTAAGGCTTTTGAAGTTCTTAAAGACTGGATTATAAGTGTTTCGTCGTTGGACATTTAAAAAAAATTCCTTCTATTGGAACTTAATAAGTTCCTTTTATAATTTTGTAAATTGTCCGCCTCAGTTTCCAATTAAACAATTTTCGTTGTCTATAAAGTAAGAACTAAAAAATATTCCATATATAAAAAATATACGTTTTTTAGTATATTTAAACAAGAATATAGACAACAGTGTAGAAACTTGGCAGTAAGTTGAAGTTACTATATTAGAATAAGTCAGAAATTAGGAAATAATATTTATTACATTTTAATGCCTATGGCTTGACTAGCTTTTTATTTAGCTCATTATGATATAATTTTATTACTTCACGAAATGTCTTTATTTTTATTTTGTTGATATTGAATGTAATACGATAAAGATCCTTCTATAAAAATATAACATTCCTACTTGACTTTTTAGGGTTAACTGTTCCATTTTTTGCTTTTCTGACTGTACTAATAATATAGTACTAATATTCATTATTCATAATAAGAGTACCATCTTTAAATTACTAAATAAAATCAACTTGTTATGTATTTAAGTAAGTGTTTTTAGAAACATTAATTTGCATAACCTGATCAAATTCCGCATCGAATTGATAGTAGACATTCACAAGAAGGCATTTTGTTTATTTTCCCATTTGATATTTATTGTTGAACTTAATGTTTATTGAGCACTATTTCATCAGTGCATCTAAATATGTTGATGAAAACTAGATAGTTGTTTTCAAGGTCTCATCTAACATTTAATTAGCCCATTTATAGTGATTATTTTTTATGGTTTTTTTTTTTTTTGTTTTTGCAATCATCATTAGTGAAACATATAACGTTGAAGTCATTTGACTTCGAATAAATTATATGTATATTTATTGCATGCGTTAAATGTGGATACATAAAAATATATTACATGTTATTTTTTAATATTATTATTTGGCAGGTGTACTTATATATATCTTCCTAATTTATTATAGGAATAAAGGTTCCTGAATTTAACGGGCGGACCTTGGATTGGGATGGAGACTAATTTTTACACAAATTTAACTTTTGAAATTTGTTAATATTCTTATATTTTTATCCTAAACAGATTGAAGTTGTTTATATACTAATGTTATGATTTATAATACAGTTAAAACTTATACTAACAAAATTAAAAATCAGAAAGAATCTCACATACATCGGAGAAATGTTTTAGTGATTTATTAATTTTAACTCGTTTCAATGTATAATCAAAATTGTGCTGCTTAGTATTATGTATTAGTGCTGCTAATTAAATTTAACGGTGTTATACAATAGAAGGTACTTCGTAAACGATATTTTTAATGGGCACTTTTTATGGATAACCTTTTTGTTCTGTGTTCGGATCATTAAACAAAACTTTTAAAGCATTATGAATTGAAAGACATTTATATTTTCCCGAATGTTATTTTATACTTATAAAAGAAAACTTTTGAAAACTATTACTTCAAACATAATAGTAAGAGGGAATAAATCTATAAGTGATCCATAAATAAAATTTTAATCAATTTTTTTTTTCAAATGAAATGTGTTTTTTATGTTTTAAATTCTTCAAATGTTTTATTAAGAAATACAAAGTATAAATAAATTGTAAATGTGTTGAAATATTATCTAAAACTATACTTCCTATGTTTGTATCCATTTTTTTTTCTTTTACTTCCATTTAATTCCTTCAACCAAAGGTGCTTGGATGAAGTTGATACTATTTAGTATAATAAATATTTTCCCCAATATTGCCAATAGACAAAGCCTTATATATTAGAGAGATTTTGATAGTTATATCTACTATCGACTACTGTTTCCAATAAATTACTATTAACCTATTGACATTAAATTGATGTATAAACAAATCTGATAATGTATTGATCAAAGCTTTGTTGTTTTTTCTGTGCAGTTAAAATATTTGTTTGCGTTAGTTATTTCATGTTTACGATTCTTTCGTATCATATTTGTTTTTTGATATTTATTTTTTCAATTTTATCTCTTGTTCTTAATGTTTTGGTCTTACGTTATGCCCAAGGAAAAAAAAAAATAGAGTTCATCCATTTATACTATAAATGTTTTTCTTCTTTTGAAACAGCTAAATTTTACTCTTGTATATTAGTTATACTGTAGTATTACATAAAAAATAAAAATTATATAATATGAGATTTTTAAGATTTTTTAAAAAAAATACCTAATTGATATTTAATTAACATGAAAAAGTCAGAAAGTATAGTATTAATTTATATAAACTGGAAGGTAATTTGTATTTATTGTGAAAATAAAAATATTTACTTTTTTTTCTAGTGCTTCACTAAGTTTACAAAATCGATTGTTTACTTCCTTAGGTACTACTTTCTTAATACCGAATATCTTACAATCCTAACAAAAAAAACATTAATAATAATAAATGGAATTTCTTATTAATATGCGTTAGTTTTATATAAGTTCACTAATTCTTAACGGCATTCTCGTTTTATATTAATGTAGCAGTGGCTAATATGATTTAAAAGTATGCTTATTCAATCCACTAAATTAATGTATGAATCAAATTTCTCTTTAAAAACTCCTGTACAGCGATAAAGATTAAATAGAGGTTTTGTCTATTGTCTATTTAAAACACAACAAATATTTGAGCTTGATTCACATTTTATAAGACCTGTTATATCATTCAAAAATGATTTGTTGTATGTATAGTTATCTAGGCATGTATACAAATTTTAAACAATTAGTAATAAATAAATATTTATTTGTGTAAATAAAAAAAGATGAGTTATAAATAATGAAGGATTGAGCCCCTTTTGAAACAGTTTTACTGATCTACAACAATAGCGGCGAGACAGTGGCTATTGTTAGAACTTCGGCCATGTTCGGGCGTTTCCGTAACACGAGCATCCTCATGGTGTACTCAGTGTCCCCTGAGGCGTTGTGTTGTCGATTTGGCGGATGTTGTGCATTCAGTGATACTCAATCGTGACTTTGTTGTTTTGGTTTTTATTGTCACGTTCTGTTTAATTCTGTGATTGGATTTGTGATATACTTTAAGGATAACTGTTTAAGTGTGTTGTTTAATTTTAATTTTTGATAGTGTTCCGATGCTTCGAAGGTAATATTTTAATTTTAAATTAATTATTAATTTGAATGTGAATTGTAATTTATAAAATTATTTTACATACTCTTTACCATTTGTTAATGAAAATAAAAATAATTCGAATAAAAATACTTTCAAAAATTAAATTATAATTTTATATTTATGTATAAAAATCCCTAATCATAATGTGTGTATGGGAATTATGTATATAACTTCACAATTAATATTCATTTTTACTTTTGAAAATTGAAGAAATATATATTAATTTATGCTATTCATTAATTTAGTTGTCATTAAAATTAAATAATTAAAGTATAAATTTATCTATGCTGCTAATTGATTTTTTTAAATTTCGGAAATTACTTAAGGAGGATTATTTTCGTAACCAAATGATAATTAGGGATATGCTCGAAAAAATGCTTATGCCGTACAAATTAAATCACTGGAGCTACCACGAGGAATTAATTATAATTCTATTTGTTCTTTTTTATTTAATTTATGTTTTGAGATAATTTCTATATTTTGAAAACATGTAATTTCTCATATAAAGTATTCCTTAACGTTTCCATGGTTCCTAGAAATGCTACAACCATTCATCTTGGGGTGTGGAAAAGGGACTGCTTTTCACGCATGCGCCCTGTGTTTGGGGATTTGCTGGGAAAGAATTATTACTTGATCATTTTCTTTAAATCTTTGACATTGTCTGTTTATTAATATTTTTTATCATCAATTCATTTTAATTTTTTTTGTTTTTGTCATTTTACTTTATCAATTATTTGAAATATTTTGATTTATTGTATTTTGATTCAGATTTTTTATCTTATCTGCTTAATTTTGTTTACACTGCAATAGTGACTTAGCTAAATGATCTTGATTTGAATTTTCGTTTTAATGGTCATTTTCAATTAAAATTTCTTAACTTTTAAATTACTCTCATTGTTATTATTACTTAAGATATTTATACACAAAGCGTTATTGATAATTTCGAATTTTAAGCAAGATAAACTAAATATTTGCAGTAAATATGCCGAGATTTTTTGGTAATAATGTTGTAATCAAATTTTTATTTAATTGATATTAAGTAGTAGTTATTTTTGAAGGTATTTGTGGTCTGTTAATTACTATAATGACATTATTTTTATACGTTTGAAAATTATAACATTACTGCTTCTGTTATTGTTGTATTTTAGAGAAATGGAATCAATCTGTCTTATTTAATGGAAATGAAGCACAATCCAATAAATAAATAAAAAATCAATTCATAAATCCTTTTATATGCTATAAACTACAAACGATGGTGATTATAATTTGGTGTGTTTTTAAATGCATTCCCGTTTTGTTTTGATGGCATTGTTGACTTAATATATTATTAATATTTGACTTTGTATTCTATAAATTGCATTTATGTCATCACTGTATCTCGTTTCGAAATTAATATTGTAACATATAATATCTTAATGTAATATTCTCCTTAGACGTTAATTTAGCTCATTATATCATCATTATAAAAAAGAAAATAGAAAAAAATCCTAGTTTTTTATTCTATCATTAGAAACTTCATTAGTTTTAATAAAGGATGTTTTGGATTTTAAATGCTTTTTGATTGTATAGCCTACTTAATAACTATTTCATTCTTAGATTTTCTTGCTTTTTGTTTGGATGTTTCTTTTTTTTATGTATTTATCTTTTATTCTTACTATTTTTTTTTTTTTTTTAATGCTTCCATATTCAGTTGCTTTAATTATGTATGTTTTGTTTTCTAAACATTCAAGAGGGTTAGAATCGATAGAGATTCTGTTTCACCTGTCTTATTTAATTTATTTAGTCCTAAAATATTTTATTAGCGACGGGGTGCGTTCCGTGGAAAAATACCATGCTTATGATTTAGTGCTGCCTGGCGAAGACACGGAAACTATTAAACTGAATTCCACAACGTTTATGATAACAGCTGGCGAACTTGGTCTTTCTGGACCCGTATTTATTTCCATACGTACAGATAAGACAAAATATATTGTTGATCCCTCGAACTAAATATATCCCAAACAAGCAGTTTTACCCAAAACCATGGTGGAATGAAAACCTGGAGGCTGCCTACAGGCAGAAGGTGGCATCAATAAAACAATATAGGAAAAACATGACGATAGAGAATCACAGAGTTATAAGGGCCAACATCAACAAGACTAAAAAGCTCATAGCAAAGGCTAAAAAGGACTGCTGGAGGAATGATTTCGCTGGGGGAATCAACCCCTCGAACTATAAATCTATGTGGCATAAAATTAAAATTTCCCAAGGTAAAAAACCATCCTCATCAGCAAACCCAATTACTACATCCAAAGCTACAGCGAAAGCATTTCTTGAAAAAATTAATGATAGCTCTGTACCCATGCCACAACTGATTGCGAGGAACCCAAGCTGGTCAAGAGAACGAGACACCAATCCAATTTCCAGCAAATTTACGGAAACAGAGTATGATGCTGCCCTTCAAGCCAAAAAAGGCACAGCACCAGGATTGGATGAAATTAATTATGAAATGTTGGCTCTCCTACCCAGACTCCTAAAGTTAAGACTACTCAAAGCCTTCAATGATATTTGGAATAATTCTGAGGTGCCTTTTTCTTGGAGACTGATTCTAATAGTACCTATAATCAAACCTGGTAGAGATCCTTCCCTTCTATCTAGCTCGAGGCCCATCGCTCTCATTTCATGTCTGGCCAAAACGTTCAATACTATGGTCAAACAAAGACTTGAATGGTTTCTAGAAAAAAATCATATTCTAAGTAACAGAACCTTTGGGTTCCGGAAAAATCGCTCAACGATTGACGTTATTTTATATTTTACGAATGAAATCTACAAAGCTTATACAAATAAAAATATCTTAATAGCGATTTCCCTGGACCTCCAAGACGCTTATAACAAGGTCAATATAAAGAAACTTGGCGAAATCTTGAAGAATATCAATCTCCCCGATATTATGACACACTGGATCATCAATTATTTGACATTTAGGGTATACCACTTACAAACATCAGAGGGAGTAGTAAAAGTCCAGTCTAATTCAGGCCTGCCCCAGGGGGATCCTTTGAGCCCTATTCTGTTCAATATATACACACATAAGGTGATCAGCAATCCCCCGTCTGAATGCAGAATATTACAATATGCTGACGACTTAATTCTGTACACGTCTTGTCCAGACCAAGCAAAAGGAGTTCAAATCCTACAAGAAGCTTTCAACACACTTGAAATTAAATTACTAGCACTCAATTTGCAGATTAATGCATCAAAATGTAAAATCATACCATTTACAAGAAAAATAAAAATAAACTTAACACAATTATAAGTTCAAGCACTCAGTGGAACTATAAAATATACCAATTCAATAAAATTTCTAGGGGTTCATTTAGACATGAAACTTTCATTTAAACCACACCTAGAAAACACATATAACAAAGCAGCCAATAGCTTAAATATCATAAAATCAATAGCAGGCATTACTTGGGGAGCTCATCCACATAATTTACTCATTTTATACAAAAGTATGATAAGATCAATAATGGACTATGCCTCTGTAGCATATAATGAATCCAACTCACCATTGATAAAAAAATTAAACACAGTTCAGAATAACGCAATAAGAATATGTTTAGGAGCCTTTCGTACAAGCCCCACAAATGCCCTTCAAGTAGAATCAGGTGAAATGCCTCTCCAGACGAGAAGGGATTGGCTAATTAAGAAAACTATCGTAAAAATTTCATCTGATAAAACTCACCCTTTACATGATGCGATTCAGAAAGGAACCCTATCTCTCCCAAAAGCCGGAAGAATAGTTCAGGAACTGAGACCCATAGTACGCTCAATAGCCACTTCCAACGGACCATACGACTTGTGCACTCCAATTCCAAAACAACAAATCATTATTAAAACATACCCAAAACTGAACATATCAGATTCTCCGAAGTCGAACTACTCCACTACAGCTCTAAAACAGAAAGCTCTGGAAATATTATCTGATAGATACACTCACATAATTTTTATTAACGAAAACTCATAACTCACAATGGCAGGCAAACAATAAAATTTCAAATTATTTAGAAGGTTACAAAAAGTATCAACTTGTGACGACACAGTAACACAATGTTCAATTCTTTCTTCAGAGCAAGACTAACTCTCCAGTCCATTGCTCCTTATGCTATATTTAATTAGAAAATTTCAGAATTACAGAACATGGAATTAAAACATTGCAGATGACTCCAGACAAGCGTAGATTATACTTGAACGGTCGGAAAGATGTACTAGAACAATTGATAATTGTTCCAACAAAAATGAGGAAATCAATGCCAGATTAAAGACGGGAAATGCTAACTCCTCACCCCTTCTTTCCAAAACTTAAAAATCACAATTTACTTAACTATTTTTCTTCCAACGGTAAGCAAAACTTATCGGCTTATATTTAGGTATGCTAAGCGGCTTAAGGTTGTTAAATATTAAGAAATGTATAAAATATTTGAACCGAAAATGGGCATTTAAAACTGCTAAACTTGACAGTGAACGTATCACTTAAAGATTAATGAGAGCCTTGCTAGCTTGGAAACGTCTGAGTGATAGGCCGAGACGAAGATGCGAGAATCGCGTAAAAGCAGATCTCTGGAAGATGGGTTTGGGCTAGGGGAGTTAGATGGAGGCATATAGGGAGCGCAGGTCGGTTTTGAACCTTCGGGTTCGTTAAGATTTTATTATTAATAATATACATGTATATTTTCTTTTTTGTTAATTTTTTTTATTGTATGCGTTATACTTCTTTTTATTTAATTTTTTGTTAAATTTTAAAATACTTTTGTTTGGGGTCTTTTTCGTTTAAAGCACGCCAACCTAATTTACAGTTACAAATATGAACATATGGTAACTACTACGTTACTATTTGCGATATCGTTACTTGGTTACGTAATACTCGGTTCTTTACAATTACAACATATGACTTAAATATTTAGTTACGATTATAAACATGGCTTTGTTTAGGTTACACGACCAATTCAAAGATTTAGATAAAACTGTAGATTTTCTACAGGAAAAAGGTCTTCTTCATAAAGATAGGATATGCCGCAATGGACATAACATGAAAGTAAGCAAGAGGGAGAATAGATTCAGATGGAGATGTAATAATAGATCCTGTCGTAGGGAAATTGGCTTAAGAGAAGGTACGTGGTTTACTCGTTCTAAATTTCCATTAGATACTGCATTGATTTTCATTTATTCGTGGACAGAAAAGTGGACAGAAACAGGAGCTCATACACAAACGATAGAATCTCTATGGGCTGCGGCTAAAAGGCGAAATAAAGTAGAAGCTGGTACTAGGAGAACTTAAATAGATTCGTATCTTGCTGAATTTCTGTAGAGACATAGGAATCAAAACAAAGATTTATTCGAGGTTATGTTGGAAGACATCTGTAATTTTTGGAAGTTAGAATAAAGTGACAAATAAAATAATAGTTATTAAATATCGTTACTTTTAAGAACATTTGTTGTGTTATTTGTAACTGTAGATTCGGTTGGCGTGCGTTAAACGAAAAAGACCCTTTGTTTGTAATAATGAAACAATGGTATCCCATTACAGTCTCAATAATATATATTTTCAATATGGCACAAAAAAAGAAAACACAGCAAACATCATAATAAACTACCACTCAAACCACCCATTTCAACATAAAATTAATATTCTTAAAAACACCATAGGTAAAGCTTTAAAACTATCAGACCATATACACCTCAAAGAAATAAAAAGTCAAAGATACAAAATTTTTTTAGATAACCTATACCCTAAATACTTAATTAATAAAATCAGGCATAGGGGCCGGGTGTGGCTGTGCGGTAAAGCGCCGTTACTCCCATGCCGGAGCTGCGGGTTCGAGTACCGCCATGGGTGGTGCTTTTCTTTCGTAGGAGAAGTATCACCCAGTGCCATGGGTGTTAGTATGGGCAGTATAGGGCTTCAGTAGAAGCCTTAAAGTCCCAAAAAAAAAAAAAAAAAAAAATCAGGCATACAACTTTTAACCTAAATACGAGTAATTCACAAAAAATAAACATACCGAACCAAGCTGAGGGGGACCTGATACACCAATGTAACATTATTAAACCTAACTTAAACCCAACCCAAAAAACAATAGATAAATTCTTCGAACCTCTCAATAATAAAAATTATAACCCAGATATTACTGATACAACAAAGGAAGCACCACCAATTAATCAAAATAGTAAACCCTACATCAGACATAGCTCTCTAACATACATTAATAAATTATCACAACTCATCAAAAAAACACTAATAGAATACGACATAACAGACAAATTAATATCCTTCAAACCCACCAATAAAACCAAAAATATCACAACCAAAACAAAAGATAAAATTCCAACAGCTGAACAAAAAGATCTAATTTATAGAATTCCATGTAATGACTGCAATAAGTCATAAACTACTACTAATACTTCAACTAATCTAAAAACAGGAATTTATAACCATAAAAATAATAACAAAGAATCCTCCAAAACCAATACAGCCCTTTCACTGCACTCAAAAAACTACAAACACAAAATTAACTTTGATAATGCACAGATTCTAAATAGGGAAAGCAACACAATTAAAAGAAATATTATTGAATAAATTTATATCAAAAAGAATGAAATAGGACTGGTTAACTACAAAAAGGACTCTGAAATAGTAAGCGAACACTATTATGCAATAATAAATAGGATATAGCAGCACCAGGATTAAAAAGATAGCAAACCCCCCACAGGTCAAACATCCATTGTAATAATGACAAATTCTATTAGAATATTAATTTTTTAATATCTAAAAACGAGAAGGTTGGTGAGCATTGTCGCCATTTTACTATTATTTTATTTTATTTTTGTTCTATTGTTATTTATTGATTCATGTGTATTTATTTATGTAACTTCTTAAAATTGACACTTGACATACCTTTATGTCATCTTCATATCTATTTTAACTATATCCTTATATTTTTAATGGTACTTTAATTTTTATTGTTTATATACTGTATAAGAAAAAAAAAAAAAATTTTACATTATGCAGGTGATGAGTATGGACACGATAGTCCGAAACGTCCACCAAATTTAAGGAATGTAAAAAAAATATATATTATTGAGACTGTAATGGGATACCATTGTTTCATTATTACAAATAAATCAAAGCAGTCTGACAAGATAATACTTTTGTTTGTTTATTGGTTTTAACGTCACTTTATGCCACTAAGGCTAATCGGACGATGCTAAAGTGGGAATCTTAAATTTTTCCTATCCAGGTATAATTAGGATAGGGATCTTTAACGAGTACCTGATCATCGTACAGGTTCGGGGCCTCCATTTTACGACCTATCCGAGGTACGGCATAGACAAGGATTTTTTACTCCCATTAAAAATTCCTAGGGCCACCTCAGGACGCGAACCATCGACTTTTAGTATTGTAAGTTTCTATGCTAACCACTACACCACAGGTGACCCCTAATATGCTTTTACTCCTGATGTTATATGCTTCTTAGAAATTCATTGGGCTTTTTGTTTGTTGTTGTTGCTTGGTGATTGACATATTTTACTATGAATATAATGCTATTGTATATATATATATATATATATATATTTATAATATATATATATATATATTTTTTTTTTATTGCCTTATAAATGTAATATTAGTGTATTTTTAATAATTTAAGATAGCATTCAAGGAAAGGAATAAAAGAGAAAAAGGAGGAAAGTTAAAAGAAATAATTATAATAAAATTATAACTATGTACTTTTATATATGCAATGAAGTTATTATTACAATATTAAAATAAGATTTTACAAATAATCGAAGACACATGTACAGTATGCTGTGTATTAGCAACCCAATGTAGTTGGGCAGCGTTCCTTTCATGAATAAAGCGTTTCTCTTAATAATTAATAGGATATATCTGCAATAAGTAGGTATATCTAAAACATCGATTGTTTTCGGTTCACAAATCTTTTATTAGCTTCTAAATAATGTTTATTTATTCATTGCCCGAGACAGCTTTCAGTTAGGAATTTTGAAGAAACTTGACACTAGAATAACCCAGTAAATTAATTTCAACTGAATCTCTGGAAGCTATAAAACTAAGGCAGCTTGTCGAGACCATAGTTTTGTTGGGGGACAAAGAAACTGGCCATTGGCCGGTTTTCTAGTTCGATAAATGTCTCAAAAAAGAATCTACCATTGGGTTGATCGGCCTTGGGAGAACATTATAGAACTAGTTGGGTATAAGGCCCAAGATTTAAATATTACTAGAAAGATCTTATGATATAATGGATGAGCCGATTATTGTTCGAGTTTATTTATAATATGCCACCCACAATTTTTCTCTTTAATTTCCATTTATTTTGTAAACCTTATTTATTGCATGTTAATTAGCCATAGGATACTGATAACATAATGATTTCGAGCTCTCTTATGAGTGTCTTGAGTTTCATCTTTCGCCCCCATAATTACTAGAGTACTTCCTGTTGGGTCGAGTTTCCATTGCAGATTTACTTTTTAATTTTGTCAAATAACGTATTATTACTCAATATTTTTAATATATTTGTGTTAATTATTAGCGCTTGGAGGTTATTTCTTAACCTATTAAGTTACTAAAATTTAGGATGATCATTTGTTTTTAGAAAAAAAATGGTCGATATTAAGTAGGAAAATAAAAATGATTTTAATCTCAGAGTTCGGCCATTAGTTTGTATCATCTACCAGAGGAGTTTTAGACTATTATTAATGATTATTTATATTGAATTCAACACTTATAAATGCATTATTTATTATTATTATTATTATTAAATACTTTATGATTCGCCAGGAAATTTAATTTATACTTTTTTAAAATTGGTCGAAATTCCCGGAGTGTGGTTATTGTTATTTTATATATTTGTTTTCTCATTATTTAAACAATATTGTTTCAAAATCAATATTAGGTTCTAAGTTCGTCAAGTTTTAATTATTAATTAATAACACTATACGAATATACATTAGATAAGATATACGGTGGCGTTTGTTCAAGTGTTTCAGTATTAATTTTTTTTTTTTTTTTTTTATCTCCTATTCCTCTATCGCGATTCTTCATTTTTTTCCCTTTTTATTTTCCCACCTACAATTGAATTTTCCGACCACCTTTTATTGGTTAGAATAACAATTTATATACATATCTAGAAAACTTTTTCAAATTTTACATTAAGGGAGAGCGGAGTTGGTTAGCACAGGGGGTAGGTTGGCCATTGGCTTATAGTTTCCGTCACATCTGTTGTGAAGGCCCCACTATTGTAACATGTGACCCGTTCGACCTCGGGAGTCTTGTCCTGAGATTTCAATCCGATGCTAACAGTGTAGATAAGAGTGTGCTTCATTGATTGATTTTACAACATGTAAGTAAATTTTTATATCTTCAGTAAAGTTCGTTTTGAAGGCAGGGAAAAACATTTGAATCCGATTCTGTTTATATAGCCCCAAACTCCTTTGAAAAACCTAACCTTTAATAAAGTACTGCGTAAAATATTTGGACCGAAGAGGGATGAAATAACCAGAGAATTTAGACGCTTACACAACGCCGAACTGAGTGAACTTTACCCAGTAAATATAATTGACGTGATTGCAGCAAGACCAATAAAATGGGCGTGTAAAATTGCAAAATTTGGCAGTGAACGAATTCCGAAAAGATTAATAAGCGCGGTGCCGAATGAGAAACGACCGAGGGGCAGGCCGAGACGGAGGTGGGAGGATTTCGTTAGGACGGATCTATCGAATTTGGGTCTGGAAGACGGTCGATGGATGTGTGCAGGGAGCGAGTGGTGGTGTCGGCATCGAACCTTCGGGTTCGCTAAGCCTTTATTATTATTATTATGTACGATATAAGTTATATAACCCCCGTTGTCATTATATAACACTATTGGATATTCAGAACCAGTACTTTATTAACCAGTAATATAAAATTCTTTATTAATGAAAACATGCATTTGACATGTAATTTTCTTATTTTATGTATTGTTGAATTATTTGTTGCTTTTTATTCCTTTATTTTTTAATATTTATATCTCCTCTACATGTTGTATATTGATTGGGTTGTATTAATTATAACTTACTGTTCAATTGGATTTATTAATATAAATCGTTAAATAGTCTTAGTTTTATTAAGATCTTTACATATCATAAATTTTATAATAGTTATTTATCATTTAAAAAATTCAAAATGTGTTGTTATTGCTATTTAGTTCATAGCTGATATTCTTTCTACCAAACGATAATAAACAATAATAGATAAATGAAATTCTTATAATTATTGAATTGATATATTATTATGCATTGTTAATATTTGACAAGTTACAAAATCCATTTTATATGCAGAGATAAACACAATTGTTTTTTTTCACAGTGGTGTGGGATTGTGTTTAGAGCTATATAAATTAGTATTATTAATTTATTGTGTGCTTTATTTTATCTTCATAATTTATATTCGCGTAGATCGCCGCTTGCCCTTCTAAATATCGAATGTGGATATCGTACGTTTCAGGAAAAAAAAAAATTAATAAATGTAAGGATAGTTCGGGGTGCCGTTAAAAAAATCTACAAATGGTATTATTAAACTATTTTATTGCAATTAACGTTTTCACCCAACAGATTTTATTACCATTTGTTAGTTTCGTATCGTGCCCCAAGCCATAGCAACGTATCGAATCTAAAAAAAAAAAAAAAAAAAAAAATAATTTCTTGACGTGGTAGCGACGATATCAGTCCACTACCTTAGTTTATCGTTTTATTTTGGTTGTATTCCTATTTTTGTCATTTATGTGAATTGCAAAGTTAATTTTTATTAACAAATTTTCTTGATCCGGTTGAATATGTTAATGTACTTTTACTAAGTTTATGAAATACAGTACCAGTCAAAAGTTTAGAATCACTCTCATTTAATTGACAGTCTTCAAGTTTAAAAAAATAATTGTAACGAAAGAGATAATATTTGAAACATTATATTATTGTTTTGAATACAATCTATACAACTAAAGATGATATTCTGTTTTTTTGTTTTTTTTTTCTTTTTTGTTCTTTATAGAAATCGATACCGTTTGTCCTAAATTCTCCAAATTTCGCTTAGTGGTTCTTTCATACCGCGTAGGAACACCTGTCCATATTAAAATTCCATCACTTCAGCTAATCTCTGGGTATATCCTTTATTGTTATAAAAATCTTTATGATCTCGCTTTACATTAGATTTTTACGAAATCAACCGTTGGAGTCGAAAAAAATCTCATTTCTGTCCTAACGAAATTTTCTTAACCCACGGTTTTTCTCTTTGTTTTCCAAGTTCCCTGTGTGAAACCGGGATATACAGCTAGTTATAAATGAATTAAAAATAAAATTATAGTTGTTATGTTGTTCAATAAATAAAATTTTGTTATTTATTTATTTTACAAAATATAAGGGTGAGTCTTAACTTATGACTGGTACTGTAGTTTGCCCAATAATGGAATAACGCAGTTTTTAATCAATTTGGAAATTCATTCATTCAGGGAATATTTACAGAATCATTAGAATTTTTAATTTTTCTTAATTTTATATGTTTCGCTTTTATTGTTACTGCTTCTGTTACTGCATAGCAAAAAATGTTAATTGCAACATTGCCTTTAATTTGTATGATTAAGAGCTACCCTATTGTTGTTTTTTTTTTTTTTTTTTTTTTTTTTTTTTTTTTTTTTTTTTTTTTTTTTTTGGGACCTTAAGGCTTCCATTGAAGCCCTATATTGCCCATACCAACACCCATGGCACTGGGTGATACTTCTCCTACGAAAGAAAAGCACCACCCAGGGCGGGACTCGAACCCGCAGCTCCGGCATGGGAGTACGGCGCTTTACCGCACAGCCACACCGGGCCCCATTTTTATATAAATACTTCTTGGATTACATGAACTTTTCAACCGAATTAAACAGAAATGGTTTTAGAACAAAATTTTTTTTTTATTGGCATCTATTCGTAATATGCATTAAAATGTATTTGTTACGCGTTCTAGCCCGTATCTTATCGAATGATCGGTAAATTTGAAAATAGGAACATTACCAATGTTTTTATCCTAATGGTAAGGATAAAATTTAACTATTGTATGTTTGTTGTAGTATTTGTATTGCTATACCAAAGCAGTATCCACTTTACTTGATAAATTTTGTATCATTTTCACGTGTTTTTTACTTTC
Source organism: Aelia acuminata (assembly GCA_911387785.2). NCBI lineage: Eukaryota > Metazoa > Arthropoda > Insecta > Hemiptera > Pentatomidae > Aelia > Aelia acuminata. Next base: position 35,171,780 of record OU426979.1, on the reverse strand, counting down.
ACTTACCTATATATGAAATCTTCTTGGAGTAAATACAAAAAAAAAATCCTGAAAATGAGACAAAATCGATTAAGTAAAGTGCCCCCTCCAATTGATCAATTTTGATGAAATTTTCGCTGTAATATCGGGTTCATATAGATAATAGTTCATATAAAGTAGCCAGTTTTATCAAAATCGGTTGATTGAGAAAATCGAAAAAGAAAAAAAAACTCAAAAAGTTATTAAATAAAGTACCCCCTCCGTTTGACCAATTTTGATGAAATTTTTAGCCGTAACGTAGCGGGCATATGCATACACAAAATACACAAATTCAGGTTCGTACGGTTTATAGTTTTTGAGCTAGTCTGTTCACATACACACACAGACACACGCAAATGCGCACACACACCTACTCAGCCATTTTTAAAAAAATAAACTAATAACAATGCTATATTTTTTTAAAGTATTTAATTAGAAAGTAAAAGATTCCACGGCTCGGAATCGAACCCACATCCTCTGCATCACCGTTGCAGTGCTCTAAGCAATGGGTTAGAGAGTAAGCTAGAGGGGCGTTCGAATCTTTCTCTTCTGTTATCCCTCCCACCAGGTCTGGCCACATTGTAGCGTGGTAACGGGTGGCTTCATCGATAATTTTCTTATATATTTTCTCTATCGATCGGACCTGGGTTCCCGGCCGTGGTCGAATCTTTTATCTTCTATCTAAATTGTTTAAAAAATATAAATTAATTATTTAAAAATAATCAATGATTAAATAACAGCATACAATAAATGCTATCGGTTGATCTGGTTTTATATTCTCTTCAACGGAGAACGTAGACGAGGTACTTTAGAGAGCACGGTTTTACGTAGTTGACACTCAGAGAATAATTCCAACTGTTGTTTAAAATCGACCTCAACGGTATTATCTTACTGTCCGACTTTTTAATACTACATACTCTTAGCATCTTAAACTGTTTGATGTACATCGAAAAAAAATTGAAACATTTGTACACGTTAAAACAATATTTTTCAAATAATTTAAAAACGGATGGAAATAAAAAAAAAAAAAAAAAAAGATTCATAGATTAAGTACGACATCGATATCAAAAATAAAGGTTTTCTTATTTCGTTACTTGAAAGCCCTTTTATTGAAATCGTATGTGAAATATAGTTTTTTGAAGGTCCAGATAATATTATCGTGTATTCCGTGTTCACTAAAATTAAAAATAATCAACCACATACGTTAAGTATAAGACTAAAGGCTTAACGAACTAACACCAATTGTTCCCTACTCACCTCCAACCACCTACCCCTCGGAGTTTTTTCAGTCGGCAAAGCGTTTATTAAACCTTTAAGGTATTCGTTCGCAACTAAGACTCGAAATTAACGCCCACTTTAACCGACGCGCGGATATAACTTCGAATCACGTTTACTGGGCTACATTTCACGCAATTCTGTATTGTGTAGCCGTCTAAATTCTCCTGTTGAACATTTATGTACAGTAGGTTCAGTACGGATGTTTACATTCGTAAAGAACCGTCGGAAGAAACATAGTTTTGTAAATTCTAATTTTTATGATATATTTTTTATATATTTTTATGCTAATTTTTATGGATTTTTTTTTTAATTTTCTACGGATAGTTTTGTTAATTCTAATTTATAATAATAATTTACTTACTCTTAAATAAATATATAATTCACGAATATATGTATCAATATTGATATCCATGTTGCGACTTTGGAATCATTTAAAAAATGGCCTGCATGCTCATAAATCCCCTACCTGTGAGGTAGAAAAAAATAAATAAAAAATAATCCAGTTACGTAATCTTAGTATAGAAATTAATACGAGATAACTTTATAAGAATGATTTTTTTTTGCTACTTGTGTTTCTTGTGTTTTGTTTTACTCTAGTTTGATATCGATTAAGTTATTTTTTTTGTGTGTCGAGCCTGGTGGGAGGTGATAGGGGGAATTTCTGAAGTTGCTACTGCTGGACATAAAGCGCGGTAAAGGAAGCTCAAAATCATGTATGCATTTCCGTTGGATATAGTGTAATATAGTTATTTTATAAGTTCTCGTTCCTATCCCCTGCTTCCAACTAAAGCCTTATACTCATTAAAAAGTTCTGAGGTTTAAATTTTCCCAAGGGGTAATCGAATAACAATCTATATCATTGTTATATTTTTTAAAATGGATATATATATATATATATATATATATATATATATTGTTTTATCTTTGAAAAATATATATTTGTGACTTTCAATCAAGGAATAAGAAGTCTTAAAAATATTAGAGCTCGGATTTCGGCTTTAAAAAAATTAAAATTTCAAAAATTATTTTAATTGATTAAAGATTTTGAAATGGCACTTGATATTATCGTTTGCTGAATGAATGAATGAATAACTCTGCCTTTATGACGTCCAAAATTCAGAATGTAAGCCTTATCAATTATGCGTTGGGTCGGGCTTGACTGCAATGGCCTAACCAGAATTAGATCCGAGACGGAAATAGTCCCATGGCAGGGTTTTCTTGACCTAATCGCGAATAACTTTGAAGAGGCAAACTTGATGACTACAACATTAAAATAGTTTAAATAGTTATTCTTAGCCTTGCTTTTAATGCCCCCTAGCGAATTTAGTTTGAACCTAAGAGGACCTCCCTTCTAAAAGCTAGCCTTTTTTTTTTTTTTTTTTTTTTTTTTTTTTTTTTTTTTTTTTTTCCAGAAAGTTGAGTTTTGATATATTCTAGATACAGAGTTTGGCGTAAACAAATATTTAATGTATTTGAAAATCACCATCAACAATTTAGATTTGTTTGAAAGAGGGTAGTAATATTAACATTTGATACTCGTATATTAAAAGTTTTGTTTAATATTATTTATTAGACTGATTGATATCCTCTATAACTTGTAAATCCAATAGTTAACAAACCGTCCTCTTTTATCTGTCTCTTAAATTTTTTTTTTATATCCCTCACATCCTTCTAAATTCATACCTAAAAAAATCGGCTATTTTCAGTTATGGCTGTCGAAGTTTTTTACCAAATCCCAGCTACATCTATGAAATTTTTAACAAGAACGTCGATTAAAAAAATAATTGTTTAAAATTAAATAACAATACTCCTAAAACGGTCTGTTGCATAGAAACATATTCAATTAGAGACTTAGCATCTTTCCTAAGTCAATGTTATTATACTTTTGAACTTTAGATTCTCTAACATATAAAATCATGGTTTTTAAGGTATGTTGAAATGAGTGAGCGTTTATGTTCAAATACACGCTTAGTTATCTTTTGATTTTAAATCTGTTACCTTGCTACAAAAAGTGACTATGCCCAACCCTTTGTAATTACAAAAGAATTCAAAGAAATGTTTTTACCAGTTATTAATTGGTCTCGGTAGTTAATAATAGAGACAATTTTTCTTCAGAATAAATAATGTTTATCTTGCCATGATTTCTTTCTTATATTAAAAAAGGCTTTATACTATATTAAAAAAAAAAAAAATCGAGTTTAGGAATATTTAAAACTGATTTCATTTTTCGATTTTAACAATTAATACCCTTCTGCAATATCCATTTTTCACTTCCTCGGGAATTTTTCTTTGCATATGTGAGATGATATATGTATCATTATGCATGCTATCATTCAACTATTTCTTGTAATTATTTTAAATATTTTTGTATAAGTGCTTTTTCAAGTGTTAACCAAATTTGTCCCTGAGATGCGTTTACTCATTATTAATATTTTCGAATTTTTTTATTAAGGTATCTATAGGGTTCTAAATAATTTTCAAAAATCTCAAAGAAAGTCTTAATTTTTTACTTTCACTTACCTATATATGAAATATATAGTAAGGGAAAGTATTGCGATCGTGAAAAATTTCGACTTCCGGTTTTCAAAGGAAATACACGTTTTGGGGTCCACTCAGTCCAAATAACCAAGTCCCGCGAAATGGTCTGTGTGTTTGTGTGTGTAGACTAGCTCAAAAACTATAAACAGTACGAACTTGAAATTGAGTAATTGTACATGTATATGCCCGCGATTTGACAGCAAAAATTTCATCAAAAGTGGTCAAACGGAGGGGGCAATTTATTTAATGAATTTTGCCTAATTTTTTTTTTCCTTCGATTTTCTCAAAAACAGCTTTAACGATTTTGATTAAACTCTGTATTGGATGTATGCATATGCTCGCGATGTGGCAGACAAAATTTCATCATAATTGATCAATTAGAGGAGACACTTTACTTAATAAATTCTGTCTGATTTTCACGGGTTTATAATATTTACTCAGAAAGGGCTTTAACGATTTTGATCAAACTGAGTATTTGATGTATGTATATGCCCGCGATGGGATAGCCGAAATTTCGTCAATTGGTCAAATGGAGGGGGTCCTTTATTTTTTTAAATATAATTTTGATAACTGAAATCAAATATGCACACTTCAGAAGTGTGAAAATTCAGACTAAATTATTGGTTTAAGAATATCATGGAAAATAAATTATCAACAACATTTGAAATGTTTCTATTTCTAATCCTAATTGATAGAATGTTATGATAATACATACAATATGGGCTAATATATTTTTTCTCATATGCCCCTATATTATATATTAACCCAGAAGTGCGTTTCGGAAAATTAGAATAGCCAAAGAGAAATCATTTTTAAATTTATCAATCATATAATTTTGAAATTGATCAATATAACGTCTTATCTGATCTTAATCGTCCATAAAAATATCTATGTATGTCCAAAATATCTAATAATAATTGACATATACAACGTATAGAGATAAAGAGAAGAACGAAATATTCATATTATTTCTACCCAAGGTATGAAACGGGTTGAACATCTGAAAGTTTGGGCGAGACGAAGGTGGGAGGATTGCGTAAAAGATATATTCGGAGTAGGGTTTTAACTGCGGTAAGTGGTTTTAGCTGTGTGTAGGCACAGCAATTGCTATTATTATTTATCTATGTTATTGTTAGGCAATCTTAAATTTATGATACTGCTATATACTCAGTGTCTTTACCTCATACTGTTCTAGCTATTATAGATTCTTTTATTTATAATCATGATCATTTTTTACTTTTTTATGATCTATTTTAATTAAGGATTTAAACTACTGATGTAAAACTATCAATACCTACATCATTATTTTGAGCGTGGAGACAGTATAATTAATACACTTTTCAGCTAAGATGATAAAGATGATTAAATATGTATTACGTTTGAAATAGTATTATCTAATTCATTTTTTTTTCTTATGTAATAAAAATTACTTTTTGATTAATTGTCAGGATCTTCAGATAAACATTTTTATTTTGAAAAGCCAACGTTTCGATCCCTACATGTTGATCTTCTTCACCAGGGCTTTTTTTCTGTATTACTCATAAGTCATTAGTCTCTGTACTACAGGTGAACTCAAAAAGCCCTACTGAAGACCCACATTCAGGGATCAAAACGTGGGCTTTTCAAAATAAAAAATGTTTAGCTGAAAATCCTGACTATTACACAACTCATTACCTAGAAATTACTTTTTTATTTTTAAATTTCGAATAGTAATAATTGCTATCTCCCTGCCTAATTTTAAGCGCAATTAAAAACAAATTATATAATGCAAATATTTATATCAATGGCCTCATGAAAGAAGGTACCTACCGTTTAACTGTTTCCGTCTTTTGTTAATTTTTTTAAAATTTGCAATATTTGAAGTTTTACAGTACAATAAAAAATAAATACTTTAGGCGATTATTTCACATAGTTTGATGTTTTCAATATTTCAATTTTCAGATGCCAGTCGTCATTAAGCACTGGAAATTTTTTTCTTTTATTTGTTATTTTTTTTTATATATATAAAGAATATTTTGGTTCATTGCTTGCGGGCTGAGGTGGGGGAAATGGGCCTTGGTGTAGCTGAAGCTTTGGTCACATTCCTCAGCCAATATTGATCCCCTTTCTCCTTTGGCTAGAAAATTCGAGGTCCTCACAAGAGAGCTGTCTGTATAACGAAGGAATTCCATCTTAGTATTAATAATTGTTATTTAAATTTTATTATTACTTGGAAGGTTTTTAACATTTTGATTCAATTATCGCAGATTTCTTGACCTTTTTCTCAAATGTGACTTAACCTTACCAAAAAAATGGTATTTTTTTTGTTTATTAAGTTTTACATCGCAATCAAGTGTCGAAATTTTCTAACTTCGAACTACCTACCTGCTGCTGATCCAAAAGGGACTACCACTCTCTCCCCAACTCCAGAATGTTGATGATAAGATTGTTTGTCACAACTGTTTATCATATTCTCTATATTATTATCTAAATATCGATTTTTATTTAAATTTTTTGCGACACCGGATTCCAATATACCATTAGTTATATTAGTATTCGAATGCTTTAAATGCCGATATGTAGGGTACAGGGTGTAGGAAGGGTACAGTGGAAAAACCTCGGCTGTCAAAAAAAAAAAAAGTGATTTTAAGAAAAATCCATTTGAATGTTTCCCTTTTAGAGAGGCTCAATAAATTAACAAAAGAAGCGATTATTTCAGTTACGCATATGTTTATAACTAAAAGATAAAAACAATTGAAGTAAAAGTAATACCATGATAAACGCAATTTAATTTTAGAATATGTTCCTGAATCAATTCTCTCCGAGTGATTACTCCTCCATCGGGGGATCGTCAGCGTATTCCTCGTAAGTTTCTCCATTTCGAACAGTGTCTGAAATTAAATTTTGATTACAAAATTTTACTTTTGGTGTTGCCAAGAACTGAGGGTGGCGGGATGGACGAGTGGGCAAACTCGTTTTGCATGTCATGACAAACAATATGTGATTAGGAACCATAGAAGATAGCCAGTTTAAAACCCGGAGCCAGGAAATATTTAATAATACTACGCATTAATCCCTCTTCCTTTTCCCTGGCCCGGGAAACCCCGTATAGCCTGAAAGGCGAGGAAATGGAGGATCAATTAAAAAAAAATGTTTCAAAGAACTGAGATAAATATAAGAGATCCCTATATTTTGCAGGTTTTATGGGAAGTTTACCATTATATGAATTTTGCAGTGTTTTAACAGGAATGGCTGAGCATTCAGTTTTCTTCTTGGAGTTTTTACTTCTTTTTTTTTTTTTTTCCTGAAGGGATGAAAGATTTATTCATCTCAGTAAAAATTATATTTTTGCTTAATATATGTCATTAATGGCGTAGTGACTCACAGGATTTTTCGCTGGTCCAGTTTATTTTCAAACACATATTTCAGCTCTCCAACAGGGTTTTGTATAAATATGATAGACTGTTTCAAAATTATACTTCAACAACTACTTAATGACACCGATATTCCATTCCCTAAAAAAAATGACCTACAAGTTTTCCCCTTTACCCCTCATATGTTAGCCTATAGTTCGTAATATATCGTTTAACATTTTGGTATAATTTTAATGTTAGTTAAACAATGATATATCAAGTTCCTTCTAAGGGATAACTTACTATAAATTTTAAAACATTTGTAATACGGGGTATAACATGCTTAGCGGGGAAATTGAATCGATCGTTAGAAAAACTGGACAAGACCATAATTAAAATGTATTGAAAAAACAATTTTCCTTCTTATCTTTGCACTAACAAATCCTTATAACTTTAATTTATTTCCTCCTAGACACATATATTTTTTTTTGGTAATTTTAACTGGAAATGTAATTCAAGACAATTACATATCTCCGTATGTAAGGAGCCCACCAGGAAATTATAGCTGATATCTTTTTTGGTAATGTCGACTATCATTTAGGACTGACTCGATTGTACAAATATTTATTTGTTTCTAATCAATATTTATTGTCTCCTTCCCACATCCGCCGGTCCTTGCGGAAATTAAAACTATTATTACTCCCATGATTAACCCATTTTGTCCATTTCGTCATTTCTTGTTTTTCAGTCTATTTTTATAGAATTATATGTCAAGATTTTCGAATAAATATTCAAGGGATTAAAAATTTCGTGATTTAAAAAGAATAGGAAGATCGAGATTAATTCCGTGGTCGAAATGAGCCCTAGCCTAGGACTCCTTGTGTGCATCCGAACCTATTACACTTACACTTCATTATTGCTTAGGTGATCGAAACTTTCGTTATTCAATTTTTTTAAATAAAAAATACTCCTTGCTTTCGTTAACTGATATGTTATTTCGGATATTTTTAACTTTGGTTATCATTAGTAATTCATTTATAAAAGCCAAAATTGATTAGTTGTTTAACCCAAAAATTCTCTAAAACTTATTACAAGTTTCTATAAACTTTATTTTCCTAAAGTTAAAAAATAAAAAAAACTGCCGCTCTTAATTTGTTTAATTATTATCTTTTACTTATACTTAAAAAAAAAGCCATCTGTTGTATTATTTAGTATATTATTTACCAACGTTTTAATTTGTGATTAATTGGAAAACAAATGGTTGGAGGATGTGGTTTCCGAGCAATGGTTATTGTTTTGATCGTCATCGGACTATTGTGTTTATCACTGTTATTTTATTAATTGCATCACGATATCAATTTCCATTCAAACTCTACCAAATTGCGGTTTTACGCCTTTAAACCAAATAAACCAACCAACCATTCAAACTCTATTTAACAGAGGAAAAAACTTAATCACCTGCCTTTTGGTAAATTGTAGTGTTTTTAAATTTCTTGTTGTTTTTTTTTTGTCTTGTTTTTTGCGTTTAATGTATTAAACGACCAAAGCTAATTAACGACTAAAATATAATTTGATACCAAAAGATAAAATGTTGTTAAAGGTCTAATTTCAATTAAAATTTAATCTGATTTTTCAGTTACAAAGCAAACGTTTGAGTAATATTTAATACTAAAGCAATAAAAAAAAACCAAAAAAAAAAAACCCAGGGGTCGAACTTTTTCACGATCGCAATAGCCTTACTATATATTCATATTAAGGTAAGTGTAGGTAATAAATGTTTATTTTATTTTTTTTTTTATGCCTTTGAATAGCATAATAAAATAAGTAAAGTTAGAATAGATTAATTTTAAAATTAAGTATCAATTTAAAAAAGAAAATAAGATTCATTAAACTTTGAATTTCTAACGGTGATAAAATCAGTTGAGGAATGTATGGTGTTATTTCACATACCCAGAGTGTCAGCTGATCACACGTTCATAGTTTCTTTGTTTCTTTTAAATAATTTCCTTAATTTTTTAGTTTCACTTACCTATATATGAAATGTATAGTAAGGGAAAGTATTACGATCGTGAAAAATTTCGACTTTCGGTTTTCGACGGAAATTCACGTTTTGGGGTCACCTGAGTCTTATTAACCAAGTCACGTGAAATGGTCTGTGTGTGCATTTATTTTTATTTTTCCTTTCATTGATTTTTTTTTTCTTTCATTGGACATTGAATAAGTATTTCTCCAATTTCTTATGTTATTAAGGCATTCCCGTGACCTAGTACTATATAAGTTTAAAAAAGTTCTGAACAATTTTTGAATTGCATAATTTTCTGGGCATTTAATATTGATTGATAAGGATATAAGCATTTAACATACAGATCATTTCTAGTTTATAAATGTTTTGTTGGTATTTACGTTAGTTATTCCATTGTTTAAGACTTAAGATAACATTTATTAAGCACTATTCGTTTTCACCTTGTATGTATACATACCTGTTGATAAGTGTACGCATTAAATGGCAAATGAAATAGTCTTAGATGCATTTTATTATGTTATTGAGATTATTTTTGGCTAAAAATGTATTTATTTTTAGGTGTTCCTGCCGAATCTGCTTTCCATTACTTAAGGTAAGCCAATCAAAAATTATTAATATTCTACAACTTTAATTCTACATTATTTCTTTACCCCGACAGTTACCCTAACATAAGAATCTTAATATTCGTCAATTATAACGTAAGAAAACCAATAACTCCCATTAAATCAATAAGCTAAGATATTTTATGGGGATAAAACATTACTCCCAAATTTATAATTGCCAAGAAATTACATAGTTTACTCAGAATAAATATTATTTAGTAAATATATAATAACCTGTTTCACTTCAATGATTTTTCGTTTGAGGGTTATGTGTAAGCGACGAACGCTTTTTTAATCGTACGCATGACTAGGAATAGTTGATTTAATTTAATAGAATCAACACAGGACTATAGGCACGTTAGTCCTCAACTGAGAAACAAATTGAAGGACCCTTTTTCGATTTGTTACTTTTTTATATTGAGAAAAGTAATAAAATTTCATATGAGGGAGTAAAGTTGTCTAGCTTGCGGGAAATTTTAACTTTTAACCGACAATGTGGGACTTTAATTCAACCATTTTCTTAACATATTTGCAAAGTGAACTAGCAAAAGTTACTACCAAGAGTTGGTCCGCTTTTTTAGTTTCTTATAAGAATTGGAATACGAAATACGATTGTGACTATGTTGTGACTTAATATACAAAGCCGCTCGCAGCTGATTAGGAGTGGGCATCGATACCCAAAAGATCGATGCATACATCGGAGAAAAAAAAAATCAATGTTTTGAAATATTTGAATACATTATAAAAAATTGTTTTGTTTTTTCTAATAATTAATAAAATGAATAAAAATTTGATAAACCATTCAGATTTAAGGAATGGGATCAGCAGCAGAAATATAGCTTTTCTGATTTTGTTTCTGAAATGCCGTTTCGGTCATATCTTATAAGGAATTTCCCTTTGTCATCACGAACTTAAGAATTTTTTTTTTTCTGTGAATCTTCTCAATTGGTCTCTGAAATTAGTAATTTTGAAAATAGAAATAATATTAAAAACAATCATACACATACGTTAAATAAAACGTGATTTTTTATTTACTAGGTATGTTGATATCCTTATATGAATATCAAGATATTGCTTCGGAATAATTTAAAAAATGATGTGCAAGAGCTTGAATCCCCTTATCGTTACAAAAAATAAATAAATTAAAAAAATCCGAGCCTTAAATTATAATATACAAATTGATATGTGATATCTTAGTTAGAATAAATTGCTGCCACCTCCTTTTATTTTGTGTTACCTTTTATTACGTTAATCTTGAGTAAATGTTTTTGGTTGTGACTGGTGGATATGGGTTTGGTGGTGCAGGAATTAAACGTGAATTTTATAAGCCACAGCTAGTGCATGCGGCTTGTTGAGTATTTAACAAATGCTGTTCCTAACTGTTTCAGAGACAATAGTTAGCAGTTGTAAACAATCCTTCAATGTTTCTGGTTTGTAAAAACATTACAAGAATTAGTTTGTTCTATAAAAGAGGAATTTGGCTTAAATTAAATAAAATTAGTGTCATATTTTTGAAGTGAATTATCCATTAGTTTTATTATTTAAGTGCGAATCAAATATAATTTTTCTTATTGCATTAATTTTTTACTGCTATTTGTAACATTTCTACCTCCCCGCTGCATTTTGGGCCTTTTAGTTGGTTCTTGGAAGGAGTTAATACTGATTTTTAGGTATCATATTTGTAAAATAAAAAAAATAAAAAATTACATACATTTTTGAGCGCCCCTATATTTAAAAATGATCACCGTTGAAATGTAGGAGCCAAGGAGTTGTGAACTCGCGGAGAAGGGTTTGCCCAAGGTCACCAGCCCGAATGCTGTTGGTTTCTCGATGACAGAGTCAGCACATATCTTTATCGTTTGATATCCTTATCGTTAAACATTTTTAAATCTTATCACGGATATCACCAGTTTACTAAGTTGTGGTTTCGAAACTTATTTTTATTTTTAAAAATATTTGTTTTTACATTTCTGTCACCCCACTACTTTTAAAGTTTGAAAAGTATTTTCTCTAAAATCAGGCTTTCATTATGAAGCGTTGAAAATTCCTCAAAGATGCCATAATATTGGCTACTGATTATGGCCACCAAGCCAGCTTAATAGATTTTATCAGTAATGAGATATCATAGTTGACTAACTGTTCACCGACCGATAACAACAGTTTTAACGCAAATTGTAATAACTACATTTCAAATAAACTTAGAAAAAATGACTTATACACTATTTATTCACAACGAAGAAACCTACTCCATTTTTCTTTTTAACCACTTAACCTATTTTGGGGCTATAGTCGACTTAACAATTCGTTCAGTGGGATGACAGATTTATTCAAAAAACATTGTTTTTCTTATCTGAACAGACAAATTAGTTGAATATGTATTCAATGGAATCATATTACATTGTTAGTTATATTAGAGGTGAGAAATAGTGTTATTCTTTATTATTATAGCTTGATTCATAATCAGGATTTTCAGTTAAATTTTTTTTTTATTTTGAAAAGCCAACTTTTAGATCCAACTTGTGGATCATCATTAGGGCTAAAGGAAAACAAATGTCTGAGTATCTATGCTAGAAGATGACAATTACATGGATACTTTACAAAAATGGTAATTATATAAATGATGGCAAGCATTATACCTACATGAATATTTAAATAAGTAGGTGGTCAGCAAGATAAAATAAAATCTGAGATTTGCCTTCTGAGTCTAGAATAATGCAAAGACTGAGGGTAAAATAAGGTGAGAGGTACACCATATACTATACCTCTCACCTTATTGTGCCCTCAGTCTTTGTATTATTCTGGACTCAGAAGGTAAATATCAGAGTTTATTTTTATCTTGCTAAGCAGCTACTTATTTGAACATTCATGTATAATGCTTACCATCTTTTATGTTATTATCATTTTTGTGAAGTATTCATTTAATTGGCATCTTCTAGCTTAGGTACTCATATATTTTTTTCTTTTAGCCCTGATGAAGATCCACAAGTTGGATCGAAACGTTGGCTTTTCAAAAAAAAAAAAAAATGTTTACTGAAAATCGTGACTATGAATCAACATATCTGTTAATAATATTGTATCACTAATGTGGGTTTAGCAATAAAACTTAAATTATTAACATCGTTACAAAAAGTAACTACTTGTAACAATACAGTGACACAAAAGTAATCATATGCTTCAATGCTCCGAGCAAGATTAAGTCCCATTGCTTCGTATATTTATTCTGAAATGGAACATTCCACAATGATGTAGAAGATCCAGAACATTTACTAAAACGGTTATGTAACTTTGTAACAAACGAAAAGTCTAGAGTTCTATTCAACGTAGCAGACAAGATCATATAACTTTGTTTTACGTTACAATATTTATTGATTTAATCAAACGAGTTGTTGCTGATTTGCACGGAACAAATATTAGAGCGTTAATCTTATAAACAAAATTGTATAAATAAATTATTTCATTAATAACGCAAATAGATCATTAATCGATTAAGTAAGAAATAATACTTCAAAGGAAAATGAAGTGTACTTATTTAATTATTTGAGAGTTTACTTGGACAATTGTACTGTCAATAAATATGCCCAGTTTTTAATTATCGTGCCACGTTAATTCTTAATTCATACACAATGGTTTTAATGTAACCCAAAACAAAAAAGGTGAAAGGCCAGCTGTCCGAGGCTGCATTCAAATAAAGGAGCTTGAGCTCACAAAAAATTGTCTGCTGCTCCATCCAGCATCAAACACGTACCGCATCTAACCTATAACAGTAAACGTCTTCTTCAACGATTGTATAAAATATTTTGAAGGTAATCAAGGTATTATTTAGCCTGTGCGAGTTTAGGAGTTAAAAAGGTGTGACCTTTACTCCCTGCGAACCTCATCCACGAACAGATAATCCCGCGTACTGCGAACAACTATTTAAACTGAAACATGAAATCGCTCGAACAATGGTGCCTGACCGCACAAATATACCTTAATACAATAATTTTCATTACCGAGTCAGCCGTCTTGGTTATGAAAATTGTTTTATTTAGGTGGATTAAAACAACGTCAGAAAAATGCTAAAATAAGATCTAGAAGCTTATCTTAACTAACTCAAAAGCGAAACTAGTGCTGTCCCCGAACATTCAGGCGAACAGATAAAGTTCCTGTTCGAGTTCGTCTTATTTAGATTAGCAGAACAGTGTTCAGAACAGGCTCCGACTGTTTGAGGTTGCGGTTCGCACAGTATAGAGGCATACACGGTGGGCCAGACCCCCCCTAGCGTGCATCCCCCCCCAACATCCCTATAAATTGCATATCGTTGTGTTCCTTGTGATAAAAGATTAAGAAAAAGCCGACGTCCCCAGAAAATAAAAGTGGCCGCACTAACCCAAAATGGCGTTTAACTACATTAAAGTTGGCGTAACTATAATGTGTTTACCAACCATTGTTTGATTTCATATAACAGTGTACATTTTCAATCACGTTTAGGTAATTTTTTTGTTTCAAATTAATTTTGATGTGTCATTTATTATTAATTTAGCCTGTTAAATATTGAAAAAAAAGTAAAAAATTGTAATGGTAGTTTTTTTGAGTTTTTTTTTTGGTGTATTTAATTTTTTTGATCTAGTTTAATATTGTTTAAAACTAAAAAATACTTATGGTGTTCAGTGCAGTATTGAAATTGGCTGAGTGGGCAGTTTCAAATAAATATTTTCTTGAGACTTAATTCTGGCTATCCTTTAATTTACAAAAAAATTACAACAAAAGTCTCCCGAACAGGAATGTTGTGTAGGATTTCAATAGCTATACATGGTTTAGGATTTATAAGTCTTTGATTTAAATATAATGGAGCATACCTAAACAAATATGTGGTCTCTTGGCATTAAAAATTACACAAGATTTTTTCAAATAGTACCTTACAAGGTATAATTGCCTTAGTAATTAATAACTTTATTTATACTTACAAAATCCCATAGAATGGTTGATTAATTTAACTATACCTATAATGTAAATACATTTTTAATTTTTAGTCTAATAATTTCAAGTTCTATTAGCATTATCCATGAAATGAATGAATAGGAACTATTGCTTATTCTTTTAAAAAAAGTCGCAACTCAAAAATCGGCTGTTTTTAGTTTTGCAACTCTAAATTCCCACAGTAAATATAAGAAACTTAAACAATCAATAGCTTTATCAGAAAATTTCACTCTCAAAAAAACAACAAAAATAATGAAATTTTGGGCATGATCACCTATAAAGTACGATAAATAAATATATTCATAAGAATAATTTAAATGAATTAAGCTCCCCCCCCCCCCCTCCACCGTCAGTTTCTTTATCTCGTTCCCTTTATGGTGCGACTCCACTCTAAAATCAACTGTGGATTAAACTAACACTAAATAATATTAGTAAACGAAAAACTTCATATGTGGAAATTTAGTCATTTTTCAATTTTAAATAATAACTTCATTTATAATTGTTAAAATTATTATAATGGAAGAGGAAAAAATGATCAAGGTCGGTTCTTCTCACTTCAACCTCATGTAGAGGTTCGATGGGTTCGATTCCCGGCCGTAGTTTCTCTTTCATTAAAATTATAGAAAAACTCATATATTTCATCAATTTCTGCAATTGTAATTCGAGAATTATAGGTACACACTATAAGGTAGATGTACATATTATAATCCATATTTTCCATGTACTGGTACCTAAATGTTAGGTTAGCATAAATGTTCTTATTATCCCATTAGCGTACTTTTTAAACCTTTTATTTATGTACTTGCATAGAAGTTTCCAAAGTATGGTTTCCGAACATTCTCCATTTACTGACCATAAGCTGAAATTCCGAAGAAATTAACAGCATACTCTTATTCGAGACAATTCCTAATTACCTACTGTTCAATGTGTTCGTTTCGTTATTTTCGTTTTAATTTCATTTGTGATTTTCATTTTTTATAACTTCTTCAAATATTTTCATTTCCGTTTAACTATGTTCATATAGTTCGTAATCTTGCTGTTTCGTTTGTTCTATTTTCGTATATCTAGTTTTCGATGTGCCTTCACCTCTAATAAAAAGTGGTTTCATTAGTAAATATCCGTTCTCCGTTATGCAATGTCAGAGAACAGAGTCTCAATAGAAATGGGATCAGCATAAAAGTTGTCGCCTGAGCGGGATTTTATCCTGAATAATTTCAGTTATTTTATTTTGAGTAAATATCAACTTTAAATTATTTTTTTATAGATTATTTGAATCTAAAGCTGAATACATTTTGATTTTAATTCGGCTCAATAATAAACTCCTCCTATTTCGCCCAAAAGCAAGAATATCTAATGGTTAGAAAATAATTAAATTTTAGTATTTCTTTTAAATATCAACCCAGAATCATAAATTTGTTATAATTTGTTGTACTTTATTGAACTTTTATGAGCCTATCCGTTCTTTATTTTCTCAAGCATGGGACGATTACCGACTGCCAAGAATAATGTATTGAGATAAGTTTTCTGTTGTTACAAAGATAAGATAACATGCGTCCTCCTAAGCCGTACAACGTCACTCTCATATAATTCTTCCCATTTATTTTATCTTTTCTATTGTTTAAATATGTATGTATAACCTTTCAATGAATTAATGAAAAATTGCCGAATTGTATAATGCATTTAATATTAAAGGTTTCATGTTTTAATTTGATTGTAATTTATTTTGGAATATTACTCGTGAAACTTAGTTATTAATATGATTCGAACCGTAATTTCGGTCTGTAAATTCCTAATAGGGCATTAATAAAATCGCTGAATATTAAAGACGACGGATTACAGCAGGAAAACTTTATTATAAATTTTGATACGATGCCGTTCAATTCCATTTTAACATTTTTTTACATATCGTACACTGGAAAAAAAAAATGCCTTTTTTTATTATCTATACTATTGAATAGAGCTCGAAGGGCTATTGTTAAAGCAAACAATAGAGATATAGAATTAAAATTCATTGAAACAAAGAAATTAAAAGTAAATTAGTGAGACCGCAATAGGCTGGCAAGTTTCAAACAATCTTTTTACCTAATATTAATATTATAATAATATAACAAGTTCCCAAAAGTTGTGTTTTCGGAGATATACCAGTATTCTTTCCAGCCTGCATTTTGCGAGTTTACTTTGAGTGGTATGAGAATGAGTTTACGAATTATTTTTGAATTAACTTAGGTAATTATTAATCCCATATGAACGGTAAAGCTTGCCCTATGATACTTCTGGCCGTGGATTGTTTCGGGAAGTTCGGTGAATGTAATATAAGCGAACGCATACCAAGCCCTTTTCTATTAAAAAGGGCATTGATCTGTTACTTTAACATAGTTAAATAGATATTAAAAATGGATATTGCTTGAATATCCGATTAGATGTTATGATAGTCTCTCTTGGTTTAGTTTTTTGGTTTGTATAAATAAAAATATCGCTTATAATTTAGATTAGTATGAAGAATATAGTCTAGGTAAGTGGGATGAATTTGAGAAATTTTGCAAGCTTATAATTTTTTTATACTATTCATAATCGTTTTGATAATAGCGTTGATAACAAGTCTTTCACTTCTGTTATATCACCATCATAGGTCCAGCAAATGTTTTCTCTTGATTTTGTAACTATAATTTGGGAAATATAATATAATATTATATTTAAATATTTATCTATAGACATTATGAATGAATATTTAAGAAAGTTAAAGAAAAAAGGAGTGCTGAGGAATCGAGTAAAGGAGCGACGTATAGGCAACCACCCAACACCGTTCTGCAGATTACGCCAACGTCCAAGATGGCGGCGGAGGATACGCTTGGTCTAGTCCCTAGGGATGTTCCTTCCAAAATTATTCCACCACATCTTGTAAATGTTAAATTTATTAATATGTAGACTTTATTATATATATCTAAGAATTAAATGACTGTTAATATGACTTATTATTTAGCTTTTGTTTGACAATCACTCCATGTGAATTGGAATTATTTTAATTTATGTTACACCATAGCTATTATTAATTATAACTTATATATGTTTTATTATTATTATTTTTTGTTTAAGTTATGACTAATATCACGTATGAAACGATGTCATATCAATTTCAGTTTATGCTTTAAAATTATTTTTCAACATTTCATGTGACAAGACAGAAAAAAATTTATATCAATTTTCGTAATAAAATGTTTTTTTATTTCCGGGTTAACTTAAAGTGAAATTTAAATAAAATATTTTCAATAAATTAACACCTAAAAAGTATTTATCTCATTCTACCCGTCTCACAACCATGACGTCTCGTCACCTATTATTAGACTTCGGGCACGTTCGGCTGCCTCCGCCTCAATAGAAGCTCAGCTGAACTCTCAGTGTGCCTCCTGGCAACGTCGTGAGTGGTAGTGTTGTGTGTGAGTTCGTGTGAAGGGTGTGTTAAGAGTCTCTCAGTTACGTTTAGTGTATTTCATTGTTCCAGCCTCCATAAGGAATTTATAAAATGGTATATCTTATTTTTGAATATTATTATTAATAAGTTAAATGAGTGATTTTTAATTATAAATTTGAAGATTTGTTTCCTTGAATTAAGTTTATTTGGCTAACAAAGACATTATTGCATATTAATCTATATATTTTTAATTTTAAAAATTACTTTTATAATTTATATGTAATTATGAAAATACTTTCATATTTTCTTCAAGACTTTTTTTTTTTTCTTAATAGTGTCTCTTACGAGGATGGTGCTATTCATTGCAATAAATGATTATTTAAGCACTATTTTAAGAGTAATATTTTTTTTAACATTGTTTAAGGATAAATTAAATATTTCATTTTATAAAATAAATATTTTTTTTCTTAGGTGGGGGGGGGGGGGGTGTTACTTATGTGGGTTTTGTCTAATCACTAAATATTAGTTTCAAGCATTTTAACGGCATTATTTTTGTATTGTTATTAATTATTTTATTAATAATCATTGCTTTTTAATTAATAGTTCTGAAAAATTATTTAATTATTTTTATATTGGCGTTTTTAAGAGTATTGTTTACTTTTTAATAGTAAACCATTAATTCGTGTGCATTATTGTATAATTTATAATTTATTGATTCATTCGAATATTCCTTAGTTATTGATACCTTTTGATTTGAGAGAGAACTAAATTGAAAATACTTTTTTTTTTTTTCTAGCTTAATCTTAGAAAAATTGTAGTTTATTTTGTTGCTACCTTCGTAAAAAATAAAATGAATATAAATAAAAGATTACATTATTATCTTTTCTCCTTATGATACTTTCAACTATTAATGTCTACCTATTTATACTATATAACTTTTTTTTTTGTTAGATAATTGTTAACTTTCAAATTTAATTATTATGTATGTCTAATTATCATAATTTCAAAAGTGAGTAATTACTGAATTATTCACCTTATAATCAATACAGGTTAACGCTGGCTTCTAGAAAAGAAGAAAATTGAGTGATATATTATGTACGAGAGCTGTAGGGGGGTGGGCGAGGGGGAGGAGGTATGGTTCCCCTCAGATTGGTAGCTTTATCTATGAGAATTGTTTTCCCCTTCTGTTTAAAGAATAATTTAAGAGGAAAAAGAAATGAATATTATGTCTTTTGAGATATTAATAGCATTAACATTCGAAAGTGATGGTATTAATCTAGTTGTTTAAATGTATACTGAACCTATATTTTTATTAGAATAAACCTAATGTTTATTCTTTATTATAATTTTGGTATATTTAAATTATTACAGTAAGTCTGAATAATTAATTTAATTTTACTCTCTGCAGATATTGCATTTTTTTTTCTTTTTTTTTAATTTTAGGAAATGATTTTTATTTTGGATTCTTAATATATGTTTGTAATTAACGAAATTATTCTTATTTTTCCATTGAAATGTATTCAATTGAAAAAGTAAGTTGAATTAAAACATATTTATGTTTGGTGTGTTGCTTTATTAATTTTTTTTTTTTTTTTTTTTTTTTAATATGTTATATGAGCATTTCTAAATGATTTATTGTTAAATTTTGTTGATTTTTTATTTTTATTTAGACTACTTCCGGAGCTAGTTTTATTTTTTATTTTTGTTTTATTTTATTATTATCTAATTTTCTTTAAATGTTTAGCTCACTTTTTCATGTTAAATGTTTACTTTAACGTTGATGAATATAGATTATGCGGAATGGGCTTAGTTTTCTAAAAATATATTTTTTATTATTTCCTTCTTTATGAAAAGGTTTGTTTTTAATGCATTGTATCTATATATGCATTGGTTTTTCGAGCTTTTGGTAATGATATTTATTAAATATATATATATATATATATATATATATATATGTGTGTGTGTATGTAAAACCATTATTTGAGAACTGTTAAACTGTTTAATTGTGGATATAAATTTGGATTCACCTCCCTCCTGTAGCCGGGGAATCGACACCCTCTCCGAAGGGGTGGGTAACAAATGCAGCGTTGCCAACTAGTGCGCTGTTTGTACCTAATACCGGTCAACTAAGTACCCGGTCCCTGGCTGACCTGGAGGCCAAGTATTGCTTGGTTTTTGCCTTGAGCTTCTGATAAAGCGAATTGCAAATCAAAAATAAAATATTTTTATTTTCTCTTAATTTTCATATTGAAAAAAAAAAAATATATATATATATTAAAAAAATCAAGTTTTGTTAATTTAATGCTACAATTAATCGTCTCCTAAGTACCTCTCACAACCTATGAGGTGCCTATCCGTTCTGTTTTGTACTGAAGAGCATAATCAAAGAATTGGAGACTCCCTGTAAAAAAAAATTAGTTGATTTTTATTTTTATTTTTTGTGGTGGTAGTGGCTGGTTTCACAGCACTGTTCAGAAGGGTGTAATTTCTATGTTTACATGGTCTTAATGTGAGGAATCACTGCAGTTGGTTTGATAATGTCTAATGAAGTTCGAATTTTTTAAGAGTTTCTTCAAATCTTTACATATTTTTTGCCAAAACAAGTCTTACGAATATTTAATAGGGCACTGTTTATTTTTCAGTTTGTTGAGGTCTACTTCTGCGTATACCTCAGGGGGTGATGAAAACCAAAAATCTTTCGATTTATTTATTATTTTTATTTATTAGGTCCACGATTAAAAACCTATAATTTCTTTTACCAATAGAAATTATCAGGTTTAAAAACCTATAATCAATTTTAATGAAAGAATCAGGCTTTTAAACTCGCAAAAATAATAAAATACTAATCAATGACATCGTCGGTTTACTGCATACCGTAACTGAGATATTTGGCACATATATATCTAAAAATGGCAGAGTGCCGAATCACACTAAAGCAAAAAAATTGTTTTTTTGAATATCCTGAAATTTTTTTATAGATTCGCTAATTAATCGCCCACCCAACGATTTATATTGATGCATTTGTTTTAGACTGAAGGGTTCATTATAGTTAAAAACAATTTGTATTAATTCAATTCGTACGTTAATTTGCAATCAGATAAATTTTTACAGTGGTGAAATTGCGTCATCATTTAAATTCCTTCTTATCATTGTATTTGTTTACGTTGCTATTATCTCACGTTTTGTTTATTATACTTATTTTATTCTTATTAAAAAAAAAAACGCTTGTTTCAAAAGTGTTAATATATTTTAAAAAGGGCCATTTAAAAAAAATAATACATTTAAACTTGTCAAAATCTATAATATGTTCACGAAATATTTTTACTCGAGTAAATAATTTTTCATACCATACTAACAAACATTAATTAAAAAAACAACAACAATATTTTGATTTATATTAATTTTTTTATTAGCAAAGGAGCAAAATTAATAAAAATGTAAAACTGCTGTGGAGTTTGCATATCATTAATATTATTTAAGCTGGATTATATTCAGGTGTTTTTGTTTATACAGCATGAAAAATAGGCTAGATTTTTAGTATTTTTTGTATGAACTGTTTTATCTCAACGTCTCGACCGAGCCTAGTATGTGGTTCAAAAAGCTGTAGCAGTTAGGGAGAAGTTATTGTAACTAAGGTGATATGTTAATAAAAAAACCTACTTTACCTTGATTATACCTATATCTATATATATGATTATATGTTCGATGATATATAGGTTATTTACGATTTCCTTCTTTTTTATAATGTTTTATTTGGTAACAGCGTCTATATATAATTTAATTTATAAGTCATCATTCTATTAATAAAAATTAATAAAAAAATATAGCAGTAATAATAATAAAGAGTGACTGATCATCTGTTTGAAGTTGTTTCTTTAGAAAATCAAAACCGTTGTTTTTTTTGTTTTTTTGTGGAAAAAAAAATTGTCAAATATGAGTGAATGAAAAGTTATTTAAAATAAGAAATTGCGAAGAGAAAAAAAAAAAAAAAGATTTTGCTTCACTTATTAAATACTTATTAATATTAAATAAATTTTAAACACTTATTAAATTTTATTTAAAAGTTAGTTCAATTTATATTTGTTTGAATTTTAATATTTAATTAAAATCCAAACTGTTCCTTAAACTTATATTTAATGTTAAGTATAATACACAAATAGTAAAATATTTGGTTTTTAACCTTTCACTTAGTATAACTGCTTTGTTTATCTTATTATGAAAAAAAAAGTATTAATATTAATAGTAAGTCTAATAATTATAGGTCTTATTACTATTGATTTTTTCATAAAAATAATAAAATAAAACTATTTATAAGTTTTTAATAGTTTTATTACTTTCATATAAATAATTATTTTGATTTATAATATTATTTCTTGGGTCTTAATGCTATGCCATGTGGACCAAGTCGGGTACAGACCCCCAAGCTGACAGACCCCCTAGTATCGATCAGTGCGGTATCATCTGCTCTCCCGTTTTTTTCTTTCAAGTCATTTATATTATTTACTAATCAAGGGGGCTGTAAAAGATGTTTACAAAATTAATAAAATATCATTACATATAATTTTAGCAAAGTTGAAGGCTTGAGCTATAAAAAAATTTTAACTTGCTATTAACAGATAAATAACCAATGAACCATTTAACTTAAGGGAAGGGATTCAACCAACCAAATATAACAAAAATCAGTTACAGGTAGTTTCAGTTACAGGGATTAGTGCATATCATTTTTAACACAAAAGAAACCAAATCTTGGTTCAGGTATAAACTAATATTGGGCCAGGTATAAAATGAGATTTCAGATTTTCAAAAAACAAAAATTTTACTTATCTATAAGTTTTACCACCTTTCCAAGGACAGAAAACTCTGACTTTTCAATTAATTTATTATTATATAACCATAGTAAACTAAGCGCCAAACCATTGTTATAAATGTTAATTTTTTTTTTTAAACCACTTCTACTTATTTTTTTATAAATAATGCCTCTTAATATAAGAATAATATAAAAAGACAAAATGAAAAATATATTACATCAAAGGCGATAGAGTTAAATACAAACCTATTTCACAAAATTCAACTTTAATTTCAGTTTTGTATAAATACTACCTCTATATACCTGGAGAATTTCATTTTTTAAATCTATCAAATCTAGAAATTGAGACTTTTACCGACTCAAATTTCGTAAAAAACAAAGTGAAGCGAGATCAAAACGTTTTTTTACAAGAATTAAGAATATACCTAGAGATTGACTGAAGTTATGCAATTTTAATATGGACAGGTGTTCGCACCACGATAGAACCACTGAGCGAAATTTGGAAAATTTAGGACAACGGTATGGATTTCTATAAAAAACAAACTAACAAACAAAAACAGAATTTTATATTTATTTATATCTCTATATATATAAGAGGCTTTGTCCTGACTGACAGAATCAACGCAGAGCTAAAACTACTAATGATAGAAACTTTAGACTTTAAACGTGATGTAGGTAACCACTAAGAAAGGAATTTCAAAAATGTAAGCCCTAAGGGGCTTAAATGGCGAAATTGTCGTTTAACTCTATCGGAAATCTATTGTTGAGATTTTAAACCATATGTTTTTTATTTGAATATCGATTTAACGTTACAATAGACATTCACATAAAATATGGCTACTGATTATTTAAATATTAGTGGTTATCAAATTACGCACACCTTTACCTGTGATTCCCATGATTGGGGATGGTGCGTGTTTATTTCGATCTCTTCTCCATATATTTCTTCATATATATATACTTCTCCATATATATATACTACTCCATATATATATACTTCTCCATACGTATAAGAGGTTTTGTCCTGACTGACAGAATCAACGCAAAGCAAAAACTACTTATGATTAGAAACTTCGGAATTTAGATTCTAAAAGCGATGTAGGTAACCACTAAGAAAGGAATGTAACCCCTAAGAATATCTAAAATGTAAATGGCGAAATTGTCGTTTAACTCTAACGGACATCTATTTTCGAACTTCGAGAAAATATATCTAATTAGGACTCATTTTAAAGAATTTGATACGATTAGTTTAACTCGAAAGGCCCTATTGGGCGTCGAAAACCATGTTTTACAGCCGAAAAATGAAGCGTTTACGACGAGTAAGTCATTTTTTGTTTCGGCGGTTTTAGTGAACTCTCTCTATTGCGCGTCTCCGTCTCTTGAACCAAGCCGGCAGCTTCCCCCTCCAACATTCCACCTACCGGAAGCTCAAATTCTACTAAATCTCCTTAACATCAGTTAGCATATTATATTAGATCAATACCAAGATAATGTCACAGAATGATGTGGTCACAGAATTGATTTTAAAGGCTCGCGGGCGAAGCCGCGACGGGGAATGCTAGTTGATTATAATCTGTGGTCATTATATGATTCAAAATGAAAAATTTTAATTTTAAAATTGATACATACTTTTTTATTCGTGAGAATCTGAGCTAATTTTGATTTGAAACTTTATTAATCTAATACCAAACAAAGAATAGTTGGGTTTTAAAATATTGATTTTATTCTAACTTCTAGCTAATAGGACAAAAAATGTTTATTTTATTTTTTATTTTGAAAACCAAAACGCCTCTAGCCAAAGGGCCATTGGTGTCAATACTATAAAATTTAAATCAAACTTAATTTATCTTTTTGTACTTGAATCTTTAAAAATCTTAATTTGTAGTATTTTTTTTTTGATCTTATTTATTGTATATGAAAATTTTATAAAGCATGCGTAAATGTCTCACATAGGTAACCTCTAAAATTCCATGCCAACTTGGATATAATGAAACTTAACTTTAAGTTAGGTAGTAGGTTTTTACGTTTGTTGTAGAGTTGTTTTTGTAGTACGTGTAATGTAGTTTTTTTATCCCTTGACAAGGCAGTTTTATTAAACAAAAAAAAAAAACATTGGTCTCACCAATAATGATTTTTACATTTTTCAGTTGTTTTGCTTAATTTATTCTTCTGTTCATAGCCAAAAACTTTGAACCACTAGAAAATTTTTATAGCAGTATTTGCAACGTTCCAGAAAAGGTAAAAATCAACGAATCGCCAGGATTGGTTGGGATCCGACCTGAGATTCTCTTAATACGGCATCCTGGCATTAATATATACGGCATTAATACGGCATATTTAACAATGAACCAATGCTTAAAGAATTTTATAAAGCCATTATTGTGCCAATAGATGAAATCGGACATTGTCCATGCCTATATGTTTATGTATATTATGAACTTTTATTTTGTGTCTTTATTTTGTTAAATAAACAGTTTATTATTATTATTATTATTAGATGAAATCGGGTGATACATTTCAGTGCTAAAACTACTGAGGGATAACACATTATTATTAAAAATGTCAATATTAACAGCATAAGTATTGGGCTATTATCAGTGTGGGTTCCGCCCTGGGAGATCTACTATTCTCATATTCTCCATCACAAACATGGTAGAGGAAAGTAGCGAATTAAATAGGCTTAAATAGACTACAAACAGGGACATGTTAATTACAAGAGATGAGCTTTGCTAAAATAGGAGATAGTTGGAACAAGAATTGAGAGTGGTAACAAGAATTATTGGTCACTTTGAAAAAAATTCACAACCAAGAAACACCCGTAAATATTAAAATGTTAGACAGTCCTCTGTCCAGTGACGATGTATGTGGCATAGATCTTAACCATTCACTAGAACAACTAGTGAATGCATGGGAGAGATTCTTAGAGAAATATATGACCCCATAGCTAAGGTAACCATTTTCGCATAAAGACCATTGCAGAACTTAAGAATCTATTTTGGTAACCTGATTTAGTTTCTTATATCAAGAAGGGAAGGATAAGATGGTTGGGTCATGTACGTCGCATGATTTAATAAAACTCCGAGAGCAGATTATGGAGTAAGGGGGAGGAGCAGACCTTATAGGCAGCGATGGCTGTACGATATGGAGGCTACTGTCAGATCAGTGTAGAAAGGCACCTCATCCTTTAGACTCTACGAACTTTACCTTCGAACCACTCCCTCAAACAGCCTTCACGTGGGCTGTTCGCCTGTGTTCGGGGGTAGCGCTAGTGTCACTTTTGATTTGGGTTTTTACCAAGTGACAGGAGTTGTTTGTGATATTAGTGCGCCGTTGTAATTCGTCTCCTATTTTTTTATTTTTCAGATAATATAAAATATATTGATAATGGAGATTTTTTCATCATCATAAGCTAGCGTTGGGTGCGTCAGCCATGTTGGTTCGCTTAAGGTCAAGTTAAGTATAAATGGCTGTTCGTGGAACGCCGGTACGTCAAGGTTCGGGGAGAACCTGTTCGAGAGTAAGGTTCGTAGAGTGTAAAGGCACCTTTGGATTGGAGGTTTTGAGTGTATGAGACTTGTTGAGGAGGCCAAGGTCCATAGTGCTGGATGTTGGCTCCTAGAAATCGTGTATATGATAATTAATATATACATAATTTCCTTCTCTTGATCTGAATCTTCTTTCGTTACTACCATTGTCAAAACATTAGTAAATGGTTTACCACTTCCATAGTTCACATTTGGTTGGATCGTCTTCTACCATATACCACCACTTCTCTTGTTGAGGACGTGACTTGTGTCAGCCAAGTTCTAAGAATACAAGAGGTGAGCTGCATCCGTTTAAAATACTCCCTCCGTAGTCTTCCTTTATTTTCCTTAGTGTGGTGGTGACGCATTTTATTCACGTTTATATATTGAAATTTAATTTCCGGCTTGCGAAGGGGGGGGGGGGGACATTTTTAGTTTCTCAAATATCTTGATGACATTTTTTTTTTTTTTTTTAAATTTCCTGGTCATAAATATTGACCAAATATTTTGCCGTCCGTGCCTATCGGTCCTATAAGCCGAGGCAAACATTAAAAAAACATTAAGCTACCTACTTCTCGCGTTTAAAAAAAATGATACTGACATGATTCTTGATCCGAAATTTTCATTTTTGAGTTCAGTTTTAAAGAAAAATACACCCGCTCTATAGAGTCAGTTTTAAGTCAATGAAATTTTAAAATAAATTATTAGATCTTTAAGCAAACTTCTGTTATACATTTTTTTTTATTGATTAAACGTTTTTTTATGGACTTTTGAATTCTAAATTTTTGAATAGGTTATCAACATTCTTATAATTTTCCATTTCTATTTTTATTACTAACCTGTTTCTAATCAGAGGAATCTGGTCTTTTTTTTTTTTTTTTTTTTTTTTTTTTTTTTTTTTTTTTTTTGCATACAATTTTAGATATGTTTATGTCTATTAGAATTAATGTAATCTGAAGAACGGCTACGTATTTTTTCTGTTTTGTTCAATATTAGAGCTGTCCTGCCGTTCACCTCAACAACACATCTATCCCATTACAGAAACTGGGCTGAATACTTCGGAAAAGTATTTTATTGCAATTAAAAGTCTCTGAAGGACCCAAATTAAAAAAAAAAAAAAAAGTGCAAATATAATCAATCAACGAGAACATTGATGGGAAACAAATTTCTTCCAAACTAAGTTCAGTCACCATTATGACTAGCGGTGAGGAAGATCTTGTTCTGTGCAGTGCTCAAGAAGCCATAATAAATGCGGAAACGGTTTTAGTTTAAAAAAATAAAATATATTTTCCTATATTTCAAAAATCGTTGACCGTTACATCCCACATGTAATTTTATTCTTCAATTTTTTAAAAATTAAATCAATAGTTAAAATGAAGTATTGGTGGTAGAATGACTACAGGGGATTCGCGTCGGTGTGAACACGGCTTAATATCATGCCTCGTCCCGAAGTTAACAATTAATAACGCGACAAAAGCAAATAGCAGTAATCCCAAATTGAGACCGGGCAATAGATAAAGGTTAGATAATGAAGGATAAACTCTGGATAGGTTTTTTGTTTGTCATTAGTATCAAAGGTTAAAATTATATTTATTGAGATTTTTAAAACTTGTGTAATTATGGAAAATTTTATTATATTAGTTTTTTTTTAATTTTTATGATTACATTTTATTATTAGTAGTTATCCTTATAATGAAACAGAACTCCAAACCTAATTTATAAAAATTTAATTTGTTGTCCTCTTTTGTATTTTTCGTATAATATCTACCATAAATATTATGTTTATTTTATTGAATTCTTGAACACTTATCAATATATTTGATATGACAATATAGCTTCCAAAATTCGATTTCTTGATAGTCGATCTTTGTTGTGGTCTGTCTACAAATATCGATAAATACATATTTTCGGACTTTTTTTCTTAGCTTTTGGCTGCCTCCTATTTTATCTAATGATGGGTGAAACGATTATTTTATCGCCGTTTCTGATTTCGCCAAGGACACAGTTGTAGGCAATGACTTCATAATATTTTTATGACGTACATAAACATTTAACTGCTTTTTATAGAAGTTTATTTTGGTGGTGATAGTTAATGTTTTACAGGCAAACTTGAATACTCACACTTGGTTTTTGTGTGTTGTCATGTACAAACAATGTCGTGGGGGTATTTGCTCTTTCAGTTGACTTTTGAGTCATCAGATATTGCGTTTGCCACTTTCACATTATTTAGTACGTAAAGAATATCAAGGAAAAAAATATTTCTTGTAACCTACCTTATTTATGTATTTGCTTTTAGTGACAATTTAGATAAAAATTGTTTTTCTAAAATTTATTTGTCTTAGTACAGCTATACCTCGACCATCTCCCCCCTGACGAAATCCTGCTGACGACCTTGATCTAACCATATTTTCAAATTTTACAATTACCATGGCAATTACAGCATATTGATTCAGAGTCATTGAATATGACCCTGAAGAATGATTTGAGCCGGGAGTGCTGAGAAACATGTTTTGACGTGCATTATGCAACAAAAAAAAATAAAAAAATAGAAACAGTTTTTTTTTTACTATTTCTGAAAAGAGTGCAATCTTTTTGAATTGAGTAACTGGATTACATTATTTTTTTCGATATTTATATTGACGTTTTACTTTTTTTTTGTTTTAATGCTCTTATATTTTTCCTTATTTTAGATTTCTTCTAAATCATTTTCTATAAATGTATTAAGATGTGCAGATTATTTTTCATTGCGATATATTTATGGCATATCTTATTAAATAATTCGTTTCTTTTCGACTGAGCTGTTACAATCAAGCTGTTTATTTTCTTCTCCTCATTTCAATTTGAATTCGTTTCTTTTAAATAAGTAAAAAACTTCTTTCACCATTATGGGTTATATGACGTTTAAGTACATGAAACATTTTCTTTGTGAAAGATAGCTAATGTTCATTGGTAATCATTTTCAATATTCTCACACCTTTGAATAAGCCGAACTTAAAAATTATACATTTTTTAGGACTGCATTTAATTGTAAGTAAATGCGATTTTAGTTATAAGATTCTTTTAATGTTGGATTGAGAACTTTTATTATATTATTTTCTTTTGATTCGTGATTGAGGTAATATTGATGTAGAGGGAGGTACGTTTGAATACATAGAGGATTTTAGATACTTAGGGGTTAGGGATAAGCGGGAAATGCTTGCTAACTTTTCAGTTGCGATATTGCTGAGCTTGCGCCTTTTGTCCCGAAACATGCAAATTAGAATTTACAAACTTATTACTTTTCTTATTATGTACTTTTATCGTTATCATTTTAGTTATTTAACATATGAGGAATTATTTTATTCACTTAATTATTTTGTGCAGGAATTATTTTGTTCACTTTTAATCAGGAAATCTAATATTTGGAAAGTATTTTGAAATTAGAAAATATCTGCTGAGGCTTTACTCTGATTCGCTGAGAAATATTAGTCAACCTGCCCTCGTTTATTCCTCTCACCGTAGAATAAAAAAAAAAAAGGTTTTTCAATTGTTTGAAATTTTTTAATATCACTTTATAAATTGTCGGTTCTTTTGATTCATCCTGCCATGTTAGATGTGGAAAAAAAATATTGAAACATATAATAAACAAAATTATCCCATCCAAAAAGTTTAGTATTGCGGGTTTGGCCTATGCATCCCTTGAGCGAATTTTGCTATTCGCACGGGTATAAGTCTCACGGAGCTTACGAAAAATTGTTTTGAGAATCTTGGTCAAAGCACATAAGACATTTATTTTTTCGTTCAAACCTATGGTCCTTGGAAGTCATTATAAAAAATAATAAATCACAAATATTAAACCACTTTATTTTGTATCTCGATTTTACTAAATGATATCAATATAATTCTTGCACCAGAATTTGTATTTTAGAGTCTAGATGTTAAAAAAAAAATACATCACGTATAAATAAATTAATAGATTCTGTTAATGCAAAAGCGAATCATTAGATATGTAATTATACTATTGTAATGGATTTTTTTTACACAAAGAACGATGTATAATGTGAAAATGTTTGTTATTACAAATTATTTTTGCTTTTTCTTTTAGCTTATATATAAATATAGGACTCATAATATTAATATTAACATAGTTTATTGTTGTAATTATTTCAGAAACAATAAGTATCGTAATTTTTAATTTCACCTTTTATGGAGAAAATTATACAATACTATATATATTTTTTTACACCTAAACTGAAAAGCTACACATTTCTTATTTCTATTTATTTTTTAATCATAATTTTATAGATTGCAGCTTGCGATGAATGCAAAAACATGCGTCTTTTTATTTAAAATTTAAAGCTTGCAAAATATTCATTGTCTCGAACACAACAATGTTATTGCAATCTTAAGGAGTTATCTTTTTGTATTCTGGCATATTGCGTTAGCGGAAGAAGATTTTTATAATTTTTTGTTTTTTTAAACTCATTCCCTAATTTAGGATATAATTATACTTTATTTTTTCCCATAAATTTGTTGACTATATTGTTCTTCTTATTATTATTATTCTTGTCCTGCATAACATTCTTTCTTTCCTTTAAGGGGTCAGGTTATTTTTAGATCTCAATGGTCGCCTTTGTTCACTAACAACCAAGTTTTCTCCTAGTTGAATAAAAATGTGAGACTCTAAAATTAATCAAACAAAAAACAATACGGTGTATAAATTGCAATAATGCATTTTGTTTTTATTAAACTCAACTGTAATGACCGTCATAAACCAGAAGAACGGGAATCGTTATATTTTATTACAAGGTCCCAATGAGCTAAGTTGTTCAACTGCTTTGGCTTTGGATTATATGTCAGTTTATATGTTCAGTTTGGTATTTGAATTTGGACCTCCATTATTGGAGGATTTTTTTTTCTAATGAAAATTCTTTGGAATATGTTCTTTCGATTGTTATTTTCGTGTTTTGACTTTTATTTTGAAAACAATAATTGTGTAGTTTATTCATTCAAGACTGATATTGTTTTTTATTTTAGTACTTTTTTATGCCTTCAATTATATTTTTTATTTTTTATTTTTACTTCAATAACTTTGGATCATGCTGATACAATATCATATAATTCTTTCTGTCAAATTGAAAATTTAAAAATTGAAAATTGAAAAGATTCCTAGACATTTAGTTTTAGTATATATAAAAATAAAACGCAAAAATAAATGCATAGGAACAGTTTTACATAATAAATAGTTTTTGTATGAAATAATTTTTAATTTTAGTTAAAAATTGTGGCCGGACTTTCTAGTAATTATAATTTTTTGAATTTTAAAATTCTTATTGGTAGATTTCTCCTACCATTAGATATGTAACATACAATTAGATAATAGGCTTTCCGATTGAATCGTAGATCTTTATTTCTTATTACTATTTGTTTTATTGATAATTATTTTGTTCCTATTTTTATTTTTTGCTCTTTTAATTGGTCATTATTTTAATTCCTTCATGTCCAAATTACAACCATTTTAACAAAAAAAATCTCAACGAAGTTTAAAGAGAAAAAAAATATAAGAAAGTTTCAATTGATGCAATTTTGAGTAGTTTTCACCTTCTTTTGCTTAAGCTTTAATGATTAAAATCTAATTTAAATTACATATATTATTCATGGATGCCACTTCATCACTTTGTTATTTTCATTGTCGTCCTATAATCGTTGAAATTCTATTATCGTAATTTATGATTTTAACGAATTTAATAACGGTTGAGGCTCTCTTCATTGTCTTGAAAATTCTTCTTTTGAAATTTTTAAACTAATTAATTTGAAGATAATAGATTCGACCACGGCCGGGAATCGAACCCAGGTCCTTTGCATTAGCAGTTTCTGTTGAAAATCTCGGAAAGTCTAGGTTCTGTCCATATTTTCGAAATCGAGAATAAAAATAAATTATAGATACTGATCGATTACAATTAAAATAATCGAAAACAATTTCTTTTTCCTATTTTTTTTTTGCATTGTTATAATCTGTAATTAATTTTTTTCATCAAAAACTTTGCCTCTGTTATTTATATTTAAAAAAAAGTAATTTTCTCCAAGCTCACTTATTTTCTGTTTCATTTAAGATATCCATGCTTAATTAGAAACTTAAGCTATTCAAATAAAGAATCATTTTGACTAAAATTCCTGACTATTTATGATTATACTCTCTTTCAAGTTTTAAAAGAGTCTATCATTTTATCATTTTAAATAGTATTTGATTCTCTGCCATTTTTTCATCGTGCGGAAATTCTTAATTACACGGGAACTTTTAATTTTTGACCAAAAATGCTAGAATTTGACTCTTCCATTTTCTTAAAATATTTTCTAATCATATAAAAAATTACTGTTTTCAGTCAATCCGTATACCATCAATATTAGCGTATCGAATCCCAAACGTCTATGTTTGCCTCTGATAATTCTTTATTCAGTTGAAACGGTTGGTTAATATATACATACATATATATATATATATATATATATATATACATACCTACATTAGAAGAAATAGGTACTGAAAAATTTAAATGCATTGAAAAAGTTTTTTTTTCTTATTTTGTCTTTTAGAAATTTAAAAAAATAAAATGTGTTCAACAGCGAAATTATAGGTTTTCATGTTTTGTCGTTAAAAGGCCTTTTTAATGATATGTTATGCTGAATTTTGCTTAGTAATCCTGACTACTTTTTTATCTATAAATTTCTAAAAATAGTCTCGTATTAATTTTGAAAATAAAAATAATCGAAATGACTAAAACAGCGGTTTTTTTTTTTTCTTTTTTGGCCTCTTGTTCTCGTATGTTCTTAGTTCAGAATTAATAATAATCAACTACATGCGTATGTTAAATAAAACTCGATTCAGGAAATTATCCAGTACTATTCATTCATATCCATATAACGGGGTGCCGGGGATGTGCTAAGCCAGGAATCCGTGACACTGTTTATTAAGGAATTATATATTGTATACCCATTTATTATTTATTTTTACAGTTCAGTTTTTTATGTTACCGCTGCGTTAAATCAATGTTGGTTAGTTATCGTAGAACGTAGATAACTCCCACTCACTGCCTTCCTCACTAATTAGCGATTTAATTTTAATCGAGGAACTGAATCACCATTATGACCGAACATTGCGGTTGGGTGCTCATCTCATATTTATTGTACACCTACCCTTTTAGCGTAGAAATATCGATTGTACTAATGTAAAACTATCGATCCTCTGAGTATAATGATGCTAGCAAGGGGTACGGGATAAAATAGCTTGGGAGGGGAGGGAGGTACCTGCTCGGCCGCCATCTTCCTTTCGTCCAAGGCCTCCCTCTAGGCACGTGGTCTCGCCTCTCTGCCTGCCTCCTGTATCTTCTCTTTTGGTAGTAATATTAAATATTACTAAATATACACTATAAAATATATACAATAATAATTTAAATTATTTTAAAACTAAAGCTAGTTTGGTACGATTCTATTAGTTATCTTAATCGCCTCTTTGTAATTGGATTGATTATTCTATACTGTTGTGAATTGAATGATGAAAACTGTTAAACATTTCAAATCTTTTCCATCTAATATGGCTGTCCAAAAAGGTTATATAGTGTTAGATGAATAAATGGATGAATTAAATAAAAATTTATTTATTTTCCCAAATTTATTTCATCTATATGTATGTATATATATATATATATATATATATATATATATGTATGTATATATATATATATATATATATATATATATCTACCTTTTATAAATTTATTTATTAATTATACGAATAGTATAATTTTATTTTATTTTTAAATAGAATTGGTTTTTCTTTCATGTAACTTATCTTTGTAGAAGGCGTTCTTCAAAAATAGTATCAACCCACATATGAATGATTTTGTAGTCATTGTGTCTACTGAAAGGCTCAATAGTAAAGATTTATTCCCGTTTATTCGAATTTAGTGAAAAAAAAGAGAAATTTCGGCCTTATTTTGGTATTAAAATTTTTAAAATTCTGTCTATCTAATGTGGATGTCCAATAAGTTTAGATAGTGTTAGATTAATTTAATATAAATTTTCCATTTTAATATAAATATTAAATAAATAAATGAAATGAATATTTTCCAAAATTCTTAGTTTACATTGATAGATAGTAAAACATTTAAAAAATGTAATTTTTTTTTTATTTATGTTTATGCATATATAAATATCTAGTCTACACATTAACGTACGGTTTATAAATTAATTAATTAATTATACGAATAGTATACATTTTTTTTTTTATTTTAAATTGAATCGGTTTTCCATTTTTATTTCCGTTTCGTGTATCTTATCTTTATAGAAAGTGTTCTTCAAAAATAGTATCAATCCACATATGAATGATCTTGTAGAAATATTTATTGCGTAACAATTATTATAAATTTTGATTTATAATCTATCCCTTTTAAAGTTGAAAAAATGACCTCCGACTCCAACATTTGTAAGGTAAGCACATTAAATAAGTCTTCTCTTTGAAAATTTCGTACTTTTTTATTTTCTGTTTATACTTCGGGAAATAATTGCATATTTCTTTCATACTTTTACAAAACGAATAGGTACAAATTTTCCGAAGAGGTATATTATTAAAATTACATATCTAAAATATGTTGATAGGTTAAATAATGGTCAGGATTTTCAGTTTACAATGATATTTATTATGGTAAGCCAACGTTTCGATCCAGCTTGTGGATCTTCATCAGGGCTAAAAGAAAACAAATATATGAGTATCTATGCTAGAGGGTGACAATATATGGATACATTACAGAACTGACAATAATATAAAAGATGGTATACATAAATATTAAAATAAGAGGCTGGTTAACAAGATAAAATAGAATCTGATATTTACCTACTGAGTGAGAGGTAGTGGTAGGGGGTAGGTTTGCCGACAACCTACCCCCTACCACTACCTCTCACCTTATTTTTACCTTTAGTCTTAGTATCCACCTGGACTCAGTAGGTAAATATCAGATTCTATTTTATCTTGTTAACCAGCCTCTTATTTTAATATTTATGTATACCATCTTTTATATTATTATCAGTTCTGTAATGTATCCATTTATGGTCACCCTCTAGCATAGATACTCATATATTTGTTTTCTTTTAGCCCTGATGAAGATCCACAAGCTGGATCGAAACGTTGGCCTACCATAATAAATATCATTGTAAACTGAAAATCCTGACCATTATTTAACCTATCGTAATTGAAGAACAGTTGACCATCTCTCATCTCTACTAGTAAAATATGTTGAAATAGAAATTAATCATTGTGTCTTCCGAAAGGCTCAATCGTAAATATTTATCCCCATTTTTTCGTATTTAGTAGAGAAAAAAGGAAGATATTTCGGCCTTCTTTCCCTTATTACTTGTTAGAGTGCTATCTTCGATTTTAAAATTCCTAACATTCAGCTTTTTTCTACCTGTAGTATATATATATATATATATATATATATATATATATATATATATGTATATATATATATATATATATATATATATATATATATATAAATAAATTTTAGTTGTTTTTCTCTTCTCCCTATGAAAGATGATTTTGTTTGTATGTTGTCTTTCAAATGAATCCTCACAATCCTAACAGCTTCATTCATGCTCTTTCTTTCAAGTTTTAAAATAAATATTTAACATTATTTATTTATATATAGCCAAGTATATAGGAATGAGAAAGTCGGTCCGGGTCCGATATTGAACTCACAAAATCTTATCAGCCGGCGAGAGATTAGTCAGCAAAGATAAGGGAAATTTAATAAGAAAAAGATATTTCTGAAAGCTGATGGCTCCATCAGGCTAATTTCAGATTCAAAATAATATATGCGGAATCTGAAGCGATAATAGTGAGTAATAAACAATTTTCTTGATAGCTAGGTTTTTGTAGAGTTATTGCTGCTTACTTTATCATATTTCTGTATCATCTTATAAATCTGAAAAATTATGTTTGTTCTGATTTCGAATGCTGTTCAAATACTGTAGAATTAGAAGTGAAGAACAACATTTTACATGAACGTAATTAAAACAAATAACCGTTGTATACAATTACTATTATCATAATTTTATGTTATTTGTAGGTAGTAAAAAATAACACCCGTGGTCTTTTTGACTGCTTGGAAACAATGTATAATTGAATAAATAATCCCCGCATTATTATTATATATAGATTTGTCTATCGGATAAGTCCCCAAATAGATCCCTGCTAGATTTCATTATGATACTTTTAGTATACATGCGTATTAAATAGTTTACACAAAAAAAAAAAAAATATGTATATATATATATATATATATATATATATATATATAATTTATGTAAGATGTATAATTGATTTAAAT
The DNA here is from genome assembly GCA_911387785.2 of Aelia acuminata. Taxonomy (NCBI): domain Eukaryota; kingdom Metazoa; phylum Arthropoda; class Insecta; order Hemiptera; family Pentatomidae; genus Aelia; species Aelia acuminata. The sequence continues at coordinate 35,134,926 of OU426979.1, read as the reverse complement.
GAATTAATTTGCATAGTTATATAACTTTTTAATGGAATTGATATTATATAATTCTATATTTCAATGATAGTTTCTCCTGCGAATAATATAAAGAAAATTAATTGTTGATGTAATAATGCTTTGTTTTGTTTTATGCTGTAGCCTTAGCTAAGAATATACGCATGTATAAAATAATATTATTGTAGGAAATCTTAAACAAGATTCTTTTCCTTTGACGCAAACTGTTCGCCAAACGACTTGTAGCAAGGAAACATCTGGCCCAGTTCCGCAGGTGTGCGCCCTGCCTACCTTAACTATGTATTTCAAAAGGACTTTTATACCTGCATTTGTTTTCTTTCCTTTCCTCAGTTACAGACAGACAGTCTGCGCACGCTAAGCTTCAAAGTGTACATTTATAGTTATAGCAAAACTGGGTGATTTTTATTTTTAAATCGATGAGATTACGTTTAGAAATTCTATTTGCATTTAGAATATAGAAAGAATCCTTCATAGACCGATTAATATGTACATATAGTATTGTAACGTTGGATGGCCGATAAAGTTACGAATCTTGTGATTTTTAGACATTATATATTGGACATAGTCGTGCTATTATATTACCTGGAATATCGCATTGTAAGATTAACAAGATAGATTAAATATTTGAAAAAGTTAGTTTATTTTTATTTTATACTAGCTAGTGTGCCCGGCTTCGCTCCGGTAGTTGTGTGGCAGTTTCAATAACAGAAAAACTTTAAAATTAAAGGAAATATAGAACAAAATTAGCACTTTCTTGAAAATTTTAACATTGTATCAATACTAAGATTCGAGATCTGCAGTGTCCGCCCAAATAAGGAACCCTATATACTTTATAGGGTGCTGAAAATGGTGAATGAACAATTAATTTTGCTGCAACTTTGTCGAGTCATGCATCGTTTGCTTATCGTACATAGTAATAAAACCATTTTTCATAACTACATACATTCAGCTCTTCTTTTTTGTTTTATGTATATTTTTATTCGCTCACTCATATTGCATTAAATTTACTTTAGTATATGTTAGATATTGATTAAATGTAATGTGTTAATCAATTAACCTTCTTATGAGAAAATTAATTTTGTCAAGTATCCAGTCGGTTTTCTCATTGATTGCAAATATGTAAAATCATTAATTTATTTTAAAAGAAAAGGTGAAACTAATTATTTTCACTTGATTTTTTTAGTATTTTAAAAAGAACAGCTGACAAAATATATAACCTTTACAAATATAACGGAATGAATAAACAATAAACATTGAGTGAAACACACTCTAGCGTTTCCTGGTGGTCTGCAGCTCGAACTAAATTTTTCATTCATAAACTCGTATGTCATTCTCAGGTAGGCTAATTACATGTTGCGAGAGGCTTAAAATTCCAGTCCTTTTCTCTTCAATTTCACACCCTTAAGAGAAAAACGGAAACCTTCTTCTCCGTTAGGGGACCTACAGTTACACGCTGACATAAATCTCTTAATCGTATGTGGAGTCGTTTCTGAGCCTTTTCGGCACGCACATTGTACACTTTGCTTTATAATATATCTTGATTTGAGTGAAAAGAAATCCTTGGCTATGCCGTCCCTCAGATATGGCGTAAAATGGAGGCCCCGAGCCTGTACGATGGCAGGTACTCGTTAAAGATCCCTATCCTAAACTATACCTGGATGATATAGATAGGCAAAATTTAGGACTCCCACGGTAGCATCGTCCGATTAGCCTTATTGGCATAAAGTGACGTTAAACAAATTAACATTTTTGAGGGAAAAGAAAAAAATATACAATTCCTTGATTTTTTATTTATATTACATGTTTGTGTAAGTTTCTGCGGTATACTATCCAATCATCGAGACTAATCTAAAAACATTCCTAAATTAATATCCATTCATAAGTGTGTTGTCTAGTTTTTCACCTTTTCCATTCAATAAAATTAGCTTATATAAAACAAAAGCATTCCCATGATTACACTTAAATCAGTCGTTTGAGAAACCCTAAATTTCCAAAAACATCGATTTTCGTACAATTTTAATTTTTGAACTCCTTGCATGCATCCTAATTAAAGAGATACCAGACAAGCCCTCTGTTCAATCGGCTTTCAAAGACCATTCAAATAATCGTTGTAGGCATGTCGGGTTCTCAAACGACCAATTGAACTATGAAAATGTTTATTTCCTAGCTTTTGACGAAGATATAGGAATGACACATTTTATAATTTTAATAATGCAAAGGCTTTTGTTTTATATAAGTTAATTTCTTGGAATGTAAAATTTGAAAAACTTGACAATATGCCTACTTATGTGTGGATATTAATTTAGGAAAGTTTTTAGATAAGTCCTAGTGGTGTGGCTTAGTATACTCCGCATGTAGCCAAACATGTAATACAAATAAAAACTATCGAATTTTTTTTTTGTTTTTTCTCCCAAATATAAAGTAAACTATATTGAAGAATGCCTTTAATTAATAGATTAATCAATTAAATTTTTTTATTAACTTGCAAGGAATATTCTAAACAATTCTAGACATTTTACATCGTAAAAAATTATATAGTTATAAAATTATTATATAGTTTTAAAAATTTACTGTAAATAATATAGGCTTGTTTCTTTTTTTCAGATCCTTTAGCTTACCTTACACTTTATTATTTATTATATCCAATTAATTTTTGTCATCTTTACTTACTTTCATTTTTATTTATCAATTTCTTAACTGGTATTATATTTTTATGGGTAAGTGTATATACATAGTATATATTACATCTGTATATATTATTTTCTATCAACAAGCTTAGATTCTCTTATAAATTGTAAATAAAAAAAAATATGAGGTTGAATTATTTTAAGATATGTTTTAGAAATAAACTGTTAACAAAAGAAGAATAATAGAATGATTTCCAATTATCCAATTTGTACGAAAAAGAATATATACAAAATCTAACTAAAATTTATATTTCATCTTATATATACAAAAATATTATCAAGTACGATCACTTGTGTCAGTTCCAATGATTTGGTTTGGAGCTATATGATTTTTTTAAAAATCTCTCTTGACATATCTTTACCCCGGAGGTAAACAAAATCAAAAACGTACATCTTTTATAGAATTAAATTTAACACTATGGATTTAAATATTTTGTTAATGTGTTTCTTTTTGGTTACATGTAGAGACAGGTTAGTGGTGTTCTATAGAACGTTTTTCACATTTTCACTGACGTTGATGAGTAATTTGAAATAGGTATTGTGGTATTTGAAATCAAAGTGGAGAATTTAAAAATGTTCCTCTCATTTTGCGTTTGTAATCTGTTCTTTTTTTACCTTAATCGGCATTCTAAATTGTTAATTTAAGAGTAGTAAGTGACCCCTTGTAATATTAGTACAGTAATAAAAAACACATGTTAATGAATTTCTCAAAAAGGAAAAAATCTATTAGGGACGAACCGTTACATAACGAGTATAATAAAAAAGATACTCCAAAGGTGACTTACTATTACCACCAAAGGCATTTGATATTTGTAATAAAATAATGGTTGTGGTATCGGCATTGAACCTTCGGGTTCGTTAAGCCTAAATTATTATTAATAAAACTAATGTAGAGGTACTGATATTAGCGCGGCGTCTTTTGACGCTACTTAGCAACTGAATGCTGTATTTGTTTCCTTTGGTTGCGGTGTTAGATTAGCAACTGTTCCTATAGTGAAAATTGGTTGGTAAATTTATATTCTAAACATGTAAATTTAAAATGATAGGTATAATACAACCACATATTCCTTGATTGCTACGTTATTATTTCATTTGGATAGTAATTGTGTTCCTGTGTGTTTCAGTTTGTCCTTATGTTTCTCTCCATATCAATTACCGTGTTATGGTATTTATTTTCATTAATATGGTATTATTTTCATTTATTTGTCGGCTAAACTAAGGATATTAAGCGGTGGGTATAGTGGGGGCGTACGTCCCCACCTTAGCTGACTATGAAATATTTAACCAAGCTCTTGCATTTACTAAATAATTGAGCTCATTGTTGTTATTTTATATGCCTAATCTATTCCCTATTTATTTTAATAATGTCAGAGCAAACATATAGAAACCCCTGAAGCACCTACAATTGGGATCATGCCCCTAAACCGTGTCGAAACTCAAATCCCGAACAGCCGTAGGTGATATATCATTATATCTTTTATTTGTAATATTAAATATATTTTAATATTTTGATTGGAAATCAATTTGTATATTAAAAATTTTTGTTTGTTTCCCCAAAAATTGAAAAATAGCGGAAGGAAATGTGAAACTTCAGAACGTTGTTTTTTATGCCAAATGAGAACCATATAAATATTTTTATGCTAATGCATCTTAAAAATATTATAAGAAATAGTTTTCCCCCACAATTTTTGTGAAAATAATAGTTTTCTTTCTTCGCTACAAATCGGAAAGGAAATCACGAAAGTATTACAATTATGTTATTATTGATATTGCAATATTTTATTTCGTGTTTATTGATTTTAAAAATCAACAGGATACTCACTCGTGCCATGTGTAACTTAAACATGCCGGAGGATTCCCATCACTTTTTGGGAAAATGTCCTGTTTAGAAAGTTGCAAATGGGTAAGGAGAAATTAACTTTAGAAGAAATATTAAATATACTGAATGTGCCAAAGTGGGTAAAACTTTCCGCTTACTTAGATAAAATTGTAAAGTACATATATTTTCTAATTCATAATTTTGATTTTTAATCGTAAAATAAATAATGTTTTATGAATCAACTGTAGCCAACTCGACAGACGCCTTACTGCCATATTTTAAGCTTTGAATATTATTTTATTTATTTTGTTGTTGTAAATTATGTATATATGTATTAATTTAACAGCATTATTCATTCATTAATACATTCAATACATTATTTTCAGTGTCACGGCTTATTTATTTTTGATGCTAAATTTTTATATCCGTTAATATATCCAATAAAATATATATATAACAATTTAATACTCAATGTTCCTTCCTATTAAGTTGAGGAGTTAATTATTTTTATATGAAAAATGTAAAAACTTTGATCCTTTATTATTCGACTACAATTTTAAGTAAAGTTAATAATATGACTATGTGTCACAGCACGTTATCACGTTTGGAATCGTTTATTTTTATATCATCCCTTTTGTACGGATATTTTACAAACCAAATAGTTTTTGGTCGCGAAATTCCAAATAAAACAGTATCTTATCTCTTCGAGTTCTGTGTAGTCAATGATGTCAGATTACTTAAGGGCACGTGTAACAGGTACTCAAAATATGCGGTACTAATAACTTGTTTTCATTGGAGCAGATATTGGGAGAAAGTTCTCGGTTACTAATAATAGGCTATCGTACTGTCATTTCCTCTGTTAAATCGTTCCCTAGTTTATACTTATACACTGTCGAAAGAAGGAAAAAAAATCTTAGCTCATTATTCTAATTATTTGACCATGGATATCGTTTATTGATTACACATACTTTAATCATATCTTAAAAACATAAATATGTTATTCTTAAAACTAAATTATATTACCGGCGTATCATATGTCCCTCATATTTATTTTAAATTTTGAATAGGTTATTTTATTTAATCACTAGCTGAAGAAATTGAACTTTATTTTAAAGTCAATTCAGTTGTATAATCAATTCATTTTTTGTTTGTCTCTTTTTGAATATTGTGTTTACATCTATTTATCAATTTCGAGATATAGAGACTTGAGCAGGTAGTTGTATCACTAGATATGCGTCAAACATCATACCACAAAATTAATATTGAAAACTAACACCAATCAATATATTTCTCCAAAAGAATATGTGTAAAATTTCAGTTCCTTTAATACCCATATCGGCGGAAAATAAGAGGGGGAATTCGACATTCCCAAAACTCAGAGCTGTGGTTTAGGGATATTTTAAACATGATGTTTTCCAAATTAGAATTTATGATTTTTGAGATATTTAATTCGAAACTCTTATGACTTAATAAAAAGAAATTTTTGCTTTAGTTGCCTAAATTCTTAATAAATTTTCGGAATGAAAAATTTATAGATTTATAGCGAGTTGAATTGTCGTTAAAATGTTCAAGTGAGTTGTCCAACACTTGTCGAAAATTGATTCGATAACTTCAAATTGGTGTCACTTGTGGTATAATTGTTAGCATGGCAACCTGCAATACTAAAGGTCGCAGATTCGCGCCCCGCGGTGGCCCTAGGATTTTTTAATGGGAGTAAAAAATCCTTGGCTATGCCGGTCCTCGGATAGGACGTTTAATGGAGGTCCCAAGCCTGTACGATGTCAGGTACTCGTTAAAGTTCCCTATCCTAATAATACCTGGATAGGCAATATTAAGGACTCCCACTGTAGCATCGTCCGATTAGCCTAAGTGGAATAAAGTAACAAACAAAGAAACAAACTCGATTAGAGATGCACCTATATTTTTTCCTTTTTGCATATTTGAGATGATTAAGTTGTTTCAAACGATTGAATCAATTTTTGTATTATTAACTTGTCTAATATAAGAAAATCTTATATTAATAATAATAAGAAAATCTTTTGCTAATAATAATAAGAAAATCTTTTATCAATAATAATAAAAAAATCTTAAAGAAACCAATTTTTATCTAATATAGTCTCTATGTATTTATAACTTAAATAGAATTTGGTGCCTTAGCACCTAAAATGTAATTAATTAAATAAATATAAGAAAATCTATACTTTAGGCAAAAAAGGTAACTATAAGAAATTTGTTTTTATTGATTATGGGGAAAAAAAAACTAATACACAATGTGCCTTGTACCTTTTTTTTTTTTTTTGTATGGACTTATACTATTGGAACGTTTTGGGCAAAAAAAATAATTTACTATATCACAGTAAACATTTTTAAGGAACGATTTACTTTTTCCTTTATCTAATATCAATAGAAACTATTACTTTTTTTTTTAAATTTAATTGAAAATAGTTTTAACGCATTTAGTTTTTTCCTTAAAGTTTTAAGTAAAAAAATATACTTAAGTGTTTAAAAATAAATTATTTTTCCATCGTATTATGTTCATCCTAAGAACACGACTTCGCATGACAACTTGCTTTACTATTAAGTATGTTTAAGACTCTTTTGGATGATATAAGAAGTCGGATAATTATGATTACCATTTTAATATTCGAAATGGAGGAATACGTTATTCCAATAGGGATTCGCGTTAGACCTATTAAAAACTAAAAAACAAAAACTATTGACATACGAATATTTACCATACATCAGTATTATATCATTAATTCAATTTTCGTTCGTCGCATGTTATTATTGAATTATTTTGGTTGGCAGAACAAACACGATATCTCAAGATGGAAGGAATAGATACGTGCCTTATCTGCGTCTTCCATAAAGAGGACGTGGAGGGATACAGTTGAGATAAAATAGTTTTCAATCTTTTTCTTTTATCGATGTTTATGATGATGAAAAGTCATACTATAGTTTTTAATTTATTTCTCTGTTTTCTCCTTTTTTTTTTTTTAAATAACATTAATGATCCATAAATAAATGTTATATATAAATACAACGAATATTAATGTGAGCTTCACTTTTGAATGTATTAGTAACTAAGTGACTTATATATATAAAAAAAATAAATATAAACAGAAATAAGAAAAATTTGAGGAATAATCTGAGTCATCTGTGCATCGAGTCAATAAGAAGTATTACGTAGATTATTTTTTATGACGTAACATTTGTTTGCTCATGATTGCTTTGATAAGAATAAAATATTTTAGTGGCAGAAAATGTTTTTATGATTTATTTTTATTACTTAAGAATCTTGAGAGGAAGGATGTCTGGAAAAAAAAAAAAAAATGTAAGTAATGTATATTTCATTCTATTTTCTGCTCTTAGGAATCTATTTAAAAATCTCCACTATTGCTTGTACCTACAATTAACTAATTCTCAATGATTTGATCATTAGATTTACCAACGAATTGCATTTTATGCAGATAATGAGCTATTCATTAAAATAAATTAATACAATTTAAATATATTATTTAATAAATTGTTTGTATTTTTTATTTTTCTCTAATGCTATAGTTGAAATTCCCACTTGCCTAGTGTTGGCATTCGTTACGTGATAAATTTAGTCCGAATGTTGAATGCTTTAAGCTCAAAATGCTAAGATAAAAGTATAACACTCATATTATTTTAAGTATTTTTAATTTGATAATTATAATCTTGACTAAATAGTGATGATTATAAATTCCTTATCCATGCATGAAAAACATAAATCATTTAGATAACAAATAGTAAGGAAAAAAAACTTTGTAATTAATTTTGATGCCTTATTGTTGTTAAGTTAAGGTGTGTGTAGTAAAGATGAAGTTTACATCTGCGAATCTTTAGTTGTTTTTTTTTTTTGTAGTTTTTTTGTCCTACGATATATCGCCAATTCTACGTTTTAAACTTTAGTTCCTATCGGTTTGGAGTAAGATACAGTTTAAATACTTAATTAGACTTCTTTTTAATATTAACTTTCTTATTTATAGATATAGAATGCAATGACTCAAAGTCTCGGATTATTTCAATAATTCACTTAATCATGCAGGTTGCGAAACCCTTGTAGCCCTGCACATGCCTGAATAGGCGAAAATTTGGCATGTAATTTGCATGATTAAGTGAATTATTTAATAATACGAGACTTTGAGGCCTTGAATTCTACATCTATAATTCAATAGTCTCTTCCTAAAAACTTGTTTACTTTCTTATTTATTTTATTTTTAATTTTTTTAATATTAACTTACACACTTGTTTACTAAATTAACTTTCTTTCAATTTCACCAATACCGAAGTACAGCCCAGTTAATAAGTGGTTAGTCGAATTTAGACCTTTTTCTCTCGACCTTTTTAAATCATACTGAACTGTTACTAGTAGTAACAGTAACTGTTACTATAATATACTAAACTGTTATTATATCTATGTTTTTATCAAGACAGCGAAATCTTTATTAATGTCAAAACATCAATGCTAAAATAAAGATCTTATGCATCTTAATATTAATTATCACCTTACTATACAAATGGAAACCAATGAGAAACGATGACTCGTATATAATTCACGTTTAAAACCGACCTTTTTACAATATTAATGAAAATCAAAAAAAGAAACCATGCGCCCTAATTCGTTTCTGGTTATCGCCTCTTTGCCACATTCTTTATGTTGTATTTATCCCTTTCAACCTTACATTTACCGATTGATTTGTTTAAAAAAACTATGCTACAATTAACAAAAAAGGGGAAAACTACTTAATACTTTTAAACCAAACACCGATGTTAAAGAAACATCGGTCGCATCACTAATATAAAATTATTACAATAAAAATTCAAAAATCAATTTATTGAAATTTACCTACAATATTGATTTATTATATGCTTACATGGGTAATTTATAATTATGTAAAATGTGTGTTAATTTTGATATAAATTCATTTTTTATATAAATTTCAAATTTATTACAAGATAAGATTTGAAGGAGCAGCCATGGATGGGTGAAGGAATATCGGTCCGTTGTCACCGTGCCAGTCTCCCAAGGCTCTTCCTCTCAATCCTACATTCTCTCTCTCTCTCTCTCTCTCTCTCTCACTCTCTCTCTCTCTCTCTCTCTCTTTTTTAAAATGTTACCATTGCTTAATTTTATTGCATATGAAAATAATATTCTTTATTATTGTTTTACACCTATTTAAATATGATATAAGGTAAACGAGAAAATTTACTGACACTCAGTACAGTTATTGACACCCCAAACTTTAACTTAAAGAAATAAGTAAGCTAATTCTAATTTTATTTCAATATATACATGAATCTAATGTTTGTTGGGTCATCTATGAGGTATGTGTTTAGCAAATCATTGGGAAGATTTCACAATTAAATCCCACAGGGTGTCAATAAGTGTTTTTGCACTTTTTGCAATAAACATTGTCATATGGTAAAACTTTAGAACTTTTGTCCTAAAAAAAACCTCTTGAGTCTTTATAAGGATAGATAAGGAGCTATAGGAAGTTTCAATTTGATCCCTTCATAAAAAGTTTTTTTTTTTTAAATTACACCACAGAAATTTAGTCTTAAGGGTAATTAAGTCTTAAATATAGTAACTTTCCGGGTTACTATATTATTTTTAAAATATTTTATTTAACAACCTAAACACATCATACAACATACAGTTTGGGGGAAAAAATATGGTGCTGGTGCATTATGAATTCTTATATATGTACTGATGAATGAAGGAATTTTAAGTTTCCTATAAAAACATTTTTTTTTCTTGTTTCATATTCTCTTTTTAAGCATTTTTTATTACAATGTATCAAAAGAAACCGTTAATTGTTACATATAAAAATAAATGAAAAGTACTCTATTGGAAGAAATTTATCCTTCACACCATTCAAGTCCTATCAGATTATTTCTATTATGATAAAACCTATCTGATATTTGGGTAGCACCATGGGCGTATCTAGCGGGGGGCAGGAGAGGGCAGCTGCCCCCCCCCCCTTGGAAGGCTGGAAGCAATAATTTTTTAGGCTCTTAAGACTGGAAGCAATGATAGAATAGATTTTTTTCAAGCAAATAATTGTAATAAATTAGTTGATAAAGCACTGCTATAATTATACATAATTTGGGTTTCATTCACCTTTTCCGCGGTAAGATGCTACTACCTGAACGACCATAGCTTGTCCCCCTAGATTTTAGCTTCCCCCCCCTAGTTTTGATCCTGGATACGCCCTTGGGTAGCACAGTGAGTTTCATCAAAATCGTTTGAGATATTTTTTAGAAAATAAGATGAAATTAATAGAATTAAGTTCAGTTAACTTCGTATACTCGTTTTTTCACGAAATCTTTCCTATACATCACAGGTCATAGCTGCCTTAAATGCTGAATTTCAGTTTAGTTCTATTTCTTGTTTTTTAGTAGTTATTCAGCAATTATTCAATTTGACTGGTTAAGTCTAGCTTTTCGTTCGTGTCCAAATGTATCGGCTTCCAGTATCCCAATATATACATAGCCATTCTCTCATTGAGGCTCAACCTCGGTTTAAGGATGTAAGGCAGGTTTTTATCTCAGGAAGTTATAAGAAATCTCTAATCACCAATTAAATTGTTTTTAATCATCTACATGTTCTACGAGAAACTTTATCTTTACCAAAAACATCTCGCTCCTTTATCATTTTTTCCTTATTGGAACACTTCTCAAAAACAGACGTTAAACAAAAAAAAAAAAAAAAAAAAAAATCAGACCTATTTATTGTATGCAATACCTTTGTAATGAGATCAGAAGTTTTTACAAAGGATATGGTTGAAATTGAATTTAATTGAAAAAAATTACTGTATTCAGAGTCAGTTGCCTACCATCATTCAATGCAATTTTTTTAATTGTTTATTTAGACAGTATCAATTATTGTTAACATTTAACTAAGTTAGCCCTCCATGTCGCACTTTCTAGACGACTATCTCGAAATAGACTGGTTATTTATTGCTTCCGCTCCTGTGTCGTCCGTAGTAGGCCTTAATAGGTTTATCGTGTTCCTTACTTATGCTTAATTATTTATTGTTCAATGCTTAAAAAAATATATATATATATAATACATATTTATTACAAGTAATAAATATATGACCTGAGCAGATGGTAGAATGCATTCGATGGTACAAGAAATCGTTTTTTAAGGGTTTGCAAAAATAAAATTCTTTTTTTTTTTTTCTCTCGACTGTTTTTATATTCTCACATTGTAAAATCAATTATTCCTAACCATATTCATTTCTCGAATCCATTATTTAATCATTATTCATTTTGATAGTAGAGTTGGTTTTCTTACATCTTGTGATAAGTTTTTTTTTTTTTTCTCCTTTTAGATTAATCAATAAGTAGCTATAACTTTATTCATGATTTTGCATATGTAAAATAAATTATGTAGTTTATACAAATAACCGTTTTTTAATAATTTTAGTACATATTTAATAGTTTTTAAAATGTTATGAGTTTCCTTTGCGATATGTGATTAATAGGTAAGCTTAAGGTTGTCTATATTTGGTACTAGCTGTATATCCCGGTTTTAATTTTCTACGACTCCAACAGTCGATTTCATAATAACCAATGTAAAGCGATTTAAAGCGATTCATAATAACCAATGATAACGATTTTTATAAAAATAAAGAATATACCCAGAAATAGGCTGAAGTTATGCAATTTTAATATGGAAAGGTGTCCCCACCTGGTTTCAAACAACCACTGAGCGAAATTTGGAGAATTTAGGACTAACGGTATGGATTTCTATAAAGAACAAACAAACAAACAGAATTTCATATTTATTTATATATATTGCTAGCTGTATATACCGGTTTCACCCAGAATTTTCTTTTTTAAATATATAAAATCTATAAAGTGAGACTTTTATTGACTCAAACGGTCTATTTCGGAAAAAAACAATGTAAAACGAGATCAAAACGATTTTTATAACAATAAGGAATATACCCACAGATTGGCTGAAGTTATGCAATTTTAATATGGACAGGTGTTCTCACGTGGTATCAAAGAACCACTTAGCGAAATTTGGGAATTTAGGAGAAACGTAATGGATTTCTTTGAAGTACAAACAAACAAACAGAATTTCATCTTTATTTATATACATTTATGTTTAATTGTTTTAATTTCAAAGAAGTTTGTTCAACTATGTAAGAATTCAAAACTGTAATTTTTTGGAAAATGTTTCCATAAAAAACGAAACCTCAACTAAAATGTAAGGTATAAGTATGACTTTGTCTGTACAAAAGTCCATAAAAAGATATTTTTTGATATCACTTTAAGCTTTAATTTAGAACCTTCTTAATAATATTAGTGTTCTGTTTAGGGTTTGTTCGGTAAACGATCAAATTATTCATTGTTAGTAAAAATGTTAAATACTACTTCTATACGGTTGCATAACTAACGGTCTGGCTTATCTAAACCCCTAGAAAAATTATAAAATTCTATTTTATTTTTCAATAATTATTTAAACGATAATTTATGTTGATTGATATATAAGAAGATGTTGTTTACACTGATCTGAATGAGCGAGAGGGTTCGCCTGGGCGTTGGTACTGTAGGGGACGGAGATGGAGGAGAGAGATTTGGGCTGAGGGTCTGAACCCCGCTGTGGACGTGGCAACGTCGCTCCCATTACCTACCTTAACCCCTCCGAGTTCCTCTCCATCTCCGATCTGTCTGTAGTTCGGGGTATCCTCTCATCAATCCTCTTCGCAGGAGGATGCAGAGGAACCTCAATGGATGGTACTGCTTCTCCCTGAAGATTGCGAACAAGTTTAACACAGGATATGTTATAAGAAGAACTCCTCGGTACCTCAATGTGCAGATCCCTTGCGTTTCCCAAATTCATCAGGTTTCTAGTGTCGTGAATTGTACGAGACTTTTCCTTGACGGGAATCGAAGGAAAGAAAGAAAGTAATTTTTATTCATCTATTCCCCTAAGAATAACAGACATGAACAAATTGAGAGCCATTTGTCTTCTGGCTAGTTGGAAAAAATGTAAAAAGATTAAGAATTAAAATATAGGGGAGAGCGGGGTTGGTTGGCAACAGTTTTCACATTATTGATTGTCGAGTCGTTCCTGTTAATATAATCCCAATAGGGCTGATACCACTGTAAACTCCAAGTATTAGAGTACTTCAAGGATTTTTTTCACCACATAATATTTAATACTAAGATCAGAGAAAATTGAAGAATTCGTCAATCCAGAGTATGCCAATTAACCCCCAAGGTGGGGCAGGTTGGCCTAGAAGGTGAGGTTGTATAGCCATCTCGTCCAAGTACTGCCTGACACATATTATTGTTATTAAAAGCTGCACTATAATGGTATAATAATTTTGAGTCGGTTTTTAACAGTTTTTAAGGGGAAATAGAATGACAATAGAGAAGATAAAAGTTTAGACTGTCGTCACTTTCTGCATCAGAAAAATTGCTCTTATTCTCCTTGCTGGAACAAAAGACAATTGGTAGTTTCACCTTTGTTTATTTTTATTTTGCTTTTGTGAACTGCTACTGCGCCAAAAAACCCCAGTTGAAGAGAGCCAACTAACCCCACAGAAGAGATCATATGAAAGATGGCTGCCAGGATAGTGGAGAATAATCAAACAATGAACTGGTTAATCGAAAGGTTAGGTTTTTCAAAGGAGTTTGGGGCTATGTGAAGAGAATCGGAGTCAAATGTTTTACCATGCCTTTAAACCAAATTTACTGAAAATATAAACATTTACTTACATGTTGTAAAATCAATCAATGAAGCACACTCTTCCCTACATTGTCAGCATCGGATTGAAAACTCAGGACAAGACTCCCGAGGTCGACCGGGTGACATAGTACAATGGTGGGGCCTTCACAACAGGTGTGACGGAAACTATAAGCTGATGGCCAACCTACCCCCCTATGCCAACCAACCCCGCTCTCCCCTAAAGTAAACACACAAAAAGAAGAAAAGCAATAAAAATAACTTAGACAGAATATTGAAAAACAAAACAAACAAAGCATTTTGATGTTGAGTATAAAAATTTGATCAGCTTTTGAGCTTAAAAGCTCATTAGAACTACCAATGATAGCATCTTTTCAAATGAAATTAAAAGGGGCCACCTGTGGTGTAGTGGTTAGCATAGCAACCTACAATACTACAGGGCCCGGTTCGCGTCCCGCTGTGGCTCTGGGATTTTTAAAGGGAGTAAAAAAATCCTCATCTAAGCCGTCCATCGGATAAGACGTAAAATGGAAATCTAGAGCCTTTACGATGTCAGGTACTCGTTAAAGATCCCTGTCCTAATTATACCCTGGTAGGCAAAATTAAGAACTCCCACTGTAGCATCGTCCGATTACCCTTAGTAGCATAAAGAGACGTTGAACGAAAAAACTAGTAACCAGTAAATTGAATTAAATAGAAATTACTTATTAATATAAGAAATATATTAATTTAGAAATTAATATAGAATTAATGAATATAGAAATATTTATCTGTCTATGAAAGACAAAAAAAATTTTATTTGTAATACACAATCTTAAGAGAGAAGAACTTCATTGAACAAAGTGATGGTGCCCAATGATATTGAGTTTCTCATACGCAGCATACTTATTTATCTTTTAATGACTATTTGTTATATAAGTTAAATACTAATACACTTCATTTAGTCCTGGTTATACAAAGAAGCTGTTTTTTTTTTTATAATTATTTTGTTTTTTCATACTTGTAACATTTTCTCTCTATAGCATTAAATGGCTACTAAATATTAATTAATAATGATATGTAATAATAAAAATAAAATTGAAACTAGGTAAAATATTAATAATATTAGATAAAAACACGACCATAGTATATATAACAAACAAATGGACTAAATTTACGATTGAATTTATGATTTAAAAAAAAACAAGAATTACATATAATATATAAATAAAAGGAGTTGAATAGAGAAGGTATTAATTAATAACATTCACAGACAAGGTCCTTCTATGATTTTTAACTTAATTGCTAAGTGGTGGTGCTAACTAATTGTGGTGGTGAATGATTCCCGGGGAATCCGAGAATAATATGTTCTGCAATCTTCGCTGTGATAACTTTATAATAATAGATTGTTGCCACTATCTTTTATTTTGTGTTACATCTCATTACAACAATTGTTAGTAATTTTTTTTTTATCTTGTATGCGGGATTATGTGGAACTTTATAAGCCTATAGTGCTAGACGCCATGTTCATGCAACATTCACATACATCCAAATCGTCTAAATCAAATCATCTTTAGCATAATTCGAAAGTTTATTGTTCCTTTTTTTTTTTTTTTTTTTTTTTTTTTTTTTTTTTTTTTTTTGTATTTATCTTTTTAACTGTTTGAAATGACCTTAAAATATGTCTGCGTTGATCGTTTATCATTTGAGGATGTTTACATTTATCTACTTCAACTGATAGCTTGTTCTTAAATGCTAGACACACTGGAATTGCCTTTTATTTATTTATTTTTTTAATAATACGTTTAAAAAGAATTAACAAAACAGGTTTTTTTTTTGTTTTGTTTTTTTAGGTTTTTAGGTTTTTAAAATTGTTCCTTCTATTACAACTTAAAAAAAATCCTATATTTTTAAACCTTTATTTCATCAAGCGATTGTGAATTGTTGATTGCAAGGATGACCTCCGAAATCATTTATAAAATCTAATTTAATATTGTGTGTTTGAAAATCAATAAAACCTTTATTCTTCTCTCGTATTTAATTTTTTTTTTTGGCAATGTTTGATGAAAACAACTTATTTGGAATCAAAATTACCTTGGTCTTGTAGGTAACTAGCCTGCTCAATTTGTATAGAATGATAGAGTAGATAATTACAATTAATATTAGTTTGAATTATCAAAGTATATTAAGTCTCTTCGAACATAATGACTGTCCGAAGTAAATTACCAAGACAGAAAACCACGAAACAACATCATTACGATTGGTGTTTGTATGGTTCTATACTCTATGTATAAGACATCCAAATGGTAATCCTGTTTGAAGAGATTTAATGAACTTGGATGATTCAAAGTAAATCAAACTTAATTCTTCTTAATTTACCTGTTCTTTTTGAGTATTTAGATGAGAGTAGCTTAATTTCAGTTATCACCTAATCTGCTTGCCAAAATACGAAGAGCAAAACATTTACTTTTGGTTTCACACTCACAAGGAAACTGTTCTTAATTGATTTCCTTTTGATATAGCATTATGTTTTAAAATAGAATTTTCCTCTTTTATTTCCGCATTTCACTTTAGTAGATTACATAAATGAATTCGACCTAAAGTGTTTCATTACATGTTAAGCGCTTTTCATTAGAGAATTTTGGTAAGATATAAAGTATCCGAATGCCTTTCGCATCAGTTTATTTTTATGACTCTAAAATAGAGCCGACCATGTGTATTGCGTTTACTTATCTTTTTTTCCATCTTTTTTACTTATCAATGTGATTTTATATTTTTATGTTTACTATATAATATTTTATTGTTCTTTATTGGTTATATCTTAATCCTGTATACGGACATATGTCAGGTCTATTGAGTACATTCATCATAAATAAACTTCTCGGACTATCAGAAATACGAGATTCGTTGGCCGTAGCTCACATGCTAAAAAAAAAAAAAAAAAAAAAAAACACTAATAATAATAAAAATAATTGCGAAAGAAAGCTTTTCACTCACTATGTGTTTATCCGCATTCTAACAAATACGGACATCGAATAGGAATCATTAGGCTCTACCAATGTGGATTCAGGTGTCACCGATCAAATATTTTCACTTCAGCAGGTATTAGAAATGGGAGTGAAAATATAAGTGAAGGATAAACATAACACCTACTTTTATTTTATTTTCATAAAACATCATAAAAAAATCTTTAAGATAGATCGAAGGATTTTGAGGAAAACAGATAGATATAAACGCTATATTTATCAGAAGTGTTGCCCACCTAAATTAGGTTTTCCTTACATAGGTACCGATTGAATCTCCTAATATATTTGCAATACGAAACACACATGTATTAAACCATATGCTATTGTATTTGTCGGTTCTATTTGTTTATATGAATCATTTTATGATGAGTATTTGTTAATAGGATTATTCAATTATTTTTTCCTAACAATTGTGTGGAAAACGTGATTTGAATAAAATTTTTAAAATATCTTTATCAAAAGGGTATTATTACAAAAAAATTCAGTTTCAACAAAGACATCATTTATAGTAAAAATATAAGAATTTAACTTAAATTAAAAAAAAAATAAATAAAATTCAACTTCTATATTTATTATATATAGATAATAATGTAAATATTTGCTCTGAGTTGTTCCTTTGAAAAGGAATATATTGAACTTTTAATGAAAAATAAAACTGAAGTATTGTCTTACTCTTAATTTTTTAAGTGATAATTACAACCATACATTATCGACAGTAAAAAAAAAAAATATTAAAAATCGTGTCCATAAAGAGATTAGAAGTTTTTCTTAGTTATAAGATTTTATAAGATCACAAACGGGCTACGTCACATAAGGAAAACAAATACAAGGTACTACATTCTAGTAAAGAAGTTTAATACTATTTATAAATTAGTTAATTATATTATCGATAGAACAGATATTGTTTCAAATCCATTTTAAGGAATTATATATTACATCGTATAAAACAACTATTTAACTAATTACAGAAAATATATTAATTAAAATTAAGGTCTGGCCACACATGTCCGCACCGGATCCGCACCGTAGCAATAATACAGGTTATGTTCAGAATATTTTTAATTTAACTTACATATTACCTTTATTTATGGCTAAAGGTCAGGCCACACATGTCAGACACAGACCACTTTAGGCATAACTAAAGGTAATATGTAAGTTAAATTAAAAATATTCTGAACATAACCTGTATTATTGCTACGGTGCGGATCCGGTGCGGACATGTGTGGCCAGACCCTTATTAATATCTTTATTATAATTTTTAATGAACTTGTGATTTGCTGGAGTTCTGTATGGAATCTTATCTTAGTCTTAATTCGCTGAACTATTGGGATGCTTAGCTATAATTAGTTGCTCATAAGTCATTACTCTTGAGTTTATGTTTCAATTCTATTTTTCTAGAAGGGTTCATGATCTAATCCCCAGTTCAATTCGTTCTGGAAAGCGAAACATTTCATTCCAGAACGTTCCGCGGAAGTGAGGTAAATGACCCGCGTAGGATTAAGATTGAGGACGGGCGAATAAAATAACTCCTGCCGATAAAGAATGTATGACTAATAAATAAAGTTGATAGTCATTTTCTTTTTAAAATGATTATTTAGATATTTAATTTAATAACTATTGTAACACTTAGGTGAGTTTAATTAATTTGTATTAACGAAAATTATAACTCACAATGGCAGAAATTAATAACTCAAATAATCAACTAGGTTAAAAAAAGTATCAACTATTTAACGACTATTATCTTACTACTACTAATTACTACTTACGACTACTAACTTACTATCACGAACGTAATCATAGGATTAGATCTTCACAGCAAGACTAACTCTCCAGTCCATCGCTTTTTATATTTAGGCCGAATTAGAACATTCCAGCTGGTTTCCGAGAAGCGTACATTTACTAGAACAGCCACAAACTTGTACTAGAACAGTTTGTAATTATTCACACAAAAAGTCTATAACTCTTTTTAAATAATTTGTTTTGTGTATCATGTTACACTATTTATAGTTACAAGTCTGTACCGCATTAATGTCATCTTAATCGTGATAATCAAGAGAATGTCTTCGTTCTATGAGGGGAAAATTAATATTTGGAATAATAATTAGTCAGGAGTTTCAATCTGAAGTTTTTATAAATTAACACATTCGGTGCGGACTCAGTAAATCCTGTCTACTCACCGTACGGGCCTAGTAGATCTGCAGGCCATGCTGCGTAGTTTATGAGTTCATCTACATGTACCGTACGGTGACTAGACAGGCACCCGTAGATCTACTAGGTCTTCGCCGAATGTGTTAACAGTCCTAAATTTCGACCTAAATAACTTTTCTTTTAATATATATTTTCTATTTCTCTCTGCATTTATGTATTGTTTACTTTCTATTATTATCTTACTTTCGTCTCATTTTAGCACTGATGGATGATCCAAATCCTTGAACCGAAATTTGAGATACATAATTTTAATTAATTTATGAGTGAAACTCCTGAATATATATTGGCCCAGTTGGAATAAAACAACATGGATCATTTTCCACTTACTTGTAACTCTCGTGTGATGGATGATGTTTGTCCGGAATAAAATCTGAAACTACTCAACTTATCTTGATAAAATTTGGCTCGATGTTCGTAGTTTTGTCAAACTTAAAAGATGGGATACTTTTTACCTCGATTATTCACCTCAATATTTCTTTTACAGTGCATTAATTGTTTTTATAGGGGCCCGGTGTGGCTGTGCGGTAAAGCGCCGTACTCCCATGCAGGCGCTGCGGGTTCGAGTCCCGCCCTGGGTGGTGCTTTTCTTTCGTAGGAGAAGTGTCACCCAGTGCTATGGGTGTTAGTATGGGCAGTATAGGGCTTCATTGGAAGCCTTGAAGTCACTAAAAAAAAAAAAAAAAATTGTTTTTATACTGCAACTGAGAGTAATTAGTTGTACTTTCTATTAATTTCCTAGAGATGGTGGTGTAAGTTGATTTATTGACACAACACTTCATTTTCTTTCGCTATTTAGGGTGGGTAAGCATCCATTAGCCAAATCCAATTTTCCCGCATTGAAATAAGAAAATCCCTGTTTTTCCCGTGTTTTTACCATGAGCTTATGTGTCGTCTGGAGCCATTATCTCTTCACATGAGTGGGAAACCACTGAGTCTATTTGTGGTAGCAAAAAACAGGTTAACCAAAAACCTTATGCACCTAGTAGCACTTCAATGTATAGAAATCATGAATTCTATTACTTAAATCGTTCTATTCCCGATCTCTTGATTTTTAGACTAACTGAAACGTTTTTATCTTTATCGAGATGAAAATTTTTTATCAATCGATTTTCAAATCAACGCATCAAAGCTACTTAGCACAACAGGCGCTAGTAAACATTACTTTCTTGACATTTACTGATTTTTTACCTATTTATCAGGAATAATTTTTTTACCAACTAGATTATGTTGAGAACGTGTCTTTTAACACATTTTTTGGTTCATCTTTGAGCAAAATTGTTCTTTTTATATAAAATATAACACTTAAAAAATGAGCAATATACGGTGTGGAAATGTGGGACGAAGAGATGTAAAATTATTGAGAGTTTCGATAGTATCAGACATAAAACTATCGATAGTCTGAGGTGATGGCCTGGGGTAGAAAACAGAATTTTTATTTGGAACGATAGAATAAGGGAACATTCCATCGAGGAGAGGATGGGTTCTATAATACCTTAAAATAATTTTCATCAGTTTCAAGCTCACTCGTATGCTAGGAATAAAAACTTTAATTAACAAATAAAATAAGCAGTATTTAGAGAAAAGCTATAACTCCCCCTCTTCAAGGAACCATGCAACCAGAATTCCCAGTTGTCGAAGTTGTTTTTACATGAAAACATTCGGTACGCAATCATCGAATGTGTCTCCGACATGTCGGAGTTCCTGAAGAAAAAATCTGGTGCGTGCGCGCAACACACAACTTTCACTTACCAACTTACTTAAATTAGAAATTGATGTGTTTTGTTAATTGCCACTTCTCAAAGACACACATTTTTCCACATTCATTTCTTATTTTTGTTTTTATTTGCTCTATAAAAAACACTAATTTTTTAATTATTAAATAAAAGTTTTTACCTGTGTTAATTCGGCAATGCAAGCATAATACTCCAAGTCATCTGATTTTATGATTCTCTATGTAGTTGTTGAAAACTTCATTTACCATGAAACAAATAATTTCCATATAATGAACAAAACGGCTTAAATTATAAACAATGGTCTGTCATCAAAGGCGTACTCTGCAAGCGTGGGCTCAACGTGTTTTATGAGTTGACTGAATAAGTATTTTTCTTTTTTTCTCCTCTATATATTTACTTTGTTTTTATCATATCTCATATTTAGCCATTTCTTATTTTTAGGCGAAACGAGAGACAGATAATTTCTCCATATAAACAAATACAACAAATACTTTATAGGAAAACAAAAAAGGCCCATTTCCCATTTAAGCCCCCTCAGGACATTTTAATAATAAAAAATCTTACCTGATATTAAAGAACACCTAATGTTCATTAAACACGACGAATTTAATCAAAATCCTAAAAGCCGTTTTTGAGATAATCGAAAAAAAGTTAAAAATCGGTATAAAAGTTATGAAATAAAGTGCCCTCTCCCTTTGACCAATTTTGATGAAATGTTGGGTATCACATCTTTGGCATATACATACTCGTACATCAAATACCCAGTTTGATCAAAATCGTTAAAGCCGTTTTTGAGTAAATAAATAAAACACGTGAAAATGATACAAAATTTATTAAGTAAAGCCCCCTCCGGTTGATCAATTTTGATGTAATGTTGTCTATCGCATCTTTGGCATATACATACATCAAATACCCAGTTTGATCAAAATCGTTAAAACCGTTTTTGAGTAAATAAAAAAAATCACGTGAAAATGATACACAATTTACTAAGTAAAGTCCCCCCTCCGATGGATCAATTTTGATGAAATTTTTACAGTCATATCTCGGGCATGTAGATTGATCAAATACTCAGTTTAATCAAAATCGTTAGAGCCGTTTTTGAGAAAATCGAAAAAAACTTAAAAAGTTATGAAATAAAGTACCCCCTCCCTTTGAGCAAATTTGATGAAATTTTAGCTGTCACATCGCGGGCTTATACATACTCTAAATACCCAATTTCAGGTTCGCACGGTTTATAGTTTTTGAGCTAGTCTGTTCACACACACACCATTTCGCGGGACTTGGTTATTTTGACTCAGGGGACCCCAAAACGTGTATTTCCGTTGAAAACCGGAAGTCGAAAATTTTCACGATCGCAATACTTCCACTTACTATATATTTCATATATAGGTAAGTGCAAGTAAAAAGGACATTGTGACATTTGTCTAGACATACCTTGGAACGTGCATATGCAAAGAAATGTTCTCAGTTGATTTGTAGGGATAGAAAATATTTTGCTACAAAATCTGCCAATTTGGTTCTGAGTAACAAGGGACCAATATCTAAAGTAATTTTCATGTAAAAGCAGGCTATCAGTTGTTTTGTTATTGTATTATTCCATCAATAGTTAAAAAACTATCGATAGTCGACTATCGACAGTTTTACATGACTAGTGTAAAAGTGGTACGGACGCGCTCCGCCTAGTAGTGGGAACTTTACTGTTTATCATACTTGCTACTTAGTTTACTTTTTAGTTTGTTTTTTATTTTTTTTAATTTAATAAATTATTTTCCTCATTTTTCCTAATAGGCCTTAAGTAATTAGTCATGAAGTGTTTATTTGGAGAAGTTTCACGCAAACAAATTTGGTGTAACTGACATAATTAAAAAATAATATGTATTCGTCAAATCATGTAATCTGAGTATTTTTTCCTTATTAGACTATATGTTTGGTTTTAGTAACCTTATAATGTAAGATTATCCGTACTAACTATGGTCCCAATTAGTGCGAATAAACGAGGTTTTATTTGTGAATCGAATTTTATTAATGGCTATTTTTATAGTTTGCGCAAACCTATTTTTCTTGCTCTTGTGCCGATTTCAAAACAGCCTTTCCCGATTTCGCCATGGTTAAGAAAAACATGTTAATGTACCATATAAATAATGTATCACAGTTCGTTTTCTAATGTGGCTTGAGCGTGCAAAGAAAGTGCTTTTTTGTGGACAAATATTGTGTTCTCGAAGTAAAATCACATTCTTTAATGCATATGCGATCTTCTATCCCACGCATATGGCCGTCACTGAACTGCAGTAAATTAAAGGAAATAACTAATTGCAATTAATATTAATTAATGGATAATAGCATACTCCCTCGATCCAGCTGTAAAGGTGAAGTAGGGGTAGGGATACTTTTGTTCCTGGGCGGAGAGCCACATGTCGCACTGACGTCACAAGGCCGAATATATTATGCTTCTTCTTCTTATAATTTGCAGTCTTTTACAAATAAAATACTGATCTTCCACCTGTTCGGAAAAAAATATAATTTTTTTATCCAATTAAACTAGGACAGGTGTTTATGTAATTTTATAACTATTCCATCGCTAATGCAAGCTATAAAATAGTATTATTAGTAAAAGAGAATGTTTCTATAGAATGTGGGAGAGGGTTCGAGTTTAGGTTCTTCATCTAATTATAATTATTAGCTAATTCATATTAATTAATCTTAGAGGACTCTACCTTTTTTTAAAAAAAAAAAAAAGAAGGAACCTCTTTCTTAATTTTTTTTTTTTTTAATCCTTTATTTTCTCCAACGGATTATCTGCAGAAACAATGTTAAGAGTATTGATAAGGTATTAAGGATTGATTGATTGATAGATAAGGTATATTAAGGATAAGAGTAGGATCACCTGTGGTGCAGTGATACAGCTAGCATAGCAGCTTACAAGACTGAAGGTCACGGGTTAGTAACCCACGGTGGCCCTAGGAGTTTTTAAAAGGTGTAAAAATTTCACCTTGAAAAATTGAGGTTTCGAACCTGTGCGATGTAAGGTAATTGTTAAATATCCCTATCCTAATTATACTTGGTTATGCAAAATATAGGACAATCACTGTAGCATCGTCCGATTAGCCTTGGTGGCAAAAAGTGTCTTTATAAAAACAAACAAATGAGATGAGTGTGACAATGGAGTATTTCCACAACCAGAAAAAAAAAAAATATTTTATTTTAAATTTTAGTAATTTTAACCATCGACATATTTTAAAAACATAAAAAGTATTGACAAACAGATGCTCGTGGAATATTTAATAATATTATTCAATATAATATGGGCCAGTAGGCAGAAATTTTGGAGGAAAGAAAGGATTAAAAATGAATGACTGAAAATATATTGTATTTTTTAAATTAAATTACAATTAATGGGTGTTTGTCCCATATATAATATATTTACATGAATTTATTTACTCTAATCACAATTTTCCTCTTCTTTTTTTTTCTTCTCCTTTCGCATAATAGCCTCTTATATCTTCTAATATACAAATATATATATATATATACACAACAATTCTTCTAATACAAAATTAATAATACATATTAATTAAATGATGTATATTCCTTATTTCTTTTTAAATCCTGATCAATATAAACTTTGCCTCACAACTAGCAAGTGATAAATTGATATCATTCAATTAGAATACAACACATAACATAACATTTGTTATAAACATAAAAATATAAATAATATTCATTAATCACATCTATCAATAAATCACATTCAGACGCCACTAAAAGTATATCAACGCTTATTTCTATATTATTTTAAAATTATGACTGCTATATGTCTTAATATTAATAACGTTAATCTGATGAAAAAAAAGTGTTAATTTATGCTCCATGGCGAGTCATCGGCCATGTTATTTGTTAAACTAGATAAATTGTGATCTACTTTATTCGTAATGATTTTTGATAAATTTATCTATTATATTTTATTTTTCACGCAAAGGATTTTTGGTAAACGGTGTTCAGTTCTTTCCTAAACCCTGTACTCGCTTAGAACTCATTACATATTAAGTTAAAAGAAAACAATAAGTGAGGTTTTTCGCACCCGGCATGCTAATATTATTCGAGGCACTGGCCTTCCAAAAATTCCCAACAATGTAATGATTTTGAAAGCGTGGGACAAAATGTAGAGATGTTTAAAAAAAAGTCGAAAATACCTTGCCGTTCTCCTTCATGTCGATTGATTTCTTTCCCTATCGATCCTTAAAGTGTTCCGATCTAGAACACTAGCGTTTTTGATTCACTTAAGATAAAATAATGGGAAGATCATTAAGCCATTTCCAAGGGTAGAAATAATATGAATTTTCGGTGTTTCCTTCTATCTCTTAATTATTACACTTAAAATATTATAAATACAAAAAAATTTAAAAGTTATTAAATTTTTTTTTTACGTGATATTATTATACTTGTTTGTCACATTAGTTATATAATAATTTATTTGTTGATTACATGCTCTGTTTGTAGATAACGTTTATATAAATAATCTTTCTTTGTGATTGATTTTAATTTTACAATTTTTAATTAACAAATTAAGAGACCTAGTGTTTCCTATCAAGTGTATATATTTCGTAGTCATTCATTTTTCATGACTTAGTCACTTGTAAATGTGTTTCTTAATTGGATCTTTTTTTATTCCGTTTATATTTCTATTAATATAGCTATCTATCTATTGGTGACTACATATCGAAATTGATGTAAAAATTATAAATTAATTATCGAATAGATAATCATTGATTAAATAACAACATTCAATGTAAAAATATACTTTTTAATTTTGATCGATTGTTACAACCAATAATTGGTATGATTAAATTAATTGTATGGTTGTATTTTATTACTTTACATTGTTCATGGAGCCCTTGGATAATTTCAACATTAGATCCGGTTTTATCCTTGTTTGTGAATTATAATCAAACTAAAGATTAATTAATTGATAGTGAGGTAAATAATTTTATCTGAAGCCCATGGCCATGGCCATTCTTATCTTTAGAGATAAAATTATTAAAAATACAAAATAAAATTAAATAAATAATAATAACAGTTGAAATTTAATAACCTAAAATGATGAAGATAATTTATTCATTTTGTAAAAGGAAAATTTTTCGTACCTATGAATGTTTAGGCTACCTTATATTATAAATATATACATAAAAATCTCGTGTCCCGATGTTTGTCGGGAGTAAAATCGGAAACTACTCAACCAATCTCTAAAATTTGGCTCATTGTGTGTAGTTTTGTCCAACTTTGAAGATGGGATAGTTTTTATCTCGATTATTGGCCTCAATAATTCTTTTATTGCAAATTAAGTGCTTATTATACTACAATTGAGTGTGATCATTTTTTAAGTTTTATAAATTTCCAACAGATGGTGGTGTAAGTTGATTTATTGACTCAACACTTCATTTTATTTCGATATTTCTGTATTTAGATGCAGTAGCAAAATCTATTTTTTCTGGCTTGTACTAGGAGATTCCGTGTTTTCCCCATTTTCAATTATATGTTGCCTTTTCACGTGTGGGCATCGAATCTGTTCGTTTTAGCAAAAGCCATTTTAATAACTTGTTTCAGGTACAACCTACCGATATGATATCTAATCTCATATCATCATTTGTTATATTCTGAAATTAATGAAAATAAAATAAAATAAAATAATTTGTAAAATTTTGAAATTAATTAATATGCATTATGACAAAATATTAATTCGGTACATTTTTGCTGTACAAAATCCTATTGCAATTATATTCATTATTAATTCCTTTTACATGTGTTTTATTTATGTATAATCTGGAATTATCCAGTATGTGCAAAATGAATGGATCATTAATATGATTAATATAATAGTCAAATATGAGATGTAAAAAAAAAAAACTTTAACCCTTCTAATTTCTTTCCCAAGCAATTTGAAATTTGGCGTTAAATTCTATTTTAAATCCCGTTGGTTTTTAGATTAGCAGAAACGTTTTTATCTTTATCAGTGAATTTTGATATGACTGTATTAACCCTTTAACCGGGCGGGACGTATATAGACGTCCTGAAATATTTGTTGTTTTTATTATTATTTATATATGTATATATAATTATTTATATATACATGTATCTATGACTAGTACCTCTGTTGTACGAAAATATAAGTCCTACCAGTTCCAGGGTACAACATATATTTCAAGGACGCATTTATACGTCCCGCCAGGCTAAAGGGTTAAAAAGAATAGGATATAATTAATTCAACGCAACTGAGCAACAGCAACGCGTGGCCGGGTCTGCTTGTTATTATATATAATATAAAACTTTGTATACTCTATCACTTATTATCAAGTGTATATTTCTTAATCAACTGTTTATGTTGTGTTTTGTTATATTTTTACTACATACAATACAGAATTTTTTAGCGAGAAATTGTAATTTTAATCAATGAAACGGCTGTGTGCTACGAAGCCGGTAGGTTCCGTTGCGGGTTTGTTGGTGATCATCCATTCGTGCTTCCTACTATTCGTCGTGTTCGGGTTGGAAAACTGTCTCATTTCACCGTTTCTTTTTACTTTATTTATTTATTGTATTTATATTTTAGACTTATTCGTCCTGTTAATGAGCAGATATTTAAAATAAGAGGCTGAACGGTGGAAAGGTTTCTTTCAGATTTTACTTTCCAAAGTTTTGTGAAGCTAAGGTTTTGATCTTAATCAGGTTTCATCTTTCAAGTTCAATTTTTAATATTTACTGCAAAGTTTTTTCTTTTTTACTAACAATTTTTCTTTGGATGATTCTTGGTATTTTTTTATTTGTCTTTTGATTCTGTTGATTAAACATCCACCTATATATATTTCTATTATAATCTTTTTATTATCTTAAGTGCGACGTTTCGGACCCTCTGTCTATCATCAAGCACCTAAAAGTTATTTTGTGATCTAGTATAAAATTCATACATAAATACATGTAAAACATAATTATTTATGTAATACTAAAAATTTCTCAACTAATACAGAACTGTTCTACATTATTTAGAAAAATAGCCAAAATTTATCAATTTTATATTTACCTTAAAATTTCTATAATGCTCATGGTATAAAATGTTCTTTCTTGCTTTTCCTACATGGTGTGTCCAAAACACCCATATTAACGCCCACTGGCTTCTTGTGGACTAGTCCAATTTTTCCCCTTTCATCTAGCCCTACGCTCTCCCATGAATCCCTACTTTTGCTATTTGTATATAAATATAATGCAAAGTATGTTTTTTCTTAGGTTTAAACTAGCATAATAAAGTTTTTGAATCCAAAAAATATTTGTATTTCATCAGCTTGAATACTCATATTTACTATAAAAACATGATTCGTCTTATACTTCACAAAAACATCTTATACTTCCGTCCCTTAAAGATGACGTACCAACTTCAATCTACGCCACAGAGATAAAAGGGGAAAAAAAAAATATACATTTTTCTACGTTCATTCCACCTAATTATTGATTTGGTCTTATTTTTCTAGTCTCGTAAAACATCCCATTGCGATCTTATTGCATCATACGGGCCTAAACTCACAAAATTTCCTAGACTCATAGTCATAATCCCAAAAACGTAGAATACTCTTCTACTTCTACTTTCAAGTTTTTTAAGAAAGCCTAAAATTACGTTTTTGTGAGATTTTGAAATTAATAATAATTTATTTAATGCACAGGTTTTAACCTAGTATGCAAAAAAGCCACTCTTAATTTTAATAAGAACCATGTATATAAGTACTTTGAAATTTCCTGCAAATTTAAAAAGATGAACTTGATTTAAGTAAAAGCTGAAGTGACAATATTTTCTTACTAACTAAAAAAAGAAGAATTAAGAAAGGATAATCTTCTTTTTTTCCTTCTTTTATGAACAAAATTTGTTGATTAACATTTTATCTTTCTTTTTTGTCCAAGTTTCTTGGTCTTCCTACGTTCTCAGAACCTTGGTTTTAAATATTACACCTGTCTATATTTTCCTTTTTTTCTACAAAACAAACAAACAAAAAAAGTTTCCACCTAAAAAGTGTAATTGCACTTGTAATAAAATGTTAGAATGGTGAGTTGTAAAATATAAAAACTAGAATACCTTAGGATAATAATTCACTAGATTAGATGGATATGTTTTTACGATTAATCTTTTTTTTTCTTATTCTTGAGCAGCTTAATTAATAGGCTATTTAATATTTTAATTGGTGAATTTGAATGAAATCACTCTGTAATGTTGCTTATTATTTCACTAATATTTCTGATCATTTTCCTACCATGATAGATTTATTTTATTTTTTCCTTGTTCGTGCTCCCTTCAGCTCCCTCGTATTGACCCCGCCCTCCTACATCTGTGACCACCTTTTTTCCATATTTTTCTTGATTCATTTTTTTACTTTTCACATCTTAAAAGAACATAAAACATGAAGATTTTTTGAGAGGACTATACAGATACTCATTGCAAGGCGGCGTTGCGGGTTAGTATACCCCATAGCCTTTCATGTTCTTCCCAATGTCGTCAGTGTTCGGATTGTGCTGTCATATGTAGACATTCATACTCACTTTTATTTAATATTCTTAATAAAAAAGTATTCACTGTTTATATATTAAAGCGTATATATATATAATAGCGTATATATATATAATTTATATATATATATATATATATATATAAATTCATATTTATGAATTATAATCATTATCAATATTGTTTCCTGGCAACATTGCTTCTTCATTTCATATCTGTTGTTCGAACTTATCCAATAATTTTTTATTTTTTGTAAGTATGATATTTTATAAAAAAAAAAAACAGTTTTCTAAAATACGGTTAATATTATGATTTGTAATCTGTTCGTTATTTATAATTAAGTTTTTGAAATTTCTCTTTAAAAGGAAACTTAAGGTCGATAATAGAATATCTTTTAAATTTCTCAGCTTTTCTTAGCTTGGAAAGTTCAGATCGATTCTTATGCAATTTCAATAGATATGCTGGCGTAATTTCCATATCTAAACCCTATTTAGCCTCAAAGTTTTCTCTTTTCACAAAACATGCTTCTTTCTTAATTAGCACGTTAATACATTTTGTAAGTTTCGATACAGGTCGCCTCATGGTACGAAATGGACCTCTTTAAGAAGTTTTTGTTATGTTATTTGAAGGCAATCCTAGAAATGTTAAAGTGATCTTCCCTCTTACTTGACCCAGATTTCCTTAACTAAAAAAAAAAAAAATCCTGCCTCACCGGTCTTTCATTAGTGAGAAAGTAGTCTAGTTTTTCTTCCTGTACTAACATCTCCATTACCTACCTGATAATTGTTTACCTAAGTGATAATTATATTAATAATAGGTTATCAGTTATTGTTTATGTACAGAATGGTTATTTTCGAGATTAATCGGATTGGCTTTGAGTAATTTAATGTGATTTTTTCTTATTTAATAAAATAAGTAAGACGAATCTCAAAAATCAGTGTCAAACCATCCTAATAAAGAAATTTTAAGCCCATATAACTAAAATTTGAGAAAATGTTTTTATTTTTCATTATGTGGGCTTCTCGAAGAATCTTTTTTTTTTTCTTTTTTTTTTTATATTGTTTGCTTGACAATTTACTTAAAATAAAAACTATAAACACTCGGGGATCCACTTGCTGCATCTTACGCATCACAGTTGTTATTTTAAAGGAATCATCATGTGACAAAATTTTGAAAAATAATTTAAAGAAATTCACAAGAATTTACAAAATTAGGAATTCATTTAAAAAAAAAAAAAAGTAAAAAAGTAGTCCCATTGTATAAGCAAATCATAAATTGTTTGTAAATTATTGCATTGTGCAATTGTATGAGGGTAGTTCATCGACTTTTTTTTCTTATGTATTGATTGAAAGAACCTCAAGTCAACTAAGTTAATTTTTAAAAGAATTACAATCCACTATAATATGAATGTTAAATTGTAATGCCTTTTAAAAATTGTAAAGTTTCTCCTTTTTTTTTTTTTTTTTTTTTTTTATTATTTCATTTGTAGATAACAGATCTGTTTTATTTAATTTGTATATACACTTGATCATTTTAAAAATATGAATATCTTATTGCTAATTCATCATTGAATTAAAATTCTATATCTAAAAATAATTTAGGAATGTAAAACCATTTAGAGGCGAGATACAACAAATAAATGTATCAGATTTAAAGTTAGTAGCTGTATATCCCGGTTTCACCCGGGTAATTTCATTTTTTTAATAAACGTGAACAATTCTATAACAAAAAATAAAATAAGAATAGCACTAATAGCCTTAAAACGTGGATTCCGGGCCTTGTTAGCCTCTTCAAAATCTAAAAAATGATACTTTTTTTTATTCAAACAGTCGATTTCGATTCAATGTAAAGCGAGATGATAACGATTTTTATAACAATAAGGATATACCCAGGGATTGGCTGAAGTTGTGCAATTTTAATATGGACAGGTGTTCGCACCTGGTATGAAACAACCACTGAGCGAAATTTGGAGAATTTAGACGACATTCACTCTATGGTTGTCATCCATCCATGGTTCTGATTTTTTTTTACCTTCACTTACCTATATATGAAATATATAGTAATTATTATATACATATATTTTTTTTATTGTTTGCAATATCAAAACTGAATCAGATTCCAAGACTTTGTTTTTGCGCTTCTTCTTTTCTTTCTTTTTAATTTTTTTCTTTTTGGTGGATTGGAATAGCCTTGCCATAACTTAGCAATGACCGACAGGTCTACTCCATATTCACTTGAGAGTTTGCTTTACTGTTGGTTATTTTAAGTATGTTTTATTGTGGCCTATTAATTTTACGACACTATTTTATTGTTTGCCGAGACGACCTGAAGCAAGCCATCGACCAGGTAGAAGAGCCGTTTAGGCCAGGTAGTGTAGTGTAGCCACCCTTCGTCAAAACACTGAGTGGGTCAATGCCCCTTGCTTTCTCCTCTCTTCTGTCCTCAGTCTTATACTCCTCACCTTTCTTCCTGTACCTTCCTATTCATCAACATCTTATTGTTTTCACTGTGAACACATTATCTCGTTTGTTCGTTATACTTTCTTTATAATAATTTCTGAATATTTTTTTAATATTTTGAAATGTCTGAAAGCCTAACTGGGTCATTCGGGTACTGGATCATTCTCAAGAAAGAATGGAGAAAATTCATCCTCGTTTAGAATTTTCGAGAAACCGTAGTCACTTGAATTCGTGTAATTATTTATTATTTGTCTAAAATAGTAAACACTTGATATTTTTTAGCTTTATGGATAAAAAAAAAAAAGTTAAAGAAATAGAAATAGCTTTACTCTATCAGATAGGGGTTTACAACACATTATGTATCATGCGGGAATTTTTTATTTTAGTTTTTTATTATTAATTTTTTTTTACTTACTAATAACTGAGAAACATTAAGCTTTTTTATTACTAGCATTCCCCGTCGCGGCTTTGCCCGCGAGCCTTTAAAAT
The DNA here is from genome assembly GCA_911387785.2 of Aelia acuminata. Lineage (NCBI taxonomy): Eukaryota > Metazoa > Arthropoda > Insecta > Hemiptera > Pentatomidae > Aelia > Aelia acuminata. Next base: position 35,102,239 of record OU426979.1, on the reverse strand, counting down.
CAATTCTGTGATCATTATCTTGGTATCGATTTAATATACTATGTTAACTGATGTTAAGGAGATTTAGTAGAATCGGAGCTTCCGGTTGGTGGAATGTTGGAGGGGGAAGCTGCCGGCTCGGTAGAAGAGAGGGAGACGCGCAATGGAGAGTGTTCACTAAAGCCGCCGAAACAAAAAAACTTACTCGTCGTGAACGCTTCATTTTTCAGCTTTAAAACATGGTTTTCGATGCTCCATAGGGGCTATCGAGTTAAACTCGTCGTATCAAGATCTTTAAAATGAGTCCAAATTGGATATTTTTTCTCGAAGTGCAAAAATCTGTGTCCGTTAGAGTTAAACGACAATTTCGCCATTTAAACCCCATAGGGGTTACATTTTTGAAATTCCTTTCTTAGTTAGTTTAAAATCTAAATTCCAGACTTCAAGTTTCTATCATTAGTAGTTTTTGCTCTGCGTTGATTCTGTCAGTCAGGACAAAGCCTCTATTTATGGAGAAGAGATCGAAATTAACACACACCATCCCCAATCATGGGAATCACAGTGTGCATAATTTGATTACCACTAATATTTAAACAATCAGTAGCCATATTTTATGTGAATGTCTATTTTAATAATATTGTAACGTTAAATAGATATTCAAATAAAAAACATATGGTTTAAAATCTCAAAAATAGATTTCCGTTAGAGTTAAACGGCAATTTCGCCATTTAAGCCCCTTAGGGGTTACATTTTTGAAATTCCTTTCTTAGTGGTTACCTACATCGCTTTTAAAATCTAAATTCCGAACTTGAAGTTTCTATCATTAGTAGTTTTTGCTCTGCGTTGATTCTGTCAGTCAGGACAAAGCCTCTTATATATTGAGAGATTATTGTTATTTTTTGTGCAGTTCAATTGTGAAATTGAATATATTCAAGTGAATCTCATGATTATTCAGATAACATTTATGATCTTTTTTGAAAACCAGTTTACTTTTTTCCCTTCTTCAAACCTTAATTTCCAACTATCGCAACGTTGGATAAAATTGCCTTTTTCTTCTATCTTTGACTTATTTTTTTGCAATTTAAAAATGCTAATAAAAACTTATAATACATGCCATAATTATGCAGCATAAATTGTGTTGGAACAAATTTTTGGTTTGAAAAAAATGCAGAAAACGTTAGCTTTTTCTAAAGTCATTATTTGTTCCTCGTTTATTTAGCTCTTAACTTGACCGTTTTAATGTATTCTTAAAAGTCTCAACAAACAATTTAAAAAGCCCAGACATAATAAGTGTATATCAATAAATTAGTATTTATTGATATATACTTATTAGTATAAGTAATAGTGCCTGACACTGCATAAATTCTTCTAATTAATTATGGGGAATGTTTTATCTCCTTTACAGCGGTGTTGTCAATTTTAATTTTTTTTTTTAATTTTTTTTTTTATATTGTCCTATTCGTTTTTATTTTTTTTTTTTTTACTTATGTATATTGTTGTTTGTCAGGTAAGCTCCATTCTTTTTCAAATAGAATTTATAATATAAGTACAAATAAATGCTCCTAGTTTTGATCGATTTAAAAGTTGTAATCTTTGTTCTGAAACTATACAATGGATCGTATGTAATCAACTTTTTTTTTTTTTTATAACTGTTATTAGTGTGCTTAATTTTATTTATTCTTTTGGTTACTGTACCTTATTCAATTTTTTCATTAAATGCTATGACGTTCGTAATAATTGATTTGTTTGCATACAATTTTCATAATCAAATATTCTATTATGTGAATTGACTTTCTTGGGTACTTTTACAATTCATTACATTTGTTGAATTCGAAAATGTTTCATTGGAGAATAAAATAAAAGCTTTTATTTAATCGTTTGTTAGAGTGGTAATGTAATACTTAAGATTAGTTTCTTTGTTAGTTTTCAATTATTATAGGAGTCGATTTCTAATTGAGCGTTTCTCAGGTGACTAATGGCTGACTCATTTTGTTTAAATTAAAAAAAAAAAAAGCACTTTTAATATTTTCCTTCGGAAAATTCATACCCTTTAATTTTGTATCTATAAAGTATGCTGTTACAGTTGATTTTATTAATTTCATATTTTTACAAAGTATAAAACCAGGAATTTCCCGAAAGGAAATATTATTAGAAGTGCTTGCCTGAAAATTGGAGTTAGTCACCATGTCAGTTGAAAGGCTCAATAATTAGTTGGAGTGATAACTCAATTTTTGCGTTCAAGAGGTCAGCAGATTTTTTTCTTCTTTAAAAGAAAATGAGGAACTAATTTAAGAAATAATTATTAAATAAAAATTTTGTATTTACAATGCAAAAATATTCGATATAAAATGCTCCTTCAGTGACTAAGATTACTGAGTACATGTAATATTTAAACTGTATTTTTTTCGATCCAAATAATAGATAGTAATTAATGAATTGAAAACTATAATGAAATATTCAAGTATAAAAGTTCAATACTGTTATTATTAGACATAAAATAGCATTTGATTATCGAAAATCGAATTCGGGAAATACTTGAATGGAAAAAAAAAATATAATTATATATACTTATTGTTAAATTTATTTATTTGTTCCATGTTTGTTTGATTCTGTGTATATTTTATATTCTTTCATATTATACAATAACCCATTATAATTTTTTTAAATATTGATTATAGTTTCTTTTTTAATTTATCTGTAGTATAAATTCAAGGCTACAATTATTTTAATGGTTGAAGGACCTTCATGTTTGTAAATAAATGACAAAGATAAAGCAATGTTCGAGCGTAGTAATTTAGCAATTACCAATTAAGTAATAATAAGTAATAATTTAAAATGCATTTACAATCATTTATTATATTTGTTTGTCTTAGAAGACATTTTTAAAGTAATCTTAGTTATAATTCCTAATGATTATAATTCTTGTTGATGATATTGATGTATCAGATCATTTGCTTAAATCGTAAGGTTCGTTTATATCTTATCGGCTCATAGTGAATAGTCAATCTATATTTCTTATCCCTTTGTATCACACAGTAGTTGTCAGTGACATTACTCAATGCACGTGAGTTGTATAGCCATACTCACATGGTTATCTACATTGACATTATATAGAAGCAGCTAAGTATTATTATTATTATTGTTATTATAATTTGTTAAATGTCAATAAGAGTAATTAACCTGCATATCGCATCGTTTGTTGGAACGGGTTGTGGACTGGCGGAGACCTGTGTACGTGACGCCCTTGCGATCTAACATGGCCGCCATCAGCTGACTGCCTTACTTTCCGTAGCGGATCTCTCAGATGATTCCCCTGCGTCTTATCAATTATACAATTCTCCATATTAATTGATAATTTTTACCTTTATCAGAAACAAAAAAACAACACGATGTTGAAGTGTTCATCTATTTCCTAAACCAGTCAACTGACATTAATATCGAGAATGTGCTATTAGTGCAGAAACTTGTCGAACGAAATCACGTGGCGGCTATTTTCAGTAAATCTTACGTTTGGTGGAAATTCTGCTTGGTATCGTTTTTTCCGAGTATGTAGAAACTCATATTTACCCCGGGATATCGTGATCGTTGAAATTTCTCGTTCAAAGAGTTGATAAAGTCAATAAAAACTTGAAATAACTCTTTACTGATCGCCAAGAAACATGCAATCTGGTCAATAGTTTTAATACTTCGGTGCCTTAATTTTACAAAATGATTGCAAATTCAGATATATACTGTTTTGGAATGGAAACTCGAGAGATGATTCCTTAAGTGCATAATTACAAAGAATATTTTTAAATAAATGTCCTTGAGGACATAAAAAAAAAAAAGGCGATGCAGTTTATTTTTGCTTTAAGTCCAAACTGGTTGATTTTTTTTGTTTATATATTTTTATTTAATTTAAGTATAAATTATAATTTGTTTCTATTAAATTGTCTATTAAATTTTTCAAGTTTTATTAAAGATTTTCAGCCCAAACGCCCATTATTCAAAGATATATCAGTTTTTACCCTATAAGTTTTTAATGATATCAACCTAGTTTCTCTCAGGTAAAAATTAAAAATTCTTATGTAAAGAATATACTTCTTTTGTAATGTTATAGGTAAACATATAATGCTATTTATGTTAGGCGCTCCTAACTGCAATACTTTACTAACACCAAGTACGTTTATCATGATTTAATTTTTGTTTATTTACATAGTCATTTTTATTTAAATTCGTTAGCACTATCATAAAAAGGTTACAATATTGATAAACAAGAAATAAGGTTAATAACACTCCTTATAAGGAGATTCAGTGTAGTAGTTGTAGTAAGTAAATTTATTCATTTATACAAAATAATGCATTTTTAGGTATTTACAAATGCTTGGAAATTTCCATCAGCAGAGTAACTACTGAAAAAGCAAAACAAAAACAATTAAAAGATAATAGTGAATTGCCTTTTTTTTTTTTTTTTTTAAATTCAGTAAAAAGATTTAACATTAATTAGTTATAATTTATTTATTTATTCATTTGGTTTTTTTGTTGCCTCTACCCTGCCAGGGTCATCGGCAATATCTGTACTTCATACTTTGTGATAGTACTTTGTTAGCTTCAAATATTCTATTGTTTTTTTTACTGCTGTCTCATTGTCTTCAAGATTTTTCTCTAAAGAACCCAAATGTCATTTTCTCCTAAGCTTTTCATAGACTTTACAATTTTTTTTTTTAGGTGCTCCTTAGTCGACAAAGAGCAGTTCTCTATGCGATTTTCTGTTGGAGTTAGTCCATTCACTCGGGTTCTTCTTTATGCCCTTTAGTTTGGATTCTTCTTGGTTCCATTTGGTCTGCCATATTTAATGGATTTGAAGTCTTATTGGTTTTAAGAAGTCATCTAAAGGAATTTTATTTATTATTGTCACCTCGCAGGCTTCTGGAATTCAATAGTTATCATTTGAAAAATAATTTAAATACTTAATCAATTCCTACAGAGCTACTTCCAAATGTTCGAATTCTGGTTAGGAAATTCAGTGTATTGTTCATTCTGGGTTTTTCTCCACTTTGTCCAAGAGTATAAGAAAACGGTATCAGTTTCCCATTAATAGTTCTGGACAAGCCAACATGGCGCCTTTTGTTCGGTCCCAATCTCCACTGAAAAGGACCTGTTTGGGATTTTATTTACCTCTGAAGAGCGAGCGTAGCGAGCGGGACTCGAAAACTGGAATCAAATCATGCTAATCAAGGAACTTTTTATCCGAAAAGGACGCGATGAGAGTCCCCTTAAATCACTGTAACATAACCTCTCGAAATAAGCCGCGCCCAGGAATAGTTTTCAAGTTTGCAAGTAGTTGTTTTCAACTTTGCTGTACTTACACTAAATGTCATCCAGTGGAGAATAATTGTCGCGCTTTTTACATGTAGAATATAATAGAATAAACGCTTAACCCGAAGGCCCGCTGCCGACACCGCCAATCGCTCCCTACACACCTCCACCCACTCCCCCCCCCCCCGTCAAATTTAAAATATTGAATAGTTTTACATATAACATAATCAAATTTAACATCGTGTTTTACGAGTAAAGTCGGTAAATTATTAATGGAATTTCAATTTATATAAATTCTAGTAGCTGGGGAACGTTTATTGGTATAGTCTAAACCAGGGTTTGAAATCGATAATTATTAAAATAAAAATCAACTCCAATCAAAAGTTTTATCTGGAATTTTCAAAAATCATTTGATGATTTTTTTGAGAATGGTTTTTAAAAATTCCACATACAAATTTTAATTAGATTTTATTTTTGTTTTAATAATTATGGATTTCAAACCTTGGCTTAGACTATACCAATAAACGTTCCTCAGCTTCTAGGATTTATATGAAGATAAATTATTTATTATTATTTATAAATTATTTATATTTTTATTGAGAATGATTTCTATTTATGATCAAAAGTGAAAAAAATTATAACCTGATCATTATTTTTGAATTAATTTTTTTGATTAACAATAATAATAATTTTCGACTAATCTATATAAATAAAGATGAAATTCTGTTTATCTGTTTGTTTGTTCTTTATAGAAATCCATACCGTTTTTCCTAAATTCTCCAAATTTCGCTCAGTGGTTCATTCATAACAGGTGCGAACACCTGTCCATATTAAAATTGCATAACTTAGCTGATATTCTTTATTGTTATGAAAATCGTAATGATCTCGCTGTACAATGTTTTTTTACGAAATCGACCGTTTCATTAGAAAAATGAAATTCCCCGGATGAAACCGGGATATATAGCTATAATCAGTATAAATAAAGATGAAATTGTGTTTGATCTTTAAAGAAATCCATACTGTTTGTCCTAAATTCTTCAAATTTCGCTCAGTAGTTCTTTCATACCAGGTGTGATCACCTGACCATATTATAATTGCATAACTTTAGCCAATCTCCAGCTGATATTGTTTATTGTTATAAAAATCGTAATGATCTCGCTTTACATTAGTTTTTACGAAATCGAACGTTTGAGTCGATAAAAATCTCACTTTATAGATTTAAAAAATGAAATTCTCCGGCTGAAACTGGTAATATACAGCTAGTACTTTTATAAATCAGAAACATAAATTTTTAGTGTATTATTGTGATGTTCCGAAGAATAAGTTTTATTACACCTCCCACCAACCTTAAAAATTTGACATCACATTTTAAGATGCGTAGAATCCGAACATTTAATAAAAAAAATTCGTCGGTCCTCTGTACGCCGATTCAAAACTACTTTGCCAATTTTAATACAATTTTGCACAAAGGTCGAAGCTCATCCGGGGACAATCCTAGTACCTCTTTATCGTGATCCTCCATTTTGATTTCAAGCCAATTACCTGAGGGGCCATAATTCGGTCATTATTGAAGTTAGAAGCAAAATAGCACCAGATTTGGAATCCGCATGCTATAATAAATTAATTTGCTTTTAAAAGGTGATTTTTATTTTCTGATCTATATTTTTTTGATCAAAATTTAATGATTATTATTTATTTAGTTGAGTGGTCATTATTTTGAATCCAATTAATAAAAATCAAAGATCTACTTAAATTTTTATTTATAAGTTAAGAATTATTTTTAAATTAGAAATCAGAAATAATAATTATAAGATGATATTTTGGAAAAAATAATTATTGATTTCAAACCCGGTTCTAAAGAGCTGATAAATTTCTTTTTTGTGAGTGTAATTTATTTTAATTATGTTAACATTTTGAGATTAATTGGGGAAGATTGTCAGGCAATGATATGTTAATCGCACAAGCTTCGAAGGCTTATTATAATCATAAGATCTCCCGTATCCTTCTTAATGATCCAGGGTATTATCCTAGATCCTACCATATCATGTTGGAAATGTAGTATATCTACCCTAATACTCTAGCGTTCCTACCCTACTCATCCGTTAGACATCTGTTTCCCGATGAGCCCTTAAACTACTTTCACACCTTCCGGCCTTACCAGTTAGGTTTCCTCCAACAAATTGAAATCTTTTAGGCTTCAAACAAGGCCAAAAAAACCCATCTCCCGATTTATTTTAAAAGGGGTTCATGGCGAGAGTGTCCCTTCACTTAAAGTATACTTCCTCGATTCTTTAATTCATTTTTTTTCTTTTGTCTTAATATTGTTCTCTGTCCTTAAGTACCAACTCTTTAGTAGTTATAGCTTCTCAAGCAACAGCAAGATCTCTGCCTTTACCTCAGCAATATTGCTATATTAATACATTCTCTAAAAAAAGTAAAAAATAAAATAGATCTTTTGGTACTATTTTTTGACCAAGGTTTGTTATTCTTCTACTAATTTCTAAACCAGTCTGTTGCTGCCTGCACCTGTTGCCAAGTAGAACGAGAGCATCAAATAATGATGGACAAAGCTTAAATATCTGTACCATAGAAATAAATGCCGTAATTGACATTTTGAAAACTTTGCAGGAGAGAGCTATGAATTTTGTTATTTATAGTATAAAAAAAAAAGTTAATTCAGTAGGGTAAACCGTACAGTTATTTTCACCCTCAAGACTAAATTTCAGAGGTTACATTAAAAAAAATACTTCTTATGAAGGGATCTAATTGAAACTTCCTATAACTCCTCTTTATCTATCCCTATAAAGACTCAAGAGATTTTTTTGGGTCAAAAGTTCAATAGTTTTACAAGATGACAATATTTATTGTTAGAATTGCCAAATCTAGTTATTGGCACCCTGTGGATTTAATTGTGAAATCTTCCCTATGGTTAGTTTGTTAAAGTCTTACTTCATATATGACTTAGGGGACCCCTCAAACATTAGACTCATGTATATCTTGTAATAAAATTAGGACTTGTTTACCTATTTCTTTAAGTTAAAGTTGGGGTGCCAATAACTGTATGGTTTACCCTATGTCACACCATTCAATATTGTGTGAATAAGGCAAAATTTTATTTGATAATATACACTTCGATGATGCAGTTACATGAATAATCCCAATAACAAGAGTTAGTTAGTTGCAACAATTTACGTCTCAGATACAGACAGTTCTGTAATATAACTACAGAAAAAATATAGTTATGTATTTTGAAATCATAACCATTTATTATTTTATTTATATTTTTGAGTAAAAAAATTTATTATCTATTATAAATAGCAAATTTCGATAGCGCAGCTTTATAACGAAACAGCCCGATAACAAAGATTTATTTTTATCTTAAAATCACTAACTACAATTTTCAAATTTTTCAGGAAAGCTTTTCTAATAATACAGTCCCAGTCAAAAGTTTAGATTCCCTTGTATTTAATTCACAATCTTCAAGTTTAATAAAATAATTCTAACTCAACAGGTAACATTTCTAACATTATGTGATTGTTTCGAATAATCTTATAAATAAATTAAAAATAAAATTGTAGTTGTTATGTTGTCAAATAAATGAAATATTGTTAGTTATTTATTTTGCAAAATCTAAGGGTGAGTCAAAACTTTTGACTGGTACTGTATTTATCTTTAGAAAATTCGTACGTTTTTATTTAGTTTGTAAATTTTATTAAACTGCCATAGTATATTATTAAAAGTGATCTGCTGAATTTTTTTTTGAAATTGGAGTTTAAAAAGTCATCCTGTCAACCTATAATATAGCAGTTGTTTATTAATCATTAAAATTAATTTGACTGTTTTAAATTTTTTTCTTTTAATTTATGTTTTTTTTTCTTTCTTTTTTAGGATTTGAAGAGTGGCCAAGAGAAGAAATGGCCTTCACCAGCATCATAAATATCGTCGGAACCAGGTAAGATTTAATTTATTATTATTTAATTATTTAAATAAATTAACACCAACGGATACTCTTCTTGACCTCATGTATGGTTATGTATCTTTTAAGCGTGATTTTAAAATACAAGTGAAATCAAGTCTTTCTTAGGCATCAGAATTGCTTGCTGTTAACTATTTATCAATGTTCATTTTCGATATTTTATTTTATTTTTTCTTCTTATTAGCCTGTTTTTCTTGACGATACTGAAGCATTTCATAGTCGAACAGAGCGCATGCGAATTATAGATTGATTACTTCGAATAGCATTCCCTGTCACTCATAATATTGACTTCGGTACCTTAAAATAGTGAATAAACAATTTTCACTTTAGGCTTTTCGGTCATTATCGCTTTCATTTCCTTTTTGCATATAGATCTAATAACTAATTCTAATTTAAACATAATATTTACCTATAGCAATGTTAAATAGTCATGCTAGAGAGAGGACGTGTGCGCTTCTGTACCTTTTATTTCAGCTACTAAATTATTTTAAGTTTAAATGCTGTTTTTTAAATTCCATTTTAGACTAAATTAAGAACATTCTACTTTCCTTAAAATCAAAGTCAAGTTTATTATTTCGAGTAGAAAGATTTTTAGTTATTTTATTTTTTTAAGGCTTTCCACTAAGACATCTACATTCCAAATAGGTATTTCTGCGTCACTTGTATGTGTTACAATAATTGCTTAAAACGCTATTTAATTTGCCTATTTTATAAAAAAAAAAAAAAAAAAAAAAAAAAATATTAAATGCCTTTTCAAGATCTGGAGGGATTAGATTACTTTTCTTCTAAGTTCTAAAATTATAATTGCAATATCAGTAAAGATATCGTACATTGCCAAGGAGACGGTTACTACTCAAAAAACTTCTTTTTTTTTATAGTCACAAGTGAACTTTCAACTGAATTTGGAATTTTAATATGTACCTACTAACAGCGACTAGGGAAAATAGTCTTTGATAGCAAATAGTCTTCCATTGATCAAATTCTATAGTTTCCGTACATGAATTATTTCTTAGTGTTTTAAAACGTTAGTGAGAATAGTAGTTTATAATTATGTCAAATATGTAACATGAAATAGATAAGTTAACACGATATGGCTGAAATACTTTGAAGTACTGTAAAGCGGCTTGAATTATATAATTTCGTTTCGGTTTTGATTAGTACTGAAGTGAAGCAGGGACGTTTAACGTTGATGGCTGTGGGAAGCTCCTCCATCCGTGAAGCCTTCTCCAGCTTAACTCATTTTTTTCTGAGCGTATACATATATTTATTATATTCTATCGCATTTATAAGAACAAATGAATAATTCATACTCATATTTTTATTGCAATAATAAATTATTTTATATTTAAAAAATATGCATAATAGTCGTTATAGTTAATTATCAGGTAATAAACTTTTTTTATTTATACAAAAATAGGCTATTTTCTAAGTTATACTTAGTTTCTTGGATATATGGAAAAATAACTTGGTAATTTGAAAAATAATCATTATGATGTATATTTTGTTCATTTTAGAAGCCTTCTGCACTCTATGAAGGATTTGATAACTGCGCAGTAATAATAAAAAACACCTAATCTTTTAGGGGTGTGATTTTTTTTAACTTTTTCATAGTGTGCATAAGGCTTCTGAAATGATAACAATATAGGTAACTCATGTGGAATATTTTTAACTTATCTACAAATTCCATTAGGCCATAGAATTATAGTTAAAAATTCGATTGTCGCCAAACATAGATTTTATTGATAGTAGTCATATAAATACTTTATGAAGGATATTTAATAGTACATAGGGGGAAAAAAGTTGAATTAAGGAATCCTTAAATAGTTATTATAGCTCTTTGCCGACTTGTATATGAGAGGTAGACCAAGATAGATATGGGAGGATTGCATAGAAACTGATCTGTCGGAGTAGGGTTGGTCGGTGATATTTTAAAGGGAGGTGTGTCGACTGGGATTATTGGTGTAAATTATTATAAGCATTGTGGTAATATTAAACTTGGACGTCATACTTTATTGAAATACCGAACTTCTATTAAATCATGACTCGGTCATTAATCGTTTTTAGCTTACTAAATAACCGCGGTGGGATATCTTGGTTGAAACGCCTACTATCAGGCGGAGATTTCAATTGCCACAACACGAGGCAGGAGATACAGGGATGGGCGAGCGAGCGCTGACCTCGCGGTGACGTAAGGTGCCCCTCGCGGCCGCCGGGTATACCCAGACCCGCAAGACACCTATACCGCTCGACAAGTACACCTGCCTTCAAGGAGCAAGCAGGATGGGGTGTGTGTGTGAAGGTCCTAGGGGAGGGGCACTTTAGGGTTTGGGTTCAGTTCGCTCCGGCTAAAAATCATCTCTGAAAGTTTGCCTGGGCTGAAAGAAAACCCTTCGAGTCTGTGGAAGTCTGTATTCATTACTTTAATGTCATATTTAATATAAATACTACAAAAAACCATTGACATGTTCTGTATAAATGTTTCTTCTATTATAAGATAATAGGGAGTATGTTTATTTTCAACATGTCTTTTATTAAAGACAACGGTGTAGCCAAAATCCCTGATTTTCAATTATTTCATCAATGCACAATAACCTCCCTTCGCAATTGAAGAAGCTTAAGGCCTTTTTAAGGTACCTTTACACTGTGCGAAACTTGCTGTACCGGCGTTCCACGAACAGCTATTTACACTTCAAAGTTAAGTCGAGTGAACAATGATTTCTAACCGCACTTGTGCACCTTAATACGATGAATGAATGAATGAATGAATATAGCTTTTATTATAAAGAGTAAAAATAAAACAAATAATGGATTACAATGGATAATATATACATATACACTAATATTACAATAAAATAAGAAATAATAAAAAAATAAAATAAAGTTCTTCTAGTTGAAAAAAAAAAGTATTAAATAATTTAATATTAACGTTTTTACTCTTTATAGGCCTTCCCTTTGAGGGAGTAGGGTCCAACTTCCCGGAGTGACCAGCTCTATTGGAAAGTAGAGTTCGTCGTTAATTCCTTCCACTTTACTCTATCTTGAGCTATTCTTGTCCAGTTCGTGCCAACGGAGTTTTTGAAAACATCTCTCCATCTTATTGGCTTCCTTCCTCTGCATCTTTTCCAGTTGTACGGTGTCCAGTCAGTGAGTCTACGTGACAACCTCACATCTGTTGCCTTAATACGATACTTATCATTAAAAAGACGGCTGACTTGTAACAACCGGCTGTTCTGACTTTCGATCTAACTTATTATGGATAAAAGTACTGAAAAATGCTTAAAGAAGGTGTAGAAGCTTATCCTAGCTAACTCAAAAGAGAAACTTGCGATATACCCGAACACATAGGCGAAAAGATAAAGTACCTGTTTGAGTTCGTGTCCTTTAGATTAGCCGAACAATTTTTCGAACAGGATGTTTGAGGGTGAGGTTCGCACATTGTAAGTACACCTTTACACGGTCAAATTTTTGAACGGAGTTTTAACGAATTATTTTTAAAAATCCCGACTCTGTGCAAATCACGAGAGGAAGAGGTGCCGCTGGGCAAAACTCTTCCCCACACCTATCATGCCGATATTACGTAATAATAATAATAATAATAATAATAATAATAATGCTTTATTAGTTATTAAAAAGAAAATACAAAAACTCATTCAAAGCATTTACGGCTTGGGACGTACGCGTCAGCCGGAGTGGTCCATCATCAATCATGCCAATATTGTCTCCTATTTTCAGCAAATTCACTGATTGGCCTTTAGTTAAGAAAGGCGTGAATATAGAAATAAAGTTTAAAAAAAAAAAAAAAAAATGTATAGGATAGATTTTATTTTTAAGCATGTTTTTTGTGAACTTAAAAACTTTAACTATTCAACGTGAAGGTGCCTTTACAATCTACGAACTTTAGCTTCGAACACTACCATCGAACAACCTTCGTGAAGCCTTCACGTCGACTGTTCCGGGTGGTGTTCTAGGTACTTCATCTGTTCGCCTGGGTTCGGGGGTAACGCTAGTGTCACTTTTGATTTGGGTTTTTTCTAAGTGACAGGAGTTGTTTGTAATACTAGTGTAATTTGTGATAGGTTGTAATTCGTCTCCTATTTTTTTATTTTTCGTATAATATAAAATATATTGATAATGGAGATTTTTTCTTTATCATAAGCTAGCGTTGGGTGCGTTAGCCATATTGGTTCGCTTAACGTCACGTGAAGTATAAATGGCTGTTCGTATAACGCAGGTACGGCAAGGTTCGGGGGAGAACCTGTTCGAAGGTGAGGTTCGTACAGTGTAAAGGCACCTTTAGAATTATGTATGGGAATTGTGAAAGTGTGAAAAATCAAAAGTGAAACTTGACAATTCAAACTTAATTATGTATTGGTATTTGAAGAATATCTAAAAAAAGACGAGTTTGCAAACTTTTTAATATAATTTTATTTCATTGCTTGATTAAAGGAATGTAAAGAAAAAAATATAAAATAGGGTCAGAAATATATTTTTTTTTTAATGTGGACTCGTCACTGCCCGAGAGGTCCGTTTCGAAAAAAAAATGGTCCTTAATGGCAATAATTTTTAAATCATCATTCATATATTTGTGTCAGATATTAGCATATAAATGTAATGAAAAGCTTAGAATTCGTATAATTTCTACCCATGGGACGAAATGGGTAGTTTTCTTCAGTTACGAGATATTCGTTTCTTAGCATTAAGACTCGTGCATAGTTGAATTCGGTATTTCTGAAGTAACGCAGATTCAAGACTTTATCTGGAAATAGAATGATATGTTATCGAGATTGGAATGAAGAAGTGATAACACCAAATCAGGCTTGAAATGATGCCATTGAAAGCTTCGATTTATTGCAAGATATAGAAAATGAAGTGTACAGATTTTGAACTTCGTAAGACTTGCGGAATATGATATGGAAACTAAAGAAAAAGTTAATGTCCAGTGAAAACTCTTTGTAACAGGAAAATGTTCAATTAACCTGCTTTATGTCACGATAGATATGGCTCGATCTTGCGATATTGTTGCTTGAATATTTTGAAAAAGAAAAAATTATAAATATGCTGTTGATTTTTCTTTATTTTTTAATTCTAAAAGTGTATTAATATTAAAACGTATTTTCTTTTAAACCAATATCAATACTGTTATTTCATTTTAAATTATACTGTTGAAAAGAACATCGTCAGTAAATTAAAATTATGTCCTTTATTCCTGACCTGAGCAATAGTACCTTAATTGTAATTTTGAAATACTTTATTTTAATACCACGTGTTTTGTTTGTTTTTTTAAAAATACTTTCAATTGAAAATGGTTATTTAAATAGTTTATAGGAAAAATATATCAAAAGGAAATACTGTCAATATCTTTGTCGTTTGTGTACATGAAATTGGCAAAAGTTTCATCAAAATTGGTCAAACGTGGTCCCTCCGTTTGAATTTAATAAATGTCTCATTGTTACGTTTTTTTCGATTTTCTAAAAACGGCTTTTGATTAATTTTGAGCAAAATCGTCATTTTTAATGAGAATCAAGTATTCTTAAAAATCAGGTAAGTTTTATCATAAAAAATGTTAATGGGGGCTTAAATGAGGAAGGGGACTTTTTTGTTCTCTTATTAAGTATCTTTAGTTTTGTTTATATGGAAAAAATAACTGTCTCTTGTTATGCGTGAAAATAAAAAAATGGCTAAATATGAAATATGGAAAAAACCTAATAAACATAAAGGAAAAAAAAAGAAAAATATTCCGAAAACTCATTAAGCACGTTGACTGACTCCCACGCGTGCGCAGTGCGCCTTTAATGACAGACCGTTGTTTATAATTAAAGACATTCTGTTCAAGGGAAATAGTTGTCGACGTGTTGTGTGAAACATTGATATTTAATAGACATTTTCGTTTCCATGGTTACTAAAAGAACTTTTCAACAAATAAATAGAAAATTATAAAATCAGACTTGTGTATTATGCTTCCATTGCCGACTTATCACAAGTAAAAACTTTTTTTTTACTGTGTACTTAAGAGGGAAAATACAAACAAAAATAAGTAAATGAATGTGGGAAAATGTATGAATTTTAGGAATGGGGTTTTACATATTTCTAATTTCAAATCGCACCAGATTTTTTTCACGATGGTTATTTTCACAACATTCAATTTGTTTTTGGTTTTTTTATTAATGATGTTGCTTTTCTATTCTATTCCATTTTTCAAATATTCAATCCTGAAGGTGTAAAGTAAGAGATGGAATAATATCAGTTGCTAATGTATGCTCGTGCAGTTGTATCGGATGAATTGCAAGCTCGTAGATATAGACATCTGGCCTTGAGACCAAAAAGGAACTCTGCATGAGGCTCGCCGCGCCGCTCATCATAATTTAATGTAGCGATTTTTTTTATTTATTTCCTATCCTTTCCTCGTTCTAATAATAAAGTAATTTTTATTTATTTATTTGTTTTGTTTAGAGGCGCAAAACAATCATGTCATCAATGCCAAACAATAAATTAATATAATGGTTTCATTACTGTAAATCAGAAATTCAATGGCAGAGGTTTAATCTGGTCAGTTCATTCATTTTAGTTTATTTATTTATTTTTTTTTTGATTCGATAATGCAAAATTTAATAATTTTATATTGGCTTTAAATTTATAGCTTTCCCCACCACGCCCCTTCCTTCAATTACTACCCATAATAAAAATTGAGGCTTTGACATGAATAAGGAAGTTAAAACCAATAAAACCCATTTTTATTTTGATATTTTTAAATTTTGATTTTAAACTGCTGAAATTAAGTTTGTTCATGAAAAGCATCTTCCGGTGTTAATAGCTACTAAACCACTTTAAACACTGTCTTACTACTCTTCCTATACTATTGATATTACTTCATACTACTTATTCTATGAAAATCTCAAAATCGTTTTTTTTTTTTTTTATTTTATTTTTAATAACTACTTTTTCCATTGTTTTGTTTGTTTTAACGTCACTTTATGCCATTAAGGCAAATCAGAAGATGCTATTGTGGGAGTCCTAAATTTTGCCTGTCCAGGTATAATTAGGATAGGGATCTTTAACGAGTACCTAACATCGTACAAGCTCGGGACCTACATATTACGTCCTATCCGAGGGACGGCATAGAGAAGGATATTTTACGCCCATTAAAAAATCCTATCGTCACCTTGGGACGCGAACTCGCGACCTTTAGTGTTTTAGGTTTCTATGCTAACCACTACACCACAGGTGACCCCCTACCTTTTCCATGTCAGTGCGTTAATGAAATGAATTATAATAACGTTTTAACCTATACTTCGATTTGTCCTATTAACCAACACTGTGTCTAATTTCATTGGGTTTGAACAAAAATATGAAACCTGTAACATAATAGAAACCTATCCACATCAAATTTCATGATACCTTTACTTCCTAATGCATCTATTCCGCCTGTGAACAACCAGTGCCTCAAAGTCCGTTGACATCCGATTAGTATGTAAAAAAAAAACTATGCATAATAGCATCCATCTGCAATTGACCTCCTTATACTAATATAACAACTGATAGCGAAATATGTTTAAATGTTTGTCGAAATTGGATTACCGGTAATATTTTGTTCAATTAATGCACTTAATGATTTTATTTTTTAACTAGACCTTGCCTACCTTACCCTCATTTTAAAGCTTATTGATTTCTACAGCAGTTTTTCCTATAATAACAACTTTATTTTTTAGCCGATTGAAAAGAGTAACGCCCATTATTATTATTAAGAATAAATGCTTATGGAACCCTCGACATTCTTATCGACTCCCCCACTCGCCCCCTACACACCTCCATCAACCTTCTCCCGTCCAATCCAAATCCAGAATCCTCCCACCTTCTGCTCGGACGTTTTCCAGTCGCAAATCGGTTATCAATCTTTTACGTAGACTAGCAATTTCACGCACTTTAACCGACGAGGAGCTAAAACCTCGATTACATTTACCGTGCTAAGTTTACGCATTGTGTATCCGTCTAAATTCTCCTGTTGACTCATCCTTCTTATGCCCAAATATTCTACGCAGTACTTTATTTTCAGACACCTTGAGATCATGTTTACCATGTTTCACAACTTTAAATAACCGTCGAAAGAATAATAGATTTGTAAATTCTAATTTTTACTTTCACTTACCTATATATGAAATATATAGTAAGTGGAAGTATTGCGATCGTGAAAAAATTCGACTTCCGGTTTTCAACGGAAATACACGTTTTGGGGTCCCCTGAGTCGAAATGACCAAGTCCCGCGAAATGGTCTGTGTGTGTGTGTGTGTGAACAGACTAGCTCAAAAACTATAAACCGTGGGAACCTGAAATTGGGTATTTAGTGTAGGTATATGCCCGCGATGTGACAGCATAAATTTCATCAAAATTACTTAAAGGGAGGGGGTACTTTACTTAATAACTTTTTAGGTTTTTTTCGATTTTCTCAAAAACGGCTCTAACGATTTTGATTAAACTGAGTATTTCATCTATTTATATGCCCGAGATATGACTGTCAAAATTTCATCAAAATTGATTAACCAGAGGGGGGACTTTACTTAATAAATTTTGTAACATTTTCACGTGTTTTTTTGATTTTCTCGAAAACGGCTCTAACGATTTTGATTAAACTTAGTATTTGATCTATTTATATGCCCGAGATATTTCTGTAAAAATTTCATCAAAATTGATCAACCGCAGGGGGCACTTTACTTAATAAATTTTGTATAATTTTTACGTGCTTTTTTTATTTACTCAAAAACGGCTTTCACGATTGTGACCAAACTGGGTATTTGATGTATGTATATGCCAAATATGTTATAGCCAACATTTCATCAAAATTGATGAACCGAAGGGGGGACTTTAGTTAATAAATTTTGTATCATTTTCACGGGGTTTTTTGTTTACTCAAAAATGGCTTTAACTATTAATAAAAATAAGATATGAATGTAGAAAAATGTGTGACTTTGGGAAATGATATTTAACAAAACACGTCAATTTCTTATCTAAGTAAGTTGGTAAGTGAAAGTTGTGTGTTGCGCGCACGCACCAGATTTTTAAATTTAGGGATAGAAGGCATGAGCTAAGTAATTTTGCAACCAGCCAAAATCGTCACCGTTTCTACAGCTAACCATATATTTTAAGTTTTCATTATTAATTTCTAGCCCTACTTCTATACCGGCTTTTTTCAATGCTTTTGTATTTAGTTCTATCGTGTCCAGGTTATCGCCAAGCAAAACCAAATCATCGGCATCGCCGAGAGAGTTATGTATTCTACAGGTAAATTAAATAAAATATGAGATAGCGAACCCCTTGTTTCAAACCAGAGCGAATTTCAAACCTTTCAGAAAAATAATTACCGATTCTAACTTTATTAAAAGTTTCCTAACTAGATTTATTAACTTCTTTGGTATTCCTATTTCAGCCAGAATTTTATACTGCTTATTGGGGTCTATCGAATCATAAGCTTTTTTAGGTCTACATGTAGCTGATGCACAATACCGTGATATTCTATTTTTTCTCTTCCATTATTGTTAGGCACTCAATATAAATTTATTCACAAACTGGATTTTTAGCCTATAAAAATTCTTAGTTTTTCACTTTTAAATGATGAAATCGCTAAGAGAGATTTTATTTAAGCTATTTGAAATATCAAAAGTACAGCTGTTTATTTGGTCGTAAATTTGATGTAGAATTACTTATATTCTTTGTTTCTACTATCGGGCATACCTTGTGTAATTGTGATTTATTCCTTCTGTTTTTTTTTTTATTGTTTTTTTTATGTACGTTACAAGTTTCTTCAGCTCATATAAAAGAAGTCCTAACATTTTGTTTGCATATTTATAAGTTTTTCGAAATGTTCAAAGCGCCAATGCTTCGATTTGATCTGTATGTATTTGATTTTCAATGTTTGTGTTTGTTTTTATCGTATTTTATAGGATGTTGATTTGATATTTAGTGATTGAATTATAATTATTTTGTAATGGTGTGCGTATCCTTTTGTGGATCTAATACAGAACTGAACAAGTCTTTATTGAAAAACCTTAGTGTTATTAATGATTAATTACTAACCGTATAACTAAATAATGGAATACTTCTTAAGAGCGTTCAATGATTGAAAAAGTTAGACGATGCTTTTATTGATCAAAGAATATTTCTGTTTCCCTCAGTTTTATTCTTAGTCATCCTTCAGTTCCTTAAAACGGGATTCTTAGAATATGTAGGAGTGGAGTCACCCTTCCCTGTAATCCTTTCTTGAATTATGCAACTCGGTAGTCATCTGCGTTGTCGTAATATCGATGGATTTTGATTTTTAAATATAGTGAGTAAGAAATGAACTAATCTACGAGTAAATTTAACTTTGTGGTGTTTTCTTTTCTTTTTTTTCCCTATCGTAATTACTCATAGCTTACTTATTTTTAATATATGAGAAAAGGTAAATTTGTAAGTTAAAAAAGCAAAGCGTGTTAAACTTTAATTTATATTATTTTGTAAATTCAAAAAGAAAAAAATACTTTTCACAAGCCCGTGTAATTATTTTACCTTTTGAGAATGATTTTTTGTTAGTTTTGTATTTTATCACTGCAGTTCTAGAAATCAAATATTTTATTGGCTAAATTTTTCTATGTCATCATCATTCCTTTTATACATAAATATATATATATATATATATATATATATATATATATATATATAGAGAGAGAGAGAGAGAGAGAGAGAGAGAGAGAGAGAGAGAGGGAAATACTTTATTATCAAAATGAAAAAATGCATTATAAAAGAGGGGCTGCTCAATTACATTGAATTGCCTAAGACACAGCTTTCTGATCAATAAGAGTATACACATTTTAATACCGCAAGCGTAAAATACAAATAACTTAAAACTACTCAGTTGCTGAATACAAAAGCAATTATTTTGTATTTTGTCGAATGTTTTAAAATTAAAAATAAAACAATGAGCATCACATAGATGTCTTGTCTAATAACACTGTTAAACTAAAATATTATAAATATTATTTATTTCCATTATTTATATAAATAATGCAGCCTGCAAAGCAGTTGTCAATTATAAACATGATTGTTTATAATACCTAATGAGTCAATCATAATTGATTCAGCTAGGATCGTCAGTTTTTCTTGGTCAATTCCGACCACGTCGAAGAATTTCCTTGCTACTTTACCAATTGTTCCTCGCGAACCGAACCACAACCCTGCGACTTTGAATTTCCTACCTCCTAATTCTTCAAAAAAATTATCTTTGTAGAAGGTATGCATTTTTCATAGATCTTCTAATAACTATCTACCTTCTCGGCCTGTTCACTATCGTGGGCGTAAAACTAAAGACAAATTTGCTCCATATCCCACATCCCATCACTCTTAATTCATCAAATTGTGTAATTCTTGTAACTTTTGCTTTTTTTTTAAAAAAAGCTTTGAAATATAAAGAAAACTCTTGGGAATTCGAGTTTTTTTTTTCCCCTCTTTCCTGCCGGTTAGGCTACACGTGGTTTCCCAGGCCAGGGGAGTGGGTGGGGGATTGGGATAATTAGGATAGAAATATTTAACGAGTACCTTACATCGTACAGGCTCGGACTTCTATATTACGTCCTAGTCCAGGATATATTACTCCTCTTAAAAAATCCTTGGACCACCGCGGGGCGCGAACCTGCTACTGCTATGCTAGCCACTACACTAAAGGTGAACCCCCTTATTTATTTACTATTTATTATTGTTTTGTATGCCACCTGATTTAGCTGTTTTTTAAATTGAGCTATTTATATATTTTTACTTTCACTTGCCTATATATGAAATATATAGTAAGTGGAAGTATTGCGATCGTGAAAAATTTCGACATCCGGTTTTCAACGGAAATACACGTTTTGGGACCCCCTGAGTCGAAATAACCAAGTCCCGCGAAATGGTCTGTGTGTGTGTGTGTGTGAACAGACTAGCTCAAAAACTATAAACCGTGGGAACCTGAAATTGGGTATTTAGTGTAGGTATATGCCCGCGATGTGACAGCAAAAATGTCATCAAAATTGCTCAAAGGGAGGGGGTACTTTATTTAATAACTTTTTACGTTTTTTTCGATTTTCTCAAAAACGGCTCTAACGATTTTGATTAAACTGAGTATTTGATCTATTTATATGCCCGAGATATGACTGTAAAAATTTCATCAAAATTGATTAACCAGAGGGGGGACTTAACTTAATAAATTTTGTATCATTTTCACGATTTTTTTTTATTTACTCAAAAACGGTTTTAACGATTTTGATCAAACTGGATATTTGATATATGTATATGCCCGAGATACGACTGTAAAAATTTAGTCAATATTGATCAACCGGAGGGGGGACTTTACTTAATAAATTTTGTACCAATTTCACGTGTACATATTTTTTATTTACTCAAAAACGGCTTTAACGATTTTGAAGAAACTGGGTATTTGATGTATGTATATACCAAATATATAAAAGCCAACATTTCATCAAAATTGGTCCAACTGAGGGGGCACTTGATTTCATGACTTTTTTTCCAATTTTTAACTTTTTTTCGATTACCTCAAAAACGGCTTTAACGATTTTTATCAAATTCGCCATGTTTAATGAAAATTTGGTTTTCTTTAATATCAGGTAAGCTTTAGCATTATTAAAATGTTCTGAGGGGGCTTTTTTTTTGGGGGGGGGGCTTTTTTGTTTGTTTGTTTCTTATAAAGTACCTTTGTTTTTGTTTACATGGAGAAATTAACTGTCTCTCGTTACGCCTATAAATAAGTAATGGCTAAATATGAGATAAGATAAAAATAAATAAAACATAAAGAGGAGAAAAAAAGAAAAATATTTAGTCAACTCATAAAACTCGTTAAGCCCACGCATACGGCACTCGCCTTTAATGACAGGCCATTGTTCATAATTAAAGCTCTTCTGTTCTTTTGAGAAGTGGCAATTAACAAAACGCATCAATTTCTAATCTAAGTAAGTTGGTAAGTGAAAGTTGTGTGTTGCGACCACGCACCAGATTTTTTGAATGGTGTCGATGGATTTTTCTGTACTTTTCCATCCAATTATAATTATGTTATGCTAATTATGCTTACTTTAGTAGAGTACAGTTGAACATTGAACTAAAATTATTTATTAAAATCATTAAATGTAGGATATTAATTGTTGGTTTCAGCTCTGTTACTTTTAAAGAATTTTTGAATATATTTTATTGTATTACTATAGGCGTACTGTTAATATGAATAATATGAGAACAGTTATAAGTTTTTAAACATGTAGCCATGTAAATAAACAGTGTGATACTGATAATATAGCTGAAACTTAAAACGTTCAGAGTAATTTTATTTAATTATTTAATGAGCGTGTATTAGTTTTTATGATCGAATAACTTTACATTTATGAAAACTTCAAATAATCATGAACCTTTTTTTTTTTTTTTAATTACTGATATTTAAAATAAAAATAAGTAATTTGTATTTATTAAATTATTTTTAGTAAATATTTCTCTACCTCGGATCGATGTTAGGGAGAGAGCGGGTAGGGGCGACGAGTTGAGAGTAGGAATAGGCCATATTGATTAGGAATCCTGAACGGAAAACCTTGTCTCTGAAAGCTACCCCCGAAAATGAGGTGGTTTTCTGAAATTGGGTATTTGAAAAAAAATATATATATTCTTCAAGTTCTAGTGTTGCATCGAAACTTACACGAGCATTAACCGAAGGAAACCTTTTATAGGAACATCTTCAACTTTTAAACTGAACTCAATAATTTTTTATCAAATGCAGTGGGTCAGGCGGATATCGGTTATTTTTAAATTGCTACATTTTTTTAATATTACCATTTTTTCTTGTAATTCCTGCATTTAGTTTTTCGTATTTAAATATATAAATAAATCATCGTATTTAGGAAGTTACCCATTTTTCCCCAGAGATTAGTTTAAGTATCGTTAATTTTTTTTTTTTTTTTATAAAATTACTCTGATTATTATTAATTTATAAGCTTCTGAATAATGTTTAAAAACGTCGAAGATAGTTTGAATTTTTTTAAGGTGTTTTTTTTTTTATTCAAATATGCATACTCCAGTAATTATGTATAATTTGTAAATTCTCACAAAATTATTTGTATTTTAAGTATATAACGAAAAAGAAAATTTTAACCAGTTTTAAAATATTATTTATGGATAATCTTGATTAAAGGAATGTGATAATAGTTATAGTAATAAAAACAAAATAGAGCTAAAATAGGGTACCCGAAGGGCAATAATTTTTTATTTACTAATTACCTATATTTTTAGTTACATGAAGATAAAAGTGGAAATGAACACCAAAAAATTATATCATTTCCAATCTTGCTACGAAATTTGTTAAGTTTATTCTATATTTTCGATTCGTCTTTGTATTAACCTTGTCTGAAGTGATCGCTTTTTTTTATTTTAGGTGTAACGATTCTCTTTTTTGATTGTTTTGTATTCAGTATAATTGTGATAAAAAAAAAATTGTCATTATACTCCACTGAGTCTCCCTTAGTCGGGACACAAGACAGAGCAGAGAGCTGGATCAATGGAATTCATTCAATAAAAGTGACGAGTTTATGTTAACTAATTATGTGAAAATAATTAAAAATTAAATTTATGTTGCATTGATAACTTGAAAATGTCATCATTAAAGTAAAAGCGTTGATAATAAAGAACTTTTAATAAATAAGTGAGATTTGGTTACCTATGGCCAATGCATAACTTATAATAAAATTATAAATTAATTTTATAAGGAATGGAGTAATTTTTGTTTGTTTTAGTAAATCCTTGCCCTGCTATGGGGAATTTCCTCTTTTGACAGATGGCTCCCATGTTAAAAATTAGAGTATTAATAACCTGGGATTTTTATCTAGGTTACGATTTACCTTTATCTAGAATCAAGTGTTCACTATATTTCTAAAATAAAGCATTTTTCAATGCATAACATTGAATCATAGGACCTTTAATAAATACTATAATCGTAAATAAGTAATGAATTTATTTGTTGGAAAATTTGTTTACCGTATTAGTAATGTAGGAAAAATAGGGGGGGGGGATTGCGATAATAGAATACCTTCACTAATGTGCAAAACATGTTACTACTTGTCAAGCCGAAAAAACGTTCGAGATGAATTAGACTCTCATTGGGTGGCGGGATGGCCGAGTGGGGAAACGCGTTAGTAAATACGCGTTGCCATGGACAACCGTTACATATGATTGAGAGAGAATCAGAACAAAGCAAGTTCAAAACCCGGAGCCAGGGGAAATTTAATAATACTCGGCATTTATCCCCCACCCTCTCCCCTGGCCCAAGAAACCCCGTATAGCCTAAACGGCGAGGAAGGGGTGGACCCAAAAAAAAAATATATATATATATACTCTCTTAGTGCTAGATAAATGTGAATAAGGAATTTATTCCTTAGCGTTGCATAATTCTATCATATAAGTGAATAAGTGATTAAGTCGAACTTCCTTACTTTTCAGGGCACGTCTTTTAAGATTTGAACGTTATTGTTATATACTCTAGTTTTCATTATAAGCAATTGAAATTTTGTAAAAAAAATAATACCAAAATATTTGTTACTGATAATGCCCATTAAACCAACGGAATTGGATTTGAACTGTTGTTCACAGATATATTAAAAAAGATTTAACGTTAATTATGACAACTATGTTTATTTGCCTGATTTATTTCTATTCCATAACATTATCCACCATTAATGAATAATATTAAAGGAAAAATTACTTGAGTAGCAAGTAACTTGAATCCTTTTTTATAAAAGAAATGGCCATGAAAAGACCATAAATCACCCCTTAACCATTATCGTGGAGTTGACCTAGATATTTTTTTAAATGAGTCAAATTCTCCCCTCCAGGTTTTGGCGAATTATAGACCATCCTATTGTATAATAAATACAAATAAAATCAGTAAACGGTTTGTATAAATTTTGATTATACTAATGAACAATTAAATGGAATAAGATAATTGAACATTGTCAAGGTACAATACCGACTGGAAACTACAAGATACCTTGGCGTTGTGAAACAGGGTTGGGTCTTTGACCCTAGAAGTAGCCGTTATGCCTTGAAATGATCCTACGGTAGATTTAGGTTGATCCTCTCACATCTTAGTTACCTTCAAGTCCAGGTAGTTTTTTATTTTATTTTATTGGTATAATAACATGTCATACGTATGTGGTCTACTAAACAGCTAAGGTACCTATGAAGGTACGTACACCTACTAATGAAGCCTTATAATTTTTCTTGTAATTTTACATTTATAAAAATCGTTCGAGTTTAATTAAACTTCCATGTCGTTGTCTTCTTAAAGAAATTGTTCAAAAAGATTATTTCGATCATTGGTAAATGTAAATAAATCGTAATGAATATATATTGATGACAATTATTTTTATTGTTTTCTTGGCACATTAACAAATGAATCAAACGTGTATACAAACCGCCACGTGGGCTGAAGTATTTAAATTGCGTTGTCATAGTTCATAGTTAAGTAATCATGTGATGTAATGAGGGGTTAAGTATCTCGTTGTTTGTTTAACGTCCTTTTGTGCTAGTGAGGGTAAGCGGACGATGCTACAGTGGGAGTCCTATCCAGGTTTAATTAGGATAGGGATCTTTAAAGAGTACCTGACATCGTTCATGCTCGGGACCTCCATTTTACGTCCTATCCGAGGGACGGTAAGAATTTTTTACTCCCATTGAAAAATCCCAGGGCCACTGAGGGTCGCGAACCCGCGCCCTTTAGTATTGTAGGTTGCCATGCTAACCACTACACCACAGGTGACCCCTTAAGTATCTCATTTATTGGCTTTAACGTTCTGGTATCGTCAAAAAATTAGTAATTAAAAAAATATGTCGGCATATGTGGCGATTTTAGTGTTTGAATTTTGATGAAATTGATATTTGATGATCTAGGTAGTGCTAGTTATCGAGGTATGAAAATTTTATCGAATTCGAATGAACGCTAGTAGTAGGATATGATCGCCGCACAATGCTTCTATTAATGGATAAGGAATGAAAAAATTAACTTTTTAATTGTTATATCATTCATTTGCGAATTTGTATATGCTGAATGTTAGAAAGTTATAAAAAATATAAAAGTTTCAACAGACAATAAGACATAATGGTTTCTTTGTCAGCATTTATAGAGGTTGATTGCTTAGGTTTGCATCAAACCAATTTGTCAATGCTCCCCCTTCCTTAGGCCGAGCGCACATTGAGACACTCGCGACGCAGAGCAGAGCAGAGCAGAGCAGAGCAGTTTTTGTGGTAACTGAAATATATAGGAACCGCGCACATTGGGACGCAGAGCAGAGCAGAGCAGAGCAGGCCGATGTGGCACTCGTGGATCTGCCACAGAAAACTGTGCCGATGCGACGCAGTTTTCAATATTTGATTATTTTAATACCTATTATTATCATTAAATATTAGTGTTTGAGAAGTTCTACTTTTCTCTTAAACAGGTTAATGAAACTAAGTAGGTCTTTTGTATATATAGGGTGTTCTAGATAAGGTCTAGGAAAAAAAAAGGTTTTAAAAATATAATAATTTAAAAGATATATATATGTTCTGTTATTTTAGATTCCAAAATCATAATATAATTTTGAAATTTCTCGCTATTCCAAAAGCGCATGATACGAGTGTTTTGAATTTTTAAAACTAAACAATTTCAGGATGAAAATGTAGCTGTAAAATTAGTTTTAAAAAAATATATAGAAATATTAAAATTTAGATGAGGGCCTTTCTGAAGTTCTAAAACCAGATACTTTTGTTTAAATATTTTTATCATTGTTATTTTATTTGTAATCACTTATTTCGGTGTTCGTTAGTTTTTATTCGTCTTACTGTGACACGTTTAAAAATTAGAAAAACAAGTTTTCTTCTCATAGATACTAGAAGTTCATTAAACGATTCAACAAGTTATGATCTTAGGAAAATTTGACTGATATTATTTCACTGAAAAAAGCATACGCTTTATGGACATTTAGTCAATGGAAATGCTGATTACAACCAATAATATATCTGTTGGGATTGCAATAAATCAAATCGATTTATCCTTCACCAAACTTCGTTAATTTTGTTGAGTTCACCAAGCGCAAATTTTTAAGATACAAAATAAAACAAACTTGAAGTGCTTAATATTTTAATTAAACAAGTCAATTAAATAATTTACAATTAACAAAAAACACAATCAAATCATTTAACCTAACACGTTCAACAGAACAAATTTAAGCTATATAAAAATCGAGTTTTTGATTTAATTATATTTTTTAATTCACATGGCCATCTCGATTTCTAACGGTATATTTCTTCTTTTATTAAATATATTTGAGTAAAAAGAAAACTGCTATTTAAAAATCAACCATATGTTGATTGGAACTTTTTTAATAAGAAATTTTATGTGAATATAACTCTTCTCTGTTATATTATCTTCTTAATTTTATTATATCCTCATACAGAATAGAAAAGAAGAGAAAATAAATTTTGTTCTGGGACAAGGTCCCTTAAGAATAACAGACCGGAACAAAAAATAAAACTACAACTGGTCAAATAATTAAAGTAATGGTGGATAATTAAAGATAATATTTTCATTAAAAACCCATAATAAATAGTTATAAAAAATAAAAGTATACAAAGTAGTGAATAATATATTGATTTATCAAATAAATAATAACGGTAATAAATTACAATAAATGTCCAAGGAAAAAAAAGAAGAAATTAATGAGAAAAAAAATTTATTCCATAATGATATAATGCTTTTAAAATCGTATCCAAGGATTTTAAGAGATTTGTGCCTAATATAATTCTATAAACTTAGAGCTTAACCAGATCTCTCATTACCTGATTTTATAACATCACGATAAGTAATGGTTTTAAGCTTAGGATCCCTCAGACTAAATAGTAACTTCAATGTAATTATGTAATTCACCAGACTCAGACGGAAATATTTAATAGATTGTTAAGAATAATCTGTTTGCAAATTCTTTCATGAGCTGGTCTTTTCTCCATTTCCTCATTTTATCACAATCTTTTTTACGTTGACTTTTGATAATGCAATTTTTTTTGTATTCAACTCTATATACGAATCAGTTTCTGATCTTAAATCCAAGAAATCTAACATACTTTAACTAAAAAAGCCTCTGCCTTCCCGAAACTGCGGCACAGAAACTGCTCTTCAATGTGCGCGGGTACCTGTGCGACGCAGTTTTTTTTTTCGTGCCGCCTGCTCTGCTCTGCTCTGCGTCGCCTGCGTGACTCAGTTCGATGTGCGCCTTACCTTAGTGCTGTATTATTTAGGAGTAGGGCTGTGTTGTTATACCCCAGAGAGGAAACACAATGTATAAAATATTATATTATTGGTTTACAAGAAATTCGAGGTTTTTGTTCAACAATAAATAAGGAGAAATTGCGAATGTATGTTTTAACAAATTAAGTATAAGCTATAAGAAATGGCCGCAATAGCTAATCTCTGTCTTAAGTTACCGAAATTTATTTGGAAAATAAAACTCTTCAAACTGATGTATACAAAAATTATTAACTTTTCATTTTTAGATAAGGATTGAGCTCGAACAAATTTAAATAGTAATAATAAATAAAAAAGAAAGAATGGTTAAGACAATATGCTGCTGGCTTATTAACCTTGGAGCTATTCCTAGAAAAAATCTAATAGTGCTTTAGTGAACTTATTGATAGGACCTTCAAATTCCAGGAGTATTATCACTGTTATTGAAATCGTTGCTTATTTCGGCTATTAGTGTGGCCGTTATTAACAAATTTATTCTGGAATTATTCTTTTGTAAAGAAATTCCTTCTATTCATTGACAGTATTATTCATAGATTTCATTAATAAATATGAATAGGTCGAGTGAATAAAAATTGGTTAAAGTCTGATACGACTCTAGGTATGAATAATTGTTATGTTCTGAAAAATTTGACTAAATGTTTTACTCAATAGTGAAATTTAAATTTCTCCGTTCTGAAATGTGTTGAACATGGTATTTTCCTGTGTAATGTAATACCATGTATGTTTACCTTGGATGTAATACCTCCTTAATAAAATAGAGTGAATAAAAAGGATCAGCTATGTTTTCAATAATTTTATAATGCGATAATTTACTTGTGAATTATCTTAATTAACTGAGTTCGTTTAAAACCAAGATTTTTTTTTTTGTGTGTGTATGTGTTTTTTGTTCGTTTCTTATGACTCTTGAGGGTATTCATAAAACATAAAATTTATTTTGAGATAGTCTATTTAAATGTATTATATTTTAAATTTATTTATTTCACCACAGCCCATTGATTTCAACTTTTTATATCATAGCTTGGGCTTCAAACCAAACTCGTTTATCTTTTTAGAGGTCAGATAATTAAAACATACATACATGCGCATTTATTTTAAATATCTGAAAGCGAAAATGTTACTAAATGCACTGATTCGGATAGATATATGTCTGAAGTGCTTATAAGAAAAAATAGCAAACTTAATACAGATACAATAATGTTTACAAATTAAGCTTCTTCTAGACATAAAATACTTTGTAAATTATGGAAAATAGCTGAGAAAATGAAAAACATAGATCAAGAATTAAATACAAAATATGGATCATTATATGATAATTTAAATAATTTTTCCAACGTTATATCAATCAACTTATTGCTTTACTGGTAAAGTGTTTCGTTTAAAAAATAGAAATAAAACAAGGGGGGATTATATGATGAAGAAAATAAAAATTTGGTCAATCTTCACCAAAACAACACAACTTAATTTAGGTAGGCAACGTTTCGGCTCCTTGAGCTATTTTCAAAAGTCTGTAAGCATTTTTTCAGAAATTTTAATTTATAAATATTCCATAAATAAAGGATTATATTTGTTCTAAATTGAAAACAAAAAAATGTATAAAGGTCGTTTACTGAATAATAATGTTCATGGAGTTATTATACTAGTATTGCTTGCATGGAAGTATTCATTGACTATATTTATTAAGTATTAAATAAACCTTATTTTAATGTTAAAATATCAATAGGTTTTATTTGAATCATTAATTTAACGTTACATAGTCAAAATATTTCGTTCCCCCGACCCAGATCGTAAGACTTTTTTCAGTCAATCCTAAGTACGCCCTTGATTCCTTGTATTATTGTTTGCAATAGGCATAACTTAAACAAGTATGTATTCTGATTATAATATTTTATTTATTTTGTTTATTATATTCATAGCAGTTCTTATTCTAGATTACTTAATTAATTCATTCATGTTGAAGCAAAAAGGGTTAAGTCATAAAAAAAAAATTTTTTGTATCGTCTTCTTAAAATTTATAATTTACTATAATTTATTGGTTATTCCTAATTTATTACAGTCTCTGTTGAAAGAATATAGTTTAATTTATTATTCTGGAATAAAGAAATACAATCAGAAAGAATTTATAATGATTTTCAATAGCGTGGTAAATCGTTGTTTAAGCTACACATTTTGATGACAACCCCTTTTGCCCAAACACCAGTGAATTGTAAGAGATAAAGTTATAATATCTCCCAAAATATTTTACATACAAGTTTTACATATTTTATTATTTTTAATTCAGTGTTGTATTTCTTGCTATATCTATCCTCAACGCATATTTTTTTTTCTTTATCGAAATACTTATTAAAGTGCCATTGTAAGTACTTCATGGTATTGTGTAATTGTTTTGATATTACTTATGTAAAAGTGTATATTTATAGCTGAGAAAAATATTAAATTAACAAGAAAACAATAGATTAATATTTTAAATTAAAATTAGCAACCATTTTGGTATTGTTTCTTTTGTTGCTTGAAGAAGTGTTTGAATGAAATTATTTTTTAAACAATCGGGGCAATATTCTTAAAAAATAAAATAATCTCGATAAACTTCTAAAAAAAAAAAAATAATAATAATAAAAAATAAAAAATCTGGTGCGTGCGCGCAACACACAACTTTCACTTACCAACTTACTTAGGTTAAAAATTAATCCGTTTTGTTAATTGCCACTTCTCAAATGAACAGAACGGCTTTAATTATGAACAATGGTCTGTCATTAAAGGCGTACTCCGCTTGCGCTCAACGAGTTTTATGAGTTGACTGAATATTTTTCTTTTTTTCTCCTCTTTATGTTTTCTTTATTTTTATCATATCTCATATTTAGCCATTTCTTATTTTTAGGCGTAACGAGAGACAGTTAATTTCTCCATGTAAACAAAAACAATGGTACTTTATAAGAAAGAAACAAAAAAACAAAAAAGGCCCCCCCCAAAAAAGCCCCCTCAGAACATTTTAATAATGATAAAGCTTACCTGATAATGATAATGATAATGATAATAAGGCTTAACGAATCCGAAGGTTCGATGCCGACACCACCACTCGCTCCCTGCACATCTCGATCCATCGACCGTCTTCCAGACCCAACTTCGATAGATCCGCCCGAACGCAATCTTCCCACCTCCGTCTCGGCCTTCCCCTCGGACGTTTCCCATCCGGCACCGCGCTTATTAATCTTTTCGGAATACGTTCACAGCCAAGTTTTGCAATTTTACACGCCCATTTTATTCGTCTTGCTGCAATCACGTCAATTATATTTACTGGGTAAAGTTCACTCAGTTCGGCGTTGTGTAAGCGTCTAAATTCTCCGGTTATTTCATCCCTCTTCGGTCCAAATATTCTACGCAGTACTTTATTTTCAAAAACTCTAAGCCGTTGCTCATCCCTCAATGTCAGCGGCCAAGTTTCGCATCCGTAAACGACCGTTGGAAGAATAATAGTTTTGTAAATCCTAATTTTTAAGTTTTGGGACAGAAGGCGGGAGCTAAGCAATTTCGCGACTGAAAAGTAGCAAGCATTACCGGCTTTTAATCTAGCCTTAATTTCCTCTTCGATTTCGTTTTTTCTAGTTATCATCGCCCCTAAATATCTAAATTTCTCTACCTGTTCAAACGTATTCCCCCCTACATTGATATCCGCGAAATCCTCACCACTTCTACGACTAACCATATATTTTGTCTTATCCGTATTCATTTCTAGCCCAAGTTCTTGTCCGGCTTTCATCAACGTTTTTGTGTTCATTTCTATGGTTTCCACGTCATCCCCAAGCAATACCAAATCATCGGCAAATCCGAGCACGGGTATATTCCCTCCCAAATTCAAACCCTTTCCGGTACGTGTCACCTCCCTAATGGCATATTCCAGCGCTAAATTAAATAAAACAGGTGAGAGAGAATCTCCTTGTTTCAAACCAGAGCGGACCTCGAACTTCTCAGAAAAATAATTACCGATTCTAACTTTATTGAACGTTTCGGTCATACACATTTTTACTAAGTTTACTAATTTTTTTGGTATTCCCTGCTCGACCAGAATGTTATATAACTTTTGGCGGTTAATAGAGTCATATGCCTTTTTGAAATCGATAAAAAGCTGATGTACGATTCCGTTATATTCTAATTTTTTCTGTAATATTTGGCGAAGAGAGAATATTTGGTCTACGGTTGATCGGTTTTGCCTGAAACCACATTGATATTCTCCGATAATTTCCTCGGCGTATTCAGTGATTCGACTAGTTAGGATTAACGTAAATATTTTATAGCAAACCGGAAGGAGTGAGATTCCGCGATAGTTATTGCAATCCGTTTTTGATCCCTTTTTGTGAATCGGAATGAGAATAGACTCTTTCCACTCTTCGGGTATCTTTTCTTGTTCCCAGATCTTCTTAACCAAAAGAAATATTTTTGATATCCCAGCTTCCCCGCATGCCTTGATTAGTTCGCTAGGGAGATTATCTGTTCCCGCTGCTTTATGAGATTTTAATTTTCCAATGGCTATTTCAACCTCCTCTTTACTCGGTTCTACTACTAACGGTTCAGCACTCTGGTATTCCGAAGAGGAAGATAGATTATTATTTTCCGTATTTAAAATACTATCGAAATAATCCTTGAATCGTCTTAAGATGTCTACCGGATCGGCCAAGATATTGTTATTTTCATCCCTAATTCCAGTTGTAACCGGGCCCGACCGTTTACGAATTCCGTTTATGCCTTCGTACATGGCTTTAACGTTATTCTCGATTTTGTTACTTTCGATCGCTATTATTTTATTTTTGAGATATTCTCGCTTTTTAAATTTTAGCAGTTTAGTTGTTTCTTTTCTTGATTCTCGAAAGTTAGCAAGATTGATTTCGTTAGGAATATTTAACGCTTCTAATTTAGCAGCTTTTCTTTTGTCGCACATGTTAATACATTCATCATCGAACCAAGGTTTATTTTTATTTTCCCTTTTTCCAAGACACGAGTTACCGACCTCTTTAATACTATCCCTGATACCTTCCCACAACTTATCAATGTCTTCGATATCATCGTCAGACGATTCCAACGCCTCAAACCTATTTTTGACTTCCAGTTCGAATTGTTTTCTAACCGTTGGAATTTTTAACTTCTCCAAATTATAATTATCATAATTAACACCAGCCTCATTTTTCCTATGTGTTATAAGTCTCTGGCGAATTTTCGCGATTACTAGTTCATGATCCGACCCGCATTCGGCCCCACGATATGATCGAATATTAATTACGCTATTTTGCCACCTACGTTGAACCAAGACGTGATCAATTTGATTACGGGTTTGCGAATCCGGAGACGTCCAAGTATATTTATGTATATCTTTATGTTTAAAAGTAGTACTTTTGATTATTAGGTTTTTCGACGTGGCAAAATTTATTAGTCGTATTCCGTTATCATTACTATATTCATGTAAACTTTCTCTACCGATCGTAGGATAATATACTTGTTCCCTCCCTACCTTTGCATTTGCGTCTCCCAGAATAATTTTTATGTAGCCTCGCGGTAGTTTGTCATAAATCGATTCAAGTTTTTCATAAAATTCACATTTAACTTCATCGTCACTATCTTCAGTAGGTGCGTGTATATTGATCAACTTGATTTTAAACCACCGACCCTGAAATATAGCTACCGATAACCTATCCCCGTAAAATCGAATGTCCTTCAACGCGGAAAGTAACCTATTTCTAATCAGAAATCCGGTGCCTAAACAATAGTTTCCGCTCCCACCGTACCACAAAGTGTACTTCCCTTCCCTTAACGAGCCCTCCCCTGGCCAGCGGACCTCTTGCAGCGCCACGATATCTAATCTATACCCTATTATCTCGTTCGCGACCGATTTTAACCCACCCGCTGTATTTAAACTTCTTACGTTCCACGTCCCTATGTTTAGATCTATATTTTTCAACTTGCGGCATGAATCCCCTAAAGCAGTCCCCACCCGGAGACCCGAACGGGGGACTAGTTTACCTCCGGATAATGAGCGTTTTACTTTAGGGAGATCCATGACTTTTTTGTGGTGTTTGGGTGAACTAATAAAATGTGAGTAGGGCGTTCAAACCTACGTCACACCCTCCAGCAAGCCTGGGGGGCCGCTCTCATTGTTGGTCAGCGAGTCCTACGAACTTAGCCGGGAGGAACTTCCTAGGAATTTCCACCGACCATCCCCACATCCGCCACCCGTGGGACGCTCCCCATACGCGGTAATGAGACCCGCGCGAGGGTACCCGTAAGCGAAAGCTTACCTGATATTAAAGAAAATCTAATTTTCATTAAACATGACGAATTTGATAAAAATCGTTAAAGCCGTTTTTGAGATAATCGAAAAAAAGGTAAAAATTGGAAAAAAAAAGTCATGAAATAAAGTGCCCCCTCAGTTGGACCAATTTTGATGAAATGTTGGCTTCTACATATTTGTTATATACATACATCAAATACCCAGTTTCTTCAAAATCCTTAAAGCCGTTTTTGAGTAAATAAAAAATATGTACACGTGAAATTGGTACAAAATTTATTAAGTAAAGTCCCCCCTCCGGTTGATCAATTTTGATGAAATTTTTACAGTCGTATCTCGGGCATATACATACATTATATACCCAGTTTGATCAAAATCTTTAAAGCCGTTTTTGAGTAAATAAAAAAAAACACGTGAAAATGATACAAAATTTATTAAGTCAAGTCCCCCCTCCGGTTAATCAATTTTGATGAAATTTTTACAGTCATATCTCGGGCATATAAATAGATCAAATACTCAGTTTAATCAAAATCGTTAGAGCCGTTTTTGAGAAAATCGAAAAAAACGTAAAAAGTTATAAAATAAAGCACCCCCTCCCTTTGAGCAATTTTGATGAAATTTTTGCTGTCACATCGCGGGCATATACCTACACTAAATACCTAATTTCAGTTTCCCACGGTTTATAGTTTTTGAGCTAGTCTGTTCACACACACACACACACACACAGACACACACACACACACACACACACACACACACACACACACACACACACACACACACACACACAGACCATTTCGCGGGACTTGGTTATTTCGACTCAGGGGGTCCCAAAACGTGTATTTCCGTTGAAAACCGGAAGTCGAAATTTTTCACGATCGCAATACTTCCACTTACTATATATTTCATATATAGGTAAGTGAAAGTAATAAAACTACATATTTAATTACTGTTAAAGTTCATTAACAAAAAATTGTTCACACAAGCATTAGTTGATTAAATACTATAACATAAAAATTTGAAGTAGACAATATGTATATTTGTTTAATTTTTTATGTCATTGAAGTTTGACAAATTTTTAGTAAAAAGGAATTGATATTTTTTATATGCTATATCGCTTGGTATAAATATCTGTATATAAATTGTTATACATAACTGTTGCAATAGGGGTGCCCACACGGTGGCGCCAACTTCGCCCCCCTCCCAAATTATTTATTTTTCCCCTCTTCTTAAAAATATATAAAAAAAAAAAAAAAAAATATGTTCTCCTCTATTGAAATAAGGTCTTGTTAAAATTGTAGTAGCAAAAGATCAAATCTTACACTTTTTCGATCTTTCCCTGGATTCGAAAGTTTATCATTGAGAAAATACATTATCCTGAAAAATCCTGCCCCCCCGCCACAAAAAAAAAATCTATTGGCCCCATTAAAATTGCATCAATTTATTGTAATTCGCTACCTTATTCAATACACCGTTTAAGTTTGAATACAGAGTCTAAAGGATGAAATTAATACAAGATCTAAAACTAGAAATGGAATCGTTTGAATCATGAGATTGTTGCTGTTAATGAGCGAAAAAAAATAAAAATGTCTTCCTTTAAAATATTCTTCCTGAGGAAAGAAAATTTCTAAAGGATGATAGTAGGATTATTTTATATTTGGGTTAAGAGTTATGAATCATTAGAATTAACTCGTTAGTATTCCGATTTTGCTCTGTGAATTTGTACATATCAATATTCAGAATGTTTTTTGTTTTTTAACTTGCATTCCTAACATTGTTTTAAAAATTAGTTGGGAATGATTTATTAATTATCATTGATTATTAACAATGACGTCTGTCGTTAACGATGTATGTTAAAATACGCGGTTTAAACTTTTATTCATCCTTCAGAGCACTATTCTTTATTGCATTTCGTTCGCATGGTCATGTGCTCTATTGTTTTGTTTTATATAGTTCTTTTTTTTTTTTTTTAACGGTATAAATGCATTCCATTCGTAAATTGATCCAATGTTAATTTTCTTCAGATTTTCATTTCGTAATATTTTTACACATCTGATAAATGAAACAGAATTTGACAGATGCCAGATGATTTTATTGATCGATGATTTGAAATGTTATTAGATGATACATTTATCGTATTAATGTTAAGAATGATCTGTTTGTTATTAATACCAATAATATAAACTTCGTTCTCCGTTTATTGGGCAGAAGGCGTGACATGTTTGTTCGTATGATTTTTTATTTTATTATCGATCTACGCTTGTTGCGTGCTTTGAAACCCATCCTTTGGTTTGGAATTGGACCTATTTATTGCAGATTCCTACCCTTTTCGTGTTTGATCGAAAATATAACGCTTAAGGTTTATTTTAGCCTACTTTTAACTTAAAAGATACTTTAGAGTTTCTAGGAAATAATTTATATTTCGAAACCGCTTTTAAAGTGTACTCTAGTATGCTCAACATGAAATTTTGTATTTGATTTACTCTCATTTTTTTGTATTCGTCTCTTTTAAATATTTTTATAACTATTTTTTTTTTCGATTCAGTTGCATTATTAAAGTGACATTTTGAACTGAGCGGCATTTGTTTTTGTTTTTCTCCCATTTACTAGCTGCTATAGCGTCAAGTTATCTCAGTTACGTTGTTATCCTTATTGAGTATATTTGCTGAAATATGTTCTTTATATTTGGTAAGTTCATATTTTTCTCATCGTAGTAATTGAATTACACCTATATTTCTACATTTCTACGCTAATATTTAAAACAAATAAATAATTACTGAATATTTTTATCGTTCTCATAAATTCCATGTTTTAGTATTTTTCGCTTTTACGAGGATTCCTGGGGGTTCTTTTTTTTTTTTTTTTATTGGCTGCTTAATTTAGTCATTTTAATAAATAATCACTATTCATTGTTTTTTCACGAGACATAAATTAAACATAATACTTATCCACTTCATATGTTTATAAATTATCGGTTTTCATTATGCTTGTTTTTATATCGTATTCCTCATATTTTCGCTTTGGAAAGTTTTTCTACATTAAGTTCATTCGGAATGAAATTCAAATAATATTATATATATAAATACATAAATATATATATATTTAACACGCAACTCATGTGCATAGTACTATAACCTATGTTTAATACATTTTAATTTTAAGGATACTTTACGTATATAATTTTTTCTTATTGATTAAAAAAATTTACATTTTTTATTTTTATGAAATTTAAGTAAGTGTCAAGCTCTTATAAATAATAGCTTTATTTTTCTTTTCTTTTTTGCGTCTAGTGATATAATTCTGTGGAAATCAATAATTTTGTATTTGATACAGCTTGAAAAAAGCGTACGTTTATATATAGTTTAGAAAGTATCCTGCTTATGACTCACACTAAAATAATAGGTTGTATGAGTAATAAGACGTCACCCCGCTGTTATTTTTTTTCTTCATTCGAGGAAAAACTGCTTTTGTATAATATAGATATTTCTTTATATTAAAAATTATTTTTTTCATCAGTTAAATATTCCAGTGATAATAATTTCAAGTATTTTTTTTTGTATTAAGTTGGAATATTTTTTATTATTAATTACGAAGGTCATCATTCTACTGATTTTTTATAAATTATATTACTGATTTTTACTTTCACTTACCTATATATGAAATATATAGTAAGGAAAGTATTGCGATCGTGAAAAATTTCAACTTCCGGTTTTCAATGGA
Organism: Aelia acuminata; assembly: GCA_911387785.2. Taxonomy (NCBI): domain Eukaryota; kingdom Metazoa; phylum Arthropoda; class Insecta; order Hemiptera; family Pentatomidae; genus Aelia; species Aelia acuminata. The sequence goes on along the minus strand of OU426979.1, from coordinate 35,063,671 downwards.
GATACACGTTTTTGGGTTCCCTGAGTCCAATTAACCAACTCCTGCGAAATGGTCTGTTTGTGTGTGAACAGACTAGCTCAAAAACTATAAACCGTGTGAACCTGGAATTGTGTATTTAGTGTATAGGCCCGCGATGTGGCAGCAAAAATTCGAAATTGGTCAAACGGTTGGGGTACTATATTTAGTAACTGTTTACGTTATTTTTTATTTTCTCAAAAACTGCTCTAACGATTTTGTTACCTTTGTTTTTGTTTATATGGAGAAATTATCTGTCTCTCGTTACGCCTAAAAATAAAAAAATTGCTTAATATGAAAAAATTAAGTAAACATATACAGGAGAATAAAAGAAAAATATTCCGTCCACTCATAAAACACGTTGAGTGTCTTGATGCGTCCCACGCATGCGGAGTACGCCTTTAAAGACAGAAAATTGTTTATAATTAAAGCCGTTTTGTTCATTAATGGAAATGATTTGTTTCTTGGTAACTAAATGAAATTTTCAACTGTTACATTGAGAATTATAAAATCAGACGACTTGGAGTATTATGCTTTCATTGCCGAAGTATCACAAGTAAAAACTTTTATTTAATAATAAAAAAAAAAAATCGTATACTTTAGTGAGCAAATAAAAACAAAAATAAGAAACGATTGTGGAAAAATATGTGACTTTGAGAAATTACTATTAAAAAAACACGTCAATTTCTAATCTAAGTAAGTTATTAAGTGAAAGTTGTATGTTGCGCGCATCGCACCAGATTTTTATACCAAGATATTTTTTCCCCAATCATCATTTTACGAAATCAAACGTTTGCCATGCTTGTGGCTGTAATAATAGGGAAAATTTGTATATAACGTTATAACGTCAAAGTGAAGTAAGCGCTAAACTCCAAAATTTGAGAAAACTAAAATTTAATTAAATTTAAAAATAAAATTTGATTAAATAATTAAGAAAATTTAGTTCCCTATGGCGTTTTAGCGACCATTTTTTGATAGATTCAATTATCTTGATGGATAGCAATGATGAAGCGTTTATATGCCCGTTGGTTGGCGTAAATTCGGAGATTTTGACACCCCCTTTTCACGGGCTTCTGAATCCATAGAAATTTGTTATAATAATATTTTTTATGTATTTTTGGGATTGAACGCGTGGTATTGTTGCATTCCTTTAATAGAGAATGCACGGTCAGAGCTAACTTTCAAAAAAAGTTCTGATTTAATATGATCTTCTTGAGCTGAATATTAAAACACTATGTTTGTGAAGTGAGGAGCCAACCAACGGGCATATAAACGCTTCATCATTGCTATCCATCAAGATAATTGAATCTATCAAAAAATAGTCGCTAAAACGCCATAGGGAACTAAATTTTCTTAATTATTTAATCAAATTTTATTTTCACTTTTAATTAAATTTTAGTTTTCTCAAATTTTGGAGTGTAGCGGTTACTTCACTTTGACGTTATAACGACCAAATGTTAGTTATCTCCCGGCTTATTAGTTGAACCCTTGTCATAATTTTTTTCATGTTTTTCCAAACGAAAATGTACATATTGCCATAGTTTTAGCTAGATTTATGGAATTTTATCACTAGTTTTCAATATTTTTAGTAATGATGCAATTTTTATCACACTTTTAAATTTTGTTGTATAATTAATTATAATACTGCCTATTTTTGAAAAAAATGGAATTAAAATTTTGGATTAGGTTTATTGAAAATTTATTTGGTACCAACCTATACATTGTTGAATATCATATGAAATGGCATGGAATATGCTATTAAACGACACCAACCGCATGGTCCTAGTAAAATTTGGTAAACAACTACAGCTATTTTTAATAATGATTTTTTCTGTTTCTGGGCCTAATTTTGAGGGCTTTGCAGGTCCATAACTCAAATACGGTTGGACATATCTTAGTAATACTTTACAATTTTTCTAGTCAATAGGTACAAATAGTACAAATGTACTAAATTATAAAAAAATCTGAGATGGTGAGGATGAAGCCTGTTGGAGATGTTTTCTTTTTCTTACCTCATATACCTACAATTTTAGTTTTTCAAACCTCCATTACAAAATAAATTAAGAACAGTCATTGAATATCATTAACTTCTTAATTATTTAAGTATTTACTTGTATCCCTCATATCTTATCACCTACGTTAATAAATTGCTAATTATTTTTCATTTAAGGTGGAAGAATATGATCAGCGATTTTTTTTTAAACTACAGATTTAAAAACTCCCGAGGGTTTTTATTAATTAGTGGGATAGCGATTGGAGCGTCCTATGGTGGACGGAATATGAGGATGATTAGTGAAAATTTCTAGGTTTGCTTCCTAGAGGGTGTGACGTAAGATTGAACGCCTTGCTCTTATATATTTTTTGTTTAACACAACACCGCAAATAGTCGTGCATATCCCCAAGGCAAAGTAGGAAATTTGGAGCAAATAGGAAAGAGTCTATGTAAGAATTTAGACATTAACACAGCGCCAAATGGGTTGCTCTGCTAACCGATAAATATTATTGAGGTGATGTCAGCGCGTCTGATAAGATGGGCGTGTTCAATTGCGAGACCTGCATGAGTAGAGAACCAATCACTCAGAGATTTTCGCTAGGCGGTGCAGCCCTGGAAACTTCTGTGGGGAGGACGAGAAGGATGTGGGAGGATTGCTACAAGGCGGCTTTGTCAAAGTTGTTTCGAATGGTGGTCTATGGATCGAGGTGTGTAGGGAGCGATTCTTAGTGTCGGCATCGAATATCTGGGTTCGTTGAGTATTGATTTATATTAGATTTAAACGAAAAAAGACTTTATAGGGATGTAAATATCAATGAAAATTGCGATATATCAGTTTTCGTTTTTTTTAATCATTGAAAGGTGGATAATTGAAGAGGGTTAACATCAAGGTGGACTGTAGGATTTCGTCTAGGCTGGTAAACTTCTTATGCCTGGCGGAGGGGGTCGAGATGTTCTGATTACATAAGGCTCAATTAATTTTTCAAATAAAACTTATTAATATTTGAATTTTTGAAAATTAAAATATTTGTTCATATAATAGTTAATAAATATAGTAAACGAATAAGAATTTATTTAATTTGTGATTTTTGTTTCTCATATTTTCTAAACGGGGGGCAGTCACCCCTTTGTGGACGCCCATAATTAACATAGATTGGAAAGAAAAAATTAGATTCGTAATTATGATAGGAATATTATTAAGAGCAACAAATAAACATTTATTGTTTATATTCTATATATGCATATACATTCATTATGTATAGTCTTTGCTTGAAGTATTAGGCACCCTGCGAAATTGTCTATTTTTTTTAATAAAAATTTATATTATATATATGATGGTATTATGGGTACTCATTTCATTTTCTTACAAGAGAAAATTGAATAAATCTTCAATAAATGTAAAGGTAAAACCCTTACATTTTATTTTTATTACTTATAAAACCCTTATATAAAGTACTTTTCACGTAATAAAAGAGTTAATAAGTCATTAATAAGTCACGAGTGGTACAGTAGCTAGCATAGCAGCTTAAAATACCAAAAGTTGCCAGTTCGTATCCCGCCAGGTGGCCCTAGGAGTTTTCAAAGGGAGTATAAAATCCTTATTTAAGCTGTTCTTCGGATGGAACGATAATGGAAATGGTAAAATGGCGGGCCCGAGCCTGTGCGATGTCAGGTACTCGTTAAAGATCATTATCCTCATTATACCTGGATATGCAGGCTGAAGAAAGATGAGTCAACAGGAGAATTTAGACGGCTGCAGATCTTGTGAATTTGGGATTGGACGGGGGGAGGTGGTTGGAGGTATGTAGGGAACTATAACTATCAGATTAACTCTTTTCAGCACGTTTGTTTCTACTTCATTGGGTTTTTTAATATGTTATGAATGTAGAATTTTTCGGTTTCTTAATATTAGTTTATTAAAAAATATTTTGAATAAAGCATTGTTTTTCGTTACTCGAATTAGTGTTACTTCTTAAAAATAATTTATTAGATCTGTATTTGATTCCTCTTGTTATATATTTTCCCCTCAAACCTTACTTCTGGTCATTTCATAGCTTCACGTTTGTATAGTATAGATTTATAGAAGCTTTTGGCTGGCGGGAAGATCGAACAAATGGTCTTAAATACATTCATATTTAAGTAGTAGTAACTTATTTAACCTAACTTATTTTGTGCAATATTTTATTGATGAAAGCATTTTAATTGTGAAGAAAGCAGGCACATCAAGAGAATTAAAAGAAAATTCTTAGATTTGTTATCGATTACATTGAAATAACAGTACCGAGTCTTAATTATGGGAAATTAATGTTAAATATAGATAAATTCGTTTAGGTCTTTATTTATATATATCGAAAATAGATCATCTTTTTATTTATGAGGGTTTTTAATCAATTTATTTTATAAACCACGAGGGTCATTATTGCCTTACATTTTAGCATGTAAGGGACAAAATTATGTTACTGCGAAGTTTCGAATCGGTGGTAGCTTTTAATTATATTATACGAATTCAAAAACATTAATGACTATTAGTATGTTGTCTTTTAAGACCGCCTGGTAAAATGTCCAATACTATTGAAGAGTTACAAGTTTTTAGGGAAGTTCCTGAGGTCAGTCATTCAGGCAGTGAAACCGTGGTTCATAAGATTAGACGTCTGTCGTATGTGAGGCCTATAAGCAGGCTTGTCAAAATAGTTTATCTTTAAACTATATATTTTCAATTATCATACTGATTCTTTTCTTTCTTTCTTTTTTTTTTTTTTTTTTGAGAATGCATTGCCTACTTAAAATAAATACGTTTTTTATTTCATTTTTTTCACTATTCGGAATGAACTCTTTGATGGATTTATAAATATGTGGGAACTAAGATAAAGTATTGTATCGAGATTTCCTTTGCCTATACGCAATTAATTTCTTGCGAAATAGGATTTGATTACAAATCTTGAAGCCCAAAAAAAAAAAAATCTTAAACCATAAAAAAAATATAATTTTTATTAGCTAATTAAAAAGACGGAGAAAAAAAATAATAAACTTTTAAGCTGTAAAAACTAAGAAAAAAACATATGGTAAGTTCCAGTTTTAAAAAATTTTTCACGTATTTCAAAATTTAAACTAGGAACTCAATTTGACACTTCGCGCAGGATATACAATTTTTTGTCACAAAAAAAAAATTATATTTCTATCAACAAACAGGCCCTTCTTAAAGTTCAGAAAGTAGAGACATTTTTGTACAAATAATATTAATTCTACGGCTTCGTCCTTCGACAAAAAATACTTTATTCCTCAGTTTTTTTATTTTATTTTTATTTTTTTATAAAATAGAAGCTCTGCCATATGCGTATTAAAAATAATATTCAGATTTAACCAAAAATACTTGGACATTATTTCTGTTAAAAAAAAAAATTAATTATTTTGTTAGTTTTCTTCAATGGGTGTTACATATTAGAAACTCTGGTATGTGATGCATTAGGAATAGCAAGTAATGGTAAATGTTAATTGGAATTTTGAGCATTCTTAATTGCAGTAAATTAAATAAAAAATTGTTAAACCGAATTTTTTTTTTTTCCTGTCCATGAAACTTTTTAAAAATTTTCATTTAAAATTAATTTTAAAACAGATTTATCGAACCGTGTTTACTTCATAAAACTATATTTTAATTACATGAGTTAAAAGTTGAGCTAATTATATGATTCTACAAAAATTCGACTGCATTTTTTTTTTAGAACTAAGACGTTCCCAAATTGTTTTGTATCACGCCCCCCAACCTGTTAAAAAGTAACCCCCTCCCCTCCATCCCTGCATATATTGCTGTGAAAGCCTTCCCCGCCTCGCTACAAAATTAATTGTTCAGGAATTTAAGAAAAAAAAAGTATTATATCAAAAAAATTGTTTTGATTTAATTAACATCTTGGTTATTTATAATAATCTGCAACGCAATATTAGTTTTTACAATTTGTATAAAAAAAAATTTCTTAAGAGGAATTTTTTCCATTTACTACTGGCCTTGCGCCCCCTCCCCCCGACAAGTTCTGGAACCACTGAACTAAAAAAAAAGTAGTGCTTTCTATTATTATGCTCTTGTATATATTTATACTCTAAATATAATGTTTTTTTTGTTTTTTTAAACTGGACAGCCAATCTTAATGAAAATTTAGTGTCCTTATGAATGGTAAAAACAGACGTTTTTTTATATAATTTTATTTTATTATAAGATATTTATGAAGTAAGTAAAAAAAAAAAAACTACTGCTAGTTGAAAAAAAAAAAAAACTATAGAAAGGAGAGGGAAATATACACCATTTCTCTATAGGAACTTTTTTGTTTGAAATTTGATATGGAATTGCAGGTATTTTCGTTCCTCTATCAACCCGGAACATCTTGTGCATAACTAACTGCACGTACACACTTACGTAAGCTGGAAATTTCTTTGATTTAAATGCTAAATAGTATTTTACAAACTTTGCGGATTGTGCATATATCGTCGGTTGGCTAGAATAGTGACATAAGTCGATGGTCATTGGTCAATATTAAAATTGTACAGGTATTACTACGAATAAGCTACTCCAACATGGCGGCCGGCGTGAGTAAACAATAGAGGTAGGCGTTTCGGTTGTTTTTACAAAACGCCAACGTTGTGTTCAACTGTTCGTTGAAAATAAAACAACTGTTGGAAAAAACTGTTTGAAAAAAACAGGTTGGGGAAAACGGAAAACCTCCAGACTAATGTTTCTATCAAGTGTTTGTTTTGTGTTGTGTTGTTTTATTGGAAACGTAATAATAGTATTAATTCAAAGTTAAAAAAAAAAAAATTATTTGAGAATAAAATGAGAAAATGTCACTAATTGTTGAAGCAACAAAATTAAAAAGAAAATGACAAACTTAAAATAATTTTGACAGGTCTTTATCGAGAAAAATGTTAAAATATTATGAATTCTTGAAATATTACGAAAAATTAAGTTCTTTAATATTTAGAATTTTTCCCTTTTTTTTTCACGGTAATGAACAATATATAATAACTTCCTGTTATTGTAATGTATTCTCATCCATACACACCAGTTTGGAGATATGTTTTAATTAGCACTTGAATAAACTGATATTATAAAAATTGAAAGTAAAAGAGTCACTTTAAATTTGAAATGAAATAAATAGAAATTCGAAAATAGAATCCACAGAAAACCTAATGGAAAATCAAACAACGGAGCGCTAGTGGTGAAGAAAACAACTGTTTTTTTCAATTTCAGTCGTTCTGTAACGAGTTCCAAACGTTTGAGTAGTTATAAATAAGAACGGGAAGTTCTAAATTCCAACTGTTTGGGCTGGTTCAGGAAAGGAAAACAGTTTTTTCCGTTTTTTATAAAAAAACAAAAAAAAAAACAGTTTTTCCAAACAGTTTGGCGTTTTTCTTTCCATCACTAGTAAACAACAAGGTATTCTGATCACGCTCTACCCGATGTCCACGATTCAGTTTGGGTTTACCGAGCAGATGTAGTCGAGGTAACCTTCCCGCCTCAATAATGGGAACAACCAACATAATGTACAAATGAATGTTCCTTTAATATAATTAAAGTACTACAATAGATATGAGTAGAAGTACTATTTCAATATATGTGTGAAAATTTCCTATGATAGTTGCTTAAAATTTGATGGTCTCTTTTGCAATATTTAACAAATAAATTTAATCTTTTGTTTTCTAAATTTATTTATTCGTTTTTTTAAAAAAATGTTAAATGATCAAGTTAAATGCACATATGAAAGCAAAAGGTACACATAAATTAATAATATAAGAATTCGAGTATTCCTATCCACCAGATTATTATTATTTTTTGTTGTTACAATAATAATGTATTTAAATATCCAAAAAGGGTATTTTTTAAAATGGTTTTATGATTTTAATTATACGACTCCATAGGAAAAAGAACAAATTGTACATGAATTATTATATTGAAATTTTTTGTTTAGATCAGACCTAACCTAGTAAAGTAAGCAACGAATGAATTATCTTCCAAAACTGTGAGCCGGATAAAGCAGACATTACATTATTCATTTTGGAGTTGCTTATTAAAAGATAGATTTACGTTTTAATAGGAACAATATTTATTTATAAATGGTTAACTGTTAACAGGTAAAACAGTTTGCTAATATTATTATTAACTTTGCCTTGCTTAAAATTCATTATATTTCATTTATATAGACTTAAATCGAATCAACTAAAATTTCTATTATTTTAATTTGTGTCACTATTCTAACCGATCGGCGATGTTTTTCCTTATTGATAAATTTAATGTACCCTTCACTGCATAGTTGTGGATATTAGTTATACATATTTGCTGGTTTCAACGTTTTAGCAGCTCGTGGTGCCTAGGCCATTATTAGCTTCCGAAACGACTTTGTTATAGCTAAAACGTGACTAAAAAAAAAAATCAACTATACACATTTTTAAGATAATGAGTAAAAATTTGATTCTTCATTCATATTTCCTGGGATTTAAAATATAAAAAAATCAGGTGCGATGCGCGCACACATAACTTTCACTTACCAACTTACTTTGATTGGAAATAGACGTTTTTTTAAAGTCCATTTCTCAAAGTCAAACAATTTTCCACATTCATTTACTAATTTTTGTTTCTATTTGCTCTTTGAAGTACACTATTTTTTTTTTTATTATTAAATATAAGTTTTTACTTATTAAAATTTCGGCAATAGAAGTATAATACTCCAAGTCGTCTTATTTTATAATTCTCTAAGTAGTTGTTGAAAGCTTCATATAGTTGCCATGAAACAAATAATTTCCTTTAAATGTACAGAACATCTTTAATTATAAACATTAAAGGCGTACTCCACATGCTTGGGCTCAACGTGTTTTATGAGTTGACGGAATATTTTTATTTTTTTCTCCTGCATATGTTTACTTGATTTTTTTCATATTTCATACTTGGCCATTTCTTATTTTTAGGCGAAAAGAGAAACAGATAATTTCACAATATAAACAAAAACAAAGGTATTTTATTAGAAGATAAAAGATTCGACCACAGCCGGGAATCGAATCTTTTATCTTCTAATGAAATAATTTAAATATTATTCTACCAAAGACCATAAATAAATAAAAACAAAGGTACTTTATAGGAAAACAAAAATGGCTTTGGCTGTTGTTGAATTTTCGTGTCCTGAAACATTTATTGCACATTCTTTAGTCTTAAATAACTGCTCTCATATATTCAAAATTTATATAGTAGAGTCCTATATTTACCTTTGATACATTAGTATCATTACTTAAATCTTTTATTACTGCGTACCTTTAAATTTCAAATTCGTTTCATTCCTCGATTTTGACTAAAATAATACTTTTCTTACAATGGTCAAAATTGTTGCGAAACTTATATAAGATCTTATTATCTTATCTAATATGTAAAAAATATAAATTTAGCTATTTAAAATGCATTAGTACGGAAGTGGTTTTTACTTTCACGTGCCCATATATAAAATATATAGTAAGGGAAAGTATTGCGATCGTGAAAAATTTCGACTTCCGGTTTTCAACGGAAATACACGTTTTGGGGTCCCCTGAGTCCAAATAACCAAGTCCCGCGAAATGATCTGTGTGTCTGTGTCTGTGTCTGTGTGAACAGAATAGCTCAAAAACTATAAACCGTGTGAACCTGGAATTGGGTAATTAGTGTATGTATATGCCCGCGATGTAACTGCAAAAATTTCATCAAAATTGGTCAAACGGAGGGGGTACTTTATTTAATAACTTTTTACATTTTTTTCGATTTTCTCAAAAACGGCTCTAACGATTTTGATAAAACTCAGTATATGATGTATTAATATGTCTTAGATATGACTGCGAAAATTTCATCAAAATTGATCAACCGGAGGGGGCACTTTACTTAATAAATTTTTATCATTTTCACGTTTTTGTTTTATTTTCTTAAAAACGGCTTTAACGATTTTGATAAAACTGGGTATTTGATGTATGTATATGCCAAAGATGTGACAGCCAACATTTCATCAAAATTGGTCAAACGGAGGGGACACTTTATTTTTATAACTTTGTATAACCTTTTTTATCGATTACCTCAAAAACGGCTCTAATGATTTTGGTCAAATTCGTTATGTTTTAAGAAAATTAGGTGTTCTTTAATTTTAGATATGCCTTATCATTATTAAAATGTTCTGAGGGGGCTTTAATGGGGAAGGGACCTTTTTTGTTTTCCAATAAAGTACCTTTGTTTTTGTTAATATGGAGAAATTAACTGTCTCTCGTTACGGATAAAAACAAGAAATCGCTAAACATGAAATATGAAAAAAACCAAGTTAACATGTACAGGAGAAAAAAAGAAAAATATTCCTGTAACACGTTGATACCACGCATGTGGAGTACGCCTTTAATGACATACCACTGTTCATAATTGAAGCTGTTCTGTTCATTTAATGGAAATTATTTGTTTCATGGTAACTAAATGAAATTTTCAACAAGTACTTTGTGAATTATAAAATCAGACGAGTTGGAGTATTATGCTTGCATTGCCGAATCATCACAAGTAAAAACTTTAATAAATGATAAAAAAATAGGTTTTTTTTTTAAAGAGCAAATAAAAACCAAAATAAGAAATGAATGTGGAAAAATGTGTGACTTTGAGTTGTGGCAATAAACAAAAATCATCAATTTCTAATGTAAGTAAGTTGTGTGTTGCGCGCACGCACCAGAGTTTTTGATTTTGGTTTTGTTATTAAATAGCACATTGAGTCGCTCTTGGAAGGTAGTCATTTAATAGTAATAAATAAACTCTATTTAATTTATCCTAATATTGCGATGATTTAATAATATAACATTTATTAATAAGAGATGAATGTTGTAGGTGACAGACGAGATATGTGGTCCGGAGGAGGAGACTTGGAAGGGAGGCTGTTCGGGGGTAGCCCTGCCCCGCGGGAGGCGGCTCGCCACCTCTGGGGCTCCACCTCCCTCTCGGAGGCAGCTGTCGACCTCTCCCTGGCCAGGGCCAACCAGCCTCAGCCCCGTCCCTACCAGGTATCTATTCTTTTTTTTTTTATATTTATATTTGTATTATTGTCTGTATGTTGTGCTGAGGTCAACTCTATTTGTATGAGAGGTTACCTCTGAAAACAAATATATTATTAGAGAGGGAATGTGGTATGAAATTGGTGAAAAATGTTATGAGGGATTTGCGACCTTGTACAAAGCATGCTTTATACATATATTATAAAGAGTCTAAATAAAGGAGGTCTCAAATCCAAATTTTCTTGGTCCTTTACCACTAGGGGAAATCTCTTATTGGGAACCTTATTGGGGGAACCTTATTGGGAATTGGGAACCTCCATTATGGAGGCTCGATGTTATTTCTTATTAATTTACTGACTTTATGACTCATCTATCCTTAAAACGAATCCAGCACACACTGATGTGCTTGGCTTCATATACTTGCCTTAATACGTTTCTTGATTGTATTTCTCTTTTGAATCCATTTTCTCAATGTCAACAGTTTAGGAACCTCATGAAGCCATTAAACGTAAATGGAATATATATATTCTTGACTATTATATTAAATGTTTTAATAGGGTTCTTGACTTCTATACTAAAGTACCTACTAAATTATGTAGATGTTTCGAGAATATATTGTTTTCATGATCATGCCAATGTTAATGATGGATAATGCTTCATAAACCACATAGATGTTCTGTGACAAATAAACTATAATAACAACCTCTCATGTACGTCAAGTATAGGACTGTGAACATATATATAAGTTTATTCCAAAAATATCATTTGCTCTTCATAGATTATTTTCATTATTTTTATGGGTTTGATTAATATCTCTCACTATCCTCTCTTTCTCGAACAGTGGCAGTTCGAATCCTCCTTGGTAGGGTTGTCTTTTATTTCATGGTCGCCCCACAGAATAAATCTCTACCGTCCCACCATGGTTAGAAAAGGTTGGTTACACCTATAGAGTAACCCCCCCGTATGCCACACATGGCCAGGTAGGGATACGGAAGAAAAAAAAAATCTCTCAATATCCTAATAACTTATATTTCACAAAATCACCTACTATTTTACTGTCAGGATTTTCTCCCTCTAGATTTCTATTTTTGCAATGATTTACTCTGAATCATTTAAAAGTCTGGGAAACCCATTTTCTTCCAATAGGTGCACTTAAATGTATATCCTAGTAATTCTTTGTTTCCTCATTTGCCTAATATTGATTCATTTTTTCTATATTTGTGAGGTAAGGATCCAATTTTTAAAATTTATTTTCATAATTCTCCCAGGAATATGGAAGAAATTTTAAATATCTTTAAAGTCAATTAACTCTCCAAAATCCTAATAATGAACATTCTTGTCTACTAAAGTAACTCACTTTTTAAATATGATCAGATTATTTCCCGAATCAAAGATCCGATTCTATTGTATAAAAATACCAGGAAAAATGAATTGGGAAGGTATTTTTAAATTGTTTTCAAGATATAAGCATAATATCTGTACTTGTTTGATATGTTTTACCAAAAATTTAATATTTCAGACTAACCCTATCCCTGAGGGACAGGGGGCCGAGCTGAGTGAAGTAGCAGCCCCCTCTGTTGTGGCTGCTGAAAAGAACAGCACGGCCACTGAGACGGAAGACATCACCGTTGCCCAGCTCCCAGCCACCACTGCCCAGCTTGACTTGAGGGAATACACCTCTGTTAAAGAAGTCCTACTGGAAATGACAAATCGTAAGAACGGTCATACCAAACTACCTCCCGCTAGATGGAGTATCATAAAAAAAGAATCAGATCAGCATTCATTAAAGGTAAATTAAAAAATAAAGATTATAATCATAAAGCAGTAGATTTTATTGATTTTTTTTTATTCAATTTTATTATTACAATACATTAACTGCACCTTGCTCATAAAAGTCAAACATTGCATTGTGCATCTTCTTTAATTTAAATTTTATTTTAGATATCAAAATATAATGGTGATGACAAAAAAGGAGCATTCCCTCGACCCACTGCATTGGTTAATCCTTTTCCTGCTGATATTATTCCACTCAATGGGAATGCTCAAGTTTGGGTCCAAGCCAAACCAGTAGAAACACCAGCTAGAGGTATTTTTTTTTTTTTATATAATTTATTTATGATTTATTTGTTCAATTAATGTATAATTTTAATTTAATTTTTTTTATATTTTAGATGTGAATAAAAATTGTCCTGCTACCAAAACTGCCAAGCCTCCGTTACGCCCAAAAGTACAAAAGAATGGAAACGGCAGACCTGAACAGTCGAAGAAAAAACAGCTTAATACAATAGTGGCGCAATTGGCTGGTAGTCTGAAAGGAAGCAATGCAGCACAATTAGTCCAAGCCGATCCTTCGATCCTCCATAAACTCCTTACACCCGCTGATTCAGTTTCTTTCTTATCATCACAGCGTTTGAGTGGTGGTGAAGTTGCTATTCAAGAGGTAAAAGAGCAGCGAGACCGTGGAGCTGAGCCTGATTTAAGCGTTGTTGATCGCTTAAAAAGATTAGGTACTGTCATAGAAGTGGAAGATTTACCAGAACCTAATTCTCTAAAAATGTTGGAGAATATGACTAAATCTGTTTCTCCGAATGTTGTTGAAGATACGCCTAAGACTCAAAATCTTCCAATTCCACCTAAGACTCTAAATCGACCCGTTCTGCCTAAGACTCAAAATCAACCAATTCTACCTACGACTCAAATTCAACCAATTCTACCTTCGACGCAAAATCGACCCATTCTGCCTAAGACTCAAAATCAACCAATTCTACCTACAACTCAAAATCCACCAATTCCACCTACGACTCAAAATCAAGTAGTTCCGCCTAAAAATCAAAATCAACCAGTTCAACCTAAGTCTCAAAATCAAGCAGTTCCACCTAAAACTCAAAATCAACCAGTACAATCTAAGATTCAAAATCAACCAGTTAAACCTAAGACTCAAAATCAACCAGTCCCACCTAAGACTCAAAATCAATCAGTTACGAAGCAACAGCCCTGCCTGCAAGCTATTCCAACTCTCTACATTAGTAAGGATGTTACTCTTATTCCAAAAATTGCTCAAGAACCTGTAACATCTGATCATGAAAAACTGGAACCATCAGTTTTAGAACCAGTCATTGACATTTATGAAGAAGAAAACATACTCTCTAATGACGGGACTTTTTTATTTAAAACTGACTCTTATCATAATGTAGATTTACCTAACGCCCAAAAAGTATTTTCATGTGATATTTGTTCTGCTGTATATTCCCATTCCAACATGCTACGTAAACACTATCTTAGGCTCCACATTTCCAGAAAATACATTTCAGAAAAAGACATGGAAACTTTTAACATTGACCCAGAAAATGTGGTTGAGAAAAAGAAGGAAAAGTTAGTCTTTAGATGTCATACATGTAGGGAATGTTTCTCCAATAAAAATGATCTCAGATCTCATTTAACTGACCATCCTCCAGTTGAAGACTTAGTAAAACAAACCAATAAGACTCACCCGACCTACAAATGCGAAAACTGCTCGGCTGTCTTCAAGTGGAGGAAGCAGTTTGGCAAACACAAAAAGGCTTGTAAACCTGTCGCCCCTCCTCCTCCTCCCCCGCCTCCCCCTCCACCTCTTCCCCTTCCATCAGCTAATGATAATAAGGTTGAGCTATATCATTGTTTATATTGTAATGAAACCTTCCTTAATGCCAATACAAAGCGTAATCATATCTTGAGCAATCATCCATATGTTAGAAGGAAGCATTGTTGCGTATTTTGTAAAAAAGATGCATTTACTAATAATGTAAACCTCTTCAGTCATTTGATCACTGAACACCCTACTGTATATTTTGGCTGTCAAGTTTGTAAAGAACGATATACCAATTTAGATGAACTTAGATCTCATGTAAATAAACGGCATGAAAATGATGAAAGATTGAAATCATCAGTTATGGATAGAACTTCGACCATTGAACAAGAAAAAGAATTTTATACTTGTGAAACCTGCCAAAGGAGATTTTTGATTGAGAATTCATTCAAAGAGCATGTGTGTTTTCCTGAAAAAATCGAAAAACCTAAACCTAAACTACAAAAAATAAAGAAAAAAGTCTACCCGGTTTCTGAAAGGTCCGAGAAGAATAATCTTAGAAATGTAGACGTAGAAACCTTATTTTACAGCCGAGTTGCTGGTAATGTAAGAGATAATCTTCTAAATCATTTAGACGGGAAAATTTATAAAGTTGAAACATCCGAAGATGATAACGATGAGGGAAGTGATTACCCATCCAGTGGCCAAACTCGAACATTAAACTTTTCTGCTGGGTTTTCATCGTCATCTGAACTTATCACTGATAATGAGGGCAATGAAATTCCAGCTCGATCAAAGGCACAGTGGGAAAAGTATACCTTTCCAAAAAATTATGATGGCCGTTGTGGTTTGACATCTTACATAAAAGATACTTCATACCTTGACATATCCACTCAGCTTATTATGAGAAGGAACCTCCAAAGGTTGAATATGCTTCCAATGAGGGAAACACAGCCAGAAGATGTTCCTTCTGTTTTAGCTCTGGAAAGGCTTGGTGCGGAGTGTGCGGAGTCTTTTGGCCAGATAAAAAACGAAAAAGGTAAATATCTAAAATATTTCAAATTTGATATTTTTCTTCCATTTGATTTATTATTTAACTGATTTTGGGGTTAGCCTCCTACCTTATAATATTTAGTAGAGTTGTTAAAATATTTCAAAGTTCATTTAGAAAACTTTATAACAATAATAAAAATAGTTTAATTTTAATTTGCTTTCTTGAAAAATAAGATAAAAAGTAAGTATGGGCCAACAATTTCTCAGGACCTATTTTATGATTACGATAAGCCATGACAGTATAAATAAATTTACTGAATTCATTTAAAACAGATTTTATTTGAGTTTTGTACTGATATTATGATCAAATGCTGTCCTCTTTCCTTTTGCCCATCAAAGATTATTTTTAAATTTTCTGTTAATTTATAAATTTTCTGTTTTTAAAGTTAATTTAAAAAAAAATAAAATAAAATAAAAGTTTACTAATAACAGTTATTTAACTGAACTTTATAGTAATTAGGCAGAGAAGAAATAATTATTAATACATCAAAATTTTGTGAATTTTATTTCAAAATGTAAAATGCATTTACCTCATACATACATTATTTTTCATGTTATTAGTTTCATGAGTTATTTGTGACTGGAGCAGTTGTGTTTTTTAATGTATCAGCCTGCTAACAATATTTATAATTTGTGTTGTTTAAATTTGGAATATAGGTGACCCATTTTGCTTAATATACAATGTTAGCTTATTTTAAGGAGAAAGTAAATGAATGGTTAAACATATTTTGTAAATAAGTAGTATATTACTTGATTCAGTAATTGAAGGTATAACTAGGGATAACTATTCTTGGCTCCATCAGAATCATTGCAATTTGATTTGGCATGATTCATACTAAAATTTAATAAAAAGATTTTATATTGAATTATCTTAAGCTATTTATTCAATGAACTGTTCTGACATACTATTCAGACTTTTTGATTGTAATTTTAATACAAATGATATATATTGGCCATATTAAGTAGCTACCATATTCTGATAAAGCTTTCAGGTATCTTCCATCTTTTATTCTTAGAAATTAAGCGTTGAGTATGACAAAGACTTTAATAACAGATGGTGGAGAGGAGCCGCCAGAGTTGGGCTCACTCAGCGGGGAGTGGGTTCGGGAGCGGATGTACGTCTGCTCTGCCTGTCGATGGGAGTCGCCCTGCCTGTGGACCATGGAGGATCACAAGTTCTTGTCCCACCCGCGAGTACACTGTCCTCAACACGAGCTCATTGGTGAGCAAGCCGCCTTGTCAAAGACTGTGAGTAAAAACATCAATCATATTTTCATTTTTAGATTTATGCCATGTTCCACGGTCTGTAAATAACTTCCATAAAACCATGTTCCATAAAACCAACAAAAACTTGCTCCCAGAATATAGAGAATCTAATCAAATAACCCTTATTGTGTATAAGAATATCTAAAGGATCAATTGTAAATACAATTAAAATATTCTCCTAAGTTTTAGGTCCTGACCCCCTAGAAGCAATCCCATGTATGCCCTTGTCACCCATCAAAGTCAGAAATTATGTAAGCCTAAAATTACCAGAAATCTGGTAGTAATACCAAAGTTGGCAGCACTGCCGATGATAATTTATATATTGACCTCAAAAGACAAGAAGTCTAGGTTACATTTTTGAAAAAATTTAGTTAGATGTGAAATATGGTTGTAAAAAAAAAAAAAAAGAAAAAAAAATTATATTTAAATAGTAATAATTTATTTTTTCGTAGCAATAACAATAGGTAAAACATCGGAAGTGTGGCTTCTGAGTGCACTATTTTGGCGCCGTTTATAGGCGAGCGCAAGCGACGGTGCTGCTTCTTTACAGGAACTAGAGAAACGGGGATAAAAGCCGGGCCATTACCTGGGATTCATAGGGGTTTTTGGCGTTTTTAATTTACTTTTCCATAATTAAAACCCGATTGAGCAAAAAATCATTTGAAAAATGTCTAATAGGTATTGCTCGGTCCCTCAGTGTTCAATTAAAAAATCAAAAGACGTGTCATTCCATTTATTTCCAAAAAATAAAAAGCTTTTCAAGAGTGTATTGTAAAATTAAGAGTAAAGTTACAATGATGTGTTGGCATTTACCAGAACTACCAGCTTTACACGTACAATGACAAGAAAATTGCTTATTATTATTAATAAATTTGTTTTCCACTTTTATTTGATGGGGCAGTCCTTTAAGATTGCAAGTTTGAAGGCACAAGGCTTGTAAAATAACTGCTTTTTTACTTTTAGATATTATTCCACATGTAATTATGTGGTTTGCATCAAGGATAGCCTGCCCTTCAATTAATGGTCTTTTAAAATTACCAATTATCTCTATCACATCAACTATGTCTATCCCCGTTCTTTCCGACATTTTGCAAAACTACTAGCGCACCCTATAGTCGATTGCGCCCGCCTATAATGACCAGATCTCAAGTTAAAAGGACCCTTGCGGTGAGGGATGATTCATCCCTTAATAGCGACTGGAAAGCTGGGATTCAATAAAGAGCTAATATCAAGATCCTTTCTAAACGAAAGAGACGCGAAGGGATTCAGCAATTATTTCCTTCTAACCTCATCAATTTTATATATTGTTAACATAGTTCTCACAATTCGGCATTGTATAGATGTTTGTATTATTTGTCTCGTCCCTCTTGAGCCCAAATATTCTAGGCCTTATTTCATTTTAAAAAACTAGAATTCGTCTGATTGATAATCATGATTTTCAGTCAAAAATCTTTTATTTGTCGAATAATGCCTTGAAATTTATAGGGTCGAATAATACAGACACGCCCCAAATAAAGAAAGAAGTTTCGACCTAATATTCTTATTACAAATCATCCTTATCTTAAGGAAAACAGTTGACCATTACGCACCTCATGTACATTTTCAGAAACCTTTGAGTCATATCCCTCAATGTAAGCAGCTAAGTTTCGTACTTATAAACGGCCATTAAAAATTGTTAATTTAGTATATTCTAATTTTAACGTTTCGGGACAGAAGGCTTAAGTACCATATCAGTCAATAAAAAAAATAAATAATTAAAAAAGCATTTCCCTTCGTTAACCTCGACTTAATTTCCTCTTCTATTTCACCTTTTCTCCAACAAACCTTTTATTTCGTCTTATATGAATTTGTTTACTGCCTTGTTTCTTTTAATGGCTTCGCGACGATCGTTCTGATTTCAAATCAGAATAGAAAATTAGAATATAAATAAAATTAAAAAAACATGTATATATTAATTAAATCGCAGCGCTTTTTCATACTGTTTTTGTTACGGGTGTGACGTCATAGAAATCGTTTATTAATGTTTTATATGTTTATAATCGATCGTGCCTTGGTTATTTTCTACAAGGAAAGGTTATTGTTTAATGAATAAAAGTTTCTAAAGCTATTAAATATAGAATATCTTTCCATATTTTTTGTGATGAAAAAGTGCAATTGTTATGGTAAAACATTAAAGGAAAGTAGGTATTTCAGCCTTATCAATTTATGAATTATTTTTTAACCGTAGTACCTTTTTATAATAGGAAATATATATTCAGAGTATAATTATTAAATATTATAGTATTAAGAAACTAGGAGGGTCCTTATAAATTATGATGCTACATTTCCTGATATCACTGTCTCCTAAAACTACCCCAGTTTTTCTCCTAAGTTTGGAATTTAGAGTTGGATGGTATATTTTTATGAAGGATTCCTAAAGATAATCCATGCCTAAAACTATTTTACACCATTGAATTTTTTTTTTTATTTGAATATTTTTTAAGCCTTGAATTGCAGACAAACTAAAAAATGAAAGTTTTCATAGAGATTTGTTCAATTTTTTCTCAATTGAAGGATTGTATCAACATAGCAGCTCTTTTATTATGTTTTAATTTTATTACTATTTTCATTCCTTATTTAGTTAAAATCCTAATCTCCCTATTTATAAGTGCTGAGATATATGTAATGTTTATTAATCTTGAATCTGCTTGATTGTTTAATAATTTTAAATTTAACTACATTACATTAATAAATAAATTAATTTGATTATATATTTTAATTTTCAGATCTACAAAAGACTGTGTGATGTCCCAACCCCTTACAAGGGACCCTGCCCTCCTCCCCCACCTCCCGTGTCATCAGTCAGCTGTACTAAGTGTTTAAAAAGCGGCTTCAACAGCCAAACTGAACTTCATTCGCATATACTGGAATGTGCGGGTGTAGTACTCGAACCGATAGGCCCTTCGTCCTCGCGGCGTAGGAGAAGGAGAACAAGGCGACGTCCAAGGAGAGGATTAAAGAGAAACATACCATCTACCCCTCAGAAACCACCTTCCAAACCAAGAACTAAACCTGGTGACAGTAAGTATTAAAAATATTATCTTCTAAGGATTGCATTTTTTATTAAGTTATTCATTATAATAATTGATCGAATCTCTAGAGTAACTTAAAAATTTAAGTAACCATTTTATTCATTCCAAGGGCCTTTCTAAGATTACAGGCCATTTTGTAGACATTAATGAATAGGAAACTAAAAACCTCACTCGTTTGAGAGATTTTTTTATCTCTGATTTTATTTTAGGCTGCAACCGAATTACAATCAACTTCTTATTTGCAATTTGAAATTTTAGCATCTATAGTAATGTTATACATGATACATGATATGTCAGTGTGACATAATGACATATAAACTTGTTTATACCAAGTTTTAAAAAAACTTACGTTCTGCCCATAATTAATAAATAAATTTTAATTTCTGTTTTATCAAGTAAGACATTTAATAATAGTTGAGAGTTTCAGTAATGATTATTTGAAAAGTACAAATCTGATCTGGGAACTTTCGAGTAATGAGATGAGTTATAAGTGATGGGTAGATATTCAGCAATCCATCATGTTGCCGTGTCTGAATGAAAAGACTTCATTTGACTAAATATCGCACTGATATTGATGCCATCCCACTTCTATTGGGGTATGCTAATGACAATGTACTGGGACAAGATCTTTTGAAAATCTATTTCAATTAAAAAGGCAAACAAAACAGTGAAAAGAAAGGATGCTTTGATAATTAGTTCTTTATAGCTTGAATTTGAGTACAGAAAAACAAATAATAATAATTTCTCCTTTGAAGTTAAACACAAAGAGCTTCAAGAAAATAAATCATCTACTACTTTACTCTTAATTGACCAAACTAAATCTGCATTTTGATAAATCATATTAATTTTAATCTATCTAATGATACTAGGATAAAAATCATGAATCACTACCAGCATGTGATGAGGAAGAAGGAAAAATCATGTCTTGTATATCTAAAATGGCATAATCTTGGAATGACCTTTATTTAGTAAAATGTATTGTTTCATTATTTTAAAATCTGTTGTTTGTTTTAGCTGATACTATTCAAAGAATGATTGCTAATCTACCTCCCAAAAGGGTGTCTAGGAAAGTATTTTCCAATTATGAAGACGATAAATATAAAAACAAAGTAAGTTTCAGAAGTTATTTTTCTTTTTAGAACAGTTATAGAAGTTTTTAGTTATAGAAGTAATACTGTATTCAAATTTGATCAAATCAATAGTTAAAAATCGAAAAGAAACATGCAATTTTCTCACTATTTATTATTAATGTTAATATATTCACTTAACATTTAATAGCAATTTAAAAAAAAAAATTATACTTATTTTAGATTTCATATTTGAAGGAGTGCTTGTTTTTTCATTCTATTTTGCCAATTATTAATGTTTATATTTTGATTTCAGAATAAAAATGGGAATGATAAAAACAGAGGTAAGAAAAAGTCAAGCAATGGTAATAGAAGTCAGAGCGAACCTCCTACTCCTACAAAGGAAGATGGGATGCAAGACCGAGTTATGCTACAAAAACCAACAGTTATTAAGAAAGAACAGGATTACATTGATACTTCAGCTGAGGGTGGAGATGTGCTAAGCAGCCTGAGAATGATGCCCGTGAGATGTATCAAACCGCCTCCACCGAGTGAATTAGTCAACAACGAAGTTCCTAACCAAAGTATAGAACCCTCCCCTAGTTCTCAAGCAGATGAGAAGGAAATGCCTAAACTAGAAATAGAGAAAGATTTATCTCCTGTCGAATCAACTGAAATCCCTGTTCTTTCCCCTGTTGAAAGGAAAGATGATTCAAAGAAAGAAAAGGAAGATTTGATTTGTGGTATAAGTTTTGTTGACGGGCTTATCAAGTATGAAACAGTTGCATCAGTTTCACAGGAAACACAAAAATTAGAAATAACTCGTAAAAGGAAAGGCAGTTCTAGTGGTAATAACATTAATAGTGAGCCAAAAACAAAAAAGGGTAAACAAGAAAAACCAGTTGTAACTAGGAGTCAAATTAAAGGAAGTGCAAACAAAAAAAATGTAAAAAAAAACAACAAAGATAACGAAAGTTCTTCTCCAAATAAAAAAGAAGAAGATAATCATAAGAGACGAGGTCGCCCCAAAGGTTCTCTAACAAGGAGGTTTAGCTCTGTCGGGTCTCGTAGGAGTAATAGAATTTCGAAAGATAATTCACCACTTAAATTTGACGAAATTCTTCCTTGCTATGAAGAAGAAATGGTTACCAAAAAACCTGAGAAGCCTAGGAGAAAACCTAGAAAATCAAAAAACGATGACGAATCGACCAAAGCTGATTCAACGATAATAGTTGTAAAAGCTGAAATCCATCCGGAACCTGTGGTCAAGAGAAAATTAATAGAAAATGAAATTAATGAACAGGAAAGCACTTTTTTAGAAACTGCTTCTAAAAAATTGAAAGAGGAAACTGAAGAAGTTAAGAAAGACAATTTAAAGGATGCTTTAGATGTATATACTTTTGTTGAAGAAATAACTGAAATAAATTTGATCTCATCCCCTAGCAAAGGTACAAAAAATGAAACTATTTTGAAAGGAGAGGTTAAACAACCTAAAGAATGTTTAGAGAAATTTATTAATCACTCAAATGGAAATTGCGAAGAACAGGAAGAAGAAATTCAGCAAGTGGATAGTAGTATTGAAATTGATGCAGGTAATAGCATCACAGAAGCAACCGATCCCACTTCTGAACAAGTTGATAATGGGAATATAACCGATGATAATAAGAATTTAATTACAGGCTTGGAAGTATTGCCAGGAAACATTAAGAAAATAACTGAAGAAAATGAAGTAACCAGTACAAGTGCTAATATTATGATTTTCAATGATGTGCCCGACTCTTCTGCTCTGTCTGCTGATGAGGTAAAGACTGAACCCGTAGTAGATGACGTTACAGGCGATTCTGAAGAAAGTACAACTATGGAAATAGAAAAGTCCAACAGCGGCACAGATTTGATTAATAACGAAGACTGTATTGTGAATTTTGCTGAAGATGTCCCTACTGAAACCATAGAAAAAACAACAATGAAGAAAAAGAAAACAACAAAAAAATCTTCCAAATCCAAGAAAAAAGGTACTACAACCAAGACTGATCTTTCACCATGCCAATCAGATATAGAGACAAAGACTGAGAAACTTTTACCTAAGGAGAAAACTGATAATTTTGAAAAAGTGGTGAAGGTTAAAAAGAACAAAAAACAGTTGAAGAAAGACAAGGAAAGTGCAGAATTAGAGTTGAAAAAGCCTAAAAAGGTGATAAAAAAGAAAAAAGTCATCAAGAAAATTGTTAAACTAAAAAAACGTCGACCAAGTAAATCATTACCAGAAGTGCCTAGTGGAAGTGAAGTTTTGAATATTGCAGGTTTTAAGTGGGAAGTGTCTGAACTTGAATCACCTAAAGAAGTTAAAGAAGACGTTTCTTCGGCCGAAGAAAAGCCTGTAATGAATTCTCAGAGGACAGAGACTGCCAATGAGGGCAACAACTCTGACCCGACAGAGCCGCTGGGTGCTGCAACTTCAACGGAGACCCAACCATCTGTTTCGGTGACCTTCTCTCAGTCCCAGCAGCAGCGACCCTCTTCTTCTTCAGCTCCAACCACTGCAGCAAACTGGGAGTCACCAACGCTTTGGGAATCCCAGGTCCCAGATCCCAGTCTAGGCACCATCATAGACTCGGTCAATAAAGTAATTATTCCATTTTTATTATATTGTATTGCTTTTATTTTATCTTATTTTATTAATCTTCCTATTTTAACATATTTCTTTACAATGTTCCCCAAGCAGTAATCTATGATTTTAAAAAGTGGTTTTGTATTGTTAAACAGATAAGAGATGATAAGACATATTTCTGTCAGTATCAATTTAATCAAAAATTTTATAAACAAATTGAGTTTGTAAGGATAGTTATCATTGTGATTTGTTTGTTAGCTGCTGAACGAACCTGAGAGCACTTACACTCCTCTAGGGCTCCCGAGCTATTCCTTAGCGGACTTGCAGAAGGCCATGGGGGCCTCAGACGATGAGATGGCAGTCCTGCAGCAACTTGGTGAAGCTAGTCTTCAGGTATTTTGTTTATTTGTGTTTTATTATTTTTAATAATTTATTTTTTATTTTAATTTTCTCTCCGGTATTTTAAAGATATTTTTCCATCATTTACTAAGATCACTCTTTAGTGATTCACTTTGGTTTTACATCAAATATATTACACGTTCAAAGTTTTGAGAATATGATAAATAAAGATTTTTTTGTATAATTTTTAAATGCATTATATCAATGCATGATCTTTTCTTGCAACAACGTGGCGAAAACCTTGATAATAGCTTGAAAAGATCATGCTTTTAAAAATCACACAAAACTATTTTTATTTGTAATTTTCTCAAAATTTTGAATTTTGAACATAACACCTTCATCCACTCATGTCTTCATTTATCTGTTGGTATTAGCGTTACCTCATACCACAGGAGCTTACCTAAAGAAGCCCTACCTACTTGCATTATAGTTAGGGCCCATGCTGTGGCATCATGATGTGTCTGTGAACAGATTAGTACAAAAACTAAAAATCATACGAACCTGAAATTGGTTATTTAGGGTATGTTTATTGCCTGCGATGTGACATCAAAAATTTCATCAAAATTGGTCAAATGGAGGGGACAATTAATTTTGATGTTGTTTTTTTTCAATTTTCTCAAAGCGGCTCGTAAAATTTTTATCAAACTCGTTACGTTTAATGAGAATTAAGTATTCTTTAATATCAGTTAAGTTTTATCATCATAAAAATGTTCTGCAGGGGCTTAAATGGGGAAAGGGACTTTTTTATTATCCTATAAAGTATCTTTGTTTTTGTTTATATGGAGAAATAACTGTCTCTCGTTATGCCTCAAAATATGAAATGGCTAAATATCAATATGAAAAAAATCGACTTAACATACACAGGAGAAAAAAAGAAAAGTATTCCGATAACTCATAAAACATGTTTATCCATGTCATGCACAGTACTCCTTTAATGACAGACCATTGTTTATAATTTGACGTTCTGTTCAAGGGAAAGAGTTTTCACTCGTACATATTTAGTTTCCAAGGTAACTAAATGAAGTTTTCAACTACTAAATAGAAAACTATAAAATCAGCCGCAATGGAGTATTATGCTTGCTAAGCCTTGCAAATTATCTCAAGTTAAAACTTTTATTTAAAATTTAAAAAATTTAGGGTAATTTAGAGAGAAAATAAAAACAAAAATAAGTAAATAACATGTTGAAAATGTGTGAATTTTAGGGATAGTGTTTAAGTATTTATCAAAACACGTCAATTTCTAATCTTCGTAAGTTGTTTTTTTAATATGTATAGAGGATATGAAATATATGAAATGTGTGATTTGATGCAGATATCATCCTCTGATGGATCGTGCAGCATAAGCATGAAGAATGAAAATGAGGAATGGAGCAACGAAAAGTGCATCATGG
Organism: Aelia acuminata; assembly: GCA_911387785.2. Taxonomy (NCBI): domain Eukaryota; kingdom Metazoa; phylum Arthropoda; class Insecta; order Hemiptera; family Pentatomidae; genus Aelia; species Aelia acuminata. The sequence goes on along the minus strand of OU426979.1, from coordinate 35,038,225 downwards.
ACCTCGACACCCATTCGACTGCTCTGCCAGCCAATTCTACATCCTTGCAAAATGCTTTACAAGAATCACGCTCATCAATTAATCATCTAAATTCATCGAAGGATGAATCTTCGGTATGTTAAACCTTTGCTTATTTTGATTTTATTCTCCTTTTTTGTCTGGAAAGAATATTTATAATGATATTTAATATGATACAGGATCCGTTATCGAAAGATAAAGAAGAATCTACTCCCAATTCGTTGCTCGCTGCTCACCAAGGTAAAGAAGTCCTTTGCCCTTCGTGCAGTTGCCATTTTATGGGTTTTCCCGCACTTCAGCAGCATCTTGCTAAAGCACACCCAGCTGTTGGTAAGTTTTCAATACTATATTATTTTTACGTATTTTGTTTGTAATAATAAAGTTTAATCAATTTAAATGTCAATTTCTTTTTTCTTCATTTATACCAATATTTAAAAAGAGAAAAAATCATTTGATGTTATGAAGAAATAAGTTCGTTTGATTTTTGCCATTATTATAATTAACCATTAACCATCCAACACATTCGAATACAATACATCTGATCAATTATCTTAAATAACCTATCTTATATTGTCATGTTGAGTTAAAATTATAATTACTATCATTGAAGATTAATTTTTTTTTTTAACTGAGGTAATGAAGAGGAAAGAGTTTATATATTCATTACAAACTTAAATTATTCTCATAGTTTTATCGATCTTCCAAAATTTAACATAAGACTATTTTCTTTGTAAGATTTGCATTGTCTTATCCTCAAACTTGACTACAAGATTATCAAAAAAAAAAAAACGTAGTAGTAATGCATTAGTTCTATAAATAAAGGACTCAGGAAAAAAAAAATTTGCAGTGCAAGCTAAAGATACACTTTTTAACCCTTTCATGGCTCCAGACGAGATATCTCGCGAAACAAAGTCGGTCCCCACACGCTAATGACGAGATATCTCGCAATTGGTTTTTCACTTATTTACCGTCCTCAGCTTCACAAGAGATAAGTTGTTGTGACTGAGGCACATCCTAGCGGATCCACGGAGACTTAATAGCTAGACTTAATAGATCTAGCTGCCGCTAGGCTGCAGGGGTATCTCTATTGCAGAAATATTTGTGTCGGCCCGGTAGCTGCCTGTCATCTGGGTCAGCCGTTTGGGGAAGCCCGGCTTACCCCTTTTTACCTGCGAATTTTTCTTGTCTGTCCCTTATCCCTCCCTCGGCTACCGTCAAGGGTCTGAAGGATGTATTTTGCCATTATTAATTCTAGACGCTCTGAGCGATAGTCCTCTGAGTTTTTTTGGTGATATTCACTGTTTTATTTCGCTATTATTTCTCCAGTTTTGGTAAAAAAATTATATAAAAAAGAATAAATTTGACATATAAAAAACAAACAAAAAAAATTACTGCAAAAATAAAAAATGAGGAAAAAAATTTTAAAAATAATACAAAAAAAATTTAATAAAAAAGGTCCAAAGCCCGCATCTGAAAAGAGGATGGGGAAGTTTTTTATCCATCTAAACATTGGTAAATTATTAAAATATAACTTTAAATTAAAAAAAAATGTAAAGTATTAACATTATTATATTATTGTTCATTATTACCTTCTTATATCACGTAATCTCTTATTGCAATCGGTAATCTAGCATTTTAATATATTGAAATAATGATAAAAATATTATAGAATCATAAAAAATAAATAAAACATCAATAAATAGTCGGTGAAGGTTATGAGGAGTTGAAGAAGTTGAAGCAGTCAGCGGCGGACAGTGGCCTCTAGGCCTTAGCGTGGGGAGTGAAATGTCTGCAGACCCGCTCACCCTCTCAGTGCAACTCTCGTTCCGAGTGATTAGCGGTTAAAGGGTTAATAATGAACTATTTAATTTGTTTATTTATGTAACACATCTTTATGCTACCATGGCTAATCACTAAGAGTCCTAAATTTTGCCTATCCAAGTGTTATCAGGATAGGGATCTTTAACGAGTACCTGACATCGTTTAGACTCGGTAAGACCTCCATTTTACTTACGGCATAGCCAAGGATTTTTTTACTTCATTTAAAAATCCTAGGGTCACCTCCCTTGGGTTTACTAGGTTTTCATGCTAACCACTAAACCATAGGTAACCCCAAATAATTTAAACATTTGGATTCTTCCTGTAGACAGAACTATGCCTCATTCATGCTTCATTCTTAAATTTTGGATGTTCCATTTTTCCAAAATTTAACATTCAACCATTTCTTATTGTTTTTATTCTTCTATTTCTTTGTAATACTTACATTGTCTTTTTCTTAACAATTACTACATGATTTCCATAAGCAAAAGAAAAGAAAAGTAGTATTCAATTAGTTTTATAAATCAGTATAAGCTAGATGACTAATTCATCTGAAGCATACACAAAGAGTGTACATCTTTGTGTACTCACAAAGAGTGTACATCATAATGTTAAACTATTCAGTTTCGTTTAACCATTTCAATTCTTTCAGTTAACAGATCTGTACTTCATTAAACCTTCATTGTTAAATTTTGGAGGATCCATTTTTCATAAAAGATCTCTTAGTTTCACGCTTGAGCAAATTATCATACGAGCAATAAATAAGGTTTTATTCTTTTTCAAAGCTAGCCATTGGTTTGTTGTGGTAAGTTGAGGAAATTTCGCATGTTAATTCACTGTTGTCTTGTTCCAATGTCTAGTTATTTAATGCAAATCATGAATATTTAATTAAATGCATAAAATATTACCTCAATGTTTGCATTGCATGAATTTCCCTGTATCTGCAAGTTTTCAGTAACTAATGTTATGTTGATCACTCATATTTGTTGTTCCATATATAGTCTGTCATGTCTCCGTTATATCTTATTATTCCATCATTAGATTAGTTATGCTTATCCTATCATATTTTGAATCTTTTTATAATTTTTAAAAAATTTGCAATTGTTATTGAAAAAATTATTATGTATCTTTTATAATTTTTTTTAAATTACAAAGTTGAGACAAAGCAAGAAATTGTGAGTAATTAGAAAGAAAAAAAAAGGAAATTCCAATTTTTTTTTTTTTATAATTTTTAATTTGAATTCCCTGCTAAGTTTTAAAGATTTATAAGCTAAAAAAAAAAATTCAAAAATAATCTTCAATTTCTAACCAAAAAGGTGGTAAAAATGCCAGAATCAGTGAAAATTATCCAATGCCTTAATAAATGCATATACCTTAAAATTATATTATAACAATAAAATCTCCCTATAAATTAATTGTAAATTTTACATTAGAAATAGTTCACTCAAAACTAAGTTGAATTACTTTTAGTTAAAATAAATGCTGATTTGAATAGAAGCAATTGCATAAGATATAGAAATTCTGTTTTTCTTCATGTATAAGGGGTTAAATATAAAATTGCGAAAATCATAAAAAAGTTTTGTTTTTGAATTATCATTTGTTTTCTGTAGCTATGCAATGTGGGGATGGGGCTTGTTGCAATGTCTTTTAATATGCTATATTTCATGGAGGAAATAATATTTTAAAACTATATTGTTCGCTTGAGACTATATATTCCACTCACTTTATTGTTTTAAGGACGATTTACAAATTGCACCCTCCTGAGTGCTTATTTTTGGTGTAATTTTTATCTTTTAGAAAGTCTTTTTCTATAAATAATTATACATGGGCATGGTAGCTGTGATGTCTGAGCATTTTAGAGAACAGCCTACTTTAACATTATTAGGTTTATTTGAGGTAGGAGGCCGGGTTAATATTTATTTCATGGAGGACTGACGGAATGAATATCGACATTCCAATCCTAGGTAAAATAGATTGAGCTATATCTCTAGAGTATGCCACATGGCGAGGTAAGGTTATTGAAAAAGAAATGAATATATAACTTCTCCAGTTAAAATCCTCTTTCCATTCCCGAAATACCCGTTCTAGGTCTTCAGATCTAAACACTCCGGCCTGCTGAACATCAGCTTTCGAAAGATCTATCATTATCCGGTCCTCATCCCTATGGAACTCTACTCCCCCTTTTATCCATAACTCCAACCCTACCTTTAATCCTGCCTGTTCAATCACCTCCTATCCATCAGTTTCCCTAACAATTGTAAATAGTTTCTATAAATTCTCAATTTTAATTTTAAATTGGCATAGGCCTTTATTATTTATTTTTTAAATATAAGTTTGATTTGTTTTATTTGTAAATACGTGTAAAGGTTTATATATTATTAGCTGCAAACACTTAGTTATTTTCATTTTAACACAATAAGATATTCAATTTATTTTTAATTTTTTTCATCACAAGAAGATTACTTTATTATTTATCTTTTTTTTTCTGAGCTTTTTTTTGTTTCATTTTTTTATAATACTCTAAGGCGCTGAAGCCTAATATATGTATCTGTATAATTTGTTCCTAAGGGACTAGTTCCCGGGACAATTAAATAAAGAGTTTATTTATTTATTTATATATATTTTGTGAAATTAATATTAGTAAATAAAATGTTATGTTAGTTTGAAATTTTTTCGCATGTGATATGAAATATATAATAACTAAGCAGACATCTGGGCATTTAATAATCTCTGATTCTTGTTGTGACTGTGGAAACTGTCGGTGGTTTTTATTTATAATTAACTGCAATTGCTCAGTTGTGTTCTCAATGTAAACAACTCACTAGCTTTCGGGGCCGGGATAGTTGATCATTTTAGAGCACGACTTTTTTTAGAATTCTCAAGCCCAAGGGCAGCTTTTCGAAATCCCCTTTTAGCTTTTATTTTGTGGTAGATGCATAAAATAAATTTTGACTTTCCCTCCCTGGTTAGAATAGGTTGGTTACAGATCTAGAGTAACAGCCCATATGCCATAGATGGCCAGGTAGAAGTACCAAACAAAAAAAACCTCCCTCGACCTTCAGTGGTAATGATGGCTTTGAAAATAACATTATTCAAACACTATTAACTAACTATTTAGTTCTGTTCGATATTTTTCATGTATTATTAATTATTTTATAACTTTATTTACAGGCCCCAAAGCGAAACCGAAAAGAGGTGGGCCTACATCTTCAAAGATTGATTGTAAGTTTAGTTCTATTATTTTTCTTAAATTTATGAGTGCTAAATTTCTGGATATACCACAAAGTTTAGTTCTGTTATTTTTCTTAGATTTATGAGTGCTAAATTTCTAGATATATCACAAAGTTTAGTTCTATTATTTTTCTTAAATTTGTGAGTGCTAAATTTCTAGATATACAGTAAAGTTACCTTTATGTTTTGTCTTAAATTTATTATCATTTATTATAGGTGGTTTATATTATTATTATAGTTGGGAAAACTCAAATGATGCTAAACTGTTAGTTTGTTTTGTATGACAATTTTTACCAGACAGATGTTCATTTCAGTCAAATGATTAATCAAGCTCTATTTGCACTACTAATAATCTTGCTGAAATTTCCTAAGGTGGATTTCAGTTTGGGAAAATGAGGCGTTTTTCTGGTAGTGACAATATTTATCAAACATCTGTGTGTTTAACTTTCTGTTGAGGTTACTTGGGCGAGCTCTACTTCCCTAGATCAATTAATTTATTCATTAATTGAGTGATGATGGTGGCACCTTGTTAGGATACTTATTAGGATTAGTGGCACCTTATTAGAATACTTATTAGTATCCTGGGCAAAGTTAAAGAAACTAAAGACCTTTGTTATAACTAATGCAAGACTGCTCACATTTCTTGAAAATCAAAGTCACATTTCTTCAATTTTTTTATTTTGTTTCAACCAATTATCTTCCATTGTTCCTCTGTCTATCTCTCTGCAAGACCAATTATAGTTCACGATAGAGATGACTCATGAAAAATGTTTACAGCTAATGGATATAAATATTTATATTAGGAAGGGAAGAAGCTTTTATTGGCTCTCCTGAAAAATCAGGATTCAATTATGTGGACTTAGGTCACTGTGAAATAAAACCCTCCATGTTCACCTCATTACATATCAGAAATTATTCCATTGTGTGCCTCAGTTACTTATTTATCTTTTGATATTTTCTCATTTCACCTATTCTCAACATTTTAGTGCATTAGCATATAAGATTTTTTAGTAGGGGGAAGCGGGCTTGGTTGACATAGGGGGTAGGTTGGCCATTGGCTTATAGTTTCTGTCACACCTGTTATGAAGGCCCCACCATTGTACCATGTGACACACTCGACCTCGGGAGTATTGTCCTGTGTTTTCAATCTGATGCTAACAGTGTAGAGAAGAGCGTGCTTCATTGATTAATTTTACAACATGTAAGTCAATTTTCAGTAAATTTGGTTCAAAGGGATGGCAAAAAATTTGACTCCGAATCTGTTCACATAGCTCCAAACTCCTTTGAAAAACCTAACATTTCAACTAACCAGTTTCTTGTTTGATTGTTCTCCCCTGTCCTGGCAGCCATCTTTCATATGATTTCTCATGAGGGTTTGTTGGTGCAGTAGCAATTCGCAAAAGCAAGGTAAACATAAACAAATGTGAAATACCAAAGGTCTTTAGTTCCAGCAAGAAGGATGAGAGCAATATTTCCTATGCAGAAAGTCAGTCTAAACTTCTATCTTCTATTGTCATTCTATTTTCCCTTAAAAGCTGTTAAAAACTGATTCAAAATTATTATACCATTATAGTGCAGCTTTTAATAACAATAATATGCGTCAGGCAGTACTTGAATAAGGCTAAACAACTCCACCTTCTAGGGGGTTTATTGGCATACTCTGGATTGACGGATTCTTTAATTTTCTATGATCTTAGTATTAAATATTATGTGTTAAAAAAAATACTTGAAGTACTCTAATGCTTGGAGTTCACAGTGGTATCAGCCATATTTGGATTATATTAACAGGAACAACTCAACAATCAAAAAAGTGAAAACTGTAGCCAACCAACCCCGCTCTCCCCTACTAATTACTTCCAGGAAAACCACCATGGCACCTAATTTCCACTGAAAAAGGCCTGTTTGGGGGTTAAATAAACCCCCATGGGATAAATAATCTCTAAAGAGCCAGTGGGAGTCGAAAGCTAGATCTAATAAAGCTTATTAAGGCCATTTTTAATTGAAATGGACGCAATGAGAGTCCCTTACATCAAGGTAACATAACCTCCGGAAACAGTTCGCGCCCAGACGTGACATAGGGAAATTCCAACCGATTTTTTTTACCTAAATATTAATGTTAAATTAGAGGCAATTAAAACTAAACATGCTTGTTAGATAATCCATGAGACAAGGTCACTTTTGTTTGCAAAATTACTCTAAACACTAGATCTTTCCACAGTTTGATGTCCATTTTTTCTTGTTCAAACTTGTTGAGAATAATAAAATCTTTTCATCCCTTCAAGAGACTGACTTCTAGATTTATGCATTGACGAAGCTATTGAATGAGCTAAAACAACTTACTTGCTTATTGGCATAATTATGCTCTAGTTAAAAGATAATACTTTGACTAACAAGTTAAACAAACTAAAATTGGTTTGTTTGTTTCCAGTGAGCCGAAGAATGCCCCTGGACTCGTCACAGGGACCTAGGCTTATCTGCTTCAGTTGTCAGCAGATCCTTCCCTCTGACAGAATGGCGATTCACCTCGAACAGGAGCATTCCCTTCCTCCAGACGATATTTCCAAGTGCTCAAGTTTGTCTGGAGAATCTAAGTAAGATTTATTTACATAAATATTAGTTTTATTATGTTTATTAGTCTTAATTTTTTTCTAACACTTTTTTATGAATTATTGTGTTTGAAGTTAACTTTGGTATATGTAAGAATTATTTAATATTTCTGGATATAGTTATAATACAAAATATTCCATCTAAAGTTAATAATTAACTATATTTTTAGTGATGGACCAGTTATCGGTGAGAGGCTCAAATCAAAAATGTCATCAGCTCTGGGTGACCTTCTGGATCGTGCTGTAACCAACCTATTAACCGCAAAACACAAACCAAATAACACGTAAGATTTTTCTACCATCATTTATGTATATTACTTTAGACAAGCTTTATATAAATATTATTGTTGGATTGCGAAGGTTGAGCGGGGGAGCTGTAGATCTTTTAACGAAACTGTGCGCCGTCCGGAAACGAGAAGGGGCTGTGAAGGGCAGGTCAGTACGTGCAGATAGTTGGCTATTAGTAGTCCTCTCAGATATACAAACCAATGCAATTTTTTATTTCTTAGTATTATTTGTTTCTGAGTACCTCTTGTTAACATTTTTCTTTCATATTTAAAACTCTTTCCTCCTTTTGGTACTAACTTTCTTTTTCCTTAAAACCTAATTTAATGTTTATAAGGAAGTTTTCTGCTATTTTTTGTATGATTTTTACGTTCTGATATCTTTCAATCAATATAAATTTGTATTTAATTCAGCCTAATTTTATTTATACTAATAGGAATAGCAGAAAATAATATTTGCTATATCGGTCTATCATTTTGTACTGCCTATTCACTTGTGATCATAAGTAATAAGTCTATTTTTTCTGATGTATTTAATTTTAGAAAGTTAACACTGATTTCCACCACCTATTTTAGCTTTTATTAATATTATCTATACTGCTATTGTATGGTTAGGTTAAGGGGTATTCTTTATTGATTAAGTTCGCGACATTCCTATTGCTGATTAACAGGATTTTTCACACTATTTTTCACTCTTCTGAAACATTAAACTTCCAAGAAAACCATTAAGCTGATTTATTTATTGTGTTCAAAGACCTTAAGTCTTTGTAAGTATAAGTAACTTGATCAACTAAAGAGTTTTTTAATACTTATCAATTCTAATTCAATAAAAATTTGGTAATTGTTTTTACTCTTTAACATTTTATAAGTACTCAGTAACAAATATCAAATGCTAAAAGAGTAATATTAAATCCCATCATTGTGTTTGTTTGATTGAACTCGAATCTGAAGTAGAATTTTTTAAAATGAATAAGAAATTCTGATTCCTCTCAGTTCAATCATGGAACATAAGTCTTCATTAAATTTTTTATAAACATTAATGCCGACTTTCTGCACATTGATATGACATTTTAAATGCCTATTCTCTCTTATCCTGCCCTTCAGATTGTAGACAAGCCGTTGTAGCCATCATGATCTATTTTAAGTTTTTAATTAGAATTTTATGATAATTCATTATCATTTTCTTTTCTGTTATATTAGCCGAAACATCTACTGACCGCTTTAGAAAATTTTTATCAACATAGTTTTTTTTTTAATTAAACAGAGTTTGAAAAAGGATATTGAGTTTGAAATTATATTAATGTTATAAATATACCAACCGGTTTTCAATTATTAATAAAGGCTTAACAAACCCAGAAGTTTTATTCCTTAACGCAATTCTTCCACCTCTTTCTCAGTCAACCTTTTGATCCTTTCCTCGTGAGTACCATTTTTATTAATCTTTTAGGGATTTTTTGACAAAGCTTTACAAGTCGATTTCATTTGCCGCGCTGTTATCATCTCAGTTATATGTACCGGGTACATTTCACTCCATTATTTCAATGATTAAATAGTTTTTATAGAAGTTATGTTTAAAAGAATATAATTTGTTAATTTATATGTTGTTTTTTAGTGTTTTTAGGCTTCAAGGTGCTAGAGAACTGTTCTCCAAGTTGCATACTCAAAAAGACAGCTTAACAGATGAAGATATTAAAATAGCTACGCCATGTAAACCCTACTCATGCACAATTTGTGGACAAAAGTAATTATATGAGTTATTTTAAAACATTTTTTTTTTCAAGTTTCTTCCTATTTATAACTTTTAAGTTTCATATAATAATATTCATAGCTCTTTATCTCTAATTATGGTCCCTAAAAATGGGGGACTTTCATATTTCAAAACCCTCTCCGTTTAATGGTATTTACATTAGTCCTTGTTAGATATTAATTTCGTTTATATTTTTATGTTTCGTCTTTGTCATTGAAATAACCCTTGGATAAATTTAATTCATGTTATTTTTGAAATTCTAAGATAACCTTAAAATATATTTTTAAATTTATATCTATAAAATTAAATTTGTTTATTCTAGATTTTCCCTGCCTTCTTCAAGGAACAAGCATGAGGTTCTTGCCCATCGATCTTTCAGAGTATCGAATACACCAGAACCGTATGAAGTAGACGAATATGACAATGGTGGGTAAAAATAGAATTAAAATTAAATAAACTTTTAAGTTCCATGTTATATTGTAAGGCTAGGAATACAATTGATCCAATTGGTAGAACCTTTTTTGCTCCATATTTATCAGGATGAATATTACTATTTTCTTTTCTTTTTTTATTTTAATATCATGATGTTATTTAAACACTCCATTGCAAAATAATGAATCTTGAAGTCCTGTCCTGTACTATAGGTCTATACTGATTCTAATAATGAGTTTTATATTAATATTTTGTATTATAGAATTAATTTTCTAATAACATAGTAGGGATAAAAATTCAGATCTTATGAAAAGTGAAAAAAAAAAAATAATAAGTTCTTGGTAAAATTAATGAAAAGACCTGGGTAGCCATTGTTTTGGTAGCTGAATATAGTAAACAGAGATTTGAAAGACCGGGAATTAGATGATAACCATACTAACCATAGCTCGTAATTCCAAGTAACCCATGCAAAGTTTTTATTTATTTATTTTTTTTTATTCAGATTGGAGGGAAGCTCCATCACCACCCGAAGTCAATGGGGACAATGGAAGTGAAAATACTATCAGTCCACTCTGCTCTGGTAATTTCAAGTTCCATGTTATATCTCTTAACGGTTATTAAAGAAAATATTTTAGGAAAAGAACATTTATTTATGAGCATATAGTCTTATTCGAAATCATTAATTTAATAGTAAGCATTTGTCAAATATTTGTATCCCATTTAACTATTAATTTTTCTTGTTCGAATAAGTACGTATTAATACATGTCATATTTTTAGTCTTGATCAATCCTTTTCAATCTATTTGATCGTTGTTTATTTTTTCAGATTGTGGGTTGAGTTTTGATTCTATTCAGGAAATGATGCGTCATCGTTTAGAAGATCATACTGTACGTCGATCTTCTGTTGATGCCTCAACCTTGAGTGGTAAGTATATTAAATAAAACTACCTTTGAAATTCAGTGATTCAATTGTGATTAGGGCATTCAGTATTGTACTGCGATCCATAACTTAGTGATACTTAAATTTTTTTTGTATTGTTTTGGTTTTAAATTGTAACCTGACTTTGTTAGGATTGCTATTTATTAATTTAGCAAACTCCTCCTATTGCTTCTTTTTCAGTTAAAATCAGGGCCTTGATAAGCTTTATTTGATCGGAATTTTCAATTTCCTCTTGCTCAAAAGGGTTGAATTGAAGCAGTTCCTTTCAGTTGAGGTTGAAGCAACAACAAACGGCTTCAAATTAGGTCTTTGACAAGAGCCGCACTTCCAAAGTTCTACCTAATTTTTTTTAATGAATTAGTTGCATAGATTCATGCTATATTTACTTACTAGTTTTAATTAATAAATTTATTTTTTAATTTTAAATAAATGAAAGAATAATAATAGTAATATTTATCTTTTAATTTTTTATAAAAAAAAAAAAACATTTTTACCTAATAAAGAACTTATCTTTTACAGGGTGTTGCCCTAGCCCTGTCCCTTCAAGCGGTGGTTCTCATTCATTGCCCGACTCAGAGGCGGAGGACTCCTCGGGTGGTGGCAAGAAACGAAAGTCGTCGAGGATCTCGAGGCTGGGTGCCCAGCAGGGCCAGGCCGTGACCAGGTCTGTCAAAGAGCGAGCCGAAGCCGCCTTGCGAGAGCTCAACCTCCCCCGTCAGAGATCCACAGACAAGAGATGGGTGCCTTCATGTAACAGCAAACAAAAAGCTGACGTTTATAGTTTTACCGACGAATCTTTGTAAATTTTTCAGCAGTTAAAGTTTTTATGTTTAAACAGACTGATACTGCTTTATATATGTGATATTTTTTAATGACTGAAATTTTATACTAGTCCACTTGTTACATTATTTTACCTCAAGTCTGATTAGATACTCCCTTACTTCATAAAAGAATTTGAAATAATCAATGAGCTTCCATCAGTTAGCTAAACATTTTATTTAAAACGGTTTTATGATGAATACAGTCTCTATTAATTAATTTGTGAGGAGAATATATTTATGTTACTTGTTTTCTTTTTCTTTTTTTTCTGAGTTTATTAATAAATGATATAAAGTGTTGTAAATTTCTGTAGTTTAAAGGTTTTTACTATACAAATTTTTATGTATTGATGTCCTATAGACAAATTTAGTTGTATAACTGGCTAAGTCAGCAGCTAATTATATTGTTGCAATTCAGCAACATTTAGTAAATAATATACAATTTGCTAAAACCGAATTATTGGCACTTGTATTTAGCAATATTTTAATACATTACGGTAAGGAAGTATGTAATTCTATCATTGATGAGCACAGTAAATGTTTTTTCCTGATCAACATTCTCTGTTATTTTCAATGATAGGTATTTTATAATTATTATTCTATAAATATTTTATGCCAATTAGCGTTAAGTAGTACAGCCGATCATTTTAATTTTTTAGTAGATAAAAATTGTTTTCAAAACAGTTGCCAATTTTATCTTAAAGCATGATTTTTTATGTGAGAATTTTTTTTTTTTTTTTTTTTTTTTATTCCAATACTTTATTTGTAAATATATTAGCTATATTAAGATCATAGCTCATTTGTATTTGGCAACTGTAGCTATGGCTGTGATTAATTTCACTGCCTCCAATTACATTAGACTTGAAAATTGAAGTAAATTTTATTTTATTTCTTTTTTCTTATTTTTTTTAAAAATATATATATTAGGGAGGAGACTCTTTAGGGTCTTTTATAAATATAAAATGAAATTTTGTAAAATATATATAATGTGCATATGTATAAAGTTGATGATTAATAACAGTAGATCTCATGGCATATTACTCCGTGTAAATAAACACCATATTGGAGTATGCCATTTCTCTTGTAAATATAAATAATAGCACATTGAATATTTTTATACACATTGTATTATTCTGATACTTGTGCCTTTCCCCTTGTTAATATCATTAGTGATAAAGTCCTCATTACTTTAATCACTTGATATAGAAGGACTGTTAAATAATGCATTAGTTATTTAATAGACCTTAACTGATGATCTAATTATTTTAAGTTTGGTCGATATCTCGGAGATGGATATAAAACTTGTTTTAGGAATGTTTTTACAAATCTCCTTGAGATGTCTAAAAATAATTTCCTGAAACTAAATATTTATTATTAAATATATTATATAGATATATTTATGTACATTGAAAATTTGGGGAGCATTTTGTATATAATTTTGCAGTTTGTTTTAGTATATTAAAATTGAGAAAAATTTGTTTAATAAGATAATTTTATTTTGTACATTTCTTAGTATTTCTACCCCTTATTCGTATAAGATTTTTTTTGTTTTTAAGGAAGGGGTAAATATTGTTCATTTATAATTTTATTGTGTTGTATAGTGACACATAATATGATATATGTTTTATTATTATTTAATATATGACAAGAAAATTATTATTGTTAGCAATGATCATTTTGTAGTCATATTGCGGTTATATTTACATATATAATCTTTTGGAATGAATTAAAGAAGAAAAAATCCGACACCAAACTGTTTTGTATCTGGAAATCTGTTTAGGAACTAATAATTTTTCATTTATTATGCATATACAAAATTATTTCTTGAGTTTTTCATATCAATAAATATTTAATTAACAGGTTATTTCAATTCATCCATTTAATATCAAAATTGTTTGTCAAATCGTAATTTATTTATCCTATCTACGTCATTATATTTTCATTGGCTCTATCATTAAGATTTAAATCATTAATATTAGTAAACTTTAGGGAGCCATGCTATCCATACTATTTCTTCTGAAGTGACTAATCTTTCTTAAGGTTATTTTGATTTCAATGCCTAGTTGTGAACTAAATATGTCTATAAATATAGAGAATAGAAGAAAACAGTTTGCTTGTTAGTCTTCTTCTAACAAAAAAAAAATGATTTTGCATTGTTTTAAGTATTATTTATTATCTAGCTGGTCATGTATAATGAAAACCATGGAAGACTAAAGTTAGAAAACAACATGCTAATCAGCTTGCTTAATAAGCATGGGCAATGTATTTCAGAAAATAGCTATAATGATCTGAAAAGACAGCCCTAACCCCTCAGAAGCCAGCTGGTTCCCTGGCCATTAGGTCTGCCTGGATCTTCATTTTGTGTGGTGGTGGAAGTAGGCAACTGCTATGATTTCACATCTGAAGAAGACCCAGTAACAGGATAAATCATTTCTGTCAAGTCCGAACCCGCAATAACTGAAAACTGAAACAACTAATTTTCCAATTTTATATAAATTAACTCAGTCAAAGTTTTTTTTTTGTATGTGAAAAAAACGTTGATTATACCAAAAATTTGTGTGATACACTTAAACTTTTATTTAACAAAGAATATTATGTTAATAATAATATTACATTGCTTAATAATTAACAATTCTCTTCAAATAGTAAAAACCAATACAAATGTTTGAAATTTTTTCTTTAAAAGTTGCTGAGGGTTTACTATTTAAATTAAAACTATTAATGATATCTTTAGTTAAGATTTAATTTTACAGGTGTACCTTTTAAATTTGCTAAAAAAAGCCGCTAATGAAATAATAATAATAATAATGAGGGCTTGAGGCGAAGGGCGAAGAGGGATGAAATAACTGGAGAATTTAGACGCTTACACAACGCCGAACTGAGTGAACTTTACCCAGTAAATATAATTGACGTGATTGCAGCAAGACGAATAAAATGGGCGTGTAAAATTGCAAAACTTGGCTGTGAACGTATTCCGAAAAGATTAATAAGCGCGGTGCCGAATGGGAAACGTCCGAGGGGCAGGCCGAGACGGAGGTGGGAGGATTGCGTTAGGGCGGATCTATCGAAGTTAGGTCTGGAAGACGGTCGATGGATGGAGGTGTGCAGGGAGCGATTGGTGGTGTCGGCATCGAACCTTCGGGTTCGTTAAGCCTTTATTATTATTATTATTATTATTAATAATGAGGGCTTAACGAATGAGAAGGTTGTTGCCAACACTACAACTAGCTCCCTGCCCACCTCTATCTACCAACCGGCATCCAGACCTTCATGCGATCCTCCCACCTCCCTCCCTTGCTTATTAATCTGTTAGGGATTGGTTCACAACCGTTTCACAATTTTACTTTCCAGTTTTATTCGCTCTGCAATCACCTCTATAATATTTACCGGATACAGTTTGGCGTTGTGTAAACATCTAAACCTCCTTGATTCGTCCCTCTTTGGTCCAAATATTTTATTTTTAATATTAGTTGATTCGTCCCTCTTCGGTCCAAATATTTTATTTTAAACATTTTACGCAATACCTTATTTTCAAAAACCTTCAGCCTTTGCTCATCCCTCAATGTTAGCTGCTACGTTTCGCATCCATAAAGGACAGTAGGAAGAATAGTAGTTTTGCAAATCCCAATTTTCAAGTTTCGGGACAGAAGGCGTGAGCTAAGAGATTTGTTTTGTTTATTTTGTTACCATCACCCCTAAATATCTACATTTTTCTATGTGTTCAAATTTATTCCCTTCTAAATCAATATCAGCAAAATGCTGATATTGAAGTGAACAATAAATAAATTAAATTTGAAATAGTGTGGTAAATTTGTTTGCTACGAAGCACCGACTGATTTTAAAGGCCTCATAAATGCTTTTCTGTTATCTCTAGTCATACCGGAACCATGGCAATGAAAAATATTTATTTATATTTTTTGTGTTTTGTTCAACTAGTTAAGATATCAGTTGTGCAAGGTCAAATCTACTTTGGGCAAATTGGGTTTTATTAATGGCAGAACCACTGAATAGATCTTTACCTTCCCATCATGATAAGAACATTTTGGTTACACCCAAGGTGAATGTAGAGTTGGTTATGTGTCTATTGGAATATGAAGTTGGATATATCTCTCACTTATAAGAGTAACACCCAAGGGCGTCCGCAGGATTTCGTTTAAGAGGCAGGCTGGTAAATGGTTCAATGATTCAAATAAAATTATTGATATTTGAAAATTCAATTGTGTTTATGTAATACCTAATACTTATAGTAAATGAATAAGAATTTATTTAATTTGTAGTTTTTGTTTCTCACATTTTCTAGTGGAGGGGGCAGCTGCTACCCCCTCCCCTGGGGATGCCCATGATAATACACATTGCCTGGGATACCAAACAAAAAATAATTTGTTGATCACTCTTTGATCTTCTAATGTGTAACAAAAAGAGGTTGTTAATTCTTCAGAAATTGTATTAAGATAGGTAATTTTGGGTGGGAGGATTAATTCATAACTTTTTACTAGTACATTGGATATTGACCAACTTTGAGACATTGTACATACATGGACCATATTATTATTATCGTGATAAAATGTATTGATTTTATTGTTAAAAAACACTGTTTTTAGTATTTTTATTTATTTTAACGGATATATTTTGATTAGTTTTCAACAATTATAAATTTTACAGTGTACTGTAGGCCAGCATTTTTTTAAATTCTTCGATCGCCCTCCAGAATATTTGTTTTCCCTCCATCAACCTCCGCCCTTCCCTTTTTTTTTTTTATTCCCCTCTAAACCCAATTATGCCTACATTGTTGTGTCGCATGGTAGGTCATAAATAAAATGGTTTCTCACAGTTTTTTGACCATCACCCCTAGACAAATTGTTTTGTTATTCCATTAGATTTCGAGAATCTTTTCACTAATATTCCTGTCAGCGTAACCCTCTCTTAATGCAATATAGAATTAGTTTCTTACAGCATCACACCATCTTTAGCTTAACCAACCAGTATTAAAGTAACCTTACTGAACTTAGTGTAAATCTGGATTTTTTATTCGTACATCGTTACTTTCCAACCCCATAGTATGTACGTATAATTTTTAATTCTGTTTGGAACATCTTTATGTAACTGAGAAAGATTAAGTGATTTGTTTTTTTGTTCATAAATCTGAGTTATCAGTAATGAAACCAATCATGTTGCATCTATACTGCAAGATCCTCTCTTACAGTGATACCTATCCTCTAGTTGGTTCTGTTTTGGGTGACCTACATTCTCCAAAAAACTCCAGAACTAATAAAACTATTGTTCGTTATTGTGGATGCAGCCATAGTGGGATAAGATTTCTTAAATTTAGTAAGTAATATAATTTTGAATATAGTATTCGATACACTCACTCAGTGTTAACTGGAAATGTGGTATTGTCCTTGGTACACCGCCTTGGAAGTTTTTGGGACCATAAACATGGGTAAAGGTCTTTGAGAAGGCATTGTTTGAGATTGAAATAAGTAAAGTTCTGAAGACTGATAGCGCTGCCTTAGCAGTTGAGGGCAATAAACCTGGACAAAGGTACTGCTGAAAGAACATGAGAAGAGTAAGGAAGAAGAATGAAGCAGGGGAATTTTATAATTTCCAATTTACCAATCAGAAAAAGACCGAATAGAGTGGGGACCAAGGTATTTATATGGATTAATTAGATAGAAAAAAGGAGTTCGATGGAGGTGAAGAAAGTTCCGAAGAGGGCAAGGAGTCCAGGGGGTCCTGAGAGAGGAGGCACTGCATACAGTCTAGAAGACAGGAGATCTGACTGGATGGGTGGGTTGAGCAGAAGGATACACAGAGGGCCCACCAAAGTTGAACCTGTTGGTACACTTAGTGGGCCTACATTCTCTGTGCATTCTTAACTTGTTTTTTTTTTGGCATTCTTAACTGGTTCTATTCAATCTTTTTCTGTTTGGTCCTCGTTATTCCCCTTTCTTTTCTTTGAATTGCATTACTGACAGCCAATCTAGCCCTCCTTGGTCTCCAGCCACTCAATGATACGTGTCTTCTTCATAATTTTTGAAAGCCTTCCATTAACCTCAGTCGGCTCGGTAAACTATTATGAATGATGCAATGCTTAAATTCTTCTTCAAATTAAAGCCGCGGAAGGGGTGCCGCTGGGTACTGCTTTTCCTCACGCCTATCAAGCCATTTTGTTCTGTTTTATTTTATATGCCAGCACATCTGCTGATTGTTAATGTTTGTATTTAACAGGTGCGGATTAAAAAATAAAAGTGAAAAAAAAAAATCTTCTAAATCCTGCTTCACATCATCGCTTAATCTAATTCTTTTTCTTTGAGAGGGTCTCTTTACATGTTTTCCCTTCTTCCAGGAGTGTCTCCTCGTGTGGGGGAATATTCCTCTTCACTTGTTGTATCATACGGTTCAAGTGTTTCTTTTTTCTGAGGGGTGCTATACATTTGTTGAGGTATTACAGTCTGAACCCCTGATGTACTAGGCTGAGGTGAATCTACAACACATGTTTCTTCAGTTGCCTCTTTAACTTGCAAATTCCATGCTGTCCTAGGTCAAATAAATCTTCGATACGCTTCCCTCTAAACTTGGCTAATGCGGCCTAGATGGAGGGCTTCAATACTTTTTCTATAGTAACCTAGATGAGTCTGAAGGGTATGTACTACTGTCTGTGCAACTTGCCGCAAGTCTTCAGCAGTCAAATTGATGTAATGTATCATTACTGCAAGGTGCTTTCTTAAAGTTGTTCCTCTCAGTGTTTTAGGGTTTTCGGCTCCACACATCTCTGCATACTTCCTCATTATGGGGCCACCATCCATGAAGGTTTCCCCTTTGTCAAACAGATATTCATTTGTGGGGCTTACTTCAGCTGCTTCTCTCTTTAATAGCATTAATTCAAAATATTTTATGTGACCCTTCGGGACGAGGATGGCTATTGTGTATACTGTGCTATTCAATTTCCCCTCTAAACAGAGCCTTCCAAAGGAATTGGCAGCCAATTTTTCAATGTTTGATAAAGCCTTATATTCTTCACTGAGTTGGTGGCAGTCTAACCAACTCTTCAATGATATTTGAGCAATTTCCTTGACCCAACTCCTGTTGAACACCCACAACTTCAGAAACAGCATTCACCAGATAAGTTGTGATTTATATCCAATATTTATTGTAATATTGTGTGGTAATGTAATCAGTCAGTAAATTAGATTAATATAGGTCTCCATGCCAGTCAACATCCAAAGGTGCCTTTACACCTTACGAACATCACCTTTGAACCTTGCCGTACCGACGTGAAGTGAACAGCCATTTATACTTCACGTGACTTTAAGCGAACCAATATGGCTGACGCACCCAAAGCTAGCTTATGATAAAGAAAAAATCTACATTATTAATATATTTTATATTATCTGAAAAATACAAAAATAGGAGACGATTTACAACGTTTCAGAAATTACACTAGAATCACAAACAACTCCTGCCACTTAGGAAAAACCCAAATCAAAAGCGACACTAGCGCTACCCCCGAACCCAGGCGAACAGATGAAGTACCTAGAACACCCGAACAGTCGACGTGAAGGCTGTTCGAGGGTGGTATATAGTCCATCTGTGCCATTTAAATATATCTTAAATCGGTGCTAATATGGTATTGTAAATAGTATTATATAGTATATAAGTTTATAATATATATATATTATACTATATAATAATTATAGTAAATACTAATATAGTATGCTTTTCATTTACATTTACCGGGTAAAGCTCACACAATTCCGCAATGTGTAGATATATAGTTAATAATAATAATAATAATAATAAATAATAATAATAATAAAGGCTTAACGAACCCGAAGGTTCGATGCCGACACCACCAATCGCTCCCTGCACACCTCCATCCATCGACCGTCTTCCAGACCTAACTTCGATAGATCCGCCCTAACGCAATCCTCCCACCTCCGTCTCGGCCTGCCCCTCGGACGTTTCCCATTCGGCACCGCGCTTATTAATCTTTTCGGAATACGTTCACAGCCAAGTTTTGCAATTTTACACGCCCATTTTATTCGTCTTGCTGCAATCACGTCAATTATATTTACTGGGTAAAGTTCACTCAGTTCGGCGTTGTGTAAGCGTCTAAATTCTCCGGTTATTTCATCCCTCTTCGGTCCAAATATTTTACGCAGTACTTTATTTTCAAAAACTCTAAGCCGTTGCTCATCCCTCAATGTCAGCGGCCAAGTTTCGCATCCGTAAACGACCGTTGGAAGAATAATAGTTTTGTAAATCCTAATTTTTAAGTTTTTGGACAGAAGGCGGGAGCTAAGCAATTTCGCGACTGAAAAGTAGCAAGCATTACCGGCTTTTAATCTAGCCTTAATTTCCTCATCGATTTCGTTTTTTCTAGTTACCATCGCCCCTAAATATCTAAATTTCTCTACCTGTTCAAACGTATACCCCCCTACATTGATATCAGCGAAATCCTCGCCACTTCTACGACTAACCATATATTTTGTCTTATCCGTATTCATTTCCAGTCCAAGTTCTTGTCCGGCTTTCATCAACGTTTTTGTGTTTATTTCTATGGTTTCCACGTCCTCCCCAAGCAATACCAAATCATCGGCATATCCGAGCACGGGTATATTCCCTCCCAAATTCAAACCCTTTCCGGTACGTGTCACCTCCCTAATGGCATATTCCAGTGCTAAATTAAATAAAACAGGTGAGAGAGAATCTCCTTGTTTCAAACCAGAGCGGACCTCGAACTTCTCAGAAAAATAATTACCGATTCTAACTTTATTGAACGTTTCAGTCATACACATTTTTACTAAGTTTACTAATTTTTTTGGTATTCCCTGTTCGACCAGAATGTTATACAACTTTTGGCGGTTAATAGAGTCATATGCCTTTTTGAAATCGATAAAAAGCTGATGTACGATTCCGTTATATTCTAATTTTTTCTCTAATATTTGACGAAGAGAGAATATTTGGTCTACGGTTGATCGGTTTTGCCTGAAACCACATTGATATTCTCCGATAATTTCCTCGGCGTATTCAGTGATTCGACTAGTTAGGATTAACGTAAATATTTTATAGCAAACCGGAAGGAGTGAGATTCCGCGATAGTTATTGCAATCCGTTTTTGATCCCTTTTTGTGAATCGGAATGAGAATAGACTCTTTCCACTCTTCGGGTATCTTTTCTTGTTCCCAGATCTTTTTAACCAAAAGAAATATTTTTGATATCCCAGCTTCCCCGCATGCCTTGATTAGTTCGCTAGGGACATTATCTGTTCCCGCTGCTTTATGAGATTTTAATTTTCCAATGGCTATTTCAACCTCCTCTTTACTCGGTTCTACTACTAACGGTTCAGCACTGTGGTATTCCGAAGGGGAAGATAGATTATTATTTTCCGTATTTAAAATACTATCGAAATAATCCTTGAACCGTCTTAAGATGTCTACCGGATCGGCCAAGATATTGTTATTTTCATCCCTAATTCCAGTTGTAACCGGGCCCGACCGTTTACGAATTCTGTTTATGCCTTCGTACATCGCTTTTACGTTATTATCGATTTTGTTACTTTCGATCGCTATTATTTTATTTTTGAGATATTCTCGCTTTTTAAATTTTAGCAGTTTAGTTGTTTCTTTTCTTGATGCTCGAAAGTTAGCAAGATTGATTTCGTTAGGAATATTTAACGCTTCTAATTTAGCAGCTTTTCTTTTGTCGCACATGTTAATACATTCATCATCGAACCAAGGTTTATTTTTATTTTCCCTTTTTCCAAGACAAGAGTTACCGACCTCTTTAATACTATCCCTGATACCTTCCCACAACTTATCAATGTCTTCGTTATCCTCGTCAGACGATTCCAACGCCTCAAACCTATTTTTGACTTCCAGTTCGAATTGTTTTCTAACCGTCGGAATTTTTAACTTCTCCAAATTATAATTATTATAATTAAAACCAGCCTCATTTTTCCTGTGTATTATAAGTCTCTGGCGAATTTTCGCGATTACTAGTTCATGATCCGACCCGCATTCGGCCCCACGATATGATCGAATATTAATTACGCTATTTTGCCACCTACGTTGAACCAAGACGTGATCAATTTGATTACGGGTTTGCGAATCCGGAGACGTCCAAGTATATTTATGTATATCTCTATGTTTAAAAGTAGTACTTTTGATTATTAGGTTTTTCGAGGTGGCAAAATTTATTAGTCGTATTCCGTTATCATTACTATATTCATGTAAACTTTCTCTACCGATCGTAGGATAATATATTTGTTCCCTCCCTACCTTTGCATTTGCGTCTCCCAGAATAATTTTTATGTAGCCTCGCGGTAGTTTGTCATAAATCGATTCAAGTTTTTCATAAAATTCACATTTAACTTCATCGTCACTATCTTCAGTAGGTGCGTGTATATTGATCAACGCAATTTTAAACCACCGACCCTGAAATATAGCTACCGATAACCTATCTCCGTAAAATCGAATGTCCTTCAACGCAGAAAGTAACCTATTTCTAATCAGAAATCCGGTGCCTAAACAATAGTTTCCGCTCCCACCGTACCACAAAGTGTACTTCCCTTCCCTCAACGAACCCTCCCCTGGCCAGCGGACCTCTTGCAGCGCCACTATATCTAATCTATACCCTATTACCTCATTCGCGACCGATTTTAACCCACCCGCTGTGTTTAAACTTCTTACGTTCCACGTCCCTATGCTTAGATCTATATTTTTCAACTTGCGGCATGAATCCCCTAAAGCAGTCCCCACCCGGAGACCCGAACGGGGGACTTGTTTACCTCCGGATAATGAGCGTTTTACTTTAGGGAGATCCATGACTTTATGTGGTGTTTGGGTGAACTAAAAAAATGTGAGTAGGGCGTTCAAACCTACGTCACACCCTCCAGCAAGCCTGGGGGGCCGCTCTCATTGTTGGTCAGCGAGTCCTACGGACTTAGCCGGGAGGAACTTCCTAGGAATTTCCACCGACCATCCCCACATCCGCCACCCGTGGGACGCTCCCCATACGCGGTAATGAGACCCGCGCGAGGAGATATATAGTTAATACTTGTTAAATAAAATTAGCACTTTTCATCAGAATGATTAGTCATAAATTTACGCATATAAAGTTTCTAGTGCATTAGTAATTTTTAATATGAATTTCAAATTTTAATATCAATGAAGTTCCTCTTTTTAAAAAAAATTAATAATTTTGATATGTGTTCGTTTAATGTTTTTTTATACAGACCATTCCCCCCCCCTCCAAAATATTTTTTGGGTCCGCTCCCGAACCACTTCTGTTATCAAGTTCCAAAAGCTGTTATGTCTAGGGATATTTCATTGATTTTTGTTAGTATAAAAGAGTATTTACTTTAATTTACAATCCAAGTGAACCTCTAGACTCTAAACTGAATAATTACACTTGTTGGTATTTTCGCAAATCTTTATCGTCAGTTGAGAATTCTTTAATGAATGACAGATTTTTTTGAGCGAGCCTTCGTGAACGAGCGGATTAAGGCTGAAAATGCCAAATTTGTTTATAGCCAGTTCAAAATTCAAAAATTGCTACTGGTTCAACAACTGATTGTGATTCAATTTGTCTATGATAATACTAATAATTAATTTCTGGAACTAATTTATTAGAATATCCTTTCCTGATGGCATTAGGAATTTATGAAATGAAAGGTTTAGTCAACTTATAGCTGCTTAGCTGAAAACTCTGCTAGGAGGTTATTCTAGGCGGGAAAATTCAGTGTTGTTACCCAATTGCTGCAAAATATTATTGTCAGAGTCGTTCTCATAAACATCTCATTTTATTTTAGGGATCAAAAAAATATTTGCAGTTAGGAACTTACCCTAAATCGCGCTAAAGTGTTTGTTTTAACGAAGGTTATCTCGTCTCAAGGGTTTCCTCGGAGCTTAAAGCTACTAGTGATTTCATGACCTACCAGTATGGAACTTAGATACGCCCTATGACCTGTCACCTCCAACCTGGCAAAATTCTTCCTTATAATTCTTAGTTTTAGTTGACTTTTGTGGGTATTGGGTACTTGGTAAGGTTTCTACTTATTAATTAAGTAGTGCATGTTATGAGTTGTTCTAATTTAAATATTTGTTTTATATATATATTGTTATTTACAATGGTACTTATTTTAAGTTTTCTAGTCTCTAATATTAAATTTAAATTAATTTTCAACTAAAGTATACTAATATTCGATCATTATTGAAATAATATTGATAGTTTTCATTTCCAGGTCTTCATAATGGTCATTAAAAAAATTTGTTGCATTGGAGCAGGATATGTTGGTGGTCCTACTTGCAGTGTAATTGCTTTAAAATGTCCAGAAGTAAAAGTGACAGTTGTCGATAAAAATATGGAGCGAATTAAGCAATGGAATGCCGAAAAACTTCCTATATATGAGGTACTAATAGGAATTATTTTTATTATGTTTAAGTAATAAAAATAATGGGTTTGGATCAGAAGAAAAGAACACTTATGTATGGAAATGCATGTATTGTGCCAACATTTTGGCTGAATCTCTGGTCTTTATCAGGGCTACATGATAAAAAAATTACTGCCAATCAGATATACAGATAATTATTGAATAAACAAAAACTAACTCATAAAAAGATATAAATAATATTTAATTTGTAAGTAATTAACATATTTAGTCATGCTTTTCTTACTATTGTTCTGTGATCAATTTCTTATTATTATATTTCATTATTCTTTACTCATGCACTACAAATCAATTACACAGACAATTATTGAATGATAAATGAAAATTAACCATTCCAACGATATAAATGATATTTCATTTGTAAATGATATATTAATTTAGGAAAAAAAGGGTTTAAAAAAAAAAAAAAATAGAAGATTTAACAATTAAAAATATTTTATTAATATGAAAAAGGGGAATGAAATTTTTAAATGTGAACTTAATCTAGAAAAATAAGATTAAAAAATACAGTACTAACAGTGGCTCACAGTCAAAATGATGCAAACGAATATTTCAATTTATTCAATGCTAATTACTTCTTCTTTGTTAAAGTTTAAAAATCAGTGCACATGAGGACATAATGATTCATTGTCATACATTAAATTTAAATAATTAAATCAACTCAAAAGCAATTATAGAAGTAGAAAAAAAATTATTCATTAAAACTTGTATGGATTGAAGGTCACAGTGAAAAAGATGCAATGTTCATTTCCTTTTAGAAAAAAGTGAAAGTAACAAGTATTCTTTAATTATCGGGTAAATGAGTTTATTAACCTTTTAATTCCTTTTCATTCTTTCAATGAAATCAGAAATAAACAATATGAAAAAAAGTAATCAGTCTAGTTAGAGCTTTTGCTTAAAATGTGTGAGCATATAACTATTCGTGAACGAAAAATAGTGATTAACAATTTTAAAATGGGCAAAACAAAACGAAAAATCGCCTCTATTATCAATAGGAGTTCTGTCATCGTTCAACATATTATTGAAAGTGTTTGAATAATAGAAATAGAATAATAAGGAAATCTAGGGAGAGTGCAAAAAAAAATTTTCTGGTAACGATGAGCGTTCGATTTTGCGTCAAATTACTAATAATCCAAAATTAAGTGCTTTAAAGTTGGCTTTATTAGTTAAAAAACACTTAATGTTCAGCTGAAACCATTCGAATGGTCTTAAGAAAAAAACCAAAACAAGGTAGAGTTGCAAGGCAAAAACCTTTTATCAGTGACAAAAATAAAAAGCTTCGAATCAATTTTGCTAAGGATTGTTTAACAAAAGACATGGACTTCTGGAAAAGTGTTCTGTATTCGGATGAGTCAAAATTTAATTTGTTTGGCTCTGATGGAAGAGGTTTCGTCTGGAGGAAGTCAAATGAAGAGCCCCATGAAAAAAATCTTCGCCCCTCAATCAAACTTGGAGGTGGACATGTCATGGTTTGGGGGTGTATTGTTGCCTCAGGGGTCAGAAATCTTCATTTTATTGAGGGAACAGTGGATAGAAATTTATATTGTCACATCATAAAAGAAAAATTTGAAAGCAAGTGCAACCGAGCTTGGAATAATAAATAATTTTGCTTTTTATAGTTATAACGATCCCAAGCATTCTTCTTATCTTGCAAGAGATTGGTGTTTATATAATTGCCCCAAAACTATAAAAACACCTCCCCAAATATGAGACCTAAACGTCATAGAGAATTCATGGAGTAAATTAGAAACAGCACTGGGTAAATATGAGATATCATATAGAGAAGATCTCAAAAAGGTGCTTCAAGAAAAATGGGACAAGATAAGCCCACCTTAACCCTTTAACTGCTACTAACACATATATGTGCAGTGGGCAGGCGTGGCTCTGGTGCTACTAACACAGATCTGTGCGCTGAAGGGAGCGCGCCTCCAGTGCTACTATCACAGATCTGTGATTCTGAATGTCTGCTACTCGCACATATTTCTGTGCCGCTGAAACGGAATCTAGCGGTCTCTAAATCAATTTGTGGACTCTTTGAATACCTAGTAGGTAGCGTAGGCATCTCCTTTTCATTCTATGCCAGGTCTGAGTGGTCAGACCTTTTTATACCTGGTTTGGCCTAGGCGCTGTATCTGTTCAAGTCCCACAGTATAGTTCGTAGTAAACACAAAAATAGAAAATTAACGTAGAAAATGTATTGCTGTGAGGTGTGTGAAGTACCTTTGTTTTTATTGTCATGCTTTGAAACATACCACACACAAGAACATTATTAAAAAAAAAAAAAAAAATATTGACTACCAATGCCGGTCTAAAGTCCGGATATAATGAGGATGGATTTTTTTTTTTTTTAAATCCGAAATTTCGGACGAATTTGCGATGAAAAACTAGCAAAAAGAACTCAGCACTGGGTGGTTGCTCAAGCGGCAGCTCCGTAGCACCAACTCAAGGTCAGCCTTGGACTGATTCGCAGCAAACAGGTTAAAAAGAAAAGCTTGTCCAATTCATGCCCAATTGTTTGAAAGAGATAATAAAAAATAAAGGATTACCTAAAAAGTACTCAAATTCAAAATATTTTTGATTTTTTGGATGTTTTAAATTTTGCATCCTTTTCACTGTGACGTTAGAAGTGTATATTTATTCATGAAGTTATAGTTTAATTTTAGGATTTGATCTCAAATAAACTTTTAAGTATTGTCAATTCTAGCCTTATGTTTTTACTTTATATTTGTAAACAAAGATTGTTAAAAATTAATTTTGGCTTGGTATAAAATTTTTTTTTTTCAAAGTAAATTCCTTGCATCATTTTGACTATTAGCCACTGTATATCTAAAAAAATGGTGTTAATAAAAACAGTCCCTTTACAGATGAAACCTAATGACTAGTATGACTCGAGTACATGAAAATATTGATGAAATATTCTTATTCTTTAGTAAAAAATAATGGAATATATTAATAAGAAATGGTTCACAGTATAATGTTAAGAAATGCATGGTTGAATTCATTCATAATTAACAAATTAAATATTATTTATATCTTATGAGTTATTTTTCGTTTATTCAATAATTGTCTGGTTATCTAATTGGTTGTATCATGTAGCTCAAAAATTAGGGTCGAAACATTGGCACAATACATGTATTTTGTTACATTCTATTCTTCAGTATTATATTCCATATTTTTTTGTTTCTGATTTCGTAATATTGTTTAAGCCTGGTTTGGATAAAGTTGTTAAAGAATGCAGAAATAGGAATCTTTTTTTTTCCTCTGATGTGGAATCAGCTATACAGGAAGCAGATTTGATTTTTATATCCGTGAATACACCAACAAAAACTTGTGGGAATGGAAGAGTAAGTAACATTTTCAGTTTTCTTTTTTTCTCTTTCTTTTATTCATACTTAATTTACTTTAATTCATTCTGTAGTAATGTAAGAGGTTATTATCACTGTTATAGGGAAGAGCTGCTGATTTGAAGTATGTTGAATCTGTTGCTAGAATGATAGCAGACGTTGCTATAGGAGATAAAATTGTAGTCGAGAAGTCTACAGTACCTGTAAAAGCTGCTGAAAGCATTATGAATATTCTTAGGGCCAACCAGAAACCTGGAGTTTCATATCAGGTTTAACTCTTGGTACTAATACTGTGATGTTACTTCTGGGTGGACCAGCATGGCTCCATTTAGGAAAACTGAAAAGGGCCTGATCAGTGGTTTATCTCCAAAGAGCAAGTTGAAGTCGAAAGCTGGTATCTGTAAAGTTATAAAATATAATTAAGCTAATCAAGGCCCTTTTTAACTGAAAAGGAAGGGATGGGAGTTCACTTAAGTAACTTAATCTGTCGAAATAGGCCACTCTCAAAAGTAACATAGCAGTAGCTTTTCCCTCATTTCTTTTTAAATTGTAATTGCTGATATACTAAACATTATTTTATGCTAAGTAAATCTTAATTTATTTTTAAGATTCTATCCAACCCGGAGTTTCTTTCAGAAGGTACAGCTATTGATAATCTTTTAAATCCTGATAGAGTCCTTATTGGAGGTGAGGAATCAAAGGAAGGCCAATTGGCTATTGATGAATTGTGTTGGATTTATGAACATTGGATACCCAGGTCAAAAATATTAACTACAAACACATGGTCATCAGAGCTTTCAAAACTTGTAAGTGTATGGTTCGATGGATTTTGTACTAATGTTAGGCAAATGAATCTTCTTGATGGGTTAGCCTATATTTCATGACAGTTCTCAAAATGGAATTACAAGTATGACTGAATATATAGGTATTCACCAATGTAATCTATCCCCCTTCAATTAGATTGTGATTTAAGGTCTTTTTATAATTTTCAGAGAGTCCTGTTAGCTTGTGGCTTTAATCTTACGCTCACTCAAAATTGGTAAACAACCTATTTTTATAAATAACCTGGTGAGGGGGGGGGGGGAGAGGGGCTAGAGATGTAACCAATATCTTACATCTATGTTAAGAAAGTAGAGATTTATTCTGTGGGGCTACTATGGAATAAAATATAATGACCCTATGTAGAACTATGATTAGAGAGGGTCTTGATATAAGGTCTATCGAGGAAATACTGGAATACCGTCAACCGACCACACCTTTAATGTCATATAATCATATTTTGATAGCTACCTACAAAAGAGACCCTTAGGAATAGAATACTTGGTTCGAACTATTAGTAGGCTTTTGTTAGATAAATGTCAAGGATTGGAGCTGATAGGGATAATAAGCAGGATTTGTTGATTATCCTCTGTTCTTTAATTCACACCAAGCTGTGGTAGAAGAGGGAATATCTTGATCATTGATAAGGAAAGTATTGGTTCATTATAATAAAATTTATTTTCAGTTTTTGGGAAAATACTTGTAACCACAATTTTATTAATAATATAGTGTTTAATCTTCTTTTGTAAAGCTACAATATATATTTTGAAAAAAGTTAATTGTCAAATTATTTTTATTTTTAGAATTCTATTCACAAAAACAGTGTGTTTTAAAGAGGCGGCACTATTTTAATATTTAATGGTTTATATTTTTGATAGATTTAGTTTAGCTTTCTTAACATTTTAGGCAGCTAATGCTTTCTTGGCACAGAGGATTTCTAGCATTAATTCATTATCAGCTGTATGTGAGGTAACTGGCGCTAATGTTTCTGAGGTGGCTAAAGCTGTTGGTACTGATTCAAGGATCGGGAACAAATTCTTAAATGCTTCAGTAGGTGAGTATTTTTAGTAGATGAGCTGAAATTAGATAATTAGGGTTGTTTTGTTGCTGTGCAGAACACTTCAAAACTTCAGTAAAAGGTTTCCTCTTTGTTCGTCTGTTTTTACAAGTACCCCCTCTGCAGTTAGATGGTTAAAATTTCGTATGTAAATTAAGTTGGTGTCGGAGTATTGCCTTTTAGTGTCCTATTATATGGAATTTAAGTAATTTCAATGCAAAAAGAACCTGGTAGCTTGCTGGTAGGTGCAAGGAGTACTTTTTTACTAAGTACTCACTTTTTTTTTTTAAATAGATCGAGTGTCCTTAAAAAAATATAGAAATTATTTCTTTCCAGATTAACTTAATTCAAATTTCCAGATTAAATTAATTCCAAATTAATTATTTCTATCCAGATTAACCTGGATTATTTAATATATGGTAGTACTATTGTTAGTAATACTCTAGTAGTCTTATAGTTATTTGATGTTTATTTCTTTTTATTATTTATTATATCTTTTTTTATATATATTTATATTATATCTTTTTATTATTTATTATATTTTATTATTTATTATTTATTATTATTATATGTTTATTTCTTTCTTTTTATTATTAATAAAATATTCTGCCATTATTTATTGAATTGAAATTAATGCTAAAATTTTAGGATTTGGAGGAAGCTGCTTCCAGAAGGATATTCTGAATTTAGTTTATATCTGTGAATGTTTGAATCTTCCAGAAGTTGCTGCATATTGGCAACAGGTCAGTGGGCATCAATATATTTGAACCTGATTAACATATAGATTAAGTGTCCCTCATTTATTAATTGTTAAAAATTGAATTTCTTTATGAAGGAGAAAATAGTCAACTGAAGATATAGTTCAGATGGAATTTAGATTGTGGATAGAAATGGATAGATACATTTTCGAATGAAATAACATTTTTGATGATTTTTTTTTTTTTAATGTGGCCATTTGCACCTCGCTCAATTTAATGCCTGAATCTTAAAAGTTATACTAAAGATATCAGTAAATTTTATAGAGCTTGTTGGGTCGATCAGATTGTTGGATATCAATCACACCATCAGAAATTTGATCAGCTGTCTCACTCCCATTTCAACAGAATCTGCACTGCAGGTGATTCTGCTATTTCGAGTGTGAACATATGACTTCTGCGTTAACACCCATAGATTACCGTTACTTTTTTTATATGCACTCCGGTCAAGATTTAGTAACTTGTTATTTCTTTTGATTGAGTAGTTATCTAAGGATTGGTTTCCACCAGGTGGAAAATTCAATCAGCTGACCTTGTTATTTTTTAAAACTTGTTATTTCTTTTGACTGGTGGGTTATTTCTTTATTCTCTGGTTTTTGTTTCTTCGCTACCAAGCCAGGTCTTAGAGTGTGAAGTGAATCTCGTTCCACATATTTATTTAAAACTCCATAGGAGGATTGCCAAGGTGGTTCAGAATCTGGACCACTTTGGCAACTGGTGCCCCCGCCTCTGTCGTTCGCGAATTAGAAACTCCACGAGAGGGTGACTGTATGCGTTGAAAGGGATGTGGGTAGTGGAGAGCACCAAACAGTGAGTAAAGCACTTTGTTTAGTGCTTTTCCACGAAGCACTTCAATTCATGCAAGAAAGACCACCGCACTTATCTTATCACTTCAGCTCTCCCTTTATCATTAAAATTTTAATGATACTTCCAACAAACATTTTCTTGATTTCACTGTGATTTTATGTTTTATATTGACAACTACATATTGTAAGTGCAGTGATCTTTTAATGTAAGCTGGAGATTTTTTATATTTTGTTTTCTCTAAATCATGAGGTTAATGATTGGATTTATTTTTTCTAAATTGTTTAGACATCTTAATAATATGTATATATATTTTCTTCTTTTTTAAATTTTATAAAAGTGTTCTTGAGGTTTATTCAATAAATTAACAAAATAATTAGATAGTAAGGCGACATTTTCAGAATATTGTTCTCA
The DNA here is from genome assembly GCA_911387785.2 of Aelia acuminata. Lineage (NCBI taxonomy): Eukaryota > Metazoa > Arthropoda > Insecta > Hemiptera > Pentatomidae > Aelia > Aelia acuminata. Next base: position 35,006,687 of record OU426979.1, on the reverse strand, counting down.
TAGTCATGCAGTACAATGAACAAACAATTTGGGGTTGGGATGAAATTATATGACTTACATAGGTAAAAAAATTTAAGACTAAAGTAAACAATATTATAAATGTTTAAAATACATAGATCTGGAATATATAACCTTATATTATTCTAACTCTAGAGGTGTAGGAATATACTTGGATAATGTGTTACTGATGGATAATGCTACACAAACTACATAGATGTATAGAAACTAACAAACCATAATAATCCAATGTACAATGACAAGTTCAGGATTGTAAAGGAAAAGGAAGATAAAGTGGTATAGGGTTTTTACTTTCACCTACCTATATAGGAAATATATAGTTAGGGAAAGTATTGCGGTTGTGAAAAATTTCGACTTCCGGTTTTGAATGGAAATACATGTTTTGGGGTCTCCTGTTTGTTTCACTAAGTCATCCAGTGTAGCATTATTCATTACTATTAAATAATTCCAATGTTCTTGTTTCTGTATTGTTTGGTTCCATTATGTTCAGTTAAACCTAAAATTTATGTTTTATTTTAAGGTGATAGATATAAATGAATATCAAAAATCAAGATTCACGTCTAAAGTTATTGAATCTTTATTTAATACTGTGACAGATAAACGCATTTCTATTCTTGGCTTTGCTTTTAAAAAAGATACTGGTGACACCAGAGAATCACCAGCTATTTATGTTGCCAAGACACTACTGGATGAGGGAGCGAAGTTACATATATATGACCCAAAAGTGAGTTAAGATAATATTAATTTTTTTTTTTTATTATGATGTCTAGTTTTAAATTGTAAATGCTTATTATTATTCCTATATTATTATTTTTCAATAATTTATTTTTTTCATCATTCATCAATATTATTCACAGTTTTTGTCCCTTATTATTATTGTTTTGAACATCCCATTTTCTCGCAGTTTTGGGTTGAGTAACTTATTTAATTAGTAGGGGATGAATCCAACCATTTTAAGATTTTTTTCATTTTTTCTTCATATATTTGGTTTTCAAAAATTTATCAACTGTCCAAGGGAATCAAGTGGCAATTTTAAGCTATCTGTGCCTGGCACTGTTGACTTGGGTATCCAAGAATGCTGTTTATCAAGATTAAAATTGTTGTAATCTTGTAATCTTCACATTTCCCTTATGATAAAGTTCTTACAATTCCATCACCAATTCCTGATATTCTTGAAGTTCCCACCAACTGTGGAGATTATATTATCAAATCTAAAAAGAGGCTTTCAGATACATTATGCTGTACTATGTGAGTTGTAAGAGTAGCTTGGTCCTATTTCGGTTTGATGAGGCATTTTTGAAGGAACAAGACCTTTTCATTTAACCGGTCTAATTTAGTTGCCAGGGCTTGACAGAAAATATTGGCCACATTATTGTGCACCTGCAGAGCCTCAGAATCAGCGGCCAGTGCTCCACATCCACCTGTGACTAGCTTGATTGATTCCTGCATCAATGAGCACATTGGGCATGTATCAGACGTCGCACCTTTTAGGACACGTCATTGGTATGATCTAATTGATCTCTGGAGGCATTGAGTGGCTGTTTTGGTGAACAGCTTTCCAGCCATTAACTATTCAACTTACGAGGGGTGATCAAAAAGTTCCAGGACTGATTTTTTATTAATTTATTTAAAAAATCTACAGGCTATTGGACGTCGTCCCCTTTAAAGTACTCTCCTTGGGAAGCTATACATTTTTCCCAACGATGTTTCCACTGTGTGAAGGACTTTGAGAAATCATCTTGTGAAATGGTGTGTAGCTGCTCCAGCGATTTTTTTTTAATGTCATCTACGGACTCAAATCTCTTTCCCTTCATGGGTCTCTTAAGTTTTGGAAACAAGAAAAAGTCTGCAGGGGCAAGGTCAGGTGAATATGGAGGCTGGGGAATGACCGTCATTCCATTTTTGGTGCAGTAGTCGCGAATGAGCAGTGCGGAATGAACAGGCGCATTGTCATGATGCAGCACCCACTCACCGCTCCGCCACAACTCTGGTCTCTTCCTCCTTATTGCCTCGCGCAAATTTCTCAGGGTTTGAAGATAACGAAAGCGGTTAATGGTCTCACCTCGTGGAAGAAATTCATGGTAAACAACACCCTTCCAGTCGAAAAAAACAGTAAGCATGACCTTGACGTTTGATTTGACCTGACGTGCTTTTTTGGGGGTTGGGGAGGATTTTGTCTTCCATTGTGATGACTGGACCTTCGTTTCCACGTCGTAGCCATAAACCCACGTTTCATCTCCAGTAATGACTTGTTTTAAGAAGTTTTCATTGTCATTTGCCATTTCAAGAAGTTCCTGACAAACTTGAACTCTGTGTTCTTTCTGCTGCTCAGTCAACAGTCTCGGAACAAACTTTGCAGCCACCCTTCTCATCTGCAAATTTTCTGTTAAAATCTGTTGACACGAACCAAATGAAATGTTCAATTCTTCAGCCATCTCACGAATGGTTAGTCGACGATTAGAACGCACGAGACTGTTCAATCTTGCAACATGATCGTCGTCAGTCGAAGTTGATTGGCGCCCTGAAGGAGAATCATCTTCACACGATGTCCGGCCTTCCTTGAACCTTTTGTACCACTCATGACACCTTGACCGACTCAGACATTCATCACCGAAAGCCACTTGCAACATTTGAAAAGTTTCAGTAAACATTTTACCCAACTTCACACAAAACTTTACGCAAACGCGTTGCTCTTCCTTAACATTCATTTCACAAAATCGCCGAACACAAAAAACTTTTTTTTACGAAAACAGCAGTAACTTTGCAATGAAGAAGGTTATCAACAAACTGAATAAACAGCTGAGCTCAGGAAGAGTCACGCTAAACAATGCTGCCAACCGCACTGCTCTATGAAACTCCATTGCCGCGCAATCTCAACAGTCCTGGAACTTTTTGATCACCCCTCGTAGTTGTCTATGGAAACCTCATTCAATTGGTTGTATAATCTCTCATGAAGAGATATGTTTTTCCATTCTGACAACCTCTCTATTTCTGTTGCAACTCTACGAGTACAGTCATCAAAACTGTTAAAATCAAGTCCTTTCAGCTATTGATCCAAATTTGTGATTATGAGAAAAAAATCCTGTTTAGTTTTTTAACATAAATATTTGCATAGACTCAATTCCTGGTTTTGGCAGGTTTGTTTAATATGTATTAGTCTAGTTCTAGATAAATAAATTTAGGCTTTGGGGGATATTGGATGATGTCCCTTTCTGGTGTCAGTGACCTTTGTACAAGATTGCTGAAGTATACCAAAGCTGTAACTCCAAGCTGTAGCTCCTAACATGGTGGATGTTGATTTGATATTTTTCCTTCCAGAAATCGAAGCTGTCGCCACAATCTGATTTTGAACCTTGCTATTAGCTCTTGCTTCACATCCTTTCCAGGAACTGCGACTGACATATTTTCGCATGAGACTTTTTCTTCAGTGTTGAGTTTATAGCAGACTTTATTTTATTCTGGTTTAAAGAAGAACACAGCACTATTGTAAACCATAATGTGCTGAGACAGCCTCCCTGTTTTTTACCTCTGTAGTATTTAAGTTGGTCACTGGTACCTTTTGCTTCAATTTTTAAAGTACTTGAATAGTTTTCCATTATTCTTGAAAGCCTGCTTTATGGCACAGAGTTTTAAGCTTTCTTTATGAAATGTTTTGGTGACTTAGGGCATTAATATTCCTATTTTATCTATTAGTCTTTATTTATTAGATACTTATTTATATAAATAGGAGGTTGACTGAGCTATTAAAATTCATTATTATACTAGCGTAAATGAGTTGTATGTATACACAATTAATTCTATTAAAACATTTATTTTATTTTTTTACGCTTATAGGAAATAATATAATTTTTATGTTTTAATCAATTTAAACTAATGTTTAATTTGAAGGTTGAACATGCTCAAATTTATGAGGATTTGACCTACGCCACTGGTTCAAAAGAGTATGTGAAGGAAAGGGTTACATTATTTCCAAATGCATATTCAGCTACAGAGCGGACACATGCCATTGTTGTCTGTACAGAATGGGATGAGTTTATCGTAAGTACTGTATTGAAAAAGATTTTTTTTGGTTTTTAGATTTTTTGTTTTTTTTTTTAAATAGGTTTTTTGATTTTTTTTTGTTTTTCTTAAAAAAGGTTTTTTTTTTTTTTTTATTGCACTTTTTTTCTTTTAATGATCCTCCTTCACCTGCTTTATAACCATCTAGAACTTTACATCCTAATATAATTTTGTTCTCCTAGCTATGATGATATTGTCAACATAAGTAATGCATGCCATGAGTAAGGTCTGTGGTTAAAATGTCCAATGAAAAAAGTGGACTGGTGAGACTATCTGCTATGCCAATAAGTTAATTCTCTGCATGAAGTGGTGTTCTCCAAGTATACTAGTCTAATAGTTAAAGTATCCGATCTTTGTCTAGGAAAAAAATGTACATTTGCTTAAATAGAGCTTTAGACACCTGATCACCCTCAAATTATTTTATTTATTTTATTCATGAAACCATTTCAAATACAATGTTTATGATTATTCAGATAATTATTATTATATTTAGAAGCAAAAAAAAAAAATATATATATATATATATATATATATATAATGAAGTATAAATTTAGAAATGGTTATAGGTGCCCTAGAAGATTTCCTACTTGTATTAAGGGTCACCCTCACATTACGAAACAAAACAAAAAAGTCTTAGTCTGTGTTAATTAAATTAAAGATAAGAATATAATGCATTTTTTTTTTCAAAAAAGGAAGTGCGTACAAAAAATATTTTAGCAGATCAAAATAAAATAAATCTTTTCTGAAATTTATAAAGGTTTACTTTTCGTTTAAAATTATTTATTTTTTAAAAATAAAAATGTTTATATTACTTTATCTATCTCATTAAATCCTCTTCTTGTTCTTTTGATAAAATGTTAGGTAAAAATATTTAAATAGTAGCTTTAAGAAGACGTAAATGTCGAAAAACAAAGAAAAATACCAATGCGGCAACATTCAGTGCCGCTAGCAGGCAGGAATGGAAGTCTGAGAGGCGCGTGTAACAAAGGGTAAATACGCGTATAAAAGGCGCGTGTAAATACAGCTTCCCTTTGGGATGTCTAATGAATTTAGATTCATTTTTAATCCTTTTAATTAGTAAAGAAAACTTTTTTTTTTTTCTTTGAGCTGTTGACCAATGTCGAGTGCCAAGAAAAAGGGCATTACCTTTTTATATTTGGCTATACCTATCACTTAGATCACAATAATGGTCAGCATGCCATTGTTTTTTTCTTCAGTACCCCATGTGCGGCATTTGGTGTGGCCTCCACAAATTCGAACTGCTGCTGGTTCGGCTCAAGCATGCTAAAGCCGGTTGCGCTATGACACGCACCATTTATCGATTTTCAACTGTAAACTGTATTGATAATGACAGATGTCAAGAATTTGAAATTTTGGCTAATCCTGGGTATTATTTTTTTCCCCATATCGTTTTGCTTAAGAAGTATTTGTTCCCACCTAGCAATCAACTGCCTGATTTGATATACCTTATAAATTCTATTGCATTATTTACATATCGTTATTATCTCTAACATTGCCTTATTAAGCACCGTGCCCACGAAGATTTGTTTTTTGCCAACTTTCAAAGCCAGTGAATCTCCACAGTAAAAATAAGAAATCTGGTGCGTGCGCACATCACACAACTTTCACTTACCAACTTACTTAAATTAGAAATTAATTTAAGTGGTGTTTTGTTACTTGCCACTTCTCAAAGTTACACATTTTTCCACATTCATTTCTTATTTTAGTTTTCATTTGCTCTATAAAAAACACTAATTTATTTTATTATTAAATAAAAGATTTTACTTGTCATAATTCGGCAATGCAAGCATAATACTCCAAGTCGTCTGATTTTATGATTCTCTATGTACTTGTTGAAAATTTCATTTAGTTACCATGAAACAAATAATTTCCATTAAATGAACAGAACGGCTTTAATTATGAACATGGGTCTGTCATTAAAGGCGTACTACGCATGCATGGGCTCAACGTGTTTTATGAGTTGACTGAATATTTTTCTTTTTTTCTCCTCTATATGTTTACTTGGCTTTTATCATATCTCATATTTAGCCATTTCTTATTTTTAGGCGTAACGAGAGACAGCTAATTTCTCCATATAAACAAAAACAAATGTACTGTATAGGAAACAAAAAAACAGCCCCCTCAGAACATTTTAATAATGATAACGCTTACCTGATATTAAATAACACCTAATTTTCTTTAAACATGACAAATTTTATGAAAATCGTTTAAGCCGTTTTTGAGATAATCGAAAAAAAGGTAAAAATTGAAAAAAAATTATTAAGTAAAGTCCCCCCCTCCGGTTGATCAATTTTGATGAAATTTTTACGGGCATATCTCGGGCATATTAATACATCAAATAATCAGTTTAATCAAAATTGTTAGAGCCATTTTTGAGAAAATCAAAAAAAACATAAAAAGTTATTAAATAAAGTACCCCCTCCCTTTGAGCAATTCTGATGAAATTTTTGCTGTCACATCGCGGGCATATACATACACTAAATACCTAATTTCAGGTTCGCATGGTTTATAGTTTTTGAGCTAGTCTGTTCACACACACACACACACACACACACACACACACACACACACACACACACACACACACACACACACACACACACACACACACACACACACACACACACACACACACACACACACACACACACACACACACACACACACACACACACACACACACACACACACACACACACACACACACACACACACACACACACACACACACACACACACACACACACACACACACACACACACACACACACACACACACACACACACACACACACACACACACACACACACACACACACACACACACACACACACACACACACACACACACACACACACACACACACACACACACACACACACACACACACACACACACACACACACACACACACACACACACACACACACACACACACACACACACACACACACACACACACACACACACACACACACACACACACACACACACACACACACACACACACACACACACACACACACACACACACACACAGACACAGACACACACACACAGACACAGACACAGACACAGACACAGACACAGACACAGACACAGACACAGACACAGACACAGACACAGACACACACACAGACACACACACAGACACACACAGACACACACACAGACACACACACAGACACACACACAGACACACACACACACACACACACACACACACACACACACTATTGTGCGCCTAAATTCTTGCCTGGGTTCCAAGCTGCCCTAAAGGCTAATTTTAAGAACCTCAGTAAACTTGAGTAGGCTGCTTGGGTTGATTACCTCATGCGCCTTAGGGTCAGTGATGCGGTCCAGGCCAAACAGCCTGAATCTAAGTGCTGCGAGTCTGTCACAGAGGCAGACTATGTGGAAGGCTGTTTCACGCTCTTTCTCGCAGTATCGACAAATTGGTGATGCCGCCAGTTTGAGCCTGTACATATGACTTCTAAGCTTACAGTGTCCGGTGTATATAGCTGTAAGTCTTTTAATAGCATTCCTGTCAAGATTTAGAATTTTGCCACTCCTCTTGGCAGAAGGACTCTCTAGGAACAATTTGGAGTGTCGTAGGTTTTGCGTCATCCAAAATTGTTTTCTTTTTGCTCCATAGATCTCCTCTATCCTCCTTTTGGCAGAGCTTTTGCTGATGCCACACACCGGTTCAGGAGTGATGGGTTTGATGTTGGATCCTTTCCTGGAAAGAGTGTCTGCATTCTCATTTCCTGGTATGCCAGTATGGCCTGGCACCCATTCTACATTCACTCTGTTATTGTTTGCTAGGCTGTTGAGTCTTGTTTTACACTCCCATACAACCTTGGAGTTAATGTCTATGTTATTGAGTGCACCCAGTGCAGCTTGGCTATCTGTGTAGATAGTGATTGTCTTCCCAGACAGTTGTTCCCTCAACAGCTCAAAGGCGCAGTGGCTGATTGCCAGCACCTCTGATTGGAAGACGGTGGTGAATTTACCCAATGAGGCATATATACCTTCATTGGGTTTGTCTTTCCTCCAGATGCCCGCACCCGACCCGCTATTGGTGAGTGAGCCATCTGTATAGCAGCATATGCCATTGTTTGGTATATGTGATGTGTTGACCTTTTTACTGGTATTAAAGTTGGTTTCCAATGAGCCCCTGATCTGAATGTCAGAAAACATGGGTAGGAGTTTATCCTTTTCAAGCTCTTGGAATATCTTCCAGTGTCCCCTATTAGTTTGTACTTTTGAGGTTAAATTTAGCTTTACGATTCTGTAGCAGGCCTTAAGGGCTTGCGCTTCCACCTCCATGTGCAGTGGAGCTAGATTTAACATCAGTTCCATGGTGGCGGTGGGTGTAGTTTTCATAGCCCCAGTTGTCATGAGGCAGGCTAATCTTTGCAGTTTGTTCAACTGGGTTTTGTTTCTGCTTGTCCCTGCCTTGTGCCACCAGACTAGGGAAGAGTATAACACCATGGGTTTAATGGCCATGGTGTAGAGCCAAAATGTCATTTTGGGCTTTAGTCCCCATTCTTTGCCTATTGCCCTCTTGCAGGCCCATAGACACTTCAGGACTTTGTTGGTCGTGTGTTCCACGTGTTTAGCCCAATTGAGTTTGTTGTCCAGCATAACGCCCAGGTGCTTGACTGTTTTGCTTTGGCTCAGCTGGACTCCCTCAATTTTTGGTAATTTGATGGCTATTTTTCTCTTCGAGCTGAAGATACATATGCTTACTTTCTGTGGATTAATATTAAGTCCATTGTTCTTGCACCAGTTCGTTATGATTCTGGTTACGTTGTTTAGGAGGTCAGATAGGACATTTTGGTGTCTACCTCCAACTAGGACTGCGATTTCATCAGCATATCCCTGTGCATAAAAGCCTGAGGTGTTTAGTTTTGTCAATAGTGAGTCCACTACTAAGCACCACAGTAGCGGGGATATCACTCCACCCTGAGGACATCCACCTTTGGGTTTGATTAGTATCTTGCTGAATCCTAATTCAGAAATTATTTGCCTTTCCCTCAGCATGGTCATAATCCATCTGACGGAAACTTCATCAATTTTCCTCTCCAACAGGGTTTTCTCAATCACTCTGTGAGGAGTTCTGTCGAAGGCACCTTCTATATCGATGAATGTGCCTATCGTGATTTCTTTGTGGTCCATAGATTTTTCAATTCTAGAGACTAGATTGTGTAATGCTACCTCGCAGGATTTTCCTGCTTGGTAGGCAAATTGATTTTCATGTATTGGGTATGTGCCCACAAGTTGTTCCCTCACGTGCCTGTCGACCATTTTCTCCAATGTTTTCATTAGGAAGGAAGTCAGGCATATGGGTCTGAACGCTTTGGCGCTGTCATAAGTCCCTTTTCCGGGTTTTGGTATATAGCAGACCTTGGATACTTTCCACTCATGTGGTAGGTATCCTAGCGCAAGGCTCCCTCGTAGCAACTCTAGGAGGTAAGGTCTGAGTATGTGTAGTCCCCTCTGTAGGAGGGCTGGTAGTATGCCATCGATTCCAGCTGACTTGTATGGGGCCAGTGTGTTAACTGCCCATGTAAGTTTATTGCTGGTAATGATAGCCTTTGCCTGTCTCCACCTTGCATATCCAGTATCCTGTTCGTGGTGCAAGGTGGCGGGTTCAGCTGTGCTGATTATTTCACAGTCCGGGAAGTGGGTCTTCGCCATGGCCACCAGTGTCTCCACCTCATTAGTGGTGAATCCCTCAGGAAGCCTTAGCGTGCCCAACATACCCCGTTCCGAATATTTGTTGATTATTTTGTTAACGCGGCTTGTTTCCGAGATGCTGCTTATTTCAGAGCAGAAATCTCTCCAAGCCCTGCGTTTTGCTCTTCTGACAGATTTATGGTAATCAGTTAGGGCCCTCCTGTACTCAGTCCATCTGCCAGAGTTCTTAGAGGCATTAAACAACCTTCTAGTAAGGGTTCTTTGTTTTTGCAGTTCATTGCTCCACCAGGAAACTTTCCTGTTGGATTTCTTTTTCCTTAGCGTGCAGCTGCTATGATAGGACTTGATCATAGCATCTGTAAGTGTGGCGTTCAGGCAGTCTAGCTGCCATGAATTGTTAATTCTATTTGGACAATCAATTAAGTGTGTTTCAAGGTTAGTGCAGTAGGTCTCCCAGTTAGTCAGTCTGGGGTTCCTGTATTCAGCTGCATAACCGTTGCTGTTCAGTAGGTCAAATCTAATGTACCTGTGGTCTGCGCACGTCTCTTCGTCTGAGACGTGCCAGTCCACAATGTACCTACTGATTGGTTTAGTGGCTAATGTTATATCTATTGCTTCCGATCTTAACCTATTGAAAAACGTTGGTTTGTCCCCGCTATTCAAAATGTCAAGATCATAGTTTATGATGAATTCAAGAATTTGCTCACCTCTTTGGTTGGTGTTGGTACTGCCCCAAATGTGGTGGTGGGCATTACTGTCGAGGGCAGCAATGAGCTGCTGCTCGCCCGTAGCTTCTCTGACTCGCTCCAACATTGCTGTGGGCTCCTTATCCTCATAGGGTAGGTACCCAGCCAGCAACGTGATGGATTTATTTGAGCTCCCCTGGGGAGTGAATATGGCTGCTGCAGAATCTCTGGAACAGATTTGCCAAAGAGGCAGCAGTTTTAATTCCTTTCTATAAAGGATGCATGCTCTAGGGTTGTCAGTCACAGAGATAATATTATATCCCGACATATTCAGCCCTTTGAGCTTGCCTTTAAGAAGGTAAGGTTCTTGAATAAAGATTATGTCAATATTCTTACCTTTTATGTATTGTTGCAACACTCCACTTGCTGCTATGCAGTGGTGGAGGTTAATCTGCAGCAGCTTCAATGAGATTATTAGTTGGTTGTGCCAGGGGGCCCGTCCCGTGGCGACAGTGGTGGCCCGAGTCCACCAGCCGGCCCAACGTTTGTTGGGCCTTTTGGCTTTCCCCGTCCTCCCACCGTCTTCCACAAATCAGGGCCTTCCTCAACTGGACACTCAGCAGCCACTTCTGATGGTGCCTGTGGGTTGGCTAGTTCTTCCAGATGTGCCTTGTCACTAGCCTTGGGCTTTGCCCCGCCACAGGTGATCATTTCAATAGGAGTGGGTTGAGCCGGTAGAACCATCTCCTCTTGCTTTCTTTCCGGCTCTTCCATCACCTCCATGGGCGTGCTCTTCTGGGTAACCAGTTGAGCCTGTTCTGCCGCACTGATCATCGGTCTGAAGGTGACTGTTTTCATGCCACAGCCCACCTTCATCCCTCTGGTCTTGAGGCTCTCCATGCTGTATTCGGGTATCCTCATAATTATGAAGGAACCCTTGTCCATTTCCTTGGAATAGTGCAGCCTCCACTCCTTGATTCCATCAACTGCCCTATTCTGGATCTGGATCCTTTTAAGCAGGACGTCCTCGGCAGGCACCTTTCCTGGAAAGAAGGCTCCAACCTTGACCGTCCTGGTCAGCTCCCTGACATCGCCCGTCCTTAGGGTTAGACCCTCTTCCAGAACAATGCCAGGGATAATTTTATCCAGCCATTCCTTAGTTGCTGAGTCCAGGCAGGAGACGATGCATGCACCCTTGTTGAAGCTTGCGCCATCGAACAGAGGGTGGTAGTCTCCATCGACGTCTAGCTCGTCAACTCTGCCCGTGATCTCGTCCTGCAAGGTTTCGCAGTGGTCTCTTGTCAGCTGAATGTGCGGATAACCCCTCGGTATCACCGCCACCAGCTGTCCTTTGGCCACCATAGCGTAATTTACTGCAGACCTAGTGGTTTCCCTGGGTTTCTTTGCCACAGGTGCAGAGGTTCCAGGTGACACTCTAGGTCTTTTGTTTTGAGTCTGTAGTGTAGGGTTTGGCCTCTGAGGCCCTGCAGTTTTACCTGCAGGCCTGTTTGGCTGTGCCCTTGTGTTTTGAGTATGTGTGTGTCCGGAGGGTCTCCCCTTCTGCCCAGCGGCTTTGTTGGCCGGGCCAGTCCTGGCCCTTGCCTCCATAGCCGCAGGCTTCTGGGGAGTATCCCTGCCGGGAGTAGGATAGCCCAGCTTGGGCGCCCTTCCCTCAGTTGGAGCAGCTTCGTATGCCGGGCCTGGTTGGGCCCTTGCATCCTTGGCTGTCCTTCCTTGGGCGGGCACCACAGTAGCTGGTAGGTTGTAAAGGATAGAGGCTTTTGCCTTTCTCCTGTAGCGCCTCCTCACATTCTTCAGGTTCCTCGACGTGGCAGCATGACCGCCGTCCGTCTGGTCCCCGCTTGAATATGAGTGGCTTGATAAGTGTATTTGTGAGGGGGCCTGTGAGGCTGCAGCTACAAGAGCTGCATGCTCCGCCAGGGCTCCCCTGAATGTGCTGTGTTCTTGAAGCCTTTCGGCTTCGTCGTTAAGCGACTTCAATAGGGGTCCTAAGAAGCCTCATCTAGGGTGTCGGGTTCCGACTGTTTGCATAGCTCTGGAGAGGACAAGTCCTCTACAGATATAGGTTTGAGGTCAAAATAAAAATTTTCTGACATGATGTTAATCCCTTCCGTGTATGGCTATCCGCCGGGGTATACCCCCATCTCAGCGCTGTTAACGTTGAGAGTCCTGGAGTTCCGTCCAGGAGCCGGAATATATGCTCTCACTGCGGGGAGGATGCTCAACCCGCTTTTAGCATTCAAGGGTCCTACTACCGAAGCCTCGGACCTCCTATGCTCCGACACATAGGCACCAATACACGTGCTTGCCAGGCCGGGTGCTAGGTGGACACATGTAGGATAGAAGCCACAGCCTTCCCATCCCAATCCATGCCGCTTCGCAGGCTCAGTTTGTCTGTACTGTTAGTCTGTGCGTTGCTGTGGTGCACAGTGAGTTGTTGTCCATTCAGGCCAGGTCATGGAGTGGAACTAGTGTTCCACTGTCTGTGTAAACGTCCAAAAAGGGACTTGCCTGGGGCGGCTGGAGTCCAGACCCCCTTTGGCAAGTCCCCCGCCTCTGTCGTTCGCGAGTTATAAACTCCTCAGGGGGCACCACAAGAAGGTGACAGTAGGCGTTGATGGGGATAGGGAGGGCGGAGAGCGCGAGACAGTGAGTAGGGCACTATAGTTTCTTGCTCTCGCATGAAGTGAGGAAGACTCCCGCACTCGTCTAACTCTTCAGCCTTCCCGTTGCCCCACCCGTTTACCCCCCAAAAAGTGATTACTATTTCAATAAAAAAGAGTTGTTCATAATTATAAAGTAAGACTTAATGCAAGTGCAATGTGAATCCCCTTCACTGCTCGTATACTTGCTTCAGCCTACTATATAATTTAGAATATATACTATTTATATAATTTTTACGTTTCAACGATATTTGTTTAATCACCTTTTTAATGTATCTTTGGTTTCTAATTAAAAAATAAAAGGATAATAGGCGAAGTGTGAAGAATCTTGTTTGGTACTAGAGCGATGCCTCAAGTCTGATATTGACCATTCCAAGTAATTATGTACATATTCCAGAGCAGGGTAAAATAGGCAGGTTAGGGAAGGTTCATTTTTCCACTGGGCTGTCCTGCGTAGTGCTGTTTGATGTTACTTGTTAATAATTCTATTTTATTTTGATTCTGTATGGAGGGTTATCTACGAAATTCACTTATTTTTTACTATTACTGTTTAATATTCATATTTTAGGACATTTGGTGTATTCACACATTAATTATATCTGTTCTAAAGATTGGGACAAAGCTACCCTTAAACGTCTTGTTATTAAAAAAAGAAATGATGAATACTGGAGGTTCTTTGCCAAAACATGATAAAAAGTTGATAATCTTGTTTTATTATCTATGTTTTTAATGTGATGCATTAAGTTGGCATACAATTCTGTAGTTTAGTTTTGTTTGTCTGCCATCTTTACTAAACCCTTACTAAAACTATGTGGTTTAAACATCTAATTCAATAATATAACTATTCAATAGTTTATATACTAAAATATATATTTTTAATTACTATGCTTAAAATTTTTTTTTTGGTTAATATTATTTTATAAAAATTAAATTTTTTCAGACACTCGATTTCACAAAAATTTATGAGGGCATGATGAAACCTGCTTATGTTTTTGATGGAAGAATGATCTTGGACGATGAAAAACTTTCAAAAATTGGTTTTCATGTCCACACCATTGGTAAAAGGAATTTAAGGAGAGGTATTAAGAGAACTTGGGGAGCACTAGATTGTGCTTGATTAAGTAATGTGGTGATTTTTTTATTTATTTAAAAATCTGCTACTATACTCAGTATTCATTTTATATTTAGTAACATTTGTTATATATTATGTTTTTAATATTCCATTACTTACTTTATGTTACGTGATTTTCATCTACTGATACTTTAATAGCAACATGAGTATATTTTATTTTGAGACGAATATGAAAAAGATATTAAATTAAAAGGGCTGAAACTTTTTACCAGTATATATATATATATATATATATATATATATATATATATATATATATATATATATATATATATATATTAGTTTTTTCGTTTTTTAGAAATCTTTGATGTATCGGCCATACATGCCGTCTTTAGGTGCCAAACTGAATTTTATCATTTAAAATGTTTAGTAAATTAGTCACACGTGTCTTCATAATGGTACACATATCATACATTGTTATGATAGTAAACAGTGAAATAAAAAAAAAAAAAAAAAAAAAAAATTAAAAAAAGCTACTACCAAAATCCAGCTGGTTAGTATAAGACTCTTCATTGCTTCCTGTTGGTCTTGTGAACACAAATGCTGCCAATATTAACATATTCATCACAATTGATCAAAAATATTTAATGACATTCAAAGAAAATCTTAACAGAAGATAAAACTGTACTAGTCTCTAAATTATTATCAAATACCTAGGCGCAGAAAACCAACCTGATAAAAATATCCACCAATAATAGAATAAAATTCTCATAATATGGTTTCTCCATTTTCAGTGCATGTATTTCTGTTTAGATGCGTTTGCGTAAATATGTTTGGGGGTCAATCAATTTAAATTGGTCCAGAAAAAAAATAATTTGGTTGCTCGGTCATTTTAGAAAAAAATTATATGCATACCACCAATCTCTGGTGGGAGACTTAATAAAAATCTCATTATTTTACATGTTATGAAAAGTAGGTAAAAATAGCTAACGAAATGCCGGGAATAAACTACACTTGTTGTAATGTTCAATATTATATAACAATATATGTTTACAATTTAAAGTGTATACAAATAGCAAGTTTTTATAATATTGAAACTACTGATTCCATTTGTAATTAGTCGTATAAATATAATTTTTTTCTAAAATGGTCGAGCAACCACCTTTTGACCATTTGATATGGATCACCCTAAGTCTAATTTGTTTACTTTAAATATTAAAATTGTTAGTTATTTGTATAAAAGTATAAGCATGCTTTTGAATATTTAAAGAATAGTTAGTATCTGGGAGGCTGCATTATTTAAAACAAAAAAAATCATGATAAATAATGATGACTTGGCCAATGATGATTTTTTATTTTATATATTTCTCAACTGTCCTGAAAATCTAAGAATTGTGATATTTATTATCAGAATATGCAAACCTACATTAAATTTAACAAGCAATTAAGGACAAAGCACTACTGCAAAAGGGAATTTCCAGGAAGGTGATTAGCGGAGGATTGTTGGATAGGTTGTCAGAGGTATTATTGGAAGGATGGAAGGACTTCTGATCTTTTAGGACTAGTCGATGGAGGTGACTAGGTGACCGTTGGTATTGAATCTTATGTTTCATGAAGCCTTATTATGTGTCTTGTTGATTGTAATTGAGAACTGATTTGTCATTATTTGGTTCTCCCTGGAACTTCAATCCTACGGAAACTATTTAGGGAAAAAATAGTCCGGGGAGGCGGTCAATAAAATACAGAATAGTATAAAACTAAACTGGCCGTGACATCCATCCCTGTCATAAGCCCTGACGAAGACCTGCATAGTTGGGTCGAAATGTCGGCAACAAAAAAATAGTTTTATACTATTTTGTATTTTATTGACTGCCTACCCGGACTATTTTCTACCTAATTCTATATCCGGTCAACCATCATCTATCCAGTAATATTTTTTAATCTTAGTCAGATTTCTCAGTTGAAACTATGTGATCAATTTTATGAAATCCATTTTTAATTTAATGATCTATTAAACTTTGAAAATAATTTATATTAAGATCTTTGGAAGCTTATTAAAAGTTATATTTTTATTTGTAATTTTTAGAGTTACATGATATGATCTGTCATTATAATAAACATATTGGTAACCTATAACGTCCTTTGCAGATTGCTAGGAATGATGATTAATATCTTCTTTCATTGAAATCAATTAAGATCTGATTTAAAGTTGTCCATAGTTATTCTGGTTAAACTATTCTCCTTAAAACTAGTTAAAATGTTCAACTGCTGGTAGTAGATTGCTGCTCCAGTATATTAAATTTAAATAGCTACGATTCCCAACCAATTCCTTAATAGTTGATCATAAATTCCTTAGAACAAGATTCCTTGTTTCCTATTTTACCATTTAATGGTGTTGCAGTTCAGTATTATATGCTTTTCCCATGTTTTTTAATTTTTCATCTAATAGCTTACATTCCTCATTTATAAATTTGTACTCCACTTTTAAGAAGTAAGATTGAGACCTGTTTTCGATATGATAGGGTATGTTCGATCTGACTGTGATTGACTTCTAAAGGTTTATAGTTTGGAATCAGATACGGAATGGGGTTCTGCCTAGCCTCGTAAGAACTACTAGCTGTCTAATGTTGTAGTCTTTAATGGATAGATTTCCCCAGAGTATAAATCATGCTTTATTGTAGGTTTTTTTTTAGGTATGTCTTCTTTAAGATATGTGTTTCTTGTCAGACAATACTTTTTAACAAGTATTATTTTTTACAATTATGGTATCCAGGAATATTATTTAATCTTCTTGTTTAAGGCCTAAAGGAATATAGAATACAACTATATGTGTCATGGAATGATGTTTGGTCTTTATTTAATGACCCTTTTTTAGACTCTTGATAAGAATTCTGATGCATTTTAATTGTGTGTGAGAGATATAGGCTAGGTTGTTTCCTAAGAAGCCTGAATATCATTGTGCTAGTTTGTTTACCTGCGTTTTATTGGATTTTCCAGTTAGGTTCCAAAATGTATGTTACTTTATGTTATTATTTATTATTTATATTACTTTTTGCTCATTCTTAAATATTTATTTATGACCCTTTCTCAGTACTTAATAAATATTTTTTAAAATATTATTGAAACTAGATTATTAAAAATTGATATTTGTTTTAAATGTTTCCTGATGTTAGAAGAAATTGTAACAACTGAAAATTGGTATTTTGTTGTTAATATGCAACATTACCCTTATTTCATTTCCTATTTTATTTGTTCCTATATTTCTAAAGTGATAGTCAATTACAAAATGAAAAGGTAATGTAACTTTAATGGTAAGAAGACCTTAAGAAAGCACAAAACATCACAAATTATAATAACGAAAATCAATTATCTTTAATTTTAATCTGTTTATGGTTTCATTTAGTTTCTTTTTAAAATTATGTACTAAGGAATTCAGAAGATAATCTGAAAGTCCTAACCTTCTGACATATAAATAAATATAGTACAATAAATATTCCTACAGTCCATTCCATGTCGAGATGGCAGTATGTGTTTTGCCTAGAGAGTTTTGTCTCTCTCTCTCTAACATATGCCTTGCTAGATCGCTCTGTCCTTTCTTGGTGCGACGTTGCCACTAATTTCAACTTCGTCCAATCTTTTCGGGAAAAATTCTATAATGTGCATTGTTTGATTATCTATCAGCCTATCATAAAAATAAAACATAAGAAATAAATCTACAATCGCAATAAATTATTTTTGGTTTTATTTGAAATTTATTTCATGATCCTGGCAATAGCCCTGTTGGGTGCTCAAAATGATTGCTAATCCATTGTACCTTAAACAGGCTTTTCCCAAGCCAGGAAAGATTTAAGGCATTTCACTTTTTGGTGTTTTGATTTTGAAATAAATAGAGTCATAATTTTTCATAGTGAATAATATAGGTGTATTTATAAAAGAATGTGGTATTTATTGAAACGAGAATTATTTAAACTATTCAATTTGTAATTAAAGTACTTCGTTCCTGAGCACGTAATTCTTTTAATTCATTCCTATACACTAATCATTCAATAACAAAACTCCCATCTCTTTAAAGTACTTAAAAGAATATATCTTATTACATCTTAAGTATAATATCTTTATTTAATCGCCTGAAGTGGTACACCTACATATATACTCGTACTATGAGACTGGGTGGATAGTCGGTGATCCCGCTTTCGGGGCTCCGCTCGCTCACATTTAAACCTTAATTAGTCAACCCCTATGAGTCCCATAATGGTCGGATATAGCATAAAATTAAATTTGAATTGTCCTTTTTATAAGGATTATGCCAAAATTTCATAGACTACTACGGTACGAAAATTCCTCGCAGGCTACTTTTTAAAAATCGAAAATATAAATTTTTATTTTCTTTTTGCCAAAAAAATAGGGAAGGAACAACATTAAAACCTTTTTTTTTTTTTTTTTTTTTTTGGTACAAGTGTATGCAACGCCTGGTGTCTTAATATAAAAATTCAAAGCAATATCTCTAAAAATAAGAAATAAGAAATAAAATTTTAAGTAACAAAATTACCAAAAATAATATATTGCGATCGTAGATTTTTTTTTTACGTTTTATTTTTAGGATAGGATGATAGAGAATCAAATGCTGCACATTATAAAATTACAAAAATATAAAATGGAGTTTTTCAAAAATTTTACATGAAAATCGGGTAAATATGAAGATTTGGCAAGAGCGCACGAGATCTACTGCCATGTCGAAGTGGAATGGACTATACCTACATCTTCTGTTTGTTACTGTCAAGACTAGAGTTGGTGTGATTGTTGTTTAGTGCTCATTAACATGAAAGCAAATTTTGATGCATGATAGTTACGAATTTGTGTGCAATATATCTAATCTGGTGTCATATTTGTGATCATATTTAGAAAATTAATTTTATTGAGAAGAAATTCCTGTCTATATGGTGCTGCTCAAAATTGTATTATTATTGTTATGACTATTATTATTATTTTAAGATTTATTTTTTATGTTACTCAATTTAAACTCATTTTTTATTAGTATCTTTTTACTTGTGAAAATATATTTTAACATCATTATTTATAGTATTTTTAAATGTATTTAATAAATAAAGCTGAATATTGAAAGATAAATGACATGTACATATTAAATATGTCATAATTTAATGATGTTGAATTTATTTGTATTTTAATTTAAAAATGTAACTTACAAATTCATCATGTTTCATACTCCTGTAGGTTTTAAGTTTGTAAGATACATACAAATCTTACAAATTCTCATATAGTGAATGAAGGTCTCAATATTGTTAAGAACTTTAAACCAGTTATTTCCATTATTCAAGTAAGTTTTGGACTATCATGAATGGAGTAATGCAGTGGTTCTCAAAATAGGGGGTGCAAAGCTTTGTTATTAAAGTGAAAAGTGTTCCCTAAATATAATAGATAAGGAAAATCTTATTGATCTTCAAAATGGTTGTGCCTTAGAAACAATATGAATGTAATTTAAGAATCACCAGTAAACGTAAAAGTGTTTTAAAAACGTGGTTATATACATAGAAGTTGGGGTGTGGATCACAGTTAATTCCTCGTCTGGGAAAATCCCTGTATAGCCTGTAAAGCGGAGAAGAGGAGGTAAAATAATAAAAGAAAATAAAAATAAAAGTTAGAAGTAGGACTTGTTCCAATCTGTTCTAAGCTAACTTCCTTGCTGCTGGTCCATGAGGAGTTGGTACCAGTAATTTAGTGAACATAGCAATAGACATTAAGGAGATGTCCGGTGTGATCCTGAACTTAGTTGCGTCAACTGGTTCATTCAGCCTTCGAAGTGCCAGTTGTTGGCAATATGCCTTGCCTAATGCTTCCACTATAAGGCAAAATTACTATTAATTTGGTAAATATTTAATTACATGAGAAGTACTGTAATACAGTGGGGTTATAATTCCAGTCTTTTTTTTTTTTTTTTTTTTTTCAAAGTCGTAAGAAGCTCTGCACTGATAAGAAAACAAAAACGTATAAAGTAGCATTGGATAAAAATATTAATAAATTATTATTGGATTAATACAGGGAGTTCAAATATATTGCTATTGATAGAGATAAGAGCAGCTTTCTGTTTGCTGAAGTAATTCAAGATTGTATCTATTTTTCTTTTTCTTTTTTTACATTAATTTCAAGTACTTGTAAATTATTCTTATTTTGCTTTAAAATATGTGGAAATATATTCCATTTTTATAGTGAAGGAATGTTTACATTTAATGAAATAATGATTGAATCACATTGCTCATCTCGGATATATTTTGTTCATGTGATGGGTAACACTATCAAACTACAGCTTCTCTTTCATGGTTGTGAATAGATCCCCTCCCAGACCTCCTTAGGAGAATGGCCTAGTATTGCAAATTTGTTCATGATTGTAATCTTTAGGAAAGGGGGGGTCATGACACCCCCCACCCCCCAAATATTTTGGCTTTTCAGTTTTTTTTTTGTATTTTTATGAAATTAGGTTATTACTATGCCCTAAACATTATACTTCAGGTTGTTTAGATCACAGCCCTTCTTAATACAAGGTAATAATCTCTTTAAAAACTGCTTCACATGATTATGTTATGATATACATGTGTATGATACATGATTATGATCAAGTTAAGTCACATGATTATGAGAGAATACCCCCTTGGGGCTCTGAGAGATACTCAGGCCTCGCCTAGCCTTGATGAACACCCACAAGTTTCCATTGAAACATAAACTGTAGAAGATAGGAAGTTTTGACTGAAATTCCACGTTATCAATCATCCTAGACTTCTTTGATATAAATAACTATTTATGAATTATAACTTCCATCTTGATCTTTTCAGTTAAAATCAGGGCCTTGATTAGAATTATTAGGATTGCAACTTTTGCCAACCTAAGACTCATTACATGGTCTATTTTCGACTTGGAGATTTTCATGATTCTGTGTAAGGAGTGATTAAGAGATCTTGTCCAACCCAACAAGGAAAAGCTACTAGAGAATTTCCTTCCTAAAGTTGGGGAGGTCAGGCTTAGTTGGCCCAGATTTTTCTAGGGAAATCACTCTAAGCATGCCATTAATGTTAAAATAGTTATTTCAACTCATAATAATATAATAAATAATAGAGTGGAGTGTATTCGCCTACGAATATAAAACTAGAATTGATTTTCTGTTTCCATTAAAGCTGTAATCATATGGAATGTTTTCCAGGTTTATGGTGAGCATGCTTTCAGTAAATAATTGTGCTTCCAGAGGTTTAAAAAAATCTAAATTGGTTATTTTGACCTGAGTAATGAAAAACGGGAGATTTTTAACTTACGAAATTTCAATGTCTTGGGGGGGGGAGGCTTTAATGAATTTCCAAAAGCATGTGGAAAATAAATAGCGAGATTGAGCAATATTTTGGATAAGCGTTTTATGCGGGGTTACTTGTGGTGTTATGGTTAGCATAGAAACTTACAATACTAAAGGTCGCGAGTTCGCGTCCCGAGGTGGCCCTACGATTTTTAATAGGAGTAAAACAATCCTTGTCTATGCCGTTCCTCGGATATGACGAAGAATGGAGGTCCGGAACATGTACGATGTCAGGTACTCGTTAAAGATCCCTATCCTAATTATACCTGGATAGGTAAAATTTAGGGCTTCCACTGTAGCATCGTCCGATTAGCCTTAGTGGCATAAAATGACGTTAAAACAAACAAAGCGTTTTATGCAAGTTTTTAACAACAAATATTTTATAATCCATAAAACATTCCATATTTGCGTATCAGGTAAATGAGCCCATAATTGTGATTTGTCTAAGTAAAAATTACTTTACTTAAATAAATTACTTATTTCGATTGATTGACCTAAAACGGAATCTATGAAACTTTTTTTTTTTTCCTTAAGGTGTCTTTATATTGTCAAATCTCACCCTCAAACAGCCTCTCTCGAACTCTGTTCTGCTAATCTAAATAAGACACGAACTTGAAGAACGCTTCTTCGGGGGTAGCGCTTTTGATCGTCGTGTCGCTTTTAAGTTGGTTAAGATAAGCTTCTAGACCTTATTCGCGGTCGCAATCGACTATAGGGTGTGCTAGTAGTTTTTCAAAATGTCAGAAGGAACGGGGATAGACATAGTTGATGTGATAGAGATAATTGGTAATTTTTGAAGGCCAGGCTATCCTTGATGCAAACCACATAATTACATGTGGAATAATATCGAGAAGTAAAAAAACAGTTATTTTACAAGCCTTGTGCCTTCAAATAAAAGTGGAAACCAAATTTATTAATAATAACAAAGTAATTTTCGTGTAAAGCTGGTAGTTCTGGTAAATGAAAATACACCATTGTAACTTGACGTTTTTCGGTTAGTAATAGCATCAATTACCTATTCGTACTATTGTTATGGCAGTTGTCATTTTCATGACAGCTTAGTTTCTTTGTCATATTATTTATTTATTTCTCAAAACTTTCAGGATTCGCATTGAAAACATGGAACAAATAAGCACAACGGATGTAATACAAAATTGGGGAAAATTAAAAAAGAAAAACAAATCGACACTATGGTCCCAATGTTATTTGCATAAAACTAGCATTTTGGAATAATAAAATGTCAAATACCAATGTTTACCTGAATAAATGTAGTCACTTTCTTTAAAATGAAGACTATATATCGTCATATGTTTCGAAACAGGCTTATCTATTCTTAATATTACAATCCACCCTTTAAGAAGCTTTTTATTTTTTGGAAATAAATGGAATTACACGTCTTTTGATTTTCTAATTGAACACTGAGGGACCGAGCAATACCTATTAGACATTTTTCAAATAATTTTTTGCTGAATCTGGTTTTAATTATGCAAAAATAAATTTAAAACGCCTAAAAACCCTATGAATCCCAGGTAATGGCCGGGCTTCTCTAGTTCCTGAAAGAAGCAGCACAGTCGCTTGCGCTCGCCTATAGCATTTTTCTGACGCTTATATCCATAATAAGTTAAAGTTGCTCAATGTTATTTGATTTTGTTTTTCTTTTAGAGCCCATTGGCGCCAACAATAAAATACTCATCTAATATTTTTTGTCCAGGGAAGTCCAAAAACATTTTCATTAAGTTCCGTGAGATACTGGTCTTATATTTTCCTTGTAGGCAAAGGTAATAGTTAATAACG
This sequence comes from Aelia acuminata, assembly GCA_911387785.2. NCBI lineage: Eukaryota > Metazoa > Arthropoda > Insecta > Hemiptera > Pentatomidae > Aelia > Aelia acuminata. The sequence goes on along the minus strand of OU426979.1, from coordinate 34,983,295 downwards.
TATTAAACATATTTTTAATAAAAACTTTCGGTATGATTGTCTAATTTAAAATAGTGGTTAGAATTTATCGTCATTTTCTTTTTTACGGTAACATAAATTCCAAATTTCTCGCTAGTGGTAAATAGAGATAAGCTGGTCACTTCAGTAGGCGAACCAGCTTAAATCTTCCCGCTACGCTATTGGACGCACAACCCTTGGGCAGATGTGTGGTAACCCCGTAGAAATAATATTAGGTTACATAAAAATTGTCAAAGATTAATTCTTTCGTTATTTTAAATTCTAATTTAGACAACAGTATAGGTTTCTCCTTCCACAAACACCTGCAATTTACAAAAAGCAATAATCATAGAAAAAGAAAAAAAAATTAAAATTTAAAAAATGTCCTACAAGAAATTTGAAAATAGAAAAGGGGCTTTCTTTATATTTGATGGCAATATCTTCGTAAGGCATAGTTAGCAAATTTATTTTTTTTATAGAAGAATCAATAAAATGTATTGATTATTCATAACACTGGTACGGATTTAAATCATTTTACTTACGTATATTAATAATAATAATGAAGGCCCAACGAACCCGAAGGTTTCGATTCGATAAGGTTCGATGCGACACCATAACTTGCTCCCTGCACACCTCGATCCATCGACCGTCTTCCAGACCTAACTTCGATAGATCCGCCCTAACACAATCCTCCCACCTCCGTCTCGGCCTCCCCCTCGGACGTTTTCCATTCGGCACCGCGCTTATTAATCTTTTCGGAATTCGTATACTACTAAGTTTAGCAATTTTACACGCCCATTTTATTCGTCCTGCTGCTATCACGTCAATTATATTTTCCGGGTAAAGTTCAATCAGTTCGGCGTTGTGTGTCTAAATTCTCCGGTTCGGTCTCTCTTTTTTCTAATAAATAAATAAATAAATAAATTCTCGGTGTGTCTCTCTTCGGTCCAAATATTCTACGCAGTACTTTATTTTCAAAAACTCTAAGCCGTTGCTCATCCTTCAATGTCAATGGCCACGTTTCACATCCGTTAAGGACCGTTGGAAGAATAATAGTTTCGTAAATCCTAACTTTAAAGTTTCGGGACAAAAGGCGCGAGCTAAGCAATTTCGCGACTAAAAAGTAGCATGATTACCGGCTTTTAATCTTGCCTTAATTTCCTCAACGATTTCCATTTTTCTAATTACCATCGTCCCTAAATATCTAAATTTCTCTACGTGTTCAAATGTATTCCCTCCCACATTGATATCAGCAAAATCATCACCACTTCTACAATTAACCATATATTTTGTCTTGTCTGTATTCATTTCCAGTCCAAGTTCTTATCCGGCTTTCATCAACGTTTTTATGTTTATTTCTAGGGTTTCCACGTCCTGCTTAGTTATATTACTATATAAAAATGTCAAACAGTGAGAACTCCAATAAATATCAAAACTACAATTTCTTTTTTTTTTTTTTTAATGACTACGACCCTCACGTTGAGTCTTGGCCTGCTCCAGCATTGACCGCCAGTTATTTCGATTTTGTGCTGCTGCCTTTCAGTTATGAATGCCAAGTATCAATAATGCATCGCTAGCCACACAGTCCTCACATCGGAGCCTAGTGTGTCTAATGTTCCGTGATCCAAACAGTTTCTCCGATAGGACTTTAGATGGAATTTCGGAGGAATTCATTCTAGCAAGATGTCCCGCCCATCGAAATCGAGATAATTTAATCGCATCGACCACGTCTAAGTCCTTGTATAGGCTTCTCAACTCCAGGTTGGTTCTTCTTCTCCAGTCTCCGTCAACATATGCGGCCCCATAAATTCTTAAAATCTTTCGTTCAAACCTGGAGAATTCCAGTTTCTGAGACCTTGTAAGCGTCCAGATGTCAGAGCCGAATGTTGAAACAGGTCGAAACAAGGTTTTGTATATTCTGACCTTTGTTGATTTTGACAAATTAGTGACTCAAAAGTAATTTTATTCTTCGCTTTCCGGGCTGACTCGCTTCGTTGTACTTGTGGACCCCTCTCTAGCACATTTAAATATGATGGCCTACGAGCACTTTAGTACATTCCCGATCTTGAACTTCGTGACCTGTCAAAATATGTTTTGGCTTCTTCGGGCTTCATTTTTCGCGACGGAAGGCTTCCGCTTAATGCTGATTGACGCTTGTAATGGACAAATTATCTATCCTTGATTTCCTCATCAATTTTGTATATGTGTGTTTAATGTTAAACGTTATCCAAAAAAGAAGTTCTGATCCTGCAATCCTTCTATTAGTGTCCGACCGAAACCGAAACTTTTCTACGTTGCATGTATACATGTAATAATACGAGTATTAAGGCATATAATACAGCATTAATATTATGCAACCTTATAGAATGACAGTTATTGAACATAATTATTCATATAACACGGTGAGTTAGTATAGAAGAGTATTAAGAGGAGGGGTGTAATAATAAGGTTATAGGATCGAATCCCGGCCCTAACTTCCGAGGATGGTTTGTCACCGCGGTAAGTTGGGTGATATTGGGTGATACTACTTAAACTAGTAGAGGCCTAAAACTTAAATATGCTTTCAATAACAGGCTAATAATTATAACGATTCATAGTATGTGTCTAAATAAAAAATAACATACCGGTAATAAAATAAATTAACAGTAAATAGCCAAACGACCCAGTCAAGTTTTAGTACTTTTTCGAAGTTATATTGTAAATAAGGATTGATAGAGAAAGATTATATCTCCTAATGGTTTATTGGTCGTTTCAATTTTTCCATTAAAAAAAAAGTTAATATGTAAGTTATTGTGGGTGGCGCGATGGCCGGGTGGGCTAAATTCCTAACGCATTAAGGTCAGGCCACACATGTCCGTACCGGATCCGCACCGCAGCAATAATATAGGTTATGTTCAGAATATTTTTAATTTAACTTACATATTACCTTTAGTTAGGCCTAAAGTGGCCTGTGTCTCACCTTTAGGCATAACTAAAGGTAATATGTAAGTTAAATTAAAAATATTCTGAACATAACCTATATTAGTGCTGCGGTGCGGACATGTGTGGCCAGACCCTTAGGCGTTTGCCCTTCCCAACATGTGATAGATAAACCACTTTAAAACCCGGAGACAGGGGACATGTAGTAATACTCGGAATTAATTCCCCATCATCTCCCCTAGCCCGGGAAAACCCCTTACAGCCTATACGAAGAGGAAGGGAGGATAAAAGAAAAACTTGATAAGTTATGTCCCCATGATTAGGACTTGTTTTGTTTTTTCTTCAAAAACTAAGTCAATTACGCTCAATATCAGACACTCAGTATAATTTAGCCAAAATATTAACCGTGAAAATTTAGTCTAGGGACAAAGAAAATTCAAAAACCGCGATTCATCGAGAAGAGTGGAAAATAGAAGGAGCCCATTTCGACAAAACCTATTCTACACATTTTTGAACTAGATTAAATTCGCTTAGACTCGAGACCAAAACTGCGTCTAGAGACCAGAAGTGTTAGAGAAATCCGTGTGTTATCGAATGACAATTCAATTGTAGTTTACTAAAATAACTGACACTACAAAGGACTAAATTCAAGAGAGCTGAAGGCAATAAGGAGATCGGGCTTACAAGCTGAAATCGTGTAGTACCGCTCCCTTCTCGGGAACATCGGACCCGAACGCTAGTTTCGGCTTTGCCGAAGGTTCGGCCGATTTTTAGCCGAAGCAGAAACTTCGGTCGGTCAGAACCTTCCATACAACGTTTGAGTACTCGTCGTGGTCCATCACCTTTGACTAGTTATCTCACTTGATTATCAAATACAATGCTATCTTTCTATAGAGGTTTCAAAAAAGTTCTCAAAAATTAAAAACATAGACGTTCATATTTATAATATCCCATTTAAAAACATCCCTTACATCTCTTAAAACCATCATTTCAACGTTTCAAAATTTTCTTAGTATACATATTTAATTTCTTGAAGGCTTATAGGTATAGCTGATCTTGGGGATGAACCTTGAATTTTTATCCAGTATTTAAAATACTTGAGGGATTTTGAAATATTCAACATTAACACCTTACAAAACGAATGTGACATTTTTATCCTTCGACTAATTTATTAGGTAGAATAACACTTATCACATTCGTGGCCATCTCAAATTATCCTGTTGTAGTTGTTATTCCTCCTAGCTCTAACTCACTACCATTCCCCTGCCCTTCTCCAAGTTGTGTGCCTGTCGTCTTTGCTGATAAGAAAGAAGGGCTCTGTTACATTCTTTGGATAATACACTTTGGGACCAAAGGTTATCGCTAGATTAATTTGATTTTTCAACCCCAGAAACAGTTGCTGCCCAAATGCTATCTAAAATGTTTCGTATTTTTAAAAAAAAGTCAACTTAATTATTTTATTTAGAAATATTTGGTGATGCTGAACTTACTAATTTAATGATCACCATACATCATAAACAATGTTCAATGTTTTTAAATATTAAAATAACAGAAACCTTAAGCTTAAATTAGTGACCAGACTTACACCCTTATATCTATGCTATGATTGTTTAACTAGTTGTCAAACTAAGGATTGCCTTAAAGTGTTATGAATAATTAAATGATTGTAAGCTGTCAATTTAAGAACTATTGATTTGTTATCAGTGAGCCCAGAAGAATCATTGGCCCCTGTTTGGATATATTTCTCTCTGGCAGAATGGCTATTCATCTAGAGCAGGAACATTCCATTCCTTCTGATGATATTAAAAGTTGTTCCAGTTTTTCTGAAGAATCTAAGTAAGATTTCTTTGATCATCGATTCGTTTCTTATTTATTTTCTCTAACACATATACATCCTAGTTTATTGTTACTTTTCCATAACAAAACACTTGAAAATTTATAAATTAAGTGTTGGAGAAGTATTTAAAAAACAAACAAGGTGAAAACCTTTTTTAAATTTTCATAAGAAGTTAGTTTAACAGCTGTTCAATATTGCTCAGAATAAATGAATTAGTACCTTACCAACTTTAGTTTTATGTTTAAATACTGCTAGAAGTGGATATATAGACTAATGAAATTGTCTGGAAATTAAACTTGACGCTTATCTTATTTAAATATATATTGTAAAATTGAGATGAATCAATTTCCTCTGTCATTATGATCTATTTCATTTCCAATCTTCCTTCGAGCTTAAGTAATTTGATAAATGAGGGATATTCATGTTGTCAGTAACAGAAAAATTGATTTAATAAAGAAGCCAATTTTATATTTGCTGAATCATGATGTGATACTGAAAAGTTAAATTAATTTCTGTATCTACTTTCCCTCTGCTATCCGAAACTACTCATACTAAGGAACCTTAATTGGGAACTTGGGAGTTGATAAAAAATAAAATAAATACCAAAATCGGCCTAGATTTTGTTAGCTAATTGATTGGGAGAATAAGTTGCTACTGCTTTACAAGTTTCATTCATCTATAGGTTCTGAGCACAAGATCACAGGATTATATCAGAGATAAAATTTCAAAAGATTAGGTAGGCCATCTGAAAGTACCCTTAGGTTTTATTCAAATTTTAAATATCTTTTTAGTGATCAAAAGCCTCATTATAGAAGTTTACTACACACATTAACATAGTTGTCAATCCAAGGGTTTTGTAATTCCATTAACATTTTAATCAACTTAATTATTGGCCAAGCTGCCTCATTGAAGTATTATCAAAAATTTGTTGACATAATTATAAATAAATAAATCAATAAAAATTAATCTAATTTTTAATTGGATCAACTGAGTTTTCTATGCTGTGAAACTATATTATATTCTGAGGTTAAGAATTATTCATATATTTTAGGATTCCTTTTAATATTTTAGTAGCTAGGAAAGAGTTTACTTATGGGTTAAGGATTTCAATTGTTTTAGTGATGGGCCGATTGTCGGTGAGGTGCTCAAATCAAAAATGTCATCTGCTTTGGGTGACCTCTTGGATCGAGCTGTTATGAATCTATTGACTGCCAAACAAAAATCAAATAATATGTGAGTTTTATTTTTATATATTACTTAGTTCAATTAGTATTCCCAGAATTGTTGGTTGCTATTATAATATTTTTATTTTACTATCTGAGTTTTAATCAGTTATAATATTAGTTTTTATGAGTTCTGATTGATTAAACGTTGTACATGGCACACTTTTAGGAGTATCTGAATTACTTCAATACTCATTTAGTTTAAAGAACTCTTGGTTTTGGAACTTTTTACATATATTAAGTAATTTAAGGGCACGCACATGATGTGTTCATTAGAGTATCAAGCACTTGCAGGAGCTCTTGAAAAATGTCGTTAGATTTGGGTCTGGAAATGAATATCGATCAGAGCATGTCATGTAGATGCGAGAGATCAAAGGGCAGGAGAGGAAATGAAGATAGAGAATCAAAGCTTTCGATCGATAGTACTGTGGTAGTACAATCACCTCAAATATTAAAGTTTAAGTGGATAATGCATAAATGGATACTGGAATGAAAATGCCCACGTATCTTCAGGTGATTGATGAAGCTTTAATATAAAAGAAACTGCAAAAGTTTATAAGGAAAAACAAAATGTCTTTTGATATGCCATATGACAAAACAATCATAATGTCGATTGTAATATGGCAGTGAAAGGTGGTCCAAGACTAGTGGAAACAAAATGGACCGTCCTGGTTTGGAAGAGAAAGGTACTTTTAAAGTATCCTGATGATTACTGGATGGAGGATCATAGGAAAATTAGGACTAACCTAGAGTTGAGGAACCTATTTAGAGAGCCAGGCATAGTAAGTGTTATTCATCACAGTAGACTACTGTTGTTGAGGCTTGTGGAGGAAATGGACCCGACAAGATTCACAAGAATACTGCCTCCGAGAGCTGGATGGTGTGGAAGCAGACCTGATGGCAATGGGCATTAACCGCTGCGATGGACAGCTGAGACCTAGGTTCGGCAGTTTAGAGTCGAAGGATCATTTAATTAAATAAAATTAGCCTTATATGTATAACACCTTCTTCAGAGTGAAATATTTATTCTTTTTTTAAATATCTTAATTGAAAAAGTTTTATTTTTTAGGCTTGAAGGTGGTAGTCTGTTCTCCAAGCTTCAGGCGCAAAAAAATGGTGTAGCAGATGGAGATGTCAAAGCAGCTGCCCAATGCAAACCATTTTCGTGTACGATCTGTGGACAAAAGTAAGTATGATTATTTTTATTTCTTTTTCTTTTGACCAGGTGTTGCTGAAAGAATCATTAAAGCGGAATATTTTTCTTGTTTTATTTAATTAAATGACTTATTTTAGGTTTTCTCTTCCATCTTCAAGGGATAAGCACCAGGTCCTTGCACATCGCTCTTTCTTAATGTCAAATTCCTCTTCAGAATCCTGCTTAGCGGAACGCTATAACAGTGGTGAGATTAGATTTATTATTCATATAATTTACATTAATTAAGTATATTCAAATAATTTTAATAATAATAAAGGCTTGATGAATCAAAAGGTTAGATGCCGACAGCATAATTTGCTCCCTGCACACATCTATCCACCGACTGCCATCCTACCCCTCATAAGTTTACCATTCGGCACCTCGCTTATTATTCTTTTCGAAATTCGTTCACTACTTAAGTTTCGCAATTTTACACACCCATTTTATTTGTTTATTTAGTTGCTCACCGCTCACTGTGAGCGGTCAGGTTTTGAATCCTAAATTACCGTTGGAAGAATCATAGTTTAGTAAATCCTAATTTTTATGTTTTGGGACAGAAGGCGCGAGCTAAGCAATTTCGCTACTGAAAAGTAGCAAGCATCACCAGCTTTTAATCTAGCCTTAATTTCCTCATCAATTTCATTTTTTATAGTTACCATCGCCCCTAAATATCTAAGCTTCTCTAGGTGTTCAAATGTATTCTATTCTGCATTAATATCAGCAAAATCATCACAACTTCTAGGACTAACCAGACATTTTATTTTATTAATATTTCCTTTAGCTAAAGAATGAGTAAATTGATTTTAAAATGATTAAACGGTGGGTTTTTCTTAATGAAAATTAATCTCTTAAAAAAAAAAAAAAAAAATGAAGCTCTAGTAATATCTAAAAAGAAAAATCCACATATTTGCATATCACGGCAAAGGTGATGTTGAAAATCTTTATGATTTTTATAGAACAAGCTCGATAAGAGATTATAAAAATGGTTGAATTCAAGGTATCTGTATTTAACCTTTGGATTCAGTTTAGTGATTTATTTATTTTTTCAAGCTCGGAGAAGTTTCTTTTGTTAGTAATAAGGAGTAACAATTTAAATTTTTTGCAAAACTCTAGTGCTATGAACATTTTAGGTTTAAATCCATGATATTACAATATACTGATATTCATAAGGCACTATTTGAACAAAAAAAGTTTGTTTAACATTTTTTGTGTTCTAACTTGAAACGAAACGACATGGTTTTGGTTATCTCTACTTTGAAGAGAGTTCTAAACTTTTTGTTGGAGCTGTTACAAACTGTTCTAGTGCATGTTCTTGATTATTTGAGAATTTCCTACACTTCTCGAGAACCTTCTAGAATGCATGAGTTGAGACTAATACAAGGAGCAATAGACTGGAGTCTTAGTCTGGCCCTGAGGATTAATCATATAGTTACTTTTGTGTTACTGTATCGTTGAAACGTGGATACTTTTTGTAACGTTGTTAATTACTTGATTATTTAGTTTGTTTGTTTCGCATTTAAATCATTATTTTCATCAAACAAAAGTTATTTAAACCCACGTTAGTGTTACGATATTGAAAACTCAGAACCCAGATAAAAAATGAATGAATGCGATATTTCCTCTGCTTAATGTAAATTGTATTGTGAATCAAGATTTGTTTTTCTAATTTTTAATGCAGGTTGGATGGGAGCTCATTCAGGATCTGAAGTCAATGGGAACAATGGAATTGAAACCACAATGAGTCCTCTCTGCAATGGTATGCCGTGCCAAGTTTCTTATTAGATAATTGTTAATATCTATAGTGAAATACGTTTTACGCGAAAATATTTCTTTGAGATATTATTTATATAATTGAATGAAATATTATTTATATAATATTGAATGACATATTGATAACATTGAATGAAATATTATTTATATGATATTTCTTGACAAGAAATATTAGTTAGCATCAAATGAATAATCCTATTCATTTCAATCAATCAATCAAAAGTACAAGAATAACAATTACAGGGGTCTGGTGGCCCAGGGATATAAAAAATAAAATAATAAATAAAAATAAAAACTACATTGCAGCTATAATAAACAACATTACTTATATCCAAATCTATTCAAAAATTATAAATGCTCTAATCCTCAAGGCCCCAGTTAGATAATAAAAAATATTTGATAATAATTGTCCTTCTTGAGGGTTAAGTAAGCAAATAAGCTGTTCTTCGTTATCAGAATGTTTGAAGCCTTGGAGGTATTGCGTTCTTAGAAACTGGTAGACAGGACACTCGACCTGTGTATCCAGCTTGTAAGCTGTGCCGTTCAAGTATAGCCGAATTTCACTGGAGGACGTCAGTCTAAGCTGGATAAGGGCTCTATTCTTTTCTATACCCAAATCGAAGTGGAGATACTCCTCACCAAGACCTAGAGAACTCAGCCGCCAATGTAGAGGGTTGTACTCAGAGTTCAAGGCTCTTTCAATATCTACCGAGAGAAGGTGATTCTTCCAGCTCTCAATTATCTCCTTTTTATTCTTGAGTAGCCAGGTGAGAGTAGACCCCCGAAACACTTCCGTCATTCCCAGTGTGCTCAAAATATAGTGGAGCGGGGAAAACCCGGCATCGTTCAGGGTCTCTGGGTGGAAGTTAGTTTTCTTGATAATCATCTCGTAGCCCTTTCTCTCAAGGGCATCGAAATCCATAGTCTGGATATTGGTCCACCAGTTCAAAGTCAAGTTCGAGATAGCTACCCTCAGGTCTTGCCCATCGAACTTGACGATGTGGTTTGCCTCCTATTCATTTCTATAATTTTTTTTCTCTTAAAAAAAAAACAATAGTCATTTATAAAAAAAAATTTCACTTCTCAGTGTTAACAGAGCACATGCCAGTGAGTGATGCATTCATATGCCAGTGAGGGAGTGCCTCTGTTCCATATGAAAGGAGGTTAACTTGCCTATGATCTACTGACGCCATTGGGTTTAGCCGATGAGAGGAGAAAATGTTCATCTTCCCACTCTCTCTTCCCTCCTAACATATTTCTGTTTTATTGATTTTTATAAAATTTATAGACACTTATTTATGTATGAAAAATTTAAATAATTTTATCGAGTACATATGATTTTTTGTGTTACATTATTTTCACTATAAATATTTTATTAAGTTTTCTTAGTGGAGGATCTTACTAGGTAATAATTTTTTTCCTCAGTTTGCTAGACAACCATAATCAAAAATATTCATGATTTTGGATCAATTATTGTCAATAGTGATGAATATGTGAGTGAGATAAATATAGAGGAAACTTTGGACTTGCAAATATTGAAATTTAAGGTTCCCACTCTAACTTTCAGGAGTGATAGTGACAGTAGATAGAGTAGATAAAGGTGTCAGGTTTGAGAGAGCATCCTGTGACCTCACTCGGTCTTTTCAGAATGCGTCAGGACAGTGTCTGTGCAGAAAATTCCTTCATCAATTGTTTAGTGTATTATTTTCAAATTTGTTGCTGCAGAAGATGTAAGGCTGGCTGAAATCTTGTGGAAATGGATTGCATGGTTTGGGCAAGAGACTCTGTATCTATAGGTAGAGTATTTGCCTGGTACAGAAAATTTCATGGAAGGCCCTCGGGTTTTAAGAATCAGAGCCATGATCTTGGCTATGATTTCGCCAATAATCAAAACTAGTGGCATACTTCTCCATAACTAATCATTCTGATACACTAGCCCTGACCAGAAGAAAGTTTTAGCAATGGGTTTGGGAGACAATAGAAAACCATCCTCCTGCTTTCATCTGTTCCCTCAAGAAGGAAGCTTTTCGAAGAGATAGTGATGCCAAGGTTGAAGGCTGCGTGCATGGTTGGCTGAATATATGAACTACTTCATTCTATAAAAATGGGATCAAAAAATTATCTGCACGCTGGGGAAATGTTAATCAAAATCAGAAGATTATGCAGAAAAATAAGAAATAATTATGTCCAAATAGAAAAAAACGTCTCGTTTGCATTTGATTCTAACCCCTTGGACCCTGCTAGTGTGATATACTGGACGCCTGTTCTTTCCCTAGCTGCCCGCCAAAAGCAAGTATCGGGGTTGCTAGTCCTTTCCTTAGCTGCCGCCACCGATAATAGCCGTTTTGGGATTGACGCAAATTCAGTGTGTAACAACACCTGTTCAGCGTGATTTATATCATTCTCTCATGATATTTGGTATTTACTATACTATATATATATAATATATATATATACATATATATATATATATATATGTATATATATATATATATATATATATATATGTATATATATATATATATATATATATATTATTATATGGCAGTGAGGGACGGAAGGCTCCTGATGAGGTGGACATGAAAAGTTTTAAACTATTTTTACAGAGGAAAATTAAATGGTATTCGTTGATGATGTACAGTTTAAGAGAATTGTAATGATATATTGCACCTATGAGTAATTTTTACTCTTAATAATGATGTTGATTATTGAAACGTGAAAGGTTTTCAGGATAGACCTTGTGGGCTTATTCTTGAAATGGCAGATTTATTATTCAATCTTACCTTTCTGCTTAGTAGGGGCTTATTAAGCTTTGTCTACTCTGTGATGCCTGAATTTCATTAAACTTTGTCCTTTACTGTTCACTGAATCTGTATGTGTCTAGCAGACTATATAAAACACTACTATGTGAATTTAGCATCTTGTGGGTTGTGGATGTTCAACTAACTAATCAGCTGTTCAGACACCTATTTCTACTTAATTTAAGAAAAATGAATAAACTTTCGCCTTTTTTTCTCATGAAATTCATTAACCGTTTATCTTTGTAGATTGCTGCCCTAGCCATTTTCCTTCAAGCGTTGGTTCCCAATCATTGCCTGAAGGTGATGCTGAAGACCTGTCGACTGGTGGCAAAAGAAGAAAGTCCAAACGGAATTCAAGGCTGGGACCTCAACAAGCCAGATTAGTCAGAGAGCAGGCAAAAGCAGCCCTCCGAGAGCTGAACCTCCATCGTCTAAAAAAAAGTGACAGGAGATGTATGCCTTCACGTAAAAGCAAACAGGTCACTGACAATTACAGTTTTGCCAACGAATCTTTGTAAAATTTTCAGCAGTTAGGTTTTTATTTTAACAGACTGACACTGCTCTATTAATGTGATATTTTTAATGACTGAAATTTTATATTATTCTACTTGTTACATTATTTTAATTTAAGTCTGATTAGTTACTCCAATACTTCATAAGATTTTATGTAATCAATGGGCTTCCATTAGACAACTAATCAATTTTTTTTTTAAATTAATGTCGTGTGCATTCTCTGTTCATTAAATTTTGAGGATGTATTTATGTCAATCTCTCTTTCTGATTGGAGTAAATAAGTATATAAACAGAAACTAAATGTATATTGTATTGCTTTTTGTGTAAATATTAATTATAAGGTGTAATATTTTTGCTGCTATGAACTAATTTATTAATAAATTGTTTAAGTTAGAAAATAATTTGCCAATTCTACAATCGTTTGTTGTAATATCGAAAAATAAGAAATGAATTAGGTAGGTTACATAGGAGTAGCTTTCTGCTAACCCGGCATTGGTCGCTAGACCAACTTTAACATGGATGGTCGCACTTGAGAATTTCTCTCACAACAATCACTACTTTTTTTTTCATTTTAATCATACGTTAGTTTAAATTTTAACAATAAAGCTGTACTTACAAAAGGGTCTATTATTAGTACAAATTATGAAATCTTGAAAAAACTTTTTTATTAAGAGGATAAAATAACCATAATTATTCAAAACTACTGTTTAAAATTTAAAAAGAGTAAAAAAATTAAATACATAAAGAAAAAGTATAATCTTAAAGCCAAATTAATACTACAAGCATTTAGTTTAATTAACAATAGTAATTATAATGTTCAATTAGAAATACAATGTATATTGGAACTTCCAAGTTCGAATATAAAGTAGACCGAATATTCTACTAGAAAACTATTCTTTAGTGTAGTCATTAAGTCATTTTTCCCTCTTAAAGGAAACATTTTGGAAGTTGACGCACACTCAGTTGTACGTAACACTGACAGTCGTGCGTGAGAGAATCTCTCATGAGATCGGATTGAGCGGAGTAGAAGGAAGCTGGAGAAGGTATAAGGCTTAGTATTGGAGCGGGGAGAGTTCAGGGAGGGCCGTGAGTCTCTGAACTAAAGATAGTAAGTAGGGGAGGTTTTCAGAAGCACCAAGAGCCGTTTCCCGCCAAAAAAATAAAATGTGTGAGTGAAATTCTCATGCAGCGACCAATGATGGGTTAAGAGAAGCCTCAATAACTGTGAGGCACAAATTCTTAGCTAAGTAATGTTCCAAACAGAAACAAAACTGGAAATATATAGAACCACTCACTTATCCTGAAACAGTTGACCATGTAGAACATTGCTGATGTTTGGTAGTCCAATTTGCTAAATGCTTTTATCTAATAAGGAGGCTTTATTTTAAAAAAAAAATATAGTACAAGCGTCTCTTGCACCAATAAATAATTCAAACTGACTCAGGTGTATGTGTATGTGAATCATGGTGGATAATTTAGTACTCTTCTGAAGAGTGGCTCATCTCACCGTCAAAAAGGCCCCTAATTAGCTTTATTAGTTCCCAACTTTCGACTCCTACTCGCTGTGCTCGCTCTTCAGAGATAAATAAACTATAAAAATGGTCCTGTACAGTGGAGATAAGCCTTACTGATCGGCGCATGAGCCACTGTTCAGAAGTTCTACTGGAAATTTAGCCTAATGTTTACCCATAAGGTGTGCCAAGGATCGATCCTGTTATTTTTGCCTGCAAATCTGCATTACATTACTGTGCAATATGACGTTGGTAAACTCGTTGTGGTTTAATAAATGCTGTAGAATTCCCTAAGTGGGTTCAAAGGATGTCATATTTTTGCTTTACTTCGCCTTTTAGGCTATTAAGAGGTTTTTCCGTGATTTTGGTTAGGGTGAGCAACTAATGTTTAATTGTTGAAATCCCCCAACACTCACATGGTTTTCATGGGCAACATGTATTTCAATGACTGCGACACAGCAATTAGATCCATTATTCTTCTCATGATGTTCCAAAATTTACTTTAATCCTAACCATAAGTCCTTTACCTTGTGCTCTCAGGACTTCAAATTCAGGTACTGCCTTCAAAAAAATATGTTTACTTCTTCTCTTAGTAGATTTGTTCAACTTAAAATAGTAAGGGAAAGTATTTTCTTTTTAGTGTATTTTTCTAGTAGGGTTAAATTTCATTTTTCTTTTTGTTCCATCCCCTGCCAGGCTCTACAGGTTTTCCCTTACCCAGAGATCAATGCCAAGTTGTTAAAAGCCCCCATAACTTAGGACTTGTAGTTGTACTTAGTGGTGTCAGATGGAAATATTGTGCTTTCTTAAACATATCCATGGACAAAGTTAATGAGCTCTTGTAAGAGATTTTTTTTAAAAAATATATATTACATTTACCTGTAAAAACCTTTAATCTGGCATAACTTTTGAACAAAGTTATATTACATTTATAAGATTTAAATTTTTTATCAATTACAAAACATCAATAATTTCTTTTCCAAATATATTTGCTATTGGAAATATTCCATTCATTATGTGCTTTAAAAGTTTTTTTGAATTTTTAAAAACCTTGCTTCACTCGATTTTTTTTTTTTTTTATATTTACATTTTTCCTAATATCCTTCGAATGCTTGAAGATATTTTATAGAATTCCGTGCCTTAGTACCCAACCTGTCAGATTTGGTTATGTTTAATGTTCTATAATTTTATTATATTATGCGATTTAAGTATATTGTATATTTAAGATTTTAAAATGTCCAAAAACTTATCTAACTTTAAAATTAATGAATAATTTAGTACTACTATTTTATTGTCTAACAGATTTATTTAATATAAGTTTATACTTCTTGTTATACAAATATATTTATGTATATTTAGAATTTGAAAAGTATTTTTTATAAATAGTAACTAGCAATTTATTACACTAAATTATAATTATCAAATAAAGATATGTATATTTTATTTTCTAAATTCTTTTGGAATGTAGAACTAACCTTAACCCAGATCATAGTCATTGCAACTTCAATAGTTTCTTTTTTTAGTGTGGCCAGAAAAAATTGTGATAACTAGCAATATTAATGATTATATTATAGTTTTCAAATTTTCATTCCATAATAGAATCCGCATGAAATAAGGTGGCCTTACTAGGACACTAATAGTCCGTTTCTAGGAAAGGTATCAAAAAAAAAATAAAATTAAAAAATTAGTGTTCAATTTACTGAGTCATAAATGCCCATTCAGGATACATCGGCAAAAAAAAAAAAAAAAAAAGTGAATGTTGAGTTGCACCAGATTTTAAGTTAATCTTTTCTGTTTCAATTTAATCATGTTTAGGATAATAAGATCATTTTATGATAGCATTGAAATTCTTTGATATATTCTAAATTATTTTTCTCAATACTTTCCTCAATTTTTCATTAGTCCGAGAAAATAGTTTTAACTAATAGAATTGCTATTAGTGCTGAAGTCCTAATGAACTGTTTAAAAAAATCTTTTCTAATTTTTTATTTTTTGGGGGGTGAAAGTGGACATTGTGGGAGAATTCTGACCTTTATTCCAAAAGATTAAACAGGGAAGCTGAGTTGGAAAATTAGTTATAAATGTACATTAGAATATTCTCGACATATTGGGTGAAAAACTGTAAATAGCGTGGTTCGGGTTAGTTCAGATTTCCAATTTTGTTGTGCAGGATCTTGATTTTTTGTTCTGGCCACTCTTCCATAGCTGCCAGACAAGATCCAAGCCAGGTTATCTGCTTATAAAAGGATGACTTCAATCATATCAGCAAGGGGGATCCCCCCCAGATTCTTTAGCTTAAAAGTCATAACATACCAAAAAATTAAATGACCTGAGCACAATATTGATCCCTAAGGAACTTTGGCACATCTTAAAGAATTTAAGTACTTTAATAAAAAAAATTATAATCATCAACTTTAAATCTCATATCTTCCTTTTATATCATGTTAATTAAAAAACAAGTCAAATCTTCCAATCTTGTAACTGATGATTCACAATTTCTTCCTTCAGGGTTTTTTTAAACATTATATCAACTACCCTCAATCCATTTTATGTAGTCAGTTAGTATTTTTCATTATTAACTACAATATCTCCTTTTTACTTTCACTTACCTATGTATGAAATATATATAGCTAGGGAAAGTATTGCGATCGTGAAAAATGTTGACTTCCGGTATTTAACGGAAATACACGTTTTGGGATCTGCTGAGTCCAAATAACCAAGTCCTACAACATGGTCTGCGTGTGTGTATGTGAACAGACTAGCTCAACAACTATAAACCGCATGAACCTGAAATCAGGTATTTGGTTTATGTATGTGACTGCAAAAATGTCATCAAAATTGGTCAAACTGAGGGGGTACTTTATTTCTTAACTTATTAAGTTTTTTTCGATTTTCTCAAAAACAGCTAACGATTTTGATAAAACTGGGTTATGGGTTATTTGATGTATGTATATGCCCATGATACGAAAGCTAAAATTTCATCAAAATTGATCAAATGGAGGGGGCACTAAAGTGCCCAATCAATTTTCGTAACTTTTTTTCCCATTTTTTTTTTATTTTCTCAAAAATAGCTTAAAAACTTTTGATTAAACTTTTCATTTTGAATAAGAATCAAGGATTCTTTAATATAAGGTAAGCTTTATCGTTATTAAAATGTTCTGAGGGGGCTTAAATGGGGAAGGGGCCATTTTTGTTTCCCTATAAAGTACCTTTGGTTTTTGTTTATAAGGAGAATTATATGACTCTTGTTTCACCTAAAAATAAGAAATGGCTAAATATGAAAAAAATCAAGTAAACATATACAGGAGAAAAAAAAGAAAAATATTCCAACTCCTTCAACTCTCCTTAAATCCCCCAAATCATTAAAATCCTTCAACTCATTAAAACACGTTGAGCCCACGTATGCGCAGTACGCCTTTAATGACTGACGATTGTTTATAATTAATGATGTTCTGTTCATTTAATGGAAATTATTTGTTTCATAGTAACTAAATGAAGTTGTCAACAATTACATAGAGAACTATAAAATCAGACGACTTGGAGTATTATGCTTGCATTGTCAAATTATCACAAGTAAAAACTTTTATTTAATAATAAAAAAAATGAGTGTACTTTAATAAGCAAATACAAACAAAAATAAGTAAATGAATGTGGAAAAATGTGACACTTTGAGAAATGGCATTTAACAAAACACGTCAATTTCTAATCAAAGTAAAACTTATATTGCTCAGGGTTAGAAGTAAACCACATACTAAATCCTCATAATAAATAGGATTTAGTATGGAGTTTCCTTCTAAACATGGGTAATTTTGTTATAATAATAAAAAATAAGGTATTATACTTCATAATGAAAAATAGTAACTGACTACATAAAATGGATTTAGAGATAGTTGACAGAAAAATAAGATATAATGTTTAAAAAAACCCTGATGGAAGAAATTCATAAACATCAGTAACAAGATTGTAAGATTTGACTAGTTTTTTTAATAATTTAACACTCGGTTGATGATTACAATATTATTATTCTTCCTTCTAACAACTTAAAATACATATATAACAAAAAAAATTAGGTATGTAGAAATTTGGCATGTAGTAGGTGCCAGTTCTGTTACATTTCAACTATGCGATATTTGTAGCTGGATATAATAAACAATTATTTCCCTAGTTCACTGTTTCCAGCTATAGGGTTTTTAGTCTTATCATTGACTATTTCCAAATAATTTATAAAATTTAGGCATAACTGTTAAATTTTTTATTCTTAATATTACTTGACAGACCTTATTGAAATGCTGCTGAGCATTTTAGTAAGATCTGTCAGTTTTCAATCTTTTAAACAAAAGAAATTTTAGATGTACTGAAATATTATGATCTACATATAAAGCAATTACAAAGGCTACATTCTAATATTTTCCAGTGAAAGTTAATCTTGATTTACCATTTCTTTTGAAAAACTTCTATCCTATAATGTATAGTAAAGAAACAATTTATGGCCTGCTTCAAAAATTGAAATAGTTTTTGTGATGAAAACAATAAAAAAAATAAAACGATATTCAATTTCATGTTTATTATATATAAACAGGCCATAAAACAAAGAGGAATGGAAAAATGAAAGGATTTGGGAAAAAATAAAACACATTCATATTTTTACCTTTTTTTTGGTTTGTTTATTCAAAATGCAAATGTTACGTGAAAAATTAATTTTGGTTTACTTTTTGTACATTATGTTTAATTTTTTTTTTTTCTTCAGTTCATTTCAACCTTTTTCCTGATGTTAAAAAAAAGATGATTACATACATTCCCCTGGGGTTTAGATACCCACTAACAATTGATTTATCTTACATATTTCAACTATGGGCAAGATTATAGCCCTATACTAAGGTGGGAGGGGGACCCACCAAGATGGACTTTTAATTTGATTTTAGAGTTGATTACGTTTTAGGCAGTGACAATGATGTTACAAACAAAAATTGTACGTATCTCGACGACTGTCACTTCAGCATTTAACAAACTTCGTCGTGACCGTAATGGGGCTCACAAACACCTGCATTTTATTGGCAACAAAACCTATATTCAAAGATTTTTTTTTTCTCTACATTTTAACTCTTAAAAATTTACTTTTACTCTTGAATCATATTTAAAAATCCATTCAACTTTTGAAAACAAATCTTGTGTAATTCAAAACATTTTTAGTAATGTGGTAGTGATACATTCATACAAGTTTGAATATATGTTATAAAATCATTTTTGTGATTTTGATGGTTAGGGTAAGAGATACGTTATTTAAAACAAATCAGAAAACTATAACAAATAAAAACAAAAATTTAAAGAATACAAGCTCTCACATTCTTTCAAAATCCATTATCTTAATATCTTTCATACCTGATTTTACATATTCTCATTTCATGAAAAACAAAGCCACCACAGACATACTTGAATCTTAATTTTTTTTTCTTTGAAAACACTTAAAAAGTTATCATACCTATGAGACGAACAACGAAAAATTAAATAAAATAACACATCCTACAAAGCGTAAATTTCAGAAGACAACCACCTAAGCTGGGCTCAAGAGGATTATCAATTTAAATTAATTTATTAATTGGATTGAATAAAAATGGTAGAACAAAATAAATGTTTTCAAGTGGAATAGAATATAACTAAGCATGCACAAAAAACGACTATAAATATCATTAATTAATGGCTAAAGGGAGAAAAATATGATTTCAGGAATTGAAATCAAATGTCCAGGCAGGCGATAACAACTATTATTCTAAAGCTGCAAGCAATATATAAATGAAAACATATTTTACTTGTATCTTTTTTTTGAATAATTTTTTTAAAAGTAACTAAAAAAAGAAATTGAAAATAATGTCAATTACTAGACAGAAATGAAAGCAAACATGAATACCCAGAGTTGAGACCACAAATAAAATCAGTAATAAATTCAAATGTTATTTTTACTACCAAATGAGTTCTTAATATTGAATATTAAAAGAATTCATGAATGGTGTGTAAATTAAATAGCAACAATAAAAAAACCAATAAATAAAAATGATATCTTTTTTAGCCCCATTCTTAATGACCTAATTACAAAAGAGATCCTTCAACAGCCTTGCAAAGACTAAGTCACGACAAGAAATCTTTACCAACTAAAATCTAATGAATGCAATAAACAAAAAAAAAAAAAAAAAAAAAAAATGAAATAAATTAATTAAAGAAATAAAATGCCAAATATGGAGCCAAAACGGAAGTTCATTTAATATAATAACCCTCTCACATCATTTTCTTTCTTCAACAGTGAGAAGTTACAAAATAAAAATATCTCGAGGGGCTTCAAAGCAAAACTCCGTTTTCGGTGGTAAATCATTAACTGGGTAATTGTGAAAAATAAATATGAATTAAAAAAAATCGGAAAAAAAAAAAAAATCAAGGTCTTTTTGAAGTTCAGGCCGTACTCTCATCCACAGTATTATGCACTGCCTGTGTTGTATCCTGAAAAATAAAAATATATTTACTATTATGCAATATTGGTACTACATAAATTATTCAAATATTAACATTAAACATTTAACAATGTGGTAAATTGTAAAAAATTTTAAATACTGTATGATGCCGAAGATCATTTTATTAAGGCGATTTTTAGTACGGTGCTTGGAAAAACCAAGGTATTTATGTTAATTATAGTTTTCAAACTAAGTTATAAGAATGCTTCGAAGTCTAAGCATATATTTTCATTACAAATGCAAATATTATTGAATATACCCTCCTCATTTATTTTCTTAAGACCAGTTTATTTCTTATCACGTGGCGAAGTGCATAATATGTTCTGTTTCCTGCTAGGATATGCTTCTTTTAAAATAAACTCCGCATTTATAAAACCCTTATTAGACCCGTTGTCACATTTGGAGGTGAATGTTGGGTACTTAACAAGAATATGTGTGACAAGCTGGACCAATTTGAAAGAAATTTACTTCGTGGAATGTTTGGTGGAGTTTATGAGAAAACCCTTATTAGACCCGTTGTCACATTTGGAGGTGAATGTTGGGTACTTAACAAGAATATGTGTGACAAGCTGGACCAATTTGAAAGGAATGTACTTCGTGGAATGTTTGGTGGAGTTTATGAGAAAGGAGTGTGGCAAAGTATGAAGAATCAAACCCACTCGGGAAATACAATCAATGTTACTTCATGCATTCATAAAATAAATCTTGACGTCCCTTTTTTTTTTTTTTTTTTTTTCCCCATAGTTAAATGCACCAAAACTATCGAATCTATCACACCAACAGATTATGTGATTATCTGTTTCATTCTCTTTGCCGCAGAATCTACATACTAGAGGTCACTCTGCTAGCTTTAGTTTGCACATTTGTTTGTTGAATTTACAGTGTCCTGAATAGATCTCTGTTTTTTTTTGTTTAGTGCTTTGTTGTCATAATTTAGTAGCACCTTGCTTCTTTAGCAGAATAGCCTTCTAGAAAAAAGTTTGGAGTGATAATGGTTTTTATCATTCCAATATTGTTTTTTATATGCTCCATAAATTGCCCCAATCCTTATTTTGGGATAGCTAATGCTGTCCTGGTACCCATTCCACTCTAACTTTATTAAAGGATTTTTTATTTTTATTTTTTTATTTTATTAGTTTCTGCTAATTTGTTGAGCGTAGTAATGCAGGTTTTTACTACCTTTGATTTCGTTACATGATTTTTTATTGCCTCAATCGCTGCTTGGCTGTCGGTGAAGATAGTTATCTTTTTATTGATTGTTTTCTCAGTTAGCAGTTCTGAAGCGCACTGGCAAATAGCAAGAGTGATATTGAGATAACATCTTTGGGTTTGTCATTTCTCCAGATTCCCGCTCCTCAACCTGTTTTAGTGAGCCATCCGTATAACAGTTTATTCCTGTATAAGGTTTATGTGGTTCCTTTATATTGATTTTTATTTTTATTGACAACCTCCCTTAGGGCAACACTTTTTTTTTTTTGCTGGGTGTGCCCCGAACTGGCCATTTGCGACCAGGGGTTGCTCTAACCTACCCTAAGCAAGGTAGAAAGGTCAAGATCTTATTCAAAGGGTCCGACATGAAATAAAAGTATAACCGCCCAGGGCGGACTCAAACCGCTGCTGCTGGATACAAGAATGCTGAAGAGGGTCAAGCTCTGGCACGCTCGGCCAATTTATGGTGACAGCCTTTAGAAAGAGAGAGCCGTATGAAGGATACGGCAGAGGGTTATATAAAAATGTCTTATGGGTTGTGTGTTTTTACTTGAACATCATCAGATTAAATTAAGCAAGTATTTTAGGAATATGCGTGTGGAGTGGGAGATGGCCAAGCAGGCTAACGCCTTACCATAGACAACTATAAAGATGAAGTAACGATTACGAGTTTCAGTTGAGGTGCTGGTTGAATAAAATAACTCGGTCCTTCCCCCAAGCCCAGATAAAAACTAAAGGTAGGAGAGAGAAAAAAAAGAAAAATATTTAAGCGCTATCTGAAGGAACAATAATTAAATATTAAAACAATATGATTTAAAGTAAATATACATGCATATATTGTATTTATATTCTATTTTAGCATATTTCAATAAATATTCAATTTGAAATTAAAGGTCATAACTCCAAGCCGTTTGATGCACCATTAGAAAAAATGTGGGTAAGCCTTTTCTTAACTATGATTAATTAAAACAATTTATTGTGGAAACCATTTTTAATGAAACTTTTGCTTTGCCCTTCTATGGAAAAATTATATTTAAAGTTACTATAGAAATTTAAAAAAATATATTAAAGTCTAAAATTGAAAAATATAATATGAGATAATTTATGCAACTTGGGAGCGGGGTAGCCCACTGGTAAGGCAGTGGATTGCTGTGCTTAAGGTCCCGAGTTCGAATCTGACATGGCATATGATATCTTTATTATTCGCCACAGTTCGTCTCGTGGGCCGAGAGACCCTCCTGGGGCAAACCCAGCCTCTATAAAGTGGGTACCCTTAATTGAAAAATTAAGGGGGAAAACCTGGCGGTTGAGCGTGATCACGGTCAAATCACCTCCTTGCACGACCGCTGACCAAGAAACAGTACTCTTCCTTACATAGTACTGAACCCAAAACCCTTTATGGGTTGTAGTGGTACAGGTTTTTTAATTTATGCAACTTAAATTTAAAATTTATAACTCCAAGCCGTTTGATGCACCATTAGAAAAAATGTGGGTAAGTCTTTACTTAACTATGTTTAATAAAAAACAATTTATTGTGGAAACCATTTTTTATAAAGATATCTGAAGGGCATACAATTTATATTAAGAGATAGCTAAATTTTAAATTTAAGTTGCATAAATTCTCATATTATATTTTACAATTTTAGACTTTAATATATTTTTTTAAATTTCTATAGTAACTTTAAAAATAATTTTTCCATAGAAGGGCAAAGCAAAAGTTTCATCTACTCATTTATTGTTTGAGAAAACATACGGTAGAAAAACTAGTAAAAGGAATTTTTAAATGTTAAGAAATGCACATTCAAAAATCAAATTGAATCATGCATACTTACAATTTATAAAAAAAATAAAGACTTAAAAATAAATTTTACAATTTAAAATTTTACACATGCAAAAGCAAACATAAAAATAAATTAAATGATTATTAGTATATTTATTCACAAACCTGTAATTAGAAGACTCAAAATACAAATAACAGATGTCTTATTCAGGCTTAATGCTTACACAATTGTGGTTAAATACAAAAATTTCAATAGGAAAAATAAAAGCAAGAAATTTAGCGCTAATTAATCCCAGTTTGTGCAGGATGTCTAGAAACCTGGAAGTAACAAATTTTGAAGGCTATAATGCATCCCACTCTTTTTTTTGAAGATAGAATGAAGAGACGATCACAATTAATTAAGCTACTCTTATTAGGTTGAATAAACATCTGAGAAGTGAGAGTATTAAATCAAGTATAAAAAATCCAAGATAAAGGACTGAGATGTTCCGGCAGAATTGGGAATCAATAAAATCGAAGAGACTATTTTCATCATTTTTATGACTGTTTATTATTACAAATTTTTAAACACCAAGGAATTTTACCAATGTTAGATTAAATTATGAACAAATAAATCAATTGCTGGTAGGATCTATCAACAATTTAATATATCTTGACAAGTCTGCGATCCGTTTAAACATTATTTAATGATTCCAAATTTCGTTAATTACCTAATATATCAACTAAAAGCAAAACTTCTTCAATAGATAAAAGAAATATTTAAAAAATGGTATAAGTATATACTAATTAATAATAAATCCGTTCCCCAGATCATTACAACTATTCACAACTATCATAACTTAAAAAAAGTTTTTCAATATTTTGCCCAAAAAATGTTGCAAGATTAAATGCTTTCTTCACTGTAATTCCCTTTAAAAAACCAACGGTTAACAATTATAGTTATTCTTACATTATAAGAACCGAGACTTATTTGCTAATACGGCAGAAGATTTATTATAACAGCAGATTGGCTGATGCTTTGAAACAACTTCATCATTTTACTTCCTGAGTCAAATATTCTGCAATCATTTCTGGACATCTCCAAAGAAGGTTAAACCGCTGATTAAGATTGGAAGATCAACTACTACTGCCTACCACGTCAAAACTAAAAAATCATAGCACAACCACACCTTCATCAAAAAAATTTATTTAAAAAAAAAATTATGTTTTATATACCTGAGGTGGAGGGGCTGCCTCGGGAGTTTCTATTTTTATCTCACCAGGCTCCGGCTAAAAATAAAATGGGTAAAAAGAATTCATGAAATGAAAAAAAAAAAAAAAAATGAAAAAAGGGCTTTGAGGGTATTTATTAAAAAATGGTTGACAGATTATTATATTTTCTTAATCCAAGATCTTACAGTTTAATTATATCACATAAGAAGTAAAAATAAGAGAAAAATAAAATAAAATTAACCAAGGAATAAAGAAATATAGACAATAGATACTTACTTGAAATTTCACTTTTAAAGTGGTAGGACAGATTGATCTCATCTAATTACGTTTCCAGAAAATCAACCTTGATGGCCTAGAATGAAAATCTTGTATCTCAAAAAAAAAAAAAAAACTTGAAAAACTTTTTTTAATTCAATTGATGGATATGCTTTTCCCCCAAACAAAATATTCGCATACTTGCTTTTAAGTATGAAAACTTTGTTGACTATTTTTTTTTGAGTTATTTGGTTTACATTCTAAGCCATCGATCTTTTCTAAATACCAGCGAAGCTATGTAGTGACAACTTGGACAAGAATTGGAATTCTACATTATACAGGTATTCTAGAATTATTGCGTCATAATAAACCAAGAAGGTATCACGAAAATGCACGAATCTTTTGTAACTTTAGCATTTAAAATTTCATCTAGCTTGTATTACAGTTCCACGAATCAATATATAATTTTTAGAACAACTTATATAACATTTATTTTAAAGCTGATCCACTGATAAAAGTCCCAACATCTTTTCTGTGAACACTTAACAGAGAAAACAGACCCAACAGGGGTTTTTTTTTTTAAAGTAGTAAAGTATGATTCTTAACCATGTGGTGATGTCTCTGACTAACATTAAATAATTAATTTGAACCAAGCATTACCAGACATGATCGAGAAGCTACGTTGGGAAATCCTAAAGCATGTGGCTTACTTGCCATACTTGGCTGACTGTGACTACCATTTGTTTGAATCAATGGCAAACGCACTAGCAGAGCAATTCTTGGCTTCTTAAGAAAATGTCTCAACAGGTTTGCCACTAAGCCAAAAAAGCCACACTTTTTTAGTCCCTTAAAAAAATTTATGATAACTCCATTTTAACATTTGGAAAACCTAGAAAAAAAAAAGCTAATATTCTTGTTGGTTTTCATGACTGCTATAACTTGAAGTATCGAAGTGACTGCTATAATATCGAAGTAATCGACTGCTATAAATCGCCCCTCAAATTTTCAAGTATCTAAAGAGTATACTGCATTTTAAATTGACTTTTTTTTTTTAACATTAACCATATTTTACTCATCTTGTTGCTATCACCTCAATTATATTTACTGGGTACAGTTTACTCAGTTTGTGTGTCCAATGCGGTCCTCTACTTCCTCCCTATTTAGGCTATACGGAGTTTCCCGGGCCAGGAGAGATGGTGGGGGATTAATGCTGAGATTATTATGTCCCCTGGCTCCGGGTTTTGAACTTGCTATCTTCGGGTTCCCAATCATAGGTTGCTAAGGGCAACACGTGTTTTCTAACACCTTTGCCCACTCGGCCAGCCCGCCACCCATTGTGTAAGCGTCTAAATTCTCCCATTAGTTCATCCCTCTTGGGTCCAAATATTTTACGCAGTACTTTATTTCTAAAAACCCAAAGCCATTGCTCATCCCTCAATGTCAGCGGCCACGTTTTGCATCCATAAAGGATCTTTGGAGGATTAATAGTTTTGTAAATACTAATTTTTATGTTTTGAGACAGAAGGCGGCAGGTAAGCAATCTCGCTACTGAAAAGTAGCAAGCATTACTAATTTTTAAGTTAATATTTTATAACAAACCGGAAGGAGTGAGATTCCACGACAGTTACTGCAATCCATTTTTGATTCATTTTTGCGAATCCGAATAAGAATAGTTTCTTTCCACTCTTCGGGTATTTTTTCTTGTTCCCAGATCTTTTTAACCAAAAGATGTATTTGAGAGATCCCAGCTGTTCCGCATGCCTTGATTAGTTCATTAGGAATGTCATATGTTCCTGTGGCTTTATGCAATTTTAATTTTCCAATGGCTATTTCAACTTCCTCTTTACTCGGTTCTAACATTAACTGTTCAGTACTCTGGTATTCCGAAGGAGAAAATAGACTATTTTTTTTTTTGGTCCACGCCTTCCTCGCCGTTTAGGCTATACGGGGTTTCCCGAGCCAGGGGAGAGGGTGGGGGATTAATGCCAAGTATTATTAAATTTATATTACTTTCTATTTATATAGATTACTAAAATAGACTATTAATTTCTGTTTTTAAAATATTATCGAAATATTCCTTGAACGGCCTTAATATGTCTACCGGATCGGTCATGTTATTATTTTCATCCCTGTTTCCATTTACAACCGGCCCCAACCGTTTACAAATGTTGTATGTGCCTTCGTTCATTGCTTTAACATTACTTTTGATTTTGTTACTTTCAATTATTATTATTTTATTTTTGAGATACTTTCGTTTTTTAAATTTGAGCAATTAGTAGGTTTTTTCTTTAATGCTCGCAAATTAGCAAGATTGGTTTCGTTAGGATTATTTAACGCTACCAATTTAGCAGCTTTTCTTTTGTACCACATGTTAACAGATTCTTCATCGAACCAAGGTTTGTTCTTTTTATATTTCCTTTTCCAAAGAAACAAGTTACCTACATGGTAGGTAAAACCAAGGTTTGTTCTTTTTTATATTCCCTTTTCATAATTAATAATAATAATAATAATAATTATTAAAGTTTAACGAACCCGAAGGCTCCAAACTGACACCACAACTAATGGTACAAGTACTGAAGTGCGGCTTATGTGCCGTTCACTAAGGCATTCTTCAAAGTAAGGCCTGATCTCCACTGAAAAGGACCCTTTTAGGGGTTTATTTACCTCTGAAGAGCGAGCAGGAGCCAAAAGCTAGAATCTATTAAAGCCAATCAAGGCACTTTTTAACTGAAAAAAAGGCGATGGGAGTTCGATAACATCATGGTCACATAACCTCTCAAAACAGGCCCCGCACATCAGCCGCTTTTCAGTACCTTTACCCAACTCACTGCCAACACACCTCCATCCACCAACCGTTTTCCAAACTCAGCTTTGACAGATCTGCCTCAATGCAATCCTGCATCCCCTATCTCAGCCCAACCCTCAGACATTTCCCAGTCAGCATCTATTATTTCTAATTATGTTTCCTATTTGTAGTTAAAGGATACATAATTTGAGCTCACGAAATTATACCTATCCTATTCTCTGACAAGAAATAGTCCTTGACTCAGGTTGATATTAAACATTTATGCTTCCTTAAGACTTGGTCCAAGAAATTTCATTTCAGCACTCGCTACATCCCTACGCATAAACCTCTCCTCATTAGCTCTGTCAACCATTTTCACAGAAGTATCAGGAAATATAAATTTTAACTTTTTCATCATCAAACATCCTAATTTTTAAGGTAAATTAACCCGAAATCTAAGTTCGATTATTTTCAACTAAAAGCATAATCTAACTTTCACAAACATGCAGGTAATCGCTAATTGAAACAGAATGAAGACTGAAGGTGCAAAAGCTATAAACATAAGCATAGATTCAAAAATAAAAAGAATAATGAAGACTACATATATATAGACAAAAAGTGGAAATTTGATAAAGCTATAAAAAGGTATATATTATATTAAGTATTACCTTAATGCCCTTGTCCTGCCGGTTCGGCCTCCTGTACCTAGGCCTGCCCCTGCCGCCGCGACCGCCTCTCACAGGTGGCGGGCCCCCGCTGTTCCCACCTATTTCTCCTTGTCCTTCTTTGCCCTCACCATCCTATAATTAATTATTAAACTTATTGAGAAACAAATAATAATTGATAGAGAACTAACTCATAAATATTAGAAAAGGTTGATTTTCAAAATATACAGTGACTCACGAAATTGATCGTATGTTTATAGTACAACAGTATATTCGTCCCAATCCGATATGTTGTTTGTCAACACATATTAATTACTTGTCAGAAAACTTTGTTTACTCTTTTATTATGATGTTTGAACCCTTTTATACCTGAATTATAAACATAATTATAAACTAAATCTAATAACACGATTTGATCAATTTTGTGAGTTTGAATTACCAGTAATAATTTTATTAAGAACCAATTGTTTATAACAATAGAAGTTCTGCAGCTTATAAAACAGTAAGTAGGAAACAATTTTTATTTTTGTTAACATTATTTTGAATCGATATAACATTTGAAGTGTAATGGTTTACAGTGAAGCCAATGTCGGAAAATATTCGCAACGCAATTTTAAACAAGCTTGAAAAAGGAGCATCCATCATTTTTTGAGCCAAAAATACCGATGCTCATCAGGCACTATTAGTAATATTAGAAAGACAAATGCAACCCACTTGAAAGGGGTTGAAAAGAATAAGGCAGGTCATAAGCCAAAACTATCTGATGCTTACAAGCGCGGTACCATTTGTTCTATTCGTTCGGGGTAGTTGATAATGCTGTCAAGATACAACGGATACTTAGGCAGTTTGATAATACAGACATTAGCTCTGAAGGAGGTCGCCGTGTCGCTGGCTTGCGAGGAAGAGCAAAGTTTAAAAAGCCACAATTAACCACCATGCATCAAAAACTAAGATTAGCCTTCGCCAAAAAATATACGCACTACACCGTAAATGATTGGGCAAAGATTGTATGGTCTGACAAAACTAAAATTAATAGATCTGGATCGGATGGCAAAGAGTGGATGTGGAAAGGGCGAAATGAAAAATAACAGCCAAGACATGTTCAATCAACAATTAAATTTGGCGGGGTGAGAGTATCATGATATGGGGATGCTTCATGTCAAAAGGGGTTGGCTTAATCGAGAAAATTGAAGAGAGAATGACTGCAGTCAACTAAGTGGAGATTCAAAACGTAGCTTGATAGGAAGCCATACAAAGCTTAATAAATCTAAAAAGGACATTATATTCCAGCAGGACAATGATCCTAAACACACTGCTCGAGTCATAAAAACATGGCTAGAAAAATAATAGGTTTAATATGTTGGATTGGCCACCACAATCCCCAAATAATTCAAATAATAATGTTAATAAAGATAAATATTCACTATCTTTAATTTAAAATAAATAAAACAAAAACTGTGAGACTTACTTGAGGGGGGCGAGAAACCGATCTTCCCTTTCCACCCCTGCCCCTGTATGGGAATCTAAACCTTCTCCCCCTTCCCCTTCCTCGAGGCACGTCGCCTCTATCATCACCTCCTCCAACAGCATCATCACCGCCCTCTCCTCCAGATTTATCTCCACCATTTTTATCACCACTCTATAAAAAAAAAAAAAAAAAAAAAAAAAAAATTATGTGATTTCATAAAATTTATTTACATTTTTAAAATTTAAGTAAATCAAACATACATTAAAGTAATATATGAGACGATGTGCGAAACTCGTTCGTTCCATTTTTTTGAAAAATTGAGATGGCAGTGGATTCTAAAAGATATTTTAATGCTCTTTCAGCATATCTTATCAGATTGAAGCAAAACTTATTATTTCTTATGGATTTTTGCTATACAAAATAGCGGTTTGTTGAAGAACTGATTCGTTCCATAGCCTATTTTGTTTGAAAACTGATTCGTTATGATACATTTGAAGCAAAACTCTTTGGTTCCAATAATCACTTCTCACTTTGCACCCATCCCATTCTTTCACTTCAGCAGTTTCTGTTACTCTTCCTGAACAAAATATCAAAACCTCCTTAAACTCGCATGTTTTATTTCAGTTTATACTCGAATCTTCTTACCTAGCTATATAAATAATTGATTTTTCAATGGCTCCAACAAGCTGAAAGACGTTGATAATCTGCTGAAAAAGCATTTTCGTGACGAGTGGAAGGCCATTGATTCATTTAATTATTACATGCGAGTTCTCTCTTATATATTAGCCAAAAATGAGGTAAACAACGAACGACAGGATGATGAAGTCGCTATTGTTGAAGAAGGATAAATGTAACTTTTTTTTTGTCAGATGTTTTATATTAGTAAGCTAATATTTTTGAAAAATTCGTCAAAAAAAAAAAAAAAAAGTTTAGTACATGTTCAAAAAGTCAGTGGGAACATAAATAATAATTACTTATTAAAAAGATCAACTTATGCTGTGAGAATTAAAACTCGTTCGTATTAATGTGGTGTGCAGCAAAAGTCTTTCCTTTAAACATTTTGTTGTAAAACTTTCTCATTTCATAGTTTGTTACCTCTAAATCAGTCAACTTTTTTTATTCTAAGCTCACTTGCACAGTATAGCTGCACCTTTCGAAGGCAAAAAAAAAATCATGTATATCTGGCCACACTACTAGACCTGGTAAATTTTTGAGTTTCCTGAAAAATGTGTTCAAGTGGAACGAACGAGTTTTGCATCTCACCTCTTCATATGATCAGAATAAGAGAGAAAAGATACACAAGCAGCAGTTCTTTGTCAGCAAGGGGATATTTTCTCTCAGTTTCATTGGAAAAGAGATGGAAAGTGATCTAAAAGTCTCATTAACAGATAGATAAGGAAACTCGATAGAATACTACCACTATGATAGTTCTTCTTATTAAAAAGGGATAAAGGGGTTCTTTTCAGTAGAGGCAGTGGCTAAACTAAATAACACGACAATGGCAGCGCCCAAAACTAACATAGGGGAACTATTGCAGAAAATACTATCAAGATTTCTAAATAAAATGTTTGCAATACAACTGAATAACATAAAAACACCTGAAATATAAAATAAATTATTATCATTCCATCATAATTTCAAATGTTTTACTTTACACTATCTTGGTAAATTAAAACAGCAATCTTAATAAGTTACAAAGGCAACTAGTATTTTGATGGGTATTTTTTTATTTATTAAATTAAACTGGAGTCCTTCACTAAACCTTGAAAGGGAGTTGACATAACTTATACAGACAGAGCCCCACAATAATAACATTACCTGTTGCCTTCTGGGATAGGATGAGCCCATAAACCTTCTGTTTCTGTATCTTCTAGGCTTGGCATCATCTCTGTTTACCGTCCCTTCTTCCTCATTGCCATCTGTAACCAAATCCAACAATCGTAGTAATTTAATAAGAACACTTGATCAATATACACAATATTCTAATAATATATAATGAAGTCTTCAGAACTGAAGTAAGAAAGAAGAGAACATTTTATTTATTTTTTTAAAAACATATGTTCTTTTATACTGAGAGGGGGAGATTAAAGTGAATGATACCTGATTCATAACTCTACAGGCAACTAATTGAAGGCCAAATATTTGAAATACTTGAACCTACAGTACAGTAGAACCTCACTAATTCGACCCTCGCTAGTCCGAAAAAAAGAAAAAGAAAACAAAAAAAAAGAATTGGAATCATGATACCATCTCGAAAAATCATATACTCTTTGTTATTAACAGAAAATGTATGTTTTATTATGAATACACACATTATAAATTATGTAAAACACAACAAACAGCGTATTTTTACCTTTACCTATCCTAGATAATTCTTTCATCCGCTTCTTTAGTTCATATAAAAATATTTTCACAGAATTTCCATTCATATCCCTACACTTGTAACTTTCCATATCTAGATGTCTGCCATATTAGGCAACAATCTACCATAGTATAAGATAAAATTTAAATCACAGTTAAAAACTAAATCAAAAATGGATCCTTTGATATATTTTTAAATATATACTACTTTGTTAAATGAATTATAGAGCTTATACTCTAACTGCTTAACAAATCTAGTTGTTTTCAATAATGCAAATTTGTATTTCTTTTTTTTATTTGGCTCTGATAAAATAAGATTCACTTTCTAGTAATTTGATATCATTTTAATTAAATAAAATATATCTATATCCTTACATTGAAGAGTGATCATTACATAATTCATTTCTCATACAGGAAAATAAGATTTGATTGAACATCTTCAAACTTGGGTGGAATCAAGCAAAAATCTAAATAAAAAATAGTAGGCAAGTACCAGTGGTGGGCTGGGCGGGGGGTCTCCTGCCACCGCCACGGCCCCTGAAGAACCACTGGCGGTAGCCTCGGCGTTTGTCAGCTGCGTAGGGACTTCCTTTGACGGCCTCACCTCCGGGGCCTGTCACGTTAGCAGCTTCATTCCCCTTCTCGCCGGCCACAACGTCGAATTCGACTGTTTCCCCGTCCCCGACCGACCTCACAGCTTTTTTTGGGTTGTTCTTCACAATAGCAGACTGAAATAATTGAAAATCCATATAATTGTTTATTGTTAATAGAACAATTAAAAAAAAACAAAAAACCAAAAGATAAATTAATAATCATTTTAACGATTTGAGTGCAATTTTATTGATTTATTCTTTTAATGAGCTCAATTTTAATGAGCAAACTTTATTTAGTCAAACAATAAGAAAAAAAAATTGATACTTCCATTATGGTTAACCAATAAAGACAAATAAATGTGTTATAATACTGCTAGATAATATGGTTTGGGACTTAATAAGGAAGGGAGGAAGAACTATTTCTAGACAATTTTTAGTGCAAGTTGTAACTGTTCAGCATTCATGCTCAACTGAGTTCTCCACCCAAATTTTTTTTTAGGTTTATAATATTATTATTATGATACAGAAAATGACTGGTTTAATATAAGATTATCTACCTGATGTACAAATACGTCTTCACCGGTGTCTTTTCTGAAACAAACAAAAATATATACATTAAAATTTCATTTTGGTTCAAATTATAGATACTTATAACTGTATTCAAAGAAAATATGTAAACTAATCAAATTTGAAAGATATCAATAAAAATGGCATGAATAGGTTTGTGGAGAAACTACCCACTGATAGCTCTCAAAATAATAGTTTGAAATAAGAAGATATCGAGGCCATTTCCTTTTCAGACGCCTCGGTGGATTAAAAGGAATGGAGGAAGAAGCAAGGAATAGGGGGGGGGGGAGTTCATCGAGGAAGTTATCTGGTGGCTAAACCTGCAACATATGAAACGTTGCAGTCCTTATGAATAATTGTATTTCCATGGCCAAACAGATATTATTTAAGGCGTGAAAATTAGCCTTTTGTCCAGGTGGAGTCCTAAGTAGCAGATCTGTTCAGATCCACAGGGATTAGTGAAGAATTATTAAAGGAAACTGTAGGGCAGGAGGTCGTAGGTTTATAACAAACAGCAAAGGTAATACGATGGGATTCGTTTGGATCCATTTAGTTTCTCCTATTTTTAAATCAATTTTCAAAGTTAGTGATGTATGCTTGAAGAATTCGGAATGCAATAAATGGACCACAAATAGTAGCACACACGTCACCATCAGCAAATGGTGGTACGAAAGTGGGATATCTGCTGTAAAAACTGTCTAAACAGTTTCCATCCTCCATCCTCTACAGGATGGGGCCGAGGACACTACCTTGAGGAACCCCTGCAGACTGGGAGAGGAGGACCCCATAAAATTATGTATTATGTTATACCATGAACAGTCTGTCAGCGAGATAGGAAGGGGGAGGAGGAGGAGGAGTTTATGGAGTTTATACAACAACCCTGAATGCCAAACTAGATTAAATGCTTAAAAAAACTAATTTAAGCAATTATACACATTTTTTTTTTTTAATGAACAACCCATGTAAAACTGCTACAAATGAAGGCTTTAAAATCATAAGGAATAAGAACAGAGCTTTGGAGATTTTTTTTTTTTTTTTTTTTTTTTTTTTTATAGTGAATAACCAACAGGGAATGTATGAATGAAAAAAAATGCACATTATATTCAAATTCAAAGATCATTTATTTATTTTTTTAATAATTTTTAAAATTAGATGTTTAAATTTACGTTTTTTCGTTTGTTTTGTTTTTTAGTTTTTATACAGGAGAGCATTAAATTCAAGGTTACATGCTTAAATTACCAACACATAAAAAAAGAAAAAGGCTCTTACATAACTTATTTATTTTTTTAAGTAAATTATATTTTCACACTGCATGATCCCTGACAAATGACAATTTAGAATTACCAAGCAGACAATCACACATTATTCAGTTGTCTAATAAATAATCCATAAATCTAATTTTTTAACTTAGATGAGAAATAGTCCATTAGAAACGAAAAGGATAAGAAATCAAATAAATGAAGGAAATAATAAAAGGTATATTTAATGAATGGTTAACAATAATTGAGGTTTTATTGGCGATAAATGGGTAGTTTTATGGGATGAACCTGGTAAGATTTCAATAAGGAGGATTAATAAAAAAAAATAATATATATTTAAAAAACTAACTTAAATAATCAAGATGAGTTCTGCAAGAGAAAATTAAGAAAAGGAGAATATAACCTCTTATCTTATAAAACATATCTTATTGTAACGTTAAACAGATAAGTAAATAAACAAAACATATGGTGTAACCTCCCGGACCGCTTGTTGGAACAAAATAAGCTGTTGGAACGAACTGTTTTTGTCTAGATCATTCCGTGATGGCGGAGAACTGCCGACATTGTTCTAGAATATTCCAGGCCCCACTATTTACGATATATATAAGGGGCTGAGACTGAACCAGTTAGTTGAAGTCTGTGTCTTGACTGTGTTGCTCAAGTCATATGATTGTGTGTGATAAAGTTATCAATTTTGTAACCTGCTCATATATTTAAGTTTTAATAAGGGTCTGGCCACACATGTCCGCACCGTAGCAATAATACAGGTTATGTTCAGAATATTTTTAATTTAACTTACATATTATCTTTAGTTATGCCTAAAGTTCAAGCCACATATGTCAGACACAGGCCACTTTAGGCATAACTAAAGGTAATATGTAAGTTAAATTAAAAATATTCTGAACATAACCTGTATTATTGCTACGGTGCGGATCCAGTGCGGACATGTGTGGCCAGACCCTAATTCGTTGGCATTGTCATAACTGAATATTCCTGTTAATAAATATTCTTTAACCCACATAAGTGTTACATTATTTTATTTTTTTTTTTAAACATTTTATTTTTTTTTTAAATATAAATACTACTTCATCTACCTGTAAATAAATGTGTAAATATGTATATACTATAAGATGCAGAAACTAGCTTCTTTTCACTTGATCAAATATTTAATGTGTATTTTTTTTTCTTTTTAAACTAGAAGTTCCCTAATTATTTGTAGTTCCCTAATTATTTTTAGTTTAATTTGTTTATTTGAACTTAAAGGCTCTAAAGCCCTTTCTCGATTTTATTTCACTTTGTTCTTAAGGGACACGTCCCAGAACAAATAAAAAAAAAAATTATTATTATTATTATAACCTATAATGCTAAGGGATGATAAATATTCAACAACAATAAATCAAAGCTTTAGCAGAGGACAGATAACTCAAATTGAAAACAAGTTATCGCAGAGAAAATTGTGTTCTTCATAAGATAAGAGGGCATAAAATTTCGCGTCGACTGAGTTCCTCACAGTTAAAATAGGGTAAGTATTTTCGCCAAAACCGATTATCAATTAAGCGGAAAAATGAAGTACGCTCACGTTCCAAAGCCTGCAATTTGAAGAGGGCTGCTCCGAATAAAAAAATGTTACCTATAATCGTTGGGTGGTATCAAACTCTGTGTAAAACGAGCTCCTTAATTTCAAAAATAGCCCATTCCTGTGGAGAAAGAGTAATTAAATCGTAAACGTATTTAGTGCTAAGTTGCCTAAAATCTGTGAATTTTTTGGATTTTTGTTATTTTTTTAGTTTCTCGCATATAAATCGGCAAATACAGATCACAAAGAATTGCTTTCTCTTTACTATAAAAGGCTATACTATTGCAAATAGAATTATATTTGAAGTCTTAATCAGTTTAGTAATTCAGTCGGGTTAGGAACATCAAAAATCTTTAATTTTTACGATTTTGGTGGAAACCGTGTTCTAAGGCCTATAACTCAAAAATTCCTAGTTTAAATGAAAAATGTTTTAGATAAAAATTGCAGAGCGTCAAATTGAACATGGAACAAGCTCCTTACATACAACATTAGCTAACTCCTGCGTGGAAATAAAGATAAAAACTTGAAAGTATTCGTCGTGCACAGACTTCGGGTTTTAAAGTATCAGCCATTCTGAAGTACTAAACAACCTTTTTCCATCTGTTAAAATTAAAGATCTAAATGTCCAAGCAGTTATTTTTATGAATATTTTATCAAATCTCCTGATACTTCAAAACCCGATTTTTGGTCCAATTGTAATCGCTCCTAGCCGTCAAATAGCGAAGCACCGATTCCGAACTTTGATCCAAAGATGATACCGCTTAAACAGGCCTTTATGAAAACAGACATAATTTACAATCTCTCCAACAGGTAGCAGCACTAGCGCCTGGTTATTAGAATCCGCGCTGAAACGAGGTCCACGGCCAATCAAAAAACCTTAGAGGCCACTTCTTCAGTTTTAATCAGAAATATTTATATTTTTGGTCGTCGACTTTCAGTCGATATACAATACTAAATAACACCTTTTAATTTTTCGGTTGTCTTGTATGATGTCTTAAAATTCATTCCTTAAATTATTGACTAAAAATTCATTGTACGGAAAAAAGTATCAACATAGATAAAATAAATTAGTGAAAACGACTACCAACGTATAATGCATTTTCAGGATGGCGCCATTCATTATAGCTGTAATTATTTAATAAATGGAAAGTATGTTGTGGTCATTCGTGATTATCGTAGGACTCAAATATGTGATCAAGTCCTACAAAGAAAGGGGGACCGATGAAAAATTAAAGACTTGATTGACTCTATTCTATAGAGCATCTTGCAGGTAGTTGTAAGTATAAACGGAATTTTGAAATCAATACGTGAATTAAAAAAAGGAAAATATATTCACTATTAATGATGACAAAATTGAAATTGAAAGTTGATGAAAATTAATTTTTTTATAAATAAATATAAAAGAAAAAATAGAGTATAACGGTGTAAATTAGCCAGATAATGACAAGGTGTACCTATATTCTGACTGATTGTGAGCTGGAAATTCCTCAGAAGTCAGAACTTAAATCTAGTTGATGTGGATGACGGAAAAATTCAATGAAGTCAAAATCTGTAATAATTTTTCTTAGAGGTTGGACGTTTAAAACAAGGGGATTCGCAGTTTTATTTAATTTTACGCTATATTGAAGAAATTGAATGTTTCATTAGGGAGGTGATATGTACCGGAAAGGGTTTGAATCTGGGAGAAAATATATTCGAGCCCGGTAATGCCGATGATATGGTACTCTTATGAGAAAAAATATATGGTAAGCTGCAGAAACGGTGAAGATTTTTGCGATATAAAAGTGGAAGCGATTAAAACTGTTGAAAATTTTAGATATTTGAGGTTCTTCAATAAGTAAAAAAAAAAAAAAAAAAAAAAAAAAAAAAAAAAAAAAAAAAAAAAAAAAAAAAAAATTAAGGGGGAGTTAAGGCTAGATTAAAATTCGCGCTAATTCCTCGCGGGGGTTAATTTAGTAGAGTTGGGATTAGACGGGGGCGGTGGATAGAGTTGCGTAGGGAGCGAGCGATAAGAGGTTTAAAGCCATTATTATTGCTTTTATATATATACATATATATATATATATATATATATATATATATATATATATATATATATATATATATATATATATATATATAAAATTTTTAACAAATCAGCATTAGTTAAACACTCAGAAGACCTTAAATCACGAATTTTATTTTGAAAATGCACAAATCTTAAATAAAGAAGAGAATAGTACAAGGAGGAAATTGCTAGAGGCAATTCACATTTCTCAAAATATAAAAAAATCCATAAATTTTAAGACAGACTCCAGAAACATAAACCAGTTTTATGGTGAAGTACTAGAAAAAATTAACAAATAGGAATGTAATTTGACATTTTGAAAAGTAACATTTTGAAATGTTAGAGATATTAATGTTTTGCTGTGTGGAGTCCCTTATCCCTTCATATTGAACTTTCAGCATTGGAAATCTTACCCAGGGATGTAGACTTAATTTATGAATTGGAGATAGGGTAGTAGGACTAGGGTAGTAGATACCTATATTTTTTCAACTATCAATCACATTTCAGTTAATTTTGATAATTTATTAGTAAGTAGAGGTGAGAGATAGGCAACTGTTCTTCAATTACGATAGGTTAAATGATAGTCAGGATTTTTAGTTTACAATGATGTGGTAAGCCAACGTTTCGCTCCAACTTGTGGATCTTCATCAGGGCTACTGAGTCCAGGTGGATACTCCACCTAAAATGGAGTATCCACCTGGACTCAGTAGCCCTGATGAAGATCCACAAGTTGGATCGAAACGTTGGCTTACCACAATAAAATCATTGTAAACTGAAAATCCTAACTATCATTTAACCTATCGTATTAGTAAGTACATATATTTGAATTATATAACTCATTGAGGTTTTTAGCATTGAGATTAATTTATTGATGTTAAGTGGTGGAAAAAGTTAACTTTTGTTGTGGTTTAAATGAATTGTTGTAGGATTATTAGATTATTGTTATAAAAGTATATTAATTTAGTGAACAATTTTGTATTTATCCGGTAAATAATATAAAACCTTGATGTTTTACCTTACAGCACTGATGATGGCCGAAAAGTATGCTGGAATAAAGTTTTAAGAAAGAAAAAGTGTTGAGACTTAATGGTCGCCCTAATCCTCAATTTAAATCAATTGGAGAGTCTCAAGAAGAGGAGAGTAAAATTAATAACTGATCATTATTACTTATGTTTTGGGTTGTAAGTGGTATGCTAGCATATATCATATCTACAAACAAGAGAGGAAGATAAAAATAGAACGCGATGTGGAATTCTACGATTTATGAGGCAGGTTTTCGTATACGCAGTAAAATATGCGCGGTTCAAGGTTGCGCTCTTTGTTGACGCTACGCCCGGTCGGTGAGGCGAGTCGGGCCGACAATAAGGTACGTGCCTGTTACTGGCTCGTCCCGAACCAATATTATCGCTACCTCTTTGGAACAAAACATTGGCTGCTTGCTATAAATATATATATAAGGCAGAGAAGAGACTTGGAAGTATGAAGACAGCGGGGCGGCTGCGCGGGTCGATGGGAGGGAGGGGGCACCGCATGCAGCTGTCACCGACCCCTCCTCGCTCCCACACCTCCCTCCCTCCTCCCGTCCCGCCTTTGTCTGCGGGCAGTTCTGTCTCCCTCCACCTTTGAATTTATTTATATGTTATCGAAATAGCGGGAGAGCAAACTAGCTCCTGGTTCAAGACCAAGTGGAAAAAATGCTTGGCGAATTAAGGAAAAGTGACTAAAATAGGTTGGAGGCGTTTAAACTTCCTATTGCGAATGGAGTTTCCCGTAACCTAAAGTTTGGGAATATCAATACTGATTTATGAAGTAATCATACTGTAACGTTAAATCGTTGAACAAAAACGTATGGTTTAAAGTCCCATACCTTATGTTGGAACTGTCATGGAACATGTTTGTGACTGCAATCTTCGAGTACCATCCAGCCGGCTCTTCCACGAGGTTCTAGACTATCTCCTTATGGGGTCACCTGTGGTGTAGTGGTTCGCGTCCCGAAGTGGCCCTAGGATTTTTTAATAGGAGTAATAAATCCTTGTCTATGCCCTCCCTCGGATAGGAGGTAAAACAGAGGTCCCGAGCTTGTACGATGTCAGGTACTCGTTAAAGATCCCTATCCTAATTATACAAGGATAGGCAAAATTTAGGACTCCCACTGTAGCATCGTCCGATTAGCCTTAGTGGCATAAAGTGACGTTAAAACAAACAAACAAGAGAGGCATGGCCAAGGATTTTTTTAATTGACTATTGCTATTTTTTTTCTTTGTATAAAAAAAAATTGTGGACCCACAGTAGTGTTACGATACTTTCTAAAATATTTTACATTATAAAGAAACGCTTCAAACCGTGAAAAAGGCTGAGTTAACCCCCAACCCTCCCAGCATATTTATTTGCCAATTTCATCTTTCATTGCATCTTTCATCTTAGAAGCTCGTGCACCGGCTTATAATGGAGTGGTAACGCTTGAGTACTGTAATTGATCTGTATTTCGATAAGTTGATAGGATTACATGTTCAACGAAAACAAGTAAAACAAATTCATGTTAGCTGCACCAAACATATCTGAAGAACGGCTAGACAGATCTTTATCATCTTCGATTTGTTCGATTCGGCACATAAAACCACATAAAAATAACATCGAAAAAATTCATGAAATCTTTTTTAATAATAATAAAAGGATGTCTGTTGGGAATCGGATCATGTAACAGCTTCGCAATAGCCAGAATTAGGCAGAAAGAAACATTAGAAAAGTTGCCCGAAAGGTGTTTAAACTGCCATGGAATATATTATGGAGGTGGTCTATGTATGTGTGTGTGTGTGTGTATATATGTGTGTATATATATATATATATATATATATATATATAATGTGTGTGTGTGTGGAGTCTAAATGGAATATATAGAGAGGTCGTCCAAGAGCGTTATTAGCGCATATCTGGAAAATATCTAATTTTCTGACAATAATGCAGATGAGGCCGCGTTTGTTATTATTAGCCGTCAGCTAGTTTCGTATAAACTTTTAAAAAAATAAATGTATACATCATCTGTTATAAATCATTCCCTGTTAGTGTGACCATATCAAATCACAAAAAAAAAAAAAAAACAAGCCGTAAGCTCGAAAGTATTTTGAAACAACCTATCTCCAAACCTCTTGCAGTTTTTAGATTTTATGTTCTTAACTCATCATATTATGTTTTACGTAAATATATACTTGATTTTACTATTGAAATATTTATTATTCAACGACCATGCGATAATTCTCTCATTACAATGAATAAGTGATAGAATCAAATTTCCTTTCTTTTCAGGACAACATTTTGAACAGTATTGCGATATAATCAGGTTTTTTTCGTTATCAAGCGTTGAAATTTCGTCAAAAATACCACAAAAGTGGTTACTGTTAGCGGTCATTAAACCAACTAAACAGAACTTATCAGTAATCAGATATTAAATTTGACCAGTTGTTCAGCGACTGATTACAACATATTTTACGCAAATTATATGAACTACATCACAACAAATTATCAGTGAAAACTAAAAAATGAAGTTAATCCATGAAAGCCGATTAAAATATTTTTAATTGGCTAAACTATTAAAACATTTTTTTGTTTTAAAAAAAGCGTCGTGGCAACCACCCCATTTCACTATTCAAAGGACAGAGGAAGCAGCCATGTTGGTCACGTGCCACCGTATTCTGTTAATTTACTTCATTCGTCAGCTGGAGTGTAAACTTGTAAAAGGCTCTTTGTAACTACCCGAAGCCTGGCAGGCGGAGATAACTTCATCAATAGCATAACATAACAAGATAGGGCAAACATAACAATGAAAAATAAAGAACGTTTTACATGAATTTCAATTATGATAAACATGAAATATATAATAAAGATTAATTTAAAAGAACACATTAAAAAAAGCTTGTTCTTTAGCGCTCATTAAATAAACTGTTATTTACGGTAAGGGCCACTAAAAAACAAAATAATGGAAAAAAAAGCATTGAATAATATCATTGAGGCAGCGAAATGAGTGTAACTTGATATCTTAACAAAACGAACAAGGTTTCTTTAGCACGAGACTGGTAACCAACCCTTTCAGTCAACGTAAGCCAACAAAAGTAAAAATCAATCATTTCAATAGAATTATTTCCTACATGATAACACGAAATAAAATTAATTAATTAATTTTTCAATTTGTTAATTAATTAATTGGTTAATTAATTTTTCAAATAAAACCAATATGCAATACATCAATGTTCATGTTTTTATATTAAACATAATTAAAATTACAAATTGTTGAAGGGCCATGTATGTATATGTATATATTATTTATTTATTAACATATTCACCATTAAACTTCTTTTATTTACATATTGTTCTTTTTATGATTAAGTATATATTCCATGATATTAATATTTTACCTAGTTTTTAATTTTTAATTATTACATATCTACACTAATTAATCTTTAGTGGCAAGTTAAGACTGTAGAGAGCAAATGTTATAAATTAAAAAAAAAAAAATAA
The DNA here is from genome assembly GCA_911387785.2 of Aelia acuminata. NCBI lineage: Eukaryota > Metazoa > Arthropoda > Insecta > Hemiptera > Pentatomidae > Aelia > Aelia acuminata. The sequence goes on along the minus strand of OU426979.1, from coordinate 34,940,740 downwards.
ATAAAAATAGAAAAAAAATTTATGTTTCTTTGTTTACATATTAGTTCTATTAGTATTTAACAAACAATCTGTATAAGATAAATGAGTATGCTGTGTATTAGCAACCCAATATAATTGGGCAGTATCACTATTTTCAATAAAGTGTTTCTCTCTCTCCCTCTCTCTCAATATAGAATATTTTTATTTTTTACAAAGTTTAAATGAAAAATATAGTAAATCAATACACATTTATTTAATACTTGGCTCCCCCCCCCTATTTTCTAGCAGCTGCCCCTCCCCTTCCCCCAGTTTTAGTAGTTTTATTGGTAAAATATGATTCTCTACAGCTTAAATTCTTTAGCAGAATAAACGATTAATCAATTAATATTTCTTTAAAGCTTACAAAAAAGATGAAATTTGAGTGGTTTGGAAAATGACGAGATTCGCCACCGGAGAAGTAACGTGGATGCATTTCTGACTTAAGAGCATATTCGGCAATATGCAATATACATTGAACAACATGATGTACTCTTATAATAAGATTACTGAACGAATCTTGAGGGTCATGAAGGTATTTATATAAATAAGGCAGTAATCGACCAATCACAAAAATTAAAAAATCTGGTGCGTGCGCGCAACACACAACTTTCACTTACCAACTTACTTAGATTAGAAATTGACGTGTTTTGCTAATTATCATTTCCTAAAGTCACACATTTTTCTACATTCATATCTTATTTTTGTTAATCGTTAAAGCCGTTTTTGAGTAAATAAAAAAAAAACCGTGAAAATGATACAAAATTTATTAAGTAAAGTCCCCCCTCCCGTAGATCAATTTTGATGAAATTTTTACAGTCATATCTCGGGCATATAAATACATCAAATACTAAGTTTGATCGAAATCGATAAAACCGTTTTTGAGTAAATAAAAAAAACCCGTGAAAATGATACAAAATTTATTAAGTAAAGTCCCCCCTCCCGTAGATCAATTTTGATGAAATATTGGCTATCACATCTTTGGCATATACATACATCAAATACCAAGTTTGATCAAAATCGTTAAAACCGTTTTTGAGTAAATAAAAAAACACGTGAAAATGATACAAAATTTATTAAGTAAAGTCCCCCCTCCGGTAAATCAATTTTGATGAAATTTTTACAGTCATATCTCGGGCATATAAATACATCAAATACCAAGTTTGATCGAAATCGTTAAAACCGTTTTTGAGTAAATAAAAAAAACACGTGAAAATGATACAAAATTTATTAAGTAAAGTCCCCCCTCCGGTTAATCAATTTTGATGAAATTTTTACAGTCATATTTCGGGCATATAAATAGATCAAATACTCAGTTTAATCAAAATCGTTAGAGCCGTTTTTGAGAAAATCGAAAAGAACGTAAAAAGTTATTAAATAAAGTACCCCCTCCCGTTGAGCAATTTTGATGAAATTTTTGCTGTCACATCGCGGGCATATACCTACACTAAATACCCAATTTCAGGTTCCCACGGTTTATAGTTTTTGAGCTAGTCTGTTCACATACACACACACACACAGACACACACACAGACCATTTCGCGGGACTTGGTTATTTCGACTCAGGGGGTCCCAAAACGTGTATTTCCGTTGAAAACCGGAAGTCGAAAATTTTCACGATCGCAATACTTCCACTTACTATATATTTCATATATATGTAAGTGAAAGTAAAAAAAAAAACAAAAAAAAAAACCGTGATTATGAGGTTTAGAGGCACTCTGAGGGCGTATTGCTCACGATGACTTCATTCAATGAGCACTTCTGTGGCAAACAATAGAGCTAAAGTTGCGAAGGAACTAATAGAGACAGATGAAGGGCTAAAATAGACGAGAGCAGAGAGAGAGGCAGGTTCAAAGCCTGAGGGTACAACGACACTCCTGAACCGCGGCCAACTCGGCGGGTCCACTCCCGTCACCGCCAGCTCTTACCTTATCGTTCACCTCTTCCGAGCTCGACCACAACTTCATTGGCTAAATCAACGATCGTCGTCTTTACAATAAATTTATATAAAACAATGATTTCATAATAAACGGTTGGGATCAACAAGCCAAACCAATCTATGCAAGCCGAGAGCACGTGAGAAAAAAATGACGTTATCTGATGAGAAGTTTTACAGGGAATTAAGACAACCTATATTGTCAACATTATAAGAAGAAGGGTCTGGCAGTCAGATCAACCTAACCGTACAAACGGCGTCTCTCTAAAACGGAAATCTAAATAGTATTCTCGAAAATAATTTATCGCACAGAAAATCGTAATTCTCTTCAGATTAACAGAGCATAAAATTTCTTTCCTAGAGTGACTTGATTGAAGTTGAAATACGTTTAGTTGTTTAGCTGAAATAAAACAGCTATAAAGTGAATCAACCCTGAACTGAACCGCGGCGCATTCAGCCACTTTGAAGTGGATACCCTTAATCTAAAGATTATACGGAGGAACCTCGCTAGAATCATCTCCATCCTTTGGCCAAATAATGGAACTGCCTTACAGAATATCATGCCAAAGACAATCCAGGATTTATAGAGCTACAGGTCTTTATTTCGTGCTATTTTTAAGTGAGAGTTGAATAAGAGTTACATCACTGTCATGCTGAGTTCCATTAAAAAAAATCACATATGTGGCTGATAAGGCAGATAAAATGAGGTAAAATGTTTTTGTTGTATTCCATTTATATTCTGCGTAGTTTAGTCTTTAATTTTCCGACTAAATGATCTCGAGGACATTTGCTTTTGTTCTTGTCTCCAGAATTTGACCATTTGCTAATAACATTACTAGCAATCGCCACGCCAAGGTTTCGCCTATCATCATGAGGACTTGTAGTATAACTTATTACACTTTCAGCCCTAAAGAAGCACACGCCACGATGGGGCGAAAACTTTGCGATTGTTAGCTATGTTACACGCACAAATCCAGGAGAGAGAAAAGATGTCATCAATCAAGACCACTGAAGACTAAAAAGACTACACTCTATATATTCTAATTTAAACAGAAGTATATGTTTGCATAATATATACCGAAGCATTATTATTCCCTTAAAATCCTCATGAAATTAGTTCGTCGTAGTTGTCGCACGACCCGAAATACCCGAAATAAATAAATAAGTTCCTAGGAATTTAAAAATATTTCCTATGATGTAAGTGTTTTTTTTTCTTTGGTTGCACAATATTTACTAGGTCTTTAATTTAAAATTAATATCCTTTTAAATCGTCAAATTTTGCATTTTAGGAATTCATATTATTGCGAAACTCATCAGGAAGCGATTTATAGTTAGATGAAGTGTGTAAAACTGCACAAATAGCCGATGTCGACAAGAAACAACCCCAATGGTACCATTCAATATGTTAAATAAGATTATAACTCGAATTTACACTTTGATGAAGATTGCATATTTAAATTTAAAAAGCTGTATTAATTTAAAGGGATTTAATTCACTTTAGGAATGAAAAGGGGCAATGCCCAAAACTTAAAAATAAATGCAAAAAAAAAAAGTAAAATAAGTGAATGATGTAAATGAATACAAAATGGCCGTTCGCCAACTACTGTTTTTAATTATTTATTTAACGCCGCTCAATGCTACTAAGCTTAAATCCTAAATATAATTAAGATAGGGATCTTTAACGATTAGTAGAAATTTAAAGGGGTCAAGACCACCATTTTATCTCCCCTTAAAAAGGACGGCATAGCAATTGATTTTTCACATCGCCAACTAATGGAACTAACATATAAAACACCTTTTGCCTGGTAAATTACTCTACTTTTCTACCATTTATGATAATCATTTCCATAATAATCACTTTGCTAAATATAGTAAGCTAGATCTGTTGGATATTAGTATCTAGTAATTCGGATTAACTACACTCTTAATGGTAGTTCTTGGGTCATAGAGCAATGTTTTTTACCTTTACAAACCAAGATTGATTAAATTAGAAGACGAAATCATGAAATATAATTTAAGGAACATTTGGATAATTTATCCTTAACATTTCCATGAACGCACTGATAATGAAATTATTTAAGTATATGTCTCCTCTATCTGTTGATATGTCACTCGACGGTCCTCATCAAGCATTTTCCTCACAGCAGAAATGTTTTCCTCTGTTACAGACGTTCGCGGCCTCCCTTCTCTCTCAGCGTCCTCCAGAATCAAATTGCTCCTTTCGGATTCTCTGTACCATCTAAATATAGTCGTACGATGTGGACAACCATTACTCAATGCAATCTTCATTTCTTCTAAACATTGATCTGTCCTTAAACCACGCACAAAATTATATCGCAAAACTGCCCTTAATTACTATGTGACCACGATGCCATAGTACGAACTGTCACTGCTAATAAACAACTGAGTCCAGAGATGTGATGCAGGCATGGATAGATCTGAACACGCAGTAACTTGCAGCCTCCTGGGTCTTTCTTTTAAGAAGTGTATCGTAGATTCGCTAACTGGTGTCCGCGAAGGTAATTTTCAATATTATTTTTAAATCCGCCTATATTTTGTTTATATTTCAATATAACTCTTAAAATAACAGTAATAATAATAATAAAATAACAGTAACTCAATTAGTTGTTAACATAATTGGAGTTCGAAGATCGTTACAAGTTGCACAACAAACTGCTTTTATAATATATACCAATAACCAGAATTAAGTTTTACAGAATAAATAAATAAGTCTAAATTTTAATCGTTGAATGGTGCTCTTAAGGTTATTTTTCTACTTTTTCATAGCGTCCGCCCCTCCTCAAAAATCCTAATCCCAAAAATCGGAAACCCTTGGCCCAAAAAAAAACTTACATGGGCATCTGCCATCTTGAATCTTTAAAGAAGAGAAACAAACTCATTCAAATTTCTGGATTGCCTTGCGGATTTAAATATAAAATCTAAGATCTCTTAAATGAATTCATATAAAACAAAATGAAAAAAAAAAAAAAAACATAACAAACTTCCAACACATCGCTGCGTTTCGAAATTCAATTAGGAAGATCTAAAGGAATGTGGAATAAAAGCAATAACAGGGTAAAAATACTTGCAAAGATCCACTTTTGCGCCTAATTTTATGGCACTATGTTGCTCAAAATTTATTATGTATAGTTTTAAATCGAAAAAAAAAGCACCCCAATCACCCAGAAATAATTTGGCTATCGAATCGAATAGTAATAGATAAAAAAATTAGGGGATGTACAAAAATGGAGAATTTGATACGAGACTTACATTTTAAAGAAAATTTTCTACTTGAGTACCTAATGTATAAAATACTTATATATATATATATATATATATATATATATATATATATATACATATATATATATATATATTTCTTCTAGACAAACAAACTACATGTGTTTCGGACATGTATGAATTGGCTATTAATACAACTAAACGTTTTTCAGAATGTTTTATTTCACGACGGTTCAGCAGTTCAAGAGGATTAGAAGCCCTAAAAATAGCGGCTATTACTTAGAATAGTAGAAGATAAAAAATATGCCCGGCCAAATAGAGTTGGGTGTATGATAAAAAAAAAAAAAAAAAAAAAAAAAAATGATAATGATGATAAAAAAAAAAAAAAAAAACCTTTTCATTCATGGCACAAGATGAAATATGTAACTTACCGCTAGAAAAATAAGTAATGTAATAAGAATCATTGAAATTAAGTTCAGTCTTTAATATTTACAGGGCAGCTTACTGTTTAAACAATCAAGTTAAATTCTCAGTTGGAGCATTTAATACTTCTCACACATTACATTTGGAGCTAAAATAAATCTTGAAACAGTGACTTTTGAAATATATATATAAAAATATTCAAATTTATAATATTCCACAAGAATTACAGAAACAATAAAAATGTCACTCCCAATGATGATATAATTAAATCAGAATCTATTAGGGATTTAGTTGAAAAATAATCTCTTTTCCGATACCCATCACTTTATCACTAAATAAAAGATATAATAAACAGGAATTGGTTGGGAGTGCAGTCAAAATAATAAGCACAAATATGTGATATTTACATATTATCATAATATAATATGTACGTATGTATCACATATTTTTGCTTATTATTTTGACTGCACCCCCAACCGATTCCTGTTCATTATATCTACGGTCAACTATCTTCCACCATAAAAGATATAATACTAATGATATATAATTGAAGACAAAATTAGATTAACTTTTTAAACAAATTTACAAAATTTAATTACCGTCAAATATCGCAAAATAAATTTAGATGAGAACTTCAAAAACGAATATAAGAATAAATAATCACTTCTCGAGTTGGAAATAGAATGAGGGCGCGCGAGGTGGAGAATTTCCGATAGTCAAGCCATTCGTGACTTACGAACTTAATAACTTCTTATCTCTCACAAACTTGGCATAATCCTCCATACTTTTCATTTTTTTTTTTTTTTTTTTTTTCATTGAAGAATCAAATGAATTCAGCACTATTACACCGTTAACCCTTAATATCACTAATAATTTATCGATGCAAGTTATAACCAAACGCAATCAACACCAAAGCAATGCATGAGTACTGCAAATGCATGAAGTAATACCATGAACCCGAAATCAAACGTAGTCCATTTCTGCCACTGATGCCAAATTTTTTATAATTCCCTATTCACGTCACCACTTTTAACAATAAAGATATAGAATGTTAGGCCTCAAAGTCTCGTATTATTTCAAAAATTCACCTTATCATGCAGCTTACAGGCCAAATTTTCGCCTATTCAGGCATCTTCAGGGCTACAAGGGTTCTATAAGCAAGATAGAAACAGACTGAAACCTTCCTGTATGGAAGGAGGGCTAACAGGGAAATGTACAGTGTTGCCAACATTCAAATAAATTAAGATAACAGAAATTATCTTTAATTTAATAATAAAGATTAGATTTCCTATAATCCTTCCGAACAATAATTTCAGCTTAGTCAAATATGTATGGATCGAAAACACAAAGTATTTTCAAATACTTCAAATACAACAACGAAATAATAAGAAATATGCATTGCCTATATTGGGTGTTCCAGACCTAGTGTAAAAAAAATAATTGGGTAATACTGCATGTTAAACGGGGTAGAATGGCGCAGAAACGAGATTACTATCTCAATCTGTTGAGGAGAATTTTATTTGTTTTTATTTTTAAAATCTTACTTTTTTTCTGAAAAATTACAGTTTTCTCTACTTTGGTTTAGCTTAGAAACAAAAACAATGATATTTTCTTAATCAGAATTAAATTTTCTAAAAGATGAAATGGGTCTGGTTATTTTAAACCCACTTTCAGTGGCACTTTTAACGCGCTAAACACAAAACATTTATTAAAACTTCAATTTTTAGTAGTCTTTGAAAATTCCTCACTCCTCACTGGAGCACCCTAGAAGCCTTCAAATTTCCTAAAAACTGCGGAATTCAGTTAGCTTTTTAGTAGTGTAACCCATGATACAATTGCACTTAACCTTTTGAGTCTAAAAGAAGTTTTTCTGATGAAAAAGCTAGAGAATGTCACTGCTGGGGCAATGAGGAAGCGCGCTAGAGCCTGCATCCAAAGTAATGGATGCCGAACTTCCTATGAGTTAGAGTTAGTTTTACTGTTTTAAGACTAGAAAGAACAATGTATGAATTGTTTAAATGTCTAAATATTATAAAAAGGGTAATAATAATCTGAAACCAAAGTAGAGAAAACTGTAATTTTTAAGAAAAAAGTAAGATTTTAAAAATAAAAACAAAAAAAAATTCTATCTTCTCAACAGATTGAGATAGGAAACTCGTTTCTGCGCCATTCTACCCCGTTTAACATGCAGTATTACCCATTTTTATTTTTTTTACACTAGGTCTGGGACACCCAGTATAAAGGTTAAGAATTTACATCTGTTCGAAAATTTATTTAAACCCTAGTAGATTTGAAGGGGTCGGGGCAAAATCGTGCCAAGCAACATTTTTAACAAAAATAAACTATAGCTGCCGTCTGTTGTGTATTACGTAGAACTATAAGTCTAAGATGGAAATGCCACTTGAAATATGACAATAGAGTGCTCTATGCCACATGAAATATGACTATAGAGTGCTCTATAGTCATATTTCGGGTGGCATTTCTATCATAGACATATAGTACTACATAATACACAACAGACGGCAGCTATAGTTTATTTTTGTTAAAAAAGTTGCTTGGCACGATTTTGTACCGACTCCTTCATTTATTACATGTTAAACAACAAAAATAACAAGACTATATGAATCACTGAAATTATTTATTTACTATTGAAAACCTGTTATTTCTCTCCGGACTAAAAAAAAAAATAGCTGGTGAGACCCAAGCCATAAGTTCCTGTTGCTCCCTGCGATCCGAGTAGGTAATAACTTAAGCGATACGAAAGTAAAAACTTTGCAAGGATGTGGATAAGCGAATTTTCATTTTTAGATTTAGGTAAAATTGTTGTTTTTTTTTTTTTTTTTTTTTTTTTTTTTAATTGCCTTAATTCGGATATAATGTAGTAATATAATGACATTTATTTCGAAAAATAAAATTTTGTATATATCACCGAGAAGTATAAAATTATATTTAACATTAGTGGATGGGTTAGCAAAGAGGGCAGGTATAAGAAAATTAAGATTGTCTCTCTTGAAAAACCCTAGTATCCGACATCTGATTATGGGGCTTGGTAACACAGTAAGGAAGTACTGTCTCTTGGTCAGCGGAAGTGCAAGGTGATTTGACCGTCGTCATCAAGTTCAACCGCCAGGTTTTATCCTTTTTTTCTAATTAAGTGAACCAACTTTATAAAGGCTGGGTGAACCCCGGGAGGGTTCCTTGGTTCCAGGAGCAATCTGTGACGGAATATTATATACAGGATAAGATATCCTGCCAAATTAGATTCGAAATCAGGACCTTGAAGCAGCAGCTCAATGGCTTGCCTGTGGCACCACTCCGCTTCCATCGTGTTCCAATACAGGTAAAAAAAAAAAAAGATGCAATTTTAATGAGCTACTGTACTTAAGAATCACAGAATGTATTTCGTGTTTTCGGTAAATAGGTACTGAAAAGTAATTGTTCAGAAATACAATGAAATTTATGTTTGACATTATTTGCGGTGTTTAATTAAATTGTCAAGCACCAAGTACCTAAATAGTAACAAGGCTAAAGTTCCTTTCAACTTTTTAAAATTTAACAAGTATTTTTGTAGAATCATCATGTAAATTCCTATAACGTTTATATATACATATTCCAAAAAGACAAAACTGTAATTGATTTTGTAATAAAGCCAAGTGCAGTGGCGACTTGTACAAAACGAACACGCTAACATATCCTAAAATAACTCAGAGCAACTACCCCAGCTGAGTAAATTTACTGAAGGAACTCGTGTGTATATTTCAACAGAAATTCAGGGGCACAGGTGGTATTTTGTAGGGCAGCTGTCCGCAGCAAGTTAATAAACAGCGCCATCAGTGAAAAACGCGACATTTTCAATTAGGACTCCGAACAAAATAAATATTATGTATTTAAAAATAGATATGGGTCGCACAAATACGACAGATAGCTCAACACTAATACGACTGAAAGAAGAAAGTGGAATCGCATGTCACCATGTAGCGTACTGAACCACACCGGTGTTCAACCATGCGTAATTCCTCCTCAACCGAAATTCCAATTTTCTAGATCAGCGCCCTGCAAGTACCATGATGTAAGACAGTAAGAATTTTGCGGGATTCTCAGACAAGAATTGTTTGAAAAATTAACTCTCACCCCCTCCCCATTCTTTGCTTTAAACTAATGGACCAGTAAAATACATATAAACAATTGACAACCTATCAACAATATACGTTTTGTTTTGAACATGGCCTAGTGAATGTACATAACATATATGAACTACACAATCTCTTTTGCCTGTCTATGGTTCTCGAAACGGAAAGAAGGGTCGTAAGAAAGAGATAAAAAGCTAGATATTAAAGTTGAAGAAAAATATTTCTGTCATTGAACAGCTTACTAAGGTGACTTTTTGATTTTAAAATTCTACGTTGGTTATACCCTTACACACTTGCCCTTGCAATTATAAATTAAGTATTATAAATAAAAAATTTTTGATAGTTCGGATTTTAATTTGGGTGAAAGCCTTAAAACATGTCGCACAAGCAATAGGAGTGGGAGGATGAATAAAAAAAAAATCGAATTTTTACCGTCTCTGTTTAAACCATCCTTTTTGCGGTTCCAGCCACCACCCCGCCCCGTCAAGGTCGGATTAGTGAGCTTCTACTGAATATGTCAAGAATACCACCATACGTATAAACATGTTATTCCACGTTGAATAAATTGACAAGAATTTAGCTTTTTTATTCTTCACTATTAAAAATATTTCTTTTTAATTTAGATAGGCTTAACTTTTTCTTTCTCGATGAAATATTAGGATTATTTTATTTTATTTTATTTATTTATTCATTTATCATCACATTATGCTACTCTGGATAACCGGACGATACTACAGCCTCCTATTATCTCTTATCTTACGTCCCCTATGAAGGCCGGCATAACCAAGGAGTTCCTACTCACTTTAATAATGAAATTAAATTTTAGATAATAGAAATAATCCCTGTTTCTTTCACCACAAACCAACAAATCTTATTTTTTATTATATAAGAAGTAATACATGAATATATAAGAACATAATATCAACCACCCGTAGTATTGTCTATCAAATATTACTTCCAAATTGAATAATCAGTGGTCCACATACAGCTGTAACGTCGACTACCTTACATTGGGACGAACATGTACATCTTTGTGCAAATGAAGCTAAAGCTCAGCACACCAACGGAGCAAGGAGAGAGAAAGAGAGTTCTCCCCGAATGTTGAGAACAGAAAATCTAAAAACTATTACTAAACACAAAACGCTCGTTAAATGGAAAATTGGTTGTATTTAAGCAATGCGTTGTGATCTATAAATTTTGTTATATTACTCGTATATCAAATTAAATACTCGGTATGCTCATTTTATGTCCCTACCATGCTTCACTGCGGTGATTTCATTTTCTGAATTAGATACAGCACCATAATTCCTTCCACACAATAAATATTTATCTTAATTATAATCATACAATGAGGCTCTGATGCTTCCAAAAGATGGAAGAATCCAGCTGGTTACAAAAAAAAAAAAAAAAAATGGTCAAGATCTTCCTATGTCGCTTCTGGGAGATGAATAAACCCACGAAATGGTCCTTGTCAGTTGAGATCGGTGCGTTAACGGCGCCATATTGGTTTTGCCCAGAAGTAACGTAGGGAAACTAGTACCAAAACTTGCAGCAATACTGGGCATTTTGATGTTCAATGTCTAAACTTATCCTACGTCCCAAGATATCCAATTTGAAAAATAATAATAATTAAAAATCCAATAGAATGAAAAGCTTTAGGACACTGGAGTATACTAAAAAGCTGCGGAGTAGGGAGTAGACTTTCAGGGCGTGGGATGAACGGTCTAAATGCATGAATTCGAAAAGCCTGTATTCGGCCTTGTGACAGATTCTTTCAAGGTAATCACGTAATCTTTTTTTGGAGGTACTTTCTCGTAAACCCTTCATGCTAGATGAAATGAGGTTCCATATTATCTTCGGAGGATAAGTTCATCGATGATGGCAAGGAAGGCACAGGCATCACGGAAGCTAGGATAACGCCGCGAATGCTTCCTGTGAAGCGTAATAAGGCCCTGCGAACAGTTAACCGGTGGCATTTGAACCCTAAACTGTTGCAGGAGCTTTAACGATCGAAAGGAAGGGATCCCGAGTAATTTACGAGTGATGTGTGTTGAGAGCCTCGCGCGCATCCTTCCCTTTGGTCGGGTCTAAATACGGAACAGCTATTTCCAACAAAAAGAGAGCTACCAACGTTACGAAATGACCTACCCAAACACTCTTAGGAAAGATCGAGTATTTTTAATTTAATAAATGGCTCTCGAAGACGTCATACCTTAAGCTTTCATCCATCGTTTACTTGATCTACAATGCAAAAAATAGAACAAACATGCTAATTTGTCCCAAGCGATCTGGCGCAATACCGGAGGTTGTGATGAGATATTTTTTCTTTTATCTCCCGAAATACAATCGAATAATTAAGTATTTCAAATACCAAATGATACTAGACAAAGTGCATTTTAACATGAAAAGACGAAAAGTATTGGTAATACTCAACGTAGAATCTTCAATATCTTAATAATAATAACGAAGGCTTAACGAACCCGAAGGTTCGATGCCGACACCACAAGTCGCTCTCTTCACACCTCTATCCACCGACCGCCATCCAGACCAAGGATTTCGGATTTGTCCAACTTCGATGAATCCGCCTTAAAGCAGTCTTCCTATCTCCGTTATGGCCTGCTCCTTGGACGTTTACTAGTCGCCACAGAACTTATTAATCTTTTCGGAATTCGTTCACTACTAAGTTTCGCAATTTTACACGACCATTTCATTCTTCTGCTTTCACGTCAATTATATTTACGGGGTACAGTTCATTCAGTTCGGAGATGTGTCAGCGTCTAAATTCTCCGGTTAGTTCATCCCTCTTCGGTCCAAATATTCGCAGTACTTAATTTTCAAAATCTCTAAGCCGTTGCTCATCCCTCAATGTCAGCGGCCACGTTTCGCGTGCCGATCACGATGCAAAACTGGCTAGCTGTGTGAAATCAACTTATCAAGAGAGAATAAATTATTTCGAAAATTACATTTTAATCATATTCAGGTGCTCGTTTCTTTAACATACAAAGTTAAGGGAAGCTCTATATTCATAGGAAAAATAGAACATTCATCCTAAAAAATCGCAAATATTCACTCTTGATTTACATGTTTGATTCGGTCTAAACTAAAATTCATGTAATAAGCATTCAACCAAAACAGTGCCATAGATTTATTGATTTAACAAGACATTGACACTATAATAATTTTAATTAGGTACATATATAATTATTCCTAGCGAACTAATCAAAGCATGTCGGGAAGCTGGGTTAATTATGGTAGTTAAAACTATGGACTTTGACTTTTTTAATATAGATTAACAGACAAGTGGGGGACTACTATCATATAGTCAAGTGGGGGACATTTAAGAATTAAATATGCTAACAATTTAGGAAAGAATAAAATAATATTACGCTTGATCGGATTTACGCTAATTACGCGTTGCCCCCGACAAACGACTATGTTTGGAAACCCGAAGAAAGAAAGTTCAAAACCCGGAGCAAGGGGAAATTTAATAATAATCGGCATCAATCCTCCGCCGACTCCTTTCAAAACCCCGTAAAGCCTAACCGGAGAGAAAGGGGATGACAAAAAATAAATAAAAAATTACGCTAGTTTTGCTCTTTAATTAAACCCTATGATTTAAACCAAGAACTTTGATCATCCAACTATTTCGTAACCTTATAAAAAGTGGATTAGGTAACATACACTGATATGCTATTCTAAATAGGGATGGTACTCAGAACCTATGCGGAAAAAACGCTGCACGTGAAAATTGGCAGACAAAAATAGTCTTAACGGAAATAGCATCACGAGAACAGTCACCTTCTGAGGCTAGTAATCCCTTCCATGGTCCTATTACTAACCTGAAATGGAAGAGCAAAATCAATGCGGTGGTGGCTGCAAATGATATTATTTTATGTATAAACATAAATGTAATATAAAACAGGACCGATCACGAATTCATTATCAAGCAATATCTTATGTAATTCATTTAAGGAATGTTGTCACACAATCAAACCCAGATAGCACACGTGCGAGGCGTGTAGTTTCTACAGTGGTTACTGAGGCAGTTTTTTGATAGAATTAATTAAAATAATAAAACTGGGATCTCCTGTGGAGCAGTGGCTAGCATAACTGCCCCCAATACTCGTTCTATAGGTTGCGGGTTCTCATCTAACGGCGGCCTAGGATTTTTTAAAAGCAGTGAAAAATTCTTGGCTATGCCGTCCCTCGGATAGGACTTAAAATGAAGCTGCCGAGCCTGTACGATGCCAGGTACTCGTTAAAGATCCCTTTCCTAATTATACCTGGATAGGCAATTTTAGTATTCCCGCTATATCATCGTCCGATCAGTGGCATAAAGTGACGTTAATCTAACAAACAAGAATAAATCTATTGCCGCATGGAATAAATCGGTAAGTTGGAACATAGACCAAATGAGCTATGTATAATGGAATTTCATAAATCTACCGCAAACTTTGAAAATGTTGGTAGCTCCGCAGAAATCATAGATTCCTTCCTTAATAGCGTAAAGTAGGCTTCTGAATTATTCTAATATACATAATTCATTGGACTCTTTTTCAACTTACCTTGCTGTTCACTGTAGCCGCAGATTTACACTTTTCACTAATTCTATCAAATTACACGTCCTTTTGACTGTGAGACAACATTCCTTGAATGAATTGTAAAAGAAATTGATTTATGATGGGATAGAAATAAAAGTACCCGAATCTTCGAATGATCAGAACGAAGCAGAGTACATAAAAAAGAAATCATTCCTATGTAGCTACATAGGTCGAAATATAAGTCCATATCTAGTAAGAAATCAATAGATGCTGATGCGTATAGACCTGGCAGTATGTGTTGGCACATAACTGGCTAAATAATAGTTATACCAAAATTAAAGCGGATAAAAATTGACAATAGATCAAAAGTTAATTCAGCCATTGTTCCAATCCGATAGGAAGAAACGCCTGAAACTCCACCGCTACCTAAATTATAGCTGGCCCAACGATGTATCTTCTTCACTCTTCCCATCGCAACACCCCCCCCCCCCCCTCACCGGTACAAAAACAGTGATTCATTTCCTACACACTTCACTTCATGACGTTCAAACAGCCTAATCGTATAATTATCGTCCATCAGTCACCTTGTAAGCTTAAGTTCATCCGTGACTAATGCATTAAGGTTACTTGATTTAATGATTTTTAGGTATATTTTGATTTACTCTTATTTTATTTTTTTTTTTATAAATGTTTGCCACCAGATACCAACGAAGTAAGCTAAAATTCTTAACATCATATTATTATTAACTTTTATAACATATTCCATCACCTGAAAACCTTCAAAAGTATACCATTGGATGCATATTAAGATTTTAGCCGAATATTAATAATAAGCAGTGACGTCAACCTTGGTCTGGATCAATAATTGCATTAATAACACCGTTTTACAAGTAATCATTAAATATCGTTGGCAATGCTTTCAAATCTGTATTAAGCACTAAATAATCCCTTTTTGAATCGCTATTTAATTTAGTCATAATATTCTATACCACCCTTAATCAGAAAAATGTTTTGTGGACTTGAATTATATTTTGGAATCAGGTTTAAGTTACACTTCCATATTCTAGGAGGTCACCGTTGTGCAGTTTGAGAACATTTAACGAAAACATTCTTGCTCTCTATGTGAGACCTAAAGGTCAAAGGTAGCAATCACTAAACGATAACTTTATCTATTATGATACAACACTAATGAATAGCTGATATAAATAGAACAGAATGACGATAAATGTTTGATGCTGAGAAATGTCATAAGAGAATAAACTGAAGGTAATTTGAATTTATTTGTATACACTTTTAAGTATCCAACAGCACTGTAACTGTCGTTCAAGATTCATTTTTCTCAATTCCTTGGATAAGAATTATCCATTAGTGGGAAACAATGGCGTCCACATGAGTTTGTCTAGGGGAGCAGGTTGGTGAAATTCTTATGCCTGGTGGAAGGGGTCGAAGTATTCTGGACCTTGTAAGGCTCAATTATTTGATCAAATAAGACCCATTGACATTTAACAGTTAAAATATGAGTTTATATAATACCTAATACATATAGTAAATGAATAAAAATTTATTCAATTTGCAGTTTTTGTTTCTCAAAATTTCAAGGGAAGGCAGGTGCCTCTCATGCGCCCCCCCCCCCCCCGCCATTTGATTGACATCCTTATACCAGACATCGCAGTCGTACAGTAGTGTTTGATTATCGACTTAACAATACGATTGGCTGGCAACCGATCTTGGGGGATACAATAGGGTAGCCCACGCCCCAGGAGAAATATCGATTTTTAAAATCATATCGGGGGGGTGTAGCCTCTTACTTGAAGGGAGAACGCCTCAAGGATTTGAAAAATGTTCTGTTTTCACATAAGTCAACCTGTAAATTTGTTACGAGTTTATAGAACCCATTACCTACAGCTGTTTGGTGATATTTGAATATAACGGTATCCTTATATATATAAAAATCTCATGTCCCGATGTGTGTCGGGGGTAAACTCATAAACTACTCAACCGATTTCAATGAAATTTGGCTCAATGTATATAGTTTGGTCTAACTTTAAAGATGGGATAGTTTTTACCTTGATTATTGACCCCAATATTTCTTTTATTGCGAATTATTGCAAATACAGAGGGTCGTGTTTCGATGCATTAACAGGGTGTCCATCTGTCGTTTTCATAACCTTTTTGTTGTTTGTTGGGAGTAAAATCAGTAACTACTCAACTGATTTTTATAAAATTTGGTTCATTTGGTGTAATTTTTTCAAACTTAAAAGATAGGATAGTTTTTTATCTCGATTATTGGCATCATTGCTTCTTTTATTGCAAATTAAATACTTATTATACTAGAGTTGTGTGATTGTTTGTAAGTTCTAAACACTTCCTATAATTAGGGTCGGTGAGCATCCAGTAGCCAAATCTATTTCTTACTTTCACTTACCTATATATGAAATATATAGTAAGTGGAAGTATTGCGATCGTGAAAATTTTCGACTTTCGGTTTTCAACGGAAATACACGTTTTGGGGTCCCTTGAGTCAAAATAACCAAGTCCCGCGAAATGGTCTGTGTGTGTGTGTGTGTGAACAGACTAGCTCAAAAACTATAAACCGTGCGAACTTAAAATTGGGTATTTAGAGTATGTATAAGCCCGCGATGTGACAGCAAAAATTTCATCAAATTTGCTCAAAGGGAGGGGGTACTTTATTTAACAACGTTTGAAGTTTTTTTCGATTTTCTCAAAAACGGCTCTAACGATTTTGATTAAACTGAGTATTTGATCTATTTATATGGCCCAGATATGACTGTGAAAATTTCATCAAAATTGATCAACCGGAGGGGGGACTTTACTTAATAAATTTTGTATAATTTTCAGGTGTTTTTTTTAGTTACTCAAAAACGGTTTTAACGATTTTGCTCAAACTGGGTATTTGATGTAGGTTTATGCCAAAGATGCGATAGCCAACATTACATCAAAATTGATCAACCGGAGGGGGGACTTTACTTAATAAATTTTGTATCATTTTCACATGTTTTTTTTATTTACTCAAAAACTGTTTTAACGATTTTGATCAAACTTGGTATTTGATGTATTTATATGCCCGAGATATGACTATAAAAATTTCATCAAAATTGATCAACCGGAGGGGGGACTTTACTTAATAAATTTTGTATCATTTTCACGGTTTTTTTTTTTATTTACTCAAAAACGGCTTTAACGATTAACAAAAATAAGATATGAATGTAGAAAAATGTGTGACTTTGGGAAATGATATTTAGCAAAACACGTCAATTTCTAATCTAAGTAAGTTGGTAAGTGAAAGTTGTGTGTTGCGCGCACGCACCAGATTCTTCTGGCTTGGATTAGGAAAATCCATGTTTTTTCCCATGGGCAATTATGCCCATTCCTGTGTGGGGAAAGCATCGAATCTATTTTTTTTAGCAAAAGACATTTTTATAACCTGTTCATGTAGAACCTACAGTTATGATATCTAATCTCATATCGTCATGTGCTACATTCTGAATTTAATTAAAATGGCAAAAGATTAATTTGATACATTTTTGCTAACTATTGTGATTTTACTAAACCTTATTGCAATTATTAGTTCCTTTTACATTAGTGTTATTTATATTTGATATCGCATTTGCTGAAGTAATCCAGAAAGTGCTAAATGAATAGATCATTAATACATACTAGTCAAATGTCAGATGTAAAAAAGTAAAAACTTTAACCCTTTTAATTTCTTTACCAAACAATTTTAAATTTTAAGGCCTAAGGTTCTATTTTAAATCCCGTTGGTTTTTAGATTAGCCGAAACTTTTTTATCATCATCAGTGAATTTTGATTTTACTGTATTAAAAAGAATATGATATACTTAATTAATTCAACGCATTATAGCTACCGAGTGGTGGGGTGGCCGGGTCTGATCGTAATCTATTAAATTTTTGGGTGAGGTTGAGATTATTTATTTATTATATTGAGATTATTTATTATATTTTTTTATTTTAAATAAAGATTTATGAGCTACTAATCCCAGAGCAATGTCCTTTAAAATTCCAACCTGGATTGTTTGTAGCACATATCCTTGGTTGTACATCACGTAGATAGCCGCTGATGAGGCCATTTATTCGACACTTCGCTAAACCTTATATCACTTGAGAGTCCTAACTTGTACTAATTTGCTTCTTAACTCAACGTGACCGTTTTCGCACACTTCCTTCCGTGCTATGGGTGACTTCATGCAGTATTAGATCATGTTTATTATAAGGGTTCTTACAAGTAAGGTTTAATAGATAATAAAACTCTTAATGTCAATTTAGTTAGGATAATACAAAAATAAAAATATTACCTTTGGAAATAATAAATATGTCTGACATTTTTATGAGTTACAAACACGTGTACGTGCGTCTACATAAGTACGTCATTCATTTTTATATAATGCGAAATATGTATGTGGTGTCAGATTCTTATTTATTGTTAGAGTTAATTTCTTAATAGAAGAGTGAGGTGTAAATTTATAATTTATGGTAATCTTAGCCTCAATTTTTTTCTCTAAAAATATTTATGTCCAACTGTTACAATTAAAAAAATGACCGAAAACATAAACAGGACACACAAAGCAAAAAGAACTAGAACTGACATGGCTATATCACAATAGCTACAATCGAGTAAACCAAACATTTAAAACCTCCCTACCTCTTTGGATGTACAGAATTTCAAAACATGGACATTACAGCAGTAGAATCATGAATCCAACAAGTACATTTCAACTAATTTTTGCTCAAATCATCGCTCCTAAAAATTTAAACTTCTTCGTGTGTTCAAACGTATTCCCCTCTAGATCAATGTCACCGGAATGGTTGCTAATAATATATATATATATATATATATATATATATATATATATATATATATATATATATATATATATATATGTCTTATCCGTATTCATTTCTAGCCCAAGTTATTTACCGGCTTTCATTAACGTTGCCGTTTTTGGTTTCAGTGTCATTACCAAAACTCAGCATAACAGAGCACGGATATATTTCTCCCTAGACTCATACCTTTTCCGGTTGGCATTGCCTCTCTACTAACATTCCAGAGCTAAATGAAATGCACAATCGAAGAGTAGTTGTTAATAAATTTGAAATATAGCAGTTGCTGACATATTTTCAGTAGAGGACTCAAAATTATTCTGGATGAGTTTAAAAGATTTATTCTGAAGTTTAAACAAAATCCATTTTCTATTCGAGGACATAAATGATAACAGTATTTGTTTGTGTCCCCCAAATCTCGGAAGTTGGGGGATTCGCTGGTAAATATTTCTGTCACAGAAGTTGAACTAAGCTCATAAACAATCTATTTGAATGATTAACGACCCCACCCAATATTTTTACTTTCACTTACCTGTATATGAAATATATAGAAAGTGGAAGTATTGCGATCGTGAAAAATTTCTACTTCCGGTTTTCAACGGAAATACACGTTTTGGGGTCCCCTGAGTCGAAATGACCAAGTCCCAAGAAATGGTCTGTGTGTGTGTGTGTGTGTGTGTGTGTGTGTGTGTGTGCGCGCGCGTGCGTGCGTGCGCGCGTGTGTGTGTGTGTGTGTGTGTGTGTGGGGGGGGGGGTGTGTGTGTGTGTGTGTGTGTGTGTGTGTGTGTGAACAGACTAGCTCAAAAACTATAAACCGTGCGATCCTGAAATTGGGTATTTAGTGTAGGTATATGCCCGCGATGTGACAGCATAAATTTCATCAAAATTACTTAAAGGGAGGGGGTACTTTACTTAATAACTTTTTAGGTTTTTTTCGATTTTCTCAAAAACGGCTGTAACGATTTTGATTAAACTGAGTATTTGATGTATTAATATACCCGAGATATGACTGTAAAAATTTCATCAAAATTGATTAACCGGTGGGGGGACTTTACTTAATAATTTTGTAACATTTTCACGTGTTTTTTTTTTTTTATTCACTCTAAATCGGCTTTAACGATATTGATCAAACTTGGTATTTGATGTATTTATATGCCCGAGATATGACTGTTACAATTTCATCAAAATTGATCAACCGGAGGGGGGACTTTACTTAATAAATTTTGTATCATTTTCACGTGTTTTTTTTATTTACTCAAAAACGGCTTTAAAGATTTTTATCAAACTGGGTATTTGATGTATGTATATGCCAAATATGTGATAGCCAACATTTCATCAAAATTGATCAACCGAATTTCACTTAATAAATTTTGTATTATTTTCACTGGTTTTTTTATTTACTCAAAAACGGCTTTAACGATTAACAAAAATAAGATATGAATGTAGAAAAATGTGTGACTTTGGGAAATGATATTTAGCAAAACACGTCAATTTCTAATCTAAGTAAGTTGGTAAGTGAAAGTGTGTGTTGTGCGCACGCACCAGATTTTTTTTATTACCTAGCGTTCAGTACGGTATTAATGGTGAAAAAAATTTAAATTTTCGAAACCTGAGAAATAATACTGGCAGAAATGTAAACAAAGGGAGTTTGGCATTAGCCGTTGAGAGAGCAACATCGTGTCTGTGTAACTTTCTCATTTAACTTTTTAAAGTGAATAATATCCTATAAAATTTTGCTTAAATAAAGTGTAAGTGTTACTGATTAAGTTGGCAAAATTTAGAGACCATTGGTGCTGTAGTTTCGTCTTAAGAAATAAAATAGTTTAAGTGTTTCTAGTGGAAGTACCCAGGTTAACTACTGGACAAGAAGAGACAAGCCAGCCCCCACCTAACCTTAGCCAGCTGCCTTCAATAAACAACCCACAGGTTATAAACAAATTATTGATATAATTATTATATTTGTTTTATCCTCATAAAAATGTCCTTCGATAAAGAAGAATTTATTAGTTTCTTAACTAAATTTAAAGAAGAATTTAGGATGGAAATTAAAAAAGACGTAGAAGATATAATTAAAAAAGAAATAAATATCAAAGCATTTGTAGAAGATCAATCGAATAAATATCAGGATTTAAAAAGAGAAAACACTGAGCTTAAAAAGGCCATACTAAATCAGCAAAAGATAATAAACGCAATTCAGAGACGAAATAATGTAATTTTATTTGGAATGGATGAGTCCGAAGAAGAAAGCCAAGAAAAACTACAAAATAATATCTTAGATTTGTGTAATAATGTGTTAACTATAAAAACGCGAAAAAGTGAACTAAATCTCGTTAAGCGAATAGGAAAAATCGGCTCTAAACCGAGGCCAGTTTTAATTTCTTTTGTTTCTTTTATCAAGAAAATTGAAATTTTGAGAAATTCTAAAAATTTAAAAGGAAGTGGTATGTTTATGTCGGAAGATAAAGACAAAGAAACGCAAAAATTAAGCTCCGAGCTTCGAAAAATCGCTTTAAGCCATAGGGCGAAAGGAAAACTATGCAAAATTAGAAGAAACGGACTTATTATAGATGGAAAATTTCACCACCACTCCGTACTGATTAGTTCATCTCAAAATTCTAAATCGGAGGAAGAAGAGGAGATAGAAGAGATCGGCCCAGAGGAAGGAGCTCGTGGAGGTGAGGATAGTGATTCGTCCGGGATAGCGGCCGCCGTGAAGAAGAGGAATCGCGCCAGGAAAGGGTTACAGCACCAACCAGCCTCGGCAAATATTAAAGACTTTTTTCGTCAGCGCACGGAATCAGGGACCTCAAGAAAATAAATCTAAAGGTAAACTGTCTGATGATTTTTTAAATATTGTATCGTATAACGTTTGTGGGTTAAAAAACAAAGTGTATAATTTGAATTTTTGTGAATTTTTGAGAAAGTATGATATATTCTTACTCTATGAAACCTTTTTAATTGAAGAAAAACACTTTTTAATTTTTCAAGAACGATTTATAGAATATCATGTTAAATGGATTCCAGCAATCAAAACAAATGTATTTGGTAGACCGAGTGAAGGATGTATTTTTGGGATACACAAAAAGTTACTGAAAGCCAACAATATAAACTTCAAATCGCTGCTTCATTATGACGTGATCGAAGTAAATCTTAATTATTTTTCTTATTACATCGTTCCTGTATATTTGAACTGCAATAAATGGGATGATGACTTTCTAGAGCTTTATAAGGTGGTTGAAAATTTTTCAAACTCAAAATTCATCTTAATCGGAGATTTCAATAGTAGAGTGTCTAATTTACAGATGATTTCCAAATATCAGCAAAGCGACACAAAAAACATTTTTCTTCACAGAAATTCAAAAGACTGTGTAAATAATACGAATGGAGAAACCATGTTAACTTTCCTGGAGGACTTTGACCTAATAATATTAAATGGCCGAACGAAGGGGGATATTTTGGGAGAATACACATTTATAAGTAATCGGGGCTCATCTGTAATAGATTTATGCGCAGTATCGGCCGAGTTAATCAGTTACGTTAGGGATTTTGAAGTTATTCCAGTAAATTATTCGGATCACATGCCGATCTGTATCAAATGTGCCATAGATATGCCTAGGAACTCAGATGTCCCGATTCCGTTACTACCAAAATTGAACTGGAAATCAGAAAAGAAAATAGTGTATTGCAAATATTTAGAAACCAAACTATGTAATTCTAAATTATCTAGTAGCCCTACACAGAAATTAGAGCAACTGATGAGTATGATAATTGATTTTGAAAAGGACCACAATCTCATAAATAAAAAAATAAATAAAACTTGGAATAAAAAACAGCAATGGTTTGATCACGAGTGCGCCCATTTACGTTCGAAAACATTTGATTTGCTAAAAATTTTCCGTAAGACAAATTCAGAGTTCATTAAAATTTTATATTTAAAAAATAACAAAAATTATAAAAATATGTGCAATATTAAAAAGAGAGAATATTATCAGAATACTATAAACGAATTAAAAACTGTGCAAGACACGAAAGCATTATGGTCTCTAGTTCGTTCATTTAAATCACAACATTTCCTGTATGATAAAAGTATAGAGCCGAGCGAATGGTTCCATTATTTCAACAATATTTTAAATCCTCCCTTAAATGCAGTGAGAATCAGTTACGCTGAGCCCTATATAACTAATGATATCCTCGATAAGCCTTTTGAAATGTTAGAGTTAGAAAAAGTATTTCAAAAAGCAAAGAATAATAAGGCACCGGGGCCGGACAGAATACCTTACGAATATTTAAAAAACAGTCCTTTATGTTTCAAAACCGAAATCTTGACTATATTTAATAGCTTTCTTAATGAGGGTCGATTGCCTAAATCCCTTAAAACCTCGATTATTTTTCCATTATTTAAAAAGGGTAGTATAGAAAATGTAAGTAATTATCGGGGAATCTCCTTTTGTAATACCATAGGTAAAATATTTACAGGCATTCTACTGTTAAGGCTTACGGAATGGGTAAATAAAAATATGATACTTAGAGAGTTCCAAGCGGGATTTAGAAAATCTTATTCAACGGTGGATAATATTATGAATTTATTCAGCTTGGTTAAAATAAAATTGAGCAAGAAAAGGGGAAAGGTCTATGTCTTTTTTGTTGATCTATCCGCGGCGTTTGATCGCATTGACCGCCATGCTTTGATATACAAATTAATGGAATTAGGAGTTTCATCTAAAATTATTCAAGTATTAAAAAATTTGTATTTATCGACTAGTGCTTCGGTGTGGTGTGGCAATGGCCTGTCTGAAGAATTTGAAACGACTATGGGCGTAAAGCAGGGATGTCTATTGAGCCCACTTTTATTCTCTCTCTTCATTAATGACTTAGAAAGTTATATTGATGGGGGAGTGCAAATAAATAACACCGTTTTTAAGTTATTAGCTTATGCGGACGATTTGGTCCTCCTTGCAACGGATAGGCCTTCATTGCAAACCATGATAAATTCTCTTTATAAATATTGTCTGAAATGGAATTTAAAAATTAATTTGACAAAATCGAAGATAATGGTTTTTAGAAACGGCGGTAGAATATCCAAAAATGAAACACTTTTTCTAAATAATGAAAAAATTGAAACGGTTATTAACTATAAATACTTAGGCATCACAGTTTCGCCAAATCTTTCCTTAGATAAACATTTTAAAGAACGAATCCCAAAAGCAAAAGCCGCATTAAACAGTTTTAATAAATTAATTCTAAACAGGTCCGTTCCTTTTCAGGTAAAATTAAATGTTTATAATGCAGTGAGCAGAGCCGTTGTGTGCTATGGAGCGCAATGCTGGGGTGGTCACTTGTATAAGCAGGTTGAATTGCTACTAAAATTTTTCATTAAAAAAGTATTTAAACTTCCTCGAAATACTCCTAACTACTTCTTATATTTAGAAACAAATTTACTTCCGACCTTCCTTTATACGGTGAAATTGCACCTGAAATATATCCAGAAATGTCTTTCGATGCCTAACAACAGATATCCTCATATATTAGCCAAGGAAATAATAAAAAGAAAAATATTTTTTTTCAAACATTGGGAACTTCTGTGTAATCGTTTTAATATTTTATTAGACACTTTCGAGAACTCTGAATTTAAGGTAGAGGAGATCGTTGATAATATAAAAATAGGTCTGATAAGGGAATACAGATTAGCAGCTCAAAAAAGCATACACCATACTATGTATAAACAGCTAGAACCTTTGCCGACCTTGCTTAGTGATGCTAAACTCGACTCAGTAGTGATCAGCTGGATATTCAAAGTAAGGGGAGAACTATTATATTTAAACAAATATACCTTTTCTGCCTCAAATAAATGGTGTTCGTTATGTAACCTTAAGAAGGACGAAGACATTTTCCATTTTATTGCAATTTGCCCTATTCTTAGCGAAATCAGAATACAATATTTTAACAAAACTATACTCAGTGAGGTAGAGTTTGAAGTTTATTTGAACGGCAAAAACTGGAATAGTCTTGTTGGCTATTGTAGAGAGGCCTGGTATTACAGGTACGAATTAATAAAAGAATTTAATTATTAATGGAAAACAGTTAAATTATTTATTATATTATATTATATTAGTTTTAAGATTTAGTAAAATAGTTATTCAGATATTACATCATTGCAAAATATTAATATGTAAAAAGAGAGAAAGATATTTTATTTTATTATTATTATTATTATTATTATTATTATTCATATTTTATTTATTTTTTGTTATGAGTATTTTTTAATTAAAGCTATTGCTCGACTCCCTCAGACGGTGATTACCATGAGGATTGTCTTCAGCTTAAACGTATTTTGATTTTGTAATTGTGCTATTTCATGAATAAAGACTTATTATTATTATTATTATTATTATATTAAATGTAAACAAAGGCAACAAGCTTAGTAATTTTTATGATAGAACGAAAACACAAAATTATCGATAGCGACGGTGTAAAAAATACAAGCACTCAAGAAAGATATTGTAAATACAGAGAGTAGATGCACCACAAGGAGGCCAAGGCCCTACTGCACTTCAATTAAATAACAGGACTCGCTCGCTCAGCTCCCCTCGTTCCCAAACGGAGCTGCGGCTTCATATCCACGCCAAGTAAGTTTTTGATTAATGGAAATATTTAAGTTATTAGGTAAGTAAAAGTTTCATGTACAAGACTTGAGGAAAGGAAATTTAAGATTGTATTTGTTCAATCCGTCTACAACAAATCGCATTAATACGAAACCTGTAACCATAAGTAAGATGAGACGTAGTTGAAATAAGAGCGTTAACAGAGCAGATTGGACAATGTGACCTAATTACTAAACGTGCGACGAATACTGATCAGCGAATCAGCACCTTCGAGAGGGGGGGAGTACTTTCGGTCTTACCTATACTATTTTCAAATTAGTTAAATGTATTTATTAATTAAGTAACACAATATTTACGAACAGTTGTGGTTAATATCAAATGCGGGAATGCAACTCGAATCAGAGAATTCAAGTTGGACCATTATCATCCGAATGAGCAGAAACAGTTAACAAATATGAAGCGATGCCAACGGACAAAACATAACGAAGTTATGTCTAAAAAAATCTGGTGCGTGCCTGCAACACACAACTTTCACTTACAAACTTACTTAGATTAGAAATTAATGCGTTTTGTTAATTGCCACTTCTCAAATGAACAGAACGGCTTTAATTATGAACAATGGTCTGTCATTCAAGGCGTACTCCGCTTGCGCTCAACGAGTTTTATGAGTTGACTGAATATTTTTCTTTTTTTCTCCTCTATATGTTTCCTTGATTTTTATCATATCTCATATTTAACCATTTCTTATTTTTAGGCAAAACGAGAGACAGATAATTTCTCCATATAAACAAATACAAAGGTACTTTATAGGAAAACAAAAAAGGCCCCTTCCCCATTAAAGCCCCCTCAGAACATTTTAATAATGATAAAGCTTACCTGATATTAAAGAACACCTAATTTTCATTAAACACCACGAATTTGATGAAAATCGTTAAAGCCGTTTTTAAGATAATCGAAAAAAAGGTAAAAATTGGTTAAAAAGTTATAAAATAAAGTGCCCCCTCCGTTAAACCAATTTTGATGAAATGTTGGCTATCACATCTTTGGCATATACATACATCAAATACCCAGTTTTATCAAAATCGTTAAAGCCTTTTTTGAGTAAATAAAAAAAACACGTGAAAAAGATACAAAATTTATTAAGTAAAGTCCGCCCTCCGGTTGATCAATTTTGATGTAATGTTGGCTATCGCATCTTTGGCATACACATACATCAAATACCCAGTTTGATCAAAATCGTTAAAACCGTTTTTGAGTAACTAAAAAAAAACACGTGAAAATTATACAAAATTTATCAAGTAAAGTCCCCCCTCCGGTTGATCAATTTTGATGAAATTTATACAGTCATATCTCGGGCATATAAATAGATCAAATACTCAGTTTAATCAAAATCGTTAGAGCCGTTTTTGAGAAAATAAAAAAAAACTTAAAAAGTTATTTAATAAAGTACCCTCTCCCTTTGAGCAATTTTGATGAAATTTTTGCTGCCACATTGCGGGCATATACATACACTAAATACACAATTTCATGTTCACACGGTTTATAGTTTTTGAGCTAGTCTGTTCACACACACACACAGACCATTTTGCGGGACTTGGTTATTTGGACTCAGGGGACCCCAAAACGTGTATTTCCGTTGAAAACCGGAAGTCGAAATTTTTCACGATCGCAATACTTCCACTTACTATATAATTCATATATAGGTAAGTGAAAGTAAAAAGTCTAGCTAACGTATTCCATCCCTGCGCTAGTACATTGGCCAAACTTGAGAGAAAAAAATAGGTTACCTTTTTTAGCGATTAAGTTTAAAGAAGAATATTTTAGATATTCTTATATTTTAGATAATAAGAAATATCTTTGTTGATTTGGCTTCATATAAAACCAAGGGATTTATTCCCTAATGGGATGGAAGAATCCTATCGAGTCCGTCATTTTTTTAAATAATAAAATGTCATGAATCATGTTTGATACTGAAACTCAAGGCTTCGTATTACCAGTTTAAGGTTCTACAGTATTTTATATCTGAAAGAAATTTAATAGAAACAGTAAGAATGTTAGGGCAAGAAAATGTACCACGTTTACTTCAGGGCGCAATATACTCCAACATGGATATAACAATTCTAGATTACAATACAATCCTACTAAAACTAAACTACAACTTAAAACCCATACCCCTCTTCCGCCTTCTAAATAGAACGAATTATTAGTCAAAATTCGTAATAACAATGATTGGATAAAATGTTGGTATTAAATGGTTTCTTCTTTCATCGATAATATTTTGAATGATATATTAACAATAAAAAAAAGAAGTGAGAATGTTGACAAAACTTAAGTTGACTGAAATGCTCTCTCCACATGGAATATCTCCTAACTTTGACGTTAAGCGATGATTGATTACCTTTAAACCTTCAAGGCATTCGTTTGCTAAACAAACCATGTCAGTATATACATTGCACAATACTTAGTTTTCAAAATCCTGAATAATTTGATCATCCTCAACAACTTTCTGCGTTAATGATTGAAATGATTATATTTATGATGGAGTATTGAGCCCTGACGGAAATATGGTACATTTTCTTGCCCTAAAATTCTTACAGTTTTCTATTGAATTTCTTTTAGATATATCATACTACAGAACCTTAAACCTGTTTCGATCCAAAATTGTATTATCGGTTGATATACGAAGGCTTGAGTTGAGCATCAAACATGAACGTGATAATTATTAAATAAGTGCGAATGGGTTCATGATATTTTATTATTCAAAACATTGACAGAGACGGGCTCGATAGGATTTTTCCGACCCGATAGTGAATAAATCCTTGGTTTTATAAAGTTAAAAACAACACAGGCATTTTTAATTACATATCTAAAATATTCTTCTATATAGCCCAGCTAAGGGCTTGAAATAAGATTGATCGCTAAAGAAGGTAACGTATTTTTTTCTCTCAGTTTGGCCATTGTACTAGTGCAGGGATGGAATACGTTAGCCAGACTTTTGTTGTTATTTTTTTTTTTTTTTTAACCAAGTCTGGTCAGAACTCCGGGCCGAGCCGGTGTGAGGAAAACCAGTCTGGACTAACAAAAGGAACAGGTTAGATGCACCATACACCCGCAAATTCCGTCGGCGCCGACTTTACAAGGGCAGTCGTGTCAATATATAAAAGGAATCACTAACATATGTTAATAAAGTGAAACATATTTTAAGGGTTTATTTGAAAGAGGTCCAATAAATTATAGCTTTACTTTTGGAGTTTAAAAAAAAGAGTTCGAATTATCGTAATAAATAAAATAAGAAAACAGCCATGTCTAACATACTGTCATCTAATTAGGGAAATGCATGTATTTAAATAAAGAATAAATGTTAACTAGTGCTTGGCTCAATAAAGAAAACATAATTCATTATTACTAAAATTTAATGTATTTTAAACATAAAATAAAAAAATAATTCAAGAATACATATACAAATGGTTGGTTTGGCAATTTTTGGATACTTTTAAGTCACAAAAATATACTTTTAAGGAAAAAAACTTCGTTTATGGGTACCAGCTTTTCCTGTCCTCTTAGCAAAACCCACTATTTCAAACATAAATGGCATTATAATCACTTAAAGGGCAAAATCTGCCTATCTATCCTGATCGTGCTCAACCAAAAGCTATATAATAACCTAAGATAGACAAACCCAGATTATAGATGATATATGTGTTTAATTTAACAGACTAAATATTTAGGGATCAGGACACATCCAAACAAGGAAACTAAATTATAGATGCATAGAGCTACTTTAGTAGCATCTATGCTCAACAGGAACCTTAGGTGAAATATTATCAGATTCAATAGAAATCAAACATAATGAACTGTAATCCTGTTTATAACAATTCTGAAAATTTAGAAAGTATTTAATAAAGCCTGTTTTGGCATTCTCATTTTCTCCAAATATGAGACCTAATAAAAAAAAAAAATTTGATGCAGGTCATTATCAAACTTTTAAATTATAAGATTTTAATTCTTAGAATGTAGTCAAACATTCATAATGGTGTTATATCCCTCCAACCCCCCCTCTCCTCACCTCTGCTTGGGCCCAAAGTTTTTATTGGCTTACAATTTTATCTCTGCTTGAACCATTCAGCTCTAAGTCAAATTGCGATTCTCATTGTGGATTCAATCTTTAAACATCTCACTTTTAAAAATCTATTTTAAATGTAATTACCCCAATGCCATTTCTTCAATAATAGTGAAGCAGAGATGGGTAGATTAATAAATATTAGAATTGTCTGACATATTTTCTTCTTATCCCCCACTGATCTAACCAAATAGTAATTTAAAAAAAAAATTATGGTTTCTTTCTGAGAAACTAAACACAGTAATTTTGCAACAAAATGTCAAAAACTTCATAAGAAAACTTTAAATAGTGTTTTGGTTAAAATTTGAGTTTAGTTTGTCTTAAACTTTAACAATAAAAAAATTTAACATTAAAAAATTTAATGTCTAAAAATGTAACAATACCCACCTAGTAGTTTGCACGTATATTTCTAGCATTGTGTTATGTAAGGGGTGGCTATGCAACTAATGCTATATTGATAAAAAATCAGTGACTACTAAGATGGAATGTATAGCTTGATAAACATAACATTAATCCACTAAACTATTAAATAAATGCCAAACATAAATTAGAAATAAACTTAACGGTTTAATCATAAAAAATAGCTTGTTACCTATATACAGAATAATGTGAGGCATTAAGATACAATAAGTGACTATACCATGTGTATAGTCACATTAAGCTGTTGAACATAAAATTATTAATAAAAAATCAGAAGACAAACAAAAAAAGGATCCATAATGATAAAAATCGAAGAAAACCAAGGAAAGTTTAACAACATTGAAAAATCAAGGTGCTAGTATTTCATTGTGGAAAATGATAATGCTCTCACTTCTAATGAGGAGATGATATAGGCTAATTTCAAGTAATGAAACCTAAGAGCTATGCTTAAATGAAATTTGGGATTTTTTATTTGCCAATCGTAGTTAAAAAAAAAATGGGAAAAAAAGGACACTGATAATATATGTATAATAATTTGTTTAAGTAGGAAAGGTGTTTTATCAACTAAGGGTACCAATATATATTTATTTAATAATTCATTATATAATAAAAAAATAGTAACGAGTAAATAGTCTGTAATTTGGGAGAACAGAAGTTATGTGAGTAGGAAGTTCAATCCTACATTCACACTCCAGCAAGCCTCGGAGAGCGCATGGGGTTACACCAGCCAAAATAAATCTTACAAATAGTTTTTCTTTTATATTTTAAGTAAAAAAACTATGGTTTTTTAGTACTAATTTTTTGTGTCCTGTTTGCGAAACCCTTTAGTGTAGTAAAGTGAATTGTACAGAGATATGTGAACTTTGCTTAGTAAGTAGTGGATAAGTGAACTGCACCTAATAAATGTATAAAATAGTGGTGTCAGCATCGAACCTTAAGGGTTCGTCATGCCTTAATTATAACTAATAAATATTAAATAATTTAGTATCGTAACTAGTAGGAAATATAATGTTGCCTAACTATATTAGAAATAATAAAAATGAAAAAAAAAAAAAAAAAATCAACATACAATATCATTGGGAGGAAAAAGTGAAAATAAAATTTATAATAAGAATATTTTAAATAATTAAGGACTACTTATCAGCATCAATCATTTTTTTATAGGACTCTTCAATTTCATTATGAAAACAATTATTACAAAATGTGTAGTAAATGTACCTAATAAAAATACATGAAATATTGGGCTTCCCTGAAAAACATACTTTTCCTGATGGATTATAAACATGTTTTTTTTTTTTTTTTTTCCATGAAATAAATTCTTATAGAACTACAAATGCTGATATATGTAACCATCATGAAAAATTTGATTAAGGGAGAAATAAAAAAAAAAAAAAGATCTAACAAACAATTTGACCACAATAGCGATTGAAACATTTATCAGCATTTAATAATACATTAATATCTACATCATATTTTGATGATAACTGTAACAATACCTGTTTATGAAACCGTAGCCACTCTTAACATTGAACCATTTTACAGTTCCAGTTACTTTGAGGGCTGAAATAGAAAAATAAAAATTTATAACACGTCACATCAGAAAAAAAATTATATATTCATAAAAATCATACAAATTTTAATGTAATTTTTCTCGAATAAAGGCTGCGTCCAACAACTTATTTAGAATTAAATTTGTCTCATACATACATTTTCAAGATAAATGATGTAAATATTATAGGTCTATCTTGAAGCGATGTACTCTAATACTTCCATCACTAAGCGGTATATAAATAATGTATAAAAATGAATTTTTCAGAATAGTTTAAATGCTAGTTTATAATATAAATAAAGTTTAAAACACTATTTATTATACGCATTAGTTTTAATATAGATAAATCCTATATTATATTATACATCCTATATCATTTAATAATTCATATATTTGCACTTATAGTTTAAATACTAAAACTCAACTTCAAATTTTAAAAAATTCATAGGAAGCCGAAATTAGTAATTAAAAAACAATCATAATTTTATTTTCTCTAGTTATAAAAACAACATATCAATAGTAAAAACAAAGATAAATATTGATAAAATTGATTGAAATTTATGTGGAATTGCAGACATTCTTGTCCTGCTAACTAAAGATAAACCAGGAAACAAGCAAATGATAGGAAAAGAAATATGAACCAGCAATATTAATGCTACAATGGCAGAGATTAAATATCAGATAATAATCTTTGATAACGGCACAACCAAATCAACAACAAAAAAAAAAAACAGTTAATCAGACATTCAAGAACTGTGCAACGATGCAATTAGCAAAAGATAACAGATACAAATAAAATGCTATACCAAACAATGAAACTTTATACAGTAATTAGAAGTAAAAGATGAGGTGTAATATTAACAAGCTCCAGTATAATAAAAAATTGAAGGTACAAAAAAAAAATAAAAAAAATTAAGATATGATTGTACAGTCTTCTAGATGTTATTGGTAACCCATGGATGCTAATGAACAACAAAATAGCTTAATAGACATATTGAACTAGATAACACCACCCTATAGTTATTTGTAAAACCGAGATTATAAGTTGGATGAGGAGGAGGGAAAATAAAAGAAATTCATCAAAAGCAGTGCTGAACTTTAAATGTACACTTTCTATAATTTCATATAAGATAAATAAACAATACTGCATTTGGACTATGCAAAACTTGATTTGAAGGATTGGTGTTTCTATTTTATATGATCCCCCTTTAAAATTAGAATTTATGGGAAAAGGCAGCAACTAGACCAGGAACGTACATTAGTCAAAACTAAGTAATCTCTATTACATGATTGACATTTTAGTCAAGCATCAAACGTAAACAAATGGTTTATGTAAGTAGAAATATAAATGTAAACAAGTTAAAAAAGCTTCTAAAAGACAAAGCTTCTAAAATGAGAATAAAAATTTGGGGACCAAACATAAACATTAGGGGACACAACTTAGTGCACCCGTGGCTCAACATGAGGCTCCTGTGTTATGAATTAGAAATGATAAGGAAAGTGAAATTTTACCCGCCTAAAACCACACGTGACCGGGAAGGCGAGTTACACGACAAACCTTAACAACTAGGAAATCAAATTAAAATCAAATCATCTCGAAACTATTTGTCTGGAAATGCGATTATACGCCCAGGGAATGAATTGCGTATGATTTTTCTATTTACGGTGCATCGTAACATGGCGGACTAAACCGGGTAGAGGGCAGATAAAACACACACTAATACTAACCTAAAAACGGTTTAGCCTGCTTGACTTGACCCTCCGGCTGCTTCTCCTGGGAGTCGGCCGTGATGTTAACCACCACCATGATGGGATATGGTGTGTTAGGATGTTAAAACTCCTAGCCCCTTTCCGATGTTGTTCCTCCTCTCCTCGCTTCAGGCTCCTTTCTGCCGGCCCGGCTCCTCTCGCTTGGTGGGGGTAATCCACCTCCCACTTGGTGTCTTATGACGTCACCTTCCCGCCTATAACCTCCTACCTCATTCAAATTGCAGTTTTCATTAAAAAAAAAAAAAAATATCATGATTCATTTTACAATTAGTATTATTAGGCCACTTTATATAATATATATATATTCTTATCAGTTTTCTATTTTATAATAATTATTTTATAATTGTAATGCATCGTATAATAAAAATTACATATAGCAGAAGGGAGGCCAAATTAATATATAATTTTACCTAATCAGGCATATAACGAATAATATCTGCTAGTACTCTATATTAACTCAAAATAATATTTTCTACGCGGGATTCGAACCCGGATTTCCGCATCATTAGTACGGCGCGGTTGCCACTTGCTCCACCAAGCACATACAACAGCCAAGTAACACATTCTCTTCACTGACCACCTTCCCCACCGATTTAGCAAATTTCGGAAATTATACCGGAGAGTGGATTATTTGTCCGAATTATTAATGTCTCTTGACCATCGTTAATTTTTAAAAATAGTTAGTTAATTTTTTT
Source organism: Aelia acuminata (assembly GCA_911387785.2). Taxonomy (NCBI): domain Eukaryota; kingdom Metazoa; phylum Arthropoda; class Insecta; order Hemiptera; family Pentatomidae; genus Aelia; species Aelia acuminata. Next base: position 34,906,440 of record OU426979.1, on the reverse strand, counting down.
TTCTTGTTTTGACAACTTGAAAATAATATTTAAACATTTTATTTTTGAAGAGCTTGAATATTGGCCTCAGCAGGGAGTCGAACCCAGGTCCACCACGTAGCAAGCGCGGTACGCTGCCACTTCACTGTTCCACCGAGATCGCATCCAAGGTAAGCAAGCCAATCTTCACTCTTCACTTTCCCACGATCTCGCATATTTTTTACGTAATTATACGGGGTCTATTGACATTTGGTCTATTTTTAATATTTAGGTACATATTAATTCAATTATTTTCTAGTGGGTAACCACATTTATATTTTTTTATAATAAAGAGTTTATTTTTTAAGAAAAAAGCTGGGCCTCGGCCAGTGGCGGATCCAGAAATTTTCTGAGGGGGGGGGCGCACTTTTTTTTTTTACATTTCATGAGTAATGAAGGCCCTAATTTAAAATACATATTAGTACATAATGACATTATAAATTACTGTAATGTTTAAATACAATTCATTTTCAAGTAGTGATCTTGAAAAATGACTAAATATAGCGCATTTCAAATAGAAATAATAATACGTTATGAGTGTCCTCACCTCTCAGGGGGGGGGGGGGGGGGCGCGCGCTCCCCGCGCCCCTCCCCTGGATCCGCTACTGGCCTCGGCGGAGATTCGAAATAGATGTCCGGAGTAGCAAGCGTGATACGTTGCCACTGCGCCACCGAAGTAGCGTCCAAGCTGCGATTTGGACAAATAGTCCACACACAAATAGGGGATAAGTGAAAAGAAGGAAATGACTTTTCCTCGCATTGGATGCGATCTCGGTAGCGCAATACTACTGCGGCAGTAGCAGCGTACCGGCATGTTTCGCGTGAAACCTGGATTCGACTCCCGGTTGAGGCCAATATTTTCTCTTCAAAAATATTGAAAACTGAAAATAAATAATCGAACACACTTAAAATTCCCACAAAGGAAAAGTTTTAGAAAAAAATACAAGGGAATGAGGTGCAAACGCAAAAAACTAAAAATAAAATGAAAGGCAAACTCCTAGAGCTAGTCGATTTCTGTAAATAGACTATCCCAGCTTAAGGAAGATGACATTAATGGTCAGATATGTTCCTTCCAAGCTTGTGGTTCCATTTTAACATAGTACTTTTATGTTCTTTTAATAATAGGGTCTATAAAACGATGAAACTATGTAAAATCCGTTTTCCTTATCTCGCCTAGCTTCTGGCTATTTGGGATCAAAATATTCTGAAGATTGTTATTTTAAAGTTCATTTCAGGGAAATTTACCTCAATAGTTACTATATTTTTTTTCTTATATTGACAGTTTTTGTATTAAATAAAGTACATTAAAGTTCTGCTTCGCAATAAGAGTCCTAACAAGCTCCTTAATTGATCGTAACTATTGGTGGATCCAGGTCGAGGACTCTGGAGGCTGCAGCCCCCTTTGGAAATTTTTTTGTCATATAAAGACAGAATTTAACTTTACTTAAAGTGAGAAAGTAAGGAAAAGAACATGCACTGCAGGAAAGTCACGGGCGTCACCGCCAGGGGGGGGACAGGGGGGACGCGTCCCCCCCAATATTTTGACAGAAGGGGACTGTCCCCCCTAATATTTTGGCAGGAGAGAGAGGAACCAATGTAAAAAATTAAACAAAAATGCGAGTTTACGAATTTATCCGAGTTTAACCAATAAAATATAAATATAAAATATTAGTTAATTTCAGCACACTCTATTGTTAAAAGCTAGTAAGGCGTATTGTATATTTGATGAATTATATATTTTTTATTTCAGCTCGAACTACATTTCTTTTTTAAACCAAGCAGCTTGATCCTACTTTTCATCAATTTGATGGAGCTTATAGAAGTTAATGGAAAGCAATGAAATCAGTGGGATCAGAATCAGAAGAAAAACATGGATAAAATTCAATCAAGAAATTTTGGCTCACACCTTTCAACATTAAGCCTTGACAATTCCCTATTTTAATGTATAACTAAGGCATAAATTGACAAGTTTTAAGAGACTATAAATACCTTTAAAATACAGTGGATGAATTGAAATGCACCAACAGTTGTTTGTAGAGGTTATTATTTCAACTTTTAGCCCTCGAATTTCTACCTACCCTATCTGGGAAAATATTGAGCCCCCCCCCCATGGGCGGATCCAGCCGATCGTAAAGGGGGGGGGGGGCTGCAGCCCCACAGCCCTTGATTAGGATCTGCTAATCAGCTTTTTTACCTTTATGTTCCTTTCCCACAACTAAAATTCTACTTTTTCTGCACATTTTTTGTTTTTTAAGTTGCTTTCTTACATTAAGGAAAGTCAAATTCTATCTTTAAATGACGAACATTTTTCCAAAGGGAGGGGCTGCAGCCCCCACAGCCCCCCCCCGGGATCCGCCAATGGCCCCCCCAATAATTTGGTGATGGTGACGCCCATGGAACAAGTAGAATTTTGGTTGTGGAAGGAAGAAAAGAGCCGATTTGCAGATCCAGTGGAAGGAAGTCCAGTGGGGCTGCAGCCCAAACCCTTTGGGACTGCAGCCCTCCATTACAACCAGCTGGATCCATGATCGTAACAATCCAATTTTCATGTAATATTCAGGTAAATAATTAGAAAACGCATTCATTTCATTTTAATATCTTTTCAGATGTTTAAAAAAATAAAACCCTCTAATGTTCACAATACAAGGCTTGATCGTAATTTATAATGGTTATTAAAATAAAAAATATTTTTAATGTGCTCCTATTTCAGGAAAAATAAGAAATTTTTTTCCTGTCTAATTTTCAGTATAATACAAAGTGACGAGTGTTCTCACAGCGATAATAGCACGATGGAAGGGCGTACCCAGGATCAAAACTAGGGGGGGGGGCAAGCTAAAAACTAGGGGGGGGAGCTATGGTCGTTCAGGTTGTAACACCTTACCGCGGAAAAGGTGTTATAATTATAGCAGTGCTTTATCAACTAAGTTATTACAATTATTTGCTTGAAAAATATATGAAATCTTATTCATCCATTTGGGATATTCAAAAAAGTATTAGACACTCATTCAGTCTGTCATTCTAGAACACAGTGTATGCCTCAGTGAAATAGTTGACATGTGGATCGGTTGATATTTTAATAATAGCTACGTTTTTTGGTATAAAATTTCACTCCCAAGGATACTACCGGAAACAGTTACTGACAAGAGACGACGTTTGTCTACATACCGTTTACACTTGTGATCCTGCCGAGCCGAGAAATAAGAATTATTCCTGTTCTGCAACCCGTGACTAAGAAAAGTTGATTTATCGCTGAATGAGACTTTGTAAAAGTAGTTAAGGTCTTCCTTGAACATAAGGCAAAACTAGACCCTTGCTTTTCCGTCTCGACTGTGGCGATCCCAGACTTTGCAGGACCCTGGGCGAAAGGATTTGGCGGTGGGTCTTGGGTTTGGAATACCTCCCAGGGTGTTTCACAGATTCTTAACTAACTATTTATATATTTAGTAACTGTGTCATAGTGGTTAGATAGTAAAAATTGTGGAGAGTGCTTAACATTGATGCGGGGCCCCGGGTGGACGACCTTGATTGGGACCGCTAAATGGTCTCTCACTCACAAAATGAAGGGAGTGAGTCGATCTAACGTTAACTACAAAATCCCAATGTTTTTTGGGATACAAGGAGATTAAAAATATCTATATAGGTCCCACAGTAGGACGGATGGAGAATCTAGGTGGAACTAATTCTAGAAGCGACTTATTTCATTTTAATATTTCTAAACGTTTACATTTAAACATAAATATATAAATAATAGTCAACTCATTGTTTATTGAAAAAGGAATTATAAAAAAAAAAATTATATTTAAAATATTGAAAAATAAAATATAAATATTTACGTAAATTGTGAATGGAACAATAATATTTTTTATTTTTATAATGGTGTATTATTCCAAAAATATAAAATTTAAAAAAATAAGAATTATAATAAATGGAACATAGAATAAATGTAGAAAAAAATATATTTATTTAATTTTTTATATGACATTGTGAAAAACCACTATCAACATACTGTTATCAACTTCTAACGAATTTAGCCACTTAAATCTTTATTTTGGGGCTTCTTTTGCTTCTCAAAATAGCTTAACAGTTGACAATATTTGATAATTTCACACCATAAATAGAATTTTATGCATTGTCACGGGCTTATTATACCATGGATAATAATAAGCTAATGTATAATTCTCTTGTTTCAGTTATGACATCTTTCAAATTCTGGACATTAATTTTTAAACCCGATGAAATTTCGGATAAAAGTATATAAAATTTATAAAGAATATTCTCATATATGCCTGTGATAGAAGGACTCAAAAGAAATAAAAATATGACAGAAACTGCTGAAAAATCCTGAAAGTGCTAATAGTCATTGTAAACTTCGATCAAGTAATGAATGCACTGTGAACAGTAGAAGACGTTGTGCGCAAATCATTACATAATATATGATATTTAAAAAGGGAAATGAAGGCATTTTCGTATTATTTAACTTAATCTTTGGTGTAATTGGGTTGTTTTGATCCCTCACATACCCCTTCCTGGCTATATGTTGCATACAGGGGGTTACACTAGTAGTAACCCTTAAACTTATTCTAACCATGGTGGGAAGGTCGAGATTTATTCCGTGGAGCTGTCAGAAAATAAAAGAACCCACCCAGGGCGATTTCAAACCGTCGCCGCTCAAAGAATGAGGATCGCGCCTTAACGTGAAACATGGAAGGTATCAGCATTACCCGTTCCCTCCTGACTTAATTAATTTATTAATAAAATACTTCTTCTGAAGAATACGGGGATCTGATACAGCTTCCTCATCCAGTGCTATCGATAAAGAAGGTTTTCAGCAGAATCCCTTATGAACAAGGAAAAGGAAACGAGACTAATAAGGCCCATCATGAGTCAGCAGTCTTATCAAAATAATAATTTGTCTCGGGAATATTCATAATTAGGATATTATAATTCAATATGTACTCTGAATATAGATTACTTCCGTTTTATAGGAAAGCGCCAAGGTTGAGTATTGAGGACAGCCCCTAGGCGCTCAATAATATTGACAATATTTCCTTTCTGCTCATTGGTATTTACCATGGGCGTCTCTTGGACCAAATTATTGGGGGGTGGACTTAATATTCTCATAGATAGGCAAAAATTCGAGAGGCTAAAAGTCGAAATAACAATACCTAAAAAAAATGTCGGGGCATTTAATCCTTCCTCTAACGCCGAATTTTAAAAGACTTTTTTTTTTTCCCCCGACCCCACCAGGGACCACCACCGTCGCCGACTCGTCGCTCTCGCGCTCAAGTTGGCTCTCGCAAACGTAAATTTTCCGTTACTTTGCATCATATACACTCAAGACATACCTACCAACTCTAAAATTCTGACTAACGCTACTTACGCTGACGATACCGCAATTTTAACAATACACCATGACCCCAGTCTTGCCTCATTGAATTTACAGAACCACTTACTTCTATCACAAAAATGGTACACACTATGGAAAATGAAATTAAATCATGACAAATCACAACACGTAACTATCACACTCAGACGAGATACATGCCCACCAGTTTATATTGGCGACAACCAAATTCCACAGACAGAAACTGTACGCTACCTTGGACTTCTGTTTGACAGAAGGATGACTTGGGGCCCACATGTCAAAATGAAAAAGAAGACCTTGAACATACGCTTAAAAATTCTTTACTCCCTTTTTGCCAAATCTTCTAAATTGAATATTAGACAAAAACTGAATACATACACCTACTTACTTAAACCCATTTGGACATACGCCTCACAGATTTTCGGCTCAGCTAAAAAGACACACTTACAAAAATTACAAACTTTTCAATCCAAAATTTTAAGACTAATTACGGACGGTCCCAGGTACTTAAGTAACCAAACTCTACATACAGACTTACAACAACCGACTATCCAACAACATATACGAACGCTTTACTCACGCTTTTTTATTTAAATTGGATGGACATAACAACAGATTAATTCACGACATGGCCACGGTTGACTTGCCCGTTCGAAGGCGGCTAAAAAGAAGCTGGATGAGAGACCTCCTCTCCTGAATTAGTGTCAAGCCCGGAAAGAGGTGCTGCTGGGCACTTTCCTTCCTTCATGCCATACATGCCTTTTATATTATTGCGATTTATAAATATTATTGCCCGAAAGAATTTATAAAACTTGCCAATTTATGCCTCATTTAGAGTGTAGGTAGTCGCCCCATTCCAAAATATTGGAGGGGGGGCGTCCCCACCTGTCCCCCGGCGGTGATGCCCATGTTATTTACTATCTCCCTTATGCCCAATAATATTTACAATACCCTCTCTAATTTTAAATAAAATGGTTTTTCAACCACTGCGGCTCCTCCCTTGCTCCGGCGCTATGGCAGGGCCATTCCTGCTACTCATTTACTAGGCACCTTAGATGTTCAAAAATCATCGAGTAGATAGATAGATAGAAGAAGATAGAAATAACGTTTATTCATGAAAAAAATTATTTAATACAAACAAAATAAGAAAATACTAAGACGTAAATAGACAATGGACGCAAGTCCGTCTGTCGAGATATCCTTGCTTGTTATAAATATAAATAGGTAAACCTATTTATATTGCAATAATATAACAATATATAACAATAACTGCAAATATATAACAATAACAGAAGATATGTGATAAGTGGTAGTAATAAAAGCCAAATAACAAAAGAAAAATTATTTCATACTGAACGGAACTGACATATATACTAAAAACTCTTCGTATATAAATGGCCAAATTATAAAACTAGCTATAAGCGATTTTTTTTTTTTCGACTGACGTATAGGGGAATCTATTTCTACTGATTATATTCATGAGTCATTTCTTGTCTATATTTTGTTGCAATTTTTAGATACAGAAATAGATGTTGGTTGCATTTGCCGTTTAGGATATCTAGGATATCAGAGACCGTTTTCCAAAACAGTTAATCCTGATTTCATTTAGAATTGGGCATGTCATCGAGTAAATATAATCATCGAGTAAATATAGCACCAAAAACAATTTATAAGATTAATTATTTAAAAATTTACCTGTGAGTCTGTAAGTAGTTCTGGTGAAACTTCTGTAGACTAAAAAAACGGTTCATTTATAGAACATATTATCATCATTGATATGAAATTTTCCAAATATCAATATTCATGTGGTAAAAGATTAGAAATGCCGCACTGCATCTATTACTTATCCTGTAAACATGTAAAATGTACTTATCATTATTTTGTTCTTCTATGATTAAAATTGAAGGATTGATAAAAAGCTAAAATTGGTTATTTGATTTTCAATTAGCTTACGCTAATTGAATACGCTTTGTGGATGGTGTACTTAAGCTATCATTACAAAATAGTTAAAAGTTCTTTTTTCTAATAAATCTAATGAAGTCTCCTTCCTTAAAACCACAATCTGGAGCCAGGGTATTCATAGTATTAATTAAGAAGGGTGTTTATAGTAGTGGGAGAACATTAAAGGGCGAATCCAGGGGGGGTCATAGGAGCCATGACCCCCCAAATATTTTGGCTTTTTAATTTGTTTGTATTTTAAAGCGAATAATGCAATTAGGTAGTTACTATGCCCTAAACCCAATACTTTTGGTTGTTTAGACCGCAGTACTTCTTATTACAAGGTAATAATCTCATAAAAAAACAGTTCTGTGAGCCACGTGACTATGAGACAAGAAAGTCACGACCCCCCTCCCCCTCCAAATTTCGTGCTGAACCCGCCCCTAAGAAGATTGGAACATGAACAACGAAACTGTAGGTTCTTCTTAATTTCAATTGAAATTAATCTTATTAAGCCGTTTATTTCAATAATTGTAACTTGTTAAAAAAATATTTGCTTAGTTGGTTGTTATTTTTCCTTATAAAGATAAAACTTATAGGCGGGTGCAATCGACTATAGGGTGCGCTAGTAGCATTTTCAAAATGTCGGAAAGAACGGGAATAGACTTACAAGGGGAGGGCACAGCTATGGGGTCGTCGATCGGGCCCATTTTTTTTCTGGTGATTCTACATCGAAAAATAGTCGACACGTGTCCGAGCGTTCCGTCCAATGGGCCTTAGGTGCTGAGAAATAAAATAAAATACCTTGAAAATCCTTTATTTTTTATCTTGAGTTTGGAAAATGATATCGCCATGATTCTTTCACTAATTCATTTATTTTAGATAGAAGATTAAAGTAAAAATACAATCGTTAAAGAATTATTCATATTTCTTCAATTTAATTTAAAAAATGCTTCAAGTTTTCAAGTAAACTAGCTTTATAAATTTTTTCACATAAAAAACAATAGCAGAATTGAGTTCAGCACCTCAAGAAACCCTGATGTCTTAAATATCATCCAAAACAAAAAATAATTTTTTTTTCCTGTCAGGAGCAGCTTAAAAATGTTACAGCAAAATTGTATGTGTTGTTTCAAATTCTGCATCTCTTGTTGAGCTGATCCCAGTTTTACGTTCTTGAGCTTGTTGCATAGAAGAAAGCTTCCTTTTTCTAACCATATAAATAACTATTGTATTATCTCGGGAAGCTCTTGTAAAAAATGGTCCTCAAAATAAAAATTAAATTCAAACTTTTCTTTATTTATGTTGATTCCTGAACACGTAAAAATATCTCGATTATGTAAAAATGTGTAACTCTAGAGCCTTTATTTACCCCATAAATTTGATGAGAATCGGTAGAATTTTCTCCGAAGTATGGTCGGATTTTTGGATCTTTAACAAAATTGTAAGGGTCTAGCCTTAGCGAAACTTTTAATGCAATTTTTAATTTTTTTTTTTTTTTTTTTTTTTTTAATCTTCCCAAAATTCACTTATAGGATTTTTTGATTGTCCTCAAAACGAATCTGAAAACTGTTATGAAACAAAAACCTGATCAGGACAAAAATTCAGGATTTTTTTAAAAATTATTAGTATTGTTTTTGGTTGTTACTCGGCTCATTTGTTTCATAAAAGTTTTCAGATTCGTTTTGAGGACAATAAAAAAAACCTATAAGTAAATTTTGGGAAGGTTAAAAAAAAAAAAAAATAGAAAATTGCATTAAAAGTTTCGCTAAGGCTAGACCCTTACAATTTCGTTAAACATCCAAAAATCCAACCATAGTTCGGAGAAAATTCTACCGATTCTCATCAAAATAATAGGGTAAATAAAGGCTCTAGAGTTACACATTTTTACCTAATCGAGATATTTTTACGTGTTCAGGAATCAACATAATATAAAGAAAAGTTTGAATTTAATTTTTATTTTGAGGACCATTTTTACAAGAGCTTCCCGAGATAATACAGTAGTTATTTATATGGTTAGAAAAAGGAAGCTTTCTTCTATGCAACGAGCTCAAGAACGTAAAAATCGGATCAGCTCCGAGATGCAGAATTTGAAACTACACATACAATTTTGCTGAAACATTTTTAAGCTGCTCCTGACAGGAAAAAAAAATTATTTTTTGTTTTGGATGATATTTAAGACATCAGGGTTTCTTGAGGTGCTGAACTCAATTCTGCTATTGTTTTTTATGTGAAAAAATTTATAAAGCTAGTTTACTTGAAAACTTGAAGCTTTTTTTAAATTAAATTGAAGAAATATGAATAATTCTTTAACGATTCTATTTTTACTTTAATCTTCTATCTAAAATAAATGAATTAGTGAAAGAATCATGGCGATATCATTTTCCAAACTCAAGATAAAAAATAAAGGATTTTCAAGGTATTTTATTTTATTTCTCAGCACCTAAGGCCCATTGGACGGAACGCTCGGACACGTGTCGACTATTTTTCGATGTAGAATCACCAGAAAAAAAATGGGCCCGATCGACGACCCCATAGCTGTGCCCTCCCCTTGTTAGTTGATGTAATAGAGATAGTTGGTAATTTTAAGAGACCATTAATTGAAGGGCAGGCTATTCTTGATGCAAACTACATAATAACATGTGGAATAATATCTAGAAGTAAAAAAACAGTTATTTTACAAGCCTTGTGCCTTCAAACTAGCTAATTTTAAAGGACTGCCCCATCAAATTAAAGTGGAAATCAAATTTATTAATAATAAGCAATTTTCTTGTCATTGTAAGTGTAAAGCTGGTAGTTCTGGTAAATGCAAACACATCATTGTAACTTTACTCTACGTTTTTCGGTTAGTAATAACATTAATTACCTATTCATACAATCATTGTTATGACAGCTTAGATTCTTTGTCATATTATTTATTTATTTGTCAAAACTTTCAGGCTTCGCATTGAAAACTTGGAACAATTAAGCACAACGGATGTAAGACAAAAATGGGGAAAAGAAAAAAAGAAAAACAAATATGACACCATGGTCCCAATGTTATTTGCATAAAACCAACATTTTGGAATAATAAAATGTCAAATACTAACATTTACCTGGATAAACATAGTCACTTTCTTTAAAATGAAGACTAAATATCGTCATATGTTTCGAAACAGGCTTATCTATTCTGAATTTTACAATCCACTCTTTAAAAAGCTTTTTATTTTTTGGAAACAAATGGAATGACACATCTTTAGATTTTTTTGAAGAACACTGAGGGACCGAGCAATACCTATTAGACATTTTTCCAATAATTTTTTGCTCAATCGGGTTTTAATTATGGAAAAATAAATTAAAAACGGCAAAAAACCCTATGAATCCCAGGTAATCGCACGGCTTCTATCCCCGTTTCTCTAGTTCCTTCTAGTTCCTCAAAGAAGCAGCACCGTCGCTTGCGCTCGCCTATAGGCGGGCGCAAGCGACGGTTCTGCTGCTTTACAAGAACTAGAGAATTGTGGATAGAAGAAGGGCCAGTACCTGTACCAGTACAGTCATAACAATGATTGTATGAATAGGTAATTAATGTTATTAATAACCGAAAAACGTAAAGTTACAACGATGTGTTTGCATTTACCAGAACTACCAGCTTTACAAGAAAATTGTTTATTATTATTAATAAATTTGATTTCCACTTTTATTTGATGGGACAGTCCTTTAAGATCGCTTGTTTGAAGGCACAAGGCTTGTAAAATAACTGTTTTTTTATTTCTAGATACTATTCCACATGTAATTATGTGGTTTGCAACAAGGATAGCCTGCCCATCAATTAATGGTCTTTTAAAATTACCAATTATCTCTATCACATCAACTATGTCTATCCCCGTTCCTTCCGACATATTGCAAAACTACTAGCGCACCATATAGTCGATTGCGCCCGCGAATAAAGGGGAAATGTTCATCTGCAGAACAATGGTACGGGCGCGGGAAGTGTACGCCTTCCTCCATGAGAGATATGGACACATTTTAACTGTTTCTATTTCTATATTAAAAGTGCTTTTTTAAGGCAAATTTGACTTCCTTGAGTGGAAAATGTATTGATTTTAAATTATGTCCTTCATGACTCATGAATAATAAAGGGGTTCCCCCTTAAAATAATTTCGGATCCTCTTCTGTATATGTCAGCATTTATTAGCATTTTTTCTATAATATTAATTATTACTAAGTTTAGAAGTATTTTATTTTACAATTCTAGGGAGATCACTATAAAATTTATTTATTTATTTTTTATATCTTGTTCTACTCGATTAAGTCAGCGGTGTGACTTATCTTTAAATATGTTCGTTAACCGCATGTGTTGTAGGCTATCCCAGTGTTTATGTTTTTAGTCACTCGTTGCATTAATAAAGGTTCTTTTCTACAATGAGTTCAAGCAAATTATGTCAATATTGTTTTACGCCATAGCTATATGTTTTGTTGTTAATGTAGGTTTATATTTTCATTCAGGCTTTAATGTTATTTTAACTCTTTTAATCGTTATTTTGTTAATTATAATCTGCAGAGTTGTTAAAGTTCCTTTGGTTTTAAGTGTTAAAAGTTCAAGTGATATTTCAAGAAGTAATTATCAAAAAATACGAGTAGATATGTCGAATTCCGAAAGAAATTTAAATACTCCAGAAAGAAACAAATCTATGTTAGGTATTGGACTTTTTAGTAATTATGATTCAAGATTAAGTCAATCAAGATCGAGTATAAAAGCTAATGCATCACTGTCAGAGAACTTCTCTATTAGATCTCCAAATAGAACTAATTCTAAAGTTACCAAGTTACAGAGTGATGAAAACTATGTTTATAAGCAAACAGTTTCTTCTGCAGAGAATGAGATGCCCTCTCCCATAAGGTCAGGGGTATCTCCATTTCGTTCTACACCTCTTAGTTATTCCAAGAGGTTTAATGTGAATCCTCAATCTAGTTTTCATAATTCCCCGCGCAGCCTTAATCTATCAAGGTACTCATTATTGGAAAGTAATTCTCCATCGCAGGCACAACAATCACCGAATTCATCTGCAAGGAGCCTAAATTATGAAGAGTAAGTACCAAAAACGTTACGTGTTAATATTTTTTAGTGACTTCATAATGGAGTATCTTAATTTTTAATTATGTGTCTTTATTTTAAAAATACGATTATTTCACATGTGACTTCATTTAATAGGAATCTAAAAAAATTGTACTTATTTTTTTAGTGTTTTTATATTTTTAGTATATCAAGCTTATATTTCACTTTGAATTTCATTAGATGTTTTGTTGCACCATTTTATGTTTCTATTTAGATCTTAATTGTTTTTATCTTGTTTTTTTAAATCAAATTTAAGCATGATTACATATTATTTGTTTGGTTTATTAGAAATTAAACAGATTATTAGTTTTGCTGTCCTTACTAGAGATCATTGGCGGACGTTATTAACCCTGACTCCAGATAGAATTTTTAGTTTAGATTATTTATTAGTATGGGGAGATAAATTTTTGTAGCGTGACCTTAAATTTATGGCTATAGGAAGTTATTAATATAATAACAGAAATTAAGTTTTAAAGTAGAGCAGTGGGACAGTCTTTTATTTCAGCCAAAGTGTCGATTCAAGAATGTTATTGAATTGCTATTGATATCACTACTAAAACTGGTTGTCTAGCTGTCATTTAATACATAACCTCATATGTTTCTTACTGAAACTAGCATTCCAGTTTTTGCCCTTTTAAAAATTTTTAAGTTTAGTTATTAATATTTTTTTTTTCATGAAGATTTGTCATTTTCGTTATGTTACTTTTGTATAAAAGTTTTCTTCATGTGATTGCAAAAGAGTCAGTGAAATATGTATTTAAGGCTATGTTATTTGTTTTGATAATAATTGATCAAAATTCAATTAAGTTCACTTTTTATAAGTAATTAATCTTGATTCTTGAGTTTCTTTTTGATGCTGAAGGAAGATGGTGGATTTTATACGGCTAGTAAACCTATTGTATTGCAGAGCAAAGAGGTCTGTTGCAATTGATTTTACTCACAGACTTTATCATATCAAAAAATGATGATATTTGTCTTGTTGTGAATATTATTGTTATTAATATTAGTTTGGTTCAGTGATAAGTCGTGGCCTCCTCATTCAAAACCCGCCCAGTCCCTGGTTCCAAGTGGAGTTTGAGTATGATTCACCTCACTATCAGACCATTGTAGCTTTGGCCTTCCTCTCCTCCTGCTCTTCTAGGCCTTTCTTGTTGACTCTTAAGACTGCTCTGTCAGCAACTTTCTTGGCATCTCGTCTCCCATTTGAGCCTCGTGACCATCCTAAGACAGCTTTCCTGTGTGTAGGATGTGTGCAATATCAGACTGTCAGTAGATATCCAAGAGTTTCTACTTGCTCTTCCTCCATTTGCTTCCTTTTCTTCTTTCCTCCTTACATCTTTTTGGAGCACTTAATTTTTTCTCAAAGATTTGAAGCCTCTTTTTGCTCTTATTTGAAATAGTCAATTTCTCAAAGCTGTGTTAAGTGGATTGATGTTCAGACGGCGAGGCTGGAATGTCAGTGACACCCTCATGACAATTTTTTATTCTCTAAATTGATTATAAAACATATTTTTTCCATCTCCCCTTGACATCCCATCATCAGCATAAGGAAAAGTGAATAGCTTTGCTGTGCGAGGGTTAATGTGTGAAATGTTTTTGCTAGTATTTGATTTGCCATAGGCAAAGTAATTTTGTATTATGGAAATTTGTGCTCGTCCAGTTAAATTACTAAGTTTCTTAGCCACTTACTCAAGAGTTGTTTGGATAGGATGTTCAGATTTTGCTTTGTGCTGATGGTGGAGGGGATCTAGGTTAAAACGTTGTTTAACATAAAAAGGGGTAATATCATTCACTGATATGTTCCTCAATGCTTTTGATTCAAAGGATTGGATTCTTTGTATAATTGATTATTTTGCTGAGTTCTCTAGTTCTATCCTGTACCTCCATAATTGTCTAATTAGTATGGTGGATATTATAAGTCTCCTGATCAAGGATGATTTGGAATAACTTGGATGCTAGTCCAAATCTATTTTGTTTAAAATTAAATTTTTCTTGGATTATCAATTGAGCTAGTTTTTGTTGTTAAAATATACTACCGATTAGAAAAAAATAAGAGTTGATTGCTTTATGTAATATGTATGTAGTGATATAATAAACTGATTCAAAATGCTTTGCACTCATTTGGTTCTACATCGGGACTGTCACTGCCTTTACCATGTTTTCTTTTTCATTATGTTATAAGAATGAGTGTCGTGCTATTTGCCAGCCCAGCACTAATGCTTTTCAAAAAGTTGTTTTTTAACTAATAATTATACTGTTTATTAAAATATAATATACTATTATGAATAGTAATAATTTATCATTAATACGCATTATATACTTATATGAACTAGTATTATATTACTATCATGATCTTTCTAATTTACAGAAAGGATGCTTCTTTTTTTTCTGGCCGGATGATAACTGTTGCCAATCAAATGGACAGTGATCAATTCCCTTGGATAGCATACAATGGATCAATTCCGATGATACTATCCAATTCCAACAAGGCATCTTCACCTGTAACCAAAATCAGTTCACCTTCCTCAGATGCTAATTCTTCATTTAGAAATCGAGTTCGAATCAGATTGAGTAAACCAAATAAAAGGTAATTTAAAGTTCTTTCCTATTGATCAAAATTGATGGCTTTTCATTGCAGTTTCTACTATTAGTATTACTATTTCATTTTGTGTAATTTTTACATTTAATTCTAAACTTTTGTGTTAATATACATTGCTTAGTAGCTTTGTTTTTTAATACATAATACACTTACATACTTGTATAATTACTAATGAGGCTTGGAATACAAAACTAGCCAGGCCATTTTCCAATTTCGGGTTATCAATAGATATGGTTATACTACTTTTGAATGAAATCTCTTCATAATAATCTAATAATAAAATTGTTTATTAGATAAAAATAAAAACTTTGGAGATATTATTGAGTGGTTTGGCATTTTAATTTTTCATTTTTACTTTCACTTACCTATATATGAAATATATAGTAAGTGGAAGTATTGCGATCGTGAAAATTTTCGACTTCCGGTTTTCAACGGAAATACATGTTTTGGGGTCCCCTGAGTCCAAATAACCAAGTCCCGCAAAATGGTCTGTGTGTGTGTGTGAACAGACTAGCTCAAAAACTATAAACCGTGTGAACATGAAATTGTGTATTTAGTGTATGTATATGCCCGCAATGTGGCAGCAAAAATTTCATCAAAATTGCTCAAAGGGAGAGGGTACTTTATTTAATAACTTTTTATGTTCTTTTCGATTTTCCTAAAAACGGCTCTAACGATTTTGATTAAACTGAGTATTTGATGTAATAATATGACTGTAAAAAATTCATCAAAATCGATCAACCGGAGGGGGCACTTTATTTAATAAGTTTTGTATCATTTTCATGTGTTTTTTTTTTTTATTCAACAACGGCTTTAATCAATTTGATCGAATTGTTCATGTTTAGTGAAAATTAGGTGTTCTTTAATATGAGGTAAGCTTTATCATTATTAAAATGTTCTGAGGGGGCTTAAATGAGGAAGGGGCATTTTTGATCAAACTGGGTATTTGATGTATGTATATACCAAAGAAGCGATAGCCAACATTACATCAAAATTGATCAACTGGAGGGGGGACTTTACTTAATAAATTTTGTATCATTTTCATGTGTTTTTTTTATTTACTCAAAAAAGGCTTTAACGGTTTTGATCAAACTGGGTATTTGATGTATGTATACGCCAAAGATGTGATAGCCAACATTTCATCAAAATTGGTCAAACGGAGCGGGCACTTTATTTCATAATTTTTTTTCCAATTTTTACCTTTTTTTCGATGATCTCAAAAACGGCTTTAACGATTTTTATCAAATTCGTCATGTTTAATGAAAATTAGGTGTTCTTTAATATCAAGTAAGCTTTATCATTACTAAAATGTTCTGAGGGTTTTTTGGGGTAGGGGCCTTTTTGTTTCCTATAAAGTACCTTTGTTTTTGTTTCTATGGAGAAATTAACTGTCTCTCGTTATGCCTAAAAATAAGAAATGGCTAAATATAAGATATGATAAAAATAAAGAAAACATAAAGAGGAGAAAAAAAGAAAAATATTCAGTCAACTCATAAAACTCGTTGAGCCCACGCATGCGTACGCCTTTAGTGACAGACCATTGTTCATAATTAAAGCCGTTCTGTTCATTTGAGAAGTGGCAATTAACAAAACGCATTAATTTCTAATCTAAGCAAGTTGGTAAGTGAAAGTTGTGTGTTGCGCCCACGCACCAGATTTTTATGAATAATATTGATTCATTCTTGGTCATTCTCTTAGAAAGTATAAATTTTAACTGAGTTCTTTGAACGTTCGTTGAACGGCCGTACGATAAGACCTAAACACTATTTACTCTTTTTAGCCACCTGCTCTACCAGTATATGATTGATTTGACTGCGAGTTTCTGAATTAACCTATTGATTTAATAATTAGGTAATTATTAATAATAAGGTTGATTCTGAATAAACTGGTGTCTAAGAAGTGTATTTATGAAAATCTATATGTTTAAACGTGCTACTTTTGTTAATTAGGTTTTTTCTAAATAGCTAAGCTAATCAGTCGGATTTTGTTTTCACTACTGAATTCCTTTAAACTTCCTTAAAAAATAGTCGAATAATACACTTCTTTCCTTTCCACATTTATGTTTGAGTCTAAAATAATCCTCCTAAAATAATTTTTCATGCATTTTTGTGGCAGCTAATCATAAACTCTCTATAGTCCGACATAAAATTCATACTTAATGTTTGTCATCGCTGTCTTCGGTCGGAATAATGTACGTTAATCAATGAGATTTTAACCCAACACATCTGAAATATGGCCACTAAGATCATCTCCAAAAAATTGGATGTCCCTTAATGCGGATAGTAACTTACTTATAATCAAGAATCCTGTGGCGGAATGATATTTCCCACTCTATCCGTACCAAATAGTATACTTATCTTCCCCTTACGAGCCCTCCCCTGGTTAGCGGACCTCTTGCAGCACCACAAAATCTTAATTGTACCCCGTAATCTCATTCAAGACCACTTTCAACCCATCCGCTAGGTTCAAACTTCTTATATTCCGCCTTCTTAAACTAAAAATATGATGCTTATTATTTCTACTATTATAATTGATTCCTCAAAGTTATTATATTCTTGTTCATTAATTTAAATTTATTATATGTTCATTGATTTTTAGTGATACATCTGCTAATAACTCGACTGTTGAGAACTCACCAATGCTTGATGAATCTTCGACCACAAAGTCAGTTATTCAAGTTCTCAAAGAAATTGCTAGGAAGAGGTGCTTAGCTGTAAGTAATATGTTTATAATTTAACTTATTTTAGAAAGCTCATTTAGAAATTACATTAATATATACTGGCAATAAATGGGAAGGTGAGGTATTTTCTCACAGTTCTGTGTGTATTATTTAATACTTATGATACAATTTATACTTTGTGTGGTTCAAATATTTTGGTGAGAAAGATCAGAGAACAAGAATAACTTTCCAAAGAATGAAAAGAATCTATTCTTATTATCAAGTTAAAAAAAGGCATGATTCAATAATGATATTTGTATTTTGTATTCAATTAGAAGTTGTATTAAGAGTCTTGTCTAGCAAGGAATATCCAAAGTTAGTGAACTTGGTAAAAAATGTGTATGAACAAAACATTCAATAAAGTTGGAGCCGATATTTTTCTGAGAGGTGTGTATGGACTTAAAACAAGGGGATTCTCTGTCACCTCTTTTATTTAATTTAGTTCTAGAATATGCTATTCTATGGTGAGGTGATAAGTTTAAAAAAATGTGTGTTTCTGAGTCATCATACATAGAAATGTTTGTATATTATATACAGTGCTAGGTTATACCAATAGTTTAGTGCTACTTGGCGAAGAATGGAAATAATTAAACTAAATACTAGAATGTTGATGACAGCCGGTACAGAACCTAGTCTGGCTTTATAAATACGAATAAAACAAAATATATGATTATAGTTGCAGAAATGGGGACAATTATTGATTGATTGATGTTGAGGGTAATATGTTTGAACATACAGAAAAGTTTAGATATTTAGATATTTAAAAGTTTATATATTTATATTATTTCAAATAATATAATGGTCCATTTGAAATGGGGGATAAGGCTAAGGGGGAACTGAGGTTCTTTGTGAGGAATGAAGGGAGATGCCCTTCGTTCCTCACAAAGAACCTCAGGTTAAATTGTGCTATTCATCTAAAGAGGGGGCTATTGACTGTTAAACAAAAGGAATTCATTTTCCTTATCCGAGATGTACAAAATTTTCGTATAATTAATCATTGCTCTGTTTTTAAAAATATTTTTTGATATTGTTATTTATATTTTATTTTATTTTTAACTTATACAATGTAGTTTAATTGATATATAATATAATTTTATATTAATTTTTTATGTTAATCAGACTGAAGAAGAAGAACACGAAGGCGAACCACAAGCTAAGCGTCGTACTGAACATAACTTATATCTCTCTCGTTTGGAAGGAGAAGAAGAAGAACAAGTTCCCGTAAAAAAACTGAGGTTTCAATCTTTCTTGTAACTATTTTATAGGCATAAAACTTATGGGTGACTCTTTAGGCGAAAACTACAGTTGTGAATTAGTGCTCAAAAATTTTGGCTGATTCAAAAAGCGTTTATATATTAAATATTAAAGGTTGTGTGCAGATTGACGGGATACTCCCTTTAACTATTAAACTATGACAGAGTTGGGCATAAATTGTTTTTAGATACTATTAGAAGATTTTATATTCAAATATGAAATCTATTCAAAGAAAAAAGTAAATTTATCAAGTACAAGAAAGTATTCAAATAATTATGTATTCGAAAATGAAAGTATTCAAAGATCCATTATACTTTTTTATTTGATACAAAAGTATCTTGTATATCTAATGGAATAACCATTCTTATCTATAAACTAATCGATATATAATTGAATATATTTTGACCTCTAAAAAATTTCATTTTGGTCGTTCATCAAATTGATAATATATGTAGCATCCAAGCCAATTCAACCTTCTCCCAGCCAAATTCAGCTTTTTCCATTTCAAATTTAACCTTTTCCAAGTCAAATTCAACCTCTTTCAAGTCAAATTCAACTCAAATCGCCATACTTTCATTTTTCACAGAAACAAAAATTAAAATGTTCTGATTTTTAAAAATCAAAAGGAACCTACAAAAAAAAAATCTATTGGAAATTTCAAATACAGATTCAAATATAAGATAATTTATTCAAATTTGTATCTGATACAACTAAAAGTATTCGAAAAATGTACCTTCTGAGTCTAATTCATCAAACATTGAATACAGATACTTTTTCGTTTGATATTCGAATACTTTTCAAAGATTTCGGTTTTTGAATAAGAAATAAATATCTAGATAAAACAAATAAGAATCTGTATTCGTGTCTATATAGATTGTTACCTAGAAATTGCCCAACTTGTTTCTAGACTAAAAATAATTTTAGTGGTTAATACTGTTTTCATCTTTTAGCCATATTTAGTTGTGTTGAGATCAGAATTAGAAATTCTGCAGAAATTATTTTTTATGTGTAATATATATGTTTTAACAAATATAGTTTTCAATTGATGATGAATTAAGATTGTGTTACCTTGTACATATAATTATTCCAAAACTATAATTTATCTTAATCAGAAGCTAAATGCTGAGATTTTTAATTGAATTAAAAATGAAAACTAAGAAATTAATACAATTGTAACACTTATGTGGGTTTAAATAATTTTTATTGAAAGAAAATAATAATTTAATAATGCCCCGCAAACAATGAAAACACAAATAATGAACACTGTTACAAAAAGTATCAATTTGTAACAATAAAGTAACACAAATAATGAACACTGTTACAAAAAGTATCAATTTGTAACAATAAAGTAACACAAATGTAACCATACAATATAACTTGAGCTTCAGAAACAGACTAACACTGCTGTCCATCGCTCCTGATATTTGGTCTGAAGAACTGTCTAATGGTTCTAGGCAAGTATAGATGGTACTCGAACAGTTTATTCCAAAAAGTCTAGAACTCTTTTAAATCATATGCTTTTTTTTTTATTTGGTTTCACGTTGCAGTATATTTAGCTTATTTATGAAAACAATTATCCAGGACTTCTTTCATTTAACCCTGTTATTAAAAATTAATTATTATATAATCATACGTTTTTGTTAAAGGTTGAATGGTGAAGATGAACGAACAAAGAGAACTCGAGAACCAGATTGGGATACTTCCAGTATTTCAAATCCTAAACGACCTCGAAAAAGTTACAACTTTGTTAACAATGAGATTATTTCATCTCTCAGTTCAAGCATTGGGCTTCAAGCCTTTAAGCATTGTGAGTAGAATTTAGATATTATTTTATGGTCTTGAAATATACTATTTGTTTTTAGTTATCTGTTGACATGATTCCTACAGTTGCATCATATTGAAACTTCTTTATTGAGAAAGGTTTTAGAATTAGTTGATTAGTTAACCATCTTCCTTAACTAAATTTTAGTGAATTTTACATGATACATGGTTGACAGTTTATATTGTATATGATTCATTATAATACTTACTTATCAGTAAGTATTGTGAACTAAGTTACAAATTTTGTATATACTTTTTTAATTCCAAAATCGGTCAAATAAACTTGATGAAGTGCACGGGTGCTGTTCTTACATATCCCTATTATTAGAATACATAAAAGTAAAAATAATTGGATTTAAAACTCTAAATCTTCTATATTTAACCTGTTTACAGATATCTCGTCTTACAATGGAGCTCTTCTAATTCATTGCCCAATATATAGGCTACCTAATTGATTGAAATTATATAAAACAAAATACAAAAAAAATTTAATAATAAAAATTATGTGAAATCATAAAAGAATTAAAAGAAAGGACTTGATTCACTTAGATGGACATGCAATTGAATTTCTTGCATTAAATTAGGAAGGGGGTCGTGAGGAACGTAATTTCCTCTTTGTTCCTAACCGAGGAACAAAGAGAAAACGGAATTGTCATTTTACTTACTTAATTTAAAAATGTTTAAAGAAATGGTAATTTATTTTCCAATATATTTATTCATATTCATATTCATGAAGATAAATACATAACTTTTCTAAAACAATACTTCAATAATTTTCATGAAATCTCACATTATAAGTAAAGGAACGAGTGACAGTCGTGATCTTATAAGCCTTTCTATGGCTATAAAAAATGAAATTAAATATTTCTCGAAAGTAGGCTAAATGAAGAGTCCACGGAAGAAAGGGGGGATGTCATTTGAAGTGCTTTCTGAGAAATTCGAGTTTTTAGGTTTGGATCTTTAATTACTTAAGTATCTTTTATCATTTTTCTTCAATTTTTTTATATGTCCTTTTCATTTTTGTTTTGCCTGTCAAAATAAATTTTCCCGAAACAGACATAACACGCTCTAAAAAAAAAAAAATGTTTTAGTAAAAAAAAACAATTTAAACATAAAAGAAAGGGGGATAGTCATTGACGCTCCCCCTTTCTTCCCTGTTTTATTGATGAAATGGTGACATTAATACACAATTCATATAACTTCTAACATGACTCTCCCCCATTCTAGGTTTTCCGCGTGGACATTCCCCCTTTCTTCTGAGTACGTGGTTCTTTCCATCCCTTGTAACCAACCGACCGTCATTTTTTCTGACTACTTCTTTTCACCAACTTATTCTACTTAACTAGACGAACAATTATATATATATATATATATATATATATATATATATATATATATATATATATATATATATATAACTAAAATTCGGAAAAAAATTGACTCTCCCCCTTTCTTCCGTGGACTCTTCAAATGAATTAGCTTTAAAGGATCATTTTTAGTTTAAATTCACTAAAAATATTAATTTGAAAGTTTTAGTTCCAACTTTAGTCTAGCAGGACAGTAAAGAATTACTGCCACGAGAATGGCCCTTATACAATCTGATTTCCTATGTGCTGCTCATTCGAATTTCATAATTTTGGACATGTGCCAGCCAGAGCATTTTAAACACAGCATTCATCCTCCCCACCCCCCATTGCTATCCCTGATATGATAAAAAACATATAAGTCTAACAAAGTGGGGGGGGGTGGAAAAAAATTGCCATTTTTGATGATGAAGGTTGCAAAATTATATCTTTTTAAAAATAAATAAACCATGATTGTTTCAATACTTATACACTTTTTTCTTCCTTAGCTCAGCGAAAGAAATCAACTAGAAAAAGTATTGCAATCCAGGTGCAGACTCTTGTTCCTGAAGTGAGTTTAATTTTAGCTATTACTAACAACTTAGATTGGTTATTTAATGCTACCATTAAACTGAACGTCATAATTAAATATCATGCTTTATTTGATTCCGGCTAAGAGCTTGTTAGAGCACTTAATTTCCTTTTCAATTCATAATGAAGTACAGACGCTTTGGTCCATTTTTCTTTTGCGATAAATGGATCAAAGAACATCAGAGCACCCCTAACCTTTACATATCAAAAACAAATTAAAAATGCAAACTCACTATTAATCTCAACTGGGAAATCAAACTAGAGAAAAAAATTAAAAACTTTTTACTTAGACAGTCACATTTTTTAAATAAACCTACTATGTATTAAATTTATACATTAATATTCAGTATTGAATTTTTTCTTAATTAGGATAATGTTGGAGAAAAAAAAGAATCTACGGAACAGTCCAGTCAGCTCTCCAAATCAATTCCTAAGACAAGAGATGCTGGAGTGGAAACTGATCCTCTTCCAGAGCCAAGACCTAGATGTAAGTATACTAATTTTTTTTTTCTCTCAAATTTCTAATAATAATGAGGATATCATCCTGTCGAGTAGTCAAGATGAATAAGTTGAGGGGGAGGGAAAGTCCAGTGTTCCAAGAAAAAAAACACTGTAACTGTTAACTTACTGTTTACTTTAATTTTTGTAGCCTTTTATTATTGACTGAACCTCAAGAATGAAACCTATTATAACATTTATATCAACAGTAAAGAATACATATCCGATATATATATGTACTTTAATTTAAAAATTATTTAAACTCACATGAGTGTTAGGCAGGGAACACAATTGGCGTATTTATACCGATAATAGCGGCGTAATTTTGCCGCTGCCACTCTAAAATAATGTAGCGTTTACACATTGGGCAGTAAAATTACCGATCGGTAATTTTTCCGCTGCCACTCTAAAATAATAAATATTGGGCGGTAAAATTACCGATGCTGACTTATTCAATCGCAGATCTTACACCCTGCTACAAATCATTTTTATTTAGCTATAGATAGAGGGGAAACGAAAAAATAGACTTTTTTGGGTTCATCTTATTAATAAAAGGAGAGAGGAAGTTGGAGCCTTTTACTCTTTGTTTCCTAATTTAAGAAACGATGATGAAAGGTTTTTCAATTATTTTAGAATATCAATCTTGTCATTCCGCTTTTTAGTTAATTTAGTCTTAAGAAAAAGTTAAAATTTGTTTCAGATTCATATTTTACAATATGGTAGTTAATGAATCCAGAGTATAAAACATATTTTGCTTAGTGTATTGGAAAAAATACCAACTTCTATTTCAATGTTATACTGCCCTCGCGAATCATGATTTTAGTTTACACCTCTTGCATCTGTCCTTCAGCAGAGATCTGCTACTCTTAGTGTAATGATTTACCATTATTGTAGGCTAGCTAGCTCATAATAATTGTAAACTTGAACTAACTGTCAAGGAAAAATATAAATGTGAGTGTTTTGAAAAGTAGCTTCTGGAGATTCCACTTACAGCCGTAATATGGTACAGTATTAATTGTCATAACAAGGCTAAAGGTAGATAAATACCGCTACAGCTGTAAGGTATTGATTAACGAGTTTAAAATGATTTCTTGACAACAATTTATACTTCATCTTTAGGGAACTCTTGTGGCTGGTTTGTGGAATGTTTTTGTTCTATATTCATAGACTTCACGGTATGCAGTAATTCATTTATTTCCATTACCCCCTAGAATTATGATGATCTGATTAAAAAGTTCCTTTTTAATGTTCGTAATCCTTCAGCTTCATTTGAATTCTGAACAAAATTTCCTAAAGGCATTTAGGCTCTTTTGTATTTTCTTGCTCGTATTGAATTTCTTAGCTAAAATATGTTGATATCTTAGTTGATTTAGTATTAAGATATCAGTTAGCTTGTAATTATTTTTAATTAATTAGGTAGAAAATAGTCCGGGGAGGCGGTCAATAAAATACAAAATAGTATAAAACTATTTTATAAAATACAAAATAGTATAAAATAGTTTTATACTATTTTGTATTTTATTGACCGCCTCCCCGGACTATTTTCTACCTAATTCTATATCCGGTCAACTATCATCTATCCAATTTTTAATTAATATTTTGTATTTTTTTTTAGCACCAGTCAAAGAGAAAGTTGTTTCTGATGTAAAGGGCATTTTGAAATCAGCATTGAAGAAATTTGATATTCAACCTTCAACATCAGTAACTAATGGATCTGATAGTATGGTCACATCACCCATTAGCAGTATACCCCCAACTTTAGCTGATGCAACATCCAAAATTCATCCTTCAGCTAATTTACTCACCCCATTTTCTTCTACAACCCCATCTACTTCAATAAACACGGAAACGACGTCTAAGAGCTCATTTAGTTTAACAACTTCTAAAAGTACATTGGAATCTGCTTCAGTTGCATCTAATAGCTTTTCAACTCCTGCTTCTGCTCCACAAATAACTTTTAGTACCTCATCTACTACACCATCAAAAACAACAGAAGCAGTGGCAACCAATGAAAGCAAACAAGAATTACTGCCTAAAACAAATGGAGATAAATTGGGATTCAAATTAGGAAACAATGATGTTTCTAAGACAGAGCCATCTTTCAAATTTGGTGTTACATCATCTGATACTAATGCTAAGCCATCAGTTTCACAGCCTCAGACAACCAGCTCTAGCCTATTTAATTTCAAAGGACCGGATACCTTAGTTTCCTCTCAAGCATCTTTGCCTGTTTCAAGCTCATCGGTTTTTACTTTTGGATCGCCCAAAACGTCAGATGCACCTAAAGATAAAATCTCAGAGGAACAGAAGTCTGTTTTTGGAAGTACATTAAATCCTCCAGCAACGTCTGCAGTACAAAATCAAAATCCATCTCTTTCAGTGGTGACTAGTAATTCTGAACAAAAACCTGAATCTACATCTTCTATTTTCTCTTTTCAAAATAAGCAGCCTGAATCAGGAAACTCCACCACAGATGATAAAAAAGAAGCATCGAGTATTTTCTGCTTTGGTAAACCAGATAATAAGGTTACTCCTGTAAGTAGTCAGCCCGAAGCTAAACCATTTCAGTTTGGAAATGGAGGGTTCACTTTTGGTCAAGCTAGTACTAAAGGATCAAGTGGTAATTCCGCCACTAATACAGCTCCTCAGCCAGTTTCCTCTACACCATTAGTGACAGCTGGTAATACAACAGTGCAACCAGTGTTCAGTTTTTCCTCTAATTCTGCCAAAAAAGATTCAAATCCTAGTGGGTTTACTTTTAATGCACCTGTCACAACTAGTAGTGAACAAAAGAGTTTATTTAATTTTAATTCTTCCTCTAGTTTTGGTTCAACCTCTGGTTCTACTAAATCAACATTTCCAGCTTCATTATTCGGAAATACAGAAAATACGAATACTTCAACAGCTACTACTGCAAAAGTTACTAATGCACAAACCAGTAATACAAGTGCTGTAACTACAACTTTTGGAAATGCTACAAATAAGTCAGCTCCTACTTTTGGTTTAAGCACAGCAACTTCCTCTGCACCAACATTCGGAAACTCTGGAACTTCCACTTCTCTAACATTTGGGGGCACAGCAGCTTCTAAGACTCCAACATTTGGAAGTACAGCAACTTCCATAGCTCCAACTTTTGGTAGCACAGCAACTTCCACGGCTCCAACATTTGGAAGCACAGCAACTTCCATAGCTCCAACATTTGGAAGCACAGCAACTTCCACAGCTCCAACATTTGGAAGCACAGCAACTTCCACAGTTCCGACATTTGGAAGCACAGTTACTTCTTCCACAGCTCCGACGTTTGGAAGCACAGCAACTTCCACAGCTCCAACATTTGGAAGCACAGCAACTTCCTCAGCTCCAACATTTGGAAGTTCAGAAGCTCCTAAATCTGTTTTTGGCAGCGTCCCAAATCAGCCCTCATTTGGAAATCCAGTCGCTAATCCCCCTGTTTTTGGTAGTGGTGTCACGGCAAATGAAACTAACAAACCATCAGTTTTTGGAAGTAGCACTCTTACTAATCCTCCAGCATTTGGAACCTCTAGTGCTAGCAGTGCTGTTCCAACATTTGGCAGTGTTGCTGCAGGCAATAATAATAATAATCCTCCTGCATTCGGAACTTCAAGTGGTACTGCTCAACCTACGTTTGGTAATTCAGCTAGTGCTGTGTCTAATAATCCCACTTTTGGAAGTACTACCACTAATGCTAACGTTTCTACTTTTGGAAGTGGGACTGGTTCCGCATTTGGTAGTGCTACAGTTGGTAATGCTTTTAGCAGTGGAACTACTGTGAGTGGTACCAATCCATCACCTTTTGGTGCATCCTCAGCTGGTCCGAGTGCTCCAGGTTTTAGTGGAGCTAACAGTGTTCCATCCTTTGGAAGTACACCAGCTTTTGGTAGTAGTTCTTCAGTACCAGCATTTGGCTCTTCCTCTGCTCCAACATTTGGAAATAATGCTACAGCAACTCCAGCCTTTGGAAATCAGGCTCAACCTAGCTTTGGTAACCAGTCAGGAACATCATTTGGCAGCTCTTCTACCTTTGGCCAAGCATCAGGTACTCCATCTTTTGGCACTCAAAATACATTCACTGCCCAAAACCAAAGTACTCCAGCTTTTGGATCCACTCCAGCTTTTGGTAGCAGTTCAACCAATACTTTTGGAAACTCATCAGTACCTGGAACTACACCTGCTTTTGGTACAGCTCCAGCACCAGCTTTTGGATCTTCTACAACTTTTGGAAATCAAGAAGCTAGCAAACCATTCACCTTTAATGCACCGGCTACACAACCAGCTCCGACAGGAACCTTCAACTTTACTGCTCCCCAACCACAGCAAAGTTCGGGAGGTTTATTTCAGTTTGGAGCTGGTTCTAGTAGTGCACCATCCAACCAACCTTTCCAGTTTAATGCATCCCAATCAAGTACTTCAGGTAAGAGAATTATCTTTACAGTTCAAAATTGTTTTTATTACTAAGGTATGTTTATACTGGTTATTTATTTTTTTTTTTTTTTACTGCAACTCTGCTATCATAAATCTACTATAGTGATACAGCTATTGAGATTGTTTAAACTTAACCTGTAATTTAAGTCAAATAGCTCAATTCTTAAATTGTGCCATTTGATTAAGAATTATTTTGAATGTTTGTCTTTTTCTCTTAAATTTCAAAGTGCAATTGCTAGTGGAAATGTTGCATTCCTCAACTATATTGTTATAGTGGACATCTGCTTTTGAATTTTTTCTCAAAGAAAAATACTTTTAAATCCTATATTAATATTATCATTGGGACATTATAACTTTCATAGGTCTCGTCACAATTAATATACAGTAGAACCCCCTTTATCCGGGGTAATGATGGGTATGGGGGTCCACGGATAATTGAAAACCCCGGATAATCGAATTATAACATTTTATTGACTTAATTTGATAGAAAAGAAGGTTATTTAAAAAACAAAAAACTCTGCAGAAAATCACTTTTATTAATAAACGTTTTAACAAACAACAAACGAAAAAAAGTAACAAACGAAATCCTTCAGCGCGTTTTCGCAATGATAGACAGCTTCATCTACGTCTTTTAATGTAGAGTTCTTCATTGTTTTCTGAGGACACGATGTTTGGGCCGACGACGATAAGAAGCCGTAAATGTCTTCCTTTTTCTTCTTTGAAATATCACGAACAGTTTGCTCGCCGATTCCTTATTCAGCGGACGATGTTTTAACACTTTCACCGTTTTCTACTCAGTTTATAATAGTTAATTTCTGTTCAAGCGTTAAAAAGACAGATTTTTTTTTTTGCGACATTTTTTTAGTTTTTATTTAAACGGAGACTAAATCACGACTGAGAATATTTTGTTTTGTAGTCAAACAGGAGTAGGAGTTTTCTAGAAAGATTTGAAAACAATATCGTTCCTACAGAATTATTATAGAATATGAATTGGAGTAATAGTTACCGGAATCATCTTATCATAGTATTATGAGATATTTCCGGTAACTATTACTATGATTATTATGTAACTATTATTATGATGATCGTACGATACCAGCTTGCCATGTTTTTCCATTTATTATTTTATTTCATAATTTATAAGAACAATAGATAATTAACCATTATCCATTAATATTTACGTATTCATTTTTTTAAATAAATACTATACATACAAAATAAATAGCATAAAAATTAAAAAAAAAAAAAAAAAAAAAATTTGCTCCTCGTAACCCCGGTTAATAGAGACCCGGATAATGGGGGTTCTACTATCAGTATTCTACTATCTATCAGTCTTATAATCAGTTCCAATTTTCCTAATAAAAATTTTGTTCTCAATTATTTGAGTATAAGGTAGCAGTTTCATTAGTAATTCTTATAAATAATCACTTAATTCACACAGCTTTTAATTTCTTATAATATAGTAGGTTATTTAAGGTAGGTATTAGTATAGTATTATATTATGGAAGCTGAATATGATATTTAGTATTTATTTAGGATAACAATTGAAGACATGTGTGGATTAAGGTTTTATGTTTCAAATTCAAAGTCTTGAGTAAATGGCTAAGATTTTTTTGTATTTTTTAAAAGACATGATCGTTTCATGCAAAATGGATCTGAAAACCAATCTTATATACTTATATACAAATTGGAAGTTATTGTTTTATAAAATAACAACTGATGGCCCTAGTTTAAATGTATTTATCATGAGTAGGTTCAGTTTCAGATGCTCACTCTAGAAATGTAATTTAATTGAATATGGGATATCTTAATCATTTTGGATTCATGAAATTTCAGGTTTTACTGCAGGTTTTTCTCCCGGTGGTGAGTTTTTTGAATTTTTTGTTGTTGGTTTTCGCAACATAACGCCTCTGCTTTTTTTATTGATTTATTTTTTGCATGGTTTTTTATGGTTGTATAGGAAGCTATTGCCAAATTATTTATGAAACCTTATTCTGGCACTGCTTTTGTCAGTTCATTATGACAATAATCCCGTGCTATTTGCTACACAATTAATCCTAGTTTTTGCATGAATACAAATTAATACAAAATAACAATTTTGTTTTATTAATTTATTTGAAAACCAATATTTTATGCCCAGCTAAAAATTATTTTAAATTATATTTTCCATTTGATAAATGATAAAATTTTCGTTTTTCGAATCCAGTTTTTCTGTTCAAATTTATAATTATTCGTAGACAACTATAAGTGTGGTCTTTGATGGTGTTCATCTAAAACTAAAATGCTATTAGTTGTGATGTTGAATATTGAGCTCGATAACCTTATTATTCATTATTAAAAAATATTTTATGATTATTATACCAGCCATTAATTTGGGAATATGTCAGATATTTCCTATGGTTTAATAAAAATATTTATGTGAAGTAGACTGAAAATTCATTATTCTAAAATTTTAATTTTGATGTACTGCCAGGGAGACAATTTTGGAAGGAACGAAAGAGAACTCTTTAAAATTCCCCCCCCCCTCCCTTTCTGTGTGGCTACAGTGTGGTTTTCCCCTTACGTTGAGAATTTTTTATATTTCTGTTAAATTCATTTTTTTACTTTATTTATTTTATTGTTGAGATTGATTTTTGTCTATTATTTTTAAAAATGAAAGTTTGCAATAGACTGAGGGGAAAAAAAATTGCTTCTTCCTTAAAATTGAGTGGTTGTATCACTAACTTCTCTAAAAATCAATTATCTAAAAATCAAATATCTTTTCGTCTGCCTTTGCTGCATGCTATTTGTTACTTGTTTCAAAATCTCAGACCACCTCTTCCTGTAATTCAGAAATCTTGTGTTTCTGTTGGAAATTCATATTCGAAATTTTTACTTTCACTTATCTATATATATGAAATATGTAGTAAGGGAAAGTATTGTGATCATATTGCGCAGTTGCGCGATAAAATTTCGACTTCAGTTTTTCAATGGAAATACATGTTTTGGGGTCCCTTGAGTCCAAATAACCAAGTCCCACGAAATGGTCTGTGTGTGTGTGTTTGTGTGTGTGCGTGCGTGCGTGTGTGCGCGCGCGAA
The DNA here is from genome assembly GCA_911387785.2 of Aelia acuminata. Classification (NCBI taxonomy): domain Eukaryota; kingdom Metazoa; phylum Arthropoda; class Insecta; order Hemiptera; family Pentatomidae; genus Aelia; species Aelia acuminata. Next base: position 34,875,681 of record OU426979.1, on the reverse strand, counting down.
CAGATTAGCCCAAAAACTATAAACCATAGGAACCTGAAACTGGGCATTTGATGTATGTACATCCCTGCGATGTGACAGCAAAAATTTCATCAAAATTGGTCAACCGGAGGAGATATTTTATTTAAAGAATTTTGTCTAATTTATGAGTTGTTTTTTTAAAGCCGTTAAAACGGCTCTAACTATTTTGATTACAATCGGTATTTCATTTATGTATATACCCAGGATGTGATCAACATTGTTCAATTGGAGGGGGCACTTTATTTAATAACTTTTGTCTCATTTTGACGTGTTTATTTTTTATTTACTCAAAAATGGCTGTAAATATTTTGGTCAAACTGGGTATTTGATGTAAGTATATGCCCGCGATATAACATTCAAAATTTCAACAAAATTGGTCAAATGGAGGGGGCACTTTACTTAATAAATTTTGTCACATTTTCACATGTTTTTTTTTTACTTTCACTTACCTATATATGAAATATATGGTAAGTGGAAGTATTGCGATCATGAAAAATTTCGACTTCCGGTTTTCAACGGAAATACACGTTTTGGCGTCCCCTGAGTCCAATTAACCAAGTCCCCCGAAATGGTCTGTGTGTGTGTGTGTGAACAGACTAGCTCAAAAACTAGAAACCGTGCGAATCAGAAATTGGGTATTTAGTGTATGTATATGCCCGCGATATGACAGCAAAAATTTCATCAAAATTGCTCAAAGGGAGGGGTTACTTTATTTAATAACTTTTTAAGTTTTTTCGATTTTCTCAAAAGCGGTTTTAACGATTTTGATCAAATTGGGGATTTGATGTATGTATATGCCAAAGATGCGATAGCCAACATTAAATCAAAATTGATCAACCAGAGGGGGGACTTTACTTAATAAATTTTGTATCATTTTGACGTGTTTATTTTTTATTTACTTAAAAATGGCTGTAAATATTTTGGTCAAAATGGGTATTTGATGTAAGTATATGCCCGCGATGTAACATTCAAAATTTCAACAAAATTGGTCAAATGGAGGGGGCACTTTACTTAATAAATTTTGTCACATTTTCACGTGTTTTTTATTTACTTTCACTTACCTATATATGAAATATATAGTAAGTGGAAGTATTGTGATCATGAAAAATTTCGACTTCTGGTTTTCAACAGAAATACACGTTTTGGGGTCCCCTGAGTTCAATTAACCAAGTCACGCGAAATGGTGTGTGTGTGTGTGTGTGTGTGCGTGCGTGCGTGCGTGTGTGTGTGTGTGTGTGTTCCCAAGGTATAATTGGGTTTTTCTTCTATAAATAGGCCCTTCTCTGGTGCACAAATTTGTTTTATTTTATACCTGTAAGTAGCTCCTAGTTCTTAGGTTTTAAATCAGAAAATTAAAAAAGAAAAACAAATCTATGACATTATGGTCTCAATGTTATTTGCATAAAACTAGCATTTTGGAATAATAAAAGGTCAAATACTAATATTTACCTGGATAAATATAGTGACTTTCTTTGAAATGAAGACTAAATATCATCATATGTTTGGAAACAGGCTTATCTATTCTTAATTTTACAATCCACTCTTTAAGAAGCTTTTTAATATTTATTTATTTTTGGGGGTGGTTTTCTGCTGTTCAAGTAGATTGTATATTATTAACTTACAAACATACTAAATGCAGGGCTTTATTGTTAATTATAATATGTATTAGTTTTGCATTATATTTTTTTCTAACAAAGTATATTGCACGTCGGCAAGAAGATGGTTACAACTCAAACAACTGTTTTTTTGTGTGATTGCATTTGAAATTTCGACTGCATCCTCAATTTTACCAATGTACCCTCAAACAGGGACTAGGGAAAATAGGATTTGATCAAAAATTGTTTACCATTGGGGTAATTAGTACCACTGGTACTGACTGTAACTCAAAATTAACCCTCTACATGCATTAACACGATATGGTCATTTGTGCCTAAAAGAATATGGTCTTTTGTGCCTTATGCAAACGGAACTATTAATAATATTGTGGCTATATTCTGGCATAATAAGTTTTGTAATTCTGATTCCAACGATATTCATTACATAAGTTGATATATTCTGATTTATAGCCATCTTCTTGTCGACATGCAATTCTATGCCTCACAAGACCATAACATCTGCTGTGTGTGGCCAGGCATTAGGCGTTTACTAGCTGAAATTATCACCATTGAAAGACTTGAAGGCAAGGGTTTGTTGGTCTTGAGGAAATCTGTTCACATTTGTCATGTGGTTTCTCCTCACACTATACCAAACTCATCATTTCAGCAAAGTTGCATTGTCTATACCTCTTTTCCCTTCTTCTCCACACTCTTTCCTGGTTACACTGAGTACACAGGTTAAACCTGTACTCATTGCTGAAAATAACAGAGGCACAATCAGGCTCTCTCTATAGAGCGCTTTATCAGTAAAATTGAAGGTGAGTAGTTCAGCTAGCTACCATCAGGTGAGGACCTGTTCCAGGGGCCCTAGAATAAAATTTCACTTCAGTAAGCCTTGTGTTTAGTGAATAGTAGCAATTATCATGTGATTAGTGGTTTCTTAAGCTGTCGCATGATGATGAAATGGTCTTCTGCCTCAGTCATTGTGTGGCACCCTCATCCAAGCCTCCTTGTTTAGAGTCCCATCAAGTGCGTTTCGAACTGTTGTTTCCAGTAAACCAAACATCCTGGCGCTATAAAGGTGCCCAAAGATGGAAAAAGTATAAAATTAACTCTACCTAACTGCATACTCGAAATGATTAACATTATGAATTATTGGAAGTAGTATTAATAGAAATCGCGAAACACAAAATAAACAAATATTGCATCTATTATAAATTTTCTTAATTCTTAGCACCTGACTGAACTGCACTGTTACATTAAGTATGGAAATGTCAGTAAACTTCAATTTTTTTTAAACTGTCCTGTATGAAGTGGGTCCTGTACTGGGCATGTGGAGTTGCGATGGTGTAGTGTTTCGTTTTCTTCTCTATTCCCTATGGGGAAGGTTTCAACTAATGAGATAGTTCAATAAATTTTATATTAAAAAATAGTTTTAAGTGTGTATATATCAGGCTTATTTCCAGATGATGTTGATGTGTGATGGATGGCATAAATTTGATTGGTAGTTCGGGCTATAAGCCTCTTTGATCATACTTTTGATGTACTTCCTTCCTGGTTCTTTTCCATAGAACTGGGAATTTTGTTTATTTCTTGTTTCTTATCCTCTGCATTTATCACAGTCCTGATTGGGTCACCTAAATCGAAGAATTCCAAGATTTTCTGAAGCTGTAGAAGCGATTTATTCCATGAGTTATTTGGGTTTTAGTATCCAGATTACAAAGTTCTTTGTAGCAAATCCTTGTATGTCTCTAGTTTGGCATCCAACATTCATCTTAGTACATGATCTAATTATATATTTAAGGATTCTAGTGTCTAATCGCATTATATTGAGGTGTTGATAGGTGCAGATTATGTATTCATTTTTAAAATGCAAGGTGGAAACTTCTCATCTTTTTCAGATTCCTGAGGTACCAAACTGCACATGATGCATACTCCCTCCATGATGTATTTAGCCTCCCATAAGGTTTCTCTCTACTATTTGCTATTTAGTAGAGATGGTGCTGTTTTATCCATAGGATATTTCAATTGGGGCATAGTTGACAATGTTGTTCATAAGGTCATGAATTTTGATTGGATGGTGGCAAAGAATTGCTTAGGGAAAAATTCTCATCCACCATTGGTTCCACTCTCGGTTAAGAGTTTTCCATTAGTTGGGGCTCAAATCAGTGCATACCTGATGATTTACTGGCAAACCTGTTGATCCTCCTCACTTGAACATATATTGTATGATTTCGTCCTTGAACGGAGAGGGGACCGATTCTGCTGATATCTGCAGTGCACTGCCTTGTAGGATACAGTCCAGTGTACCTCATGAGTGCCAAGTAAGTTGGTTGTCGGTTCAGGGTATCCTCATCTAGTGAGTGGACAATGTGACAATATCAATCCTTTATATCCATGTTAGATATCTGTACCTATCAAATACTATATTTAATTATCAATCTTTTAATGGAACATTATATTTTTTCTGTACTTTCTGTCAACTGGGATGACTTTGGCCAAAAAATGCAAATGTTACTCCTTTTGAACATAAATACTCTTTTGAATATAAATACCCTTTTGGACATTTTCTCAGAACATTATGCCTTAGATCCTTTACTTTATTCATAGTACAATGATGCACATTTGTGTATAGTGATAGATTCATTAAAAATATATAATGTATCCATATTAATTTGGTTTAAAAATAGGCAGTGCAGTGATTGTTTTAATTATATGATGAAGTTAATTTGGATATATATGTGATTATGTAAGCATGGATACAACATATATATATTTGTACATAAAATTTTTAGCCTATTTTAGTATTTTGTCTAATTTTATTTATTTTTAGTTGGTGGGACTGGTCAACAAATGTTCAGCATTGGAAGTGGAAGTACAGCACCGAGGCGCATGACTGGAAGAAGAAAAAAATAGTTATGTAGGGTTAAACACTTTTTAAAGTGATATTTGAGTTTGAATCGCTCATAACTTTTCTATAAGAAATGTAAATGGACATTTTGTATGTAATATAACTTTCCTACATAGACTGTTGGAAATTAAAAGAGTTATATATATGATATATATTTATGTACGAATGTAAGTAAAAACTATTCAATTTTATGATACATGTATATTTGTTATAAAAGTTATTAATTAGTTGTTATTCTTTTTTTTAAAGGCTTATTACTGTTGACTGTAAAATAAAATTCTTATTGATTTATTTATTTTTCAAACTAGTGGTTCATTTCCTTACAATGTGATAATTTTATGTAAATGAAATTTTTAAGTAAAGTTTTAGTGTATTAAAAAAACATTTTAAATTACCATTAATCATTGAAATGTAGTTCATTATACCATATCACAGATATTGTTGAATTTTTAACGATCGACTCCAAAGATTCCTAAAATATTTCACAATACATTAGAAATAAACAGTATAGAGTGAGTTGACTTTTACTTCTATCAAGCCATGTAAATATTTGTTTCATAAAACTGAATTTATGATAATAAAAAGGATTATTAATTTTAAATGTTTATTACTAATGCTGCCAAGTCACCACTACCTACTCACCAACTGATTTCCCTCTTGACCTTAATATGCTAAGTCAGACAACGCTATCCTCCCAACCACATCTTAGTCTTAGACCCTCAGTCCTTAAATTATGAACCGTTTTACAATTTCCTTTATTATCAAGCCTAAACTAACAACACAAATGTTTTAGTCCTACTTTAGACACATCAAATTGTTACGACTAAAAAAATTAAAATTTTAATGACATACATAATTTATAGAATTGAGCAGCAGAAATTGTTTCATGACAAAATTTAAATAGTGATGAAAGGAAAGATTCATTTTCACATTATTGTTTGCAGCAGTAAAACCTAGTGGTCAATCGCCATTAAACTAGTCTATATGGGTTGAATAGAATAGAATAAGGCTTAACCCATTGGAAGGGCCCATGTCAGCACAACCAATCGTTCCCAACATATCTCCATCAACCTGCCCCCTTCCAATCCCAAATCAACAAGATTTGCTTTCACCGAATCATCCCACCTTCGCTTAGGCCTACCCCTCAATTGTGATCATTTTTCAGTCGGTAAAGTGTTTATCATCTTTTAAGTATTGGTTCGCAACTAAGACTCGCAATTTTGCATGCCCACTTTTACCATCACGCAGCTATAGCCTCAATTACATTTACTGGGTAAAGTTCACGCAATGCCGCATTGTGTAGCCGTCTAATTTCTCCGGTTGAATCATTCTTATTCAGCCCAAATATTGTATTCAGTACTTTATTTTCAAAGACCTTAAGGCGTTTCTCATCCCTTACTGTAAGCGGCCATATTTCACATCCGTAAAGAACTGTCCGAAGAATTATAGTTTTGTAATTTAGAATTTTGTAACTGTTCTGACTGTGGATAATATCAATAGTTTTACATCACTACTTCCGAGTTCTTATCCACAAGGGGTTTCATTCATTTCATTCATCTATTATATTCTCCCACTAACCTTTTGATCCCCTCATCGATTCCCACCTGAATATTTCCTGCTTGAACGTATTTGATATCAAATACAGTTAAAAATTATCTAATTTCCTTTCTGCTATCTTGATTGATTAATTAAAGAACCGTCGGAAGCATTATAGTTTTGTAAATTCTAATTGTTAAATTTCGGGATAGAAGGCATGCGCTAAGTAATTTATAGTCCAATGGTAAAGCATATCCTCATATCGTGAGTTCTAATCTTATTTGGCCTTAACAAAAAAAAATATAAATAAATAAAAGGTAAAATTTCTACATGCAAATTTGCCATTCTTAGCATAAATTCATGTTTTCCTTGTAGAATAATATTTTTCTTTAAAACTTCTTTTTAATTTTTTTTTATTCACAGCCTTATTATACATGTGTCAAAAAAAATGTTAAAATTACAGATAATAATGAAGTGCTATCCCAGATTAGGGTACCCCACTTCCGCAGTGCTCTGAAGTGAAAATTTTAAACAAATTGAAGCAGATATGCAGAGCTGCCTGAATGCCTTCCTTAAACAAGGTAAGACACCTTCCAAGACGGAAGAGAGGTTTATACAGGTTGAGAATGTGGGGCTTCAATGTGCATATATATGGTTTTACTATCATTGACTAGGATATGGGAGCCATCTTTCTGTTACTTTTTACTTTTCAGGGCACTAACAAACTGGTTCTGCAAACAGCCCTCTGTTATCTTATCCTTCCTTTCCACCCTAGTTTTTTGTATATGAGTGCTCTTAATTTAGTTTCTTTTCTTAATTCACTTCATCTGTTGTTACTTGCATAGAACTTTGGAAGTTGAACTTCTGGTCCTGGACTTTTTAGCGCCATTTACTGTGTCACCTATATTAACTGAAAAGAACTTTAATTTGTTAATTATCCGTTTAGGCAAGCGTAAGTCAAAAGCTGGTATTAATTATAGCTAATCAAGGCTCTTTTTAATTAAAAAGGAGGAACTTGAGTTCGCTATCACTCAACAGTCACATAACCTGTCGAAATAGATCATGTCCATGAGCCTCTCTTCAGAAGGTACCAAAGTATGAATTCTTCAATTCTAGGGATTCCAAAAAAAAAAAAACATTCAGAGGCCTTGGCCATTAAGGGCACCTGCTAGTCTAGCAAAATGAAGACTGCCTAAAGTTAGGGATCAGGGCATTCTACAAAATCACAGAACACCAGATTTCCTACCTTGACCTCATGAACCTGCTTACTAGACTTCTATCACTTTTAAAATCCCTTATCTTATTACTTTCAAACTTATATTAAACCCCTGATCTCTTCCACGAAAAACTTAAATTACTTCTTTATTTTGTAGAAGGTAATGCAGGAAAATTACATTAGCGTATAAATACCGATTTTCAGTACAAAAAGTAAGGAATCTTCAAGAAAACATAAAGTGACAATGTTCAGTTTTTCAAAGGCCAATAGCTCTTAACAAAGTAGCAAAGAAGCTAGTAAAATAATGGTTGGTTTGTTAATAAATAACTTATTGTCCATTGTGGCTTCTTGCTGGGGCATGTAGAAGAACTCAATATTTTCAACGTTTGATTATTTCAATTAAATATAGATGTAATGATGGAAGTTCGTAGCCAAAAGACCCGACGTATCTTGTTTTTTTTTTTTTCAAAAAGCTTTTTGCTAAAGTGAAATAAAGTTTATAATTTTTTCCAAGCAACGTCCACACTAGACGTTTACCTTAACTTAGATTAAACAAGAAAAAAAAATCATCAATCTTTTTCCTTCCGTCTCTGATAATTGCTTCAATCATACTCCGCAATTCCTTTGAGGTCGCAGGGTATGGCTTCCAATGGACCTCAATGGTTTGGCCACCGTTGAACACATCTTCAAAACCTCACCCTAGTAGTCGTGATTAGTTCCAGGTCTGGAAACTGGCTATGAGGGAGCGTGAATGCGGGTTTCGTACATGTACTTTTGCAGGACAACAGCGATGTGTTGCCTGACCATAATTCTCTATCGTTCGTATCCACATTCTCAATCATCTTGAATATTTAGGCTTAACTTGGATTCCAATAACGGAGGCCCAATCGGGCTCTTTCCAGTTAACACGCTATCATCAAAATTGAAGATCACCTTGGTGAGATGAACTAACACCTGTTGTTAGTTGAGGCGTTTTGCTGTAAATTTACTGCAGCGATCCATCTTGCTTTACGAAAACGGGCAATAATCAGAGGTTTCTAAAACTCCCTGTTTGCGGTTCCTTAACCTTTAAACTCTGGGGCGTCTTGATCAAGGCTTCCTCAGGTAGAGTTTTGTCCCTGGTCTCGGAACAGCCCTTCGAAACGTTTTTTTCTAGCAGAGCTGAATCCTGGCCAGGTTACTTGGCTTCCACTTACGCAATTATTCTGGCAACTTTCCAAGTTTTGTCACCCCATTTTGTTAAAACAAAAACATTAAGCTACGACCAAAAAATAAAAAGAGAGAGAAAAAAAGCACATTAAGAAGGAAAAAGTATAACATTACACATGTTGTACTTCGTTGTCACAGTAAACCTACAAGCCCTGTAGGTACAAGGGCGATGTTCCACCTGTAGATCACAGAATTTAGGTGCCGTATTTTATAGATAATTTGTTAATTGTTCGATTACTTATTCCATTCTTCTGATTAATACATATGAAATTAACGTTGACTATTATATTTTGAATTTAATATTGTTGTTTTCATTTATTTTTGAAATATTGCAATGACAGTTACTCAATACATTGGGGAGGTTAAAAACTTGTATTATTATTTTCTCACAAATTTATTTATTCGTGCAATAACTCTGATAGTTGGAAATGAATTGAGATTTGTTACATATCAATACATGTTTGTCTCTTGTTACTTTGAAGTCTGATTATTTTTATTCAAGTTCTCGTATCTTTTTGTTTATTTTAGTCCTTCCTATTATCGATTCTAATAAAAACATTGATCATAAGATTTTCTTTTTAACTTATTGATAAATGGTAAGTGAAATGTTTTCCTGTTAACACACAGTGGTATATACTCAAGTATTTTTAATTGGAATAAAAGTTTAATTTTGTTTTAAGCAGAAATGTTAATATTCATATTTGACTTTTTACTTAAGGATTTATGTTTTTTTTTTCATTTACTTATCTAGTAAATTATTCAAATTAAAGACATACAGAATTAGTACATGGTGTATTATTTATTTGGAGAGTTGTCATTTTTATTTAATGGATATAAACTTTTTAATATTAGAGTTTGAATAATTATATTTTAGGTAATTTTCATCACTTTAATTTCAGGTTCTCACCTCTTGAATATCTGCATTGTGTTTATCCTCATACTTTTCATAAGTTTCCTATTGAGCAGAAATGGAAGCTGAGTAAGTTTGTATTTTCATCTATTCTTAAGTTATAGAAGTTGATGTTGGTCCCCTTATATTGTTTGTTAATTTTTGGACCCTTTGTTCTTCTATACATTTTAATTATAGTTAAATTGTTCACCAACCCTAGGTTTTGGATTACTTTACAAGTGTCATTCTTGTATCCCTTGGTAACATTAAAGATAGAGCACTGAGATGGGCCAATATGGTCCAGATAGACCTTAAAAGTATCATTAAGATTATCTCTTTTAGGAAAGAAAATATCTTGAGTCTTGATCTATGCTAAGTGGGAATACACCTTAACCTTAATTATTCTACTAATAAATTCTAGGCCATTTATGAAATTCCATAGACACCATCTTGTTCCGATCTGTGATATACTTCTACTACACCCTCATTAATTATTAGTTGATTAGTTATACTGAGTTAATTACTACCTGATTAATTATTAAAAAAGTGACACCTTTGCATTTGATATTTTGATTTTATTTGGATTTATTTATATTGTTTTTATTTTGTATAGGTTAGAAACAATTACTTTACATCTGTGGTTCAAACGATGTATATACACTCTGTGGTTCAAACAGCATGAGCCTTTACACTTGGCTTGGACCTTTTCTTTTTCCTGGTCATAATTTTTCACCTTTCTAAATTAATAAAAGTTTTCATAGGTGTTTGTATATACAACAAAATTTTAGTTGACAAATTAAGAGCTCAATCATTAAATTATAATCTCTCTGGTAGGACTGTTTTGAATCACCTTTTAGCCAACTCCTTAACTAAAAAAAAAACTCATGAACACCGGTTTTAATAATTTTCTTTAATTGGTTCTATGTAATAGTTTCTGTTAACAGTTTCAATGTTATAATAGCAATATTTTTTCATGTAACATTTCATAAATAACCATCACACTAAATAACCATCTTACACATAAACAATATAAAACATTACATGGTTTTTCTCAATCTATCTTTTGACTGAGGCTGTGCAATAATATTATTTATTCTTAAATTTGCTACATTCTCTGTGAAAACTGCTTAGGAGGAACTACCCTACTCTCTTCAACTGTCAGTAACAAAGTCTTCATTTTGCCTAAATGGATTCTCAGGTGTCATCTTTTCCATCCTGTGATTAGCAAATACACAATTTTTCAGATTAATCTATCTTTTCATTGGCCTTCCTGTCATCAGTGGGGTAATCAAAACCCCTAAGGTTTTTGAAATGGGCTTCAAAAACCTGCAATTCCTTCTGTGTTGTCTACCATCGACATTTACTACATTGTATTCATCAGCAACACCAAAATCTGCCACAGTAACATACTGTCCATTCTCCTGACTCTTATCCGTTTCCTCAAAGGCTCATAAGTCTTTGCTCTATGATCTACGTTAAAGTAAAACTTGTTAGTTGCTTTGTTTTCTTGAGTCTTCTTGGACACGTTCAAATCTGACCACTTCATCTATGATCGAGTCCAAATGGTAGAGGTTTCCTATTTCTTCTCCCAAACAGTAATTCCGCAAGACTTTAACCATCATTACCAGGACTACTCCTAAAGGCCAGTAGACCATCTGTTATATAAACATTCTTTCTAAGAATTGCTTTAGCTGTTCTAACTGCTCTATCAGACTGAATGCTAGATTGACCAAAGCTTGGGACCTGAAATAACTAAAATGGAATTATTTTCATTCGCTAAGTCATTAAACTCCTTGCAGTGAAACTAAGAGCCATTGACAGACCAAAGAACCTCTTGGACCCCATGTCTATTTAAATTTTTATAATTTGATGAATTTTGAAAAATTTGATAACACTAAGAACTGATGAGATCAATAATGAATACTTGGAGGAATAGTCAAAATCTGCTTCCACATCCTACCATGGAAAATCTGGTTGGGATGACTGTTTGTGGACAGTCACTACAGTTGATCCTGATGGTATCGTCTTGATATAATCAATCAATTGAGTAACCGTCGAACATTTTTCTGATTTTTTAAAATATGCTTTAACGATGAAAAAAATTGGTATGCTATGTTAAAATTAAACAGAAAAACTTTCACTTTTGAAATTAAAGATGTACCTACAATAATGAGCACTGCTCACACTGGACTGATGAAAAAAAAGGTAAAACAAAACATCGATAGTGGGAGGGAGATTCCAAGGGGAAGAAATTCTCAATACCAAAGGTAGCGTACCAATTTATCATGAAAATTGAAGCTAGTAACTATTCCATACCAACTTTACAAGAGGTACCTCAGTTGTGGGTTGCGGGATTAGGAACTCAAAGATAGCAAGTTCAAAACCCGGAGCCAGGAGACATTTAATAATAATCAGCATCAATACCTCACTTTCTCTCCTAGCCCAGGAAATCTCCTTATAGCCTAAAAGGTGAGGAAGGGGGAAATTGTTATATTTAGTTCATAGAACTACAATTAACAATTTTGATACACAATAACTTAAGTTTTTGAAATGTTCAAAATTCCATTTTCTTGGGAAATTTCTATGCCACCTTTGGCTGTGACCTTATAGCTATTTGCTTGCATGAATAAAGAGTGACAATATTTGTCATATCAATGTTTTAACTTTACTTTGATAAGAATTCCGAACATGAGCTGATTTCTCAACTAGTTAATTTCTAATTGTTACAAATTATGTCATAATGTAATTATATTGTATCAAAAGTGCGAGTTTGAACAATTATTTATTTAAGTAAAATACTACCAAATTCAAACAATTAATAAGACAACAAAATAATACATCGCAACGAAACAGTTAAATCAACTAGTGACATAACAGTGGATAGCAGTGACTTACACTTTATATATTGGGGTATCTAATCCTAGTTTAAAATTAAAGTTTCTTATAATCTAAACCTTACCTAACTATAAAAATATATTTTAAATTTCACCTAAAAAATATAAAATTAAAGTCAACATATAAAAGTAACTGTATTTTTCTGCTGTTCATGTTTGACTAGTACACTCTTCACTTTCTCAGTCTTATGTTATAGACTGCCAATAATCTAGATCTGCTTCCAACCGTTGAGTACGCTCTACAACATGTGAAAATTTGCTAATAATTGTAACTGTTTCGTGTACAGAAGAGGAATAAACATCTTTTTTAGTTTCTTCCATCACACTGCCCACTCCTTAGGGACATTCCTCTTGGATATCTTCTTTGCTCTCTCACAATCTCTCACAGAAGAAGGGCTCTGCTTGAAATGCAATTATGGGCTCTTGTTTACTGGTTCCCAGAATAACTTACCATCTAATGTTATTTAGGCTCGGCTCTCAAATACCCATGGGTTCATGTCTTTCCTCGTCTCATAAGGAGGAATCTCATTTTTCCGCTTTCTTTTTGATCTTTCATAATTAATATGACATTTCATAAATAACATGGGACACCCCTCTCTTCATGTTTAGCCAACCTGCCATTCATGCACCTATTTCAACCAGTCATTCTAATCCCCAGATAGTTTATTCAACCTATTATTTATTTCATCAGTCAAGTTGGTCAACCTGTCATTCATCTCAGCTTGCCATTAATCTCTACCAACAAATTGTTCAACATAGCCTTCAAAGAGCAATCTTCAAACTCTTCTGCCTCAATCTATGCTCAGATACAAGTAATGCTCATGTAAGCATGCCACCAAGATCGCTCTAGCACCTGTAGAATCCAAATACAGATCTTCTAATTTTCTCCTCAGTTCTGAAACAAACAGTTCTCTGATTTGCTTTACATTTTTTATCTTTAAAGCCCACAAATTACACCCTCATCTTCTTTGCAATACAGATTCTTCCTCTGCCTCCAAACAGGAGCCGCCAGATTCGGTCAGGAACTGAATAAAACTAAAACCTAATTTGAGTCATAAGCCCACAGTTCCATCAACACGAGCCATGGCATTTTGTGACCGGTAGTTAGTCATTTCAAAATGTGAACTTTAGTTTTTCTTTGATCCTAAGTCAATTTCAATAATGGGGAAAAAATTAATTATTATAGTAAATGAATACAAAGAAAAATATATATAGGAAATCAAGAAATAGGGGTAGTAAATGATTACAAATATCTAGGTGTAAACTTTTCAAGATCTGGACTCTTTCTTCAAGAATCAAAATATGCTATGACCAGGGGCAATACTGCAGTGGGCGCTACTTTGGGCATTTGCGCGAGAGCTAAGATCCAATCTTGGTCTACATGGCAGAAGTTAAATAATGCGTGTGTTATGAATACGCTCCTATATGGTGCGCAGGTCTGGGGGCTCCGATATGCAAATCACTTAGAGCGGGTTAATACCAACTTCTATAAGCGCCTTCTACATTTATCGAGATGCACACCAGGGTATATAGTACGGCTAGAAACAGGAAAACTACACATTAGTTATTATATTCTAAGATCTGCTATTAAATGGTTGCTCACGATACAACTAATGGACCAAAATAGACTTCCGAAAATCTGTTACAACGAGCTATTACTGAATACCCAAACCGGACTAAATTCCTCTATAAAATATAATTGGTGCTTACAGTTGCAAACATGTCTGAAGAAAATCGGCGAAGAAGAACTAGTTTTCACCAAAGAACCGTATTCAATAAAACAAAGAATAGGTGCAATTCTATCAAAATTCCAGTTATATCTCCATAATACCGATCTTGAAGCTTTAAATAAATCACTATTCAACCCATTTTATAAAAATATCGCCCCTAACTCGCAATTAACAGCAGCCTATATTAGATCCAATTCCAATATTAATATCATCCGTTTAATAGCACAGCTCAGAACTGCAAATAACCACCACATTAGATTCAGCCACAAGAATAAATTCATAGAAATTACGCCATCTTCAATCTGCCCTATCTGCAATATGAAAACAGAAGAAAACCTCATCCACATACTCTGCATTTGTCCTCATTATAATAGCACAAGAAAGTACTTTTACCAAAATATCACCACGACAAACTTCATTAATATACTCGACCCAGAATCAAAGGATGAAGCTACAAAACTGTCTAATTTCGCATCCACTATACTTAAAATAAGGACATTCTACTTAGAAGAATAAATGGAACTGTTAAATTATATATCAGTGAAATTATATTAATAACCTTTATTTCATTGTAAAAATTTATTGTTAGCATATCATATTTCTTTTCTTTTTTCTTTTGTATATTGTAATTATTATCTCAATGTAGATCAGACTCACTTGTATAGGGTCATGCCCTTAAAACATGTAAATAATAAAATAAAATAAATAAAATAGTAAATGAATACAGAAGCATATTTTATAACAATTTTAAGTTCAGCTTGTTTTATCAATAGTTTAGTCTTGCTGAGTCTACAATTGTGAATTCTCATATTTGTACCTTTACACTCACACTTTATAAAATTGTTCATGATTGCAATGCTTTCTTTTATTAAATATTTCATATATGGGTTAAAAAAAGTAAAAATACTTTATAATTAAACCTAAATGTGATCCTTTATGGCTGTATAATAATTTTTCTGGGGGAAATTGTTATGCCTTTAAAACTGTTAAAATTAGAAAAAGAATTGTATGATTACTTGTATTGTATGAATTTATTCTTGCTATCGAAGTTTTATGAATCAGGTTATTATTAAATTTTATTGAATCTAATTGTATTTGTTTTCTTTATTTCAGAAACTTGATCGGAGTTTATTTAAAACTCCTTAGTGTATTGGAATGCCCAGTGTGTTTGGACTATCTAACAAAGCCAGTCGCTATGTGCCATGAAGGCCATGCTTTATGTTCAAAATGTAAATCAAATGTTTCAAGCTGCCCGATGTGCAGGAATCCCATCAGTACCACCCGAGGATTGATTTTAGATCAAGTAATCCAGTTACTATTTTATCATTTTTTAATTACTCTTTCAGTATTCAGAAACAGACGAGATGAGGATTGGTTTCATGACTGGTCACTTCAACGGTCACATTCGTGAACGTTGCCATTGATGCTGAAAATACAGTAGTTATTCATAACTAAGTTTGTTAGGGAACTTAAGCACAGCTCACCTAATGTGAACATTCTTTATAAATTATGGTAAAGTTTCCATTTATATTTATAAATGATGGCATTTATATTGTGTCAAATTCTTTTGAATATTTTTGGGATTCCTTCAACATAGTGATATTAAACTATAGATAGTTAAGGATTTTTTTCTTTTATTGTTTTCTGATGTCAATACAAAAGGAACAGAATTTGTACAAACAAGTCAACATAAGTGTTTTAAGTAATGCAATCTTAAATTGTGGCTAACCACCAATTTTAAATTATTTTTAAATAATTTATTTTTTGAAGAGAAAAGATTTGGCTCCGCCGGGAGTCGAACCCGGGTCTCCTGCGTTACATGCGAGGATGCTAACCGCTACACCACAGAGCTCGGCTCAAGGCAGAGCAAATCCTTCCTCTTCACTGATACCTACTCCCCCTATCTCACAAGTTTTGCGAGTAGTAGCGGGAGGTGGACAAATTTTGTCCAATTTATGATACTTATTGACATAAGTCAATTTTTTAAATTATTTTAATTAATGCAATCTTAAATTGTGGCTAACCACCAATTTTAAATTATTTTTAAATAATTTATTTTTTGAAGAGAAAAGATTTGGCTCCGCCGGGAGTCGAACCCGGGTCTCCTGCGTTACATGCGAGGATGCTAACCGCTACACCATTTGCTCTGCCTTGAGCCGAGCTCGACCCGAGACCCGGGTTCGACTCCCGGCGGAGCCAAATCTTTTCTCTTCAAAAAATAAATTATTTAAAAATAATTTAAAATTGGTGGTTAGCCACAATTTAAGATTGCATTAATTAAAATAATTTAAAAAATTGACTTATGTCAATAAGTATCATAAATTGGACAAAATTTGTCCACCTCCCGCTACTACTCGCAAAACTTGTGAGATAGGGGGAGTAGGTATCAGTGAAGAGGAAGGATTTGCTCTGCCTTGAGCCGAGCTCTGTGGTGTAGCGGTTAGCATCCTCGCATGTAACGCAGGAGACCCGGGTTCGACTCCCGGCGGAGCCAAATCTTTTCTCTTCAAAAAATAAATTATTTAAAAATAATTTAAAATTGGTGGTTAGCCACAATTTAAGATTGCATTAATTAAAATAATTTAAAAAATTGACTTATGTCAATAAGTATCATAAATTGGACAAAATTTGTCCACCTCCCGCTACTACTCGCAAAACTTGTGAGATAGGGGGAGTAGGTATCAGTGAAGAGGAAGGATTTGCTCTGCCTTGAGCCGAGCTCTGTGGTGTAGCGGTTAGCATCCTCGCATGTAACGCAGGAGACCCGGGTTCGACTCCCGGCGGAGCCAAATCTTTTCTCTTCAAAAAATAAATTATTTAAAAATAAGTGTTTTATGTATCTATTGGGTAGGGACTCCTTGTGCAAGCTATCTTTCCAGCTCTTCTCAATGGGTAGGTGACCATTTTATCCTATGCATATTATTTCATTTTAAAAGTTGGTTTTTCATGAAATATAAGGTCCTGTCACACTGAAATGCCATGAATGTCATATCGTTGGATTCAGAATTTCATGGAGCTTGTGTGAATTGCATTCTCAGTATTCATTGTTGGGTACAAAATTAATAAAATCAATCTTAACATATTGATTCAATGGACCTAAGCGGATCAAATTGGGTCTTATAGACTGCGATATGAACATTAAGACTCAGTTTAACTGGATTTGGAACTAAACTGGGGTTTACGTTTTAAAGCCTTAAGGCCTACCATTTTTGAGATAACGCAGGGTTTATTCCCCTCCGCCGCACGTGGTCAACTACTTATTGTTGTATTACGTTAAAGCAAATATAAGGTCCTGTCATGCCTACGGGCTAAAAATGTAGTTTAGTCGGATTTAGAATTTGATGTAATGTTAGAAAATATTTAGTGATTAGTTCAAAATGTGTACTAATCAATACAAATCAGTTTATATCTCTAATAAATCTATAAAATCAATCTATAGTGATTCGAAAGGTCGAGGTACGAGGGGTGTCCGTAAAATAAGTTTCCCTGTTGTGGCACGGCCGTGCAAGTCTCGGCAGGTCCCTCAGACGGCACCAGCGTGTCGCTTGGACTCCCCCCTCCACATCCCAACCCCGGTCAACTCGCTGCCACCATCAGTTCGGCCTTGACAGCCTTGAAAGATGGAGCTCCCAATCGCTTCCCCCGCCAGATCCGTTTTTTGTGAGCTTAAGGCAATTCGGCGACCGAAATTCATTCCCAACTTAGGGAAGTGTATGGTGAAACATGCATGAGTGTCCAGATGGTGCGCAAATGGTGCAAAGAGTCCAAAGAAGGGCGCACAGATGTGCACGATGAACAGCGGGCTGGACGTCATCCATCCAACACCCACCCTACAGCCCCGATCTGGCCCCAAGTGATTACCATCTTGTCCCCAAGCCTGAAAAAACACCTAGGCGGAACGAATTTTGGGACAAGAGAGGAATTGGAAGAAGAGGTCATGAAGTTCTTCAACAGCGCGGCGGCGGACCTCTATGACCAGGGCATCAAAAAAATGGTGACACGGATGCAGAAGTGCATCAATGTCAACGGGGACTACGTAGAAAAATAGTTTAATGTTCAAGATTTCTAATGATGTAATATACAATGGTAATAAAACATTTTTTTCACTTTTAAAAAAATAGGGAAACTTATTTTACGGACACCCCTCGTAGAACAAGTGTGGTTTTATCAATTACCAATCAATTTATTCGTCAGCACATTAAGACCCAGTAAAGTAATTTCGGAATTCTGAATAAATTAAGAAAATACCTGCAATATATCATTTCACAGAGCCAACAATCTTTTTTTTTTCTTTTTTTTTTTTAAATTTACGATTCTGTGTGCTTTTTTAATATGATTTAGAGTTAATTTGGTGTAATTGGATACAGAATTCAATTCAGCAGAACAAGATATCAATAGTAGGTCGAACAATGATCTATGTTTATGAAAGAATAAAGTTGATAATGTCTACAATAAATGATATTCATCCACAAAATGTGTATATTAATAGATGTACAGATATTTAAAGTAAATTAAAAATATAAATAATATATTAATTTTATTGGTTGTTTACTCTGTGCATTATATCTTCAATATCAGTTTTCCACCAAAGGTCCTGTCATTCTCAAATTCCATGAATGTCTGTATGGCATAGATGGACTCAGAAAATTGATCATAAGAAAGGAAGAAACTTCAATTTAATGGTATCAGAATGTAGGAAGATTAATTTCCAGAGATTATGTTATATTCTTAATTTTTTCTCTTATAAAAAATATTTAAAAATTATATAAGAAGCCTATAAGTCTAGGGGCACAAGTGCAGTTTTTTAAGTAGTCATTTATACCCCTTAGCTTCTAGGCTCCTCATATTAAGAAAAAAATATCACTATGAACAGAAAAATAATTGAAATAATATTCAATTAAATTGACAATGGTCAAGAGACCTCACATAATGGACAAATTGTCCACTCCCTCGTTTAATTTGCGAAAATTGCAAGATCGGTGGGAAAGAGATCAGTAAAGAGAAGAGGATTCACTTTTGACTGGGATATGTACCTGGTGGCACAAGTGGCAGTAGTAAGTGGCATAGCATAAGTGGCAGTAGTAAGTGGCAGTAGTGATAAGGAAATCAGGGTTCAAATCCTGGCCAAGGCCTAACTTTTCTCTTCATATTTAAATTATATGTACACGGGTCATTCTCCCATTTCATTCAAATTTCATCGTTCTAATTTCAATGCGAAAAAATTACATTTTACAATGATTTTTTTCCACAAATTAATAGAAGGTAGGCTGCTAATGGTGTTTACAAAAAATGCCTTCATAGAAACATATATATATTATTTCTCAAGGCCTTTTTGTTTGTCGGTACACCATATCTTCCGTAATAACTTATCAAATTTCATGAATAAGGCATCATTTTAAAAACTTTCCTTAACCGCTATACCGAAAAAATATACAAATCACTCATTTCCCCTTTGATTGCGAGTTATAAGCGCAAAATCGCGTTTTTGCGAGAAAAAATAAAAATGGTTGTAGAGGTTTCTAAATGGTGTCAATCTTTTCAGGTTTTTAAGGAGAACATTTTTGGTTATATACATTTTTTCGATTAATCCCTTCGTTTGCGAGTTGTAAGCGAAAAGCATCCCTCGGATAGGACGAAAAATATAGGACCCCGAGCCTGTGCGATGTTCGGTGCTCGGTACGGTTAAAGATCCCTATCCTAATTATACCTGGATATGCAAAATTTAGGACTCCCACTGTAGCATCCTCCGTCTAGCCTAAGTTGCATAAAGGGACGTTAAACAAACAAACAAAACAAATATGTGTCAACTAATTAAGTCTTTGTAATCTCTAAATATTGTTGCGGCCAGCGGGGTCAGACAAAGCACCTATGGTGAACAATACGTCCATTGTTCGGTGCGGCACGGGCTGCCGGCAAAGATCAAAGACTTTGTTCTACATGAACCCCGAACCTTCTAGAATCTTCCTAAGGCTTATAAATACCAGCTTTAACAAGCCTCGGGGAGTTGTTTGGCAACACCCGTGGAGTAAACTTCGTAGTGAACAGGGATAGGTTAGTGTGATAAGTGGTAAGCCTTATTGTGGTGGTAGTGTATGTCGTAGAAAAGACTCTTGTTTTAACCCGTGCGGTTTGTTATAAGTAATTAGAGTCTACATACACAGCCTGGTTTGTATCTAATAATAAGGCATAATTACCATTGTGAGTATTTGATTAATAAATTATTGTCCTAGTGTTAATTGTTCATTTTATCGAACCCGAAGCCCGTAACAACTGGTGTCAGAAGCGGATATATTTTTAGCATTAGCGTATTTATTTAGTTTGTTCTAAATAATTTTTCTGTTTGTTATTTTAGTTAATTAATTATTGTAATTTAGGCTATTGAAAATTTGTTTGTCTATTTTGAATATTGTTTATTTTATTTAATATTTGAGTTTTATCTAATCTTTTTGGTTTCTTTTAATAATTTAGTTTATTGTTTATAGTGTTGAGAATTTCATTTGTAATTTAAATCTTAGTAACTGTGTATAGGATTAGATTTCTTTTTTTCGTTGTTTGTTTATAATCAACTTATTGTTTTTAGTCTTTAAGTTTTGATTTGTTAATTTTAATTTTGATAATTGTATATAATATTTAAAATGTCAACCGGTGGCTTAAGATTGTATGATTTGAAAGTAGCAGATTTAAAAAGGGAATTAGAAGAACGCGATTTGGATACTTCTGGGAACAAGTCTATATTGCAACAAAGGCTCAGGGAAGCTTTAATTAGTAGTGGAGAAGATCCAGATCATGTTCTTTTTGAAACAGAATTTAGTAAATTGAAAAATGAGTTGTTAGAATTTAAAAATGAGTTGTTAGAAAATGAAAATGAGTTATTTTCTAATTTAAAAAATACGTTGTCAGAATGTTTTACTACTTTAGAAAATAAGTTAGTTGATAGTGATATTCCTAAGATTTCAGTTAAGAAGGTTCTTAGTGCTACGGAAGTTGATAAAGTGTTTCATTTCAACAAATCGAAAGGTGAAGGAGAAACTAATGATAAAGAAGAAAAAGAAGAACCCGTCGACCTTGATCCTCAAGTGAGTGTTGAAGATGTGAAAGTGCCGCTTGACGGATTGAGAGAGGTGGATGCTCTTATGTGTGTATTCTCTTGTGGTTTTCATTTCGAGGAGTTCATGAAACCCAAGCCTGAAAGAATAGGAAATGCAGGGTTAGCTGCTGTACGGACTGTCATGGATTCTAGTACTTTTGGGTATGGTAAACCTGAAAAGGAAGATAGCGATGAAGGCGCTGAGGAAAAGCCTGTTGAAGCTTGGAGGCTTGTCGGCGTCTGCTTGGAGCATTTGAGGAGAGTTTGGCCAGGCGGTCTTTGAATGGACAGAGGTCAGCCGTATCGAGGAGGGCCGGATACACCCTTGGATGGGAAGGATGCCCTTCTGAACAAAGTGGCTGGGAGCCGGCTGGAAGCTTGGAGGCGTCTGCTTGGAGCATTTGAGGAGAGTTTGGCCAGGCGGTCTTTGAATGGACAGAGGTCAGCCGTATCGAGGAGGGCCGGATACACCCTTGGATGGGAAGGATGCCCTTCTGAACGGAGTGGCTGGAAGCTTGGAGGCTTGTCGGCGTCTGCTTGGAGCATTTGAGGAGAGTTTGGCCGAGCGGTCTTTGAATGGACAGAGGTCAGCCGTATCGGAGAGGGCTGGAAACGATCAAGTGACAAACTCTGGAAACTTTTCAACCAGTGGTCGGCTAATCAGATACAGCAAGCAAGGCACCTTGAATCAGGGAAAGGCTTGGTGTGGGTCTATGAAGCCTGATGACTCAAATCGAATGGTGATGAGAGCAAATCATCAGCTGCTCGTGGTGCGATTAACGTAAGCTTAGTTGAGCAGAGCATTGGTCTAGGCCCTCACACCCAACAGGTGCTGGTTGCCAATGCAAGTGTTGTAAGGATTGATCCAAGCCAGGTCCCAGACCCATCTTCTGGTGTTTGTGTAATGTCAAATACGTTTGGCATTGTGGAGCTTTACTCTGTTTCACCGGCCAGGGTCCTTTCGTTGAAGGTGGCCCCGCCTGGTAGTGTCAACAAAGTAGCTGTGCCTCTAACACTCGGTCAGGAAACAGGAAAAGTCCTGCTAGTAGCTGAAGAGGAGAAAACACCTGAACCTACCCCACCCCATTCACGACCTGATCTGGGACAGATCAGCCTTGAGGAGGGGGTAATGTTGCGGCCAGCGGGGTCAGACAAAGCACCTATGGTGAACAATACGTCCATTGTTCGGTGCGGCACGGGCTGCCGGCAAAGATCAAAGACTTTGTTCTACATGAACCCCGAACCTTCTAGAATCTTCCTAAGGCTTATAAATACCAGCTTTAACAAGCCTCGGGGAGTTGTTTGGCAACACCCGTGGAGTAAACTTCATAGTGAACAGGGATAGGTTAGTGTGATAAGTGGTAAGCCTTATTGTGATAAGTTATTGTGGTGATAGTGTATGTCGTAGAAAAGACTCTTGTTTTAACCCGTGCGGTTTGTTATAAGTAATTAGAGTCTACATACACAGCCTGGTTTGTATCTAATAATAAGGCATAATTACCATTGTGAGTATTTGATTAATAAATTATTGTCCTAGTGTTAATTGTTCATTTTATCGAACCCGAAGCCCGTAACAATATTATTTAAAAGTGCTCAAAACAAACCTGAAAATTAATTTCCCTTAAATATTTAAATAAGTTTATCGAGTTCAGGTTTTACTAAACTCAACTCAAAGTCTATCTCCCTCATTCCACACGAGTGAGGGAGATAAATGTAAGGGAGATAGGTTTTTGAGGTTATATTAAAGTAGACCGTTCCATGTCAGTCTCTTATGAACAACATTTATGGGTTATTGAAATCCCTTGTAAACCTACAAATTAACGTGAATCAAACTCACCTTTTAGGAAATACCAGTGGGTGAGGGAGATAGGAGATGAAACGACACTCACTGTTTTAACCGATAAAAACACCCTCACGAGGAAACAAGAGCAGAACTTCTGTGAAAATGTTTATCCTTGTTGAGACGGGAATCTGTTACAATGTTGCCAGCAATGAATTATAATGAAATAAAGATTTCCAAAGTTTTGAGGCCCGATTTCAAAACAATGTGAGGGAGATAGGTTGCATCTATGGGACAGCTAGATTATGGATCATAACTTTTTTTCTATAATACGAAAATAGCAATATACCGTAAAACCAAATAATTAAGACCTTCTAACAAGTATGAAAAAAAAACTAGGTCATAAATAAAAGAATACATATCTTTTTTCCGCCATCAAAGTCAGCAACTTGAGCTTTGGGACAGGTGAGGGAGATAGATATTGACATTTTAAGTTTAAATTTAGGCCTATAAACAAATTCTTACTGAGATAAAAATTCTTGAACAACAAGCTGAAATCTTCTATTAACTAGTGGATGCAATTGAATTATTAGCAATTTCACACAAATAATATAATGTCATTGGGACATAAATTTGCATGTATTGGGAGAATGACCCATACAATGTTTTAAATATAAGTTGATATTTATGTTTAAATATTTTCACAGATCATAGAAACATTATTGTATCCATGTTACAAAATGGGGTGTGGATCTTTGTTAAAACGACGAGATGCAGAAAACCATGACCTTAATTGCACTATGGAAAATACGACTGACAAACAGGCTGTGCTTCACAATAACCTACTCAAAAATATTGAAGAGAATTTTGGATCCTTCCTTGTCCAACCAGAAATTGTGAGCTTTTCTTATTTATCATTTTTATAATAATAATTATATATATATACATATATATATATATATATATATATATATATATATATATATATATATATATATATATTATGTGTGTAACTTTACCTGTTGTAGGATAATATACTTGTTCCATTCCTACCTTTGCGTTTTCGTCTCCTAGAATAATTTTCATGCAACTTCGCGGAAGTTCATCATAAACCGATTCTATTTTTGATAAAATTCACATTTAACTTCATCGTCACATGTATGTTCAACAACGCTATTTCAAACCACTGCCCCTGAAATATAGCTACTGATAATCTTTCTCCATAAAATCGTATGTACCTCAATGCGGAAAGTAACCTATTTCTAATCAGAAATCTGGTGCCTAAAGAATTCACAGATCCACTCATCCAACAGAATATCCACTCCCTCTGGTACAGTGGTATTAGTGTACTTACACTGTATGTATTAAGTGTACTTACCCTCCCTTAAAGAACTCTCTCCTGGCCCTTGGACCTCTTGCAGCGCCTCAATATCTAAACTATACCCTATAACCACATTATCTGCTTTATTCAATCTCATCCTGTTCCACGTTCCTATATTTAAATCTGTATTTTTCAACTTGTGCTAAATATAGTTTGGTTCTGGATAATGTGCGTTTTACTTTTGGGAGATCCGTGACTGATGTTTGGTTGAACTAAAAAATATGTGAGTAGGGTGTACAATCTAGGCCACACCCTTCAGCAAGCCTGGGTGGCCGCTCTCATTTTTATACTTAGCCAGGAGTACCTTTTCAGAAATTTCCACCGACCATCCCTACATCTGCCACCTGTGGGGCGCTCCCCATATGCAGCAATGAGGCCCCCGGGAGGAGTTCTAAGTACATGGAAACAAATTTTAAGAAAAATACAATTTATGGTTCTCTCTTTCAGAGATATTTACCTGCAACATTTATCTACTATTCACAAGAGGTAAGAATACCTGAATCTTGTGAGGGGTTATTATTAAGGCGATTGGAGGTGCAAAATCATTATGTTATAATAACCCCTGTGTGCAGGATACAGATAAATAAGTAGCACCCACTGTGAATAACCCAATTATCTAATCTGCATTTACATTCCCCTTGAATCCTTTTGTGCAATTTAATAGGATTCACAATTCTGATACCCATGGTGTGTGTTCCTAACTCATTTTCGCCCAAAATGTCACTTGGCGCTTCTGCGAAATATTCCATTCCTATGATTACATTAAAATTAATAACCATTTATTTTTTTTTACAAGGTATTGCATTATTAATAAGCTTATTTATTTGATTTCCTCTCTGTTTTATGTATTAGTTTTATAAAGCTATATATACAAAAGTTATTTTTATTTATCTTTTTTCCAGGTAAAAGAAACAAGAACTGTTGGAACAGTTACTGGGAGAGGTTTGTTACTATCGTGGTTTTTATATAAATATTAGTATGTAGTAACTAATTCAAAATACATCACCTTCACTATAATCCAGTTTTTTGCTATTATCATACTTTAAATATTTCAGAGCTTTGTGAGTTTACGTATTTATTATAATAATCTGATGGCCCTGAATTTTTAATTTTGTCAATAGCTCAAAATGTTCAGCTGAATAAAATAGCTTCTTTAACTCCCACTGCTGTCTAGCAGTTCCCCTATGTTGTTAGTCGCTCTATTTGGCTGAACCCCATAAATCTTTCTCA
Organism: Aelia acuminata; assembly: GCA_911387785.2. Classification (NCBI taxonomy): domain Eukaryota; kingdom Metazoa; phylum Arthropoda; class Insecta; order Hemiptera; family Pentatomidae; genus Aelia; species Aelia acuminata. The sequence continues at coordinate 34,850,205 of OU426979.1, read as the reverse complement.
TTTCAAAACATTTCATGCTTGCTCTTCTGAACAGGGCGATCCCGAAATCGGTATTACATTCGAAACAAATTAAACTAACAACGATAAACAAATAACTAAAAACAAAACAATAGAAAATGATGCGCTCAGAAAGGTGACAAGAAAGCAAGATGATCATTAATAGGAGATAACTTAAGTAGTGATCGGGTCAGATTACTGCTACAAATTACGATGGGAAAATTTTAGGCGAATTTGAGTTGTTTGACTTTCTTCTTAGACAAATAACCATCATACAGCTTTCGCATGCCTATATTTAATCTCATTTCGAATTTTTATTTGCAGTAACCTTTGATTCTTATGTGATTTGTATTCAAATATAAGAGTCAATTATTGTATTTAAATTTTAATTTTTTATATTCAATAATAGTTATTCTTAATAACTTTTATATTAAAAATTTTCATCTATTATTTCAATAAAATATCTTATATATAAAATTCCAATGACCATTTCTTTTTCAAATTAAAACTTGGAAAGAAGCAGATGGATTGGCATAAAAATTTTAAAAAACCTTGTTTGGTCAAATAGTGCAGGTATCTGCTTTTACATGTTAGTATCCTCAAAGGAAAAAAAAATGAAGTGAGGGAATGAAAGGAAGATAGACACAGACGCAGTCTCACAGATCTGAGAAGTGGATATTATCCCCAATATACGCTATTATAATATTGAGTACCTAACCAATAACTGAATAGCCTTATGTCAGCATCCATTTGAGTGTATTTCTAATAATCTTTTAAATAATGTTAACCTGAAGATAGACTTTTTTTTTTTTTTTGAACTATTGACCTATATTGATTTTCATAGCACTGCTCTATAGCCTACTCCTTATGATTTTTGCTAGGGAGAAATATGCTCGGTTTGCTGTTGCTAGTCTATTCCTTATTTCAGCACCCTCATCCATGTTTTCAGTTATTATGGCTCCCAGATATTGGGAACAGATATATATTATAAAACATTTGGTATTGATGTTATTTTTACAATGATTATATTAGGTTTCTGGAATCCCCACATGCCTTAAAAAAGCGTTTAGTCAGAAAGGGAGTGCATTATAGGGTCTGGATTACCATGATTCTTATCATTTCTAACATTATTCTTAACTTTTGACTAAATGTGTGAGTAATTGTTCTGTTTTTCAGTGAAAACAGCTGATGCACGGGTACAAACAGCTGCTCCTTTTTCATCTGTAAGTATTCAATATTAAATCCGTGTATATATTTTTTAACATAATAGTCTTATTTTTAAAAGTAAGTTATATTGTTACAAATAAATATTAAAACTTGCCTCACTCAAGGCAACCTGGGACTTCCGTTGATGACATTTCATTAAATCTTGTTGGTCCTATCTACTGTGAATCGAACTGCTCCATTAACAAGCTGGGATCCGCCATCCAGGCTAGAGCTTCTTTAATCTTTTCTTTTTGTGGTTTATTTTTCCTTTGTCCTAAGTTCTTCGTCTTTTCCCGGTCATATTTTGACAATCATTGGGATACACATACAGTTCCTTTTTGTACCTACTCAGCACATTACAGAGAGTGTAATTAACATTTTGGTTCAGACTGATCTTTTCTGAATGTTTTAATATTTCATCAGATATTTCTGTAATGGAGTATGAAGATGTTTTCAGTTACAAAACAACAATGATAATTTAGGTGAACTAAATTGTTATCTAAATCGACAGGGAGTTTTTTCAGTTGGTTGTGGATGTACCGATCTCGGTGTGACAGTGGATAGGAATATCTGCATAATTCTGGGGATTCCTTTCTAAATTTTATGTTAGTATAATGAGAAAGTATATTAAAAACCTTATGCTGCATACTTGGACTGTTAGTAATGTATACCCGTTGGTTCTCTTTGAGAAATTCAGTTCCAGGTTGAATAATACTTCAAAATTGCCTTTAATTTAATTAGGTTTATTCAGTAGTTAGAATAGAATAGTATAAAATGTTTATTTGTTAAAGAAAATTCTTGTACAAATTTTTTATACACATAATTACAAAAACTTTAATAGTTATCTTTGCGTCTGCAATTCTAGGAGAAATGACATAACCTTAATGTTGGGAAAAACAACCTTCTTGAAAAGTAAATAAATATAAATTAAAATAAACTACATAAAATAATAATATTTTATGATATTAACTACGAGTAATATAAATTCATTTGTTAAATACCTATTATTATTTGAAAAGAATATGTTAATAAAATGGTCAATAGTTTCAATTGAGAGGACGTTTTGAATGTCTGTATAATTCCGACTATGTATTTCTGTAAGTATTTATTCCTTGGTTCTTAAAGTGAGGAACAATGAAGCAGTAGATGTTGAAGGCTGTTTTCGACAAACATTCCACAGGAGGTGCAGACTTCATTTGCTTTCAAGGAATAGGATTTGTCTCTCAGGCGCATATTTATATTCTCTGGGTTGGTGATCCTGATATGGCTTACGATTCTTTGCTTGTAAATGTTTACTATGAAAAGGAGATAGGAGAAATTGTAGATATTTCTGTAAACTGTATGAGATTTTGAGTTGAGAGCTCTATTAATGTTTATTGAAGCAGTATGGTTCTTGATTTTTTCCAAAATGTCCTCTTTATATTGTATCAGTCTAATTCCGTGGATGCTTGAAAACTCTTCCTTGCAGCCAAAACTCTCAGCAAAAGTATTTACTTGGGTGAGGGTTATTCAATAGTTGAAAAAACAAAATGAATTCTTAAGTTTTGAATTCAGAAATGTGTTTTAGTAATTTTATTGAAATAGATTTTTCACAATTTTTATTTTCATGTTTCACTGCTGCTAACAAGCTTATTAATATATATATATATTTTTTTTTTTCAGTCTCTAATTTTGGAAAAACTAAACTCATCATCAGCAGGTAATTAACTATTGTTTGTTTGTTTATTTGTTTCACATTACTTTATGGTATGGTAATATGGCTATTAAATAAGACATGCATCAGATATAAATAAATAAATTTCTTTGCAAAGCTAAAAACATAGGGAAAATATAGGGAAGAAAAAACTGTATATATTCGTATCACTTTATAGCCGAATGTGTAATTGCGTAACCATTTATTTCATTGACACGGTTTTGGCTATGTATAAATAAAAAAAATTTAGTTACCATTCAATTTGATTATTTGAGACAAAAATCGGTTTGTTAGTTCATTTATTGAACATCACTTTATCAAACAAACCTACTGTGAGAGTCCAGAATTTGGCCAATCCAGGTATACTTATATCCAAGTATAATTAGGATAGGGATCTTTTACGAGTACCTGACATTGTACAGGCTCGGGAACTCCATTTTACGTCCTATCCGAGGGATAGGATAGGCAACCTTGGGTATAATAGTTGGCCATGCCAACCACTAAACCACATATGACTCCAAAAACTTGTTAAGTTAAAAACTTTGTCTATAAGAACTTAAAATACAGAAATAAACAATTTAATCCTAATTAAATATGGCCCTTATTATTATTAATAATGAATCTAAATTAAAATAATTTAAATGAATCATTATTTGATTAGTTAAGAGCCTAGTTAGGTTAATAACACTAACCAATTTTTTTACCTTGAAGGTAATAGTTGATCTAGGAGTATGGCTCTCAACTATAATGGAAGGTGTCATACTTTGTTATATGCATATCACTGTCCTCGGTCAACAGCGCAGTGGTTTGAATCTGTCCTGACAGTTTGACAATAATTTCATGGCAGACCCACAGAATGAGCGGCAGGAAAACCTTTCGTCCCCCTCTGCCCTCCTAAATCCCAGGATTGGGGTAGAAAATAATGCCTAAAATTTAATATATATATATATATATATATATATATATATATATATATATATATACATTTAATGAGATGCAGAAGACAATATCTCATGATAAAGTTGAATTGTTAAGATACACTTGTTCAACATAAGATATGTTTGTTTCAGCATTTGACTTTAGTGCTCATAAGTTTTATTACTTGCATTTTTTAGTTTAATCCGCTATTAAAAAAGATCAATAATCTTTTTATGTGATTAATTCTAAAATAGCATTTAATATTTTGGTTGTTGAAATATTAAGTTTATCCTTTGCATTGTGGTATGAAAGTATTATTTGATTATTTACAGATTGTTCCAGTGGCTTGAATGGTCTTCCTGTAGCTGGTCCAACCTCAGGAATATCTATTTCCTCTATTGATCCATCACCTAATTCTATTTTTAATATGGGATTTACATTACCTCCAACTTCTTCATTTGACCATAATTCATTAGCATTTTCAATGAATCCTAATGGATTTAATAATACCAATATGTCTAGCATGTATTCAACACCACAGGATTCAAATTTCAAATTCTCTTTAGAACCTTTTCGAAACATTAATTGTTTTCCAAATGATAACGCAGCACATGATCCACATTCTAAACCATTCACATTTACTTATGGTATTGAAAATAATTCAGGGATTGGTCCAAAAAACAGTTCGAAGAAACCTTCTACTAATTTGAGTGTTACCATGGAAAGTGGTCCATCGAGCAGAGAAATTGGACAAGGAGCTTCAAATGATTTTTTTATAAGAAATCAAGAAGTTCCTTTGACTAATTTAAGCCTCACATCAACTTCAACGGACCTTAGTCATCTGTCATCTAGTCTTTCATCCCCTGGCCAACCTGCTCTTAAATTATCTAGAAGTGATGTTAACTCCGAAAATAAAATTCCCAAAAATAAGCCTAGTACTAATCTTGTTAGCTGCAGTACATTAGTCAACAGTTTAAGTGGCAATAATAGCCAGTCTTTTGTACCTAATAATTCTCTTATGACTTCGACTCAAAGGAAAAGACCGACCACTAACTTGTGCGGTTTAACTTCACAAGCTTAAGTGCTATATTGTATGTAATTCATGTTATATAAATAACTTTGCTGCTATTACATGTTTTAGGGATAATACCGATGAAGTTATGTTGACTCAACTTTTTTTAAGATTGAACAATTAATGAAAAAATTGCCATCCATATTTCACATAAGTTGTTCATTTTAATCTTTGAAGCTTTTTCAGCTATCTTTTACATTCCATTAATTGTTTTTAAAATTTATTAAATATATAAAATTAAAACAATCTATTAAAATTTATTGCTCAATATAAATAAGTCTCAATTACCCAGTAATTAAGAGGACATAACTTTATTTTTGATTTAAGTTTGTATTACAAATATATTAGTATATGGACTGCTTTCAAAATGAAGGGACAAAATTTTTTTAAAAATATGTTTTATCCATTATAACTAAAAACAACAAATACATGTTACAATTATAATTTCTGCCTTAATTTTTGTTCCCTTGTTCCAATGCCTAATATTCATAAATTAGTCCCTTCAGATGTACAATTAAAAAAAAAGATAATGAAATAGTTTGCTGCTTCAGTTTTACACCTCCCCATACCAAAATTCTTGCTTTTCCGCTCTAAACCGCAATTCATTATATGCCTGGCACTTTTTTCACTACTGGTTTGTGTCTTGGTAACTATACTTTTTTGCTTAGTTCCGTGAGAGTGGAATAAACTTCCTTTAGCAGGTTTGAATAATTATCATAATTCCTCCTATGGATATTTTTTAGCAATCATTACCTTTTTTTTTTTCAATTAGTATGATAGAAAGTAGGAAAAAAATGTGGTGTTCCCCGCTTGTAGTTAATATGATGAAATATTCTCTTCTCATCCCTTTTCTGAAATGTGGAACTCTTTTATTACATATTACTATTGCTGTCTACTATGGTGATTTATTGTAAACTTAAATGGTCTGTTTGGTGTTTATTGATAATATCTTATATAAAGTAAGTATAAAATAAATGGAAACTACTGCTTGTTCCTATTAAGTTGTCATGTCCCTCTTTATTTTGCACTTAGTACATATATGTTTAAAAAGTAAATAAAACATAGTTTCGATTGATATAATAGATCAGTAATAGCTGTTAGAACATGTATGTTGTAAATTTGTGAAGAAAATTTAATCAAATAACATTAAGTGTAAACTTAAGCTATAAAGTTAATGTTTGTTAAGGTTGAAGATATTAAGTTAAAAATATGAAAGGGGTATAAAGATGCTTCAGTGTTTTTTTTTTTTTTTATCTGTATTATACTGTTATTACATTGTTGTGTGTAAAATATATAAAAAAAAAAATCATAATATGCTTATTAAAAATATGTTATGCTGTTATCATATTATGCTTATTGAAAACACAATTCCTGAAGATGTGTGTATATCTTAAGGAATTTTGTTTTCAAATAGTTTAGATTTATACTTGTGAAGTATAAATAATTTACTAAACTGATTTAGTGATTAAATGGATGTCATGTATATTATTATTTCTGTTTATAACTCCGTGTAATAAATATGTACTTTATGAACCACGTTATTGAACTAAACAATGTATATTTCATAATTGCTGTTATATTATAAGTTTCAGTCAACCAATAGTGTCTTTATTGATAGCAAATTTTTAGTTTCACTTCCTTATATATGAAATATTTAATTAGGGACAGTAGTGCGGTTATAAAAAATTTTGACATTAGGTTTTTTACAAAAATTCTCATTTTGGGGTTCCCTGATTCCAAATAACCCAAGTCCCCACGAAATGGTGTTCGTATGTGGGTGTGAGAACAGTCTAGTTCAAAAATGATAAACCGCAGAACCTAAAATTAGATATTGATGTATGTATATGCCTGTAATGGGACATCCAAAATTGAGTAAATGGATGGAACACTATATCATAGACTGGTCATATTTTTCATTTTTTCTCTAAAACAGATCTGAGTATTGTCACATTTAATAAGGATCAAGTATTCTTTGTTATCAGGTAGGTTTTATCATCATGGGAATGTGCTTAAATGGTAAAAGGAAATTTTCTTCCTATTAAATACCTTTGATTTTGTTTATCAGGAAAAATTATTTGTTCCATGATAACTAAATAGGAAATTATATATGTTTTTATTTATTAATTTGTCGCTTGTTTTCAATTTGCTATTGAGTGCTCTACATTTATAAATGATCCATTGGCCTTAATTATTGCAATAAGTCTCTAGGCCACCACAATCTTCAGGGTGGATTTAAGTGTTTCTGCTAGTGGGTTCATTTGCAGTGGGTACAGTTGAAAGCTGGGTTGAGGTCCTTGTGGAGTATGGTGCATCTACTATCATCCTCAATAATTTTGATTGAAATGATTGGATCCTTTGAATATTTGAGAGCATTGCAGTACCCCATAACTCTATCCCCTATGTCCAAATTGTTCTAATATGCACATTGTGTCTGTTGGTTAAGGATAATTTAGAGGGTCTGTCAAGTAATCATTTTAGAAGTCCATATCGTTTTAGTTGCTTTCTTATTAGTGAGGGATGTTGGTTTTCCATGTCAGTCTTTTGCCCAGGTGAATTCCCAAGTCTCCTACTTACTGGGAAGTAGATATCGGAATATCATTAAAATAGACCCGATGACACAACCCATAAGAGTGAACACTATGAATATGCTCTTTAAATCATTCATTTTCACTCTCCATCTTTTTGCCCAGCCCGAAATATCGTCTAGATGACTTTGGAGAGTCAAACACGCATGTCTCGGTTTTTATGGGATTTGAGGAGTGCAGTGTCGTCAGCATAAGTTGCTATTAAAGTGTGTTCGTGTTCTGGTAAGTCTGCAGTGCAAACATTGAAAAGCAGAGGATCAAGTACACCGTACTGTGGAACTCCTGCTCTACTACTTTTTATAGTTGATAATTCGTCGCTTACTTATACAGTAAAATGTGTGTCTGTCAAGTAAGAAATCGCGTAGAACCTACACGACGAGGAAGGGGAGGACCAAACAAGAAAAAAAACATGCTCCTTGTGTTACATCCTTAATTTCATTAAAATTACATTCTGTCTTAAAATAATACCCAGAGGTGGGGCTGCAGCCTTCAGGGGCCTCCTGGATCCACCCATGCTGACACCTGTGCTTAATCTCTGAGGAGTTGATTGATATGGTTTCGAAGAGTTGTGAATCAACTTCGCAATGGAGTAAAATTTGAAGGAATCCTGACGAGCTATAAATGTTTTTTTAATTAGCAAACAAAATACTCCAGAAAAATCAGTTCCATAAATTTGTAATATTTGATTTCTATAAAATTTCTTATTAATCCATGCCCGCTGTGCGCTCTCCTTATTTGATCATTTATTTATGTACTTAAAAAATGGCAACTGATTTCAAAAATATTATGTTAGTCCCCATGGATCGAAACAGGTATCATTTCGCAAAAAAATGCAATAGGAGTTTTCTATTTGGTATTTATGAAAAAAATAAATAAAATAATGATATGTATATTTCACCTGTTTACAGAGTAATGTGGTATTGCTAATCTTTTTACCGCATAACCAGTGGTAAACATTGTATCAAACATGATAACATGTCCTATAAATTGCTTGGTCCGTCGATTTTGTGGTCCCCTGAATCCAAAGGTGAGGATCTGTGTGTATAATTAAAAGTACAAAATCTGAAGAAGAATCGTGCTTGGGAACCTTGCATGTTTAACAAATTTTAAGTTATTAGTTCAACCTATAGCCATAATTAGATGAGGTGTGTCTGCTGCAGATAGCAATTAACTAATAATTTTTTAAAGGACTATATATAGTGAAAATATTGTTGATAGGATCTGGAGAATCAATAGCAGTAATGAAATTCATGTCTTAAAATTGATTTTGTAAATTGCATAAAAGCTATTAGATTAATAGGGCTACAGATGTTATGCAGATAGCGAAGATAGATTCTTAAGACTGATGCTGCAGATAATCATTAAAGCATTGAATAATTGTTTTGGGATTGGAAAGAGGCTGAATAGGATAAAGGAATATAGCTTATCCCCTTTTGCAGGTCACAAAGACCTGTAGAGCCTTTCAATAAGTTATACAATAAAAGTATTTTTTTATTTTATTATTGTTAGTTAGCAATCATCAATTTTTAAAAAAAATATCAAACAAAAGAATTTTAATTAAATAATAATTTTGAATTCAATGGATGAAATTATGAATCATAATTTATTAAAAACATTTTTAACATCTCATGAAAATAAAAAATCCTTAAAGAAGGCTAAACTATTATAAATTGCACAACTCCGCTAATATACTAACAGAAAATTATTATTTTATTTTAAACTTATGACTAGTATACTTTTCAAAATATTTTATAATGGATGTTCTTATAGCCTGAGTGGAAATTTGAGTCTATCACCTACACTGTGGATTAAAATTTACAAACATTGTTACAAAAAAAATATTCGTGATGAAATAATAATTTAGAAAGGACAAAATAAGTACAGGCAAATGTAATACAGGCCTTACAATTTAATTCTTATTCTCCAATTAAACAACTCTGTATATTGATTAAATCTCTTATAAAATTTACTTCGCGATAATTTGCTAACAATGTTACCAAAATAGGGAACTATAGCGGACATTAAATTTTTTTTTCTACTTTGTTATCTTGTATTCCATAATTAAGTATTGAACATCACACCAAAAACCCTCCTGGGTTACGGTGGAACAAGTTTACTTGCTAGCCATAATTATATTGTAAATATAAATGTGTTTCGTAACACAAAATACACACATTTTTAAGTTGAAATAACCTCTAAAAAACTAGGACTATAAAAAAATATTGTAAAAATTATATTCTAAACAATGAAGTTTATCTATCAATCACATAACAATAGTTCATATAGTACTGTACAAGATATACTCCTATAAAATAACAACAGTTAAGCATAACATAATATATATCAAACTTCTTTGAGTTTGATAAAACAATATTTTATTAAATTCAAAATGTTCGCCCATGATAAAATTTTATTTGGGTTTATTTTATGATTTTCGAATAAATTAATAGTAACTAATATTTCATTAATTCATAAATTCAGGAAAAGATAGAAATAAGGTAAAGCTGTTCGGAAGTTAATAAATAGATTGTTTTAGCTTATTGTAATTGTTTTTTTGTTTAAATATTTATGTCCCTTCAAGACAAGGTTTAAATTTATTATCTAATTACCTCAAAGATAGATAAACAAGGAACCGATTGAAATATTTGAAGGAAGGGAAACATATGGGTTACTTTTTTTTTAGCTTCAAAGTTTTTGCTATTTCCAATTCTAATTTCTTACTCTGCCTTATTATTATCTCTCCCTCCAAATCTATTGTAAGATACTCATGTAATACAACCAATCTAATTTTGAAAAAAATTGAAATTCTATTTTTTGGAAAAACCTACAAATACAAGAAAAAAAAATATTGCTATAAAGGAAATAGAGACTATAGAAGCAGAAAGTTTTAGTTGCCCTCTTGATATCCATTGAGCAATAATCTCTATTAATAACACTGCACTTACTGATTACTTAATCAATGAATGAGATAATATACTATTATTTTTTTTATTTTTTGTCCCAGCAGATTGTAATGGTTATTGTGTAAATTACGGTGTGAGAAATATTGAGGAACATTTTTAATATCATTGAATTCATGGGCGTACCCAGCGGGGGGCAGCTGCCCCCCTCCCCCCCTAGAAGGCTGGAAGCAATAATAGAATACATTTTTTTCAAGCAAATAACTGTAATAACTTAGTTGATAAAGCACTGCTATAATTATACATAATTTTGGTTTCATTCTCCTTTTCCGTGGTAAGGTGTTACAACCTGAACGACCATAGCTTGCCCCCCTATTTTTCAGCTTGCCCCCCCCCCTAGTTTTGATCCTGGGTACGCCCTTGATTGAATTATAAAATAAAATCCATCTATGCAGTATAACTAAAACTTAATTAATAATTTTGGGCATACTTATATATATTCATATTAAATTATAAATCAACATAAAAGAATAAATATATATACAATGGTAACTCAATTAAAGCATCATTGCTTTTTTGTTTTACGTATATATACACATCAGATTTAAACATACACCAACTACTGTTTTTCTACTTTGATAAATGAAGCATTTATTTTGGAAAAAGATCTTAAATTCTTTACTCAATGGATACATCTGCTACATCAGTTGTTCATACTGTCGGAAGAGAGGGCCAATGATGTCAGAATACTCCTCCTGTTTGGATTAACGCCTAAATTCTCCCAGTTAATCCATGATAAACGTGCTGTCAAGTCTGTGAAAACAAAATATATTTATTTAGAATCAGAATAAGTGGAGCACATTTTTTATGTGTTGAGATACATGGATAATATAACAAGAGATTTTAGGATGATGAAACTCCGAATTTATAAATTATAAATTACTGAGTTATGAAAGCAACTGTAAGATGAAGGCATTATGGTGTCCATAATAAATCTAAACCTTACTAAGCACATGATTAGCCTGCAAATGCCTTAGCATTTTATGCACATTTTTTTATAAGAAAATAAATTTGTATAAATACTATAAAATTTTTAAATTTTAAATAATTAAATATTCAAAATCTTATCTATTGGAAAAATTATGCCAACTATTTCGACAGTACAGATAAATTTAATAAGGGATTTGCATTATAAATATATGACATTACCACTGGTGTTCCATTCAGCTCTTTCCAAGCTGTCGCTTGCAAGTGCCTTCTCGACGTAGGCCAAAGGATCACAGTCCGCTGCAAGGACCTCCCTGAGGAGAGCTATGTAGGCAATAGCTAGCCTGAGGGTGTCGATCTTGGACAACCGCTTCTCATAAGGAAATGTTGGTACGTGTCCCCTTAACTGATCGAACGCAGAGTTTATACTGCTGTAATGCATTTAAACATCTATTAAATAGGTATGATTGAAGGTTTACAACATACATTATTGCAAAGAGCTGAAAAGTTTCAGCGATTTTTATTTTATACACAGGTATTGTTAAATAGCCTCTATTCCTGATTCTTAAGTCATAAGTGTTAGGATCGGATCTTTGCAACAAATTAAAATATAATTGTAATTCTATTCCAATCTTAACATTATTAGCATGAATTTTTATGATCCATGGGTCAGGCTAGAAAATGGAGTTGAAGAAATTACAGATTATTATTTAATTTAAAAACTGAATAGATTTAGTAAGCCTTCTCCAATTTTAAGAGTACATCAAAGCTGGAACCATGAGTGTGGATGGGTTCATGCAGAGCCTTAAATTGTTCCTATATTGAATATGCTTTATGGCTGTTGAAATGAGCTATTATTATTTTGAAATGTATTTTCACTCTCTTTGCTGAAAGACACCTTAAATCTATTGAAAAAAGAAGAAATATAGAAACATATTCCTGATATCTTTTGTTTTAAATGTTGATTTTTAATAGTGGAAGGTGGCAAAATTAAGCATGCCTTTCCATGCAAAAGTTTCGAAAGGTTCCGGCTTTGGCTAATATTGAAAAGATTAATTAAAAAAATTGTTTATTCTTATTGTATTTATTATTTTATGGCTTGGAATCAGGTCAAAAATCAATGGTTTTTTCAGCTTTAGTATTAACCTGTGATGTAAAATTATAGCTAACATTTTCTTTAAATAATAAAATTCAGAATTGTAAGGCCCCATTCAATGAGAAACAGTCTTCACAAACAGCGAAGTTCATTCTGTTGTTTATTATTAAATTATAAATTATAATAATAATTTTAAATTATAAATTTAAATAATAAATTTAAAAATTATAAATCATTTGAAAATGAACTGTTTTATTAAAGATTTTTAATTCATTAAATATTCGCTGCTTGGAGAATGTTTCTCCCTGGGGCCTCCTGGATTTAAATATCTTTATTCAAATTTAAACTTCGCTGTTTGATGTTGACTGTTATATTATATATCCAATATCTCTTTGTTTATTATAAAATATGTCAACACAGTTAATTGAAAAAAATATATATTAATTAGGAAGGCCCAGAATTAATTTAAGCTAGTCAATGAATTGTTAATATCTGTGCTCCAATCATCTTCCTGTATATATAAAGTTAAACATATTAGTGTTTAAACAAAGAGATATTTATATTCTAGCTGAGGTACATCAACTTGAGTTAATACTGGATATTTATTTATATTATTTTTTTGTTTACATTGTGTACTCATTTAACTAATCCATCAATCAATCCATTCATTAAAGAAAAATCATTAGAACATCTAATTCTTGACCATAATTTGTTTTACTTAGTTACAGAAAATTTAAAGCTATCAGAAAGTTAAAATGTTGAAAATCAATGGGGAGCGATGATTTTCCAGGTGAACTATTCAAGGCATGCAGGGAAGCAGGAATTTCTACCATACATCTTTTGGTGGTAGGATTCTATGACGGCCGATCTTGTCGAGTTGGGTTTGAAGGGGAGGGTGATGAATGGAGGTGTGTGGGGAGCGCTTGGTGATGTCAGCTTCAAACCTTCAGGTTCACTAAGCCTTATTTTAATATTATTGTTTGAGAAAATATGTAATGGTGGGATGATAAAATCCTCATGGATTAACATGACACTAGCAGGAGCAGTGGTATAAACACGGTCCATAGGAGCTACATTTAAGGTCTAGGAGACCTAAGGGGCTTCTTTATCAAAATTTAATGTTGGTTTGATAGTTTATATAATGCATGTACTATCAATGACAACCAAGATCAAAACTATGGACAGAAAAGCAAATGAAACCAAAATTTAAAGATATTATAGCGATGCTTTATTAGTAATTACAATTATTCACTTGTGAACAGAATTATTCAAATTATATATTTTCTTTTGTCTCCCGGTCAGCGGCCTACAAAAATGCTTGGTTATGCACTTTTGGTGGGGGGAGGGGGATAATTTTTATTTTAGAGTAACTTTGATTGTATATATTTTTTTAAAACATGAAATCAAGGAACAAAGGAAAAAGTGTAACAGACTGCAGCTTATTATTAAGTAAATTATAATTATATGTGATTTTGAAGAAGAGTGGCACAATAAAATTTCGGAGAGAATTGTGCCACGCGACCTTGAGTGGGATGGATTAAGCTGAATATCTTTTTACAAGCAAACTCTTATTTGAAATAAATCTGGCCTGGTTTGTAATGGAAAATATTGCTCGGTTATGTATCATGTAATATACACAAAAGTATGAGATAACTTTAGCTCTCTTGCTGATGTACCATTGAAACATTTATGGGACCTTACATCTTCACTGGTGGTCTTCCAGAATCTGACCTCAGCATCCGTTTCCTTTCCCGTATGTTGGCTGCCTGCCTCTGCACCCTGTAGCCTCCACTGCCATAGTAATCCTCGCCATCATCACCTGTAAACACCGATGTTTCATTATTTATAGAATGGGAGTGGAAATTTTTTATTCTGAGGACTAACAAAAATAACACGTGATAGGACGCAAAACGTTGGTAGCTGTGTGAATTTAACGGAACCCTCAGGTTTAGGCAGTTAATTTTTTTATTTTAACAATAAAAAAAACACGATTTTGATAAACTATAAAATTATTAATCATTGTAAGTAATTATTTTAAGATGCTTACCTTGCTGATGGTGGACTTGCTGGAGATAAGGGTGCGACCTGGCTGCGTAGAGGCAACTTGGAAGTTCCCCGTCATCGTCTCGGCCCCAGTATCTCTTTCCTTCTCTAAAAATTAATTTTATGTTTATCAAGAATTCTGAGAAATCTTATTTTACAAATTCAATGCCAAACTTATAATCTTAGCAGCTCGAGAAGGAAGTTTATAGTAAGAGTAGTAGTTAATGTTTAAAGCTAGGGTCTAAATAAAGCTTCAAAGGTTACCTAATACTTCATCAATGACAAAATAAGTAGGTATTTAGGGGAGACCGAGGGGAGTTGAAACAATTTTCACATTTTGTTTCATACCCCAAATCCTATTGATAGAAATCGTATGATATTTGCACCAATCGATAGGGCATTCTTTACACTTGCGAATGGCAAACATAAAGAAATTGTAAGCGTGAAATATTGTGGTCAAAAACCCACTTAACCGTAAGAAGTCAACTTGTTTCAACTCCCCTCAAACCGAAGTGAGATGAAACAGGGGTCGGAGAGAGTTGAAACATGTGATTTTTGGGAAGTTTTAAGGTCTGTAAAACAAAAATGATGATATAATTTAAAGATATTTATTAAAATTAAACTTTTGAAGTACAAAACAAACTTTTTTATTAATATTTTGTGCAGATATATCAGTTAACTAGGTACCTACAGGTCTAATACAAATAATCAATTCCTAAAGTAGTTAAAAGAACGTTATGGTTCCTATTCTTAATATTATTTAAAATAACACTGAGATAAATAAGTGGTTTTAAATTATAAATCTTTGAAATAAAATAATTATTAACTTTTAGCCGTTTTTAAGTATTAAAATCAGTTTTGATCAATATTTCTTCAAATATTTATGTTACAATAATCTCACAAATGTCAAAAATAAAAATATTATGATAATAAAAAGGGTCAATCTGACATGCAGTAGTGGAAAACATAAAGTTCCCCATCAGTGCAAGTTTTATGAGCCCCGTTGTTGTATTGCAGACAATGCACCCATTTTTATTTGGCTCTGCTATTTGAAAATGGCCCCAAAACAAAGGCAAAAGGATTCTTCTTCTTCTGCAGAATAGGTGCTATAGTAACCGATGTTCCCCTCTCTGCGGAAGTCATGCCACTCACTTGTTTTTGTCCTCGTCGGGCAAAACGAGGTGAGTTGAAACTAGCCTGTTTCAAATCTCCTCGGTACGAAAAATCCTCCCGATTTTTAATCAATCCACAATCAAGAAGCAACTACACAGAAATCAATTGTACCAAACATACATAATAAATCTTTTGTTAATGAGCTTTCGAAACATATATTACTTAAGCCAAAATGCAAAACACTTATCTATGAAAATATAGGCATCATAAAAAAACGTTAAAAACCTACTTTTCACGATTTTTGTCACCTGGCACGCAGAACTCCATAGCCGCGCGACTTACGCCACTGACGCGAACTGATATTTCAGCGGGCGGAGGAAAGTGATTTATAAACGAAGTTGCCAAATCGCTAGCGATTTTAAGTTCCAAGAAATCGCCACTGATTCAACTCACCTCTGTTTCAACTCCCCTCGGTCTCCCCTACTCCTTAATTCAGGAATATTATATAATCCATTCCTCCAAGAGCTGGAAAACTCTACGGATGACCATGCGTTCTTTCAAACAAAAATTAAATAGTTGTCGAGAAGTTGTCTACCCCCCCCCCCCCATCAATCCCAACTCCACATTATCAGCCCTCACAGAATCCTCCCACCCTCGTCTCGGCCTACCTCTTGGACGTTTTCCAAATAATCTTATAGGTAATCTCTCGTGGATTTAGGGGCCTTCAGGCGGATTTAGGGAGCCCTTTGGGCTAGGAGCCCCCTGGGGCGGATCAGCCCCCCACCCCTTTGGAAAGATTTTTGTCATTTAAAGATAGAATTTAAGTTTACTAAAAGTAAAGAAGTAAGGCATGAAACAAATAATATGCCGAACAAGTAGAATGTTAGTTCTGGGAAAGGAACATTAAGGTAATACAGCTGATTGGCAGATCCAGGGTAAGGGTTGTGGGGCAGCATCCCTTTACAACCGGCTGGATTCGCCTAAGACTAAGACACGCTATTTCGTAAGCCATTTTTATCCGCGCCTACCCCCCTTTTTTTGGTCTTTCTCCAATTTCTATCAAAGAAGCTTCTACCCATCGAAATGTGGAATTCCGGAAATCGAACCCATCGAATTCCGCTCGTTTTAATTAGTTTTTTACTCTTTCGGTTTAATTCTCGTATAATGAGGTAGAGTGCGAGCTAAGATATAGGTACCATCTTAGCTACACTTTTTACCGGTTCTACCTTTGTAATACAAACACTTGTGACTGTGACAGACAAACTCCACAAACTTTTAAACATATCTTATACATGGGCCGATCGTAAAGGGGGGGCTGCAGTCCTAAAGGGGGGGGCTGCATCCCCACAGCCCTTCATTTGGATCCGCTAATCAGCTTTTTTACCTTTATGTTCCTTTCCCACAACTGAAATTCTACTTGTTCTGCACATTATTTGTTCTTTAACTTGCTTCCTTACATTAAGGAAAGTCAAATGCTATCTTTAAATGACGAAAAATTTTCCAAAGGGAGGGGCTGCAGCCCTCACAGTCCCCCCCCCCCCTCCCTGGATCTGCCAATGATCTTATATGACTGTCACTTGCAAGAACATAATAGAGGACAATATAAAAAAAAAACAATTCTGATAAAGGGGGACACATGGTCTACTCCCGAAAACAAATTATTTGAAAAATATAAATCGGAACTATTAAAATTTTCAAAATTAATTAATCTTCAGAATTGACCCCAGTGAAGACAGAAGACCCGGCAGAAGTAGAGCAAATGGACCTCAACTCCCCCCACACCCAGTGGTGTTTTGGACTTTCATTTTTGTTTTTTGTCTTAATTTAGAAAAGTTTAAAATACAGATTGTTTCCTATTACTGTGGAAAAAAAAATTGTTAACATCTATGCAGGTAGTATGCCTAAGGGCATGGGATCTGTAAAATTTAGAAATACACGACCCTCCCATAGGGTTACTATGAAAGGGGGAAAAAAAGATATAGCATGCTGAACTATGTTTTTTTTATACTTTCAACCCCCCCCCCCCCCACAAATTGTTTTCTGAAACCATACCGCCGTTTTTTCTTTTGTGTTTATTGGTGGCCATCAAGTTGGATTTTGTATTAAAGCAAAGATAAACATAATATGATTATTAAATAAAATTGTTATGAACTTTTCATTGATTGAATTCAAAAGTGGTTCAATTGGAGATCAATGCCCAATCCAGAAACTCGGACAACGATGGAATAATAAAAGTTGTTGAAATCGATGGAGATTAGGAATTGTGTTCTGGTGAAATCTTATGGTTGAGGTCAATGATAATCAAACTTTTTTACGCGGAACGATAAAAAAAATTCGACCACCTTTATCGAAAAAAAAGTGACGCAGTGAGCCTTAAAGTGCCTGTATAATAGAGCTGTTGTCCGTCTTTAATACATTTTAGGTACATATATAAATAGCTTTATTAAAAATAAAGTGTATATAAATTTCCTTAATACTAAAAAATAAATAGTACAGATTATGATGACGTTGCCTAACACTCTCTGACTTTGAAATATAGTGCTTATATTCCAAAGTCATATATATATACAATACAATCAGGGGCGGATTTATCAGGAAATGGGGGGGGGTCAGGACCCCCCTATCTAATAATTACGTGACCGACCGCACTGTTTTTGTAGGTATGAGATTATTACCTTATATTAAGAAGGACTGCGATTTAAACAACTAAAAGTATTATGTTTAGGGCATAATAACAAACGGATTGCATTATTCGTTTAAACATTAAAAAAAAATGAATATCTAAAAAAATTGAGGAGGGTCATGCCCCCATGCGACCCCCCTCCTGGATCCGCCCATGGTACAATGAAATATATACAATTAACAGACAAGGCAACACATTCGTAAAATTTACAGTATTTTGTTAATGATACATCCTTAATATTAATATATAAATAAACAAATCCCAAAATAAAATTCATCCACGGACCACAGACATTCCCAAACATATTTAATTAATCGAAATCAATATAAAAGTAATGACGTACAAGTAATTTATAAGTTAAAATTTTGGCTTAAGGAAGAATAATAAGGAAATATTTGGGCACAATGAAAATTCTGAACTCTATTTTAATAGATACATTTTATACAGAACGAATAAAATCTCAATATACCTATTTGTTTGCATTACATTTTTTTAATTTAAAATCTGTTTTTAATATATCTAAATTAATGACTCTTTAAATTGCCAACGAGAATTATACCAAATATTGCCGAAGTAAAATTTGACGAAATTGGAAACGAGGAAAGTATTTTTATCGCTTCGGTTCTGGACGATACATATTTCCATAATTATAAGAATATATTCTTTGATATTTTTTTTAATTATAAATTTATTTTCATAATTATTCACAAATTTTGAGAGGAGAGGATAAAAAAATAAAATAAATTAATAAAAAAGGAAATAATGAAATGAAAAACATTAAAAAAAAAATGCAAACAGTTAAAGCTATGCTCAAAATAATTTTCATGAAACTTCTTTAAACTTATGCGGTCATACATAAGACTTTAAAGTTGATATGTATTTTGGAACCTTGTGGTCCCTTCGTAGCCTTTTGCTATTGGGCTCACTTCATTTAAAATAAATCTGCGTATAAGAAAGATTTTTTAAAATAATATAATAAAATATTGAACTTACCCCCTGAGGAGCGGCACATATTCTTCCTTCATGATAGACGAGCGATTGTTGGGCTGGAACTGAAGAGGGCTGGAAGTGAACTCTGATAGTCATAGTAAGGGTAGGTAGTGGTGGGGTAGGCGAGAGGGGGGAGGCCACGCCTACAAAATGGCTACTCCATATCTTACATCCCGTCAATAGTTGTGAACTTATATTTGAAGTTTGTTTGTTTGTTATGCTACTTATGCTTATCGGACCATGCTACAGTGGGGATCCAAAATTTTGCCTATCCAGGTATAATTAAGATAGGGATATTTAACGAGTACCTGATATCGCACAGGCTCGGGACCTCCATTTTAAGTCATAGCCAAGGATATTTTACTCCCTTTAAAAAATCCTAGGGCCACCGCGGGATGCGAACCTGCGACCTTTAGTGTTGTAGGTTGCCATCCTAACCACTATAGCACAGGTGATCCCTTTATATTTGAAGAGTAAAAAGTAAAAAGGCATTTGTTGTCAAATTTATTCTCTTTTTGCCTTGTTTTTACCGGTTTTGATCCGCTCATCGTGTTCGCCATACATACATCTTGGTACTAGTTCATCTATGTTACTTCACGCACGCTTTCGAGGATAAATAAACCCCAAAATGGGTTATTTTTCAGTTGAGGTCAGAATCACATTAAACGGCGCACAGTGGTTGAAAATCGACTATTTTCGGAAAAAAACCTTGTCAAACCTGATTTGTAAGCCGCAAAAAAATAAAGTTGATATTATCATAACCACGATTAAATTTCCTATAAACTGTATAGGTATTAACCGGCTATTCGGATTAACCGGGTGGTGTTAGGAAAATAGAAAAACAAATCATACATCAATTTTCGACTCGAGATCTGCTAGTTTAAGCACTTTTGCAGTTTAATGCTATTAATATCCTTGAAAGTGCTTGCAGTATCATTTTATTTCATGAAAACACCCAAGTTAGGTGAAGAAAAAAAATCATACATAAGAGCAATGAATTATTTTTTTCGTTATATTTTTATTATTTACTATTAAATGTATTATCATATTAAAATATTAGATTGGGGTTATCCGGATTTAATATAATTTTGACAGGAGATGGTGGGATAGGTTCAATATAGGTTTTATAACTACAACTCTATCAGTGAAAACTCGGTTCCCTAATTCATACTAAATAACAGCTGAACTTTTTTTTAATACCAATTTTTTTAAATTAAATGAATTCACACAATATGTAGACAGGGTTTTTGGAAAGAACTTTGTACTAAACGACACACTCACCGAACTAGAAAAATTGACAGCTCAACTACCTCCATCTAATGATCCACCCCTGGTGTATCACCCAAAAAAATCCACAAAGCAATCAAGAGACATCCGAACAGAAAAGCATCGAGCTTTTGATCTTATCACTCCCTTTATCCTTCGTCACCTACCTCGAAAAGCTGTTTTGTTTCTGACACACATCAATAAATCTACCTTATACACAACCTATTAACCTCTTCTTTTGTAACTCTCCACACTCAAAATGATTTTAAATTCACAACTAATCCTTCATCTTACCGTCCTATCGCACTCTACCTATAAAGGGGAAAGTATTTGAAAAACAATTCTTGAACCGAATTAAGCCTTTACTTGAAAGTAGTGAAGTGATACCGAGTCATCAGTTTGGTTCTGGGCAAGCCATTCTTCATTTTTTTAAATAAATTTGTTTTTATTTTTATGAGCTTCCGGCCACTTACTGTTAAAACGAGTCAGGAAAGTTTTTCATGAGAAACCGGTTTATTTCCACCAAGTTATCCGAGGTCTTACTATAAACCTATTATTAATAATTTTCAAACATACTAAAATCGCGGTAGGTGAAAAAGTTTTTTTTTTTTATCATTGACCTAATAACGATTCAGAATGACTTCATAAATGATGCTACAGAGCTAGTAAGTAAGTCATGACGTTTTACTTAACGATTAGTAATAACTTAATTCGACGCACAAGCTCCATAGCGAATAAACTGCGAGAAATAGCATGGGTAATTCAATAAAAAAAAAATATCATACATTTACAGACGCAGGTGGACGCAGCTAGAATATGTTTTAATATTTCCTTGGAGGTATCTTCTTCTTTAAAAAATGGATTTTAAAACTGCGCTCGGCTGCGCTTGAAAAATATGGATTACCAAAAAAAATATTTGTCTTATTTTTATTGAATTTATTCGGGATTTTATTTCTGGGTTAAAACATAGACAAAATAGCATCATTTTTATGGTCGTGTAATATGTGAGATCGCTTTTCATGATTATGAAGGAAAATCGCACCAACAAACAAAAATGCGAGTAGCAAAAATAATTATAGTATTATAAATTTTTCGTTGAAAAATAATCTTTTTCAATGATCCATTTTCAAAGGGTCATAATAAGTGTAAAAATCGGAATATCTCCGAATAAATTGATGGAATTTGTCAGGTAACTATTCTATTTATTAATAATGAAAAGAAAAAGAATATTCCGATACCTTCAAAAAATAGGTTTTTTCCTCCTTTCAACGACTGTGCGGCGCCATATTGACAACGCCCAGAAGTAACATAGAGGAATTAGTGCAATTGTATGTGCTTTATCTATAAGATGTAAACCTAAATCAACATATTTATTCATCGAGGAATAAAATTCAAAAAGTATTGATTCAATGTCAAATGAATTAAAATTTTACACTCAAATTCATGGGCGGATCCAGCCGACTGTAAAGGGGGGGCTGCAGCTCCACATCCCTTCTCCTGGATCTGCCAATCAGCTTTTTTACCTGTATGTTTCTTTCCCACAACTAAAATTCTACTTGTTCTGCATATTATTTGTTCTTTAACTTGCTTCCTTACTTTAAGGAAAGTCAAATTCTATCATTTAATGACGAAAAATTTTCCAAAGGGAGGGGCTGCAGCCCTCACAGCCCCCCACCCCTGGATCCGCCAATGCTTGTGACTCGCAAACGATGGCGACAATCGGAAAAGTTTACATTACCAAAAATGTTCGTCTCGCCAAACTGTAAAAAATGATACCTTCAAAAAGTCCTGTGACCGTTTTCGCATACGAAGGGGTTACTCGAAAAAGAAAGTAAGCAATGCGAATAATTCCCCGTTTATATTTGTGTATCTACCAGTGGCGGATCAAGAAATTTTCTGAGGGGGGCGCACTTTTTTTTTTACATTTCATGAGTAATGGAGGCCCTAATTTAAAATACATATTAGTACATAATGACGTTGTAAATTACTGTAAATGTTTAAATACAATTCATTTTCAATTAGTAGACTTGAAAAATGACTAAATATAGCTCATTTTATGTAGAAATGAAGAAACTGTATGCGTGTTTTCACCTCTCAGGGGGTGGGGCGCCCCCCGCGCCCCTCCCCTGGATCCGCTACTGGTATCTACAGAGTTGTGAACTACTTTAATAGTTCAGAAACTTGTTTTAGGCCGAATTCGGAGCTATTCAACTTTATTCTGTAAAATTTTATTTGAAGTTGCTGTTTTCGAGTCGGAGGCATTGGAACATGAGGGTAATTCATGCCCTCTCCAAAATGGTAGAAATAATCGATCTTTGACAATCGATTTCGGAGAAACGATTTGAGAGATTTCAACTTTAAGTATGTCGTTCGACGAGAATATGAACTCTAATTTTCAAAGATAGTAAGAATTTCATTACAAAGTATAAATTTTGAGTTATTAGCGAAAAAGAGCGGAGTTACCACTCTTCCCAGGCAAGTGAATGTCAAAAGAATGCGGATTGGTCCAGGCCTGCTTTTGGTCATGGGCGGATCCAGCCGATCGTGAAGTGGGGGCTGCAGTCCTAAAGGGGGGGGGGTGCAGCCCTACAGCCCTCCATTTGGATCTGCTAATCAGCTTTTTTACCTTGATGTTCCTTTCCCACAACTAAAATTTTACTTGTTCTGCACATTATTTGTTCTTTAACTTTTTTTTTTTTTTTTTTTTTTATTATTACTATTCGGTACCCCTTCCTGGTATGTGTGGCATACGTGGGGTTACTCTACAGGTGTAACCAACCTATCCTAACCATGGTGGGTAGGTCGAGATTTTATTCCGTGGGGCCTATTTGTTCTTTAACTTGCTTCCTTACTTTAAGGAGAGTCAAATTCTATCTTAAAATGACGAACAATTTTCCAAAGGGAGGGGCTGCAGCCCCCACAGCCCCCCCCCCTGGATCCGCCAATGCTTTTGGTTAGGAATAGTCGCACATTAATTTTTAAAACACCATACGGGTTTTTTTATACTCCACCTGCAATGTCTATTGCTGACCTATCATTGTTATAGGTGTCTCAATGTGGACTTGATAGTTTTTCCGCGAGTAAAACAAGTGGGAACCTTAACATTTAAGATGTATGACCTATAAGAAGTCGACTAAATAAATGCTGGGAAGAATATACACAATAGGCATTTTAGAAGAAGTACAATGTCTATTTATTAGATAGAATAGCTACATGTAGCTATAGAATAGAATAACGCACTTAGTTCTTTTTTTTTTTTTTTTTTTTTTTTTTTTTTTTTTTTTTTTTTTTTTTTTTTTTTTTTTTTTTTTGGCACCAATATTTGTTAAAAATCTTATTTCGTCAAACTGTTCCTTCAGATTTTAAAAACAAAAGTATTACTGAATAATTATGATAGCAGTTTTTTTTTTATAATAATAAAATTGAAAAAAAGGGGCGATGGCTTAATGGCCACATATCTTTATATCGGTATGTTTATTTCATTCAGAAAGTTAATCAATTTACGGGCTGTGTCTTTATTTATTGCAGCATTTCCTCACCATCATCTATGATCCGCGATCCCAGGCTAATTCTCCTCTGTTTTTCAAACCTTTTACATTGGAACACAATGTGTCTAGGATCTTTAGGGCATAGGCATGTTGGGCAATCACCGCTCTTAACCAGTCCTATTAACGTTAAGAATTTATTCGTTCTGCCATAATATATTCTTAATCTCGTCAGCTTAACTAAATTTGGACAGTTGGCATGACATTTAAGAGTCGAGAACCATTGAATCAGAGTTACCTTCTGGTGCACGTCGTAGTGGTCCTTACCTTTCGAGGAACATTGCCACTCGTAAAATTGCTGCCAGTCTTTTATTATTGTTCCCCTCACAACTCTGGTAATGTCCAATAATGGGATCTTGGCGTTATCTCGGTGAGTCTGATATTGATTAGCTGCTTTGTCTGCCTGCTCATTTCCCGATAGGCCCACTTGACCCGGAACCCATTGGAAATAGTAGTGATTATTGGAATTTTGTAAAGTAGAAATAATTTGATAGGAAATATATGTTTGAGATTTGTTTAGGTGGAAAAATTCTAGGTGTTGACACGAAGCTGCTGAATCTGTTAAAATAACTATTTTGTTCATGAAATAAGTTTTTCAGCATATGTTATGGCATTTAGAATGGCAAAAAGTTCAGCGCTGAATATGCTGAATTTTTCTGGCACTGATAAAGATAATTTATGGTTCTTTTGTGGATCAAATACAGCTATGGAGTTTCGGTTTTTAGTTTTTGATGCATCAGTATACACTTGTATGTGATCTGGGTATCGTTCTGTTATTGTGCTGAGTGCTAGTTGTTTCATAGAGGTTGGAGGGTAAAAACTTTTCTTTTCAACTTTGCCAGATAGATGAGAGCTACTTTAGTTATTCTTAGTTATATAGTTAGTTGCTACTTCTTGGGAGGCCATTCTCTGGTACAGATACTCCCCTTTTGTTGCCACTGACGTGACTTCTCCCCCGTGGAGGACGAACAGCGAGGTGGACCCCGTTGGCCACCCCAATCCACCCCGGGCAAGCCTGTAATCAGGACGTGTAGCGTACTATTAGCGCGCCCCACCGGGCCAGTTAGTACACGCGCCCTAACACGTTGTTTGTATTTCCTATTTTCCCACACGCTCCGCCACGCCTACCGTTCCGGTGTTCTGATTTAAAGAAGTGCAATCAGTTGGTAGGGCGGGAACATCCTCTGTCAATATGTGTTGCCTGCTCTCAGCTTTGAAAATCCAACATGAAAGTCCAATCGAGTCACTCAAACATCGCTAAAAATAATTTATCTGACTCTACCTGAAGCACAAAATCTGTTTTAGACTAAATAAAAGTTCCATAACTATATACAAAATTATAGGCCAAAAGAACAAACCAAATAAGCCTCTTTTTTACAGTATGAAAAGGCTGAAAAGTAGCTGCATCATCCAAGCAAATCATCAATATTAAATAAAATTCAGTCATTGTTGAACGTTTATCCCTTATCCCTTAAGCGATTATAATAGGCTAATTTTATTGAATCGAGGATGACCTAGAACAGGATTAAATATATTTTATTCGAAGATGTATTTATGTTAAATAATAACTAGCATTAAGGTTTAGATAAGTTACATGATAATATCAGCCTGTCCGAGAGATTCCAAAGAGGTCCTATCTTTATCCAGGCCCTATGTGCTTCTGTACTTAACATCCTTGTTGAGCAAGAGCCGCTCACTCCAGTTCCAAGCGTTGAGGATTCCTGTATCATCCAAGGACGGATCCTGATGATGATCACAAATATTTTAGCTATTTATATTTATCTTGTATTTTTAAAAGAATAATGAAATTACATAGCTGCTACAACATAAACGAAAATATTTTGGATCGCCCTCCTTCCTGCTGCAAGGAAATAATAAATAAACTAAATTTGAAATAATGTTATTTATTTATGGTCTTTGGTTTAATAATTTATAAATTTGAAATAAAAAAAAATAAAAAACGTGTTGTCAGACGGTAGGAACACATGTCCAAAGGTCTGGTCACTCATAACTGCACCACAGCACGGGCGTGTATTGAATCTGATTCAAATACTAAGGATAATTTGTAACTGATCGGTTATCTATCCTTAAATGAATCAGATCCGATACACGGCCGTTCACAAAAAAAAAAATACCGTTAGTTCACTTTTAGATCCAGCTAATGTCGATAATATTTTGAGTACCTATGCCACAATTTCAACCAGCGTGTTATTTAAAAAGGGATTCCTAGCCACACGTGTTCCTGAATTTTCTTGTGCAAGGTTGAAGAATAGTCCGGTATTGGCATTGTCTGATTTGACCTCTTTTTACCTTTCACTATTATTTTTACAAAGAAAAAAAAATATTTATTCTTGGTAAACTCATCACATCTATTTTATGTCTGTTTACACTATCACTTATAATCTTGGTACTTTTCAATAAAGTCTTGGTAAGAATAGTGGCCAAAAAAAAGAGAAAGAAAAAAAAAAGTGACCGACCGAAGTTTCGGTTTCGGTGTCGGTTTCGGCCAGTTTCGGCCGAAAAACCTGGTTTCGGCCGCAGTTTCGGTTTCGGCCAAAAATTGGCCGAATCTTCGGCCAAAAATTGGCCGAATCTTCGGCCAGGCCGAAACTAGCTCCTTAGTCTGATATCTCCAAGAAGGAAGTAGGATTACGCGATTTCAGCTTGTAAGCTCCATCTCTTTCATGGCATTTAATAGCCTTGAATTTAATAATGGGGAGTATCTGTTATTTTATTTAATTACACTTGTATTGTATTTCGGTAGAATATAGATTTTTACTTTCACTTACCTATATATGAAATATATAGTAAGGGGAAGTATTGCGATCGTGAAAAATTTCGACTTCCGTTTTTCAACGGAAATACACGTTTTGGGGTCCCCTGAGTCGAAATAACCAAGTCCCGCAAAATGGTCTGTGTGTGTGTGAACAGACTAGATCAAAAACTATAAACCGTGCAAATCTGAAGTTGGGTATTAAGTGTATGTATGTACCCGCGATGTGACATAAAAAATTTCATCAAAATTGCTCAAAGGGAGGGGATACTTTATTTAATAACCTTTAACGTTTTTTTTCGATTTTCTCAAAAACGGCTCAAACTATTTAGATTAAACTGAGTATTTGATGTACTGGTGTGCCCGAGATATAACTGTAAAAATTTCATCAAAATTGATCAACCGGAGGGGGACTTTACTTCATAAATTTTGTATCACTTTCACGTGTTTTTTTTATTTACTCAAACAAGGCTTTAACGATTTCGATCAAACTGGGTATTTGAGGCATTTATATACCAAAGATGTGATAGCTAACATTTCATCAAAATTGATCAACCGGAGGGGGGACTTTACTTAATAAATTTTGTATCAGTTTCACGTGTTTTTTTTTATTTACTCAAACACGGCTTTAACGATTTTGATCAAACTGGGTATTTCATGTATGTATTACCAAAGAAGTGATAGCTAACATTTTAGAGAAGAAAAAAAGAAAAATATTCAGTCAACTCATAAAACACGTTGAGCCCATGCATGACAGACCATTGTTCATAATTAAAGCCGTTCTGTTCATTTAATGTAATTTATTTGTGTCATAGTAACTAAATGAAATTTTTATCAAGTACATAGATAATTATAAAATCAGACGACTTTGTATATTATGATTGCATTGCCGAATTATCACAAGTGAAAACTTTTATTTAATAATAAAAGAAATTGAGGTTTTTTATAGAGCAAATGAAAAAAAAAAAAATCTGGTGCATGCGCGCAACACACAACTTTCACTTACCAACTTACTTAGATTAGAAATTGACGTGCTTTGCTAATTACCATTTCCTAAAGTCACACATTTTTCTACATTCATATCTCATTTTTGTTAATCGTTAAAGCCGTTTTTGAGTAAATAAAAAAAACCCGTGAAAATGATACAAAATTTATTAAGTAAAGTCCCCCCTCACGTAGATCAATTTTGATGAAATTTTTACAGTCATATCTCGGGCATATAAATACATCAAATACCAAGTTTGATCAAAATCGTTAAAACCGTTTTTGAGTAAATAAAAAAAAACATGTGAAAATGATACAAAATTTTTTAAGTAAAGTCCCCCCTCCGGTTAATCAATTTTGATGAAATTTTTACAGGCATATAATATTTCAGGCATATAAATAGATCAAATACTCAGTTTAATCAAAATCGTTAGAGCCGTTTTTGAGAAAATCGAAAAAAACGTAAAAAGTTATTAAGTAAAGTACCCCCTCCCTTTGAGAAATTTTGATGAAATTTTTGCTGTCACATCGCGGGCATATACCTACACTAAATACCCAATTTCAGGTTCCCACGGTTTATAGTTTTTGAGCTAGTCTGTTCACATACACACACACACACACACAGACCATTTCGCGGGACTTGGTTATTTCGACTCAGGGGGTCCCAAAACGTGTATTTCCGTTGAAAACCGGAAGTCGAAAATTTTCACGATCGCAATACTTCCACTTACTATATATTTCATATATAGATAAGTGAAAGTAAAAACCCTTCCATAACATCAAATCCTTATCGGTTCCCGGAAACAGCCTTCTTTATTTCCACAACACTGATTATATTAGAATCACACGACACCATAGTTGTCTAAAGAGAAGACGATAAAAACGATAATGGAGAAAGAATACTCCAACTATATGCAAGCAATGAATTGGTGGTTGCAGTACAGCAAATTACCTCAATAATACGCACACCAAAATGAAGAAGAACCCAGTAAAAACGAAAAGACTATAACGGACTATTTTCTGCTTAAGAACCACACTCTCAAAAAGTTGATTGACGTGTGAGTAAAAAAAAAAAAAAAAAAAAAAAAAAAAAGGAGGTTATGAAATAGGAAATGACCAATACCTGCTAAAGGTGGATCTCGTATTGAGGGAAGAGAGGGAAACAAGGAATGTCTTGAGAAAGATCAGAATAGAATAGGAATATTGGTGCCAAAAAAAAAAAAAAATCTGGTGCGTGCGCGCAACACACAACTTTCACTTACCAACATAGATTAGAAATTAATGCGTTGTGTTAATGCCACTTCTCACTCAGTTACACATTTTTCCACATTCATTTCTTATTTTTGTTTTCATTTGCTCTATAACAAACACTAATTTCTTTTATTATTAAATAAAAGTTTTTACTTGAGATAATATTCAAGCATAATAATCCAGGTCGACTGATTTTATAATTCTCTATGTTCTTCTTGAAAATTTCATTTAGTTACCATGAAACCAATAATTTCCATTAAATGAACAGAACGGCTTTAATTAGGAACAATGATCTGTCATTAAAGCGTACGGCGCATGCGTGAGCTCAAGGTGTTTTATGAGTTGACGGAATATTTTTCTTTTTTTCTCCTGTATATGTTTACTTGATTCTCTTCATATATCATATTTAGCCGTTTCTTATTTTTAAGCGTGATGAGAGACAGTTAATTTCCCAATATAAACTAAAACAAAGGTACTTTATAGAAAAACAAAAAAAGCCCCTTCCCCATTTAAGCCCCCTCAGAACATTTTAATAATGATAAAGCTTACCTGATATTAAATAACAACTAATTTTCATTAAACATAACGAATTTGATAAAAATAGTTAAAGCCGTTTTTGAGATAATCGATCAAAAAGGTAAAAATTGGACAACATTTATTAAGTAAAGTCCCCCCTCCTGTTGATCAATTTTGATGAAATTTTTACAGTCATATCTCGGGCATATAAATACATCAAATACCAAGTTTGATCAAAATTGTTAAAACCGTTATTGAGTAAATAAAAAAAACACGTGGAAATGATACAAAATTTATTAAGTAAAGTCCCCCCTCAGGTTGATCAATTTTGATGAAATTTTTACAGTCATATCTCGGGCATATCAATAGATGAAATACTCAGTTTAATCAAAATCGTTTGAGCCGTTTTTGAG
Source organism: Aelia acuminata (assembly GCA_911387785.2). Classification (NCBI taxonomy): domain Eukaryota; kingdom Metazoa; phylum Arthropoda; class Insecta; order Hemiptera; family Pentatomidae; genus Aelia; species Aelia acuminata. Next base: position 34,820,174 of record OU426979.1, on the reverse strand, counting down.
AAAATCGAAAAAAACTTAAAAAGTTATTAAGTAAAGTACCCCCTCCCTTTGAGCAAATTTGATGAAATTTTTGCTGTCACATCGCGGGCATATACATACTCTAAATACCCAATTTCAGGTTCGCACGGTATATAGTTTTTGAGCTAGTCTGTTCACACACACACACACACACACACACACACACACACACACACACACACACACACACACACACACACACACACACAGACACACACACACACAGACCATTTCGCGGGACTTGGTTATTTTGACTCAGGGGACCCCAAAACGTGTATTTCCGTTGAAAACCGGAAGTCGAAAATTTTCACGATCGCAATACTTCCACTTACTATATATTTCATATATAGGTAAGTGAAAGTAAAAAGAAATGAATGGGGAAAAATGTGTAACTTTGAGAAGTGGCATTAAAAAAAACCAATAATTTCTATTCTTAGTAAGTTGGTAAGTGAAAGTTGCGAGTTCCGCGCACGCACCAGATTTTTCTCATTCTTTTGGTATCTTTACTTTTTCGAAAACTTTAATTGTGGTGTGGAGACAAAAATTTGAGAGCGACAAACAGAAATGTCCTCGTAAATCACATCAAGCCTTAACATGTAATGAAAGCATGCTCTTCATACAAAATTCTTTACGTTAAGTGTAAATAATAGTATTTATTCTTTACCTTGAGCGTTAAGAACATTTTTGTGCTTTTAATCATCTCCTCATTAATAATGAAATTTGTTTTCTAAAAAAAAAGATTAACATAAATAAGAATATATATTCTAAATACTTAAACTTACATTAGTCGACATGTCCACAGATTCAATTCAAAATTGAAAAAATCTGGTGCGTGCGCGCAACACACAACTTTCACTTACCAACTTACTTAGATTAGAAATTGACGTGTTTTGCTAAATATCATTTCCCAAATTCACACATTTTTCTACATTCATATCTTATTTTTGTTAATCCTTAAAGCCGTTTTTGAGTAAATAAAAAAACCCCGTGAAAATGATACAAAATTTATTAAGTAAAGTCCAGCCTCCCGTAGATCAATTTTGATGAAATTTTTACAGTCATATCTCGGGCATATAAATACATCAAATACCAAGTTTGAATAAAATCGTTATAACCGTTTTTGAGTAAATAAAAAAAACACGTGAAAATGATACAAAATTTATTAAGTAAAGTCCCCCCTCCGGTTGATCGATTGTGATGAAATGTTGGTTATCACATCTTCGGCACATAAATACATCAAATACCAAGTTTGATCAAAATCGTTAAAACCGTTTTTGAGTAAATAAAAAAAACATGTGAAAATGATACAAAATTTATTAAGTAAAGTCCCCCCTCCGGTTGATCAATTGTGATGAAATGTTGGTTATCATATCTTTGGCATAAAAATAAATCAAATACCAGGTTTGATCAAAATCGTTAAAGCCGTTTTTGAGTAAATAAAAAAAACACGTGAAAATGATACAAAATTTATTAAGTAAAGTCCCCCCTCCGGTTGATCGATTGTGATGAAATGTTGGTTATCATATCTTTGGCATATAAATAAATCAAATACCAGGTTTGATCAAAATCGTTAAAGCCGTTTTTGAGTAAATAAAAAAAACACGTGAAAATGATACAAAATTTATTAAGTAAAGTCCCCCCTCCGGTTGATCGATTGTGATGAAATGTTGGTTATCATATCTTTGGCATATAAATAAATCAAATACCAGGTTTGATCAAAATCGTTAAAGCCGTTTTTGAGTAAATAAAAAAAACACGTGAAAATGATACAACATTTATTAAGTAAAGTCCCCCCTCCGGTTAATCAATTTTGATGAAATTTTTACAGTCATATTTCAGGTATATAAATAGATCAAATACTCAGTTTAATTAAAATCGTTAGAGCCGTTTATGAGAAAATCGAAAAAAACCTAAAAAGTTATTAAATAAAGTACCCCCTCCCTTTGAGCAGATTTGATGAAATTTTTGCTGTCACATCGCGGGAATATACATACACTAAATACCCAATTTCAGGTTCGCACGGTTTATAGTTTTTGAGCTAGTCTGTTCACACACACACACACACACACACACACACACACACACACACACACACACACACACACACACACACACACACACACACACACACACACACACACACACACACACACACACACACACACACACACACACACACACACACACACACACACACACACACACACACACACACACACACACACACACACACACACACACACACACACACACACACACACACACACACACACACACACACACACACACACACACACACACACACACACACACACAGACCATTTCGCGGGACTTGGTTATTTTGACTCAGGGGACCCCAAAACGTGTATTTCCGTTGAAAACCGGAAGTCGAAAATTTTCACGATCGCAATACTTCCACTTACTATATATTTCATATATAGGTAAGTGAAAGTAAAAAATATTTCAGTCAGTAACCTTGTCATCAAAAGTTGCATCAAATGGTGGCATTGGCGGATCCAGGGGGAGGGCTGTGGGGGCTGCAGCCCCTCCCTTTGGAAAATTTTTCGCCATTTAAAGATAGAATTTGACTTCCATTAAGTAAGGAAGCAAGTTAAAGCACAAATAATGTGCAGAACAAGTAGAATTTTAGTTGTGGGAAAGGAACATAAATGTAAAAATGTGATAAACAGATCCAAATGAAGGGCTATGGGGCTGCAGCCCCCCCCCCTTTACGATCGGCTGGATCCGCCCATGGTCACAAGCAAAAACGTGCGATTTCAGTCAATAAATTCTTATTTTTCACTCGCTTTCCGCGAAACTGATACGTATATTTAAGTACATGGCGTTTTCCAGGGTGCGCTCTTTCAGTGACATCTATGTTTGTGTAAAACAAACACTCAAAGATGACCATAACGTAACTTCAAACAGGTCCTCTAAACACGTATAAATAGCTTAAACTTATGCTTCAAAAATAAATAATCTACAATTTAAACACTTCTATACTTTACTTCAAACCTCACCTATGCCCATGATGCAAATAAACGGACTAAATATATGGTGTGTACTTTAATTAAGTGGGATTTAAGAAGGTTAGAGGGCGAATGCTTTACTCGGGTCAGCTAGTAATATAATATTAGCTTTTATTGTTGAGATCAACAATTATATCCCATCAAAAAAAGCTAATAAATCTTGGATTTTTATCTTTCTCGATCATCCATAATTCAATAGATTAAAAAACACTTTTGAAAAACTCCATAAACTGTATAACGTCCTTCGAATCACAAAATAAATATTTTAAGATAAATGGTGTTGACTGCAGTTGACTCGCAGGAGTTGCGGGCAAGATGGCGGATAAACCACGCCTACCGGTCAATACTTAATCGTAGTCAGGTAAATCCCCGGCTTTGAGGATCGGGATAAAATTTAATAAAGCTACTGATATGTTACTTCCGGTAGAGGCCAATTTCGAAATGTTGTGTTACCGTAATATGAGCGAAAATCCATCGCGATCTTTTCCGTTTAAAAAGGGTTTTGAATGGATTTAATAGATAACCAGCTTTCGACTCCCGTTCGCTATTGTCCTTCTTCAGATATAATATAATATAATAATATAAAATAAACCCCCAAACGGATCCTATTCAGCTGAGATCTAGGCCAATATGATCAAAAGGAACATAACAGTAGTAGTTTGTACCTAATATGCAATCTGTCTATTAAATTTCTAAGTCAACAAAAAGATTCAATTAAAATTTTCTTCAAATATTTCTCTACATTCTCTACTATATCCCCCTTCACAACATCTTTTTTAAAGAGGTTACTGATTTAATTATTGATAGTGAATGTTATAGATCGAATTTTAATATATCTACTCTAAGCTAATGCAAGGGTACCTACATGCTTTATTTCCACTCACATTCAGTCTTACTTGTTTGGATTCTTATATAAACAAATCTGGTGCATGCGCGCAACACACAACTTTAACTTACCAACTTACTTAAATTAGAAATTGATGTGTTTTGTTAATTGCCACTTCTCAAAGACACATTTTTCCACATTCATATCTCATTCGCAGTCGCTCCCTTTGGAAAATTTTTCGTCATTTAAAGATAAAATTTGACTTTCCTTAATGTAAGGAAGCAAGTTAAAGAACAAATAATGTGCAGAACAAGTAGAATTTTAGTAGTGGGAATGGAACATAAAGGTAAAAGGGGTGATTAGCAGATCAAAATGTGGCTGCAGCCCCTCCCTTTAGGTCTGAAGCCCCCCCCCCCCTTTACGATCGGTTGGATCCGCCAATGGTCATATCTCGGGCATATTAATACATCAAACACTCAGTTTAATCAAAATCATTAGAGCCGTTTTTGAGAAAATCGAAAAAAACGTAAAAAGTTTTTAAATAAAGTACCCCCTCCCTTTGGCCAATTTTGATGAAATTTTCGCCGTCACATCGCGGGCATATACATACACTAAATACCCAATTTCAGGTTCGCACGGTTTATAGTTTTTGAGCTAGTCTGTTCACACACACAGACCATTTCGCGGGACTTGGTTATTTCGACTCAGGGGACCCCAAAACGTGTATTTCCGTTGAAAACCGGAAGTCGAAATTTTTCACGATCGCAATACTTCCCCTTACTATATATTTCATATATAGGTAAGTGAAAGAAATATGAAATCTTTTTAAGAAATTGATCGTACAACTTGGGAATTGTGAATGCAGGCATTTGTGTCCTCATGTACCAAGACATACTGTTTTCTCACTAATTTTCTTGCACTCCCATCTGAAACGATAAAAGTAAAACTAGAACATGGGGGACTGAGGGGGCTGTGGTCCTTAGGCAAATTGTTTCTTTTATAAAGACAGATTTTAACATTGTTAAAATTAAGGAAGTGACGAAAAGAAAGAATGATATGCAGTATGATATACAATGTAGTATATAGGTACATTGTAGGAAAGGACCATAATGGTGAAAGAGCTCATGGAGGGGGCTGCTGTCAACTCCTTTATAATCCGCTTATGAACTAATCCCATATCTAGTTCAAAATGTGGTTTTCTCCATATACATATTTGTAGGTATATTCTCATGGCGCAACGATATAATAACTGCTTAATAAATGCTTGTTGACATTTTGTTGCACCTGTAGCTGGTTGTCCACTTGCCGACTAGATAATAGGTTTTTCCGATGAAAGAAGCAACGCTAACATTCAATATAGATCAACTTCCGGAATAGTGTATTTCAAGAGCAAAAATGTTTCCCTTGGTAGCCTCCTCCAGACCCTGGCAGTAGCTCTCCATTGAACCAGAAGGGGTAAGTACTACTATTTTAAATAAATAATAGTACATTTTGAACTTGACAGATATTGGATATTTGTTTAAAAATCCAAAAAACATATTTAAGCCACTGCCCCACAAAGTAGTAATCCTAGTTGGGCCACTATACAGAAAAATTTCGCCGAGGAAGAAGGAGTCCGGCAGGTGAAGAAAGTTTTTGATCTTACAAGCTGAAAATACTCATTTTATAGACTACCATTTTCAAAGTCTGCAACCTCAGATCTTTTGCCCTAAAATTTCATAGGACTTTATTCTGCAATATTCTTTTCAATGGAAAACAATTGACCTCAGAATGAATTTTATTGGCGTTAATATAAAAGGACATCTTGGCAGGAAAAATAAGTTAAAAATTAAATTAAAACGCCTGCTCTTTGAGGGAGGCTACTCCAAATTAAAAATGTAACATATGAAACTTGTAAAACATCACATTCTGTTAATCTTGCGCATTTATTTTAAAATTATCCCAATCCTGTGGAGAGAAACTAATTAAAATGTTAAAGTATTCGAAGCTTCTAGGGGCCTAAAATCCGTGGATTTTTTTTTCGATCTCTCGCAACACAGATAACTCAGCAGCTACGGATCCCACAGTATTACTCTCTTTATAAAAGGGCTTACTATTCAAAATATAATGAAATATTTAATGTTAAAATCAGTGTCGTGGTAAAGCCAAATTCTTACATCAAACATCGGTAATATTCCAACCCCTATAACACGACTAAATCTACCTTAAATGAAAATGGTCCGAAATCAAAGTTGTAGTGGACTTCATTTTGCTTAAACGAGCTCCTTAATTATAAATTAGCTTGCTCCTACTTATAATACAAAAAAAATGAAAGTTTTCGTAGCGCTAATTTATTTATTTATTTATTTATTTTTTTTTTTAGAAGTATAAGCAATTTTCATCAACGATTCATCCACTTTTTTCCATTTGTTTAAATTAAGGAACAATTTCCCTAAGCATATATTCAACTATAGAGTTAGCGGATCCAGGGGACGGACGTGAACAATTCTAAAAACAAAAAATACAACAAAAATAGCACTAATAGTTTATTATTCTAAAGCTTCAGGATATACCAGAGATTGGCTGAAGTTATGCAATTTTAATATGGACAGGTGTTCGCACTTGTTATTGAAGAACCACTGAGCGAAATTTGGAGAATTTAGGACAAACGGTATGGATTTCTAAAAAGAACAAACAGAATTTCATCTTTATTTATATCGATTGTGTAAACAAATATTTTAATTTTCAAATATTAATAACTTTTATTTGATAAATTAATAGAGCCTTATATAGTCAGAATAACAACCCCTTCCCTCGGTCAGACGAAATCTCACAGATGCCCCTGTCAATAAGCCTGGAGTCAAATGGAAGTGGCGTAGCCCGAGAAAGTTAGGGGAGATCTTTTTTCGGTGAGATCGAAATACGGTATGGATGGCATCGTTGGATGGAGGTGTTTATGGAGAGAATAGTAGGGTCAACATCGAACCTTTGGGTAAGGTAAGCCTTTATTTATTTATTTACTGCTTACGAAGGAATTCTCCTTATAGCAGGAGCAATGAGGAATGCACAATCTTTGTTAGTAATTGTTAGTAGGTACATGATCTAATAATCTAATAATCCACAATATAATAACTTATGATAACTATAGAACATATTATACTATATTATATATCAATAAACCACACTATAAACGGCAATAAACATTGAAAGCATGTAAAAAAAATAAACAATAATAACAAAAAAGATGCAGCAAAGATATACAAACATAATTACAATAAATATATTAACATAAATCTAAAACATATTTTTATGAAATGGTATAAATAATCACAGCAGTACACTAGACTAAAAATAGAATATAGAACTTTTATAAAGCACATTGGGTGAATATTTTATGACGCGGGGAGAAGATGCATGGTGTTTATAACCATTAAGCCTATCAGTTAGTTGTCTATTGGTGAACGAGTGCGGAGCGGTATTTAAGTATGTTGTTCAATAGTTGGTATAGTTGTATCAGGTCATATTTACTATTGGATGAAAGTCTATCGTGAAGGAATTCTATTTTACTATTGGATGTTGCTAGTTCTGGATAATATTGAGCTCTAATATCAATGTATATTGGGCAGTTGATTAGCAAGTGGTATATGTCTTCATTGTCGTATGTGTTACATAATAAACATTGAGTGTTTGGATCTATTTAATGGGTAATATTGTTTATAATGAACTTCGTGGAATATTTACAGACAGTTCTAATTTGGGTGATGGTTTGTTGTAATGGGAAAGGGATGTTGGCGGTTAGATGGTTCTGGGGGATCCGGATATATGAGTTAGGTTACTGTACATAGAAATGCGACATCGAAGGCAAAACATCGATGTTTTGAACATCGATGTTTTTCGACATCGATGTTTTTTAATTTATACGTTCTTTGAACATTAACATATTAGTGCCCAAACGTATTTAAATCGATGTTTAAGTGTAAAGCATGTTTATTTTTCATTATTAATATTTAAAAACATCGATGTTTTCTACATAGTTGGTTTTACATAATCATTTATTAAATATACAACTATTAGGACCTATACATCTTAATTATAGCTAAAACATCGATGTTAAAGACAACTTTTCTTTAAACATCGATGTTTTCTGCAAAAACATCTTAGTTATAGCTAAAACATCGATGTTAAAAACAACTTTTTATTGTTAGAACATCGATGTTAAGAGCATATACATTGATGTGTTTTGTTCAAAACATCGATGTTAAAAACAACTTATTTTTCAACATTGATGTTGTTTTGTTTTCTGCAAAAACATATATGTTTCCTCATCGATGTTTAGGACAAAATCATCGCTGTTAAAAACAACTTAGTTATACTTAAAACATCGATGTTAAGAGAATATATATTGATTTTTTTTGTTCAAAACATCGATGTTTAATACAAATTTTCTTTAAACATCGATGTTTTCTGCAAAAACATCTTAGTTATAGCTAAAACATCGATGTTAAAAACAACTTTTTATTGTTAGAACATCGATGTTAAGAGCATATACATTGATGTGTTTTGTTCAAAACATCGATGTTAAAAACAACTTATTTTTCAACATTGATGTTGTTTTGTTTTCTGCAAAAACATATATGTTTCCTCATCGATGTTTAGGACAAAACCATCGCTGTTAAAAACAACTTAGTTATATTTAAAACATCCATGTTAAGAACATATTAGTTTTTGTATATAACATTGATGTTAAAAAGAACTTGGTTATTGTTAAAACATCGATGTTAAAAAATATTTGATGTTGTCTAAGACATTGATGTTAGGAGCATATATATTGATGTTTTTTGTCCCAAACTTCGATGTTAAAACATATTTGTTTTTGTCATTGACATTAAAAACCATTTTTTATTAAAAAATGTTTTTAACATCGATGTTAAAAGCATAAAAATTGATGTTTTTTGTCTAAAAGATCGACATCGATGTCGCATCCCTAACTGTACATAGGGCAGCAAGTTGACAGCGATATATTTTCGAGGTCCATATTTTTTAATTGTGACTTGTGGTAGGAAATTATTTTGATTAGGTTTGTTTTAATCATATTGTGGTCTTGGTTGAGCCATAAGTTTATAAAGTCTGGAGAGAAAATAATTTTAACCTGGGTAACCCAATTATATTGCCGGTGACTGGTCCAGTACTAATAACCTATTATAGCATAACCTGACTAGCCTGTTATTTTTCATTCTTAAGATTTTACACAGCCAGCGAATACTAGAGTGATCCTTTATCTACTATTATTATTCAGAATATAAAAATATCGCTGGGTCTGGTGAAAAGATTCTTTTCCTAATAAATTCATCTACATCAATAAGTGTTTTGAAAAATTATCTGTTTTTTAAATGTCGATTTCATGTAATCATCACGTTTATAAAAGTATGATCTTAAATTGACGTTGAAGAAACCGTGATGGATAGAATTTTTAAACAAAACTAGAGTTTAGCGGTACATAATCTGGTGAATTTAAGCAAGGCAATATTTTTTTTTTATACATGACTAATCATAGAATAAGTCTTTGATGGCGGGTCTGTTGGTGATATAATAATTGAATAGGCCGTGGCGGAGAGGCTGGAGGTAATGGCGGTGCCTGCAGTCTATCGGCTGTCAGGAACAGTGCGGCCTCCCCTAGCAACCATCTCCACCCTTCGCCGCTTCGTCTTGTCGAGTACAATCGTTCCTCTTCCGAGGATCAACTGCTGATATTTTCGGGGTGGATCATTATAAAACTTTTATAATAAATGAAAGGCTAACATAAACATTATGTTTTGGGTGTAGTGGTTAGCATAGAAACTTATAATAAGTGGCCATAGGATTTTTTAATGGTAGTAAAAAATCCTCAAATAGGACGTAAAATGGAGGTCCCGAGCCTGTCCGATATCAGGTACTCGTTAAAGATCCCTGTCCTAATTATACCAGAATAGGCAAAATTTAGGACTCCCACTGTAGCATCGTCCGATTAGCCTTAGTGGCATAAAGTGACGTTAAAGCAAACAAACAAACATTATGTTTTATTATACCTATTTTCGTTTAGCTACCGATAGAGCAGGTAGTGTAGTTTCCTTTTTCCGATCTCTGGAGCAATGTATTTAGATAAAAGAAGAATTAAAATAGAGGAAATAGAGATATGGTTGGTACTTGTATAATAATATGTATTGAAAAAAGAATAATGTTTCAAATATGTGACGGCACCAGCCACAAGTAATTATTTTGTATTTTAAGAGTTTTGAATGTTAATTTTAGTAAAATTAAAAGTTAAAAAATAATAATAAATTTAATATGGGGTCACCTGTGGTGTAGTGGTTAGCATGGCAACCTACAATACTAAAGTTCGCGGGTTCGCGCCCCATGGTGGCCCAAGGATTTTTTAATGGGAGTAAAAAATCCTTGGCTGTGCCTCCCTCGGAAAGGACGTAAAATGGAGGTCCCGAGCCTGTACGATGTTAGGTACTCGTTAACGATCCCTGTCCTAATTATACCTGGACAGGCAAAATTTAGGACTCCCACTGTAGCATCGTCCGATTAGCCTTAGTGGCATAAAGTGACGTTAAAGCAAACAAATAGAGTAGGTAGTATAGTTTCCTTTTTCCGATCTCAGAAGAAATCTATTTAGATATCTATCTAAAAAGTATTGAAAAAAGAAAAATGTTTCAAATATGTGGCGGCACCAGCCACAAGTAATTATTTTGTATTTTAAGAGTTTTGAATGTTAATTTTAGTAAAATTAAAAGTTAAACAATATTAATAAATTTAATATAAATGTTGCAACCTACACACATGTGTTTTGGGCGGATCCAGCCGATCGTAAAAAGGGGGGGGGCTGAAGCCCTACAACCCTTCATTTGGATCTGCTAATCCGTCCAGGACCGGATCAGAATTGTCCTGGGGTATCCTCTGCCTGTCGTAAAAGGCGACTAGAAGAGGCGCAGCGTAGGGCCAGCAACCCTAACTGTGTAAATTTCAGCTAAAGAACCTCAAATGAGCCTCGGATCTGGATTGGAAATTGGCAAACGACACGGCATGGAAAGGACTAAACGATTGACAATAGCGACTTGGAATGTTCGCAGCCTCCTGCAGGTGGGGAAGGTTCACATTTTGGAAGATTGTTTAAGAAGATATAATATAAATATAGTGGCCCTGCAGGAAATTCGGTGGAAGAAAGAGCCAACTACAATGGAGTTAAAGGATTATATCCTCATAAATAGTGGTCATGAGGAAAATGTATTTGGAACAGGCTTTATGGTAAAGAAGAGTATCAAACAGGCTATTCTGGACTACAAGGCAGTTAATGAATAGCAGGCACCAAAGCGATATAGAAGATGTGAGGAGCTACAGAGGTGCAGATTGTTCAAGTGATCATTATCTGGTCCGTGTAAAGTACAAACAAAGAATAGCTATTAAAACAAGAGGGAAAACAGAAAAAACACGGGGCAGATTCAATACGGAAGTTCTGGAAGACCCTGAAAAACGTATGCAGTTTAAAGTAAAGGTGGAAGAAGAACTATCAACAATTAGGTCTCCTGAAACAGAAGAAGAGAATGTACAAAACAAATGGAACCGAATAAGAAACGCTGTCAGAATAGCTTCGGAACAGATCATAGGAAATAAGATAAAAGAGGAAAAGAACAGTTGGTTCGACCAAGAATGCCAAATGGCAATACAAGAAAAGACAAAAGCCTATACAAAGATGCTGCAAAGATGTACCCGAAAGGCCAGTGAAGAATACAGAGAGAAAAGGGATATAGTTAAACAGCTCTGTAGACGTAAAAAAAGACAAAAGGAGAGGGAAGAACTGCAAAAAATGCTAGAGGAATTTGAAAAGAAAAGAAGTAAAGCCTTCTATGGTCGAGTAAAAACAATAAAGAGAGGGTTCCAACCCCGCACATGTTTTATAAAAGATAGAGAAGGCAGACTCTTGGCAGGTGAGGAGCAAGTTATTGGTAGGTGGCAAGAATATTTCAGAGAATTGTTTAACCCAAATTTAAGCACGGAAGAAACGGGCTGGGAACTGGGAATAGATCAGGAAGATGTAGATCTGGAGCCTCCAGATCCTGAAGAAGTGCAAGATGTTATCATAAGCCTTAAGAATAATAAAGCACCAGGCATTGATGGAATCCCTGCTGAAGCGTTCAAATCAGGAGGAGAAGCACTACATAAAGAGATCTATGAACTAATACTTGATATCTGGAGGAAAGAAGACATACCTGAAGAATGGAAGGTGGCTGTTATTTTACCAATTCATAAGAAAGGGGACAAGCTAGACTGTCACAACTATAGAGGCATTGCATTGCTAAGTACAATATACAAGGTGTTGGCAATCTTACTTATGAAGCGAGTAGCAAAGATAGCAGAAGATGTCCTTGGAGAGTACCAGTGCGGATTCCGCCCAGGCCGATCCACAATAGACCACATATTCTGCATGAGAACCATGCTTGAAAAGTGCTATGAGTGGAATGTCGGGCAACATCACCTCTTTATAGACTATAGACAGGCTTATGACAGTATAGATAGAAATATACTGTATGAAAAATTAAAAGTGTTGGGATGCCCCATGAAGCTCATCAGGCTTATCAGGATGACCCTGCAGGACAGCAAGGGAATCGTGAAAATTCAAGGAGGAGTGTCAAAGGAATTCCACATACAAAAAGGTGTTAAACAGGGAGACCCTCTTTCCCCAGTATTATTTAATATGTTGTTGGAAACAGTCATGAGATCGATCCGCACAAAAACTGGAGGATGCATATTTGATAGAATGACCCAGCATCTAGCATTTGCGGACGACGTTGTTATAACAAGCAGAACTGTTAATGCACTGCTGGGAGCATTTGAAGAGAGCGTAGAAGCTACAAGGAAAACTGGGCTGGCCATAAACATGGAAAAAACGAAATATCTGGTGACCGCCAAAGGGGAAGCTGAGAGTAGGTACATTGAAGGGGCTGGATATCGCTTCGAGAGGGTACCCAAGTTTAAGTATCTGGGAACGGTCTTAACGGAAGATAATAAAATGCTAGAAGAAATCAGAGAAAGAGTAACAGCTGGAAACAGATGCTACTGGTCGCTGATGAAAATCTTCCGTAGTCAAGACATACCCAGAGATCTGAAAGTAAGAGTCTACAGGACGATTTTGCAGCCAGTGGTAACGTACGGTTGCGAATCCTGGACGCTTACTTTAAGTGGGGAAAGAATACTTAATATATGGGAAAGAAAAATCCTCCGAAAAATCTACGGCCCGACTAAAGAAGGAAATCTCTGGAGAATGAAGACGAACGAAGAGTTGAAGAAATTGTACGAGGGACCAGACATAGTTGCCACCATAAAGAAGAGAAGAATAAGATGGCTAGGCCACGTACAGAGGATGAGCAATGAACGCCTTCCAAAAATGATAATGGAAGGGAACCCAGGTGGAAGAAGGGAGAGAGGTAGGCCGAGACTGCGTTGGCTGCAGGACGTAGAAGATGACCTTCGGACTCTCGGCGTTGTGGATTGGAAAAGGGCTGCAGAGGACAGGTCTGAGTGGAGAAGAATAGTGGAGGAGGCCAAGGTCCTGCAAGGACCATAGCGCCATTAGATGATGATGATGATGATGAATCAGCTTTTTTACCTTTATGTCCCTTTTTTACAACTAAAATTCTACTAGTTCTGCACATTATTTGTTCTTTAACTTGCATCCTTACATTAAGGAAAGTCAAATTCTACCTTAAAATGACGAAAAAATTTCCAAAGGGAGGGGCTGCGAGTTTTAATTAATGTTAATGTTTAAAAACCACTACAAATATCGACGGTTAATTAAAGAAAAAAATATTTCAATTTTAAATTCAAGGATCTAAGTTATTTCGGAATCACATGAGGTGTAGTTAAAGCTGCTTACAATACTAAAGGTTCGCATCCCGCCAGGTGGACATTGGATTTTTTTAAAGGGAATAAACATTCGTGGCTGTGTAAGACGCATTTGTTTCAAAAACGTCTAAATCCTTCGAAAATCATTACTAAAAGATTCCATTTCTTATCAAAAGCGGTTCCATACAACCTTCACAATTCCGCCGCTTTGATGGTACCTACGCCATTCATTCCTCCCACCAGACAGGGTGTTTGGGAGAATTGAAAAAGAAATTCAAACAAATAATGTAGTTGTCGAACTGTCGCAGTACGTGGAAATCTTTAAAAACCAAGGGAATGCTATAAGCTTAGCTGGAAAATTTGCGAATTGGAAAAGTGCCTTGGATAGTGCTTTGGATTTTAAGACCTCCTGGTAAATGACATTTCAAATTTCAACGCTGTATGCGATTCGTCCTTACAAGAAACCATTATATAACTAATATTGTTGTCAGAGGGAAAAAAAATTACTTGAATAGCATTGGGCACGCTAAAAACGTGTGCAAAAAGAGAAGACAAATTTCAGAAAACCTTCAATTTTTCAAAATCCCAACCGGTATCCATGTTTTCAAACAGAAGTTGGATTATATTTAATAAGTACCCTACAATTCTAAAAATACGTAATAGAGAGTAGGTACAATATCACCTATCTAAGTAAATACGCATGATACCAATATGGATGTGGGTCAACATCAAGATTTAAATTAAAATTCGTATACTTAAAAAATAAAAACTATGTATATATTGTAAACCAAACGCCTAAATTATACCTGGATTAGGCAAGATATAGAACTCCCATTGTAGGTAACATCGTCAGATTAGCCTTCGTAACAAAAGTGACGTTAAACAAAAAAACAAACACAGAATAGAAGCTGATTTAAAACTAATTTACAGACAGATAAAATTCTTGTGGCCGGAGGGAGGTGGCGAGGTATGCTGACTATGTTAGACTCAATTAACTTTTCAAATAAAACATATTTAAAATATTAAAATATTTGTTTTTATAATATTTAATAAATATTTTCATACAATTATTTTACGGAATTCATTTTTGGAAGATCACATGAGTGAATCTGTGAATTCAGTTGTTGGTTTTCCAAAAGTCAATAAGACATCGTCTGTTTCGATGACCTGTTTAAAAACTGCTTTAGAATTTCTTCTCTCATATTTTGACAATATCGTGCATATATGCCACAAAAAAGGGAGGACTTAGGCTTTAACCCTGCTTCACCCATTTTATAAAGAGGAATGGACTGTGTATCTGAGTAATCGAATTACTCCATTATAATCCTGGATAAGTCCTAAGACGTTCATATCTCGGAACAGACTCAAAAGTTTTTTTAAGATCCAGAAAGGGCAAAAGTATTCTTCCTTGTGTCCCCAAGCCTTTTCCATCATGTTTTATAGTGGGAAGGTGTGATCTTTGTTCGCTGCTAAGGTTTCAATGCCGCTTGTTCGTCCTCTGTATCTTGCTCCATCACCTCATCCTCAGCTCCAAGATTGTTGTATAATCTTTATGGGCTATAGGAAATAGACAGGTGGGCCGGCTAGGAATATGAAAAGCATGGTTGGTGCTTTTCATATTCCTAGCCGGTTTACTCTGTTGGCCCAGTAATATTTTACATCATATAATTATACTGAGTCATCATTCTTTATTATATTATACCACTAACATTCTATAACGATCATGGGCGGATCCAGCCGACTATAAAGGGGGGGCTGCAGGCCCTTTATTTGGATCTGCTAATCAGCTTTTTTACCTTTATATTTCTTTCCTGCAACTAAAATTTTACCTGTTCTGCACATTATTTGTTCTTTAACTTGCTTCCTTACTTTAAGGCAAATCGAATTCTATATGTTAATGACGAAAAATTTTTCAAAGGGAGGGGCTGCAGCCCCCACAGCCCCCCCCCCCCTGGGATTCGCCAATGATAACGGTTCTATTTGAATTGGACTTGGCGAGGAAAAAGGATTTTACAAATGGCTACCTGCAATGTGCGAGGTTGAGGGGAAAGGAGAACGAGTTATTTGAGGAGATGGAGATGGCAAAAGTCGTTTCCCAGCAATTACTTAAATCAAGAGAAGGAGAGGAAAAATTTGGCGACAATATCCTACTTTATAAGACAATATCCTACAGAAGTTAGAATAACCAGCTGTGGGATAGCTTTTATCTTTAAAGAAGCATTAATTAATCCGGAAATCGAAGAATTGAAATCTGTAAGCGATCGGTTAATAATCGTTGACCTGAAAGAAGAAGAATCCCTGAAGATAATCAATGGCCTAATGACCAAACGAAAACGCCAAAAGCTCTTTGACAGTATTTAAAGAGAAATAGACAATGCAAATTGAAAACCAATAGTCGTCGGAAACTTAAATGGAAGAAACTCCCACTTGTCTAGAAAATAATTATGAATTGAAGCTTTAGGTGTTGTTTTTAACTGACATTACGAAGTGTGTATTCGCAAAAAAAAAAAAAAAATCCATCAAAGATTAAATCACTTTATTTATATTAATTTACATTAAATATCCGGACGAACTCATGTGAACTAATTAATCGCACACTAAAAATAAAAACCCTTCCATAACATCAAATCCTAATCGGTTCCCGGAAACAGCCTTCTTTATTTCCACAACACTGATTATATTAGAATCAAACGACACCACAGTTGTCTAAAGAGAAGACGATAAAAACGATAATGGAGAAAGAATACTCCAACTATATGCAAGCAATGAATTGGTGGTTGATGTACAGCAAATTACCTCAATAAAACGCACACCAAAATGAAGAAGAACCCAGTAAAAACGAAAAGACTATAATGGACTATTTTCTGCTAAAGAACCGCACTCTCAAAAAGTTGATTGACGTGTGAGTAAAAAAAAAAAAAAAAAAAAAAAAAAAAAAGGAGGTTATGAAATAGGAAATGACCAATACCTGCTAAAGGTGGATCTCGTATTGAGGGAAGAGAGGGAAACAAGGAATGTCTTGAGAAAGATCAGAATAGTTATAAAGACGCATGGAATACAAGATGAAATTATAACTACTACCAGGAAGGAATCGAAAGAATGGCCCAAGACTTTGACTACCTATGGAATTCAGACGGCTTAGAAAAAAACTGATACTACTTCAAGAAAATAATTATGAATGCCGCGTAATGAACGAATTGGCGTCTAATATAAGAGAACATCATGGCGGTCGGAAGAGGTTAAAAGAGTGACCGGTGAAAAGAACACTCCCATGAAGAAATACCTCTACCACTAAACTCCGAAGAACTTCATGCGGTATAAGAGAAAAAGAATTGAGGCTAAGAATAAATTAATAGAAATCAAGAGGATAGAGTGGACAGTAGTTGGAAGAACTTTGGAGTCTTATTTTTACTATGATCAAAAACTATTTTATAAGGTGCTTGTAAAAGGGATTTAAGAAAACAAAGGGCGCCAACTATGAAGTTTGTCAAAGACCAAGGACATTGCAGTTTCCTATTTGTTAGGCAGTAGATGTAATTGTTTTTATTAGATTTAATAAATTGTAGTTTTTAAGAATTTGTATTTATTCATTTATTGATATTGAAACCTGTATCTCACAACAATAGTTTTAATAAATATCCGCAACCCTTTCTAGTGTATCGGAACATGGGCGTCCACAGGGATGGGCAGCTTAGAAATTTCGAGAAACCAAAACTACAAATTAAATAAATTCATATTCACTGCCTTATACCTTATTGAAGATTACATAAACAAATATTAAAACTTTTAAATATCAATAAGTTTTATTTTAAAAATTAATCGATCTTTTTACAATGTAGGAGAATGAAGGAATTATTAACATTACCTAGAGCCCTCTGGTGATAAAAAAAGTGTTATTATTAAGAAAAAAATTAGGTAATTAAATGTCTTTAAATGTTGTACTGAATTTTCTATATTTTTTTACTTGCATATCCGTATAAATATTTTTTTCACAAAGTATAAAGCAAATAGAAACTTCTTTAATGACCCCATTCCTCTAGTTTTTTACTTTTATCTACACAATAAAAACTGCGTTGTAAAAAGGGTCAGCGGTCTTGCTCAAGTACTCATCATACAATTAACTATCTTGTATCAGATCTGGTTAGAGGAAGATAAAGGCACTCGGTTAACCGCTCGCCATCCCGAGAGCCCTTGAAAGCGGTAGCTATCCTTTCTCCCCCAAAGGGTATTTCCTACGAACCCGGCAGATAAGTAAACTCTCGTCGTTTAGACCATTGTGTGACTGACTGGAGTGCCGAGGACAGATAGTATCCAGAGCGTGCGAACCTCGAGCCAGCGAGGGAACACAAATGTAGCGGCAAATTAGGGGGAACCGTTTGTCAACAATGTCGTCGCCGCTGAGGACAATGCGTGCGGACGGGGGTGCGCCTGCTCTGTCATCACTAGCGTGGCAAGAACATTAATTAATACGTCACTCTTTATCCTGGTATTTTTAGAGATTTTTGGCCGAAGTTATTTATAATAAGAAAACAAAATAATCCGATATTCGTGACACGTGAGGTGTGTAACTGAAAAGAAAAAAATTAAAGATAGCATAACTAATCAAGGCATATAGAAAAGCTGGGATCTCTAAAATACATCTTTTGGTTAAATTGGTCTGGGAACAGGAATAAAATACCCGAAGAGTAGAAAAAACCTATTCTTATTTTGATTCACAAAAAGGGATCGAGTTAAAAATCCTTGGCTATGCCGTAGGACGTAAATGGAGGTCCCGAGCCTGTATGATGTCAGGTACTCGATAAAGATCCCTATCCTAATTATACCTGGATAGGCAAAATTTAGGACTCCCACTGTAGGATCGTCCAATTAGCCTTAGTGCCATAGAGTGACGTTAAACAAACTAACAAAACAAAAAGGGATCATACATGGATTGCAATAACTATCGCGAAATCTCACTACTCCCGGTCTGGTAAAAAAATATATACATCAATACTGATAGGTCGAATCACCGAATCCGCCGACGAAATAGGCGGGCGCAATCGAATATAGGGTGCGCTAGTAGTTTTGCAAAATGTCGGAAAGAACGGTGTTAGACCTAGTTGATGTGATAGAGATAATTGGTAATTTTAAAAGACCATTAATTGATGGGCAGGCTATTCTTGATGCAAACCACATATTTACATGTGGAATAATATCTAAAAATAAAAAAAACAGTTATTTTACAAGCCTCGGGCCTTTAAACTAGCAATCTTAAAGGACTGCCCTATCAAATAAAAGTGGAAATCAAATTTATTAATAATAATAAGCAATTTTCTTGTCATTGTACAAGTAAAGCTGGTAGTTCTGGTAAATGCAAACACATCATTGTAACTTTACTCTCCGTTTTTCGGTTAGTAATAACATTAATTACCTATTCATACACTCATTGTTATGACAGCTTAATTCTTTGTCATATTATTTATTTGTCAAAACTTTCAGGCTTCGCATTGAAAACTTGGAACATTTAAGCACAAAGGATGTAAGACAAAAATAATAAAGAAAAACAAATCTATGACACTATGGTCCCAATGTTATTTGCATAAAACTAGCATTTTGAAATAATAAAATGTCAAATACTAATATTTACCTGGATAAATATAGTCTCTTTCTTTAAAATAAAGACTACATATCGTCATATGTTTCGAAACAGGCTTATCTATTCTTAATCTTACAATCCACTCTTTAAGAAGCTTTTTATTTTTTGGAAATAAAAGGGAATGACACGTCTTTTGATTTTCTAATTGAACGCTGAAGGACCGAGCAATACCTATTAGATATTTTTTATTACTCATGAAATGTAAAAAAAAAAAGTGCGCCCCCCCCCTAAGAAAATTTCTGGATCCGCCACTGAAACAAGGGCGGGTCCAGGGGAGGTCACCTGGGGACATGACCCCTAAATATTTTTGTTTTTAATTTTTTTTTTTTGTATTTTTAAACGAATAGTGCAATAAGGTAGTTACTTTGCCCTAAACATACACTTATGGTTGGTTAGACAGCAGTCCTTCTTAATACGAGGTAGTAATATCATTAAAAAACGGTGATGTCAACCACATGATTATGAGGCAGGGGGTTCATGACACCCCCCCCCCAAATTTCGCGCTAAATCCGCCCCTGCGGTAAAGTACATTAGCTTTTCGCCGATTTCAAAAAGGCATATGATCCGATTTACCACTAACAGTTGTTTAATAATCCTTTTCTTTCGAACAGAGAATACCAAAAAAAAATTAGAAAACTAAAATGACTTATTTATGAAAGAAAACTAAAAGAAAATGAAAGAAAACTAACTAAAAATGTGCATGACCTAAATATTTGTTATTTTTCTGAGGAATTCGAGATTCGCTCTGGTTTGAAACAAGGTGATTCTCTATCACCATTTTTATTTAATTTAGCACTGGAATATGCCATTAGGGAGTTGATTCGTACCGGAAAGGGTTTGAATCTGGGAGGGGATATAACCGTGATCGGATATGCCAATGATTTGGTTTTGCTTGGTGAGGACGCGGAAGCTGTACACGAATAAGACAAAATCTATGGTTAGCCATAGAAGTGGTGAGGATTTTTCTGATATTAATATAGAAGGGAAAACGTTTGAAAAAATAGAGAAATTTAGATATTTAGGGGCGTTAAAAAGTAGAAAAAACGAAATAAATGAGGAAATCAAGGTCAGATTAAAAGCCGGATATGCTTGCCACTTTTCAATAGCGAAAACGCTTGGCTCCCGCCTTCTGTCCCGAAACTTAAAAATTAGGACTTACAAAACTATTATACATCCTATGGTCCTTTATGAAAGCGTAACGTGGCCAATAACATAGTGAAGAATATTTGGACCGAATTGGGACAAATAAACCGGAGAATTTAGGCGTTAACACCAAGCAGAACTGATTGAACTGTATCCGGTAAATATATTAGAGGAGTTGTAGCGCGCCGAATCAAATGGGTATGTAAAAGTGCATAAATACTCGGTAAAAAGCGAATACTTAAAAGATTAATACGGGATAGACTGGGAAACGTCCGAGGGTAGGCCGTGATGGCGGTCGGCGGATAGAGGTGTGCAAGCAAGGAGCGAGTTGTGGTGTCAGTATCGAACCTTCGGGTTCGTTGAGCCTTCATTGTTATTATTAAGGAGAGCAAAACAACTTCCTATTGACATGCATAGCAGTTTTGAGGAATTCTTGATATTTGTATCGAAATAACTAGCATGTTCATCATGCGTCCATGATTATTTCAAGGCAGTTTCATCACTTTCACTAATTTTGGGTTTTAATTTAAAATTTTGATGGAGCTGGTTTTAAAACAAACTGGGCGATTACCCACTATTTTCATTGTAGTACGCTGGAATTCTTTTCTTGGAGAAATTTCAAGATAAAAGGTGAATAAACGATAAAAATAAAAACGTTCGTTGTTGACAATAAATTGAAAACGAAGATTTGAAATATTTCATCACGTTTTTTTTTTTTTTTTTTCTCAAAACCGGCAGCCTAGTATTGAAGGAAATGATTGTCTATTTAATCGCTTAAGAGTCATTCCATGTCACATCAACACACTGTTTTCTCTCACCATCTCAGATTTTAATGAAATTTGGTACATAGGATACCTTCCTGTAGACTAAGATAAATACCAATTTCAGCCCAATATCTCAACCGGTTTTCAAAATATAGCTATGTAAACCCATTGAAAAACGCACAATTTTGACCTGTCTCATCATCTGGAAATTGAAATTGCAGCTCTTCTGGACAAGTTAGAGAGTTGAAATTGATGTCATTTTAAAACTGAATCTGAATATGATGGGACAGCAATGATCTCATGCTTAAAATAGTTATTGAAAAATTTGAGTTTTGCTTGTGGATGGAAAAAAACTATTAGCTATTTATTAAGCTTCTCAAACGCAGCCTATTTTATCAAACTAATTTCTTTCCTACACTTGTCACAAATCTTTGAAACATTGTCTAGTTCTGGATATTGTGATTTGGCATATCTACTTTGTCACATTTCTTATTATTTTTTTATCTTTTACAGAATGCTAGTCTTTTTTCAAAGGATAGTATCATTGTTGTATTTTGTATCTTTCCATGTCTACTTGGTATAATCCACAAAAATCCATTGCTTAGGAAAAACATAGCTAAAAGTAAAAAATATATTTGTAGTTATAAATATTTGTTATTAATTAAAGTTTGTTTTGTAGTGCCAGTTAAAGTTTTTCTGAAGCATTCAAGATTTCAATTAATTAATTTAGACGAGTTTGACAGTAGTTTAAATAATCTTATTTATGTGGGTAGTGGAATAAAAACATGCAAATTCTTTATGTTCTTGTACTCTCCTGCACCCACGTCAGATGCATGCAATCGTGATATAGTCACTTAAGGTGCCCTTACTCAATAAATAATGACATTTATTGTGACAGCCGCGCACACAAATATATTTTTTACTTTCAGCTATGTTTTACTTTCACTTACCTATATATGAAATACATAGTAAGTGGAAGTATTGCGATCGTGAAAAATTTCGACTTCCGGTTTTCAACGGAAATACACGTTTAGGGGTCCCCTGAGTCCAAATGACCAAGTCCCGCGAAAGGGTCTGTGTGTGTGTGTGTGTGAACAGACTAGCTCAAAAACTATAAGCCGTGCGAATCTGAAATTGGGTATTAAGTGTATGTATATGCCCGTGATGTGACAGCAAAAATGTCATCAAAATTGCTCAAAGGGAGGGGGTACTTTATTTAATAACTTTTTAAGTTTTTTTCGATTTTCTCAAAAACGGCTCTAACGATTTTGATGAAACTGAGTATTTGATCTATTTATATGCCCGAGATATGACTGCATAAATTTAATCAAAATTGATTAACCGGAGGGGGGAGTTTACTTGATAAATTTTGTATAATTTTCACGTGTTTTTTTTTAGTTACTCAAAAACGGTTTTAACGATTTTGATCAAACTGGGTATTTGAAGTATGTGTATGCCAAAGATGCGATAGCCAACATTATATCAAAATTGATCAACCGGGCGGGGGACTTTACTTAATAAATTTTGTATCATTTTCACGTGTTTTTTTTATTTACTCAAAAACGGCTTTAACGATTTTCATCAAATTCGTGGTGTTTAATGAAAATTAGGTTTTCTTTAATATCAGGTGAGCTTTATCATTATTAAAATGTTCTGAGGGGGCTTAAATGGGGAAGGGGCCTTTTTTGTTTTCCTATAAAGTACCTTTGTATTTGTTTATATGGAGAAATTATCTGTCTCTCGTTTTGCCTAAAAATAAGAAATGGCTAAATATGAGATATGATAAAAATCAAGGAAACATATAGAGGAGAAAAATAGAAAAATAATCAGTTAACTCATAAAACTCGTTGAGCGCAAGCGGAGTACGCCTTTAATGACAGACCAGTGTTCATAATTAAAGCCGTTCTGTTCATTTGAGAAGTGGCAATTAACAAAACGCATTAATTTCTAATCTAAGTAAGTTTGTAAGTGAAAGCACGCACCAGATTTTTTTCCTAAACAATGGATTTTTGTGGATTATACCAAATAGACATGGAAAGATACAAAATACAACAATGTTACAATCCTTTGAAAAAAGACAAGCATTCTGTAAAAGATAAAAAAATAATAAGAAATGTGATAAAGTAAATGTGCCAAATCACAATATCCAGAACTAGACAATGTTTCAAAGATTTGTGACAAGTGTAGGAAAGAAATAAGTTTGATAAAATAGGCTGCGTTTGAGAAGCTTAATAAATAGCTAATAGTTTTTTTCCATCCACAAGCAAAACTCAATTTTTTCAATAATTATTTTAAGCATGAGCCCATTGTTGTCCCATCATAATTTTTATAGCACTTATTAATGACTACCTTTTCAAATTTACTGTTTTTTTTTAAGAATTTTAAAAAATACGCTTTTTGATAAATTCAAATTTTGAAAAACAAATTTCTGTTAACCCATATCGAGTTGCATAGCATAAGGAAGGTCATAGATTCAGTTTTAAAATGACATCAATTTCAACTCTCTAACTTGTCTAGAAGAGCTGCAATTTCAATTTCCAGATGATGCGACAGGTCAAAATTGTGCGTTTTTCAATGGGTTTACATAGCTATATTTTGAAAACCGGTTGAGATATTGGGCTGAAATTGGTATTTATCTTAGTCTACAGAAAGGTATCCTATGTACCAAATTTCATTAAAATCTGAGATCGTGAGAGAAAAAAGTGTGTTGATGTTACATGGAATGACTCTAAAGGGTTATTTTCAATAACCCAAATAATATCTAAAAGCTATCGCGGTGGCAGGAAAGGATAGTTAGATGAGCTAGTTTTGCAACAAACGCAACGCTTTTAATGTAATTTTGCAATTGCATTATGATGAAGTGCATCGAAAATTCGGAAAAAAAAAATCATTAAGTAAAAATGTGGATTTCGCTGGTTCTGCAGTTACATGCCTCATATAAATATAGTTATGCGCAACTGAAAAAACTAAATCTCTACAACAAAGTACCTATCTCCTACATATCTCCTCTCACGACCTCCTCTCCTCATTGATACACTCTTATATTTACCTAAAAACTTAACTAATTCGGTCACTTAACTGGGAAGCGGTCTTAAAATTGCTAATTCTGTTTGGGTTATCATAGCTCAGAGCGGACCTCATTAAAGGGAAGATGGCCACTAATGTCGATAAAATTCGGAAAATACAAAAACAAAGGGCTAAGTGCTGCCTAATTTGTCTGGAGTAAATGGAAATATCAACGATGGAAAACGATTTTGATTAAACTTAGTATTTAATGTATTAATATGCCCGACATATGACTGTAAAAATTCCATCAAAATTGATCAACCGGAAGCGGGAATTTAATAAATTTTGTATCATTTTTAAGTGTTTTTTTTATTTACTCAAAAAAGGCTTTATCGATTTTGATCGAACTGGGTATTTGATGTATATATATGCCAAAGATGTGATAGCCAACATTTCATCAACATTGGTCAAACGGAGGGGGCACTTTATTTCATAATTTGTTTCCAATTTTTACCTTTTTTTCGTTGATCTCCAAAACGGCTTTAACGATTTTTTTTATCAAATTCGTCATGTTTAATGAAAATTAGGTGTTCTTTAATATCAGGTAAGCTTTATCATTATTAAAATGTTCTGAGGGGGCTTAAATGGGGTAGGGGCCTTTTTTGTTTGTTTGTTTTTTTGTTTCCTATAAAGTACCTATGTTTTTGTTTATATGGGGAAATTAACTGTCTCTCGTTACGCCTAAAAATAAGAAATGGCTAAATATGAGGTATGATAAAAATAAAGAAAACATATAGAGAAGAAAAAAAGAAAAATATTCAGTCAACTCATAAAACTCGTTGAGCCCACGCATGCAGATTACGCCTTTAATGAAAGACCATTGTTCATAATTAAAGCCGTTCTGTTCATTTGAGAAGTGGCAATTAACAAAACGCGTTAATTTCTAATCTAAGTAAGTTGGTAAGTGAAAGTTGTGTGTTGCGAGCACGCACCAGATTTTGTTTTTACATATCATGGACTCCCAATTTTTATTTCCGCTGATATAGACCCCTTGCAGGTCAGATTGGACCAGTGGGGGTCGATACAGACCACTTTGGAGATGACTTTATACAGGCCGATTAAAGAAATAATATTGTTCTAAGTTAAAGACACTTTTCAACTCATTTTCTTATTTTAATTTTGTGAATGTCAGTAATGGAGTTGTGGTTGTGAGCTTTAATTTCCCCGCGACAGCAATCGAGAAAATCAGCTTAGGCCTTATCTTTTCTGTAAATGGTCCGCGACGTATTTATCGGTCACAATGGATGTTCATTGATGAAAGGAAAAACCTTGAAAAGAGGGATAAGTAAACAAACAGGACGAAGGTTCTGGTTTGATGGGAATAAAAGATGTTAACCGAGCGTCGATGGGCTTATAAAACTTTCCGGTTCAACCGATGTGCAAACACTTCGGAAACGATTATTTCTGGATCGGGCAATCTCACCGCAGAGGACAATGCTCAACCAGTCGGCATTGCATTCATGGGGAGCCGCGGGTGGATTATGCTAATAAGACAAATGAATGGGTTTGGCGCTGAGGTCGCGTGGCGGGGGAACCACTTATGTGTAGTGTTCCGGTCAACAATACAATTAATTATACGACGGTTTCACACCCCCAGGCACTCGTGTCCCCCCCCCCCCACTCCCACCAACCTCTCCCTTTGTGCGGCCTCCCATCGCTGGCTTGTTCTCATTACCGCGGGGGGAGGGGGGTTTCCTTATCCAACCTTCTCCCTCCAGAAAACTATCCCACCCCTCCTGAAATTGTTTATTGCCCGGAAGTCTCATTGGAGAAAGGTGACATCAATATTAATCTAATACTAAATATTTAATGTGTACCCAGCACTAAATAATCAACTTAATAGCTTCATCAACTAAAAAAGTTTAAGTCACTAACTAGCTTTGCATGTGGTCATATTATGTATTCCTCTTATTCTGATTAGCAAAAAAGGATTGCAGTCGGATACTAATTACTATAGATGAATATTACTACTTCATTATAGAATAACAGCGCGGTTTAAGAAAGAACGGTTCAACAACTGACCAAATATTTTCAAATATAGAAAAAAATAGAGTAATGGGATTGTGAATCAGCTATATGTTGATTGCCATAAACTGTATAATATTCTGACTGAGCTGAGAATACCAAAAAGGTTATTAATTATAATGAAATTGTGTATGACGGAAAAACTCAATAAAGTTAGGATCATTTACTACTTTTATGAGAGGTTTCAGGTTCCCTCTGGTTTGAAACAAGGAGATTCACTCTTTCAGTATCTCATAAGTGGTGGATGCTCATAAGTGGATATGAAAATATAGAATTAGGTAATTTTGAAATAGAAAATTTAATGCATGAATTTGAATCTTTTTATTGTTAAAATAATTTATTGATTGTACTTATACAATATAAATTATCAGAATGGAAAAAACTCTAAATCTTCAGCATAAAAAGATGAGGAAGATATTTTGTTAAATAATCATTAAAAAGGGAGTAGTATTTATTCACCAAATTATACAGCAAAAAATGTGTATCAATCAAATTTGCCATGTTCTATTTTAACATATTTCTTCTTTTAGCATATTTTTTTTGTTAGATATCTACATAAATATAATTACACATAGAATAGAATAAAGGCTTAACGAAAGCCTGATGCCTACAGCACCAATTGCTCCCTACATACCTCCATCCACCTCCCCACCGTCCAATCCTAACTTCACAAGGTCAGCCCTCACCGAATCCTCCTCAGAGTTGGGCAGTAGTTAACTACATTTTTAACTACTAACTACAAGTTAAGTAGTTGCACGGAGCAACTACTAACTAGTAGTTGGTAGTTAGAAATGTACAACTACTTTTTTCAACTACAGTAAAAGTAGTTAGAATTTTAACTACCAACTACTAGTTAGAAGAAGTAGTTAAAACTTTATTAACTACAATGGTAGACAACTACTTTTGAAAGGTTTGTTCTAAAAACCAGTCCTGAACTAATTTTCATGCTCTCCATTCTTTTTATTTACAATTTAATTGTTTGGTTTTCTCCTTCGATGGGCTCTTGTTCCGTAACCAACCAATTAAACATAGAATCGAAGGAGTGAGGGGGGGGGGGCGGCATGACAGCCAGTCCAGGACTGCTTGTTGGAACAAGCGCACTAGAAAATAAACTAAACAGCAAAAAAACCGGCGCACCTGGAATTTCGTCGTTTTTTTCTTATGAGTGCAAATCATTTAATTTTTTCTGTATTTGCCAAGTACAGTATACATCATATGAGATAACAGATGGAAACAGATTGAAATAACTGGAAAGAAATACAATTTTATTTAAAAAAACTCCAAACTCGTATAAATGAACAAAATATTCTTCGGCAATTTTTCTTCATTAAATTTTTTGTTATTATTATTATATTTTCTAATAACGGGTGATTCCTCCCCTTCCTTGTATGACAGCATGGAATCTCCCCGGCTTGTTGCTGATTAAGCTAGCGACTCTTTCCTTTACGATGCCGTACTAACGCGGTTCTGAGGTGTTGAAGGTCCATTGAAAGATCGAGTCGCCTTCGGATGGGCCTCCCTACCTCATCCCAGAGGTGTTCGATGGGATTAAGGTCGGGGCTTCGGGCTGGCCACTGTAGGGTATGTATACCGACTTCATTAAGATAGTCGGTAACCGCATTTGCAGCATCAGGCCGCACGTTTTCATGCATTAATATGAAATAATCACATTTGAAAGGGGCGAATGGCACTACATACTCTTCCAGAATTTCTTATATGTACCTGTGAGCAGTTAGATTCCCTTTCTGGAACACATGGACATCAGTCTTCGCCACTTAAGAGATCACACCCCAAACCGTCACAGACCCACCACCGTAAAGCACCCTTTTGGAGGTGCAATCGCTGTCCCGGCCTTCTCCACATCCTAACCCGATGATCTGAAGCAAATAGAGAAAATCTCGATTCGTCTGAGAACAGTACTTGAGCCCAGTCGTTTACTGCCCACGCGGAGTGTTTCCGAACAAACATAACACGAGATATCCGATGTGCTGGGGTGAGCTGAACTCCCGTAGCTGGGACCCTTCATTGAAGGTGAACTTCGTGAAGCTTCCTTCTTACCGTATCCACACTGATATTCACATTTCGGGCAATTCGAAGCCTTTGATTGGTCTCCATGGCTGTCCGAAAGTGATTTTCTAACGTCTGCATCACAATAAATCTATTGTCAACGGAAACTGTCGTTCTGGGCCGACCTGAACCTGTCTCCCTGTACCTCCGGACTGCCCTGCGAACGTTGGTTTCTGGTAGCACTAAGGACCTAGCCACATAACACTAGATGCTCCCATCATCTACCAACGCGATGATTTTAGCGACCGTTTCGGTGGCTAAAAATATTCTGAACAGCGAACAGGGTAAGAAGAAGAAAAACAAACGACTTAAAAAAAAAAAAAGATACGAAAATGAACTTGACTTCAAAAATGAAAGGTAACTACACAATAACTGCAGGTGAACTAATGCGGAAATCATTATTATTTCTAGGGCATTAAAGGACTTTGTTCGGGATTATTGATATGAAAGTCTTTCTAGCCGTTATCTAACCAGAAAAAAAAACAAACAACACGCTTAGATCGTACTTTAAATACATATTTATCGAAAAATGTTGGGTGCGCCGGTTTTTTTGCTGTTTAGTTTATATTAGTTTGAATTTCGATTTCTTTCACATGGGGGTCCAATATTATGATATTGGGGCCGGTGTTTTTGAAAAAAATATTCATTTTGTATTTTAGTGGTAAAGGGGGGGGGGGCGCACTAGAAAATAGTTTGAATTTCGTTTTTCTTTCACATGGGGGTCCAATATTATGCTATCGAGGCCGGTGTTTTTGAAAAAAATATTCATTTTTTATTTTAGTGGGGGTACGCACTGGAAAATAGGTAGATTCTCCGATTTCTTTCACACGCGGGTCCAATTTTATGTTATCGGGGACAGTGTTTTTTATAAAAATATTCATTTTGTATTTTAGCGGCGAGGGGGGGGGGGCGCACTAGAAAATAGTTTGAATTTCATTTTTCTTTTACATGGGGGTTCAATTTTATGTTATCGAGGCCGGTGTTTTTGAAAAAAATATTCATTTTGTATTTTAGTGGCGAGGGGAGGGGCACATAAAAAAGTGAAAAAAGTTCGGAGTTTATTCACACAGGATTCCAATATTATCGAGGACTGTGTTCTTCAAAACAAATTTTCATATCGTATTTTAGTTGGGGGGGGGGGGTCGCAATAATTTTGATAATGATCACCTTTTCGAATTTTTTTCACGTCAGGGTCTGATATAATGCTATCTAGGACAGTTTATACGAATATAATATTTATTTTGAATGTGATCTAATCATACTTTTTATGTTTCTTTTTTATATTTTGTATGCGTGTTTATCTTTAATTATGGGGACATACCTCGCCTTTTTTTTAGGTTATACGGGGTTTTCCGGGCCAGGGGAGTGGGTGGGGGATTGATGACGAGTATTATTAAATAAAATTTCCTGGCTCCGATCTCTATCTTCGGGTTATCAATCATAGGTTACCATGGGCAACGCGTATTTTCTAACGCGTTTGCCCACTCGGCTATCCTATAATTGTTTGCTAAAATAATAATAATAATAAAGGCTTAACGAACCCGAAGGTTCGATGCCGACACCACCCTTCGCTCCCTGCACACCTCCATCCATCGACCGTCTTCCAGACCCAACTTCGATAGATCCGCCCGAACGCAATCCTCCCACCTCCGTCTCGGCCTGCCCCTCGGACGTTTCCCATCCGGCACCGCGCTTATTAATCTTTTCGGAATACGTTCACAGCCAAGTTTTGCAATTTTACACGCCCATTTTATTCGTCTTGCTGCAATCACGTCAATTATATTTACTGGGTAAAGTTCACTCAGTTCGGCGTTGTGTAAGCGTCTAAATTCTCCGGTTATTTCATCCCTCTTTGGTCCAAATATTCTACGCAGTACTTTATTTTCAAAAACTCTAAGCCGTTGCTCATCCCTCAATGTCAGCGGCCAAGTTTCGCATCCGTAAACGACCGTTGGAAGAATAATAGTTTTGTAAATCCTAATTTTTAAGTTTTGGGACAGAAGGCGGGAGCTAAGCAATTTCGCGACTGAAAAGTAGCAAGCATTACCGGCTTTTAATCTAGCCTTAATTTCCTCTTCGATTTCGTTTTTTCTAGTTACTATCGCCCCTAAATATCTAAATTTCTCTAACTGTTCAAACGTATTCCCCCCTACATTGATATCCGCGAAGTCCTCACCACTTCTACGACTAACCATATATTTTGTCTTATCCGTATTCATTTCTAGCCCAAGTTCTTGTCCGGCTTTCATCAACGTTTTTGTGTTCATTTCTATGGTTTCCACGTCCTCCCCAAGCAATACCAAATCATCGGCATATCCGAGCACGGGTATATTCCCTCCCAAATTCAAACCCTTTCCGGTACGTGTCACCTCCCTAATGGCATATTCCAGCGCTAAATTAAATAAAACAGGTGAGAGAGAATCTCCTTGTTTCAAACCAGAGCGGACCTCGAACTTCTCAGAAAAATAATTACCGATTCTAACTTGCTAAAATAATATGATTTAAATATTACCAGGGTTTATTTGGGAATTATTTTTCATTTAACATTTTAAACATTAAATTGTAACATAAGATCACATTCAAAATAAATATTATTTTCGTATAAACTGTCCTAGATAACATAATATTAGACCCTGAGGTGAAAAAAAAATCCGAAAAGGTATTCCTTATCGATATTAGGCGCCCTCCCCCCCACCACTAAATTATAATATGAAAATAATATGTTTTGAAGAACACCGTCCTCGATAGCATAATATTGGATCCCTGTGTGAAAAAACTCTGAAAATCTAACTTTTTTAAGTGCCCTCCCCTCTATCCCCGCCATTGAAATACAAAAAGAATAATATTTTCCAAAGCAACGTCCCCGATAACATAATATTGGACCCCCGTGTGAAAGAAATCGGAAAATCTAACTATTTCCCAATGCGCCCCCCCACCCACCACTAAAATACTATAAATGAATATTCTTTTCAAAAACCCCGTCCTTCATATTGGATCCCCGAGTGGAAGAAAAACGAAATTCAAACTATTTTTTAGTGCGCCCCCCCTCACTACTAAAATACAAAATGAATATTTTTTTCAAAAACACCGCCACCGATAACATAAAATTGGACCCCATGTGAAAGAAAAACGAAATTCAAACTATTTTCTAGTGCGCCCCCCCCCCCCGCCACTAAAATACAAAATGTATATTTTTTTCAAAAAGAGAGTCCCTGATAACATAAAATTGGAGCCCCATGTGAAAGAAAAACAAAATTCAAACTATTTTCTACTGCGCCCCCCCCCCCCTCCTCCAAGAAAATACAAATGAATATTTTTTCAAAAGCAACATCCCTGATAACTTAGTAATGGACCCCCGTTAGATAAAAATACGAAAATGTTACTACTTTCAATATTATAGGGCCCCCCCTTCACTAAAACTTTAAAATAAATATTAATGCTATTAATGGATACCTGGTCATGATACAATATGCTTAGGTAATGGGGTAGACTGGGCAAACATGAAGGAGTGGTTGAATTTGACTTAGACAAGGTTAAATTTGAAATAGAAAAGGTTGCATTGGACTTGGAAATGCTATGTATACATTTTTTTATGAAGTTCTCTCCCCACTCTCCCTTTTCCAAATAGATTGCAGTACTTCAACAAAGCAGGCTCACTAATATTCCGAAGTTATTAATATTTGGATAGTAGTTAGTAGTTAAATAATTGTAATTACTAACTACAGTTTGTAATTAGTAGTTAACATATTCTAACTACTTTTTCTAACTTGTAGTTGGTAGTTGGAAAAATTGAACTACTAACTACAAACTGTAGTTAGTAATTGTAACTACAATCAAACCAATGTAGTTGTAGTTAGAAGTTAGTAGTTGTAACTACATTTTGCCCAACTCTGATCCTCCTACCCTCGCCTAGGCCTCTACCCCTTGGACGTTTTCCAGCTGGCAAAGCGTTTATCAATCTTCTAGGAATTTATTTGCAACTAAGACTCACAATTTTGTATCTTTTACCGACGAGCAGATATAACTTCAATTAAATTTACTGGGTACAGTTCATGCAATTCTGCATTGTGTATGTAGCCATCTAAAGTCTCCTGTTGAATCATCCTTCTTTGGCCCAAATATTCTATGCAGTACTTTATTTTCAAACACCTTAAGGAGTTGCTCATCTCTTACTGTAAGCAGCCATTTTCTACATCCTTAAAGGACCGGAAGAATTATAGTTCTGTAAATTCTAATTTTTAAATCTCGGGACATAGGCGTGACCTCAGTAATTCTGAAACCGAAAAAAATTACAAGAATTTCCCTCCTAAACCTAGCCTTAATTTCCTCTTCAATTTCGTTTTTCGTAGTTATTTTAGATTGTAGTTATTAAAATTTCTCAATGGCTTCAAACATTTCCTCTTCTACTTCAGCATTACCTAAATCATCACCATTTAAACAGCTACTGTATGTTATGTTATTTCTAACCATAATTCTTTACAGGCTTTCATCAATATTTTTTTTTCTGTTCTATCGTTTCCATGTCATGGCCAAGCAAAACCAAATCCTCAGCATAACCGAGTAGGGATATATTTCCACCAAGATTCAAACCTTTTCCAAGACTTATCACCTCCCTACTGAAATATTCTAGAATAATTACACATAGGTATACATATGTAGCATTTTATATTACATGGAAATCCAGGACTGATAATTAACAATGTTGAGAAATTAAATGATAGTCTGGAGTAGCATCAGCTATTATAAGTTATATAAGATGTTGGGCAGTGGTTATAATAAAAAGACAATTTTCATGAGAATAACACTTTTAACAATGGCAGGCACACACATCAGAACAAGAGAAGGGGAAGGTGAGAGTAACAAAGAAATATAAGGGGGACAGCTCCAAGGAGATAATTTATGTACCCAACATAAGGGAACCCTTGAGTTCTATGAATTCTGAGTTCAATTTCAGAAGAACTCGCAACTGGACAGAGTTATATATGCAAAATTCCAAGAGTTTCAAATTTTTAGGATAAAAAGATCTGTCAATAGGCATGACCTATCAATTATTGTTACAGACTATTGACTATCATCCAATCCTATTTCACACCAACTGGCAAGATTATCGGAATTCATAAACCACTTTGAAACAAATATATGCTGGTAGATTTCCTAGATTTTCAATAAGAAGTTGACAAGGTCAACAATACCATCAAATAAAAAAAGCTTAAAATAACTGTAAGACTAATTCCATATCATTCTAAACAGTAAACCGATTAAAGCTACATTTTTTTCACTTGTTCACCATTTAGCACATAAGTGTTTTCCTGGACCATGCGAAGAGCTGGGGATCAATGCTGAGTTATTAAATGTCCTGGGCTCTGGATTTTGAATAGTGATGGGATGTAACCACAAAGCATAGAATTAACTAGGGATTACATGGCTATTATTTTATTTTGAACACCAATGTATATTAAAGAAACTCAAGAAGTAATTGGATCATGTGTCCAAACACCATATGATCGATCTCTTTCTACATATGAATAGTCTAGAGAAACAGATGCATAAATAAAATTTTATGTTCTAAAGTGACTGTTCAACATAATGTGTTACACAACTCAATAAACTACTATTCATATACGTAAAAGTTGATTAATCTTATAATGTTTAAAATAATAAATAAAAATAATCAAAATAGCAAACTCAATAATAGGTGGTAGAGGATGATCAATCAATGAAATACTGATTCTTTTAGCTTAGAATTGATTTTTTCATTTAAACCTCCTAATAGTAAAGAAGATATTACCAGATATCTATGGGAATTATTGATTAAGGTCAAATATGTAAAGACGAAATAAAACACATACCATACAAATATTATATTAATGAATTATTACAAATACAGATATTTAAAAGAAATCATGAAATTCAAATACCATATTTGGGAATCTGATCCCCAATATAAAATTCTTTCCTTGGTGGGCCTTGCCCATCAATGATGCAAATATTAACCACACCACCAGAAGATCCATCACGGCTCATTGCTAATGCAAGAACTAGAAGAAAAAAAAAATTATTGCAACAACTTTTTTAAGGTATGTTGGTCATTATTTGGAGTACTCAATACGTTTTATCATTGAGATATGTTAGATACTAAAATAAGATGGTGTATAAGAACCAATAAATAGAAACAATATTTATATCACTAAAACATTATATAAATAGGAAATGAATAAAACCTTTTAATAAGTAAAAATTCAATTATTAAGATTGCCATAACCAAATAGAGTATTATCATTAAAAATAACTTACGATGTAAAATAAATTTCTTGACTTCTTGTTCAGTCATATTCTCTTTAAAGTTAGAATCCATATAGCCATAAACATACGTACTTCCAGCACCACCCATAGCACATTTCTTTTCAACACACATACCTCCAAGTGGGATGTTGTAAACCTAAATAATTTCAGATACAATATAAAACAGTATAAATATTAAATACAATATACTATATTTATAATAACATTGATTTCTTTATTTAGTTGATAAATAAAACAGAAAACAGATAATTAACAATACATAAAAGACTGTAAAGCACTATAAAACGAATTTTACACAATTGGTCACATTCAAGCTAACTTAATTTATTCAAAAATTTTGAGAAGTTGTCGGTATCAAAAACTCATTAAACTAAATTTAATATAATATAATAATATAATATTTAAAGTGCACTAATACAAAAAAAAAGTTGGTAAGTAATTTATTAATACTAACAATACAAATTTATTAGAGGTTTCTTGATATGTAAAGGCTTAAGGGGAGCAGTGCATCAGCCCCACTGACCTCCCAAGTCAAGTGGAGGGGCTGCCTCCTTTGAGCTTCCTGACTACCTCCCTCCCCGGGCTTCCTATTAGAGGTGGCCATAGGCTGTATAATGTCCTTGATCAAGTATCAGTGTAGTGTGTTGTGTACTGTTCAACAAATTCTATGCAGTTTACTTTTTTGCGAATTATGTTCAGTGTACTGATCCTTGTTAGCTGTGCACTTCTGCTGTATTTTTGTGTTTTGCAAAGTTACACATAACAGTCACTCAAACGGAGCTTTGTCAGGCCCTTCTAGAAATGAAAGTAACAAGGAAATTGGTTTGCTTGGTGAGGACCAAAATAATAGGATCCGAATGTGCTGTGCAAGTCGGAACCGACTTGTCCTATTTCTTTGTCTAAAATTTGCAGAGTATGGCAAGGAGATGCTTTTGCTTTTCTCCTTTTAAACTTTTCAGGAGAGAAAGTGGTTAAGTTTTCTGGCATTCAGTGTCATGCAACTCTGCTCGACAGCACGGTCCAGCTCTAGGACTATGCTGATGACTTCGACAACGCTTAATAGTCAATCCTGGCTGTAGAAAATGCAACAAAAAAAATTGGAATGTTCAGCAGAGAGCAGTCTGCTCTATCTACCTGGGATCAGAAGTTAATTCAGGGAACAGCTACTTTGGATTTCCAGTGCAATTTAAAAACCAAATCTTTTCTGACAGGATCACAATAGCCCTATAAAAGAATTAGCCCTGTTTTAACCTATGGATCAAAAGCCCGGGCATTCATGAAAAAATACGAGAACAGACTACTCAACTTAAAGAGAAGAATTTTTAGCGAAGTTCAGGAAGGAGACTTTATAGAGGATGCTAATCTAATTAAGTTCATAAGATTGAGGCGACTACCATGGATCTACGATGTGCATATAGATGATAATAAGCCCCCGAAGAGGATGCCAATCGGTGAGCTGTATGGAAAAAGGCAAGTTGGTATGATGGGTGGACTCTGTGTCGGTGATGCACGGTCACTGTTTGGAGCTTAGAACTAGAAGGCTGCACCAACTGGCAGAGGCTATTGGAGGAAGCCAGGTCTCAGCAACGGGATATAGCTCCACAGATTATACATGTGTGTATATATCAATAAAATATTAGAAATATGATATTCTTTATTATCTGTCACAAAATCATTCTAACAATGAAGTGAATACAAGAATAGGGCATGTCAAAAACAGGCCCAAATCAGAGAAAGAATAAATGTTTGTAAAGCGATTAGAATGTTTACATTAGAAGCAATGGAAAATAAAATAAAATAAATCATAGCTGGACATAGATTGACAAAGGATGAAGGAAGAAGGAAAGGAATTCGTGGAGGAAGAGGCTTAAAGAAGAATTTAAGTAAAGGAAACTTCCACCATGAAGGAAGAAAAAGAAAAAAATGTCATTGAGTTTAATAACGTGATGACCGTTTTAGAATTCTCAAGATGAGCACTGCCAATTTAGATTTGGCATAGGAGGGTTGAAATATACTTCATGGCAGAACCATTAAATGAATCTTGTTTTATCAAACTGGTTATAATATGGATAGAGAAAAAAATAGAAACAAAAAAGGATAGCTAAAACCAAGCACAGTAAATTTGAATGCTGGAAGATATGCAGGCAATAATCAGGTAAGGGTAGAGACAATTAAATGTAGGCAACAATTTTTAATGTGAAGGACCCGCATTATTAAAAGTTAAAAGATATAGCAAACATGATTAATTGTAAGAAATATATTCCTAGAATCTAGTAATGAATATAACATTAAAGATTACCATTATAACATGAGAGTTGACCTAATTGTAGATTGGGAATATTTCCTAAACAGTACATTAACCTGGACATTTTATGTTAACTTTAATTAATGTCAATTTAAGATAAAAAAATCTATTAATAGCAACATGTATTAAACAATAATACTACTACTTTGAAATACTAATACTTTGAATTAGTATTACTACTAATAATACTAATACTTTGAAAATACTAATACAAACAGCAAGACAGAGTTACAATACTACATTTGAGAAAGGGTTAAACTAATCTTAATGTAGATAGAGATATAATATGGTT
Organism: Aelia acuminata; assembly: GCA_911387785.2. NCBI lineage: Eukaryota > Metazoa > Arthropoda > Insecta > Hemiptera > Pentatomidae > Aelia > Aelia acuminata. Next base: position 34,782,840 of record OU426979.1, on the reverse strand, counting down.
CAGTAGCACTGTCAGGTCAATCTAATATGTCCTATTACCTGGCCTCCTTTAACTTTATCATAGCCTGCAACAATTATTCCTGCTGTAAGTTGTTCTCTGTGGTTGTAACATAATTCTTGAAAAACAGCAGCTGCAGTAGCAACAGAGGGTTCCTCGCCAGTTTCCGCTCTGAAATTGATTTATTAAATTAAATTGTAAAATGGTGATTAAGAGAAAATTATAGAATTAATAAGTACTTCTGAAAAGCGAGATGATAAGCAACAATGTCAGATATTGCCTGGGTATCAGCAGCACTACCAGAGCGGCAACAGTAAATGTTGTCAGTGATTTTGGTTAATTTGTCTGCCACCCTGTTGGTTATAAAAACGCCAGATGAAGTTCTGGAATCAGCTCCAAGGGCGACTCCACCGTCGAAAACACAAGCAATAATAGAAGTCTAGGACAAAAGAGTAAATAATAAAATATCTGCAACACAATCAAAATTTAATAACTAGAAAGAACTTTAACTTACTCCTGTGCTTAACTCATCATGAGGGAAGGAAGGAGCTCCATATTGATCCCAGGCTTCAACACAAGTACCAGCCATTTCAAAAATCTGTAAAATCTAAATAAAAACACCTTGCAATCCAAATTCTCAACAATCAAATGTTACTCAGCGGTTACAGTGGAAGGTTATAGTTTTGTTTTGTGCAAGATCATTGCTTCACTGCAATATTCAATGGCACTAAAATAGAAAGCAATTTCAACGCTCCAATTGCTTTATTTTATGTTTTATCATCTTTAAAAAATGTAATTCAACATGACACCATTAATAAAATGAGGATTTATGAAATGAAAACAACTATCGATTAATGAGGCTGTTCGTTCGATTGACAGACAATATGGATTATTTTGTGGAAGGATGGCCTTTGTTTGGATAATAGAAATTAAATTTTCTTAATGTCAACCTTTAATTGTTGAAATCATATTCTTGATTGGTTTGGTCGATAGAAATAATGCGATCTCAAAATCATGTTTCTGATGACACTGATTGCTTACTGAGGAATTTACGTAATGGCATAGAACTAGTTAGTAATAGTACTCAATTATTAGTATTTCTTAATATATTTTTATTTTGGTATCCTAGTTATTTCATTTTATTATGATCTTTTTTTTTCGGCCTAATAAACCCCTCACTTCCATCTTTCAGGCACTTAGTAGTTTTTAGCTTCAGATGTTATTTTCTTTTTTGATTTGTCCAGGCTTTGACAGCTAGAAGGTATTTTTATTTACTTTTTTGTTTATTCATTTAATTTTGCTTATTTTTGTTCTTTCAATTATTATTTCATTTGACTGCAATATTTTCTTGAAAATATTCTTTTCACTTGAATTTTTTAACATTTCTTGTATCATTAGATTGCTGGTGCAGAAGATAAGGGAATTAAAAGTAATAGCCCTGCCATTCGTGCAATAAGTGAAATTCTGGCTTATGGCTTAAAAAAGGAAAATGTGGGGTATTGGCATATAGTTCGAGAACTGTCACATTCAAGTACAAGGTATTCACTCGCAAGGGCCCTTAAGCATGTGCATAATCCGAAAGATAGAGGTAAGAATTAAGTATTAATTTTTTTTTTTTTTTTTCATCTTTTCTTATGCTTTAAGTTTTGAAAAAGTGATTTCTAATCTGAGGTAGTATGTCCTTCAATATAAATTTTCTGTTACATAGTAATATATTTGATTGTTAAATATCTGCAAATCAGATAAGTAGAATGAAAATAATGACATTCTTCATTGTGTGTACTGATAAAGCATGTTTATTTTTGTTGACCTCATTTTCTGTATTTGCCCTAATGTCTTGTCTGTTGATTTCTTTGTGGTACAAAGAAATTTTAAAACCTTTTAAATATGGAACTTAATGTAATTATTTAAATGTTTGGTATATCCTAATATTTCCTTATTCTAATTTCCATTTACTCCAGTATTCAGGAAAATAACTTGATGCTTCAGGTGTTAAAATGCTTTTAAAAATATTTTTATTAATTTTCATGTTTAACATCAATATTTAGGAATCAATATACAATCAATCAAATACTAAAAAACGAGAATATGTCAAGATTGTCGGGTAACTAAATGCATGGCTAGATCATGGGAATGTGATGGCGATTGAATGAGTGATTAACAAAAGTTTTTCTGGAAGGAGCAAATAAGGGCATAACCTAATGCAACAATTTGACAGCCTTGCTTGTAATGAGGATAGTGTAGGTAACTGGTGGTGAATGAGCAAGCACCAGCTAAGGAACATTCAAGGACTTATCCTAATTCAACAATTTGAAAGCCTAGCCTGGAGCAAGCATAGGTAAACTGGTACTGAAGGAGCCAGTAGTTCTAATCCACTGATTCTGAGGAACACCCTTGTGACCAGGTCTTGTGCTATTTATTTAAGTGTTGCCTGTGCCAGTAGTATCAACTGGAGCAAAAGATTGTGATATTTTCAGTTTATCTCATTATAGTGTCACAAGGCCCAATTAGTTTCTAAGTATCTGATTCATATATTTTGAACCAAATCTAGCTGAGCCATAGTGCTATTTTTAAAGATCATGAAAAAAGGTGGTGGGCTCGCCCTAGTCTTTGATCCCGAGAAAGAAGTTGCGGCCGTACACTGGAAAGACAGCTGTACAATGAAGGAGAGATGATATAACAGGAGGTCTGTAACCACTAAGTTGAGAAAATTAGCTACAGTGCTAATTCTATGCTTCATAGTTAAGTGCTACCGCTGCCTAAATCTATTTTGTATTATAAGTCAACTAACTTGTATTTACCTCAAACTGTTTGTTGTTATTATATTCTTTGCAACATTCAATGTAGTTACTTAAGGACAATCTAAATATGGGATATGTTAAACAAAAATATCTTCCAACATTGACTCAGGAAATGATTAATTATATTTTCATTAACATGTTACCCAAAACATTAATTTTATTTTTTACTAATAAAAATTATGTAATAACAATTTTAGCTAGCTCAGCCCAAGGGCCCTCATATCTCTTGTTATTGCTATATTAAAGTTCCACATTGTATCTTATTTACAGCATAGTATTTGATATCCTCACTAATGGCTTGGTTTTAGGAAATATTAAATCTGTCATCCCAATAAGTGGTTGTCATAGTAAGGCTAAAAAGAATTATGGAGGGGGTTTATTAGTAGTGAATAACTGTATAAGTGAGGCATTCATTTTAAATGTACTTATTATAATTTGTTGTTAAATCTGTTTTAATGGGTTGGTGAACAATTAGTCCACTCTATCTACTGATTACTGGTATCTATTCAGTTTGTTTATGGAATAGTAGCCACTATTTCGATATTTTTAACAAAATTTCAATGCTTGATTTTGAAGCGTTGAAAACCTGATTTTGTATCAATACTGTTAAAACTTTCAAAGTTGCGCTCAGAAAAGCAAGGAAACTTGTCTTAACCACTTATTCACTGTTATGACAGATATTCTGTGGTAAATTAATATTAATGTAGGCTTTCATCTGCTTGGTTGTTTATTTTATTTAAGGGGGAAAGGTGGGTATAACGGGCTATTCTAGGAAGAGTAGGTACCGGGAAATCCTTTTTTAGGTTGACTACTTGTGGTCATTGGTATGGTTATTTAATGGAAATATTCACTAGCTGAATTATAGAAAATATGTTAAGTACTTCTTTATATTCTGAAAGCATTACATGAGTATTTGACATTGTTTTTTTTTTTTTCACGAGTTGAAAAGAAAAAAATCCTTTTTAAACTGTTTTCTGTTATAGTAATATTTATAATCAAAGTTATTTTCTGTAATGTTTTCTGTATAGCTTATATCTGAAAGTGGCTCTACTTTTGTTAGTAGATTATCTACCTATATTTTTATATAGGGTTTATTGTTTAAATTTATATATACTAACTTGGTCTATCTATATAAAGGTGAGTAGGAATCAATTGGTAGTGTTGGCATCGAACCTCCGGTTTTATTAAGCCTATATTATTGTTATTTTTAAATTTTTCGTATAAATTATCTGATGAAAAATTTATTTGTTCTAGGTGAATTTTGGATCTATTATACTTTGATAGAAGGTTCTCTTGAAAGTTACATTACAGTGTTATGTGAAGATAAAGCTCTACTCTCTCAACACTATTATGAAACAGCTCTTCTGAGACTACCTTGCGCTTCTGCCTCCTTTGTTATTTTAGTTGCGGCCCTGTGCCAACTCAGTTTATTTCCTTTGGTAATTTTACCTTTACACTCATTTTTAATTTACTTTTTTGTATTTTCAGGATTTTGAATCTCCATTTATATTATATTACCATCTATTAATCAGAATGTCTCTATAATTGGTTTGTTTTATTAAATTTCGGCTTGTCGCTAATCTTTGGTATAAATTACCTAGTATTTTTTCGTATCTAAATGAGCAGGGTCTATTGAAGCTTTCTGCCTTATTTTTTAAAGTTACTTTAATTATTTTAATTTATTTTTTTAATTAAATTATTTTAGCAGTTATCTCTTAAATGTTATTAGTCGTTAATAAATGTATTTATGATGTAGGATTCAGTTTCTAAAGTGGGTCTAAGCCTTGTTCTTTTTACTGAAGACATAGATTCTAATTTAAGTTCACCCAGTCAAGATTCCGGGATTGGTGACACTGGAAGATCACAGGTACTTGATCTTTGTGAGGTATTTTATTCATAGCTATAAATGAGAAAAACTATTAATTTTCATTTATATATTATATATATAGTATACGTTTGTATACTACATATCATTTTTTTCTTTTGGCAGGAAGATGTATCTTTTTTCTCCAGTAGTCGTTCTGACAGCCCAAGTAGTAATTGCACGCCACCTCTGCCCACTGGTGAACAAATTCAGCCTCCTCGTTCAACAGAGATACCCAGTGTCAGGCTGAGGAAACGTGTATCCTGGCACGAAACTGTGTCAGACTCTAAGGAGAGACCCATTTGGGAAAGGAGGTATGCAATGATTATATTTCATTAGAAAATGTATTAATTATGTACATTTAATTTATTAGTGTTGTAGTGGAATTTATGAGCTTGTCTTCATAAATTATTTTCGGAATAGAAATCACCTTAATGCTATAAATTCCGATATTTGTTTTACTTAAGATTAAGACTAATTAGCTTCCATACCATTGGCCAAAAAAATATTAGAAAAATTATTAATAAAATATTAAATTATTCTCTGTACCATCAAATTATGCATATTTATTAAAATATTTAGCAATACGATGTATTATTTTAGATCTTGGAATTGTGAAGAGTACGGGGGTGGCCCACCCCCTGAAGAATCAGGAGTGGAGGCGACTGAAAGAGGAGCTCCCGAGGGGAGCGAAGATCCCCAGGCATTTTCTGGTAATATAAATAATATTTAAGGAATATAATGACAGTTGTTATTAGTATGTTTCAATGATTATCATGTTTTATGGTATTTCTTATTGCCCTATTTAATTGTAGAAACACTTCAGAGGGATGCCTGTTCTAAACCTGAATTGCAAAAGACGAATTCTCGGGTTCGTAAAAAATGGGGAGGCCTTCCACCAGGTCCTGAAGTAAAAGAACTAAGTTGTGAAACTGAAGTCCTTATTAAAGCAGAACTTGGGTGTGCTGGCCATAGCAGGTCTAGAGGAAATAAGGTATAGCATAAAGCTCTTATATAAATTTTATATATTTTTAAACATAATTTCTCCTTTTGTCTTCATTTTAACTTGAATGGATAAAATCTCATCCCTAAGTTTTTTTTTAATTATTGTTATTTTTTTTTTAACAGCTTTTTCAGTTACTTGACTTAGATGGTGAGCCAGTATTGTGTGCATTAACTGAGAGTGATGTATGCCTTGTATCTTTAATCAACCACAGCCTCAACATTCAGAGGATACCTTACGTTAAGATAGAAACTGTTGAGGTTTGTTCCTTTATAAATTTCACTTCTCAATTTTATTTAAAAATATTTAATGAATACATTTATATTTTCTATTGAGTTATTACAATTAGTTGTAGAAAGTAAATCAGAGATTAAGATTCTTTAAACTGTTCGAAAATAAAATTGAGCAATAGATTTGGTATCAATAAAATAATTATGCTTATCTTTCTGGTATTAAATAAATAAAGTTAGGACGAAATATATGGTCAGCCATAGAAATGACGACAATTTCGGCGATATTAAGGTAGAAGGGAAAATTTTTAAAGCCATAGAGAAATTTTGATATTTAGGCTCTACGATTACTCGAAAAAAACTAAATAAAATAAGAAGTGAAAGCTAGATTAAAATCGGTAAATGTTTTATAATTTTCAGTTGCAAAATTATTTAACTTATACCTTCTGTCCTGTAACTTAAAAACTAGTATTCACAAAACTATAATTCTTTCCAACATTGCCTTCTACATTAAGAAATTAGTAACATAATAACCTTAAGGTTTTTAAAAATAAGGTGTTGAATATTTGGACCGAAGAAAGATGAATCAAGAGGAGAATATAGTCATTGATACTGCAAAAGGTCTTAAGTCACAAATTTTCGATTTTGAGATTTTAATGGATTTTTAATCAAAATGAGTAGCTCTAGCGTCCTAAAAGACAAATTATGTCACCAGTAAATATAAAAGAAGAATCATGCCCAGTAAAAAAATATTCGAATTTCAGGATTCGCTTGTTCATTAATCCTGAGTGACCCCAGTCTCTAAGAAAAATTTAAACTCTAACACAAAAAAAGTTTTACAAATGAATATAATAATAATTTTAATGTTTCTTTCAATAATCAAACACAAAAATTAAAAAAATGAATTGCAAATAAAATGAATTTTTTGTTCTTCTGAAAAACAACTGTTAATTGACATGTGACCTTTTGCATTTTTCGAGATCCATTTAATGTGGGAAAGCAAAATCAGTAAGTTGAGAACGATTACCTAAAAGATTGTTAGGCACTTTGCCGACTGAAAAACGTACGAGGGCATGGCCAAGATGAAGGTGCGAGGATTCTGTGAGAGCCGATCTTGATTGGGGGCGGTGTCAGTATTGAACCTTCGAGTTTGCTAAGCCTTTATTATTACAATAATCTTCCTCGTAATATAAGAATCTGGTTCATTGCGTGAAACACCAACTAATTCACAAATATCTTGAGCATTAAACGTTATTTTTTTTTACACATTCTCTACTTTAAAATATATACTTTTTTACCTGTGACAGTATGAACAGACTTGTGATTTTATAATCTATAAGATATTCCATATTTATTAAGTGATTCCTATTTCTTTCTCGTTGAATGAGGTAGCTATCAAGGTACGATGACCTAGGAATATCAGAGTAATTAAGGTTTCAAATAATATAGAATATATTCAGAGATTTAATTTATTAAAAAACAATTATTTAACTGAATGAGGAAAGGAACCTTTGTATATTACTGTTTTCATGGAAAGTTTATGAATTAAAAGCTACAGGAAACGTTTTAATTAATAGGTAGGAAGGTTATGTTATTTTATTTATAGACTATTTCATTAATAGTTTAGTATTATGTACACAGAGATATTGGTAATCTTTATGAGGTGGTAAAGAAGGTTTTCTTGATAATTTTTACTCCATACTCTGTGAACATTAACAAATGTTAAATATTCATAAAATTGTTGTTGTTGTTTGTTTAACTTCACTTTATGCCACTAAGGCTGATTGGACGATGCTACAAATTTATTACAAGTTCTCCAATATTATCGAGGTCAGGGTTGACTATTAGTAGTTTATAACATGATTATTAGGCCATTAGTGATGTATGGCAGTGAGATGTGGACTCTGACCAAGAAAAACTAGGGTGCTCTTCTGGATTTGGTAGAGGAGAGTCCTGAGAAAAATCTTTCAATCAGGAGAAATGGAATTGTATAAGAAATCTGATATCCTCTGCGCTGTTGAGAAGAGCAGAATGAGTTGTTGGGGCACATGGAAAAAATGGTGCCCTGTAGGCTTTTGCGGATTGATGATCTAGAAGACGATGTGAGAAACATGGGGATCAGATATTGGAGGAGTCTTGCTGGAGACCGCGAAGATGGTGGCAGAGGGCCCAGTCCTCCAAGGACAATAGCGCTCAACTGAATGATTAAGATAAATGATGGAGTTGTATTATAAGATAAAAAATTAATAAAATATAACACTATTTAATTTTTTGCTAAATCTTTTATTATTGAACTTACACTCTTACTAAAGTGTAAGATGATTGGCTAAAGATAAGCCAATCACCCCTCAACTTGATAATTATTGATTTTATTTATATACAGTAATTCTATGCATTGAAATATGTAGATAAAGACAAATCTAGAGTTGTAAATCAGTTTTTACCATGTTGTTTGTGGGGTTAGGCACTTTAAAAAATCTGCCTTAAAAGTTTTGAAGAAGCGAAAAAGAAATTAAAGTTAAAGTTAAGCGAAAATTAAGTTACTATTGTTAATATTAATGTAAGACTATATCTTGTGATACTAGTAAATGAAAAAAAAACAAAAACATTCTCACAGTTTTTGGCCTGAAACTTAGCATACTAAACTGCTAAAGAATTATGAAGATAGTTATGAATGTTAATTTAATCAGCAAGTAGCAATAAGTATGTAAATAATTATACATACTAAAATTTAGTTTTTATGGATGGCTTTTTTTTTTGTACTTCAGGTTGGACCCAGCGATGAAGAGATATGTATTGAAGGCAGGAAACTAGTTTCTTGTCTCCGAGGAGCTGAATTCTGTTCTCATTTAGATGTTGCCTTGAGGCGTGTTCGGAAGTGTGAAGTTGATTTTGTACCCCTTCACATTTCAAATTCTATCCAGGAAAAGGTTCTTATTTTATATAATTAATTTTTTATAAATGCTGATTTGAAATATATTTTCATTGAATCCTAAATATAAATTTCTTGATGGTTACTTATCAGTGGAAAGTGTGATAAAAGATAAAAATATTTTATCTGATTTACTTAGGCAATGACTAGCTAATAATTGAAGAATGTTCCACAAAATCACGGTCAATTCCCATGGAAATTCAGACTTCAGAATTTAAAAAATTCCTGAGTATAGTATTTTAATGGATGGATAGCTTAATAGATTGTATCACTGGTATTAAAACTTAGATGGAAAAGTTAATGGATGGTATCCTCTTTGCTTAATGTATTAAAAATGAGTAATGATTAATAAGAAATCAATTAATTACCTATTTTTTTTTTTTTTTTTTTTCCCTTCCATAGTATCCCTTTGGGAGGGTCGTGTATTTCTAAATTTTTACAGATTCCATGCCCTTAGGCATACTACCTGCATAGATGTTTTTTTTTTTTTTCCAATTAATTACCTATGGAACTAGAGTTTTTTTAAAAATTATATTTAAGTAAAGTAATTAGAAAATTATTTTATAGTAGGAGATGGTCCATGAGTTGGTGAAAAAAATATATCTTTAATTTCACCCATCTTGCTGTGAGCTTCTTCAGGGCCAATACAAGAATGAGAGTGGAGAAGGAAATCAGTAACTTATAATCTTCTGTCGGGGGGGGCGAAGCCTGTGTTCCCATTGGTTAGCGCCAAAGGGGGCGTGGTCAGGTGGAGGAGGGATGAAGACACCAAAGCCATAGTTAGGATTGACAACTACCACCACAGATCCATCAGGGAGGCTATAGAAATTATAAAACAACCAAACAATATAGACAAAGAAGATAAAGCAAAAACTGGTGCCCTACACTAAAAAACATTAGGCAACACAACGTCATCCCACATCCCACAAACATTAGACATTCCCCCTCCCCTACCCCCTCCACCTGACCACGCCCCCTCGGGCGCTAGCCAATAGGAAATACTATACCCAGGAATTTTTTATAAATGTTGATTTAAAATATATTTTCATTGAATCCTAAATATAAATTTCTTGATGGTTACTTATCAGTGGAAAGTGTGATAAAAAATAAAAATATTTTATCTGATTTACTTAGGCAATGACTAGCTAATAATTAAAGAATGTTCCACAGAATCACGGTCAATTCTCATGGAAATTCAGACTTTAGAATTTAAAAAATTTCTGAGTATAGTATTTTAATGTATGGATAGCTTAATAGATTGTATCACTGGTATTAAAACTTAGATGGAAAAGTTAATGGATGGTATCCTTTTTGCTTAATGTATTAAAAATGGGTAATGATTAATAAGAAATCAATTAATTACCTATGTAACTAGAGTTTTTTTAAAAATTATATTTAAATAAAGTAATTAGAAAATTATTGTATAGTAGGAGATGGTCCAGGAGTTGGTGAGAAAAATATATCTTTAATTAATTTTTTTTTCCATGATATCAAAGTTAGTCCTTCTTGATTTGTCATATTTTCAAGAATTAACACTTATAAAAACATAATTATTGGCAAACAGAATGCAGGATAGTTAATACTTAGCTAGGAGAATAATCAGGATAATACTTATTTTAATAAAAAATTACCTTTTTATTTAAAATATTTATTTTCTTTTTCTTTTGTAGATGAAGTCCCTTTTGTATTGTTTTGTAGCAGTGATGGGGAAAAACAAGGTCGAAGATGAGCGAGAAGAACTGCTAATGTGTCGCTTTGACAAACATTGGTTTCCTGCAATGGTTGTTCTCAAGTGAGTTTGGAACAAACTGAAAGTGAATATTTCAGATGTAATGATCTTTTAAATTAAAAGTAATTGTTGTTTATCTTATTATATCAGGACCGAGACATTTTCTTTAAGAAGGGGAGCTGGTCACTCCCAAGAGTATCTAACAAAATAAACCAGTATTAATTGAACTCTTATATTGAGTTCAAAATAAGGGTTCAATAATGGTACGTAGAAATTGATCTGTAAGTTGTATGTATATTAAAGCATTGGATGGACATTATTATTAGGAAATTTAAAGTATATCCAGTACTGAAGAGTTGAGTATCCAGTACTGAAGAGTTATGTATCCAGTACTGAAGAGTAATGAAATAAAAATCACTGAATAAATTAGTTTGGATAGACCTGAAGCATTGAAATATAAATGAGAGAGAAGCATAAACAAGAAATAAATAAATGTTGTTTTCGGCTTCCATGATCTGAATCCATTGTATGCATTTCTTCTTCAGGGTTTGACCATTTAACAGGTTTTTCAACTGCCAAGCTTTCACCCATCTTGCTGTGAACTTCTTCAGGGCCAATACAAGAATGAGAGTGGAGAAGGAGATCAGTAACTTATAATCTTCTGTCGGGGGCGAAGCCTGTGTTCCCATTGGTTAGCACCAAAGGGGGCGTGGTCAGGTGGAGGGGGATGAAGACACCAAAGCCATAGTTAGGATTGACAACTACCACCACAGATCCATCAGGGAGGCTATAGAAATTATAAAACAACCAAACAATATAGACAAAGAAGATTTAACAATATAGACAAAGAAGACTTAATCCCGTGGTTTGAGACTCTCGCTTTCCAACTTGATCGCCCTAGTTTAGTAAAGCTGACGAGGATAAGGATAAACCATGGGTGCACTGCGAAATTCCTAAATATAATGGCTATAGCCAGGGTCGCGAAATGCCCAACATGCCAATGTCCCGAAGATCCAAGGCACATCGCTTTTCACTGTAGGAGGTTTGAGCTTCAGAGACGCGAAATCTTGGGGAGACCCTTTATAGACGATACGACGGCGTATTTAACAGCTATTAATAAAGATAGGGCCCAAGATTTGAGCAAATTTCTGAAAGAAATAAATGTATCAATATAGTCGATGCGACAGCTGACCTGAATTAAATTCCCACTACATACACATCAAGATTTAATTATATTTAGTTACCTACATCCTAAAATTTTATCATTTATTCCTAATTTTTCACTTATTACAAGATTTTCATTCACAATAGCTTCTAATTATTTTAATCATAATAACGATTAACTTTGGCAAAATAGGATTTGCATTGGCAAGTCTTGAAGCCAAAAAAAAAAAAAAAAAAAAAAAAAAAAAAAAAAGAAGAAGATTAAGCAAAAACTGGTACCCTGCACTAAAAAACATTAGGCAATACAACGTCATCCCACATCCTACAAACATTAGACATCCCCCCTCCCCTACCCCCTCCACTTGACCACGCCCCCTCGGGTGCTAGCCAATGGGAACACAGGCTTCGCCCCCGACGGAAGATTATAAGTTACTGATCTCCTTCTCCACTCTCATTCTTGTATTGGCCCTGAAGAAGTTCACAGCAAGATGGGTGAAAGCTTGGCAGTTGAAAAACCTATTACATGTTCAAACCCTGAAGAAGAAATGCATACAAGAAAGAAATAATTTCTCCCCTGAGTGCTTAACTTGTTGACCAAAATTTTGAATTGTGTTAATGTTAGCAGAAGATAATAAAATCAGGTATGACTGATCAGACTGAGATGGCTGGGACATGTGGAAAGAATGCCAGAGCACTGGATAGTAAGAAGAATACTCTATGAGAAACCGGACGGTAAACGAAGCAGAGGGCGCCCTCTAATCAGATGGCTGGATGATGTCGAGGAGGGCCTGAAACTGCTGGGTGTACCAAACTGGAGAAGAGTAGCACAGGATCGCATAGATTGGTCGGCTGTGGTGTTGGAGGTCCGGGTTCTTGCAGGACTGTAGTGCCATAATAATAAATAAATTAACTTCCTTTTTTTGAAAAAAAAAATATATATTATGTTTAATCTAACTTAAAACTTAATTAATACAAACTAATTATATATCAGTCACCCTTCCTCCCTTCTGGGAAGTACGATTCTGTAAATCACAGTGTCAAGAGCGGTATATACCAATTGGAGAACACGGCAGTTTTAAACCTAACTCGCTCGTGACTCATTGGCATTGCATATTGTTGAGCGAGTGTGTGTGAATACGCATAAGTTTGTGTACATACGTTCACAACACAAAAAAAAAGTTGGCAACAGTTTTTCACACATACGCATATATACATGTAGTTGTTGTTATTGTGAGTGTTACACAGTGATTATGGCTACCCAACAAAAACGCAAACGTATTGTACGCACACTACAAATGAAATTGGAAGTTCGGACGACGAAAAACAAGAGCCTGACAAGATCAGTCATATGGCAGCTAAAGAAGCTGTCGAAATCGCGATGAAATACATCGAGCAGCATTCAAACACAACACCCATGGACGTTACACGCGTTAAAAAGTGGAGGGATATCTCTGCTAAAGCAAGGCTAACTTCGTTAAGACAAAAAATATAACTGATTTTTTAAAATGAATTTATTATGTATACGAATATTATATATTAAATATTGTACATATTTATGTATATTACTCGTTTCTGTGAGTTTTTATTCACTTTCTTTTGCTCCTCGGGATATCCGACCTTTTTTGTTTACCAACCTTGCTCAGGTCCCGTGGGTGACGGATATGAGGGGCCCTACTGTATAACTATTTCTAAACTTGTAATGCATTATTTATACAGGAATTTTTTTTACTTTTACATATTTTAATGAATGTAAGTATTGTATGGTTCGATAAATAAATAAATAAAAATTAAATAAGTTAACCAGAATTGTTTGGAAAAGAAAGGTGATGACACCTTTGTTCACTCTTAAAATTTGTGTTTAGAAAATCATTAATGATTTGAGAGTTTATAAAACAAAACACTTGCTCTGGTTTCTTTTGGAAAAGGTTAATATCCAATAAATTAAATTAATGACCAGTAAAACGACATGAACTGAACAGAATGAACTCTGGAATAAAAGTGAAGTTACAGTCTACTTTGGCTAAAGCAGTGATACCAGAAAATAGTGGCCTACATACTACTTGACTAGGTTGAGCACCTGACAAGGGCCCTTACAGGCAAGTTGACGTTTTGAATTCAAGACCAGGAGTGAAGCTAAAAGTAAAATAGCAAAATTGAGGAAAACAAAAAGAATCTCTAAATGCCTGTTGAAAAGAAACAATGAAAACTAGTAATATTCTATTGTAAAAGCAAAACCCAAATTGATTATTAATTAGATAATTAAGGCATTATAACCCTCTTCTTCATAAGGAAATTAATGTAATTAAGGCTCCAGAAATCAAGAGAAGGTTGTACAGCTTTCTAGTGGTGAGATTCAGAACTACTAATAGTCTGAATTGTAAACACACGTTTAATCTTTCTATATTTTATGAAACGAGTAGTTCAACAGAGCAATGAGTCCTAAAATTTTATGAAAAACATTGATATATGTTTTACCCGGTTATTTCTCATAAGTTTCATATTTTTTACTTTAGTAAAACAGTAGGGGAGAGCGGGGTTGGTTGGCAACAGTTTTCACTTTTTTGATTGTTGAGTCGTTCCTGTAAATATAATCCCAATAAGGCTGATACCACTGTAATCTCCAAGTATTAGAGTACTTCAAGTATTTTTTTTCACCACATATTATTTAATACTAAGATCATAAAAATCTGGTGCGTGCGCGCAACACACAACTTTCACTTACCAACTAACTTAGATAAGAAATTGAGGTGTTTTGTTAAATATCATTTCCCAGTCACACATTTTTCTACATTCATATCTTATTTTTGTTAATCGTTAAAGCCGTTTTTGAGTAAATAAAAAAACCCGTGAAAATGATACAAAATTTATTAAGTAAAGTCCCCCCTTCGGTTGATCAGTTTTGATGAAATGTTGGCTATCACATATATGGCATATACAAACATCAAATACCCAGTTTGATCAAAATCATTAAAGCCGTTATTGAGTAAATAAAAAAAACACGTAAAAATTATACAAAATTTATTAAGTAAAGTCCCCCCTCCGGTTAATCAATTTTAATGAAATTTTATCAGTCATATCTCTGGCATATACATACATCAAATACCCAGTTTGATCAAAATCGTTAAAGCCGATTTAGAGTAAATAAAAAACACGTGAAAATGTTACAAAATTTATTAAGTAAAGTCCCCCCTCCGGTTAATCAATTTTGATGAAATTTTTACAGTCATATCTTGGGCCTATTAATACCTCAAATACTTACAATTAGTTTAATAAAATCTTTAAAGCCGTTTTTGAGTAAATAAAAAAAACACGTGAAAATGATACAAGTAAAGTCCCCCCTCCGGTTAATCAATTTTAATGAAATTTTAACAGTCATATCTCGGGCATATACATACATCAAATACCCAGTTTGATCAAAATCGTTAAAGCCGATTTAGAGTAAATAAAAAAAAAACGTGAAAATGTTACAAAATTTATTAAGTAAAGTCCCCCCTCCGGTTAATCAATTTTGATGAAATTTTTACAGTCATATCTTGGGCCTATTAATACCTCAAATACTTAGTTTAATCAAAATCGTTAGAGCCGTTTTTGAGAAAATCGAAAACAACGTAAAAATTTGTTAAGCAAAGTACCCCCTCCCTTTGACCAATTTTGATGAAATTTTTGCTGTCACATCGCGGGCATATACATACACTAAATACCCAATTTCACTTTCGCAGGGTTAATAGTTTTTGAGCTAGTCTGTTCACACACACAGACACACACACACACACGCACACACACACACACACACACACACACACACACACAGACAATTTCACGGGATTTGGTCATTTCGACTCAGGGGACCCCAAATCGTGTATTTCCGTTGAAAACCGGAAGTCGAATTTTTTCACGATCGCAATACTTCCACTTACTATATATTTCATATATAGGTAAGTGAAAGTAAAAAATCTGGTGCGTGCGCGCAACACACAACTTTCACTTACCAACTTACTTAGATTAGAAATTAATGCGTTTTGTTAATTGCCACTTCTCAAATGAACAGAACGGCTTTAATTATGAACAATGGTCTATCATTAAAGGCGTACTCTGCATGCGTGGGCTCAAAGAGTTTTATGAGTTTACTGAATATTTTTCTTTTTTTCTCCTCTTAATGTTTTCTTAATTTTTATCACATCTCATATTTAGCCATTTCTTATTTTTAGGCGTGATAAGAGACAGTTAATTTTTCCATATAAACAAAAACAAGTGTACTTTACAGGAAGACAAAAAAGACCCCTTCCCCTTTTAAGCCCCCTCAGAACATTTTAATAACGATAAAGCTTACCTGATATTAAAGAACACCTTATTTTCATTAAACGTGGCGAATTTGATCAAAATCATTAAAGCTGTTTTTGAGATAGTCGAAAGAAATGTATAAATTGGATAACAAGTTATGAAATAAAGTGCCCCCTCCGGTTGATCAATTTTCATGAAATGTTGGCTATTACATCTTTGGCATATACATACATCAAATACCCAGTTTGATCAAAATCGTTATATCCGATTTAGAGTAAATAAAAAAAACACGTGAAAATGTTACAAAATTTATTAAGTAAAGTCCCCCCTCCGGTTGATCAATTTCGATGAAATTTTTACAGTCATATCTCGGGCATATAAATAGATCAAATACTCAGTTTAATCAAAATCGTTAGAGCCGTTTTTGAGAAAATCGAAAAAAACTTAAAAAGTTATTAAATAAAGTACCCTCTCCCTTGGAGCAATTTGAATGAAATTTTTGCTGTCACATCACGGGCATATACATACACTAAATACCTAATTTCAGGTTCGCACGGTTTATAGTTTTTGAGCTAGTCTGTTCACACGCACACACACACACGCACACGCACACACACACACACACACACACACACACACACACACACACACACACACACACAGACCATTTTGCGGGACTTGGTTATTTCGACTCAGGGGGCCCCAAAACGTGTATTTCCGTTGAAAACCGGAAGTCGAAATTTTTCACGATCGCAATACTTCCACTTACTATATATTTCATATATAGGTAAGTGAAAGTAAAAAATTGAAGAATTCGTCAATCCAGAGTATGCCAATTAACCCCCAAGGTGGGGAAGGTGGGGTTGTTAAGCCATCTCATTCAAGTACTGCCTGACACATATTATTGTTATTAAAAGCTGCACTATAAAGGTATAATAATTTTAAATCAGTTTTTAACAGCTTTTAAGGGAAAATATAATGACAATAGAAGAAGACAGAAGTTTAGAATGTCGTCACTTTCTGCATAAGAAAAATTGCTCTCATCCTCCTTGCTGGAACTAAAGACAATTGGTAGTTTCACCTTTGTTTATGTTTACCTTGCTTTTGTGAATTGCTACTGCGCCAAAAAAAAAGTTGAAGAGAGCCAACTAACCCCATAGGAGAGATCATATATGAAAGATGGCTGCCAGGACAGGGGAGAACAATCAAACAAGAAATTGGTTCATCTAAAGGTTAGGCTTTTCATAGGAGTTTGGGGCTATGTGAACAGAATCGGACTCAAATGTTTTTCCATGCCTTTAAACCAACTTTACTGAAAATATAAAAATTTACTTACATGTTGTAAAATCAATCAATGAAGCACACTCTTCTCTACACTGTTAGCATCCGATTGAAAACTCAGGACCAGACTCCCGAGGTCGAGCGGGTCACTTGGTACAATGGTGGGGCCTTCACAACAGGTGTGACAGAAACTATAAGCCGATGGCCAACCTACCCCCTATGCCAACCAACCCCGCTCTCCCCTAAGGTTTTTTTTTTGTTTTTTTTGAGTTGTGGTAATGTCATGACTTTTCACTGATCAGCTGTATGGGAATAAAAATTTTATAATATTTTTTCCATTTAACAATTGTTTTATCATGAGACATTAAAACAATACCATACCATATTTCGGAATAAATTTTTTGTACTATTTGTTTCACAATAAGAATAAGGAATATATAATATATTTTTTTATAATTCTGATGTAATTATTATATTTCATTTTAAAAGTTTGAATTTTTTATACTTATATAATTTTTAGGAACCGTAAGCTTTCTTTAAAATGGGATAGAGGAGAAAAGGAATGGCCGCTAAAGGAGTGCATGTCCTGTGAAAGATTATCTCAACCAAGACCACATTCATTTCGGTTGCGGTTCTCGAAAGGTGAAAGTATTATTTTAGCTGCCTCTTCAGACCAATCTGTTTCGTTTTGGATGCAGGGAATCTTATCTTCACTGACTAAGGTTTGTCTTTCATTATTCCACTCTGTTAAAAATTTATTTAATGAACACCATTGAATTCTAGTAAAGAATTATTAAAATATTATAAAGCTTCATTTCAAAGTTCTCAATAGAAAAAAATTATAATTATTTATTTTCGTATGGAGCTATTGTAAAGCCTACTATTTATCAAGTTGATTGATAGCAGTCTCTAACGATGTATACATTGAAAGTCTTAGGGTTAAGCCGAGGCGAAGTTGAGAGCATGTGGTAAGGATGATCTGTCAGAGATGAAATTGGATGGTGGTCAGTGGACCGAGATGTATAGATGGAGATTAGTGTTGTAGGCTTCAAAACCTGGTCCACTGAGCATTTTATTATTATAACTTTAACTATAAATACTGAATTGTTAAGAATATCAAGATAACACAGATCATATTTATCTCTGAAATGTTACATCCAGTGCTAATTGTTTTTATTTAATGAAAATTCATCTAGGTATTAAGTGATCTAATTTCCTTAGATTTCCCCCTTGATTGCTCATAGAAGTAATCAATTTTTAAAATAACTATGTAAGTTATTTTTGTATGTTCTTCTCACTTAATGCTCCTAAAAAAACATCTCTCAAACTAAAAAAGTTACTGAACGTCAATGATCAAAGTCGTTCGGGATCGGAACTTGGCTGTGCCAGGATTCTTTTCTAAACTGTTTTATCATTTGGACATTGACCCTGTGATCTTGGCACTACCATATGAGGTTTGAAATTTGTAACCTTCCAGGGTTTGTGACAGGTTTCTATTTTTTTCTTAGTTTGTACACATGTTTGAGTTTGTATATCTATTATCAAAGGTTGTCTGATTTTTAAATTAATGTGTGCTTTTAAGATTTTAATTTTTAAAAAATAAGTTCCAGCTGTTCTTTTTAATAATATTTAATTTAATTTTCAGTCTCAGAATGCTGAAAAGGAAAGGGATGGAGGACTGGAAATGGTCCGAATAGGTCTTGGTGAGAATGCAGCATGGATTTTAAGTGTTCCTCAAGCTAATATCAAGGCTTCGCTTCCATTAACTGCTATAGCCTGTGTTCTTACTTCAGCCAGCTATATTATTCTCGTAAGATATATTTTTATTTTATTGTTATTAGCCTTGTCAATGAAGTTTTACACAATATTATATCTGAAGTAAAATTACAATACATTCTATAGATGTTTAACCCTTTCATGGCTCCAGACGAGATATCTCGCGAAACAAAGTCAGTCCCCACACGCTAATGATGAGATATCTTGCAATTGGTTTTTCACTTATTTACCGTCCTCAGCTTCACAAGAGATAAGTTGTCGTGATTGAGGCACATCCTAGTGGATCCACGGAGACTTAATAAATAGATCTAGCGGCCGCTAGGCTGCAGGGGTATCTCTATTGCGGAAATATTTGTGTCGGCCCGGTAGCTGCCTGTCATCTGGATCGGCCATTCGGGGAAGCCCTCACCCCTTTTTACCTGCTAATTTTTTTTTTTCTGTCCCTTATCCCTCCCTCGGCTACCGTCAAGGGTCTGAAGGACATATTTTGTCATTATTCATTCGAGTTCTAGACGCTCTGAGCGATAGTCCTCAGTGTTTTTTTGGTGATATTCACTGTTTGATTTCGCTAAATATTACTTTAAATTAAAAAAATATTACTTATTAAAAATTCATTAAATTAAAAAAATGTATATAAAGTATTAACATTATTATATTATTGTTCATTATTACCTTCTTATATCACCTAATCTCTTATTGCAATCGGTAATCCTGCATTTGAATTTATTGAAATAATGATAAAGGTATTATAGAATCATAAAAAATAAATAAAACATTAATAGTCGGTGAAGGTTATGAGGAGTTGAAGCAGTCAGCGGCGGAGAGTGGCCTGCAGGCCTTAGGCCGAGCGCACATTGAGACACTCGCGACGCAGAGCAGAGCAGAGCAGTTTTTGTGGTAACTGAAATATATAGGAACCGCGCACATTGGGACGCAGAGCAGAGCAGGCCGATGTGGCACTCGTGGATCTGCCACAGAAAACTGTGCCGATGCGACGTAGTTTTCAATATTTGATTATTTTAATATCTATTATTATCATTTAATATTAGTGTTTGAGAAGTTCTACTTTTCTCTTAAGCAGGTTAATGAAACTAAGTAGGTCTTCTGTATATATAGGGTGTTCTAGATAAGGTCTAGGAAAAAAAAGGTTTTAAAAATATAATAATTTAAAAGATATATATATGTTCTGTTATTTTAGATTCCAAAATCATAATATAATTTTGAAATTTCTCGCTATTCCAAAAGCGCATGATACGAGTGTTTTGAATTTTTAAAACTAAACAATTTCAGGATGAAAATGTAGCTGTAAAATTAGTTTTAAAAAAATATATAGAAATATTAAAATTTAGATGAGGGCCTTTCTGAAGTTCTAAAAGCAGATACTTTTGTTTAAATATTTTTAACATTGTTATTTTATTTGTAATCACTTATTTCGGTGTTCGTTAGTTTTTATTCGTCTTACTGTGACACGTTTAAAAATTAGAAAAACAAGTTTTCTTCTCATAGATACTAGAAGTTCATTAAACGATTCAACAAGTTATGATCTTAGGAAAATTTGACTGATATTATTTCAATGAAAAAAAAATTGGCTTTATGGACATTTAGTTAATGGAAATGCTGATTACAACCAATAATATATCTGTTGGGATTGCAATAAATCAAATTGATTTATCCTTCACCAAACTTCGTTAATTTTGTTGAGTTCACCAAGCGCAAATTTTTAAGATACAAAATAAAACAAACTTGAAGTACTTAATATTTTAATTAAACAAGTCAATTAAATAATTTACAATTAACAAAAAACACAATCAAATCATTTAACCTAACACGTTCAACAGAACAAATTTAAGCTATATAAAAATCGAGTTTTTGGTTTAATTATATTTTTTAATTCACATGGCCATCTCGATTTCTAACGGTATATTTCTTCTTTTATTAAATATATTTGAGTAAAAAGAAAACTGCTATTTAAAAATCAACCATGTGTTGATTGGAACTTTTTTAATAAGAAATTTTATGTGAATATAACTCTTCTCTGTTATATTATCTTCTTAATTTTATTATATCCTCATACAGAATAGAAAAGAAGAGAAAATAAATTTTGTTCTGGGACAAGGTCCCTCAAGAATAACAGACCGGAACAAAAAATAAAACTACAACTGGTCAAATAATTAAAGTAATGGTGGATAATTAAAGATAATATTTTCATTAAAAACCCATAATAAATAGTTATAAAAAATAAAAGTATACAAAGTAGTGAATAATATATTGATTTATCAAATAAATAATAACGGTAATAAATTACAATAAATGTCCAAGGAAACAAAAAGAAGAAATTAATGAGAAAAAAAATTTATTCCATAATGATATAATGCTGTTAAAATCGTATCCAAGGATTTTAAGAGATTTGTGCCTAATATAATTCTATAAACTTAGAGCTTAACCAGATCTCTCATTACCTGATTTTATAACTTCACGATAAGTAATGGTTTTAAGCTTTGGATCCCTCAGACTAAATAGTAACTTCAATGTAATTATGTAATTCACCAGACTCAGACGGAAATATTTAATAGATTGTTAAGAATAATCTGTTTGCAAATTCTTTCGTGAGCTGGTCTTTTCTCCATTTCCTCATTTTATCACAATCTTTTTTACGTTGACTTTTGATAATGCAATTTTTTTTGTGTTCAACTCTATATACGAATCAGATTCTGATCTTAAATCCAAGAAATCTAACATACTTTAACTAAAAAAGCCTCTGCCTTCCCGAAACTGCGGCACAGAAACTGCTCTTCAATGTGCGCGGGTACCTGTGCGACGCAGTTTTTTTTTCGTGCCGCCTGCTCTGCTCTGCTCTGCGTCGCCTGCGTGACACAGTTCGATGTGCGCCTTACCTTAGTGTGGGGAGTGAAATGCCTGCAGACCCGCTCAGCACCTCAGTGCAACTCTCGTTCCGAGTGCTTAGCAGTTAAAGGGTTAATATTATTGTTGTTTCATGAATATGAGGGATAAGTAAACCTCTTGATGGTTATGGCATCTATGATCTTTCATCAGATCATCTGACTCAGATATTGGTTAAGGATTTGGAAGTTTTTTGCTAGTACTTATGGATATGAGTGTGAATTTTATTTTATTAGTTTATTATAATTTTTTCCATGAGTCGCGTTATTCGTTGTTATAAATATTCCACTGACAGAATAAATATTTAACTTAATCTATGTTTAGAGAAGTAGCTGCAGTGTTAATATTTCTACAAAACATTAAAATCTGATTTATTCATTATTAATATTCTAAAACCTTTATAACATTATTTAGAGTACCCGAAAAGTAGTATTGAAAATAAGTGTGCCTATAAATGCGCATGTTTTAGGAATTGGGTTGCCATGAAGCTGTCGAAGGAGGAGCAGATTGGGTACTCTATTTTCTGTCACCAGAGATGAAGGAAATTTTCTTATCTTCATTGCTAGTGATAAAACCACAGCTAAAAGAAGTAAGTTTGTTGTTAATAATTACTGTCTCATATATGTAACTAGCTGTATATACCGGTTTCACTCGGAGAATTTTATTTTTTAAATCTATAAAGTGAGGCTTTTATAGACTCAAACGGTCGATTTCGTAAAAACCAATGTAAAGCGAGATCAAAACGATTTTTATAACAATAAAGAATATACCTAGAGATTGGCTGAAGTTATGCAATTTTAATATGGACAGGTTTTCGCACCTGGTATCAAAGAACCACTGAGCGACATTTGGAGAATTTAGGACAAACGGTAGGGATTTTTATAAAGAACAAACAGAATTTCATCTTTATTTCCTGGTTTCACCCGGGGAATTTCATTTTTCTAATGTAAAAAACCAATGTAAAGCGAGATCATTACGATTTTTATAACAATAAAGAATATCAGCTGAAGATCGGCTGAGGTTATGCAATTTTTATATGGACAGGTGTTCTCACCTGGTATGGATTTCTATAAAAAACAAACAGAATTTCATCTTTATTTACATAGATTATAGCTGCATATCCCAGTTTCACCCGGGGAATTTCATTTATCTAATGAAACGGTCGATTTCGTAAAGAACCATTGTAAAGCGAGATCATTACAATTTTTATAACAAAGAATATCAGCTGAAGATCGGCTGAGTTATGCAATTTTAATATGGACAGGTCTTCGCACCTGGTATCAAAGAACCACTGAGCAAAATTTTGAGAGTTTAGGACAAACAGAATGGATTTCTATAAAGAACAAACAAACTAACAAACAGAATTTCATCTTTATTTATAAAGATAACTATTTTTCTATTATTATTAAAGTTAAATTTTATTAATAGTTACATTTTACTTACAAAAAATTGGTATTCAATATAAACAATAAATATTTATAATACTTTATGATTCAGAAAATTATTGTTTTCAAATGGTTTATTAAAAAAATAATTTTATTTTAGTTGGTTTTAAAAATTACCTCTTTCAATTATCACCTGTAATGTGTAAAGGTGTGTCGATCAACCTCATCCTCTGAATAGGTTTTAAAGAGAGGAGAAATATATCAGGTGCATGCTAAGACATTACAATTAAATTCTTGACCATGATGTTGGTATTATCATCTCATTGGTCTTGTTACTCATATTCTTTTTTAATTCAATATTTTCTTTTGAAAATATTGAAATATTCATTATTTTTTCTAGATGGTGTTTCCCCATAATGCACTTATAGGAGATACATCAGAGTGTGAAGTTATCCAAGCAGAACTTGCTAGGAAACATGCTAGATTACAAGAATATATCAACTCAATTTGAACAAAGAAAGAAAACAAAATCTAATGAATTTTGGGCATGTCTTATGAATTATATATCATTTTGGAACTCCCACCGGTGCAGTTTCATCACGCACAGCGAACATGTGTTATTAGTGAAGGTCGATAAAGAGGATGTGCTTCTCCATTAATGAAAGTGTTTCACTGCAATTCAAAATTTATTTCTTGTTGTGAAATATTTTTGTTATTATAAAGACGGAATATGTGATCAATAAAATATGATTATACATTTATGTAGGTAATGAAAAGAATTTTATGCTTACAATTTCATTAGCTCAAGAACTGCATTATTGATTGCTCTCTGCTGTATAATATATATTTTATAAGGCATTAATTTATTTTTAGATAGACCTATTGTAAAGTAGTCTTTCAATGTAATTTATTATCCTGTTTCTTAAATATTTATATTAACATTTTTAGTTTTTTATTACATACTATTATTATTTTAGCTTGTTAAATTGTAGCTTTTTGCTTTATAGCTTGTTAATAATGGCTTAATAGTTGATTGTTTTTATTATTTTATTTTTTGGCTACTGCTGTGATTTCTGTTACCTGTTAATAAATAAAGTTAAGTTTTTGGTATAATATCTCTCTTTGTTATTTAAGTTTATGTTATACCTAATCTGTATCTAAAGAATAATATTGTTTATAAATAATCACTTCATACTGTTTTTTACTTTCACTTTCCTATATATGAAATATATAGTTAGGGAAAGTATTGAGATTGTAAAAAATTTCGACTTCTGGTTTTCAACAGAAACACACGTTTTAGGATCTGCTGAGTCCAATAACCAAGTCCTGTGAAATGGTATGTTTTTTTTTCCTCTCCCTAGTAACCCTAGAAGAACATTAACCACATGCTTCCATTAAATGATTACATGTGTTGCTCATACAATTCTTACTATAAACAAGCTATTGCAAATATAAGTTAACGTTTGAGTTTTAAAAAGTTTAAGTTAAACTTAAATTTTTTTTTTAATCCTTTTTGAAGTTTTTATTGAACATTAACCTTTTCATTGCGAAAACTTTTTGATAAAGTTATCTTAAAACTTTTATCCAAATAACTTTTTCCATAAAAGTTCATTTCAAAAAGTTATTCTGAAACTTATTCATAAAAAGATTTTAGTCTAAGAAACTAATTTCGGAAATGCAAAAATTTATTTTAATAGATTACAATTTTCAATATTTTGTAAATATGTTTATTATTTTTAAACTACAAAATTATCTTTAACAATACTACTACTATACCATCAGTATAGTTAATTACCATGTATATATATATATATATATATATATATATATATATATATATATATATATATATATATATAATGTATAATATCTTTACTCAATATAAAAATATTTAGGTTATTATGCAACAATCATCAATTAATTTAACAAGTAAAACAGTTTTCAAAACATTTTAATTTACACCTATAATCATCAATAATAAATTTCAAAGTAGCTCCCATTTTACACAACTATCTAATAACATTTCTTTTTATATTTGAAGTTTTAATTTGTCCTTGCACTTCAAGTCACTGTTACAGTCATATAATTCGTCCAAAAAAAATTTATGGAACCTAAATAAATGGTTTTTCAAATTCTTTAAAAAATTACCTTTAATTATTCTTTCACAGCAGTTTTTAAGACGTATTTGAAAAAACTCCGAATCTTTTTTTCACATCGTAATTTGTGAACCACTTACTCCCAAAAAATAACTAAATCTAAAGTAAAAGGGTCTGAAGAGATGAGATAATGAATGAACACTAGACTTGTTTTGATTCGAGAAGAATGAAATAATAGGAAATAAATAAATATACTTTTAACTAATACTATCATAGGATTATTCATCAAAATAAAAAACAGTATAAGTAAACAAACTCTTTTCCTATGATAAATACTTTTATGATCACGAAAAAGTTAATGTTAAACTTACACTTTAATTTTAATTGCTCAAAAAGTTTAGGTGAACCTTAAACTTTTTGAAGAAAAAAGTGTTTATCATAAAGTTATTTGAAAACTTTTAGGTAATAAGTTTTTCAAATACTTTTAAAATGAAACTTAATTCAAAAGGTTAATGACCTTTTTGACCCCTGCCATAAACAAAGAAATAAATAAAGAAGAAAAAACATTATTAATCTGAAGTTCAAGAGCAGCCGTTCCTCTCCTAACAATCAATATTATTTACATCATTAACTATTTACTTACATACTAGTGTAATATTCACCTATTTATAATTACAATATTTGCAATGTTATATAGTATTATATCACACTAAGGTCCATCGACAAGAAGAAGGAGTTCAATGCATCTGTAAATCTAGTGGTGAAGATCAGGTGGCCAAGCAACTCCGGATTCATAGCCTTCATTTCATATTTTTCTATCACTTCATTGACTAATAGATCTATTGGAATGGACTTAGCTAGCACACGAGTTGCCTCCTAGTTCTAAAGATTATCATCGGAAACGGAAACGGCCTTGGGCTCTTTTAAACTTTTCTCTATTGTACTGCTTTCTCTATTGCTTGCTGAGGCTCACACTGGTGCAGCGTAGTTGATAACTGGAAGTACAGCTCCCTTAATATTATTTCTAATGATCTTGATGGTAATTCCCAGATAAGTATCTCGCTGATCTAGAGAGCTGGTGAATTAATTGTAATGTTCTCTTACAAATGTAGTCTATATGGTTATTCCATGTTCATTTTCTGTCAAATATGACTCTTTGATATTTCATACTTTTTAAGACTTCTAATCCTCTGCCACCTAAAAATATTTGTGGTTTTTGATTACCTTCTTGCTAATCTTAACACAAAGACTTTTTGGGATTACAGGAAATTCCAAAACACTTGCCCATTTTTCCAGTAAGGTCAAAGCGACATTTTCAAGATAATGGAGCTTACAAACTACTAATAAATAATCGTCTGCAAAGGCATGGGCCTGAATACCACCTGGGTAATCTATTTGCAATGCAGCTTCATATAAAATATTCCATAATCCAGGACCTCCACAAGACCCCTGTGGACAACCTTTTTCTTGTTTACAGACCACTGTACAGTATTACTTGAAATAGATATATACCTCTCCTCAAAGTAATTTACACCTAAACTGTATAAATTCCTTGCACACCCATTTTTTCTTAATTGATATTCGATGGCTGGCAAATGTGCATAATCAAATGCTCCCTGAATCATACACATCATACATTTTATCTATGTCCCCTTTTCCAGGTTTAAACCCATATTGTTTTGGAGACAGAAGACCCTTGGAAGTCTTACGGTGCATTATTAGGGAGGGGCTGCAGCCCCCCCCCCCTGAATCCGCCCTTGAACCTTACTGGCCTATATCTGGAAGCATCTTGGCTTCTTTCCTTTCCTGGTTTCTCAATCAGAATGATGTTTGCTTCTTTCCATGAATCTGGGAGAAAATATATAAAGCTTATAATATATCGTTAGAAAGCTGAGAATAACAGAAAGAATAATATTTAGTTTGTCTGCGAATTAACACGTCAATGTCTGTGAATTAACACGTCGAAAATGGGAAGCCTTATCAAGTCTACTTCCACGTGTGTATCGCTGAAACCGATTTTTCCAACACGGCCAGTCCATTGGATTAAAATTAAATAACTCTGGCGGCTGTAACGGCAGTGTAACATTCAGATTATTACTTGTCCACTCATCAGTATTGTTTAATTCACTATTCGTCGAATCATTTTAGCTTGTATTAACTGGATGGTATGCGACATTTCGTCTTATGTTTGATTCCATGCAGTCCCTAATTACCGAACTTTGTCTTTTCACGTAACACTCGAGTACGTTTAAACAAAACTCGAAAAAAAAACTTACTTTGGTCCCTCAAAAGCTGCTACCATGTTTTATCCTGGTTTTTTATATAGAACGACAATTATAAGTGACTTTTATTAACACCATGGCAGTCACCACCGGTGGCAAACGCCCCCCCAATATTTTGGAAGAGAGCAACAACTTCCACACTATGACATAAAATGGCAAGTTTCCTAAATACTTAAAAATATGTAATTGGGCTAGCAATGAAACAGTTGATTTAAGGCGTTGTTATTTCAACTTTTAGTCTCTTGAATTTTTACCTATCTATGAGGACATTGAATCCCAGAATAAGATTTTTTGGGATAATTGTTAAAGGCTCCGATCATTACTTTTTCTTAGATTGCTATGCAATACTATAATCAATATATATTATAAAGCAAAGTGTACAATGTGCGTGCCGAAAAGGCTCAAAAACGACTCAACGCACGTTTAAGTGAGTAATGTCAGCGTGTTGCTATAAAACCCATAACGGAGAAGAAGGTTTCTGTTTTTCTCTTAAGGGTGTAAAATTGAAGAGAAAAGGACTGGAATTTTAAGACTCTCGCACCATTTAATTAGCCTCTCTGAGATTGAGATACGAGGTTATGAATGAAAAATGTAGTTCGAGCTCCAGGCTACCAGGAAGCGCTAGGGTGCGTTTCACTCAATGTTTATTGTTCATTCATTCCGTTCAGTTTGTAAAGGTTAAATATTTTTTGAGTTGTTCTTTTTAAATTACTTTTAAAATTGTTTCACCATTTCTTTCTAAATAAAATAATGATTTTACATATCTGCAATCAATTAGAAAACCGACTGGATACCTTACCAAATTAATTTTCTCATAAGAAGGTTAATTGATTTACACATTATATTTAATCAATATATAACATCTACTTAAGTAAATTTAATGCAATATGACTGAACATTTTTTAGTAGTACAGTGAGCGAAATAAACAGACATAAAGCAAAAAAGAAGAGCTGAATTGACTGATTATAAATCGAAAATAAAAAGTTTGAAGTGTTCTTATTGTATGCAATGAAAAATTTCATTAATATTTAAAAAATTAAAAATTCATTAAAAAATTATGAAAAATGGTTTTATTACTATGTATGATGAGCATTCCAGTTGATTAAATGACTAACTCCAATTACAGCATTTTTTCAATAAGATTTTATCACCCCTCATAGTTCAGGATAAAAAGAAATATAGGAATATAGGATTCAGAATCACAGAAACCATCAAAAACGATGCATGACTCGACAAAGTTGCAGCAAAATTAATTGTTTATTCGCCATTTTCAACCCCCTTTAAAGTATATAGGGTTCCTTATTTGGGCGGACTCTGCAGATCTCGAATTTTAATATTGATAGTATGTTAAAAGTTTCAAGAAATTTTGTTCTATATTTCCTTTAATTGTAAAGTCTTTCTGTTATTGAAACTACCACACAACTACCGGAGCGAAGCCGGGCACCCTAGCTAGTTACATATAAAATAAAAGATTAACGAGATTTCAATATATAGCAGATCTTTTCTTTTTGAAGATCGTAGTAGCTCTTTGGCTTTGACTGTTAGTTCGCGCCAGAATTCACTTAAGTTCAGATAAATTATTTGAATTTTTGATATCTTCTTTGTAATTGTATGATCTGATTCCAACTTAGTTTACTAAATGTTTTTTGTTATTGAATTGAACTCATTTATTCTATTAGATCACGGATTGATATCTTTGGACCTTATTACTAACGAGGTACTAAGGAGTGTGTGAGACATAAACAAATATCAGTGTTTCATGTTTTGATGTATTGTTTATTTTATTATGATACCAATTTTTAGAATTCTAATCAAGACTTTTGTCCAGCAAGCTAGTTCTAATGGAAACATTGTACAAAATACACTGATTTACAGATATCACTACTGAATAAATTATTTTTCTTAAGTACACTAAAAGTTTTTTCCTAAGATTTTTTTTTTATAAAGGAAAATGTGTGACTTTGAGAGAGAATTTGTTTCTTTATTAATAAAAGCCCTTTCAACGTTGGCTTTAAAGTTTCCATTTTCAGCAAGTTTAAAGTGTGCAATAAGCAGAGTAAGTAATACAACTATTCTGCTCTTTACTAATTTGAATTGAAGTTTCATATTTGAATTTCCTTAGGACTTTTTAATGATATCCCAAAGAGAAGCATATGACATCCTTAGGTATTTGCTTAATGCTTGTGGACAAGTAGTTGAGTTAAATGACAATTCATTTGCTGAAGGTCGATGGAAGTCAGTTGATCCTGAAGTAAAGAGAAGAATAGAAAAATGTAAAAGATATATTTTTTGCACTATTGAAAACATGAGAAAGGTATTGTTTTCAACACATAGGGTCTATTTCTTTAGTTTATGTTCATAATTAAATGATATACATTTTGGTTTGCAGGAAAATAAAGTTTCAATACCCAAGCTAAAAAAGTCAGATTTACCTGTACCATACTCTCTAATATATTTTAGTTCTTGCCTAGCTTTAGCTAATTATGCATTGAGCCATCAACTTCAAAACCACGGTACTTCTTTCATTTTTATTAACTTGAATTTTTATCTGTTTAGCTACTAATTTTTTATCCTTTATTGTTTTTTTTTTTCAGGCATTTATTTTTGGCCTAGAATTGAAGGTTACAAAAGAAGACAGATTTTTTATTCGAATTTGAAAGAAGATGAATGCCATGAATTTGAAATAAAACAGAGAAAACTCTTGAATGAAATTGAGTTAGTGAAGAATACTCTTTCTTAATGACTTATTTATCATTATTAATAAGTTGTTTTATATTTTAATATGGATATTGATAAAATGCTGAACTTTAATTTATGTTTAGTGTGATACCAGACTTTTGAATTTTTGATTAGATGTTAGTGAATTTTATTTAGAGACCTATTATCTTTAATTTAGCTACCAAACTATTGAGCTGGTCCAGGGTTTCCCAAGTTTCTTTTTTTTTTTTTTTTTTGTTACGGTTTAAGATATTAACATAATTGGTGTCAGAAGTTTAGCGCAGAGATATCTTGTTTTGATACCAGCGGAGAAGAGTATAAAGGTGCTCAGAAGGGGATGCACGCCTCAAGTTTGCCATTAAAATTAGAGGGTTTTGAGTTTGGCACTTGTTTGGTGGGTTGTGAATTTTTTTTGGAGAAAATTTTTTGAATCATGGAACTAGGAAAAATGTGACAGAGACAGCCATTTAGTTTTAAGTAAGCTACAATTTATTGAATCTCCTCTTTCAATAGCACCATTTTTAAGAAGAGGAAAGCAATAGAATTTCTTAGGAAGGGGTGTTTGTGCTATTTACATGGGGTTTGGCTACCTTAAAAGAGAGTTTCAATAAGTTCCTTCCCTCAATGATGTAGCTTTTCTTTGATTTGGATGAGCTCTATGCCTTCAATTGACAAACAGCAAGTGACATTTATGCCAGTTTTTTTCATTGATCAATATAGCTTTTTTGTAGCAACAAGATCAAGATAAGTTAGAATACAAAAAAAATTTAACATTTTTGACATTTATTTTAAGCATTCTGTTGTGAATGTTAAATATGTAGAGATGAGAGATGGTCAACTGTTCTTCAATTACGATAGGAAAATGATGGTCAGGATTTTCAGTTACAATGATATTTATTATGGTAAGCCAACGTTTCGATCCAACTTGTGGATCTTCATCAGGGCTACTGAGTCCAGGTGGATACTAAGACTCCACCAGGTGGGTCTTAGTATCCACCTGGACTCAGTAGCCCTGATGAAGATCCACAAGTTGGATCGAAACGTTGGCTTACCATAATAAATATCATTGTAACTGAAAATCCTGACCATCATTTTCCTATCTTAAATATGTATATTAAATAATTTATTTTTTGAAGAGAAAAGATTTGGCTCCACCGGGAGTCGAACCCAGGTCTTCCGCGTGACATGCGGTATGCTAACCATTGCACCACAGAGCTCGCCTTCAAGCGATGCCAAATCCTTCCTCTTCACTGACGACCCGGGTTCGACTCGGAGCCTAATCTTTTCTCTTCAAAAAATAAAGTATTTAAAATAATTTAAAAAAGGTGGTTACCCACTATAATGATTAAAATTAATATAAAACTAAATATGTATATATATTTTTTTTTTTCAGGACATTGGAGAGTGCACTTAGGAAATTAGAAGAGTTAAAAACTGAAGTTGATTCACTTTTAGATAATGAGATTGTTAAAAGTAAATATAGTTGTGCTTTGCAAGATAAATCTGAAAGGGACAGGATACTTTTAAGTAAGAGCTTTAATTTTTTTAAATGAAAAAGGGTTCAAATTTAAAAGCTTCATAAATGATCAAATCTCTTTGTTTTTTCTCATTTTGGATTGTATGAGACATTTGAATGTTCCGCAATGCGGATAGTATTCTATTCATAATCAGAAACCCGGTGCCTAGACAATATTCTCCACTTCCTCTGTACCAAGTAGTGTACTTATCTTCCCGTAATGAACACCTCCCTGTCCACCGGATCTGTTGCAGTGCCACCATATCTAAACTATGCTCCATAACGTCGCTCAATTCAAACTCCTTATATTCCATGCCGCTATATATATTTTCCAGCTTAAGCCATGAATCCCCACCCGGGGACATGAACAGAGGACTAGTTTCGCTCCGGATAATGAGTGTTTTATCTTAAGGAGATCCATGACTACTTGTGGTGGTTAGATGAACAAAAGATATGTGATTAGAGCTTCAATCCTATGTCACAACATTCACCAAGCCTGGGGGCTGCTCTTATTGTATGGGAGGAATTTCCACCGACCATACCCACATCCGCCACCCGTGGGTCACTCCCCATATACGGTAATGAGAGGAATTACAACGATTAAGTTTTAATTAATAAAATTCAGAGGTTAATACTTTCAAATGTTTTTATAAAAGCTTATGTCCTTTTTCTTTTTGTTGTTCCGAATGCAGCTGTTCATTCTTATTATATTTATATTAATAATTCAATTAAAAAAAATAAGCATTTTTTTCGCCCTTAAAAAAACAATTCATTACTATATTTATAACAACAATGAAAATTAATCAGTGAATTTATGCTGGAAATTAATGGTCTGGATATTATTGACTAAATTAATAATGAATATAGAGTGAAATAATCCTCTCACCCATAATAAAATGAATTTGTTTGTTTAATTGACATCACTTTATGCCACTCAAGCTAATCGGACGATGCTACAGAGGGAATCCTTAATTTTGCCCAGTACCTGACATCGCATAGGCTCTGGACATCAATTTTATTTACCAAGGGATGGCATAGCCAAGGATTTTTTATTCCCATTAAAAAATCCTAGTGCCACCTAGGGACGTGAAACTGTGACTTTAGTATTGTGGGTTGCTATGCTAACCACTACACCACAGGTGACCCCCATTAAATGAATTTAATCACCTTTCTATGAACCCCACTGTCTATAATGGTACTAGTTACTTGGAAATTGAGAACCAGGTATTATTGACCCAACAACTGTAGTTTATATATGTGTGTGTCTATATATATGTATATATATATAATTAAATACACATATCATTAAATTATAATATATGGAAACAAAATTTCTATTCGATTTTTTCACAGGGAGTAAAATAATTTCTATTGTTTTTATATATAGATAGGGGAATAGCATATACTTACTCATGATTTGGTTGATTTTCTTCAGATTTAATTCAATTATTTTATCTTTTATTTTAGGTTGGAAAGATGAATCAGATGAATTACATAAAAGGAATTTAGACAAAATAAAAATATTAGAAGATTTGAATGAGCAATCAGCTCTCCTTGGAAGGTTGTTGGTAAAGAAGGAAAAATTTGTTATTAGTGGTGATGAGCTTCGAAAAAACATTCCTTTTGAAGTTGAAAACTTTGCTGAAATGAATGGAGTAAGGATTTTTTGTATGCATACTTACTACTATATTTGAGGCATGATATGCCAAAAAAAAAAATCCTTTTAAATCTATTTAAAAAAAAAATTTTTTTTGCCTTAAAGTTCTTTCAGACACCCTTAGTCCAGGGGAAATGTACATGAAATGGGAGTTACTTTTTAAAAGAATTTCTTGAAATGTATATAACCTGGCAAGTATGGAAGAACTGAGTTTTCTAATAAAATTTCCTTCGGGAGATGTTTTTGTGGCCTATAAACCAAAACATTTTTGGACTTTTTAAAATTTTTTACTTAAAAATCAAAAACAATCTATTGCACAGAAAATTTTTAAAATAAACAAGCATTAAAATCATAAATCCAAAGTTTTAATCGCTTTTTTAATTTCGCTAAAATTGATAATGAATGGCGACTTTTACCATTTTGCCTGGAAAATGAATTTTGATCAAACTTCAGATCAGTTACTCCATATAACAAATGTTGTAGATAAAAACTTGTTGAGTTGCAAAGTCTGCATCAAACAACCTCTTTGATCATAACATTTGTTATACTTTAATTTCATGTTATGAGGGGAAAGAAAAAAAAAAAAAGAGAAGTTTTCCCAAAGGTAATTTTGTTTTTCTGTTTAGGATATACAAGTTATAAAAAATTCTTTTATTGCACCTTTTGCTAGTTGAAACATTTTTCATATAAATTTCCCCTATGCTATATGGGACTATGAAAAACATTAACTAGATCTACAAGGTGTGGCTATTAAATAACGAGACTGACGCTGTAAAACATTTTATTTTTATTTCATACATTTTTACTTATTATCACCTTCAATACACACCCCTCCTCTATCCCTATAACGCTCCATGCGAATCTTCCATTGTTCGAAACAGTGCTGGAAGTCTTTTTCTGTCAGCTCCTTCAGGACGCGTGCCGCTTTCTCTTTCACAGCTTCAACAGACTCAAATCTTGTTCCTTTTAATGCAGATTTCACCTTAGGAAACAGATAGAAGTCGCACGGCGCAAGATCCGGCGAATAAGGCGGATGGTCTAACACTGGGATGCTGAATTTGGCTAGAAACCTCTTAACAGACAATGCGGAATGAGCCGGCGCATTGTCTTGGTGGAGAACCCATGACTTGTCCTTCCACAATTCAGGCCATATCAATTTGTACAGTTTCAGCAATCGCACGAATACTTAACCGACGGTCAGATCGAATCAGATTACCAATTTTTTCGATATTGTCATCCGTTTTCGACGTGGAAGGGCGACCCGGGCGTGAATCATCTTGAACGTCTTCTCGGCCATCTTGAAAACGCTTAAACCACTCAAAAACACGTGCACACGATAAACAATTATTGCCATACACTTCTTTCAATAAATTATAAGTTTCAGTAGCGGTTTTTCCAAGTTTCACATGAAATTTCACAACAATTCGTTGCTCTACTGTTACACTTAACATTTTTCTGGCGAAACAAAAAAACAACTCTAATGCGAACGAAGGCTAGGGCTGTACTGATTTGTTTACAGAAGCGAGAGGCACTATATTCGAAAGAGAAGGCTTCACGATAACAGCTGTTGGTTGCTGGCGTTTGGCGCATGCGCACTTCTTCTGTAGCAGCGTCAGTCTCGTTATTTAATAGCCACACCTCGTATTTATTAATTAAAACTATTCAGTATTTTTAGTGCTTACTATCCAAAAACATTAACTAGAACTATTCAGTATTTGTATTGCTTACTATGAAAAACATTAACTAGAGCTATTCAGTATTTGTAGTACTTAATTCCAGTTTTTTTCTAGAGTAAAACAGCTGTTACTACTTATTGCTTTGTAGCTCTTGAGGGGTAAACATAATTTTCTCCAATACAAAAAATCACCAATACAAAATTATACGACCTTTTGCAAGGTAAAAATTTTACCTGGGCTGCCTCTATCTGTATTTAAAATGATTATTTCTTAACCCCTTAAAACTATTTAAAAAATCTGGTGCGTGCGCGCATCACACAACTTTCACTTACTAACTTACTTCGATTAGAAATTGACGTGTTTTGCTAAATATCATTTCCCAAAGTCACACATTTTTCTATATTGATATCTTATTTTTGTTAATCGTTAAAGCCGTTTTTGAGTAAATTAAAAAAACCTGTGAAAATGATACAAAATTTATTAAGTAAAGTCCCCCCTCCCGTAGATCAATTTTGATGAAATTTTTACAGTCATATCTCGGGCATATAAATACATCAAATACCAAGTTTGATCAAAATCGTCAAAACCGTTTTTGAGTAAATAAAAAAAACACGTGAAAATGATACAAAATTTAATAAGTAAAGTCCCCCCTCCGGTTGATCAATTGTGATGAAATGTTGGTTATCACATCTTTGGCATATAAATACATCAAATACCAAGTTTGATCAAAACCGTTAAAACCGTTTTTGAGTAAATAAAAAAAACATGTGAAAATGATACACAATTTATTAAGTAAAGTCCCCCCTCCGGTTGATCAATTTTGATGAAATTTTTACAGTCATATTTCAGGCATATAAATAGATCAAATACTCAGTTTAATTAAAATCGTTAGAGCCTTTTTTGAGAAAATCGAAAAAAACTTAAAAAGTTATTAAATAAAGTACCCCCTCCCTTTGAGGATTTTTGATGAAATTTTTGCTGTCACATCGCAGGCACACCCCTACACTTAATACCCAATTTCAGGTTCGCACGGTTTATAGTTTTTGAGCTAGTCTGTTCACACACACACACACACACACACACACAGACCATTTCGCGGGACTTGGTTAATTGGACTCAGGGGACCCCAAAACATTTCCGTTGAAAACCGGAAGTCGAAATTTTTCACGATCGCAATACTTCCACTTACTATATATTTCATATATAGGTAAGTGAAAGTAAAAAGAAAAAAAATAGTTATGTATCTTCAATATATTATTTTTAAAAGATTTTTTTTTTCGGTATACCATCAATTTTTTAGTACTTGATCATAATCGATGATGAAGATATCATTTTGAAGATTTCTTTCCCCTCGTGCCGGAAACATTAGCCAGATACCCCAGAAAACCATGGAAGAAGAGCTATCAATAAAATAAAACTATATGTTGCAAAAAGAGATTTTATAAAAAAAAAAAATAAAAATAAATGCACTAAATAGTATGAAATAATTACCTTTTGGTTTTTATGAATACACAGCTAAATTGGAAATGGTATTGAAAGCGGGAAAATGCAATTAAACGAATAATTTTATTTTGATTTGTATATTAACTGTTAATAAAATTTATTAAATTAAAATATTAAATACTTTTTTTTTTTTTTTTTTTTTTTGGTTCCTCCCTTCCTCGCCTTGTAGGCTATACTGGGTTTCCCGAGCCAGGGGAGAGGGTGGGGGATTGATGCCGAGATTAATTAAATTTTCCCCTGGCTTCGGGTTTTGAACTTGCTATCTTCATGTTTCCAAACAGACGTTGCCATGGGCAACGCGTATTTTCTAACGCGTTTGCCCACTCGGCCATCCCGCCACCAAAATATTAAAAACTAAAATATTAAATACTGTAATCAATATAACTTAATCTTTTCGGAGGCAACGCAAAATAGAATCTTCTAAATGACAAGTCACTGATTACGATTTATTGGGAAACGGTAGACTATTGATGGGAAGAGAAGATCCATTTCGGAGATTTTAAGATATTTATAATTTCTATTCTTATGAATTTTAAATTTTGCGCCTCTTCCCAAAAGATTGTGTTGTATTGAACATGGTATTTAATATTTTAATTTAATAATTTGAATTAACTGTTACTTTTGTATTCTTACAAATCAAAATTAAATTATTCATTTTATTGCATTTTTGCACTTTTTATACTTTTTATTGCATTTATTTGGGCAACGGCTATTCCCTAATGCATTTGCCCACTCGACCTTCCCACCACTCATATATTAACAGTCACCTTATCAGTTTTATGAATATACACCGAAAAGTAAAAAATCTAGTGCGGTGCGTGCATTACACAACTTTCAACACCCTCCCTACTTTGATTAGAAATGAACTTTTTTTTTTTTTAAAGACCAACGTTCCATTGCAATATTGAACTTT
The DNA here is from genome assembly GCA_911387785.2 of Aelia acuminata. Taxonomy (NCBI): domain Eukaryota; kingdom Metazoa; phylum Arthropoda; class Insecta; order Hemiptera; family Pentatomidae; genus Aelia; species Aelia acuminata. The sequence goes on along the minus strand of OU426979.1, from coordinate 34,745,134 downwards.
TTTCCACAATGACCTTTTTCCTTGGCAAAATATTGTCGTCAGTGCTTGTCAACGAGGGATCGACAAAGATGATCATATGGCCTATAGTAGATTGTAACGTAATTTTTGAATTGAGTATTCTTCTGATACTGATTAAGTATTATTCTTCTTCTAATGGAGTATTCTTCTGAAATCTGAGGCGATGAGGGATCGTTAATATTTCTTTATTTAAATTATTGTTTTAGTGATTAAACTAAATTGCATTTATATAACACAGCGTGTACTAATCAATAATTAATTATATTATATTAATTTAATCATTATCGTGGATGACCACTCTTGTTTTTAAATTATTTTAAATAATTTATCTTTTCTCTTCAAAAATAAATTATTTACAATAATTAATTACATATATAATTAGGACTAAAATAAATTGCTACAATTTATCTATATCAAAAAGGATGCCCTGCTAGGACAGAAGCGGCATGGTTTAGGTACTAATTTTATGGTTAATGTAGTTTTATGAAGGATATTATTATTCATGAATTTCCATTTATTGGGAAAAGTAATACATAAAATATACTTTAATTATTTCGGTACATGAGAATATGTCTGCCTTGAATGTGTAAAACCCATAAACACCTCCAAGTTAGACTGTCCTAAGTCCATTTCCATTGCCTGTTTCAATAAAATTCATCCATTCAACACTGGCGGCACAAAATAGTAGACATTTAAATTGGAAAAGTGGAAAAAATCTAATCAAATCCATAGTAATTGGAAAATTATTCCTAATAAGTGACTACCTTTAAGGTTTTCGTATCTAGAAAATAGCAAATCTTGTAAGTGCCACCAACAGCTAGGGACTTTATTGTAACTTAAAAAAAAAAAAAAAATTGGAAAAGAATAAGCCAATTAACCATCTTAGATGGAATCGGAGATGGAAGAAAATAATATTGAAATTATTTATCAGAACATATTTTTTTCGTGACTGGACATATCCCTAATATTTTTTCTTAATTTTTGAACCACATTTAAGCTTAGATAATAGTTTTTGGATTTCTCGAAACCAATAATTAAAAACTATTGAATTTTCGTCAATAATGTATGTTTGAAAATTAAAGGCGTATTCTGAGAACCCTAAAATTCAGAAGGCATAACAGTAAGGTCTCCAAGACTTGCTTATAATATCCCAGCTATTAATACTATTTGCCCAGAAAATTCATTCAGTTTCCATAGCAACTCACAGTTTTCTGTTTTGTTTTTTCAAAGTAACTACTTAAATAAAAATGCTTTCCCAAAAAAGAGAAAATAAATCTGTGGTATTCTTTTAATTTGCTAATATTAAATATGGAATAAGTAACTAGATTGTTTAATGCTAATGAATGTATATTTATACATAATTGTACATTTCCCATATACCAAACCCAATTATAAGATTGGTCTTCAATATATCTTCTATCCTAATTAATGAAATTTAAAGAATTTTGAATATCTTTAAAGTTAAAATATAGTTCAACAGGTTATCAAGAAGGGGACCAAATTAGTCTCAACAATACAGTTTTTTATTTATAAGACGTTTCGGCTCTTTTGAGCCATCTTCAGTTCTAAAAACATTTAACAATGTTGAAGTTAATTTTGTATTTAGGAGGGAAGTTTACTTGCACCCTATTGGCAACCTTTTGAACAATATAGTCTCAAGAACTTAATGTCTTATAAGTGATTAAAATATAGTATTAGGTGTAAATACAATTAGGAGCCATACAAAGTAAAATGTGAAATAAGTTCTGTTTTCAAAGAAAGTAATATTATCTAAATGGATTTTCGTGTAACCTAGCTTTATTTTTTAAATATGAACTAGTCTATTAACTTATTTTGAAATTCCTTATGTTAAAAGATATGAATGCATTAGGGATATCTTCATCGACTGGTATCATTTAAAAAAAAAAGGCCTATCTTCTGAAGTATCTTAAATCTATATATTAAAGATTTTATTTAATTTTTCTGTTTATTTTATCTTTAATCGTTTTCTTTTTTTTTTTTCTAGTTTCCTTTAATGAAAGAAAATCATTTAGACATTCCCGCATTGTTCAAAATTGTTCATTTAAGTATTCCTAAAACTATTAAGAATAGAGAAATTCTCAGAGAGCTTCTTTCATTAAAAAGGCCAGTAATAGATGGTGGATTGTTGCCTAAATTGGAAAAACTAAAGAAAATATTAGAAGAAAGATGTGAAGACTTCCACAGACATTTCGGTAAACATTTTTTAAAGTAAATTGTAGTGTTTGTTTCAATATAAATTTTAAAATGTTTTATGTGACCAATGTCTGGATAAGCGATGGCTTAGTTAGGCTTCTGGGAACTTTGTACTATTTTAATGTTTTGTTATTTTTATTGATAAACTGCAAAATTTCATAAACATTATTTATGTTGATCTAACTCTGCTGCTGTAATATTGTGTATATTTATTGCTTTTATTCAAGAATATATTTATTTATTTAAAATTATCATTGTTTAAGTCTTCTTGCTCGATCAACAAACTGTAACATATTGCTAAATTTTTTGTTACCAGGTCCAGATGTTAGAACGGAAGCATCTGCATGGCTGAAGAATTTCTTATTCTTTATTCCTAAAGTTGAATTCAATGCGCTTAATGCTAAAGATTCCTCAGGAGATCCCGTATTTGGTAATTTTATTTAATGATACATGAAATTCTATCTTTATTCATCATTTATTAATTTATATCAATTATTAATTTTATCCATTTTTGAAATTTTATTGCTGTAGTCCAGCATTTTTAATTATGCTGTGTTATAGTATAGTTGATTAATTTATTTTTTTATAGATAAAGACCTTTGAGATCTTTCGTCTTTGTACAGATTTATTTATTTAAACTCTACATCTCTTTTGGGAAAGTTTCTGTAAATCTTGCAATGGGATTCCATTCCATATATGAGTGTCTCTCATGCCTTGACTCTCATCAATAGTTTTTACAATATGAACTTATTTATAATTGTAGTTTTTTATTACTTTCTGTGATTCTACTTGGTTGCTCTTTGTGTGTGAGGCCTTGTCTTCTTTGATATGGAGGCCTCAATTTTTATATTACCTGAAATTCTCGCAGCTTCTTTGTATTAGCCAATTCTTAAGCCTTGTGGTTTTAGAATTTTTGGTTGGTTCTGGTTGAACTACATATAATTTTTTTCATATAATGATATTACTATTAAATGAACCATGCCAACTGAACTATCCATCCTCTAGTCTCATACTGATTATCTCTAATTTTCTACCACCTGATCTTTTTTGGATTCTCCATAGTGCTGTAAGGAGTCCTCATTTATCCTTTATTTTTTGCACTACAGACTGTTGGATGAACTTTCTCAGTCTTCTTTCAGATATTTATAAGTTATTGGAGCTCATCTTACAGAAAGTTATATTATTTTTGTTTGATGAAGTTAAACGAGTATCCTTGTCGTACGGAGGGCTGGTTATCTAAATAATTTTGATTGACTTCTTGATTTCGAATCTCTGTTTTAATTTATATCACCCCATTCTTACTTTTTACCTTCAAACAATTCAAAAAGATACTCAGTTAAAAGAAATAATGAAAGATTATCAATTTCACAATGATTCTTTTTTTCTCATTATTATAATGATATTGAATTATTTGTGCAAGAAGTAATGAAATGGCTTTGCCTGATATCACAGACTTTGGTTTATATTCAGTTAAGCAGTTAAAAATTACAAAATTGTGATATCTTATTTTCTGATTTTTACAATTAGTGAAATGTTAAGTTAAAAATTAAAAATAAGTTCCAGGTTGAAGTATGATTTTCTACTACTAAAAATGGTACTACTTCTGAACAGTGGCTCCTGCACCATTTACTAAGGAGCCCTTCAAAGTAAGGCCCGATTTTCACTGAAAGGACCCTTTTTGGGGTTTATTCACCTCTGATGAGTGAGCGTAGCGAACGGGAGTCGAAAGCTGGAATCTATTAAAGCTAATCACGACCTTTTTTTAACAGAAAAAAACATAATGGAAGTTCGATAACATGACGGTCACATAAACTGTCAAAACAGGCCATGCCCAGGAGCCATTATTCAGAACCAGTACCCTAACAATTAACCAAATAAAGTGCATGATATATTATGTAATTATTTTATCAAAATTTTTAGATGAGGAAAAGCTGTTACGATTTAGAGAACCTAGTGAGAAAAGCTCTCGACATAAGGTAAATTTGGAGATTAATTTTTTTTTTTTAATTCAATAATATCAATTTTTTGCATATTTTCAATCCATTCTTGAAATGGAAACAGTTTATTAGTTTGGTTATTAGGTGTAACAAATTAAGATTTGTACTGATCTGATATTTTTGAAAAATTCCAGTGCAATTTGATACATTCGATGGCGGATACAGAAACTTTTTTCTGGATGAGGGATATAGTGATGACCTGGGGTAGTGATTTTTTCAAAGTCAAATAAATAACGTTAATAGCCATTTTATCATAATTCATTAAAATATAATAGATTATCGAAGCTTAATTTTTACTTTCACTTACCTATATATGAAATATATAATAAGGGAAAGTATTTTGATCGTGAAAAATTTCGACTTCTGGTTTTCAAAGGAAATACACGTTTTGGGATCTCCTGAGTCTAAATAACCAAGTCCTTATATAGTACTGAACCCAAGACCCCTTATGGGTTGTAGTGGTACAGGTTTTTTTTTTTTTTTTTTTTTTTTTTTTTATAAAGTACAGCAGGGTTCCGATTAACCGAGTTGATGGGGACCAAGGTTACCTCGGATACTTGAAACAATAACAATACCAACTGAAAATGTTGGTTATTATTAAATAAAAACTACATATATGCTTAAAAACCTTATAAATATTTAATAATAATAATAATGCATAGTAACAGAAATTATGTAACTATTTTTTAAAAAGAAATCTTTTATTGTAGTTTGTTTAAATTAACTTCTTCTATCAGCAGTAGCTGTGTCCCTCCATTTTCTCAGAATCATCAGTTCATGTGGAGGCTTTCTAAATAGAGAACCGATCTGTCCAGCAGATTGAAACCCTCCTCTAGGAGTAGGGCTTGATGATGTAATTTTTTTTCGTCCATAAATGTTTTACATGTGGTACAAAATGGTGCTTAAACCAGTGTTCAAATATTTCTGCACTCATCCACGCAGAATTTTGATTTTTATCAATAACCGGCAGGTTATTAATACTGATATGTTTGAGGGCTCTGGGTTTGGCCGATTTTCCAGTTAAAACTAATTTTAATTTATTCTCCCCACTTGCATTCGCACAAACCAAAACAGTGACTCTATCTTTAATTCCTTTGAAACCACTCGCAGTTGTTTCCGTGTTCGCCACGAGTTTTTTGAGGCAAGACTTCGTACCACAAACCAGTCTCATACGCTTTGTAAATTTGGTCCGGGCATAGATTCAGAGTTTTTATTAATGATTAAAAATCATTTGGATGAAGATTCAGTATCTGCTGAAAGGTTTTCCCCGCAAATGCTGAGAGCTCTAATACCATGTCTCTAATACCATGTACCATGTATTGAACCAATTATGCCAACTTTTACTCGCTTCAAATTTCTCAATATGATTGTTCAATTTTGAATTAAGAGATAATGTTTTTTCTTGTAACAATGGACCACTTACCGGGAATCCTTGATGTCTTGCCTGGAAAAACCATAATAAAAGGGCCTCTTCTAAAAAGCTCGGATGATGGCTTCTGTAATGTCCATCCACAAGTTGAAGCCTCCTTGGATGCAGATTGATAAACGTAATCTTTAATTTGCTTCTTATTCCTCCTCCAGTCACCCACAGTGTTTTCCCCCACTCCATAATCCTGAGCTACTTTTTTTAAAGACTCACCCTTGTTTAAGCGATGAATCGCTTCTAATTTTTTTTAGAGCAACACAACCACTCGTTTACGTTTTTTCAACATGATGCTATCCACATAAATATATTAATGAAGAAAAATATAAAACATAATAAGTCATAAATAAAAATCATAAGCATCTATACCATTAAGGTGCCCACTTTATAAACCTTAAGAAATTTAAATAAAACAGGGAATTTAAATAAAACATTAGGCGGGAAGGTTATCTCGACTACATCTGCTCGGGAACGTTCGATAAACCCAAACTGAATCGTAGCGATCAGAATGGATGGTGGAATGAGGAGGAATATGATGATGCAATTGAGGAAGAAGTCGAAGGCATCAAGTATGGTGGCCCTGAGCTGGAACGAGTTCTACAAGTCCTGTTTCAGAAAGCCTGGGATGGGAAAAGGATACCAACGGATTGGGAATACAACGTAATAATCCCAATTCACAAGAAAGGATGCCAGGCAGACTGCGCTAACTACCGATCCATATGCCTCTCACCGGTTGTATACAAACTGTACCCATCCATTCTGGAGAGTCAACTAAGACCACTTGTGGAGCACCTAATTGGAGAAGGGCAGGCTGGGTTCAGACCAGGGTGCCAAACCCAAGATCACATTTTCTCAATCAGACACGTACTCCAGAAATCATGGGGCCGAGATATAAGTATGTACCTGACATTTCTTGACCTAAAATCTGCCTTCGACTCGGTTCCACGACATGATATATCGGAGGCTCTCAGAGTGAAGAATATTCCGAAGAATTTGGTAGAGGCCATTAAATCCACCTACCATGAGCCTAAAGGCATTGTCAGGCTGAATGGGCTTGAGTCAGATTCCTTCAAAATTGCAAAGGGGGTCAAACAAGGAGATAGTTTAAGCCATTTACTATTCTTGTTGTTTATGGATGTAGTGGCATCTGTCTGTAGGAGAAGAACTGACCGAACATTTCTTGGACTCAGGAATCTTAACCCAGTAGTAATTCAATTTCTTCTATAGGCAGATGATGTCGTACTGATTACAGACTCAGTGGAAAAGTTGCAGCAGGCGGTGATATAATGGTGTGAAGAACTCTGCAGAAAAGGTATGCCAGATGATACCCAAAAAAAGTTTGGGTGTGTTTTAAATCACTGGCCCTACAAGTGGGAAGGCAGCAAGAAGATATCCACATATATTGCAATGGAGAGGAAATGGAAGTTGTGACAGACTTCACATACCTCGGTACAGTGTTAGACAGGTCTGGGAAAGTGTATGTGGAAATATCAAATAGGATCAACAAGGCGAATGCAATCTACTACCACATATGTAACACTGTTGTGGGAAAAAGGGAATTAGGCAAGGATGACAAGGAAAGGAATATAGTGTATCTACCTCCCCATTCTCTTGTATGGAGCTGAGAGTTGGGTTCTGACGGACTGACAGGAGAGCAGAATCACTGCTGCTGAGATGAAGTTCTTGCGAAAAATTGATGGGAAAACAAGAAGAGACCATGTCTGCAATGAGAGGATCCGTCATGAGCTTGAGGTGGCCCCATTGAAAGAGCTCCTTGAAACCCGCCAGCTAAAGTGATACGGCCATGTTGTCAGGATCGACGACCACAGAGATCCTCTTAAAACCATGGAATATATCCCAGATGGTAGAAGACCTCGAGGACATCCAAGGATGTCATATCTGGATTATATTGTTCGGCTTAGCAGAGCCAGGGGGAAGGATCTCCGATAAGCCAGAAACTTAGCAAGGAACAGAGAGTAATGGAATTCCTGGCTAAAAGCTACCCTACGCTGAAAGGAACTAAAAGGGAAGCAAAAGAAGAAGAAGAAGAAGTGAATTAATATATATGTGGGATAACATATAGAACAATAAAAAATTTTAGTGTACTTCAGAGAGCAAATAAAAACAAAAAAAATCTGGTGCGTGCGCGCAACACACAACTTTAACTTACCAACTTACTTAGATTAGAAATTGACGTGTTTTGCTAAATATCATTTCCCAAAGTCACACATTTTTCTACATTCATGTCTTATTTTTGTTAATCGTTAAAGCCGTTTTTGAGTAAATAAAAAAACCCGTGAAAATGATACAAAATTTATTAAGTAAAATCCCCCCTTCAGTTGATCAATTTTGATGAAATGTTGGATATCACATATTTGGCACATACATACATCAAATACCCTATTTGATCAAAATCTTAAAAGCCGTTTTTGAGTAAATAAAAAAAACACGTGAAAATGATACAAAATTTATTAAGTAAAGTCCCCTCTCGGGCATATAAATACATCAAATACCCAGTTTGATCAAAATCGTTAAAGCCGATTTAGAGTAAATAAAAAAAAACACGTGAAAATGTTACAAAATTTATTAAGTAAAGTCCCCCCTCCGGTTAATCTATTTTGATGAAATTTTTACAGTCATATCTCGGGCATATTAGTACATCAAATACACAGTTTAATCAAAATCGTTAGAGCCATTTTTGAGAAAATCGAAAAAAACCTAAAAAGTTATTAAGTAAAGTACCCCCTCCCTTTAAGTAATTTTGATGAAATTTATGCTGTCACATCGCGGGCATATACCTACACTAAATACCCAATTTCAGGATCGCACGGTTTATTGTTTTTGAGCTAGTCTGTTCACACACACACACACACACACAGATCATTTCGCGGGACTTGGTTATTTTGACTCAGGGGACCCCAAAACGTGTATTTCCGTTGAAAACCGGAAGTCGAAAATTTTCACGATCGCAATACTTCCACTTACTATATATTTCATATATAGGTAAGTGAAAGTACTTAGGAAATGAACATGGAAAAATGTATGATTTTGAGGAATGGCATTTACATATTTATCAAAACACGCCAATTTCCAATATAAGTAAGTTGGTAAGTGAAAGCTGTGTGTTGCGCGCATCGCACAAGACGTTTTTCTTTAAATCACTAATTTTGTGGAGGGGACGCAGGCCATTCCCTACCTAATACATGTCCCTGGATACGTCATTTAATATTCAATTTAATATTAGAGCTTATTATTCTTATATCATTGATATTTGATGTGTGTTTAATAATTATTAGTCATTATATTCAAAGATAGTTATTGATGTAAAAAATAAAACAAACAAGTAATATTGTTTTTCGTATCCCTCGAAAATAAAGTTAAATGCAAACCAGAAGTTATCTATCTCAAAGTTAGCAGTCTAAGTACAAATAATGATACCAAAATATGGCATGGTTTTGTTTATATTGACTTCTTTCTTATTTCACTAATTTTTCTTTTTCTTTTTTTTTCCAGAAAAATAACAATGAATTGGTGGCAAAAAAAGGTATGGTGTTTGTTCATCGTTCATGTAAAATTTAATTAAAATATCAACATATATATCGACAATTTGTGTTTATTTCATTTTATGTTATATGCTTGTTGTTGCTGATCGTCACTATATATTACCATTAGGGCAGAAATGGCAGGTTATCCTATTGAAGCTAAGTTGGGAAGGTCAAAGATTCTTTAGGTCTGTCAAAAAATAAATTTCTACTAGGTATTACTTCGGATGAGCAACTCCAAGATAGCGGCCGGCATGAGTAAACTAAAAGGTATCCCGATCACGCTCTACCCAAAAGATCTACGATTTAGTTCGGGTTTGCCGAAAGTTCCCGAGCAGATGTAGTCGAGATAACCTTCCCGCCTAATGTTTTATTATATAATAATAATGGGAACAACCAACATAATGTACAAATGAATGTTTCTTTGATATAATGATATTGAAAGTACCATTTCAATATTTCAAAATTTCCTGTGATGGTTACTTAAAATTCAAAATTTGATGGTCTGTTTAGCAATATTTAACAAATATGTAAATTTCAACTTTTGTTTTGTTAATTTGTTTGTTTTTTAAAAATACCTAACCAAATATAAATAAAAAAGACCTAACGTAATATAGATTGTATTATTGCAAGAAACGAATGAATTCCTTTCCAAAAATGTGGATAAAGCCGACATTCGGAACTCTCGGTAAACCTGAACTGAATTGTGGATATCGGATAGGGCGTGATCAGAATACCTTCTTGTTTACTTACACCAGCCGCCATCTTGGAGCTGCTTATCTCAAGTAATACCTTCCACTAATCATGGCTGAATTCAAATATGCTAAAATAAACATTCTAACGCTTGATCCTTCATTATATATGTTTCTCCATTTAAAAATTTTGTAAATGGGTGTAGGTCGTGCTGATTTAAAATTAATCAGTTCGTGTGATTAATTGCTAATCACTGGGAGGCCTATAGTAAATATTAATATTATTAATTATGAAGCATTAAAACTGCTGGATATTAGCAGCCATTTGCTAACTGTCTGCTTGATTGCATATGGTCAAATGAAATTTCTATTGTGAGCTTTATTTATTTTATTAACTTTATGATGAAACATCCTTATCTGAAAATCCTGACCATCATTTAACCTATCCTATTATTAGGTAAAACATGTTTCCCTTGTTTGGAAAGAGCTGGTTGTATTCTAAACAATATATTTGTGAAAACTTCTTATTTTAATTGTGTGAAGGCTCCCTCCCAGTGATGCACATCCATATTTTTATAAGTTATAGTTATTTTTTTATTGACCGATTTTGGATTTATCAAATTAACCATGTTCATTAGACTATTATCACTGTGATTTATGATGCCATAAGTCCGTACAGCAAAAATGCTGAGTTTTTTTGTTACAAAAATAAACATAGTTACTGAATAGATAATAGTTCTTATTTATTATTTAAATTAATTGTATTCATTCTCTTGCTGTTGATGCATTAGAGCATTTCCATTTCATAGTCTTCTTCACAGTATTTTGATTAACATGTTTCTGAAATATTTTTTTGTGATTTAACTGTATAAAGTGTTTTTTTTTTGTTTTTTTTAACCTCAAACGTTTTCCAAAGTGTCACTTGCTATCAGTTAAAAACCGGTAATAAAAATATTACATATAGGCAATTTTCTAAAGGGAGTAAAGTATGCTGTCCTTCGGATGGGATGTAAAATGGCAGTACTGAGCCTGTGTTATGTCAGGTATTCATTAAAAGACCCTATTCTAATTACACCTTGATATAAGTACAAAGAGTACTACAAAAGTTTTGCAATACAGCTTTATTTACTTAATTTTCACAAAGTAATTTCCGCCACATTTAATACACTTCTCCATACGTCGAAACCAGTCTCTAAACCAGCTCTGCCAAGTTTCATCTGGGATTGAGGCACATTCGTTGTCCCAAACCCTCAGAAGGTCCTCGTATGGATACCCAATTTTCATATTTCTTTATTTATAAATATGCCCCTGGTTCCTTGATCAAATTGTAAATATATTTATGTTTAATTGCTGCAATAAATAATCATATTTCGTTATAGGTTACATTCTTCCTAGGTTCAGAGATTTTACTACAAAATATTGCAAAACAAAGGTAACTAATTTTGTTTATTATTTTTAACTTGTACATTTATGATAATTTGACATGATCCTTCATCAATTTTATTTCTTTCTCACTTTCATGCGACTATGTTTATATCCTATTATTGTCTTATTTCCCCTATCATAACTCTAAATTACCGATTTCTTCTGGATAAATTTTAACAATTTCTTATTTCTCTCAGTTTATAATATAAGCTATAAATTACATATATTTATTTCAAGATATTTGATGAATGGCTTGAAATGAAAGTTTTATTGGTGGAATTAATTGTTAAACTGTTGAAAAATGCATGCAAATTTAGTAGTTAATTAGTGATTATCTATTTCAAAACTGTTTAGTGTAATTCATTGTTTAGTTTCTCATTGATGTGTTACATTTCAAATGAGTTTTTATTAATTTATTAATCATTAGCCATTTTTTTAATTTATGATATCTTAACTCAATGATTTTATTTTGTTTTTAGTTTTTAAATAACTCCAATCAAGATAATGAAATGGCTCCAAAAAAAGGTGATTATGCTTATTTTTACCAGAAAACACGTGTAGTTTAATGTCTTTGATAATATGAAAAATGACAGTTAGGTTATCCTTTAAATGAAATGCTTACCATTTATATTGAAAGTTTTAAGTTCTTTCATAATATATTTTTTATCTTGTGTGCAATATTGCCTACACCTTTACGATATTTTAGTTCAATCTTCTGATATCTTCTTCATTTTTAATTTATGCTTTAGACTCTAAAAAGCTTTTGAAGAGGATTGAAAAAAGGAAAAGTATCTCATTGATTAATCTGTCCTCTGTTTCTGCAACATCTATTAAATCATCAAAATCTGAAAAAGTAGACTCGCCGTGTAAGTATCTTATCTATGATAATTACGACCTAAATACACAGTCAAAATTATGTCAACAATTTACCGAATTATATATTACAAATTGTTCACCTCCCATACTACTCTGATGTTAGAAAAATATTAATGATTGATTATAATATTTGTCCTTACTGCCGTAACATTTTGATATAGGAAAAATATTATTATTGCTTATAACTTTATTTTGATTTGATCATCATAAGCTGAGGTTTTTCTTTAAAAAAAGAAGGTAAATAATTGCCTAGTTGCTGCCCTGAGGTACTCGCATAGTGATTATCCATTTATTGCACCCTATCGCCGCTATCTGCTGAGCAGTTTCAGGGACTTAATTAACTTTATTAGATCGTAGCTCCAGACTTCTCCTCATTCAAAAGTTATAAAGACCCCCCAAAGGGTATTTTTCAATTTAGATTGGGCCGAATTAATGGCTTTTTGTGTTATTCGCAAGTGTGAGGTTAAGTATAACAGTCACTGCAGGGCAGGAACTGGAACAATAAACAAAATAAAATACTGCAAAGAAAGCCGATTCATTTATGAATGCATCAAAAAGATTTTTAAAAACAATGTTGGTTTTAATTAATTATGTTCTATCTTAGTGAGTAGTTTTTCCCAAAACTTTCTGTTTTCTAAAGCATGATAAATTAATTTTGGCTACATATATATTTTTTCATCTCATCTCAGTCATTACAATGAACAATGTTTACAGGTGGAAGTGAAACATCGCGAAAGTTGTGTTCAACTCCTAAAGAAAATCACAGTAGATCATCATTAATCTACGATAGGAATATTTCACCCATTTCAGTTATTTCTGGTAAAGGTAAATGATTAATTTTTTTTTTTTTTTTAATATAATCCTTGTGACCGTCAATACTTTTATCTTATTTTAATCTTACATAACTCTATTGTTTGGTTGAAATTTGATTCATATTGACGAGGCGGATCATAGCTTAACCATCCCATTGCAATGATAATTACATTTGTTAGTTTTTTATGATAGCATATTGAAAAAACCTCACCTAGTTAGTGAAAATTATAGCCCAGACTATTGAAACTATTCTAAGCCATTCATTGAGATGCATGGCACAGTAACAATAAAGTATAAAACAAAATTTTTAAACACAACACAATGTTGTGAAATTGTTACCAAAAAACTTTATTTATTTAATTTATAGAAATAATTATAATAGCAGTTCAAAGTGATGAATTAGTCATTTACATATGGGTCGTTTTAAAATTATAGGTTATTTTGATCTATACCTTTTTCAATAAAAAAATCTCTCATTTTCGCTGGGATTTTGTTATAAAGTGCCACAATACCGGTTCCTTAACTAGCCCTAAAAGCACGCACACACTTTAGTGGATATTTTGGGAAATAAACGTTTTTGGAACTTTTGGGAAACTCATCGTTTGTAGGGGGTGAGAAATGTCACTTCGAATCAAACTTAAAACTTTTATTTCAGTAAAAAAATAAGTATGCGTTATAGTAAAAAAAAAAAAAAAAGAAGAAGAAAAGAAACCTATTTACTAATTTAACAAAATCTTGAGAATCTTGCATCATCAGTCTGCATACCTCTACGTTCGCTAATTAACGCACTATTTCGTTTTCATTCCAAACGCGTTATTTTAGACTTCTATAAGTTTGTACCCCTGTTTTTCTTTCTTTTTTTTCTGGAAGATATTCTGGAGTTTGTTTTGGTCATCAAATGGGAATTCTTGATATCCTAATAAATATTTTTTTCACTCGAAACAATTAAAGCAGCACAATTGTTTCGTAGTGTGAAGGAAGGTTCCCCAATCTGTGGGAAGCCATCATAGTGCCGCGAAAGGAAGGGATGGTTGAAGATAAAACTTCCTTCATCGATACAATATCTTGACCATCAACCAAGTTGATGTGTACATGCCTTATATTGCTCTTTAAAAATACCAAGAAGCGATGGAAGCTATCACCATCTTTACATTGTGCAACGATTCGATCTGCTGTCCTTTTCAAGACACCTCCCACACCATCAGGAGCGCTTAAGAATATTTCTAAGTCTCTAAAACTAAAAGGAGACAATATGTACAATTTTTATGCCAATTAACTAGTTAAGCAAACATAGAAAATATCGGGTAGAATCGGTAAGAAAGTATCGGCTATATTGATACTTCCTATGTAACGGTGAACAATTAAAGTATTGATACAACTATTGTATTGGATGCAGTGTATCGATACTTAGACATAACGAAAGTATAAAAACGACCCTATACACATCCGCCGTGTAGCCCTGGCATGGAGTTACTTATTCATCTGCACCTACAAATATGTAAATACGTTATATCTATTGATGACAGGGTGTTATGGCATATTAACCCATAGAAGTCTCCCTCACTCTCCAAACCTCATCTCACTCCATAAAATTTTTATTTTTTTTCAATATTTGAAGGGAGTGAGGTTTTGGATGTTTTTATGCTTTGCTGGCCAGAGGTTTCAGATTTTCTCATATTATAAAATTCTCACATAATGCGAAACTTCATGCTCATATTAAATGTCCATCATTAATAGATTAAACACTTACCTTAATTTACAAAAGTCTTGTAGGGAGTGAGGAAGTATAAAAATACTCTAACGAATTCCACCACAAAATTATTTCTTCAACGAACACAGGTAGTCTAATGAAAACAAAGCTAGGTTAGTCTGGTAGCTATGTAGCAGCTGCGTTACCTTATATTTTTCAAGCAGTGAAATACATCTTTTCCTGGTTGTGGAGGGTTAGTTAAGAAAATTTTTAGGGTGTGAGGAAAAACTGTGTGACAAAAATAAAACCTCTGAGATGTATGGTTAAAGGATTTTATTTTCATAATCTACCCAGTTATTATCTTAGCGGAGGATACACTGAGGGCAAAAATAATTTTTTCAATAATATATGCACTCAGTTAGAGTAGCATAAAAATATGAGGTGTAAGAAACCTATACCGTGTGACAGTTGTAGGGAGTGAGAATTGATGTAATTAACAATTTTTAACTAAGAAACATCAACTTTTTAGCCTCAGATTAGTTTGTCCATGTAGGGGCCAGATTGCTTTATCTCTTCAAAGTTTTTGAACTTTCTATGACTAATAGTTTAGGCGTGGAGACCGTGTGACACAAAATAACCCATATTTTTGGAATGAACCATATATAGTGGTTCTGGAAAATTTAAGAACAATGAAACTTTACCATCTTACAGATTTGGTATGCTTTAATCTAATGTGTTTTTTAATTGTTTGACAATTTTTTCAAAATGTAAATCGTCTGTGCATTTTGATTATTATTATTGGATAATCAGGAATTGATTGTTATATAAATTTACACTAAGCGACAAAATCATAGGCCTACCCCATTCATTTTAAAATTTTATGTGAAATCAACCTATAATTATTTCAATTGTAGGTAGGAATTAAAATAGGAGTTTTATAAATAAATGTAGTGATTATTAAGAGTTTTAGTGCTACTCAATTCTACCAAGCAGTTGTCGATGTTGAGATCTGGAGAACAAGTTTTCCAAGGCAAAAGTGAAATATTATTCTATTCAAAATATTTTTTTACCAACCAAGCCGTGTGGACTGGAGCGTTGTGTTGGAAAATGGACCTTGTTTTGGCTAGCTCGTTTTTTACGTGCTCCATTATGTTTCCCAATATTTTTTAGAATTGGTTTTTAGAGTACAAAATTTTATTTCACTTTGCCACGATAACCCGAATCAAGATGGCATCATTCCCCATTTGCCAGTGACTTAAAGTCCTTTAATTTTCTTGGTGGTTATATAATATTAGAAGATAATAAAAGAACGTAATATTGGAAGCCATCTAGACAATCTAAATTGACCACTTTTCGTTAGTGAATATAAATGTTCACATTTAGTGATTAACATTGGCCTGCCAAGGCATTTCTTTGTCATCCTTACCTTCCAGTCGTAAATAATTTCTAATCACACGCCTGTACGGGTATTGAGCTGTAATTATTATTGACATTGTTCCATTTTTTTGCTTAAGGTTTTAATTATGTCGATTTCATTACACATCACCTCTTGGCATTTTGAAATTTATTAATTTATTGCTAAAAAGATCAGTATTTAAACAAACAAAAAATTAATTCAATCGCGCGAACAGTTTTGTTGGAGATTTAATGAAAGACTGAGTGGCCTACATATTTGTCACACATGTAAAAGCCTTATAAGAAGACTATAGGATTAAAAGATAACTAAGGGGATATAATTTATACATGGATATAATAATCTGCACACCAAAGACGTAAATTAAATATAATAGCTTTCTTCTCACTTATTTACTTTTTCTTGTACAAAATGCTAACTGAAAAAATGTGGGCAAGCCTATCATTTTGTCACGTAGTGTACTTCTATACGATGGTTCTTCCTTCCTGAAGCAAGTTTAAAAATGCTCTAGTTATTAAAACTTGGAAAGATCATCCGATGATATTAGAATCAGTATTATCAAGAATAAGAACTTACATACAAGAAATAAATCTTTAGTTCCTTCCTTTATTTTCGAGAGATAGATAGAAGAGCACAATTGAAAACTTATTCTTAATTTTTTTAAAACTATCTATTGAAGATAAGCTTCTACAATCGGTTTCCTTGTACAAAACTTCATTGTTTTTTTATTTCTCTCATATCACAAAAAATTCTATATATATTTTTTGGTTATTGGAAATAATTGTCTAAAATTTGTTTTGCAGATAAGTCTTTTATTAGTCAACCGAGAGTTCCTGATATGAGTGTTGCTAATGATTCTACTCTGAACGAAAGCGATCTTCATGCATCTTTGTTGAATTCTTATTTGAGTGAGTAGTAATACTAAGCTTATATTTTATATGATGATAATCTGGAATCACAGTCAAAAATTTTTTCAGGTACTACTTTCCATATTCCCCTTCTGGCTTTGACAGCTGATAAGGGCGTTTCAGTTGGTCAGTAAGCGAACTACTAGGCCCACCTTTCCCTTTTGAAAAATAACCATCTTAGCTGAGTCACGGAGTATCTCACCCCATCTCAAATTGACATATCGATTTTATAATGAACCGAATTTCTTTTAAGTCTGTATAATTATCACACTTTTAAAAAAAAACCCACCCTTTGCTGCCTCATACTTCCGTTTCTATGGATTACTCCTCACATTTCGAAGTATCAGTATTTTGATCTATATTCGGAGTCGCTGAATAATTCAAACCTATAACATAACATACTTTTTAATTTAAAGCTTTATTTTTAAAAACCACTCTTTGTAACAACCAGTTTTCAGTTTCTTAACAATAAACATCAGACATTATTGTGACATTTTCCATGAGAGCTTAATTCCAACCGGTCATATTTCATGTAGAGTATTCTCAGGTAGTTGATTTTGAGAGGTTGAAAATATTTTGTTACGAAAACGTTGACTTAGCTTCTATGTCATTCTGAAGTCAAAGAACTGACAGGTAATCAGTTTTTTTTAAATATATTATTCCATCAAGTCGGAAGACGTATGAGCAAACCATTCAATTTTTCATATACTTAGACAAGGAGAATTCACATGTCTTTAGCCTAAATATGGGTTTTCTTTGATAAGTTTTAATGATTTAATTCAGAGTCCCACAGCGCGGCTTACCTTTGAAGTTCAATCAGTATAGTGTAAGGATGACTTTGGTCAGTTGATGTGAGTTAATATTTTTTTCTATTGAAATTACAAAGTATATTTTTTAAGAGTTGATAAAAAAACTTTGATTTAGTTACTATGTCGTTTTGGAGTCAATGAACTGACATGTTATCAGTTCTTTTTGGTTTTGTTTTTATTTATTAGCTTAGAGGCTCTCACTGGTCCCCTTTAAAAAAAGTTTTCTTTTTAAAAAAACTATCGATAGTTTTATATTACTAGTGTACTACATTAAGCAGTATTTTGCTGAGTTGGAGTTTTTTTAGAAAGTCAATGGGCGTTTGCTTCATGATTTAGGGATGCTCCATACCTCCACCATTAAGCAGTAAAATTTAATAAAATAACTTCAGAAGTCCTTAATTTATAATAATAAATATATTAGTTAATTAAATAAATATTTTAATTGACAATCAAGTTGATTTTTTTTTTTAACAATATACTTAAGGCAGAGAATAATTGTAATTATAATACAGTGAAACCTCTCGTTAAGGACCACTCCCATTAAAGGACACCTCTGTTTATGGGACAACTTTCAATTGCACTGGCGCAGGATATACGGAAACAATGCTTTTGAAACCTCTTTTTAATGGACACTCTAGATAGAGGACACGGACAGAGAAAATTGCCTGAAAATGGGTTTTCAGACTTCTAGTTAAAGGACAGTGTAAAAATTTTTTCAAACATTTTCCGAGAATGCTTAGTCTTTAGTCCAATTCATCTAATACTCAGTAAACAGAGTCACTTCCTGTCCTTCCCCCTTTTCTCACCTTTTCTACAGAACATTGCGTAGGGTGAACATTTATTTTCATTTTGAACCAGTTTATTGAAAATCATTGAACTAACAACATGTCTCGGACATGTAAAAGGTTTTCATTAAAAAAAAAAAAAAAAAAAAAAAAAAAAAAAGGAATCATTGTTGAGTACGAAAAAAGTGGCCGGCCAAGTGCACAGATCCTTTTAGAGTCTAATCATCAAAAAAATGTAAGGCAATTAACTTAGGAAAGTTTTTTAAACCCGCTGGTACTTAGACATTTCTTCAGTTTGCTCTCTTTTATGTAATTGTTTAATTGAGACCCAATTCTGTTATGGAAAAACTAAATTGTAATAACCTTCAAATCAAATCTATCAACTTTTGTGAGTAAAATTTCTTTAGTTAGTTTTTGCAGTAGGTAAATTCAGTTTTTGTTTGCTATAAAACCATTTTTTAATAAAAGCATTGTCCGTATTTTAATTTGAACCAATGTACCACTATTACATCTACATACACGAATATGTAGGTACTTACTGTTTTATGTATATGTTTAAATAAACAAAATTTTATAAACCTCTACTTTAAGGACACCTCTCATTAACGGACAATAATTGAGTCACCCTGGCTGTCCCCTATTTAGAGGTTTCACTGTATGGACCTCAAGTTCATTGATCATGTAAGGGTCAAAAATATTACATTCTCAAGAATTTCATAATTTATAAATGACATATATATTTTAGTATTTAGTATATGTACTGCCAAAACGAGCACACATATATTTTAATTAAATATTTTGAATTTTCAGGTACAGATTTGGATTATAAAAGTGAAAGAAAGCAAGATACTTTTGACTATACTCAGAGCACAGTAAATGTAACATTCGACTCAACACCATCAGGAATGTCCATAAATCTATCTAATGTCTCAAATTTTTTAAGCTAGTGATATTACGAATATTTTTTGCAAAACAAAAAAAAACAACTATATTTTTATAATTACGAGTAATGTAAATATATTAAAATAATTTATAATCTAATGATAATAAATTGAATTGTTTTTAACTTATTATTTCTTAACAATGCTAAGAAATCCATATCTGATTTAAATTAACAAGTGTACTTTTAGATGGGTTGAAATGTTTGTGTAATGTGCGGTACTTTCAAAATGAAACCATCAAAAAGAAAGTTGTTACTTCAATTACAATTTTTTGTGTTATAAATATATATATACTCATTACCATAAATGAACTATTAATATAAGCTATTCACTCATTATATGTCAGTTAACAACTTCTTTATCTTCAAATGATTTTCTTTTAAATTGGAGATGAAAAGATTCTTATTTAAAAAGCTTCCCATAATTTTTAAGTTTCCTGTACTCAACTTATTTACTTGCAACAAACATTTTTCATCTCTCATATGATATCGTTGCATTAAACTGAATAGAATAAAATATCAACTTAACATTACATTATAACAGGAGAACTTGCAAAGTGTATGCATACACACAGGCATGAATTCAGTTGTATGGGCAGGTAAAGTTAATTTTAGGAAGGGGAAATGCTCACACATAAAAGTGAATAAGGTTAGAATCTGGAGAAAGGTGAACATTAAATAAATCATCTAATTATATAAGTTTCAACTCTTAATTGATAATCATGTAAAGTAGAGATTCAATTGGCACTGAAGAATGTAAATTAACCGCATCATGTCTTAGAATGAAGGTAATAAAATAAAATAAAGCTTTAGAATGATGTATTAGTAATATTTTTCTAGAAATCCAAATAGATATTTATATCATAACTAAAACATTATATATTGGTACATACTACTGGAAATCAATAAGACATGTGCCAAAAAAAAAAAGTTACTAAAGAGCCAAGGGCTTTTACCAAATCAAGGAAATAATACTCAGCTTCCTTAACACTTGGGCATTTAGCTCATAATTTATGTCATGTTTACTTTTGGAGTGAGCCTTGAAGTCTTTAAGGAATCTCTTGGTATAGACTAGCAGTATTCTAAATCATATTAATACTTGAGGAAATGATAGAATTCAATTTAATGTATAAACAAGATCTGAACTTTATTCATTCGTATATTTCATACATCGCTTAAGACAAACGCATCATGTTCGGATTACACGTAAACTTCAGCCTTTTCGATACACATGCATGTGCTTTCTTTCATTTTCATTTTATAATTATCCTATTCACACAGGGTATTTATGAATACACAATCAACCAATGCTAAAAGGTTAACACTATGCAAATGAATAACAAAAAATAAAAAAGAAACTTAGAACAAAAAATTTGCTCTTTTATTTTTATGTTGTTTAATTTGACTTAAGACACTATAGCAATGTCATTAAACAACAAAAGACAAAAAGAGAATTATATTAATAATAATTACATAATAATAGCTAAAAATGTACAAAGCTCGATAGAAAACGAATGAATGTGGTTTTGGGTAGGGATGTTTTTGTGGCACACTCTCAGGTGACAAATAATTACTCTAAGTCTGGAATATCTTCATCGTCTGAATCTTCTAATGGATCTAGATCATCAAATGATTGTTTTGGGTGCCCACAACCAAGACCTCCCATCGATCGCATCATCTAAGAAGAATAAATAAAAATTAAAAATTTGTCAGATATATTAATTTAAAAAAAGAAAAAAGATTACTGCTAATATATTAAGTTTATAGGTGTAAGGAAACTGGAACGATCCATTGCTGCAATGAAACTTAGTATCCACCTAATATTTGGCATCATATAAAATTTTTATAAACTAAGTTATCTCAATTCTTATTATTTAGCTAAGCTATCTTAAAAGGTCCTCATTCCAGTTCCAACAAGATATCTACTTAATATTATGTAATGAATGTATAATTTAAGGAATTACGCACTTCCTCAAGGTCTCCACCTCCTCCAACCTCATCATCGCTGTCTTCTTCATCTTGCCACCTAGAAAATTTGTTTAATTGACTTCAGATGGAATAAAGTTCATTAAATATATTTATTATTACCTAGTTAGTTAGTAAACCTATTTTATCTTTCCCCTAAATATGTTCAATATACCACATGTAGTATTTCAAACTAAAAATCAGGTTTAATAAATTCAAGAAACTAATAATGGGGATAAAAAAAAAGTACTGAAAGCTAGCCATGATGAATTTATTAAACTTAAATGAATACGCATCAAAACAAGGGTGTACAATGTATGTGCTATGTTATTGAAGATATAAGTGCTGGAAATTTCTGTCTCTTGCATAATCACTGGCTACCAGGGCATGACTGATAAGCTAACAAATAATAAATTTAGTTAACAGCGCCGGATACCCAGCTAGAGCAAGCTTTATTTAAAGATTAGTTATGGCTTTTTTCCCCAACTATTCTCATTAAATCCCATTTAAAGAACTAGTTTTTTCTTGGTATTTTAAAATAAAGTTACTATTTGACATCTCTGCACAGAAATAAAAATATAAAGAAACAAAAGCAACGGGATTTATACAAATATTTTGTTATTACACAATGATATGATATTTTCTAACTATAATCTGCATTAACGTTCGACCTGTTGGCTGTGTCATAATGAAAATTGTCTCATTGGATTTAGAAGAATGTGAACTATCAAAAATGTTGGGAACTTCAACCTACTTCCAGCTTAATTAATTTGAATACCTCCCTCCTTTTGACTTCCACAACAAATAGCCTCAACCCTTTTATAAGGGGGGACTCTGCTTATCAGGAATCTTACTACTATTAAGAACTTAACACCGAATTATAAGGAAGCTAACAATTTTTTTAAATCATACTAAAATAAGGTAATAATTTCGCATCCGGGTGATTTACAGTATGAGGCCTGAAAAAGGATGAATTTTAATGACCAGAAATAGTAATTTGGTCAATTTTTCATGGAGTATTGTATTCTAAAGTCAATTCTTTCACTTCAACTAAAATACAACCTGAGCAAAGCCGTGTACCACAGCTAATGATAAATAAAATCAAACCTATCAAGTTTCTTGCAAAATAAATCTGATATAAACATAACTGATAAATGATAATTTTATTCCTGATATCCATAACCCCATTAACACATTTAAATACCAATTATTCAAGATGATTAAATAGTAAACAAAAAATTTAAACATATAAATCACCTGTTAAAATCTACTTTGAGCCAATGGTACTTTTTCTTTTCTTTAGTCAATTGAGGCCAATAACCTGAAGTGTCTTCTTTCTTCTTTAGCATAATTTCTATAATCCTATCTCTCACTGCTTTTACAGATTTCTGTAAAAAAAAATAAATAATTTTAATGTAATTTAGTAATTACAATTTACATTGCATGATTGGACAAAAAAAATATTTAATTACCTCTGGATCTACTTCTTTAAATAATTCTATGGTCACTTCATGTTCTTTCTTGTCTGTACCACCTATCCCTTTAAAATATACCTGATTTGGTTCTATACGTATTTCCGGAGATTTACAATCCTCCAGACACACTGTCAGAAAAATAAGGCCGTGGCGCTGCGCCCACATAACAGGTGGAGGGTTCACGCTGCAATGTATAATAATAACAAATATTACAAGATATACATTGTGCTATACAAACAAATAGAAAACTTCAAGTAAACAGTACTTAATGTTAACCCTTTAACCGGGCGGGACGTATATATGCGTCCTGATATATTTGTTCTTTTTTATTATTATTTATATATATATATATATTCATGTAGATACATGTATCTATAACTAATACCTC
Source organism: Aelia acuminata (assembly GCA_911387785.2). Classification (NCBI taxonomy): domain Eukaryota; kingdom Metazoa; phylum Arthropoda; class Insecta; order Hemiptera; family Pentatomidae; genus Aelia; species Aelia acuminata. The sequence continues at coordinate 34,721,760 of OU426979.1, read as the reverse complement.
TGTTGTACGAAAATATAAGTCCCGCCCTTTAATATTAAGCCCATATCCGAGGAGTCTGGCAAACAAAAGATATGGGAGTACAAACCAATATCAGAGAATTTCGACTATTGACACCACAATCACTTCCAGCAGACTTTCAAAGAATAACAAGTATGTGTGCAAAAGAATAAGGAGAGAATTTACATGAAATTGTTTCCTATTAATTATAATTGTGTGGCATCATAGGGAACAATGTGCCTTTAATCCAACCAACACTCAGACTAACTGTATGGTTTAAACATACTAGATGTTCCTATTTGAGGAACACATCAGATACCTTAAACAAATATTGTTATTCTTTGATGAGCATATACAATTAAAACATTGTAGCAGTAAAAATAACAGCAAAAAACCAATGCTTTAGGCACATGGCATAGTTAAAATCAAAACCTGAGTTCCAGGTGAATTGAATTTATTGATAGTAATAACCAATCTTTATTTCAGATTAACAACCTAAATGTTTGGTTATTACCCAAATCTCTTACCAAAACATTTACATTCACAGAGCTATCACACCATAAAAAATTTAAACTAAATGGCTAAACATTCAAATTACTTTATTGAAAATATCACAAAAGACCTATAATTGACGCAAATATCTTGGTGAGTTTCATTAACATTACTTTAATCAATATAGATTTAGGTAAACATGAACATATTTTAAGGCCTGATGAAATTGTTAATTAATAATCCGACATTAATAAGGACAGCAATGGACAAATTATTATTTAATTTACAAGCATTAAATAAAATTAGGCTATGCAATAAAAATAATAATATTACAGAACACTGAATATAAATAGTAAATTGCAATATTAATCATGAATATTCAAATTCTTAAACCTCATCTAGCAATGGCATTACCCTGCAATAATGCAAAACCAAATTTTATGGTTAGAGTAGAGTTTAAAATGTTATGGTTAGAGTATTACTCAACTTAAAATTGCTATTTATAAAACGATAGACTTATTAAAAGAATTAACATGGTTCTTAATAGTTCTTAATTCAAGGTTAAGGTTAGGTTCATTCACGTGAATCGACAGAATATCCAAAAATTACGCATACTTTAAAAAACACTTACCTAGAATCTACCTGAACCATTTTAGTTGTACAGATTAAACAATAGTAATATAATACAGGTGGAGAAACAAAGGATGAATTAATACGCGTTCAACACAAAGGCGACGCCGGCAATAGAGAAACAAGTTTAACAATACAAATCAAAATAACAGCAAATTCCAAATGAACTTTCAAGGTAAGTTTAAAGTTACACTTCAGGTGAAACAATGCGGAATAGACACAAGGAGTTTAATCAATAAAAAGCGGGATACTGTAGAAACAACTATGGCGGAAAACAGAATAGCACTGTTAATAGTTAATGATATAAAAGTAAAAATAACATAAATAGCTACTAATAGTTAAGAACAGTAATCGTATAGTTTAAAAAAAAGTTGCTAAGAAGAAATTGAAGTGTACTTACGCGGTCATCTTTAACTTAAACAAAATTACAACAACAAACTAAAGAGACTAGTGCTTAGCAATGCTACCAACATATTACTTGGGACATGAGTATTTAAAAATTAGTAATCAGAACTATTTTCCAAAACCTTGTGAATCTTGAAAAAAAAAAAAAAGAACCGAAGAAACCAAGTAATACAACACTACAAGTTAATTAAACTAGGTTATTTAAAAAAACAAATGATCAATCATTATTTTCAATTGTGAATTATTTATTGTTTAGTAATATTAAAGGATTTTTTTTTCACATTTATAATATAAACCACAACTCTAAACAGGCATTCCTAAATTGACTTTTTAAGACACTATAGATTTTAAAAAGCCACAAGATTAACAGGGTATACAATTGTTAAAATTTCTTAATGATTTATGTAAAATTAATGAATCATATTAACGGTAGTATTCTTACGAAAATCAAATCCAAAAGTAAAATAAATGATCAGTCATTGGTGACGGACTTGTTCTTTTGTATTATGGAGTATTTGGTAGAGTTAAGGGGGGGAGTCTGAAGAATTTACTGTTACCATCTTTAATGCATTTACCTCAGAGCAGTACTCTGTTAATTTATCTGTATACAAGGTAATTATCAATATTCAGAATTATCCAAATACACAAAGGTTTACAAAATAAACAGATTCATTATATTAAATTTATATTACAGTTATCTGTTTTTTCTTCCTCTAGGCTTTTCTCAAAACCTATACAAATCAAAAACTTATATAGTACTATTTCGTAAAGAAGACACTGTGTGATACAATTATTTCTGCATTTAAAACAACGGTCAGCAATTAGCTGTCGTATCATCGTATTTTCTTGTTATTTTTTTATAAGAATGGATATAACCATGCTTTCTTACTATTTACCGTTTACTTAATCCATTGGCAATTTCTGTACATCGTGTATAGCAAGAGGATTTCAACAGTAATCGTACAGTTTAAAAAGCCACAAGATATCATATATCAAATATAACTTGTTGATGTTTAAAAATAAAATATTTGTTAATATAATACTTCATGAATACGAACTCATTGCTATGAATTTGTAGTTTTCGTTTCTCATTTTTTCATAGGGGAGCCGGGAAGCTGCCCTCTTCTGCCCCCCCCCCTCCCTGGGATATAGTGATCCTCACTATGATATAGAGTGACATTAGGCCGGCTAAGTTACATCTTGTTTGTTTAACGTCACTTTATGCCACCAAGGCTAATTGGACGATACTACGGTGGGAGACCTAAAATTTGATTTGACCTAGATTTAAATAATCTAGGTAAAATTAGGATGGGGATCTTTAACGAGTACATGACATCGTACAGGTTCGGGACCTCCATTTTACGTCCTATCCGAGGGACGACATAGACAAGGACTTTTTACGGTACCACTACTGAAGTGCGGCTGATGGGGCAACCCTGCTTCGGGGCGTGGCCTAAGGCGCAGCGATCGCTCGGGGCCTTGCCGAACTGCCGCCCCCACCACCTTCCCCCCTTCGCAGATAAAGCTCCAGCTCGCTGTTCTGTCCCAGTTATTTTTCCCGCCATTTCCCTTCAGTAGTCGACTGTGACGTCATGTAATCGTCACCTCTCTATATCGACAATAAAGATCGACCGTGCTATTTTCGATACTAATACCTTAAGTTTGAAATTAAATATCTTTATACATACTTTCGATTTATTATATAATTTATATATTTTTAACTTTCCTGCTGAGAATTAAGCAACATAATATTATTTTACCGATCTTAAGCTCATTTACAGAGTTATATTTCTTATTATAAGTAAAACAGCTCAAATTAACTTTTCTTTTTTTTATTATATGGTTTATCACTATACCTCTTTATTTTTGCATCTTGCACTATACCTCTTTATTTATGCAACTTGCATATTGTAGGCCTACCTTTCAGAATTCTCATGGGTTTAGTCTTTTATGTATTAATAACCAGTTTATTATTTTGACAATATTGCGCAAGGGTATTGTTTTTGTTGTGCATCAGTTATTGAATGAACTATAATTGCAAGGTCATCCACAGACATGAGCAATAAAAAATATTTATGTTTGCCAATAACATAAAGTAGGTATATTGGTGATAACATTCAATGCAAGACGTGTTCCAAATCACTGATGAAAATAGGGAAGAAAAGGGGACTTAGCTTAATAATCTATTTTATTACTGTATAGTATAATTAAATGATGATAGTTTAAATTTAAAATAATAAAAGTTGGAAAGAATAAAATTACAGACTAATATTTTATTTTGAATAAGAATTCATTGATTTGTTAAATGCGTGTTCCATCAATAATGTAATGAAGCTTGTATTTATGAAAGTTGGAATGTAACTCTTTGAATTTGAAATAGAGAAAATCCCGTAGTATATGAAGTAAATAAGTCTTAATTTTATTAAAAACTTTCTATCGATTTCGGAATTACTGATAATTCTAAAAATGGTATGAAAGCTGAGGGCAATGATTTCAAAAGTCGGAGAACAATATGGACTCCTAAAAGGCCGTTACTTCAAAAGTCGGAGAAGTATATCGACTTAAAAGTAGCAAGTGAAAAATCGATGTGTCAATTGGAGAATTGGTAAGATGGCTTGTGACGTAAAAATGACGTGAACACTCAAGCAAGACGCGCTGTTTTTAAAAATGAGGGGAAATAGTGATAAGGTGGTGGGGGCATCAGCTGACGAGAATTTCCCCTCCAAAAGGGAGTGATAGCCACGCCCCGAAGCAGGGTTGCCCCATCAGCCGCACTTCAGTAGTGGTACCCTTTTTACTGCCATTAAAAAATCCTAGGTCCACCTCGGGACGCGAACACGCGACCTTTAGTATTGTAAGTTTCTATGCTAACCACTACACCACAGATGACCCCTCTTGTTTGTGTTACACTGTTATTAGATTCCCATGGAGTATAAATATACCACGGGCTAAAAGCACTCAAATTCCTCGAAACTAAACTCAAACTATATAAATCATTTCAGTCTCTCCTAATACCATTCATTATTTCAATCTTAACAGCTTGCTTTATGTCAATGTGCCACTACAAAAGGTGTCTAAAATATGAAACAACTACCATTTAGGAGTGCTTAGCATTTATATTAAAAAGTCAAAGGTAGAATTGTTAATTGTCCTTTTATTTTATTAATTGTGTTTATAAGTTCTGTTTCTTCCTTCTGGTGCATTTTTCTTAATTTATAATACATTCGTAAATTTACGAAAGTAATTTTTATAATTTATTTTATTTCATTGACTCATCACATCCTATTCAGTTAAAGAGGCCCTTGATTACCTTATTAGATCTCAAATTTTTACTTCCTCTCGCTACGCTTTATAAAACCAGAAGAGATGGAGTATTATACTTCCATTCTCGTAATAATAATAATAACAGTAAAGGCTTAAAAAAACCGAAGGTTCGTTGACAACACCACAACTTGCTCCATACACTTCCACCATCCGCCGCACAGTGGTCCAACCTGGGAAAAAACCTCATAAATGAAACCTCATAAATGTAGCCCAAATCTAATTTTTTCTTGGTTTTCGAATACTTAGATAGTTGTAGAACAATGGAAAGAATATATTTTTTCAACTTCTTCAAAATTAAAATGTGTGTGTACCAATAAAATTGAACTTTTTAATGATTGAAAAAATCGTACTTTTCTACCAATATAAAAAAAAAATGTCTGCTCTGTATAACATTAATAATAAAATATTTCCCAATATACCAGGAGTGTGTCATCTATATCCACTGTTATGGACTAAACATTTTTAAATAATATCAATAGTTAGAAAAGAAATTAATTTTCGAAATCGTTGCTGAAATAAGTATGATTTTTTGACTTTGTTGGTTTATAAAACGCTTGCGTTACGGTCGCAATGGTTTAATATGTAACTGTAGGTAGTAGAGGAACTGTGGTAAAATTTTCAGCGCCAACTTCGGGATTTATAAGGATTTAAACCTTCAGCTACGGTTCGAGTGGCGAAGGCGGGTGACCTTGGGGAGGAACTATTAGTTTAGAAAAATCATCCTATAGGCGGGCGCAATCGAATATAGGGTGCGCTAGTAGTTTTGAAAAATGTCGGAAAGAACGGTGTTAGACATAGTTGATGTGATAGAGATAATTGGTAATTTTAAAAGACCATTAATTGAAGGGCAGGCTATTCTTGATGCAAACCACATATTTACGTGTGGAATAATATCTAAAAATAAAAAAACAGTTATTTTACAAACCTCGTCCCTTTAAACTAGCAATCTTAAAAGTACTGCCCCATCAAATAAAAGTGGAAATCAAATTTATTAATAATAATAAGCAATTTTCTTGTCATTGTACGTGTTAAGCTGGTAGTTCTGGTAAATGCAAACACATCATTGTAACTTTACTCGACGTTTTTCGGTTAGTAATAACATTAATTACCTATTCACACAATCATTGTTATGACAGCTTAGATTCTTTGTCATATTATTTATTTATTTGTCAAAACTTTCAGGTTCGCATTGAAAACATGGAACAATTAAGCACAACGGATGTAATAGAAAAATGGGGAAAATTAAAAAAGAAAAACAAATCTATGACACTATGGTCTCAATGTTATTTGCATAAAACTAGCATTTTGGAATAATAAAATGTCAAATACTAATATTTACCTGGATAAATATAGCCTCTTTCTTTAAAATAAAGACTACATATCGTCATATGTTTCGAAACAGGCTTGTCTATTCTTAATTTTACAATCCACTCTTTAAGAAGCTTTTTATTTTTTGGAAATAAAAGGGAATGACACGTCTTTTGATTTTCTAATTGAACACTGAGGGACCGAGCAATACCTATTAGATATTTTTCAAATGATTTTTTGCTCAATCGGGTTTTAATTATGGAAAAATAAATTAAAAACACCAAAAAACCCTATGAATCCCCGTTTCTCTAGTTCCTGCAGCGCCGTCGCAGAAGCAGCACTGTCGCTTGCGCCCGCCTATCGGTCTCTAAGGTAGGGGGACTGGCTCAGAATTAAAATAAAATAAATCACACGTTATTTTCATTTTAATTCTGAAACACTAAACAAAATTGTTTCATTTTGTATTTTAAATAATCAAATAAACTACAACTAGAAGTAGGTTGTTTGAAGTTGCACAGTTTGCTTATATTGATCCTTTGCACTAGAGCTCTCATTCCTGAAAATTGAGGCGGTACATTTTTTTCAGTTTGATGCTGATATTGTTGCATGTTTTTTGAAAATCCTTCATTGACCATGCAAATTACAGGGATAAATGAAGAATTAATTATGAGATTAAAAACAGTACTAGATGTGATTTGGGAGCGGGGTAGCCCACTGGTAAGGCAGTGGACTGCTGTGCTTAAGGTCCCGAGTTCGAATCTGACATGGCTTATGATATCTTTATTATTCGCCACAGTTCGTCTCGTGGGCCGAGAGACCCTCCTGGCGCAAACCCAGCCTCTATAAAGTGGGTACCCTTAATTGAAAAATTAAGGGGAAAGAACCTGGCGGTTGAGCGTGATCACGGTCAAATCACCTCCTTGCACGACCGCTGACCAAGAAACAGTACTCTTCCTTACATAGTACTGAACCCAAGACCCTTTATGGGTTGTAGTGGTACTAGATGTGATTTGCTCTCTGTACCCAATTGATACTGCAGCATTTCGCAAGCACATAGCGGAAACGGCTGAGATGGCAGTGACTCGGTTCCCCTGGTACTATTTCCCATCGACCGTCCACAAAATTCTTTTCCATAAAGCAGACATGATTGAGCACGCAGCTCTTTGTATCGGTTCCCTGTCAGAAAAGGCTCATAGGGAGTAGGAACAAATATTATAAGCAGTACAGGGAACATCATTCCAGGAAGATATCTCTAGTCGCAACAAATGAAGATGTTTTCCATTATTATTTGTAACAAGCGACCCATATATTACGGATTTAAGACCAGTATACAAGTATAAAAAAAAAAAAAAAACTAATCAAATTTTTATTTTTCACGTCAAATTTTAACTTGATCTGATGCTCTGATTTCGTTGATATTGATTTCATTAGATTCGGTTCCTCAAAAAACATATAAGACTATATGAAACTCGAATTTTTGTTCCAAATTTGGACTTGATCTGGTGGTCCCATTGCACTGATTTTGATTTCATTAGATTCGGCACCTCAAAAAATCAATACACGGGTGGTTTCAAGCCGCTAGCAAAGTAATTTCAATAGATATTAGGTTTTTTTTGCCATTTTCAGCTTTTTTGGACCACTGTGCGCCGTCCGGACTCAACTACTTTTAGTAAATTTAAATTCTATCGATAAATGACAACTTTTTTCTGACGGGGGGGGGGGTATTGCAGCCTCTACAGCCCTCCTGGATCCACCAATATTGATTCACCACTGAATTTGGGTCTGGCCACACATGTCCGCACCGCAGCATTAATATAGGTTATGTTCAGAATATTTTTAATTTAACTTACATATTACCTTCAGTTATGCCTAAAGTGGCCTGTGTCTGACATGTGTGGCCTGAACTTTAGGCATAAAAATATGTGAGTAGGGCGTTCAAACCTACGTCACACCCTCCAGCAAGCCTGGGGGGTCGCTCTCATTGTTGGTCAGCGAGTCCTACGGACTTAGCCGGGAGGAACTTCCACCGACCATCCCCACATCCGCCACCCGTGGGACGCTCCCCATATGCGGGAATGAGACCCGCGCGAGGAACTAAAGGTAATATGTATGTTAAATTAAAAATATTCTGAACATAACCTATTATTGCTGCGGTGCGGACATGTGTGGCCAGACATTTTCGGGTACTAGTTTGAAGAGTGGCCTGTTTTGAGAGGTTAGGTGACTGTGATGTTATCGAACTCCCATCGCGCTTTTTTCTGTTAGAAAGGGGCCTTGATTAGCTTTAATAGATTCCAGCTTTCGACTCCCGCTCGCTCTTCAGTGAGAAACAAGCCCCCAAAAGGGTCCTTTTCAGTGGAGATCGGGCCTTACTTTGAATTGCGCCTTAGTGAACGACGCGAGAGCAACTTTTCTGAACTAGTAAGAATTTTCGCAATTTTACATTACCAATTTTTTCGTTGCGCTGCTATCGCCTCAATTACATTTACCGAATAAAGTTTATCAGTTAGGCGTTGTGTAAACGTCTAAGTTTTCCGGTTGATTTGTCCCCCTGCAGTCCAAATATTCTAGGCAGTACCTTATTTTCAAAAAACCTAAGGGGCCTTCCTTTAACATTAGCGGATTACCCATCACGATACATTTACAAAAGCAACTGGCAGTAAAAAAAAAAAAAACCTGATTATTAATGAAATTAGGATTTTTTGGGGCCCTTAAAAAATAAACAATAATTATTGAAAAGTACTAAGGACTTTCAGGTTATGCAAAACAAACTATAATACTCTATTATTTATGGAAACAAACCTTTAAAAAATAAGTAAAAAAACAAAAAAAGATAAACAAAATTAATAAATGTTTTAAGTAGCTGAATGATGTTTACCTATTTATCAAAACACATCCACTTCTAATCGAAGTATGTTGGTAAGTGGAAGTTGTGTGTTGCTGAATCACACCAAATTTTTAAAAGATAATGCTGTTTCCTAATTCCTTTAATTCTTGAACACATGGTAAAAGCAGGTTTTATAACTAAGGCATATTAGAGAATAACAGGGAAAAGGATGTCATTTAAGCAAAACAATGCTGGAATTACAGAAAATAAACAAAGTGAGATCTTGATCAGTTTTTTATCCAATCACTATGCACACTATAAGAGGTTCTATGCAGTCACCACCAATTACACCCTGCATACATCCATTCAAACCCAGTTTCAATAGATAAGCCCTCAATTCATCCACGGACTTGGATATTTCCAAGTCAACAAACAAAGTGCTTTCTTTTCATTCCTTTAACACATTCAACGCCAGCTACGTCCCAGGGATATAGTAATCGGTGAGCCCAGGTGGCCAAGTAGGGTAGTTTTGAATTTAGTAAGTCAGCCACCTGCACAGGTTCATGACGGTCATTTCGGCATTTTTGGTTTCCTCCTATCTGCTTTCTAGACAAAGTTGTGGATATTTAAAGTTTTCACTCAATTTTTAATAAGCTTAGAGTTTTATTTTGAATTTTAATTTAATTTAATTGAAAATGGGACCCAAGAAGAGGAATGTGAGTCGGCAGCAATCTGAAAGAAGTAAGTATTTAATAATTCAAATTTTTTTTTAACAATTATATTTTTTTATTTTGTCTAATTTTTAAATTATTCTCACTACTTATATTGTATTTTATTATTATCCAGTTGCAGTGGATTAGTAAAAGAACAAAAAACTATATATACAAATTTTTAGAGACAAGAACGAGATTTGTCGATGCTGAAACTCCGCTTGGGCAACCACAAAGTAATAAGTTTTTGTAAATTTATAATGTTTTTATTTTTAATTTAATGAGTGATGGATATGAGTGATGAGATGGAGAAATGTCCTCATGATCTCATCTGAATTCTCTAGGGACTTAAAGATGGCCAACAATAAAAGGGGTCAAGTTTCCGCAAAACCTCAGTCTGTTATTGAATATAATAAATTTATGGGAGGAGTGGATAGGTTGGACCAGCTTTTAAGTTATAACATTACTTCCAGAATGGAGACCATGGCTTGGAGAAATGTTAGGTTTGGGTTGACCCCTCCAGGCTGTCTGTGCTCCTGCAAGCATCATACATAAGAGGGAATAGTACACTGCGCGACCAAAGGTCTCGATTGGCCTAATACACGAAAAAAAAAAAAAAGCGTAATAATTAAATAGTATGTATTATTTATTTAAACTCTTTCTAACAAAAGGTCAGCAGTTAATATGTGCCCAGCAGTCTCCAGGATGCTACAGCTAGGGGGTCATTGTGCATCAAAAAGCTGTGAAGTTTGGCTTGTAAGCCTCCATCCCCAGTTTTATAAAATCCATTTCCCCAGGAATTGTAAAATCCAGTAATCCGGGAGGAACCACTAGTCTTCCAAACATGACTAGATGGTGAAGAGTACTTCATCTTCATCAAACTGGTCTCTCCCGGGCTTGTCCTCCATATTCAGTACTATAATTTTATTTTGAAATTCTCCATAATAATAGTTTTCCATTTGCTTGGGTCTCTGTTGATTAAATGTTGATATTACCTGTTAAATTTGATAAATCCCTTTGTTGAATGAATTTAAACTAATTAAATAAAACTGAAAATGTAACACATAATACCTGTCAAAATTATGGAAATCATCACTTGTGATTTGACAAATTTGTTTGGGAAAGTATAAAACAGGAATTGTAGTAAATAGTACACTCAGCTCCCAATTTGCACCTTGGGCCCAGTTCGGATCACTGCTCAAGCAGTGTAGATTATAATCTTTAGAATGAAGGCAGTCAGTTTTTTTAATTACCCGTACTTAATAAATATTATCTCTTTCTTCTTGTTATTATGAATTAATTATTTCTTCCCCTCATTATAATGCTGCAGGAGTAATGATGACGAACAGAAGAATTGCAATCATTAACAACTATCAATTTCTAAGTTATGATAGTCTTGGCATTTGAATGACAATTAATTATACAATAATTATAAGTTTATCCAAATTCTGTTATAAGTAACAAGTTTATCTATGAAGTATGAAAGTGATTTACCTCCTCCTAAATTACTTAAAAAACTTAATTGGAGGAGAACAAAACATAGTTGATCAACATCATCAAATCTATCATCTACATTAACAAAACAGATGGTTAAACAAAAATATTAAACAATAAATTTTTTTAACAGTATATAAATTAGAAATTTATTTACTCATTTCGTAGGATATAAATAAGGGAAAATACTTCCTGTTTAAGTAGACTTATTATTAAAGCTTACTTACAATAAAAAAAATTTATATGAATTGACTTCTATACAATAATTCTCATATTAAAACATTTCATTTAATGCCAACACTAATACCATAATTTTCACATATTCATTCTTATTTTCTCTCATTCACAACCTAAATAGTGATGACTTTGAACAGATAAATATATTGAATATTCATATACACATTCTAAATAAAAAATATATGACAACTAAACAATTACAAAAAGCTCTACAAGCAGAAACCTGGAAAATTAAATAAAATAAATAAAAAAGATGTTATGAATTAAATTACATCAAGTTGCATTTAATATTTATTTAATACTGGAAGGCAAAGTTTACATGCATAAAGTAACAAGAAAAAAAAGTTTTTAACTTTTTGTAGAAAATAATCAGATTATATTCAATAACCCTAATGTATTCAAATAATATACTCAAGAATTTCCAGAGAAAATGCCTGTACAGCATTCTGAAAATTATCAGCTTGGGTAACCAAAAGTTATAATACAAAAATAAAGGCCAACTACTTGAATTTGTTTATACAATGTTATACAAAAACAATATTTGTGCTTAGGCAGTTAAACTTGCTATACACAGCATAAATTTATGTCACTTCAACATTTAATACAGTTATTATTACACTTGTACATAGTACAAAATATTTTAACAAAATAAAATTTTATTTAAAAAATAAACACCCCTTAAAGCCAAAATTATCGATTACATAAAGTAATTGGCCTTTATTTGATTTCTAATAAGTAAAACAATTACCTAATAATTTATGTACAGTTATAAATATTTTATATACTATAAATACACTTTTATATACCGATTATTTTCTTTTATAATGAACCTATATTAAATAGATGGCTGTTATGGCATATTTACATTATCAATGATTGGAAATAACCGAGAAGTCATTTGATCGCGTATTTCGGTAACCAATCGCTGGAGTTTCAGATTACTTGCTGCTTCTTGCAGGATTTCTTCCAGCAGGGAATGTTTTTTAAGACCCTACAAAAGGAGAATAAAAAACATGATTGAAGGATCTATTAAAAAGATGAAATAAAGACTATGTCTCAGGATCTATTTTGAAATCACAAGCTGGGAAGAATGCTGGTGTGAACCCTAAAAAATACGTTTTAGATTTATTTATATTACTGAGTGAACATTTATTGTTCCATTGTAGAAAATGGGGTCTAGTGCCCAATCAACTGTAAAGAGTAAATTTGATTCAAAGGAAATAATGTAGCCTTGGATTCAAGTCAAACACTGATAGATAAGGCAGGGGCAAGAATAAGTGAATCGCCATCATAAGAGGTCGCTTCACAGGTAAGGAAAAAGAACTAGTGGAAGAAATGAAGATATATAAAGTCGACATAATATGGCTGAGTGAATTAAGCAAAAAAGGAGAGTGTTCACAAGACTGTAGCTGATCGCTAAAATATCTTGTATCTTTAGGGTAAGTGAGAAAGAAAGACAAAAGAAGAAGTTGTTTTAGTGATGGGGATAAGCTTTACAAGAGAAATGAATCTTGGCAACTAATATCACAGAAAATAATTATAGTAGATTTGAAACTGTCAGTCAGTAAAATTATTGCTGTACAGGTATATACCTCAGTTGAAGATGCAGCAGGCTTTACTCCGCAAAACAGTTTTATGAAGACACAAAGAACAGTGAACGAAAAAGATAATGCGCATGGACCAAGGCCCATATTATGTAATGGCCAAAGTCCTAATTAGGTCATCACAATCTTACTTCATATATCAATTTTTGAAAGAGGTTACAAAATAGGATTGAATGTTGTAATTTAATTTAAAAGGTGCTTTTAAAAATGGTAGAGTAAAATTCCCACATTTTCCCTAAAAAAAAATCGAAAATTCCTGTATAATTACCGCATGCTAGCCCTCCTGCACTTTTATAGGAGTAGAGCAAGGAGATAGGCTCTGCATTTCGCTTTTTATTCTCCTAATGGATGACTTATGGAAGGTGTGTAAAAGGACCCCAAGAGCATTATGTAATGGTGATCATCCAGAACCATTATTATTAGCAATATAAACCAATAGAAAATAGACTAAGAGGTTCTAAATCGTGTGTTGAAGGCAAGCAATGGAATATACTATTAAAGGAAAGCTAAGGAATATACTATCAGATTGCTAAAACTTGGAGTATATTGGGAAATTCGGGACATCCTGGAGATGAGAATGGCCAGTGACAGAGACCAGAGGACTACATGGACTGGGACTGCTACTCCACGCTTAGTGGCACATCAGAGTTAGAAAGAAGAAGAGTAAAGCTAAAAGGGCTCTACTACAGGCGCATGGCCAGCTACAAATAATTTTTAAACTCAATTTCCTGAAAATTGTATTCTTGTAGATGTATCAGTATTCTTCCCAGCATGCAAAATAGTTTAAACGATGAATATTAATTTTAAGAAATAATTTATTTAATAATACTTCATATAAAAATATTACTATTAATTTAAAATAGGGGTTAGAGACTTTGATATTATAAAGGAAAGTAATTTGGATCTTCGTCTCTACTACTGTTTATTATATTTTGTACATTACAAACGTTTCGACCTCCAGGGCCGTCTTCAGTGTTTCTTTAATTACTGCATCATCCTATTAATACAAATCACCTGAACAACCTAAATAATTCATAATACTTACAAGAATTTCTTCCTGCCAGTTACTACTGGTATGACTCCAACTTGAATGTGAAGGTCCAAGGAGTTCTTCGCAAAGACGCTTTAAGCGTTTTTCAAGACCTTTAGAGAGAAAGAAAAAAAAAAAAAGGTTTTGAACAAAGTTTTATAAAACATGTACACGATGCATTGATGTATAAATGAGGCCTATTATAATTAAATCATAAATAAAAATGATAAAATTGTAATAATAATAATAATAATATATGTAATTTTATGTTCTAAATTAGGGCTTTTTCTTTTCTTTAAGGGGGATTTTCCATTTAATGTTCACTCTATTGACTACTGATCTTTAAATCAATTGTCAATAAATACAAAACAGTATATTCCTAGATATATACATACCTTGACATAAATTATAAAATAAGTTTATTTAAAGAAAACTAATCTAAATATAAAGGTCTTTCCATTTTTCTATCATTAACATTTCTACTAATATTTACAATAAAAAAATATGTTTATCCTGTAAGACGGCAGTTAACCATATCTATAATAAACTAACATTTAAAAAAATAATTTTTTATCCTTAATTAATAAAAATCGGTTATGAAAACAATGGATTAAGAAGCCAATTAAGTAAAACTTCAGTTAATAGACACCCCTTTTATAACTCACAATTTTGTGAAAGTCCCGACCCGAGGTAACAATTTAATGCTTAATGATTCTCCAGCAGCACTTTTCACTTCTACAGAAAGTACAAAAGTCTAAGATTAAAATTTATTAGGTACCAGTGGTATTGATAAGGTAAATAGGATGAATAGGTAGTATTGATAAGGTAGATAATTGTGTTTTTGAACATGTGAGGTTACACACATTATTATGTAGTTAATTCAATAAAAATGTTATTGCAAAACTATTTTTGGTTTTTGTTTGCTAACACTTTATTAGCATTGAGGATGCCTAAAAGCAAACCATGGAGGAGCATGGACAACCATTAGGTGGCTGAGTTGAGCGTTTTGGGAAAGAAAGTAAGTGCCTCCACATTCCATTCCTTCGATAGTACAGGACAAACTAACAGTCATTTCGAGAGAGTTTGCAAGTTGAAGGGTTTAGGATGTGAGAATTTGACAGAAGGTATTTGCTACAATGGCTGGAACTGGTTAATGCTTGAAAGAAATTAATTGTGTTTAGGTTTTAATTTATTTTCTTATTATTATTTTTGTTCACACCTTCCTAGCCGTTTCAGCTATATGGGGTTTCCCAGGCCAGGGATTAATGCAGAGTATTATTAAATATCCCCTGGTTCTGGGTTTTGAACAGGGTATGTTCGGATTCCTAATCATATGTCAGTTGTCAGGGGCAATGCGTATTTCCTAAAGCATATTTGCCCACTTGGCCACTCCGCCATTCTTTTTTTAAGTTTCTGATATGTTAAGTCTCCGGTATTCTGATTGTTCCTCCAGACAGGGAAGGGGTAGGACTGTACGAAAAGGCTGTGCTGCCAGCCCCCCTGATAGACCATAAAAGTTGCTGCCGAGAGATAAGTGACACCTTGCACTCAGGTTTCTATCATGGACGTCCTCAAAAAACCACAGCTATCTAAAAGATCACAAATTTTTGTGTTTTAGAAAAACCACTGTTTTTGCAAAAAGTGGAGAAAATGGCATCAGCAGCATTTGAAAGTTGCCCTCCATGCAATTAAGTTTGCGGCATTTTAATTTGGTTTTATCAGCAATCTCCCAGTTATTTTCGAATTGTATTATGGAAATAAGTCTGATACCATCACATCCAGTCTTCGGCACTACTATTTAAGACTCCTGCTGAGCTATTCATATTGGTCAGAGGGAGGGGAGGGGTCTAAGGGTTATCAAAAGCTAGACAGTATTCTCAGTATCATTTGCAAGACGTTTCGCTGTCCATTTTTGAAATCTTACCTATCTATATAGTGTGGTTTTATTTTCATAAAATCTGGTGTCCTGTCACAAATTTAGGAATATGCTACAAAATTTACCAAGATTACACTAGACCAATGTCTGTAACTATTGTCCCGTTACAGAAAATGAAACATTTAAAATACGGCAACTTGCCATTAGGAAATATATATAAATTTCCAAAGATGAAGATATATGGATGAACAATACTTCCAATGAAGTGTTGGAAAAATCTGTGATGGACTGCTCTATACTTAGCAACAGAGTTAGGACTGGACTGAGGCTTGCCGGGTTTCATCTTCACTGCGTGTTATTACACAGCTGTGTTTTTTCGAACAGGAAAAGTATGACCAAATAAAATTGCACAGAACAACGATCGATTGCTAAATTTTTGTGTCTCTGAAGAAGTCTTGCAGATTTGGAGAACAAAAATATGATAAATATGGATTCTCTTATCATTTTTATCAAGTTTGGTGATTAATACATATAGATAAATAAATTTATTTCTTTTCTATATAATAAATTTTATTCTAAATCACCGTAAGAACAATCCCAAAGTATGATGGCTTGAAAATGGCTCTAGAAGCCGAAACGTTGCCAAAATAAATTTTACTATTGTTTTTTGGTGAATATTGGCCTATTTTATTTATCTATATGATAAATATGTTGCAAGTTACTAACTCCCTAACCTTTTTGATTCCTTGTTTTAATTACAGTAGAATAAAACTCTTACTGAAAATAGTGACTCATAAAATGCTTTACTGACTTATAAATGGCTGAGTGGGTGAACATGTCAGGAAATACACATTACCCCTGAAAACCAACATATGAGTGATAACCAGCAGGTAGCCAGTTTAAAAAATAACTAACAGATAAATTACTAAGTTAAGATTAATATTTAGTTTTCAGGGAGGAAGTAAAATCAGGTTCCATATTCTTTTTTATCCAGTGTGGAATAATGCTTGAATGAATATTATTGTATTATGAATATTAAATAATAGACTCACTCACATTTCAAAAGTCAGCAGTTCGACCAATCTCCTTAGAAATATGAAATCGACCACTCGAGATTAAGAGACATCAAAATATTTTTATGATAAAACTAAAAGTGATTGAACTACCTTAAGTATAATAAAGGGGGAGAAACAATTTTTAATAATAATACATAAAAGGATTATTACCTCTCTGGACAAGAAACCTAGCTTGAGCAAGAAGCCAGAATTTGTATTCCTGTTGAGAACCAAGAGCAAGAGAGGCCGAAAGTTGTGAGTCAAGGTATGTCAGCGTACACAGGGGAGCGAGCTCAGATGTTGGACCCACACCTCTATTAGCACCGACACCCGTCCTGCAAAATTATACAAAGAATAATTAGTAACAGAACAGAGTAAAAAAATAATTATATCTGTATATACACCAGGTGTGTAAATATGAAAATGGAAAACGTGTGTAAAAATGATACATACTATTTTATTCGAAGTACTGATTTTCGCAATCTATGCATTTTCCCCATCTCTCAGGCAATTTGTGGATTCCCCGCCAAAAGAATTCTTCCTCTTTTGAGTCAAACCAATCACTTGCCCAATTTCGTACAGCTAGCACGTGTCTCATTGGTGCAAATAGTTAGTAATCGGATGGGGCCAAATCTGGTGAATAAGCCGCATGCAGAAGAATTTTACAAGTAAACGCTTGGATTGTTTCCGTGGTCCGTTTAGCCGAATGTGATGGGGCATTACCATGGAAGATCACTTTGTGAGTTCTTTTTTGATATTTGAGACATTTTTTGTGCAAAGCTTGATTTAAATTGATCATCTGTTGTACGTAGCGTTCCATATTAACAGCCCCCCCCCCCCCCCGCTCCGGTTTCAGCAGCTCATAGTAGATAACTCCTACCTGATCCAACCAATCACATGTAATTGATCAAGCAAGAGTCATCCTCGTCCAACAAAGCTTCCAAATCAATGTCTTCAAACTTTTTTTGTGGTTTTCCATGATCTTTGTTTCTGATATCAAAATCACCATCTTAAATTTTTTTGAACTAATCGAAACATTGATATTTGCCTAGGGCATGCTCCCCATAAGCTTCAATAAGCCTCCTATGTTATTCTGTGGCAGTTTTCAGACAGAAAATCAATGGTGTCCGCAAATCATAGTTTGGTGGCACAAAAGTCGACGTCACTAAACACAGGGTTGTAGAATGAAACTGATATTGGTATCTATTGGAACTCTTTACCACATGTAAACAAAAGCAGATAACACCGCTGACGGATTAGTTAGAAGATTATATTGACTTCTACCTCCTATCATTGGCGAATTCTGGTTTCATATTTACACATCTGGTTTATATGTTTATAAAATTGACGGCTTCAACAAGCACTATTTCATGCTGATAGGAAATATAAAATCTACAAGGCAGAATAAGTTTTTCATCCAAAAATAAAGGTGAAAGTGGAAGAGCATCTACTTTCTTGGCAGTGCAAAACTCAACCCAGCATTTTTAAGAATTCCATTTTTGGGAAAACTCTTAGGAGACAAAGAAAAAAGAGGAATAGAGAAGAGAGCAAGGAAATAATTTTTGTAATCGCCAAGATTAATTTTTGTTATATTTGTAAGAAGGTTTCTTATGTTCTATGTTTCGTTGTTATATTTTTCTTTTACATGCGGTGCTTTATTTCAACTTGTATTAATGTTATGAGTTTTATATTATTTTCTTTAGGAGTTCCATTTTAATTTTATTTTGTAAAAAATTTTATTTATTATGCCGTTTACATATATAAAATATTGCATTAACGCTATTTCAGAAGATAGTTACTTATTTTTTATTATAGAATTTTTTTTTACACGTTATTTCATTATATAAATTACAATTAGCCATAGTCAGAAATATTCTTTTATTTATTTATTCTTTTATATATTAAACATTAAAGAAACTGATTTTACTGGCTCAATGGCAGGCGGACAGTTTTGGTAAATTTGATTTTGAATACCCACCCACTGCCGCCACAAAAGTTATAGTTGAATTTTGTGAAATATGGTTGTTTACTTTTAATACTTTTGAAGTGTAACATATTTCAGTTTTTCTTTAATACCAGGTTATTCAAAAAGTCCTGTCGTTTTTTTGGGGGAAATTATAAATAAATAAATATTTTCTATTGATAGTTTATCCTATAATGGAAGACTTTTTTAAAAAGCCCTTTTGGTCTTTTATTATTCTAAATTTATATTTCAGTGAAAAATCCAGTCTTCCTTTTTGATAATATATATTTTTTTAATATGTTAAAACATCACTACGTTTCGAGGCTCATTGTAAATATTTTCAAATAATCACCTTTATTCATCAAAATATCCACCGTTACAGTCGGTAACCTTCTCCCAACAAGATGGTAAAGCCCAAATTTCTTCCTTAAAAAACTGTTGATTTTTACTGCAAAAATAAGTGGTCAGTTCGTGAATTAGGTTGTCACGGTCTTGAAAACATTTCTGTCTCAGATTGTTGTCGAGATCTCTGAATAGGTGATAATCAGTGGGTGACAGGTCAGGGGAATATGGTGGGTGAGGCAAAACTTCCCAGCCTATTTCTGTCAATTTTTCCCTGGTCAATTTGGCGGTGTGTGGTCGAGCGTTGTCTTGAAGAAGCAAAGGTCTTCTTCTGTTGACTAAGCCGGGATCAAAAGTCTTAAGTTTGGATTGGCAATGGTCCAGTATATTGCAGTATACTTCTGCAGTGATGGTTTGCCCTTGATTCAGAATCTCAAAATGCACTATACCTTTGGCTGTCCAGAAAACAATGAGTAAAACTTTCTTTGGATGGAGATCTGGTTTTGGAAATTGTTTAGGTTTCTCATCTGCCGACAACCACTGATATGATCGTCTGAAGTTGTTGTACAACACCCATTTCTCATCACAGGTGATGATTCGATTCAAAAAGGGTTCGACTTTCAAGCGGGAAGTTAACGAAGATGCAGTTGTCAAGCGAACAAGCATATTGGCATCTGAAAGCTTATGAGGAATCCATTTATCCAGTTTTTTCACTTTTCCCAGTTCTTTAAGGTAATTCCAGGCAGTGGTGGCTGAGATATTAAGTTGAGAGGCTATCTCTGAACAACTTTGACGCGGATCCAACTCTACTACTCTTCGAACGTCCTTATCAACTACAGTTGGTCGACCCGAGCGTGCCTCGTCTTCTAGTGTCTCGTCGCCTCCACGAAATTTTGAAAACCAAAATTGTGCCTTCCGCTCAGACAGCACATCTTCCCCAAACACGGAGCATATTTTTCTAGCAGTTTCGGCAGCTTTTGAGCCAAGTTTAAACTCATAGAGCAAAATCGACCGAATTTGAGTTTCAACTGGAATCATTTTAACTAGACAGTTGGATGGTGACTGCATTAAATTAATCCTCCTTAGCCTCCTATTCATAAAGTATAAACATTTGTGTTTACATGGATAAAAGTTGTATTGAACGGAATTAATTAGGCAAACACTCTAGAATCAAAATAAACAACTAACAAACGAAAAACGACAGGACTTTTTGAATGACCTGGTATTATTCAAATATAAAGAAGCTTGATTAAAAAAAATAACAATAGGTAATTTAAAAACAAAAAAATTATCAAATTGGTTTGGCGCTTAGTTTACTCTGGTTTTATACCAACCAAATACGCTTAACATATTACATGAGCATATTAAAAGAGAATGAATGGAAAAATGTTCAAACTTTAAGAAATTCAAGTTGGTTGCTTACCCATTGAGTGCAGCAGCTTGTATTGACTTCAAGGGCAAACTTTCTCCAGTAGGAGACAAACTCCTTTGCGTATTTCTATATCCTGAATGAGCATTTCTTTGAACAGGGTCATTGTGGTTTCCAATCAAAAGCCTATGATAAAAAACATAAAGAAACAACATAAACGAATAGTGTTAAATAATATAACTTAATAAAAGCTCTAAAAATCATGAATTATTGGGTATGGGGGATAGGATGTGAATTTGATAAAAGCAGAATAAAATTTTAAGTGGCATGATAAATTTGGTTAAAATATCTACAATGAAAATTGTCCATTAACTCAAATTGAGACATTTTTACAAATTTTGTTTCAAAAATGCCAATTTAAACCTGCTGAAGAACAAAGGCTAATTACCTGATTCAACTTAGGTTAAAGCAACAGCATCTCAGCTGATAAAACCAGACACTATCAATAAAAACTCTTCAACCCTTTCATGGCTTCAGACGATATATCTCACAAAAAAAAGTCAGTCCCCACAAGCTAATGATGAGATGAATTGTCGCGGGCTGCCGATCCACATTAGTTAAATATGATATATCTCGAAATCGGTTTTCACACACATCATCACAAGAGATAACTTGTCGCGACTGAGGCACATCCTAGCGGATCCATGGAGACTTAATAAGTACATCTAGCGGCCGCTAGGCTGCAGGGGGTGTCTCTATTGCAGGAATATTTGTTTCGGGTAGCTGCCTATCATCTGGGTCTTCCGAAGCCTGTCTCACCCCTTTTTTACCTGATAAATTTGTTTTCTGTTCCTTATCCCTCCACCGGCTACCTTCAGGGGTCTTGAAGGACATATTTACCATTATTCGTTTTGAGTTCTAGACGCTCTGAGCGATATTCTTCTGTGTTTTTTGGTGATATTTACTATTTTATTCCGTACTCACGTAATCTATTATTGCAATCGATAATTTATCATTTTAATTTATTGAAATAATGATAAAGGTATTATGGAATCATAAAAAATAAATAAACCATTAAGAAATAGTCGGAGAAGGTTATGAGGAGTTGAAGAAGTTGAGGCAGTCAGTGGTGGAGAGTGGGCTGCACGCCTGAGCTTGGGGAGTGTAAAAGCCGGCGGACCCGCTTAGTTTTTCAGTGCAACTTTCGTTCTGAGTGTTTAGCTGTTAAAGGGTTAAAATTCAAAGTCGATTTTGACTTTCAACGACAGCAATTTTAGTTAATTTTGCTATTGGAACTGTAAGAATGGGTTGATGAGCCATTTCTAATTCAAGAACCTTCATTCAGAAGAAATAAAAATCATCTTTGTTTTGATTTTTTAGTATCTGGATAAAATGTTTTAATATTGCACCATTATAATACCGATTGACAAAATATTAATTACAATTAATAAAAACTAATAAATTAAAAAGTAGATTAATTAATTAATTAAAAGTAATTTATTTAGAGAGTTGATTACCATGAATTATGGCGTAAGGAATGGAAGTACGCCTTTCCTGAAGAAAGAGCTAGCAGTGGCTCTCCAGACTTGGATACAGAACAATCCTTTATCCTCATTTCACCTAATAAATATTAAAAGTGTATAAAGACCAGAAAAAGTTTGAAAGGAGGATATAATTTATAATTAATTTTGATGTTTATTAGTAATGCTGTAATAATGTTTATTGATGCTTATTATTACTAAGCTTGTTGTACAGACCTTGTTGAGGGGCAAGGGGGGAAACACTTTCATTAGAAAGTAATGCCCGCGGCTCGCCAGAACCAGACAAGCACCAAACAGACAGCCGACCAGTTGTTGTAACAACTAGCAAGTAACCGGAAGACAGTTTCAGTACTGAGGTTGGAGCACCGAGGGCGATCGGAGGGAGCATCAGCTCGCCACCAACGCAGCTCACCAATCGAAGGCAGTGGTCAGAAGTAGCAACGGCAATAACTGTTGACGTTCCCACGCATGAAACTACTTCACTACCTTAAAAATAAATTAACAATGTCGTTTCAATCAACTTATTAATAAATATACATAAAATAACAAATACATATCTTATGCATTACTTTGTAAATACATGAAAAGAATAGACCTAATTTAATAAAATTCAATCATTAAGAGGAATAAGTCAAACCGAAAATTGATTATATCACTGCTGAACAACCAAATACAAAAAAATAATTATTAAAAAAAAGTATGTTTATACCATCTGATATCTAGAACTATTACAAAAGTAAACATCAGTTATTACTCAAATTCAGGGGGTTTCAAAGTAAATTTTTTAGTAGTTAATTATTTACTTTTGCAGGAATACAAATATTAGTTCTATAAATAATAAAGTGGCAAATTCTTAATAGTAATGATAATAAAAAAATCAACAATAAATTCTAATAGTTATTTTTATTATAGCTTTTTTTTTTCTTTTTTTTTGGTATAATTTAAGCAATTTTTTGGAAAGGCTTTAGTAATTAAATATATTGGGTGCACAGCCTGCACTTCACCAATTTTACCTTCGTTTCCAGAATTTTTTTTTAAGCAGTCTCTTTCTCAGTAAGCATTCAGTTTTCAAATGGTGTTCGTTCATTCACTCATCAATCAAAAGGCATTCTGAGCTCAGATTTATCAAAATATTCTATATCAAATATTTACAACTAGCTGGGGTATGTGGCTTCCCTCAGGGAGTTGTGAGATAGAATAACATAATAAACTTTTAAATTTAATACCGTAAATGAAAAATAGACCAAAATTAACTATAGTTAGAACAAAGTTTGAACCATTGTGAAACTTCGTATTTGTGGTGGTAGAAAAGTTAATTTGGATGCAAATACATCTATTAATGTATTAATTTTAGTGGCTTTTATGTTTCTGTATCCAATGAGAACATTTCAGTGACAATACAGTCATCAGATAAAAATCTTATAGCCAAAAAATATTGTTTGCAGATGTATGATGTCACAGCTAACAAAATGATTATTTGAGTAAAACTATAATCAGTAATAAGTAGAAATAAGATTTTAATTATAAATAAGGGCCAAACAAGAACTCCAGGACATGCGCCGAGAATGTGTTAGGCATTAAGATTTTCATGTTCCATAATAAAAAAATAAAATAAAAAATAAGAATCAATCAGACCTTTTATTTCCTCACCCTCCTAGAAGTACCAAGGAGGGGCTCCTCGAGCCCACAACTTTTTGTTTTTGTTCCCTATCACCCAATTTTAATGGAATATTTTTGATATTTTATGTATTCCTCAGAAAAACATCCTAGAATGAGGGTATAACAACAAAATGAAATAAAACAATTTCTATGTTGAGAAATGTTTTTTTTTTTGACGTATGCCCCCCTTGGTAATGCACGGGGTAGTTATACACTTCAGTACCAAGGGGGGGGGGGCTCCTCGAGCCCACTGATATTTAATACTACTTTTAACTAGTAATCCAAGTGTTATTAATTATATTGCTCAAATAATAATTACTTTGATATAATTTTAACATACCTTTTCAAGTTTTTTTTTTCCAATAAAAAATATTCTCCCCTTATAATTTTTTTTCATATAAAAATATATTACTGAGATGGTTACAATTATTGCTCCTAATAGATACTTTTTAGAAAAGAGAAGATTTTCTAGATTGTTCCCAACTAGGGGAACAGTTAGTCCATGCTGCCTGCAGCCTGTCCAAACTTGCATGAGCTGGACCACCTCCCTCTCCTCCCTTTACCTCAGTTTACTTCAGTCAGTCATAGTGCGAGGGTGGCAACTGTCTTATTCGAATTCGTGGATAATGGATGACATTATATTTGTGGATGTAGATGGCTCCAGAAATAGTGACCTGCGAATTTATTAGTGGTGAGGTTTTGAATTGTGATCCAGATGAAGCTGATGTGACAGAGAGTAAAGTGTCTGAAGAGGAGAACATTATTGCGATTGCAGAAAGGAGTGAGTCAAATGGAAGTGGAGAATCTTGTAGCGATTCTGATTCAGAGGTGAATGGGACTGAAGAGTCAAATAATATTATTTTAGCTAAATCTGGGAGAGTTTATACTAGAGTTGTCCCTCACACAAGGAAAAGGGCTCCACAGAATATTTATCGTGGACCAAGGGAAGCCACCCTTGCAGCTTATGCTTCTAATATGAATTTATCTACACCTCTAGATACTTTTTTGTCATTATTTCCTGATGAAATATTGGAAAGTATTTTGAAATATACAAATTGTGAAGCTGCACGATATAACATTCATCCGTTTTCCAAGTGCAAAATTTTAGGATTTTTAGGTATTTTGTTGAATATGGGGGTCGAATTCGACACCAAAATACCTCTACAAATTTTATGGTCAGCTACCAGATCCAAGGCAATTTACACGGCCTGTTTTAGCTGATCTAGGATCATACATTTGATTAAATGCATCCGATTTGATGACCGTTTAACAAGAAATGAAAGGAAAAAAAATGATAATTTGGCCCCTCTTCGGGAATCATTTACATCGCTAAATAATAATTTTGAAAAATTCGTTTTACCAGGCCAGAACTGTACCATTGACGAAATGCTCTGTCTCTTTCGAGGAAAATGCTCTTTTTTGGTTTTTATGAAAGAGAAGCCCGGAAAGTACGGACACCTTAATCGAATGATTTCAGATTCGTCATGCAGATATGTTCTAAAAATGGAGATTTATTGTGGTAAAAAGGATCCAATAGCAGGTGAAAATAAGGGATCTTCTCAAGTAGTCTGCCGTTTGGTACAGCCTGTGAAAGGATCAGGGAGAAATATCACTGGGGATCGTTATTATTCGGGGGTTGAATTAGCTGAAGATCTGTACAAAAACTATAATTTGACTTACGTAGGAACTTTACAAAGCAGAAGGAAACATATTCCCGACATTTTGAAAAATGTCAAGGGAAGAGAGCTCTATTCTTCCCTATTTTTATACACTGATCCAAAATCAAATAAACCCCCTGTAACACTTCAATCATATGTAACCTGAACTAGACCAACTAGAAATTTACTGCTCCTATCCACTCAACATCAGGACCCTCTTATTGACCCCCCAAATTCCTAAGAAAAAATCAGACATAAATCTATTTTATAATGATACTAAGGGAGGAATAGATACAATCGATTCCATGGTGAGACAATATTCATGTAAAAAGGGGACAAGAAGGTGGCCATTATCTCTTTTCTACTCCCTCTTGGACATAACAGCTCTCAATTCTTATACAGTATTTACTCTTAAAAACACGACATGGAGAAGAAATAGTGCTGGCCGTAGAAAGTACTTTTTATTTGAACTATCTGAGAGTTTAGTAAAATTGTGTGTTGCTGAAAGGAGTTAAAATCTTGTGGGCATTCCTAGATCTTCAGTGAAGGCCATGGAGCATGTTCTAGGGCGAGAACTAACTTATCCCCAATTGGAGGAACAAGGTTCATCAAGTGGAAGGCTAAGGTGTTACACTTGTGTTAGAGAAGCCAAATCAAAAAAAGAAAAATACAACAACCTATCAAAATCTAAGCAGCGTTGCTTCAAATGTAAACGTTCAGTGTGTAACAAATACTCGGAAAAATTATTTTTAATTTAAAGTCATCCTTTTTTTCCCCATCCGAACTTTTTTTTATTTATTTATTATTTTTTTCACAGGTGTCACAAGAAACGTTCATTAAACATAATCCAATAGAAATAAAAAAATTATAGAACCAAAATAAAAGGTTTTTAAGGTTGTGGGCTCAAGGAGCCCCTTGGTAATCCGTGCGACCTGGGAGAGGTCGGTAATTCTAGGTGAAAACATTTAAGTGACATACAAGATGTCAGAATACTAAAAAAAAAAAAAAAAAAAAAAAAAAACAACTATACTGGTCCATTCACAGAATTAAAATGTACGACAATCGTTATACCAAGTATAAAAATATTTGATATAGCTTATAGATGATAAATACTTACCCAAAGCCATCTCCCAAAGTGGTTTCGGTTCATCAGGAGACATAAATTTGATTACTGATATATATCCATGAGTACCTTTTTGTACTCCATTTTCTATCCTTACATAATTATTACTCCTCCAAAGCTAAAATGATATATATCATGAAAAATGGGTAAACCAATTAATAACTACAACTACTAAAGTTCTTTAGAAACAATGATTAAACATTTCAATAACTAATACTATATAACCAATAAATGAAATAATAATAATAAGAAACTCTAAAACTTACCCTAGCTATTGAGGCTGTACTTGCAGAAAGTGGGGGTAATAACAACCTCGGTGAATGTACTTCAGGCTCCGGTGGTTCGGGACATACAGATAATTTCCGCCGTTTTGCTTTATGACTTAGTTTTGGAGTTTTATCAGTGTCATTTTTTTCTTTTTCTTTTCTTGTTTCCATTTTTTCAACCATACTAACAAGCCCGGTGAAACCACCGCTTTCTGTAACACTTGGACTGAAAATAAAAAATTAATTATGATTTGTTTTTAAAAAATGATAAAATTAAAAATCTAAGTAGGTGTTATTTGAATTCACTAGTATAACACGTTTTTTTTTTTTTAAAAAGGAATAAGAAATCCTTAGGTATGCCGTCCCTCAGATAGGACATAAAATGGAGGTCCAGAGCCTGTGCGATGTCAGGTACTCGTTAACGATCCCTATTCTCATTATACCTGGATAGGCAAAATTTAGCACCATCCGATTAGCCTTAATAGCATAAAGGGACCATTTAGAACCACTGGTTGAACATCGTAATTTGATTAGAAAATATGTAAAATTCCTAAATCTTGAAAACTAGAATATATTAAATAATATATTAACCCTTTAACGCCTGTAGACTGATATATCAGGTCGAGCGCTGCAGTTCCTGGGGCCTGTAGACTGATATATCAGTTCGATCGCTGCAGCCCCTGTGGCCTATAGACTGATATATCAGTTCCGCCGGCTTCGGCTGTAAAAGACTGAAACTGCGAACCTTATTTTAATTAATTTCTTAACTCTTTCCATTTTACTATTGCACTAGGATTAAACTCCCAGCAGTCAGCACCTTAAGCGATGTTTTTGTGGCTTCTTTTATTACAAAAATTGAATTTTTACTCTTCGCTTTCGGATATTTATCGTATCATTATTTAGGAATGCAACATTCATAAATCGTAGGTAACAACTCGTAAAAAAATATAGTATTTGATTTAAATATATTATAAAATAAACAGATATATAAAACAGTTAATATAAAATTTCTAAAAACTATATGTACGTATCTCTATTTAGGTACGTTCCTACACGTATTTTTTAATTTCATGAACATTAGAGGAGCATGGCGAGCAGACAAAATAGTCATCATTTTCTTATTCATATTTAGGACTAGTGCAGGACATATGAAAATTATTTTTACACAATTGGCATTCCCGTTTCTCCAACCCTGTTTTCAGGCCCTCCGGTATTTCCCAGTGACGAGGTTTATGGTTTTCTCAAAAATTTCTGAGGGTTGTAAACTAACTGACATGGAGTTCTTTTTGGGTTTTTCCAAATTAATTTTACCTGCACCTTATTCCTTAGTCAAATAGGGCAAATTTAGAAGAAAAATATGAATAAGGAGATAAAGAAGAGTGAATGAGGCAAAAAGTATTCAGGCCACCTGGCATGGCTGCCGGTCTAATCTCTCAGACCACAGGGCCCGCAATACACTTGCACTGCTCAGAGCTTAAAGGGTTAATAAGTCAAACTAAATTTTTTTTTTTCTAAGCAAATGTTTTGAGCAACTGTTTATAATTGCAAGATTATGGCTCACAAATATCTAGAAATGAAACAATTTAACACAAACATAAAGCTCAAGTTTAACTAATAAGCGACATTGAAGGAACAAGAAAGAAACTGTAAGAGAAGGATTAATAAATAAGTTTTATACAAAATATTATAAATAAAAAGAATATTTCCATTATCCAATGTCTCTCACCTCAGAAGGTTGGTATTGGGAGTGTTTGATTTGTTTGAAGTAATGCTTGAGATCTGACTGCTCGTGGTTGGAGTAGATTTCGCAGGAGTTACGTTAGGAGGAACAACAACATCATCTCTCCTTTCAACAATGATGCGTGACTTCTGGCATGATGAAAATGACGGCATTGTATCCGAGCCAAACGGAGCAATTTCTTCACTATATGGAAAAGGTTATAATGAATATTTTAAATGGTACAGACTACAATCAATGATTATTTAACTTTTATTAAGTAAGCATAAATTTATTTGTTCAAAGGCGAAAAGGAAAAATCATGTCAGAAATTCTAGATAACAGCTCAAAATTTATTTGAAGTAATAGTAATTATTGTATTGTACAACAACAAAATAAAATAATGCCGAATTTCCACATCATCAAGGAGGTATGAAATCATTAAATGGGATCATTATTTGTATTCATGCCTGCATTCTCTTTCCTCTAGAAAAACGTTATTCAATGTGTTCTTTTCTGATAAAGAAAATAATAGGTTGAATATTTCGCATTTAATAAGAAGATAAAATTATAAATAAAAAAAGCTAAGTAATAATTATATAATACACACTTGTTTTCATGGGAAAGAGGAATGAAGATTGGAGTAATCCTTCTTCGTCCATCTGAAGTACGTGTTTCTATTTGTTTTGTTGTCTGGGGTCTGCTAGTGACGGAAGGCGTTAAACCATTAGAAACAGCATTTGTAGGTAATGGACTCTTTTCCTTCGCTGCTGGTATAATAGAAAGAAATGATGGATTTTCAACAACATTCAAAGCATTGCCACCTTCAAGAATATCACTTTTTCCATAGAGCCTTTCTAGCACAGAATCCTAAAAAGAAAAAAAAATATTACTTCAAGAAGAGTTCAGTTCATTTTTTTTTTTTTTTTTTTTCAAATGAACTGATTAACATTAGATTTAATCCTGAAGACTAGGATCTAATTGAGCATTAAAAATTAATATGCTGATTCAAAGGATGAAGCATTAATGAGTACAATTTATTATAAGAAAAACCTATCGACACTTTAGTTCTGTTGATACAACCTATCCTTCAGGAAGTCCTGTTGATAAACTGATATGCCATACTGACCTCCATATTATCTTTCATGAATTTTTTTATTTTATTTTTTGGAATGGACTAGGAGGCAGTCCAAAAATTGCTAATTCCTCATGGGTTATCATAGCTCGGACTCTTTCCTCATTAAACGGAATTAAATCGAAAGAATAAAAAAATTAATTAAAATCTAGCGGAATCACAAGTCTTAGGGTAAATGCTGAAAATTAGAAACACAAAAATTGGGGGGTAGGCGCGGTACATTCAGTGTAAAACACATAAGCTAATGAATATAATTCTCTATATTCATGCAAATGTAATTCGCCATCAGGTATTATTTAAAAACTGTAAGGATTCTTTTTGGTAACTAATTCCATTGTAATATAAAGGCAAAATGTACAATAGCCCATACATACATAAGAAATTATATGTAATGGAAATGGTTGGGGGTGTGGTCAAATAAAAAAGAAATTATTAACACATAACATCAATGAACAATTTAACAGGTAATTGCAAAATCTTACTGTTAAAATATTAATCGATACATTTTTCTAGTGACTATTTTAAATCAAAGAAACTATAAAACCTTTCTTAGCAAACATAAAAGGGAAAGCAACACTAACCTTCTCTGACTCTGACAAGGGCCTCCCGATTTCTGCAGTTGAGAACTCAATGTAGGCCGTGGTACCATCACCAGAACATGCCATTAGCCTGGTACCTGAAGGACCCCATGCCAAGTCAAGAACTGGAGAGGTGAAGAGATCTTCAAGAACAACTAATGGGCGTGATAACGAGCACATCCACACAGAAATTCCTCTGTCGCGAGATCCTAGTGCACATGTGCTCGACTGAGCCAGTTTACCCTTTCTGCTTTCTTTTTCAGTAAGCTTTCTGCTATACCTCTACAAAATAAAAATAAAATAATATCATTATTATATGCTTTAATCAATAACTTACATAAACATTGAATCAAAATTTGATCAATAAGATAAGAGTTCTGTCTTGGCAATGGAATTCAAGGGCAAACCAGACCTCAGCTGAATAACAGCCTATTTTATTTGGTGCCTTCTCTTTTTCTGAGATTGCAGCAACAAATAAAGTATATGCTAGTAATTATACAAATTTATGTTATAGATGAGGAATGTATTACATAAAGATTATTGGTTTTAATAATTACATATAGTGTTGAGTGAAAACCAATTCGGGTTCACTCAGCAAAAAAGTACTACCCATGCACTTTACAAAGCTAATCAAATTATTCGTCATTCCTTAGATAAAAAACAGCACAGTGTACTAATATCATTAGATATCAGTGGAGCATTTGACAGTGCATGGTGGCCGTCAATATGGAGTTCTCTTAAACGATTCCAATGTCCAAAAAACATTTACAGGATTCTGAGAGATTATCTGAGCGATAGATCTGTTTGTCTAGTTTCAAACAACTACACTATGATACGGAACCAATCAATTGGAACACCCCAGGGCTCCTGCTGTTCTCCGCTCCTATGGAACTTACTCGTTGACTCACTACTGAAAGAAAGATTACCACCTAATGTTACTCTCTTGGCTTTTGCAGATGACATACTCATCATAATAACTTCGGAACATTTTCAACATTTACAAACAGTAATCGAAATAGTATCAAACAAAATAAACCATTGGGCACACTCACACAAACTGACATTTAACACACAAAAATCTAATTACATGGTCATTACAAGGAAAAGACAAATTCCAGAACTTCAAATAACGATACAAAATACCCATCTTCGCAAAGTATCTACCTTAAAATATCTAGGGATAACAATTGACAGAAAATTAACGTGGAACACTCATATAGACATACTACAAAACAAACTCATTAAATTAATAAATTCCCTTTCCATAGCGGCCAGAGCAACCTGGGGGTTAAGAACAGAGGCTCTGGATATTCTGTATAGGGGCGCGATTTTACCTATCCTCGCCTATGGTATAGAAATTTGGTATCCTGCATTAAAAAAATTGTATAATATAAAAAAGTTGGAGAGGGTCCAGAGGCTGATGGCACTTAAAATTGCCAAAGGTTTCCGAAACCTCTCCGATGAAGCAGCCTTTGTCTTAGCCAAAATAATTCCAATAAGTATATTAGCCGACTTTTATGTAAGTAAATTCCATTTATTATCCATTAAAACAGATATTGAAAATTTCAAATCTGATGACGTGGAACACATTACAGACTACAAAGACTGGCCACATCCTACAGAACATCCAAGTATTATACTGAACTCTAACCATACCACAGATTTTGAAATATACACAGATGGTAGTAAGGATGGCGAATATGTAGGCTGCGCTAGTTTAATATTTGAAAATCGAATATTACAGAAAATTATAAAGTGTAGACTTGGCGCGGATTGTACGAATAACCAAGCCGAACAATTCGCCATTCTTAAGTCCTTAGAACATTTAATAGACTTAAAAATCACAAATAAAACTATTAACGTACTAACCGACAGCCAATGTTCATTACACATGATCGCAAACACACACTGCCATACACCAATCATCGAGGAAATTCACAAACAATTAAGAAACCTGCAAACTGATGGAAATAATTGGATTTCATTTACTTGGATAAAAGGGCACTCAGATATACCTGAGAATGATTTTGCAGACAAGGCTGCAAAATCTGCTTCAAAAGACACTTCCCTGCCTGTATCATACACAAAGATATCAAAACAACACTTAATACACATGCTACACCAACAAGCAGTACAACGATGGCAAACACGTTGGGACTCTACACACAAAGCTCGACATTTATATTCATTCATCCCACACTTACAGACCAACCTCAATAAAGCTAACACATGGACAGACTTCTACACAACACAGGGAATCACAGGGCACGCGGCAGTGAACAGCTACCTTCACAGGTTTAAAATAAGGGACTCGCCATTGTGTCCCTGTGACTTCACACAAGAACAAACTATACACCACATAATACATGAGTGCAGATTACTGACAGACTACAGATATTCGTTAATAAATAAAACTAAACAGAAACTGGGACAATGGCCGGTGGATAGTCCTGTGTTAATTGATAAAATGTTTTTAGACCTTAAATTATTCTTTAAAGATGCCCTAAAAAAAATAAAAGATATCAACAAAATTTATTTTTGATTCAAGACTGTTGGCAAACATTTTGTTAATTGATTGTTGCTGAATGCTGTTTCAATTATAATTTCTTTTATGTTCTATGCTTTAAGAGAACCATTTAGGTAACTCTTATTTTTTGTTTTATATTAGTTTGTTTTAAATCTAATGTACTTTAAAAATGTATTAAAAAGGAAAATTATTATCAATGTTAGTAATAAATAGTGTCGTTGTTGATGCTGCGGAGGTATTACTCCGTGCTGGGATCCTGCCCTGCCTGTAGCGCTGCTGGACCATCGGACGACCTCTTTCATAATGCAGTTATGACATTGGTCATTACCGGGGCATTGGCACCTGCTGCAAGTTCGGTACGGTGGGGTACGGGTACGGTGCTGGAGGTGGGCCTCTGTGGTACCACCGACGAGATATCAATCATGTACATTGTATACTGTATAGTATGGTATGTACAGAATAACAAATAATCTCCCTTCTAGCAGGGTTACTGTTGGAAGGAAAAAAAAAAAAAAAAAAAAAAAA
Organism: Aelia acuminata; assembly: GCA_911387785.2. Taxonomy (NCBI): domain Eukaryota; kingdom Metazoa; phylum Arthropoda; class Insecta; order Hemiptera; family Pentatomidae; genus Aelia; species Aelia acuminata. Next base: position 34,688,368 of record OU426979.1, on the reverse strand, counting down.
ATTACATATAGTGACATATTTAAGGAAATGTGAGCTTACAACACAAGTCACAGCTTTCCTATGGCCAACAATGTCGCGATTACAAGACCAACCATCTCGATCAATAATTTTCGCAGTAGGGCCACTTCCATTCATTGCATGAGCCGTTACTAGATATTGTCCATCAGGAGACCAACTTAACCTTAGCACCATGGTTGTGCCGGAACACTGGAAGAAATAAAATAAATTAATTATTAAATCTAATAGGTGACCAGCCTATTTTTGGTAGATTTTATATCAAACAAATACAGTAAAATCTTGATTATGGTTAATTGATGAGACCAGACAACTGCTGGGTAATAACTAAAACAATAATAATTTTCTAATATTATGCAAATTTTTTATTAAATTATATATATATTGCATTTGAAAAATTATGATACATAATTTTTTTTTGTATTGTACTGTTTTATTAAAAAAAAAAAAAAAAAAAAAAAATCATAACAATGTCAAACATTAAGGATGAAACATAAAATTTAAAAACTTTATTTAAAATTATTGATGTTTTGTCAAAACATTGATGTCAAACCCTTAGTGCGCAGGAGCACTTATGTTCCTTAAATCAAATGGTGGTATCGGAAGACAGATATGCTATCCTAGGACGCCAGTGAACCGAACGTGCCAGACTTCACTAACCGCCGGATATTCAAGAGTGTACTGTATTTAGTTTTTTGAAAATCTTTAAAAGTAAAAGTAAATAAAAAATAAATGAGCCTTATAAATTAAAAATTGAATAGTGCTTCGGAATAATAATATGAACTATTATTTAAGAAATATAAAACACTGAATAAACTGAAGTATAATACTAAAATGAATGACCTGTTCAAAAGGTTTTGAAATCACAGCTTCTTCAGACCAATCCACCGTCCTCCATATCCTCACAGTCTTATCATCGGACTGAGATCCAAGATATTTACCAACGGGATCCCAGCTCACTCCCTTTACAAGTCCTGTATGACCCTTGAGGACAGCAACAATTTCTACGGTATAAATAATCTAATTAGTAGACTCACTTTATTATTAAAAGTAACATAAAAAATAAAATAAGTTATATCAATTCTGTACCTGAGAGGTAAACTCATGTCACTACAAAATTCTCAAGTTTCCAATTATTGATGTAACTGAATTGTAAAGGTGTATATTTCTAGCGAAAGGTATTTGTATTTATACACCTGATAAATGGTGTTTTTTATAATCTATTATTATTATTATTTGTTTATTTTTTTTTACGACAAGAAATATGAACATTTAAAATTCAGTGTGCTCTCCTTTAAAAATTTAATAATGTCAGTTACGACAGTTTACCTCTGAGGTACAGAATTATTTTTACTGACAAGCATCATGGAATCCATTGCTTTACTTCCTTAAAGTGCTCTCAATTTGTTTAATCATCTTAGTAATAGTTTTTATTAAAAGCATCAGTAAATTTCAGTAGGCTTGGATTAATTAGATCATTGGAAGCTGGATCAGGTTGGATATTTTCCTGTCCAAAGATTTCACTCTTTGGTCGAGCGACTCTTAGTCGAGCGAGTCGATCACACCAACAGATTGTATGATAAGCTGTTTCGCTTTCTTTGCTGAATCGAATCTACGTATTGGTGTTTCTGCCAGCTTAAGTTTATAGATGTGTTTATTCAGTTTACAGTGTTCCGTGTGTTATTGCTGTAATATTTTTAAGTGCCTTCCTGTAAAAGTTTATTAGCGTTTGCTTCTTTTCATATAGCCATATAGAAAGATTTTGGAGTGATATTGATAATTAATATTGAGATAAGATAAGAATGGTTAATTTTAGACATTTTGTGTCCTGCAGTTCGAATTAGGCAACGGAAAACAAGCATTGATTTCAATTGTTCATTGGATGTGAGGTATCCCAAGTTTGCAGCACTTTAGGGTGGAGGAAACCCCCAAACCAAAAAAACAACCCACCATCTTAAAACTTGCGAAAAATGATTATTATTCATAGTAATTGGCCAACAGCATAAGATGAAGCTCTCCAAACCAGGATCATAGAAAATCATAATTCTAAATACCTTCTGAAAACACTAAGCTAAGTAAAAAAAATTAAATTGTGATAAAGGTCTAAAAGACAACGGTGTATCCTCCACATCATGAGACACCTAACTTTGTATAAACAATTATAAACTGTCACATATAAAAAGTTAAATTAGGTGACAAATAACATTATATATATATATTAATAACATACCAGGAAAATTCTCCGGACGCCATATTATAATTGTATTATCTACAGAACAGGTTGCAAGATAAAGATCATGTGGTGACCAAGCCATATCAAGAATATCACCCTGATGAGCTCTAAGCGTGTGCGCACAACGCCAACCTTCAACGTTAACCTTTCCTTTAGATCCAAAAAGTGCATTGGAACCTGCAATAGAACAAAAAAAAAAAATATTAAGACCATAAACTGACACTGAGTTGAATCAGTATTAAAAACAATATATAAATGAAACACAATTATTATAAATTAATGCTGCTTCTCCCTTTTCTTGAGACTTTAGTTGATTTAATGTGAGAATTAAAATTTAGACCTGTTATTTAGTCTTAACAAATTAACGTTTAACAAAGAACGTTTCCGCCATTCGGCCATCCTCAGTGCTGAATGCGATTGATAATTTATATTGTTCTATAAATTGAAAAAAAATTTAAAAACACCGTAACTATGCTGACTTGTCATTAAAAATAGGTATTTAATACCAATATCCCTCGCATGCATTACAATTTATCAGGATATTGTTTGACAAATAAATAAAATAATGGACTCCCTACCCCAATAGATCCATAGGTAGATACTCCGAATGCCCTTTCCTTAAACCTTTAGCAGCTAAGGGAGCGGGAGGTGAGTTGCTGCAGGTAGCTGAGGTGGCTGTCACCCTCACCAAGCTACGGGGTCAAGGCCACCCTCAGCCGCCAACTGCCTCATTATCTTTTTATAACTCTAAACTTTTTTTTTTTTTTTTTTTTTTTTTTTACACGAAATGGCCACTTTGAGGACCACTCTTCCTTCTTCCTCCTCACTTCCCAGCGCAGCTTCATCATTCTCTACTGCTCCTCTCTTCTCTCCTTTGACCACCCAATACCCTTCACCCTCTTCTTAATTCTGACATCATTGTTAATTATTTTCTTGAAAAGATCCCTGTCATGACAAAGTTCTTTTGATACCCCCAAAGTTTCCAATTTGCCTAGGATATGCCCCTAAATTTTTGTACTTTAAAATTTTACTGAAATTTTTTTTACATAATCTTTTTTCACTCATTCTCTTTAAGTGCCCAAAGAACCTTATCCTAATTCTCATATCAGTTTCTAAATCATTAATTTGTCTGTAAATTTCCTCATGAGACCTCCTCCTGAATCCTTCTGATGTTTTCTTTGGTCCATAAATCTTCCTAAAAAATTTCCTCTCTATTTTAAAACTATAATGAAAACTATAATACCTTTATCATTATTTCAATAAATTAAAATGCTAGATTATCGAATGAATTGTAATGAAAGTTTACATGATTAATGAAGGTAATAATGAACAAGTTTATAATAATTTACCATGTTTTTATGGATAAAAAAATGGCCTCCCTCTTTGGAGGATCCATGGAATTCCACAGCTACCGGGCTGGGACAAATATTTCTCCAAAAGAGCACCCCTGCAGCCTAGCAGCCGCTAGATTTACTAATTAACTTTCCAAGGATCCACCAGGAAACGCCACAGTCGGGCGAGATATCTCCTCTGGAGGGGGGAGGGCGGGAAACTGGTCAGGAGATAGAGATATCTCATCTTGAGATAGGGGGGGATTCTGATACTTGAATGTCATATGATTAGTTTTATTTATTAAGTAGGTTTACTGACATCAATTGTAATAGAAATTGATTATCAATTGTAGTGGAAAATCATAAATCTTAACAGGCCCATTAATGATAAGAATAATTGAAAAAAAATAATTAGAGAGGAGTAATGAAAGAAAATAAAAAAGATGTAACACATCTCATTATAAAGAGATATAATAATAATTAAGGCTTTAAATGATGCCGACATCACTATTCGCTCTCTACACACCTCCATCCAAACATAACTTTGACAGATCTGCTTCTAAATTTAATTGTTGTTCAGTCATAATTACAATACAATAAAATATATTTTTAACAATAGAATTGTGATTTAATTAACGGTACTGACCGATATATAGCTAGCCTCGACAAATATTTCAATATAAGTCAAACCGTAGTTAATACACATCTTTGGCCTCAGAACATTTAAACGTCATTCAGCAACTTCACACGTTTTACACATTTATTTACTTATTTTTGTTTGTTTCCATTAGTTGTTATAATTATTGCAAAACTTGAACGTTCTCAGTACTTTTCTAAGTGGACTAAAAAAAACTCTTATTTCATCAATAGTCTTTTTACACTGCTTGCTTGTTTTTACTGTGAGTTGCGTGAAGATGAATCGAAAGAAGGGGTATTTAAAGCTCGTAGCAGAACTTAATTTTCAAATGTTTATATCTTATGTCTTTCCAGAAACTGAAAACGATCACTGTTCCTCTAAAACTGCCTTATATTTCATTCAGAAATATATTATGTTACTAAACTATAATTATTAAAGATTATCTTGTACCATATTATAAAAGTTTTTTTTATAATAATACATGAATGCTAGGGTAATACCCCACCACGTCCAATTGTATATATAATTCTTTATCCTATTAGTTATTGAAAGCTTCATTTAGTTACCATGAAAAGAAAAAATTTCCATTATCTTCCAAAACACGTTGAAAACTCTTTCCCATGAACAGAATGCCTTTACTTATAAACAATGATCTGTTATTAAAGGCATACTGCACATAAATGGGTTTAACGTGCTGTATGAGTTGTCAGAATATTTTTCTTTTTTTCTCAGGTATATGTTTATTTGATTTTGTTTCATATTTATACATTTCTAATTTTTAACCATAATGAGATACAGTTAATTTCTCCAGATAAAAAAAATCAAAGGTACTCATAGGAAAACAAAATTTTTCCTGTGCCATTTACGTCCCCTCAGAACATTTCTATAATGATAAAACCTATCTGAGATAAAATATTCCTTCATTCTCATTTAACGTGATGAGTTTAACTACAATCATTTGAGCCGTTTTTGGGAAAATTGAAAAAAAAAAAAAAATTCGCAAAAATGTATGATATAAAGAGCCCCTCCGTTCGATCAATTTTGATGAAATTGTTGCTGTCACATTGTGGGCATATACATACATCAAATACTCAATTTCAGATTCGTACGGTTTATAGTTTTTGAGCCAGTCTGTACACACACACACACGCACACGCACACACACACATACACACACCATTTGCCAGACTTGGTTATTTGGACTCAGGGGACCCCAAAACGTGTATTTCCGTTGTAAACAGGAAGTCAAAATTTTTCATGATCGCAAAACTTTCCAAAACTATATATTTCATATAGAAATAAGTGAAAGTAATAAGGTATTTGCAATTAAGAATAGCTAATTAATATAGCAATAACAAACATACCTAATGATTTTGACATACACCACACCATTACAAGTTTGTCATCTCCACCAGAGGCCAAAAATTTGCCTGATCCACTCCATCGTACACAGTTAACACAAGCTGTAAAGTTAATATATAAAATAATAAAAAATAAAGATGAGCCTTTACCAACAGAATATTGACATTCAAAATAAGAGATATAACAAGAAAGATTTATTTATCTAAATTGTTTTTTATTTAATTGATGTCACTTTATGCCACACTAAGGCTAATTGGACAATGCTACAGTGGGAGTCCTAAATTTTGCCAATCCAGGTATAATTAATGAGGTATCTGAATTAATGAGTCACTGTTAGTACGACATACTTATGGCTAACTTTCATTTATAAAATTAATCTAAACACTCAAAAAATGTTTTTAAATTATTTTATTAGAAGATAAAAGATTCGACCACGGCCGGGAATCGAACCCAGGTCCTCTGCATCTACGTCACAGCGCTCTTACCACTGAGCTAACCGTGAGTCCGTTCCGATCGTGATCGAATCTTTCTCTTCTGTGTTCCCTACCTCCAGGTCTCGCCACATTGTAGCGAAGTACCGGGGGGGCTGAACAATGGTCCAGACAGACGGGATCTAGTTGACATACGTCAAATATATACATTGTATGTTGTTATGTAGTAATTAGTTATCGTTAGATAATTAATTTATAATTTTTAAATTATTTTATTAGAAGATAAAATAATTTAATGTTTTTCTTTGGCCCAACAATTATACGGGACTGCAGAAACTCTCTTCATTACCCATTTGACATTTTGTTTTGTAGATCAAAATATGTTATAGTAAAATAGATACTTTACTCCAAGAAGGTAACATAAATATGTTCAAAAGAAAGTTGAGAATTCTTCAGTTATAATATAACAACCTGAAATACCTGCAATATTTTTAATTAATCTCGATGAGAAGGGAAATGATGGTGTAGTAATAAGCGCACCACATTATTTGAAATATTCAAGAAGTGCAATGAGTATGGCCTGCATTTGATGATTCTACTTTAAGGGAACACAGAATTCTCATCAGATCTTGAATGTTGGTTTGAATTGAAGGTTCAATATACAAAACCCTATAAGATCTTTTATGTAACTTGGCACTGAAATTTATCTATTACGAGGTTTGCTTAAAGAATTTCATTTATCAATTGATATTAATTTTTATCCTTCAAGCTAAATTAAATATGTAAATATTTCATTCAAAGGTATAAAAACATTGAGTGACAACTCTTATAATGAATATTTAGTTTGGAACATTAGAAAATAATTTTCAAGATATCAAAACACCTAGTGAGGGAGTCAATTATTATTTGGATTCATTGAAGGATACAATAGTATCTTATCCCCACTCAACTGAACCGCCAGATTTTCTACTCATCATTCAGTTTTTGTTTTTCGTGTAAAGGTGACTAATTGTTTGTACTGAGCAGTGCTAATTGCTAATTATCAGTTTGGATAATACTGAAAGTGAGTTCTTCCAGAAAAGCTTTGTTAAAGATAAAAAAAGGTTCATCTGTACAAAATTTTAATAAATAAATTTAAACATTGCTTCACCTAAATGATTGTCCAACTGGCACAACATTCGAGGAGTGCTTTCATCATTTTCTTCTTCTTCCAGAACAACTGGTGCCATATTCCAAATGACCACTCGTCCGGAATCATCTCCTAAAAAAATAATTAAAATATAAGGCCACAATAAAAAACATCTCAGATAATATGATCAATTTTTTACTCATTAGTATTTTTCAAAATGTGACGTAACCTATTCTCTGCAAAGTATTGTAACCATTTGTGGGTTGTAATAATTTTTATGGAACGAAAATAAGAGTTTACAATGCAACAAAAACAATGAAAACAAAAATAATTACACAGGTTATAAAAATTTTTAGGGAATCAAAGAAATTTAAAAACTGTTTTCTTCGTTTTCTCAAAACGTGTTATTTCTAGCTGTCCCCCTCTTGCATTGACTAATAACTTGTTTCTGGCTACAACCAAAGGCCACCTCATAGACCCTTTTATATACATTTAAAGGTGCCTGTTCCTAACCTCTAAGCTGATAGGATGACTGGATTCAACATCACGTTGTTGATGGAATCTGAAAAGTTGACAAGAGTTAACCAATCCTCTATCATTAATTTTTAATATATTAATTACTATTATAAGAAGTTAACACATCCAAGGCCGGCTCCATATTCTTTAGGTGAGCCAGAGAGCCGGAGGGTTTTGGGTCAAAGAGTTTGTTAACCCGCAACACACCAGTGAAAAGCGCTTTTACCTTTCATTTTCGTTACTATGTTTTTTATGTTTCATATTACTGCGCCAAAAATAAATTAAGAATTTGTTAGAATGATCTAGCAAATTTATAATTAAACAATTCTGAATGAATTTGAAGTAAAAAAAATGAAGAGTAATTCCTTTGAAAGTGAAACTAATTGCGGGTATGGGAATTTTCAGTTTAAAAATCATCATCAAATTACTGTAATACATTATTATTTTTTTTATATAAATTTTATTTTTAAAAAGCATTAGGTATAACAAAAAACAACAAATAATATTAACCCTTTAACCTGGCGAGACGTATATATGCGTCCTGAAATATTTGTTATTTTTATTATTATTTATATATGTATATATAATTATTTATATTTATATATATATTCACGTAGATACATGTATCTATGACTAATACCTCTGTTTTAGGAAAATATAAGTTCCACCAGTTCCAAGGTACAACATATACTTCAAGGACACATTTATAAAGGGTTAACTGATGAGATTATTTACAAGATTTAAATTAATTACACAATTGTAAACCCATACCTAATTATTTAATACTAACTATAATTAACACTATTTACAATTACGTCTGTGACATGAAATTCAAATAAATTAGTATATACAAAACGAAAAAAAAAAATATTCAGTTTGTGGTTGCCCAAGCTCAGTTTCAGCATCAACAAATCTCCTTGTTCTTGTCCCTAAAAATTTGTATATATAGTTTTTTGTTCTTTTACTAATCCACTGTAACTGGATAATGAAATATAATAATAAAATATAATATAAGTAGTGAGAATAATTTTAAAATTAGACAAAAATTGAGTGAAAACTTTAAAAATCCACAACTTTGGCTATAAAGCAGCTAGGAGGAAACCAAAAAAGCCGAAATGACCGTCATGAACCAGTGCAGGTGGCTGACTAACTAAATTCAAAACTTTCCTACCCGGCCAGCGCTATTAAGTGGGTAGGATAGAAGATATCTGAGTATGTCCCTGAGACGTAGTTGGCCACCTGGGCTCGCCGAGTGGTACATCCCTGGGACGTACTTGGTGTTGAATGTGATAAATTCAGTAGAACCTCTTTAACTCGGATGCCCGGATAACCCAGACCGGCTTTGGAAAAATAAAAGTTTAGCACTTATTTACAAGCATTTTTTTTTTTTTTTTTTTTTTTTTTTATAGGCTTTTGTAGTACACTATAGGAACATAGGTACATTACCTATAAATGTACTACAAGGATGAGAAACTTTGATAGAGCCATGCAAATCATTGAGGCCTGGGGACTGTGACTTGTCAGAGAATAATATTGAAGAAACTAGTTGGGAAGATTTCATAGACTTCTAAAAAATATCAATGATTCACCTGCAGTTATAACCCAAGCAGAAGCTGTAAAAAATATAGGTATATTGATTTTTATGTTAAGAGCCATATCATTGGTCAAAAAAGCTTATAATATTAAAATGGACACGAGATCTAGCTGTTCATGAGCAATACACAAAACTGAGGCAGCAAAGCTCACTGCCTTTTTATTATCGGCTAGGTAATTTTTAACTTATATTTGTAATTTGTAAACTTCACCAACAATGTTGTTGGTAAGTAAATTTTCTGTTTTCCTACATTTTCTAGATTTTCCTTTAACCTGCATTTTCATTAACTCAGATCTGACTTGTCACAGTTGACCCGGATTAATGAGCTTCTACTCTAAGTACCAATTTAGCTCAAGTCACCACTCAAAAAACAGTTTAAAATTAAAATAGATAATGGTCTGGATAACTCATCAAAGATAAAATTTGTCATTAAGAACAAATTTAAACTGAATGAACTGACTTCTATCTGAATTCTTATATTCTTCTAAACAATCTAATCCATTGTCAGAACAATCAACTGCTGATGACCACTAAGAAACTGAACAGAACAACATGTTTCATAATGACAGCTAAAGGTAGCCATGGATCTTTATAGGTCACCCGACTAAACTCAATATGTGGCCATATAGAAATATAATCATATTTTGAATTTTAAAGTTATCATCACATTAATGTCAAGAATGTATAAATTCAATGTAAAAAAAAAAAACAATTCTTAAAATTTAGTCAATTAAATCACTCAATAAATAAAACCACCATGGTAAATGTAACAGTATTTATAAATAACAGCAAGAACAGGCTCATCAAAATACTTTTGCATTGTTCGCTTTTTCCTTAAAGATAATAAAGATCCTGTGTATTCATTTGGATTGTTAGACAGAATATCTTCAAAAACCATAATTATGAAGCCTGGAATTAAATCACATACTTGAATATGTATTCGTGAATATAAATCCTATTTTTGCCTCCAATTAGGAGTAAGTAGTAACCATTTCTGGTGCAGTTTTTACTTTTTGGCAGTAATTGCCTATATTCTTTACCAGTACAATTACACCAAAATGAACTAACGCAAATCTAAAAGATCTAAAAAAAGGTGACTTATAAAGAGATAATTCAAAATTTGGCAGAACCTAGAGATCTTATTTAGTCTCCAATTAGCTTTATTCGCATTTTTTTTTAAAATTGAGATACAATATCCTTCGAATAGAAACTAATAGAATAAAGTTAAATAGCACAGTGTATCTAAATTTTCCACCCTCGTTTGATTTTATTTTTGAACGATAGTATAAAACATTAGTTTAATAATTGATAAAAATACAGGGTTTGTATTCTTAAGAATTTCATGCATATTTCTGAATTTATATTGAATAACACCTAATTTTGGCACTATTTTTCCTCTGAGGTTACATACCAACAAGTTAAAATTTTATGGTTTAACTAACAATCCTACATGAGGCTTGTTTATTAACTAAATGAAATTTTTATATATTATTATAAACTTTCGAACATTTTCTTACATGTATCCTTAATGTCCAATTCATAAAATATTTTAATGATAAGAATGAATTGAGAAAACAATGCTACATCTATATCATAACAAATGGAGCTCGTAATAGCAGTTAAGCATGTAATAGAAAAATGATAGGAATAAAATAAATTAACAATTTTGATAGATGAAATACCTAAACTTTTTGAATAGATAAAAGAATATGGAGCACTCTCACTTTCGCTGATAAGTTGAATTTATTTCCAATACTATAGTAAAGCCTTTTAATTACTTCATGTTGAATAGCACAATTTATTTCAGAAAGAATCGAGTTTATAATAGAAAAATCTCGAATTAAGTAATAATTTTTTTACTTTATAAAAACTCAATAAAAAGATTTTCATCGAACAGATAACCAAGGATTTACATTTTGGTGGAGGGGTTCGACGAATTAACATTAAGTACAACAAATATTAACAAATCTACATTCCTCATGTTGATATACAAACATTATTCATAATCAGGAATACCATAACAACTGTCAGGTTATCAACAACATTATTCATCACGTCTTAACATATGAAATAACAAAGCATTTACAGATGAATAACGAAAAATTTACCTTGTCCACCGGTAGCCACGCGAGAACCATCAGGGTGTATGTCAATGGAGTAAATGGGGAGGCCTGAAAAACCAAAGGTAACCTTTCACTGATTTATGCACAACTTCTTGAACTAAATAAAAAGTTAAATTTGATGGCTGATAAACTATCAATGCAGGATTGATAACAAACAGGTGAATACCTAAAATGAGAAAAGTTACTAACCATTATGGTTGATCCAATCTGGTTTCAAAACCTTCATGACGTGTGGATAAATCCTACTCCTACATCAAATATCCGTTATATTAACTACGGTAACGTCCAACATGAAACTATAATTATTTTTAAACACAAACATAGGTCAGGGAGACGTTTGTGTGGTATCATATTAGCTTATCCTAATGCATTCAAACGGTACCCATAACCTCATCATGGTTATAAAAATTAGAGCGTCTACAGGGTTGAACTCGTTACCGGCTTGGCCAATGAATTTTTCCCACCAATGCCATAAATATCCGTAACTATCAATAATCAAAAGATATTGTAAAATTCCATGAGTAAAACAGCATAATATGCTGTGAACTGTCGTTAGGAAGTAATATGTGAAAACAAACTTTCATTTAAAAGAACAGAATTTGCAGAGGAGGGGTGGGGGAGAAGCTATATAATTTGAATCTCTTCCAATAGTCTTAAAGTGTGCGACATGACCATTCAGACGATTATGTTCAATTTCTTTGTTTTAAAAAAAATATACACTCTCTCTATATATTCCTACATACCCAGAATTGGCTATGTATAAATAAAAATTTTCGGAACTCCAATTAAAGTATGATCATAAATCCTGTGTCCACCCAACAAGGAGGAATGAGACTTCTGAACTGAACCCTTCTGATCATCTATCCAGTTCCATATTAGTCCATATTTATCCAAAGAACTGAAGAGAGAGGACTTAGGAGGATCCTTTTTTAGGAAGAGTAGAAAAGTAATAGGTAATAGAACTAACATCAATTTCTAGCAAAATTTTACAAGCACGCCTACGGTGTGAAGAGATTTGACGGCAAAGGATTATTCGACCTTATAACAAAGAAATGAAATGAATGCATCGCGCGTGCAATTCGCGAGAATGCATCGCGCGTGCAATTCGCGAGAATGCATCGCGCGGGTCTCATTACCGCATATGTGGAGCTTCCCACGAATGAGGGATGTGGGGATGGTCGGTGTGAAATTTCTTGGAAGTTCCTTCCGACTAAGTCCGTTAAACTCGGTAACCAACGATAAGAACGTTTGTGTCGGAAACAGGTCCGCTTGCCAGGGGCTAGTTATGTGAAGGGAAGTACACTTTGTGGTACGGAGGGAGCAGAAACTATTGTCTAGGCACCGGGTTTCTGATTAAAATAGGTTACTTTCCATATTATCGGAAATATCGGTGGCTATATTTCAGGGGTGGTGTTTTAAAATCGCGTTTTCTCAACACCCGTTTGATACAACAATACGTTTGAGGCTTTAGAATCTTCTGACGAGGATAACGAAAACATTGACAAGTTATGGGAAGATATCAGGGATAATATTAAAGATTTTGGTAACTTATGTCTTGAGAAAAGGGAAAATGAAAGGAACAAACAGTGGTTCGATGAAGATTGTGTTAAAATGTGCGAAAAAAAGAAAACTGAGACCATTAAGAAAAACTACCAATTTTCTCTAATTTAAAAACGAGAGTATCTCAAAAATAAAAGAAAGTGAACTCGAGAATAACATAGAGAAAAATAAAATACAAAACAACGATGGTAATTAACGAATCCTATGCCATTTACGAAAGCATAAACCGAATCCGTAAATGGTCTATACCAAATAGTACATGGGGACCAGCTATGACTGGAATTAGGGATGAAAATAATGATATTTTGGCCGATTTTATAGACATATTAAGTCGGTTTAAGAATTATATCAATAATCTTTTAATTACAGAAAATAATAATATTATATATTCTCCTTCAGATTACCAGAGTGCTGAACCGTTAATAGTCGAATCACTGAATACGTCAAGGAAATTATCGGAGAATATCAAAACCGATCATCCTTAGACCAGATATTCTCTTTCCCTAAAATATTAGAGAAAAAATTAGAATATAACGGGACAGTACATCAGCTTTTTATCGATTTCAAATAGGCATATGATTCGATTTACCGCCCAAAGTTGCATAATATTCTTATCGAATTTACCAAAACAGTAAACTTGGTAAATACGAATATGACCAAAACGTTGAATAAAATTAGAATCGGTTGTTATTTTTCTGGGAGGTATGAGGTCCGCTCTGGTTTGAAACTAGGAGATTCTCTATTACCAGTTTTATTTAATTTAGCACTGGATTATGCCATTTGGGAGGTGACACGTACCAATAGCGTTTGAATTTGGGAAGAAACATATCCACTCGGCCATCCCGTCACCCAACTGAGTGAACTGTATTCGGTAAATATGATAGAGGTGATATCAGCGCGGCGAATAAAATTGGCATTTAAAATTGCGAAACTCGGTTGAATCCCTAAAAGATTAATAAGCACGGGTCCAATGGGGAAGCGTCCGAGGAGCAAGCCGAGACGGAGGTGAGAGGATTGGGTGAAGGCAGATCTGTCGAAGCTGGGTCTGGAAGGCGGTCGGTGGATGAAGGTGTGTAGAGTCGAAATCATCATCCGAATTTTCAGAAGGCTAGTAGCAAGCGCGACATTGCAGAGGAATATGCTTCCTTTTGATTTATGGATTGTTCCAATCAGGGATTTTGGACATAACCTACTTGTCAAGCGCATGCTCAGTCAAATCATAATATATAAACATCAGCTGTTTCTCGCTAATCGGCATTTTGTAACTTGACTGAATTCTCCTATTCCTCCATACTCCACGTCCTTCTTCCGTTCAAATCTATCTCTAAAAACTTGTTCAAGAACCTTAAAGAATGGTTGTGTATGTAATAACAGCGATCATGTTTTTCTTACTTAAAGAACCGCTGTTTTTGTAAATTTAGTTTTTTATTTTTGTTGTTCTTTGTTTTTATAAATTAAATCTCTTCTCCCTTCACCTCTCTACTCCGGTATAATAAAATACGACGATTCTTTCTGATCTCTATCCTGAACCATTGTGTCGTCCAATGTTTTGGTCTTCCTCTTTGTCTTTGTCTCTGTACTTCCGTCTCCTTTTGTTATATTTTCCAATCTATTTTCTGCTGTTCTTACAGCATGGCCAAACCATCTGAGCTAATATTCCTCGATGATATCTTCAGCTACCCTAAGTTCTATATTTATTTCATCAAAATAAATTCCCTCCGTTAAGCACCCAGTTTTACTTTGTTCAAACCTTTTAAGGTTTATTCTTATGTCTGGATCAACCTTTTCTCTTCCTTCCTCTTCTCACGACCTTTGGTCGGTCTTTTGCGCATTTAAGGTCGTGGGGTTTTTATAAATTATAATATTTAATTTACGGGACAGAAGGTGTGAGCTAAGTAATTTCGAGACTGAAACAATTTTTTTTTCTATTTGAATTACCACTTTTAATTATTACCCATTCCCAACCGTTAAAAGTCGCATTTACATCTACGTGTTTAATTTAGGAATTCTCTCTCATTTTGGAAAGAATGGAAAAACGTATTAATCTGAAGGAGTGATCTATGATAAATGAAATGGGGGAGGTAAAACTTTCCATCCGAAGTGCTGGCAAAAGGTTCTGCCGAATCCTTAAAGATGGAATCATTTTCTATACAATATTATAGAATATAACAATATATATTATACAATATTATAGAAAGTTTTTCAACTTTAGCTATAGTCCTTCAATTTTCAACTCAATTCGACCTGATTGGGCGCATTAAACATATCTTTAATATATTTTTGTTAGCTGCATCCAAAGATATAATTATTGAAAGTACTTTTTTTCGCACACAAGGTTGAAAGTTTTTTTAAGCGCACAACGTTGAGAGTACTTTTTTGGGCATACCTTAGAATTAGAAGATACCTGGATATTAAAGATAATTTACCAATGGCATCCGCAGGATTTCGTCGTAGGAAGGGCAGGCAAGTAAAATTATTATTTCTTGTGAAAGGGTTCGAGGTATTTAGACCTTGTAAGGCTTTATTAATTTTTTAATAAAACTTATTGATATTTAAAAATAGAATCTCTACATCCTTTAACATGAGCCTTCTTCAAACAGTTATTAAGTAAAGTACCCCCTACCTTTAAGTAATTTTGATGAAATTAACGCTGTCACATCGCGGACATATACCTACACTAAATACCCAATTTCAGGATCGCACGGTTTATAGTTTTTGAGCTAGTCTGTTCACATTCACACAAGTAGGGAGGAATTGCCGGTTCTGGGACCACAATTTGCGGAGTCAAATTGGACTTTGGACCCTGGGCTTGCCCAGCCCTAACCACCACGTGGTCCAGGGCCAAACCAACCTTAACCACCACGTGGTCTTAATCCCCTAATTAATCCTTAATCCCCTAATTAATCCCTAATCCCTAATTAATCCCTAATCCCTAAAATATATTATTTTGAAACTTTTTCGGACATGTTTGGACTTGTCGAGTGCATGTCGGAACTTGTCGAACATTTTTATTTTATCTAAATATTCAAATGCCACAACCATCTTGATAATTTTTCGAATAAGCACTGCCATCTATATAATTTATCGAAAAATATTTTCGAATAAGCACTGCCATCTATATAATTTTTCGAAATAAATTTTCGAATAGTTACCGCCATCAATATAATTTATCGAAATATTTTCGAATAGTTATTGCCATCTTGATAATTTTTCGAATTATATACCTCGAAATATATAACATATGATCGACATAACCTTACATGATAACCACATCAGCTGTTACCTTATGATCGTAATATATTTTCGAATAAGCACAGCCATCTTTATAATTTATCGATATATTTTCATAATTATCTATTAATTTATAATTTATCTATCTATAATTTATCTATTACTTTATAATTTATCTATATAATTTTTCGAAATAAATTTTCGAATAGTTACAGCCATCTTGATAATTTTCGAAATAAATTTTCAAATAGTTACTGCCATCTTGATAATTTTTCAAAATATAAACCTCGAAATATATAACAGATGATCGACATAACCTTACATGATAACCACATCAGCTGTTACCTTATGATCGTAATATATTTTCGAATAAGCACTGCCATCTATATAATTTATCGAAATATTTTCGAATAGTTACCGCCATCTATATAATTCATCGAAATATATTTTCGAATAGTTACTGCCATCTTGATAATTTTTCGAATAAGCACAACCATCTTGATAATTTTTCGAAATAAATTTTCGAATAAGCACAGCCATATTGATAATTTTTCGAAATAAATTTTCGAATAAGCACAGCCATCTTGATAATTTTTCGAAATAAATTTTCGAAAAAGCACAGCCATATTGATAATTTTTCGAAATATATTTTCGAATAGTTACTGCCATCTTAATAATTTTTCGAAATATATACCTCGAAATATATATAATATATTAAGTTTTTCATTATTTCATTATGTTTTCCGCGATGGGATCGGCTATGATTTTTATAACTAGTACCGTTTCTGATTTCAAATCTCAAATTGCGCGTAAGTGAATCCAATTCAAGTTTTGTAAATCGAAAGATTGATCTATAGATCGATACCATATTCAAAATTTATAACTTCTGTAACACGTTATTTGATTTTAAAATTGATGTGACCGAAAATTTTAAACTTATCAATACATAGAACCAAAATCAGATATCAAATTCAGTATCAGCATACTCAGAAACCATATGATTGATTAATATAACGAATAAAACTCAAAAAGTAAAGGGGAAATCGAATCGCGCATGCGCAATCGAAAATCTGATATTAAAATCGGAATCAGCATCCTCAGAAACCATATGATTGATTAATATAACAAATAAAAATTAAACAGTAACAGTAAATCGGATCGCGCATGCGCGATCGAAAATCTGATATTAAAATCGGAATCAGCATCCTCAGAAACCATATGGTTGATTAATATAACGAATAAAAATTAAACAGTAACAGTAAATCGAATCGCGCATGCGCGATCGAAAGTCTGATATTAAATTCGGAATCAGCATCCTCAGAAACCATATGATTGATTAATATAACGAATAAAAATTAAACAGTAGCAGTAAATCGAATGGCGCATGCGCGATCGAAAATCTGGTATTAAATTCGGAATCAGCACCCTCAGAAACCATATGATCGACATTAGTATCGTTACAATATATGTATAGAGGGCCAAAACATGCAGGTTTTGACAGGAAGGAACTTGTTTAGGCCTGCGCACGACCTGTTCGGGCCAGTTTGTAGTAGTGGGGAGCTCGGAGAGTGGTGGGGGAGAGTAGCAGCCAATCAGCTTCGAGGATTCTCATCGAGTCCCTGACGTGTATACCCCCTCCACTCTCATTCTAGCTCCAGCTTTCACAGAGGCAACATCTGTGCTCCTCGAAATCGCTCTCTAGAATTTTCCCTTGTGTTCTTGTTCTTATTATTTTTCTTATATTAGATATTATTTTTCTTGTTTATTTATTTTTTGAAGAATTTGAAGGCAAGTTTATTTATTTTTTTTTAAATTGTATTTGTGTTTGTTTTTGTAAATTATATTTGAGTTTGTGTTTTTCAAAAGCAGGTTAATTTTTGTTTAATTTGTATACATAAATTATAGTTATTCATTTATTTAGTTGTTCAAGTTTCATACATTTATTTTTTTTATTTATCAAGAAGGAATTTATTTTTGTTTAATTTTTTTGAAGTGTTACTTTTCGTTAATATTGAAGTAAATTTTAGTTTAATTAAAGTTTTTCCAAGTGTTACTTATTTATTCTTATATTTACTTATTTATACTTATATTCTTAAAGTTAATTTTCGTTTAATTTAATTTTCGTTGTTATAAGTGTATTTTTTTTGTTCATACAAGTTACTTTTCGTTTATAGATAGTATTCGTTCGTAGATATTTTTCGAGTAAATTTTAGTTTAATTAGAGTTCCCTGATTATTTTTTTTCATTGATATAATTATTTATTTTTTTTTTTCATTCTATAAAGTTAATTTTTGTTTAATTAAAAGTTTTTCAAAGTTTTTTTTTTTGAGATAAGTTACTTTTTGTTTATATTTTTCTTAAATTTAAATTTACTTTATTACCAAAAAAATGGAATCCTCTTCACGTCAATGCGCAAATTGTAGGATGGTGTTTGCCAGTCACCGTGAATGTATGACGCACGAATTAACCTGCTTTTATAGTCAGGAATTCACACCAGCAGCCTCGTGCGTCTGTGGTAAATGTGGCAAAGCATTCACAAAATCTTGTAATCGTTTGCGACACGAGGCTGTTTGTAGTGATTCCTCACAAACGCAAGAATTCTCCCGCAATATAAATTTCATATGCTCATATTGCGGGAAATCGTTTAATAGACAGAATGATCGCTTAAGACATGAACATTCGTGTATACACCTGTCTCGAGTAGATGATTTTGATAAAAAGTTTGATTTGGTCTGTGGTAAATGTGGACAGGTGTTTACACGAAAAGATGCTAGGTTAAGACATGAAATTAAGTGCAAAGTTGATTTTAGCAGGTCCTGCCGTTTTTGTCAAACAACTTTTACGAATTTACATAATTATTTTAGACATCAGCAATTTTGTAAAAATGAACCCCCTCTAAAAAAATTTAAAAGAGAACCTCAACGGCAGGACCTGTTAGCTCTTAAACCCGACGCAATAGGTTTCACCGAGTATGAAACAGCTTTTAGGGGGAGGTTGAAGTCCTATTTTATCCGTAGCGACGAAAATTACGACATGCCTATGTTTTTTAATAGTATTAGAAATCACACTTTTAATAAAATAAACGCTTCCCTCCGACAGCATAACGCGATAAAAGTAAACATATGGGTAGACTGTTTGATGGTAAATCAGTTAGGGGAAACGATCGACGTTGCTTTTAAAACTTCAAACAAATCAATTTTAAAAGAGACAGATATAAATAAAATAATAGAAAGTTTTTTTAACAAGATAGAAACCGAGCTAAGCGAATGTGAACTTAAGAAGAGCGGCTGGCGACTCTACGCTATCGACGGCTTAAGATTAAAAGTCAATCAATATAAACCATTAAGAGGTAGCACATACATCAAATTACCAGTTAAAATAGACAACAAGAAAGCTTGTATTAACGTTAAAAATTATGATAACTATTGTTTTAAATATTCTATTTTAAGTAAGTTTGTTAATAACCATCCGGAACGTGTTTCACATTATGAAGGTATGCAGCATAGGTATGACTTTTCCTGTATTAGTTTCCCTACACCACTCCATGAAATAAAAATGTTTGAAACATCAAATAATATATCGATAAATGTTTTTGGCCTTGATGAAAAAAATAATGTATATCCATTAAAAATAGTAAAAAGAGAATTAGATGATCATAGAGACCTTTTGCTAATAGAAAAAGAAGGTGTGGAACATTACGTTTATATAAAAAATTTTAATAAATTAGTAACATCACAAATAACGCGTAATGAACATAGAATAAATATATGTAAAAGATGTCTTATCCATTTTTATTCCATGGAGAAATACGCCGAGCATTTAGCTCAATGCTCTGAAAATAAACCTGCGAGGATCGAATTGCCGGGGGAAAATAATTTTATTCATTTTACAAATGTTGAGAAAACTCTCAAAGTCCCCTATGTTGCATACGCAGATTTCGAGTGCTACCTCGAACCAGTGTCGTCATGCCAGCCGAACCCGAACAATAAATATACACAAACGAAAGCAATACATAAACCAATTTCATATTGTATTTATATAAAGAAAGATGAAACTTTAAAAGATATCAATGATTCGCTTAGCTCGTTTCCTATGATTTATAGAGGTGTAGACGCCGCATCACATTTTGTACGTACTTTGAAAGACATTGCCCTCAAAATTGAAAATATTTATAAAAGAAATATTCAAATGAATCCCCTAACTGATTCGGAGATGGAAGCGTTTAACCAGTCCTCCGTCTGTTATATGTGTAATCGTTTATTAAATGGAGATAAAGTTAGGGACCATTGTCACTTAACAGGGAAGTATAGGGGGGCTGCACATTCAAGTTGTAATTTAAGATTCCAAAACCCCAACTTCCTCCCTGTATTTTTACATAATATGTCTGGTTATGATAGTCATTTGTTTGTTAGGGAATTGGGGTATGACGAGAAAAGAATCGATGTGGTCCCGAATTCTGAGGAAAAATATATAACATTTTCGAAATACGTTAGTGGTAATTTTAAAATAAGATTCTTGGATTCATATCGATTCTTATCCGACAGCCTCAATTCCCTAGCAAAAATAGTGCCGGATACGCCTACTATAAAATCCTTGTTTAGAAGGGAGGAGGTTGAGGTTTTGAAGAGAAAGGGGGTGTTCCCTTACGATTATATGACAGCCCCCGAAAAATATTTAGAAACAGTATTACCCCCTAAAGAATGTTTTTACAATAGCTTAACCCAGGAGCATATAACAGACGAAGACTATAGGCATGCTCAAAAGGTATGGGGTACGTTCAATTGTAAGACGCTGGGTGATTACAATGATATATATATGAAAGCCGATACATTGCTGCTAACAGATATTTTTGAAACTTTCCGTAATATCACAATTAGATCGCATAAATTAGACCCAGCGCATTTCTTCACCGTACCCGCGATGACGTGGGATGCCATGTTAAAATTTACTGGGGTTAATTTAGAATTGTTAAACGACTACAACATGATTTTAATGATTGAGAGAGGAATTAGAGGGGGCATCTGTCAGGTCTCCCATCGGTTCGCCAAAGCGAACAACGAATGTATTGATGGTTATAACCCACACTTGGAAAAATCTTTTATTTTTTATATAGATTGCAACAATTTATATGGGGCTGCCATGTGCAAGCCCCTCCCAATTGGCGAATTCGAATGGGTAGACCCATCCCACGTCATCATCGATGCATTAAATGAAAATGATGAGTTTGGGTATATTTTA
The DNA here is from genome assembly GCA_911387785.2 of Aelia acuminata. NCBI lineage: Eukaryota > Metazoa > Arthropoda > Insecta > Hemiptera > Pentatomidae > Aelia > Aelia acuminata. The sequence continues at coordinate 34,666,968 of OU426979.1, read as the reverse complement.
GACGTAGATATTAGTTACCCGCCTCATTTACACGACGCTCACAATGATTTGCCATTTTTAGGAGAAAATACCAATTTTAATGATAAAAAACGAAACAAAAAACTTTTAACGCATTTTAAAAATAAAATAAATTATGTTGTTCATTATATGGCTTTAAAACAGGCGGTGGGTCATGGTATAGTTTTAGAAAAGATAAATAAAGTTTTAAAATTCAAACAAAGCTGTTGGCTAAAACAATATATAGAATACAATACAGAATTACGTAGAAAAGCTACAAATGATTTCGAAATAGACCAAATTAAATTATATATAAATGCTATATTCGGTAAAACAATGGAGAACATAAGAAAAAGAATTGACATTAAATTAATTTGCAATGCCAACAGCTTAGAAAAGTTAATAAAAAAACCAAATTTTAAAGATAGAACCATCTACAATGAAAATTTATCCGCCGTACATATGGAAAAAACTAAAATTAAATTCGACAAACCAATATATGTTGGCATGGCCATATTAGATATTTCTAAAACAATTATGTATCATCATCATTATGATGTCATGTTACCTAAATATGGTCATGCCAATATAAAATTACTTTACATGGATACAGACTCTTTTATTTATTATATAAAAACTGACAATTTATGTAACGATATTTTAAATATGAAACAATATATGGATACATCCAATTATCCAACCGATCACCCTTGCTACGCAATCGAAAATAAAAAAGTGATGGGGAAATTTAAGGACGAGGCGAGAGGGGACCCCATTTTAACTTTTATTGGTCTCCGACCAAAAATGTACCATATTAATATGAAGAATAAAGTTATAAAAAGAGTAAAAGGGGTAAACAGAAATGTTGTAAAGAAAGAAATTAGTTTTATTGATTTTATTAATTGCCTGAAAGAGCACACAACATTGCGTCATAAAATGAGACATATAATTTCAAAAAGTCACGAAATTGAAACAATAGAAATAAATAAAATATCACTTTCATCGAATGACGATAAACGTGTAATAATGGAAGATGGAGAGAGCACCCTTGCGTTTGGACATTATAAGCTCGATGAATAGTTCGTCACTAAGGCCTCTGGCGAGGTCGAAAGACCCGTAAGCCGTATGAATGTGTTTGATTCGGGGCCGGGATAGCCGAGAACGTTAGAGCGCGACCCGCTTAACATTCTCGAGCCGAACGGTAACGGTTCAAAAAGACGGACTTGTGTTTGATTCGAGGCCGGGATAGCCGAGAACGTTAGAGCGCGACCCGCTTAACATTCTCTAGCCGAACGGCTACGGTTCAAAAAGACGGACTTGTGTTTGATTCGGGGCCGGGATAGCCGAGAACGTTAGAGCGCGACCCGCTTAACATTCTCGAGCCGAACGGCTACGGTTCAAAAAGACGGACTTGAGTTTGATTCGGGGCCGGGATAGCCGAGAGCGTTAGAGCGCGACCCGCTTAACATTCTCGAGCCGAACGGCTACGGTTCAAAAGACGGACTTGTGTTTGATTCGGGGCCGGGATAGCCGAGAGCGTTAGAGCGCGACCCGCTTAACATTCTCGAGCCGAACGGTTACGGTTCAAAAAGACGGACTTGTGTTTGATTCGGGGCCGGGATAGCCGAGAACGTTAGAGCGCGACCCGCTTAACATTCTCGAGCCGGACGGTTCAGTGTGAATGTGAGTGGCGAACTATTCATAGACCTTAAACTCTCCTCTTAAAAATATTTTAAACAGTTTTATTTGTTGCTCTTTCAGGTAGGAGGTATTTTATGATTTTAACACTACTCATTAATGGATCGGTTGGATGTATAATTTTTATGTTTTTAATGATTCGAGATTGATTTTATTCCTCTTTTTTAATGATTTTAGATATTTTTAGGGTGATTTTATCAGTCGTTTTTATGATTTTAGATATCAGTGTTTTTAAATTTGTTTTTAGACACTTTTTTATGTAATTTAGTTTACCTCTTTTAATATTTTTACTTTTTTATCGATGTATCCATAGTTTTATTCCCTCCTAATTTTATTACTGTATCCATTTTTTTTTTTTAAATACTACGACTTTTAGTTATTTTTAAAACTGATTTTAGAGATTTCTTATAAATTATTATCAATTTTTAACAATTTATCGATTTTAGCGTTTTAGTTTTTTCCAATGAATTTTAAAGTGTATTTTTAAACTGATTTTAGCATTTTAGTTTTTCTAATGAATTTTAATATGTATTTTTAAATTGATTTTAGCTTTATTTATAACTGTTTTAAAATTTTATGATTTTTAGTAGACTTTGTTTTAAATCGACTGTTTTAGAAAGTTGACGACGATTTTTATTAACTTTTCTAGATGCTTTTATCAGTCGTTTTTAGGTATTTTATTTAAATTTAAACTGGTTTTAGTAAATTAGCGACGAATTTTAGTTATTGGTTTTTAGATGTTTTAGTTACCATGACCCACCAAACTCATCATTAGCTTTCAATGCATCGACTAATATCTTTTGAGTATGTCTATTTGACTGGTTGGACTTCAACCTCTAGATTTTAGCATTTTACTTAATTTATTTTTTCTTTAATTGATTTTAGCTGTTTATTTTTAGTCATTGTATATATTTTTAAGATTTTATTCTGTTTAACATTTTAGTGGGGCTTTTATCTGTGTTTTATTATTTAAGATATTTTAGGGGGAGCTTTTATAATTTTAGATATATTTTAGGGGGGCTTTTATCAGTTTTTATGATTTTTAGATTTTTTTAGGGGGCTTTTATCTATTTTTTTATGATTTTAGATTTTTTTATGAGGCTTTTATCTGTTTCTAAAATACCATTTTATATAACTTATTTTAACTGTTTTTAATTATTTTAGCAATATTTTAATGGTTTTAGATAGTTTTTAGGGATTTTAGCTATATTTTAATTTTTAACACAGTTTTATATTTTTAGTTTTTACCATATTTTATTAGGGCTCCCTGGCAATTCGATCCTTACAGAGCAATATATATTTAAACCACCAGGAACCCACATGGTTGGTACCATTTGGGTTCCTGACAGTCCTAAGTCTGTGAAAAAGTGTGAAGGAATCTATATTGCTCACATACACGAATCTATATAAGAGAGCTGTAGTATTGTATTCTTCCAGTCTTTATCATGCGTTTGTTGAAGCAACACTCATCTTTCGAAATAGCGAACGTTGCTAACCTTCGTGAGGAAGGTACCGGATCCAAACATGGTTCGTTGTTCCCAAATAGTATACGATGTTTAATTTGCGGTCCTTCAAACTGTGGTAAGACGAACCTAATGTTGAGTCTATTATATAACTCTAACGGATTACATTTTGAGAATATTTATCTCTTTAGTAAATCACTTCATCAACCAAAATATAAATATTTGGCTCATGTTTTATCAAATATCGAAGGGGTCGGATTCCACCCATTCGACAGTAATACTAATATTCCTGATCCGAAAAACGCTGCTCCAAATTCAGTATTCATTTTCGATGATATTGCTTGTGATAAACAAGATCGAGTGAGATCTTACTTTTGCATGGGTAGACATAGTAGCGTTGACAGCTTTTATCTCTGTCAGAGCTATACTCTTGTACCGAAACTATTGATTCGGGATAACGCCAACTTTCTCATACTATTCAGACAAGATAGTCTCAGTTCTAAAAGGATATACGAAGACCATGTTAATTCTGATATGACGTTTCCTGAATTCAAAAAATTATGCTTGGAATGTTGGAAGACCAAATATGGGTTCATGGTAATTGATAAAGATCGCGATTTGAACAATGGTCGATATCGTAAGGGGCTCGATACATATATAATCATCTAGGAGTCGCTAGTCTTTCAGTAAGCTTCTGGTCATGGATGAAGCAACATCTTATGCGCTAGCTAAAGAGACCGAAGAAATTCGTAATATCATTCGTGAAAAATGTAAGAATTTGAAACGTAAGAGAGAGGAGAGAGAAGAGTACTTGAAGGAAAAATATAAGCCTTTGATACAACCGCTTCAGTCTATCGTATTACCTCGAGAACCGGCCCATGAACCACCAAACATAAAAAAAGAAGAAGAAACTTTGACCATACTCCCCAAAGAGTCAATCGAGACTCCTCCCAAGTTTTCCACACCTATCCCTGTTACCACATCCTCAAGACTCAGACCCAATGTTTTGGATATTTTTTCAACATCTGCCACCTATGAGAGTACTTCACCTTTAGAAGAAATAAGTCAACATGCGTCAACACCTCAAGGAGTAGAAACAGTTTATAGCTATTTAGACCAGATTGGTAAAGAGGCTACGAAATATATAATAAAATTTACTACGAATCAAACGGAGGAACTGGATCAAATTTACGGAATATGTTATAACGGGGAAAATTTCACTCTCGGTGACTCGGTTATAACCATTAGTGACGATTGGCTTGATGTGGATGGCTCGCTACACAAAATTACTCCAGGGCTTTCCCAGCTATTATTCTTAAAAAACCCTGATATGGATGAAGTAACAGAAAATGATAAACACATATACAAAACGCTATTAACAAAAACTAATGCCCATAGATTAGATTATAGCTCTACGGGGATCGTAAATGTTCAAAAAGGAAATCAAAAATATAGGAAGGTAATTTCTAAACTTTTCCCTCATAAAGACAAAATCAAAGGGAAAGGATTTGAGGACCCGAATCAGTTGGTTGAAAAATTGAAAATATTACTGGAAACTGACGGCTCTGAAAAAGAAATTTCGAAAATTGAAAAAAGACTTAGAACGTTAGGCATAATATTATAAAAAAAAAATAGTTAAAATGTCGGATATCAAGAAACAGGTAGTAGAAGAATTGCATAAACCGGCCAGACGGTCCTTTCAGAGGAGAAGGGTAATTCTAAAGGGTATCGATGACCTGTGGATGGTAGATTTAATCGAACTTTGTTCATATGCTAAAGAAAATAAAGGATATAAATATATTTTAGCGGTGATTGACTGTTTTTCCAAATTCGCATGGTTAATACCATTGAAATCGAAGTCCGGAAGAGAAGTAGCATCGGCATTTGAAACTATTTTGACTCTCAGTGGTAGAAAACCTCGTAATCTACAATCTGATCGAGGAAAAGAATTTTACAATACATTTTTCCAAAAACTAATGAAATCCAACCGGATAAATCATTACTCTACTTTTAGTAATATGAAAGCCTGTATCGTAGAGCGATTTATAAGAACTATAAAAAATAAAATGTGGAAGCAATTTAGTCTCCAAGGATCTTATAAATGGATTACGATATATCAAGACTTAGTTAAAAGATATAACAATACGAAACATCGAACGATCATGATGAAACCATCTTCCGTTAAGGGTAAAAAAATTGAAGACCGTTTACTAAATAAGGTTTACAAATGTAAGCCATCACCGACCCTAAAGGAGCCCAAGTATGAAGTCGGTGATTTTGTTAGAATTTCAAAACATAAAGCCGATTTCACCAAAGGGTACCGCCCCTCCTGGTCGACTGAAATCTTCAAAGTCGATCAAGTGAGGAAAACCGTTCCTACAACCTATCTTCTTAAAGATACATCGAATCAAAAAATTGCTGGTGGGTTTTATGAGCAAGAAATTCAAAAAGTAAAGTATCCAAACGTTTATTTAGTTGAAAAAATTTTGAAACGGAGAGGTGACAAGGTTTTAGTAAAATGGCTAGGCTTCGATTCCAAGCATAACAGCTGGGAGAACAGTAAGAATATAAATATATAGGGGTGCTATTCAACCTTCTCAGTCTCCCACCGACGCTTCGACAGATAACATCGGTATGGCTAAAACTAAAGAAAAAAAGAACGTTCGTGTTATTCGTCCTCCGAAAAAAATCGGTGGGGCCTTCAGCGATAAGGCTAACCAGATGTTGAAGGCCTTACCAAAAATGAGTTTAAGTAATACGGATCTTATATCTTTGGCTAAAAAACATAAGATCCCTCATTTCCGCGGTGTCTTTGCCAGAGATAACTTGCCATCGAAGCCGTGGCTACGTGAGCGCGCCATTTTGAATCTGGATAGTATCAAGGGTCGGGGAACGCACTGGGTATGCTATAACAAAAGCGGTAAATATGTAAAATTCTTTGATAGCTCCGGTAACAGAGGACCTCCTTCAGAGCTAGTCAAATATCTCAAGGATTGTCGGATAAGTTTCATTAGTAAAAGATATCAAGACCCCGATACAAACATTTGTGGGCACTTGTGTTTATTATTTCTTTCTAATCTTATATAAAAAAAGAAATGGGGCTAGACTTTCGGAGAGTGTATAAAAGGAAAGATAATTCAGGAAAAAAGCTCATTCCCCCATCCGACTTCAAAGGAGTAACATCTCTAACAAAAGAAAATATCGAGTTTCTCAAGTCGGCAGGTTATCGTGTAATATGGAGGAAATAACTGATCTAGGTTCAACCGCTGCTTTTACCGATTCTATCGAGGGGATAGAATATCATTCCCATTTCCCTTACGCATCGACTAAACTACTTCGAGGTGATGAAATTAGAATATTAGTCCAGCATCAGGATATTATGACCCTACCATCGAGAAGTTTTCTTTATTTCGAGGGACGGTTTTTAACAGAGGATGGTAGAGCTGTACCCGCAACGGCTAAATTAACGAATAATGCTTTGGCATATTTATTCGATGAAATTCGATATGAATTATGTGGAGTTGAAATAGATAGAGTTCGAAACTTGGGGATTACTAGCACCATAAAAGGGATGTTGTCTTTACCGGGCGAATCCTCTGTGGAGCATCTCGGTTGGTGCTGTCCTGCATCCGATACACTCGATGTATTGAATGACGGTTATTTCAACATGTGTATCCCCTTATCACAATTACTAGGATTTGCCGAAGATTATCAAAAAATTATTGTTAATGTTAAACAAGAGCTAATTCTCATAAGATGTCGGACTGATGACAATAGTTACATATCTAGGCATACGGCTGCGGCAGAGAAAGCCAAAATTGAATTAACGAAGCTATGTTGGAAATTACCTTATGTATCAGTAAACGAATTTACACGATTAACATTGTTACGTAGACTCAAGTCGGAAAAAGTGGTTTCGGTAGAGTTCAGAAGCTGGGAATTGTTCGTTTACCCACTTCTACCATCCACACAGAGACAGGTTTGGGCGGTAAAAACTTCTAATCAGATGGAAAAACCGAGATACATAGTACTAGCATTTTCAACAGATCGTATTAACAAAGTCGAAAAGGACGCTAGTCAATTCGATCATTGTAATATATCTAACGTTAAACTTTATTTGAATTCAAAATCATATCCTTATGATGATTTAAATATCGATTTCGATAGGAATCGATTCGCGGTACTCTACTACATGTATTGCAATTTTCAAAAATCCTACTATCCTGGGGGATATCCGACTCAGCCGCTTCTCTCGCTAAAGAATTTCAAAGAAAAAGCACCGATTATCGTAATCGATTGTTCTAAACAATCGGAATCAATAAAATCAGGACCGGTCGATGTCAGGTTGGAATTCGACGCATCTAAAGCGTTTCCGGCTGAAACAACTGCATTCTGCCTCATTATACATGACAATGTGGTGGAATATAATCCACTAACAAGTATTCTTAGAAAAAGGATATAAATAGACTTTTATTGTTTCTATTCCTCCAGTCTTCACCATGTCATCGAGCAGTGCGGTTGTAGAATTCCAGTGCTTCATAGACGATTCCAATAATTATATTGTTAAAGAATTATCAATTTTCGATTTAAAACACTATGCGACTAGTCATTGGATTTTCAAGCCACCTACTTATCCAGGGATAAATAATTATAAAAGCATAATCACGAACCGCTGGCTAGCGAGAAATTATCATTGTTTACATTGGGAGGATGGAGAAGTTTCTTACCACAGTTTAACATCGATTTTGAAAAACTTGGATTCAAATTATAATTATGTTTTTGTTAAAGGTCTTCAAAAAAAGGAATTTTTGTTAAAATTTCTACGCTCCTGCGTTGTATTCAACCTTGAGGATTTTCAATGTCCTCAAGTCGATAAACTGCCTAGTCTACAAATAGCTCCATGTATTATTCATAAAGATTTAAAATTAATGTGTACACATTATCGCTCTCATTTATTAGCAGAGTGGGTGTATTCGAATCATGATTTGATTTCTAAATTTATGTAGGTTAGCTTAAAAAAGATACAAAAATTAAAAAAAAATAAAAAATACTTATAAAAATTTAAACATGCTATTGGAAGCAATTTTATGTTTCTTTTTTTTTATGTTTCTGCACAGCGAATGTATGCTATGGTCACTGGCGTGGTATTGATTTACCCGTAAACCAATGTGTGTTTGCTGGTCACTGGCGTGGTATTGATTTACCCGTAAACCAATGTGTGTTTGCTGGTCACTGGCGTGGTATTAATTTACCCGTAAACCATTTTGTATGATTTGAATTAGAAAAAAAAAAATAAAAAAAAAATAAAAAACCTCCTTGATATACCCTCACCTTGACGTGGTAAGGAGGCTTAAGTCAAAAAATTGACGAACAAAGAGGGGTATGCAATTCTGTGAATTATTAATGAAGTATATAAGCCCGCACTTGCCATATTTATTATATATGTCGGTAGAAAAATCATTTTAAATAAATTTTAAATAAATTTTAAGTAAATTTAAAATTGACTGAATGATTGAAAAATATTATTCACAACCTCCCTAACCTCATATAGAAAAGTTAATGTAAAAAAAAAATAATAACGAGGTCGGTATTCGATCCCATGATCTTTACTTTACAAGTCGAGCGCGCTAGCCATCCCCCTATACCGACCTCCCGAGTTATAGTATAAACAGTAGGAAACATATGGTGTTTTCTTAAAGAAATTATGCATGGTATGGTCACTTGTTATAGATTAATTGTCTTTACAACAGGTTTTGACAAGTTTCGGACAAGTTCTGACAAGTTTTGGACAGGCTCTGACAAGTTCCGACATGATTTTACGATGTATAGAGTAAGGTTCTATCGATCATATGTTATATATTTCAAGGTGTATATTTCGAAAAATTATTAAGATGGCTGTAACTATTCGAAAATATATTTCGAAAAATTATCAATATGGCTGTGCTTATTCGAAAATTTATTTCGAAAAATTATCAATATGGCTGTGCTTATTCGAAAATTTATTTCGAAAAATTATCAAGATGGTTGTGCTTATTCGAAAAATTATCAAGATGGCAGTAACTATTCGAAAATATATTTCGATGAATTATATAGATGGCGGTAACTATTCGAAAATATTTCGATAAATTATATAGATGGCAGTGCTTATTCGAAAATATATTACGATCATAAGGTAACAGCTGATGTGGTTATCATGTAAGGTTATGTCGATCATCTGTTATATATTTCGAGGTTTATATTTTGAAAAATTATCAAGATGGCAGTAACTATTCGAAAATATATTTCGATGAATTATATAGATGGCGGTAACTATTCGAAAATATTTCGATAAATTATATAGATGGCAGTGCTTATTCGAAAATATATTACGATCATAAGGTAACAGCTGATGTGGTTATCATGTAAGGTTATGTCGATCATATGTTATATATTTCGAGGTATATAATTCGAAAAATTATCAAGATGGCAATAACTATTCGAAAATATTTCGATAAATTATATTGATGGCGGTAACTATTCGAAAATTTATTTCGAAAAATTATATAGATGGCAGTGCTTATTCGAAAATATTTTTCGATAAATTATATAGATGGCAGTGCTTATTCGAAAAATTATCAAGATGGTTGTGGCATTTGAATATTTAGATAAAATAAAAATGTTCGACAAGTTCCGACATGCACTCGACAAGTCCAAACATGTCCGAAAAAGTTTCAAAATAATATATTTTAGGGATTAGGGATTAATTAGGGATTAGGGATTAATTAGGGGATTAAGGATTAATTAGGGGATTAAGGATTAATTAGGGGATTAAGACCACGTGGTGGTTAAGGTTGGTTTGGCCCTGGACCACGTGGTGGTTAGGGCTGGGCAAGCCCAGGGTCCAAAGTCCAATTTGACTCCGCAAATTGTGGTCCCAGAACCGGCAATTCCTCCCTACTCACACACACACACACACACACACACACACACACACACACACACACACACACACACACACACACACACACACACACACACACACACACACACACACACACACACACAGACACACACACACACAGACCATTTCGCGGGACTTGGTCATTTCGACTCAGGGGACCCCAAAACGTGTATTTCCGTTGAAAACCGGAAGTCGAATTTTTTCACGATCGCAATACTTTCACTTACTATATATTTCATATATAGGTAAGTGAAAGTAAAACTAAACGAGAAATGGTCTAGATTTAATAGCACGATTTTCTTTTCCATTTTTTTTTCCGAGCTATCATAGTTTGTTTCTTGTTTTCTTTACATTATTACCAAACATGAAAAGCATCCTTTCATTCCTGCATCCTTTCATGTTGTACTGATCTTAGAATACCTAAATAAAATAACCATTCGACCCAACCACATGCATATATTAATTCATATTAACACGATATATTGTTATATAAATCAAAAAACATATTTCCTGTGATTAATTATATAGGTTTGTTAAAACTTCAAAGCTAAAAAAAAAAAGATATTATCTGGAATGTGGGAAACCTTTGAAATGAAAAACAATCGGTTAAAACTACGCATCGTTGGAAATGTCACTATGATATTAACTTATAATTCACGTTTTTTTAATTTTTAAATTGCAGAAAATATGTCACCTAATTTAAAATAAAATATATTTCTTTGTACCTTTCCTACTTAAAAATCCATATGTATAAATGATATGTATTTTACAGTGGTTAGCAACCCTATGCTGTAGGGCAGCGCTGTTTGTCAATAAATAAATTTTCTCTTTTAAAAGTTTAGATTCCAACTAAAATATTTTCATAAATCATTATATTATTGTATTTTATACTTTTTTCAAACTACCATCATGTAAACCCATGCTTAATTTTTTTATTTTATTTTGCAAACGTAATTATTCGCAAATTATCCGAAATGAACAAACAACATTCACTGCAATTCGGAAACATCAAACATCCAAAAAATTAGTCATCTCATTCTAAAGTATTGCGAAGGATAGTGGACGTGATGCGATGGATAGATCTCTACGTGACAAACGACTTATTACCTTGAATTAAGTCAAAAGGCTTAGACATTCCATCAGTATAGGAAACTGTTAGAGAATGCTAAGAAAACTTATAAGACAGATCTACAAAGTAAATCGTTAAGCTCGAAAATTGAAATCGGAGAGGCTTAATAATTTAACCAGTAATGGAAGCGAACAGATTTGATCCAAAAGGTTACGCATGACTTTATGCTAAACAAAAATATGGTCTAACTCTAATCAGTAATCAATATATATTATAAAGCAAAGTGTACAATGTGCCTGCCGAAAAGGCTCAAAAACGACTCCACGTGGGATTAAGGAAGTTATGTCAGCGTGTGTCTATATAACCCCTAACGGAGAAGAAGGTTTCTGTTTTTCTCTTAAGGGTGTAAAATTGAATAGAAAAGGACTGGAATTTTAAGCCTCTCGCACCATGTAATTAGCCTACCTCAGATTGAGATACGAGTTTATGAATGAATAATTTAGTTTGAGCTCCAGGCTACGAGGAAGTGCTAGGGTGCGTTTCACTTGATGTTTATGTTTCATTCATTCCGTTCAATTTGTAAAGGTTACTTATTTGTTCAGCTGTTCTTTTTATATTACTAAAAAATCAAGCGAAAATAATTAGTTTCACCTTTTCTTTCAAAATAAAATAATGATTTTACATATCAATTAGAAAACCGACTGGATACCTTACACAATTAATTTTCTCATAAGAAGGTTAATTGATTAACACATTATATTTAATCAATATATAATATATACCTACTTAAGTAAATTTAATGCAATATGAGTGAACATTTTTGAGTGGTACAGTGAGGGAATAAAAACAGACATAAAACAAAAAAGGAGAGCTGAATTGACTGATTATAAATCGAAAATAAAATGTTTGAAGTGTTCTAATTGTATGTAATTATGAAAAAATGGTTTTATTTACTATGTATGATGAGCATTCCAGTCGACAAAATGACTAACTCCAATTACAGCATTTTTTCAATAAGATTTTATCACCCCTCATAGTTCAGGATAAAAAGAAATATGATGAAAAAATTGTGCCCTCATGATATTTTGGTTTTCACTTTGTAATAGTAGGTGCAGTGTCCGGCCAAATTACGGGGGGGGGGGATATCTTAAGGGGGATTGAACTGGAAGAAAGGTCTTAAAAAAAAGTTTCTATGAATCTTCGGTAGTTTCTAAACTTCTGGATCTAATCGGACCATCACAGTAGTCGGCGCTTAAGTTGTAATCGAAATATAGTTTTTTTACTAATAGATTTTTCAACTATAATCTAAGAACTTATTATCTGCTGACTGCTTGGAATGGGCTTAAAGAATTCAGAATCACAGAAACCATCAAAAACGATGCAGGACTCGACAAAGTTGCAGCAAAATTAATTGTTCTTTCACCATTTTCAACCCCGGACTCTGCACATATCGAATCTTAATATTGATACCATGTTAAAAGTTTCAAGAAAGTGCTAATTTTGTTCTATAATAATAATAATAATAATAGAATGCATTTATTAAATGAAAAATCACATCAAAATGTTATACAATATGCATTTACTCTTGGTCAAAGACCATCAGAGGAAGTCCAACAGCAGGCAGTACTGATCGACCGGGAGAACAAACAAATTTGGTTCATTCCGCACATTATAAAAACCAACAATATAAAAAACAAGAAAATAAAAACAATTAATTTTCAATAATTTTCAATAATATGTAATAATATCTTTATACTTATTATCTTAATCGCTGAATACTAGATAATCAACAATATAATGATATAGAAACAAACATAAATATATATATACACACATAGCCATATATATATAAATAAATAAACAAATAATCAATTGAAAAGCATATTATAAAAAAAAGACAAACACAAAATATAAACAATAAGATTCCATCTAAGACATAAATCTCTAATAATAAATAAATATCTATTTACATATTTGTTTAACCTCTATTGCTATCTTTTTTTATTTTTTTTTTATTTTTTTTGTTCTATATTTCCTTTAATTTTAAAGTTTTTCTGTTATTAAAACTACCACACAACTACCGGAGCGAAGCCGGGCACCCTAGCTAGTTCTTAAATATTAAAGAATATTTCTTACAAAAGAAACATTACGAAAACAATATTTTTATTTTTATGTTTTCCCTATTCCAGTAACCCTGGGCATGGGGGAGTTTATTGTTACAAATAAGTCCTGCACGTTTAATCATATTACACTGCGTTCATGAAAAATAATTTAAATGAGGTCATAAGTTAGTTTTGTCCGTCTGTCGCACAAGCATTTGTTGTCTTCTATTACATTAAATTGATGTATTTTTTTGTTGGTCCGTGGCCACTCAGTACCTGTGTACGAACGCAATATTCTAGCGATCATAATTATTCGAATTAGATGTTATGTAGTTTATTGTCGAAACGGAATACCAACAGCAATTAACCCGCTTCGAAAACAAAAGAATATTTAATTGAGTATTGACTAATCAGAGTTCAATCAGTTCTAACCACTTCATTGCTGGTTGTCTGATCCCCACGATATTAGCAGTGATGCAAAGGTATAAGAAGTATTATTACAAATAATAACTGTACACTTAAAGTTTAATAAATGCCTGAGCTTTATATGCTAACTTTATATGCTAATATACTGAGCCTTAGAGAAATGGGCATAGCAAAGGATCCAGTATCGTGTCTACTTGCTGAGACTTATGTACTTTATTGTCGAAATGGAATACCAACAGCAATTAACCCGCTTCGAAAACAAAAGAATATTTAATTGAGTATTGACTAATCAAAGTTCAATCATTTCTAACCACTACATTGTTGGTTGTCAGATCCACACTATATTAGCAGTGATGCAAAGGTATAAGAAGTATTATTACAAATAATAACTGTACAGTTAAAGGTTAATAAATGCTTTTAATAACTGACCAATTACACCCTTCTTCGTTTTCATAGCTATCGTAAAATTATGAAATAGCTTTAGCAGTGGCGGACCCAGGGGAGGGGCGCGGGGAACCAATCAACTATTATTGTTTCTGTACATAAAGGGCTATCTTTAGTAATTTTTTTAACTCTATAAATGAAAAACGGATTTTATTCAAACATTTAATATAAATATACGGCGTAAAAATGCACTAATATTTTAAATTAGGCCCTTCATGAAATAAAAATTTTAAAAATAAAAAAGTGCGCCCCCCCTCAGAAAATTTCTGGATCCACTACTGAGCTTTAGAGAAATGGGCATAGCAAAGGATCCAGTATCGTGTCTGCTTGTTGAAACTTACTGACCGTCATTGGTTTTTAATTCTTTTAATTATTTATCCGTTAACTCCTCTTGCAGTAGAAAGGTAGTGTGCCATATAGAAGGTGAACAATTGGGATGCATAGATTCAATTGTATTAGATTTTTAAATTTCATAAATATGCATGTGCTTTGGTCACAATTAAGTACTTACTTTTTTCTGGTACTAGAGCATATTTATCTTTTACTACGACTTGTTTTATTGTAAGATGAGCGTTGAATTTATTACGAAATGGTGGTAACATGCTTCCCAATAGGTAGCCGCTTATTCTATTTTCAGTGTTGTTTAGATCATTTATTCAGAAGAACTGTAATTTCTGAAAGATGTTTTCAAAATGATGATTTCCTGTTATTTGTTTGTAGATTAAATCCTCTCCCTTAACTACTATTACTGTAATGTTATTTTCAATGAAATCTCAAGTCGGCAGCTTTGATTACGCCTGTCATTTCCGGATATACCAGAGGTGATATGCACTGGAGTAGTATCACATGTCCTGACTTTGTACTTTTCTACACATATATTATTTTTAACTAAAAAAGTCTTTTTTTTTGGATCTCAGGGTGAACGGATTTTGATGGCTGGGGTATGAAAGGAAATTTCCCCTAGAGGGGAACTCATCCTAACATCAAATCATCGATTCTTAGTGGGACTTAAATACAAGTTAAAGGAAAAATATGGAGTTTATGCACTTTTTAGAAAGTTAATTTATAGTTCACTCATTTTTGTAGAGTTATCTTTCTTGATACCTGACCAAAATCGATGGCTGAGGTATCATTTTGAATATTTTCTTCCTCTCAACTACCAAAAAAATTGTCAGATCTCGTAAAAAATGAAAGGGGGAAATTATCAAGTAAATAAAACTTTGTTAGCCTCTAACTCAATTAACCATTTTTCGTCAAATATGCGTAATCGGAAGGTAGTTCCATTCCATAAAAAGGAAGGTTGTTACATTTTAACGAAGCTGTATCTTGTTGAAAATAAATCTAAATGAAAAGCTATTTGATGATAAGCTGGAAAACGGCTCGAACGAATTGGCTTTTTTTCTTTTCTTTTTTTTTAATTTTGTTTCTGTGGTAATTAAAATACGAGAAATTTACCTGGAGAAATTAATTTAATTTCTACATGTTGCCAATGACCCTGCAGGGTAGAGGCAAGAAAAAAAAAATAAAATAAATAAATTTACCTGGAAAACTTTTCATATTGTTATGAAATATAAAAATTAATGAGATAGCATATTATATTATGTTTTGTCAACTGTAAAACCGAAAACCAAATTCCTCATAAGGCAAGTGGGTGAACAGGGAAAAAACAAACGTTTTTCCTATTGTATTCTACAGAGACGTAAAAATTGTGTCAAACTGATCAAATCTTAGTACGAAATGTTTCACACGGGTTCCAGCTAGATATGCCGATAATAAAATTTGCCTTAATGTTTTCATAAGCATTGAAAGCCGGCAAAGAAGTAGGGCTAGAAATAAATACAGAAAAAACAAAATATATGGTTAGCTGTAGAAACGGCGACAATTTCGGCGATATTGAAGTAGAAGAGGAAATATTTAAAGCCGTTGAAAAATTTAGATATCTAGGTTCGACTGTAACTTGAAAGGGGCCAGGATGGCCGAGTGGACAAAGACGCATGCAATATGTAATTAAAGTTAAGCACCGTCGAGCGTGGTTAGTACTTGGATGGGTGACCGCTCCATCTGGGTGACCGCCCGCCAATGAACGCTATGCAGTCAAAGCCTGTATCCCCCGGTTATGTGAGGCCCGTCAACCTACTGGAGGCGACTTACACCGACCGGGTGTAGGAGTGATGAACCTTCCCCGTGTATCTCATCGAGTATCGTGGTGTGGTTTTCCAAGATGTCAGTAACCGCCCGGAGGTTTGGTACAAGGACGGTATGCTTCAGGGAAAGAAATATAGGTCCTCTGGGCCTGCTGACTCTGAGCTACCTTAATCCTTGGACTTAGCTCAGTTTGTCACTGTCCTTGAGCCCGAAAGAGCTGACGCCATCGGTGGGAAGGACACTGCCAAATTGGCCCCAATGGGGTTGGTTATGGATTTATGGGCAGTCTGCCGCTGCACAATGGTGACCATGGCTTGCAGCAACGTGAGGTTTGGGCTACCTCCTCCAGGTTGTCTGTGCTCCCGCAAGCAACACAAAGGTCTGTAAGAAGACCACACTGCGCGGCCAAAGGTCTCATTAGGCCTAATGCACCAACCGAAAAAAAATCTTGATTATTGAATCCAATATTTCTTTTATTGCGATTTATTGCAAATACAGTGGGTTGCTTCGCGTTTAGATTTATTGACATGGCGTCATGTGTCGATTTCATAAGCTTTTTGTTGTTTGTCGGGGGTAAAATCAGAAACTACTCATCCGATTTTTATAAAGTTTTGCTCATTGTCTGTAATTTTGCCCAACTTAAAAGACAGGATAGTTGTTTATCTCGATTATTGGGTTCAATATTTCTTTTATTGCAATTTAAATGCTTATTATACTACAGTTGAGTGTGATTATTTGTAAGTTTTCATCGGGTATCAGAATCGCAGTATCAGCATCAGCCTCAAAAACTAGTTGATGATCCATCAGCTCAACTCTTCAATTTGGTTCTTTTTCTTGTTTTTAGTTCCTGTTGCCACCACTGCGGGGGCATAGGGCCTAAACAAATTTTTGCCATCCATCCCGAGCCCGCCTGAGAGCCTTGACCTCCTGCCAAGACTTGCCAGCCGCCCTCCTCTTCCAAGTTCCTCCGGTTACCTTAGCCCAATACATAAAAAAGGAGACAGAGAACAATGCAAAAACTACAGGGGAATACAATGTTTTTGTGTTACAAATCACTTTATGAACATACTAGGGAAAATCATTAGGAACCGATTAGAAGATAAATTCAAAGGATCGGATGACCAATGCGGATTTACAGCTGGAAGATCATGCATTGACCATATTTCCACCCTGAGGCAATTGTTGGAGAAACATCAAGCCGTTTCTCGTGAAATTGAATTACATAGTATTTATTGACTTTGAGAAAGCGTATGATAGTGTCCCACGAAAATTGTTATGGCAAGCTCCCCAAAATGCAGGCATTAATACAGATCTGATAGACATAATAAAAGAGATGTATAAAGAAAACACCTGCCAAGTCAAAATTGGACCTTAACTTTCTGAGCCTTTCTTTACAAGTAAAGGGTTACTCCAGGTGTGCTGTGCATCTCCCTCCCTATTCAAGATTTTTCTTGAAATATGTCTGAAAGAGTGGAGGGAGAAATGTAAACCGATGAGGCTCCAGTTGAAAGAAGGTGTATCCCTCTATAATTTATCTTTCCCGGATGACCAAGTCATCATTGCTCAGTATACAGAAGATACTGGATACATGAAAGCTTAGCAAAAAATGGGGACCAGCCATTAATGTTGAAAAGAGTCCAACATTTTAAATACCTTGAATCTATGATTGGATGGCTCGTGTGATAAAGAGATCAATAGGAGAATTTCGGATGGGAAAAGGACCATATCTATGCTTAATTCAATACTGTGGAACAAAAATATCATCACTAAAACGAAATAAAAAATATATATAAAAGAATTGTATTAAGTATAATGACATATGGAGCAGAAACCTGGAACATAAAGAAGAAACTTCTGCTCTCAGCCGGGGTCTTCGGAAGAAACTTCTGCCCACCGAAATGGACTACTGGCGCCGAGCGGCAGGAATATACAGAATGGAAAAGGTGAGAAATGAAAAAAAATAGAGAATCCTGGAAAATAGATGGGAGGAGAAGACGAGGTAGACCAAGGAAGACCTGGGATAACGAAGTAGAAGATTCCTTGATAGGGCATGGTCTACGAGATGAATGGAAAGTCTGGAAGGAGGCCATAGACAATCTATAGGCTAAGGAAACCCACCATTGGTGGAAACTCCTAAAAAAATAAAAAAAATAAAATACCTATATCAATAGGAGAAATATATAATATATCGAATTTAAGTCAGTAAGTGATTATTTTTTAACACCAAATCGATGAACATCAAAAATATCATCACTAAAACGAAATAAAAAATATATATAAAAGAATTGTATTAAGTATAATGACATATGGAGCAGAAACCTGGAACATAAAGAAGAAACTTCTGCTCTCAGCCGGGGTCTTCGGAAGAAACTTCTGCCCACCGAAATGGACTACTGGCGCCGAGCGGCAGGAATATACAGAATGGAAAAGGTGAGAAATGAAAAAAAATAGAGAATCCTGGAAAATAGATGGGAGGAGAAGACGAGGTAGACCAAGGAAGACCTGGGATAACGAAGTAGAAGATTCCTTGATAGGGCATGGTCTACGAGATGAATGGAAAGTCTGGAAGGAGGCCATAGACAATCTATAGGCTAAGGAAACCCACCATTGGTGGAAACTCCTAAAAAAATAAAAAAAATAAAATACCTATATCAATAGGAGAAATATATAATATATCGAATTTAAGTCAGTAAGTGATTATTTTTTAACACCAAATCGATGAACATCAAAAATATCATCACTAAAACGAAATAAAAAATATATATAAAAGAATTGTATTAAGTATAATGACATATGGAGCAGAAACCTGGAACATAAAGAAGAAACTTCTGCTCTCAGCCGGGGTCTTCGGAAGAAACTTCTGCCCACCGAAATGGACTACTGGCGCCGAGCGGCAGGAATATACAGAATGGAAAAGGTGAGAAATGAAAAAAAATAGAGAATCCTGGAAAATAGATGGGAGGAGAAGACGAGGTAGACCAAGGAAGACCTGGGATAACGAAGTAGAAGATTCCTTGATGGGGCATGGTCTACGAGATGAATGGAAAGTCTGGAAGGAGGCCATAGACAATCTATAGGTTAAGGAAACTCCTAAAAAAATAAAATACCTATATCAATTGGAGAAATATATAATATATCGAATTTGTCAGTAAGTGATTATTTTTTAACACCAAATCGATGAACATCAAAGATAGATCTACATTTTATGAATTAATCAAGCATGAGTTTTAAGTTAAACTCGTATATAATCATTACATATGTATTATTAGATGAGATAGTTAAAGATTTCAAACCCTGCAATAAGGTTTGAAGAAAATATGATACTTTCATTGGGTTGATTTTTAAAGAAATATAATTATGATTTCATGAGGAATTATAATGTCCAAATTTAAGTTAATGTCCAACTTATAGCCAAGTTTAACGAAACTTACTGAAGGAGTAATAAACTAAGCCAATTTATTATTATTTTAGACATATGATTTATTTACGTGAGGTTTCTCTCGAGGCGAATGGTGGTAAGTTCGAGATTTATTACGTGGGTCCGCCATTCTGCCATGGTACTATTTAAAAGGTGTTGGGCCGGGAGGAAGGTATGCCCGGAGTTGCGGAGATGAACAAGGTGAGGCGCTCTAAGCGAGCTCGTCTCCCTCAGCATCCGAGCACTCAGTAGCGGTTCGGCTATGGCATGCTCTACTTCATTGTAAGTAACTCAAAATATTTTACGTATATTTAACATCGTACTTAGAGAAGAAAAAGAGAAAGTAACATTAATCCTGTTCTTCCAATTTATCAAAAAGTATTATAACTGTTTCTTAAGAAATTTAAAAATATTCAGCAAATAATAAATCAGGAGTTTGATAGATTCTTATGTCCAAGAAATTAGTGAGAATTCGAAGATGCAATTATACCAAATCATTTAAAATTTTAATAAAAATGAATAAGAAATATTTTTTAGGTATTTCCTAAACAATAGGCATTTGAATTGAAGAAAAGAAAACCTAATACAATCTTATCAATGTCTATTGATCATGTCCATTGATAAATGAGTCATTATTATATTTTCACTTTTTCAGCATGAAGTACTACTTTAGATAAAAACAATTTAAGGACTTTTTCTAATTTAATTTCAAATTGAAGCAAGAGATACAAACACTTAGTTATCAGCTTAGCGTCTTCAACTTCACAGAATAACTCACTCTCATTCAAAAAATGTTCATGTATTTTAAAGAATATTTCTCATCAGAAAATTTCTATCGTTTTCTTTTCCATAGCTATGGCAAAAATATTAAAATAAAGTTAAGGCTATATTAAAGGCTTTAATACATTTAGTTGATGCAATATATGATTATTTATCGATATATGCTTAAACGCAAAAAAAATATTTTTTTTGATAAAGTTAGCAAGTCATTCCACCAACTCAAATGTCGGTTTACCTCAATGTAAGCATTGAGGTATTTAAAAATTTCTCAGTCGGTTAAAACTATAGCAATTTCGCTCTTAAAATTAACTGCTGAATTGTGATAAAATAAATATTGAAAAGACAAAGAGTAATTTTTGAGTTTTGAGCCAAATGAAAACTGAAATGAATTTTTGATTCCGTAAATAAAACAGAACTGCTCTATTATTAATGGTTTTTTTTCTTAACGTTAGATTTAAGGGAGAAGAAACAAAGAAATATTCGAAAAATGAATTTTCAAAAAACGATTCTTTAACTTCATTCAATCTTTCGATCGACGTTTATTAAATCCAATAGAAATGCCCAATTTAGGACATTTTTAGGCTTTTTAAAAATAAAGGACTTATTTAATTTTAAATTAAAGCACAAGATAAAATACTAGTAAGTAATTCTTATGCCAACATTCTTCAGATATTCAAACGAGAATTAAAAAAAATTTAGTTCTTCAAATTATGGCAAAATACTAAAGTATGAATTTTTAGTAAAGTTTAAATTCCACATTTGACAATAATTAAGTGCTGAACGGTGACAAAATAAATATTGAAAAGACAAATATTTAATGGAATTTTATGGAATGGAAAAGCATGAAACAAAATGAAAACTGAAATAAATATTTGATTCAGTGAATGAAAAAGAACTCTACTCTGTTAAAAAAAAAAACTTTTTACGTTGGATGTGAGAGAGATGAAAAAGAAGTATTATTTAAAAAATAGTTTATTAAAGAATGGATTCTTTAAATTTAAGCGATCTGTAAGTTGAGATAAAAAAGCTGAATTTAGAAAATGTTTAGGGTTTTTTAGAATTAAAAGTACAAACTTAATGATTTAAATCATTTTTTGCTTTATTTAATTAATATTAATTTGTCATTTATTTGTTTTAGTCATTTTCATGTCTAATCTGAACGTGAAGGGTTTAATGCATTTATTTGATACAATATATGATTATTTGTAAAGCGTTATATATAATATATTTATTATTTATATTTATATGCTATAACAATCATATAACATTTGTATATGATAATTATATATGTTTAATTAGGCATAGCGTAAACAATTTTTTTTACTTTCACTTACCTATATATGAAATAGGTCCATAGAGTACCAATAACCGCGAAATGGTCTATGTGTGTGTGTTTGTGTGTGTGAGAGAATACTAGCTCAAAAAGTATATATCGTACGAACCTGAAATTAGATATTTCGGATATGTATATGCCCGTCATGTGACATAAGAGCTGTCATCAAAATTGGGCAAACGGAGGGGTTACTTTATTTCACAACTTCTTTCCCATTTTTACGTTGTTTTTTTTTTCGATTTTCTTAAAAA
This sequence comes from Aelia acuminata, assembly GCA_911387785.2. Lineage (NCBI taxonomy): Eukaryota > Metazoa > Arthropoda > Insecta > Hemiptera > Pentatomidae > Aelia > Aelia acuminata. The sequence continues at coordinate 34,644,902 of OU426979.1, read as the reverse complement.
TAGCATTAACGATTTTGATTAAACTCGTGATGTTCAATGAGAATCAAGTATTATTGATATAATATCAGGTAAGCTTTATCACTATTAAAATGTTCTGAGGGGACTTAAATGGGGAAGGGGCCTTTTTCGTTTTTCTATATAGTACCTTTGTTTTTTTTTATGTGGAGAAATTATCTGTCTCTCGTTTCGCCTAAAAATAAGAAATGGCCAAATATAAAATATGAAAAAATCAAGTAAACATATACAGGAGAAAAAAAGAAAAATATTCCGCCAACTCTTAAAACAAGCTGAGCCCAAGCATGCGCAGTACGCCTTTAATGACAGACGATGTTTATAAATAAGATGTTTTGTTCAATTAATGGGAATTATTTGTTTCATGGTAACTACATGAAGTTTTCAACAACTAGGTACATAGAGAATTATAAAATCATACGACTTGGAGTATAGCCGAATTATCACAAGTAAAAACTTTTATATATTAATGAAAAAATTTAGTGTACCTTAAAGAGTAAATACAAACACAAATGTGTGACTTCGAAAAATGGCATTTAACAAAACACGTCAATTTTTAATCAAAGTAAGTTGGTAAGTGAAAGTTGTGTGTTGCGCGCATCGCACCAGATTTTTATGTCAAGTTAGCAAGTCAATGTTTAACCAACTGAAAGGCTCAAATGTCTGAATTAACTCAATGTAAGCGCTGAGGTATTTAGAAATTTCTCAACCCATGTAAACTATTGCAAATATTAGAAAAGAGTTATTTTTAATTAAATATATTAGTTCCTGAATTTGCCTGAGAGAAATTAATTTTTTTTCTTGAGTTTAGACCTCGTTATCTCGAACTATACTCTGTAAAAACGGAAATTCTCCAACCTTACCAGTGTAATATGTAACGACAAATAAAAATGATTATTAAAATTTTTATGTCATTTTTGTTTCCCTAAAAAAAAAAAAAATAAGGAGGATAATATTATTTAAGAATTTTATTATGATAAATTCCGTTGTTTTTAAAACGAAATAGATTAATTAAAACCCTTACATATTACATAATATTATGACAAAAGATTTTAATAAAACAATAAAGAGATTGGAAGAAATAACTTACCGTATCATAGTTAAATATTTGAATTTTTTTTTAATGAAAAGTGTATTGCAATTCTCTAAGTGCATAAAAGAATTGAAGCGTTAGTTTATTTATTTTTTATAATTATCTTATTACTAATTACCATACTATGTATTCAATAATTACCACGATTTGAATTAGTAGGTAAATTATCTTCATCCAAATATCTGATATTGTCCAGGGTAAATTCACTAAGCCAGCAAGTGATGAATTAAAGATGAGGTTTGATTTCATAGCAGACTTTAGAGGATCGAGGTATTATAGCTCCATGATGTAGAAAATGGACCTACAAAACAGAGATGAGCCATTAAAGCCAAAATTTTTTTTTACAACAAAAGGTTCAAAAGTAAATCTGCCACAATTGTATATCTTTGTAAGTTCATTTCGTCGCTACCACGTTAAAATATCGAATGAAAAAAAATCGTACTTTTCAGAAGAGAAAAAGAAAGAAAAAAACCATAATTGTGAACCAAAAATTATTATTGGTAAAATTAATCTATTGATATATCCCTGCAATTCTTAATACAAGCGTGAATAAAGTTTTGTTATGTGATGCTTGATAGATGGTTGTTGTAAGACAAATCTTTTTATCACATAAAAAGTCCTGGTGTGATATTTTATTATGTCATTTCATTGTTCATTTGGACTTTGTGAACATGTGTGCTTTACCCCAGCATTTTGATTTGAACTTAAAATTTATTTTAAATTAAATAAACATTTGAATACTTTGTTAAGTTGGCGTTGGTCCTCTTAAGCGGACAGAGGTTTTGTCCTGGACATCTATAAAAATATCGAATATTTGTCTCCCTATTGAATTTTTTTTCTTGCAAATTTAACATTTCTGAAGTTCGCAAAAAAAATGTACATTAAAAAAAAAAATAAACTATCTTCTTAAAAATGATTAAGAACCTTATAAATTATTTTAAAAACGGGAATTAAAAAAAATCTCATAATAATCTGAAGTAAAGGAATTAATATTAATGATGCGTAAATGCCAAATTCTTACTTCACTGAAATTCAGTGTAAAAATTGTTTTCAGTTGTATCTTTCTGTTTATAACAGTTATTTTTACTTATTTAGAAAAAATAAAAATGTCCATGGGTAAGACGGTTCAGTTTTTTTTTTTCAAAGCCCTTCCGGAACATAAAATCATTAAAACATACATTTTTCAGTATTAAATATTATTCAGACTCCTATTGTATCTCCTATTTCGGTACAACAGTTGCATTTTAAGATTTCTCTGATTTGCTTAATGATATCAGTTGTTTTGTACGAATACTTCTTATTAATGCTTTTTCATCGATCCTACGCGAAACTTTCTTTGTTTGGTAAACTGGCGTGAAAAACTTGCTTGTAGATGATGGCTCTCTTAATTTTTAGAGAATTTGAAAAGCTCTCACGTTAGTATGTATTTGAAAAATGTGCTGCTTTACAGAGGATAATAATGCACTAGTCAACAAGCGTGAAAAATTGGCTCATCAAAATCTGAATGAGGCAAGGCCTGTTTTAAAAAATTATGATATTGATTTGTTGGAGTCCAGCATGGTTTTTTTAAATTTTTTGTGAAGCATGTATTACTGCATAACAGAAAAGGAAAAGTTTTAATGCAAGTAACTATTATGAATTATTTGAACTAATTCATACTGATATACATATATTGAAAAATGGAAGGGAAGTCAATTTTTTGGACAGCAGTATTTTCATTGGATATTTCTAGTATTTTCTTCTTTTTAACGACGATTGTTTGAATTATCTACATTTTTATATTTTTATTTTAATAGCGAAGATGAGGTAAAGGAAAAATTGAAATAATTTTTAGCCTTATTTGAAAATCAGGTATAATATAAATCAATTTGAATATACCGAAATACCTAATTATATCTAGGACATACTAAGTTGTTTTGGTAACTGTATTCCCATTGTGAATGTTCTGCCATAGTGTTCTGAAAATTCTCAGCAATATTCTTGAAATATAGGTCTGTATCTCTGTCTTGTTGAAATTTATTTATCCATTTCGTATCCTTCAACTTTTAAGAATAAAATATACGCCAATAAACTTATTTTCACGTTTTGTCAATTAATTCCATCTCTGTTTAAATTAAATTATTTTTTTTTTCAAGTATCGCTATCGGTGTGGAAAAGAATCGATACTTTTCTTACGATAATATCGAGTATCGATACTATAGGAAAAGAAGTAACGATAAAGAGTACCGAAACGTCCTTATACATGTGTGTTGAAGACACTTAAACGCACCGAAGAGTGGATTGATCACTGTTTAAAATGTGTCTCTCTGAGCGGTTGTATTCGTTTAAAGCGAACATGAAAGTACTTCGAAGTACTTGTCCTGGAACCATCTTCTTCATCGGCTCAGACTTTACGTTAATTCTACTAAAGATCAAAAATATTAGTACAGGATGAAACTATTCTAAAAGAGAAATAGCGATGTTCAGTGCTGTAAGTAATGGCCGTAAACTATTGTGCAATACCAGTAACTGCTGGAAATTGTGCAAGAGTAATTAAAGTAATTATTTATAGTTATTGCTGCGTTTCATGTCCTTAAATCCTTGGCTACTCATTAGGTTATGGATAGGCGAAAGTTGAATTTTATTTCTATTCTTATGATGTGCTAAACTTATTTTTATTATCCAAATCTTTTAATGTAGCTGTGCAGGATATCAGATCAGGATGATACACTCTTCAATTAGTGGATTTCAGGTATGGTTGGAACAAGTTTGTAAGGGTGGATCCTCTGGCGGAAAATCGCGAACGATCTTTAAAAGTATTTTTCACGTTGTCCTTGTTTTAGAATTAATAAAGTGAGATAGTTATGAAAAACGATATTTATTTATAACGAAGTTAAAAGAAGAGGAAGGCAAAATTAATCTTGCCTTCCGTAGTTTGGCTAAACTTCTGTTTGAGAGCTAAAGTCAAGTGACGTTTTTTAATATTCAGAATATTTAATAGGATTAAAATCTGTCCTCTTAGAACTACTTATAATAACGAAAGGAATGATAAATAACACCTGCTATGGCAAAAAAGGATCTTCGCAAGCAAATCTTGAAGCAAAAAAAAAAATATAATAATAAAAAATAAATAAATAAAATCAGCTGCAGAGGATATTGAAATAATACAATAATAGGATCAATATGTTATCATCGAATAGGATAAGACGTTGTGTTAAAATTACGATGATGTGGGCCAGTTGTTTTTTCTTCCCTTTTTGATCTTTTACCAGGTGTGTAAATATGAAACCGGAATTTTTCAAATAGCAAATAAGAGTTGATTGTGTAAAAATGATACATACTTTTTTATTCGAAGTACTGTCCTTCGCTATCTATGCATTTTTCCCATCATTCAGGCAATTTGTGGATTCCCCGCCAAAATAATGGTTCCTCTTCTGAGTCAAACCAATCACTTAACCAATTTCGTACATTTTCATAAGAAGTGAAGCGCTGCTCAGCTAGTGCGTGTCCCATCGATGCAAATAGGTGGTAATCGGATGGGGCCAAATCTGGTGTATAAGCCGCATGCGGAAGAATTTACCAACCAAACACTTGGATCGTTTCCTTGGTCCGTTTAGCCGAATGTGATGGGGCATTGTCATGGAGCAAGATCACTTTGTGTGTCCTTTCTTGATATTTGGGACTTTTTGGTGCAAATCTTTATTCAAATTTATCATCTGTTGTAGGTAGCGTTCCATATTAGCAGTTTCCCCAGGTTTCAGCAGCTCATAGTAGGTAACACCCATCTGATCACACCAGACACAGAGCATTTTCTTCCTCCCCAAGCGATGCCGATGGTTCACCAGGAGTTACCCAGGAGGAGTTTACTTAGGATTCTCGAAGTAAATTCACTTTTCATCACCAGTCACAATTTGATGAAGAAATTACTTTTTTTCTGTACCTGGAGAGCAGCATTTGCCATGAGGTTTTTCGAGCTTCCTGCTGCCTGTCATTCAGTTGGTGAGGTACCCATTTGCCGACCTTCTGGATCTTTTCCATGCCTTTCAAACAAATGGAGACGGTGTCAAATGTAATAATTGTCCAACAAACGCTTCCGAATCAGCGTTTTCAAAGTTTTTTTTTTGTGGTTTTCCACGGTCTTTGTTTCTTTTATCGAAATCCATCTTTAAATTTTTTGAACCAATCGAAACATTGAGATTTGCCTAGGGCATGCTCCCCGTAAGCTTCAACAAGCATCCTATGTGATAATGCTCCAATTTTTTTCAGAAGGAAACGGAAAATAAATGCTGTCCGCAAATCTTGATTTGTTGGCACAAAAGTCGACATGTTCAACGCCACTAAAAACACGGTTATAGAATGAAACTGATGTTGGTATCAATTGGATCTCTTTATTACATGTAGGCAAAAGCAGATAACACCACTGACGGATTAGTTAGAAGATTATATTGACTGCTAACTCCTATCATTGGCGAATTCCGGTTTCATATTTACACACCTGGTAGGCTATACGGTGTTTTTTTCCAGGCCTGGGGTAGGGCGCGGAATTAATATCGAGTTGTTTAAATCCCTAGGCCATTCGGAAATTTAACTCATACTAAACTTTATGCTTGGAATCGCGTCTAAAATCAGATAGATTTATTTTATAAAATGGGTAATAGTATAGATTTATATTGGAAAAATCACAGTCTAGTTTTATGAACATTATCCTCAAAGATATCCGTTGCTCTGGTCCCAGAAGGAGAAAAATCCTAGGAACGAAAGGACACTTGGCAACCTGATATACCTCCATAATATAATATCCATAGTATAATACCTCCAGGTATTTAATAGTACTCGGCATTAATCCCCAACCCTATCCTCTGGCCGGGAAAACCCGTACAGCCTGAAAACTGAGGGAGGGAGGACCAATACAAAAAAAAAGAAGTGAAAATTTAACATCGTGAAAAACCGCCAAAAAAAGGCGAAATACTGACTGAATTTTCTCTCATTCTTATATGATTGCTGTGCCTAGAGCAATAGCCTAGACAAACAACAAAAACCTAAATTCCGAATTTCATAGAGGAATAGAAGTGTCAAAATATAGCGGGGGAAATAATACCAATGTATATCACTATATTTACCACCATACTATCACTATAAATACCAATATAATTACTATAAGAAATGGATACAAACATACCGGTGCACTTGTATACAACGATAAAGCCTATTATTTTCATAAAAAATACAACTAAAAAATAAACATGTACTTTAAAAGTCCAGAATATACGCATGTCCATACTTAAGATCAGAGGATAGAAGTTCCCAACAAGAAAAAGTTTTTTACCTGAAAAGGCTAAAAAGTGTTAGATTTAAAACTTGAATGTTTATTCATTTTCCCATCGTATCTCATTTTCATCCTGGTTATTTCGAAAAATGAATCGCTAACTTCTTTTCTAAGCAAAATACTGTCAGTTTATTGAGAACTAGTTGTATATCCCGGTTTCACACGGGGAATACGTGAACAATTCTAAAAACAAAAAATACAACGAAAGTAGCAGTAAAAACCTATGTAAAGCTAGATCATAACGATTTTAATAACAATAACTAATATACCCTGAGATTAGCTAAAGTTAAGCAATTTTAATATGTACAGGTGTTCCCATTTGGTCTGAATGAACCACTGAGCAAAATTTGGAGAATTTAGGACAAACGGTATGGATTTCTATAAAGAACAAACAAACGAACAGAATTTCATGTTTATTCATATAGATTTGTATATGAACATAATATGTTGGTTAAAAAAATAAAATAAAATAAAAAATGTTGGTTTTCCCCTTTATCTTAATATGTACAGTTGATATTAAGATAAAGGGGAAAATCAATAATGAGTTAGGAGGAGAGGGAATGGAAATTTTGGATAAGCCCAAGAAGCCCGTAACGATATGCATTTCTTTGACTGTAATCACTGAGGGTAGATTCCTTGAAAATAAGGGCTCTTTCCTCGGCAAAGGAAAGGATACAGGTTTTTATAAGATATAAATTATGATTAACTTTATAAAACAAAGATGGAATATGGTCTGCTGCGGCGCAATAATTCTCTTAATTTTTAATATTCTACTACGACTGTAAATGTTTAAAATCTTTATGCTGAATCCAACCTTTAAAGATGTAGAAACAATAATAAATTAGTGTTGGGAAACACAATCTACAATTTTTAGGCTTATCTTTTTTTTCTTTCACGACTTACCATTCTTCTCTAGAAGTGTTTTTTTGTCTTTACTTTTTTTGTGTTGCCTCTACCCTGCAGGATCATTGTCAACATATAAATTTTAGATTTTCGAATAATATCTGATTGATTTTAAATAGTCCAGTGTTTTTTTTCATCATCTCCTAGAGCTTCCTTCAGTGTACCATTTAAAGCTATATTTGTTCTATGATTCTTAAAAGCTTTACAGTCTATTAGGATATTAGTTATTGTAATTTATTCACTGCATGTTGAGGATTTTAATAAATTTGCGTGTGGAAATTCACAATGTCCTATTCTTATTCGACAGAGGACGGTTTCTTCCCTTCTCGATATCTATATTCGAGGTTGTCCACTTGTCTTTTTGATTTTTAGTTAGAATATTGATGATTCCATCTGGTCTGCCACATTTCGCTAATTTCAAGTTTTATTTTTTTGATGAAGTCCTCAAGAGGAATAGCAGTTAATATTGTTATCTCATTGGTTCCGGGAATTCTTGCTAAATGGGCTCCTCTATCTGTTAGTTCGTTCCCCGAGATTCCGCAGTGTGAGGGGAATAAGAAAATAAGTAAGGGGAAATAATTAAGCCCATAAGAAAATTATATTACTTCCTCTCTCTTTTAATTGCCACAGACTGTTTCTTATCTCTGTTATTAGTCCGTTTTTGGGCTTGGTACTCTCGATGGCTAACAGTGCACTCATAGAGTCTGTTACTACTACCCAATTCTCGCTGCCGTATGACTCCATTTGTTTAAGGGCTTCATTTATTGCGGAAGACTCTGCAGTAAATATCGAAGAGTTTTTATAGTTGTTGATTTAAAGAAATTACTTTTCGACGTGACAAACCTAGTCCATAGGAGGAGGAGATTACTCTATTAGCTCAAGTTCATAATTACCTACAAGGCCGCAATCTCATCACTTTTTTATTCTTAGATAGCCATTTTAAGAAGACAACTACTTGTAGCAGTTGCACCTTCAACAGGTTATCTTTCTTAAGCCAAGGCCGAATCCAGGTGGGTGTCACATACTCAAGACCCCCCCCCCCCCCCCAAATTTTTTTGCCTATTCAATTTTAAAGGAATAATGTGATTATGTAGGTACATAGTTACTGTGACTAAATGTAACACTTTAGATCACAGTTCTTCTTAATACAAGGTAATAATCTCACTAAAAAACAGTGCTGACAGCCACGTGATTATGAGACGGGTCATGACCCCCCCCCCTAGAATTCCTGCTAAATCCGCCCAATGTTTAAAGAAGTAATTTTTCGACAGACCTAAATAAAATTTAAGCTTTTTGCTATCTAATGATCAATTAGGAATCCGCTCTTTCCTTTGTGAATGCTAAGGAGCTTTGTGTATAACAGTTATCTTCAAGCATCGACCTAAGTCCGAGTAAACCATTTTTTCCTCCTAGTTATCTCGTGATTCTCGGAATCGAATATTCACATACAGATTTATAAGAATCCTGTTGTTCGGACATGTTTCTTAATAGACGTTTCCCTTTACCTTTATTGCGAATCAAGCCTAGGAGAACTTTAAAAAAGTGTTTTAAGGCTCAGAATTGACGTGGAAGATAGGAATTCGGATATTTTTTCCACAACTCACCAACATCTGCTGTAATGTTAACATTATTTCGATTGTGGAAAATTTCAAAGAAAATAAAAACCTTAGCGGAATTTAAATTGCAATTAAATTTGCTACTAATTTGCAATTTGTAAGTGTTCAATCTTTCCTGGTGTTATTATTCATAATTTTCAACAAGTTATAAGCCAAACACGCTTGCAGAGCACCAGTCTTGCACTCTGCTAAAACCTATACCTCTGTAAAAATCATAGCTTCATTAAAATAATTAGACTTTTTATAAATGGCTACTTTATAATTAACTAATTGTGGATAAGTGTATAATCTTCCAGCCTTAAAGGTGGTTTAAGTACGCCTCTTCTCCTTGGATCGAATTTTTCTTCGGTGGTAGCAGCTATGTGCTTGTCTATCATCTTATAATTGTATAATATTAAGATTATTAAAACTATCCTACGTCAGTGAACGCTGCCAAAATACCAAAAATATTGAATAATATTGTTTCTCTATTGTTGTACTGTAACGCCTGAATTTAGGTGTATAGGCCAAACCACATTGGGCCTGGTCAGTAGTTCTTTTTTTTTTTTTTTGAGTCAACCGAAAGAAAAAGAAAAAAATAACCGAAGAAACCAAGTAATACAACACCACAAGTTGATTAAAATACCTCATTTAAAAAAAAAACAAATGATTAATCATTATTTTCAATTGTGAAATATTTATTTTTTAGTAATATTAAAGGATTTTTTTCACATTTATAATATAAACCACAATTCTAAACAAGCATTCCTAAATTAACTTTTTAAGACCCTATAGAAAAAGCCACAGGATTAACAGGGTATAAAATCGTTTAAATTTCTTAATGATTTATGTAAAATTAATGATCCGTATTAATTGTAGTATTTTAACAAAAATCAAATAAATGATCAGTCATTGGTGACGGACTTGTTCTTTGGTAATGGTGTATTTGGTACTGCATGTAAGGGGGGGGGGGGAGTGTGAAGAATATACTTTTACGATCTTTAATGCATTTACTCAGAGCAGTACTCTTATTTACAATAATCATGATGTAATTGATTGAATTTATCTATTTACAAGGTAATTGTTTGTTAGTTTTAACCTCACTTTATGCCACTAAGTCTAATCGGACGATGCCACAGTGGGAGTCCTAAATTTTTTCTATCTAGGTATAATTAGGATAGGGATCCTTAACGAGTACCTGACATCGTGCAGGCTCGAGATCTCCATTTTACGTCCTTTCCGAGGGATTTACTCCCATTAAAAAATCCTTGGGCCACCTCGGGACGCGAACCCGCGACCTTTAGTGTAGTAAGTGTCTATGCTAACCACTACACCACAGGTGACTCCTGGTCAATAGTTGTTTGTTGTAAATTGGTAGGTTAGGTTTTGTTATTTACATACCAACGAGCTTCTGGATTCTTAAAGCTTCTCGAGGATGGATTGCGAAGTTTAAGGGTTTTATAAATACACCTTTTAATCTGTGTCTAAATGGGTTTAATAAGCCGAACTTAAATCGGCACTATTAAGACAAATAAATTTCTTTATAAATTTTAATATTAAGAACACATAATTCTTTTCTTAACCTCCAAAATCTGCCAATTAAGGACAATCGGTAATATTTCACATCGATTAATCATGTTCAAAGCAAAGTAATAATGTAAAGATAGAACATAAATGTTGTGCCTTTGTGGTAAAAGAATTTATCTAAGCGTTTTTCGCTATCCCAAAGTTTTATAAAGTTATTAATTTTCCTTTAAGTTTAAATAAAAATCTTCACTCTATAATATATAATAAGAGTTTATTGGCAGCGCCGACATAATAAATTTGGAGCCCCAGGCATGAGCTACCTCCCTTGTATCCCTAAAAAAAGAATTATTTTCTCGAGCTATTGTATAAAAGTTGATATTTGAATCGTATTTCCTCAATATTTGTCTTAAAATCAGAAGCTTTATTAATAGCCTTAAATCATTTTTTTAAATTTAATTTTAAATTCAGATGTAATCTTCTAAGCATGTTTTGGCAAAAAATGGGTGTGACACTGACTACAACACCTTGCATCTTGTCGCAAGGTGACGCAGTTGACAGGCAACAACGATCAACTTGTAGCATGCGGTAAGGAGCCATATTTTTTGTCGATATGTGTTCCTTCTATGGAAAGACTGTGAGTGGCGTCAATGCCGCATTCTAGATGTTGCCTAAGTGGAATTCCGTAAAGATCGAAGCGTATGGTGGCATGTGTGCCACTCACTGTATTATTACAAGTAGTAGTTACAAGAAGTAGTTAGTAGTTAAGTAGTAGTAGTAGTAGTTACTTTTTGAAACGCTGCTGTTAATTTGAGTTTTTATTGTTCCTCTGTCATTGTGATTTATACAAATTATTTAAACCCACGTGGATCTCAAAACCTAGAGGAGCTCTACTTATTTAAAATTTGTCCCAAGACATATTCTGACATTTTGTCTGTCCTAAAACCAACAATGTGATTAATAAATCAATGGAAATGTTCCTGCGTACTTGGGTTTTACTTTAAATATAAAGTACCTAATATTTAAGTGTTAGCTTAATGGTTGAGTAATTTACTCAGTTATTCCTTTGAGGTTTCATTCATTGCAAGCTAAACCCGCCTTTCTGTGGATACTGTAACATTAAATTTTAGGAAAATAAATAAATTTATTCCGGCGAGTATTTGTATTTACTCTAAAAACATCATTATACATACTACCAACCTATATTTACATCCCTCTACTGAACATAAAGGAACGCTATGTATAAGTTTCAAGCGAAATGTGGGGAAAAAAAAAATGTGATTATAAATGAAAAAGTACGTAACTCTGTTAAGTAATAGCCCTGCTCGTATCCATGAAGGAAAATATCATTTTGCACCAACATAATGGATAAAAACAGAATTTTTTTTTCCTATTCTTTAAAGCATTTTTTCCATTGGAGATATTAAAAATAAAAAGTAGGTGTGTCCGCTTAATGGCTAAACTGCAAGGTTTCGTAAAAGTTTAAAATAAATCCATTGGCTATTTTTCGACTTTTAAGCTAACAAACTAACGACCCTTGCATTTTGTATATATAAGATTGTACAACTTGAAGAAATCATAACCAAAAGTTTTTTATATTTTGCAATGATAGTAATATCTGGGTATACTCGTACTAAGACTCTTTTCAAACTTTTCATTTTTAATAAAAGTTATAGCTCTTTAATAAGTTTATTAAAAATGAAAAGTTTTCTAAGTAGTTTCTTATATTTTTTCTTATTTAATTTTCTGTTATATTAATCTTGTAACTTCTAAGGAATTGTATTGGTCTTTTTCGGAGGAAAATCTTAGTTGGAAAAACGAAATGATGACATAACTACCACCGAAGGCGAAATTGGGGATATTATCAATGCTTATATAATCATGGTTCCTCAATATCGCCCCTTTTGAATATCGATCAGATGGGATGGAGTATTAAACCTTTAAGATTTAGAATGGGTGAGTCCTTAGAGTTTAGCGGTAGGGCTAAGAGATATGATGGGGGCGGTGGAAGGGTATTTTTGAGCCGCCTCCACATGGCTAAAAACAAGACTTTAATTTTCTTTCCTAATAACGGATATTTAAGACTTGCTCGGATTCAGTGAGGACGTTGACCAGAGCTAATAATTTCAAAATAATTAAATCATCAAAAAAGAAAACAAAGCATATTCAAGTAACTTCTATAATAGCCTTCTCGGAAATTAATATATGTAAAATAATGTTCGAAACATGTTCGAAATACAAACTAGTCAAATAAGAATATGTTCGTTTTCCGATTAGAATATTGTGTGCTTTTTTTTTAAAAGAAGATTAAAGAAGATAAAGCGCATCACACTACTTTCAGTTACCGCCCTCCTTAATTTCAAAATAAATAGGCCTATTTTTTTAAGGAGGCGTAAGTGCCATATTAGAAATATGCAGGAATCAAATAAAACTTTTTCCATATTGAATTTTTTTAAAATTCCAAATAGGAAAGCATCGTAATTGTATGAAACGCATGAAAAGTTGACTTCGATTACAATTTTCGATCAATTTCGAGAGTTGGTCCTTTTCTTAGAACGATGGAAATATTGAATTTTGTTCAATATTTCAGCTTAAATCAGTTATTACTTCTTAATTTAAATATTTTAAAATGAAAATTGGTAAACATTTAGAGGTGAACATTTAAATTCTGTTGCTATTTTTTATTTTTTATCTCTCACAATAAACTATTTCTTTTCAGGATTTTCATTCGAAATTAATTTTTAATTTTTTTATTTTTTATTGTTTGTAATTCTAAACATTTTGATATAGTTTTATTACAGTTGCAGTTAGGCAGCACGAAGTAGATTTTTACTATCTTGTCGTCCACATCAATCAACTTATACCACTCCATAAACTAAATACTTCTGATTTTTTTTTTTTTTTCATATAAGAATATTAAAATTGAACGATCCTTTTCCATTATGATAATTTATTTAACATAAAGTTACATAAAATAATGTTATATTAGAATAACTGATTTTGCCAATTTCTTCGAGTTATTTCAATGGTTAAATAATAATTATTATAACAAGAAAACTTGACTCACAGAATGTTAAACTAACTTCCATTTTTTTACCTCTCACAAGAGTGGCATTTTTTCTACCATATACCTACCGCCTCTAATTCAAAATGTTTTCACATTAACACATAAACATTGCGTTTAGTCAATCAGGCTGCTGCAGAACAAGCTCCATTCAAAATATAAATTGCTGAAGTATTGAAGCTACTCTGAAACAATCATAGCGGTCTTCCGATGAAAATTACAAAAATTTTCAAAAAAACGATCATGCCGAGAACTTTTTTTGCTCTCCAGAAAACCTACTTTTTTGGTAGAGCTGTTTTAGAAGTTTAACGCCTCATATATTGGTATGTGAAAGTAAAATTATAGCAGTGAAAGCCTGATAATTGAAACGAAAGCATTATATATTTTAACTCATTTTTTAAAAAACCTATTGACGAAAGATAAGCCTTAACGTCGTTCTTTATCACCTACGAACCACTTCACTATTCTCACCTAAGAATCCTAATCAACTAAATAGCTTACTTTACCGATTTCTAAACACTTACAATCTCTATCCTTTATCAATCGTTAAAAAAGAAAGTTCTGAGAAACAAATCGGTTTGAAACATAAGATTAAAGACACAAGGACACAAAAACACAAGCCACTCGGTTCAAGTTAAGAATCATATTTACAATAAAATATATGAATAAAAATTAGTTTCCTGTTATGAAGAACTGTTTCCTTTTGAAAACAGGAGTTTTTTCAATAGATAAAGCTCTCTCTCTCTCTCTCTCTCTCTCTCTCTCTCTATATATATATATATATATATATATATATATATATATATATATATATACATGTATTAAATTCATTTGATTTAAATGTATCATTTACAAATTTAATTCTGAACGCAATGAACGAACATTATTTTGTTTTATTCACACTTTATCATAGCCCTGGCCAAAAAATTTATTTTAATAATTGTGATGCATTCATCTGATGAAATTAGTTTTTAACTGGAATGACAGATATCGAAAACCCACGTAAGATTAAAAGTAAGCTAAATACGAAACTAAACAGATGATAAAGAAGTCTATGGAGTTGATTTGAGAGACATTCAAAACTACCTCTAAGAAACCAATTTCATAAATAATTAATAATCCAGTAGGAAATTTGGCGTTTTGCGTTTTACCTTGACGTGTTTGTAGAAGTTGTTTATACTAACTGAGTTACTTATATTTATGACAACTAGTAACTCAGTTAGTATATTTATGACAATAATTAAACACTTTGGGGCCCGGTGTGGCTGTGCGGTGAAGGACCGTACTCCCATGCCGGAGCTGCGGGTTCGAGTCCCGCCCTGGGTGGTGCTTCTCTTTCGTAGGAGAGGTATCACCCAGTGCCATGGGTGTTAGTATGGGCAGTATAGGGCTTCAGTGGAAGCCTTGAAGTCCCAAAAAAAAAACAAAAAAAAAAGCTATCATTTTACTGTATAGGCTACAAGTGCATTATAGTTATTAATGTATAATTATGATGTGTAGTCAATATCTAATTATGGTGCATATTCAATAATCCTTATGAGCTAACTTATACAGGTGGATGCTCGCTTTAGTGACCAAGCTGAACACTACAATCTCCAGTAATCAGCCCATAAGCACCTACTAACGCTATTTATGTATATGCCGCATATACTGTCATAGGGCGAACGGGCATTTGATTAAATGATTCCGCGAATGACGTTTAGAAATTTCATCGGAAACAGCTGAATTTTAACTTATTTTACTTACAGCGCCGTTGAATGTTGTCCCCATTCAGTTTTCTGGGAAATCATCGAGTTTGAACATCCCTTTCATGTTCAAACTTGTTGGAGTCAGAACATGTTTCGAATCGATTGTCCCATTTTAACATTAATTTATTAAAAATGCCTTATGATGCAGTGGCCCAGCCATTATAATCGTATATCAGTGGAGCTAACGAAACATAGACACTCTGAACTCTCGATAAACTCACGTGTTTTCCTCATAATTATACCCTGACATTAGTAAAAGATCTTTCAAGTCGTTAGTTTTTTCTTAAATAAATAAAAAAGGTCGATAAAAATTACCTACGTAATATAATTATTCACTATGTAAATATAACAAATCGGCTTGTGCGAACAGAAATTTTCCATAGTAATATAAGTTGCTCGGCGTTCGAACAGCAAGGGTGTCCTCAAAGGGAATATATTGTGAGCTTATTATGGATGGGCTATAAATTTTTGGTTAGGACCATATTTCGTGCGGGTTTCAAACTTCTAACCTTTATTCACACCAGTCCACAATTACATTAAAAACCACATACAATGTCCATAATGAGAATAACGGAGAGCCTTTTGCATAGAACAATATTGTTACATTGTAACAACATATTGTTATAGAACAAAATAGTGTTGATCAGGTTATGTTGGTGGTGTTGTGGTACTGTTACAAAGACATTTAAGTAAATGGCTAATATTTTAACTTTTGCTTTCGGTTTTGTTCGATTTATTAATATAGTTCAATAGGGTAAACCATACCGTTATTGACACCCTTATCACTAAATTTCTGTGGTGAAATTAAAAAAAAATACTTTTTATGAAGGGATCTAATTGAAAATTCCTATAGCTCCTCTTTATCTATCCTTTTAAATTCTCAAGAGGTCTTTTTTGTGTCAAAAGTTCAATAGTTTTACCATAAGGCAATATTTATTGTTAAAAGTGCAAAAACTAGTTATTGACACCCTGTGGATTTAATTGTGAAATCTTCCCTATGGTTAGTTATCTAAACACTAACTTCATAGATGACTTAAAGGACCCTTCAAAAATTAGATTCATGTACATCTTGAAATAAAATTAGGACTTGTTTACTTATTTCTATAAGTTAAATTTCGGTTGTCAATAACTATGTGGTTTACCCTATATGGATTTTTTTATTTTATGTTTTATGTTTTTTTTTTATTATTAATTTGGGGGCTTGATAGTATCTATCGTTGGTCAAGGAGCTCTCTCATCCAGCTCCTCTTCAGCCTTCTACGGAAATAGTGTGGTCCTTGTAATGTTATATGAAATGAGTATCGTAAACGCCACAAATAAATTTCGAAGAAGAGAAATTAATTTTTTTGATTCACGAATAAATAGAATATAATTTTCTTCACAACTTTCTTCCATACAATTTAAGGGGGATGAGCTTTTGAGACCTGGCTCAAAAACTAATTTTCAAAATTATGGCTGAACATTGGATTTGATCAAGCATTAACTATGGTATGCCGTTTCACGGGGAAATAAAAAAATAAAAAAACCTTAAAGAAAGAATTTTAAATTTTTACCAACAGTCTTACTTGCATTGTATAGCCTCTCACGTTGTTCTTGTTTATTCAGGAACGGTCTTTTGTACCTTTAGTTACAGGAGAGGTCCTATCTGGATTCGCTGGCTAACAATGAAGGTGCCATCCCAGATAGTGTGTTTGAAAGCCTACATAGCAACTACTTCTGTTCGAAGAATACAACTAACTGTATACAACTGATTTCCGAATCTCCAGGTTGGGACAGTGAGCTTTTAATGTAAATAAGAAAGGAAAACGAAAATTCTGAGTGTTTTCTGGGATGAAGAATAGGCAATTCAAGAACAAAATTAAAATGATCCATGCATCTCTCTTTTTTTTTTTTTTTTTTTTTCAAATAGATTTATAGATTAAATCTGATATTTTCGTTTGCGAGGGTATTTCAGCCGATTTTATTATTATTGTTATTATTTGGATTATTTGTTGCGAAATTCTCATTAAAACAAAATAAAGTTTAAAAAGAGTATTCAATATATCTTTAGATTGTAGCAGCACTTACTGTCACATGTGTAACAATCTACTACTAATAAAAAACTTGTGGAGTCAGTGTTGCCAAAAAGTAGTGAACATAAATGTATTTATATCTGGCTTCACTGCGAGTAACCAGATAGATAAACTCCCTCAGAGTGTGTTGATTACATGTTATGGGATACTTTGTGATTGGCTAAAGAACTGCATAATTAAGACTTTAATATTATATTTTCTGTTGATATATTTATTTATTTAACAGAAGTTTCTTTATTTTCATTGTTCGTTTTTTTATTTTTATTTGAATACAGTGTTTTGTTTTTTTTGACAACTTTTTAATGCAAAGTTTATATTTTATCTGAAGGATACTATTTCTTTTTTAATCTCTTTATATTTTATTACTAAAGATTAGGACCCCGCTTCCACACCCACATCTTCGCTATACCCCCACGCACACAGTACACCTATGTATGTCTAAATGAGTCCCATTACTAGTTCCTTGCCCTAAAATTGTACTTGATTTGATATCAGAATTTGAATGGCCGTGTTGAGATACTCTTGTGTACTATTGGAAAAAAAAAATTAATAAAAGGAAAGCGATCAGATCGTCTTCTTTCCTGTTTACTGATGGATACTTCCTCCCTCTTCCTTTATAACGAGCCTTTGTAAAACAGTCGTTCATTCTTTGCGTTTTACTTTATAGAAAGTTCATGAATATTTCTTCCATCACTTTTCCAGTTCTCTTCAATTTCAACTTCTTTGTTCTTTTATTATTTGACTTCTGAATTTACATCTTCTGTTCTGACTTCAAAAGTCTTGAGGTCAAAAGACATATCTACCTTATTTTTATTGTTCTCCTTCAAAAGAGGTATAATCAATAATACCAGCTTCTATAAAAGTGGAGGTAAGAGAAAATTCACAGAGGCGACATACCACAAGGTTTTATGCCACATTAGGTTTTGTAACCCTAAGTGACAAAAATATGATTTTACAGGGGCAAATAACTGATTTGTAAATAATTTAATAGTAACTTTTCCTAGAAAAAAAAATGGGCAATTTAACACAAAAAATATCATGTAATTCTTACCAAGAAATCGTACAATCAAAGAATAAATAACATATGTGATTTCTAATGGTAGCTTCTGCGATGCGGTAAACTCTTACACATAGGAGGATTCTTCTTGACCAATTTTAATCGTGATTTTTTAACAAATGAGTGCTTTCTCTTAGCACATGGGCGGTAAAATCTTCTTTCCAATGATATCACAATCAATCAAAATCACGTTTTGGATTTTTTGTCACATAGGAGGTTTCACCGCGGCAACGGCGATATATCGTCGAATATTCTCAATGTTTCAGTAGAAAGTACCTCACCCTCATTTCTTAGGTGCTGAAAAAACGAGACAGAATAACTAATGATAAATACAACCTGCCTTTTAGGCTTATTTTTTATACAGTTTCAAGTAAGCAGAATAGAGGAGAACAGAAAAATACCCTGTTCTCGGACGAGGTCCTGTGTATAGGAGAAGTTAATAAAAAATATGACTAACATATACATTTCTTATGACATATTTTTGACGATTCAGTCTTAGCTGACCAACTTTTGGCCAGATTAAAATTTCTAAGTACTTACATTAAATATATGTTTTTTTTTTTTTCAATTGCACCTCAAATTTCTTTTCTATCTCGAGTTCCTGATTTCTTTTTTCTACAGAGTAAATTTCCGTTATACTGCTAAAGTGAATGTTTAGAAGTATTGATGTTAAATACAGAATTTTATATATATATATATATATACATAATTTTTATTCTAAAAATTTAATTTAAGAAAAATTAATTAAATGAAGCTTTTGTGAGATAACCCAGCTTCTATAAAGTGGGTACCATTAACTGAAAAATTAACAGGGAAAACCTGGTGTTTGAGCGTGATCACGGTCAAATCACCTCCTTGCACGACCGCTGACCAAGAAACAATACTTCCTAACACAGTACTGAATCCAAGACCCTTCATGGGTTGTAGTGATACAAGATTTTATTTATTTTTTTTGTAAGATAAAAACATAATCAATTTTAAGAAATGATTACAGTTTGAACAAAAAAAAAAAAAAAAAAGCAAAAACTAATTTTAGTAATCTAGTAGTAAGTACTTTATCTAGTAAAAAGTTACTATCAAATATTTCATATTTAATAGTATTAAACAGCTAACTGATTATGGAGCATGACAGTTCTGATAGAAAATATAGCCTAAAAAGTTGAAAAAAAAAATCAAAAATAAATCACTATGTTGACAAATTTGTAATTCAGTAACACTTGTTATACGTAATACGTCAGTACTAGCTAAACCCAGTATGTATTACGGTTAACTTTTTGGAAATTATATAAATGTATTCCAATGAAATGTAATAAAAAACATCATTACACATAAGTAGTAGTTTATTTTAGAATACTGCAGATTAAGAAAGGATTATAAATCTTCATAATAGGAAAAGGAAGGAACATTGAGCGTTACTTTGGGGTTCAATTTTTCCAATAGTGATATTGCGGATAGAAAGTCTTTTAATTATTGTTTCCGTGATCTTTTTTTTATTTTTAATCGAAAAAAGAAAGCTATAATTTTTCACAAAAATAATGGACAAAAATATTTTTCTATTATACACAAATTTTTTTTCATTGGATATAAAAAGGAGATATGGCTGGTGTATCTAAAGAGCACCGTTCTGTAAAAAGTTTCAGATTTATCCTTCCGCTACTTTTTACTTTTGATGTACGTCCCTTGGCATTTCTACATGTAAGATTACACCAAAAGCGGTCAATCAAATGTCGGAAGTCATGAATACGGTTGGAAAGCAACCGTGAAAATCCTCACGTGCCTTAGTAGTGAGCCCCTTTGGGATATTCGAAACCCTCCCCGGAATGGTGGATCGGTGGCAACTCGCTGTGTGGACGCCCCTAATTGGACAACCCACAAGTTTTCCCCAACGACCTCCCCCATTGGCTGGGCCTACCTAATACGGGTGAGCGTTTTCAAGCCTCTTTGTCCGGCTGAATGCGATTCTCATGCCTTTTATTTTTCTGTATTTGTCCGAACTTATAACTCACTTATAATGTATTTTTTAATAATGGGCCAGTTTTTTTATTGTATTTAAAAAGTAGAGGGTTAAAAGGAAGTTACGAGAAACACTGTTGATAAACATGTGATAGCAAATCCAGAAATTTTCAAAATAGGATCACACTTTTAAAATGTGGAAGATTATAAAATCTATAAAATGATTAATTATGAGGGATTTGTATATAAAGCAGTAGGATTGTTGTCATCATTGGCGCAATAACCCAATTAGTGAGTCAAGGCCTCTTTCAGAAGATCGCTCCCTATCCTGCGCAGCCGCAATCTAATTCCGCGTTCCTGGAAGATGTCTTGAATCTTCTACGACTCCATCCGTCTACCTATGTTTCGGTCTTCCGACACCTCTTAACACGTAGATTTTCTAGAACACCACCCTTTCTGGAATGATCTGTTCTGGCATTCTGGCAATGCGTCCAGCACACCTAAGCCTTCCAATGATGTTCGGCTGTCCACAAAGCGTTTGAAGCTTCAAGTTGCTTCTTTTATTTCCGTAGAATTTTCCTCTCAAAAACTCAATCCTCTATTGATCAGAAATCGAAATGGTCCAAGTTCCCGAGCCGTACATCAAGACGGGGCGGTTCAGGATTTTATACAATTTTACTTTTGTTATCTTTGTGAGATGGGGACTTCTGAAGAGGTTGCCTAATCCGAAGAAGCTTCTGTTCGCTAGCATTATAAAAGAAATAAATGTCTAAAAATAGATATTATTTTTCAGAAATTATACTGTTTTAATACTTCACATTCACACCACAGACAAAGAATGAAGTTGTGTCCACTTACTGATGGGAATCCATTACCGGGGGTTCGTTTGGATTTTTACATATATATTTTATATTAAAGATGATCATAGAAATAAATCTGGCCCGGGCCGAAATGAACTATGTACGCTTCTGAATAATATATATACGTACAATGAACAATCGAGTTTATTGCGAAAAGGAATCGATTGAATGTGTTTTTAATAACGGCTGATTTAAATTCTTTTAAGTTCTTTATTTACTGATTCTAGGCACTGATTAAAGATTCAAATTGCCACCTATATCTTTAAGTTTTGATTCAGTTTTATGACAGTTGCTTATAATAGCATGGAATATAATCACAATAAAAAAAAAAGTTCCGGCCACCAATATTTATTATTCGATCCTTCCTGTATCAAGGATTTAACATCTGCGACATACGAATTTCTTGTGACTGACCATTGAAACTGCCCTTGTAAGCACTTTTTGCTCCACTGAAAATCACCCACTCAACCCTACTATAATACAACGTGAGTAAAAACGTTGAAGGTTATAAAGATTTTTATTTATTATAAATAAATAGATTTACAAATTCTTCATTGTAGAACTAATCTTTCACTTAATTTGTTTTACAATATCATTGGCTATACAAAATTAACGAACATTATCTGTTATCTCTCACAAATGAATTACACTTTGAGAAGGGAAGTTAACTATCCGATGTAAAATCGAGGCACAATCAGAAAGGTCGTGAAGAGAAGTGAAGCAAAGAACTGGTAGTAAAACATATTAAATTATAAACTCTCAAGGTATGTTTCTTGGCATCTCGAAAATTTCCTAACTAATTCAATGGGGCATCTCCAAGGGGCTCGAAAATCTTCTCAACATTCTCACCGAAAATTTCACGAAGCAAAATATATGAATATTTATCAGGAAAGACATTGTCTATCCTGTATTTTCTTTGGAGTTAAGTCTCGACTAGCAACTCAGAAAGAAGGACTGAAACTTTTATGACGAATGTCCTCTAGACAATAACCGAATTTCTTTTTAGTGTGGAATTCTGAGTAAGAACATACAGAGAATCATATTGAGTAGACATCTAATTAAATGAAAGAAGCAAGAAGATTAGGCTGGACTGGATTCTCAGGTAATTTGAAGCACAGCATGAGTAAGTCTCTAGATAGTGATAAAGGTCTCAATAGTTGTCAAGAGACCGCTTGAAAAGATTGATCATTGATGCTATAAGTTCTGTATAGCATTATATATTCTGTAAACAGGAAAACACTGGCCATTCAAACAAATTAATCCGAACTCCTCTTATTGTAATATTATTTATCTACTAACATAATCTTTAGCTGTAATACAATGGAATTCATCGTAAAATGTGACTTTACACTTATTAAATTAAAATAATATGTTTTGATTTATTGTCATGGGAATTGTTTCATTGGTTTTAGAAGCTGAGAACGGCATATCAAATCTTTTTTTGTAGAAAAATTGGTTTGCATATGCTCTTCTCAATCCTGCCTAAATGTTCATTGTCCCAATATAATTTAGGCGGACTATGCAGATCTCCATTCGTACAACTGATCCGAAGTTCTTACTAAAGTTTCAATACGGTACCGATTTTTCCTATGCTGTTACATAACCCTGAGGTTGAACACTGGTATTTCATTTATCTGCTTGAAAATGAACCTTATTAACGTCTTAATTTTATTTTCCTTACAAATTTTAATATCAGACATTCTGAGGAAATAAGAGAAGCTAAATTATTAATGTTAAGTATTCATAAACTTAATCAGTAGATATCAAAGCAATTTTTCCATTTTTCTTTTTAAGAAATGGTTGGACATGAATTATTACTTCACCATGACGGTACTTATCGGTTAAAGATGCTACAGACATCACCATTCTAAGAAATTAATTGTACATAAATATGTTATAAAAATATAGTGATAAGTGATAAGTGACTATACCACTAAAGTTGCAAATTCAATACATTAAATTGAGTGTGAGATATTTTTTATAGAGAAAAGGAAGAAGGGATTTAGCTGGGCTACATTGAAGTAGATTGAGGTAAGTAATTGGATATGATGCTATTCTCAGATATTAAAGAGAGACTACAAAACCGGTGGTGAGTGAAAATATAATTGGTGTAGGATCAGATTGTTAAATTGGCCAAACAATTCGGTTCTCACGATGCTAAGAATTTATTTCATTTTTTGATAAGATGTTGGAAAAGGTGGAGATTTTTTTAATAAGGGTCAAAGACCGTATCCATGGCGCGATTTAATTCACTAAAACCGGGAAATATTTTATTTAATGGTACACAAACCAATTACAGAAAATAAATCGCTAGGAAAAAACAAGTACTTATAAATTTACTACAAATAATGTATATATATATATTTTTTATTTTTATTTATTCAGGATTTGCAGAGTTTTTCGGGGATAGAGTTCTCTGTTCGGGAATGGATGTCATGTCTTTTATAGGTTGATTGTGGTGTCCGTCGTTTGATATGAAATCGAGTATACTGATTTCGCAGATTTATGTTGGTCGGTATAAGTTGGTTGATGTAAGACATTATGTTGAAATTTGTTATTCACGAACAAACTGAATTCCTATAATTCGCCTGCCCATAAGAGTTTAAGTAGGAATTTGTGTATACTTAGTTTCTGCTTGATTGAAAATATTGTAACACTTGTGTGTGGTCGACAAATATTTATTTAACAAATATATAACAATATCAATGCCAAACGAATTATAACAACATAAATATTCGAGCAGGTTACAAAAATGGTAACTTTATAACACACAAATCATATGACTTTAGCTTCACAGTCAAGACACAGACTAAGACTATTCAGTCAACCGCTCCTTAAATATAATTGTAAGGAGGGTCTAGAACGTTGTAGACTCTCGTGGAAGCTGGTGGAACGATGTAGATGGAGCTCGAACAACCTGGATCCAAACCAAACGGTTCGCTCCAAACGCTTAGTTTGTTTCAACAAACGGTCTGGGACTTTCGGCGCGTGGAAAGTAGATTTAAGATAACTAGACCCATCTCATCTTTTAGGAAATTTAATGCTGATTAAGAAAATATCATCGCTTTTGTTTCTACGCTAAACCAAAGTAGAGAAAACTGTCATTTAAAAAAATTCTCTCTCCTCAACTGATTGAGATAGGAAACTCGTTTCTGTGCCATTCTGCCCCGTTTAACATGCAGTATCACCCATTTTTTTTTTTACACTATGTCTGGGACACCCAGTATAGTTAAGTGAAATCTTGAAATCTTACTTTGACTCTTCTGGATCCTCAAAAATTTACTTCTGGAGGAAGCTTCATCATATTCTGTGGATCGACACGTTTCTAATGGATAACAAGAGAAGAATCTGCCATGCCATCGTAGAAACCAGTCTAACCAGCGCATCAATGTAAACTCTCAATTCAAGGGTTCAGGCTGTGGAGATGGACTTTTGTAAAAGATGACAGTGTGACTAAGATATCCGGAATTAGATATCAGGTATTAGTCATAGGATGTAGACCCCCCTTACCAATAACCAAAGAATTGCGCAGTGAATTCTAAGGATGGTATGGCCATGTCTGCTCTACCGAGTTTTGAATTTGAGGCTGAGGACATCCAAGAAGTAGGGGGATGAGTGAAGTAAAAGAGGAGATGGGAGGCCGTGGTGGTTAGGAGGGAGATAATCCATATTAGGGAGATCCGGAGCTCGGCATTAACTTGATTAGAGAACTTTCGTGGAAACACAGTGGTAATAAAAATAATAATTTATAGCACATCAAGGTTCCAATATAAATAGTTAAATAATGTTATAAGAATATAGTTCAAATTTTGTCTAGGGGTCGTGTTTATGCTCTGATATATTCAAGAATATTGCATTTAGCGGGGTCTTTCATCATCAAACTATGGAATGGATGGGGTGCATTACTTTGATGATGGAGGAATATTGATTAAAGCGGGGAATATTTCTTTTACTCCATACGAGGGTGTAGGGGATGAAATTTAATCTTATCAACGGCTTTAAAGATGCGAAATCCAAAAGATCACTTAATATCTTCAGAAACATAAATCGAAAATTTATTTTTAAAAAGATTTTTTTTTCTTTTCTTCGTGTCTCGCACTAATACAAAATCCCTATTATAGGGAGGGAGTAATCTATTGTTTTCCTTCACTCAACGAAATTGTCGAGGTGGAAATTGTCCTGTTGCAGAACGAGGCGGGATTTAAGAATGGAAAAGGTAGGAGAGTGGAGAACGTGTTGAGGAAGTCGAATAAAGAGGAATTCGAATAATTTATTGAACACTCGTATGCATCCCTAGCTGGTGGTACAGGATAGGTTGGTGGGCTGTCCTACTGGATGAATGGCTTAAATTTCAACTTATCCACCCTGAGTGTCCTCTAATAGATGAATCAAGTCGCCGATATCCAATGACATATCTTGTACGTTAGATAGTTTTCTATTTTTGTCCGATTTAACTTATTTTTAAAATCTTAGTAAGGTTAATTTTTTTTATTTGTATACTTAATGAATTGATTTACATTTAAACAAAAACGAAGAAGACGAGCTTAGAATTAATAATATCATTGACATTGCCATGTGGATATTAACCTTAAAAATTATATTATAAGTATATAATCATAAATAAAGGGATATTTAGATACAATTTATACTATCACCAATGGAAAGTCTAGACGCTCAGTATTCGTTAATATGAAGGTGCAAGACCTTTTTCAGAAAAAGTAACACATTTATTAAAAGCAACTAGAGTTTTAGCTAAAGGGCTCTATAGCCAAATTCGCACATGGGCTGGACTGTGGAATCTGTCAAGAGACATTGAATAAAATGTATTTTTTTACCCAATTAGGACTGACTAACAATGTCTTGCAAAAAGATTATATCAAGTGACTAATAATATTGGGATTTATAATATTTTAGTTTTATAAACTGTTGGCAAACATTCGGGGGATCATAACCAATTTAAGTACCCAGCATACTGTTATAAATTTAAAAAAGTTTTTTTATTCAACATCCAAGATAATATAGCTCAGGCAGCTAAAATATCGCCCGCGATAAGTAATTTATATAATCCAGTAGGAATACTATGTACCCTAGGGAGAACATGACACAATCCCTTAATTGAAGTGTTTAAAATTATAACAACCATTATGAGATGATTATATCTTTCACCTTTCAATACCCTCTCAATATTGAGGCGCCTTAATTTCTTTTGTGAAATTAACTGCCTTATCAATGTTTTAAGGCCGGATTCGGTTGTAAAAAATGGAATATCTATAACACCTGTCTAGAAATATTTTAAAGAAGGGGAAGAGGTACATCTTTGAATTTGAACCATACAACGTTAATAGCATGATTATAGGATATATCGGTTTACGATAGTCATATTTTAACACGTCCACGCCGGGGCTGTAATTCATGCTCCTCGCCCATTGGCGGCTTACCTTAATTATTTCGGCTCTATAGGATGGGAGTTATTCAAGGGTATTATGCAGTATTGACAATCCAACATTAATAAAATAAAAAATACAATCCTACCTCGTTATACATCGTCGTGGAAAGTTTTGTGATTGACTAAAGTGGCCGATGCGCCAGCTTATAGTGAGCCACCGGTGGTACACGGCGTGAACGTGTTAATATTGATATTTGTGGAATAGGGGACAGAAACGTCCAAACGAGACAACTAAAAGCTGCGATTCATAAAAACATTGGCATTACAACTAAATTGAGAGGAAATACACTAATTAAGGTTTTACAGATGAGGATCGAGTTAATTACAGAACAAGGATAATATTTTTGTGGTATATGACTCCTATATCATATAATTGACGGTTGGAAAGGTAAAAAAAGACTTGGTAATAAAATCTAAATCTAGCTGCAACTGTAGGGAGACTCGGTCGATACGGTCCCCAAATACGGTCTCCCAAGTAAGAGGGAGGTTTTCGTTTGGAAGTATTTTGTGGATTAGATTAAGCTAGGAAAATGTGACTTCAGACAGAGCCCGCTAATAATATCTGTGGTGTCAAACCTTCCGCTTCGCTAAGTCTTATTTCGTTAAGCTCGAATTCTGCTCCTCCGTGCAACAAGTTTTTAACAACTATAAAAATGAAGATATCCAAACTAGTGTACTTTAAATTTTTGGTGAAAATTACTATGGATATCACTCTATGCTCAGGAGATATATCCGATTTTGTCAAAAATCATCATATTATAATCATTAAACTTAGGTCGGTTCACATTACTCTCTCTATAGCTCAATAATTCCTCAAAATTAAGTTATCAAGTTATTGATATCCATTTACTTAATTATGTCTAGTTATTACGATCGAATTACGTTGTTCTGTAACCATGCAAAGCTCTGTCTGACCTTTGATCTACCTCAGGCAAATCAAATAGCTTCATAGGTAATTATTGTTGGTATCTTCATCAGGAATTTAAAATTTATTATATTGATATAAATGATATCATACAACAAATGGAAGAAAATTTAGATAGTGAAGGTAATAAACTTGAATGCATGCATGCAATTTGGAGTCATTTACTTGAGTTCGCTCACCGACAAAATCACACCAATATGTGTGTAGACTTTACTCATGAGTACTATACCGTGTAATGTGTTTATGATCAGTTTTTTTATGAAAAGAAAGATAATATGAAGATGGAAATAGTAAGAAAATATATAGGTATAGGAGTGTAAGTAATGAAAAACAAAAAAATCAACGCTAAATATGTATGGAAAATTAGTTATAATATAGTAGAATGAAACAAAAAACATATGATCGGTAAATTAAGAACCCTAAAAAGGTTTTAATGGGACCACCTCGGGAAAATACTCTACAAGATGCAAAAGGTTTCGTTCCAATTGGTCTATCCATCTCGGAGAAATCGGTGAACGTACATAGAAAACCCCGCTTAAATACATACATAGACCCGCTTAAGCACGCTCGAGTCGAACGGTGGCGGTTCGAAACCGCCCTGGGATGGTTGACTTTTATTTCGTGGAGGCCCCACGGAATAAATCTCCACCTACCCACTATGGTTATAATAGGTTGGTTACACCTCTAGAGTAATGGCCAGGTAGGGGTAACGGAACAATATAAAAGCATATACCACATACGTATCGAAAAGAGTAATCTCGTCTTTCGAAGTCGGTTGAAAAGAGTTCAAGACTTTTTATTGGGAATCTTCTACGCTTGTCGGGAACCTTCTAGACCGTTCTAATTCAGACTGAATATAAGGAGCGATGACTGGAGAGTTAGTCTTGCTCTGAAGATCGAATCATGTGGTTACTTTGTCGTTAAGTTGATACTTTTTGTAACGTTGATTAATTGAGTTCTATTTATTGTTTGTCTGACATTGTAAATTATTGTTTTCGTATATTTTAAATTATTTAAACCTATAATAGTGTTACAAAACATAAGCATGATAGATGAAGAAAAAACAAAGTATTAAAAATGAATGATTATGATTATGAAAAATTGAAAAATAAAAAAAACGGTTGGAATAATCGTTATATATAATACGGATATTACGTTGTAATAATTAATAAGTAAGGATTCCGTGACCATACAGAAATTAACTTGTAATAATAAGTAAGTAAGGAGGGTTTGCAATGCGGGCACCGTTGATGGATTTAAGAACTGAATTTATTAAGAGAACTTGAATATCTCACCAAATTCCATCAAATGGTTCAATTATCTCTTTAAAGGATTGAAGTGTAAATTTTGAAAACTTCATCTGACCCCACTGCCACGGGGGATATGACCAAAGAAACGGTGATTTTAAAGCATCATTACAAACAGCTTAAACAAGACCTAAACTTTTAGAATATAACAACCATGAAATACAAAGCAGTGAGAGGATTATTCGACTTAAAATCCCTGTGAATGGCGCCTCTCTTGGCCGAAAAATCATAAAAAATAAATGAACAAAAATATTTGCTACCTCGCCATTTTGACCAAAAACTATAGTAAAAGAAATGGTTCTTCTATGATTTTGTTTGTATGGAGTTTTAATATTCAGAATATTTTAGTGAGAAAGTTAAAAAAACTTACCATAAACTACTGGTTACATGCGTTTCGTGAATCGAAAATTTCCTCAGAGTGTTCTGTAGCTGAACTTCTGATCACTACTATAAAGAAATATAGATCCGAACTTTGCTCCATTCGACATCTTACCCCACCTTCCCTTATATTTATATACTTTTTATTCACATTATTAATATAAGTTTTATCATTGCCTATTTTATTTTAATAATAAACTATATATAATAACATTTGTATTGTAACACATGTGGGTCAACAAATATATATTTATTCGACAAAAATATACAATTATCAATGCCAAACGAATTAATAAAATTCTAATATCCAAGCATGTTACAAAAATGATAACTTTATAGCGCACAAATCTTATGGTTTAAGCTTTGACAGTCAAGACAAAGACTATTACTAATTGGCCCAGTCACTCTCTCCTTTTGAATAGTCGTAAAACGAACCTTCTGGAAGGTTCGAGGTCTTCGTGGAAGGTTACAGGTCTCCGTCAAAAAAATCTAGGCCCATATACGTGCTCCAACTGTTTGTTCCGACCGCTACTTCGTTCCAACAAAAGGTTTGGGATTTTAAATAATATTGTAACGTTAAATCGTTAAATAAAAAAAAAAAAACAATAAAAAAAAACATGATTTCAAATCCCAGACCGTTTGTTGGAACAAAATAAGCGGTTGGAACGAACTGGTTGGGTCCAGCTCTTTCGAGCCACGAAGACGTAGAACTGTCCACGTTGTTCCGGGACATTCCAGACCTGACCATTTACGATTATATATAAGGAGCGAGTGACTGAACGAGTTAGTCTAAGTCTGTGTCTTGACAGAGAAGCTCAAGTCATGTGATTAGTGTGCTATAACGTTATCATTTTGTAACCTGTCCGAATATTTGAGTTGTATTAATTCGTTGGCATTGTTAATTGTATACCTTTGTTTAATAAATATTCTTTAACCCACAGGAGCGTTACAATATTTTTTTTATTTATTTAACGAATTAACGTTATAGTATTATAATAATTTATGATATATTTTATATTATAATACATATTCTAACTTCTCAATTCTTTAGTCTAATTTTGTAATTAAAATAATAAACTAATTGAATCAAGTCAGGAGGGGGTGCTGCGGGGTGCTTTTCCTCCTCATGCCTGACTTGTCATTATTTACTATTACCGCAATCTCATTCGCTGATTGTCAGCACCTTGCTGACAGGTGCGAATAAATAGTTAAATTAAAAAAAAAAAATAAACGAATAGTTTGATTTCTTCTTTAAGCAAACCGCAATTAATTTTCCTAAAAAAAATATGAATAATTTTTTCTCTCTATTTAATTTTTCAATAAAAAATGGAAAAGATTATTTCATGAAATGAAAATTTGATAAAGTATACTAACTTGGAGTATTAAGGAGAAAGTATGAATATATATATTAACATAAAAAACACAAAAGGGCTAGGTGTTGGTGACAGTATAAATGAGCGGTTAATTACACGACGTTAATTACATTGCGATAAACATTCTTTCTTTGTATTCATTTTGAACGATAAATGGAACCCCGGCGTCATGTTACGCAACATAACAAACGTGACGTAACATAAAAATGTCACGAACACGGGACATCCCTCAGAAGATAAAAAAAAATCCGATATGTCACATGTAGGAGGAACCAGCTGCAGCTGAAAAGGACTGAGGACATTCCGGATCATTATTTAACTAAGGTTTATCACTTGACTGCTTATAAAATTTAATTCGAGTATTTATACCGTAATTATGGTAACAGAGCAAACTCCAAGTGGCGGGTTCGAGTCAATTAGCAGACATTTTTCTATTAAAATGGCCGTGGATCCACAAGCCTCTATTAAATAGTTATACAAGCATGGTAGTTGAACGAATAGTTCATGCGGGAAGGGGTGGGGACCTGGTTGATGAGGGAGATGTTAATTAAATAACAATCTTGCATATCCATGTTTAAGGAATCTAGTACAACATATCATCGCTAAGTACTGTATCAATAGTTTTTCTAAAGCATCCATACTCGATATTATCGGAAAATGTACTCTACGCATGAAAATCAAAGGTCAACCCATTCATTATATATGTTTTAAAGAAATCATTAACTTTTGATCATTTTAATTGTAAGTAGGAATCAGAATAGGAGTTACCATTGGAGTGCCGAGGCGATTCTTTGTGTCATCCTGCATACTGTGCCAACAATTATTTGAATTTTTCGCGTAAAGTTTTAATTACGGCAATTTCACAGCATACTTCTAGGCATTTCGAAATTTATAAATTTATTGCTAAAAAAATCAGTAACTAAACAAAAAAAAAAGTCTAATAGCACAAACAGGTTGATTGGAGATTTAATGAAAGACTGAGTAACCTATATTCTCGTCGCACATGAAAAAGCCTTATAAGAAGATAAAGGATTAAAATGATAACTAAGGGGGCATTTATGCATTAATACAATGATCTACATACCAAAGACGTTAAATAAGAATAATTAATTTCTTCTCACTTATTTACTTATACTCGTAACTGAAAAATTATGTTATGGCCGGTCTATCATTTTGTTGCGAAGTCTATCTATACTTCGATACTATCGAGAGAAAAGCATCGATACTAGTATTATCCGATCCTTGAAAAATGTCATACTTAATCCAACAGAGATGGAGTTAATTGACAAAACGTGAAAATAAGTTTATTGAGAACAGTTAAAGGATATGACTATATCTTTAAGTACTTTCAGAACACCTGCATTAAACTTAATAATTGTAATTTCCACAGAAAATTTTTAATCAGATGTGTCATTCAATGACAATGGAAGATGAGGATTGAAGACAAATGTGTTTGAAGGAAGTTTTGTAGGTAACAAAATTTGTTTATCATTAAGATTCGTATTGATAAAATCACAAATGTTCTGGTACTTATCATTTAACTTACAGTGTGTACGAAGAAGTTGAAATGAACCTGATCGAAAACATACATCTAGGTTTGATTAAGTTATCTAAAATTAAAATAAGATTTATACAAGTGATGAAAACGCCTGTTTTATTAAAATATTTCAATCTATATAAATAAAGATGAAATTCTGTTTGTTTGTTTGTTTATTTGTTCTTTATAGAAATCCATACCGTTTGTCCTAAATTCTCAAAATTTCGCTTAGTGGTTCTTTGATACCAGGTGCGGACACCTGTCATTATTAAAATTGCATAACTTCAGCCGATCTTCAGCTGATATTTTTTATTCTCCAAATTTCGCTCAGTGGTTCTTTCAGACCAGGTGCGAACACCTGTCTATATTAAAATTGCATAACTTCAGCCGATCTTCAGCTGATATTATTTATTGTTATAAAAAATCATAATGATCTCACTATACAAAGTTTTTTTTTTTACGAAATCGACCGTTTCTTTAGAAAAATAAAATTCCCCGTGTGAAACCGGGACATACAGCTATAATCTATGTATATAAAGATGAAATTCTGTTTGTTCTTTATAGAAATCCATATCGTTTGTTCTAAATTCTCCAAATTTGCTCAGTAGTTCTTTCAGACCAGGTGCGAACACCTGTCCATATTAAAATTGCATAACTTCAGCCGATCTCTGGGTATATTCTTTATTGTTATAATAATCGTTTTGATCTCGCTTTACATTGGCTTTTACAAAATCGACCGTTTTAGTCGATAAAAGTCTCAGTTTATAGATTTTATAGATTTGAAAAATGAAATTCTCCGGGTGAAATCGTTATATACAGCTAGTTATATATAAATAAAGATGAAGTTCTGTTTGTTTGTTTGTTCTTTATAGAAATCCATACCGTTTCTCCTAAATTCTCCAAATATCGCTCAGTGGTTCTTTCATACCTTTCCTTATTAAAATTGCATAACTTCAGCCGATCTCTGGGTATATTATTTATTGTTATAACAACCGTTATGATCTCGCTTTACGTTGTTTTTTTACGAAATCGACAGTAAAATGAAATCCCTGGGTGAAACCGGGATATACAGCTAGTATCAAATATAACTCACCGACTTAATAATGCATTTACAGTACAATAATAAATATAGTAAAAACTAACTTAAAAGTGTGTTTAAAATTCTCTAAAAATAAAGAGAGCCAATGTAATTATATAATTACAAGTTTTTTACGCTAATCAAGCAGTTTATCAAAAGCCGTATCGTAGCGTAGGATCGAATTAAAGGAACGATACATCCGATATATAAGATGAAAAGTATCGATTATTCCAAAACATCAAAAAGTGGCTAGTACTCCGATGGACTGTAGCGGAAGTTTTTTTTATAAATATAATTAATAGTTTTTCCATTGCTCTATTCCATCTACCATGCTCTATACCATCCATATCATGCTCTAATCCATATCTCTATTCCTTAAAAAAAACAAAAAAAAAAAAACGTTGTATAGGTACTTGCAGTTTTTTTTTGTTCTTTGGAGTAAGGAATCATTAAGGCTAAAAAAATCTCATATCGCCTGGCCCCCCTTAGTAAGTGGAGTAGGCCCCCTTACGTAGCTCAACTTCTCTCCATGATTGATAATAAGTACGCAAGTGTGCACCTTTTTTTTTTCTTACTGCTTCCAGTTCATGTCGAGAGATTTCTATTTGTTTTTAAACAGTAAATACAGCAATAGAAAAACTATTAATTATATTTATAAAAACAAAAAAACTTCCACTACAATCCATGGGAGTACTAGCCACTTTTCGATATATGGAATAATCGATATTTTTCATCTTATATATCGCAACAAAAGATATAGAACTATTATAGGCCACTTTTTTTTTTTTTTTTTTGCTTAATGTTACAATATTATTTTACTAAGAAACATAATAATAAAAAAACATAATAAAAGAACTAGGCTGAACTTCTGGCTCATTAAGTATTTATATACCCCTCTTTCATGTGAGAGTAAACAAAATAAAATAGTAATTGAATAAAACCTGTCAGGCGGGTCACCTATGGTGTAGTGGTTAGCATACCAACCTACAATACTAACGTTTGCGGGTTCCCGTCCCTTGGATGGGACTATGTCAGGTAATCTTTAAAGATCCCTATCTTAATTATAACTGGATAAACAAAATTTAGGACTCCCACTGTAGCATCGTCCGATTAGCCTTGTTATAGGTGATGTTAAACAAACAAATTTGTCAGGAATAGTGGAATGGACTTCCTTTATGACTTCATAAATGGATGAAAATACCATCCCTGCTTAGCATACAGCTTTTTACCTGTTTGATACTCAACATTTTTTTTTTCAACCACGACATTTTAGAATATTGACGCAGGATTGTTTTACAACATCGTTATTTATTGATTGAGCTTAGACCACAAGATCTCTTTTAGATAGCGATCTTCTCAACATGCAAAGTACTCCTATCAACTATCGAGACCAATATTCAAATATTCTGTGTTAAGAAGCAGAACAAAAGGAAATGGGAAAATAGTAGTAAGGATAAATGAGATAATGCTTGATTATTTTTTTTTAAATCATTGAATGAAATATGAGAGTAGATCATGAATTTGTCGCTGATCGTTGCCAAACTGACATATATACTTTATATAATAGTTTTTTTTTGTCTCAAATATCTTTTGAAATATTTTCATGGTGGTGCCTCTTATTTTAGTTTTTCCCTTGAAATATATCTATTATGTTCCTAAGAACCGCGGGGTTTGGATTGACCTCAATCTTTTATTGGCAATCATATAAAAATATTTCTAATTACTTAAATTGAACCAAATATATTTCAAAGAAATATATTTCAAAGAAAAAAGCTATAATAAGAACAACTCCTATTAATTATCTTAGAATGAGATGAGAGGACTTCTTCCCTAGAATGTAATAGTATAGCACTTTGTATGATTGAATTATTTTCTCGTTCCATTCTTTGGATTGTTTATGATTTTTTTTTCTCACAATGATAATGCTGACGGTAAGTAAATTTTTAAACTGTTCATTTTCATTTTGTATTATTCTATATTTTTTGTTCATATCAATTTTGTAAAACAGTGAAAATTCACATCTTCCATTTTGATATATATATATTTTTCAATACATTACAAATTCATGTTTCGAGGCTTTAATGCCTCATCTTCAGGTGGACTGCAACAATTTTTACATAATATTTACAATTTGATAAATTAATTTACAATAATTTAACATGTAGTTCAAAACCATATTTTTATTTTTTATTTTCGTTTGGATCAGTAGGCCTAATGAGACTTTTGTCGGCGCAGTGTGGTCTTCTTACAGACATTTGTGTTGCTTGCGGGAGCACAGACAGCCTGGAGGGGGTAGCCAAACCTCACGTTGCTGCAAGCCATAGTCACCATGGCTATGGACAGCCCATAGCTCCATAACTAATCCCATTGGGGCCAATATGGCAGTGGTCCTTCCCAACGATGGCGTTAGCTCTGTCGGGTTCAAAGACAGTGACAAACTGGTGAAGGTCCAAGGATTATGGTAGCTCAGAGTCAGCAGGCCCTGAGGACCTATATTTCTTTCCCTGAAGCATACCGTCCTTGTACGAGCGGTTACTGACATCCTGGAAAACCGCACCACGATTCTCGATAAGATACACAGGAAAGGTTCATCTCTCCTACGCCCGGTCGGTGTGAATCGCCTCCAGTAGGCTGACGTGCCTGACATACGCGGGGGTGGGGGTAGGCTTGGACTGCGTGGCGTTTATTGGCGGGTGGTCACCCAAATAGAGCGGTCACCCATCCAAGTACTAAACACGCTCGACATTGCTTAACTTTGATAACCTATTGCAGGCTTCTTTGTCCACTCGGCCATCTCGGCCCACTAATTTAAAACCATATATTATCTTTAAACCATAAAATATTGTTAATTTGGATTAGAGAGGAGGTAAGAAAAAAAGTAATGAATATAATGTAAAATATGCTTTTTACATTATATTCATTATATACATTGCTTTTTACTTACCTTCTCTCTAACCCAAATTGACAATATATTAGTATTTTATTTATTTATTTGGTTTTTTGTTGCCTCTACCCTGCAGGGTCATTGGCAACATCTGTATTTTAGACTTTGTTGTAGTACTTGGTTAGTTTTAAATATTTTATTATTTTTTTTACTGTTGTTTCATCGTCTTTAAGATTTTCTTTTAAAGATGGTCCCAATTCTAATTTTTTCCTTAGCTTTTCATAGGCTTTGCAATTCTGTAGAAGGTGCTCTACTGTTATTTCTACTTTGCATTAGTTAGTTAGTATTTTAGTATTTGTATTAGTATTTAGTATTATTTAGTAGTAGTTGTTAGTATTTTAGTTACACTATACATCGATTCCTTAAAAATCTTGTCAATAAATAATAAACATGTCAAATTACACCTATCTCCTTGGCCACCTCACTGTGGCTACTTAATCTTGTTTATGATTTTTTCTATTGTTATTTTATTTTATTTTTTTTAGGTAACTATTAATTTTACTAAAATTACGAATGCTTTGATATCTTGTAATTTCTTTATTACTTCAAATACATTTCAACGTTTCGGAGTGGCTAACGTCATTCTGCCAGTAAAGATCCATGGTTTAGATTTTTATCCATTGTATTCATTGTAACACATTTGTGGATAATATATTTTATTAGGAGAACATCATAAATCACAATGTCAGACAAACAATGAAGATTCAATTTATTAAAAGGGTTACAAATAGTATCAACTTGTAACGATACAGTAACACAAAAATAACCATATGATTCCAGCTTCACAGCAAGATTAACTTTCCAGTCTATCGCTCCTTACATTTAGTCTGAATTAGGACAATCTAGAATGTTCCCAATATGTGTAGAAGATACTCGAACAGTCATGAATATGCACTAGAACAGTTTGTTCTAACAAAGATCTAGTCTAGATCTTTTTTAGTTTCAGGTTGCAATATGTTAATTTTGTTTTATTTTTTTAAAAAATATTTATTGCGAAAAAATCCTTTAAATAGTTTATAGATTCAAAACCTACCTAGCCCAAATCTCAAAACATTATTGTTGCGCGTTTCATTATTTGAATAACAAAAAATTAAAAATATCAAAATTAAGGCTCAAATAGCTACATGTAATTATGCCAACATGCTTTAAAAAAATTGAAATATATTTTTCTGAAGTTTAGATTTTCATTTATTTATCATCTCTTGAAAAAAAATAAAAATAAGAAATGCCATGTTTTGATCTTAAAAGCTTCATATATAAAATCTCATTGTTTCCAAAAACATTTAAACATTCAAAAGTAAGGTTCAAATATCCTCAACTAATTATGCCAAAATGCTTTAAAAATATTGAACTATTTTTTCTAAAATTGACATCATCATTTTTTTTTTTTTTTTATGTCCTTATAAAATATTGAAAAGTGGCAGGTTAGTATCCTAAAAGACTCATACAAGAAACTTATTAAACCCGTTTTTAAAATAAAATAACAAGAAAACAAGGTAGGGTAGAAATGATTAAATACAAGAAAATAAGAAATACCGACAAGAGGCAGTTGAGAAGTAGAAAATTGCGGATTACCAGGTCGGGGGGACCTTCACCGAGTTCCACTATGGATCTGTCAACTGCAGGGAAAGGAAATCCGCCTGCGGACCCGAGAATGAAAAATGTATCGACCTGCGATAACCGAAGTCATTAGCAACGTCAAACAAAAACGGATGATTTCTGTTACCTTGAAAAAAAGTTAGATCGGTCGAAAGATGGGAAAGACAAATGAATACCGTTATAAATAAAGCAAAAGGATTAAAAACTTGATTCAAACTTTAATTATGTAAACGATGATAACTCCATAGAACTAATTCAGACGGTGTTCAAGGCTAGAGGGGAGCTTTTTAACTTAAACTGCAAACCATGGCTGAAAGATATAGTATACTCGTACACCTGCTCCATGTGCAATAGTAAGGAGGATGAAACCATGTTTCATTTTATTGGCAGATGTCCGATTCTAAACACATTCAGAAAAAAGTATTTAGGAAAAAGTAGCTTAACAGAAAAAGAGGTTATAGAAATTTTAAATGGAAAATGTTGGAGGGCGTTATTTTTGTATATAAAGGAATCTTTAATTTATAGACTACTAGCTGGGGTGCCCGGCTTCGCTCCGGTAGTTGTGTGGTAGCTTTAATACCAGAAAAACTTTAAAATTAAAGGAAATAGGGAACAAAATTAGCACCTTCTTGAAAATTCGGTTTTAACTTGGTATCAATATTCTGCAGACTTGAGATCTGCAGAGTGAGCCCAAATAAGGATTATGTATAATTTACAGGGGGTTAAAAATGGTAAATGAACAATTAATTTTGCTGCAACTTTGTCGAGTTATGGTTTCTGTGATTCTGAATCCTATAAGCCTATTCCAAGTAGTCAGCAGATAATAAGTTATTAGATTATAGTTGAAAAATCTGGTGTCTCAGTTAAAAAAATTATATTTCGAGTAAAACTTAAGCTCCGACTACTATGATGGTCCTATTTGATTCAGAAGTATAGAAACTACCGAAGATTCATAGAAATTTATTTTAAGACCTTGCTTCCATTTCAACCTCCCTAAAATATCCCCCCGTATACGTTCTGCATACCTCGAATCTTACTACTATTACAAAGTGAAAACCAAAATTTCTTGGAGGCACAATGTTTTCATCATATTTCTTTTTATCTTGAACTATGAGGGATGATAAAATCTTGAATGCTGTTATTGGAGTTAGTCGTTTTGTCAACTGGAATGCTCATCATACATAATAATCAAACCAACTTCTTTTTCATAAATACAATAAGAACACTTCAAACTTTTTATTTTCGATTTATATCCAGTCAATTCATCTATTTTTTATTCATGTCTGATTTTATTCGCTCACGGTACTACTAAGAAATCTTCACTCATATTGCATTAAATTTACTTAAGTATATATTATATATAGATTGAATGTAATGTGCTGATCATATATTAGCCTTCTTATGAGAAAACTAATTCTTTAAGGAATCCAGTTGGTTTTCTAATTGATTGCAGAGATGTAAAATCATTATTTTATTTTGAAAGCAAAGGAGAAACTAATTATTTTCGTTTAATTTTTTAGTAATTTAAAATGAACAGCTGAACAAATATGTAACCTCTACAATTTGAACTGGATGAATGAACAATAAACGTTGAGTGAAAAGAACCCTAGCGCTTCCTGGTAGTCTGGATCTCGAACTAAATTTTTCATTCATAAACTCGTATCTCAATCTCAGAGACACTAATTAAATGGTGCGAGAGGCACGAAATTCCAGTCTTTTTCTCTTCAATTTTACACTCTTAAGAGAAAAACGGAAACCTTCTTTTCCGTTAGGAGTCATATGGCTAAACGACGACATAACTTCCTTAAACCTACGTGGAGTCGTTTTTGAGCCTTTTCGGCACGCACATTGTACACTTTGCTTTATAATATATATTGATTTATGATAAACGAATTTAATTACAGTGATTAATATTGAGTTTATATGGTTTTGATGTACTCTATAGTGTTAATTACATTATGATTATTAAAATTTTGGTTTTTTTTTTTATGTGTGAATTTTGTATGTTATATAAAAGGTAATTTTATTTGTTGTTCATAAAGGTAATTTATCAAAATCAAAGGTTTGTTCTTTTAATTTGATAGATCAAAGCAATAAAAAAAATAGAGGAAAAGATTATTGTAATTAGTATTTTTGGCCATCAAGCTGATTCCCTGGCACACTGCATATCCATGCCAGAATTTAGTGTTTTGTATAAAATGTAAAATTTTTAAAAAGAAATTTTGTAAATAAAGCACATTTATCTATCTATCTATCTATAATTGTCTGTTAACATGTCTGTTATAGTCATATAGTACTACGTGATCAAGTGTTTTGGAATCATTTAGGCTATTCTCGTTGATCCCTTTTGGGACTAGCTATAAGAAGCGATCGACTTGTGTCGTAGTCTTGCCATGACATCGGATCATTAGGTTACTTTCGAGTCACTATTCTGTCGCTTGTAATTACTCCTTTGTAACGTTTTTAATAATTTGAGCTTTAATTGTTTGTTTGAATTTTTTTTATAATAATTTTACGTCTGTAAAAATGTATGACATGGGCATTATCTATATAAATAAAAATGAAATTCTGTTTGTTCGTTTGTTTGTTCCTTAAAGAAATCCATACGTTTGTCCTAAATTCTCCAAATTTAGCTCAGAGGTTCTTTCATATTAAATTTGCATAACATCAGCCATTTTTTGGATATATTCTTTATTGTTATAAAAATTGTTTTGATTTCGCTTTACATTGGATTTTAGAAAATCGACCGTTAATACATATTATAGATTTAAAAAACGAAATTCTTTGGGTGAAACCGGTGTATACAACTAGTTCAAAATAAAAATTAAAATACTTTTTGTGTATTTTAGTATTTTAGAATTAAAATAAATAAATCAGATGGTTCTTTCATATTAAATTTGCATAACATCAGCCATTTTTTGGATATATTCTTTATTGTTATAAAAATTGTTTTGATTTCGCTTTACATTGGATTTTAGAAAATCGACCCTTAATACATATTATAGATTTAAAAAACGAAATTCTTTGGGTGAAACCGGTGTATACAACTAGTTCAAAATAAAAATTAAAATAATTTTTGTGTATTTTAGTATTTTAGAATTAAAATAAAATAAATCAGATGTTATTTTATTTTAGTTCTAAAATCCTAAAATAAAAAAAATGTCATTTCATTTTACTTCTAAAATACTAAAATAAAAAAGGTATTTTAAATAATCAAATAAACAATTATTTGAGTGGGTTATAAGAATTGTTTATACTATTTGAAAAGAGATTCAGCATATATATATTTTTTTTTTTAGTATATTTGTATAAAAGTTAATTGATTTATTTTACGACTTTTTCCCCCTGAAAAAATTTCCCCCAATCACCATCTATTGGACCTTTTGGTAACATTGCTGCTTCTACATCCTTTTTACTTTCAGTTACCAAGGGAAAGTATTGCGATCGTGAAAAATTTCAACTTCCGGTTTTTAACGGAAATACACGTTATGAGGTCCCCTGAGTCCAAATAACAAATTCCTGCGAAATGGTCTGTATATGTGTGAGTGTGAATAGACTAGCTCGTAAACTACATACTTTACGAACCTGAAATTGGGTAATTAGTGTATGTATATGCCCGCGATGTGACAGAAAGATTTAATCAAAATTGGTCAAACGGAGGGGGTACTTTATTTAAAGAATTTTGTCTAATTTATAGGTTTTTTTCGATTTCACACCGTTTTGACAAACGGCTCAAACGATTTTGATTAAACTTGATATTTGATGTAAGCATGTGCCTGCGATAAGACAGTCAAAATTTCATCAAAATTGTTCAATTGGAGGGGGCATTTTACTTAATAAATTTTGCCTCACTTTCACGTTTTTTTTTTTTTTTACTCAAAAACAACTTTACGATTTTGATCAAACTGGGTATTTGATATATGTATATGATGTATACGTTATGCCCGCGATGCGACAGCCGAAATTTCATCAAAATTGGTGAAACTGTGGGGGTACTTTATTTAATAAACTTTGTCTTATGTTCACGTGTTTTTTTATTTTTTTTATTTACTCAAAAACGGCTGTAATGATTTTGATCAGACTTGGTATTTGGAGTATATTTCGGTATGGGGCTCATTTCGCGATATACCAAATGTATTGACGTCGCCGGGAATTACGTGGAAAAATAATACATATTTTCAAGTACAATACTTGTAAGTTTCAAATTTTTTCAATAAAAACTTGATTTAAAAAAAAAAAACGGAACTTATTTTCTGGACGACCATCGTGTATGCCCACAATGCGACAGCCAAAATTTCATCAAAATTGGTCAAACGCAGGGGACAAGTTATTTCATAACTTTTTTTTCCAATTTTTACCATTTTTTCGATTATCTCAAAAACGGCATTAATGATTTTGATCAAATTCGTCATGTTTAATAAAAATCAAGTCTTCTAAATGGTCTGTATACGTGTGTGTGTGAACAGACTAGGTCGTAAATTACATACTTTACGAACCTGAAATTGGGTAATTAGTGTATGTATATGCCAAAGATGTGACAGCCAACATTTCATCAAAATTGGTCAAACGGAGGGGGCACTTTATTTCATAACTTTTTTCCAATTTTTACCTTTTTAAAGAAAAAAAACGGCTTTAATGATTTTCATCAAATTCTTCATGTTTAATTTAAGATTAAGAAAAATGTATTCAAAATTGGCCAAACGGAGGACGCACTTTATTTAATTAATTTGGTATCATTTTTCTGTTAGTTTTTTTTCAATTTTCTCAAAAACGGCTCTGTGCCTGGCGAAATGATCTTCGTCTGTTTGTGTGTGTGAACAGCTTTTATTATTATTAATAGTAGTAGTAGTAGTAACTCCGCATTATTGGTTTAAATTGGGTGGAAGTTTTTCTATTATTACATTTGAATCTTTCATTTGTATTTTAAAAGCTAAAATTCAAAATTCTGAATGTATATTGTATATTTTCGCGAACATGAAATTAATTTCAAAATAAATCTCAGAATATAATCAGATATTACGGTTAATTTAAGATGGAAACAAAATTGGACATCCATTTCAGAAGTAACGACTAGAGAAATTTTATTTTTTTTACTGATAAAGATAGGAGGAAACATTCAACCGATTCTCTGAGAAGCTTAAGAATTTTCTATATTGTCCTTGACAAGAGAATACATTGCTTCAATATTAATTTCCAGTGCAAATATTCCTTATGTGATTACATTCCAGCTACGTAGAAAATTCAAATCTATTTATTTTTTCCAAAGAGTAAAATAAATATATTATATTTGGCATATTAAATAAAGGGTGTGTAATTAGTAAAAGCGGTGTGAAAATGTTTTAGGAAAACTGATGACATTTAAATTAATTAAAATAATAAGAAATTAATAAATTGATGATTTATATATCGTTGTCAATGAACTATACAATAAATGTATAACCAAAAACATATGTTGGGGGGGGGGGGAGCAACGTTTTTTCAATATGCATTGCCTGTCAAAACACTAAACCTGAAGATAATGGAATTCCACCTAATTTAACCCTGGCATTAATCCCTCGCCCTGCCCTATGGCTTGGGAAAACCCCCTTATAGAGGTTGTAACCCCGTATAAAGATGAGGTTATTCAAATTCTGAACACTTAAATAACCCGATTAGGGATGACCTGTGATGTAGTGGCAACCTACGATACTAAAGGTTGCGGGTTCGCGTCCCGTGGTGGCCTCAGGATTTTTAAAGGGAATAAAAAATCCTTGGCTATGCCGTCCGTCGGATAGGACGTAAAATGGAGGACCCGAGCCTGTGCTATGTCAGGTACTCGTTAAAGATCGCTATCCTAATTATACCTGGATAGGCAAATTTTTTTTTTATCATTGTTTACCAAAATGATTATGAAGATATGACACGTGACGTTGATGTTAAGAAATATGGAGAAGAAAAATATAAAAATAATAATGGAGTGAATTATCGAATATTAATAATTATTTAAAAGGATGATGAATGAA
Source organism: Aelia acuminata (assembly GCA_911387785.2). Lineage (NCBI taxonomy): Eukaryota > Metazoa > Arthropoda > Insecta > Hemiptera > Pentatomidae > Aelia > Aelia acuminata. The sequence goes on along the minus strand of OU426979.1, from coordinate 34,601,127 downwards.
TTATCTTGACAAAAATAAAGTAGAATTATAACTTACTATATTTACTATATATCTGATATTATTCTTATTGTTTCAGGTAGGAACTCAGAACAGAAATTTTAGCTGATCTCAGACCAGGTATTTTGTTACGTTATGTTACCTATTATTGTCCAAAATCATTATTATATATTTTTTAATTATTTATTAATTTAACGCCACTTTATTCTACTATGGTGTAATTATTGTTAATTTATTTCATAGGAAAAAGGAAAGATTGGATTAGCTCCTAAAACTGATTTATCGTTTAATGAGTTCAAAGTTCATTTTAAACTTATTGAACTTATTATTTTTTTGTCCTTATATATGTATATAAAAATCTCATGTCCCGATGTTTGTCTTTCTATTACTCAGAAACTACTCAACCGATTTTAATGAAATTTGGCTGAATGTTTATAGTTTTGGCCAACTTAAGAGATATGATAGTTTTTAACTTGATTAGTTACCAAAATAATTCTTATATAGCGAATTATTGCAAATACAGTAGGTCGTGTTTCGATTTATTAACCTGGCGTCATATGTCGATTTTATAAAATTTTTGGTTATAAGCATGCTGTTGTAATACAGGTTATCATTATTATAATTTTGTATTGTATTATGTGAGTGAAGTTATTGGTTCCTATATTATTATTTTCCACAGACAAATAGTAATACAAATCTTTGTATTTATTGTTAATTTTCATTAAAGAATAAATAAATCAAGAAAAGGTTACAATAAATTCTCAAAAGTGAAGGTAATTTTTCTTCCTTTTCCTTTTTTATTTGTGTTTCAATTAAATTACTAGCTAAGCGCTGAAACGCTTTGCTGTGGCCCACCCTGATATCAACTTTTAGTAAAGTAAATACATTTTAATAATTTAAATTAGGCTATTATTAGAAATAATAGTCTATCCATGTTGTAACAGCACCTACTGTCACAGGTGTAACCTAATAGAAACCTGACTTGGGGACGTCAATGTTGCCAAAAAGTTGTGAAAATTAGTGGCTACACTGCCGGTAACCAGTCATGCAACCTCCCTGAGTGTGGTTTGATTAGGTGTTGTGGGATACTTTGTGGTTTGCTAAAGAACTGCATAATTAAGACTTTAATATTATATTTTCAGTTGATTTATTTAACAGAAGTTTCTTTATTTTCATTATTCGTTTTGTCATTATTATTTGAATACAGTGTTTTTTTATTTTACCAAACTTTTTTAATATTTTTATCCCGTGCTCTAAAATCTAAAATTTAAAAAATGTCAGTGGAGATTTGTAATTCCTCCTTTATCAACAATAATTTAAAGTTGAGAAAATTTAATCCCAATCGAATAGAAGCTGTTCCTTCCTGTTTAGCAGAGTTGTAATTATCTTTATATGTGAAATTTAAGAAATGTCAGCGAAGATTTTAATCCTTTCTTTAATTTGAAGTAGGCTATTATTGGGAATGATATTTCGGTGTTAATTTCACCAGAATACATTTTTTTATTTATCTTTAAATTATTGTTGATTAAGAAAGGATTACAAATCTCCGCGGCATTTTTTAAATTTTACATATAATGATTATTACACCTCTACTGAACAGGAATAACTGTTATTTGGATATACCGCAAGTTTCAGATTTATCCACCATAAATATGAGAGTACTACTGCAAAATGATCCATCGGCAGATATATTTCCTAAACAATTGCTCTATATTGCAAATGGTGAAATAGAGCTGCATCGAAATTCAAAATTTATCAAATTACCAGAAAATTTCTCCACTGTTGTAGAGACGAAAAATGAACTAATATAAAGTGTCTTTCCTGATATTTTGAACAATTGTATGGACTATATTTGGCTGGGTAGTCGTGCTATTTTGGCAGCAAAAAATGTTTATTTCGATGAAATAAACTTCCAAAATCAATTGAAAATGTTCTAGATGTAAACGAAGCTGTAAATTTCCCATCTGAATTTTTGAATTCCCTGGATATACCTGGGATATACACCCAAACAATCTCCAGTTGAAGATTGGCTGACCGATCATTCTTCTTCGTAACTTAAATCCACCTCAATTGTGCAACGGTACACGTTTGGTCATTAAAAGGATCACAGGAAATGTTATTGAAGCAAAAATGTTGCCTGGAAGGTTTATAGGAGATATCTTCCTGTTGCCACCCACCTATTCCCCTGGAACCGTCAGAATTTTCAATAAAATTTAAAAGGCGTCAATATCCTATTCGTTAGGCTTTTGCCATGACCATAAACAAATCCCAAGGGCAAACAATGTCCACTTGGACTTTGAAAATCCGTGTTTTCCCATGGGAAATGGCATACCTCACGTGGGCATCGCCTGCTCACGTGTGTGGAAACCATCAAATCTTTGGTTTGTGTTAAAATAAAGAAACAGGTTATCCCAAAACATATTAAACAAATCAGTACTTGAATAAATAAAAATTCATAATTGTATTATGTAAAAACCTCTTTAAGAAGAGATTTCTTATCACTCAAATATATTGCTAAATTAAAAGCTTCAACACTCCTACCGAGCACTTATTTGCCGAAGGGTCGGGAAATCGAGGTCTCAAAGAAATTGAGAAAAACGCCAATCAAAAGGACATATATGACGCGTTAACCAAGATTGGCATGACCCAGAGAAATATTAAACCCGTTGCTAAACTAACAATACCAAGTTGAGGTAGTGTTAGGCCAATAATCAATAAATCAATGGCTGAGGTTACCAAAACTTACCCGGTAGAAGTTCAGTCATCCTTTTTAAAATTAGTGGAAAAATATAGCAATTTCGAGTTAGTTTATACCGATGCATCAAAAAAGGGCGATAGTGTAGGCTGAGTAGTGTGAGTCGTAAACACAATCAGCTCTTTTTTAATCAAACTAAATTGAAATATGATATGAAAAAAATAAAAACTTTAACTTTCCTATATTCCTTACCAATACTTTTAAATGGTGTAATGCTCAATCACGTTGGATTTTGATTAGCTGAAAGGTTTTCATCTTTATTAATGAATATTGGTACGACTGTATTTGTTTAAAAATATTAGGATATAACTACTGAGCCACAGCAACGCGAGGCCGGGTCTGCTAGTTTATATATATATTATTTATAATTTTATTTCATTAAACTTCATTATTAAACTTATTATTGAAACGAAATCAAAAATTGGGGAAAGTGTTGATGTAAAACCTGAGTTAGTAATCGAGTTTGAAGAAAATAACACCTACATGATACCACTAATAATTTAAAGAACTTCTTTAGGAAAAACTTTGCAGGTTTTCATTTTTTTTTTGCCATCTAAATGATTAAAAGTAACTCTAAACCTACTCATGGAAAAATCAAAAGGAAAGTCGTTGTAATCCAATTTTGTATCATATGGTTTTATATATAAGCCCAGTTTGTTCAATATTTTTCAGAATAGTAACAGATGAATGTTATTTCTATGAAAAGAACATTTTTTTGAAGATAAAGGGGAAACAAATAATGAGAAAACTGTTTGTTCTTCCTTTAAAAATTACAAATTGTTGTGAAATTTACCAATGGAGGGTTACACGCCCGAATTCCTATTAGATGACGATGTGTTATTAACTACTCTTGTCAGCGTTCGTAGTGAAAACTATCTAAACCTAATAATCCTCGAAGTATATCTGACACAGTAAACATACATGGACTTAGGATTAAAGTATATCGGTAAACTTATAGTCCTGATATTTTCCCCATTAGATTGGATTTCTGGCCCGTCATGAGTTGGTGAACGTTAACCTCTGCTACTTAAAAATCAATGAAAGATATTGGTTATTTATTATTCTTAGTTCTTTAATTGTTTTATTATCACCTATTTAATGTTTATTTAGGCTTAAATCTATGGGGTCGTCAAAGCCTGTTGACAATATTCATTTATGTTTTATACATATTAAAAGCGAAAAAAAGATTTAATAGAGATCATATTCAACATACAAAAATACGTATTAACATACATATACAAATTCACATAATACACATGTATACATATAATAGTGTTTGACATGTTGAATAGCAGAAAATAAATTTTTAATAAAAAACAAATTCACGCACGCGATCACAACCTACTTTGAAAGAATAGATAATTGGTGTTTTTGGAAAAGCTGGAACATATATCGAAGAGATGAAAGATATAAACGGCAAATACATTCTAAATAGCCTTAGCAAAACAGCTTTCCTAGAATTTCTGATCTCTGTGAACAGCACGGAAAACATTTATAATATGCTTGTTAAGATGGAAAAGCTGCTTTGGTATACTCCTATGAATGCGAAATACCAGAACACCACTAGGAGCGTTTTTTTATATTTTCGTAATATGGGGTTAGTTTGTTTAACATCCCTTTATGCTAGTAAAGCTAATCGGACGATGCTCCAGCGGGAGTCCTAAATTTTGCCTATCCAGGTATAACTGGGATAGGGATCTTTAAAGATTATCTGATATCTTACAGGCACGGGACCTCCATTTACGTCCTATCCGAGGGACGGCATAGCCAAGGAATTTTTACTCGCTTTGAAAACTCCTATGGCCATCGCGGGAAGCGAACCGGTGACCTTTAGTATTTTAGGTTGCTATGCTAACCACTACACCACAGGTGACCCCATGGGGTTAGTTTAAAAACCATTTTTAAATTATTAAAGTTCCGTATTTCATTTTGAGGTCCCTAATCGACGCTAGTTTTGGAAAAGCAATTCTTTTCAGTTCTTAAAAATACATCTTAAATCGATAGAAAAACACTCATATACTTTTATTGCAATATTTATTTATTACCAAATCATTCATCTTTCCGAATTTCAAAGTGTTTAAAATATATTTTAATTCTTTATAAATAATTAACGTGTTTCCGGTGTGACGTGTTGCCGAGGGGATTTGTTTTCCATATTTTCACATCGTATAGGGGTATACTAACGAGGGAATAGATTATTTTATGTGACCAAAAATTCCATGAAGAAAGGGTATTGTTCTATTCTTCTGGACCAATGGTGGGACCGGTCTACATATTTCACTAGCGAAATGAAGTTAATTAATGGTTTATTTAAGGAATGAAGTATTAAACTCATCTATATAAATAAAGATGAAATTCTGTTTGTTTGTTCAATATAGAAATCCATACCGTTTGTCCTAAATTCTCCAAATTTCGCTCAGTGGTTCTTTCATAACAGCTTCGAACACGTGTCTATATTACAATCGCATAACTTCAGCTGATATTCTTTATTGTTATGAAAATCGTAATGATCTCGCTTTACAATGTTTTTTTACGAAATCGACCGTTTCATTAGAAAAATGAAATTCTCCAGGTGAAACCGGGATATACAGCTATAATCTATGTAAATAAAGATGAAATTCTGTTTGTTCTTTATAGAAATCCATACAGTTTGTCCTAAATTCTCCAAATTTCGCTCAGTGGTACTTTAATACCAGGCGCGAAGATTAAAATTGCATAACTTTAGCCAATCTCTGGGTATATTCTTTATTGTTATAAAAATCGTTTTTATCTCGCTTTACATTGGTTTTTACGAAATCGACCGTTTGAGTCGATTAAAGCCTCACTTTATAGATTTAAAAAATGAAATTCTCCGGGTGAAACCGGTATATACAGCTAGTGAATAATAAAATATTGTAACGTGAAACAAAACAAAACACGAAACATCTGATTTAAAAGATTTATAGAATTGGTGTTGGAACGAAATAACAGTTGGAAAAAAATGTTCGAGTACCAACTACGCTTGCCTAGAACCTTCCAGACAGTTTTCTTCAGACTAAATATAAGGAGCGATGGACAGCAGTGTTAGTCTTGTTCTGAAGCTCAAGTCATAAGATAATTTTTGTGTTACTATGTAGTTACAAACTGATTTATGTTTTCATAGTTTGTGCGGCATTTTAATATCATATTTTCGTCCAGTAAACATTATTTCAACCCAGGAATTGTTACAATATCTATTAATAAATAAAATGATTCCGTTTTAACCTTCGCTCATTATTGAACAATGAGAATGGCTTATTATTCGGCGAGCTGTACCCTTGAGGACCCCCGGGCTCGAGTGGTAGGAATGAAAACAAAACTTAGCAGCCAACTTCCTGCGTTTTTTTTTTTTTTTTTTTCCTTGCTTTATATTTCTTATCTTTTTTATTCCCAAGCGTTATTCTTTCTTGATGGAGTATACTTAGGAATCATCTCTCTGGAAAAGTTTATCCAAGATGATAATATCTTTCGGCTCCGGAGACAGAGAGAGAAATTATTTGTTAATAAAACAGAGTGATTCTACCTGGGATATAATTTCACGCATATAAATTTTCTTAGTTAAATAAATCATTATTATGTAATATTTTACAAACTAATACGAAATATCGCTTCATAAAAGTGTTGGAAGATAAATTATTATACTTTATTAATTAATTATTAATTATAAAATAATTAATTAATTATTAATTATACTTTATTAATTATATATCGCAGTGGCGGATCCGCCACTAAGTTGGGAGAGAAGAAAAAAACAAAAATAATTTTGAAACTAATATTTTATTTAGTTAAAAATATCATCAATATAATATTTTGAGCGGAAAATGGTGATAACTATATAACATAAGCCAAAAATTAGTATATAGTATGTCCGCCTTTGCTTCTCTTGGCGCTCATCAATCTATCTTTAACGCTAGAAATTAAAGAGGCTATATAATCTGGGGAAATTTTTTCCCATTCTTCTTTCAGGATTCTCCACAGGTCTTCTAAACTACCCTTTTCCTATCAAGTAATCCCCACAAATGCTCTATAAGATTAAAATCAGGACTCTGGGGTGGCCATTCCATACATTTTAACTGTCTCTGCTCTTCTTTTCTTGCCAAATACTCTTTTATACTTCTAGCTGTATGTTTTGGATCATTGTCATGCTGCAAAACGAATCCCGGCCCTATAAGTCTCAACCCAGATGGAATTGCATGAGATGAGAGGATACGATGATATTTTTTAGCGTCCATTTTTCCTTCTATTTTTATAAGAACTCCTACTCCATAACCTGAGAAGCAGCCCCGAACCATTATAGATCCTCCTCCATACTTCACAGTTGGATTTAAGCAATCTTCCAAGTATTCCTCTCCTGGCCGCCGCCTCACATACTGTCTTCTCCTACAGCCAAACATTTCGAATTTTGATTCATCAGTCCATAAAACTTTCTTCCAGTCCTCTTTGGTCCAATTTTCATGCTCTTTCACAAATTTCAGGCGCTTTTGTTTATTTCCACGACGAAAAAATGGTTTTTTCTTCGCAACGCATCCCCTAAGTCCGAAACTAATCAGTTTCCTTCTAACTAAAGAAGAAGAAACCTGTGTGCCTGTGACTTCGATAATTTCTTGAGCTAGCTGTGTGCTATTCTTTTTGCGGTTGCGTAAAGATAGCAACTTCAAATGTTTTTCTGCAGCAGAATTTAACTTTCGGGGCCTCCCAGAACGTTTCAACTCCCCAACACATTTACCCTTTCTGAATTTTTTAATAATATAATGTATTCCAGAAATAGAACACTTCACTTGCCTTTGAATTTCACGAATAGTAAGGCCCTGCTGATACAAAATAATCACTTTCTGTCGATCAAGATGATTAATTTTTGCCATTTCCTGAAAAACGGATAGCTTAAAGTATAGAAAAAATAAGTTTATTAAGAAAAATTATTTTTTACTGTTAACTTTACTTACGGTTTAAAAAAGCACAGTATTCAATGAATAAAAAACGTTTTTTCGATAACACAACTATGTTCTCACTTTCAAATGAACTTTTATACTGATTTCAAGAGATAGAGACAGTATGTTATAAACATTAAGACGTTGTCTATAGAAAGGATTATGAAGATACTTTAAACCATAATAATGACAAGCAGTTATAAATATTTGTCGTTAAAAGTAATTTTATTATATTTAAATTGATTTAATTTATTCTATTTAAAAAAATATTCTTTTGACAAAGACGAATTTCACAGGTTTTCGAAGAAAAAAATGTCTGGTTGACTCTGCTGGAATTAGTTATCACTTAAATAATACATATTTCCCATAAAAATAACATCAATGTATTCAAGAAATTTAAATATCGTGATTTTCTTAGTGAAACTGGGCAATGATTTCTTTTTGGTTTCAAATCAGGTGCAGAATCAGCTTATCACCACATTAGTTCGGAGGTCATGTAAAAATATAGATAAAATGTTTCTAGTATTTATTTTTACACTGGCACTCTGATGAGCCCGATTATTTTTATTTTTATATTTTACATCATATTGATCAGTCATTTACCACAACTCAACTTAGTTAATATTTTCATAAATTTCGCTTATCTTGATGGTATTCCTCCATAAGCATTTATCTCAACAATTTTACAATAAATCATTTATTTTCGTGTGAGAGGAATGCCTAAGGAATGGCAGTAGACGAGAAATTATTTCGATGGTGATAATTCACCATCAGTTTCTTGTTAAGAAATATCATGGAATGAATATAATATTGAATCATCCGTTTAGTTGACAACTCTCAATTAACAGATCTAGATTCGACAAGGAAAATAATAAGTTTTTTAATTAAATTTTAATAAATGCGAGCCCGGAATGAGGTCAACAACTATCGATGGTGTGATTGAAAGTCAAATATCTTATCGATCGAATTCTGGCGAAGGTTGAATTTGGTGTTAAGTATTTTATAGAAAAGGATTAGTTTTTTATTACTCCTGGAATCATTTGAAGATATTTCTGTAGTTGCGACGTATTGTTAAGCAAATCTCGATTGCTTACAAAACGACCACCACAACACCAATGGATAGTAGTTTATCTATTTAATACTGTTGTGTAATTATAATTTAGTCTCAATTGCCTATATATGAAATATATATATAGTGAGGGAAAGTATAGCGGAATAAAGATTTTCGGGTCCCCTGAGTCCAAATAGCCAAGTGACGCGAAATGGTCTGTGTGTGAAAAGGCTAGCTCAAAAACGATAAACCCAACGAATTTGAAATTTGGTATTTAAGGTATTTGATATGTATATGACCTTGTTTAAAAAAAAAAAAAAATTCACAATTATACGTTTTATTTTTTTTCGATTTGCTCAAAAACGGCTCAAACGAATTTGAATAAAACTCGTCACGTTTCATTGCATCATCATTGAAATGTTCTGGTGGGGAAAAATTTTCGTTCTATAAAGTCCCTTTTTCATAGAAGAATTAACTGTATCTCATTATGCCTAGTATTGATAAAAGGCGAAATATGAAGAATTTGATACGCATATATGAGAAGTAAAGAAAAGTGTTTCCACAAGATGAGAATATTTCGTTGTAAAACCGAGATTCTAAGAATTATATTTAGTTTATAAAGACATAAATTTTTTATATGATTTAAAATTTTGCCATAAATAAAGAGTTATCTACGTGTTGTAAGTGTTTGTTGGACCATCGAACTGAAATCAATCCTTTTCATATTAACTACATTAAGTTAATAAAATTTGAAGCCATGATGTATTATGTTTTGCATCCCACCAGATTTTTTTTAATAGTTTTTTTTTTATATCCCTTGCGACATTAAACAATTTCGTTTCCTCTTTGATAAAGGCAGGAAGAAAATTTGTGTTCCCTCTTGCGGGGAAAAAAATGCTTTACTGTTTTATGAGTTATCCATCTGGGTCTAGAATTAGATCTATATGACGAATATATCACCGTTAATTTAGTATTTCTCAGGATTTGATGTGTTTGTTGCTATGTGCGATACGATCTCTCATCAATTTTACAAAATTCCATACAGCACATATTCTACAGAAGTATATATTCAGAAAACACCTTTCTTAAAAAAAAAAAAAAAAAAATCTGATTTCAATCCGAATCTGAGGAAATTTAGTCCGATTGGTTCACAACAGGACTAGTTATAACAGACCATAATCTATTAAATCATATTAAATACAATACAAATTGAAAATATGCTGGGGAATAGGGAACGAATAGTACTGCGTAAATGTCATCACATTATGGATATTCAATACAAATATTGAATCAAACTATTGAACGGTGATCATTTCTCTTCTAAATTTTTATTTATTATTTATTTTTCCTATAATAGTAAACTTCATTACAGTAAAAAAGGCCGTCGCAGGGCATTCAAATTATCGCTTTATCCCATCTATCATTACCCATTTATCCCATCCTATCAGACAACATAAGCATTCTGCATTGAAAAAAAAAAATGTGTTTGAGGCAATGCAGCCATCGACAGTTTCGATTTAATCGATTCCATTTGACAGCTTTGATTTAAGAATGGAAGCACTCAGCCAAGCCATAGACGGAAAAAGGTTTCAACCGGGTTAGCACGAATGGATTGATATAGTGCTGTAAAATTCTATTATGATGTCTGGTTAATGTGTTGCTTTTGCTTCTGGACCTGGCTTAAACCCAATAATCTCTACAGCGCCTCAGCTTATAGCGATCTCTGATGGTTTCATAGACCTGAAGGGGATCGTAATAAAAGACACTAAGCTAATCCTAACGAATGCAAAGGCATAAGCTTGCAATCTGAATCATTTGTTTTTAAAGTGTTGAAGCCTTTCACTGCATGTTTCTTTTTTTTTCTGATAGGACATGATAGGAAAAAATGCTTTCGAGGGTCGATATTTGCCAGGTTTTAAGAAATATAAAAATCATTTTTATATTGGATATTGGATTTGATGTTATTTATTTACTTTTAAGGAAGATTATCATTCCCAACATTATAATAGTTAGGTTAATTTCTTCTAAAATACCAGACTCAAGGATGAATATTAAGTTCTTTTGTAATGAGGTTGTTATTCTACTCTGTTGTATTCAGTTGGATTTGATGGAGTATTGGAAAGATGAAGGCTTTATGAGAAAGAAAACAAAAACATTAAGATATAATTATAAATATTTTTTTTAGGCTTTGTTTTCAAACGAAAATTTCTCAATATGAGATGGATCTTAGTGTTGTTAATGAAGTACATGGTAACATTGATAAAATACTCTACTGTATTTTGAGGCATGTCTACATAACATCCCATAAGAAACATATCTTTTATTTTCTAATTTTTTTCTTTTAGTTTCAAATTTTGTGTTTCATTTCTTCCTCCGTCCGGTCGGCTTCCTAGCCTTATAAAAGAAATGAACTATTGAAATTTTACAGTTTACTCATTCTAAATTATAATAAGTTACAAATAAAGAAATTATTGTTTATTGTGCTTAAATCAACGAATACTCTGGAATAAGATGAAATGTCTTTCTTATCACGATTGAGTCAAACTTGTCTGTTATTCGGGGATCCAAATATTTTATAAGATTAAAGAAGTTTGTAGAAGGAACCTCTATCCCCCACGTAGCTTTATCATCCATGCATTGTGGATGAAGTTCTATCTGACTCCACTTTTGTTCCCTTAAGTTTTTCTTCTTCAAAAAATCGAACGTAACCGTTTTATTTCGTTCATTTTGTGAAAAAATAGAGAAAAATTATAACTGTATTATCTAATTAAATAGTTGATATTATAAGTATACCTCAAAGTTAAACACTTAGATATAAAAGTGGTGTATTTTTTTTGTAATGAAAAATATATTTTTACTTTTTTCCTATTATATTTTACAGTTTACTGCATTGAAAATGGTGTTTGATCACCCAGTTTTTTTTTATAACCAGCTCGATCCATAATTCCTAGAAACCTTAAATTGCTGAAGTAGTTGAATCTAACTTTCCCAAATATAATATATTCCGAGTCAAAAGTCCTGATCATTTCATCATTGTATATAAACGGATTTACTCCTCGTTTCTTTGGCGTCCTCTATGTCATTTTGTTTATAATTTTACCAGATAGTACTCTTACGAATATAACATAGTCTATAAAACTCGTCTGTTTACTTAGGAATTTAGCAGATTCCTTGACTAATGCCAAGCAGGAAACTTAACCAATGCCAATTGATAATTTATTTTCAGATCTTTAGCAGCAAACTGGCTTGTGTATCAGATCCGCTATTTTACCATGAACGACTAAATTATATTTTTCATTTTTGGATTTACAAACCATTATTTGTCCAGTTGTTGATAAATACCATGTTTTATTTTTTTTTTATTTTTTTTTTTTGGCTTCATATTTATATTCGCACCTGTCGCAGCTAAGCGACAATCAGCAAATGTGATATAAACTGCTTTGATGTTGGCATTATAGGCATGAGGGAATATAGTGCCCAGCAGCTCATCATCCCGGACTTCTTTCAGGAGAGGAGGTCCCTCATCCAACTCCTTTTCAGTCGCCTCATAAAAGGCATCTCAGTCGTGGCCATGTCATTAATAAGTCTATTGTTATGTCCGTGTAATTTAATATGGAAGCCAGAATAGAGAGTCCTTATTTGTTCGTCGATAGTTGGTAGTAGTAAGTCGGTATGTAGTGTTTTGTTACTAACGTACAAAGGTGCGTTCGTTAATAGTCGTAAAATTTTGGATTGGAAGATTTGTAGTTTTTGTAAGTGTGTCTTTTTTGCTGATCCATAAATTTGTGAGGCGTATGTCCAAATGGGTTTCAGTAAGTATGTGTATGTATTGAGTTACTGTCTGATTTTCAATTTTGATTATTTAGAAAATAGTGAATACAGTAGTTTCAGTCGATTGTTTAAAGTCTGTCTTTTCATTTTGACATGAGGGCCCCAAGTCATCCTTCTGTCAAATATTAGTCCAAGGTACCGTACTTTATCTGTTTGAGGAATTTGGTGGTCGCTGATATAAACAGGAGGGCATGTATCTCGTCGGAGTGTGAATGTTATATGTTGTGATTTGTCATGGTTTAATAATTTCATTTTCCAAAGTGAGTAATATCTTGTCAAATGTATTAAGTGGTTTTGTAAGTTTAATGAAGCCAGTCTAGGGTCATGGTGTTTTGCTAAAATTGTTGTATCGTCTGCGTACGTTGCAGTTAATGTTTCGGGGTTTGTAGGAATGTCATGTGTGTAGATAATAATGTATAGTAAGGGAACGAGTATTGACCCCTGTGGAACTCCTGCTAAGATTGGTCGGACTGAAGAAATCTTTGAGCCTTGTCGGACAGAGAAAAACCTGTTTGAGAGGTAGGATTGTAGCAAAAGGTAGTATGTATAAGGTAGAATGGTCTTAAGTTTGAAGAGAAGTCCCTGGTGCCAGACTTTGTCAAATGCTTGGGCAACATCCAGAAATACACCAGTAGCGTATTGTTTCTCCTCTAGTGCTCCAGCAATGTAGTCTGAAACTCGGTGTAATTGCGTGATTGTTGAATGTGAAGTACGAAAACCGAATTGATGGTCAGGTATTATGTTTTGGTCAGCCAAGTTGTGTCAAAGTTGTCAAGTTATGTTAAAGTTGTTTTTTCCTTACTTACAGAGAGAGCTTAATGAACCTTTTTTTACGGTTGCTGCTGGCGTTGATAAGTAATTAGGTGAATTTATACTGGTATGTACCTACCTATTTAAATGAATATTGAAAATTTAATTTAGAAAAATAAGTGAACCAGTGTATTTTACTGCTGGCTAAAAAGAATCCGTCAATATTAAATTGACATAACTGAAACTGTTAATTTTTTTTTTTGAGTGTGACAAAATACATATTCAATTTTGATTTTAAAGAAGAGCTACTTAAGTTTGTCAATTAAAGCACCAAATTTGTCATTATAGGTTTTTTACTTGTATTTGTTTTTCATTTTCAGTTACGACTGATTGGTAAAAATAGTTTAATATGTGGTATCACCATGTTTTGAGTAAACTCTCCTTGGGTTATTGTGGTAGGGAATATTTCTTGATTTTATGATGAAATGGCATTTTCGCTTCGCAATTATTACATTTTTAATCTTGGGAGATACCGTGACGTAGAACGAAGACTAATTTCTATTTCATAGAAGAAACAGAACTTAAATTTTCAGCCCATAGAGAGGTGGAGAAAGAAAATAAATATTTTATGATCCAACCAAAAGGTGTATAATCGAAATGAATATTAGAATTGAAAGGAGCCGACAAATTGCAGGCCCGTTTGTCGAGGCAGCTTAATGAAGGATCTGAATTAATCAGAAGTAAAATCCTCCCCCCCCCCCCCCCCCTCGCCTAATTTGTCCTTATTATGGCACCACCTTAAATGAAAAATCAGCTTTCGCTAGCCTTCCTTCGGGGCTTCCAATATTTAGCCTAATAATATTAGCCTATCAGGCTAGGGGTAACAACCCTTACTTATCCGAACCTAATCCCTCCTATCAATTTTATCTTTTTATTATTTCAGTTTAATATTTATAAAACAGAAGTAATTGTACTAATTAATTATTTCACTACAGATAAAATTTTATCCCGAATGCTCAGTCAAATTAATAACCAGAATAATGAACCTGAATCAGATCATAGGAAATCCTTCCATCTACGTCTCGTGATACTTTTCCGATTAAATGAACTAGAAGATATTTTTCATATTTTGGCCCGTTGTCCGATTTATTCTGCTTGCCGCCTTCACTATCTGCCCCACTCACTCCATAAGAACAGGTCGAATTGCTAAAAATCGGTAGTATTAATTGCCTTAAAAATCTATTTTATTATATCAGGCAATGTTGTAAGCTAAAATCATTCATTGTTAATGAATAGCTAGTAAAAGGGTAGGATGTAGGAACTGCTAAATGACAACACTAACCATTTATTTTTAAACTTTATATGTTATTATTTATTAATCATGTATAGATGTATATGCTTAAATTGTGTATCATCATATTTAAATTTATATACTCATGAATTATATTTAGATTATAGGTAATTAATTAAATTACAGATAGATTGAATAATTGAATCGAATAATATTTAGTTCATGGATTTTTATGTATATGATACTTATATTTATATAGTTAAAAATTCCTTATATCAAGTTTATATTAAACTAGCTGTGGTGCCCGGCTTCGCTCAGGGAGTTGTGGGATATTTGGAATGAAAGACAAAACTTTAAAATCTAATAGTACAGAAAAATAGACCAAACTTAATTATGATTAGAACAAAATTTGTACCATCCTGAAACTTCAGTTTAGTATTAGTGATAAGTTTCGAAACCTCTAAGTCCGCCCATATATGGTTAGGGTATAAGAGACCCTATTAATGCGGATCTCTTAATGAGTTTTCTTCCCTTTTCTTGATTAAGAAAAATTATTTTGGCAGCAAATATGTCCTGGTATGTACCATGTTTTATGGTTTCTATTTTCGGATTCCATTGATACTGTTAACAGATAAAAAATTATATTAGATTATAGTTGAAAAAAATGTTTTGCGGCCTTAAGTTACATTTAAAAAAATTAGATTCAACGACGTAAAAACTGCCGAAAACTGTTCAAATCAAAAAATCAAATGTTTTTAAGATTTTTTAGGATATTTTAGGTTAAAAATTCATATTTTGCGGGCGATAATCACTTTGCAAACCACTGGACAAATAATGCAAGTTATTATTTTCGAATTCATCATTTTTCCTATAATCTTATTTATTCATTGAAAAATTAATAGATTAGCATATCAAAAGTTTTTTGATGAAGTGTAGGCACGCCTATTTATTAACTTTCTTGACTTAATTTTCTTTCTCATTGTTTTGAGATTATTTTATAAAATATTACTCACATTTAGACACAGATTATTTAAATAATATACATGAAAATCTGAACTCAAGTTATTTCTGATTATATGAGGTCTTAAATAATTAAGAAGATGGCCTCGGGACCTCCTCTGTTAAGTGTATTAGTTGAGTGTGACCAATGGGTAGCTTCTCTTTAGCTTTTTTATGACATATTCTTTTCTTATTATTATCACTTTTACAAAATGTTTTTGCTAAATGCAGTTGTAAATTTTAATAAATTATATTTAAAATTATTAATATGTATTATATCAGCTGCAATATGTGGTTTTTCAAATTTTAATTTTTTCATTTTGTTATTCGTGGTGTATTTGTAATAAAAATATACGATTTTTGTTTGAGTATAATATGAGTCTTCGAGTTGACAGAATGACTTTTATTTTAATATATAGCATGAAAACCATTGAAATAAAATTTCTCTTTGAAAAATACGATCTTTTTATTTTGTAGTTATATATATATTGCATTAAACTGTCATATTTTGATATTCCTGTCCTACAGTTACGAAATTTCTTTATATTACAAAATAAAAAAGATGCGCATCCTTATCAAGTTGAGTAACTTCTCCTTTTTCGAATTCGGTTGAAAATTTACGAATTTTCTAAACAGAAATATTATGTGAACACTTTATTTTCGATATATCCATTATATATCCATTACGATATATCCATTACATATCATTTTACATTATATCATCTTATTATATATTATAATAATTTATTTATATTTATATTATATATATCATTATACATTATATATATCATTATACATTATATATCCATTACGATTTATCCATCGATCCATTAGGTTATATCTTTTATTCATATTATCTATAGGTTATCTATTTTATTCAGTGTTACTTTTTATTCGCTCACTACACTAATAAGCAATTTTTCTTTTGTCGTAAATTTACTCTTATATTATATATTGATTAAAGGCAATGTTTCGATCAATTATGTCCTCCTAGGTGAAACTTAATTTGATAAGCAATCTAGTTGTTTTTGTTTATTTTTATTATCAATGTATAGCAGAGATGTGATAACCTTAGTTAAAAATATAAAGGAAAAAATAATTATTTAAACATAATCTCGTGTAATTTAAAGAAAACAGCTGAAGCTAAAATGATAAAAAAACCGAATTAATGAACGATAACCTTATAAATTGAGCTTAGCTAGCGCTCCTGGCTTCCAAATGTCGAACTAAATTTTTTCATTCAATAATTCACCTGGGCTAATTAAATAGGCTATTTACTTGTAGCGAGAGGCTTGAAATTACATCCCTGTTCCCTTCGAAATTACACACTTAAGATAAAAACTGAAACCTTCTTCATCGTTAGAGGTTATAGGGCAATACGACGACATAACATTCTTGATAGTACGTGGAGTCGTTTTTGAGCCTTTTCGGCACGCACATTGTACACTTTGCTTTATAATATATATTGATGATTATTCATTAAATTACTTGTTATAATAATATATGTTATGTATGTTTTTTAAATGTGGACAAGATGTTGCCATATCATTGTAGTTTATTATTATTTAAATATTACTGTTGGTGGTCATAATATTTAATTATCTAGATAAGCCAGATCGATTTGTACGGGGTATTCCCCGAAAACAAATAAAGTAAAGTAACTTGATAAAGTATAAGTATTATTATACTTTTCCAATTTAGCTTTAAGTTCAGCGCAGAACTCGATGTAGTGTTTCTATGTAACCACACATGGATCACTTTCAGCAAAGATGAAATTTCAAATATTATTTTCATTCATAAATTGGAAAAAAAAAAAAAGTATGAAAAAAATCATAATGGTGCGGTTCGGAACTGAATTGGGGTCGGTAATCGTGTCGCATCTAATAGAATTATAATAATAATAGTATCGTGTATAATAATAGCAGCGGATAATAGAACCGTTCTAGATTAATAAAGGGCAAAACAAACGAAAATCTTAAAATATAAGTTAGTTAAAATGTGAAGAAAATCTTAACCAGGATTAATACCAGTCCATGTAATAAAATAAGGTGTTTAGGATGAAACATATAAAGAAGATAAGCTACAAAGTAAAAAATTAATGGAAGCGTCTAATAGAATTTTCTCTTAATTCTTATTAAATGTAGAACTCCAGAGCCACGTTTAATTCAATTCATCGGTTTCTTTATCAGGAAAATCTTTTGAGAAAGTTCAAAATTAGCTCTCTTAAAAGTTGGGAAATATTTCCAATATCTATTTCCGAGAGATGGGGATCAATTCAATCCGAGAAAGTTATTATATTTCAATCGAAAATATGCTGAATCATTTAACTTAAACTATTACTAATTGTATTACATTATTAATAATTGCTCCGTTAGTATACATTATATATACATATGGCATTCTACGAACTCTGAAACTTAGATATCAACCTTTAACAATATTAACAATAAACCATGAACCCAGACTCTGCTCTCTGAATTCACAAAATCACTTAATAGTGTTTACAGGAATGATAATAATTTTGCAGAATATATTCAAAATGCAAAATATATGGTCACGAATGAGATGCCTTTTATGAGACGACTGAAAAGGAGTTGGATGAGGTACCTCCTCTCCCGAAACAAGTCCGGGATGATGTGCTGCTGGGCGCTATCTTGCGTCATGTCTAAAATGCCAACATCAAAGCAGTTTATATCATATTTGCTGATTGTCGCTTTGCTGCGAGAGGTGCGAATATAAATATGAAGGAAAAAAAAATAGTTATTAATAATCATCAATCCTGATATCAAAAATGATCAAAAACAGAAGTTTTTCCAATAAAATTTCAGCTTTTTTGGATTGTGGTGGTCTTCTTCCAAACGAGGTCACCACTCTTCGAGGAGATACCGTCACAGAGAAGGCTTAAAAGGCCCGAAAAGCACATACAACTTTTTTACAAATTAAAACTTTTAATGGATGGAAATGTTCTGCCTCGTGGCTTAGGAATAAAATAGTGTCGATTTGATCGGCATTTTTTTTATTATATGTATAATATTACTAATACAAAAGCGTTATCGCCGCTTAGTCATTCTAGGGACTAGCAGTAGCGGAACGGATCCAGCCTGGGCGAGTTTGAACTTGATTTCGTGGCGGACCCATAGAATGATTATCTAACTTACCACCGGAGTTAGAATAGGTTGGTTATATCTTTTAAATCCTGCTCATGCCTCATATGCCTAAAGGCCAGACAGAAGTAGAAAAAAAGAAAAGGAATATAATAGGAAAGGCAGTTATTAGATTTTCTTAAAAGAGGGTAAGTCAAGTAACTGGAGGGAAGAGGTAAGTTATTAGTGACTGGCAAGACAGGGACGTTGAGAACCTTTCGAACCTAATATAGATTTCTATCTCTCCTACTTTAAGAATTTTCATGTTTTCATTCCATCTTGGGATTTGAATATTTATCAACACCTCGAGCCATTGTCAGGAAAAGACTTTAAGGTTTTAGCCATATTTATAATTTCCGATTTAGTTTTCGACCTATGGACGTGAACTAATTTTAAAGTCATGTGCAATTTACGTAATTAGGTTTTCGATTAATATACTTATATTTAACAAGCAGTCCCGGCCAAGCGTTGATGTGGCTCAGTAGCTATAAGGCGTTGAATTAATTATATCCCATTTTTTTAATACAGTAAAATCAAAATTCACTGTTCAGGCAAGTTAAGTTTTAATAATAAAAACCTTTCGCTTCCCTGATGATGAAAGTATAGCCGGTGCTCAATGCTCTTAGTTTTGTTGGTTAATGTATTAAAAGTTTTATATAATAAAAGAATAAGATGAAGGATATTTAACATAAAGTTTACCTTTGTAATTTAGAAAATAATAGCATAATAAAAGGGGAAACCAAATAGTATGAATGAAAGGAAATAAAGAAAATTCTCTGATATTTAAAGCTTAAACTATAATTTATTAAATACAAATAATTTATTAAACAAGAATGAAACTAAAATGATTGAATGAAAATGAAAGACAACTTATAAACTATTATAGACAAAAATTATGTTTTATTCGAATGGCCATTGATGATCTATAGAGTAGAGTAATAAACAAATGTTTAATAACTATAATACAAAGATATATATAATAACTGAATTTAGCAATTTGATTTAATGTTAAAAGGTTAAGTCCAATGTTAATAGAATGTTATTTAAAGTCGAAGATTAAACACAATGTAATGTTCATACACTATTTAAAAAAATAATGATGGAAGTATTTTACTTTAAAGGTCCATCCCGCTGGGAACTTAATCTTCCTCTTCGCTCGTCTTCTAAAATAATGTTTGCAAATGTGCACAATACACAACTGAACACCCTGGGTGAACGAGAATGTAATAAATGTTTTTAAAGAATGTTTTAAGCGTGAGGTGTAATGCGTACTCGGGTGGCGTGAATCAACAGCTGACTGACTTGAAGCGTCTTTTGTTTGTCTCAGAGCGTCTTCGGCCAATCACAGACGCCCGCGCACATAACACTAAACTAATGCTAATTAAATATTTAATATAGATTGGTACGATATTCAATATTAAATTTGATTAATAATTTAACGACAATATATTAATTAGTTAATTTACAACTTATTAATTATTGAATTTAGAATTAATTTAAAAATGCTGAACTAAAAATTAAACTAAAGAATTATATAAAATCACAAATGGGTTCTCTGGACATTCACTGACAAAGATAAAAACGTTTCAGCTAAAAACAAACGGGATTTTAAATAGAACTTTATGCCAAATTTAAAATTGTTTGGTAAAGAATTCAGAAGGGTTAAAGTTTTTATTTGTTATTTACATCTCATATTTGACTGTAGTAACTATTAATAATCCATTCATTTAGCACTTACTGGATTATTTCCTTAGAGGCCTGATTATATTTTAATAACTCTCATGTAAAAGGAACTAATAAAGAATATAATCGTAATAGGGCTTAGTACAATAACAATAGACAACAAAAATGTACCAAATTAATCTTTTGCCATATTACATATTAGTTAAATTCAGAATATAACACATGATGATATGAGATATCGTGTCATTTGTCGTTCTACCTGAAACAGGTAGCAAGCGAGCAACCAGGTGCTACTTATCGAAACATAAAAAAATAATTTTATGAATGAGATAGATAACGTTAATCTATAACATTTTTAATAATAATAATATACATTTTTTTATTATTAGAATTAACAATTTCAATTTATTATAGTGCTAATAGGTGCACAATGATTTTTGTTAACCTGTCTTTTGCTAAAACAAATTGATTCGATGCTTTCACCAGGCGTGAAAACTTGACACATAAATAGTAAAACACGGATTTTCCTAGTCCAAGTCAGATAAAATAGATTTGGCTACTGGATGATTACCCACCTTAAATATCGAAAGAGAATGTGTCAATAAATCAACTTACACCGCCATCTGTTGGAAATGTATAGAACTTACAAATAATCACTCTCAATTGTAGCATAATAAGCATTTAATTTGAAAAAAAAAAAGAAATATTGAGGCCAATAATTGAGATAAAAACAATCCTATCTCTTAACTTGGACAAAACTACACACAATACAACAAATTTCATCAAAATCGGTTGAGTAGTTTCTGATTTTGCCTCCGACAAACATCGGGACACGAGATTTTTATATATATGATGATAGCCGAAATTGAATTATAAGTAGGATTCTTAACATTATATATTACTTAGTAAATTATTATTTTACTTATTAATAATAAACAAGTTACGACTCAAAGAATAGGGTGGCGGGATGGCCGAGTGGTCTAACGCATCAAGACATACTCGTACAATACAAGATGTGGGTGATAACCCGAAGGTAGCCAATTCGAAACCTGGAGCCATGGAACAATTAATAATACTCAGCATTGATCCCAAACCCCACATAGCCTAAAAGGCGAAAAAAAATTCTATTAATCTACGTTTATTATTATTTGCACAACCTATATAAGTAATTTATATTTAAATATCCATCTATATATTTAGTACACTGCCTTTCCATTTTTAAAAAAATGTTTAATCTTATCCCATCATTTATTGCAATAAATATCTGAAACAACAAGTTTTTTTCTCTCTTATTTCATTATCAGGAAACATTTATTTATTATTATTTTTAATTATTTATTTATTTATATACGTCTTTTTATCCTCCTTTCCTGCCCCTCTTTTAATTCTTTTTTCTTTTTAATTTAATTTATATTTATTTAATATGTTTCTAATTTATTTTATTTTTTTCCTTATGTTATTATGCTTCCTTATTTCTATAAATTTATTTTGAGGGATTTATTTTATTAAACAGTGTGACTGTCCCTTATAGCATTAGTATGCAGCTATGTTATTTTTCTAGTATAGAATTCATGTCAAGGAAAAAATGTCATGATTTGACAGTACAATACAATACAATACAATAAGGCTTAACGGACCCGAAGGCCCGACGCCGACACCACCAATCGGTCCCTACATACCTCCATCTACCTACCACCGTCCAATCCCAAATTCACAAGATCTGCTTTCACCGAATCTTCCCACCTTCGCCTAGGCCTACCCCTCGGCCTTTTTCCAGTCGACAAAGTCGCTAAGTCCGTAGGACTCGCTGACCAACAATGAGAGCGCCCCCCCAGGCTTGCTGGAGGGTGTGACGTAGGTTTGAACGCCCTACTCACATTTTTTAGTTCACCCAAACACCACAAACAGACATGTTGGTATTGGAATATATATATAATGTTTAAACATTTTTTATAAGAAGAGGAAAGATTGGCCTTTGCATGAATTTAAACCCATTTTCCCAAACCCTTTGAACCTTCCATTTAAACCTACCCAAATTTACTTATCCGTAAGGCGCTCTTGACACCAGGAACATATCCTGGACTAGCCAATCCCTTTTCTTCAATGACCTCTTACCCAACGATCTTGCAACTTTTGTGAGTATAACGGGGGGGAGGGGGTGGCTAATTTGTCAATCTAAGACAGTCCCGGCCAAGGTCAATCTATTCTCTTCTTATAAAAAATATTTAAAAATTATAATAAGAATTTTAGTGTCATCATGGCAAGAAATAAAATTGGATTAATATTTGAATAAATTGCCAATGGTAAAAAATATATATAATTGACAAATTGTCCATTCTCCTGTTTAATTCGCAAAAATTGAGAGCTCGGTGGGAAAGAGGTCTGTGAAGAGAAGGAATTGGCTTGACCGGGGTTTGTACCTGGTGGCTCAAGTGACCAGAGCGCCTTTCTAGTGATAAGGGATCCGGGAAACTGTGGGAGAGGGTCCGAGGGAAAATTGTGAAAGAAAAACGCAACAGAGTAGCGCGGGGGAATGTCAAAGTGAAGGATCTGATGGGGGGGGGGGGGGGGAATTAAGATTGTTTCAATTGTGTACCGTAAGCTATCTTCCTATAGAGGGATGGAACTAATTCGCTATGAGGGCCCATTCAGAGTGATAGTCATTAGAGAGCACAATATTGTAACTATCGAAAGCGTTAAAGAACCAAAAAAACGATGGACGATTTACATTGAACAGTTAAAACTCCCAGTTGTAGAAACACATCAACCTCAGTGATCTGGAGTATCCTCGGATCCCCCAACAAGGAGAGTTTTATTGTGGGGTACCTTTTTTATTTAAAGTTGTATGTTGTACGTTTAATTTTTGTAGTAAGAGTTCTTATGGTGTACCTTAATAAATCATATGTGAAAAGTGTCTTTGAGTTCTTCGAAGTTAAATATTTTTTTATTTTATTATTGTATTCTAAACTGTAGTAGTATAAGATATTCTTATTTATTATTGTTATTTTATTTTTTTTTATTCTACACCATTTCTTAGATGTAGACATTGCCAAACTGTATATAAGTAGGATTAGTGGAAGGAATAAATCAGTCTTAAATTCGTCTTATGTATATATATATATATATATATATATATATATATAGAGAGAGAGAGAGAGAGAGAGAGAGAGAGACAGAATATAGACTGGTCTTTTCTATATTAGATCTGAAAGTACTGTAACGTAAAAAAAAAAACAAAAAAAAAAACACAGAACATATGATTGTAGACTTGATTTTGGAACAAACTGTTCTAATACACGTTGGCGACTTTTCGAGTACCTACTGCGCTTGGCGAGAACAAATTTTGGTTTCTTATATTTTCTTCGCAATCTGATGATTCAGTCGACGGTGTTTTAAAGGCGGTTGTTGATCGTAATGAGGATGCTAGATTGAGCGTGATTCGTTATTGATTTGCGGGTCTTATAACATTAAGACGATTCATATTTGATTGGAATCTTCAATTCACTGAATTTTGTTTTCCCAATGCTCAAACGTTCATAATAGGGTTATTGAATTAATGAGGCATGGATTTTGAAAGATCAATTATTTACTTGATACGAGATTTTCTTTCAAATGAATACAACCTCCCATACTTAAGGTGAAAATATATTATAGCTTCAAGATTATGATTTTAACATGTATAACTTTAAAGACGCGGGTCTACCAGACATCTTTGGAAATACGAGTAAAATTCGGAATATGGCAGTAACAATGCCATTCTTTTAATTGGTAAAGAAATCAAAGTGTGTAAATCGAATGAGATAGGTTTGTAAAAAAAATGTAATGAATTAAAACATTCACCCCTCCCCATCTCACCTAAAACCTATCACTGTGAAATTAACCATCTTAAACTAGCTATATATTTATATAATTAGTTTCAGATTGCTTCATATATATATATATATATATATATATATATATATATATATATATATATATATAATAAGATATATATAAATTAAATAAGATACTAATGTTAAATAGCAAGCTATTTTTAGAAAAACATTGTGCTAACTTTGATTTACTGATAATTAACAGTCTGGTATTGTTGTGCGGTTTAGTCAAATCGTATTGTCCGCCTTTCAGATTAATATTCTAATTCTTGATTTCTTTTAAATATGTTATATTTCCCTTGAAATATAAAATATGAAATAGGTAAAATAAAATTAATTAAACATATAACAAAATTGTAATATTATTCCTGATGCCTGACATGTGATAAAATCTTGGATTATAAAAACGATATATTAATTATATATGAAGAAAAAATATATGATGAATACATCGTAACGTTATCGATAATAAATAAAATTTTGACAATTTAATGTTTAGTAGTCGTTTCAGTACCTTCAAATTTATTGAATTAACATATCATAATTGGAGAAGAAATAGGAACTGAATTACATTATACAAGTACATGAGGAGTAAGTAGGCGTGTCCAACTTATGATGAAACGCAAAGCATTAATTTGGGAGCACTGCTTATAAATTGCTTGCAGTCTGAAAAAGTCTTTAAGACCTCTTCTCATAAAGGAAAGATTCTTTTTTATCTTAAAAGACTCATATCCATTTTAATTGCTTCATACTAAACTCTACCCAACGATACACAGTGGGAAAATTTTGTCATTTAGTGGTCCTAATGCTTTGTGTAGTAATATAAAAAGTATAGCTCAATAGAAAAAAATAATAATATCAAAGAGATGAGCATAGATTTTGCTTAAAATTATTATAATTTTTTTTTTTCCTATTGAGCTTTACTTTTTATATTAATGCGCCAAATATATTTTGTAAATAAGAAGAATGTTTGTAAAGTTATCGCATAAAAATGCGCTTTGTTTTCATCCACGTTGATTGTGTAATTTATGAAAAGAAAGTATTTAAATTGATATAAATTCTTTTATTGGCAATAGTTGGTTCTGATTTTTTTCACAGTGGTAGAGGGTGAAGGTTGCTAAAATACCATAATAGAATTTGATCGATCATATCGATTTTAAGATTTAAATTCCTATATTTGAACTTTCAATATATTTTCGGCCTCGAATTAGACTAAATCATAAAATATTCTTGTAGTTAAAATATTTGAAAATTTTTTTTTTCCGTTAAAAGTCCTAAAAAAATGGATATTTTAAATTAATTATTTTGGATTTTTTCTCCTTTAGTCAATAATTATTTAAAAATCTTTCAAATGTAGCTAATGCCTGAAAAAGACATGTATATAAGCAGAAAGCTCAAGAGATAATAATACTAACTCATATCATTCTCTATGTATGACCCTGTTCCTAATAAACTATTTTATTTAAATTTAAGTGAAGAAAGGATTCATATAAAAATTAATTTGAAATACTTTGAGCAATGGCATTTTTATTTATTTTATACTCACTGGTAAAAGGAATCCCATGCTCTTTTATGAAAAAAAGAATTCTTTGATTATCGTCATTTGTTCAGGAGTTATAGACTTTTGGCCACTAAATGACAAAATTTTTCCACTATGCGACATATAGGAACATTGAATTGAATATTTGGTTTAGCAATTTTAGTATCTCATAAGGATGCAATTTTTAACGGTTTATTGAGTTTTAAATAGCTTTATTGTTTGTTTATAAAACTGTAATAAAAATATATAAATTAATGATAAAAAAAACTATATAATAAAACCTATGTAAGGTTATCGGTTCTTGAGATTGTAAAGGACAGTTTGAGATGCAAGGTCCTCCCAATGGATTATTTGTATTTGTTTTTATCTAGATTACTTGATAAAATTGAAGTCAGTTTTGTTTTAAAAAAAAAATAATGCTCAATCAGACTGGAACAGAAGACGAAACAAGGGATAGATATTGAGTACAGGTCGGCAGTCGGAGTTGGCTTTAATTGGCTCTTCCTTGCTATTGTTCGTCGATAACACCCAACTCACACGCTGCCGCCAACATACACCGTGCTCTTTAAGTATGTGTGTATATATATATATATATATATATATATATATATATATATATATTATATATATATATATATTATATATATATGTATATATATATATTCGACTCCATAAAAGGGTAATTGAATAACTATAACCCCGGTTTTTCTCATTTACTATTTTCTCAAGGATACAAATAACTCATTTGTTAGTGAGATGGGTTATTAAAACACAAGGTAAATTAATAATTAATTATTAGCCTTTGAAACTTATTTTTACATTTAAAAAAACTATAACGATAAGAATCTCATGGGAGTTGAAACCAAAAGATATTTTTTTCATAGAAACCTTTCAATCCTTTAGTTAGATATATTCAGTCATTCTAAGCATCTTTGTAGGTAAATATAGTACAATTCCAACTTATTATAGACGAAGTTTATTTCTATTTTATTGCCTTGAAAATTTCAATGTTGACCTACGGGATCGTCTAGTAGTGATACTTATATATGAGTTCTTTGTTTCTTGAATTTAAAAAATATTCTTTGGATGAATAGTTAAATATACATGTAAGAGGAAATTACTGATGGGAGAATCGGATTCCAAAAAATTCAGAAATTTTCGTGCTCCATTTCCATGCAATTAGATTCCGGCAGAAAAAAAAATTCAGTTCAGTTCCAAAATAGATGCATCGAATATTCAAATAGTAATATTTTTTATTAATATAAAATCAATAAGTATAAAAATGTTAAAAACCTTAATATTTTTCTTTGGTTGTCGTTCAAGAGCAATATACCATATCAATTTCACTAGCAGTATATACATTACAATTATAAGAAACATATACGTATATGTATAATCTCCACTATAATGAGTTATACTTATATACAAACATAACCATCCAACAATTTTTAAGAAAAAAAGTAATTTTTATCTTGGGACATCTAGTCCCCTAAGAATATAATACATGAACAGATCGAGTATTTTTTCTGAATAATTGAAAAACAATAGTGAATAAAGATTAAAAGTTAAAAGAAATCTGTAAACCAACCAAACAACTGCATAAAAAAGAGCGAAAGTTGTGTATATATAAAAAATAAATATATACCAAATTTTGGTTGATTTCGTTGTTTTACCGAGTGACGGAAGATAAGTAATGTTTTGAAAAAGTGAGCGATGAAGTTTTACCAAGGGAGAAAGGTGAGGAATAGTGGAAGGAGGCGGCAAGGAT
Source organism: Aelia acuminata (assembly GCA_911387785.2). Classification (NCBI taxonomy): domain Eukaryota; kingdom Metazoa; phylum Arthropoda; class Insecta; order Hemiptera; family Pentatomidae; genus Aelia; species Aelia acuminata. Next base: position 34,573,501 of record OU426979.1, on the reverse strand, counting down.
GATAAAGGAATTTGCAAAGGAGGCAGTTCGGTATGAAGGGATGTGTAAAGTTTTGAAATCTGGTATTTAAAGAATGTATAGAGGAACAGGGTGTAAACAAATTGAAGATGGCGCTTCTTGGTTCTAAAGGATTGGAAAAGATAAGTAATAATACGTAACTAGGAAGCTTTGGAAGCCGTCGAAAAAGTGGATAGAGTAACTGTATACAGTACAATCTTCTACTCCGGCTACTCCGGAAGGTTCGGTGATCCGGCGCTATGGGGGACACCAAAAAGAAGAGGAACTTGATCGCATGACAATCAAATTAAAATATCCTACATGCCCTCAAACACGAAACCCTTGCAGCCCATGAATCAAAATGTAATCCAGCGTATAAAAATTAATTACAAAAAATCTCCACATTGGGCCATAAAAAACCGGATGGGAACATTCTTTGACAGCTGGAATAAATGTGAAAAGTGACACCATCTAGTGTTCTTGGAAAAAGATCTGCCCAATACACCCCTTGTTTGACGATTCTGACGAAGATAACTTTACAAGATCCACTCTAAAATTGTTTTCCGAATGTTTACAAGATTTTTCCAACAAATGTGAACTGAGCTTTCCCCTATCAAATGAGGACTTCAAAGAATGGCTTCTTAGCACGAAGGAAGTAAATTGTCAATCCCTATCTGACGACGAATCCTCAGCCAAATTCGGTCCACGGACCAATAGAAAGATTGCGATGACCAGGATGTTTCAACTTACCGTACTATAACCAACAACGACCCATTCAATGTCTGCACAAAATGGTTAGTGCTCAAAAGGTTGCAAGAGTGCGTTTTTGATAAAAATTTTAAGGCGAAAAAGTAAAAACGAATTAATGATTATTTTTTCATGACACATATGTAAGTATTTTTACCTGTTTTTTTATTTAGTATGAAGGTATTCTTCGTATGTACATGGTATTTTGTTTTATATGTACAAATTTATCAATATAAGTATTATATTATGGTAAAAATATAACGTTATAATACTTTTTTTATTTTATTTCCAATAATCCGGAAATTACTGATAATCCGGCGGTTGTTTGGCCCCATATTTGTCGGATTATCAAGATTGTACTGTAATTCAGCATATCGACTGCAGACGTGAGAGCGTCTGAGGAAATCGAAGCTGAATCTAATGAAGCAATGCCTCAGTATTATATTCGTATAAAATCATATGGTATATCACTCTCGCAATACTGCCTTAGAGATATATATGTTTGTATAAATACAAATTGCAACAATAACCTCTCGTAGAACACTATTTTCTATATGATAATAAATTTTGAAACAGGTCTTCCTTATGTAGAACATGTCTATTTTATAGTAAATATTTTTTTGAATTGTATCTTAAGAGGTCAGCACAAATGAGTGCCTGAGAAAGAGAAGGGGCTATGCCACAAACACATAGTTTTGAGAAAAATTAAGTTTTATTAGATTGAGTACAAAATACATAAATTTTGATTATTTTTATTGGATTATGGCATCTTTGCTTTGTATTCTCAACACGGTAGTTGGGAAAATTAAAAATAATCATTATTTAAATTTTTTTATTAAGATTACTAAATTAAAATTTGAGGTTTTGTGGCATAGCCCCTTCTCTTTCTCAGACACTCAAATATTTTTAAACTAATAATAATTTGACATATTCTGTTACCCAATTAAAATGCTTGTTGCATCAAGATACTAACACTTTGGTGATGAAAACTTGGAGTTGCCAATATGCCCCCCCCCCCAAAAAAAAATGATCGAATATTTTTAAAGTTGTTAATGAAACGAATGTAATCATTAACAAGGAGCAAGGAATGGCCTTCTTTGATAGCAATGTAAACAAAATAAAATAGCTTTATTTGAGATGAATCATGTACGAAAATTTCATTCTCCAGGGTTAGTATGATGTTAATCCCTCTTTTAGTGATGTTGGCATTAAGTATAATAATAATAATTAATATATATTAAATTTTGAAATAAGAGTTTTCATTGTCAAATAAGAGTGCTGAACCGTTAATAGTAGAACCGAGTAAAGAGGAGGTTGAAATAGCCATCGGAAAATTAAAATCTCATAAAGCAGCGGGAACAGACAATATCCCTAGCAAACTAGTTAAGGCATGCGGAGAAGCTGGGATTTCAAAAATATTTCTTTTGGTTAAAAAGATCTGGGAACAAGAAAAGATACCCGAAGAGTGGAAAGAATCTATTCTCATTCCGATTCACAAAAAGGGATCAAAAACGGATTGCAATAACTATCGCGGAATCTCACTCCTTCCAGTTTAAATATTTACGTTAATCCTAACTAGTCGAATCACTGAATACGCCGTGGAAATTATCGGAAAATATCAATGTGGTTTCAGGCAAAACCGATCAACCGTAGACCAAATATTCTCTCTCTGCCAAATATTAGAGAAAAAATTAGAATATAACGGAATCGTACATCAGCTTTTTATCGATTTCAAAAAGGCATATGAATCCATTAACCGCCAAAAGTTGTATAACATTCTGGTCGAGCAGGGAATACCAAAAAAATTAGTAAACTTAGTAAAAATGTGTATGACTGAAACGTTCAATAGAGTTAGAATCGGTAATTATTTTTCTGAGAAGTTCGAGGTCCGCTCTGGTTTGAAACAAGGAGATTCTCTCTCACCTGTTTTATTTAATTTAGCGCTGGAATATGCCATTAGGGAGGTGACACGTACCGGAAAGGGTTTGAATTTGGGAGGGAATATACCCGTGCTCGGATATGCTGATGATTTGGTATTGCTTGGGGAGGACGTAGAAACCATAGAAATGAACACAAAAACGTTGATGAAAGCCGGAAAAGAACTTGGACTAGAAATAAATACGGATAAGACAAAATATATGGTTAGTCGTAGAAGTGGTGAGAATTTCGCTGATATCAATGTAGGGGGGAATACGTTTGAACACTTAGAGAAATTTAGATATTTAGGGGCGATGGTAACTAGAAAAAACGAAATCGATGAAGAAATTAAGGCTAGATTAAAAGCCAGTAATGCTTGCTACTTTTCAGTCGCGAAATTGCTTAGCTCACGCCTTCTGTTCCGAAACTTAAAAATTAGGATTTACAAAACTATTATTCTCCCAACGGTCCTTTACGGATGCGAAACTTGATTAAATAAGCGCGGTGCCAAATGGGAAACGTCAGAGGGGCAGGCCGAGATGGAGGTGGGAGGATTGTGTTAGGGCGTATCTATCGAAGTTGGGTCTGGAAGACGGTCGATGAATCGAGGTGTGCAGGGAGCGAGTGGTGGTGTCCGCATCGAACCTTCGGGTTCGTTAAGCCCAGGACTACTTATTGGCAAATAAGTATGATTATTTATATTCATGATAGTAAGATACCATTCCTTTATAGTGATCACCAGCTGTCGAAACCTAGTTTCATAGGATCTTTATGAATAAGGCCTGATCCTAGAAAATTGTTCAGCTTTGGTTGAGAGGAAGGATTTTCATTTTTCTTACCGGATAGTGATAAATATTCAAGGGCATGAATATCCAAAGACCTCCTTACGATTCCAGCAAATTTTAACTGCGAAGCTTTGCCAAATTAAATGGGATATTAGCAGTCTATTCGTTAAGTTACAAATAACTGATTGTTAAAAGGCTTGGTGAAAGTACATTTATTAATGATTACTGTTACAAATTATGTCTTTCATAAAATCTGAATTTTACCATACTGAATTTCAACGAGAATTCACTACAGCTCTTATTTAATAGCCTGACTATCACCAGTAAATTGTCTTAAAATCTATGTTACGAAATTTACAAAGAATTTTTGTTTAAAGAATGGAGGGATAATGTCTAAAAACAGTTCTTTTCTGAAATTTTCCCAATGGTTCAACAGGCCTAGTAAGTGATTGCTTGAGTTTTGGAAAGACTTATAGTTTATCAGTTCTATGCTATAGGAGATAGAGAGCAAAGTAGAATAGTGTGTTTAGTGTAGTTTTATTTATTTCTAAAATATATCATATTATACATTTCAAAGGCAGGCAAACATTTTAACATGCTTAAGGCTAAAAACTTCGTTACAAATCTAGCAAATTTTAAATGAAAAACTTAGTTAAATGACATGGGATATTAGCAGTATATCCGTAATGTTAAAAGTAACTGGATTTTGGAGGTTTGGGGTTAGTTTATATTTGTGATTACCGTTAGAAATATCTCCTTTTATAAATTCTGAATTCGATATCGCATGACCACGAGAGTCTCACTAACGGCAACAGTGGTTTGTCTATTACCTTATTTGTCAAACTATTAAAAAGAAAATCTGTGATTTCGATTTGTTTACTAGAATTTTTAATGATGTTTAATATTTATTATATCGAGATACTCGTAAACCTACTCCAAAGAGTTAACGTTCAGCATCGTATGGCGAAAAGTTTATCGTTAGTGTTTACTTCTACACTTTCAGCCTTGCGCTACACTTCTACACTTTCCACCTTGCGCTTCTGTTCGAATGAGATTGGAAATGATACCTATGTTACTCATTATTAGAATACTTCCATCACATGAAAATAATGTATTAACTACTCCTTAACTGAAGTTCAAATACCTTAATAAGATCACCTGCACACTTACAGAATGCCTAAAAATATGAAGGCAATCTTAAAGAAATAAATCAACATATAATTATTAAAAAAAAAAAAAAAGAAATTTATTCATGGGTCATCGGCACATGAATAATTGGTAGTTTACTCTTATGGGGAAAAATGTTTTTTGAGCTTACTTTCTCTCAGATTACATCCATTCACAACCAACCATTAACAAATAAACGGTTCTCACCTAACCCCTAACGCTATCCATGGGTTGTGGTGGTACAGGTTAAAATAAGGTTGAGTTTTGGTTATATTATCATAAGAATATCAAATGGCATATTTAATAAGACCTACCTATTTAAATAAGGACAAAATAACTATGATTATTGTAATTTAGTTGATGGTCAAGGTCATTACATAACAGTACAAAAAGCGATGAAGCAAAATCAAAGTAACTGAGAGATCGAACCACCTTGAAGATAAGCCGAAGTCCTATGAGTTGTAGTGGCTTCCTCTGATCGCCTCTCGAGAGGAAACAGCTATTAAAGGTAAGTGGGACTTTATGCCCAGGGGAAGTTGTCAAAGGGGCGGCTGTTCTCTCTGTGGGAGGAAGATATAGATCATTCCAATGTCCTCGCTATTTAGTCTTTCTCCTGGCTGTTGTTTCGTAGCACGGCTAAACCTAGATTCATATCCATCTGGTATTGATACAAATACAATATGTTTATTTGAATTATTAATCGCCTCAGTTACAGCTGGAGAGAGGCAGTCACGCTATTCGGCTTTTTCCTTTCTACTTAGTTTTCATCGAAAAGATGAAACAAAAAACGTCAGCAAGTACTCCAAAACAGAAATAATTTTAAAAAGAATCAGATATTACGTATGTGGAAAATATCCTCTGTTAAGGAACTATAAACCATATCATCCAGCCGCAAACCTGTGTCACCTATAAACAATAATAGGTTTTTAACTATTGTCTGTATCTTCAGTGGTACTGACTTATCTCATTAATACATAAAGAATTCTCTAATACATTAATACATAAAGAAGATCTGGCCAATACACCCCTTTTTTGAACTCTATGTAAACCCTTAATTGAAAGATGTGATTGACGATTCTGGCGAAGATAACTTTACAAGATCAACTCTAAAATTGTTTTCAGAATGTTTACAAGATTTTTCCAACAAATGTGAACTGAGCTTTACCCTATCAAATGAGCACTTCAAAGAATGGCTTCTTAGCACGAAGGAAGTAAATTGTCAATCCCTATCTGACGACGAATTCCTCGGACAAATTCGGTCCACGGATCAAAAGAAAGATTGTGATGACCAGGATGTTTCAACTCACCGCACTGTAACCAACAACGACGCATTCAAGCACTAACAAAATGGTTAGTGCTCAAAAGGTTGCAAGAGTACGTTTTTGATAAAATGTTTAAGGCGAAAAAGCAAAAACGAATTAATGATTACTTTTTCATAACCCATGTGTAAGTATTTTTACCTGTTATTTTTATTTAGTATGAAAGTATTCTTTATATGTACATGGTATTTTGTTTTTTATGTACAAATTTATCAATATAAGTAATATTATTATGGTAAAAATATAACGTTATAATACTTTTTTTTATTTTACATCCAGTAATCCGGAAATTATTGATAATCCGGGGGTTGTTTGGTCCCATATTTTTCGGATTAACAAGATTGTACTGTAATTCAGCATATCGACTGAAGACGTGAGAACGTCTGAGGAAATCGAAGCTGAATCTAATGAAGCGAAGGTTACATATTCGATTCCTCTTATAATACATGATTTTATTTGTATTATAAGAGTACACAGAAGAGTACTGAAGTATAGGAACTATTGCCTTAAACAATTTCTCTATGTATTAATGAAATAAGTCAATACTAGTGAAGATTCAGGCAATAGTTCAAAAACCTATTACTAATTATAGGTGACACATTTTGCGGCTGGATGATATGGGTTATAGTTGCTTAACAGAGGATATTATCCACATGCGTGATTGCATGCATTATCTGATTCTTTTACAAATTATTTGTGTTTTGGAGTACGTGCTGACGTTCTTTGTAAATAAAGAAATTACTTGCTTAAGTCATTAGAAGATGCCTTAGTTATTTTGAGGCGTGGCATAAAAATATTATTTGACTCGATGAAAAACGCCGATTAGCGTGACTGTCTCTCTCCAGTTGTAACTGAGGCGATAGAACTACAGCGAATAAAATGGACGAGTTTATTTGATGACCGAAACGTAAATGAGATATCACGTATTGAGGATTAGAGATCATACTATAAAAAAAGTCAAAGTATTACAAGCCCAACAAGGAACTGTCGGGTTCTTAATTCTTAGAAAGTTAAATATTTTATTAATATAACAAATATTTTTTAGTGTTTTTTTTTCTTTTTTTAATTTTATTGATGATTATACTAGGCCTCAAATTAACATAAAAACCACATAAACTCATTTTTTTTTGGTCGTTTTTATCGATGACAGATCTCTAAACTCAGCATATGAGATGACCATAAAGGAAATATTGACATATCAGGTTGGTGAATAAAGTCTCTGCTGGGAAATATTTTATAAAATAAGATAAAATATTTTAACGTTAAACAAAAACACATGGTTTGGAATGGTTTTATACTTATTGTTGGAACGAACTATTACATGGAACAAATTGTCATAGCACGTTTTTGCGATTACAATGTTCGAGTACCATCTACGCAGTTCCACGAGGTTCTAGACTCTTCTCTTTACGACTCTTTATAAGGAGCGATGGGGACTGGAGAGTTAGTTTTAGTTTTTATTAAAGAGATGATCAAGTCATACGGTTATCTGTGTGTTACAAAGTGGTATTTTTTGTAACCGATTCAAATATTTTTATTGTTGAAAATTGAAATTTTTGTTGAAAAATGAAAAATTTTATCCTTCTTTGAATAAAAATTGTCAACCCGCATAAGGGTTACAATATGTTTTAACTCAACCTAGAATATTAAAAGAAAATTCATTTTTGTGTTCAAACCAAATTGTATTAAAAATAAAGACAAGTTAATTAATTCGTAGCAATAAATAAAATTTTTTAGAATAAGTCCAATTTTCAGAATTGGACTGAGTATATAATCGAATTGACTTTAATACAAAAGTATTGAAACCAGATTGCGCCTGGCTTTCAAACATTCATTTAACACCAAAACCTATTAAAAATATACTAACCATACTTTGCAACGGCTTCATTTATTTTACGACAAATAATTGGCTATTTCGAATCCTAAAATGTGAGTATTTTCAGTAAATGAAGAGGAACTACTACCATATAAACTTTCTATTTTTATTAAATAGAAATTAATTTCATTTAAACATTTGATTTTGAATTAAAATTTTACTGTGTACTCATACTTTCAGTAAGTTCCATCAGAAATAATGGAAATTAAAATAAAAATTTCTTGCCATCCACATCAGATGATCTGTGGATACTCTGTACCCCTTGATTCAATTACCGTGTTTTTAAAGTGAGAAAGGAGTTCGCCCTTTAGGTGATAAACAGCCCCAAGATTCTGAGACGATTTTCACCGAACTACAAGCCATGTTCACTCTGATATCAACCCCTACTTTGATTACGGATCCATCAGTATGTATGACGGGCTGTCTTGCAAGCTAGAGAGAGACTGAAAATATTAATGAACCGTTTCATAAGATTCCCAGGGCTAAATTAGTCCAGATACTCATACATTACCCATTAGTTTTCAGAGCTAAGTTTCCATTTTCTTCATTCCTAGGTAACATCCTATTTGATTCCTTTAAAAAATGCACGTACATTTTCGACCTTCTATGTGCGAGTATATACTGTGCCCGATCAAATTCATCCATTTCCGTATGAAATAAAAGATCTTAAATGAGAGATTAGCATAACTCTTTCCATAGTTCCACCTTATTAAAAAATCCTTTCAAGCTCCTGATTATTAATATTAAATCTAAAAATACTTTTAAAAAATAACAAAGTGTTTGATAAAAGTACTTTTAAAAAATCAGAGTTACGGCTATCTGTTTTTCTTTAGAAAACAAAACAAATTATTTTCTGGCGAATTGAAAAGAATTCATAATTCAAAAAAATGATTAATTTCCTTCACACGTTTTGCTTCTAGTATTAAAACATTTATTGCCTAATTTAATAAATCAATGTGGCAGGTGAGGGAAAACTGATTGAAGAACTGAAATGCATTTCCCAAACACTCAATTCCCAAACTAATTTCCAATCATCTAACTCAATTGTAAGATTTGTTATTTATTTGCAATTAATACATTTGCAATAAAAATGATTTGGGCTAATCATGGTTGCTGGTGATCAAGGACAAGGCAAAACCTGGAATAAACATCAGATATTGAAATGCTCAAAAATAAGAAACTAATTCCGCTAAGTTTACAAATATGAACGATCATGATATTTTCCTTCCTAAATATCCTTGCACGAAATAATACTTTTATTCTTGATAAAGGACCAAAAGAAATCCATTTCCTTTTAAATTCATGAAATCAAAATTTTAAAAGCTATGGAATTATCGAAAAAAAAATCTCCTAAATTTCAAAGTAATACTGCTTTGTCATCACAATAAATATATATTGGCCTTTTTCTCCTTGAGATAGCATTTATCTAACTCGAATAGAGGTGGAGAATGCAGGATGAAACCTTACAAAAGATTTTTTTCACCCCTTCAAACTACGAATTCGTATTGTACGAAAGAATAACTTTTGAATCCATACCTATGTGCGATTTTTACCAATTTCAAAAGGAACTATAAGATAGGTTCAGTTATATAAACGGTTTTGACCACCGTGTGCCTAGTATTAAAGCAAGCCCCGGCCATCGCCTTGCAACATTAACCCGCACGACCGATATGAAAGATGGGCTCAGTGGAATATTGTGCCAGGCACTCCTTGATTTTGTCTATTCTTAATGATGAGATGAAATGGTTGGTTGCCTTGTTATTAAAAAAAAAGAAAAACACCAGTTTTTGCCGGGGGAAATAATACAATAGCGAAATAGGATTTGAGAACAAATCTTGAGGCCAAAAAAAAAAAAAAAAAAAAAAAAAAAAAAAAATACAATACAAAATATTAAAAAACAAATATTTATAAAATATAATTATTTAATCATTTATTTCAGTATAATATCGATGGAAAGGGTTCATAATAATAATAACTTGGAATTAAATTTTCATGTGAAAATGAAAAGACAGACTCTTAACAAACGATTAAAAATAACGTTCTCTCTTTTTTCGAAATCGTCAAAATTGAAAATAGAACACAAACTGAATACATAATCTACTTACTGAAACCCGTTTGGTCGCCTCACAGATTTTCGGTTCAGCAAAGAGAACGCACTTACAAAAATTACAAACTTTTCAATTAAAAATTTTGAGACTAATAGCGAACGCACCCTGGTACGTAAATAACAAAACTCTGCATACAGACTTACAACAACCAATTACCAACACTATAAACAACCAACCAACACATACGAACTCTTTACACAAGATCAAAGAAGACATACGAACTCTTTACACACGGTTTTTCGTAAATTTACTCGGACATAATAACAGACTGATCAACAGCAAGGCGGCTAAAAAGAAGCTTGGCACTTTCCTTTCATCAAGCCCAATTTGCCTTATGTTTTAATTCTTTTAACACATTCGCTGATTGTTGCAATTGCTGACAGGTGTGAATTTAAGTTTGAAGAGAAAAAAAATTCAATTTAGATTAATTAATTAATTATTAATTATATTAAAAATATGATGACGTATATATTTTATTCTTCTAAGGCAGGAACACTTATTAATGTTTTTTTTACTTATTTAAAGCCCACAAACTTGGTCATTGCAAAGCAATTAGCAGATTGCAAATTTTAAATTTTGTTATATTAATTTGTAGTTAATAAATAAATTTAAATCAATAGTTTACGTATGTGCCAACAAGCTCTTAAAAAACGTCGAATCTATTCACATGTTTAGTACCCCTTTCCTTGTTAACAATGAGCAGGTAGTAAAGGCGTACTGCGCATGCGAAAGTTGCCATCGTGTTGATGGGCATGTTGGAACATACTTTTGATTCATTAAGAATCGCCATACGTATTTTGAACAACACGCTCTTCGCCTTCTCTTATACTGCTCTCTATCGTATCCATTCTCAACAGTTCTCTATGTAAAACAAAATTTAAAAGTTTGTTTGTAATTCTTTAAATTTTGAGTTCGTTTTAAGACAGTTGCTACCATGGAAATCAATAGTTACTGCTAAATAATCTGAAACTATTGATTTGCACGGTAATAATCGGAACTGTCTTAAAACTAACTCAAAACTTAAAGCATTACGAAAAACCTTTTTAAATGTGTTTTACAATGAAAAAAAAAAAAAAAAAAGAGGGCTGTTAAGAGAGAATACGAGAGAGAGAGCAGAGTGAGAGAAGGCGAAGAGCGTATTGTTCAAATCCTCATGTCATCTTTGCAACAAGAATGAACCAGACAATTTTAAACACTTTTTTACATCATGTCCAATTTTAAATCCGATCAGAAATTTCCAATTCCTTATAAGATACCATTAAGAAAACTAATAAAGAAATGTTACAAGATTTTAATAATCATGGGCTAGAATAAACTTAAAGATTTTTTTATTTTCAATGTAGAAGCTGTAAAAATAAGTTTAATAATTTTTCATGGTCATGTGACATGTCATGAAATTTATATTTTTATCTTCATTTTTGTTAGTTTTGCATCGCATACAAATTTTTGTTGAAAGTTAGATAAATTATTATAAGGAAATGGTATATAATTGATAATATAATTATGATATAATATTGTACCATATATAAAATCGATATATTTTGTATATTGTATTATGCATACAAATGTTTTTGTATATTTGTTTAACCCTTTAACGCCTGTAGACTGATATATCAGTTCGAGCGCTGCAGTCCCTCGGGCCTGTAGACAGATATATCAGTTCCGACCGCTTCAGTGTTAGAAGTCTAAAACTGCGGACCTTATTTTAATTTATTTCTTAACTCTTTCCATTTTACTATTGCACTAGGATAAAACCCCAAATAGTCAGCTCCTTAAGAGATGTTTTTGTGGCTTCTTTTAAAACAGAAATTAAATTTTTACTCTTCGCTTTCAAATTTATCGTATGATTATCTAGGAATGTAACACACATAAATCGTGGGTTACAACTCGTAAAAAAAAATATATATAATATATAATTTAAAAATGTTATAAATTAAACAGATATATAAAACATTCAATATAACAGTTCTAAAAAATAACTATGTCTACACGTATTTTTTTTATTTTCATGAACATTAAAGAAGCATGGCGAGCAGACAAAATAGTCATCATTTTCTTATTCATATTTAGGACGAGTGCAGGAGATATGAAAATTATTTTTACATAATTGGTATTCGCGTTTTTCGAACCCTGTTTATTATTATTATTATTAAATGATCGGAAAGTAGAAATTATTATTTTCTTGATACTCTAGTGTTTCAGTGATCTTATACCATATTATAAACTTAATATTATTACTTCTAAAATTCTAAGCTTTCCAACGGTATATTATACATGTTTTTCTCTACTAATATTAGAGGAAATTGAAATTTCTTGTTTTGGAAAATCATATATTTTTTTCTCCTTTGTTTGATTATTAAATTTTTTGGTATATTATATATTCAGACGTTCCTTAAGATTCATTTAATTATATTTTAACTAAGATCATAAATAAAAACAGAGACGTAAATGTATATATTTTAGATATCGAATATTCATCAAGAAACATGTAAATATACAATTTATTTGGTAATGGAAATCAGCGAGCGGGTTGGGTGAATTGTTTGAGGAATCCTTCACGTGTGATGAAAACCACCTGATGGATTGATCTTTGTTGGTTTTAGTTATTAATTAATAACAAACGTGAGAACTTAACTAAACAGAATATGTCGTTCTGTTTCAGTTTACCAAGAGAATGGTTGGTCACCGTGATTAATTACTTTATGTCTGGCACTTTCATTTACCCCCAACCAAAATAGTCAAGAGCTAAAAAAAAAATATAAAAAAAATAAATAAATAAAATAAAATGAATGTTATAACACGAAAGATATTATGCATTGTGCTTATATGATTATATTGAGATGAACGATATTCCGACATGAGTTGGAGTTTTTTTAATCAATTCAAATTCAATCCAAGGGAACCTTTCCTATTAGATTACAATTGTTGATGCTAAGCATTACATTTATTTAATAAATAAATAAATAATAAAACATCAATAATCTGAATAGGATGTTAGTAAGCTGAGTATTGAACTCAGTCATCAACGCGAAGGGACTAACTATAAGTTGTTCTTTTATAAGTCTTTTATTTCAGATGATTACACACCCAACCATATAACAATTATATTATTTTTATTATCCTATGTGTAACGTTTCGCAACCTCTGCCCATCATCAAGCACCTTAAAATTTGCTGATTGAACATTTTATAAAATTTTACGTATTTTTTTCTACCTTATGCGTCCAAATATCATGTCATCCACTGGCTTCCTAAGCACTTCCAAAAGGATTATAATAAATAACGTTCCACAGGAAGCCAGACATTTGGACGCACAATTTAAAAAAAAAGACGTACAAAAGAAAAGAAGAACCTATACCACTACAACCTATGAGGGGTCTTGGGGTCAAGCGCTGTGTGAGGAAGTACTGTTTGTTGGTCAGCGGTCGTGCAAGGAAGTAATTTGTCCTTGATCACGCTCATCCGCCACGTTTTCTCCCCTTAATTTTTCAATTAAGGGTTATTGAGGCTGGGTTTTCCACAGGAGGGTCTTCCGGCCACCGAGATGAACTGTGGCATAATATTAAAGATATGCCACGCCAGATTCGAACTCGGGACCAGCAGCTCCCAAAAAAGACATAATATGCAAGCCATCCACGGCAATACGGATCTACAAAAGGTAAAGGAACCGCTGATGCGCTGCTTCGAGGTCGCTCAGACGTTGAACAGAGGGCGGAGCGGTATGTCATGTTGCTCCTTTTCGACATATCCTCTGCTTTTGACAGCGTCTGGTGGCCTCTGATACTCCAGCAGCTGCAGAAGTACGATGCCCCTAGCAACTTATATGCCCTTGTCAAAAGCTACCTCCAGGACAGGTTTGTGAGGATTCGAGGTAGCTCATTTGAAGTAGAAGCTCCCATAGAGAGGGGATGCCCTCAAGGATCGGTTCTGGGGCCAGCTCTATGGAAACTGGTATTTGACTGATAATTGAGTTGCTAGGGGTGCTTGAGGAAGAGCGGTTCCTTGCAACGGCCTACGTCGACGACCTGGCGACTGTAGTGGCATCCAACAGCAGAGCCGGTTTAAAAGCTGAAGCAGAACGATGCGCCAACCTGGTAGGAAGATGGCGAAGTTGAAAATGGCAGCGGCGAAAACTCAGGCCATTCTTCTAAGAGGGAAAACTGACAGGGCACACCCTATAAATCTCGTGATTGAGGGTTCAAGAATACGTCCAAGTGAGGTGGTCACCTACCTTGGTGTGAGATTCGGTAGGGGATTTAACATAACCCCTCACTTGGACTACCTCAGGAATAGGGTGGCCCTAGTCTTAAACGGGCTCAGTCGTCTAGGGGGCGCCTTCTGGGGTCTCAGATACCCAGCGACGATGACCATTTATAAAGGATTAATACTGGGTATTCAGAGATACGCGTCCCCCGGATGGTTCAAGAATCCCTCACAGCGGCAGATACGCAGGTTGGCGTCGCTTCAGCGTACGGCTCTGCTACGAGTCACAAAGTCATACCGAAGTGTTTCTCATGAGGCGGTGCAGGTCCTAGCAGGAGGGGTACCTCTCGACCTTCTCCTGCGTGAAGATTCCTTGAAGGATGTCCTTAAAAGGGAAGGCCCAGCAGGTCTACCGGAAAATATCCGTACGAGAATTGCTGAAAACCCAGGAAAATGGAAAAGAACACTGCGAGAAGTCACAATTGATAAATGGAACCGGAGGTGGGTGACTACAACGAAAGGAGCTACGTTGAGGAAATATTTCCCCACCGTCGGGTCACGGTTTTTGGCGACTTGGATTATTCCAGATTATTGGGTTTCGCAATTTCTCACGGGGCATGGGGGTTTCCGCGCCAAACTGCACAGTCTTGGAAAGGACATAGATCCCCTATGCCCCACATGCAGGGTTCCGGAGACGGCTGAGCACATCATTACGGACTGCACCGTCTTTGAGGCACTTAGGGCCAAACTGTTGAGGGAAACTGGACTCTACGTGGTAGCAGAAAATGAGTTCCCTCAGCTAGTGACTGAAACAAACTACCCGTACTACAAGTCCTTTGTGTACGGGTGGAAAACTGCTGTTGGCCCTGCCCATTTCAATTTGACAAGGCAGGGACCTTTGCCTGGAAGACCACCTGAAGGAGGAGATGAAGAAGAAGGCCAAGAAGAAGGTGAATTGCAGAGTAGCAGCTGAAAAACTGAAGTAAGAAGAAGAAGAAGGAACAGAAAACAGAAGAAAAAGAAACAACTGAAGTATATAACTCCAAAGATTTCCAATTGCGACATTTGTAATGTTGCCAACACCCGTGTTGCCGAAAGGCAAAGAAGGGCGAAATAAATAAATAAAAAGACATAATATTTTATAAAATGTTCAATCAAAAAATAAAAAGTTTTAAGGTGCTTGATGATGAAGAGAGGTTCAAATCGTTGCACATATGATAATAAAAATGATATAATAATAATATGTTTGTATGTTTAATCACCTGAAATAAAGGGATATTTTAGAACCCGTCATACAATGAAATCTAAAGTTTCATTTTATGCATATTAAAAGCCTTTTGACGCCCCACCGCCAAAAAAAAAAATCAAATTAGCATCACGAAGTTGGATAATATAAAGCAACAAATCCTTCCTCAAGATTCTTCATAATACTCAAGATTAATGTTCCTTCGTTTCTTTTCTTTGGCTGATACGATATATATATATATATATATATATATATATATATATATTTTTTTTTTCCAATAAAAAAAAACGACTCACATTAAAAATAACGAACGGTTCATTGAAGAACGCTTGTGCTTATATATAATATAACATATTTACTTAAATATATATATATATATATATATATATATATATATATAAAATATATATATATATATATAAAATATATATATATATATATATAAAATATATATATATATATATATAAAATATATGTATATATATAAAATATATATATATAAAACCATGTAATCACCCTTGAATACATAACTATAACTTGAATAAAACCAGGAAGCTCTCTTAAGCATACTTGAGTCAATTTAATATCAGAATGTTTTACTCAAGGATAAAAAGCTACCTTAGTGTAATTAGATGATAAATAAAACCCCCTATAAATGTATGATGTAGGGGGAGGAGTCTAAAAATAACAGCTTAGAATACTTCAATCAACTTAATTTAAGTACTTAATTAAGTTTTCTTTAAATAGTCTAAAACAAACCCTCTTCCCATCTTAAAAAACCCTGCTAATATTATGAGATGAAGCTTAACTCATGTTCAATTATTTGTACTGTTTTTTTTTGGTTTTTTTTTTTGCTTCCATTAATTTTATAGGGCACCTGGTCAAGAATAATATCACAAATAAACCTTATTTTCATATAATATCTTAGGCATTTTATTCCATGGTTAATCTACATTTACTAAGAAAATTTAATTTTCTTCTTAATAACCAATTCATTGTTTGTGTAGATGACAACCGATATCGAAGGAGATAAGAGAGAGGCAGAGTTATGCAAAGGGAGGTACAGCAACTTGACGGGACCGGGTAAGTGTTCACATTTCCAAGTCATCCATATTTTAGAAAGATATGCATGAGGAAATGAATAGCTCATGATATGCATCATAATCAATTCTGTAATAACATATGCATGGCAAAGCAGAAGATGAAATATGCATTATTATCTTAGCTATTCCCCAACGTCTATCCAATTTTAGCTGCAATCCTTTGCTTTATGTCAATAAATGGTGGGATCGCAGCTATAACTAGCATTATGATAAGATGGTATATATACTTGGTATAAATTACTATAAAATTATACGTAAACTCTCAATTCAATTCGTTTCCTGGTATTGAATAAGATAATATTCAAAAAATTCTAAATTTATACTTTATAACACTATATGTTTTACTGATCAAGTAATGACAACTTAGGCACCCAAAGGAAGGATGCCACCCAGCAGTACTTCATCCCTTTACTCTAGTCTGTTAAAGAAAAGGATCCCTCATCAAATTCTTTCTTTTTTTTTATCTCTTCCTCATATTTATGGGCATATCCAATTTTTCTGCTTCTCTTATAAGGAGGTTATATGGTCGGAATAAAACCATATTGAACTAATCGCCAAACCAATCGAATAATTTTCTTTTAAATTAACTGATGTTATTTTATATATTTTTTATGTATTTTTTTATATATGAATAATATAAAAGACGATGTCAAATATGTTATATTCAAAAGGGAGAGAAGTAAACACAAACCTTTTCCACAAAATTCAACTTTACCATCATTGTTGTGTAGAATCGGTTCCTGACTCTTATGTGTACGCATAGTAACTAGATAGGTGATAATTATAGATATAAATTTATTACAATTTAATACATATTATTTGTACACAGCTTGACGCAGTTAAACTAGTCATCTAGAATAACAGTGAAGAGTGATTTCACCGTAAAGGAATCACCCAATCACATTAAACGCTAAGCTGGGGGGAGGGTGTGGGGGGTCCTGTCGTACTTAGTTAACTATACTTGCTGATTAATTAGAGAAATAGTGACATAAGTGATCAAAAGAAAAATTTTAAATTTTAATTGTTACAATATTTATTTATAGATGTATAAAGTTGTAAACAAGCAATGGACAGTATTGATAATATAATTATACCTCTTTCCTTCTTAAAGCTGACTACATTTCATTTTTATTGGCGCATAAATCGAAAAACTAAAAATCCTAAAATCTCGACTTGTGTTGCCGTTCTTGTAGATCGTCGATATGTTGAGAATTGTTTACCTCGAGGGATCAATAAATGCCGATCCAAAACTCCATCTCCTCCTCTCGAGCTGCTAGCTACGAACTATCGCTTACCGCATAGTTTTGACCACTAACACATCTTGATTAAAAATGTTTAAACTCAAGAAAACACGTGTAAAACATTCCAAAACACAGACTCCACAAAAAAAAAAAAAAAAAAAAAAAAAATAAAATAAAATAACCTGACGTAGACTAGAAAGATCAAAAACAGTTATTTTTGGGTGTGGCCGATTTTGATAGGTTGTGTGACCGTAATATAAGCGAACTCCCATCGCTTCCTTTTCATTCCAAAAGGACCCTGCTCACCTTTTTTAGATCCCAGCTTTTGACACCCGATTGTTACGCTCGCTCTCCAGAGATATCAATTTTCGAGAGTATTTTTTTAATATAAAGTTTCAAATTAGGCTATTTCTCACATACTTACGAAATATACATTAAACGTGTATTTTTTTAGTATTTATGCCTTTTTGTCATTTGCGGATTATTTGCGGCGTTTCTTATTTTACGTCTTAAAAAAATTTTGTTTTTCTTATTTTACCTCTTCAAAATTTGAAGAATAATGAATGGTAACATTCGGAAATATTATCTATGATTAAGTGATGTTGAACACTGTGCTACATAAACATATGTTAATATTACACTAAAAATGTTTTCTTTTTTAAGTCAGAGGTTGAACTGGAACAGTATAAACGCCAATGTTGTCCTATTGCTGGGAAATAATCAACAAGGAACAAGGGCTGTGGGCACACACGAAGCGGCCTTAGAAAACAAGGCTTTGAAGAGGAGAAAATTTCAGAGGCTGGCCACACGGCTGTAGCCTCCCATTGCGGTTTACTTTAGCTAAAGGATAGTTTAGATTTAGGGGTCCTCAATAGAATAATAAAAAATATTTGTAGACATTAATTGAATATGGAGCATGGAGTTTAAGGTATTTAATAATATCCAATAATTTAATCTTATAACAACAACAAGGTAAAGTCCTTAAAACCTTTTTTTACGTTCGCCGTTTATTTCTTAGGGAGAAAAATCTTAAAATCTATCGGCAATAAAAAAAATCGATTGCATCTGAAGCAACGAGGAAAAAGCTATTTGAAATAGCCTTCCGTCAAGAAGCCAATTTAAATATTTATGCCGATAAACCTCCTCTATTGGATGCAATTCTATTTTATTAACTGAATTAGAAATGTTATGTGATTATTCTTTCGTGGACGTAGTAGTAGTTACAAAAAAAACCTAATCAATATAGGCAAATTTAGAGGTGTGTAATAGTCAACTGTTTTTCTTTACCATAGGATGATCAATATTTAGGATTTTCAGTTACACATTTTTTTATCTTGAAAAGCCTCCGTTTCGACACCAACATGAGAAAAACTCAGTGCAATGTTGGGAGATATTGAAAAAACAGAGTTTTCAACTTTCTCTGATCCTAAAGAAATCTTTTTTGTAGCCCTGCATGAGCTGTAAAATTCAACCAAAATTATGGATTAATGGAATGACTTATATGGATCTACGCTGAATAAATACTCATAATATACCTTCCAGTATTGAATCCACTCTTAATAAAAGCAAAACACAAAAAGAGAAAAGAGTTTGCGATTTGTTGCATTTTATATGTGATATAGACTGCTATCCTGTTCGAAAGGTGAAAAAGATTCAGATTGGTTTTTGTAATACATAACAATTATTGAAGTTTGGTCTTATATTTGCCACTTTTAAAAACAAACATCCAAGTCATTTTTTACTTTCACTTACTTATATATGAAATATATAGTAAGGGAAAGTATTGCGATCGTGAAAATTTTCGACTTCCGGTATTCAACCGAAATACACTTTTTGGGTCCCCTGAGTCCAAATAACCAAGTCCCGCAAAATGGTTTGTGTGTGTGTGTGTGTGAACAGACTAGCACAAAAACTATAAACCGTACGAACCTGAAGTAGTATATTTGATATATGTATATGCCCGCGACATGACAGCAAAAATTTCATCAAAATTGATCAAACGTAGAGGGCACTTTATTTCATAACTTTTTTCCTATTTTTACGTGTTTTTTTTTTTTTTTCGATTTCCTCAAAAACGGCTTTAAAAATTTTAATCGCCATGTTTAAAGAGTATCAAGTATATTTTAATATCGGGTAAGCTTTATCATTATTAAAATGTTCTGAGGGGGCTTAATAGGGAAGGGGCCTTTTTTGTTTTCCTATAAAGTGCCTTTGTTTTTGTTTCAACAACTACGTAGAGTATCATAAAATCAGACGACTTGGAAAATAAAAAATAAATAAAAATAAAATCAGAAAACTTTTATTTAATAATTAAAAAAATTAGTGTACTTTAAAGAGCAAATACAATAAAAAAAAAAAGTAAATGGATATGCAAAAATGTGTCACTTTGAGGAATGGCATTTAACCAAACACATAAATTTTTAATCAAAGTAAGCTGGTAATGAAAAGTTGTGTGTTGCGCAGATCGCACCAGTTTTTTTATATTTGTAATATTCTACTATAAAGCTTGAGAAGTATATACATGATATACTGATACATGATATCTGAGAAACTTGAAGACAAAAAAAAATAATTAAGCAACTATTATGAAAGTAAGAAACTATGTTCCAGGAAAGATTTTCTCTGCAGAATATTTAAAAGACTTAGGTGGGAGCGGCAGAGCGCTTAAGCCAGGAATACTTCAAGATGAATTTCTTCTAAGTAATCTCCTTTATCATCTTCCACTCCTTAAATTTCCTAATGGTGTTAGGAACATTAATCTAGGGCTAACATTAATCTTAGTTAAAATAAAACGAAAATTAACTATGCCTGGCTTATATGAACATTATAAATATATTGATATCCTCACTTTTACCGCGTTTGGGGAGCCGATGTGGGGAAGACCGGGTCTCCGGGGACTGCTTTAGGGGATTCATGGTGCAAGTTGAAAAAATATAGATTTAAGTGTGGGGGACGTGGAACTTGAGGAGTTTGAATACATCGGGTGATTTAAAAAAATCGAGGTTGCAGGGTACAGTACAGATACGAGGGGTGTCCGTAAAATAAGTTTCCCTGTTGTGGCACGGCCGTGCAAGTCGCGGCAGGTCCCTCAGACGGCACCAGCGTGTCGCTTGGACTCCCCCCTCCATATCCCAACCCCGGTCAACTCGCTGCCACCATCAGTTCGGCCTTGACAGCCTTGAAAGATGGAGCTCTCAATCACTTCCCCCGCCAGGTGTGAGATACGATCCGTGATCCGTTTTTTGTGTGCTAAAGGCAATTATGGGTCCACTACCTCACTCCAGAAATGAAGGAGCAATCGAAGCAGTGGAAACACACGGATTCACCAACGCTGCGAAAATTCAAACAGACGCTGTCTGCCGGCAAAGTCATGGCAACAGTGTTCTGGGACAGAAAAGGCGTGTTGTTGTGTGAATTTTTGCCAACGGGCACGACAGTCAATGATGAACGCTACTGTAACACTCTGAAAAATCTTAGGAGGGCCATACAAAACAAGAGGAGGGGCATGCTCACTAAAGGAGTCCGTTTTCATCACTAACCCGCGTCACTACCGCTCTCATCGAGGATTTCGGGTGGGAAATCATCCAACACCCACCCTACAGCCCCGATCTGGCCCCAAGTGATTACCATCTGTTCCCAAGCCTGAAAAAACACCTAGGCGGAACGAATTTTGGGACAAGAGAGGAATTGGAAGAAGAGGTCATGAAGTTCTTCAACAGCGCGGCGGCCGACCTCTATGACCAGGGCATGAAAAAAATGGTGACACGGATGCAGAAGTGCATCGATGTCAACGGGGACTACGTAGAAAAATAGTTTAATGTTCAAGATTTCTAATGATGTAATATACAATGGTAATAAAACATTTTTTTCACCTTTAAAAAAATAGGGAAACTTATTTTACGGACACCCCTCGTATATTAGCGCTGCAAGAGGTCCTCTGGTCTGGGGAGGGCTCGTTAAAGGAAGGGAAGTACAATTTGTTGTATGGAGGAAGCAGAAAGTATTGTTCAAGCACAGGATTTCTCATTAGAAATAGATTACTATCCGCTTTGGGGGACATTAAATTTCTTAGAATAAGAATAGAATAAAGGTTAAACGAACCCAAAGGCTCGATGCCGACAGCACCAATCGCTCCCCACATACCTCCCTCCACCTCCCCCCGTCCAATCCCAACTCATCAAGATCATCCCTCACCGAATCCCCCTCCTTCGCCTAGGCCTACCCATCGGACGTTTTTCTGTTGGCAAAGCGTTTATCAATCTTAAAGGTATTCGTTCGCAATTTTGCATGGACTTCACCTTTTGAACCGACGTTAACCGTCGCGCGGCTATAACTTCGATTACGTTTATTCGGTACAGTTCACGAATCACTGCATTGTGTTCCCACTAAAGTCCCCTGTTTAACCATCCTTCTTCGGCCCATATATTCTACGTAGTACTTTTTTTTTCAAAGAACTTAAGGCATTGCTCATCCCTTACTGTAAGCGGCCGTGAGGAGCTTGAATACTGCGGGTGGGTTAAAAGCAGTCGCGAAAGAGGTCGCGGGACAGAGTTTAAATATCGTGGCGCTGCAAGATGTCCGCTGACCAAGGGAGCGCTGATTAGGGGAAGGGAAGTACACTTTGTAATACGGAGGGAGCGGAATTTACTGCTTAAGCGCCAGATATAATAGCATTTTTTAAGCAACGGACAATCAATTTCTTAGTTATAGTATTTCAGTGGCTTTGTTTTAAAATTTAATTTATCAACATACATTCTTCCATATTAAAGATATTTAACAACTCATTTAACTACTAAACATTTACATTTAACTCAACTAAACGCAAGTAACGCTCAATATTATTAGTGGCTTTGTTTTAAAATTTAATTTATCAACATACATTCTTCCATATTAAAGATATTTAACAACTCATTCAACTACTAAACATTTACATTTAACTCAACTAAACGCAAGTAACGCTCAATATTATTAGGCACTTAATATAAATTTCTGTAAAAACTAGATACCGGACTTAATGAAAATATAGACTATTTTTAATGGGAAAACACGTCGTTTATTTTTTTATTTTATTGAAACTCTTTTAGAGATTTTTAATGAAAAAGCAAGTGCAAGTTGAAAAATCACTAAAACCTCGATTATTCGAATATTAAATAAAATTACTTTATTGGAAGCTTTTGGTGGTAAATTTTATGTATAATTGCTGGTATTTTGTTTGCCTTTATATAACAAAACTAAGATATATGCAGTAGGAAATAACGATATGCAGAGCATTAGGAACCTGGAGATAACATTTTTTGAGGACGCTTGAATTATTTTAAATTTTCGGAATTCAAACAAAACAAAAACGCTCTCCTCAGATTAATAATAATTTGATGTATTTGATTTGTATGTAATATATGATTAATTAAAAAAAAAAATAGTCCCTAGTTGGGAAATTCAGTCGCGAACAGATAGGCACCCCCTAATCCCTCCCCTAGATACGCCTCTGAATATAAAATGAATAAAAGTTTTATAAACATATATTATGCCGTGGATGTAAGATATTTTTCTTATTTTTAGATTGATCATTTACTTACAATTCAAAGCTCGAAGGGAACAAGTAAAGAAAGTTGTAATCCAGTGAATCCTTAAGCTTCTACAGAAAAGTTTGGATACGAAAGAGGGTAGAATTCAAGGACAGCGAAGTAGGTACCCGAAATGGATTAGGACAACTTTTGGGCCATCTTTAACTTTAGGAATTGCAAAGAGCATTTATTTTAAAGAAACTTTATCAAGATGGAGAAATAACATATGAACCGGCCCGAAAGTTATACCAGTTCTCCTCAAAGGGAAGCCATTTTGAAGTCGGCAATGCTGCTCTACGCGGGGAAACGTTAATAGTTTTTCATTCTTCCTAATTAATTAAGTAATACTTCCTATTTTTTTTTTCCGTTTTTAGCTCAAATGTTTAATGCCTACTTACATGTCTACAAAGGTTAGAATCGTACTCCTTTTGACCTTAATTTGTTGAGCAGTCTAGTCCTCAAGAAAAACACTCCCTGGTATAATCCAATAGCAAAGAATTTTCGAGTCTTGAATATGTCATGAAACTATTTTGGTGGGGTGAATCTAGGATATACATTATTTTTTATCTAAAATACAGGAATATTCATCAGTGCTATAATAATAATAATAAGGCTTCCTTATCATTGATTGACGAATGATACGATGTTAGCATAAGAAAACAAATCTTCTCACAACCAATCAAGTCACTCAGTGAATCCAGAAGTTCGGTGTTATCAGCAACAATTACAGAAAAATAAATACGAGCTACACAAGTCCCAAATTTTATAAAAGTGTTAGGTGATCCAATTTATCGTGGAAGACCGAATGGTCAGGTACTGGTAAGGCAGTTATTGAGACAAAATTTTCGACAAAGAGAATCCTTAAAAAAAAAAAAAAAAAAAAATAAATGTCAGCGAATATGTATAAATGTGTGACTGATGTCACATACTGTCTTAGAAGTCATGATTTCTGGATATTAAGGAAAAAAAAAGAAATTTCGGCCGTTTACGGCTAAAAATGATCTGTTAGTGTGTCCTCAATCCCTACCAAACCCACTGAGGGTCTGTCTTCCCAATTCAGCGAGCTTAGCGAGAGGATGGTGGAATCTGAGGTCTAATAAAGCTTGTCAGAGTGCTTTTTAACTGAACAGAAAGAGATAAGGGTTCTTATCGTTTTTCCCAATTGCATTCTTTTCAGTTTAAAATGGCCTTAATTATCTTTATTACATCCCAGATTTCGACTTCCGCTTCCTACACTCGCTCAAAACGATAGGAATTTGATGAAATCTTACCACGTTTTTTGTTTGGTTTTTATTTACTATGTAAGATACTGTACATGGAATGTATTGTATAAAAATTTTTGGCAGACAGTTCGCTATGCCGTAAAATATTTTGTCATTTACAAATTGGATTATATTATATTTTATTTTTCTTTCAATAAATATTATTACTACTACATGCCCAAGACGTTTTCTTTATTTTCAACTTATGCTGAAGCAGAATTTGTAAGCGTAAGCAATAAAATAGATTGGATAAAGAGGCAATAAAAAATGCACTAAATGACAAACATTAAAAGACTTTGTGCTATAGACATAACTGATAACCAAGGTGAACATATTCACTTATTCACCTTGACTGATAACGTAGGTAGGTCGCATAAGGTAGCCGACGTTTTGAGGGCAAGTTAAAAATGGACTACATAAGTACCGAAAATATTGCTAGGCAAAATAGGCCGCCAAACTTAGGCACATGAGATCCAATCTAAAGACTCCCACCGAGATTAAATTGCTCCCCCTCGAATGGAGAAATGACCATTGTGCCAGGTTGTATAATTTGGAGGTTGTGGTCCTCTCACTCATCAGATCATTGGGAACTGAATTTCATTAGTTGTCTGTAATCCCATGTGTGGAATAAATCAGAATTCGAAATAAGCCGAATGATATTTCAGGGCATTCGGAAACTGTACGGCTCACAAACATTTACAATGCAGATGTAGCAAAGTTTAGAATCGAAATCGACATGTTTACTAGCTAGGAAGATTATCAGATGATAAATAGATACAAATCTATTTATCAACTACCATCAAAATGGTAGAAAAACGAACACGTATTTTGTTTTGTTTTGTATTGCTTCAACTACTCTGCTTTTCTAGACCTACTAGAACTACCTATTTCTTTTCAATTTATTAAATACGTCTATGTTGATTCTATCTGTCTTTCTACTTATTGGACTAACCAGTGAAAAAATCTGGTGCGTGCTCGCAACACACAACTTTCACTTACCAACTTACTTAGATTAGAAATATATGCGTTTTGTCAATTGCCACATCTCAAATGATCAGAACGGTTTCAATTATGAACAAACACAAACACAACAACAAACAAAGGTACTTTATAGGAAACAAACAAACAAAAAAGGCTCCAAACCCCCCAAAAAAGCCCCCTCAGAACATTTTAATAATGATAAAGCTTACTTGATATTAAAGAACACCTAATTTTCATTAAACGTGACGAATTTGATAAAAATCGTTAAAGCCGTTTTTGAGATCATCGAAAAAAAAGGTAAAAATTGGAAAAAAATTAAGAACTAAAGTGCCCGCTCCGTTTGTCCAATTTTGATGTAATGTTGGCTATCGCATCTTTGGCATATACATACATCATATACCCAGTTTGATCAAAATCGTTAAAGCCGTTTTTGAGTAAATAAAAAAAACACGTGAAAATGATAAACAAATTATTAAGTAAAGTCCCCCCTCCGGTTAATCAATTTTGATGAAATTTATAAAGTCATATCTCGGGCATATAAATAGATCAAATACTCAGTTTAATCAAAATCGTTTGAGCCGTTTTTGAGAAAATCGAAAAAAACGTAAAAAGTTATTAAATAAAGTACCCCCTCCCTTTGAGCAATTTTGATGAAATATTTGCTGTCACATCGCGGGCATATACCTACACTAAATACCCAATTTCAGGTTCCCACGGTTTTTAGTTTTTGAGCTAGTCTGTTCACACACACACACACACACACACACACACACACACACACACACACACACACACACACACACACACACACACACACACACACACACACACACACACACACACACACACACACAGACCATTTCGCGGGACTTGGTTATTTCGACTCAGAGGGTCCCAAAACGTGTATTTCCGTTGAAAACCGGAAGTCGAAATTATTCACGATCGCAATACTTCCACTTACTATATATTTCATATATAGGTAAGTGAAAGTAATAAAAAAAAGTTAAAGCCTAACAGCAAACTAAAGTTCTTTAAAAGTATTAATTGTGGTTTAGTTCGTTAGTAATTTCGTGAAACTTTTTAATACGGTCAAATGATTTACATCTAAAAGTCAACAATCAGAACAAAGAAACAATGAATATTCCGACAGGATCAAGACGTTAGCTGATAAATCAATGGCTCCTAATCCTACAAAGAGGCAATCCGACGGAAGAAGTCCATCTTTGATATTCTAAACGGAGAATTCAATCATTCTCGGTAACCTGCTGCAGCCACATACCAACATCGTCCCATCAATGATCAATCTAATTCCGCTATGGCCTTTACTAATGCTGTCTGTCCATTCTTTTAGGGAGTATAGAAATATTTTTTAGCTGATATATACAATTTATCGCTGAAATATATCATCCATTATAGAATATTTCAATGTAATTTTTGAAAATTTAACTTTGATTTTTGTATTCGACTGTACCTAGTCATTTTCCTCTCATATGGTATCAGTTTCCTCCTCGAATCTGGATTCTTATGTACACATATTCTTGTGAACATTCTTAACTAAAATTTTTACAAACTGGCTAATTTAAAACAAAATGTAATGTTCAATGTATAACAAAAAAAAAAAATATATATATATATATATATAAGTGTAGTTCGTGTGGAAAGTGAGTATAAAGAGAAAAATTGTGTTCAAAAAGCATGGTAGCTACACTAAACTGCTACTCAGAATTCAAAACATTAACATTATAGAGCCTTTGCCGAAATGCAATATTCATGGAAATTGTCGATGGGACTTGAGCGCTCTACATACCTCGGCGAACCGCCCTCGGGCAGTTAGGAATATCAAAACAGCGCCAAAATTACATCTTTTCAAAACGGTATAAAAGTTTAACTCCAAAGCATGGTTAGGGGCTAGTTGATGAGGTAGATCGTGGGCCGTTAAGCCCTTATCATGCGACGATATTATAAAATGAAAAGTCCCACTACATACATTTGAGAACCTTTTTGTAAAAAAAATTTTCTTCACGAGGTTTAAGTGATGAGTAACATATTTAACATTATAATGTGTGAGAATTTTTTTACTGTTTCTTTTTAGGTTATTGACTTGATAACGTATAACTATGGATAAAAAATCATAACTAAACCAATTATTAATAAGAATAGGGTACGACAGTCGTTAATAATAGCTCTTTCCGAAATTTCATCATACAATATATTGCATTTCGTTAATCAAAGTGAAAATCAAGTTCGCAAAATGATTAGTTTTTTTTTAGAACTCTTCAGGAGAAATTCAGCCCGCAGAAACATAAAAAGGCTACAGACATATCCAACTACAAGGTCCCAGTTGTTAGTAGAGATGCGATATCGATGTAGGTGTTTTTAACATCGATGTTCCTTGTGTCGATGTTTTGTTAAAATCCAGTTTATGGTTGACCTTTTTTTTTTTTTTTAATGGTGCCCATATTGCAAAACTGGATATTCTCTGAAAAGGTACCTATATAATAGTAAAAACATTATTTAACACGTTAATTAGTGTGCCTAGTTCGTTAATATTAATGTTATGTTTACCGATTATGTCTACAGATGCTAGGGTATGTTTTCTGTAAATATTTGATTAGTTAAGGAGCTATTAAAATTTTTTATTGTGAAAAAATGAAATGGGTGCCAATAATACCGCCCTTAAACCTATATTATATATGTCTTTTCTTTTTCTTCAAAAGAAGGGAGTATTAATACAAAAAAAAAAAAAAAATGGCAGCGAAAAGAAACGTTTTTTCTATTGTCATATGTATCTGATAATCATTTCATGTATTTTCAACTCAATTGAAAGTAGAATAGACAGTATACATATTCTTTTATTCTCTATCCTGAAGATATATATTTCCCTGGAAATGTTTTCCTAAAATTTCTTTTTAAGTCAGTTCCTTCCAAGCTGTCATACACTCTTATCGTGTTATTCTCCAAACGGCTTTACAAAAGGCTCCTCTCCTTTTGTGCGGAGGATTAACTGAATCCATCATTGATAACCCATCCTTTCAGGGCAGCCTGATCCCTTTCGCATCCATTATATAATTCTTGGAATGTTTGAATTAATCGTTAACAACCCTATCTTTCATGGATTCTGTCTTCAAAGATATACCAAAAAAAAAAAAAGAAGAGAATAAAAAAGAAGTCGAAGACAAAAACTAGAACTATTGCCCCATGCTCCTCCTCAAGGGAAGTAACCAATAAATATAGTGTAAAGTAAGCGCCGCTGTTTGATGAGGCAGCTTTGGATTGTGGTAGTGTTAATTAAAGGGATATACCTAGGCAGCTAATGATCCCTCAGTAAGCCAGTCGGATCATCGAACCCCGATCTTACAATAAACATAAATCAACCTAAATTTTATAGTATTAATAAATGTGTATATGATTATATATGATATATATATATGAATAATAACATATTATAATAATATTAATATTAATATAGCTTACATCCTTCTACTTTGAAATGTTACCGTGAACACAAATAAATACTGTATTGTAATGTGACGTGGAACCAAAACAGATGTTTATTTCTGTTATACAGTAAAAATTCTAGAATTAATTGGAACGTTAACCCTTTAGCGGGGGGGGGGGGGGGGTTAATCAAGGCATGCGGGGAAGCTGGGATATGAAAAATATTTCTTTTGGTTAAAAAGATCTGGGAACAAGAAAAGATACCCGAAGAGTGGAAAGAGTCTATTCTCATTCCGATTCACAAAAAGGGATCAAAAACGGATTGCAATAACTATCGCGGAATCTCACTCCTTCCGGTTTGCTATAAAATATTTACGTTAATCCTAACTAGTCGAATCACTGAATACGCCGAGGAAATTATCGGAGAATATCAATGTGGTTTCAGGCAAAACCGATCAACCGTAGACCAAATATTCTCTCTTCGCCAAATATTAGAGAAAAAATTAGAATATAACGGAATCGTACATCAGCTTTTTATCGATTTCAAAAAGGCATATGACTCTATTAACCGCCAAAAGTTGTATAACATTCTGGTCGAGCAGGGAATACCAAAAAAATTAGTAAAAATTTGTATGACTGAAACGTTCAATAAAGTTAGAATCGGCAATTATTTTTCTGAGAAGTTCGAGGTCCGCTCTGGTTTGAAACAAGGAGATTCTCTCTCACCTGTTTTATTTAATTTAGCACTGGAATATGCCATTAGGAGGTGACACGTACCGGAAAGGGTTTGAATTTGGGAGGGAATATACCCGTGCTCGGATATGCCGATGATTTGGTATTGCTTGGGGAGGACGTGGAAACCACAGAAATGAACACAAAAACCGTTGATGAAAGCCGGACAAGAACTTGGACTGGAAATGAATACGGATAAGACAAAATATATGGTTAGTCGTAGAAGTGGTGAGGATTTCGCTGATATCAATGTAGGGGGGTATACGTTTGAACAGGTAGAGAAATTTAGATATTTAGGGGCGATGGTAACTAGAAAAAACGAAATCGATGAGGAAATTAAGGCTAGATTAAAAGCCGGTAATGCTTGCTACTTTTCAGTCGCGAAATTGCTTAGCTCCCGCCTTCTGTCCCAAAACTTAAAAATTAGGATTTACAAAACTATTATTCTTTCAACGGTCGTTTACGCATGTGAAACTTGGCCGCTGACATTGAGGGATGAGCAACGGCTTAGAGTTTTTGAAAATAAAGTACTGCGTAAAATATTTGGACCGAAGAGGAATGAAATAACCGGAGAATTTAGACGCTTACACAACGCCGAACTGAGTGAACTTTACCCAGTAAATATAATTGACGTGATTGCAGCAAGACGAATAAAATGGGCGTGTAAAATTGCAAAACTTGGCTGTGAACGTATTCCGAAAAGATTAATAAGCGCGGTGCCGAATGGGAAACGTCCGAGGGGCAGGCCGAGACGGAGGTGGGAGGATTGCGTTAGGGCGGATCTATCGAAGTTAGGTCTGGAAGACGGTCGGTGGATGGAGGTGTGCAGGGAGCGATTGGTGGTGCCGGCATCGAACCTTCGGGTTCGTTAAGCCTTTATTATTATTATTATTAACCCTTTAGCGTCTGAGCAGTGCGATTGTATTGTGAGCCCTGTGGCCTGAATACTTTTTGCCACATTCACTCTTCTTTATCTCCTTATTCATATTTTTCTTCCGAATTCGCCCTATTTGGCTAAGGAATAAGGTGCAGGTAAAATTAATTTGGAAAAATCCGAAAAGAACCCCATGTCAATTACATTAGTTTATTGTAAATTAGTTTACAACCCTTTAGAAATTTTTGAGGAAACCATAAACCTAGTCACTGGAAATATCGGACGGGCTGGAAACAGGGTTGGAGGAACGCGAATGGCAATTATGTCCTGCACTCGTCCTGAATATGAATAAGAAAATTATGACGATTTTGTCTGCTCGCCATGCTCCTATAATATTCATTAAATTAAAAAAATACTTGTAGGAACTTATCTTAACTTATTAAATGTTTTATATATCTGTTTATTTTATAACATTTTTAAATTATATACTATATTTTTTTTACGAGTTGTTACCTACGATTTATGAATGTTTCATTCCTAAATAAATATATGGTAAATCCGAAAGCGATGAGTAAAAATTCAATTTTCGTTTTAAAAGAAGCCACAAAAACATCTCTTAAGGTGCTGACTTTTGGGGATTTTATCCTACTGCAATAGAAAAAGGGAAAGAGTGAAGAAATCAATTAAAATAAGGTCCGCAGTTTTAGACTTCTAACATTGAAGTGGGCGAAACTTATATTTCAGTCTACAGGCCACAGGGACTGAGCTCGAACTGATATACGTATCAGTCTACAGGCTCGAGGGACTGCAGCGCTCGAACTGATATATCAGTCTACAGGCTTTAAAGGATTAAAATTCATGTATCAGTACGGGAACATATGTTTGGTATGTTCTACGCCTTTCTTGATTGGTACCGTAGCGTAAACAAGGAGCGATCGACTAGGGTCTTAGTGTCACGTTGAACCTCGATTGATAGTTAAATTTTCCAGCTATTGTTTTGAGCGCTGCTACTAATTTGAGTTTTAATTGTTATTGTAACTGTTAATTGTAATTGTTTGTTTATTATTATTACTTCAATAAAATTATTAAACCCCACATTGGCCCTACAGTATAAATATAATAGACGTGTTAAAAAAAAAAATATTTTATAGTAGATATTCTGTAATTAGTTCTATACAAAAATTTTACATTAAAAAAAAAAGTTGTTTACTTTAGAAAAAAGAAAAAGAAACTTGAATATGGCCAAAAAGTATTGAGAGAGGCCACAGGGCATGGTTGCCGGCCTCGACTCTTTTATTCCCTAATGGAGAATAAGTTCTAATGGACCCATCAACCATCTGACCCAAAAGTATTATTATATGTCTAAATATTTCAAAACATTTTTAATTTTTGATAAACAATGAAATTTATATTAATAAATATGGTGGTGGGTTGATGCATGAAAGCTCAGTATAATCTTTACATTTAAACGTGGCATCCTCCCAATGAATACGGTCCAAATATGTCCTTGATAAATTTTGGGACGACTTAGTCCATCGTTGACTACTTTTTTTTTTATAAATATCGAGGCAATGTAATTTTCTCAGCGCTCGCGGGTAAGTTTCCCTTCAGCAAATAATAGTAAGGAATATAAAAGAAATTCGCTTCCCTCTTGTTGAGTGGCTTTTATTTATTTTTATTTTCTTCATTTCAGTCTGCTGATCATTATATTGTTAAATAAATAAATTTTAATGGATATTTTTTCGAAAAAAAGTATGAAAAGAGCCATAGGTAAAAAGATTAGGAGGAACAATAATAAAACAAAAGTTCCGAATAATTTATGAATGAACACTTCTTCGACCTAATAAGTTAACTAATAGATGTGTCTCTATTTTAACTTTTAGGATTTTCTTTTGGAAATTATCTGCCATACTTACTTTTGAAAACGAGTAAGCTTCTTTCATAATTCATTTATGAATCAATTTAAATGCCTTGAATACTGTCAAAGTAACTAATTAACCAATAAAATTTACCTACAAAAACGGAAACGATATCTTAGTTATGGACTAAGTGCCTACCCGAAACGTTTATAGGAATATAATATTTCAATAAAGTAAAAACTATTGTAACAATTTTGAGGGTTAAACAATTTTATTGAACGAAAATATAATTTCCAATGCCACACATATTTTGAGAACACAAATATTTAAGCATGTTACAAAAATGATCACTTCCTAACACGCCATATGACTTGAGCTTCAAAACAAGACTCTCTAGTCCAACGTCCCTTATATAGTTTTGAGGAGAACAATCTGGAACCTTCGAGGCCCACGTAGATGGCACCCGAACATCGTAGTCACACACATGTACTAAGACAGTTTGTTCCAACTGCTAGTTTGTTCCAACTATACTAAACCATATTTTTTTTTTTGTATTTTTTATTAACGTAACAATTTGTTTTGCTTTAACCTAAAAAATAAATTTATCTTTTATATATATAATAACCGTGAAATATTTAATTTAATGTAAATTCTAGATTCCCCCTATTTATTCCGAAATAAAATATTATAATGTAAGATAACGAATGTGAGAATAAGCGTTTATTACTTTCATTTTCCTATATGCTTATAAAATAGGGGGAAAGTATTGTGATCGTGAAATATTTCGACAGCACAAATTTCATCAAAATTGGGTAAACGGATACAGAATACTCTGAAAATGGAGAATAACTGTGATAAAGCTTTTTTCTTCTAAAATGCGATATTAGAAGATTTTCTTCTAAAATGCGATCACACAATTATCAAAACAAGGCGGTTTCTATTCCAAGTATGATCGTAAGTGAAAGTTGTGTGTTGCGGTCATTGCACACACATTAGTTTTATTATTATTAGTTGCTGATGCTACTATGTATATGTAGGAGAGAGCGGGGTTGGTTGGCATAGGGGGTAGGTTGGCCATTGTACCATCTGACCCGCTCGACCTCAGGAGTCTTGTCCTGAGTTTTCAATCCGATGCTAACAGTGTAGATAAGAGTGTGTTTCATTGATTTTACAACATTTAAGTAAATTTTTATATTTTCAGTAAAGTTGGTTTAAAGGCATGGAAAAATATTTGACTCCGATTCTGTTCACACAGCCCCAACCTCCTTTGAAAACCTAACCTTTCAACTAACCAGTTTCTTGTTTAATTGTTCTCCCCTGTCCCGGCAGCCATCATTCATATGATCTCTCCTGTGGGGTTAGTTGGCTATCTTCAACTGGGGTTCGTTTGCGAAGTAGCAATTCACAAAAGCAAGGTAAACATAAACAAAGGTGAAACTACCACTTGTCTTTAGTTCCAGCGAGGAAGATGAGAGCAATTTTTCAGCATGCAAAAAGTGACGACAGTCTAAACTTCTATCTTCTTCTATTTTCATTCTATTTTCCCTTAAAAGCTGTTAAAAACCGATTCAAAATTATTATTCCATTATAGTGCAGCTTTTAATAACAATAATATGTGTCAGGCAGTACTTGAATGAGATGGCTAAACAACCCCACCTTCTAGGCCAACCTGCCACACATATGGGGTTAGTTGGCATACTCTGGATTGGCGAATTCTTCAATTTTCTATGATCTTAGTATTAAATATTATGTTGTGAAAAAAAAAAAGTACTCTAATGCTTGGAGTTTACAGTGGTATCAGCCTCATTGATTATATTTACAGATTACGGGATTATATTTACAGGAACGACTCAACAATCAAAAAAGTGAAAACTGTTGCCAACCAACCCCGCTTTCCCCTACTAGTCGCTGAAACAAATTACCTGGTCTCATCGTAATTTAAAATTATCCACAATTTCTTCCAGAAATGAATACTTGCATATGTGCAGATCTAATATAATACCATCCAATCCAGAATAGTTCTAGTCCAACAGTTATGGTGATGATAAAATAGAATTGAGAAAAATAAATAGCCATGCCACAAATTGCTAATGGATAAAAAATTTAAAATAACCTTGGGTAGTAACAAATCTTGATGTTTACCTCGCTCGTCCCTGACAATTGATAATACATTAATGTCCAGACCCTACCTCCAAATAATGAAACATCCCAAATTCCCTTCTTGTTCTAAAATTAACTATTTGTAAGGTTATTACTTAAGTTTTTAGAACCGACATGAATCTATTGATCAAGTTACTTCGTAGGCAATTATGCCAATGTAGTTAACTTCATAACATAATAATTACTAGAATCATATTGTTTCTCAAATGTGCTTTTTTTTAAATTTATTTACTTATTTTAGTTTCGGTGGTATGATGTACATTTCTTGATACTTTATTAATGCCGAAAATTGTACCAAAAGTTTGAAGACCTCGTTGTCACCAATGGCGAAAAAGAAATACAGCATTTTGACTGCAGCAGCCATGATTTTTAAGTTCAAATAATTGAATATTTCGCACCATTATAATATCATGTTTAATAACATTTATATTTGGGGGGGGGGTCACCTGTGGTACAGTGATTAGGTAGCAACCTACTAATACTAAAGGTAGCGGGCTCACGTCCCGAGGTAGCCCTAGTATTTTTTTGAAGGGAGTAAAAAATCCTTGGCTTTGCCCTCTCTCTGATAAGACGTAAAATGGAGGTCCCTAGCCTGTACGATGTCAGGTACTCGTTAAAGATCCCTATCCTAATTACAACTGGATAGGCAAAATTTAGTACTTCCACTGTAGCATCGTCCGATTAGCCTTAGTAGCATAAAGGGACGTCAAACAAACAACATTTGTAGGTATATTATTCGACCAATTACCAATAAATTCTTAGCGGATTATTGGATAAGATTATTATTTTAAAATAAAAGAAATAAATATTTCTCTTTAAATTTATTAATTTAAGTACTATTGTGTATTTAATGTGCCAACTTAACACAACTGGGATTGGCCCCACGGTAGGCTCAGTAGTAAGAGCTCTGCAGCGGAGATGCACAGACATTGGTGCGATTCCCGGCCGTTTTCAATCTTTTCTCTTCTAATAAAATTATTTAAAAGTTATAAATTAATTATTTAAAAATAATGAATTACTATATTTACACAGATATATGAATGGAAATTGAAGTTTCAACAGGAATATAAAACTGTGGAGACCCTACCGGAACCTCAACCAAACACAACTTGGATTTTTGAACTTGATATCTTCGATTTGAAGTTCCAAATACATGATAAAGTTTGTAAAGTATAAGCATTGAACGAGGGTGGCGGGGTGGCCGAGTGGGCATACGCGTTAGAAAATACGTGTTGCCCATGGCAACGTCTGTTTGGAAACATGAAGATAACAAGTTCAAAACTCGGAGCCTAGGGAAAATTTAATTAATCTCGGCATCAATCCCCCACCCTCTCCCCTGGCCCGGGAAACACCGTATAGCCTACAAGACGAGGAAGGGGATGAACCACAAAAAAAAAAAAAAAGCATTGAACGATTGTATAGCAGAACACACATAACTTTTTTTCTTTTTTTTTCATGTTGAATCAGAATACTTTATTTTACTATGTATACATAGTACACTATATACCTACTATTTGTTCATTATTCCATCAACTAACTAATCAGGTAGCTTCTACAAGAAATGAATGCCTATAGTAGTATAGCTATGGCGTATAATACACGTAATACAAATTGGTAAACTAAAAAGCAGACCGATAGAATCAACAAAGCTTTAGTAGAACTACAAGTGACAATCATTTGACTACCTACTAATTTGTTATTGTTTTTTAAGTAATAATTTGGACACGCAGTTAATAAAGATGGTAAAAAAATAAGCTGTAAGAAATCGGAACAGTTTTCAAAATGTAGTCCTGAAAATAGAAAAAAGTTAAGCATATAAGAAGTCAAATTTTGTCACCATTCACATTCACAATAACAGCCACCGATTCAACTCTTAAAGTTTCAATTCGATCCAGAGGTTTATCAATTTCGCCTTTTCAAGCTATTTTATTTTATTTTAATTTATTTCCTCCCAGTTGCAGTTTTGGTTGCTTAAATGCTTATAAAAACTCTTGACGCTTATCTATATTTTATTTCCTGTTAAATAATAATAAAATGTCAAAAGTTATTCAAACTACTAGTTGTATAATAATGACGTAATACTTTTAGGGGCTACGGAAATTAAATTCTCACGGTTCGAAGTTTTAAATTACTTATGTAATAAGAGTCATTGATGAACTTCTTTCCTAATAATAGAAACAGCTAAGGTCTTTGGGAAACAACGATGGGCCAAAACTACTAAATAAAGGCTTCGCAAAAGCATCACGTTTCCTTTAGAAGACAAAACCCCCTGTAATCTTTGAATTATCCTGGAACTACTTCGCAATTACAAAATTGCAGGGATCTACTTAACAATTACAAATGTGCACACCGACCTCACATTACAAAGAATGATAATAAAGCTATATTTGCTGCCCTACAAACAGATTTCCCTAATCTGAAGATGAAGCTGTCATGATGAATTTCTTTACTTTTTTGATAAATCCCCATAATTACCTCTTTTCCGTATTCTGCAAGACTAAGTTTATAACATAATAAGATGGGTAATAATGTATACTCCAGGTGAATATAAAGGTTTGAAGTTTGAATGAAGTAAACTTTATTGTTTATTGTTTATTGTTGATGGAAATGCCTCTACTCGACGTGGTTTATTGGCAATGTTCTCTTTGTTATACTCTATTATAATATTAACCATCCAAACCATCCCTAACCATCCAATTACTTTCAGGAAGCGCACAAGTTTTTCCACATTTTTCTCTGAATCTTGCGAAATTTCTGATAATGATGGGTTCAACTTAAATTTTTAGTCCACTAATATATGTGAAACTGTCGTTGGGGCAACACATTTAACGCGGGTAAGCTGTACTAGATTGTGGAGAATTCGCAGTGACCAGTTCTACCGCCTAAGTAAACTTTAAAATAATTCGAAACAAAAACATTTATGTAGGGTAACAATTTCTGATGATTGTATTTGTGTTTAGTAATAGTGAGGATGAAAAATACCCGCTAATTCCTTCAATACATATTGGTACAATATTAACTATCGACAATTTATGATAGCCACTATAGATTACATATACATTTTATTATTTTATTTATTTATATAAAATAAAATAACTAATTAATAACTAACAACTAGTAATAACTAGTAAAAAAACAGCTGGAATCGTTTTGAATGAAAAAGTTCAAAAATAATTCCAAAGAATAAAACTGCGTTTGCAGAGGTTGGAAGACAGAGAGTAAGGAAATTTCAAGAGATAAAAAACATACTACTGCGCTGAAAGAGAACAGTCCTTCTCCCGGGTCCATTTTGAAGACCTCACCCGAGGTTGCGTTAAACTAACGCATCTCGGCAAAAATGAAAGGTAAGAGAACCTTTAATAATGTGGCAACTAATGAGTTCCCACCAGTAGACAGAATCAGCTGTGAACAAAATACTGAGAAACCACAAGTTATCCTGACAGAAAATCAACAAAATACTGAGAAATCACAAGTTAACCTGTCACAAAATCAGCACCCCAGTAACACAACATATGCCCAAATAATTACAAATCAGAAACCATCCAATCGTGAATACGCAATAGTTATCCAAACTATAAAAGGTATTAAACAGAAACAATATGTTGAGAAAATAGCCGACCTTGTAGAACCACTATCCATTAAATTCGCGTCACGTATATCAAACAACCGATTCTGTATTCACCTTTCAAGTAAGGAACAGGTAGACAGACTTTTATCCAAACATAAGACCATTACCATAGACGAAAACGTGATCCCTATCCGACGCTTATTGAACGTAGCTAAACGTATAATAATATCTAACGCTTGCCCCAGTATCCCAAACAACATAATAGAAAACGAGCTGAATAAAATGGGAATCAAATTACTTTCGACCATCTCATTCTTAAAAGCAGGTTATCAAAACCCAAAAACAAGCCACATACTAAGCTTTAAAAGGCAAGTATTTATTAACCCAGAGGATTTAGGGCTAATAAAATCTTTAATTGTTATTAACAATGAAGGTGTTCCACACCGTATTTTTCTAGCGGAAGATATCTTAATATGTTACTTATGTAGAAAACCGGGACACTACGCTGCTAATTGTCCTGAATCAGACGCAGTCGACGAATATATAACCCAAAACAATACGATAAAACAAAACAATACAATACAACAAAACATTACATTACAACATAACAGCCCAACACAACAAATTGAAACAGTACAAGAAAACAATACAATGCAACAAAAAATTACATTACAACAAAAAAGTATAGTACAACAAATAGATACTACACAAAAAAACAATATTGTACAAGAAAACAATATAGCACATCAAAAAATAAATAAAATAAATCACATAAAAATTGTCGAACTTCAAAATGATTCTATAATCTCAGAAGACCCAAGGAACAATGAAATCAACAAAAATGATGAGCTAACTAGCAAAAATATAGAACCTATAACGAAGAAAGGACCTGCCCCTGAACGTGCTGAAGAAATAAGCAATTTAACAGCATTGTTAAAAAT
Source organism: Aelia acuminata (assembly GCA_911387785.2). Classification (NCBI taxonomy): domain Eukaryota; kingdom Metazoa; phylum Arthropoda; class Insecta; order Hemiptera; family Pentatomidae; genus Aelia; species Aelia acuminata. The sequence goes on along the minus strand of OU426979.1, from coordinate 34,534,414 downwards.
CGATAAAGCAACCAAAAAAACAAATAAACAACAACAAAAAACAAATCCTGCTACAGAAAACATCTTAGAACCAATCCGAGGTTTAATACTGAATAACGACTACCCTCCCAGCTTCAATGAGATATGTATTCTATATGATACCATAAAAATTGAAAAACTCTCTGAAAGTACATTAGACTTAATCGAACAATTCACGGAAGATAAACAAGGACTAAAAAAGATGCTTATGGACATTAAAGGTTTAATCACCAACAGAAGTATCAAGATTTGGAGCACCAAAATTCTGAAGTAATTTCAAGAGAAAGAATCTAAAAAAAACATATGTAACAAAATCACTTTGGAAACATCTTCCTCGAATGAATCTACATCCAAAAACGATAATATTACTCATGGTGAAAACAATCCGATGGAATTGTAACGGGTTCTTCCGTCACCTACCATATCTCAAAAAACTGGTAGCTGAAGAGAACCCAATTTGCTGCTGCCTACAGGAAACACACCTAAATGAAAAACAAATAGTGAAAATGAAATCGTACCAAATTTATAGAAAAGATAGATAAGCAGAAAGAACGTGGGGAGGAGTGGCAACATTAGTTTCCGATAATATTCATAGTAAAGAACTGAAACTACAGACACGATTTGAGCTATACCTCAATGACCCACTAACAATATGTAACATTCACATACCACCCTCAGAGATATTTTCCACTGAAGACGTTGAGAACATTACAAAGCAGCTGCCAAGACCTTTTCTCTTATTGGGAGACTTTAACGCTCACAACACTTTATGGGGTTCCCCACTTCCAGATACAAACCATAGAGGGAGAAAAATTATTAAATTTCTCGAAGAAAATACATCGACAATACTACTAAACACAGGTAGGAAAACACACTTAAGTTCTAAAAATAATAGTCTTTCAGCTATAGACCTAAGTTTTTGTGACGCCAGGTATGCACCAATAGTCCAAAACTGGACCACAAAAAGCCATCTATATGGAAGCGACCACTTCCCAATGATTATAGAGGCATCAGATAAAATTAGTGACTTACCATTTAAAACCATATGGAAATATAAAAATGCAGACTGGGAGTTGTTTGAAAAAAGGATTAGCGAGGAACTAAAAACGATACCTAATTTCCAGAACATAAATGAAAGAACAGATTTTGTTAGCACAACAGTTCTTAAGGTAGCTAAAGAAGCAATTCCGACTGTTAATAGCAACCCTAATCGCAAAAACGTCCCATGGTGGAACAAAGATTGCAGTGATGCGATAAAAGCAAAGAAGAGGGCGTTAAATCGAATATATCAGAAGGAGTAGAACTCTCCAAGACGCGGTAGAATTCAAAAGACTAAGAGCTATTGCTAATAGAATAATAAAAATTAGCAAGAAGAAGTCTTGGGAACAGTTCTTATCATCTCTAAACAGCAGCACTCCGATAGATGAAGTATGGAAAAGAACCCGAAGCATCAGAGGAGTTAGAAAGAAACAAAACATCTCAGGACTAGAATTGGACAACAAAATTATTACTAGCCCCGAAGACATAGCTGAAACTTTAGCTAAGTACTTCAAGGAAGTCTCTTCATCGCTCAACCAAAGAACCATAGTAACTCAGCCTAAAAACCATCCAGTCTCAAGTGAACTCCCAGGATGCAGCGAACCATTGAGTATGGCAGAATTCAAGTTTTCTATAGATAGACACTAAGGACGATCGGCACCTGGCCTAGACGGCATTACAGGTGAATTCCTCAAAAAATTGCCAGAAGAAGGAAATATATGCCTACTGCAAATATTCAACGAAATCTGGAATAGTGGAGAATTTCCATCCAGCTGGAAGAAATCAATCATAATACCAATACCAAAAAAAGAAAATGGCGCACATCCGAAACATTACAGACCCATTTCATTACTCTCATGCGTATCAAAGACGTTAGAAAGGATGGTGAACAGAAGACTTATCGATGCCCTAGAAAGGAAAAATTCCCTCTATCCTCATCAATTCGGCTTCAGGGCCCAACGATCAACAACAGACTCTTTATTATCATTGAACTTAGAAGTAGAAGAGGCTTTTTCACACAAAGAGCACTTAATTGCAGTGTTTTTAGTCTTGGAAAAAGCCTATGACAGAATGGTAAGAGAGCGCTTTTTAGGAATTTTAGAGGAATTGGGAATAAATGGAAACATGTGGGTTTAGTTAAAAAAATTCCTATCAGAAAGGAAATTTTGTGTGCGAGTAGCGAATACGAAAATGGTACTCCGCAAGGATCACCACTCAGTGCGACTCTATTCCTTATAGCTATAAATGGGATCACGTCCACTATCACGAACCCTGTTAAGTGCTTTCTTTTCGCCGATGACATTATCGTATTATGTCGAAGTAAATCCCTTCCATTCGTACAATGGAAGCTGCAAAACGCGATCGATAAAGTAGCGAAATGGGTGAATGAGGCCGGATTCAAACTTTCAGCACCAAAAACAAAATGCTTTCGAACTTCTGCCGAAAACGGATCTGCCAATATAACCCCCAAATCACGTTAGAAGGATCCATTATCGAGTACGTAGAAAAATATGTTTATCTGGGAATGGTACTTGATAAAAGGCTATTTTGGATTCAACATATAAAACATTTGAGAGAAGAGTGCATGAAAAGAACAGGGATTCTAAAATGCATCTCACATGGGTGCAGACAGAAACACTTTGATAAAGATATACAGCAGTATAATAAGAAGCAAAATTGAGTATGGTGCTCCAATATACAGTACGGCGAAAAAAACCGCATTAAGGATGTTGGATTCACTACACAATGCTGCTCTAAGGATATGTACAGGAGCCTATCGAACTTCACCAGTTGAAAGTTTATATATTGAGTCTGGTGAATCATCCCTGGACATGCAGCGAGAGTACTTTTCACTGAAATATATTTCAAAATTGAAAACGTATCCTCAGCATCCCTTACATAGAATCTTATTCGAAGAGGACTCGGAACTGCTCGGTCTTCGAAATATTAGAGGCAGCAATTTCACAGGAACGGTAAAAAAGTTTCTAGAACACACAAATCTAGATCTGAAGATAAGACCCATACCAAACTTAAAAATTCCAGGATGGGAGAACAAAAGACTGATTATTGACATATCAATGAAAAAATATTCAGGGGAATGCCATATAGTTATACAAAAGTCATTCTTGCAGCTCCTAGAGAAATACAATAGGTTTGAAGAACTGTACACTGACGCCTCCAAAACTGAAAATAATGTTGGCTGCGCGGTTCACACTCTACAAAATCGACGCTTGTATAACTTACCTGGAACATGCTCTATCTTCACCGGAGAGGCTACAGCAATTATAAAAGCTCTTCAATGGATAGCGGAATCAGGAACGAACAAAACGGCGATCATAACGGACTCCCTAAGCGTCTTAGCGGCGATCAGCAATCTCGGGACCCAAGTAGCTCTCTTATTCGAGAAATCTTCAATATGTGGTGTGAGCTTGAGCTGATGGGGAAGCAAATAATATTCATCTGGATACCATCCCACAAAGGAATTAAGGGAAACGAAGAAGCCGACCATGCCGCAAATATGGCTAGATTAGATGTAACCGAGAAATTAGAAGTAACAATACTAAAATAAGTAACAAAAGAGGACAGGTTACACCAACTGAAAAAAAACCAGAACAAAATTTGGGAGTTGAGGTGGAAGAGCGAACACTCCAAATTATCTGAAATAAAATTGGATTGCAAAAAGTGGAATACAAGCTCGAGAAACTCGAGAAGAGAAGAAGTCGTATTGTGTCGCATCAGAATTGGCCACTGCGAGTTCACACACGGATACCTTCTCCGAGGACTCGAAGCACCCACATGTCAGGAATGCAATAATGTACCCCAAACGGTGAAACTGTTCGTGAGATTTTGAAAAAACACATTTCCGACTTCATATCGTCGTCGGCCCAAACATCGTGTCCTCGGAAAACAATGAAGAACTCTACATTAAAAGACGTAGATAAAGCTGTCGATCGGTGGTTTATGCAAAAACGCGCTGAAGGAGTTCGTTTGTTACTTTTGTTTGTTTGTTGTTTGTTAATAAATGTGATTTTCTGAATTTTTTTTATTTTTAATTAACCTTCTTTTCTATCACATTTAGTCAATACAATGTTGTAATTCGACTATCCGTGGACCACCATTACCCATTACATCATTACCCCGGATGAAGGGGGTTCTACTGTATATGTTAATTATTCAATTATTTTCTCTCTCAGTTACTTATGATTTTGATAAGAATCGTGTGATACATACTTAGATTTTCTGATGGCCTTGACTTGTATTCACTGGCAGGAATATTACTTAACACATAAATATTAGTCGAAAAGACATGCCAGTTATATTTTATAACCCATCCCAGTAATCTAAGTAGTTACAAAAGGATTGATATTATATCAGTTAGCTAAACTAGTGTGACTATACTTCATATAAATAATATTGATATTTATTTGAAAAAATTTACAAATGCTTTTTGGCATATATTGTAAATTCGATCTTCATTCAGTGACCGTCCTTATGTTGAATTCTTGATTGGAGAAACTTCCCAGTGAAGGCACTCCTTGCATGATAGGTACAGTTCTGCGGTAACAGGTCCCTGCTCCAATGGCGTTTAAGTCCCCTTGTTAGATTCTGGATTTTTTTTTTTTTTTTTTTTTTTTTGGCTCCTCTGCTTCCTCGCATTTTAGGTTAATAGGGGGTCATCCCCAGGTCAGGGGAGAGGGGAAGGTGGAGATGTTGGAGTAGGTAAGATATGTTGGAGTTTTTTCTGTACCAATGTATATGGAGAAGGAGATATGAAAAGGAATGTTCGTTGCAATTGACACTGGTAAACATTGCTAAATTTTTTTCTCAGATTTGGATTTATATTATTTTTGGAGTTATTAATTAAAATACACGTAATTTCCTTTACAGGAACGTGTAATTTCTTTAACTTGTATCAGTTAAAAAATATATAATTGGCATGTATTTTCGAGGAAAGGCTCCATAAACCATGTCATTACTTACCATTATATAACCAATAATAAATAATCTGAACAAGCATAAGGGATAAGAAAAAACGAAAGGATAAAGTAAAAATTAAACTTAACTAATAGTAAGTGGAAGTGAGGAACACCTAATGTAGGAACGAACACATATCATGAAAAATCTGGTGCGTGCGCGCAACACACACCTTTCACTTACCAACTTACATAGAATTAGATTAGGAATTGATGTATTTTGTTAATTGCCACTTCTCAAAATCACACATTTTTCCACATTCATTTCTTATTTTTGTTTTTATTTGATGTATAAAAAACACTATTTTTTTATTATTAAATAAAAGTTTTTACTTGTGATAATTCGGCAATGCAAGCATCTATGTAGTTGTTGAAAACTTCATTTACCATGAAACAAATAATTTCCAGTAAATGAACAGAACTTTAATTATGGTCTGTCAATAAAAGCGTACTCCGTCGCATGCGTGTGCTCAACGTATTTTATGAGTTGACGGAATATTTTTCTTTTTTTTTTCCTCTGTATATTTACTTGATTTTTTTTCACATTTAGCCATTTCTTATTTTTAGGTGTAACGAGAGACAGTTAATATCTCCACATAAACAAAAACAAAGGTACTTTATAGGAAAACAAAAAAGGCCCCTTTCCCATTAAAGCCCCCTAGAACATTTTAATAATGATAAAGTTTACCTGATATTAAAGAACACCTAATCTTTATTAAACCTGACAAATTTAATCAAAATAATTAAAGCCGTTATTTGGCATATACATACATCAAATACCCAGTTTGATCAAAATCTTTAAAGCCGTTTTTGATTAAATAAAAAAAACACGTGAAAATGATACAAAATTTATTAAGTAAAGTCCCCCCTCCGGTTGATCAATTTTGATGAAATGTTGGCTATCACATATTTGGCATATACATACATCAAATACCCAGTTTGATCAAAATCTTTAAAGCCGTTTTTGAGTAAATAAAAAAAACACGTGAAAATGTTACAAAATTATTAAGTAAAGTCCCCCCTCCGGTTGATCAATTTTGATGAAATTTTCGCAGACATATCTCGGGCATATTAATACATCAAATACTTAGTTTAATCAAAATCGTTAGAGCCGTTTTTGAGAAAATCGAAAAAAACGTAAAATGTTATTAATTAAAGTACAAACAATTTAATATTAATATTGAAATCATATTTTTTTTATATTTTATAAGGAGAAATTTTCCTTTCAAGGTTTTATAAGAATATTTTTTTGATTTTATGAACCTTTTTTTATTAAAAAACTCGGAATCTACTAAAGAAGGACTAACCCAACAGCTCATTAGTGTTCTTTATAATATTGACGTTTGTTAAATTGACCGCCGTAATGCTTTTATAGCATTGTTATTCCTCAGTTTATTTGCAGTTCACTCATTTACCTTTGAAAATAATTTCATTGAACCATCCTTTTCAATAAATATTCATAAGGTTTCAAAGAGATCCCGCAGGTCGTTAAATATAGGTTTTCATTAATTCAATAAAGGTTGATTGAAAAGGGCCTATTTGTATTATTAATTAACTACCTGACCGGTGTAAATAATTTCCTTACAACATTAATATACATACAGGCCTATGAGAAAATGCTGCATACATTATATGAGAAAATGGATTGAAGAATACTTTATAGAAGTTTTTATACTGTTGTAGCATACATATATAGTAGACCAAAAATGGATAGTCTTTGAGCTGTTCGCAATCAATGTTTTCTTTCCTTCATAATTTTTACCTCGGGTTTTCCTTGACTATTGTTCTATTTTTCGGTATTGCAGGAAATGATGCCTCCACCATCTTTTTTTATGATAACTTGTGAAAATTCAATCTTAAAACAAAATGACAAAATGATTAGGCAGAAAAATATTTGACATGGATGAATTATTTTAGCCATGCTATCCTTTGGTAACGTGAAACACAAAACATATGATTTAAGAGTTCTAGACTTGTTCTTGGAATAGTTGAATCAAAACATTTTAGTACATATTTGTGACCGTGTCAAGTACCTTCCAGGCTTGTCTGGAACGTTCTAGAATGTTCTGATTCAGCCTAAATATAAGGAGCGATGGACTGGGGAGATAGTCTAGCTCAGAACATCGAATCATACGGTTACGCCTGTGTTACAAGTTGATGCTTTTTGCAACCTTCTGGATTATTTGAGTTTATATTGTTTGTGTAGCATGGCGAATTAACATTTTTTTCGAATAAAAATTGTTTAAGCCCACACATATGTATATAATAATAATAATAATAAAGGCTTAACGAACCTGAAGGCTCGATGCCGACCCACCACTCGATCCCTGCACACCTCGATCCATCGACCGTCTTCCAGACCCAACTTCGATAGATCCGCCCTAACGCAATCCTCCCACCTCCGTCTCGGCCTGCCCCTCGGACGTTTCCCATTCGGCACCGCGCTTATTAATCTTTTCGGGATTCGTTCACAGCCAAGTTCCGCAATTTTACACGCCCATTTTATTAGTCTTGCTGCAATCACGTCAATTATATTTATTGGGTAATGTTCACTCAGTTTGGCTTTAGTTCACCCCTCTTCGGTCCAAATATTCTACGCAGACACATTTGTATATAATATAGAAAAATTTAACCTTTTCGGATATCGTTAATTTTAGTGTCTATTTAATGTTATCGAGGATAGTGTTTCCCTACCTTCTCCTTGTATTATTGGTAATCCTCCTAGGCATCTGAAAAGAATATGAAATGCCTTTATTATCTCTTGTTAAGAAGCTATCACATTAACCTCATACCATTTTTTTTTTATGAATACAGTTGTGAATTTCTTCTTCATCCCTAAAAATAAGCATATTTTCCGGATAGATGTTATGTAAAAATAAAAACTTCATTGGCGCATAATGCAAAAAACTATCAAATGGTGTTTGATACATTATGAGGATTGGACCAATGATTCACGAGTTGCAGTTTGGCAAAGTTATAGTTGGTGGTTTGTTATCAATCATAAGTTAGAATAAATTTTTATTGGATTATGGAAAAAAAAACTGAAAACAGTTCCATGGCATGCTTTCGTGATTTTTTACTATAATATTTGAGTTGCAAGTGGACGAAGCCAGTTATTACCCAGTGCGAACTATAAGAACGGGTCAAATAGTTGTAACTAATATTAAACTATAATAATTTGATGTTATATTATTTTTATATAGAAAACCGTTTGATATATTTTTACGAAGGTTATTCATCAAGGAGAGTGCTGCCGATGTGAAGGTGGATTTGGGTCAGCTCTCAATCACATATGAAGACTTCTCACCTCTTTCCTCCTCATAATATAAAGTAATAAAATTTTAAAATAATAACTTGGTTTTGTTCTTCCATTATGAGTTTCCAAAGCTGAAAATTCATCGAAAAGTTTTCAATATTAGGTGCGGTTTATATTTCGACGGCCGATCTCTTATAAATTTCATAGTAGTCCACTTGGATCTTTCAAAAGTAATTATCCTGAGTTGGTAGGAGGAGTATTTTTCCGATAAAAAAAAAATCCTAATAAAAAAAATTTGAGTAATGAAAACACTAAGCTGAAATTTATTAATTCTCCGTTAACGTGGAAGGGCGGAGGGTTAGTAACAAACAGTAGACTGATCAACCGAATGCAATATCGGGAGCCTGCCTCTACTTCAGTCCCGACTTTTGTTTGCTTTCAGAACTCCTTAGAGAGGGATTATATTAGAGTTGGTAAAGACCGCCGAGTTAAAAAACTATCTCATCCCATTCTACCATAAGATGAAATTAAAGAAAAAATAATTCTGAATAAAAAAAAAAAGTATGAATGCCTCAGTAAATAGTGTGAGCAAGAATATGGATAGGGTGTACATGATACAACTTGAAATATCCCGAAAAGAAAGCGTTATAGCAAAAAAGTGAGAGAAGCAAAGGAGAAAATTTCTCTATAACCAAAAAGTTAAGTCAAATTAAGTTTTAAAAAAAAATTCAATGACACAAACGGCCCTTCAAACATTGGGGTCCCCTTTTGACCAATCACTGTTATGGCGTTTTTTGTAATAGGGCTTAAAAACAATGGAATGCTATGACTTCCGCTGTTGGAAACATGATTTGGTTCTCAGCTATTGGGATCAAAATATTTTAATAATAACTACATTTCGTAAATTTATTTTGAGAAAAATCTTCCTTAAGAGATAACATATCAAAATAAAAAGAGGACTCTTTCTTAGTATTTGACTGAAAAACACACACCCGAAAATTGGTTTGTTGTGATCCTAAAGGATGAAAGGAACTTTTTAGGCCTCCTATTGTGAGACTATACTTCAATGTACGTGACGTAATTGGAATAAAAAATGTTTGATTTCTGATAGTAAAAAAACATTTTTTCGTTATTATTTTTGTAGTCTGAGAACTAAATGATGCATTTCTCATTCTGACTTTCTTATCCGGTTCAAAATATATATAATTATGGTGCTGTAATATATCATATTTTTCCCTCCGTTGCATAAATAAGTATTTTTTTCTAACATTTATGAATCCAATTTTCTAAAAATTACTATTTAAAAATGTGTGATGGAGGCTTTTCTTGCATACATAAGATAAATTCTTATAAAAAACGTTTATTAACATTTTCTTTGACATTGATTTGACCTAATGAAAGTTTTTTGTTTTATTTAGTTAATGCGTTAATAGTAACTCCATTGGAACGCATTTAGCAAATCTTTTGACAATGCAAACTTCACTTTCTGTGATTTGCTTGATTTAGTGCATATCTAAGTCAGATCCCAGTTTTAAATAAAGATAAATATCTTAAAATTTAATATTTATCCAAATTGTTATCCAAAATCTCAAAATTAAATATTAGGTCAAAAAATTAAAAAAAAAAAAAAAAAACATAAGAATATTCCAATAAGAAATCCTTTTACAGGACTCCTCGCAAAGAAGAGCAACCAGATGAGAGGGTAGGTAGGAAGAGGATCATAGGGATGCATAAAGGATGGAAAAATAAAAAAAAGGAATGGCTTTTGATGGTATCAAGGACTTCTTAGCAGTAATATTATATACCAATGAATAAAGAGTGGATAATAAGGATTAATTTCTCTTCAATTAAGAAATCTTTCTCCTCCCCTTTCTTCAATTTCTGGTTCAGAAAATGGGGATTAATTAAGTATTTTTGTGGGAAAGCTCAATTTTCAATATTTGTGAGTGTGCAGGTTGTTCATTATAAAATGTAGGTAGTAAATTTGATAAAAGAAATTACCCATATTTTTATATAGTCATTATTCAATTAATTGAATTTTAAAAGTCGTTTTTTTGTTCTGGCTCTTGTAAACATAAAAATAGTTTAGAAACTGTCAAGTAACGACTGCAACCTTATGTTCTCTCCTTTCTCGGAAACGCACGAACATGTTTGATTTGTTTTGTTTATTGATGATTGATTATGTTTAATGGCGTAAAACTCAAATGGTTGTCAACGCCGAGTTAATCTTTATTTTATTTAGTTATTATTCATTTATTTCATTTAGTTATTTTTTCTTCTTCTATTTTTATGTTTATGTTTTTTTTATGATTTCATTTCAAATTTAACTTACTCAGGTCGTGCAATAATATGCTTTAAAAAAAAATCTGGTGCGTGCGCGCAACACACAACTTTCACTTACCAACTTACTTAGATTAGAAATTGACGTGTTTTGCTAATAATCATTTCCCAAAGTCACACATTTTTCTACATTCATAACTTATTTTTGTTAATCGTTAAAGCCGTTTTTGAGTAAATAAAAAAACCTGTGAAAATGATACAAATTTATTAAGTAAAGTCCCCCCTCCCGTAGATCAATTTTGATGAAATTTTTACAGTCATATCTCGGGCGTATAAATACATCAAATACCAAGTTTGATCAAAATCGTTATAACCGCTTTTTAGTAAATAAAAAAAACATGTGAAGATGGTACAAAATTTATTAAGTAAAGTCCCCCCTCCCGTAGATCGATTTTGATGAAATTTTTACAGTCATATCTCGGGCATATAAATACATCAAATACCAAGTTTGATCAAAATCGTTAAAACCGTTTTTGAGTAAATAAAAAGAACACGTGAAAATGATACAAAATTTATTAAGTAAAGTCCCCCCTCCGGTTAATCAATTTTGATGAAATTTTTACAGTCATATTTCGGGCATATAAATCGATCAAATACTCAGTTTAATCAAAATCGTTAGAGCCGTTTTTGAGAAAATCGAAAAAAAACGTAAAAAGTTATTAAATAAAGTACCCCCTCCCTTTGAGCAATTTTGATAAAATTTTTGCTGTCACATCGCGGGCATATACCTACACTAAATACCCAATTTCAGGTTCCCACGGTTTATAGTTTTTGAGCTAGTCTGTTCACATACACACACACACACACACACACACACACACACACAGACACACACACAGACCATTTCGCGGGACTTGGTTATTTCGACTCAGGGGGTCCCAAAACGTGTATTTCCGTTGAAAACCGGAAGTCGAAAATTTTCACGATCGCAATACTTCCACTTACTATATATTTTATATATAGGTAAGTGAAAGTAAAAATTAATAAAATTTTACTTACTACCCTCTATTATATTACCAAAAATAACCATTATTTAAAATGCATAAATGCTGAAAAGGGTAAAAAAAAAAATTTAAGTTACCAATTTCTCGGGTAAAAAAAGTTTATTTTTATTTTTCATACATCATACTTCATACTTTTATTCGCACCTGTCTCAATTAAGCAATGAGAGATAAACTGCTGTATTTACTAAAAAAAAAGTAAATACAAAAAAGACACTAAACGTTTTTTCTGGGCCTGAAAAATTATGAATTTCCATTTTCAATCATTGATTTACAATCAAACTCTTCTCAGAGTTCTTAAAATTAAAATAGGTTCTAATATATCACATAAACAATAGAAAGAGTTAAGAACGACATTCTTTTTATTCTAGAAAATATTCCCTGACACAGTGGAAGATACTTCAATATTTGTTTTTTATCACTTCGACATTTCCCCATACAAAAACAAAAAAAATCTTTAAAAAATCTATAGACTAATCTATAGATAACAGTGATAGGTTTATTTTAATCAAAAATGGGGTTAAAAATGTATACTTAACTTATTGGATATTTTAAAACAAAGGAGCTCAATTCTTAGAAAACCATCAAAGTCTTCTGTAACCTTAGGCTTTTAGTAAAATCCATAGACCTAAGTACATTTTCTTGTCAAGAACTTCATCTTTGGCGCTTTTATACAAAGCTTTTCAATTTTTTTAAATAAGCTAATTTGATGTAGGTCTGATACATTGATTGCTTTATAAGCAGTGGGAAATCTTTCAAAAGCTTTACAAAAATATTTAGTTTTAATATGTCTAATGATTTGGAGACATGAGAAAAAATTTATTTATGATAAAACGATCTCAAAGCATGATAAAACAGGCAACTATTTGTTACACATTCTAAAAATTATTTCCTACTCGGTAAACTATAAACGTTTTAAAAAGACCCCAGAAAAAACAAATAATAAGAAAGGGTAGAATTACTCAAATTTAGTAATTTTATATTAAGAATTAATCAAATAAATTTACGGTTGTCTCATAATTAGTATACCAGAAATTAGCGTACCGGAAATGAAATTATATAATCCATTTTAATGCCGACTACAGGTAGAACAAGACACTCTTAAGTAGCACATTGATCCAAAATTATTGATAGCGAAGCACTTGCTGAACTGTTGGCTAGAACACTGTAATCAAACCTCGGATCAGCTTAAAAGCGGGTTACTTTACTGAATTACGAAACAGCATTGCTGGCGAGCTCCACCAAACTTGCTGTTCGTTTACCGCCAGGGTAACGAAGCTGTCAAAATTACTTGTTTGGTACTTATATTTGTATTGTATTTATACACTTTAACTGCAATGTGAAGTGTGTTTAGTCCAAAAAATAATAAATTTTAGTTTGTTTGCTCATAACTTTCCAGACCTTTAACACTTCATAGACCAGTGTCAATTATAGTTATCAATATATATATATAATCAATAGCAAAACATCAATCAATGTAATCAGGTCATTGCCAATCGTGTTAATTGCTAAATAACCTTAGGGAAAAAAATGATTAAACAAAAGCCCAATGTTTATATGTATATATATGTTACACAGTTTATATATATATATATATATATATATATATATATATATATATACACATATATATATATATTAGCCCTGTTATTGCTTAACAAGGGCGTTCGCATTATTTCGTTTATTGGGGGGGGGGCGGCTAATAAAAATTTATTCTAGGCGGCAGCCTGGTAAAATTCTTATTCTTGGGGGAAGGTTTCGAGGTATTCTGATCTTGTAAGGCTTAATTAATCTTTTAAATAAAACCTATTGATATTTAAAAGTTAAAAAAATTGTTTATATAATGCATAATAAATGTAGTTAGTGAATAAAAATTTATTTAATTTGCAGTTTTTGTTACTCAAAATTTCGAGAGGGGGCAGCCGCCTCCATGCGGCGTCCACGTAATATAATAGGAGTTTTTTTTTATTGTTTCTCTGATATTTTGTTTTCAGTAATTACCCCGAAACCACGTAACGATCAATACTTTTATAGGAACTTTTTTTTTAGTTTCCCTCACATCTTCCTATTAAGGTTGAAAATATTTCAAGCATAACTAATTAATTTAAGTAATTTGACAATCACAATAGCCATGCCAGTTAATCTCTCTAATCCCTCATGATTTATTCCACGCATATAGCTGATTCTAATTGCTGAAGTGAAATAGTTTGAGAAAGCTAGTATCTATTAGAGGACTTAATTGAATTATTTAGAACGCTCTAGCTGGTGAATAGTTATCAACAGTTATGTTAATACCTAGGTCCGGATTTATATGTATGTACATATTTTTTTTATTCCTCGACAGCTAGTTTTTCGTTTCATACAGTTCTAAAGCAAATAAAGCTTATTTTAAAAAACAGATTTGGAGTTTATTTTACACTTTTTTGCCTAAATTTAGACAAAAAATAAAAAAATATTAAACCTTAGGGTCTGATTGTGAAATAGAAGTATAGTAAATTTTTAGCATTTTAGCGGCAAAAATCTAAATTTACCTGGATAAATTTATTCTAAATTTATCTAAAAACCTAAATTTTATTTTTTCTATTCAGGATTTACTGCATTAGATATATCCATTAGACTTTCCCTTACCCGACGTGCTTGTGACGTAGAAGGCTCCGGTTAACAGAAGTTATCAGTTGATAATGATTTATTACTTGTATAAATAATAATTATTATGATAATATAATTAATAAGTGCAAATTAGGGAAAAAATTGTCAGGATATAGTTAGCTCTACCAACCGGGCCACTTTCTCCAGTCTCCTTCGCGGTTCATTATCTGCTCTACTCCAATTTCACTCCGGTTCTTGGACAGCCGTGATCGTCTAGTGGTTAGGACATTGCGTTGTGGCCGCAATAACCCAGGTTCGAATCCTGGTCACGGCAAGAAATTTTATATTTTTTAAATTAAAATACAAAAAAATTATAAAATAATTTCAATAAAAAAAAATTAATTCACTAACGATAGAAACGCAATTCAATTATTCTTTTCCATATGAAATCTGAGAAAAACATAACTGGAGTAAAGGAAAAATTCAAAATTAATAGGACGTGAGGTTTTCTGTGAAGATCAAGCTTTGACAACCATAATTGAACTATTAAATCCCAGACGGAACTGGAACAATCCGCTGAAAAAAAAAACATTTTTTTCTCTGCTCAAGGAAAATTTTTTAAAAAATGTACGATTTTCAACTTTTATAATTCATTTAAAGGATATTGGTAAATTAATAAAATATTATATTAGGGTTCATTTATTTTGAATATAATGTAAAGAAGCATTTAATGGAATGCTAATTTTAGCTTGACAAATTTTATATTACATACTTATTATTTACGTGTAAATCCTAAATTTACGAAATGATTATTTTTTTTTTTTTACGAGAGACGGATAAGGGAGCGCGCGCGGTTAACAAAACGCCGAATAAAGGTCTGGTCACACATGTCCGCACCGTAGCAATAATACAGGTTATGTTCAGAATATTTTTAATTTAACTTACATATTACCTTTAGTTATGCCTAAAGTTCAAGCCACACATGTCAGACACAGGCCACTTTAGGCATAACTAAAGGTAATATGTAAGTTAAATTAAAAATATTCTGAACATAACCTGTATTATTGCTACGGTGCGGATCCGGTGCGGACATGTGTGGCCAGACCCTAAGGGAGATTTCTCTTAGTTACTGATTAAACGTGTCCTATTCAATTAGTTAGTTATTTGGATTTAGGGGCGTAAAACCTATTGGTTATCAACGCCGACCTATTTAATTTTTTTACAATAACAATATTATTATAACAAATTATATTCCTGATTCTGCCGAGTAAGCCTATATAGCTTCTTCAAAAGTTCAATTGAGTAGATAAGAAAAAACTATTAGGCACTTTATACAAAGGGAATACTTAAATGGAATATAGGACTAAACAATAGGAGAAGAAAAACAAATAGGTTTGTAGCTCAATGCAAGCATGGGATGTGTTATATTTCAAATAGTTCTATAATGCAATTATTTATTTAGACTTTAATCTTTATAAACTTATCACGAATCAAATGTTTGATTGATTAAATCTCATTTATCAAGTTCATATTTCGCATAATTTAAATTAACCTGAGACATTAAACATTCTCTGTTCATTCTGAAACCTATTTTCTCATTTTTAATTTAGAGAACATTAAATATATCCTATATTTGAGAAAATATAGTCTTAATTGTACAAGTTTAGATAGCAGTGAATTAGTCTGCATTAATTCTAAGCGTTTTCCATCCCATTCGCAGTAAAAGTTTATACTAAAATCAGACTCAAGAGAATGCTAATTGATAAAGTTGTTCTCTTGTAAGAATTCACTCGCAATGAGATTCCGGAGATAACTGCCAGATTTGGTAATGAAATTTTAACATTGTTTCGATGATTATGCTAACTTGTAAATACAATATATTCCATTAAGAAGATTTTATACGACTTCTTTCTCTATCTATTGTTTATTGTTCATTCTGTAGGAGCTGGGCATGTCAGTTGGTAAATGACTGTACCAACCAAGGCTCAAGACCATGGCGCTTTATTTTATTTATTTTTTGGTATTTTTTAAAAATGTTACGCGGGGTCACCTGTGGTGTAGTGGTTAGCATGGCAACTTACAATACTAAAGGTCTCGGGTTCGCGCTCCGTGGTGGCCCTAGGATTTTTTGATGGGAGTAAAAAATCCTTAGCTATGCCGTCCCTCGGATAGGACGTAAAATGGAGGTCCCGAGCCTGTACGATGTCAGGTACTCGTTAAAGATCCCTATCCTAATTAAACCAGGATAGGAAAAATTTAGGACTCCCATTGTAGCATCGTCCGATTAGCCTTTGTGGTATAAAGTGACGTTAAACAAACAAACAAACAAAAATGTTATGCAGATGGACCACAATGTCGCTCTAAGCTTTTTCCTGTACCACCTTTAAATCTGTAATTTCACCAAATACCATTCCTTCTCAGACTGTTAACAATCTTCCTTCCCACAGAAATCTAACTGCCGTATGTATGCGTGTTTGAATAATTTATTCTACATTCATATGTAGTCTAAAATAAAATATACCAAAGCGACTAAAATTACCTCTATCAATTAAAACCTGAAAAAAAAATACAATCAATGCGTGAACAACAGAACATGATTTTAGAACTTAAGCAAGGAAAAATTCTTACTTGAATAATAACTAAAAATGATATTTACCGATGTACTAACAAAACCTATATATATCTAAATCTAATTTCAATTTTTAATGCCTAACTCGGATTGTTTCAAATCAAATTTAGTATTTTCCATACCAAATTTAGAATTCATTTCAAATAAAGATTTTTCCAAATCATATACGTTAATTATATTTCAAATTGAGATTTTTCCAAATAAATTTATGGATTCCTAACACCGTAATAAACACCGTTTTATTCATTAATCATAAAACTAAAATACCATATACAAATTCTTAAATTAATTTGAAACTATCCAAAAATAATAAATCAGACTAGGAAGTGCTATGATATCGTATACACATTATTATTTTATAGCAGAACTTTAATGACGTTACAATCCAAATGCAAAATGCATCTTACATTTTCTAAAGAACGTTTCCAAAACATTGTAAGCGAACCATGGTTTATTTTCAAACAATATAATTCACATCTAAATAAGCATTTTAAAGAAAGATCTTAGGTTCTAAAGAAAATACATAAAATTAAACTTTTTACTTGTAGATGTCTTAATATTCGATCAACCTTGAAGCAGGTTATAAATAAAGTGGCCTAGAGACCATTGATTAAAAATTTTAATCAAAACTTTAACATGGTTTCTCCTAAGGTTTTCTTTTCGTGGGTTGATGAATACATTCATAGGAAAATGATTGGGTACGTATTTCTTAACAGAAGAGGCTAAAATTCCAGAAGTAATATCTGGTATGAATATCTACTTATCGTCATATAGGTTCCGTTATTTATTGCCTAATAACATTCCATATCCGACAAAGAATCCTGCAAAATATGTTTTTGTTTTTTAATATCTTGAATTTTGATGATTAAAACCCCCTAAATATTACTAAATTGAAAAAGATGTTTAATAATAAAATGTTTGGATGAAAAGAACATATAGCAAAAGCCTTAGTGGCTACCTCACCTGATTCTAAAAATACAAGGTTAGATTTACCAACAGTATTTGATTCCTTCAATCAAACTTAAATTAACAGAATCGCATTGATTATTTTATGAAACATGCCGATAATTTGTATTCAAATACCATAGGTTTATATAAAACTTTTTTTTTTTTTCATTAATCAATTAGAAAAATAAAATTGTTTATAGATATTATGTTTGGCTTAACAAATAGAAGGAAATACTATTAACAGTATTAGGTATCTCTACTAGAAAAAAAAACTATATGATTCCCCGAACAATTTCTGGCATATCCACGAGAAACCTCACATATTCAGTTACAGCGGAAGGACAACGATGTAAGTTCCAAGAAGGGAAAGCTTTGGATCTTATCTTACTACGTCACTAGTCACTAATCAAAGTAATTCATCCCCTGTTTTGGGACATTATCCCATTTATCCATTTATCATTTATCCCGAGAGTAAAATTAACAAAATTAATTTTACTCTACATAAAAATCAATTCTTTAATTGCGGTCATAAGGAAAAAGAATTGAGGTTATCTGTTATGCTGGAACCCTGAACAAAAATAATGGCCTTTTTTGTATGTGGTATAGATATCGCCATAGTCTGGCAGGGCAGGCAATTTTTTTCGATTTGTTAAATTCTGGTGGGAGTACCCCAAGGAGAAATACTGACACCCTTGCGCTTTATTATAAATAGCCTTACGTAATACCTCTTAAAATGACCGGATAACTACTTAAGCTGACAAATAGCTGCCGAGCAGGCTAAATAATCATTAAATACGCATTACAACATATGGTGATAACCTGAAGATAGTTAGTTCGAAACCCGGAGCAGTGTGAATAGTTTAATCCTCCGCCTACTCTCCTCTTCTGGGAAACCCCGTATAGTCTACAAAATAAGTTGCTAAGAAAGCAGCGAAGATCCCGCACACTCTTCATCACTTTCATAAATTGCAACTACTTCAAACTATAGAAACTCTGTCGAAATCGCAAGAAATAGGAAGATTATCCTTCCGAGAAGGGCAGTTTCCCCTACTTATATCAATTAAAAACAAGAATTCGAAAGCAGATACCTACTACATCGAGCTTAACCTAGTCGGTAAGGTGAAATGAATAGCTCATATTTAAATGAAACTGAAATCCCTTTACAAACGGCTCAACCACCTTTTTCCATTTTCCTCCTTATCATCAAAACAGAAACTGAGACATAAATCTAGTACATGCACATACCTATGTAAAATCTAAATGGCTATATAAATGGAAGTGGAAAGCGCTGGATGTGGGATTTCATTTTTTTAAAAATAAATTAATAAATAGGAGGATGTCCTGCCGTATCTACTGTAACATATCTGATCACTATCGCCTAGGATTATTCCTCATAGCCATTCTATGTCAACATAGTCGAACAAAAAACGATCGATTTCAGAAAATCGATGTTGACCAACCAAGACTAAAGAATTTACTCAAGATATTTTGATCTTAAGGGCTTATCCGGCTTTCCAAGCTATTTATTGGCATTACAAGCTAATTATATTTTATAAAACACTTTGCTTATTATAATCTTAAAAGATTATTAAGATTAAACTTAAATGATGCCTTATAATTTAAACCGAAACCATTTATTTTATTTTTGCGTCCTTATCATTATCGAGGAAAACTGATTTATATCCTACTAAGGCCCGGTGCACACGGACGACACTTTTCTGCGATGCGGACTATAAGCCAGGTCAGGGGTACCTGGAGTACAATGGACCGACAGGATTTACCATTATACTCCAGGTACCCCTGACCTGGCTTATAGTCCGGATCGCAGAAAAGTGTCGTCCGTGTGCATCGGGCCTAAGGACTAAAATAGCAAGGCCTTCATACTAAATCATCGATTAATAGAATATTTAATCTTTTCAACTATGTTCCTAACTGTTCAGATTCATCTGTGGAATTCATATTATTGTAACGATTCTCGGGATGAAATAATTTTTATTGAACGGAAATAAGACTTTGCAATGCCACATTGTGAAAACACAAATAATTAAATAGGTTACAGAAAGTATCACTTTGTACATCTGTGGAACTACACAGTAACACAGAATAAATAACCATTGACTTGAGCTTCAGAACAAGATTAACTCTGATGTCCATCGCTCCTTATACAATATTTAGTCTGAAGAAGAACAGCCTCGAAGGTTCTAGGCCAGCGTAGATGGTACTCGAACATAGTAGTTACAAATATGTACTAGAACAGTTTTTCCAACTGTTCCAATAACAAGTCTAGTACTATTTAATTGTTTTTTTTTTTTCACGTTATTATATTTTAGGCCACGCTGATGTCTAATTAAGAATCTACTAGAAACACTAATTTTAAAATAGATTTTGTTGGAATCAGGATGGATAGAAGCTTTCAACTAAGCATATATTAAGTTAAGGATTTTTTTTTTTAAATTGATTTGGCCTTGTTTGCTTATTTATGTAAAACCGTATCTTAAATACTTGAATAAAATTATCTTATAGCTAAGATAAGCTAAAATGACTCATTTGTCAATAAAGTAGTCGGTACACAAGTTTTAGAGGAATAAATTCTGCAATTGATGTCCCCAAAGGCGGATTTTTTGAACAACTCGTTTTCCAAACTACACGAAGTAAAATGAAACTTTTTCACAATTATTTAAAGCTTACTTTCTTCCCGCTAGCTTACGGGTGGTCCAAAAACATGCTTCTTGTCTCATTCAATGCAGAATTCAATACCCCTACTCTTAATTGGGGACATCTTTTCGATATTCTGATTACATTAGGAGTAACCTTCTAACCACAGAAACACGTCTTGATGGGTACATATACCTCCCCCCCCCCCCCCCCCCACCACCACCTTAGCACAACTCTTCCGACGGGAGAACCTACGATAGACTTAATAAGATACAAATGAAGCCATTAAAACAACGAAACCTTTTGTTGAATTGTTGCTGATTTGTGATCAATGTTATTTTTTTCTACCTTACGGTCCTATGTTTAAGCAAGAGTATCTCCTAATTTATGGACGACTTATATCACATAATTACAATACAATACAATACAATACGACTTAACGGACCCGAAGGCCCGACGCCGACACCACCAATCGGTCCCTACATACCTCCATCCACCTACCACCGTCCAATCCCAAATTCACAAGATCTGCTTTCACCGAATCTTCCCACCTTCGCCTAGGCCTACCCCTCGGTCGTTTTCCAGTCGGCAAAGCGTTTATCAATCTTTTAGGAATTCGTTCACTACTAAGACTCGTCATTTTGCATGCCCACTTTAGCCGAGGCGCAGCTATAGACTCGATTACATTTGCCGGGTAAAGCTCCCGCAATTCCGCATTGTGTAGCCGTCTAAATTCTCCTGTTGACTCATCTTTCTTCGGCCCGAATATTCTACGCAGCACTTTATTTTCAAACACCATAAGGCGTTTCTCATCCAATACTGTAAGCGGCCATGTTTCACAACCGTAAAGAACGGTCGGAAGAATTATAGTTTTGTAAATCCTAATTTTTAAATTTCGGGATAAAAGGCGTGACCCAAGTAATTTTTTATATCACATAATTAGATGCGGTAAATGTGAATAAACAGAATACAGCTGTAGCACAAGGAGGCCATCGAAAACCGTCATTATTGGATGAATAAATTATCACGGTAATTCAGTTAAACAGCCTGGTGCCCTACCATTCTGAATAGTTAATGAATAAGTAGGTACTAATGAAAGCTTTGCGAGTAGCAGTATACGATTCTCAATAAACAAAAACCTTTTATTTAACGGAGAAATCTAGTTGAATTATTTTCATCAATATTAGGTTGGTTCTCAACAGAATATTACAAAATAGCCCGTGAATGGAATGTATAACTTGATATATAGCCTGGATAATAAAGACTAATTTTCATTCGGACAAACAATGCTACAACAGAGGCTTTGTTTCAGAGCAAGCTGCTTGTCGTCTCATTCAGCAGCTTGACCAAAGAGCATCCGCATTATGTTAGGCCTGAAAGGATGTACATTTATTACAGTGGAATCGTCCTATTCTCTACTTTAAAATCGGCGAGGTGCTTGAGAACGCAATTCTTTGACACGACTTTATAACAAAGATAACAAAATAAGCAAGCTATTATGAGATTTCCTGTTAAAGTGAATTTGTGTGACAAGAATAAAATTATATTTTGACGTAACAATGAACCTTTTGTTTTAATAAATCTAATATTATTTAATATGTGGTTTCAGTCAGAAGAGTTCCACCGCCGACCAAATATTTTCTCTCCATCAAATATTAGCAAAGAAAAATAGAATTGAACGAAATTTAAAATCAGCTTTTTATCGATTTCATTAAGGCCTACAATTCAATTAGCCGTCAAAGAATTGAGAAACAATTGTATGACTTAGTAAAATGTGTATGAACGAAGAGGGCTTGATTACGGGCGGGTAATGATTTTACCCTTGTTATTTTTCTGCTTGTTATACTTGTTACTTTTCAGCTACTAAATGGCATAGCTCTCGCCATCTATCCAGAAATTTAAAAACTAGGATTTACAAAACTATTATTCTTCGTATGGTCCTATACGGACGTGAAGCATGGCCGCTAACTTCGAGGGATAAGCAACGGCTCAGGGGTTTTGAAAATAAACCACGGCGTAGAATATTTGGGCCGAAGAGAGACGAATCAACTACAGAATTTAGACGTTTACTCGACCGAATGAACTGAGTGAATTTTACCTGATAACTATTATTGAGGTGATAGAAGCGTAATTCGTATTAGTAAACGAATTCCAAATAGATTAATAAATGCGTTGCCAAATGAAAAACGTCCGAGGGGTATGCCGAGAAATAGGTGATAACATTGCGTTAGGGAAGATTCAGTTTGGATGGAGGTGTATAGAAACCTTCGGCTAAGTTATGCAAACAATGCTCATATTTACAATAACACTTCTGCCCTATACACACGGGGATACTAAAAAGTATTTGATTACTGACGCGAATTTCCGACTGGTTTACTTTGAGTCACTACCTATGCATTACAATGGGACACAGAACACGGCGCTACTAGTTGGTGATGGATTTGTGATTCAGAGAACTCGTTTGTAACTAGTCGCCTAGCATGTCGGGTTGCCTGGTGATTTAAGTTTCCAGTTTTTTACTTTCACTTACCTATTTATGAAATATATAGTAAGGAAGAGTAGTGCGATCGTGAAAAATTTCGACTTCCGGTTTTCAACGGAAATACATGTTTTGGGGTCCCCTGAGTCCAAATAACAAAGTCCCGCGAAATGGTCTGTGTGTGTGTGTGAACAGACTAGCTCTGAAACTATAAACCGTACGAACCTGAAATTGGGTATTTGGTGTATGTAATATGCCCACGATGGGACAAAAAAATGTCAAAATTGATCAAACGGAGAGGGCACTTTCTTTAAAAACCTTTTTTCCAATTTTTAGGTTTTTTTCCATTTTCTTTAAAGCGGCTTTAAAGATTTTAATCAAACTCGTCATGTTTAAAAAGTATCAAGTATATTTTAATATCAGGTAAGCTTTATCATTATTAAAATGTTCTGAGGAGGTTTAAATGGGGAAGGGTTTGTTTTCCTATAAAGTATCTTTGTTTTTGTTTGTATGGATAAATCAGCTGTCTCTCGTTACGCCTAAAAATATGAAATATGAAAAAAATCAAGTAAACATGTACTGGAGAAAAGTAAAATATTCCGTCAACTCATAAAACAGAGCCTACTCATGCACAGTACGCCTTTAATGACAGACGATAGTTTATAACTAATAATTACCACTCGACTTTCCCACATTGCTCGAGCGATATCCAGGACAATATTTAACGAACTGGAGATTTCGATTGCTGTTGAGTAGTCTCGTGTGCGGAGTCAAGTCACCATTCAGTCTGTAACTGGTGAGAAACCCAAGTTACCAACTGGTTTAGTTCATTTACAGTATCCCCGTGTGTATAGGGCCTACTACCTTAGACTATACTATTTACTAACTCAAATACAATCTACTAGCCAAATTGATCACATGATAATAAAAATATAATATAACATAGATCTTCTATCCGAAGTTACTAAATTATATATGGCTTAATTCACAAGGCACTAAAATTATTTTAGCTAAGAGTCGACAAAATACAATGAAATGAAAGGCGTCTTTTAGTTGGCTGAAGTTGCAAAGAGAATGCTGTCGTCGAAACTCCAACTTTTCCGACTAAGTAAGTTTTGGGTCTCTGTTCTGGCTGGCTTCCAGTATCGTCCTTATCATCAGAGGATGTTCATGATTGTCTTTCATCTACAAGAGTTTCTTGGAAGGAGGTTTAATGAACCCAAGAGGTTTAATAAAATTCTAGGGAGAGGCAAAAGGAGAGGTTTTGAAGAAAAATCGGTTTCACTAGACAATTACTTCCTCCTTGTATGTAACATATTCACGGCCTAACAACTCCCTTTCTATATCATGAGCTATTATGATAACTATTGATAAGATTGTGCCTGGGAGCCTCAATATATCCTTATTTAGTTTAAACTAAAAGTAATAATTATTTCCGAACACAAATATAAACTTAAATGTTGTTGGTAGTACCTTTTTTTTTAATGTGGTATCTGGTGGTACTTTACCTTACTTAAGGACAGCGACAAGGCGTATTTTAGATTTATTTAAACATTAACTTTTTTTTTTCTTAAAAAATCATGTATTAAAACCAAAAAATGTCTGGTACCTCAAACTTTTAAATTAATCATATCATATACAATATTATTTCTCAAGGCCTTTTTTTTGTCAGTACGCCATAACTTCCTTAATACTTCATCAAATTTCATGAATGAGGCATAATTTTAGAGCTCTCCTTAACCGCTACGCCGGAAAAATTTTGCCATCGATTGCGAGTTCTAAGCGAAAAAATACATTTTCAGCAAAAATTTCAAAATGGTCGTAGGTCTTTTTCGAAGGTGTCATTTTTTTTTCGATTTCTCGAGGTGAAGATAATTGGTTACATACACTTTTCCAATTGTCGCCCTCGTTTGCGAGTTGAAAACAAAAACATGCGATTTCATTCAATAGAATCAGCGCTCTCACTTTCCACGAAATACTCCATAACTTCTTTTATACTTCATCGAATTTAATGAATGGGTCATCATCACAAAGCTTTCCTTAACCGCTAAACCGGAAAAATATGCGAATCTCTCATTCTATGTTTGTATCCTTCGATTGCGAGTTATAAGCGCAAAACCGGGGGTTTCGCAAGGAAAATGGTCGTAGAGGTTTCTAAATGGCGTCAATATTTTCAGGTTTTCAAGGAGAACATTTTCGGCCATGTACATTTTTCGATTAACCCCTTCATTTGTTATTTGTCCTATTATTCGTTTCGTTTATTAACCCACCACCCCGAGTTTTAAGCGAAAAACTGCAATTCTCAGCAGCGAAAATTTAAAAATGGTCACAAGACTTTTCGAAGGTGCCATTTTTTCAGTTTGTTGAGACGAACAATTTTGGTTATATACACTTTTCCGATGGTCACCGTCGTTTGTAAGTTGCAAGCAAAAACGTAAATAATCTACAATTTAAACACATCTATTCTTTACTTCAGCCTTCACCTACATTTACGGTGTGTACTTTAATTAAGTTTGGATTTAAGTAGGTTGGAGTGCGAATGCTTCGCACAGGTCAGCTAGTCTTACTTAAAATTAAGAATAAAGAAGTTCCAGCCTGTCAAGTCAACAGTATTTATAAATTTAGTTTACTATTAATGCATCAAGAAACCTTTTGCTTTATGCCCCAGGAAGGAAACAAAAATAATTTTTTCAAACAAAAATCACATCAACTTCTTTTCAAGTTCTCTTCTTGTCTCTTATGAGAGCTCTAAATAAGTCATGTTTAGCACTACGCTAATTAAGAACCACTATAAACTGGAAAACTTGATTGGAATTGCAGTAATTCTGTTATTCTCAACTGCATTACAATTATCATTTGAAGGAGTCGTTTGAGATAGTTCCAGTTCTACCTGTTCCAGGAATACGGCCTCTTTGAAACATAATCGGTCGAATTTCTGCTCGTTTTCCGGGTCTCGTGTACCCTAGTTAACAAAGGCCGGTTGCGGAAAACACTAGTTCATGAAAATTAGTCTCAATTTTAATGCAGTTTACTTTTCTAAGTGAGGAGATTGCATTTTCCGGGTTGGAGCTCCAGAGAACATATCCTATCTCCATATTTGTAGATACGAATATATTTTAACCACAGTATTGGAGAGAAATCTTTCGGAGCGAAAACACAATATATACGTTGCTATTAGTTGTCCGGGATAGCAGAGCGTGTTAGAACGCAACCCGCTTTAACATGCTTGAGCCCTTCGGTTCGAACCCTCCTGGGTTGACTTTTATTTCGTGGTGGACCCACAAAATAAATCCCGACCTTCCAACCATGGTCACAGTAGAGTAACCCCTGTACGCCACAAATGGCCAGGAAGGGGTGCCAAACAAACGAACAAAAATTTGAATACATATGGTCCTTCTTTTGCGTACTGCAGTTACTATTAGCTAAATCGGTAATTTCTGTCATTAATAGAGTCACTTTTAATGCTAAAGTTTAGGCTACCAATGACCAACTATAATAAACATTTGTTTATATGGTTAAATTTTTCTTTATAAAATAAAGATAAAAATATACAATGCATAGTTTAAAATCTTCTACATCACCAAATATAGGCCAAACTCCCTTCATAGAGAGCTTCATATCGTGTCTACTTAGACACAGTTTATTTGCTTGTTTATTTATTTAACATTACTTTATGGCTAGTTGGACGATGTTAATGCGGAAGTCATACCTTTTGCTACTTGAGGGATCTTTAACTCGTAACTGACATCGCACTGTCTAAGGGCCGTCATTTTACACCCCCTGTTTGATGTAACTTACCATCTACCTGACCTGTTTGATCTAACTGTCATTTAAAAAAAATGATTAAGTTTCGACCAATTTGGCAGCTTTGAAAAAGTGTGGACTGTATTAGGTTGTTGTTGTTGTTGTTGTTGTTGTTTAAGGCTTTAAGGCGTAAAACCCTTAGGGTCATCAACGCCTGAAATCATCTTCAAATGCAATCAAATAACTAAATACTTAGTAAAAAAAAAAAAAAAAAAAAAAAAAAAAAAAAAAAAAAAAAAATTTAATAATTTTTTAAAAAATTAGATTTTTTGAAACAGATCATTTTCTTTTAAGAAACTAAATACTGATTTTATTTTATTTTCTTGATCGCTTAAAATGTCTGATAAATTTGATGTTATTCCTGATCTGTTTAAACTTGAAACATAAAAAAGGCAATCTTCAAAAATATGTTTGACTGTGATTGTGTTACCACAGTGTTGACATTAAGGTGGCGGCTCTTTGCTGATAATATGCGAATGGGGCAGGTATGTGTGGCCTATCCTCAGTCTAGTCAAAACAACTTCTTCTTTGCGAATATGACGGCTTGAAGTGGACCATGGCTTTACTGTTTTCTTTATTTCTTTCAATTTACTCGACGGGCTCTCGTTCCACATAGACTGCCAGCCGAGAGCGATTTCTTTTTTGAGGGGAAGACTTATATCGTGTGGCGTTAAAATCGCAGCACCCCGACCTGGGAGGGAAAGTGCCTGCTTGGCCGCTATGTCCGCGAGCTCGTTGCCGACGATTCCTACGTGGCCCGGTACCCAGATAAAATAAATCACCTTTTCCAAGTTTTCGAGCATATTTAAATATGCATGGATTTTTATAACGATTGGGTGTCTCGGATAGATATTTTTTATAGCTTTTAAAGAACTCAATGAGTCTGTTATTATTACTATGGTTTTGGGGGTTATCGACATAGTGAAGTGGAGAGCCGAGGCAATGGCATGGAGTTCAGCTGTATAAATGCTGCATAACTTATTTAGTTTTATTTTATGAGTAGAATCACGTGTTATAAATGACGATGCTGTAGATTCTTCGGATTTTGAACCGTCGGTGTAAATTAAAAACGAATCTGGAATTTTATTAACAATACTTGACAATTTAGTTTTGTATTCGGAAGCTAAGGTTTCATTTCTAGGAAGTCGCGATAGGAGAAGTATTGTTTTTGGCGGTTTGCTTGTCCATGGGGGATTGTAAATTTCAGGTTTTTGAAGAGGTATTTCTTTGACGAACGCAATAGCCGAGCTAATTCTCTCTGACAATGGGAGGGTTGAGTTTGTTTTCTTTTCAAAGGCTTTTGAAAATTTCGGCTTAAAAATATATCTATGTGTCGGGTGTTCTGTTTGAGGATATAATTTTGAAATATAATTAATCGCCAGTTTTTTTCTTCTAAATAAAAGAGGGGGCTCTCCTGCTTCGGAACATAAACTGAGTACGGGGCTGGTTCGAAACGCGCCGGTAGCAATCCTAATTCCAGTGTGATGTACAGCATCAAGTTTATTTAGCATCCTGAAACGTGCTGAACCATAGATAAAACACCCATAGTCTAGTTTTGAGCATATTAAACATCGGTATAGTTTTAGTAGGGTGGCCCTATCCGAACCCCAGGAGGTACCACTCAAATATCTTAGGATGGTTAATTTTTTTGTAGCGGTTAACTTTAAATATGAAATGTGAGCTTCCCACGTCAATCTTTTGTCAAATATCATTCCAAGAAATCTGTGATTGCTTGTGTAAGGGATCAAGGAGCTACCTAAATATAATTCAGGAGAGGGAGGAATATTTCGCTTCCTACTAAAGTGGAGGCATTTGGTTTTTTCTGCTGAGAACTCTAGAACTGAAGAAAGGGACCAATTACTTATTCTATTTACAGCCTCTTGTAATTTATGCTGAATAGTAGCGAGATTGTCAGAACGACAGATGATGGCTAAATCATCAGCAAACAGTAGAGGCTTAACACCTCTAGGTAGGTTCAACCCCAAATCGTTTATTGCCAAGCAGAACAGAGTTGGACTGATTACACAGCCTTGTGGGACACCGCTGATCTGTTCGTGGTTATCGGATAATTCACAACCTATTCTAACTTTAAAGTGGCGATTTGAAAGAAATTGCTTGATGTAGTAGAACATGTTCCCTACTATTCCTACAGAAATTAGTTTTTTCAAGATTATAGCATGGTTTATGCTGTCAAAGGCCTTCTTCATATCGAAGAAAACCGCAACTGCGTGTTGTCCGTTGATGAAAGCATATTGTGTTTCGGCCTCTAGTGTGACCAAATGGTCAATTGTGCATCGTCCTTTGCGGAACCCAGATTGGAATGGCTGTAATAAATTGTTGTTCTCTATTATCCACATTAATCTCTTATTTACCATCCTTTCCATGATTTTACTTAGACAACTTGTAAGGAATATCGGACGATAGCTATTCGGAAGCCGTTTGTCTTTTCCGTTTTTTAGAATGGGGATTACCAGTGAGTCGCGCCAGGTATTTGGGAAACGTTCAGTGGACCAGATATGATTGTAGTATTCTAGGAGCCATTTTAGTGTGTCTGGAGGAAGATGTTTAACCATATCATAATGAATATTGTCCGGACCAGGTGTTGTTCCCTTTACAGTACCTAAAACATGTTTTAGTTCCCACATAGTAAAAGGGAGGTTATAAGGTAGGGCAACATCGTTTATTGCAGGGTTAGACTCTATGTCATCTGGGTTGATACTATTTCTTCCGGAGTTATAAATGTTTTCAAAAAAATCAGCAAATATATTTGAAATTTGTAATTGATTATCCGTCAATTGTCCGTTAACCGTTAAGGTGTAGCGCGATGATGGAAGATTTCTGGTGAGTTTATGGACTTTATTCCACACTTCAGCTGACGTTGTAGAGGAATTTATTGAACTTACAAAATTTTTCCATGAATCGGATTTACTCTGATTAAACAGTCTTCTGCACGTCGCCCTCTCCTTTTTGTATGCAATTAGATTTTCAGACGTCATGCTTTTCTGAAACTTTCTATATGTCCTACGACGTTCTTTTATGGCTTTTCTACAGGCCTCATTGAACTAAGGGACAAGCGGTCTTCTTGGATGGGATGAGGTCATCGGTATCGATGCTTTTGCTGCTTCTATGATTGTACTCGTGATTATGTCACAGCCTCTGTCAATACTTACATCGGAAGGTACGGTCTGTGGTGGGGAAGCCAAGGAAGTAAACAGATCCCAGTCTGCCCTCTTTAGAACCCACCTCGGTTTTACGCTTGCGGGATTTATATTTCTAAACTTGATAAGTATTGGGAAGTGGTCACTACTATATAGATCGGGTAAAACGGTCCAGTCTATGATGTTATAGAGTGCGGAATTGCAGAAAGAGAGATCAAGGGCTGAATAAGTCCCATAACTAGAGCTAAGAAACGTTTGTTCTCCGGAGTTAAGCAGTAGAAGGTTAGAAATGTCTAAAAAATGTTCTATTATCTTACCCCGCATGTTTATGTCCTGGGATCCCCATATGGGATTGTGGCCGTTTAGATCCCCAATAAATAAAACAGGTCGGGGAAGTTGGTTGTAAATGTCTAATAGGTGTTGTGAATCTATTGTGCGATCTTGTGGAAGGTATATATTGCAAATTGAAAACGTCGAACCGTAGTGAACTCTTACTGCAATTGTTTGGAGAGTGGAGTTTATTGGAATTAATTCAGAATAGACGGATTGATTTACAGCTATTAATACTCCATGGTGACTGTGGTTTGGGTTTGGGCCATCTTTCCTGTAAATTTCGAAATTTTTAATAGTGATATTGTCTTTTGAGGTAAGATGCGTTTCTTGGAGTGCAAGACAGAATGGATTTGTATCGGATATTAATATTTTTAAATCATTAAAGTGAGATTTTAAACCATTGCAGTTCCATTGAATTAACGACATTAAGGGAATTGAATTTCAAGAAATATAACAATTTAGATATATATTTATACTATTTTTTTGATAGGTTATTGCTTATGTCTTTTTTTTAACTTTTCCCTTTTTATAACTAACTTCGGTGTATCCGTCGTCAGTGCTCTGTTGATCTACTTCTATATCCTCAACGCCGTCCTCGGGCTTGTCCAGATTTTCCTGGATTAAGGGCGAGTTGGTTGAGGATTTGGATACAGGAGAGGTATGGGAGGGGGCCAGGGGTTTAAAGGTGAGGAGAGGGAGGGAGGGAGACAGGGAGGAAGAGGAGGGGGAGGCGTGGGGCTGGGAGAGGGAAGAGGATAAGGAGGGGGTAGGGGAGATATGGGCAGGAGAGGGGGGTGGCGGCGCGGAAAACGCGGCTGATGATCTTGTAACGATGGTCCGCTGCGCCCTAGGTGCCGGCGGTTTGGAGGTGCTAGGCTGGGGAGAGAGATTATTTGAATTTGCTTCAAATATAAAAAATTGATCTGTTTGTGTACCGTTTTCCTGAGTTTTCGTATTTCTTTGGGATTTAGTTACTTCGGAGAATAGCTTTTTAAAATGTTGCGGTTTTTCAAGTTTAAATATATTTTTTGCTTCATAATATGTCACTTTCTAAGTAAACTGGATTATTTTAATTTCTTTGTTCATTTGGTATATCGGGCACGATCGGTCAAGACTGTTATGTTTATCCCCGCAATTTACACATTTGGGGTCTTTGTTGCATTTTTCATCGGTGTGTTTTTCTTCACCACACTGAGAGCAGGTGATTTTGGGGTTTGTACATTTTAGAGTGTGGTGGGAGAATTTAAGACACCTAAAGCATCGAATCGGATTTGGTGTGTACATTTGGACCTTAATATTCTGGTACCCTATTTTAAGCGTTTCTGGTGGTAATGGAGACGGGAAAGTAACTATATATGAGTTTGTGAGTTTTTCGGAACCGTTTATTTTAATTTTTATTCTATTAATATCAGTAATTTTTCCATTTAACTCATTTAAAATTTCATTTTTTTCCAAATATTGCAAGTCGAAGCACCTGATAACTCCTTTGCTATAATTTAAAGTCGCGTGTGTTTTTACAGTTATATTAAATTGATCTGCAAATCGTTTACACTCTAAGAGTTTTAATGACTGTTTACTACTGCTTGTCTCAATCAGTAAATTTCCATCCCTCAATTTCTTAATGTTCTTAACCTCACCTACTAAATTAGTAATAAATTTATTTATCAAGAAAGGGGAGACTCTTTGAAATCCTTCATCTCCTTCCCTGGTCACTATTAAATAGGTAGGAGTATTTTTAAACGCTTCATTTACTTGAATGGGGTCTGGTGGAGTTTTTATCCGACCTCTTTTCCGACGTTTATTTGAGCTATGAAATAGCTCTTCCATATTAAGTTTTAACAAAAAATAAAATAAAAATAAAAATAATTTTATGTAATAAAAAAAAAAATATATCTGTATATATAAATGAAATAAAAAGAAAAAGATAATTTGATTTAAATGTTTGCTTATCTGGACAGTAGACCAACAGCAGACTGCTTAATCCTACGGAGCTCCGTAAACAACCTCACTCTGCGAAGTCCACTATCTAACTGTGTATTAGGTTGTTGTTTAAGAACAATTGGTGTGTTGTATTTAATAAAGAATTACAGTTAATGATATGATTACACCACAAATAAAGTTAATGACAATAAAACTGAATTAATAAAGGTAATCTTGTGGGCTGCATGTTTTTCTTGACTACGGCTTCCTACGGTGTCCACTCTCGTCTGCTCGCCTCTCTGCTCAGGGAGCTCTGACTTCTACTCCATGATCTTCATTATACTCATTACAACACTGGAGATGAAGAATGCCTGGCTGCAGCACAGCTCAATACGGACAGGAATGGCGAATGTTTAGTGAATTTAACTATCGATTGTTCTTATAATTTTTTTGTTCAATGAATCGACATTGGGCGATATCTCAAGGAACGCGAACACCCTTTGAAGAACAGCATGAACAAGGATTTTTACTTTCATTAATAAATCCTCTGACCACCTGCCAAGCTACGAACTCGCTACATTGGGTGTAGGAGGAATAGGAACGCACCATCCATAATATAACGAATACAATTATCCTTGATGTAAAGCAAAGTGAACAACGACTCCACATACGATTAAGTAAGTAATGTCGTCGTGTAGCCATATAACCCCTAACGGAGAAGAAGGTTTTCGTTTTTCTCTTAAGGGTGTAAAATTGAAGAGAGAAGGACTGGAGTTTTAAGCCTCTCGCGCCATGTAATTAGCCTATTTGAGATCGATATACGAGTTTATGAATGAAAAATTTAGTTCGAGCTCCAGGCTACCAGGAAGCGCTAGGGTGCGTTTCACTCAATGTTTATGGTTCATTCATCCAGTTCAGTTTGTAAAGGTTATATATTTTTTCAGATGTTCTTTTTAAATTACTAAAAAATTAAGCGATAATAATTAGTTTATCCTTTGCTTTCAAAATAAAATAATGATTCTACATCTTTGCAATCTATTAGAAAACCATCTGGATTCCGTAAAAATTAATTTTCTCATATGAATGCTAATTGATCAACACATTACATTTAATCAATATATACTTAAATAAATTTAATGTAATAATGAAACACTGGCATCCCATTACAGTCTCAATAATATATATTTTCAATATATATTTTTTACATTCTTTAAATTTGGTGGACGTTTCGGACTGATGCGTCCATACTCATCACCTGCACAATGTACACTTGATTTTAGTTTTTTTTTTTCTTATACAGTATGTAAACATTAAAAATTAAAGTACCATTAAATTTATATAGATTTGGTTAAAATAGATATGAACATGACATAAAGGTATGTCAAGTGTCAATTTTAAAGTTACATAAATAAATACACATGAATCAATAAATAACATAGAACAAAAATAAAGTAAAATAATAGTGAGATGGCAACAATGCTCACCAACCTTCTCGTTTCTGGATATTGAAAAATTAATATTCTGATAGAATTTGTCATTATTACAATGGATGTTTGACCTGTGGGGGGTTTGCTATCTTTTTAATCCTAGTTGCTATATCCTATTTATTATTGCATAATAGTGCCTACTTACTATTTCAGAATCTTTTTTATGGTTGACCAGTTCTATTTCATTTTTTTTAATATAAATTGATTCAATAATATTTCTTTTAATTGTGTTACTTTCCTTATGTAAAATCTGTGCATTATCAAAGTTAATTTTGTGTTTGTAGTTTTTTGAGTGTAGTGCTGTATTAGTTTTGGAGGATTCTTTGATATTATTTCTATGGTTATAAATTCTTGTCTTTAGATTAGTTGAAGTATTGCCTATATATGATTTATTGCAGTCATTACATGGGATTCTATAAATTAGATCTTTTTGTTCGGCTGTTGGAATTTTATCTTTTGTTTTGGTTGTGATATTTTTGATTTTATTGGTGGGCTTGAAGGATATTAAGTTGTCTGTTATGTCGTATTCTATTAATGTTTTTTTGATGAGTTGTGATAATTTATTAATGTATGTTAGAGAGCTATGTTTGATGTAGGGTTTACTATTTTGATTAATTGGTGGTGCTTCTTTTGTTGTATCAGTAATATCTGGGTTATAATTTTTATTATTGAGAGGTTCGAAGAATTTATCTATTGTTTTTTGGGTTGGGTTTAAATTAGGTTTAATAATGTTACATTGGTGTATCAGGTTCCCCTCAGCTTGGTTCGGTATGTTTATTTTTTGTGAATTACTTGTATTTAGGTTAAGAGTTGTATGCCAGATTTTACCAATTAAGCTTTTAGGGTATAGGTTATCTAAAAAAAGGTTGTATATTTGACTTTTTATTTCTTTGAGGTATATGTGGTCTGATAGTTTTAAAGCTTTACCTATGGTGTTTTTAAGAATATTAATTTTATGTTGAAATGGGTGGTTTGAGTGGTAGTTTAGTAAACTACTAATACTAAACTATGTTCTATGTTTCCTTTAATTTTAAAGTTTTTTGTTATTAAAAGTACCTCACAACTAGCGAAGCCGGGCACCCTAGCTAGAAAGAAATATGAGTAGAAATATTCATTTTACCCAAATTAAGAACTTTGGAGTGTAACAGCAGATGTTCATTATTCATTATTCATTATTATTAAAAAATCATTATTTTTACAACCGCGATGCTCGAAACGGAAAAGAACCCGGATGAGATATCCTGTTGCTGGCAGATATTCTATCTTGGTCTGCTATGAAAGCCCTGCCCTGCACTAACCGGTTTTTCATTTCAATATACTCACTACGTTTGCTCGAATGACTTTAAGCGGATTACTTATTCATTGCGACTTCTATTTCAAACTTGAAATGGCTTGTAGAATTCACATCACATGAAGCACCAACATTCATGCAGTTTTTATCAATCTTTTTTATTCTCAATCATACTTATACTCAAGTATGCATATTTGATCTTTTTTTAAATAACAAGAATAACTAAAATAATAACGCTTAAATAAAATAATAAGATGAAATAATATATTTGTTTTTTAAACTGTGATAATAAGCAAAAATGATGAAAAGAAACAATAAAATCGTAATGAGTGGCAATTGGAATTAAGGTGACCTTTAAATTAATTTCACGTTCACTCACGTCCCGTTCAATCTTTAAATAAGATGGGAGACAGGAAAATATAACGTTTGAATGAATGGTTGTTAGGTTATACGTTTCTAAATTTATCGAATGAACGTTATGCACAATTTAATTAATACCCATTATTAGCACATGAAATATTAGCACACTTTAATTTTAAACCCTTCTGTACTATAGTAAGCCAGGATTTTCACCTAGAAACCCTTTTCTTGAATTTAAATAAAAATCAATTTTATAAAATAAAAATCAATGTTTATATCAATTTTCTTTCAAGAATCATGAAAATTAACGTTTTTCAGTTTAAGAAGGGTTAGTTTCTGCATTAAAATAAGCTTTAAAAATATGTATAATATCATACCTAAATCAAATACTCTTTATCATAAGGAAATTCTAGTTTAAAAGTGAACTTGCTAGGAATTCGAAATGAAATAAATAATTTAATATAAAGGTATCGGATTCCTAAACCTGCTCTTTTCCTTTGAGTAGCCATTACTGAGGAATTCTTTGTAACGGTAAAACCGTGATTCGGAGAAACTTACATGTCCCATCTTTTGACAAAAGACATAACCTACGATGGGCGATGTATAAAAATGTAGTTTTTACATGAAAAGGTATGCTGTGACACATGAATTTTGACTACACCCTAATTTAAGAACCTCTAGGATTGAGAGGAGGGGGTTAATCGAGGGAGTCTGTGGAGGGAGGACGTTGATCAAAATAACTGATTAACTCAGTATTTGTAGACGTATCAATTTACTTTATTTCTTTAAAGTACGCAGTTTCTTTAAATGCCAATACATCGTGAGGTTCCATTCAAAGTTACAGGAACTCAGTCAAGTTTACCATCACTACTCTCAAACTTAATTTCTATTCCGAAGTTTAAAACCCGTAGTTAATCGATTCTGTCAAACTTTTTTGCGTGAATAAACCCAGGAAATTCTAACATTATCGATCAGTATCGTATTTAAAGTGACCAAGACGCTTTCAGAGAGCTTCATTTAATATTTTTCATATCCCAGTTTATAGCCCATTAATCTAAATTGATCTTTTCCTATTTGTTATTATTTTAAAACATCGAATTCGTAAAAGTTTTTACTCTGAATATGTTTTAAATGTTCCTTGATTCATTTCGTTTGTTCAATTAATTTTCAAATCAGCGGAATGCTATCTTCATACTCCATCAAAAAATTTAATAAAATTTGACATATTGAAAAACAATATATTCAGAGACTGGATGCTTTAAATAGAATAGTAAATTGAATTATGTGTGTATTTTCTCGATATCTATATAATCTATATAAATTTATGTTCGTCTAATTGTATTCTTGTAATTACTTCCCTCATAATTAATATCAAATTAATGGCAGGGTTTAGCTATGTGGTTGTCCAAAATTAATGCAGGATTTCATGTTTTCATTAGATCACCTAACTTTATATTTTTAACGGAAGTTATGTTTACTTCTTTGTATGGATGTCTTCATTTTTTAATACTCTTTCGAACAAAAATGTCCTTTCACCTTCATAACATGTTACTGATTGAAAAAATGATCCATTTCCTACTAAGGGTGGTTTAAAAAAATTAACCTTGAAGACAAGAACGTTCGTGGAAGGACTCGTTCCCTTTGATGAAGATCTTAACATTGACAGTGAAAACCACAAAACAACTGTTCGAGAACTTGCAGAGAATCTCTCAGTTGGCAAATAGACCGACGAAAATGGAAAGGTTGAAAGTTCGAAACTTGGCTACTGTTCAGGCAAGTTAGGTTTTAATAATAAAAACCTTTCGCTTCCCTGATGAAGAAAGTATGGCCGGTGCTCGATGCTCCTAGTTTTGTTGGTTAATGTAATAAAAGGTTTAAATAATAAAAGAATAGCACAAAATGTATTTTACATAAAGTTTACCTTTGAAGTTAATATAAATATTAGCAAAATTAACAACTTATCTACGCTCAGTCAGCTTGGGTTCGACCTTGAGCTAGCTCGCGACGGGTCTGTTATCTGTTTAAAAGGATGCCGCCCAGATATCCGCTGACAAGCTGACTGAGCGTAGATAAGATGGATTCTTTGTCCAGCTCAAGACCGTCCGGCGTTGCTACGTCTTGCTCAGGACCTCCGGAAAAACACGAAATACCTCTCCCACCATATACTAGAACGGTCAATGACCTAAAGGTCACCTATAGCCTCTACTACGGCACGCTCAAGGTCACGGAGGCCCTGCTCCCTCCTCAACCGGCCTTATACAACTACTGCTATGAATTTCGAACTGCAATTTTTGTCGAAAAAGAACAAAGTACCTTTTTTTATAGTAACTTAAGATGAAAAGTGGATTTTGTACTGCATTTCTAAACTTTCTCGATAGTGGTTCAATAAATAAACACGTGAGAAGAAGTAAGTTTTCCTAAGCACCCAACTCATCAAAGATATTAATGGTTACTTTTAAGTGTGCTTATTTGGACTGATTCACTGTAGTTGCTTGAATCCTGGCAAAAAAATCAATGTCTTTTCCTTACCTTCTTTCGTCAATCAGAAACGTACTATTAAGCTACACGAAAACATTCGACTCTACATAGCACATATGATCATAAGGAAATTGTTCAAACTAGTTTATGAGACTCTGTCTTGTCCATACTACTCTCCAAGACTCTCACCAAACGACTACCACTTTTTTAGGTATCTTGACAACTTTTTAAGAGATGAAAATTTTTATTATCAAAATTCGATAGTTAATATGTTTTTAGAATTCATTAATAGCAAAGACTCGAATTTCTATTTTATATATTTTAAAACCATAAACGTATTAATCTCCGTACAACCTTATAGAACATATGTATTATATTTCTTAGTATTTGTGTTGGATCAACCGAACACTGAGTGAAAAATACGCAACCCTTGTTCGTTCAACCATTACCGAATACAAAAGGGAATACTGAAGGGAATAAGTTAAAAAAGGGAAACTCCAGGAAAATAAGCAGTTTGTGAAAAGTGGCGTCCCTGAGGTGAAACCACAAAAAATCACAACCGTTGCCGGAATCGAACGTATAATATGGCAAAACAGATTCGTACTTCTCTTTATCTTGATATTTCTTTATTTTTTTTTTTAATATTTATTTTATATTATATTACTCAGTCATCAATATTACAATTTCCCTTCATTGAGGAAAAATTAATAAATACAATTCCAAAATAGAGTTTTATTTACAAAATTAATTGTATTGCTACAGTAATAATAATAATAATAATAACAATCATAATAAACGAATAACGTTTGGAGAATTCAGGCGACTACAATGCCGAATTTCGTTAAGACCATGGCCACTTATATAAGATTATAAGGAAATAGATACAAACACATAAAGCACAGAGAAAAAAATGTTTAAGGATTTAATTATGAAATTTCTCAATCAAATAAAAGCGATCATTTTGACATTGTCAGTATCAGAAGTCACGATTGACACTTACTTGAAAAATTGTTTTTCAGGTACCATTCGAAATAAATTAAATAAATAATCTATGTCCTAGAAAGTTCCATTTTTATATTCACTAATGTGGGCTTAAAATCATTTTTATTAAGGAAAAATTTTAATTCACAACTTCAATCAAACAATAAAAGCTCAAATTATTGACAACGTTACGAAAAGTAACGACTAGTGATACAAAATAACCATATGCTTCGATGTAAAGAGTAAGACTAGTCCACTGCTTCTTATATTTATTCCTATATTGAACATTCTAGAAGTGCGTAGAAAATTCTCGAAGCATTCAAAACATGTACCAAAACAGTTATGTACCTGTTCCAACTAAATATCTAATAATCTTTTCAATGTAACAGATAAAATCGCATGATATTATATATATATATATATATATATATATATATATATATATATATATGTGTATGTAAGTAGGATTTCAAATGACGAGAATTAATGTTCTTGTTCTGAAAGAATTTATTTGAATAAGAAACAGAATAAACAAAATAACAAAATAAACAACAATAAAAGATAAACATACCTGAAAGAATAATTAATTTACAACGTTATTTGCCTACTAACAATAAACTAATACAGTCTTTAAAATTCTAATTAAATAACCTCAAATAGATTAAACAAAACATATGGTATCAGAACATATGGTGGGAGTATAATTTACATCTCCCTCTCCCGGGGCGCTTTTTCGGAAGAATAAAGCGACAACTTGCTACAATGAAAATAATTTGCTTCTTTCTTTCTTTTGCCACAATCAACTTCGTAGAATGATGAAGAAATCTTCCTCAAAATGCGAAAAGGTCCTACTCAAACTCTATCGGTCTTCTTCCTATTGAGTCTGCTACCGTTCTCTATGTAGACAAGATCACCAACTTGGAATTCATGAAAAACACGATTTTTATCAATCCTTTTCTTGTTGACCTGAAAACTACGGCTAGAATTTATGAAAGCCCTCTTCCTATCTTCAGTCAAATCCCTGGTAACTTCTGGCCCGAGTGGGCAAATAGTTGACTGTTTTCCATAAAGCAGATAAGCTGGTTCAAATTTCGTAGAGCTATGAATCGTGCGATTATAGTCCTGGACGCATTCCTCTGCTATGGTCGACCAAGCTCGTTTATCCCCTCCATTGATTTTGCATCTGATTCTGTTGACGAGTGTCTGATTCAAACGCTCATTGAGACCATTTGAACTCGGACAACCGGCTTTTGCGCTTTCACGACTTCGAAGGCGGTCGTACCTGGCCGAACGAAATTTGAACTCGGACAATCAATTGCGGTAAACACTAACTGTATTCCCATTTGCTTAAGATACTTTTTAAGAACTTTAGAGTTTATACCTGTGTACTGATCCGCCAAAATTAAATAGGAGCAATTAGATTTACAAAGTCTTTTGAACATTGACCTTTAAGTTCAAATGGTCTCAATGAGCGTTTGAATCAGACACTCGTCAACAGAATAAGATGTCAGTTTGTCCAAATTCTTAAAGTAATAAAAAGGTCTAATTTTATCTCTTAATTGTGCTACCCCGATATGACCATAATAGTCATGGACTTTGCTGATTAATTTCAAACCAAATGTAGCAGATACAAATATTCTGGCTCTTTCTCCTATTATTTTGTAAATAATGTCGTGACGTGTTTCCGTGTTCTTCGCTGAAGTTAGTTCATCAGCATTATTCTTTTGGTCTAGTATAATTTCTTGTAGTTCTATTAAATTCACAACCTGAATAGCATCGTCATTCTCAAAGTACTCTAGAACTGGTTGCCTGGATAGCAGATCAGCTAAAATATTGTCTTTGCCTTTTTTGTAAATTATTTTAAAATTGAATTGAGAGAGGTAATGCACTAATTCACCTAATGTTTCATCCGTGCGTGCCTTAGTTTTTAAATTTTCTAGGGGTTTATGATCACTACAAACATAGAATGGTCTACCAATAAGATAGTACTGCCAATATTTTATGGCATCCTTAATCGCCTTGCACTCGAGATGAATAATGTCCATTTTTTTTTCTCTTGCCGATAGCTTTCTGGAAAAATAGGCGACTGGATGTAATATTCCATCAAGTTGAGGCTGCTTCAAACAAGCCCCGATGCCATTATAGCTGGCGTCAGTTTCAATATATACATCCTTATTCAAGTCGTATATAGATAGTATTGAGGAAGAACACAGATAATCTTTAATTAAATTAAAACTCTTTTCGCAGTCATCCGACCACTGAAATTTAACATTCTTCCGTAATAGCCGGTGTAATGGTTCAAATTTTTGCGCACTGTTTTCAATATATTTCAAATAAAAATTTATAGAACCTAATACACTGCGAACACCTGACTTATCTGTTGGTCTCTTCAGATTTTTTATTGCAGTCAAATTTTCTTGTGCCGGTGATATTTTATTTTCTTGAATAAAATGACCTAAATATTTGACTGAACTTGAAGCAAATTTGCATTTTTCTAATTTCAGTTTGTAACCTTCGTCTCCAATGACTTGTTTCAGTTGTCTTAACAATATGTACAAACAATCTGGCATCCTCTTTATTCATGATCCCTTTTGTGGAATAACCTTGTAAATTGGTTTGTAAGTAGGATTTCAAATGACGAGAATTAATGTTCTTGTTCTGAAAGAATTTATTTGAATAAGAAACAGAATAAACAAAATAACAAAATAAACAACAATAAAAGATAAACATACCTGAAAGAATAATTAATTTACAACGTTATTTGCCTACTAACAATAAACTAATACAGTCTTTAAAAGTCTAATTAAATAACCTCAAATAGATTAAACAAAACATATGGTATCAGAACATATGGTGGGAGTATAATTTACATATATATATATGTGTGTGTGTGTGTGTGTGTGTGTGTGTGTGTGTGTGTGTGTGTGTGTGTGTGTGTGTGTGAATGGTCATATCACGCGGGTGATTTTTAATCTAATGCCAGAAGACGTTGCTTTTTGTAGCGCTACGGATTTCTAGCGAGTTGTTCCTATCTGCGAACTTTCTTCGTCTTAACACGGGCTAAAACAGAGATGAGGTTTCCCCCAGTGGAATTGAATAAAAAATTCGTGGTTCAGTTTTTCCTGTTTGTTTTCTAAAAATAATCCTTCTTCCTTAATAACGTTGGATGATTTACAAACACGTATGTATAAAGATATATACGGATAATTCCAAACAAAATCGGATATTCCTGTTCATTGGTACATTGACAATAAACTTTTTACGCTCGGAATTAAAGTATTTTGGGAAATCAAATAAATCTTAAAGCATGGTTATTGTGTTTGCTTCGTATTCGAGATCTGTTGATACTGATTATAACGTTCCTCTGTTGCGCAATCTCACGATTTCCCATTTTGTATTCAATATTTGTCTACTTTTTCTTTGTTTTATTCTAGATTTTTTGTGTAAGTACCTCTTTGTTTAGAACCTCGCTTTTAGTTTTCCCTTTATTTTTGGGCATTTATCCAGTGATTTTCTTCAATCGGTATGGTTGTTGGAATAATGATCATATATTTTATGGCTTTCTTTTTTTTTGGGGGGGGGGGGGTTGCCCTTGTTGCGTTTTTTAGCTCTATTTCAGAGAATTTTTTTACTATTCAACCAAATTTTAACGAAATTTTAATTGTCAGAAACGATTGGTTTTATAATAAAAAGTTACACTTTAGAAATATTCTTTATAATCATTAAATTTGGCATCCTCCACCATTGATAAAGTTTTTTCATTCAACACTTCACACGCAGTATTCACGAAACTATTTACCAACAA
Organism: Aelia acuminata; assembly: GCA_911387785.2. Classification (NCBI taxonomy): domain Eukaryota; kingdom Metazoa; phylum Arthropoda; class Insecta; order Hemiptera; family Pentatomidae; genus Aelia; species Aelia acuminata. The sequence goes on along the minus strand of OU426979.1, from coordinate 34,491,870 downwards.
AAAGTCATTCACTGCAGCCAGAGGACTGACTTGCGATGCAAGCAAAAGAATTCAGAATATTTCATTTAACGCTTTTCATTATCACGACCGGCCCCGGAATTTGCAATAAGCTAAAATTCGATCTAAGAGCATGTAGAATAATTATAATTTCGAATCCTGGAATAAATAGTCGTTTGTAGTCTTGTTTAGATTTATATAAAAAAATATATTTAGAAAGTAGTTAAGAACGAGGAAGTAAGATGAATACAATAAAACAAGGTATCAATCAAATATTGTTCTCTACTTCATTCAAATATCGAACGTTTAAAACAATGTAGCAGTTGAATGAAGAAGTATATAACTATTTTATGGTATTATTTTTATATATATATATATATATATATATATATATATATATATATATATATGTATGTATGTATATATATTTTAAGATATTGTTAAATTATATAAAAACATTATTAAAATATCAAAAATATTAATAAGAGGGAAAGAGCGTGGAAATTTGATTATCTTTAATGAGTTAAAAAGTAAAGGAAGATACATCTTCACTTAAAAAATTAAAATAAATGGAGTTACGCAGAAAATGATTTTTATATACATAAAATGATATTTGGACGGGTTTCCAACAGAAAAGTTGGTTCCAATGTATTCAAGAGGATATTTTTATTCTAGTTAGAGTACGTCAAATAGAAAAAAAAGCTTTTAGTATAAAATAACTACTGTTATTATTCTTTTCAAACATTAAATTCCTTCATCAATTGATATCAATAATTCCAGGCGCGTCAGGAGTAACCAACCAAAGGAATCCAATTTTTCTCGTTTAAATATTCTGAAACTGTGATCTGCTTCGTTTAAGATTTTTAGACCTCGTTAATATTGACCGTGTAAAATTCACTAATTAGGCATTCTGTTGTCTTCTAAATTTACCAGGTGACTTGTACATGTACGGTCCGAGAGAAAAGGCATAAAAACATAAGAAAAAGCACACACAGAATACCACACCTTGTCGTATTTTTTTTGATCTTATACAAAAGTTTAGTAATAAACTATAAATTTAGTATAATTAATTCAGTATAATTAATTGACATAAGCTAGTAAGTCAAGACAACCCATTTACTACCTTTTCCATGTCAGTGCCTCCATTAATTAAATTAATTACGATTCGAAGGTATTTTTTTAGTGTATTATTTTACCGTATTGCAATGAATACATTTATGTTCTGTTTCATCAGAGAAGAAAACGTTCATTGTATACGCGAAAAAAGAAGTGAATCTAAGGAACACTGTACACCACGGGCAAGGGGGGGATTTCGTATAAGGGGGGCAAGCTAGTAAATTTCTTATGATCGGTGTGGGTATCTGTACTATGTAAATAAAAGTTATAGATATTTGAAAATTAAAATCCACTTTATATAAAACTTAATAAATATACTAAATGAATAAGAATTTATTTAATTAGCACTTTTTTTCTCATATTTTCAAGGGGGGGGGGGGAATTGCCCTTAGGAATCCAAAGCATAATGAGGGACACTATAATTAAAACTTACAGTCCCGAGAAATATATTTGGGATTAAAATAAAATATAGGCTAAATATGATAGTGAATACAATACTTAATAAATGTTTTTAAAATCGATGTATTAAAGATAATGTCTAGTAACTTGAAAAAATAAATAAAAAGTATTTCAAACAATTTAAAAGCATGATTTTTATAATCAAGAGCTGTCTGTATTTTGTGATTTTTTTTTTTTAAATCACTCTACCGTTTGGATCACTTTCCCTCAAGACTTTTAATATTATTAAAAAAATCAGGCTATATGAAAAATCTATTGCTACACAATAATATTCTTTAATGAAGGAGCTCTTTCGTGTTTAATGTTTTTTATTATTTTTTTCCCGACTATAATGTGGCAATGAAATTAAAGACAATGTTATAGGCCATAAAATGTATTAGACAAAAGTATTTTTATACTGTTAAAAAAAGAAGTTGACAAATGGCTTGTATGAAAATGTAGCAACTAAAGATAAGATAACCCCAGAGGATGAGCCACAAGCTCGAAACGTCGGGAAAAAAAATAATAAAAACCAAAACACGGAAGAGCTCCTTCATTAAAGAAAATCCTACAAATTACAGCACCCTTCCCCTCTAAGTGAGGAAAAAGATCCTAACAGACAATAATATTCTAATTGTGAATGTGAGGACTTTGTATTAACTTCTTGGCTTATTTATAAAATTTACTTTTTGATTAAATAAAATAAAGTAGGCAAAACTGCACAGCAGTAATAAACGACGAAGGTATTTTTTTAAATTCAGTTCTATTCATTTTAGAATCATGCTAATAAGGAAAGTTACAAAGCAAAACGGAGTAATCGATTACGTTTGTGCCCCTCGATTACGTAAGATACGGGACAATATTGGAAGCTGGAAATGCTTGTGACAGTAAACCGATGCAGCCATGTTTTCCAGGTAGCTTCAGATATTTCGGCTTACGGTTCCATAACACCGGATATATACGCAGGCAGTGCCCCATCACTTTAATAGGCCTAGGTAGAAGTATACATTGTTGTATGTTCTATATTAGCCAGTTTCTGTTCTGAATAGATTGCCAAAACAAAAGGAAGATAAAAAAAGTGTAACACCTATGTGGGTTTAAATTTTGGGAGGTTATTTTACTTGATTAACTTTATTAGATCACAGATTTCGACTTCCGCTCGCTACGCTCGGTATTCAGAGATAAATGAACCACAAATCTGGCTTAGCCCAGGAAAAAATCTCAAACAAACAATTAACACTTAAATTAGTAATAATGTTTCAAAACAGTGACAGAACAATGACTTAAAAGTAACTGTATGCTTGGCTTTCCAATGTAAGTCTAAGATACTAGTCGATCACTTCTTATATGTGGTACATAGAAAAGCCTAGAGCAATCCAAACATGTAATCACGTACTAATACATGATTTTAACCGTTCCAAACTTTGGATATTCATCACAGAAGAAAGAAAAAAATCATTACTCATTCTACTTTTAAAAACTGGGAAGCATAAATCAACCTAGCGGACCAGTTACAGATTTTTAAGGTTACTCCAACAAGTAACAGTCCGGCTATAAAAAAGGTCCTAAAAGTGTACTGAGACGCACTGTAATAATACATTCACTTAGAGTACATACACTTCACTGTAGATTAGAACAATGGATAAACCCCAGAAATTCTTCATACTACGAACAGTAAGGGATTTTATAGCATGAGAAAATTCCAGAGGAGCGCTTAGAACTACTTTAGTCCTGCTTAAAGGTCTGGTCACACGTAACCGCACCGCAGAACGGGCGTGAATCGGATCTGATTCGTTTACGAAGGATAGGTAGCAACCGGACACACATGCCCGATACCTGGTCAACCAACAAGTTACTATCTATCCTTCGTAAATGAATCAGATCCGATATACGCCCGTGCTGCGGTTGGGTTATGTGTGACCGGACCTTAACCCTAATGCGGCTAACATTAGTTGAGATTAGTTGATTCTTCATCACTGTTTACAAATAATCAATCGGGGCCCGGTGTGGCTGTGCGGTAAAGCGCCATACTCCCATGCCGGAGCTGCGGGTTCGAGTCCCCCGCCCTGGGTGGTGCTTTTCTTTCGTAGGAGAAGCATCACCCAGTGCCATGGGTGTTAGTATGGGCAGTATAGGGCTTCAGTAGAAGCCTTGAAGTCCCAAAAAAAAAAAAAAAAAAAAAACAAATAATCAATCGAATATGTATTTATTAAAGATGTTTTTTTCGTTATACCAGCTTAACTTTCCATTATTTGATTTATTTACATGTTTATCTGCTATCCTAATAAAGTTTTACTATTTTATTTTTACCTATACACGCTACGCTACAAAATCGTAGGCCACCCGATTCATTTTAAAATTGTAGGTAGGAATTAGAATAGGTGTTTAATAAATGAATATATGCTAATGATCCAGTAATTAAAAATATTTACATGAAAACCCAAAACAAAATTAAAATTGACTTTGACAAAATTATATGCCATTTTAAAAGTAAGTGTATTTTTAACATTAAATAATTTCTAATCTCAAGCCTCCACCGGTATTGCTCTCTAACAATCATTGAAATTGTTCAATTTTTTCGCGTGAGGTTTTAATAACGTCAATTTCAGAGCACATTTCCTCCAGGCATTCGAAATGAATTAATTAATTGCTAAACAGTTCAGTAATCAAACAAACAAAAAATTAATACAATAGAACGACCAATTTTTGTCGCACATGAAATAGCCTTATAAGAAGATTAAAATGATAACTAAGGGGGCATTTATACATTGATATAATAATCTAGACACCAAAAACGTAAAATAAGTAAAATTACTATCATTTTTGTCGCGTAGTAGATATTTCCTAAATTAGAACTATATAATAATAAAAATATAATAATAAAAAAATATTATAATTAAAAAAATAAAAATAAAAATAAAGATAAAATAAAATAAGAATAAATAAATAAAAGAGAGAAACGTATGTATAATGTGGGTATGAGTATATATGTATATATATAGGAGGTAAATGAATAAACACCATGCAAATGAACATAAATCATAGACTATTAAGTTAGGTTAGCCTTTAAAGTACAAAAGTATGAAATATTATATCCCAGATATATCAATAAAATATACAGAAACAACACACAGCAACAAAGTTAAACAAAAGAAATAATAAATATACAGCAAAAGGCGTTAAAAACCATGCAGTTGGACGCCTAATTACTCCACCCCTAACCCTAAATTAGAACTGATATTTTTGTTCATAAATAGAACGTTTCCACGGTTTCCAACCTATTAGGTACTTATTGCTAATTAATTCAGAATTTCATGTAGTATTCAAAACCAACGCAAAAGTAAACAATTAACTTTATCGTGAGCGCTATAGCAACTTCCCAGCAGAACATTTTCCATGGCCCGGGTCCGAACAAGATTAGTAACAAAATTGATTTATTGCTTTGATCCGGACACTCAATTCAGTTGCAGTATGGATTACAGTCATGTATCGCAAAAAATTAAACTCAAAACTATAAGTATGACAGTAAGTCAGCGTATTGATAGAAAAGGCATGTTTTTTTTTATAAAATGAAAAAAGTACTACAGTTTAATTTACGCTGACTCGAGTATAATTAATCAACTATCAATCGAAGTTATTTTTTTTTTTTGTATTATTTACTGTTTTACAATGAATAATGTTATGTTCCGTATTATCGAACCCCGAATCAGTAACATAATAGATGCAGAGGACCTGGGTTCGATTCCCACCCAATCTGTTATCTTCTAATTAAATAGTTTAAAAATTATAAATTAATTATCTTACAGATAACCAATGATTACGTAACAACAGTAACATAATACTTCTCGAGTTGAGCTTGCAATTGTGTTTATGCTTGGTCAATGAATGTTCTATTTAAATTATTCAATTTATGTGGGCTGATTGGAAGTGCGACAAAGGAAAGCTGTTAATGAAAACAGGGCCGTTGCGGCATCGACGATCTCATTCCTCTCAAAATAACAATTAAATTTAAGTTCACCCTTTATTTGTTATTTCGAGCCGGTTCTTAATAAATTTGATAACAACCGACCAATAATTGGAGCGTAAATTTAACCCCATCTCCTATAATGAAAATCGTTCGAGAAGCTTGAAATTTTCTTAGCTAATCTGTCTCCTTCACGCAACAATCTCTGCGTACAAAATCCGTTGATTCCTTTCTCATGAGGTACTTTAATTTAAACCTGTAATAGTTTTGTTTTCAAGTGGAAAACTCTATATTGCAAAGTACTCTGGTACTTTCCATTTTTTCAAAATGTTTCTGGTCTGGTACCTTTGTCGACTCTTAAGATTTTCCTATACTACCCGTCCACAAATTTCGCAGGGGTCACCTGTGGTGTAGTGGTTAGCATGGCAACCTACAATACTAAGGTTCGCGTTAAAGGGAAAAAAACTTGCTGTCTCTCGGATAGGACGTAAATGTAGGTACCGAGCCTGTACAATGTACGTTAAATATCGCTATCCTAATATAGCTAGGCAAAATGTAGGATTCCCACTGTAGCATCGTCCGATTGATTAGCCTTAGTGGCATAAACTGACGTTAAACAAACAAAGATTTCGCAGTCTTTTAGGGTGTGTCGAGCCATTCTTTCTCAATTTGTAGGCTCTAACTAATTTCGCAATTTGTAGGCTCAAGACCTTTTGAAAAATATGCGTGTGAAAACTCAGTTTGTTCTACTTTCACCCGACAAAGAAAAGTTTCCCCTCTCTCGGCGATTTTCTAATGGAGGTGTTCTTTAGTTTTATTTTAATCAGTTTTTAGTTTACTAAATTTCAGCATACGCGATTATTATTTATTTATTAGGCGCTTCCACGTCTCCATTTGGTTTGCTGAATTGAAGTGGCTCTATCCAGTTTTTCGACGGCAATACTTCCTAGGTATATATCTTTTCCAAAATCTTCAGCACCAAGAAACCTCCTTATATCCTCAATTTGTTCAAACCCTGCTACTCTATAGATTCTCTAAACACCAGATCTCAAATATAAAACCTGTATATCCCTTTCTACTGAACTACCTTTACTAAATCCTTTATCATCCACGCCGCCACCTCCTGGAATTCCTTACCTGTCTCCATCCGTAAATCTTCATCTATCACTTCCTTTAAAACCCAACTATTTCACCACCTCCTTAATCTTCAATCTTCTTTAAATATGTAAAACAGTGAAACCAGCATAGAATATTTATTTGATACATTATACATTTAAAGTGTTTTCTCTTTTGTGTTTACTTATATCTTAATTCTTAATAACTAACCAGACAAATGGCTCTGGATTTGACCATGTTCTGTTATTCTTAGGGGACTAGATGGCCCAGGATAAAAATTATTTTCTTTCTTTCTTTCATACGCAAGTACAGCATAAAAAAAATTAACACTTCAAAATTAAAACATATAATGTCAAAATTACTCACACCATGTACATACATAGCTATCTTGTTCACGTTTTTAAAATAGTTTATTTAAATTTATTTATGGTTAATTTAATTACAAGCTAAATAGGATATAGATTTTTTTAACTGTAATTAAATGTTATTAATGGCTTTTTATTTTACATAATGAGTAATGGAAGATATAAGGAGAGAAAATTAATGTAGCAACGGTAACGGAGTTTCATTGTTAGAAGTTGTTTAAATGTTCAACAATACACAAATTGCAACCCAGATAACAAAGGGCTAACATTAAATAATAATTTTGATGCTGTCGGGCCCTCATTGAAATCATTATCAGATACCTTTTAGTTTGTTTTCGTAAATGACATTGGTATTATTTATTTAAAATGTTTTATTTTGGAGGTCACAGATTTCATGTTCCTGGCTAACTAACTCATCTCGTTTGTCCTAGCGATGAAATTACGCGTCATTAATTTTTTGCTATATATTAATATGAGATTTGTTCATTTATTTTTTAAGAAATGTATAAGGTTCCAAAGTATTTTTTAATATTTTCAAAGATAGTTCAAATTTCTTGAAATTATGTTTTTAGTAAACAATAACTTCATGCAGAAATATGAAATTTAATAATTCATTCTAAATAAATGGTCTTTCAAAATACATCTTAAATATTTCGAATGTCTAATCTTTATTAGTGAATGTAATAATATTAATACGAAATCGGGGCTGATTTATTTTTTTGCTTTAGACCCTTTACTGCTCAAGGTGAATTCCCGAAAAATAGGGTTTCAGAAGGAAAATATTTATCGGTTCTATAGTTCTATATATTTCTAAATTTATCGATTATATAGTTTTGCTATCTATTAACATAGATATTGAAAGAAATATCCCTGGACTAAATGATTAATATCTTTGCAACCTTTTGAAATACATTAGTGCAATATTTTTTAACTGTTAGCTTCTTAAAATTGATCTCGAATTGCTATAATAGTCTACAACATGTCATGCTCCATCATAAGGTTGGCGCAACAATTTCTTTGGCGCATGCTCACCAGCATCTCAAAAACTGTAGGAACAAACATCATGTTCGAAAATCTTTAGAATACTAGTTTTTTATTGGCATGGGACATCTGGAAAGTCTAGGAAACAGTTTGTACATGAGTTATGCAATAAGTAAAACATATCAACTTTTATTGCATAATACAATTATTATACAATGATAATAACACAATATAATCAACTCGGGGAATGAATAGGTCGAAAATTATTTATTTATTCCAGAGTCAATATGGTAAGGGTTCAATGAAAATACCTTCCTAGAGGCTCTCATCCAGTTTATATATTTTTTTTATTTATATGCTTATAGAGAGATAAGATGATTTGCGAATTGAATGCTTCTGTTTTCAATACGGATCTTAAAAGAACAGTTTAAAAATAAAAGAAGAACAATGGTGGATGCTTATTTTTATGAGGTAGAATATTCGATCTATAAAGACGCGACCAAAAATTTCGTATCATTCGTTAACTAATATCTCGTGGAGGACCGAATATCTGCTTCTTTGTCCCATCGAACGACACAATTTTGCTTAATTAATTGACCTTGCTTAATTAACATTGAGGTATAAGGTAACAGGAAAACTAGATGATATCCCACCTGCTTTGGTTTTAGTCTCATCGATACTTCCGGTATCTCCCCACGTCCGGTCTCATTTTTGAGGGCTTTTTACGGTCTGGTGATATTTTTGGACATTTGTAAAGTGATTTGGAAAAATGGAAATGGGGTATATTATTACACAATTCAATACTTCGTTTTCTACAGTTTACTCTCGATTTATTCAGGCTAAGTAAGAGGTTCCAAGAGTATGATGAAATTTAGATTTAGATAGAGCCACTCAGTTTAATAACCAATAGTCACATAAAGGACAGTAATGCATTCCTCGAACTGTTTTCTCGGCCTAGGAAGATGCAAATTACAAGTTTCAAGGGCGGAGCGATTCAAATAGCAGCGCTTGGTTGACATTTCGAAGTAGTTATAATGAGTTTTCTCCTAGCAGTATAAACCAATGTCCATGCTCAGCCGTTTAAACTATAATATTGTTAAAATGAAATATTATTCATTGATAATGTTTCATACCCAATTTTTACTTTAAAGAGATTTATTATAAACATAAGCTAAATTATTTTTATTAGCGTGTAGCAGAACTGGTGTATTCAATTCACAATTACTAATTTAAATAGATAAAGCTCTAATCCCCAACTCCTTAATTTAAAAAATCACAAAGCTTCACATACCCGCATATTTACCTTTCCATTTATCCATCTTTTTTTTTTTTTCGAGACGATTTTCTATTCCTCTCCGAATAAAACAGGAAAAAATATTTATGGTGTCATTCTATACAATTGAGGTAGTACCATGATTGATGATTGACCGCGTACATATTTTCTTTATTTCTTGCAAAAAATAAAAAAATAAAACTTTTAAAAACCGTGCTATTCAATAACTGTTAAAAGAAGTATGACTAAGAGAAAACTTAAAGCGAACGAAGCGCTAATGCTAGACAAACAAACAAGTGTATATTTAATCGTTTAATTTTGAATATCGCTATGCTTATATACTTAGGCGAAATTTAGGACTCCCACTGCAGCATGGTCCCTCTGATTAGCCTTAGTGGCATTCAGCGACGTTAAACAAACAAGCTCAAGACCTTTTGAAAAATATGCCTGTGAAAACTCAGTGTGTTTTTTCACCTATTCACTATTTTCACCTGACAAAAAAAAGTTTCCTTTCTCTCAGCGAATTTCTAATCGAGATGGTCTTTAGTTTATGTCAGCATACGCAAGTAAAGCATAAAAAAAAATTGTATGCTCAAAAAAATACCCTTGGTATTCATTATATTACTCAAGGCAAGAATTTTTGAAGAAAAATTATAATTCTATAAACTACTGCTGATGTCTGAACAGTATAAAAAAAAAAAAAAATACTAAATAACTATAGTAAAATATTAAACTACAACAACTCAAAGTGAACGAAGCGCTAATGCTAGACAAACAAGTGTATATTTAATCGTTTAATGTATCAACTTGTAGGCCGGGCGCAAAATGAAACATAGTATCTTAAGACACATGTCGTCTTACCGGTGTTCCTTCCGATTTTGTTGTTCCTTTCTTCAGCGATACGTGTTGTAAGAGAATTATTTATAAAGCTTACAAGCTACAAACACGAATCTCACACCTCAGGTGGGATAGCAGACATTTGAGGACAAATCCAGTTCACCATGTTTATTCATCCTCTAAATAAATTACTTTTGTTGCTCATACAAGATTAAATATTATTCCCAGAAAGAAAGAAACCAGGTCTGGAATATCATTAAAAGGTGAAAATAACCGAGAAATGATTTAAATGAAAAATTAAATAATTTATACAATAACTTTCTTAAATTTTAAAATTTTCCGATGAGGAATAATGATAAGTCAGATCCAAGCATCTCTAACGTGAAATAAACGTATTTAAAAAAAAAAAAAAAATTTCCTACTACTATAACGCAAACAGCGTAAATATTTTGGTCTCTTGGCTTCACTCACTTCTTGAATTATCTTCATTTTGTGTGGTTTTAGGTTTGAACCTCAATTTGAATGCCCCAAACCTTTTTTAACCTTTTGAAAGGCCCAAACTCTGCCTATCATAATTCCGTGTCATGGCTACTTAATCTCTCGTATAAGCTCATCCTATCTCCGATGCTTCCAGTTTCCACGACTTTTCGCATTCTGTTGCGAATTTTTCGCTCAGCATGACGATTAAATGCCGCCTAAATCTTGCCGTAAAATTAGACAGTATAGACAGTTCTAAAATAATATTTATTTCTGTACAACAGCTTTGAACAATTTTCTAACAGTTTGCGCTTGAAACAAACGCCATTTGTCTAATTAACCGCTTTAAAAAAATGGAAAAAGGTATTGGATCACTCACTCTATGTGACGTCATGAAGAGAGGGAGAAAGAATTTTAATGGTGAATTTATCGCAGCTAAAGTTAATCATTGTTTGATTCAGTCTCAGCGAACATAAATCCTACCACTTTTAAATAGAAATATATTGTTTGTTTTTTTATTTCTTATTGTCATAATTTCATTGATAGAAATGAAATAAGAGAGACATAAAAGTGAAGAGAAAGTATATTCCTCAACAGTAGGTACTCCTAAAAATAGGAACACTGATGCCTGAAAAAAATTGTGCACTGACCGTTCCTTTGCAACCAAGCTTTTACCGAGAACACACCTGTGATCTCTCCATTGTACTCTGGTCCAATCACTGATACTCCTTCAGTACTCTGGTCCACTCCTTCTCTCCAAATAATTGCATTCCCTTCAAAGCAAACAGACCAGGAAAAGCCAAAACAAATTAAAATATAAAAACAAAGGTCCGCAAAAGCTAACACGAAACCGAAATCTTCAATACCCGTAAAATACAATATCCATTTTCACCTTTAGATTTTTTACTTTCACTTACCTATATATGAAATATATAGTAAGGAAAGTATTGCGATCGTGAAAAATTTCGGGGTCCCCTGAGTCCAATTAACCAAGTTCCGCGAAATGGTCTGTGTGTGTGTGTGTGTGTATGTGAACAGACTAGCTCAAAAACTATAAACCGCACAGACCTGAAATTGGGTATTTAGTGTATGTATATGCTCGCGATGTGACAGCAAAAATTTCATCAAAATTGGTCAAACAGAGGGGGTACTTTATTTAAAGAATTTTGTATAATTTTTAGGTTTTTTTCGATTTTCTTAAAAACGGCTCTAACGATTTTGATTAAACTCGGTATTTGGTGTATGTATATGACCGTGGTGCGACAGCCGAAATTTTATCAAAATTGGTTAAACGGAGGGGGCACTTTACTTAATAACTGTTGTCTCATTATCACGTGTTTTTTTTGTTTACTCAAAAACGGCTTTAACGATTTTGATTGAAGTTGGTATTTATATATGACAGCCAAAATTTTATTAACCGTATTATGAAAATAAAAACTTTTATTTATTAATAAAAAGATTAATGTTACTTTAGAGAGTAAATACGTGATGCTCAAATATTTGAAGCATCGCAGGTGTGTACAAAATCGAATAAACATGTAAAGGGGGGGGGGGAATATGGTATAAGATACTAGTCTATAATTAATATAGGCATATTTTAGTCTAGAAACTTTATAATAAATAAATAATAAGTAATAAATTTTTGAAAGCAATGTAAAGCGATTTTAGAGGAACAGTAATCGTTCTTGATTTCCAGAAAGGCGTAAGAGACTTAAATACGCTTTTCGATTTATCTTCACGATGTATTTGCAAAAAGCAACTCTTAGTAAAAAACAAGCAAGCACAAAAAAAAAAACTCGACTTGGATGAAATTAGTTCCTTCATAAATAAATTAGCAATAATGAATCGAAAAGTGCTGAGAATTACCAAATTTTGCTATACAGATACTCTATAACTTATGGAGATCTACAAATATAAGTATATACTTAAATGTGGATAAATTTGTGAAGTTGAGGAATGGCGTTTGCATATTATCGAAACACGTCGATTTCTAATCCAAGTAAATTCGTAAGTGAAAGTTGTGTGTTGCGCGCATCGCACCAGATTTTTATTTAGTGCAATGCATATTAGAAATCTCCTGAAAAACACGATTTTCTAAAAATGACTAGAATAAAATTTATTTTATATTCTCTAGCATATTAGTTCTCGTGACACATAGGATCACATTATCATAAAAAGAATATTGTTATCAAAACAAATAGCGTTGTCAATTCAAAATTTGCTTAATTATTTCATATGAATTCCTTGGATTTTTACCAAATTCTAGTTGACCTAATGCAAAATTATCAGATTGGCTTCAGGTGCCGAAATATAAAAATTTCTAACTATGAACAGGAACTCAGCCAATACTTTTGCTTAGGAGCACAGAAATCGCCTGTATTTAATGTGAAATCTTTTTTTTTTCTTTTTTTTTTTTATATATAGAAATTGATATTTGTGTTTTCATTGGAATTGCTCTAAGAACTCAAATAACCTATTTTAACGAAAGAGGAGAAGAAAATAATATACTATGCCTTAGATCCACATATAAAATAAGAGAACATTTAAAACATAAATAAAAACGTGATATGTACCCAAATTAATGCATATGAACTTACCACATGTGGATGGCAAAGAACAACTTCAGGAGATCCCATTGTTGTTCGCTATGTCGCGATTTTTATTTTTTTCGTGGTAAAATGTAAATAACAGCAAAAATACTCTTTAATGGTCTTAGGGGCAACTTCTGGCAACTCTTTTAAGAAAAAGAGGCCAACTTCTGATAAATAAATAATAAATTATAAATAGTTCACAAATTACGCAGGATTAATCCCAATGGGGAACAAAATAAACCTAGCTTCATGAGTCAATACTCTCAAATCTTTCCTGTTTTCTACAATTATTACTACTAAAAATCATTACACGTGACTCACTGTAACGAAGGTCGACACCAGAGAACACGCCTTCTTATAAAGTCTTATTTAAAGTTCAGAACGCATGCAATATTATTTTGTGCGTATTTTTTAAATATTAAGGATATCCATATCACCCTCGGGCGCCCATAACACATCTTTTGCTTCTAAGTATATTTGAGCTTTACTTTTTATATTAATGCTCCAAACATATTTTACAAATAAGAAGAACGGCTGAAAATTATTGGATAAAAATGCGTTTAAATTTCAACCACGTTGAATATGTAATATATGAAAAGAAAGTATTTACATTGATATAACTTCTATGTTGGCAATAGTTGGTTCTGATTTTTTCCATACTGGTAGAGGGTGAAGGGTACTAAAAGAAGAAGAAGAAAAGATTGAATTGATTGGGTCAGGCATTTATTTGATGAAGGGTACTAAAATACCACAATAGAATTAGATCGATCAAATGCGATCGATCGGTGATTTATCGATTTCAAGATTTAAATCCCTATATTTGAACTTTCAATATATTTTCGGCCTCGAATTAAACGAAATCATAAAATATACTTATCGTTGAATAATAGGACAATATTTTTTTCCATTATAATTTCAAAAAATAGTTAAAAATTATAAATTAATTATCTAACGATAACTAATTACTACATAACAAGAAATAGTGTATTTTTAATTCAATTTTTTGGATTTATTTCATCAGACAATCATTTTTTAAACACCTTTCAAATGGAGCAAATACCTGAAAAAAACATTTATTTAAACAAAAATCTCACTAGATAATAATCCTGACTCATTTCATTCCCTATGTCTAACCTTGTACCGAATACACTATTTTATTTAAATTCAAGTGAAGAAAGAATTCATTTAAAAATTAATTTGAAATATTTTGAGTGATGGTATTTTTATTTTTTTATTCTCACTGACAAAGGAAATCCCATGCTCTTTAATCAAAAAAGAATTATTCGACGATCGTCATTTGATCAGGAGTTATAGATTTTTGGCCGCTAAATGACAACGTTTTCCCACTGTGCGTCGTTCCAAGGTTAGGATTATGTAGTGATTGCATTAAGAGATATATTAATGGACTCAATAATAGGAGAAATGAGGGCTCAGATGGGAGTAATATAAAACTGAAATGAAGAAGTTTTAAGAGGACAGCTCCACTATTGAAATACTCTCTGATTCCTATGAAATATAAAAGTATCCAGAGCTGTTTGTTTGAAGGATTGCTAAGGACTATCGAAAGGTCAGCTACCCACTTTTATATAGGTCACGTGTGCCGTATAGGGGTCTCTTGACCCAACAACAGATACACTGCTTATTATATCAATAACTGAAAAAATTACTGACTAAAATCGTCCAATCCGAACCTTTTATTAGAATTGAGGTCAATGAATTGATATCAAACTTAAAAACAAAATTATTCATTGGACTGCTCAACAATTTCTTCCAGTAATTCGTAAAATTAAATTTCACAGGACGAAATGCCCCTCCTTTAATTAATTGAGATAAAAAGGCAGTTAAGATGGCTAAATGAAAGCTCACTCCCCTGACCCCAAACTTTTTTTTTTATTCTTTAAAATCCCACCGAAGGGAGCAGCACGGTCCAAAGGCCCAAAAAATAAAAAATGAGAATTCCTTTTGAGGCCCAACTAATCCCTCCTTCAGAAGATTATTCTAATTAAATGCTTGTCACCTCTATTAACTACAGGATTATCTGGATGATCCAATAATCTATCATAATTTATGTTTTATACTTTTTTTTTCAAGATACCATATAAAATCTATTCTTTTCTATTAGTTGCCGTCCACAAGATAAATAATATTTCAACAAAGTTAAACATTAATATTTGTTAATTGCTAATTCATATCCAAAGACTTTCTTATTTACCAAAGTATGAATTTATTACTTATAAGTCATTACCAAACGTTTCTTTTCCTAACATAAAAATTATATTTAATTTATTTGTTTTTATCTTAATTAGTTGTCATATGAAAAGGCCCGCTACATGGTTTGAACAATAAACCTAAAAACATTATTTCTCTTTTTTATATCTTACATCGGTTGATCTTAGCATACTAATAAATACTATTTTATTTATTGTTTCTAAAACTTCATTGTTAGAGTTCAATCAAATTAAAATATTTTTAATTTTAAGATTACTTAAGAATTTTCTGCGTTATTCAATGTATTTTAAATTACTTTTCTTTTTCAATCAAATACTAGTACAGTAGGACCCCCATTATCCGGGTCTCTATTAACCGCAATTTTATTTTTTAAGTTGTTTTTAATTTTTATGATATTTATTTTGTATGTATAATATTTATTTAAAAAATGAATACGTAAATATTTAAACGATTACACAATGGTTAATTATCTATTGTTCTTAGAACTAATATAATAAAAGGACGCGAATAAGAGGAAAAACGCGGCAAGCTGGAATCGTATGAGGATATCTTTCCGGTAACTATTACTCCAATTCATATTCTGGGAACGGTATTGTTTTCAAGTCTTTCTAGGAAACTCCTACCTGTTTGACTACAAACCAAATATTCTCAGTTGCGGTTTAGTCTCCATTTAAATGCAATCTAACAAAATGTCGCAAAAAAGAAAACCTGTCATTTTAATGCTTGAACAGAAATTAACCATTATAAACCGAGTATAAAAAGGTGTTAAAACATTGTCCGCTGAATAAGGAATCGACGAGCAAACTGTTCTTGATATTTTGAAGAAGAAAAAAGACATTTCCGACTTCTTATCGTCGTCCGTCCAAACATCGTGTCCTTGGATACTAATGAAGAACACTCTAGATCAAGGAGTATATCATTGGTTCATGCAAAAACGCTCTGAAGGAGTCCGTTTGTTGCTTGTTTGGTAATAATAGTAATTTTCTGCACAGTCTTTTTAATTCCCCTTTTTTTCTATCACATTAAGTCAATAAACTGTTTTAATCGATTATCCGGGGTTTTCGATTATCCCTGGACCCACATACCCATCATTACCCCTCACATACCCTTACACATACCCCCACATACCCGGATAAAGGGGGTTCTACTGTACATAACATTAACCGTTCCAGTAAAATTGTAAAATCTACAGAAATAAACATCTGTTTTGTGTTCATGTCACAATATTTTCTTGTATTATTGTAAGTAATCTGTACAAAAGCCAGTCAATAGTAATAAATAACCTCATTAAAACATCCGAATGCACAACACACATATGATTTATTATGATATTGATAGAACCAGAAATTATTTTTCACGAAATTTAGCCTCCATACAAGGGAAGTATGAGCCCAAAAATTTTATCGAATGTTAATAGTACAGTAAACCCTCGATATAGCGAACTGTTAGGGGGTTTGATTTTCATAGTTTGCTATAACGAGATTCGTTATAACCGAGGATTCTTTTATTAATATTATTTTTAGACAATGGCCGCACTAATTTGATCATATTTCGAAGGAAATTCATTCATTGGAACTAGTTAAATTAAAACGCATGTATGTAATTAATTTTTAGATAAACTACATATTAATTAAACAACGAGATTCATTATTTTACCTGCCAAGTTCACTTGAGAGTTCTTTAGCCTTAGCTTTAATAAGAGGGTCTGAGATTGGTATTTGAGATCTCATTTGTTTAAAGCAATTTATCTATTTTTTTCCAAATATTCATGAGCCGCAGAGCGCAGTCGTTTATTTGATGCTGAAGTCAATCCTTGGGCTGCGGTTGAATCTATTTTATCTTTGTTTTTTATATTGGTTGACAATGTTCATTTCGGAATTCCTGTTTTTCTGCGATGGTTTTCTTACTTAGAATTCCCGATTCAATATCCTGGAGAATTTTCTATTTTTCCTCGATTGATAAGGATTTTCGTTTGTGACACACGTTTACCAACGAACTCATTGCGTATTAAAAAAAACAATATAAAAGACTACAGAACACTGATTCGAATAAAACAGAAGTCGGAACTGAACTAGTTTTAAGAAAAAAGTCAATGGAATCAGAGAGAGATCAAAAGCAAATCGGATTAGTTAAAAGTAAAAAAACACCACAATTCTAGAAACTAGAGCTACTTCGTCTTCCCGCACTCATTCTATGTATTACAGTAAAAAAAAAAAATAAAAAAAAATAAATAATAAAAATTCGAGCAGTTCGTTATAACAGAATATAATAATTCTCAGGCATCAAATTTAGTTCGTAGTTCGCACTAACCGAGTGATTTCGCTATAACGAGGGGTTCAGAAGAAATATAATGGTAATTTTGGGGGGATAGTATTTTGGTTCGCTATATCGAGGCGTTATATCCGAGTTCGTAATAATGAGGGTTTACTGTATCAAGCGATTGTAAAAGAATTTCGGAGTACTCTGACGTTGCACAGTGGGACGAATCGCCAATCTAGGGGGAAATAGTTTACATCAACGAAATGAAAAAATCTTGTCGGTCTCTTGAAAACAATAGTCTAGCTAAGGCATTTACAAATTATTAATCACTTTAAGCAAGTATTAACAGAATAATGGGGGTTTCAATACGGTAGTTCCCTCATAATGCTTGGTCAGCTTATTTCCAAATTATATTGTAAAATCAATAGAATCATAGAATGGTTCGTGTTTTTTTGAAAAAAATTTATGGTAGGCAATAGAAGACGATTCAGAAATTAAGTTTATATAAGTTCTTGGTTCTTTAAATGTGGATATAGTACAGAGTACCCTCCTTTCTTTTCAATAGTCGATAAGCTATATTTTTTCTTATAAAAAAAGGGGTTACTAAAAATCTACACCGAGATATTTATACAGAATATACACTATATAGAAATAAAGTATTCATTATGAACTGCTAATACCTGCTAATAAAGGTGTGCGCTTTTTTTAAAGGTATAAATCTCTCATTGTTGAGAGCCTACATTTTTAATATTTTGAGGCAATATGAAGGTGCTAATGAAATTTATAGATATATATTAAACCAGTTTAATTGGAATACATTACGGCAATCTCCGAAGCTATAAAAAAACAAGATTCGTTGACCATAAGTACAAAAATTAAAAGCAAATAGCAAGATTTTTCCCTTTTTAGGAATAAGAAAGAAATAAAACATGAAAACAACAGTATACCTTAGGTATATACAAACCATTAATCCCTTAAAACAAATGCCAACGGAATAACAAAAGAATAAACACGCCACATTTGTCACAATAAGTCAGTTAATTTGAACATCTTATTGACAAAGCGGTAACATAGATCAGTGAATTTCATATTGTTTTTGGAAAAAAATTTATACCACAGTATGGAAGACGATTCGGCAAGTAAGTTTATATGTAGTTGGCTTTTTAAGTGTGATGTACCCTTCTTTATTTCCAGTAGTCCACTTAGTAAGCTACTTACTTTAAACTACTACTTATTTAATTATTGTTAGTAAAATGCGATAACTAAAAATCTATAACGACTTAAATAAATAGACAGATATTTTCATAGAATACAATCAACATTATATAATAACAAATTTTTCATTAAGCATTTTTTATTCCTGCTAATGTGTGGTACGGTGTTTTTTTTCCAGGTGTAAATGTGTCATAATTGAGATCCGATATTTTTAATATATGGGAAAAGCACGGAGGTGTAGATGAAATCTATACATATATAATAAACCAGTTTTCATTAGAAGATATTACAGAAAGCTCCAAAGCCATAGCTAAACGTAATTTGTCAGCTGTCATAGCTAGAATAAAAAGGAAATGGAAAAATTCTTATCGTAACCGGGATTATTTTTTCTGTAGGAACAAAGAATTTTTTTCTTTTTAAATAACTGAAAATCGAATAAAAAAAATATAAATAGAATTGCTCCATTATTTACAATTTATCTAAATAATTTTATATTGGTTTTTTTTTTTTTTTTTTTTTTTTTTTTTTTTTTTTTTTTATTATGAAACCATAGCCAAAAACCACTATTTTGACTTTTAGTTATTAATTCATACTTAAATGCAATTTTCTACAAACATTAACATAAAATAAGTCGCTTCCAAAATTATTTCCCCCTAGATTGGCAATTCGTCCCACTGTGCGTTGGCAGGTTCTGTGGTGAAGTGGACCAAAGCGCCGCACAGTGGTTGAAGGGCGGAAAAAACCTATTTTTTGAAGGTATCGGAATATTCTTTTTCTTTTCATTATTAATAAATAGAATAGTTACCTAACACATTCCATCAATTTATTCGGAGATACTCCGATTTTTACACTTATTATGACCCTTTGAAAATCGATCATTGAAAAAGTTTATTTTTCAACCAAAAATTTATAATGCTATAATTAGTTTTGCCACTCGCATTTTTGTTTCTTGGTGCGATTTTCCTTCATAATCATAAAAAGCGATCTCACATATTACACGACCATAAAAATCATGCTATTTTATCTATGTTTTAACCCAGAAATAAAATCCCGAATAAATGCAATAAAAATAAGACAAATTTTTTTTTTTTGGTAATCCATATTTTTCAAGCGCAGCCGAGCGCAGTTTTAAAATCCATTTTTTAAAGAAGAAGATACCTCCAAGGAAATATTAAAACACATTCTAGCTGCGTCCATCTGCGTCTGTAAATGTGTGATTTTTTTTTTATTGAATTACCTATGCTATTTCATGCAGTTTATTCCCTATGGAGCTTGTGCTTCGAGTTAGGTTATTACTAATCGTTAAGAGAAACATAATGTCTTACTTCCTAGCTCTGTAGCATCATTTATAAAGTTATTCTGAATCGTTATTAGTCAATGATAAAAAAAACTTTTTGATCTACCGTGATTTTAGTACGTGTTTGAAAATTATTAATAATAATATAATATAATTTTAACATGACCTCGGATTATTTGGTGGAAATCAATCGATTTCACATGAAAACTTTCTTGCCTAGTTTTAATAGCAAGTGGAAGGAAGCTTATAGAAATAAATTTTTTTTTTTTTAAATGAAGAATGGCTTGCACAGTACTAAACTGATGACTCGGTATCACTTCAATACTTTCAAGTAAAGGCTTAATTCGGTTCAAGAAAAGTTTTTCAAATACTTTACCATTTATATGTAGAGTGCGATAGGACTGTAAGATGAAGGATTAGTTGTGGATTTAGAATCATTTTGAGTGTGGAGAGTTTTCAAAGAAGAGAATAATAGGTTGTGTATAAGATAGATTTATTGATGTGTGTAAGAAACAAAACAGCTTTTCTAGCTTTTCTAGACAGAATAAAGACTGATAAAGAATAAGACGGAATAAGATGACGGATAAAGAATGATAAGATCATAGCTCGATGCTTCTCTGTTCGGATGTCTCTTGATTGCTTTGTGGATTTTTTTTTAGTGAAACACTGGAGGTGGATCACTAGATAGTGGTAGTTGAGCTGTCAATATGTCTATTTCGGTGAGTGTGTCGTATAGTACAAAGTTCGTTCCAAAAACCAGGTCTACATATTTTGTGAATTTATTTAATTAAAAAAAAAATTGTATTAAAAAAAAATTCAGCTGAATTAAAGAACTGAGTTTTAACTGATAGAGTTGTACAGATATTAAACCTATATTGAACAGTCTATCCCACCATCTCCTATCAAAATTATATTAAAGCCGGATAACTCCAATCTAATATTTTAATATGATAATACAATTAATAGTTAAAAATAAAAATATAACGAAAAAAATAATTGAATGCTACTATGTAAGAAATTTTTGATTTTTTTTTTCTTCACCTAAGTTTGGTGTTTTCATAAAATAAAAATGATACTGCAAGTACTATCAAGGATATTAATAGCATGAAACAGCAAAAGTGCTTAAACTAGCCGATATAGAGACGAAAATTGATGTATCATTTGTTTTTTCTATTTTCCTAACACCGCCGGTTAATCTGAATAGCCGGTTAAGCGGGGCTTCAACCTATACATTTTATAGGAAATTCAATAGTGGTTATGATGATATCAACTTTATTTTTTTGCGGCTTACAGATCAGGTTTGAAAAGGTTTTTTTCCGAAAATAGTCGATTTTCGACCACTGTGCGCCGCACAGTGGTGCAAAAGGGCGAAAAATGGGAAAAAACCTCATCTCAAACGAACCATTTGGGTTACAGGCATCAAAGTTACAATTTATATGTTTTATTACCTGCTGAATCGAATGAAGCCATAGCCAACTCAATCACATTATTGGAAAGGGTCAAAATTTAAGGTCAAAAGGTCAAAAATAAAAAATAAATCTAGTTTGGTAGCTATATATATGTTTTTAAGGTGCTAAATCGAATGAAATGATAGCCAACTTAATCAAATTATTAGAAAGGTCAACATGTGAGGTCAAAAAGGCAAAATTTAAAAAAAAATCAAGTTTGGTATCGATATATGCATATGTTTTTAAGGGATATCCAACAACTTTCTATAACTTGGTAATATATAAAATCCCAAGTCTTTAATAGTTTTCCTTATAATGTCATTTTGGTATTTTGATAGCTGAGCTTGAATCATCAAAGCTAAAGCTCTATCATTATCCAACATCGCATGTTTTTTTACTTTTTTTTGTGTCGTCGAAGCAGCCGCGTTTATTAAATCTCGGTCGTAATTTGCCTGAAATTCTCGAATTTTGTACAATTTTGCCTTTCTTCCAGATTCAGGGAAGTCTTTTGTAGGTCTACCCCCTAGACTTTTATCAGTAGTAACACTTTGCACTTCCTCAAATCTGATGTCAAAACGATTCTCTAACCAATCCGCATATCTTCTGACAAAATTTTGAGAATTATGATTTACCTCTCTTAGCCTTTTGAGAAAATGAGGCTGAAATCTTCTTTTCACTTGCTGGATAACCTGTGATGATTGTTCTTCATTTAGATAAGCAAAGCGTTCCTGTAAACACACTTCCCAAGAACGATCCTTGGTAAACAGAATCTCGCACAACACTTTATGTGTAATAGAAAAATTGTCAATTTTTTTTTTTTTTCATATACGCCGTCACTAGATCGATTTATTGTTAACACGACGAAATTCAATGGAGAACTGAGGTAATGACTGATACAAATAATTCCAAGAGATAAAAATAATCCTTTGAAGAAAACATGTGGTGTTTACTTGAAGAGCATAATATTTACCTGTGAACACATACGGCCGAGTACGGGAATGAAACTAATACCAATTTTTCTCCAATAGTAGTACTTTTATTTAAAATATGTCACAGAAGCTAGTTCGACGGAGCTTTTTTTAAAAGTTCAAATGAAAACACGATAAGTTAGATCTTTCAGGCAGCAAATGTAAAAATCCTTCGCTGTCACTGTTATGCTAAATTTATCAAAATAAAACCCCTAATGGAACCAGTATATATATATAATGATGTTCAAAAGGTTTTGCGAGTAATCGGATAAAAATTTAGTTTAAAAAAAAATCATCTCTACAGAACAATAACATCGTGATTTTCACAGCATGTAAGAAAAGTACTACTTCAATGACGTATATGCGTCTGGGCTTTGAGATATTAGGAAAAATCGTTTCACAAAACTGTACTACAGGTAGTAAGGTATTGAAAAATTATTAAAATATTACTCCAGAAATATGTTCATTTTTAGGGTTTTTTCCCCTAATGCACCACTGTGCGCCGTGGAGAAGAAACTTCGATTCAGCTGTGAAAAGGTAGCCTTCACAGCCTAATCGAATAGGTCCAGGGATATTTAAAAAAAAATACGTTGATGGAGCCGCGCAGGGAATATCTCCTATTTACTTTGTAACTATGCAATGAAATAATTAGTCCTGATAATAACATTACAACATAACAACATTAGTTTCTTCTCTGAAATTTAAAGCTGCATGGAACGGAACTGTAACTCTGTTACAGTCTGTCAACTTTCCTACAAAATTCTATCACCAACGTCCACTGTTCTTCGACTAATTTAATTAACGATATACGGCGAGTCGGTTAGTTATTCAGAAGTCAGGTATAGAATTGAGAGTGGCATAAAAACACCATTTTCCTCTTGTTATGCACAGCGCTACTCCCCTGAGTCGTGTTCTCAGATCAATAGTTACATAATCAAACCAATGGGGAAAATATTGACGCAAACTACGATGAGTGACAACACCTTCGGATAGGAGTCCTTTCCGGGTCTCCTACAAGATTATAATATAAGATACATGGTTGTGATCGCAAGAGTAATTTGTCGGGTAGGGGGTCATGAAGGTAAATATTCCAAGAAAAACTATAGTTGTTGGAAGAAGCTGGCGGAGTACTGTTTAAGTATATTAATAATTTTTACTTTCACTTACCTATATATGAAATATATATAGTAAGTGGAAGTATTGCGATCCTGAAAAATTTCGACTTCCGGTTTTCATCGGAAATACACGTTTTTATACACATACGTCCCGCGAAATGGTCCGTGTGTGTCTGTGTGTGTGTGAACAGACTAGCCCAAAAACTATAAACCGTAGGAACCTGAAATTGGGTATTTAGTGTAGGTATATGCCCGCGATGTGACAGCAAAAATTTCATCAAAATTTCTCAAAAGGAGGGGGTACTTTATTTAATAACTTTTTATAACGTTTTTTTCGATTTTCTCAAAAACGGCTCTAACGATTTTGATTAAACTGAGTATTTGATCTATTTATATGCCCGAAATATGACTGTAAAAATTTCATCAAAATTGATTAACCGGAGGGGGGACTTTACTTAATAAATTTTGTATCATTTTCATGTATTTTTTTTATTTACTCAAAAGCGGCTTTAAAGATTTTGATCAAACTGGGTATTTGACGTATACCAAAGATGTGACAGCCAACATTTCATCAAAATTGGTCAAACAGAGGGGGCACTTTAATTCTTAACTTTTTTCCAATTTTTACCTTTTTTTCGATTTTCTCAAAAACGGCTTTAATGATTTTGAACAAATTCATCATGTTTAATGAAAATTAGATGTTCAATAATATCAGGTAAGTTTTATCAGTATTAAAATTTTCTGAGGGGGCTTAAATGGAGAAGGGGCCTTTTTTGTTTTCCTATAAAGTACCTTTGTTTTAGTTTATATTGAGAAATTGACCGTCTGTCATCAAGCCTAAAAATAAGAAATGGATAAATATGAAGTATGAAAAAAATCAAGTAAACATATACAGGAGAAAAAAAGAAAAATATTCCGTCAACTCATAAAAGACCTTGAACTCACGCATGCGCCGTATTACCTTTCTTTCGATTATCTCAAAGACGGCTTTAACGATTTTTATCAAATTCGTCATGTTTAATGAAAATTAGGTTTTCTTTAATATCAGGTATGCTTTATCATTATTAAAATGTTCTGAGGGAGCTTTTTTTTTGGGGGGGGGGGCCTTTTTTGTTTGTTTGTTTCTTTCTTATAAAGTACCTTTATTTTTGTTTACATGGAGAAATTAACTGTCTCTCGTTACGCCTAAAAATAAGAAATGGCTAAATATGAAATATGATAAAAATAAAGAATACATAAAGAGGAGAAAAAAAGAAAAATATTCAGTCAACTCATTGATACCACGCATGCGGAGTACGCCTTTAATGACAGACCATTGTTCATAATTAAAGCCGTTCTGTTCATTTGAGAAGTGGCAATTAACAAAACGCATTAATTTCTAATCTAAGTAAGTTGGTAAGTGAAAGTTGTGTGTTGCGAGCACGCACCAGATTTTTTAATACAAAGAGAAAATATTGGCCTTAACCGGGATTTGAACCCGGATTTCCTTACCGCTCCTTTAAGGCGCTCTTGCCACTTGAGCTACCAGGCACATTATCTTTCAATCCCGGCCAAGTTTCTCTTCCTTCAAGAAATATTTTTGAAAAATTATAATAAATTTCATGTTAGCATGACAGAGAAATAATTGGA
The DNA here is from genome assembly GCA_911387785.2 of Aelia acuminata. Classification (NCBI taxonomy): domain Eukaryota; kingdom Metazoa; phylum Arthropoda; class Insecta; order Hemiptera; family Pentatomidae; genus Aelia; species Aelia acuminata. The sequence goes on along the minus strand of OU426979.1, from coordinate 34,466,555 downwards.
TTAAAATTTTTTAAAAATTGTAATTAGTCAAGAGACCTCATTAAATTGTCCACTTTCCCGTATAATTCGGTCAGTGAAGAGAAAGGATTGACTTGACCGGGATAGCTCGATTTGCAAGAGCCCCTTACTAGTAATATTTATCACAGATAACCTTGCTTTTTGAGGTGTGACAACTGTCTGAACTACATATCTATCGATTCTTCTTCATTTTTCATCCTCGGTTTGTTATAAATTTTGGGCAGGCATAAGTTCTTATCTATTATGGTTCTATTACCTTATAATTGAGAGAAAATTGTAACAAAGGGTGCGAAAGAACGAACCCTGGGAAACGCCATATACTTAAATACACGTATCGGTTTGGTGGAAAGAGAGTAAAAAATAAGATTCTATTGACTGAAATCGCATGTTTTTGCTCGTGAGTAGCTAACGACGGCGGCAATCGGTAAAGTGTATGTAACCAAAAATGTTCGTCTTGACAAACTTAAAAAAAAATTACACCTTCGAAAAAGCCCTGCGACCATTTTCGCTGAGAATTGCAGTTTTTCTCTTACAACTTGCAAATGAAGGGTTTAATCGAAAAAATGTATATGACCGACAATCTTCTCCTTGGAAACCCGAAAACATTGGCACCATTTAGAAACCTCTATTACCAAAACCGCGGTTTAGCGCATATAACTCACAATCGAAGGCGAAATGAGTGCTTTGTATATTTTTTCGGTGCAGCGATCAACGAAAGCTTTAAAATGATGCCTTATTCATGAAATTTGATGAAGTATTAAGGAAATTATGGCGTACCGACAAAAAAAAAGGCTTTGAAAAATAATACATATATAATGTAATGTTTTTTTAAAATATCAGCCATGAGGATGGGATTAATTCCAAAAAGAAGCGACGAAAAACAAGTTTGAAGAAAATGTTTCTAAAATAAATATACTAGACAAAGGAAGAAATAAAAGATATAACTAATTAAAACAAAGTGAGATCCCTTATGCACCGATTAACCAAAAAGCAACAAAGTTCTCTTATGTTAGTCTGTCGTTACGTCAGCATCGAAGTAACTTAAAGTTAGAACAAGGAATACGATAGGTCTCTTTCTGCTCAGGTTGTCAAATAATACCTCCTTCGTTATCATTAATAGTATGTCTTTAAAGACAAACGTCTGCGTTTAAGTAAATAAGGAAAGTTCATTTTTTTTCCAACTAACGAGAAACTGGCAAGTGACGAGGACTCATTCACCCAAAAATTTTATTTGATATATAAATGTATATATTTCACTTTTGTGAGGAAGAATTTTCTTTTAGATTTTTATAAAGAAGTAATCTCTTTCATATTTTATTCTTTATTTTATTCACCCAACGTCTCGGGATTATAATATATACATATGTGATTATTGAATATTAAATTATATGATTATTAACTTTAAATAAAAATCATTTAGCAAATATTAACTGGGGAACTTATTTAATAGAATCTCTCTACTGCATTGTTTAGGACGTTATGCGTTTTAATTACGAAAAAGAAGCAGTGCAAAATTATTCCTAACTAAAAAAAAAAAACGTTATCCGCAAGCTATTGCAACGTTTAGCAGCCCTTAGCAGTTTCCTAAACTCAATAAAAAGGATTTGTTAGGACAAGATCGGTTGTTAGCTGGAGGGCAAAATGAATTTCCCGGGCAATTTATCCTTAGCACCTCTGAGGCCATTAGGGATGCTGGACTTGTGTCCCCTTCCAGTATACAATTTTCTTCTCAAGTGCGAACAATTCTTTCTGAGTTAGAAATATCAGCTTCCGTTCGCCTAATTGGATACTTCTTATATAATGTGTAATGGGGTAAAAGTGAACAGTTTTCGCATCAGTGTTTTCTAATATATCTTCAGTTCATTCTGTTGGAGGCCCAGGCCAGGCAATTATTTCAGCACCTGTGGAAAATAATTTATAATTTTTTGAAAATTAGTATAATAATCATGTTGAAGAAATCGGTTATAGGAAAAATCTGGTGCGTGCCCGCAACACACAACTTTCACTTACCAACTTACTTAGATTATAAATTAATGCGTTTTGTTAATTGTCACTTCTCAAATGAACAGATCGGCTTTAATTATGAACAATGGTCTGTCATTAAAGGCGTACTCCGCATGCTTGGGCTCAACGAGTTTTATGAGTTGACTGAATATTTTTAATTTTTTTCTCCTCTTTATGTTTTCTTTATTTTTATCATATCTCATATTTAGCCATTTCTTATTTTTAGGCGTAACGAGAGACAGTTAATTTCTCCATGTAAACAAAAACAAAGGTACTTTATAAGAAAGAAACAAACAAACAAAAAAGCCCCCCCCCCCAAAAAAAAAGCTCCCCTCAGAACATTTTAATAATGATAAAGCATACCTGATATTAAAGAAAACCTAATTTTCATTAAACATGACGAATTTGATAAAATTCATTTTTGAGATAATCGAAAAAAAGGTAAAAATTGGAAAAAAGTCAAGAAATAAAGTGCCCCCTCAGTTGGACCAATTTTGATGAAATGTTGGCTTTCACATATTTGGTATATCCATACATCAAATACCCAGTTTCTTCAAAATCGTTAAAGCCGTTTTTAAGTAAATAAAAAATATGTACACGTGAAATTGGTACAAAATTTGTTAAGTAAAGTCCCCCCTCCGGTTGCTCAATTTTGATGAAATTTTTACAGTTGTATCTTAGGCATATACATATATCATATACCCAGTTTGATCAAAATCGTTAAAGCCGTTTTTGAGTAAATAAAAAAAACACGTGAAAATGATACAAAATTTATTAAGTAAAGTCCCCCCTCCGGTTAATCAATTTTGATGAAATTTTTACAGTCATATCTCGGGCATATAAATAGATCAAATACTCAGTTTAATCAAAATAGGGCCGTTTTTGAGAAAATCGAAAAAAAACTTAAAAAGTTATTAAATAAAGTACCCCCTCCCTTTGAGCAATTTTGATGAAATTTTTGCTGTCACATCGCGGGCATATACCTACACTAAATACCCAATTTTAGGTTCCCACGGTTTATAGTTTTTGAGCTAGTCTGTTCACACACACACACACACACACACACACACAGACTATTTCGCGGGACTTGGTTATTTCGACTCAGGGGATCTCAAAACGTTTATTTCCGTTGAAAACCGGAAGTCGAAATTTTTCACGATCGCAATACTTCCACTTACTATATATTTCATATATATTTAAGTGAAAGTAAAAATATTCCCAATAAAGTTCTGCTTACAAATGATTCTCTGCAAGATTTACGTGAGACTACCCGTTCTCAAGATAATTCAGTTGGAAAAATAAAAGCCCGTGGAAATTAATAAGAAAAATCAGCGAATTGGGTAATTAATTTATAAAGTTTTGAAACTTTAGGGAAATGGTCATAAGGGGTGTAAGAAATAGAAAAGTCCGTCTCCTATGGGGGTCCTCTCTTTCCGCCCCTCAATTCCCATTTTTTCACTTTTTATAGATAAAACGGTTTATATTTTGAAGAGATCTGCGGTGTGAAAAATATTCCTTGTAAAATTATGTTTCAAAAATGATCTAGTTTATGATTTTCTTGAGACAACCCGTTCTCGCAATAAACAAGTTGGCACTAAATTAAATTATTCCAACAGTCTGTGAGTTATTTTCGACAATTTATTAATTTGTTTTTATCTTGTGTTTTCACAACTAATTAGCTTTTATACATGAACACAGTTTTTAAAAAAGAAGGTTCAAGCAATGAAAATCAGAACAATTAGATTTATCTCAATTAAAACATGCGTTTGTACCTTTTTGAGCAGAATTTTAAAAGGAACATTTTTCAAACAAGGGATGCCTTCAAAACATAAACTGTTTTGTCTAAAAAGCGAAAAAAAGAAAAACAAATGAAAATTTTGGAGGGAAACGCAGATCGCGCCTTCCCCCTTATGCCCGATGCAGACGAGCTGCATTTTTCTGCGGTCCGTGTAAAGTTCTCTCAGTTCGGCGTTTTGCGTTTACAACAAGATTCGTCAATAAATTATAGATTGCCTATAATCAATATATTTTTTCTTTGATTTGTGTACCTAACAAAAAACCACTAATATCCAAAGAACATATTTAATTCCTTCAATGTCTAAGGACAAATTAAAATTACATATAGATACAAAAACCCAGTTAAAAAATAAAAAATAATTTATAAAAGTACAAAGCATTAGCCATGGGTACTTTTGTTTGTTTGTTTAACGTCACTTTATGCCACTAAGGCTAATCGGACGATGCTACAGTGGGAGTCCCAAATTTGCCTATCCATGTATAATTAGGATAGGGATCTTTAACGATTACCACCAATCGTTCAGGCTCAGGACCGTCCTATCGAAGGGACGGCAAAGCCAAGGATTTCTTACTTCCATTAAGATATCATAGGACCATTGCGGGACGCGAACCTGCGACCTTTAGTACTGTAGGTGGCCATGCTAACTACTAAACCACAGGTGACCCCCTATGTGTACTTATATATGTATATTAAAAAATAAAAAAACAGCGCTAGTCTAAGAGTACTTGATACGGATTTAGATATTTAATACATCTCCAACATAAGGTAGTTTAATAAGATATTAGAGGAGAGCATTTCACTTAAATTATTATTCTAATTTAATAATACATAATAACAATGTAAACAGTTTTTTGGTCGGAATGATGATTATATTTAGTATATACAATGAAAATACCTAGGAAAAGTGGTGATGGAGGCTCCACTTAGAGAATGATAAAAAATTATAAAATAAAAAGCTTTTATAACTGAACCTTCGGGTGACCTTCTAAAGGATAAACCTAAACATTGTTGAGAGCAGTGATGTATACACTGGCTTTGATGGGGCCAGAGCAGGCAAGGAGGCAAGGAACGCGGGCAATAAGGTCGGGAAGGAATGTAGCCAATGATTGCAGGGGAGCCTAACTAAGGTCCAACATCCTGCGCCTTTCCTAACCTAACATTTTCTTTAGGAATTCACTAACCAATAAAGTAATCATTTGCATGAGAGTTTTTCTGTAAAGATATTAAGAAATGTTAACTAAATCTTAAATGTACTGTTACTAAATAGCAGGGAAAACATATAAGTATTTTTAGAAATAAAGTTTCGAACCAAAAATTTCTTTTTTAATTATTTTAAGCCGTTCCCCAGGGAATAAGAATATTTTTTAACATCTTAATAAAAAATAGATCAAAAGTGAAGCTATAGAATTGTAATAAGTTAGATGAAATGAAGGAATTTAATATAACATAATATATATTTAATATAACTACAGGTTGACAACAATTGCTTTGTACTTGAGGGAGGAGCTTAATTAAGCTCCACCCACTGTCAAATTTAAAATGTGTCAGGTTAGGTTACCATTTACTGTAAACAATTGGTATTCGAAATGAGAAATACTCTTTATTGTTAATAGATGCCATTGTAAAATGAAAAGAAGTAATTTAATTGTTGTAGATATTATATTTCTAACAAGTAGATCTGAATATATTATTTTAAAACAACATTGCAGTTCTAAAAAAAGTTTTATAATTATTTTAATGTTTATATCAAATCAAAAGGTGCCAATATCTCTCATAAATGGCTGTATTATGATATTTAAGAAAATAATAATTTATTTTTAAATATTTAATATTACTTAATTTAATATTATTAAAAAATAAATAATAAATCCATTAAAGCCTGATAAAAATTAATCACTGCCACTTTCATCTGATATCCTGTTATTTTCAGAACTTGATGAGCTGCTACCAACAAGGTTAACAATGATCTTATCTATTTCTTCATCAATAATAAAATCCTTTTCTCAATAGTCTACGCCAACCTTACAGAGAAAATGAACATACAGAGTTCATAACTTTATAGTTTAAATTATAGTCTTTTTTATTTTTCACTAAATATTCGTGAACACGAAATATTATTTCCCTGGCTTGCCTTTTTATAACTTTCTTTGTAACACTCTTTTTTGGAGTACTCCGACTAGTAGAAGGATTTTCCATTTTAGAACAATACAAAAATAAAAAGCGGTATAGTATAAACAAAGCAGACAAAACAAGTTTGGTTATACTCACGGTTATAATAGCATTTCATTGGCTGGGATCTGACGTCAGTTTTCGTGCATGCCCACTAGAGGTACAATACAACTCTTGTCAAGCTATACTTCATATTTAAACTTCTGACTACACCCCCAACCATTTCCATAGCATTTAATTGTTTAGTCTTAAATCTTACCTACATATGTATTTTGAAACTGAAATAATAATAAAATTTAATTTGTTTTTTTTTCTTCTCACTACATAAATTTTTAAAAGCATTTAATTTTGATTATAGAGTTTTCTAGCGTTATTCGCGCAATGAGACAGTTGACCGAGCGAACTGACGCGATGATGACCTAAAGATCATGTGCTCAATTCCCAATTAGGAGCATAAACCAGTATTAATAGCACGCCCCAGTACCCTAATACCAGTTCGGGAAAATCACCTGTTTTATGTTTTAGTAGGCGAGTTCGGTTTAATTTGCGCTATGAATTATTTTATATAGTACTGTGTAAGACAGAGTTTCATAAAACTGTGGATATCCGCCTGATTAACAACAAATACACTAAAACTTAAAATAAAAAAAATATGTAAAACTTTTCAATTGCAAAAGCTTTAAAATTATTTTAATTAATCTAATCTTAATTTGTGGCTGACCACCATTTTAAATTATTTAAAAATAATTTAAAATGGTGGTCAGCCACAAATTAAGATTAGTTTAATTAAAATAATTTAAAAAATTTACTTATGTCAATAAATATCATAAATTGGACAAAATTTGTCCACCTCCCGCTACTACTCGCAAAGCTTGTGAGATAGGGGGAGTAGGTGTCAGTGAAGAGGAAGGATTTGCTCTGCCTTGAGCCGAGCTCTGTGGTGTAGTGGTTGGCATCCTCGCATGTAACGCAGGAGACCCGGGTTCGACTCCCGGCGGAGCCAAATCTTTTCTCTTCAAAAAATAAATTATTTAAAATTATATTAACTGTAAATATAAAATTTAAAAAAATAATATTAGTAATAAAATAATAAGTAGATATAAGCGTTCATTATTATTCGTATTTTTATTCAATAACCATGTAAGATTCTAGAGAGAAAGATAGAAACATCCATTTTCCTGAAAAGGTAAAATCTATGAACTAATCTCAAAGAGATTTCTAACATAAGAGAAATGTAATTTTTCGCTCTTATACATTCCACCTATTTATTTTTACAACTCAAAGCAAATAACTATTGCCTGTTTGGTTTACTATTTATTGTCTTTGGTTAAGGGATTTCAAGTAAGAGTAGACTATCTCGAATCAAATAGCTGAACAGAGAAATTGCACCGTCTTCAGAAAAAAAGTTATTTTTGGAATAATTTAAAATCACTACATAATTAAATGCTTGGGGTATTATTTATGACCTGATATATTTCATTAATTATTTTATATTAAGAAATTTTCTCTCCCTTGAATGAAGGGACGAAATAGCCCCGTGGACAAGTAAAAACAGTTCATTAAGGTTACCATTAAGGAATAAGGAATTTTCCTTGTTGTAATTTTTTTTTTAATCTTCTAAAAACCATTTGTAAAGGGATATTTACACTGCCCATTCTTATTATTGAACATTATACGAGTATATATATGTTCATGTTTATACTATTTTTTTTATATTCCCCTCCAACATTTCTTTATCTAAGGTGTAAGAGGCCTGTAACGTCTCTCACCATCTGCTAATCTTATGGTCATTGTATTTTAAAATAAAATGCTTCTCTCTTACCTATTTTACCACCTGGATGTTTCGCTTTTCCGAAGAAATAAAACGACTTCACTGTATTGGTAGATTCCCAAGCCTACTGATTTAAATTGTGCCACATCTTTTTGAAAAATTATTAATCCAATCCATTCATCAGACCTCTCCTAATGTTTCATCACCACTTTAGCGCGTTTCAAACAAAAATTTTCCACGACTATTAAACATTTATGAACGCTGTGGTGTCATAAAAATGATCTGCAATGTTACGTCACTACAAAATAAATTGCAAGCCATTATGAAAGTTAGTTTGAAAGTCTTTTTATAAAAAAAGCAGCAAAAAAAAATCACTATTTCCGACCGAAAGAAAAACAGCAGATACCCTACTCTGGATGATAGTTCCCGCTTAGCATGCAATCAAAAACCAAATTTATTCAAACGGTTCCTTGAAACCTAGAGTTCCTTGAAAAAGCAACAGTTTGTGTAAGCTACCATTTCAGCATTTTATAATAACGAGGCTATAACTACTGTTTTTCAAAACATAAAAGTAAGCAGCTCTCCTCCTCCTTTTCTTTAACAACATTTAACTAATATTATGTAAATCATTCTGTAGGTTTTTGGTTAACAACGTAGTCGGTTTTCGAGCAATGGATTTCTTTTTTTAATAAATAATATTGATTATTGATTCCGATAAGAATCGAATTGCACTTCTCCAAGATAGTACAAACTTCTGTTTTTTATAGCACCAAACCACATATGTCAACATAGTATCATTCGAGTTACAATTATTGATATAGTTCAGGAGCCAGATGCAAAAAATCTCACCCATAGAACATACACCTTCAAATTTCAGCATAGTTAGAAACAACAGAGTTAAGTGCGAAACCGACCGTTCCGCCATAAAAAGAAATATTGTTCTAAAAATATTAAAAAAAAAAAAAAAAAAAAAAACTATTTTATTATGAAATATGAAAAACCGGGATAATTCACCTTATTATGCATAACTTATATAAAATACCAAGAACCGAAATAAAACAATAATCGTTGTAGGAAAATAAAAACAGTATATATTATCTATATAAGAAACGAGTTTTATTTAACACCAAACTATAAACATATTAAAAAATTGGATATAACAAATGGATATAGAAATGAAATAAGAAGACAATTAAATTTAATATTTGCCATCAATCGTAATCAATACCAATGTAGGAAAAGTGAGGGGTTACAAAAAAGACTAACTCAGTATATTTCAATGAATTGCTAAGAAAATAAAAACTACATCTATTAAGTTTAAAAGAAACGATTTTCATTGATCATCAAAATATAAACAAATTAAAATTAAAAAATTGCACTCCTTTTTACATACGGATTGAAATGAAACGAAATCACAAAGAAATGAATGTCAAAATAAATATTCGAAAATTTCATCACCAAATTACCAATTTGGTCATCATGTTCTTGATACTCTTTTGGGTTAATAGGATTATAAGCAAAGAGGTCCTGGATATCTTCTCAAGAGAGGATTTCTTATTATTTTTGTGAATAAATAAGTGTTATAGTTGAATTTTTTTTCTTATTTTTTTTTTTTTTTACCATCCATATCGTCTCCATCTCACCTATTTTTTTTCTGGGACCGCCACTGGTCTGCAGGAAATTTGTTCGGAATAGATTAATTAAAGAAGGCATCCCTAAACAGAAATAATCCGTCAAACAGGTCATAATATTGGAAATAGTTAATCTTAGGTTGCAATGAAGTGGAAATGTTTAGGAGTTCAGACATATAAAATAACACCTATGTGTGATATAAAATAACACCTATATAATTACTTATAGATGTTATTCTCACCTGATATCTAGAAGCTCTAAGATCTATCCTTACCAATATTCGAAACTCTCGATTTCCTCTTTCTGGTTGAAGAAGAGGGCTTCAAGTCCTTATTCGATTCCCAATCCATTGATCAACATAGTCACAGAACAGAACTCTCAAAGTAGTCCTGGGGGACTTACCCCTTCTCTTGACCCCCTCTCCATAAACTTTTTTTTCTCACTTTTCCTTTCTTTTTTATTTTACATATATAGATATTCTTGTGTATAAGTATTATACAATCTTATTTATCATTCTTTTCACTTGTATTTCTAATACCTGTCGTCAATATATACATATTGAAATTAATTCATGGCCAACAAAAGGCGTGTTTTCTTTATTGCTGATCTAAAGTGTATTCTCTATAAAATATCTTTTTTCATTTATTCATTCATTCATTCAATAAATCATGAAACCCTGTATTAATTTCCAGATAATAACTTTCTGGAAAGCATGACACGTAGCAGCGGTTGAAGAACCAAGCCATCGAGAATTATGGCTTTATTCAAAATATTTGGTTCGCATCTACCAGATGATTCAGATGTGCTACACACAAGCGAACTTTATCTACAGATTCATCAGTCTAGACTATGAAGCCTATATATACAATAGACGTAATCGCATCACGTTTAATCTTTAATGTTCAAAAGGAACATTAAAGACAGCTAAGCTTCAGAAGGATCGTGTCAGTATGTTTGTAAGGGGGGGGGGGGGACAGGCAAGAATGCCCTTGTGAAATCGGATTTCAACGGGTTAAGCCCTGTTTTCCTAGTAATGCGTGTTTCGCGTCGTGCAGATAAATTGCCTTAAGCTTATCACGTCGCTTTCCGTTTTAGGATTTCGTAAATTTAAAACCCTTATGAAGAAGCTAGGGTGACTGTCATTCTGTTCTTCTTAGAGAAATGAAAGTTATGAGAATATATATATATATATATATATATATATATATATATATATATATATATATATACCATTAAAACATAGTAATAATACTGTCAAGTCAAAATAGTTAATTAACAAAATGTAAAAAATTAGTTCGATATCAGCACTATAATAATACTAGTTAAAAAATTTTCTATATCCTACTCTCAGGAATATCGATCGATAAACTTGAGAAATTGATCAATAATGCAGTAAGCAATTTTAGTTTTTTTTAAATCAAGGGCTCCTTAGTTTGTCAAATATGGAATTTAGTATTAATAAAAATCAAAAAATATTAATAGTAATGGGAAATGTAAGGGATGATTAATAAATCAAGTCTGGTGTAAAAGAAATTTATAGAACTTTGAATTAAAAAAAAATAATATAACCATTATAACAAGAAAATCCATAAAGAGTAAATTTTTTTTAGACAATAAAAACTATGAAATAATATTGTAACACTTCAGTGGTTTATAAAATACTTATTTAACGAAAATATATCAATGTCAATGCCAAACGAATTATAACAACATAAATATAAAAGCAGGTTACAGAAATTATAAATATATAAATTTATAGCACACAAATCATACGGCTTGAGCTTCACTGTAAAAACAAACACTAAGACTCAGACTAAGACTAATTGGTCCAGTCACTCGCTCCTTATGTATAGTCGTAAAAGAAATGGTCTGGAATGGCCCAGACCCCCGTCGAATCATCCAGGCCTTGAACTCCAACAATCTAGTCCCAAACACGTGCTCTGACGGTCCGCTCCAATCGCTTGTTGTTCCAACAAAAGGTTTGGGATTTTAAACATATTTTTTTTTTCTTATTAGACGATTTAACTTTACAATAAAAAAATGTTTGTAAATCTTTGAATTGAAAAAAAAAATAATACGATATAAGGAGAAAATCCATAAAGCTCATTCATTAAACTTCTCCTTTCCAATCCGAATCAGAAGATTGTGGTATGGAACGAGTCCTGAGCCTTGTGAAACAAACTTCAGACTTGAAGGCTATTCTTGATCGATCGCGGTCATTTCATCAATTACTCAGGAGCGAGTTGTATGGTTGAGAAAACAGAATGAGATGGTTGAGTAGATCTTGAATGTCTTCTAACATGATGTTGCCTTATGTACCTAAATTTATAATTAATAATCGGTAAAACAACTGGAATTAGGGGCCTTTTTTGTGGGGGTGATTACCAAGTAAGATTTTCTGACTCCCACAAATGCGTGAAACTTCACAATCAAGCATTACAATTTTCTAATGCAACTTGGCCTGATATAAGAAACAATTTCATTGTTTCTTGGAGACAGTACTATATATTTTTGGCTTGTATTATTTTATTCAAACGAGAATAAATTGGAGCGTGATGAAAAGCTGTAGTTTTCCTAATTAGTAAATATTGACATTAAACTAATTAATTATCATTTCTAATCTATCCAATGGAGATACTAGAATGGAACGATACTTCAATTAAGAATCATCTTTGTTAATATTTTTAAGCTCGTTTTGGAGAAAGTTTCGGAACACTATCTCAAATGTTTACTTATGTTTTAACCGCAAATTTTAATTCATCAGCACAATACTTAACAACCAAACCCCCGGACTTCATTATTTTGGTGCGCTTTGCACAATTTTCAAAAGGTTTTCTGGGACGGCCAACATTACCAGAAGATAAAACTAATAGAATTAATTTCCAAAATCATGTTTAGTCAAATGTGATTTTTGGAGTTAAAATTATACTGACTACGTAACGAAGCTTGGCCATCTTTTCCGACATTTTCACAAAACCTACAAACTATCTATTTAATTCTTCATAAATATGCCTCATATTAAACCACGATAAAGGGTTATAGAATGCAAGGCCTCAAAATCTCGTATTATTTCAATAATGCACTTAATCATGCAGATTACATGCCAAATTTTCGCCTATTCAGGCATCTTCAGGGCTACTACAGTTTCACAAGCAAGCTAGAAACAGAGTCTGCATTCTATATCTATAATTAAATAGTCTCTTCCTGAAACTTGTTTACACGATAAAGGGTTTTTCATTTGATCACTAACGTCATCCCTACTCGTATTGTTTTTGTATCCACATCAGTCAGTTATCCACATCACAACAAGGTCCGAATATTTCATGTGAGTGGAATTCCCCGCTTAAAAAATATATGTTGCTAATTTTTGTTGAAGTTATTTAAATGTAGAACAAAAAATATATATAAACAAAAAATTGAGCAAAGGTGGAGCAAAGCAAAAAATTACTTCCATCCAATTCCAGTCACGTTTGTCGATACATATATATTTTTTAGAACCACTTTGAAGGTTGTAAAAGGACGACGGAAGATTTGGTTCAGACTCTTTTACATTAAAAACTCACTTACCTTGTTTCTACATAACAAATACATACATTGAGCAACAGCTATAACAAGATTGAAGAACAGTGGAAATGAGTTAGGTGATAAGAGACGGTTTATCTGTACACGATTTGTATGCAAGCTTATAGGTAACTGGTTTTCTGGCCATTACATTTAAAACTATTCTACTTGCTATATCGAATTTATTTATTATTAAAATTATAGTTTCAAAATTTGAATTTTGCAGTGATAAATTAGTGAATTATAACATGGTCATTGGCAGGGGGAGGGGGGTTTGAGCGCTGTAGCACCCCTTTGAAAATTTATTTGTCATTTAAAGATACAATCCAACTTAACTAAAAGTGAGAAGCAACGTAAAGAATAAATAATAAGCAGAACAAGTACACTTTTAATTTAATAGGGTAAAGGAACATAAAGGTAAAAGTGCCGATAGGCGGCAGATCCAGGGGAAGGGCTGAGGCTGCAGTCCCCTCCCCCTCTACAACGGGCTCGATCCGCCTCTCATCGTTGTACGACATCAGTTGCTACTGTTTGGTGAGGAGTCTATTCGGCGACATGATTGGGACAAACTCGATTACTGCTGCGCAAAAAAAAAAAAAAATAAATAATAAAAAAAATAGGAAACCATGGTAGGATCGGGTAGGAGAACATGGCTTTCTACATCCGATCGCTACCGTTGTTGCTAACGGCTTTATAACATTTCTAAACTTTAGATATTTTCAAATAGGAATTAATGAAGCTAGTTTTAGAGATAACATCATAACGGAGTAAAGAAAACTTTGACATCCGACCACGGGAAAGGCTTACATGCAACTTGGCTAAGACAACAACGAAATTAATTAATTGACTGCCGAGGGGGAACCTAAGCGAGGACTAGGTAAACCTAACACAAACAACACTACAGCCAACAATGTAACCGCAAGCTGTAATAAACCATCATCCTTGGCTCCTAGCAGCGGCTTCATTAGAGCAATCTACCCTCCCCCCTCCTCCTATTAATCGAAATAAAAGATGTATTAAAGAGCGACGTAATATTGTAGAATACCTTATAGTGTAGTGTACGTTATGTTCGAACCGGAAAAGTTTTGAATTTGGGAGAGAATATACCCGTGCTCGGATATGCCGATGATTTGGTTTTGCTCGATGAGGACATACGTGGAAGCTGTAGAACTAAATTTAAAAACGATGATGAAAGCCGGTCAAGAACTTGGGCTGGAAATAAATAGGGATAAGAAAAAATATATGGTTAGCCGTAGAAGGGCTGACGATTTTGCTGATATTAATGTAGAAGGGAATGCGTTTGAATATGTAAAGAAATTTATACATTTAGTGGTGAAGGTAACAAGAGAAAACTAAATCGATGACCTACGATATGAGGGATGAGCAAAAGCTAAAAATAAGGTAGATCGTAGAATATTTGGGTTGGGTGAAGTTTTAAGGAAGAATTAGTAATAATCAATTAATACACTTATTGGCACGTACCGCTTTAAATATCCCGTCAACTATAAATTTAAGAGATAAGTTAATAAAGAAATCAGGCGTTTAAAATTAGAGCCTGATGAGGCTAATTTTTCGTTGATTTTTCATGATTTCATTCATGCCTTGAGGCCTGAAATATCAGGTCAAAATAATCACGAAACAATTTTTTGGACACTGAAACAACAATTCACTAATAACTGAAAATAATAATTATATTTTCAGTTATTAGTGAATTATTTAATAATTCATCAGGATGAGAATGGATAACAATGTGAAAAATTTATGTGCCAATGCGACCTTAATCTTTAATTTTATAGAATAAAAGCAAGGATTCTGCACAAACTATATCCAGAAACCACATATCCCATATTAGGCAACCCATAATGGGGCACTTTCCCCTACTTTTGATATTTTTTGGGAATTATCAGGAACCACTATAATATTTTGAAAGTAGGACTTTAAAAGTTTGATTTGATTCTATAATATTTTTAAAATAAATAATAAATATATTTATTCTCACTTTTCCATTTAAACTTCTCATATGGTACATGAAACAAAAAAACATATTATGAAAATAGTTCTAGAATTTATGTTGGAACGAACATAAACATGAACATGAAGCAATGAACATAAACATGAACATTGTTCATGACTGTTGCTGTGTCCTACGCTCGTCGGGAACCTGAATTTTTGGATCAGACCAAATATCCAAGGGACTGGAGAGTTAGTCTTGTTCTGAAGCTAGAATTATATAGTTATTTTTGTGTTACTGTGTCGTTACAAGTTGATATTTTTTGTTACATTGTTCATAATTTGAGTGTTAACTATTAATAAAAATCAAGTAAAAAGAAATTTCTTTTTGATCTTCATTGGCTGAATAACTTTTTCCACTTCAGCTTCTTATTGTAATGATGCCGAATAATTCAGGATTCGAAGGCCATTCATCATCAAAATGTTTTTTGTTTTTTTGTATTTAGTAAAAAATCTACATCATCGAGCTTTAGTCGGGGGGGGGGGGGTCTATTTGCAGGAATATATTAGTCATTAGCACTATGGACTTAGATTTTAATATCAAACTTGACATGTAAATTCTATTTTGAGGATGATTTAACTGGTTTTATCTCGAAAAAAGTAGATTTTTTTTTTTAATTTTTCAAAACCTTTCTCATGAATATTTAAAACTGCGAGGATAGCTCAATGATTTATCTTAAGCTATATTTCCGTGGGGTTAACCCGAACAGGAAATTAGAGGCCGATTTTCGAAATGATAATGTATGTACACCCGACTATAAGCATCAGTTATAAAAAGTACACACAATCCAAAACTTTTTGTTTTTTATTGCTAAATAAAGAAATAATACAATCTGCCACACTTAAGGGCATTTAATATTAGTGCTCAAAACATACATTCACACAAGATAAACAATATAATAATTAGAAACGAAAAATAGAAACTAAAATATATACAACCATCCATTGAAATAAAAATATATATACACGAATTCTTCTTATATACTTCTAATATAAATAATTTCTAATATAAATAATTTCTAATATAAATATCTAATAATTCTAATATAAATATCTACATACGCATTCTATAAATATCTATCTACGCATTCTTCTTATATCCATCAAATATATACATTCAGTCTAGGGATCTCTGACTCCCGCTTTTTTTTTTTTTTTTTTTTTTTTTTTTTTTTTTGTTTAAGGACAAGTCGACCATTAAGGTCATTATCGTCCAACTCCCTCGGTAGTTCTTTGACAATTTAGATTAGTACTGGTTAACAATTTAGATTAGTACTGGTTAAAAATTTAAATTAATACTAGTTTTTTGACAATTTAAATTAATACTGGATAGATAGGTACAATTTAGATTAATACTGGAAGGTGGATAGGATAATACTAGAACGATTGAGGTAGAGTTATTATTATGCGATTATTATTAACTTATAATAAATTATTTTATTTTTCAGATAATATTATGGTCATTAATTTAAGAAGATATAAATATTTTTATAGTATTTTTAAATAAGATTAATCAGTTTTGTGGCCCTTAAAAATTGAAGTAAATTTGATATGGTAGAAGGATCGTTTCCCAGAAGTTCACACATTTGTTGCGGCAGCCCATGTTCCTCTCTTTGTTTTTCGTAAATTAAGCATTCATCCAAAACATGATTTACAGTGTTTCTTACTCCACAAGCTTTACATATGGAGGGGGTCTTTCCTTTCATTAAATATTCGTGGCTGAATCTTGCATTTCCTATCCGCAGTCGGGTTAGGGCCACTTCTTCCTTTCTGTTTCCAGAAAATGAGGTGCTCCATGGCTGAACGCTTCTTTTTAGTACCCTTAACTTGCTATCGGTTTGAGCATCCCATAATGATTCCCACGATGTCCAAACAGCGTGCTTTAGTTTGAGGCTTAAATCCAATGCGGGGACTTTTGCATAGTGGATGCCTTCTGTGATCCCTTTCTTAGCTTCTCTGTCAGCCTCCTCATTACCTTCAATACCGGTATGACCCGGTATCCAGCAGAAAACTGTGCTGATGTTCATCCTCTTTAGGCTGTCTATCTTCTCGAAGATGTGCAGTACGAGTGGGTGTGTTGAATATAGGTTGCTTAGAGCTGTTAGAGCGGATAGGGAATCGGAAAATATCACGATTTTATTATTACCTGGTATGATTATTGATAGTGCCTTATAGATTGATAAAAGTTCTGCTGTGAATATACTGCAATCTGAATTTAGCGAGAAGGAATGCGTTTGATGGTCATAGGTAAAGGCAGCTCCTACTCCGTTTTCATTCTTCGAGCCGTCAGTGTAAACATGTGTGGAATCAGTGAGCTCATTTTTAATTTTTTGAAATTCTTTTTTAAATACTATGGGTGGAGTGTGATTTTTTATATGTTTCACTAAAGACTCCACTAAAGACTCCCGCTTTGCCTCCCACTTATGGAAAGCAAAGCAAGACCCTATGAGATCCCAGTGCTTCTCTCACAGCCGTATCGCTGTTATAAAACCAGTGGAGACCTGCTAAGAGCACATAATCCAAAAGTAAAGACAAATAAACGTTGCAAAATACTAAATATATACACCAACCATATTCTGAATGAATGCGTCATTTTCGATCTATGCAAAGCGGAGAGGATTTGTTGGAGACATGGAGATAGAAATTATAATCGAGTTTAAACAGAGCAGTTGCCCATTACATTGTCTTAACTATCTCTGCTGCTTTGTAATTAGCATCACATGGCCATTGGCGCTTGCCTCTATATGATCCGCCAAATAGTAATAGAGACTAGAGATAGTCGCATACAGGCAAATGCAAGTTGTTAACAGGAGTTCTATGAAATTTGAAGTTTAATATAAATGTGCAAATACATAGACACGTAAAGTTTATTTTAATTTGGTTTTATATATTTCCTTGATGTTGATTATCAGATATTAAAATATGTTGATAATTAGATTTGTTTGGGTTATAAACAAGACTAGACTCCCATTGCTCAACTGAAGCAATATAACACTGATCTAGTTGAGAAGATAGAAATATTAGTGGACTGTATATATATATACGCAGATGCGTTTCTAGGCTTAAAAATTAAGTGTGGAAACCACTCTTTAATATGTACAAATTACAAGGATAAATTTGTTGTACTATAACTCTTTAGTTTTACAAATTAGAAAACCAAATTTACTCCATATTTAAAGTGACCAGTAATGTCAAAATTAAATTTCGAGTTTAGAATTCAAAAAATATTTTTTTAAAGTTATTTTAAAGCGGACCTTATTACTTGCGGTTTTGTTAGTTTCTTGATGTCAATAATTACAAAAAACGTCTTGTTTGATTTTTAAAGCTTTCGCCATTTTTGACCCACTTCTGCACCAGTAATCAAAACTATATAGTGAGTTCGGGAATTAGCAAGTTATGATCCCGTAAAGAATTAAGTACATTATTTTTTTCAAAATAAATTTTTTAACGCTCAATATTATCATGTCAGTTAACATAACTTTTTACTAACCTGATAGCCGATCTTAATAAGAATTTATTTCTATTTTTAATGGTAAAAATAAAAAATTTCTATTTCTTTATATGTATTTGAAATCAGCAAGAGACTTTCAATAAGAAAGTGACTACTATGTAGTTCAAAAATCACTGCTATCGAATCAATCGAAAAGAGAGGAAAATAGACCGTCTTGGTTGGAAAGTTAATAGAAAATTGATGATATTTTTTGTGGCCCAGAGGAAAGTCACTACCGACGTGGGTAGATATTGGCTTTATTCGTACAGAATGTGGAAACTATTTTTCTGATTTTCTTATATATATTTTTATCTTTTTAATAAAGTTTGATTTAAAAAAAAAATATATTCAATTAAATTTTAATTTTAATAAATCGCCCTGTTAAATTTGAATTAATCGCCCTCAAATACATTTTTGAATATTTTTGAACTAAAAATTATTTTTGAAGGAACTACAAGGAACGAAACAAAATATGGCCCTCTCGCATGATTAAGAATTGTGTTATAATTTTACAAATTTACATTAGTAAAAAATTTATAATTTAATAATAAGAAAACAAAAAGTTGCTGATATTGGATCGAACTAGTAAATCGGCTTTATTTGCCTCTGCACCATAGCATAGTTAGTTAGTTTCTAACTACACTTCATTAATAGCAATAGGCAATTAATGTTACAATTATCGGTCTGAAAGATAATAAAATAATATGCTCTCTGGTTGAAGCTTTCGTAGAAGGAATAGAAAAAAATAAATATAGCTATTTATAGGTGTGTTGTAATCTTGAATGTTTCAGCTCTTCTGCCGTAAATATATGTTTACTTCCTAAGGTATCAAAGCTGGGGCATAAAAATATAAAATCACTTAAAGTAACTGTACGTGTTTTAACTGACGAATTCTTAAAGTTTCATTCTTCCGAATAAATTAATAAGATTTAAAATAAAAATTAGACTTCAAATAGAATGATTAATACATGCAAAAATCTGAAACATGAGTATAGAGTCAGGATAAGTGAATTTTAATAAATATAATATCATAAATATTAAAAGTCCTTAATAAATTACCAACCTAAAAAAGAAAAAGCAGAGTTTTACCAAGTTATTTCTCAATCTTAGGAATGGCACGGTCTCAAATATGTATACAATGCCAATTAAGAACTCCCGAAAATGCCCATTGAAGCTGCACACTTTCTTCCCTCATTGCTTCCTATCTCCCTCTTTTATTAATGCCGAAGTCATTTCCGCTCCCAGCAAACTTTCAGTTAAATTGTGCCATTTAGTTTCAACTTCAAGAAAATATTAAATACTTAATTTCAGTTCGGTTTAGGGTATATTAATTATTTTTAATATACTGGTTCTACACTCTCTCACCTGTTTTATTTGATTTAGCGCTGGAATATGCCATTAGGGAGGTGAAACGTACCGGAAAGGGTCTGAATTTGGGAGGGAATATACCCGTGCTCGGATATACTAATGATTTAGTATTGCTTGGTGAGGACGCTGAAACCATAGAAATAAACACAAAAAAAGTTGATAAAAGCCGGACAAGAATTCGGACTGGAAATGAATACGGATAAGACAAAATATATGGTTAGTCGTAGAAGTGGTGATGATTTTGCTGATATCAATGTAGGAGGGAATACGTTTGAAGAGAAATTTAGCTATTTAGGGGCGATGGTAACTAGAAAAAACGAAATCGATGAGGAAATTAAGGCTAGATTAAAAGACGGAAATGCTTGCTACTTTTCAGTCGCGAAATTGCTTAGCTCGCGCCTTCTGTCCCGAAACTTAAAAATTAGGATTTACAAAACTATTATTCTTCCAACGGTCCTTCACGTATGCGAAACGTGGCCGCTGACATTGAGGAATGAGCAACGGCTTAGAGTTTTTGAAAAGTACTGCGTAGAATATTTGGACGAAAGAGGGGTGGACTAACCGGAGAATTTAGACGCTTACACAACGCCGAACTGAGTGAACTCTACCTAGTAAATATAATTGACGTGATAGCAGCAAGACGAGGAAAACGGGCGTGTAAAATTGCGAAACTAAGTAGTGAACGAATTCCGAAAACATTAGTAAGCGCTGCGCCGAATGGGAAACACCCGAGGGGCAGGCCGAGACGGAGGTGGGAGGATTGCGTTAAGGCGGATCTATCGAAGTTGGGTCTGGAAGACGTTCGTTGGATGGAGGTGTGCAGGGAGCAAGTTACAGTTTCGGCATCGAACCTTCGGGTTCGTTAAGCCTTTATTATTATTATTATTATTATTATACTGGTTCTTCAAGCACTATGTGACATCATAGGCCACCCAATTCATTTTAAAATTTTATAATAAATCGTTAACTTTTCATTATTTTGATAGTAGGTGGGAATTAGAGTAGGAGTTTAATAAATAAATATAGGCTAATAAACCAGTAAATGAGTAAGTTCCCAATTTCGTGCATGAAATAGAAGGGTAACTATTAATCTCCTCCACTAAGTGATGGCGTTTCTTCTTGGTTCGACGATATTCAAAAGTTTAGAACAAGAACTTTACTAGCGATTTCCCAACAAATTTAATTTCTGACTTGTGTGAATTCCATTCATTGAAACCCATTTGAAAGATTTAGCTATAAGACGTTGTTGACTACTCGATTTAAAGGTAACATTACTTTGAAGAAAATTTGCTAATGTGGATAAATGGGCGGGGGCCGCTACTCGAGGCGGAGGACTGCTGGCTGAAGTAGCCGAGGATTGCTGAGCCTTCAGTTCTCGAGTGCCCCACCCGCCCGATCACCATTCTTCACTCCACCTCAACTCCTCTGTCCTGTCAATCCTATCCCACAATAATTCTTTCTTAACTTGTCCCTTTTCATCTCACAGCTATATCCGGAAAGTTAAATGTCAACCTAAATCTGGATCTCAGTCTGATTATATTTTTAAAGATTAAAACATATATGTAGGATTTAATTTACTAATCCGTCCCTCAATAATACATAAAATATTGTTTAACAATAAAAATATATTTATTTGGTATTTAGATAAGCACTTGTAAAAGTGCTGGGATTACAGACCACACACCCAGATCTTAATGGGAGTAAAAAATTCTTGGGTAGCCGTCCCTCGGATAGGACGTAAAATGGAGGTCCCGAGCCTGTACGATGTCAGGGACTCGTATTAAGATCCCTATCCTAATTATACCTAGATAGGCAAAATTTAGGACTCCCCCTTTTGGATTTTATAATTTTTAGATTTTAATTTGGATTTTAAAGCTCAATGCCTCAAGTTAAAGATTCGTTTTAGTAATTAACATCTAAATCTCCCATCGTTAATGAAGACCGCCTCAAAGTCAATGACGATACTAGCCAGAATTATCCTAAAAAAATAAAAAACTACTTCACCGAATTATTAAAATCATAACTCACCGAAATGATAATTTCATTTCACAAACCAACCTAACAAGATTACATGCTCACCTTCACATGTTACATCACATGAAAACTATTCTTTGGATATTTAATTGTAACAAAACGCCAGCAAATAATTGTAAACAAAAATATTGTGGAAACAGTTACGGACCCATTAAAATATTATCATTAAACATGAATGAGGCGATTAGTTTCAAAACCGGCTCAATCCATTTTCGAAAATTTTACAAGAGGTAAAAAAACGTTTCAGAGCCATGCATTAAGGTTTAATTAATATTATTTATTTTTATTCGAAAAAGGAAGGGCTCCAAATATTTAAGGCCTACTTTCAATACTGCATTTCATCCAGCCTGCCAAACATTTAAATTCAAACTTTGGATTGACCTGTTTTAGAAGTAATCTAGGTACAAAACTAGTCATTTTGGTGGAATCACTTGAAATCGGGGTCAATTTATTGGTCCAAGCCCAACATTTTTTTGTAAACCTAGTTTGAATCGTCTGGTTTCTTAGGTAGGAAAAATTAAAGAAAAAAATGTATAAAAAAGTAAAAGGTCATTAAAGTAACAATTACATATTAAAAACAGTGAATATATTCAAGAAATCAGACGAAAATTAAAGTTGAACATATCATTACCAGAAATTTTGCAAGATTCTGAGTGTGGAAAAACTTATGCGTTTCCTGAAAGTTATTGGATATAATAATAATAATAATAATAAAGGCTTAACGAACCCGAAGGTTCGATGCCGACACCACCACTCGCTCCCTGCACGCCTCCATCCAGTCCAGGTCTTCCAGACCCAACTTCGATAGATCCGCCCTAACGCAATCCTCCCACCTCCGTCTCGGCCTGCCCCTCGGACGTTTCCCATTCGGCACCGCGCTTATTAATCTTTTCGGAATACGTTCACAGCCAAGTTTTGCAATTTTACACGCCCATTTTATTCGTCTTGCTGCAATCATGTCAATTATATTTACTGGATAAAGTTCACTCAGTTCGGCGTTGTGTAAGCGTCTAAATTCTCCCGTTATTTCATCCCTCTTCGGTTCAAATATTCTACGCAGTACTTTATTTTCAAAAACTCTAAGCCGTTGCTCATCCCTCAATGTCAGCGGCCAAGTTTCGCATCCGTAAACGACCGTTGGAAGAATAATAGTTTTGTAAATCCTAATTTTTAAGTTTTGGGACAGAAGGCGGGAGCTAAGCAATTTCGCGACTGAGAAGTAGCAAGCATTACCGGCTTTTAATCTAGCCTTAATTTCCTCATCGATTTCGTTTTTTCTAGTTACCATCGCCCCTAAATATCTAAATTTCTCTACCTGTTCAAACGTATTCCCCCCTACATTGATATCAGCGAAATCCTCACCACTTCTACGACTAACCATATATTTTGTCTTATCCGTATTCATTTCCAGTCCAAGTTTTTGTCCGGCTTTCATCAACGTTTTTGTGTTCATTTCTATGGTTTCCACGTCCTCCCCAAGCAATACCAAATCATCGGCATATCCGAGCACGGGTATATTCCCTCCCAAATTCAAACCCTTTCCGGTACGTGTCACCTCTCTAATGGCATATTCCAGCGCTAAATTAAATAAAACAGGTGAGAGAGAATCTCCTTGTTTCAAACCAGAGCGGACCTCGAACTTCTCAGAAAAATAATTACCGATTCTAACTTTATTGAACGTTTCAGTCATACACATGTTTACTAAGTTTACTAATTTTTTTGGTATTCCCTGCTCGACCAGAATGTTATACAACTTTTGGCGGTTAATAGAGTCATATGCCTTTTTGAAATCGATAAAAAGCTGATGTACGATACCGTTATATTCTAATTTTTTCTCTAATATTTGGCGAAGAGAGAATATTTGGTCTACGGTTGATCGGTTTTGCCTGAAACCACATTAATATTCTCCGATAATTTCCTCGGCGTATTCAGTGATTCGACTAGTTAGGATTAACGTAAATATTTTATAGCAAACCGGAAGGAGTGAGATTCCACGATAGTTATTGCAATCCGTTTTTGATCCCTTTTTGTGAATCGGAATGAGAATAGACTCTTTCCACTCTTCGGGTATCTTTTCTTGTTCCCAGATCTTTTTAACCAAAAGAAATATTTTTGATATCCCAGCTTCCCCGCATGCCTTGATTAGTTCGCTAGGGACATTATCTGTTCCCGCTGCTTTATGAGATTTTAATTTTCCAATGGCTATTTCAACCTCCTCTTTACTCGGTTCTACTACTAACGGTTCAGCACTCTGGTATTCCGAAGAGGAAGATAGATTATTATTTTCCGTATTTAAAATACTATCGAAATAATCCTTGAACCGTCTTAAGATGTCCACCGGATCGGCCAAGATATTGTTATTTTCATCCCTAATTCCAGTTGTAACCGGGCCCGACCGTTTACGAATTCTGTTTATGCCTTCGTACATGGCTTTAACGTTATTCTTGATTTTGTTACTTTCGATCGCTATTATTTTATTTTTGAGATATTCTCGCTTTTTAAATTTTAGTAGTTTAGTTGTTTCTTTTCTTGATGCTCGAAAGTTAGCAAGATTGATTTCGTTAGGAATATTTAACGCTTCTAATTTAGCAGCTTTTCTTTTGTCGCACATGTTAATACATTCATCATCGAACCAAGGTTTATTTTTATTTTCCCTTTTTCCAAGACACGAGTTACCGACCTCTTTTATACTATCCCTGATACTTCCCACAACTTATCAATGTCTTCGTTATCCTCGTCAGACGATTCCAACGCCTCAAACCTATTTTTGACTTCCAGTTCGAATTGTTTTCTAACTAATTTTTAACTTCTCCAAATTATAATTATCATAATTAAAACCAGCCTCATTTTTCTTATGAATTATGAGTCTCTGGCGAATTTTCGATATGATCGAATATTAATTAAGGTGCGTGTATATTGATCAACGCGATTTTAAACCACCGACCATGAAATATAGCTACCGATAACCTACCTCCGTAAAATCGAACGTCCTTCAACGCGGAAAGTAACCTATTTCTAATCAGAAATTCGGTGCCTAAACAATAGTTTCCGCTCTCACCGTACCATAAAGTGTACTTCCCTTCCCTCAACGAACCCTCCCCTGGCCAGCGGACCTCTTGCAGCTCCACTATATCTAATCTATACCCTATTACCTCATTCGCGACCGATTTTAACCCACCCACTGTATTTAAACTTCTTACGTTCCACGTCCCTATGCTTAGATCTATATTTTTCAACTTGCGGCATGAATCCCCTAAAGCAGTCCCCACCCGGAGACCCGAACGGGGGACTAGTTTACCTCCGGATAATGAGCGTTTTACTTTAGGGAGATCCATGACTTTTTTTGTGGTGTTTGGGTGAACTAATAAAATGTGAGTAGGGCGTTCAAACCTACGTCACACCCTCCAGCAAGCCTGGGGGCCGCTCTCATTGTTGGTCAGCGAGTCCTACGGACTTAGCCGGGAGGAACTTCCTAGGAATTTCCACCGACCATCCCCACATCCGCCACCCGTGGGACGCTCCCCATACGCGGTAATGAGATCCGCGCGAGGTATTGGATATAATAGAGTATAAAAAAAAGAGAACATTGCCAATGAACCCGTCGGGTAGCGCCAATTCCAGGTTTTGAGTTTGCCAATTCCAACAACAATAAAAACAGTAATAAATTTTATGTCAAAATGATATTTAAAAAACAATTTTTTCTCATACACACAAAAAACAGCATCGATTTTGTACAAATAACTTTATCCATTTAAATGAATGCATTTTTTCAGGGTTGATGTTTTCACATGTTTCTTCCCTTTGTGTATATTTTTATGTTGTATTATTATTAATAGTAACAGGAAGATTACAGGAAAATGTTTTGAGGAGATGAACGCAAGAAAATCAAATCCTTTTGTTGAATGTATAAGATGGATGGTGGATATTTTCTGTACATACTTATTCAAGACATTATTTTCTTTTATTTTAGCACATTTACTTAATGTATTATATGTAAATACAGTTGTGAATTTCAATAAATATGTATATACTTGGAAAAAAAATGTAAAAGATTGCCGTCGAAACAAATTTCATATAAGGCGGGGGTGAACAGGGGACAAAAAAAATGTATTTCACAGTTGTATTAAGCCGACAACTAAAATCTGATACAAATTTTCGTGTCAAATGTTTCGCAAGGGCCAGCTAGTAACAAAATAATTTTGATATACGGAAAGTTGGCAAGTAGTAGAGAATCTTACTTCTTGAGCTTTAATATAGTAATTATTTTAACGGACAGTTTTAGGACAGTTACTCTCAAGCAATCAGAAGCAAGGAAATAATCCATAATCAAATTAGCTTCTTTACCACTTAGTGACTGATCTAAGTATTAGAATCTGCTCCTATTATGTACATAACGATTTTAATATATTTTATTAATTTATTTTAGAACTTTATTATAAATAAAGGTGATTAATTTACATAAAATAAATTATAATAATAATAAGAAATGCATTTATTAAAAATATAATCAACATATTATATAATGTGATATGCATTTATACTCTTGGTCGAAGACCATCAGAGTGAGCCCAACAGCATTAGTTCATATACAGCAATTTTTATTTTTTTATATATATATATATATATATAATAACACTAATTAACATTATTTTGGTACAATAAATAATTAACATTATTTTGGTAGAAATAAACATATTAGTACTTATAGTATATGATCTGACAATAACTTATTAATATAAATAGCAAAAGGCAAGTAGTAAATATAAACAATAATCATCCAACCAAAAAACCCTCAATAATTCGAATACAAATCCGGTCACACTCTCTTTCCTTCACTCAAAACACTCTCTTACACGCAAATATTTCTCTTTTTTTTTTTAAATTTGTAAATAACAAAAATATAGTAAGAGAGACCAAAAAATAAACAACCTATGATATATAGATAAAAAACAATTAATAATAATCAATACTAATATAATAATAAACTACTACTACTAATAATAATATAATAATGATGTGTGTTTGTTTAACGTCCATTTTTATTCTACTAAGGCTAATCGGACGATGCTACAGTGGGAGTCCTAAATTTTGCCTATCCAGGTATAATTAGGATAGGGATTTTTAACGAGTACCTGACATCGTACAGGCTCGGGACCTCCATTTTACGTCCTATCCGAGGGACGGCATAGCTAAGGATTTTTTACTCCCATTAAAAAATCCTAGGGCCACCGCTGGAATTGAACCCGCGATCTTTAGTATTGTAGGTTGCCATGCTAACCACAACACCACAGGTGACCCCTTATAATAATGATAATAATAATAATAATAATAATAATAGCAATTAAGAATTAATTACCAATTAAACCCACATCTGTATATTCACACGTCTCCCCTCTATTAAGATTCTTTTCAACCATTATATTCCTTAGTCAGGCTATATCTATAATACCACGATTGTTTAAAGTAACCAACCAGTGCAGTCCAGTTTTTCCCATTTAAATATTCTATAACCTCTGTTCTGCTTAGGATATGTTTTTTAAACCACCTCACTCTGAACTCTCTCAATACTGGACAGATAGCCAAAAAGTGCATTATATCTTCCCTTTCTTTCAAATTACAGAGTGTACAGAGTCCACTGGTTAGTTCATTAAACCTATTGTAATTTAGGTGTAGCAGCTCCCATCTTATTTTAAAAATCCAGCTAATATCGTTATTGCTGAGATTCGAATTAATATATAATGGACATAGTTGTTTTAAAATAAATTATATATTTACCGCAACTTAAAAACAATTATAAGGAAGATTTTTTGATATCAGTAGCTATTCAGACAACTTAATAATATTATTTATAAAACACCATATTGTCGCGTTTCTCCTGACAATTATTTTAATGGTCTATAAAATCCGATAGATCAGGTAGGCTCCTCAGGTATCACTAGCAAGGTGATTTTTTATTTTTAAAAATAAAATAAAACTAAAATCGATTTTTTGGACATATCGAGTTTCTTAAACGACTGATTCCATTGCCCAGGTGCACGCACAATTCTTGCAGCTGAAGCTTCAAAGTCTCTTACTTTGCTAGCTAATGAAATTGTTCCTTCTCGATAAAATATCTCCAGATATTCTTTAGGCTCAATAATTTTTTTCTTATTTTTTTCTTAGTTATTCTTCTCAAAATCCGATCAGAGGGCAATAAAAGAGAAAACAACCTCAATACCCATAAATAAGTAATTTTAATTTTGGCCTCCACAACCATCTCAAAAGCATCTCACATTAGTTGCCTGAAGAAAAATCACTGCAGAAGAATTAATCGAATTTGGTGCGAATTTAATCATTCAAGTTTGGACGACTAAATGCCATAATAAACCTAATAAATAGTATTTGTGCATAAATAAAAGTGTTCAAACATAGGTACCTAGGATAAATAATACATAGTATAGAAAAAACATAAAGATATTTTGTTAATGGACTTTAAATATAGTAACAAGCGTAATTCAAGATTCGTCAGTCATTGACTACAACGCTTCATTAATTAGACGTTCAATTACAAAAAAACAAAACAAAAAGCACAACATTCAAAGGAAATGAAAGCAACTGATAACGCAACTGGTAACTGTAGCACAATAAAAAGAAGGTTTGATTCAAAGCGGATTCCAAGTCCTACAGAAAGTTAATTTTTTTTTTTTTCATGCAAATCGATCTTTCAAACAAGCCTAACATTCAAAGGGGTACGAATTTGAAAGTAAAAAAAAAACATTCAAAGACTTGAACTTCAGTCAAATAAGTTGAAGGTTTTTATACTTTTTAAGTGATAGGCTGTAATTAGAAGAAGTCTTACTCACGGTGTCAGTACAGACTGGAGAATACCAGCGATTCTACATTATACGAGTATTTCCTAGGAAAATATTCCTATAAAGACATGGTCTATTTTCATTTCTTTGCGACTGTTTGAATTATTACTTAAATATTTGTGATAGAAATATTTATTTATTACCATTCAAAAGAGCACTAAATTTTTATTAATCAAGCTATCAAGTTTTTAAAAAATAGTTTTATTCAGTGTCCTTTTAAACGCTTTTGGTTGGGGCAATTAATTGGAACTCCTTTACTTAAAAAAATTAAATAGATTTTTTTGAACTAGGATTTAATGCTTCATAAACAAAAAAATACGTGTCTAACAAACAACTAATAAATGGACGCTAAATAGTTTTTATCAAACCTCCTTCGAAATCACCGATTCAATTGTAGGCATTTTTTTTTCTATATTTCTGCAGTGAAATATTTAACTCATGTATTTTAACTATTTAACTATAATAAATCATTTCGTAAACTTCACTACGTATACATCACATTGTAGTTTGGATGATATTATACGAATCAAACATTATAAATAAGCTTGATAAAAGGATGTCAATTTCCGAATCAAATCAATAAAATCAACAGATTATTGTTAATTATAATTTAACGATTGATTACTCATCGATATCACCTCTTAAATTTCATCACAATAGGCAATGATGCAAGGAGCTGGATTATCGGATCTAACTTCCTCACAGTGAAACGAACCCAGAAACCTAACCCAAAACTTTTAAGAGGATTTCTTAGTCACGGTTCGAAGAGAGACCTGACTTTATAACATTGTATCTATTTTTTATCGGAAGTTGGCTCGATTACAAGTTCTCTTTCAGCAGATGGTAGTTCGAGACATAAATGTATAATAGAAAGCTTTTAAATGAAATCATAAGAAATCCAAAATAAAGAAATCGTCAACAAAATTTTTTTTTAAGAAATTATAAATAAAATAGACTTGAATTGAATGTTTTTGGCTACAGTTTAGGTCATCGCCAGAGCTGAAATAACTTTGGAATATATAGAAAATCTATTTATATATTTATGAGCAACAAAAGTAGAGTTTTCGTTGCGAGTGAAAATAAACGGCCTCCACTTGGATTTTGAAAGAGCTAAAACATCATGATTTCAGGAAAAGCACGGTTAGATGTTTGGGCAATTCATGTGAAATTTCTCAACATCTCACTTCTCAGCTCTATTCACTTCTACTAGTTGTTTTAACATTCATTCTTAACCTTGTTTCGTTTATTTATTTCACGCCACCTTTGCTCAGGGTTTGAAATCGAGAATTTTTTTTTTCCAAATATTCATTTACTAATTATTATATTCCATTTGTTATATAAAAATCATGCCTGATTATTAAATACAAATTTAAAGCTACATTTGATTAAAGATGATGAACAAATTAATTTGACAAAAAGTAATGAACACTCACAAAGTGATATATTATTAAATAAATAAAAATGATCAGATTGGAATGAAAAAAAAATGGATCAAAAAAATAAAAATCATCTTCTATAAGATACATTTAAATGTTATCTATTTAAATGAAATTAAACTCTTCCAACTTCACCAAGACTTTAATTAGACATAAGAAGCCCAAAATTTTGCCTATCCTGGTTTATTTAGGACAGGGATCTTTGACGAGTAGGTACGCTATTATTTTAGCCTCTAAACGACAGCATAAATGTTGACTGTTCTGAACCAAGATAGGAACATAGTTTCCGAGAAAGTTTTATACGATCATTTTATACATCCTGTAGAGCCACACTATAGTGGGACGAATCGCCAACCTAAGTGGAAACAGTGGTTGAACACGGTAGTTCCCTCATAATTCTCAGTCAGTTTATTTCCAAATTACATAATAAAATAAATAAAGTCGACCAATGGGTTCTGATTTATTGGAGAAAAAAAAATTGTACTAGGCAATAGAAGGCGATATTGTAGATCTTTAGTTATTTTATTTTCAAAAGGGACTGCTGCTAAATTTTTCTTAAGAAGAATGTAACATGGATACAGATCTCTCAGATTTGAATGAATCAGAATTATGAACTATACGGTTATTTGCTTTTGAGAATTTGATATTACATATTT
The DNA here is from genome assembly GCA_911387785.2 of Aelia acuminata. Lineage (NCBI taxonomy): Eukaryota > Metazoa > Arthropoda > Insecta > Hemiptera > Pentatomidae > Aelia > Aelia acuminata. Next base: position 34,435,757 of record OU426979.1, on the reverse strand, counting down.
AATTTTTATAGATATTTTATATTATTTTATAATTCATACTTTATTTGATGTTTTTGGAATAATGCAACATTTTAAAAATAAATGTTAATATAATTATTCCATTGATTACAATTTACCTCAATAATTATTTTTAAAATTATCTTATATACCTCAAGAGCACAAAATTAATACTAATGGCCTGGGCAGTCAAAGCGACCTTAAACAACATTAAATAAAAAAAAAAAAAATTATTTGTGTAACAAACATTGTGTTGACTTTTATTTATTGATTCATGCTTAAATTTGATCGTTTAGAAAAATTAAACTGAACGAAATCGCTTCCAGAATTATTTCCACCTTGATTCGCCATCCGTCCCACTGTGAAATGGGGGGGCGCTTTGAGCAGTTGTGCTTTTGGAAACCTTCAAATTCGATGAACATCTTACCGTCTGCGCATTAAGCTTAAGTAGTCCCCCTTCAACTACCAGTATCAAAGTCGTAGTATTATGACCTTATTCATTCGACATTAGCATATTTTCTTCTCCTGTAATGTCGCAGAATTGTTTGTAGTCTTTACTTCATAGTCCTTTTTAACAAAAAGAGTACCAAAAAATTACCATCCTCAAAGAGAGACGTTATGTGTTCAAAATTATTTAGTATAGCTATATTAAACCAATCATAACAACATTGGAATTTAGAGTATGAGAAAGATGTGTAAAAATACATTCTTATAATTAATTTGTAACGGTTATTTTTAATATAATTTATTTTTAAATAATTTATTTTTTGAAGAGAAAAGATTTGGCTCCGCCGGGAGTCGAACCCGGGTCTCCTGCGTTACATGCGAGGATGCTAACCGCTACACCACAGAGCTCGGCTCAAGGCAGAGCAAATCCTTCCTCTTCACTGATACCTACTCCCCCTATCTCACAAGTTTTGTGAGTAGTAGCGGGAGGTGGACAAATTTTGTCCAATTTATGATATTTATTGACATAAGTCAATTTTTTAAATTATTTTAATTAATCCAATCTTAAATTGTGGCTGACCACCAATTTTAAATTATTTTTTTTTAAATAATTTATTTTTGGAAGAGGACTGGTCCACCTCCCGCTACTACTCACAAAACTTGTGAGATAGGGGGAGTAGGTATCAGTGAAGAGGAAGGATTTGCTCTGCCTTGAGCCGAGCTCTGTGGTGTAGCGGTTAGCATCCTCGCATGTAACGCAGGAGACCCGGGTTCGACACCCGGCGGAGCCAAATCTTTTCTCTTCAAAAAATAAATTATTTAAAAAAAAAAATAATTTAAAATTGGTGGTCAGCCACAATTTAAGATTGGATTAATTAACATAATTTAAAAAATTGACTTATGTCAATAAATATCATAAATTGGACAAAATTTGTCCACCTCCCGCTACTACTCGCAAAACTTGTGAGATAGGGGGAGTAGGTATCAGTAAAGAGGAAGGATTTGCTCTGCCTTGAGCCGAGCTCTGTGGTGTAGCGGTTAGCATCCTCGCATGTAACGCAGGAGACCCGGGTTCGACTCCCGGCGGAGCCAAATCTTTTCTCTTCAAAAAATAAATTATTTAAAAATAATTTAAACTTGGTGGTCAGCCACAATTTAAGATTGGATTAATTAATATAATTTATGTATTTTACTTCGTATTGCTTATTAATGTTTTATTCTCCGATTGAGAGTTCAGTTTTGTCTGACAATATTTTTGCATTCAATGATTCATAGCAAGGATGTATATTAAAAGTGTTATGCTAAAAACATTAATTAATTAATTGAGTTGATAACTAAATAAAGATGAAATGTTTCAGGTTATTGCCCAGCTGTGTGGGACAAAGTGCTCTGCTGGCCTCCGACTCAGCAGGGATCGCTCACCAGCCAGTCCTGCCCTAGCAACCAGCATGGACTCGATTCCAGTAGTGAGTGCGCTATCTTTATTCATGTATTTATTTCACTTAGAGGTGGTTAAAATGAAAAGAAAAAAAAGTAAGGACCTGAAAGAAATCATTGATCGATAAATAGAACAACCAAGATGTTAAATTCGTTACAAAGAGACACAAGGTGACTTTCGTTAACTGAACCTGGTTCCATGGTACTTCTCGGTACCCGATTCACAATGCACAATGACCAGAGGCAGTTGAAAGTTAAATCCAATTTATATATAGTGGGTCGTGTAAATAGAGGGATAGAAACGGAGGGTAGAGAAACTAAATTACTAAACTTCAGTAACTAAGGAGCTAGGTCAGGTACAAAACCTTTAACTCCGAGTTCCGCTAAGCCATTTTCGAAGCATCTCACCCCACTGTTATACCTCCAGGATCATTTTCTTCTTCGTCTTTAGTCACGTTAAGGAACCTACAACTCCAACTTTATATTGGAAGGTGAACATAGCTTTGAGATATGAAGTTGTTTCAATTATTTGATAGATTAATTTTTAAAAAGAAATCATCAGATTATCTAACTAAAGGAAACTTGAATTTGTTCTTTGAAGTTGTTAAATTTACTTTCTAAATGGATTTACAACGCGTGAAGGTTTTGAACCGAATTACTTTAACCGGTTAATATAATCGAAGTTGACATAATGCCCTCCGGTGAAAGAGGACACCCAATATTGCGAGTCTTACACCCAGTGTCAAAATGTTAGACACACTTCAAGAATTGTTATCCCTACCCTGCCATCTTTTCAAATTACCTCTAAAACACTATTAAAATAATCTATTATTCATCTGAAGTTAATCAGCAGCCTGATTTTAATTTGGTTCTCAAGCCAAAGGTATATACATTTTTTTTATTTTTCAAATTAAAGTTAAGGCGCTTCAAGATGGTAGACACGCTCTCTGGTAAAATTAAATAAAACTCATTTTAATACTTCGTGGCCTTTCAAACACCATTTATTAATTCAAAAATTCTGTTTGGTAATGGATCGTACAATTTTTTTAATATTTATTGAGTTAATTGTTCCTATAAAGCCAGAATTGCAGATTTCAAATCCTCCATTGCTTCGGACTGTCTTGACTCAGAACACACCCTTCTTTAAAGAGTTTTCGATAATGTTCAGGTCTGGGGAGACAGCAGTCCAGTCTAATTTGGCAATTTCGTTGCGATTAAACCAGTTTTTAATAATTTTTACTGAACATATTGGGGCGTTATCTTACTGGAAAACTGGTGTGTTCTCAGACATGTCATTAAAAGCCAGCTTTTGTTCCTTTAACAACTTTTTATATTCAGCTTAGTTTACTCTTGATGAAACAAATACAAAATTTCCTTTATTTTATTGACTAATAGATGCCCAAACCATAACTTTTCCTCCTCCCTTTTGACGCTGTTGTGGCCAACATGTAATATTTAGATTTTAAATTATATTTTTATTTATTATAGACCATATTTTGATTTATATATAGTGTTGATTTATATTAGTGTCAATAATATTTTAATTTAAATTTCATGTGTATATTTACGGCCGTAAGATGCCGTGTTTTTAAATTAGGTATTAGAGACGCGTCCTTATCTAATGCCACGGCAGTACGGCATTTGCAGTGGTGGAGTAAGGTTGTTTTATTCTTCACGTGAAGAGATCGCAATTTATGCCCACATTTGGGTCATTCTTCAGGCAACACATCTCACACCGAATGTGTAACTATGAACATTTAATCATAAAATTAATCAGTGGTACTGAAACAATTCCACAACGTACCTAACTTGTAATAAATGTAAATTAATTTACATATTACATATGAGGATGAATGTCTCTATCATTATTCAAAATTCATTATTTAAATTTTTATTCTAGCAAAGGCAATAAAAAATAACCCTTTTGTAATTGCAAATATTAATTTTTGTTATGTTTTCTTTCTCACAATTTACAAGAGTTCAATTTATTTTAATTAATGTTAGGAGTTTTAAATTCTTTTTTTTTGAAGTTCAATTTTAAGTTTATGTGTATTTATTTTGTTTTCATTATTCATCACTTTTATAATATTGTGTATATAGTTAAAATATTTGTTTTGTTTTTTCATTTCTATGTTATTAAAGTCTTTGATTAGTACAGTCAGCTGCAATTAGATTTTTTTATTCCTTGCCTAACTTATTAAAAATTAATTTTTTTCTAATTTTACTGGCGCCATAGGCGGGCAGATTTGGTTTTTTTTTCAATTTTGAAAACCCGCTGCCGCCACAGACGCCTTGATAAATTTTCTTAAGTCATTAATAAACTTTTCTTAAGTCATGAAAACAACACGAAAATCCATCTGGTCCATCCAGATTGAATTAATTTTCATCACTAAATATGACTTTCTTCCCCTCCTCAGTCCATGACATCATATTACGAGTAAAAGCAATCCGGGCTAATTTGTGACGGGTATTCAAATCTAGCTTTCTTTTCAATTGTTTTCTAACTATTGTTTTTGGCGTTTTTAATAACCTGTGGACATTCCTTAGTATTGTTTGAACCCCAGCTTCCTCGGCAATTGCGCTTGCTGTTTTCCAGGAGTTGGATGCGATTCGAAGAATATTCCGTTCCTCTCGTAATCTCAAAGCAGGGGGCCTCCTAATTGAAAGGTTGGGTCCATGTGTCTACCCGTGCCTAATAAACTTCGCGACCGATGAAAAACTCAACTTGCTTCGGCGGGCTATTTCCCTGGAGCTCATCCTGTCCTTTTGGAGTGAAAAAATCAAACGGCGCTCTTCTTCGGAGAAGCACTTTTTTTTTCCCACAACTCACGTTCTTTTTAGGCCTATTTTGAAATCAATTCAACACAGCAGTGAAATAGAAATGGTATTTTAACAATTTCAAATCTAGAAGATAAAGAAAATAGTAAATGACAACAAGTGTGTCTATCATTTTGACGCATATGAAATGCCAATATTTACTGATATTGGATTTAAATAATTCTCAAGGACTGAGAAGATTATCCCCGTTTCAATATAACAATATATACTTTAAACTGTGCTTAAAAAAAAAATAATATTAATCAAAAATAAAGAAAACATGAAAAGTTTTCTTAATTTCAATGGGTGTGTCTGACATTTGACGCTGAGTGTGCCTCCAAACGATTACCTAAATGTGCCTTGCCGACCAGAAAACATCCGAGGGATAGGCCGATGGTGGAAGGATTCTGTGGGTGATGATCTTATGGATTTAGGATGGGACGGGGCAGGTGGATGGAGGTGTGTAGGGAGGGATTGGTGGTGTCGGCATCGAACCTTCGGGTTCGCTAAGACTTATTCATTATCATTACAGAAAACATAATCGTTCCAAGCAGGTATTAGAAAAAAATAATAGCTCCTCGAACACTCATCATGAAGATCTACGTTAGCTATTCTCTGTCTACTCCTGGAGACAAGGAAGTTAACATTTATTTATTTTTCGACGTGAGCTTCTTTTTTATTAAGTGCACCCCACAACATAGAAGCAATCAATCAATTAATACCATATTCATCCAAAACTGTCACCTTTATAATTCATAAGTCCAATAAAGAAACTATATGACATCTTAGATTATTTTCCTTTCTCTTATATAAATATAAAATCCCTTCAATATTATCAGTTAGGGGATGAGAATCTGGAAAAAAACGCAGAACGAGGTCTGGTTCTTTTTATCGAGGGAACTCTACCTCCGATAAAATATTTTCTCAAAGCCAAATCCATGAAAAAGGAAAAGTATATAAGTCCCAAACCTACCGTATGCTGTGGATTTCAAAGCAGCTTATTTATGTTAGTCTCAATCGACCCGCGTACAGTGGGACAAGCTCGGAAAAAAAAGCCAAATTCCGTTGGACGTGTTCGATGGGAAATTTTGTTCATTATTAGTTCGGACAAACAGTTCTACGTCTTTTTTTTTTTTTTTACTTAATTCATGTGACACTTTTGCTTTACCCTTAAATCTTATATTTCAAATGTAAAAATTTGGTTTGGCGTAATTTCAGTTTATAGGATAAACATGAGGTCCACCATATTTATATTTGATGAGATAAAAGAGTGGCGGGTTGGCCGTGTGAGCAAACGCGTTAAGGTGCCTTTACACCTTTACACGAACTTTACCTTCGAACACCACCCTCGAACAACCTTCGTGAAGCCTTCACGTCGACTGTTCGGGTGTTCTAGGTACTTCATCTGTTCGCCTGGGTTCGGGGGTAGCGCTAGTGTCACTTTCGATTTGGGTTTTTTCTAAGTGACAGGAGTTGTTTGTGATACTAGTGTAATTTGTGAAACGTTGTAAATCGTCTCCTATTTTTTTATTTTACAAATAATATAAAATATATTGATAATGGAGATTTTTTCTTTATCATAAGCTAGCTTTGGGTGCGTCAGCCATATTGGTTCGCTTAACATCACGTGAAGTATAAATGGCTGTTCGCTTCACGTCGGTACGGCAAGGTTCGAAGGAGAACTTGTTCGAAGGTGAGGTTCGTAAGGTGTAAAGGCACCTTTAGATGCCCATGGCAACGTATAATCGGGAACCCGAAGATAGCAAGTTAAAAACCCGGAACCAGGGGAATTTCAATAATACTCGGCATCAATCCCCCCCTTAGAGTATTTGACTGATTTTAGTCATTCAAACAGAGTAAGGTTTGTAGCTTCTACATCTTTTAAAATGTCATATATACATACACTTTTTTTTAGGTTCAACATTCATCGTGTAAATCCGCTACATATCTATAAGCTTTAGATATTGTCATGGAAATAATTCAACCATAAACAATTATTACAAGTCGCAAAGCATCAAAGCTAATTTTATATTCGCAACATACGCTTTTAGCAATACATCAAACATTGAATAGTTATAAAAGATTATTAGTCATAGAAAAAATATGCAGTTTTCATAAGAAAAGTGACAGCATAAAAGTTTAGCCAAAGAAGAGAGGGCTCAAAAGAAGCATCCTTATAAACAGGAAAAACTCTCAATCCTTTCACGGAGAGTAATCGCTACCCTATTTGGAATAAAATCTATTCAGGGAATATATGATTAGTTTTTGCAACCTCAGTTCCTGAATAAAAGATAAATAATATGGTATAAAATGAGATGCCTATTTTACAATTATGTATCTTTTATAGCCCTCTTATATTATAAAGCATTAAAGAAAGAAATTTCAACATAAGCAATGCCAGAGTGCGGTGTATCCAACTCTTCTGCATTCATTTCATATTCAGAATAACAGATTTATTTTTTATCTTCTTTTCAAAATGTAACTAACTCTAATAAATTATTATTTATTAAATTAGAAAGTTATTATTATTATTTAATTGCTGGAAAATTAGCGTATCCTCACTTATCTATTTTTAAATATTTACAATAAAGATCGTATATACAACCATTTTATTAATTTTTTTTTCTTAAACGAAATACCGATTTGTTTACGAATTACGAACCGAATTTTTATTCAGTACTCCAAGTAAAGTTTTGATACGATTTTTTTTTTTCAAAGAAAACGAATTCAGTTGTTTTTAAAACATTTCATTTAAAAAAAACAAATCAACAAAAATTCGTTTAATTTAAAATTGTTTCAGTTTATTTTGCTATTTTCGAAAAATTTATTTTTTCTGTTCCCTACCAAGTCAGAATGCATCAAATGCCATATGTATACCACGATAGCGGATTTCTTTTACGTTTTACCACCAAAAAAAATATTATTTTATAGTTTAAAGAAATAGAAGTCTGTGGGTAATTACCATAATTATGTCTGACTAATTAAAGCAGTTTTTTGTACACACGAATTCGTTGGAAACCAATTCCGTTCAAATTGTGCTCCTCCGCAATAATTGCAACCCCAGGCAATAACTGACTGTTGGCTAATTAACACTGCTCCTGGCACTAAACGTAATTAAAAAACTATTTTTTAATCATCATTTACATGTATTTTTTTTTTTAGTTTTGGCAACAGTTTTTTTTTTTTTTTAATATACAGATTATTCATAAAAACATCTAAAAAATTGAAACAAGGAAAAAAAGGTTCTCGGTGACCATAGAAAGGTAATTAATAATCATATTTTTATAAAATGTGGTATCATAGGGTAAAGCGAACAGTTATTGACACCCTTAAGACTACATTTCTGTGGTGAAATTTTATTAGGGAATTTATGAAGGGATCAAGTTGAAACTTCCTATAGCTCCTCTTTATCTATTCTCATAAAGACTCAAGAGGTTTTTTTGGGTCAAAACTTCAATAGTTTTACCGTACGGCAATATTTATTGTTAGAAGTACAAAAACCAGTTATTGACACCCTGTGGATTTAATTGTGAAATCTTCCCTATGGTTAGTTTTTTAAAGTCTTACTTCAAAGATGGTTTAGAAAACCATTCAAACATTAGATTCATGCATATCTTGAATAAAATTAGGACTTGTTTACTTATTTCTTTAAGTTTAAAGTTGGGGTGTCAATAACTGTACAGAGTGTCAATAAATATAGTCGCATTATATTCAATCGTTTTTAGATTAGGTAAATTGATGTAACAAAATCTGGTCTGTGCGCGCAACACACAACTTTCACCTACCAACTTACTTAGATTAAAAATTGTGTTAATTGCCACTACTCAAAGTTACACATTTTTCTACATTCATTTTTTATTTATGTTTTCATTTGCTCTATAACAAACACTAATTTCTTTTATTATTAAATAAAAGTTTTTACTTGAGATTATTCGGCAATCCAAGCATAATACTCCAAGTCGTCTGATTTTATAATTGTCTATGTAATTATTTAAAATTTCATTTAGGTACCATGAAAAAAAATATTTCCATTAAATAAACAGAATGGCTTTAATCATAAACAATGGTCTGTCATTAAAGGCGTACTCCGCATGCTTGGGCTCAACGTGTTTTATGAGTTGACGGAATATTTTTCTTTTTTCTCTTGTATATGATCACTTGATTTTTTTCATATTTCATATTTAGCTCTTTCTTATTTTTAGGCGAAACGAGAGACAAATAATTTCTCTATATAAACAAATACAAAGGTACTTTGTAAACAAAAAACCCCCATTTTAGCCCCCTCAGAACATTTTAATAATGATAAAGGTCACCTGATATTAAAGAAGACTTGATTTGATTAAACATGACGAATTTAATGAAAATCGTTAAAGCCGTTTTTGAGATAATCGATAAAAAAGTAAAAATTGGAAAAGAAGTTATGAAATAAAGTGCCCCCTCCGTTTGACCAATTTTGATGAAATGCGGGCTATCACATATTTGGCATATACATACATCAAATACCCAGTTTGATCAAAATCGTTGAAGCCGTTTTTGAGTAAATAAAAAATAGTTGAATAAACCTGGAATCGCCCTGATATCTACATGTATTTTTTAGATTTAACCATTAGTGTCAGAATATATCCAGAACTTAGCATTGGGGTTGGGTAAAAAAAATAGGAAAATATGAAGAAGACAAGATTTTTTCTTAAAGCAGCTATTATCTCAAATTAAGTCATTACTGACATGACGATTAAATTTAATATTTATGAATATTTCCAAATTCTAGTATTATTCTTTTCTCCCAATGTGCAACATGAGAGCGGGTGCTTCGAGACGAACAATATATTAGACAACCAATTGGCCTGCGAACATCCAACCTAGGACTCTGAGATATTAACCCCTAATAGGAAGTGATCTTGGAACATTTTCATTGGTTCTTATAGATTACATTATTAGATACTAAACAGCTCATTAAGAATATCGAATAAGAAATAAACCAATGAAATAAAAAATTCGAGCTTCAAACAATACCATAATTAACTAATCAATCGCCTGGAGGGCGATGTCAAAAGAGAGGTCATGATCCCCCCCAAATACTTTAGTTATTTTTATTGTTTTATATTTTTAAATTTTAAATGTTTTGTATACAATTACATAACTACTAAACCAATAAACCTAACATTTTTGGTTGTTTAGATCGCGGTCCTGATTTTAAAAACAAAACTGCTGTCAGGCGAAAGAAAACACGTGATTCCAAGATCTGGGGGCTTTGATTCCAAGATTATTTGTGATTCCAAGATTATTTGTGATTTAGTCTCGATTTAAATACATACGAAGTAGCAAAATATCGGAAAAACGAAAAACGTGTCGTTTTAACGCTTGAAGAGAAATTAACTATTATAAACAGATTAGAAAAGGGTGAAAGTGTTAAAAAATTGTCTGCTAAACTAGGAATCGGCGAACAAACTGTACGAGATAATTTGAAGAAGAAAAAATATATTTTCGACTTCGTATCGTCGTCGGCCCATAATATATAAAAACATACATTTACTTTTTTTGTTATTTTTGTGTATTATAATTTAATGTATATAAAACATTCGTTTGTTAATAAAAGTGATTATACCTTATAAGTGATTTTTTAACTTTTATTTCTATCACATTAAGTCAATAAAATGTTTTAATTCGATTATCCAGGGTTTTCGATTATCCGTGGACCCCCATACCCATCATTACCCCGGATAATAGAGGATCTACTGTATATGTAAAACATACAATGCATAGATATAATTACAGACAAAAGCCTATTTCTGAAAAGCTTAAACTACACTCAAGAAGTGTGGGGAGGGTTTAAGAATAATCCTTATTATTCCCAATCTTTAATTGGTCATCTAAGAATTTATTAAGTTAAAGAAAAATTTAACAATAGAACTCAATGTCAGTCATATATTCACTTTACCTCATGAATAATTCAAAACAAATGAAAAAGAGATAAAGAAACTAGAAATTTGTCTATATGAATTATTCATTCATGTTGCTCCTAATATTAGCATATATCAAAAAACTTTACCATCGTAGTCAGACATATAAAAAAAATTATTTATTTATTATTTCTCTTAACAATTATAATTTAAAATGTTTCGAATGTGTAATTTTTTAATTTTACCTTCATTTCTGAGCTCTTACTTTTTTTTTAAAACAGATAAATTATTTTAGTTTAATAATAATATACCTAAGGCCGGGAACACACTTGGCGTTTTTTTACCGATCGGTAATTTTGCCGCTCTAAAATAATAAACATTGGGCGGTAAAATTACCGATCGGTAAAAAAACGCCAAGTGTGTTCCCGGCCTTAGGTATATTATTATTAAACTAAAATAATTTATCTGTTTTAAAAAAAAAGTAAGAGCTCAGAAATGAAGGTAAAATTAAAAAATTACACATTCGAAACATTTTAAATTATAATTGTTAAGATAAATAATAAATAAATAATTTTTTTATATGTCTGACTACGATGGTAAAGTTTTTTGATATATGCTAATATTAGGAGCAACATGAATGAATAATTCATTTAGACAAATTTCTAGTAAATTATTCAATCGCAGATCTTACACCCTGCTACAAATCATTTTCGTTTTGATATATTTTAAATAGTGTTGTGTATAAAATGGACAGAGAAAAACTTCTTGCATTATTGTTATTTAGTCGTAGTTGGAGGGGAAACGAAAAAATAGATTTTTTTGGGTTCATCTTATTAATAAAAAGAGAGAGGAAGTAAGAGCCTTTAACTCTTTGTTTCCTAATTTAAGAAACGATGATGAAAGGTTTTCAATTATTTTAGAATATCAATCTCGTCATTCTACGAACTACACTACCTACTGAAAAATCATATCCAACGGAAAAATACTAGACTGAGGAAATGTATTCAACCATCGGTATCGGTGTTTGATCCTTAGTGGCAAAATTTTGTGATTTAGAGGCCAAAAAATATATAACTCCTGACCAAAGTAAGTTAATTGAATAATTCTTTTTATTTATTTTTTTTATTTATTATTATTTTTTTTTTATGCATGAGCATGAGATTATCTTTATTAGTGAGAATAAAAAAACATAAATGACATCACTCTGGGTATTTTTAATTAATAATTTTATATAATTAATTATATTAATATTTTTATTTTATAATTTTATTTAATAGTTTATTAGGTAAAGGATCATATATAAGGAATTAAATGATTCAGTATTATTATCTATTTAGCTTTCTGAATATAAACATGTATTTTTCAGGCATTTGTTCCTTTTAAATGAGGTTTAAATGATTACTATCTGAAGAAGAAAAAATCCAACAAAATAAATTAAAAATATTCCGTTTTTTAGGAATTTTAAAGGAAAAAAATATTGTCAAATAATTCCAGTAGAAGTATGTTTTATGATGTAGCCTAATTCCAGGCTGAAAATAAATAAAATGTTCAATTATCGGTATTTAAATATTGAAATCGATATGTCGCCGAATGATCGCATTTGATTGATCAAACTTTATTATGGTATTTTAGCATCTTTTGCCCTCTACCACTGTTAAAAATCAGAACCAATTATAGCTAAATAAACGAATTTATATTAATTTAAATACTTTTTTCTTTTGTCCGTTTTTCTTATTTATAAAATATATTTGGTGCAATAATATAAAACGAATATTTATAGAAAAGAAAACTAATTTTTAGGGAAATCTATGCGTATCTCTTAGAAATTATTCTTTGATTTTTATTAAAAATATATAAGATTTTAAAAATAAAATATTGGCTGTGAAATATTGGATAAATATGCGTTTTAATTTCATCGATGTTAACTATATGATTTACTAAAAAAAGTATTGAAATTAACATAAATTATTTTATCGACAATAATTGGTTCTAATTTTTTTCACAGTGGTGAGGGTAAAGGGTGATAAAAATCCATAATGAAAATTGATCAAATACGATTGTTCGGGGATACATCGATTTGCACATTGCAACATTATTTTTTTCATTAAAATTCATAAGAAATGTGATATTTTTAATTTATTTTTTTTTTGATTTTTCTTCTTCAGACAGTAATTATTTAACAATCTTTTAAAATTAACAAATGGCTGAAAAAGATATATATAAAAGCAGGAAGCTCAATAGATAATAATACTAACTCATTTAATTCTCTATGTATGATCCTGTACCTAATAAACTATTTAATAAAGGATTCAAATAAAAATTAATTTGAAATATCCAGAGTGATGTGAGTTATATTTTTGTATTCTCATTAATAAAGATAATCTCATGCTCATGCATAAAAAAAGAATAATTCGATTAAGGTAATTTAGTTAGGAGTTGAAGATTTTTGGCCGCTGAATCACAAAATTTCATCCCCACGTAGATCCGACACCATGCAAAAAGAGTCTATTTCATCGCCGATTTGTTTATTTTAAATAGTGTTGTGTATAACATAAATAGAGAACCAATTCTTGTATCATTTTTATTTCGTTGTGAATTGAAGAGGAAGCGAAAAAATAGCCTTATTTGGTTTCATCCGATTAATAAAAGGAGAGAGCCTTCTACACTTTGTTTCCTGATTTAAGAAACGACGAAGTATAACCCCTTCGGCCATTATAAAATAACATAACCACAACACTCAGCAACGTGAGGTTTGTCCACCCCCTCCAATTGAAGACCCCATCACGTGGCCTAAGATCTCACTAGGTCTAAAGTGTACAGGGGCGGGATGGCCGAGCGTATTAGAGCGCGACTAGCTTTAGCATTCTCGTACCTAACTGCGGTGGTTCGACTCCAACCCGCCCTAAGTTGTCTTTTATTTCGGAATAATCTAGCTAAAGGTAGGACAGGTATAGATAGGATAGGTTAGAGGTCTAGAGTAATCCACCGTATGCTGCACATGGCCAGTGTACCGACCAAAAAGGAGGTCATAAGCCTAATTTAATCAACGGTGGGAAAATAGTATGTTAAGGAAGAAACATGAAATAGAGATTAGAATATTGGATTAATTAAAAATATTTAGCGATTCTGACTTTATTGAATATTTTCATCATGCAAATCCGTACTGGACTGAATTTCTTTGGTATCCCCAGCACATTCAGAATATTATACTGCTTATGGCATTATTTATTGAATATTGTCAGGCCTTTGATAGCGTAAGCAGGGAAAAATTAATTATTGCGCTGCGGTATTTCCATATTCCAAACAAATGAATCAGGTTGATTAAAATGACTATGGATATTTGCAACGGAAAAGTTCTATTCAACGGTTTTGTCAGTGATGCTTTTCCGATCTCAATTGGAGTAAGACAGGGAGATGCACTGTCTGCAACACTCTTCAACATGGACCTACACAGTGTAGTGAACACACTTAACGTTACAGGCAACATAATTTACTCTTCGAATCAAATATGCGCTTACGCATACGATAAATATATGCATCTCAGTCCGAATAGAAATTCAACGATAGCGAATAAAACAGAAATAGAAGGCTTACCTAGGGGCGGTGATCAACGAAGAAAACAAAATCACTGCAGAGATCTATAACAGAATTATGGCTGGTACAGTGCCTATTACGCCAATATTAAACTTTTCCGTTCTTCCTTGCTTTAATTAATTTATACTACACATTGGTGAGACCGGTTGTGACATACATTTATTAAACATGAACCCTATGCAGCGTCGCTATTAAAATGTTGAAAATGTTTAAAAGGAAAATATATGGTCCAGTTTTTGATCGAGGGGAATGGCGAATAAGGAGGAACATTGAAATGTATGACATGTTCAGAAGTTAATTGTCCTTTCTAAAATCACATTGGTAACCTCGTTATAAAATAAATCGTAGTATTCTAAACTAAGACTGGTATATTTTCAGTACCTATATGTAAATATACGAGATAAATATACGAAATATACTCGTACTATAAACGCATATTTTTTATAATATACCCAAAATATTGAGATCCCTTCGTATGTCTAAGCATCTGTCTGCGACCCTTTCTTGCGAATCGGAATCACAAAAATGAATATTAATGAGTAAATATAACAATTATAAAACACATTCATGATTGTTGGGACGTACCTTTACGTTGAGGAGAATAAAGAAGCTGCTGACCGTGGCCTGTTTACATTGCGAGGAGGGCGGACGGGGAGGAACGGGGAGGAGGCACTAGGGAAGGAAACGATCGGCCCATTGTGAGGGCTATGCAGCACCGGGCTAATTGCTCTCGCTTTGTCTTTTGCGAAAAACCCTTTTTTATTATTCAGGCATAGAGCGGTCTCTTAGTTTGAGATCTCTGCAAAATGATTTACATCTCTCAAACCGAGGCTCATCTTATAACTCTAATATTAGTCTTAATAACAACCACTTTTCTAGGCCCATTGTTCATAGAGCCATTGTTAAATATAGCAGAAAATAAAAATATATTTTCAATAATATATTTGGTTTTACTGACAATATCCTTCCTAGAGTGTGATTGGTATTTAATGCATACATATTATATTGTAACACTAACACTCTTGTGGGTTTAAATAATTTTTATTAGACGAAAATAATAATTAAAAATGTCAGACAAACAATAAAAACTGAAATAATCAAGAATGTTACAAAAAGTATCAACTAGTAACGATAATCTAAAAAAAATAACTATATCATTCGATCTTCAGAGCAAAACTAACTCTCCAGTCCATCGCTTCTTATATATTGTCTCAATTATAAGAGTCTAGAAGGTTCCGGACAAGCGTAGAAGATTGTCGATAAATCACGAACAGGTGCTAAAGCAAAACTGTTTTTGTGTAACTGTTCCAACAAAACTTTTCGATCATTTGTTTTGTGTTTCACGTTATACCATTATTAAACAATCGTTTAATAATTAAACAACAGTCCTACGGTTCTACTTTTTTCTTTCTTAAGTAATTAATTTTTAAATCAATCAGTTGAAAATAAAGGAAAACTTAGCCTGTAATCAGGTTTAAAAAAGGAAAGATAATGCATTTCTGAGTAATTTGAACGAAAAACATTAAAATTCTGGTAACAGTTGTTCAATGAAGTTCTTTATGTCACATATCGAAGCAATTATTACAGCATCAAAAGCTGAAGGGTTGCAACAAAGCAAACAAGTTGAGTAAAGAAACGATGACTAACGAAAAAGCAAAATCGACTGACTTCCTTTCATTCCTTTCCATTCATTCACTACCAAGTTTCGCAATTCCCCCTCGCGCAAGACTTATTACCGCGTATTCGGAGCGTCCCACGGGTGGCGGATGTGGGAATGGTCGGTGGAAATTCCTAGGAAGTTCCTCCCGGCTAATTCCGAAGGGCTGGCTGACCAAAAGTGAGAGCGGCCCCCCAGGCTTGCTGGAGGGTGTGACTTAGGTTTGAACGCCCTACTAACATATTATAGGCGGGCGCAATCGAATATAGGGTGCGCTAGTAGTTTTGCAAAATGTCGGAAAGAACGGTGTTAGACATAGTTGATGTGATAGAGATAATTGGTAATTTTAAAAGACCATTAATTGAAGGGCAGGCTATTCTTCATGCAAACCACATATTTACATGTGGAATAATATTATAAAAATAAAAAAAACAGTTATTTTACAAGCCTCGTGCCTTTAAACTAGCAATCTTAAAGGACTGCCCCATCAAATAAAAGTGGAAATCATATTTATTAATAATAATAACCAATTTTCTTGTCATTGTACGTGTAAAGCTGGTAGTTCTGGTAAATGCAAACACATCATTGTAACTTTACTCGACGTTTTTCGGTTAGTAATAACATTAATTACCTATTCACACAATCATTGTTATGACAGCTTAGATTCTTTGTCATATTATTTATTTATTTGTCAAAACATTCAGGCTTCACATTGAAAACATGGAACAATAAAGCACAACGGATGTAATAGAAAAATGGGAAAATAAAAAAAGAAAAACAAATCTATGTCACTATGGTCTCAATGTTATTTGCATAAAACTAGCATTTTGGAATAATAAAATGTCAAATACTAATATTTACCTGGATAAATATAGTCTCTTTCTTTAAAATAAAGACTACATATCGTCATATATTTCGAAACAGGCTTATCTATTCTTAATTTTACAATCCACTCTTTAAGAAGCTTTTTATTTTTTGGAAATAAAAGTGAATGACACGTCTTTTGATTTTCTAATTGAACACTGAGGGACCGAGCAATACCTATTAGATATTTTTTAAATGATTTTTTGCTCAATCGGGTTTTAATTATGGAAAAATAAATTAAAAACGCCAAAAAACCCTATGAATCCCAGGTAATGGCCCGGCTTTTATCCCCGTTTCTCTAGTTCCTGCAGCGCCGTCGCAGAAGCAGCACCGTCGCTTGCGCCCGCCTATTACTTCACCCAAACATCACAAAAGTCGTGGATCTCCCTAAACTAAAACGCTATCCGGAAGTAAAATAGTCCCCCGTTCGCGTCTCTGGGTGGAAACTATTTTAGGGGATTCATGCCGCAAGTTGAAGAATATAGATTTAAGCATAGAGACGTGGAACTTGAGGTCTTTATTGATCACTTATGTAAAGATCATAAAATAAAAACTATTGTTGGAATTTTTTTTTCTCAATAGATTGCAATCCTAATGTGGGTTTAAATAATTTTATTAACGTAAAATTATAACACCAAAATTTCACACAAACAATTAAATCCAAAATAAGTAATAATTTTACAAAATAGAAACTACAACTGACAACACATTAACTGAAAATTAACCTTTCGCTTTAATGTTCAAGATAAGACTAAGCCCCTAGTCCATCGCTTCTTATATTTAGTCCGAAATGGAACATCCAAGAAAGATCTGGATCATTTCAAAACATGTGATCACGTACATGTAACGGTTCCAGAATTTCATGTCACAATATAATTGATTGTTTCTTTCATACTAACTTCTGCATTAAAAAAAAACATTACGAAATGGCCAACAATAATTTTCAGACCGTAAACAAAGACTTTGATATTGGTTGGTCTACCTCCTCCAAACTTGGCCAATGCATATTCCACATATAGACGAACTGTAAAACTTTTATCAATTAAGAGAACAAGTTCATCAGACTTGGAAATTGACTAAGTTCTGGGCGATTGTGAGGACTCAGTGGTTAGTTAATTGGATTCTAGCTAAATCGACATCTTGTTAGATCCGGAGTGAGGGAAATTATCCTAAAATGCCATAAAATCATTCGATAGAAATATTCTATAGTGGGTTTTATGATTTATGAATTAATCACCAAATGAATCAACTCTAGATTGCTAGATTGCTAGATTGATCTTTCCTTTTTTCTCTGTGCGACCTTGCCACTAAATTCAACTTCGTCCAATCTTGCCGGGAAAAATTCTACAAAACACAAAAGATAAATCTACAATGGCAATAAATTATTTATGGTAATGTTTTTAATTTCAAAAATGGAACAAAAACGGATTGCAATAATTATCGCGGAATCTCACTCCTTCCGGTCTGCTATAAAATATTTACGTTAATCCTAACTAGTCGAATCACTGAATACGCCGAGGAAATTATCGGAGAATATCAATGTGGTTTCAGGCAAAACCGATCAAACGTAGACCAAATATTCTCTCTCCGCCAAATATTAGATAAAAAATTAGAATATAACGGAATCGTACCTCAGCTTTTTATCGATTTCAAAAAGGCATATGACTCTATTAACCGCCAAAAGTTGTATAACATTCTGGTCGAGCAGGGAATACCAAAAAAATTAGTAAACTTAGTCGAAATGTGTATGACTGAAACGTTCAATGAAGTTAGAATCGGTAATTATTTTTCTGAGAAGTTCGAGGTCCGCTCTGGTTTGAAACAAGGAGATTCTCTCTCACCTGTTTTATTTAATTTAGCGCTGAAATATGCCATTAGGGAGGTGACACGTACCGGAAAGGGTTTGAATTTGGGAGGGAATATACCCGATCTCGGGTATGCCGATGATTTGGTATTGCTTGGGGAGGACATGGAAACCATAGAAATGAACACAAAAACGTTGATGAAAGCCGGAAAAGAACTTGGACTAGAAATAAATACGGATAAGACAAAATATATGGTTAGTCGTAGAAGTGGTGAGGATTTCGCTGATATAGAGAAATTTATCGCTTTAGGGGCGATGGTAACTAGAAAAAACGAAATCGATGAGGAAATTAAGGCTAGATTAAAAGCCGGTAATGCTTGCTACTTTTCAGTCGCGAAATTGCTTAGCTCACGCCTTCTGTCCCGAAACTTAAAAATTAGGATTTACAAAACTATTATTCTTCCGACGGTCCTTTACTGATGCGATACTTGGCCGCTGACATTGAGGGATCAGCAACGGCTTAGAGTTTTTGAAAATAAAGCATTGCGCAGAATATTCGGACCGAAGAGGGATGAACTAACCGGAGAATTAAGACGCTTACATAACGCCGAACTGAGCGAGCTTTACCCAGTAAATATAATTGACGTGATTGCAGCAAGACGAATAAAATGGGCGTGTAAAATTGCGAAACTTGGCTATGAACGAATTCCGAAAAGATTAATAAGCGCGGTGCCAAATGGGAAACGTCCGAGGGGCAGGCCGAGACGGAGGTGGGAGGATTGTGTTATGGCGGATCTATCGAAGTTGGGTCTGGAAGACGGTCGATGGATCGAGGTGTGCAGGGAGAGAGTGGTGGTGTCGGCATCGAACCTTCGGGTTCGTTAAGCCTGTATTACTTTATTTTATTTAATGTTTTTACTTAAAAATTTTAATGGAAATTCTTGTTTATCTCGTCCCTGTGTCCTTATTTTTAGATATATTGTTTTAAAAATTTTCATAAAGACACCAGACGTTACCTACCACTCGTAATAAAGAAAAAAAATTCACGATCGCAATACTTTCCTTAACTACATATTTCATATATAGGTAAGTGAAAGTAAAAAACTAACAAAAAATCACTGATTATTCTAACAATATTTCTCTATCTAATCATTTTAATATAACTAACACAACTCTAGTAAACATGAAATATAGATATATATATACTAACATTTTGATGCATATGACATAATTGTTATTTTTTCATTGTAGGATTCGTATGGAAGAAATGCATGGAGAGCGGTCGGTGGGAAGGAGAGGGGGTGGCAGGCTGGACCAACTACACGACCTGCTATGGCCCGGAGATGCTTCAACTTTATCGAAAATTGTATTCTGGCTCATCCCCTGAGGCAAGTGTCTATAATTATAGGGCTACAGACAACAGGAACAAACTATATGATATCTATAAAATTCATAAAAATAAATTGTAATATAATAAACACTGCCGGACAAAATTAAAGGATCACTTCAGTATTTTGAAATTACTGACTCGTGAAGGGTATTTTTGAGAATATTCTTTTTTCGTAGTAAGCCAGACTTAATTATAAGGGCAGTTAAAAATAAAAAATTCTTTTCTGGAATTTTTTTATAGGAAAACTAATCATAAAATAAAAATGTATGACATGTGGCTCAAGCACCTCCGTAATGTACCTGTCAGCAGTTATAGAGCTGCAGTTCACAAGAACCAACTCTGTGAGGTAGTTTAAATTTATGCCCTCACACCATCACTGACCCACCACCAAACGCAACCCTTGGAGAAAAAGCAGATTCTGTCTCCGACCTCCAGATGGTCGGGAAAAGGTATGGAGAAGGTGGGGAGAGCACTTTTTTTTTTATTTGTTACTTTATTATTGTTTGTTTTATATCCTATAAAAAATTACCAGAAAAGAATTTTTTATTTTTAATTGCCCTTATAATTAAGTGTGGCTTCCTAAGGAAAAAGAATATTTTCAAAAATAACCTTCCCTTAAAATACTGTAGTGATCCTTTAATTTTGTCCGGCAGTGTATTCAAATAAAATTCAACTATAATATACATACCAGTAAATTTGTGGGGGTTCGGGGGAGTGTGTTTAAATACTAGCTGTATCCTGCGGTTTAATTAGGATACGTCCACAATGAAACTTCTGTTTATTACAGAAAATAAACGTTAATGAAACATCCTCAGTGTTTATTAATAACCCGAGCTCCCGAAATATCCATATTTAGAAATTAAATGATATTTTTTTTTAAACATGAAGAAGATGAAAAAACTTATCTAAATATTATAACAATTACGTATTGAGTGAAAATCTATTTTAAAATTGAAATGTTAAAACTACCTTAAACTATGTTAAAACTACTTTATACTTTGAATATATAAAAATCTCTAATGCAGGCAAGGAGAGAGAGGAATTCTGAGTACGTAGCAGCTCAATTTATGTTAACTAAATCTAAAGGATTAAAAATGTTTTCTGATGAATTATCGTTAGAATGGGCAGATCAAGAAAATAATTTAAAACGAACAGAACTAAATCCATTATATATATAGCCTACATTACTCATTTCTAATATAATATGAGTTGTATAATATTTATATCACGGCACATTCAAAAGAAACTGAAAGTATCAGAAAAAAATAAATGCTTTACCTCAAAAGCGAAGCAATCAGAACTCCAACGTAGTTTTAGAGTTGCTCAATTCGTTACAAGATTCTTGACTGCTTTCCTCCTCAGATTTTTTTTTCATATAAATATACAGGTGTGTATGTGTGTATGAAAGATGTGAATATTTTCGACTGTTCTTGATAGGGAAGTTATACTTTATATACTAAGAAGTTATACTAATCATCAAAAACACAGTTATACTATTAACATGTGGGGAATATAATTTATTCACATATACCTACTAAGTCTAATGTTTAAAAAAAAAACATTTAATATTAGTTATATTAATAGCAGTTTTCATGTTAAGCAAGCAAGCATCTAGCAAGATGGATCCATAACAACATTTTTGTTGAAAAAGATTGTTTCACTTCATTTTTATTCTGAATTAACTAAGTAGTTGCTTTGAAATGAAATTATACGAAACGCAGTTACCTTCATTATGTTATCATTATACTAATGATTCATTATTTTATATTTTATATTTAGATGAAAATCTCAATAGCGCAACGAACACGAATTCTGGAGATAGTTGGCTTCAGTGTTTCCCTTGCTGCTCTCATAGTCTCGCTCGCCATTTTCTCTCACTTCAGGTATTTCTTTGATATGAACAAATATTTTTTATTTTTTCTGAGCATAAGGATATATTTAAAAAATAATTAATTTAAGAAAACAAAATAAATGAATCTGTCCTACATAATTTTATTTAACCTACATTTATTACATTCAAATTATGATCTAAATTTTAGTGTGATGAAGAATACTGTAAAACCTAGCTTTCCTAACTTGAGTATTACAAACTATTGCATTATTCCTACACCTGCATATATTTTAAAATTAGAATTAGTTTTAAAAAACATTCCACACTTTCAATTTTTAGAATAAAGCTTTGATAAAAACATTGCAGATACATATTTACCCAGCTTTTCAACCATACAAAAAAATAAATAGACCTTTTTAGACGATTCAGTTTTGTTACCAGTTGCGGGAGTTGATTTCACAAGATTTCAATCGATCAAAACTTAATTTTAATATGAAAGAGTTTAAAGATTTGAAGTCCTACCGATAATTTTTTGGTGGTAATAGAACTTTATCAATTCTGACCATATTTCTACGATTGCCATTTTCTAAATAAATGAAAATCGTTCTAGAAAAAAATTTATCCACAACTTCTAATTTATTGATTTTTTTGTTTATTTCTTATTTACACTTTTTATAATTTTTTTTGTTATTTAGGTAGTTGAAGAGTCTTCACATAATTTAAATTTAATATTTACAGGAATCGTTACCAACTACACTTACAAAACCTGTGTTAAATTTATCTTTTTAAAAATGTTTATTTAATAATTTAAACCCTATTTTTTAATTTTTTTTTATTTTTATTTTGTACAGAGTCTTAAGAAATAACAGGACTAAAATTCATAAGAACCTATTTGTCGCAATGGTGGCCCAAGTAGTGGTACGCCTTACGCTCTATATTGATCAAGCTATCATCAGATCGAAAACAACAAAGACGCAAGGAATCGACAACACTGTAAGTATCGATTAACTATATATATTACTTTATGTTTTATATGAATAATACATTTATCTATCCTAAATATAAAAATAAAAATATTAAATTGACTCAATTTATTTTACTTACAATTAATGCACCATAGAAGATACAAATTGATTTTTCAATAAGTGTATATTTATGATTACGAGGGCATAGGTAGGAAATTACTTTTTTTTTGGGGGGGGGGGATCAGCTAAGCTCAGTATATGAATCCGAAACCATGTAAAGTTGGGTTCATTGATGTGATTAAGGGAATAAAGAAAAAGTCTGCCTACATATTTCTCGTTCAGTGTCAGTTACACACACACGTAATCTTCGTGTGTAAAGTTCCTCTGTGTAAACCTCTGTAAAGTTCCTCATCCTCCAAGTTATTATTTTTTATAAAGCACAAAACTTTAAGAGGTCACCCCTCCCTGACCCTTCCCTACCAACGCCCAGGCACAGTTCCAAAAGTATGTCATTACGTCATGAAAACTCTCAAAGAATACACGACAACTCACATAATTTATAAAAACCTCTCCCCTCCCTCACACAAAAATTAAAATAGATTGCTAATAAAAAAAATCGATCGTTAAATCACTAACCAACAGCCACCGTCAATCGCTAATGATATTGGTGGGGGTAAAACACTGGTCTATTTTGCAATGCCATGATGGCTACGTAGAGGTTGCCGCCCAGACCATAATAAAATGGCCGTCTGGCAGAGTGGGCCTATGTGTTGGAAATACGCGTCACCCCTTCAACAAACTGTGAAAACCTGAAGATTACTAGTATAACTCCCAGTGTAATTCGCCATTAATCTCCCATCCTCACACCTGATCCAGGAAAAGTAGCAGAAAAGTCCTATTTTTTATGAACCAAAAAATAATGTAAAATTAATAAAACAAATCAGTCCTTGTTTTTAAAATCGATTAATTGTTAGATATTTTGTTCTATTTTAAAATAAGGATAAATTTATTATTTTCAGAGAAGATTAATCTATTTGTTTTAAATTTGCGCCCCGCAAAACCTTCCACCCACTCCGTTAAGGTTCGCGCTTCCGTTCTAAAAATCACAAATTTAAGTCATATTTAACCCTTTAACCGGGGAGTTCCCTTTTAAATTACGCATCCTACAACGGGCGCGAGCTCTTTCACTGGGACGTGTATATACGTCCCGCCCGGTGCAATGTAACTTCATATTATTATTTTTTTTATTTATGCTTAAAATAAATTGAAAAGCTATGGAATATATTCTTTTCCGTTTATTTATATATAAACCATAAAGGAAAACACAAAATGACAAACAAATAATAAAGAGTACCAACAAAAATATAAAAGTATCGAATTAAGAAATTATAAATTTTAAAGCCTTAACCAATATAAAGAGTACAAAAGATATGTATATATAAATGTAAATTAAATATATTATTATTATAAATTATATATATATGTATATATATATATATATATATATATATATACTTATATATATATATATATATATATATATATATATATATATATCCATAGAAATTCACGTCGTTACATGTATCGATGACTAATACCTCTGTTGTACGAAAATATAAGTCCCACCCGTTCCAGGGCACAACATATATTTCATGGACGTATTTATACGTCCTGCCCGTTGGCGCTATAGTTTAGGTTGGACGCCTATATACGTCCCGCCCGGTTAAAGGGTTAATTAAACAAACAAACTACTAATTTTCAAAAAAATTGTAACGCGGTTAATAATGGTCTGATATTCATAATTTTTTTTTCTCTTTTTGTAGGGGATCACAAATTCTTTAAACTTTACTCTTATCTAATTGGCTTAAAATTTATATTTATCGAGTTATGTCCGAATAACGCATTTTAAACACCTTCCGGACAACTTTTTAAATTTTCGTTTCAGTATGAACCATCCTCCGACAATTTTAGAAGGAAAATCTGTCCAGCCGTTCTCAACTTACGCGGTTACGCGGTTACCAAGGAACACCATTTCATTTTTATTATATAGATTTGTTATATAACTGACATTAATGTCTAGAAATAAAAATAATCTTATATTCCCAACAGCCTTTGAAGTTGTTGCAATGACATTTGAAACGTCGTTACAATGACTAATCCAGTTAATCGAAAGAAGCATTGATAGATACCTATTAAATTTTATAGAGTGGGAAGGACGAGTCGTGTAGTGATTGTTATACGCCTGATCGTAACTTTTTTTTTGTATTATTCTTCGATATGGAGTTTTTGTATGTTAAACAATTTTTTAAACGATAAAGTATTTAATTTTAATTTTTTTCAGCCAATCCTTTGCGAAGCTTCATATGTCCTCCTAGAATATGCTAGGACTGCTATGTTTATGTGGATGTTTATTGAGGGGCTGTACCTTCATAATGTAGTCACAGGTAAGGAAAGCCAATTGTTTCTTAATCATAGTTACAATCATAATAAGTTTTAAACACTCACGAGAAAAAAACCAGTTTTTTTTTAAGATTTCTGGTCAGTAAATACTGAAACTAATAGATCTAATATTTTTTTACAAGTTTCCTATTAAAATGAAAAGTACTAAAGTTTTTAAAGCCTATAGAAAAACAAGAGCAAGCATTTTAATATGTTTTATAGTTATTTTTCAATTATTTCAATTTTAAATTCACCTACTTGAACAAGGCAAAAAACCTAGGGTTTTTTTTTATTTATTTTTTTTTGTGAAGGGGAGCTTTCTCAGACTTCAAGTTAATGCTATGTGCTTGAACACTTTATTTTTCTTATGGTATAGTGGCTGTTAACCTTATTGGAGCAATCACCAGGACAATCTCAACTTAACCATTTATTGCTTATTTTCTACGTTTCGGCTATGTCGCCATTTTCAAGTCTCAATCTGAACACGAATGTAATTTATCCAGCTTTAAACAATGCCTTCCCCCAGTTAATGGTTTATATATATTTAATTTATGAAAAAAGGAATTTTATGTTGAATTGATGAAGGCATTGTTTAAAGCTGGATAAATTACATCCGTGTTCAGATTGAGACTTGAAAATGGCGACATAGCCGAAACGTTGAAAATAAGCAATAAATGGTAAAGTTGAGATTGTCCTGGTGATTGCTCCAATAAGGTTAACAGCCACTATACCCATAATATAAATATCCCAGGAAATTAAGAAACCAATTTATATATTGGATATAATTAAGAACTTTATTTTTCTTTCATTCTTAATTGAAGCGTGGAAATGCATGAGGGTCTAAGTGCCTTAGGAAATGTTTACAGAAATGATGTGACTTACACCCTCTAGGATGAACTACGTTCAGTGCTTACACCCATGCCATTTTTCATACGTTCAATGAACTCTTTTCTAACAACAAGATATTACTTGTACCCAAGTGTACTGAAGAATGGCTTTGGCACATTGGCAAAAAAAAACTTTGGTTTATTTTTTTGGCACCTAGACCCGTATGCATTTCCACGCTTCAATTTTTCTCGCAGTTTCCCCAGATATTTTCTTATATGTTGTTTGTTTAAATAAATAAAAATATAATTTTATAGTGCATTATTTATTTTCTCTTTTTTTTTGAGATTCCATCTGCAGTAATTTATTGTGTTATTTAAATTCTGCTTGATACCATTACATATTGAGAAGAATAAAAACATATTATAAATACATTTGGGATATCATTGCTCTTTCATTAATTATAATGTATCCTATTTAACTTATTTTAACTGTTTCATTATTATAGCTCATAGTTAATTTTTTATATGAATATTTTTTCCTTTACCATAACTGCTAATATGAAGCGAAAAATGTAACTTAAAACAGGATTTAATTGTTATAGAATAATATAATATAGATACAATCAGTACAAATGATAACTTGTAATATTATTAAATTAATATGCATGTTTAGACTAAGCAGTTAGCTACTAATAAGCACTAATTAATTTGTAGAATTAAGTCACGCCCACATAGAGCCCGATATACACCCGTAAATTTAGATAGGATACAATCGTGTTTCATGTTAACTATCGTGAAACATCTAACTATCCAATAAATCATATGCACTAATTATGGATCTATTGTAATTTTTGAATAAGATACGAATCAATGGACTTGTGTGAAAAATTATTATTGGAATAACTGTTTGTCATAGACGTTCTTAGGAATAAAATTTCATTATTTTATATAAATATTAAAGTAGCGGAAGTGCTCTTTAGACTGGAACATTGCTCTAGAAAATGGAGGAAGCGAATTATTAAAAAAATAAATAAAAAAACTCTGATGCTGCATGTTGATTTTAAGTTCTCGAGTGGTTAAATTATTGCACCAACAAGCAAGCAGATTGAGTGACAGAAAGATTCATAATTAATACTCATTTAACAAATTTCCCTTTACATTAAAACTGTTTGTTCTGATAGATATGCAACACTTTGAAAAGAATTTAAAGAACTGTTCATTTTTTCCATTTATAATTCTTGATATTCAGTGATACAGAAATCGAAGATAAATTATAATTAAGATGAATAAAATTTATTCTATAAATGTTTTATTTTTTTAATCTTATCCCGAAAGTTTACAGTGACTAAATAAAGCTCTTCGTTGTAGCTATGTTGTAAAAATCGTTGATGTTGAATAAAATAATTTGTAACTGTACAGGTAATCATAGGTAATGAATAGTCAAAGGAATTTAATCGTCATATTACAAATTATCATAAAGATATGAGAATACTAGGTAAAAGATTTGATGGATTTGAAGCTTCATTAAAATGGCATTTATACTAGGGAATGAACTTTAATTCTAAGAGACTTCATTAATTAAATAAAAGATCAAAGTACTAATGCTTTGGTTTGGGGGCGTCTTCTGCTTGCCATTTTTAAGATGGCAAATTTAATCTTTACAAGTTAGTCCTAAACATTAACATTCTTAAAGCAAAATATCATCATTAGGTCAACACTATAAGGTTAAATGAAAACATTCATATTTTAATGGTTTGGGTGCAACTACAGTTAATTTACAAGTGTAAAATATTTTAAAACTGAATCGGTGGTTAGAGATACCTTATATATACCTTATAAGATATTAGAATTATTTGGTTGTTTGTTTAACGTCCCTTTAAAGGCTTCTAAGGCTAATCGGACGATGCTACAGTGGGAGTCCTAAATTTTGCCTATCAAGGTATAATTAGGATAGGGATCCTTAACAAGTACCTGACATCGTACAGGCTCGGAACCTCTATTTTACGTCCAATCCGAGGGACGGCAAAGCCAAGAATTTTTTACTCCCATTAAAAAATCCTAGGGCCACCGCTGGGCGCGAACCTGCGACCTTTAGTATTGTAGGTTGCCATGCTAACCACTACACCATAGGTGACCCCCACATTAGAATTATTTATCTAATTCTCTAGAACTATATTTCTCGGCATAAAAGGAGGCCGCAAATAAATTAATAACGAAATATACTTTTTTGGTCAAGTCGGATTTCTCATACTATTTATTCAACTAGAATAAATAATATGAAATATTATTATATATGATATGAAATATTATTATGATAAAGAATAGCATAATTGGGATGATATTGATTGCATCTGTCATCACAGGAAATAAATTTTATAGTCAACGTCTGACTTATTCACTCCGAAGAAAACGCCTCACTGCTTCGTTTCAACCAATTATTTCATTTCGGACTAAATTCAACTTAGCAACTTTGTCTTTAGGATGACAGATATGTTATTTGAGAAATAAAGTAAAATGTTATTAAGGATGCAAAATCAGCCAGAAAATATATTATTATGTCGTATTTTTAGAAACTTCATATTACAATAAAGAGAAATTACGAAAATTTTAATTTAAGTAATAATAAATTGTATTCATATTGTTTCGAGGTATTCACTCCTTTATTTCAAAGACCAATAATAAAGAGATATTAACAAGATCAAATGTCACTTTTATATTAACTTTTTTGACACGATCCGTCCTTTCAAATATTAACTCCTCCCTCAATCTTTCCCTTTTGAAAGGGATTTCGATGAAAGCCTCCAACTGATCCCTTAGAAGATGAAGTAACTTGGAATGCCATGAAATAAACGGTATAGCACCCCCTTAAGCGATATCAACGTTAGATAATAATAACGAGATTCGTTACTGATTAGGTATAAATAATGAGCAGAGCAATGTTATTTAACTATAAAATACACTCCTCCCGGAAATAAATTATCGAGAATCGTTACGTAACATTATATAACCGGGCTTACATAATATCTACTAATGATTTACGTAATGAGCTTCAGGGGGGAGAGGAGCTCCGGGCAAACAAAACATTGTTCCAATTGTTTTATGTAGTACAAAGGTTTCTCCTTGAAACGGGAGTCCATATAACAGCTCCAATTTTACTTAATAACAATAAAATCCATTCATTCAATTATATAGCGAGAACAAGGTTGTAACAAGAAAACTTTAGGTAGTATGCGAAAAAAAAAAATCTTCATCGGTTTACTTTAGGGACAAAGCAATACATGAACAGTTACAATAAATTTAAATCGCAACAAAAACTGAATGGGCAGTTGGAGATCCAGAGGATATTCAGTTGATAGGAAGATTCTGACGTGCAGGCAAAATACAGAGGAATAGAAAAGAAGAAGAAGATAGATATTCACTAATAGATAAAGGAATAACAAGTTTGAAGTTTGATGGGAATTAAGAAATTGATGGGAATATTAAATGTTTCCTCCATAAGGTGAAGGTTAATATGCAACTTATACGAATTACATGTAACCACTGAAACGTAAAACGAAATTCCGGAAGCAATTAGAAGTTAGTTCAAAACTATTAGAATTCATGAAAACTTTCTTAAGCTAAGAATTAATTCTCAATTAATTGATAATCATTATTATCAAGAAATGGAGTAAGTACAGAGCAGCGATTAGTTGGTAAACTAATCTGTCCTAAAGCATTAGGAAAGAATTTCGTAAGTAAGGGAACGCTTGCAAAAACTATTAACCTGTTTGTCTTAGCTTAAGATCGAAATGGCAACGATAGAATGAAATTCATGCCATTCAAACCTACTATTAATGCGATTCCCCGCCAGAAAGTCAATACCTTCATGGCTCATTTTTAAAACGTGATTAAATCAGCAAAACAGAATCCTAAAGGATGGGTCCGTATAAATGAAGGTGCATCTACATTCTTTAATCGCTGATGAGAGGTCAGTCAGATTGCAAAGACTAAATTTTCCATCTAAAACATAGCAATTAGATATTAGTGCTTTTGATTTAATGGAATCTCTTAGACTTTAAAAACATTAATTATGCCTGTACTATTGTTAATTGGAAGAATTAGTCAAAATTAAGTACAGCAGAACCCCGTTTATCCGGGGTAATGATGGGTATGTTGGTCCACGGATAATCGAAAACCCCGGATAATCGAATTGACATAATGTGATAGAAAAGAAGGTTAATTAAAAAAAACTGCAGAAAATCACTTTTATTAACAAACATCAAACGAACAAAATTAACAAACGAACTCTTTCAGCGCGTTTTTCCATGAACTCCTCAAGGACAGCTTCATCTACGTCTTGTAATGTAGAGTTCTTCATTGTTTTCAGAGGACACAATGTTTGGGCCGACGACGATACGAAGTCGAAAATGTCTTTTTTGTTCTTCAAAATATCACGAATATTTTGTTCGCCGATTCCTAATTCAGCGGACAATGTTTTAACACTTTCACCTTTTTCTGCTCGGTTTATAATGGTTAATTTCAGTTCAAGCGTTAAAACGACAGGTTTTATTTTTCGCAACATTTTGTTGGTTCGTAGTTAATTGGAGACTAAATGCCAACTGAGAATATTTTGTTTTTTTAGTCAAACAGGCCAGAGTAGGAGTTTCCTAAGAAAGACTTGAAAACAATATCGTTCGTAGAATATGAATTGGAGTTATGGTTACCGAAAACATCTCATCATACGATATCAGTTTGCCTTGTTTTTCCATTTATTATTTTATTTCATGATATATAAGAAAAATATATAAATAAACATTGTGTAATCGTTAAAATATTTACGTATTCACTTTTTTAAATATTCATGCAAAATAAATGGAATAAAAATTAAAAACGGCTTATAAAAAAAAAAATCGAAGAGGAAATTAAGGCTAGATTAAAGGCGGGAAATGCTTGTTATTTCTCGGTTGCAAAATTACTTGGGTCACGCCTTTTATCCCGAAATTTAAAAATTAGGATTTACAAAACTATAATTCTTCCGACTGTTCTTTACGGTTGTGAAACATGGCCGCTTACAGTAAGGGATGAGAAACGCCTTATGGTGTTTGAAAATAAAGTGCTGCGTAGAATATTCGGGCCGAAGAAAGATGAGTCAACAGGAGAATTTAGACGGCTACACAATGCGGAATTGCGTGAGCTTTACCCGGTTAATGTAATCGAGTCTATAGCTGCGCGTCGGTTAAAGTGGGCATGCAAAATGGCGAGTCTTAGTAGTGAACGAATTCCTAGAAGATTGATAAACGCTTTGCCGACTGGAAAACGACCGAGGGGTAGGCCTAGGCGAAGGTGGGAAGATTCGGTGAAAGCAGATCTTGTGAATATGGGATTGGACGGTGGTAGATGGATGGAGGTATGTAGGGACCGATTGGTGGTGTCGGCGTCGGGCCTTCGGGTCCGTTAAGCCTTATTGTATTGTATTGTATTGTATAAAAAAAAAAAAAAAAAAAAAAAAAAAAAAAAAAAAAAATGGCTCCTCGGAACCCCGGTTAACAGAGCCCCGGATAATGGGTGAGTTTCCAATAACACTATTGACTTCGAAAGAATGCAAAACCGAGAGTGATGATGTGACACGCGGGTCTGTCAGGCCTAATAAATAGGGCGCAAATACATATAGTCCCGGAGCTAACGGCCAAACAAGTTTCTTGATTTGAAGAAAGTTTTTGATTTTATAGGCTCAAGTACTCATTTCATCAAATATGAACGTATATATAGGCAGTTTTTACGAACATTTTATAGATAAACAAAATCGAAATCTTCGAACTTTTTTCGTTGTTTTGCTTATAAATAGAACATTATTCATCGAAGAGTATATTATATTCTCATTGAAATAAAGAGCCTACAATTTTGCGTTTACTAGTTCCGCCAAAACCGTTTTTTAAGTATCGGCAATATTTGTTAAAGAATCATTTAGTTGATAGTCACATTTGCCATTTAGTTGAAAAATGGATTTTTCTTTTCAAATTGCTGGCGATGAAACTCGAGCTTAGTACATTTTTGCGCTAAAAAAGGTGAAAATTGCCGATAATAGATGATCGGTTTACCGAAACTTTGAAATACTCATTCGACTCCAAATTTTATGCATTGAATTCTCTACGATAAATCGTTTTCGGGATGTAAGCAAAAAACTTTAAAAAGTTGAAAAATTTAGATTTCATTTGCTTATAAAATTTTATGGCACTCCATCTGAGATGGCATATCTCTTGGCATCCCTTTGTGGTCTATGAAATGAGTATTTTCAGCCTATATCATCAAAAACTTCCTTCAAATCACTTTTTGGCCTTCAGTTCTCTGTCTATTATAATATAAAATAGTAACTGAGAGCATCCCAGAGGGAATGTCATAGAACATATCAGTTTGAATCATAGTGTCACATGTAGATAGACCATTTTTGAGTTGGACAGTAGATTAAAAGATCTTTACAAAAATGTAATCATTTTTAACATTTTCATAAATAAGTGATTATTTTTGCTTTATCTAATTCTAGGATGCATAATATTCCACTTCAACTTCCATTTAAATAGTAAACCCATATATCATCGAATTTTTAATAACACTTACTTCAAAACTATTTTCAAAAGTGCAACAGAAATAAATAAAAACAAAAGTTTAATGCTAAAATGTTAGAACAATAATTAAATATATTAGCATAATTTATATTTGATGGTTTTAATCAATATAATTTTGAGGAGTTGTAATTTTTATTATTTTTATTTGATTTTAGTAAGGGTGTTTCAAGAAACCTTCAGATACAGACTTTACAATTGTGTTGGATGGGGTCTTCCTCTAGTGATGACAACTGCCTGGACAGCATCCATAGCCTCCAAAATGAAAACTAAGTGCTGGTGGGGTTATAATCTTACTCCTTACTTTTGGATACTAGAGGGACCACGTTTTGCTGTAATTTTGGTAAAACAAAAAAAAATTATTGATGTGTGGATGGTTAATATTTGAATAATTAAGTAGGTAGTGGTCTGGGTTACATTGAAATAAAGTAAATTGAATAAATAACATTGATTATTTATTTACAACAAATCTTTCGACCCACTTGGCAAGTCATTATCTAGGGTGAAACCCACAAATGAGCTTCAAAGTCGGTCAAATGTTGGTTATAAATAAATAATTAATGTTATTTATTTAATATACTTTATTTCAATGCAACGCGGATCATCCTTTGCTTTAAATAAATGAAAAAAATATTCTATTTGACATTATGATCATTTACATGTAAGAGTAATGTCTCATCTCTCATAATATTTTTCTTTCTAATTCTTATCTGATGAGTAGCTTATTCCATTATTAATTCATAAGCCATAATGAGTTATTTTAAACTTATGAAAAAGCGATTTCATTATGAGATCATGAACCAGTTCTCAATGTTTTAAGAGCAAGTTCTTTGCCATACATATATAGAAACTGTAAATGTATACATATTATGATTCAAAGTTAAGTTTCCTGAATTAATCTTTTTAATATATTTGTTTTTCAGCTGAATTTTTTATTTCTCTTGAACATTATACGTGTACTCATAGTAAAATTGAGAGAAAGCCACACAAGTGAGGTAGAACGAGTAAGGTGCGTAGTTTTAATTTGAACTAAATACTAAAATAAAATAGTAATAAGTTCAATTTTTAATTTTCTTTAAGAACTATTATATCCTGATATCATCTGGTATAATGCTATCTATGCTGATTATAGCTACTATAATGAAAATGAATAAGCTACTGTATTTAGGCATTTAATATTTAAGCTCTATTTCAAGCAAGGAGCTTAGAATTGGTTGTGAGCTTGCTTGGAATCTTCCATTTATTGAAAGTCGCCAGCATACATTATGTTTGTACCATACTTTTTGAAATTTTATTGTCCTTTCCAGCAAATAATTCTTTGGACAAGGTAATAAACAATACTTAAGGTATTGTGGTATTTCCAGGCCATGGAAGAGCTAGTTGATTAATGCCAGAGCTGAAAACCCCCAGCCATAGAACTCAAACTTAAAACCTTCAGGTTATCTTAGGCTGCCAGCTAACACACATTGCAAATGCTTGACTGCTTGTCCATTCCCCCACTTCATCTTGACTTTTCCATACAACTTGAGTCAGTCCAATAAGTTTTTTAAAGATCTTTTTCATTAGGCTATGAAGCTTCTTCCTAATCACTAGGATGCTTCCTCAAAATTCACTAAACCCATTCATAGAGTAAGGCCAAATTTTTATATATTGTAGCAACATGTAAAACTATCGAATGAAAAAAAAGTTTTGTTTTTATAGTAAGACCTGGAAGCTATTATTTTTTTCTAGTTGCTTAAGGTTGAAATTTATATGAAAGGGAATCTAATCGGAGTTGTCCCAGATGTTAAGAAGAAAGGAGATGCCTGTACCCTTTGCTGTTACCTTATAGAACAGGCTTATACCTTATATGGAAACAGTAGACCACTTCTAAGCAGGTCTCTGCAATGATCCTTACATTACATTATTAAAGTAGATGAAAAATAATATTACTATATTTTTTCTCAGTTAATTTCATTATTCAATAAGTTAAGTTTTCCATACAACTCTAAGACAGTCCAAAAAGTTTTTAAAGATCTTTTTCATTGGACTATGAAGCTCCTGTGGTCTACATTTCTAGTTGGTTCTGCAACAAAACTATTGGTATTAATTTTTGGTTTAAATTTATATCAAAACTATAGATAATAATAATAATAATAATACTTTATCGATTGTCCCGGGAACTAGTCCCTTAGGAACAAACTATACAGATACATATAATAGGCTTCAGTGCCTTAGAGTACTATACAAGAAAACAAAAAAAACAAACAAATGGAGTAAATTAAAATTAAAAAACAAAAACAAAAGCTGAGATAAAAATTATAAATAATAAGGAAATCTTCTTGTGATAAAAAAAAATTAAAACTAAGTAAATCCTTATTGACTTAAAATGAAAAATAACTTATATACACTTATTTACACATACGCTAAATGGAACATATATTTTAAAGATAAATAAATAATAAAGGCATATACCAATTTACAGTTAAACTGTTTACAATTGTTCGGTAAACTGGGTGGAAAGGAGGTGATTGAACAGGCGGGATTTAAAGGTAGGGAGAGTGTTGGAATGACGAATAAAAGAGGGGATAGAGTTCCATAGGGATGAGGACCGTATAATGATAGATCTTTCAAAAGCTGACGTTCGGTGGGCCAGAGTTTATAGATCTGAAGTCCTGGAACGGGTATTGCGGGAATGGACAGAGGATTTGAAATGTTCGGTGATGTATGAATGACGGCGGGATCGGATTACTTGGAAAAGGAATGAGGCCAGGAAATATTTACGGCGGTAGGATAGGTATAACCACTTTAACCTTTCGTATAAAGGTGAGACGGAGACGTCTCTTGGGACCCCAAAGATAAATAAAAGATAAAACAATTAAATAAACGTTTTAGTTTTGCTTCGAGATCCCCAGAGATACCCCCATACACCGCACAACAATAGTCAAAGTGGGGAAATACCAGGGAGGTGACCAGGAGCCTAGGGGTTTCAAATGGAAAAAGGCTTCGGAGGTGATTTAATTGCTTTAAGGCAGAAAAGGTAAGGCGGGAAATATTGGAGATGTGGTTTTTCCAGGAAAGGGTTTGGTCAAAGGTCACTCCGAGGTTTTTGACAGTTGGATAAAATTTAATGGGATTATTATTTAGGAGCAGTGTAGGGATGTTAGGGACGGTTTTAAGGAGGTAATTGGAGCCTATTAAAATTGCTTTCGTTTTTTCTGCATTCAGCTTCAACTTGTTAGCCTCTGCCCAGAGACTGATTCGATTTAAATC
This sequence comes from Aelia acuminata, assembly GCA_911387785.2. Classification (NCBI taxonomy): domain Eukaryota; kingdom Metazoa; phylum Arthropoda; class Insecta; order Hemiptera; family Pentatomidae; genus Aelia; species Aelia acuminata. The sequence goes on along the minus strand of OU426979.1, from coordinate 34,399,937 downwards.
ATCCTGAAGCTTTTTTGTTGCAGAGGATAGCTCGGAAGGGGGGAAGGATAGGTATATCTGGAAATCGTCTGCATAGATATGATATTGGGAGTGATGGATCAGAAGAGGAAGGTCGTTGATATAAATGGCGAACAGAGTGGGGGATAGAGAGGAAACCTGAGGAACACCACAGGAGAGGGGAAGTGTCTTGGATGGAGGTTGGAACGACTACAAACTGTGACCAGTCTGAAAGAAAGGATTTGAACCAATTTAAGGCGCTGCTTGATAAGTGGAGCTTTTGTAATTTGGTGAGAAGGATATTGTGGTCAACGGTATCAAATGCTTAGGAGAAATCAAGAAGGATGAGGATAGTTAATTTTCGGTGTTCGATGGACGTTTGGAGGTCATGGGTAATTTTTAGGAGAGCGGATTGAGTTGAGTAGCCAGATCGGAAGCCCGATTGGAGAGGGTTTATGAGGGAACGTTCTTCTAGGAAGTTTGATAGTTGATTTTGAACGAGGCGTTCTAACGGTTTTGAGAGGTTTGAAAGGAGAGAGATTGGACGGAAATCATTCATTGAGGAATGGTTTGCCGTTTTGTTTAACGGTCGGACTAGAGCGGTTTTCCAGGAAGAAGGGAATATGGAGTTTTGTAAAGAGAAGTTGTAGATGTGATAAAGAACAGGAATAAGTGCTGGGAGACAGGATCTTATTAGGTTTACTGGGATATCATCGGGACCATAATCGTTAGTGTGGGATTTTAGGATAGCAGTAAGTAGGTCTTCATAGGTTATGTGAGCAAAAAAGAAATTTTCCGGATTAAAATGATGCTGATTAATATCAGCAGGTTGGGATGAATTAGAAGCGAAGGATGATAAATGGTTATTGAGATTATCTGGAGAGAGCTGAAGGGAGCTAGGGTTATTGGAACCTGGTGGGGATAATTGTCGGAGTATTTTCCATTTGCTTTTAGGATCGTGGGCATTGGTAAGAGCATTGTGGAAGTGAAGGGATTTAGATCGTCGGATTTCGGATTGGGTCAGATTTCTATGTTTTTTAAAAGACGCATAATCAGCTGCCAAAGGGTTCGCTGAAATTTGCGTCTTGCAGCTTCCCTTCTTTTTATCATATCCTTTATTTTGATATAGATATTAGTTCATATCAAAACTTTCTAAGGCTAATCCTCTAACTGAGCTGCACACTCAATGGAAATATAATTGATGTATAATTATTCTTTTATTTGTTTGCCTTGTTTTGTTAGTCTTCAGCAACCATTAAGAACCTGATCCCAAGAAACTAGAAAACTAATTATTCTATTAATTGTTTAAATATTATATACAAAAATATTTTCTAATAAGGTTACTATTTTAAATATGTTCTACATTTTTAACAATTATTAAAATAGTAAAATTATATTTTTCTTAAAATATTACAGAAAAGCAGTTCGTGCAGCAGTAGTACTTCTGCCATTACTTGGAATCACTAATATCGTTAATATGATGGAAGCTCCCCTGGATCGACAAGTGTGGGAATTTGCTTTATGGTCCTACACAACCCATTTCCTCACCTCCTTCCAAGGGCTATTTGTTGCCGTCCTTTACTGTTTCCTTAATGGAGAGGTAATATTTATGGTACTATCTAAATAGAATGGGTTTTATTTATCATTAAGTTTTAGTGTGTTTCAAATTTTAAAAATTTTACAGAATGTACTCATATAATCCATGCTAAAATCTGACCAGCCACGAATAAATTTTGTGGGAAAAAGATTTAAAAAGAATTTCAATCCAATGTAAACTCAAGCACCATAGCAGTAGTTTTAATTCAACTTGTCATGAAAGTTCATTTATTATGCATAATTTATGTGAAATTTTTTTTTTAGTTACAAATGCTTTTATGTTATGGTATCAAAATATAATAAACATGAGCTATCTAATGAATTTAATGCAGAGAATTATTATACTTTACATTTTCTTATACTAATTATTAAAAAAATTATTTTCAAGGTGAGAACTGCAATAAGGAAAAGTATTTACACGTATTTATCCCTACGACCCCACCAATTTACTCCTAGAAGAAATTCAGCATATGTTAGCGTTGGTAGTACCCGGCCACCAGAGCCTCAACCAGAGTAAGTTAGTTGTATGCAACTGATTATGTTTAGATTGTAATATATACGTTTAATGTTGAATGGAAAAAATGTATGTGTGGATTAATAATAATAATAAAGGCTTAACGAACCTGCAGATTCGATGCCGACACCTCAACTCGCTCCCTTAATATCTCCATCCACCAACTGCCTTCCACACCCATCTTTGACTGATTTGCCTTAACGCAATCCTCCCACCTCTATCTCAACCTATCCCTTGGATTTTTCCCAGTCGGTCCTGTACTTATTAATCTTTTAGGAATTCGTTCACCACCGAGTTTTACAATTTACGTACCCATTTTATTAGCCCCACCGCAATCACCTGTATTATATTTACTGAACACACAGTTTGGCATTGTGTAAGCATCTAAATTCTCCGGTTAATTCATCCCTCTTTGGTCTTAATATTTTTTGGACCAACAACCCAACTTCCCCTCATGCCTTGATTAGTACACAAGGAATATTATCTGTTCCCAACACTCTATGGGATTTTAATTTTCCAATGGCTAATTCAACTTCCTTTTTGCTCGGTTCAACTATTAATGATTCAGTACTCTGGTATTCCGAAGGAGAAGATAAACTGCCATTTTCAAGATTTAAAATATTATTGAAATAATCCATGAACCTACTTAAAATGTTTACCGGATCGGCCAAGATATTGTTATTTTCATCTCTAATTCCAGTTTGAACCGGCCCCGACCATTTGCGGAATTGGTTTATGTATTCATACATGGTGAATCCAGTGACTCCGGGGACGTCCAAGTATATTTATGTATATAATATGGATTCAAAGGCATATTAAATATTTTATGGTTATTTTAAAATGTAAACATGCTGGCCATTTTTGTTGAAAATGAAAAAAAAAAACATGTCAATAAAGAAAAGAACAATAAACAAGCACATTCGTGCATGGGAACTGAGAGAAAGATGTTGGAAATGTTTATTTGGTGGCTAAAGAGGGAGAGCAAATTGAGGAGTCTATTTTACACTTGATTTCGGAAAATCAAGCATGATGCTGTTTCACATTTCAAAAGTGCAAAAGTTCCACTGCAAACTTTGAAGGATAGGTTTTTCTGCTGCAGAGAATTTTGAGGAGACCATTAGTCTCCTTACATGTTTATAATTTTTGTAACAAAGTTTAGAACCCAATTTTGCTTCGTTATTTGACCGCCAGGTGCGATAACTACGAACCCAATAGCCCTGTTCACAAGGTTAAGTTTTTTCATCAATTTTGAGATGATTATTAACCAGTGATGATTATTATTCTTCTTGACCAGCCAATAACTAAACTACAGCATTATCATTCCAAGATTGATAAAAAAAATTACCATGTAAGCTGTGTAAAATCATCCATTTCAATCGCATCTAGCAGGCAAATAAGGAAGCAATGTTTGTTTCCAAACTTCGTTCCCAAAAATGTTAGAGTGTAAACAGGTTTTAGCTCAGAACCAGCATCCTAGTATAACTAATGTATTGAATTTTTAGTTGCCAGCAGTTATAGTTTATGTTTGTGACTGATTATATTGCGAACTCAAACACTGAGACAGAGTGATAAGTTTTAAATATAAAATATATACTAAAATTAAAGTAAACTTTTTATAGAAAACTTCTATATTACATAAAAACTCAAATATTTACAATAAATAAAAATTATTATTATTATTTTTTAATTTAAAAAAATATCATTTTATTTTATTTTTTGGTCTTAACTAATAATCATTTATCTAAACATTAATAAATGGAGTTAATGACATAACAACAACAAAAATACAACCAGGAATAAAATTAACATATTGCTGCTGTGGCAGTTTAATAACACAACTGCAAATATTGAAATTTAATTGTAGAAGCAAAAGAAAAATAATTCCAGTTTATGCGAATAGAATAGATCATGGATTATAACATTACTCAATAACTTATAACTAATTAATAATAAATGTAATGATCTGCTAGAGTGAACTGACCTCATGATGGGACAGATTTAACCTAGGAACATTGCAACTATCAAGTTATGATATTTTTCTTAATAAAGGATAAAAGAAAAAAATTTGGTTTCATTGTTATTATTATGAGAACTTTAATTGTCTAGGTTTAAAAACAAGAATAGAAAAAAAATATATATATTTGTTTTTCCTATTTATGAAATCAATAGAGAATTAAGAATTAACTATACATTATTTATCGTTTTAAACAAACACTAATTTCTGTACAGATTTCTTCTCTAAACAAATTGAAAAGTTTATTTTCAACATATTAGAAATTACAAATGTAGAATTCCCAAATCAGTGTACTTCATTTTTTCAAATTTTAATCAAAAGTTTTGGTATTAGATTACAGAGGTGAAATGAAAGGAAATTTAATGAGGTATATTGAGTACCTTTAACCAAACAGTTAAATGAATTGTTAATTCCATAAATAACATTGTAAAAAACAAATAAAATACAGGAAAACGATTATTTGCTATGAAAATACATTTTATTCCTCAGAGATATTTGGGAGCCATAATTTTGAAGATTATCGTCTAGCACAGTGCAGAAAAAAAACAAATCCTTTCTGGGGAAACAAATTATTTTAAACATAACAACTTAGTGTAGTATCAATTACATCTTGTTGAGCTGTATACAACTGTATGACTTTTATTTATTTATTTTATTTTTTTCAGAACGAGAGTCTGACCAATGTGAACAGCTGATGTATCAGGCAATATTATTTGTCTAAATTAAACTAGAATACAGAGATATATTTATATTTTATCTTTTATTTTCATTAATTAATTAAGGATAAATTGAGTTGTAAGTTTTTATAAATAAAATGGTGAATGATCAGGAAGTAATGTTTGTTATTTTTGTACCTTTAAGAAGTGTGATGTAACTTGACAGGGATTAATAACATTATGATGAGTAAAGATATTATAATTTTTAATGTATTATACATATTACACATGTATTAATACTTGAGATGATTGTGATGAGTGTAATATAGATTGAATTGGAAGAAATTAATGTATTAAGGCATCGATTAAGCTTTAATGTTTGTAGAATATTTCATTTCTAATGTTTGAACATAGTTACTTACTTAATATTAATAATATAAAGCAGTTGTTTGAAATTGGATGTAAATAAAGTACTTATTTTTACAACACTGTTTTCTTTTTACATTATGAATGCAACATTAAATAGTTTTTCTATATATCATTCATATGGATCTATACAGTTTACATATATCCACACTATTATACATTATTATTATTATATTTATATTGGGGTCACCTGTGGTGTTGTGGTTAGCATGGCAACCTACAATACTAAAGGTCACCGGTTCGCGTCCCATGGTGGCCCTAGGATTTTTTAATGGGAGTAAAAAATCCTTGGCTATGCCGTCCCTTGGATAGGACATAAAATGGAGGTCCCGAGCCTGTACGATGTCAGGTACTCATTAAAGATCCCTATCCTAATTATACCTGGATAGGAAAAATGTAGGACTCCCACTGTAGCATCGTCCGATCAGCCTTAGCAGCATAAAGGGACATTAAACAAACAAACGTATATTTCACCAAGCAATTTTTAGATCAATGAGAATAAAATGCATTTTCTCGTGAAAGATCCTTTTTTATGCATCCTCATCTTTATTTTTGTTAAAACATTTTAGTTAAATATCAGAAAAATTTTGAACTATTTTATACCCCATTCACATCCATGTAATTAGAACACCCAAATAGTTTTCAGTCAGGTAAGAGGACCAATCCAATAGGCTCAGCCTATCTTGATGGATATCCAGGCTGCCGCAGCTTCCTCTCTTTACCCCTTCTTTAATTGGTCAGTGTAAAAGTTGTGAATAATTTAATTATTACTTTTTTGCTAATCACCCTCACAGGTAGAGGCATTAAAACAAATATAAATAAATGAAATTATTGATTTTATTTTTGAAGTATTTTTAACTTTTAATATAATCGGATAACCAATTAACATTAATCTATTAAATCAATATTAACAAGATTGGTTTTTTTCAGAGTGTGAGTTGCCAATTAGAACACTGATATTATTCTAAAAAAATAATAATATACAATGTAAATACTTATTCTGTTTCAATTGCATTATTTTATTATGTTAAAAGATTATTTGATAAAAATTAATAACACACGATATAAATTGTTATTGCTCATTTCCAATTATAATTATTTTGTCATGATTATAGTTCAGGCTAATATTATAAATATAATATTTCAAATTTATTAATCAATATTTAAACAATTGTAGTTGTAAAATGTAAAAATTGTCAAATTGAATACATTATTCGAATCTTATATAGACCTCTCTCTTATTCTTTTGGGCAACATACAGTTGTGGCCTTAAACCTCTCAATAAATTTTGCATCATGGTCTTATTCTCATACAACACCAATTTAGTTTACTGAAACGGCAATGCAGCTAATATCATTAAAAAAAAAAAAAAAAAAAAAAAAAAAAAAAAAAAAAAAAAAAACTTAACAATCTTTTTTATATAAGACTATAACTATTGAACAGTTTTAATAATTCATTTTCCTTTTTAAATAAAAAGTCTGAATCCTCACTCCATGGTTATACACTTGCTAAAAATAAAATCCAACTTCAGACCTATATTTACAGCAATGGGCTTAAGCTGCTAGCAGTATCCTAAACGATATGCAGAAGTGACATAGGAGTCAAGGGTGTGAAGAGTGACCAATAAAGAACCATGTAACCGTATGAATATTCACTTTTATAGAAGTTGATAATTTTTATTAAAATAGTGATAAAAATGTTTATTTAAATTTATGAAGTGATATCATAAACTGCTTTGTTTACTTTAAAATAGTTGTAAGCACCAAATATGTTAAAGAAACAAGGAAACCAATTACTTAAATTTTAAAAATGTGTGATATCCAACACCTTTTCATGGTCATTAAGAAATCTATTAAACATAAATATACATTAAACACAGCTTTCTATTAGGAATTTTTGTTCAAAGTACATAAAAAATAATCAGGGAAAATCCATTTAAGGTGTGCACCAAAAAACTTTTTTGAAAGAGGTCTTATAAATTATAATTTAGATAAGTATTAATTTGTGTGTAAAACATAAACTTTTTCTTTAAAAAAATAATAAATAAGTATTTGAAGGGGTGATGAGGAAATATTTGAAATAGTGATAATAGACCTCAGTAAAGTAAAACTGATAAACATAAACCGTGGCCTGATCACAAACAGAAAAGCAGAAAATATGTTGTTTTTTTTCAAATTTAACATTTTTATTAAACATAAGAACCTCCAATTATAAGTAGTTTAATTAACCAAGGTGCTTTCTATAACTATCATAAGATAATTTATTTAACTATAATACTTATTACAAAGTGTGATACAATGAATCTCTGTGCAAGGCCCCTGTACCAACCTAGCCTTGATGAAAACTCACATGTTTGGGCCGAAACATAGGCTGTTTAAATAAAGAAAGTATTTTTGTGATTGAAATTCCTGACTATCACTGGGAATCTTAAAGAAAAACAGTCAACTATTCTTCACCTCTAAAGGATACAAATAGTATAAAAGTGCTAAGCATATATTCCTGTGATAGATTCAGAAATTTTCAATTTTTCTCAACTGAATTTCATCCTTTTGAAGCTTTAATCCTTAAATGATTTTTATTTTATTCTGCGAATGGTTTAGTTTATAAGATTATATTGTAGTGTGTTATATGCTAATTCTACTAATAAAATTAGTGTATAGAAGTGAGGTGGTAGACAATTTAGTGCACAGGGAGTATATTTAAGTTACCTAAGCACATTATGAGCCCCAAATATTTTTAATATTTAAATAAAATCCATTTTCCAGGTAAGGATATATAATATTATTAAATAAGTGCACTTTTCATGCACTGATAGTTTTCTATAATTTTCTTCCTCACCTTCCTGGTGGAGTGGAAGAAAGGAAGAAACCCTCCTCCTTGATCTGCTGGCTATAGTTCTTGAAAAAAAAAAACAGAGTAAACTTGACAATGATGATGATAAACCATTATTATAAAACAAAACAGATAAATAAAAGAACCTATTGTTAAATATAAAAACCAAAAATACCGACACCTATAAAAGTACAACATTATTATTTCATTGAGTTGGACATAAAATGAAAACAACTTAGGCAATAAATAAAATTGGTATACAAACACAGGAAACGATATATTCTTCAGTGTGAACTCCAATTTTCAAAGTAAATAAAAAGTTGCATTAAATCATTAAATATATGATGCATAATTCTTTACAGTGACGATGAGGGATTTCCTGGTCAATTAGTTTCATAAAGCAAAACATCTTTTCGACTCTCCTTAGACCACGGGGTGTTTTATATATTGAACCCCCCCCCCCTGACAAAATTAGGGGGTGGGTCGACTCTTTTTTAGGCGCCATTTATCAAGAGTGATGACCGGGCGAAGGGGTCTTAAATTTCCTGTTGTGGTGCTCGGAACGGACAGCCACACAAAATAACGAACGATATTGCCCTTCTGGGAAATAAATGTTACGATATTGATGAACAAAACATTTACGACAACTAATTGAAATATAATATCATAGGGATTAAATTGAAGATTTTTATGATTACTAAACGTTCAGGTCTAAAAAATGTTTTTGAATAAAGGAGCAAAAAAAAATCCTCTCAATAAGGCTCTGTTATATTAAAATTACTTGTAAAACCAATAAATACAGGAGGCCTACTGTGCAACTTGAAAACCATGTGTTGTGCCACTTGAAATCACGGTCAACATTAAGTAACGGTAAAATTACCCGGGCCGAATGCAGGGGGGCCACCAGCGTCATGATCCCTCCTAAATATTTTTGCTATTTATATTTTGCCTGTATTTTTAAAGGAATGATGCAATTATACAGCCACTAAACCTTTACACTCTACGGACTTTACCTTCGAACCTCACCCTCGAACAGCTTTCACGAAGACTGTTCGAGTATTCTAGGTACTTGATCTGTTCGCCTGTGTTCGGGGGTAGCGCTAGTGTCACTTTTGATTTGGGTTTTCCCAAGTGACAGGAGTTGTTTGTGATAATAGCGCGCCGTTTGTAATTTGTCTCCTATTTTTTTTATTTGTCAGATAAAATAAAATATAATGATAATGGAGATTTTTTTCTTCATCAGAAGCTATCGTTGGGTGCGTCAGCAATTTTGTTCGCTCAACGTCACGTTATGTATAAATGGCTGTTCGTAGAAGGCCGGTACGGTACGCAAGGTTCGGAGGAGAACCTGTTCGAGAGTGAAGTTCGTAGAGTGTAAAGGCACCTATAAACGTAACTTTTTTGGTTGGTAAGATTGCAGTCCTTCCTGATACACGGAACTAATGTCATTAATATTTTTCTAAAAAAAAAAAAAAAAAATGCTGTCAGGCAAAACGCAAAACGTGAGCGTTTGACCGGATCTAAACTCGCCCTTGAAAATTAATAAGATTATTGAACAGTTTTTCCGCGTCACATGGGATCTTTCGTCTTTTCGCTGAGATTGTTGAATCTCAATGTACAGATTTAATTTCTTCTTAACTTTTCACTGCGGTATTACCTGAAAAGTTATTAATATAGGAATTTTTGTCCCAATCGTCAGTCCCCCGTTCCGATATTTTGACAAGGGACGGACGCATCATCGAAGCGTTGATTTTGTTCTCGGAGCCTTTTGATATAAAATATTACAGTGTAATAAAACTTTTGTTGATTTAAAATCAAATCACTGTTTAATGAGCCTGTTATTAATAACATAATTATCATAATTATGACATCATATTTATCATAATTGTGACTGTTTAATAAGCTAGCCTGTTCGCAACGATTGCTCTTCAGAGATAAATAAACCTCCAAAGTGATCCTTTTCAGTTGATCGCAGCCACCCTAAAGCCCTATTCACACGATAGGTTCGCTCCCCCTCCGCTCCCGGTTCGATCTCGATCTCGCCCATTCACACTGTAGGTCTGCTTCCGGTCAGGGATCGAACCGGTCTCGATCTCCTAAAATCTAGACATATTTACAGTTTATAATCTGACACCGCTTACGATTGAATTTGTCAATAATGGAAGTCGTCGATCTTTTATCTTCTAATCAAATAGTTAAAAAAATAATAATTAATATACAGTTATAAAACTGTATTATTACTATTTTATAATTTTCTATATAAATATTTGCGGCCCAAAAATGTCATTCAATTTCCCGATTGAAGAGTTAGAGTTACGTATATCTACTTTTCTTGATGAAGAACATATTATTATCTTCTTCTTCTTCTTTCGCTTATCCCCTTCGTGCCTTTCAGCTTTGGGGAGTGCATAGCCAGGAATTCCACTCATCTCTGTTCCTTGCCAGATTCCTGGCCTGTCGGAGATCTTTGCCTCTTCCTCTGCAATGTCTATCAATATATTCGAGATAGGACATTCTTGGGCGTCCTCTAGGTCTTCTGCCATCCGGAACATAGTCCATCGTTTTTAGTGGGTCCCTATGTTCCTCCATCCTAACTACATGGCCGAACCATTTCAATTGGCGGGTTTGCAGAACCTCTTTCAATGGGGCGATCTCGAGTTCCTGTCGTATTCTTTCATTTCGAACATGGTCCCTTTTAGTCCTACCGGCGATTCTGCGTAAAAATTTCATTTCAGCAGCAGTGACTCTGCTCTCCTGCTTGTCTGTCAATACCCAGCTTTCTGCGCCGTACAAAAGTATTGGAAGGTACACTGATTTAAATACATGGAGCTTGACGTCCTTAGTCACCTCTCGTTTTCCTACAACAGTGTTGCAGATCTGGTAGTAGACAGCATTAGCTTTACTTATTCTGTTCGATATCTCTGAGTCCACTTTCCCAGATCTTTCTATGACTGTTCCTAAGTAGTTGAAGTCCGTGACCACTTCCAGCTCTTCTCCATTGCAATGTACATGTATGTCTTCGATCCGTCTTCCAACTTGTAGCACCTTGCTTTTGCTGGTATTGATCTCCATCCCCTTTCGGCGAAGTTCTTCGTACCATTCATTCACTGCTTGCTGTAACTTTTCAACCGAATCAGTGATAAGAACAACGTCATCAGCATAGAGTAGAAGCTGTATCACTACTGGACGAAGGTTTCTTCTTCCAAGGAACGTCCTTTCAGTCCTTCTTTTACATATAGCCGCCACCTCATCAATATAGATTAGAAATAACAATGGGCTTAAACTATACATATTATTATCGAAACATGAAAAAAGGAGAAGAAAGTGGGTGTTTTCACGTTTATTGCAACAGTATGATAATTATTGAAAATAAAAAGTTCATTTTAAGATAGTGTCGAATATATCGTGTAATATTTGAAATGATTTCAAATAATATCGCTCAAAAACAGAAAAAAGTGATCATTATAAAAGAAATTTTTATTTAAATTTAAATGATTAATTTAAAAATTATAGAGTGTAACAGATCACTAGGCATTATGTAGGTCGATATTATAAAATATCCATTTTTCATTCATATTAACGAGAAAATAGGTGAAATACAAAAGGACAAAATAAAAGTAGATAAACATCAAAAAAATAAAATATTCAGGGGATTAGAAAATCAATTTCTAGTTAATAATTTACAGTTCTTAATGAATTTAATAACTTTTGCTATGACGGATTCATCTTTTCCGTCATATAAAACGTATATTCTTGTAATTATGCATATTAAATTGATTTTAGAATAGAAAAACTTCCGTTAGAAAATATTAGTTTATTATATAATTATTTTTATTTAAAGATAGTATGTTTTTGTTGAAGTCTAGGTATATATATATATATATATATATATATATATGTATATATATTCCCACATCATGCGAAAATATATCTAGGAGGCTATGGGGCGGGGTTGGTCTATCGATGTAGATAAGAATTTGAATTTGGCGGGGGAACATGCGCGACCCCTGAATAATGGCCACCAGTGTTTACGGCTCCAGTCCAGGAGTTGCGGTCGGTTCAGGTGGTTGGATATTCTTCCTTTAGTTGCATCCTTTTGTTCCTTGCTTCTTAGCTTTATCTGTGATACAATGACAATCTTCAACGCACTGTGAGTACTAATTCCACCTCTTTCAGTTATTTCAAATAGATAGATATCTTTTTGCTTTTAAATCAGTATTTATAATTATTTATTTTGAAATTTACTCAATAATTTCATTTAAATGATTGTAATGGTTTGATGATTATATATCATTTAATGATTTCTTAACTTTTTTTCCAAAATCAAGTTATAATCATTATATTTTGTAAATGATATTCTCATTATGAAAGAAATGTTTTTTATAAGTTATAAACTGAAGTTAGTTTGTTTATTTTGACTTTGATAACATTTTAATATATTTTTGGTCTACTTAGTTTTCTTTAATTACCATGACATTTCAAAAGATTGACCAAATCTAGGTAAGAACATAGTATCATAGTATATATGACAGATTAGTATTTGTCAATTAATTATTTATTACCACTTGATAGTTGATCTCATTCACTTTTATGTTCTATAAGTCATAAATAGTCTTATTTGTCCAATTTTATCGTGTGAATCATTTTTAGGCATTTGACATTTATCATTGTGAATGTCATGCCTTCTGTTTGTACTGGAAGTGTTTATGTGCTGTATGCTTAAGGGCGAAGGTCAATGTTTGAATTGAATGTGTTCATTTAAATCACTCAACTGTCATTCAATATATCGGTAATCAACAGCTTTTCTTAAATAATTTTCACAAACTGTTCTGGGGCAAGCTATAAGATTTCTGTATAGTTTAATCCACAATTTATTTACCTAAAACCTAAGTTAACAACTCATTGAAGTTACAGAAACTACCCCAATTGGAATAAATCATTCTACTTATTTTTTCACTCTCAATGATTTTAGGGAATAATGAAAAATTTATGAACATTTATACTTCCTTAATGCATTTACTTACTTAATATTTATAGTTCTTGACTACTTTTTTTTTATTTTAATTTTTGTCACTTCTAATAAATGAAGATCCTGAGTTGGTAACAACAATGTCAAAATTGTTTACATTTTTCTTACATTAAATTACTTTAAGTATCATAGATTTTAAATTTTTATTTTAACAATTTATATAAGTTTATTTCAACAGTAATATTATTCTTAAATAATTTGTATTAAATGGTCCTTAAAATTTTTACATTGTCATTTTAAAATAGTAAGTGAACATAAAAAGAAAGACACCCTAAACATTTTATTCATTTGTTATGCCCATTAATTTAGTTAAAATTGATTGCCATCATTGATTCTTCAGTGACATTAAAATAGTTTAATAACTATTTAATGAATTTTATTGCAAATATTTTGCCATAAATGTTTATGTTAGACAAAGTTGTTTCTTCTCTTTACTAAAGTAATACCTTTTTTAAGTTCATTTTAAATTAAAATATATATATTTATATTCATTATTAGATTAAGATGTATTAATGAAAGATTTTATTCTTCCCTCATCGGGCAATATGCCCCTGCTCAGTTTTATTTTATAAAATACAAATTAAAACTGATTATTGTTAAGAATTTATAAAGTGTTGAATTCATTATATCTATTATTAACTTTAAGAATTATAATAACATTTTTTATTTACATAAGAAATTTTTATACATAAATTATTACTTTTTTAAATACTGATTTGACCAAATCAACTTTTTAAGTTAAGTACATTGGGCTTAAAAAAAAAAAAAAAAAAGGATTTTTTCTGAACGAAATTGAGCTGAGAAAGGCTAGAAACTGTCTTGGCAACTTACCTAGGAAGCTTGGCTTTATTCCATAGATTTCTGATTAAGCCTTAAAATGGAATTGCCAAGACAACATTGGATTATTATTTTAATTTTACATTTTTTGTTATGCCTTCGAATATTGTATACATATATATTATATGTGTGTATGTATTTATATTATATGTGTATGTATTATATATATATATATATATATATATATATATACACAAACCTATAATAAAATAAATATCTTTGGCATTTAAAAGTTGGTTCATCGTATTAGTATGAGAAATAAACAACAACCACTGGTGCAGATTACTGATAACCTTTCTAATTAAGCATATATAATTTAATGTTTAATACTATTATCCACCAGCAACCATTTGCTCATTTGCTTCAACGATCTCAGGTCAAAAAAAATTTGATCCATGTAAATCATTTTGTTTTGAATGCGTATGTATTATAATTGTAAAAAAAATTTTTATGAATGACCGATAATTTATTGCATTAATGAAATATTCCCTTATCTCTAAATAAGAAAATTTAATTTATTTTGGATTATGGATCATGTGCATGAATTCTATTATTGATTATTATTTAATATGTAATATCATTTAATTATTAAATTAAATCCCTTTAATTTTATTAGATTTTTTTTATTGTTTATTTACACTGAATTCTTTTAGATATTTTTAGGCTTAATTTTTCTTTTTTCCTTTATATTCTATATTTGTAGGTATTATATTCAACAAGATAGAAGCGGATATTATTGTCCATTGGTGGGAATGTGGTATTGATATGCTAATGGATAATTAATTATTATTATAAAAATTTATATACTCTAGTTTAGTTGCAAGCTTTTTTTCTTTACTATCATAATAATTTTAAAGGTTATAAAAATAATTATCAAGATGTTATGTCTTATTTCATTCGATAAAAGTCTATGTATTTGTCCCTTTTGTTCACTCTGTAGGATGGTCCTTAGTTGATGTTCAATTGATGTGGCTATCTTACAGAGCCTTTCAGAATGATGTAGTAGGTTATTGTGAAACTTATGGCTTCCTTAAATTCTTGATTCTGAACGCCTTAAACTCTTGATTATATGAAGTTCATATATTAAGTTGTTTAGATTAGGGTTTTATGTAAGCAATTAAACAGTTGGAAGTTGTTTGCGATGCACATAGGAAAAATTAGCTTTTTAGAAATTCTATAACTTGTGGTTAAATTACTACTTTGACTATAAATAACCATTTTTTATCAATAAGCATTATATAAAAAAGATCCATAATGAGATTTGGAGGTTTGGGTATGACAGCTTTCCTGGAAAGCATTTTAAACTACACCAAGAGATTCTCCTTAAGATTCTGATAGGGCACCAGAGGAAAAATTCTAACAAGTAAATAATGATAAGTACAATCGATGACCTTAAGTCTAACTAACAACCTTGAAAGAAGAATTAATATATTTGACAGGATGTATATAATTATATATATAATGGTTGTCGTTTAGCAACACTTAAAAAAACACCAGTAGTTCTACATTGAATTACTTACCACTTTATAAAGCCATGGTCCATTTCCCTCTCTTTTCGATTAATTGCGGTTTTTGTGAATTTTCAACTTTCAGTTGCTTTTTGTTGCTCAATATAGAGTTTGAATAAAAAGGGATACAAATTTTTAGTTTTTATCACTCAAAAGAGCACTGAATTTTCATTCAGCACAAATTATGGTTATCTAGTTTGTAAAATAAGATGTATTAAGTTCCTTGTAATATTGAGACCGAAAAATTCATCAATCATATATTAATGGGGTTATAACTTGTTGAATCAACAAATAGTTTTTTTATTGGAAAAACTGGAGACATTACTTAGCTTTCAAATGATATTAAGATTTCATTTCATTTTGAATATTTCTCTCAAAGAGGGGTAAAAAGATAATTGAAAACGGAATGTATAATTTTAAAAATTGATTTATTATATCATTTTTTAAAAATCTGGTGCGGGCGCGCAACACACAACTTCCACTTACCAACTTACTTAGATTAGAAATTAATGAGTTTTGTTAGTGCCAATACTCAGAGTTACACATTTTTCCACATTCATTTCTAATTTTGGTTTCATTTGCTCTATAAAAAACTCTAATTTCTTTTATATTTAAATAACAGTTTTTTCTTTAAACATAATTCAGCAATGCAAGCATAATACTCTAAGTTGTCTGATTTTATAATTCTCTATGAACTTGTTGAAAATTCCATTTATTTACCATGTAACAAATTTCCATTAAACAAACAGAACGGCTTTAATTATGAACAATGGTCTGTCATTAAAAGCATACTACGCATGCGTGGGCTCAACGTGTTTTATGAGTTGACTGAATATTTTTCTTTTTTTCTCCTCTATATATTTACTTGATTTTTATCATATCTCATATTTAGCCATTTATTATTTTTAGGTGTAAGGAGAGACAGTTAATTTCTCCATATGAACAAAAACAAAGGTACTTAATAGGAAACAAAAAAACAAACAAACTAAAAAGCCCCCTACCCCATTTAAGCCCATAAAAAGTTAAATAAAATTAACGTAAAAAGTTATTAAATAAAGTACCCCCTCTGAGCAATTTTGATGGAATTTTTGCTGTCACATCGCGGGCATATACCTACACTAAATACCCAATTTCAGGTTTGGACGGTTTATAGTTTTTGAGCTAGTCTGTTCACACACACACACACACACACACACACACACACACACACACAGACAGACCACTTCTCGGGACTTGGTTATTTGGACTCAGGGGACCCAAAAACATGTATTTCCGTTGAAAACCGGAAGTCGAAATTTTTCACGATCGCAATATTTACCCTTACTTTATATTTAATATATAGGTAAGTGAGCCCTTAATGGGCTTTGTCGCATTGGGGGCGCCTTTTGGGGTCTTAGGTTCCCAGCCACACTGACCATCTACAAAGGAGTGATTCTGGGTATCCTGAGATATGCGTCCCCAGCATGGAGTCAGCACCTCTCGCACCAACAGAACAAGAAGTTGGCGACGATTCAGCGGATGGCTCTGCTGCGAGTAACCAGGACGTACAGAACAGTGTCTCACGAGGCAGTGCAGGTCTTAGCAGGAGCAATCCCAATTGACCTCCTCTTGCGAGAAGATTGCTTCAGAAACAAAGTGAAGAGGGAAGGCATTGCGTATCTACCGGTAAACCTTCGAGTGAGGATAGGTGAAGACCCACGAAGATGGAGAAGTATTATTCGTGAGAACACGATACAAAATTGGATGGGTGACGACAATAAAAGGGGCTACCCTAAAGAAATACTTCCCCACCGTTGATTCCAGGCTAAAAGCCACATGGGTTGTCCCTGACTATTGGGTCTCACAGTTCCTCACGGGCATGGGGGTTTCCGAGCCAAGCTCGTAGAACATGGTAAGGACATCGATCCCCTATGCCCAACTTGTAGGGAACCGGAGACCGCTGAGCACGTTTTACTGACCTGTACTGCCTATGAGACACTAAGAGCCAACCTGCTGAGAGAGACAGGGCTCTACATTCTGACTGCTAACGATCTCCCTCAGCTGATGGTGAAAGAAAACTACCCGTACTTCAAATCCTTTGTATACGGGTGGAAGGAAGCAGTTGGCCAGGATCACTTCACCTTGGGACGGAGAGCTGGAGCTGCTCCGGGAAGACCGCCGGACTGAGGAGAAGAATAGAATAACACACCAATAAACAGAAGTACACACCAGTGAACAGGATGACACATCAGTGATTAAACTGCTATTTTATGCCACGTTGCGGCCGTGAGTTGATTCTCAGAATCTTCTCACTGCTGCAAATCCGTATTGCCTTAAGAGGCAAGGTAGGAAGAATAAATAAATAAACATAGGTAAGTGAAAGTAAAAATTTCTGCTATTTCAAAATTTTTAACTTTAGAAAGGAGAATTGTCAATAATATATATGAATGACAACTGTATTACATAAATGTCAGCTTTATAAATCGTCATGTTATCTATATTTTTTATATCATTCTTGTATTTTAGATGAATATGGTGCTGGACGCCGAAAGCTCCATATTATAAAAGAAAAAATAAATTAGTGAGATCGTCTTGGTGTTTATACTATTATTTTATTTTATTTTTAAGGCTGTACCTACTTGTTTTATGTTTTTTTTTAGCCGACTTTCCTTGAATCGCTCTGAATTTGATGAAGTATTAATATCTTTGTAAAGTTTATTAATGCCTCTAGCTTTCCTGGTATAAAAACTATTATGCTGCCTCCTAGATTAAACAAATTATGATCTCATGAAAATTTAACTCAATCTTTTTCGCCAACAAAAAGCGTCAACGCAAAATATTATTAGGCACAATTTATTTATTTATTTTTTTACGCACTAGATATTCAGACTATGAACATTGTTTTGCTGTAAACACTAAAAACGTCGATTTTTTTCATTTAAACTCTATTAGAGTTTTTAAATAAATAAGTATTTGTTAGTTGGAAAATCACAAAATCTGTGAATAATCGAAAAGAGAGGGAAATAGTCTATTCATTTATAGGAACCTTGTAGTCATAATAGGAACTTTTGGTAGAAAATTTGAAGTAATCCCTGGTATTTTTTTGTTATTACTTATCCGAAACACCTTGTGTGTCTGTATATAGGATTGAGACCACACCATTCTTTATCATTTCTCTAAAAGCTTCATACTATCTTTGACCCCTTTTTTTCTATTTCCGAGACTTTCTATTCAATGCATACGGTCTTTAAAAAACAAAACAATTTTTACAAAATAGTAATTTGAAAAGTAAATCGGATCAACTAGTTAAAACAATAGTGTGAATCTTGTTAGTTCTAGTTGCAGGTTATTATTACAGTTATATAAGGTTAGATTTCAGTTATTACAGATTTTTATTCCTTGATTAATTGTGGTTTTATGTATTATTGAAGCTAACATAGATGAAACGCATAACAATATCTCTAGATTCTGCGGTAATTAATTAGATGAGTCTATTCGTTTTTTATATGGTTAGCCGTAGAAGTGAAGGGGTTTGAACAATTCAGATATTTGTAAGCGAGTGTAACTAGGATAAACGTAATCGATTTGGAAATTAATACAATATTTTAAAAGCCGGAAATGTTTGCTACTTTTCTTAGTTGTTAATTGCTTAGTTCGCGCCTTCTGTCAGAAGGATTTACAAAACTATTATTTTTCCTACGATCCTTTTTGGGTGCGAAACATGGCCGCTAACATTGAGGGATGGGCAAAGGCTGAGGGTTTTTGAAAATAAGGTATAGCGTAGAATATTTGGACCTAAGAGGGACGAATCACCCGGTTTTGAGCGTATCCCTAACAGCTTATAAAGTACGGGGCCGACAGGAAAAGGTCCGAGGAGTAGGCCGAGGCGAAGGTGGGAGGATTGTGTGAAAGCAGATCTGTCGAAGTTGGGTCTGAATAGCGGTCGGTGGACAGAGTTGTGTACTGAGCGAGTTGTGGTTTCGGCATTAAACTTTAGGATTCGTTAAGCTTTCATTATTATTATTAATCGTGTTTTATAATGGATTAGTTTAAAACATAAACATTTAAACGAAGTAATCAAATTTATTCTATGGTAATTTTTTCAATAACATTTTTTAGTAAAGGTATCGCTATGCTACTTCTTGACGTGGCTGATTTCGGAAGGTTATGTGACGGCAATACAAGCGAACTCCCAACGCGTCCTTTACAGCTTAAGATGAGTTTGTATAACTTTATTGGATCCCAGCTTTCGACTTCCGCTCGCTACGCTCTTTTCAAAGATATCTAAGTAACAAAGGGTCATTTTCAATTGAGATCCGTAGTTAATTTGCGGAATCATTTTGGCCATTCCAGGAAGTAGTAGCATAGCGGTACTAGTACCCATTGGTTTAATATTTGAAAACCAACTGCCTGTCTGTACTTGTTTAGAGTATATATCAAGTATTTAACATGCAAAAATAAAATTATTTCCAGAAATAAAATATAAAAGGTTCAGTTAGAAATGAATATAAAAACTATGGCTTGTTTATTTTTATTTTTTTTTTTTTTTATGATGTAGCCTAGAAAGCTTGCTAAATATAGGCCTTAATTGAAAACATTAAGATTAGATTTAAAACTCTCCATGGGGCAAACAGATTATATAATTTCATATTTCCCTAATACGCCATATTAATCGCGTCACAGTTTAGGAAATGTGCCAAGAAATCTAATTAAAAAGCATCCGTTTTTGATTCGCCAGAAGCAGTTTTTAACAAAACTATTTCCGATTTGTGCCGTCGGGTTCTACTGAATTAAAATTTTTAACATAAATATGTGTCATGGCTGTTACTGAATTAAAAGTCATCGTACCTTACTTACAATGCCTCTAAAAAATAAAATCACATTCTCATTATTCCCATAATTTATCTATTCATTTATTCGGCTTGATTTAACTGTATCTCATTATTAACTATGTATGTATATAAAATTTGATTCTGTATCCCGTTTTTTTTTTGTTTTGGTTTTTTTGCGAGTGCCGAAGAGATATTTAGTAAATTGTACATATTAGTATTTGCCCCGATGATTCCATTTCTTTATAAGATTACTCAATTATTAACATAATCAAGAACACTTCTGTGAAATGTTTATTCTGTAGTTTTTTGCTTTTATTTTGTTTTGTTTTTTAAGCAATTGAATAATTGCCTGTAATTTTCCATTCCTCTGAAAAGTTTTATCTCAGTTATGATAATTTATCGATTCATTGATTTGTGATTTCCCGGATAAAAAACGTCTTTAGTAGTTTATTAAATTGAGAAGTTCATTTATGGAGCTGGTAAATATTATTTCATATTTATTATGCAATTTGAAGTGCATTATTTAATTAGCATAGCTATATAACCATCAAGGCCAGGTATATGTTTGTTATAAAATGAGTTGGACTCATTTCCGGTCAGGCGTTATTATCCTCTGTGCAATCTAAAAAGGTCGTTCCATTTGCCTTGTATTGCGGATGCATTTAGATTTCATAATTTCCACAACCACGACATTATTAAATAAAACATTTAACGCAGGTATCGCAGAACCGTCCCTCACTTCAAAAAGGTTCATTAAAAGGAGTTCAGGGTCATATATGGATATTTTTTAACCTCAAAGGCCTAGAGGAAAACTCGCTGGATTGATCGGAGAGAAATAGACTAAAAAGGAGGACAAACTATTGAGAGAGACATTTGTGGTGAAAACATGCGAGGAGGTCTTGGGGAGATGCAGTGAAGGAAGTTCTTGGAATGAACCAGAAAGTGAGACCACGGCTGCGAAACAGAAGATCTGGAAGCCGGAGGATTGAAGTAAGGCAGAAGCAGAAAGATATTCAGAGGGTCTACTTCCGTTTCATCTCATCCATCAGGAACTATAATATGGTGGTGTATAAATATATATTTACATAATATCCATGCAGTATTTATAATATTGAGTGGCAAAGCAATAAGTAAATTAGATCAATAAATGCCTCATGTCAGCATTCGTTGGAGTATTTAGTTTAGAAATTATAATAAAATATAGGCATAATGTTTATTAAGAAGGAATATTGATGATCTAATAACTAATAATAAAAATAGACCTGTAAAGTATTCAGTTATGTTTTTTTTTTATTTTTCTTCTATTGCTATTTGCAATATTTTTGCTATTCACTTATTTGCCAAAATTTACTTAAGAAACTGGACAAAAAGGTAAACTTTGGAAAAGTATCCGATCTAAATTATCATCAATATCAATTAATGTAAAATTATTTAATATACCATAGCATGGATACTGTAATGAATAGTTTAATTCATCGGGTTCCAAATTTACTGATTTAAAGGCAACAAAAAAAAAAGTAACAAAGTATGAAATGAGAAAGTTTTGCATCAAAATGTTTAAAGGAAAGACTTGCTGCACACCACATTGGAACGACCGAGTTCAAATTCACATAGCATAAGTTGATCTTCCAATAAGGATAATATTACGAGGTGAAGAAAACAAAGGCGAAGTTTCTTTTAATAAGTAATATTTATTTAGGTTCACAACCATTTTATTAATAAATTCGA
The DNA here is from genome assembly GCA_911387785.2 of Aelia acuminata. Lineage (NCBI taxonomy): Eukaryota > Metazoa > Arthropoda > Insecta > Hemiptera > Pentatomidae > Aelia > Aelia acuminata. Next base: position 34,377,989 of record OU426979.1, on the reverse strand, counting down.
AATCATTTTGCAAAATAATATCACCCACTGACTTAAAACATTTTTTTTATTGATGAATTTTTTAAAAATATCAGCGTACTGGTGTGAAACATCTGACTAAAAAAAAGTTATAAAAAGACTAGATCCTAAGGCTATCGTCTTCATCATCCTGTTGCTCGTTGTTTCTCTCGTTTGTGGCAGATGTACTGAGAACTCGTGTCAATGAATCCACTCGTCACCAAAATGCTTTTTCAGCAGATTATGAACATCTTTCAGCTTGTTGGAGGCATTGGAAAATAATATATTAATATAGTAAGAACAATCGAGTACAAACTGAAATAAAACACGCGAGTGGGGGGGGGGGTGAGGGATATGAGGGAGCTTTCGATATTTCGTACAGAAATAGTAACAGAAACTACTGAAGTGAACGAATGGGATGGGTGCAAAGTGAGAAGTTATTATAGGAACCAAAGAGTTTTGCTCCACAACGAGTAACGAACCAGTTTTAAAACACAATGGGCAATGGATCGAATCAGTTCTGCAACAAACCGTTATTTTGTTTAGCAAAAATCAGTATGAAATAACAAGTTTTGCTCCAATATATGTTGAAAGAGCATAAAAATATCTTTTAGAATCCACTGCCATCTCAATTTTTCAAGATATTGGAACGAACAAGTTTTGCACCTCACCTCCTTATTTGTTTCCTAAATATTGATTTTCTGTAATCCTGTTTTGAAATTTTACATTAAGCACTTGTTTATGGTTATGTTTAAATTCATGCCACTCGGAAAATAGGATTTGTTTGTGATGCAAGAGTGGTTTGGAAATAAATTCAGGAATTTTTGATAATATCCGATATATTTTAAAAAACATCAACTACAAAGTATGGTGATACACCTCAATAATGTTCCAAGTTCTTCGACGGTACATATTCCTCCCTATCTTCCCTCTATAGTTCTAACCTTTCCAAAGATAAATCTATTCCTAGCGCAAAATATCTCTTATCCCCTGTTCATTCCGGTTTCCGCTCTAGCTGCTCCATACAATCATCACCTCGAAGGATAACTGACAACCGTATCCTTAACTTTATGATAAGTAAAATCTATGTTTTATCCCTAACGAATTAAGAGAAAGCTCCTGTTTATGTTGATTTTAACGATGTTCTTGAAAACTTGGAAAAATGGAATAAAAATTCCCAGGCCCATGGGTTTAGTATATTGTTAAGCTAACCACTACCCCACAGTTGAAGATTATTATTACAATTTGTATTTTCTAACAAGAACATTTGGGAACAAGAGCTAATGCAACTTATGGTAAAAAAATAAAAGAAGTGGAGTCCTTTCAAATAATTTGGCAAGAAATTCAGCTAAAAGTATGTAAATGAGGTCATCCAAGAGAATGTCGAAATCCGTGATTAAACTGTAACGCATGCATTTGTATAGTTTGACACGCGCCATGTTGCATAATATTCGTACATGTTTTGTTGTCGGGCAAGCCTTGTACCACGTACCCTAAAACCACCTTCTGACAAAAAATAGCATCCTCTGATTTCGGGCTGTAAGCAAAAGTTATCTGACCCATGCTTACTTCCTTTATTAAAATATTCATAATATTTTTTTTCGGTTTTACCAATTGCTTATTATTTCTTTGTGTAATTACAATATTATTTACACTATGCAATAACAAGATATAGAACACCAATGGTTATGTCTATAAAGCGAGGATAGTTCATAGACATTCCAAGATTCTTGTCCACTCCTACATCAATATACTTGACCGCTAGAGTAATCTACGATTTCCTTGAATCCTTGAATAATATCGACATTCCTAAAGAAATCCGTCTTACAACCAACCAATTGAAGGAGATTTCATTCTAAATTTATTCATCTTCAACCTACTAAAACTAAATGTCGATATCTCGAAGGCAGAAAGCATGGACACCCTATTTCTATCCCTTACCTATTTAAATATCTGTGTACATTTTAATCCCATTGATCAAAATTTGATCCTCACAGTTTTTTGTCCACGTATTGTCAGATCTGGAGACCATGGCCGAAAAAGGTTATTTAGGAGGTATATTACGAAAGCTTATGTCATTCCAGGACAAATTAGCGTTGTCTGCAATTCCTAAATTGCCGCTAGCCTTAACAAGTGACCATAACAAGCTTGAAGTGACCATTTTTTTTTTCATTTACTTTAATATGACTTTCATCCTTATTATAATTTATGTTTTTATTTATTATTTACTCAGTAATTTTAGCATAGTCTGTTTATTTGCTTAATTTATTTACTTTGTTAAATTTAGTTCATTTCGGCCATGAAGATGACTCATACATTTGAGTAATTAAAAGCGACATCTGAAATAAATATGTTTTGTTTGACGTCACTTTATGCCTCTGAGGCTACAGTGGGGGTCATAAATTTTGCCTATCCTGGTATAATTAGGATAGGCATCTTTAACGAGTACCTGAAATCGAACAGGCTCAGGAACTCTATTTTAAGTCCTATCCTTGGGACGACACAGCCAAGGATTTTTTACCCCTTTGAAAAATCCTAGCGGGACGCTAACCCGCCACCTTTAGTATTGTAGGTTGCTCTGCTAACCACCACACGACAGGTGACCTTTAAATAATAAATAATAAATATGTAATTACTGACTAATTTTCTGTATGTTGTCCGTGATAAACCTTGAGCAGTAAATTTCCGATAAATTTAATCAAGCATTGTTACCTTGACAGGAGCTGTTATTTTCTTGACCGCAATACGGCTCTTCTTTTTACAACCAAGCCTCATCTTGACCCATCCTCATCCCATATTTCTGAACTTGTAAATCCCAATCCTTTCTATGTTAAAAACCTTTTGTGAAGATGGAATTGCCCTGAGTTTTTTAAATATGATATTCCCTATCAAAAACATATTTTGTAGCTTTTATGACGTGTTAATTATCGACTAATTTTTGATATTTAGAAATATGGTAGATGTGAGTGTAGATTGAGGAGTAGTAAATGGATCACTGGCCCAAATGGGGGGTTGTTTTTTTCCTAAGCCGAATCGCAACCTTAATCAATGTAGTAAATTGAAAATGCTTGGTAGGAAGCCAAAAAGGGAGACTTAGTTCCCTTCTTTCCTAAGGCTTGTTCACAATGCTCAGCTTCCTCCGGCTTTTGATTCTTTATATGACATTTCCTGCGATCCTTATAGATGTAATTTTCTAATATTCCTGTATTTTCGGACTCAAATCAATAAAAGTACTATTGAGTTCTGAATATAAAGTGAAAGCACCTATACCACTAATACTTCCCTTGATCATATTAACCCTTTGAACTCGGCACCGTTTCGGACGTTACCTACCAACAACTCGACGCAACTTATTCGCGAAAACGTACACCCTGAAAACGTAATATTATACAATAAAATTTTAGAACCAAGTAAGGAATTGTAATGAAATATAGGTTATATGTATTTGTGAAGATTCAAGAACACATAGTTACAAAAAAAATTAATTTTTTTAATTTTATATTTTTTTTATAATTTTATGAAAATACCGAAAATAGACCTAAAATTGTGTAAAATTTTTAATAATTAAGAGAACCGGAGCGGATGACGATGGAAATCCCTAAGATTTCACGAAGGTTTCGCCGTTCCTTATAAACAAAAGCATAAAAAATCTAATTGGAGCAGTGAAAACAGTTAAAAAATTACGAGATGGTACCCTTTTAGTTGAAGTTTCCCAGAAATATTCAATCAGAATGTGAAAATCTACTTATTAACTTTTCGGTTAAAGTAGAAGCACATGGGAAACTAAATCAAGGATTATTTGGTGCCCCGAACTAAATTATTGTACAATTGAGGAAATAAAAGATGAATTAAAACCGCAAAATATAGCTGTTGTTAAAAATTTAACGAACTATAAAAATTATGAAAAACACCGCGAGCCGCGTCCGTCATTTATCACCAGAAGCGAAATATCCTACAAATAGTTTGTACGATTTGTTTATGTCCTTATATGTTAAAAACTGAAAATTGTTTGTATTGTCTCCGTAGCGAAGTCCTCGAGTTTGAAGACAAATTTTAAATGGTTCCGCTCCGGAGACCTCGAGTCCAAAGGGATAATTATTATTTAGATGATTTTAACATGTTCAAAAAAGTTTCAGTGCCGTGGAAGTGCTTCGAACATTCGCAGCCATCGCTCTCTAAACTTTACCTTATTTTTCTCTCAAAAAAAATAAGTGGGATGGATTTAAAATGATTTATTCATTAAAAGATTTATTTTTGATCTTTAGAGACTATTAAAATGCTGAAAATAGCGGTTTCTTACAAGTTTTGATTTTTTATGATCCAATAAAAAACTGTCATCGACTACACTAATCACACACTAGTTTCGATTCAAATTAGAAATATCATATAACATCAATAAAGGTTAGGGTTCTGGGCCCTGATAAAGTAGCCATTGAAATCAAATGTAAAAAATTTGGTTTGCTCTAATCAATATACATATATATATTACAATATACATGTATATGTATAACAACTAAGTCTACAAGGTGAGTGCCGCTAAAACTAAAAAACGAGTCCAAGTTTCATCAAGAAAGTTATATGGTTTGAAGTTATATTCCCTATCAATGTAGAAGGTTCCCATTTTTATTTGAAGGCACATTGGCGGATCCAGTGGGGGGGGGGGGCTGCAGCCCCCCGTTGGAAAAATTTTCGTCATTTAAAGATAGAATTTGACTTTCATTAATTTAAGGAAGCAAGTTAAAGAACAAATAATGTGCGGAACAAGTCGAATTTTATTTATTTCGGGAAAGGAACATAAAGGTAAAAAGGCTGATTAGCAGATTCCCCTTTACGATCGGCTGGATCCGCCCATGGAAGGGCATTATATCAAAGATATAAGAGCTGTAATCTTCTCCGATTCGCAATGTTTTACTATCCCAAATATTCCTGATGTGCCCACTGATGGGTTAATGAATAATAAATTTATTTTGAGTGCAGGATTCCAGATAGCGCTAGTTTTTGGTTCATTCATAAGGTTATCGTTCATTCGGTTTGTTGTGTAATGGTTTTTGTTTCAGTTTTTCTCTTTAAATTACACTTGATTAATTTTAAAAAATTAGTTTTTACTTTCTATTTTTAAATAAAATCATCAGTTTACTTCTCTGCAATGAATAGAAAGTAAAAATAAACAAAAACTACTGGATTTTGAGCTTGAGAGATTTTTGATACGTTGAGCAATTTAAAAATAACAGTGAAAAAAGAGATAACGTGACTGAATATATATCGAAAATAAAGCATGTAAAATGTTCGTAGTGTATTTATGAATAAGAAGTTGATTTCATTAATATATTATACTATACCCAACCGAAATTCGACAAGTATGTACTATACACCCCGGAAAACAAAATTAAAAATGTTATTTATAAACAAATACAAAACTTACATGAAAGTTAACCAATATTACAATTTAAGGAGTGGGTGTACATTTGATAAATAACTTCAGATATCCCTGTCTACCCATGTTTAAATAAATAAATATGATCAATGAAAGAAAATGTTCAATTTAAAATTTAAAACCAGGATTGTTTGTCTCCTGTTTTGTAAAGTGATCTACGCCCACAAAATATTATTATTTTTTCTTAAATCGGTGATGTGAGCTAAAATACACATTTGATTTTCAGTTGTTACATCGCTTAATCGAATAAGACCATTCACATAAAATTGCTGCCAGTAGTTCGAAAGTTATCACAGATTATAGATAAAAATCATATTATGCAGATAAAAAGTTTTTCGAAATATGGGGCAATATCATTGATTATTTTTTCTTCTATATTTGCATTAATTTTTCAACTCATGACTATATGCGTAAGTTGTAGTTATTTTACATCATTATTCATAGTATGTATTTAATAATTTTCATGGAAGTTTTCTGTTTATTATTTTTTAAGATTTCCTTACAGATTTTTAAAATGTGCTGACATGCAAACGATACCTAAATTTGTGGCCCTTATTTAAAATGAAAATCCGATTTCTCCTTTTTTCTGATTATAAATGTGCTCTAATAATCATTTTGTTGGCTGGTAACAAAACATGTTTTTTGAACCATGATCTGTTATATAACTTTTTTATATATTATAACTTTTCACCTATTGTCTGTATCGTCATGGGAATGGCCTCATTGGATTCAAAATCATAGAAACCAGCAAAAACTATATATAACTCAACATATATTATTAGTGATACAGATAAAACCCAAGTTACAGGAAGGTACCATTTTTTTTGTTCTATTTTTCTTGTGCTATAATATTTTGAAGTTTATTCAGTAATTCTATCACACAACTTACATAGCGAAGCCGGGTACCCCAGCTAGTTATTTAATAAACTTACTATTTAACAATTATTACTGTTAACATTACAGATGGATACTTAGATCACTAATACTAAATGCCTTAGAGTGTGGCAGATTGTATTATTTCTTTTCAATAAAAAACAAAAATAATAACTTTAAAAAAAGTATTACACTAGTTTCGATCAAATCTGAAAATTGGGTGTTGCTTGCGGGACCAACCCACAAAGCTGTGGTTTGGATAATGCATAAAAGCTTATTTTGGCTGTCACCAACCTATGTATGTTGAAAGATATTTTTTTTTTTTTTTTTTCTACAATCTAGAATCTCACTTTCCTTGTCTCGGTGGCAAGGAGTCAATTTTACATTATAGATGATAAATCAACTTCAAAGTTTTACAATATATTGTCTTACATTTTAGAGATGAGAGATGGTCAACTGTTCTTCAATTACGATAGGTAAAATGATGGTCAGGATTTTCAGTTTACAATGATTTTATTATGGTAAGCCAACGTTTCGATCCAACTTGTGGATCTTCATCAGGGCTAAAAGAAAACAAATATATGAGTATCTATGCTAGAGGGTGACAATAAATGGATACATTACAGAACTGATAATAATATAAAAGATGGTGTATACATGAATATTAAAATAAGAGGCTGGTTAACAAGATAAAATAGAATCTGATATTTACCTACAGTCAGGATTTTCAGTTTACAATGATTTTATTATGGTAAGCCAAAGTTTCGATCCAACTTGTGGATCTTCATCAGGGCTAAAAGAAAACAAATATATGAGTATCTATGCTAGAGGATGACAATAAATGGATATATTACAGAACTGATAATAATATAAAAGATGGTGTATACATGAATATTAAAATAAGAGGCTGGTTAACAAGATAAAATAGAATCTGATATTTACCTTCAGAGTCCAGGTGGATACTAAGACTAAAGGTAAAAATAAGATGAGAGGTAGTGGTAGGGGGTTAGTTTGCCGACTTCAAAGGTTAATGACGGGGAAATCCAACGCTTTTGAAGTGAAGGCAAATGCCAACTGAGTGAACAAAAATATTTAAAAACTAACAAAGTAGATGGTATTGTATACAAATAGAAGTGTCAAACTCACCTTTGAAGTCGGCAAACTAACCCCCTACCACTACCTCTCACCTTATTTTTACCTTTAGTCTTAGTATCCACCTGGACTCTGTAGGTAAATATCAGATTCTATTTTATCTTGTTAACCAGCCTCTTATTTTAATATTCATGTATACACCATCTTTTATATTATTATCAGTTCTGTAATGTATCCATTTATTGTCACCCTCTAGCATAGATACTCATATATTTGTTTTCTTTTAGCCCTGATGAAGATCCACAAGTTGGATCGAAACGTTGGCTCACCATAATAAAATCATTGTAAACTGAAAATCCTGACCATCATTTTACCTATCGTCTTACATTTTATTTATTAATTTGTAAATAGCATGGGCTCTTCAACCACTTAAGTCATTTTAGCCTATAGGATATTTGATAAAAACGTTTAAATTCATATTTTAGATTTAACAGATGGATAATTAAACTGCAAATAATAAAGGCTTAGCGAACCCAAAAGTTCGATGAATACACTAACATTCGCTAACCTCAGACCTCCATCCACCGCTTAATTTTCAAAGGCCTTGTCCATCAAATGTAAGTGGCAATTTTTCACATCCGTAAAATGTTGGTAATGTTTAAAATATTATAGTTTTGTATATTCGAGTTTTCATGTTTGGGGACAGAAGGCGCGAGATAAGTAATTTTCCAACCGAAAAAATAAGTAGAATTGATTTAACTAAGTTGGTTTAACTTAAATTAAACTAATTTAACTCTTCAATTTTGTTTTACAGAAATCGTAGAACCTAAATATCTTAATTTATCTAAGGTTTCCAACGTTTTCCCCTTCTACCTTAATACCACCTAAATCGTCACGTCGTTCCTACAACTATATTTGTTGTCTTATCTGTATTTATTTCCAGCCTAGGTTCTTTATCGTCTTAAGGTGCCTTTACACTCTACGAACACCCTCGAACAAGTTCTCCCCCGAACCCTGCCGTACCGGCGTTCCACGAACGGCCATTTATACATAATGTGACTTTAAGCGAACAAATATGGATGCACCTTCTGATGAACAAAAAATCTCCATTGTAAATATATTTTATTTTATCTGATAAATAGAAAAATACGAGACGAATTACAAACGGCGCACACAAACAACTCCTGTCACTTGGGACAACCCAAATCAAAAGTGACACTAGCGCTACCCCAGAACACAGGCGAACTTATGAATTACCTAAAATACCCGAACAGTCTTTGTGAAGACTATTCGAGGGTTAAGTTCTGAGAGTGTAAAGGCACCTTTACAAAACTTCTTATTTATTTGTATTGATTCAGCTTCATCTCCGATCAGAATCCTTCCATATGACGGGGAAGATATTTCCTCCCGACGGATATTTATTTACTGGCAAAAAGATTTAAAAAATTGTATAAAATTGGAAAATAAATCTATATATGTTTAAGCAAAATCTCTCAAATTATATTATCTTCAAGCAGGAATTGCCTGTTTTATTAAAAAATATTATCAAATATTTAAATCAAAAAATTACTGCAGATGCTTTTTTCCCTCCGAAAATAGCCTTTTCGATTAATCGAGGGTTTCGCCTTACCCAGGGAAAAGCACGACATCAGTGCCACAGTTAAATACCCCCGTCACTTGAACTGGAACTCTTAATTTTAACGTGCATTACAAACGGCGTTAGCCGCCCGTTCTTGTATCAACGGGTGAGGAAATTACAATCTTATTTTATCTTTCCTGGCAACCTTCGATTAAGTAATACATTCTAACTTCCAATTTATAATTTCATTTCATGGGCGTACCCAGCGGGGGGCAGCTGCCCCCCCCCTGGAAGGCTGGAAGCAATAATTTTTTAGGCTCTTAAGACTGGAAGCAATGATAGAATACATTTTTTTCAATTAAATAATTGTAATAACTTAGTTGATAAAGCACTGCTATAATTATACATAATTTTGGTTTCATTCACCTTTTCCGCGGTAAGATGTTACTACCTGAACGACCATAGCTTGCCCCCCCCCCCTAGTTATGATCCTGGGTACGCCCTTGTTTCATTTTAATCATATGACGTAAATTGTTTAACCTTACATTGTAATCCAGATCATAATGTCATCATGCTATGAATTTGCAATGGTAGCATTTCATACGAGCTCCGAGGTCATGGTTATGATTACACCACTTAATGCAATAGTTCTTATATATTTATATTTATATTATATATATTCTTCATTAGTTTCTTTGAATATGCTAAAATACTAATAATCAACCAGTGGCTGTCAATAATTTTTTTCAACAATTCAATAATTAGATCTGTAAACATGTTTCGTGCCGTTCATGTTATAACTATTAGCTCCAAATTTCGTTCGGTATATTTGCCGATTTGTTTTAATTTATTTTGTGCCCTCCCATTCCCGTTGAAATGTCTCTCAAGTAAGTGGCCAATGACCTTCTTTCTGATTTACAATACCCATTTCTTATTGGCTGAAGTTCCATAAGCAAATCATAGGGCTTCTTCCAACCAATCTAGTGTCTCCTTCTATGGTCAGTTCAGCTTAGAGCTCAAATTTCTGTTGGCTGTTTTGTCATAGGGGTGTTCCTCTATTCCAAATTTTCCTTTTTAAGCTACATTTAAATTTTTATCCAATCCATTATTTGAGTGCTACTAGATCTCTCTTTGTGGGGTTTTCCCTTGGGTGGAAAAACCCATAATTTTTTTTTTTTTAATTGTCCAATGTATGAAATTAAAAAGATTCGGTCCAGAGGGATTGATAATTACCTCTACTGTTTTATTTATATAATTTAATCACTATTGCTCTCTTTTCTATTTTTATTAATAAATACCCTTAGCAATATTTTATTTTCCAAAAACTTATGAAGCTGAGCAGTAGGCTAATGTAATGGAACGGCTTGGTTGTGTATACCCTTTTTTTTAACTCACTGCTTACATGTTTACTTGACATGCTTCTTTAATATTTATCGAACAATGTTCGGTTATGTCTCAGTAGATATTAAGAGATAATATTATGTTGTTTAGTAAGATGGCCATGTTATTAAAGAAAAAAAGTAACTTACCTGAAGACAGGCAAGGTCGACTCTGGCGCTTATCACCACATCTTCAAAACCCGGTCCCTCTGAAATCTTCTTTCTAGATTCCTTCCTGTAGCTTTTGAAAAATATTAAAAACACTATAAAAAGTATATCGACTAGTTTTATCTATATGTATATCTCATTTATCTCGAAATCGTCTGTTAATCGATCAGTTATCTTATTTATAATTTTATGTTTTATAATTATTCTTTAGATGAAAACTTCCTAATTTTAGTATTAAATTTTGAAAATTGTTGAAAGTCGAAGTTTATTTAGAGGAAAAAACATCCGGAAAATCATTAGTTACTTGATACAAATATTGTTGACTAATAGGTTTTATATAGGTTATTAGCGTAGTTGTAATGTTGGACTCCATCTGACTATACTAAAGGTCAGTACAATTATAGTTGAATATCCAGGTCACTCTTATTACCGACTGCCGCAGAGGTTTGTCTGTTTTCAGTGACTGTTGTTACATTATATATTATATTTTAGTTTATAATATCATTTATTTCATTATGAATCAGTACGTAATGTAATAAGGTAGTAACAAATAACAATTAGTTGCCTAAGAAAGCCTATTTTTATATTAATTAAGTTGAATCTCTCTTAAAAGATCAATGAATGTCTTATATTGATAGATGAAAAACTGAAAAAACTATCAGAGCCTTTTTATAAGACCAGAATTAAAGTTTTGAGGATTGCATAATACCTAAGTTGGTTTTATATTTCGCTTATAAGTACATCATTATTATTCAACCATGTATATTTAAAAAAATGTCACACCGCGAGTTTTTGATCTAAGAAAGATGATTCAACTCATGACTTTAGGAGAATTTAGTTGAACTTAAGGCGTACGTGTAAAGTTTTGGGGCTTAGGAAGAAGCACAAGAAGACATGACGATTAAAGTTATTAGGGTTGCTCCAAGTTATTTTACAAATTCGTTAAATATAAAAAAATCTTTCATATTTTAAATTCAGTATGTTCACCTTATGATACCGTAACTCGAGTTAGTTACCCTCTCCCTCCGTTATATCTTCTGGCTTCAGAACCACAAGAAGCAGTTGAGACCATGAAGCTGTATTTTAAAGGTTTCTTTCTAATAATTTCTTTTTTCTGCTGCCTGCGTCACTAATCCTCTCTTTACCTTCATATGTAGATCAATAGTTTCCCATGATTCTTCTTCTCACTCAAATTTAATATTTGATTCACTATGTTAGTCGTTAAGAGATTTTTATTTATTTGTTTGAAGACAAGTACGACTTTGGGAACCAGCCAACGTTATAGTCAAATTTCTGTTTTATCTCCTATACTCAGTCTCAACAAAAATTCTTAGCACGCTATTCATCCATAACAGGAGATATGTCATAGATTAAAAAAAATGGGTAAAATAGAATAATTTTTTTTCAAAGCCGTCTGTTATTTGCTTATTTTTCTATGTTTCACTATTTAATTGGAGCAGGGTAACTCATTGATAATGCAATAAGTTGCTGTGCTAGAGGTCCCGAGTTCGAATCTGGCTTGGCAGGGAATCTTTAATATTCTGCCACGGTTCCTCCTGTGGCAAACCCGCCCTCTACAAAGTGGGTACCCTTAACTGAAAAACTAAGGGGAATAAACCTGGCGGTTGAGCATGATCACGGTCAAATCTGGCGGATGTCAAATTCCTTGCACGACCGCTGACCAAGAAACAGTACTTCCTTACACAGTTCTAAACCCAAGACCCTTCATGGATTGTAATTGTGCTCGTTTTTTTTTTTTTTCAATTTTTTAATTATTTAAATTTTAACATATTGTTAACAGTATTTTTTGTATTCTGTAATCTGAAGATAGATCTAGTATAGAAGTACATATGATCCTATCATTCTGACTTCACACCACTGTAGTTTCACGTTACATTTTCAAAGACAAATATATAATCTATATTCCATGGATAGTCGCTTTGTCAGTTACAATATACTCTCGACAAAGGAGATATACTTCAAAGAAACCCTGCCGGTGAGATCGTGTTTTTTTTTTTTTTTTGCAACAACAGCGATAGTGGTGGTTTAAAGTAAAGCTTGTAAGTTGAATCTTTTTGCAGCTGACATTGCGAAATCGACCTTGCCATTGTATATCAATAACTAGATACAATAGTAGGCTTGAGGGGGACTTGGTTGATAGCAATCTCAAAAACGGACGATTACTAAGTTAAATCCAGTTTTTTTTTTTTTTTTTTTTTTTTTGTTTAATATTAGGTCATGTCATTCGGTTTTAACGGTTAGGTTTTCATAGCCTACATCCGTAGTATTTGACGGATCCATTCGAGAACGTAGAGGTGATAACGATGTCAGATGATAACAATGCTGAATTTTTGAAGTGTGCTATGGCTAATAAAAGTTGGTGAGATTGGTTAAAAAAGCGAACGAAAGAATGAGACAGATCGAACAACCGATATCGCTAAAGCCATCATTGCTTCAGTCCAGCTTGAGAAATGGTGGACGATCGTCATTAAAAAAAGATTAATCCTTCGGAAGGCAGAAGCGGGTCAACCAACTCCCCTATAGAGTGCTTGACTATTTTTATCGTTGACAAAACAAACAGGTTTTGACCAAAAGTTTATCATCTTTTTTTTAAGTGAAGGCCATCTTATACCCTTGAGAAAAACCCAAATCGCAAGTATGGACACGATCTTGAACTATTTGGTGGGGATAATTTTCTTCTAATTGGGTTTCATCAGCTTTCTGGGATTTCTTAGACCAGAATACTTATCGCTATGCGATGCAAGGATCATGATTATCAGGTAATATTTTTTTATAGCAATAGAATTTTTTTTTGGAAACTCTCGAATACACATCCCTCTCACATTACTATTGATCACGTCCTTCCGTCTATATTAACTTCATACGATTAATTAATTAAGTTGCAGAACATTGTTTGTATTCAATATAATTTCGGTGATATCAGAATAAAAAATTAAAACTTAAATTAAATTAAAAATTTCTTTAGCCCTGATGTTTTATTGTAATTAAAATATTCAGTTTATATTTCAATAATTTTAAACCTGACCGGTCGAAACTTAATGCGTACACTGAATTCATTTCTGCACACCTCATTATTATAGATTACGTTACAAAAATGTGTTTTAAGTTGTTTAAAATGTGTTAAAAATAGATTTTTTACTAGGTACTTACAATACTATGATCCCAATTAGTTGTCTCCAAGTTTAATGAGAGAATTAATACACATATGTTTGAAATAAAATATAAAATATTTATTATTGTTGTCATGGTAAACATGTGTTGCTAACCACGGCAACTCAATAATGATTTATCATCATATTGTTATTCTTTGGAATTCCTCTATGAAAACGAAAATCGTCATTGTTACGTTTATTTGTTAAGCAATTTATCATAGTGAGTGACATTTCTAATTATACTTCGATTATTGGTGAGTATTGCTTATCGAATTCAAATATTTAGATGCAATTATCACTCATTTTCTTTATTTAAAAATTATCTTAGGTCTCTTAAATCATCGTTAAGAATTAATACTATATTTAAAATTATTGCTACATAAATAAAAAATAGTACTATATTGAAAAATAAATATATATATATATATATATATATATATATATATATATATATATTTATTTATTTTATTTTTTTATTTATTTTTCTGCTCCTGCATAGTACTATATGTAGATGAGTTTATTTGCATAATTTTATAGTTTAATTGTCCATACAAATTCGCAGTCCATGCAAATCATACAACATAAAATTTAAAAGTGACAAATTATTATTTACATAAAAAGAAACAAATTTAGCTAATAATAAGGATGATAACGAAACATATCTACATTCTATGAATTGTTTATGAAATTTAGATACCAGAGGTACATAAGAACTGAATAGTAGTAAATAATAATATGTAATGAGTTTAAATAAAAAAAAAATTAAATACTATAAAAACTAATAAAATAACCGATGTCAGTTTGAAGTGTGTAAATTATTTCTGTATATATAGATATTTAGATTATTATTTGCTGAGGAAGCAAATAATTAAGAAAAATAAATTACTTTACTAAATATTGACAAGTAATTAGGTACTTTATAAAATATGATACATGTATTGGAAATGTGTTGATCGACAAATTTTTCGCGGACATCCTTTTAAGCAGGTTCATATATGAACTCTTGAACCTGTGAAACCTTAGTTCATGTTAAAGCATAATCTATTTACAAAAAAAATTTTTTTTCATTCAAGCGTACGAAAGGAATCATGCATATATTGATATATTTATCTCAAGTTACATTTCCTCTTCAATAAGAAAGCATAAAGAAATCAGAGCTTTTCCTGTACAGTGGGAAGAAGCTAAGCTCTCTTGTCTCGCTCCGTTTAACCGACATGGCACTTAGCGCTCTAAAAAACTGCATATCTTCGAGCTTATTTTAAAATATAATGCGAATATCTCAAGGTGGTTAGGAGCATAAAAATATTAATGCTAATTATGGGTACAGATATGGATTATGGAAATTTATTAACCTCGTCCTCGTTTATATTTGCCTTCGAAATTTACGCATAATTGAGTCAGTAACATAACTGAAGCGCTTCAAAAAATTTTAAAAACTCATAATGATGCGAACTAATGACTTCATTCTTTATTAAAATTATTCATTATTCCTAATCTATTTTTTATTGTGTATTACATATCACTGATTTTGATATCGTTTCTCAGTAAGTATTTAACAATCATCGATTTCATTTTAGTTTTTTTTTTTTTTCTTCAAATAATGCAAGATCCTTCATATTTTTGGTTGCGCAATTGCTTATCTTACGCCTTCTGTACAGAAATTTAGAAACTAGAATTTACATAAATATAATTCTTCCGAAGGTTCTTTACGGATGTAAAATATGGCCGCTTAAATCAAAGAACGAGCAACACATCAAGGTAATCGAAAATAAAGCACTGCATAGAATATTTGGGCAGAAGAAGGATGATTTAACAGTAGAATTGAGACGATTACACAATGCCGAATCACCTGAACTTTACCCGATTATTGTAATCGAAGTTATAGCGACTCGGTTGAAATGGGATTACCGGAATGCAGGGAAGCACCAGATACAAATTTTATTCTTACATTTCTATGAAAATTTCAGAAATTAATTTCATCTTATAAAATTTATATTCAGTCAAAATTTATCACTTTCAAAAAAATTATAAATTGAAAATATTTTCAGCATAAGCTACAATGACAAACTATGTCATTTAGCATAAAATAAATTAATCAGAAATCAATAAATCAACGATTAATATATCTGAAGTAATTTACTTTGTTTATAGCTATATTAACTTTATCTTGCCATGTCCATTGAAATATTGGTCATAAAGAAGGCCGTAAAATTCTAAAATTTCTTACGCTCTGTGGTTAAAATACTCAAAGCATGTTCACACATTTCCCATCCTTTAGTAAAAAGTTTCTCCCAAATATGTATAGAGGCCATTTAAAAAATATATGATAAGGTGTTTCATTAATTTTTCTTTTACATATTTGTTATGTCATCTGTATATATCATATACAACGTAGAAGCGACAACTGATCCGTTTGTTACTCCAGTCATAATGGGTATGATCAAATATGTACCCAGTTTTATCAAAATCTTTAAAGCTATTTTTGAGAAAATCGAAAAAAAACACGTAAAAATTGGAAAAAAGGTTTTGAAATAAAGTGCCCCTTCTGTTTGATAAATTTTGATCAAATTTGTACTGTCATATCACGGGCATATACATAGATCAAATACCCAGTTTTTTTCAAAATCGTTCGAGCCGTTTTTGAGAAAATCGAAAAAAACGTAAAAAGTTATGAAATGAAGTATCCCCTCCGTTTGACCAATTTTGATGAAAGTTTTGCTGTCACATCGCGGGCATATGCATATACCAAATACCTAATTTCAGGTTCGTACTGTTTATAGTTTTTGAGCTAGTCTGTTCACACATACACAGACCATTTTGCGGGAATTGGTTATTTGGACTCAGGGGACTCCAAAACGTGTATTCAAATGAAAGTAAAAATGGTATGTTGACATGACATGAGTACTTTAGATATTTGATAATTATATAAAAGATAGGAAAATTATACTCGTACATGAATATTTGAATAAGTATCTGGTTAACGTGATAAAACTATCTGATATTTACCTTGCTGAGTCTAGAGTAATACAGAGACTGAGGGAAAAATGGTTTACGTTAGTTTGCCGACTTTGCCGACAAAACCAAAAGCTTTTGAACTGAAAGGCTAAAATATAACATGTATATATATATATATATATATATATATATATATATATATATATATATATATATATATATATATATATACTAAAAAATAACAATAAATTGAAACCCTTATACCAAACTAAAAGAACCCTTACCACTCCTAGAAAAATGGTACTTCTTTCTGTGTTTATGTTTCTTATTGTTACTATCTATAATTACATGATAAACAATTCACTATCATCTTCTAGCATAGATACTTTATATGTTGCTCATATATTTGTCTGTGTTTTAGCCTTGACCAGGATCCACACGTACGGATCGAAACGTTAGCTCACCAAATAAAAAATGTTTTGGCTGAAAATCCTGACAATTAATCATCCAACCGTAAACAAAAAACTTGACCATTACACACCGCTAAGAAAAAAAAGTATTTGGGAACCACAAGTAGACTAATATGTCCCTTTGAAGAAAGGCTGTTAGAATTTAGTTGCTTTTTTAGGAGTCGAAGAAGGTTGTAAGGAAGAATATCAGGGTTTTTCTGGGCACATGCTTGAGACGCTCAGCGGTTATTAGATTATATATGTTTGTTTTCCGTTTGTGTAGTTGCCAAAATTATACAAACTCACATGAAGGAAAGCTGTTCTTCGACTTTCTATTTATTGGTTATAATTATTTTTAGAGTTTTTATTTTCATTAAAGTACTTTAAGAAATCATTTTTTATGACTACAGTTGCTAATGTATCGATAAAGTTCTTAGGGGATAAAGTAAGGGATTGCCGTTGGGTATTGGTTTGGTAATAGCCGGGCCTTGGTTGGTTTTGATTTATCTCATGGCTAGGGAAGAAGCCTCAGCGCTCCCCCAGCAACCCAATCCAAACTGAATTATCTATTGTTCAATTTTCCCCTTTTCCTTCTTTACTGTCTCATGTATTTCCTTTTCACGTAACGGGGTTATTTATTGTTCTGTAAGCCCTTCGATACCTATACACGAATAGATGTATTCAAAACCCATCGATGTGGTCGGAATATACTTGAATCATTTGAAGCCTGAAATGTATTTTGAATACGAAACCTTTTAAGAATAAAAAAAAAGAAAAAAAAAAAATGAAAAGTCGGTAAAGTTGATATCTTAAAACCATACTCTTCATAGTACATGTTTTTTATTAATTTCATGTTTCTGGCAGCAGTGGAGTAAAAACAATGCCATCCGAATTTATCCCATTCATCCGAAAAGTTAGCATAACAACATTAAGTAGGCCAGAAGATTACGTTAGGCGAAATTGTTCTAACTTTTCTCAGTAACGATAATTGAGGTAATTTTAATAGTGAAAATTACTACTTACTCTATATCATTAGAAAAATAATCAACTCTGGAAAGTAAAGCTGCACGTTGATGGACGTTTCACTCTGCTAACGTTGACCTTGAAGATATGCATTCTCATCTTCGTGGTGTATGAAGTACTACGTATAGTTCATTCTTGTTGGTACTTGTATAAAACTTGGTTTATTACGCCATATTATTTTTATATATATAACCGTTTAATCATATTTTTATTATTATCAATCCTTACTCTTAATTGTTTATTTTTTTCTCTCAAAGTATCAAGAGCATCATTAAATCTTAGTCATTAAGGAGACTTATGATATTTAATTAATGGGAGGAGTCTGCTAGAATATTTAATTAGTGGGAATGCCTTATTAACAGAAAGATATTTTTGTTTAAGTATACTGAAATACTCTAGGCTTTGAAGGTCTTTAATGTTAACTTAAATGTGAATTAATCAGAAAATTCTTTCCACCATTTTGTTCGTCTCAAAACTCTTTTACAATTCTATTGGTAAAGATATTTTAATATGTTTTTATTTTCCTATAATCTCATTTATTGCGAGCTTTGAGAACAGTTCCGGCTTCTTGCTCTACAAGAACAAGGACCGTCATATTATCAAACTTATTCATCTTTGTATAGTCAGTAATAGTAACAATAGTATTTATTACTATTTTCTCGAAAATGTTGCGGTTCGTTCATCAAAACCAAGCTAGCCTTGGCAAAAAGTTATCATATGTAAGATAGTTTTTATCTTATAGCAATATGTAACATTAAAAGGGCATCAAAAATTTATTGATCATTAGCAATATCAGCTTTTCACTCGAAGTAACTGCTTCGAAAAGAATAATAAATTATTTTCGACTTATTTAAATAACTTGAGTATAGTTGCAAGATAGACTCGCCAAGTCCAACCACCCTATTCATGTAAAAAATCTCATTGCCAGGAGTGATCGGCAAAATCTGAAGTATGATAAGGCTGGTATTGAAAATAGAAGATCCGTTCCGGCTGGAATAGAATTTTTTTATTCATTTATTTTTTGTTTTTGTGAGAGGTAACTAAGATGAGGTGTCCTTGAGGTTTAATACCGACCCTGATGGTAGATAACCCGCGGTCCTACAACTTTCCGTCCCAGCCTCCATTTGTTCATCACACTTCATTCCTAGGTCACTGACTTATGTCTCCGCTGCCTCGGTTGTAGATCAAGCCTCATAAGTCATAAATCATGCATATCTAAAATAAATAAATAATTTTTTTTGGAGTTCCTAAATTTACTTTAACAAATTGTCAGGATTGTTAGAAAAAGTTTGCGCGGTCTAAAGGTACTTCTTTAACACCAACTCAATTCAATTTTAAATGTTTAACCACTTAATTGAATTAGGAGAGGTTTTTGTCTTATGCTAAGAACTTAAAAACTGGAGAAAAATGCAATTATTGAGACCGAAGAGATTATTAAGATACTAAAACGTGTCTATGTTCATGCAAATATGATGCGTCTCGCTTGTTGTCGACTAATAAATCTTTATAATTTGCAGAATATGGCTGTGACTTTCCTTGACATTAATCGAAAAAAAAAAATATGATTATGATAATATAATAATATGATTCAACCTCCCAGATCAACTGCTTAATAAATGACCTATAGGCTTGAACCATAACATATTGATAAATAATTCTATGAAGATCTCTGTAACCTGTAGGTTTTTATTTTTATTTTTTTATATACATACGTAGAAAATATGCAGTAATGAGAAAAATTTTCAAAGATGCATGACACATACATAAATAAACGTACTTAACTCAAGTTTAATATTAAAAATGTAGTGTGATAGTCTGGTGGTCAAATTATTGGCAAAATTCTATAAAGACTGATTGGGGAGGACTGCGGTTAAATACATGATTAACTTCCTTTCCATTTTATTAATACAATATATTTTGTAATAAAATTTATTTGTTAATAACAGTACTATTGAATTTAAAAAAAAAAAAAAAAAAAAAAAAAAAAGGAACTGATGAATTCGTCATAATATCGGTGTACATTTTAAAGATTAGAATTTAAAAAAAGTATTTTTTAGGAGGAGAGGGGGAAGCCTAGTGTTCTGTAAAACGCTTTGAGTCCAAATTTTGCTTTTTTTTTTTTTTTTTTTTTTTTAATTGAAGGTCCTCAATATCCTATTGTCAATTGAAACTAACAGTCTAAAAAGTCTATTGGTTTAAGTCTTTCTTTAGTTATTGTTTTTGAAATTCCTCTAAGGGCCCCATGAATAATATTGAACGCATTGTTATGTGTCACATTTTCTTAGATATAAATGCGGTAGTAAAAACAAAAAGTTTAGTTAAAAAATTCTGTGGAAAAAATAATTGAATGGTGTAATTCAAATTTTCGGAAAATAGTAAAAGTAACTTTTATACCAACGTTTATCAGAGTGCTCCTCAATCTAAAGAAGAACCGAAATTTTGGGATTTGCCCGATTTTGTTTTCCATTAGTATACATAAATATTTTTTTGGTAATACTTCTGAAGAGTACTGGGCATGGCCTGTTTTGAGAGGTTGTGTGACACCATGATATTTTCCATCTCCCATTGCGTTTTTTTTTTACTTTCACTTACCTGTATATGAAATATATAGTAAGTGGAAGTATTGCGATCGTGAAAAATTTCGACTTCCGGTTTTCAACGGAAATACACGTTTTGGGGTCCCCTGAGTCCAATTAACCAAGTCCCGCGAAATGGTCTGTGTGTGTGTGTGTGTGTGTGTGTCTGTGTGTGTGTGTGTGTGTGTGTGTGTGTGTGTGTGTGTGTGTGTGTGTGTGTGTGTGTGTGTGTGTGTGTGTGTGTGTGTGTGTGTGTGTGAACAGACTAGCTCAAAAACTATAAACCGTGCGAACTTGAGATTAGGTATTTAGTGTATGTATATGCCCGCGATGTGACAGCATAAATTTCATCAAAATTGCTCAAAGGGAGGAGGTACTTTGTTTAATAACTTTTTTAATTTTTTTCGATTTTCTCAAAAACGGCTCTAACGATTTTAATTAAACTGAGTATTTGATCTATTTATATGCCCGAGATATGACTGTAAAAATTTCATCAAAATTGATCAACCGGAGGGGGGACTTTACTTAATAAATTTTGTATCATTTTCAAGTGTTTTTTTTTTATTTACTCAAAAACGGCTATCACGATTTTGATCAAACTGGGTATTTGATGTATTTATATGCCAAAGATGTGATAGCCAACATTTCATCGAAATTGATCTACCGGAGGGGGGACTTTACTTAATAAATTTTGTATTATTTTCACGTGTTTTTTTTTATTTACTCAAAAACGGTTTTCACGATTTTGATGAAACTGAGTATTTGATGTATGTATATGCCAAAGATTTGATAGCCAATATTTCATCAAAATTGATCAACAGGAGGGAGGACTTTACTTAATAAATTTTGTATCATTTTCAAGTGTTTTTTTTTATTTACTCAAAAACGGTTTTCACGATTTTGATGAAACTGAGTATTTGATGTATGTATATGCCAAAGATTTGATAGCCAATATTTCATCAAAATTGATCAACAGGAGGGAGGACTTTACTTAATAAATTTTGTATCATTTTCAAGTGTTTTTTTTTATTTACTCAAAAACGGCTTTCACGATTTTGATCAAACTGGGTATTTTATGTATGTATATGCCAAAGATGTGATAGCCAACATTTCATCAAAATTGATCAACCGGAGGGGGGACTTTACTTAATAAATTTTGTATAATTTTCACGTGTTTTTTTTATTTACTCAAAAACGGTTTTCACGATTTTGACCAAACTGGGTATTTGATGTATGTATATGCCAAAGATGTGATAGCCAACATTTCATCAAAATTGATCAACGGGAGGGGGGACTTTACTTAATAAATTTTGTATCAATTTCACGTGTTTTTTTAATTTACTCAAAAACGGCTTTCACGATTTTGATCAAACTGGGTATTTATGTATGTATATTCCAAAGATGTGATAGCCAACATTTCATCAAGATTGATCAACCAAAGGGGACACTTTATTTCATAACTTTTTTCTAATTTTTAGATTATCTCAAAAACGGCTTTAACGATTTTCTTCATATTCGTCATGTTTAATGAAAATTGAGTGTTATTTAATATCAGGTAAGCGTTATCATTATTAAAATGTTCTGAGGGGTTTATAGAGCAAATGAAAACAAAAATAAGAAATGAATGTGGAAAATGTGTAACTTTGAGAAGTGGCATTAACAAAACGCATTAATTTCTTATCTAAGTAAGTTGGTAAGTGAAAGTTGTGTGTTGCGCGCACGCACCAGATTTTTTTCAGTTAAAAAGGGCCTTGATTAGCTTCATTATATCCCAGCTTTCGACTTCCGCTCTCTACGCTCGCTCTTAAGAGATAAAAAAAACCCCCTTAAGGGTCCTATTCAGTAGAGATCGAGTCTTACCCGAGCCGCTGTTCAGAAGTTCTACTATTATTTTTTTCTTATTTTTGATGAAGAATAACGTCCTCATATTTGTTCCGTACATTCCTTTACGTAACACACGGATTGTCACGGATTATTATCCGTATCGTATGCTTCAAAAGCCGCTCTATAATCTTCGATGTAAATAAAATTGAAAAGAAAGGAATTGATGTTCCGTAGCCAGAGATTACTGGATAACTTGTTTGGAATAAATATCCGCCTTGGGATAACGGTAGTAGCTTTGGGAAAGACACTAGCTACCTTCGGTCGTCACCATTCAGCAACGTTCCTCTTCCTTCTCTTCATTTTTCCCGGTCACCCGATTCTCCTGAATACATTTCCCTTCGAGAATAATTTATCATAAAAGTGAACTGAAGCGGATTCCTGATTAAATTTTGGCCCGGGCAAAACTCCATTATAAGCTTACCTTAACAAAGCTATTATTGTTACATATAATTAAATATCTTCAAAATTTAAATTGAAGCGTGGAAATGCATAAGGGTATAAGTGCCTTAGAAATTTTCCCAGAAATGGCATGACTTAATACCCACTAGAGTGAACTACGTTCGTCGCTTACACCGATGCAGTCTTTTAAACGCTCCATGAACTATGTACTTCCTAACAACAGAAAAATACTTATACCCATAGCTGAAGAATGGCTTTGGCACATATAACAATTTGGCAAAAAAAATTTTTTTT
This sequence comes from Aelia acuminata, assembly GCA_911387785.2. Taxonomy (NCBI): domain Eukaryota; kingdom Metazoa; phylum Arthropoda; class Insecta; order Hemiptera; family Pentatomidae; genus Aelia; species Aelia acuminata. Next base: position 34,354,714 of record OU426979.1, on the reverse strand, counting down.
TTATTTTTTTGGCATTTATACCCTTATGCATTTCCGCGCTTCAATTGTTTAAACTGTTAACCGAGCGGGACGTATAAAAACGTCAAACGTAAACAATAGCGCGTATGGGTAGGACATATGAATACGTCCTTGAAATTTATGTTGCGCCCTGGAACGGGTGGGTCGTATAGTTTCGTACAACAGAGGTATTAGTCATTGATACATGTTTTTATTATTTTTTTTTATTGTTTATCTAAATAAAAAATATATATTTTTTGTACTCTTTATAAGTGTTTGTAAAATTTATAATTTCTTAATTCGACATTTTCATATTTTTGTTGGTATTCTTTTCTATTTGTTCGTAATTTTGTATTTTCCTTTTTACTATATATATATATATATATATATGTATAAAACCGAAAACGCGTATATTTCATAGTCTTTTAATTTATTTTAAGCATAAATAAAAAAAAAAAATAATAGTAATATGAAATTACGTTCTCCGGGCGTGACGTACTGACACGTCCCAGTGAAAGAGCTCGCGTCCGTTACATGCTGCGTAATTAAAAAGGGAATTCAACGGTTAAGAGTTTAAGCATTTGACTTAGATCAAAGAAAAAATATATCAAAATGAAAGAAAAAGAATGGTGGAGATAAATGAATTTTATTGGATGCATAAATCATAAAACAAATACAACATATTTTTGGTTCTTTAAAGTAACGTGCAAATGACATACACTTGATTCAAACGAGAATAGAAATTAAACTTGACATGGATATGTAAGATGCACGCGATCAGTGATGATTATTGTATTTATTTACTTTTTATTTCTTATATATTTTTTTCTGTAACTATGGCGGGCAAAAATATGCCACATATCAGCCTTTTTTAAGCACATATATAATACTAGCTGACCCGTGCCAAGCATTCGCACTCAAACTATTTAAATCCCACTTAATTAAACACCGTATATTTAATCGCAGTTTATTGCTTGTAACTCGCAAATGGCGGTGACAATCGGAAAATTATATATAACGAAAAATGTTTGTCTCGACAAACTGAAAACAAATGGCACCTTTTTCAGGTGCCCTCAAACCAATTTTAAATTTCCGCTGAGAATTGCAGTTTTTCGCTTACTACTACTTACTAATCGCAAACAAAGGGTTAATCGAAAAAATGTATATGACCGAAAATTTTCTCCTTGAAAACCTGAAAAGATTCACGCCATTTAGAAACCTCTACTACCGAACCTGTATTACCAAAACCGCGGTTTATCGCTTATAACTTGCAATCGAAATGAGTGATTTGTATTTTTCCGGTGTAGCGGGTTAAGGAAAGCTTTAAAATGATGCCTCGTTCATGAAATTTGATGAAGTATTAAGGAAGTTATGGCGTACCGACCAAAAAAAAGGCTTTGAGAAGTAATATATTATATCATAAAAGAAATATTGACCAAAACCACACACAATGAGCCAAATTTTATAGAGATTGGTTAGGTATTTTCTTATTTTACCCCCGACAAACATCGGGATCCGAGATTTTTAGATATATATAAAGATAAAGATAGATATGACGGCGCGCCTATCGGCGTTAATGTAAAAATTAAATTTAGTTTGATCGCCTCCCTCCTGCTCTAGTCCCTTCCCTTGATTATACAATTTCACTTTTTTTATTCGTTCTAGTGTCAACCAGGGGCGGATTTTTCACAAAGGTTGAGGATCGCGACCCTCTCCCTCATAATCGCGGCCTCATAATTGCATGTTGCCTTTTGCCTGACAGCTTTTCTTATACAAGTTTATACATTTTGAGATAGTATTTCCTTTTATCAAGTAGGACTAAATTTTAAATAACAATTTAGTGTACAATAACAATTGTTGCGTTTAGTGCTTTAATTGCTACGTAATTGCATTATTCCTTTAAAAATAACAAAAAAAAAAAAATAATAGCCAAAATATTTGAGGGGGTCGTACCCCTGTGAACCTTCACACCCTTGGTATCAACGCTACCTCTTTATTACATCTTTCCGTGGCGCTACATCACAAGGTTCTTGACTGCCTCAATAAGCATTCTGTATTCGATTCATTCCTCTGCAGCTGTTGTCCATTACTTAAGATATCTTGATAGCTCCTTCCGTTGGCCGCTACCCCGAAGTCCGAATATAGTTGGATAACTGACTCGTACAAAAGGGAAAATTAGTTTTCCAGAAAGTTTACGCACACTTTTGCCTTACTCCGGTTATAGAATTCCTATCACAAAGATGGATCCTTCATAAAAAAAAAAATTGTGCTTAGTTTTGCATAATAAAATATTTCTTAAGTATACGTTTCCCATTTCTCTTGTGAAATTAAGAAGGAAACCTTCCAATAACTCCTCTAGGTATTACTTAAAGGTGTAGACCATAAATGGCTTCTTTGAGAGTATGTTAGCAAATTGAAACTTTCGTAGATCGAGATTTTCTTAGCCGCCCGTTCCCTATTTCGTATATTAATTGTTTGTTACGATTTTCTCCGTCTATTGGTTTTTCCATCTGTTTTTATTAACTCTATTGACCGTTACCTAAAGGTCAGGCCACACATGTCCGCACCGGATCCGCACCGCAGCACTAATATAGGTTATGTTCAGAATATTTTTATTTTAACTTACCTGTCAGGCCACACATGTCAGACACAGGCCACTTTAGGCATAACTGAAGGTAATATGTAAGTTAAATTAAAAATGTTCTGAACATAACCTATATTATTGCTGCGGTGCGGATCCGGTGCGGAAATGCGTGGCCTGACCTTAATTCGGATAGTTCAGGAGCAAATTGTTAAAGGACGGGTACTTGGATCAGGCTCAATTGGCGATATATGAAACATTAAAGTCTTTATGAATAAGTTTATTTTCGACGAAATAATGAGCATTAAGGATTTGATTTTGTAAATATCATTTTATAATTGATTGGGAATTTTGAGCGTTTGTCAAGTAAGTGCTGAAGTAGTCGGTAACGACGTGCAGTTTCAGTCTTTTGTTGAGGATTCCACGTAAGGCCTTTGTGCTGGTGAAGTACCAAGTAAGGATCTGTTCAACGGGGATAATTGAAGTTACTAAAGGATGCTTATGGGCAGGAGGTGATAGGTTAACGATGTAGTGAAAAAGTGATTTGATGGGATTGATTTTAATTCTCCTGTTTTGACACCATTCTTCAACGATTGTGATATGAGAATGGAGAGTTTGGGATGAAAGGACTGGTTCATTATTAACTGCTGTGTCATCGGCTTACGTGTAGATAGCAGAATTAGTATGGGTTGGGATGTCAGCTGTATAAACTGTGCAGAGGATGGGGCCTGGGGTGCTACCTTGGGGAACACCATCAGACTGAGAAAAGTGGGATGAATGGGCATTGTCATGTTTTACTTTGAATGGTGTGCCCAAGAGGTAGGAACGGATAATGAGGAAGAAATGAGAAATGTTGATTCTTGGGTTTGGAATTCGATTTAACAACAGTGAGTTTCCATGGGCCATGGGGATATTTAGATCGGAGTACATCGTTATATATGTAGGTAAATAAAATAAAATCATTTTCGGGTTTTCAGGGAAGCTTTAGGATTTTAAGGTGTCTTTACACTCTACAAACCTCACCATCGAACAGGTTCTCCCCCGAACCTTGCCGTACCAGCGTTCCACGAACAGCCATTTATACATAACGTGACGTTAAGCGAACAAATATGGCTGAGGCAGCTTCTGATGAAGAATAAATCTCCATTATCAATATATCTTATTTTATCTGAAAAATAAAAAAAATAGTTAACGAATTACAAATGGCGCAGTAGTATCACAAACAACTCCGGTCACTTGGGAAAACTCAAATCAAAAGTGTCACTAGCGCTAACCCAGACAACAGGCGAACAGAAGAAGTACCTAGAATAGTCTTCGTGAAGGCTGTTCGTGGGTGAGGTTCGAGTGTAAAGTTCGCAGAGTGTAAAGTAAAGTAGATTTGCGTGAAGGTAATTTGTTGATGATATAGGTTATTTCTGATGGATAAAATGCTTTAGATGGGAGGGTCATTAGGATTGGAGTGTCCCCCTCTGCTTCAATAAATTCAAGGTGAAGCGGTTATTTAAATGGAGATTTGTAGGAACTTGATAAAACCTCTTATTTATTAAATTTACATTTGAAACATATACGACTTTTAGAATATGAACATATGAACTACAAATGTAGGACACCAAAAGTTGCCAGGTATTATATATGTTTACTTTTAATTATGTATACATTGGGAATTTCCTCTTACTTACTTGGGCTTTTTTGATTCTTCGTTTCTGGCACAACTCCTCCATTTTCCCCTCACTTCATTAGCTCTGTTAGTGCTAGAATTTACCACTCATGGTTCTGCAGACTAGCGTAATGTGCGGGCTAATCGTCATGCATTTAGTGTTGGTGTCTTTTTTTCCCGCATGAATTATCCTACATGTACTTGACGATTAGGATGCTCACGAATGCCCTCAGGCTAGCCATTTTATAGTTCGTAAACTGATCCGGAGATAGCAGCATGTGCTAAGCCTTCTATAAAGTTATATTCTACCAAGTTCAGTAATGGGGCATATCCTCCGGCCGTTGTCTTTTTAATCTTTGTTGGATGGTAACTGGGAGGAAGAAAGAGAAGAAACAAGTGGGTTTGAATTGAGCAGTGAAATGTGGTGTATTTGTCATGAATGTATGATTTTACTGTCGGAATGTCAATGTATGTATATTGTGTTGATAAAAATATACAATTCAGCGTTTACAATTTTTATAAGATTTTTTTACAATGCGGTTTGAATTTCCTTTATGTGTACCTGTTTAGCGGAACCCCTAAGTTGTGCTCCGTAGGTCCAAATAGGTTTTAGTTTGGTGTTATAAATTATTCTTTTGTTTCGTAAGGTAAGTAATAATCTGTTGTCTAAAATGTGCGACAGTTGTTCGTATCTTCTAGTCAGTTACATAAACGTGTATGTTTGCCCAAGTTATTCCTAGTTAACGTACATAATTTTTAGATGGCACTGAAAAGTTATAGATGGACACGTTGATTTTCTCAGAGAAAAGCTACACAATATCGTTCGACTTGGTTGCATTTATTTTTATTTTCCACTTTCACTCAAATCCACTTTCCACCCTTCTCAGGTGTTTGGCCGCGAGATCTGATCCAACCATGCTATAACTTACTTAAACATTATAATCGAGCAAATCGAAATCAAATAACAATATAAAATAAATGACATATTTGATAGATGTGCTTGAACGAAGGCACAGATTACGCAAAAATAAAATAGAAAAGATCGGCTTATTATCACATTAGTATATGGTAATTATCATGTCTGCCACAGAAATTATACAACTTATATCTTATTTCTTGTTGTCATGAAATAAATAAAAATAGTGTTAAATATTTACTAATGCTGATTTTTTTTTTATTCTTTGCAATCCCCTATTTATTTATTTATTTAAAACACCATCACATCATCAACGTTTCGGGAATCTTTCCCATCACCAGGATAACATGCGCTAGTCATAAACGAACCCAAAGCTTTATTTTATTGTTAATTAACTCTAAAAAAATTATTTCATGAGATTGCAATATTTATAAAACATTGGCTGAAAAAAAAAATATTATAGAGGGAAATAATTGTTCTAGATAATTAAAAATGTCATTAACACGACTAATTCATCATTCATGATATGTAAGATATTATTAACTAATTTACATCAATGAAAATTGTGTTTTCTGGTATATTAAAGAAAAAAACCATTAATTGTTTGGAATTTATTATCAATGTCTTTATAAAATTATAGTTTAAAAGTTTAAATTATATCCGCGAGCCCACAAGCTTTTTTTTTTCACTCATCTATTTCTTCTAGACATAAAATGATGCAAAGAAATTTCAATTCACGTTTACATTGATCTTGAACGTTTTTCTGACAACTACCAATTTTTTCAGATTTTTTATTTAATAATATATTTGCACAAGGTGAGGAAATATTATTGGAATCCAAGAGTCACTCCCCCTCTTGGTAATCCTAGGGTTAATCTATCTATTTTTCAACACCGGTATAACATCAAATATGTTTATTTGGTTATTCTATTTTAAAAATATAATTCAACTGATGAGGCAAAACTACGAAATGATGATGGTCTTATGATTTTTTTTTTAAACAAATGGGTTATTAATGTAGGAGGATTTGTCCTTATAAGTTCAATTTTTTATTACCATTGATGACGATTTGCTTAAAATACTCCTCGGGCCGTGACCGAAGGACTGGATACACTACGTATTACAATCGGCGCCATTGACGAGAATCGACCTTGACCTGAGCATTGTGAGTTTCGGATTGCGGTTCAAGGATCCCGATGCAACCCACGTCCCCCGCCCGATAGATAACCTCACTCACAAAGTAGGCCCCCAGGATAGACTCGTCTCACTGTCAATCCCATATTTCAACATTCCCGAATCAAATAACTTAAATCAGTAGCTATATTAAATGACTGTTAATAGTTATATATGCAGATTTTTAATAGTTTATTTAAGACTTCAACGAATTCAGGGGAGGGTCACGAGAGATCAATATTATTTTGATAACTCGACCAAAAAAACAAAATAAATTAATGCCATACATATTTGCCATTATTCTGACAGGAATATTCATTTGCCATCTGAAATCTCAGAAACATTCTGAGATAAAGGGGAAAAAAAAAACAATAAAAAAAAGCACCCATTATATTTTGTTTTAATAGCGTTATACTAGATTTACATATTAATTAAGGAAGATATTTATATGTATGCTATTTGGGTTTGGATTATATCACGTGTGATACACATTGGCGGATCCAGGGGGGGGGGGGGGCTGTGAGGGCTGCAGCCCCTCCATTTGGAAAAATTTTCGTCATTTAAAGATAGAATTTGACTTTCCTTAATGTAAGGAAGCAAGTTAAAGAACAAATAATGTGCCGAACAAGTAGAATTTCAGTTGTGGGAAAGGAACGTAAAGGTAAAAAAGCTGATTAGCAGATCCAAATGAAGGGCTGTGGGGATGCAGCCCCCCCTTTAGGACTGCAGCCCCCCCCTTTACGATCGGCTGGATCCGCCCATGGTGATACATATTTCTTATATAAAACTTAGGCAATGCGCACATTGAGACTCTCGCTACGCAGAGCAGTTTTTGTAATACGTGCGGCAGACAGGAAACTTTGCTGCCCTGCTCTGCGTCCCTCTGTGCGTGTTCACGAGAGATCAGTGTATACACTACAGTCTATACACATTTCGCAAAAACTGCCCTGCTCTGCGTCGCGAGTGTCTCAATTTGCGCCCAGCCTAAAAGGAGAAATTTTATTTTGTTAATTCTGAAAGACAAGAATTTATTTAAATTCAGTAGTCGTATACGTACAGGTCTTTTAAAGGACTTGTAAAAATTAAGATATTTCGGGATTTTCATCATTTCGCAACGAGATTTATTGATTTATTAATGAATTATTTATTTATTAATGAATAAAATTCTTTTCTCTAATTCAACTCAAATGTACTCGTATTTGCAGTATTTTTTTTTTTATTTGACTAAAATCTTATTTTCTGTTAATTGTGGAGAATATAGAGAGATACATGTGTAAATGTCTTTAAACCTGATATTGTTAAATTAGTTTGTACAAGACTTTGTTTTTAACAAATAAACATATAAATAAATAAAATTACCTATTTGTCAGTAACAATATACACTTACTAACAAAAGTCTCTGCACACCCTCCAGGTTTTTTTTTATTTTACCTAAAGGTAGGTTATGAGCCAGATATTGGCAATGAAACTCTCACATTTTTTACATAATTTAATCTAGTTTAATAAACAATAATCAAATTTAATAAAATTTATTTAACTTATAATTTATGAGGAAAATTACATACAATGTCAGAATATTGATGCGCCAAAAGTCCCTGCACACATCATTTTTCTTCAACTTGAAGCTTAATTATTGATGCCAAATCAACTTTAATAGGTAGTCGTTCCTACCTTATTTCTTATCACTTCTCATAATCTATTTGGCATGGTGTGAACAAGTTTTTTGTAGTTTTTGGAGTAATTTTACTCCACAATTCCTTTATTACTCTTTTTAAGTGGTATTTGTTCTTTATTTTCATTTTTACTTTCTGACGGCCTAGTTGATCCCACAGATGTTGTATTGGATTAAGATTAGGAGATTGGGGAGGTGTTTTAAGTTGCTGTGGAGCATTGTAGAGCAACTATTCTTGAACTTTCCGCGCTGTCGTTATCTTGTTGAAAAATGATTTTTTCCTGGAGATCAAACTTCATTAAACTTTCCGGTAAATTACTCCTCAAAATATTTATATAAACGTGTTGGTCCATTATTCCGTCGATAAGTTTCAAATTACCAACTCCAGCTACACACATACACCCCCAAACAAAAACACTCCCTCCACCATGTTTCACAGTACCAACTATGTTTTTTTCCAGGGGCTCTTTGTTAGGTTTTCTCAAAACTTTCCCCCTTCCATCTGATCCATGAATGTTAAATTTACTCTCGTCAATAAATAAAACACGTTCCCAGAATTATAAGGGCTTCTTTACTTGTTCCTTTGCGAACTGCAGTTTCAATATCCGGTTCGTTTACTAATGAATGGCTTACACCTAGGCTTACGCACATTATTGCCAGCATTCTTTAGGGTTCTTCTAATCGTTTGTGCAGATACCCCAATCTTGTAATTTTCTTACACCATACCTGCTAAATTTAGAGCACTCATGTGGGGTTCTTCGGCCATAGTCCTTATGATAGCCCTCTTGTGGTTAGCTTGGAGTAATAAGAAGAAATAAAAAAAAAGCTTGAGAGTGTGCAGAGACTTTTGTTAGTAAGTGTATAACTATCGCAGCCATTGAAAATCCTTTTGGCATTTCTCCAAGGAGATTAGTTCTTGAGACTTTACCAGGTGAAGCCGAGTTCCACTTCTCTGTCCCATTCCAGTCTCTACCACAGTGTACTAGCCATCTTCATGAAGAGTCGCTCCTCCTCCTCATCTTCCTTCCTCTACGCCATTTGTAGTGAAGGGTGTCCCTACAGTTACCTCCATTGCTAAATAGTATTTTTTAAATAATGTTTTATTGATGATGGTTACATCTATGCAACCTCCAAGTTCTATTTTTCAATAGTTCAGCAACACCTCAAATACTTATGAAGGAAGACGGTAAACATTTATTCTTCGTTTGACCGAAGCAACCTCGTTATTTGCCTTCAAGTAGAGAACAGATAGAAGGATGGCACTTTTAATATAATTATAATATTGTTATAAATTAGGCAGGATATAATTAATTTCTCAAATATGAAATAGATTTCAAGAAGTACCTGATTTACTCTTACTTCCATTTTTTTTTTTTTTTTAACTTAACTTATGATACTCTATGCTGTTTTATTTCAAGATTTCGTGGGGTTATAAACTTTACTACCACAGTCTGGCCAGACACGCTTCAAAAATAATAATAAAATGATAGGGTGGTAATAATTATATATATTCTGTTGAAATTAGCATGGGGATAGCCTAAGGGAGAAACCACTTCTGAATTATCTTCCACTTCGGCCTTGTATCCTACTCCTTGATGGAGCGCTCAATAATACCTTCCTCATGATTTAAGGTCCTCCAAGAAGTTGCCTAAGAACTTGCGTACTGCTGCAGCCCGGCGTAGGAAAAATAATGGTTGAATTCATACAAATTTGTGTCCTAAAACAGTTTTAGACAATTTTAAGGAAAATGAGGAAGAATAATAGGAATTCTGAGATAATTATGAAATAGTGATATGTAACCTGCATTTTGGCAATTAGCATCATGTTATTATTTTTAACCATGTCCATAATCGCTAGAATTTTATAATGGAAATATGAACCTATTGCTGAGTAGAATGTTCACAAAAGCGGTATTCATTCCTTTTCGGCAAGGCTAAATTTTGCTTCATGTGTTAGTTTGTTTTGTTTTTTGCTTTAATTTTCGCGAAAATATACTCTCCGACAAGTTTAGTGGTATTTGAAAAGAATGATGGGTGCCTTTCAGCACTTCTCTTGTATCGGCGGAATCACACATTTCAATCGTCCTAGGACTCGTTTCCCATTTCCGTTTTCAGATGGAGATCTCACCTTCACAAAGCCCATGTTTGAACGTTTCTTCCTTTCGTTACATATCAGTCCTTCCGTCGATAGTTATTTTGAGGTTTTCAACAACTACATTGAGAATTATAAAATCAGACGACTTGGGGTATTATGCTAGCATTGCCGAAGTATCACAAGTAAAAACTTTTACTTAATAAAAAAAAAAAAAATAAATAATGTACTTTAAAGAGCAAAAATAAGTAAATAAATGTGGAAAAATGTTTGACTTTGAAAAATGGCATTTAACAAACAAAACATGTCTATTTCTAATCATAGTAAGTTGTTAAGTGAAATTTGTGTGTTACGCGCATCGCACCAGATTTTTTTTTTATATTTAGTTTTTCATACTTCAATCTTAGATTATATTTTCTTATATTTTTTTATTACTATTCTATCAAATCAGTGCGGGAGTGCCATATGGACGGATATAAGGTCCAGTTCTGTACAGTATTTACACTTCCAACATAAAATTTGTTGTAACAATTAAACTCTATGTGGAATTATTGCAACGTTATTTGGCAGCGTAATTATTGTTACGTTTTTCGATCCCTTTGAAAATCACAAGCCTTTATACTATTACAGTTTCGACAGTTTTCCTATTGACTATCATACTCTCATTCGCTTCTCTGTTGTATCGGTACCTCTTTCTTGCAACTTTCCTAACTGTCATCTTCAAGTTCAGATCGGCTACACTCCTTCACATTCCTTAAGAGTTTTTTCTTTTTTTACTCTTTTTCTGTTGATCAAGTCAGTCCGGTTCTGTAGCCTGGAGGAAGATGGGTGCTGTATGCACTTCAAAGAACCCCTTCTATCTCCGCGGATGCGTCTTGATTTCACTTATTCCATTTCCAATGATAGAAGTTAAATACCTACACGAGGTAATTGTCATGATTATCCCAAACTCGAATAAAAAGCATGTTTAGGCATACAAACAAATTGTAATGATGTCTATATGTTTATTACAATCATCTATAAAGGAAATTCAGCAGCATTCATATTTTATATTAGGAGTTGTATGGAACAATACTTCTCTTTTTTATTGCCCATTTATTTATGCATGAGTGTTTTTCATGTCGAATTTTAATTTATTTAATAATTGAAAAAATACTTAATAAAAGAGCATATAACGTTATTATTTCTTTTGTCTTAATGTTTTTTCTTGATTTACCGTTCATTTTGGCGAGGTGGCTATTAATGGATAGTCATCAAGTCTTACAATTTAAAGTCTTCAGCTAGAAAAGTTTGAATAAGTCGTTCGGTTCCTCTGGATTCCTTGACATTCCTTCGAAAGCTCGTGATCTGTGGGATATGACCTTCCAACCCCGAAGTAACGGTAATCGACTTATTGGAGTGCCTCTAAGGTGGTTTTTAGCATCTGAAGCGTATGTGGTATACACTGTAAATACAAAACGTAAGTTCCGTTTTTAGGGCTATGTCCTTCACATATATACACAAAAATGCAGCCCATTTTGTGAATTTTTTTTTTTCACTATTGGGACGAAAAAACTTTTATTTGAAAACGCGAATACTAATTGTCCGAAGTACGAAACATTTTATTAATGTGGACTTTGGAAGACAATTGGTCAAACAGAGGTTTTTAAAAATAATCTAGTTAGATGCGGAACATTGTAGAAAAATTACAATTTTTGACTGGTATAGAGATCGAAGTGGATTTAATGACAGAGATAAGTTTTAAAAATAACTGTATTATACACCTGTCAGTTTGTCAAATTCGTTGAAGTCGGATAAACCTGTAAAAAAATCAATACTTCCTTCCCAAAACCTATCCGTGATAGGTAACTTGAATGTGAAATTAATCTCGTTTTACTAATATAAGGCCTAAGAACGTTAATGCGTTTTACCGTTCTTCGAAATTGGTTCTCCAAAACAAAGCTCTCTCTCCCCCCACTACTAATTGCTGAATTGTCTCATTCACCTAAAACTCTTTTCGGGGAGTGTGCGCTGAGGATTGATTACGTCAAAATTACGCCATTGAAATTGGTCATTGTGTATCATTGTATCGGTATTTTATAACTACTAAATCAACCATCACACACAATCTATCGGAGGAACGATATAACTATGAGAAATGTCGAATCTAATTTATGCCAATGATTTATGGATACTGTGTCGTATACATCATCTAGGCTATTATCATTAGTTTCATAATTAATTGTCCGATCAATTATGACTGGGTTCAATTTATAATCTCTGTTATGCACTAATTTACGAATATACTAAAGTCCAGTGTGTGTATAAAATATTTTTATTTGTGGGTTAGCTTAGCCATTAGGCATACTAATTATTCCTAATGTCATATTTGCCGTGAATAGACTGTTAGTGAGAAAGAAAGAAAGTGAGACCCACATTAACTCAACAAAATGAGAAGTAAAATTTTTCGGGCGTTATCCTAATCTTACGAATCCATGTTCGGTAAAGTAGTAAAACTATCAACTGTTTGCACGACTGTTATTATTTTTACTTGCTTAGAATAATAGATTATAAAAAAAAAATAGTATTTCTCCCTAAATTTACGCATCGAGATTTTCTAAAAAGTGTATATAACAGTCACTTCAAATTAAACAATCTTTAGCTTATTGTTGATTGAAAAGGTAGAAAACTGAAAAAAATAGGTCATCAAAAAACAAAGATATGCTAGCATATGCCAAAAATATGAAATCGAGAGATATGCATGCGTTCTCGAGCAGCAAAATACAGAAAGTTATTTAAAATGTTTTGTCCATCGAAAGAGAAGATAAACCGTCTTCAATTGAAAAATTATTTAAGTATTTAAAAACCGTGATGACTCAAAAAGTGGCGAAATCGTATAATAGCTACAGCATTCAGCATATACCTTTATAAATTAAAAATAGCAGTTCTGTTGAAATTATGTTGCAAAAATCACATAACCTTATAGCTAACGATTAAATACAAAAAATAAAAAAGTTTCTTATATTTAAATTAAATCAGCATCGATCCTTCAGTCATACATTATTATTTACTTAAATTGTTTGATAAAATAATTTAAAGTTTTTGATAAAATATAAAAATACATATTAGAATCAATAATAAAAAATATCAAAATTAATTTTGAAGCAGTGGGCTCAATCATTTTTAGGGTATTTACATTAATAAAATAGAGTGAAATAGTTTTGGCCAGCTTTTCGGGTCAAATACTCCTGTGTTCGCTGAAAGTAAAACTGTTGTTTGTTATAAGAAACTTAAATCAAATCCCTTAATTTTTTTTTATTTTTTTATTTCTTCTGTAAAATATGTTTTGTTCATTTTTCGGGGATGGGATTCCTATCCCCATCGCCGAGGTTGAGTCTTATCACTCCTCTTTTGTTCTCTACTGTAAGCTAGTTGTCAGTCACTGCATTTCTAACTGTGCGGAGTCTTTGTCAGTGTTGAAAATATGTATTTGGTTTTTAGTCAAGGAACCTACATTTTTTTTTTTTTTCAGTAATTGCTTTATTTATTATAGCATTAATTGTTTACGTTTCGGTGTAGCTTCGTCCCCGTCTTACAACGATACTTTAGCTAAAAAACAAATAAAAAGAAATTTAATACCTCCAAACAAAAAAGTCGGTTAAAAATTAAATTACTATCAAACGGCGGGAGAAGTAAACGAAGGTGAAATTGCAAGATCCAGAAGCTTTGGTGAAGTTGTCACCAAACAACCACATTAAAAATTTTAACTCCCAACAAAATCCGATCAATATAAAATTCTAAATAAAGTCTAAATTATTAGGCAAATACTCTACTTTCTAATACGCGCACAAAGTTTATTCACAAAGTATTTATGATTTCTGAAGATGAGGACAAAGTACCCGGAACGCAAACATGTTATAAGAAAATGCCAAAACAATGGAGGTGCCTGGTGTTAGTTAATCGGTTAAAATTTACGTAAGATCCAGAACACTGTTCTAAAGTCCCAACAAAATCCGACCAAGATGAAATGCTCAATAAAGTCTAATGTATTAGGCAAATGCAGGGTATTTTCATTATTGTACATCCGCACGTGATATGCAGTGGAACCTCCATTATGACGTTTCAATAGATATAGATCGATTACATCTCAGCTAAAACTTGAGTTACGGTTTCTAGATCGGTCACTAATAATAATAATATAATAATGATAACAATGTGTTTTTATTTAACATACAAATTACATTCTCGACATATACTCTTGGTCAACGACCATCAGAGGTTGAAAGAGGTTGAGAAATATACTTGATTTGGCCGGGTTTATTTTTAAGTTCCAGATAGTGAGATATTTTTTTAGCTGTTTAATCATTAATTGATGCCCTGTTGGCTCTGAAGATAGCAGAACTATATCATCCGCAAATGCTAATATTTTAACTTTTACGTCTTTTATCATAATTCCATCCTCCAGATAATCCTCAAAATCATTTAAAAATAAGGAAAACAATAATGGCGACAGCACTCCACCCTGTTTCAGTCCCATTTTCATTTCAAATTCATTGGATAAACCCTCCTTATTCCAGACAAAACCATATGTGTTTTCGTGCAGTGCGCGTATTATTTTAACAACTTTGAAATCCTAATTCATTCAGTTTGAAAAACAAGGCATATCTATCGATTCTAACAAACGCAGCTGATAAATCGACGAAAAAAGCATAAACTTTTTGCCCTTCCATGCTGAGTTTACAATGAATTATGCTTATTAGGTTAAAAATATTATCTATTGTTGAGTATGATTTCCAGAAGCCTGCTTGAAATTCTTTTAAAATGCTTCTATTGTCAAACCACTCAGTCAATCTATTTAAAATTAATCCTGAGAATATTTTAGGTATAGTATTTTCAAAAGCAATGCCTCTATAATTTGCAACATTTGTAATATCTCCATTTTTATGGATTGGGAAAATAATTAATTTATTAAAACCAGAAGAAACTCTACTTTTAGAAAAAAAAACTAATTATAATGATGTAGCTATTCAGTAATGGAACATGCGCCAGAATTTTTAAAAAATTCATAGGGGATTCGATCTATGCCAGCAGATCGGTCACTATGTAATCATAAATCAAGACAATTATTTTTTTTTCCATATCCCCAGTATACATTGAACTTTGTACTAATTATAACTACATATTACATTTCGAAATATTTTAGAGACTTAGTGGGGCCGGTGCCTGTCAAGATGTTGAAGAGAGCGTTTGATATGTCATGCACACAGTCCAGAAATTTTATGTCTCTTCTTGACAAGATCTGATTTTCTAGTTGAAATACATTATGCAATTGATCTGATTTCATTTTCTTTATTGAGTCCGATCAATTTTCTTTATAATGCTGTTCTGAAATCGCTGCAGGTGTTTCAGTGTCAATGACCAAGACAATTTGTGTAACCACGAAATAATTATAAACATATATTGGGTTTGATAAACCGGAAACCCAATAAGTTATGAGTCAAGTTCTGTTTGATGTGCTACTTGTGATGTTACTTTATATTGATGTGTATTATGTTTTAGCCTTAATATTACTGATGTACATAGGTATATTGTTGTGTTGCAGGAGCCATTGAGATGATAACATGTACAAGTGGTCGAGGAGCCGGAGATCAGTGCTCCTCCTGCTGGTGGTCCTCCTCCCGTCCTGGCTCCTCTTCGGCTACTACACCGCCTCCGTGCCACTCCCGGCCCCGCGGGCGGCGCAGCAGCAGCCACTCCCCGCCCCCGCGCCCTGCCGCTCCGCCCCTCTCGCCAGGGCCGACATAGACACCATCGCACAGTTTTCTACATTCGACTTCCAAGTAAGTACATAATTTGGATCAGCATGTATGGAAATTAAAATTATTTAAATTTAAACTATTGCATCCTTCTTAAATATAACTTCCTGGATGCCATATCAGCTTCCAATAAGTCGAAGGTTCGATGCCGATACCACAAAACGCTCCCTACACACTTCGATCCATCCCCCCTCCCAAACCCGACTCTACAAAGGTGCCATTACACTAAGCGCACCTCACTCTGAAACACCCCGTACCTTGCCGTACAGGCGTTCTACGAACGCCAATTATGTCTTACCGCATCTTAAAGGTCTGGCCACACATGTCCGCACCGGATCCGCACCGTAGCATTATTATAGGTTATGTTCAGAATATTTTTAATTTAACTTACATATTACCTTTAGTTATACCTAAAGTTCAGGCCACACATGTCAGACAAAGGCCACTTTAGGCATAACTATAGGTAATATGTAAGTTAAATTAAAAATATTCTGAACATAACCTATATTAATGCTACGGTGCGGACATGTGTGGCCAGACCCTAATACAACAATTTTCATTACTAAGACGGCTGACGTGGAACTAACGGCAGTTCTGGCTCTTGCACTAACTTATTGTTAGTATGGATTTAAGCAACGTCAGAAAAAAACTAAGGGCCGTATTTATGAACGTTCCTAAGGAACGCCTTACTAAAGGCTTCCTTAAATTGCACACCTTTAGCTAACCTTAACACAAGTTTCATTTTATAAACGTTCCTTTATGCTTTCATATTTTAAGAAAGCCTTAGATCCTAAGGTGTTTCTATAAATTTGATCTGTTCTCCTTCCTTAGTGCTAAGGTTGGTGATTAGCTACCTTTAGCTTCTTCTTAACTATTTAATAATAGAAATAAAAACAGAAAACAAATATCAGGACTTAAATACTTATTAAAAAGAACCGTTTGTTAAGAACAAAACGACTTTTTGGAATCTACTTTGTTTATATGAGGTATAAACAACAAAGTCGGTGGTCTATTATTGCACTTTTTAAGGAAAATAAAAATTTTAATCTTGTTGAATTTTTTTTTTTTCTCCTTTATATATTTATCAAATATTTTCATATTTAGCCATTCTTATTAATAGGCACAATGAGAGACAGTTAATTTCTTCATATAAGCAAAATCAAAACTAAAGATCTATTATTTTCAATTAATGCATATTTATTTAGTATATTGATAGTATTACTTAAGTGTACAACTTTAATCACAAACATTTTGATGCAGATGCTTTTAAATCTTTTCAATTTCTACACTTTTAACATTAATTATGTTTCAGTAGCCAGTATTAGAGCTGTAATTGTAAATATTTGATTAGGCGGTGATATAAACATCTGAAAGAATATAAGTGAATTCATTTTTTTCTTCTGCAAGTAGTACTGTAATGAGCAATATAATCTTAATTATTGATAGTAAAGAGTTTCACTCACTTACTCATTGACAAAACAAAATCTTGATATGAAATATAGACTGAATCCAATTTGAGAAAATTAAATGTAATTTTAATAGTACCAATTTAACATTTTTAAAGTTTATTTATTTATCTATGCCTGTTTTACTTAAAAGGCTTTCATGGAATTTGCTGAAATTAGATAAGTTTGGTATAACAAGTTTTTGAAAGAGTGGTAAGAGAAACGTAAAAAGAACAGCAATAAATTGATAGACAACTTTTATTTATTATTATATGAAAATGAAAAATAGATAATAGAATCATAATGCACACTAATAAACCAATTCTTTATAAAATGTCAAAACAAATGTACCTTCACTAAGATTTTTCAATAATTAATATGCTAATACAAAAGTAATACATTATAAAGTAAACAATCAGTTTTTAATAATTCATATAAGAATATGAAGTTGTTCAAAATAAATTTCACCTTATTTTTAAGGAAACTGAAGCTTTAATATTTCACATTTCCAATACACATTTTTTTTTAAGTAAGTTGGTTACTAATTTTCACATATCTAACATTTACACCTCATTCTCATGAAGAAGGTTGGAACTACCCATCCAAGAATATTAAGAAATATTTAATAAATATACAATATTATATCACAAACATCTTAATTAGAAGAATATTGCAGTCTCTCATACCCCAAGCTAACCTCAAGAGAAATAATGTTTGAGACTAACACTACCTAACATTGTTTTATCATTCTTTTTCACTCTCAATTGCATCTTCATCTTACAGTAAAGATATTTTGGACTGTGATCCTGAAGCATCCATTAAGTTGTTTTGTAATCGGTTAGATGAAACATTGTATACATTAGTTTGTTCTTTTACGCTAACATTGTTTGCACACTATTCAACTTTGAGCGATTTCTACTCCAATTATTATGTTATTATAGTTCTAGAGCTGTAATTGCCACATTAACTATTTAAAACACTCTAAACAACACAGTAAACATGAGTGAAGTTAACACTGATGTCAGGTTAGGCAGGTTACACTAAGCGGCGGAGTACTCTTATCAATCTTCTCTGATTGGTTGTTTAGTTAAGGTGACCTTAAATTTGCACCTTAATAAAAGCATACTTAATTAAGGAAAGGAAGTGTTAAGGATGGTTCATAAAATGAGAATTATCTAAAGGAACACTTAAGCTTAAAGGTTACCTTAACATAGGAACCAGTTAAGGTTACCTTAACTGCTTCCTTAGGAATGTTCATAAATGCGGCCCTAAAATTAGGTCTTAACTAACTCAAAAGCGACCTAGCGCTATACCCTAACAAGAGGCTGTATTGACGAAGTATCTCTTCAAGTTCGTGTTTCATTTAGACTAGCCTAACATTGTTCGGGACACAGAATCCCTTCGGACGCTTTCCAGCCGGCAAAGCATTTATCAATCTTTTTAATGATTTTCGAAACTTAAAAGCACAATTTTGCACCTCCACTTTAGCCTGCTTGCAGAAATTTTCTGGGGGGGGCGCACATTTTTTTTTTTTTTAATTTCACGAGAAATGAAGGACTTAATTTGTTTGTTTAACGTCGCTTTATGCCACTAAGGCTAATCGAACGATGTGGGAGTCCTAAATTTTGCCTATCCAGGTATAATTAGTATAGGAATCTTTAACAAGTACCTGACATCGTACAGGCTCGGGACCTCCATTTTACGTCCTATCCGAGGCTCGGCATGGCTAAGGATTTTTTACGCCCATTAAAAAATCCTAGGGCCACCGCTGGGCGCAAACCTGCGACCTTAAGTATTGTAGGTTGCCAAGCTAACCACTATACCACAAGTGACCCCAAGGACCCAATTTAAAATGACGTAAAATTAATAAAGTAACGAATTCCCTTCTATGTATGTATTAGTATTTGTAAATTACTAGTAAATGTTTAAATACAATCCATTTTCAATTTGAAGATTTAAAAATTACTAAATGAAGCACATTTTATATAGAAATAGTAAACTTTTATATATATCCTCACGTCTCAGGGGGGCGCCCCTCCCCTGGATCCGCTACTGTTTGCAGTTATAACTTCGATTATATTAGCCGCATAACGTTCACGCAATTCAACATCGTTTAACCGTGTGGATTCTCCTGTTGAATCGTCTTTCAGCACAAATATTCTATGCAAAAAAAATTTTTTCAAAGTCCTTCAGCCGTTGTTCATTCCTTAATGTAAGCTGTCATGTTTCACATCCGGTGCGAATTAAATAATCTTGTAACCGAAAAATAACAAGAATTTCCCGACTTTCATCTATCGTGTTTACTTCATCTTCAAAGCAATTTCGTTTTTTCAAGTAATCGTTGAACCTAAACATTTAAATTTCTCTAATGACTTCAAAAGTTCCCTTCTACCTCAGTACAAAAATAGTCACCGTTTCTGTAGCTAATCACCATATAGAATAGAATAGCTTTTATTGGTTTTTGAGAAACCCCCATACAAATAGAGTTGAGCAATAATATAGTATTAATAAAAGTAAATAAATATGATAAAGAACAAAATAAGGAATATACACATATAGATCTACATGTGTACATGTGCATATATACAAATACATATTGTTATAAGGATATAAATAAAATTATTTCATAAAATTACTAGAACTTAATTTAAAAGTTAATAAAATCGATATATGTATTTCATACACAAGCCAATGTACTTACGTACTTTCATTCATACAGAATTCATAATTATTCCAATATACATAATAGTAACATAATTAATATATACATAACGAATTAGAATAAAAAAACAAAGTTCAACCATTATAATTTACATTTAGCAATTAAAATAAGACTATTCTTGTGTATATATAAAAAGGTTTCTTAATTTTAGGCAATCATCAACATTCACAACATCACATCCTAAATAAATCATTAAATTTATTTTTATTTTCTATTAACAACAGTTGTTGTATTTTGTCATTATCATCGATAATATTAGCAGTATATTTACTCAAATATTTATCTCTGTAAATATTATGAATAGGGCATTTTAATAGAAAATGATATAGGTTTTCGGGCTCCCGCATGTTACAAAAATGGCACTCAGCACTACTAATCTCGATAATTATTTTGAAAACCATACGAAGTTACTTCTAAGCTGCCAGGTTGACAAAACCTCAGTTGGCTAATCACTCTATGCTTCCTTATTGGGGCTCTCATTTTTAGATAACATTCACCCATTTCGAATATGCTATTATTCCTAAAATTTTTGTTGTACTTGGAATTCAGAATAGCTTGAACATCTATAGAAAGTTGGTTATTTTTTGAATTTTTCAATGTTTCAAATGTTTTTAAATTCTATTGCTAATCACCATATAGGTATATCGTGTGGCCTTAATCAATGTTTTCGTATTTAGTTATATAGCTTCATTTCATCATCAGACAAGACAGGAGGACCAAGTTTTTTTAAACGAAGTAAATAATACTTGCTTATGCCGTCCTTCGGATGGGACGTAAAATGGAGGTCTCGAACCTGTACGATGTCAGGTACTTTGCATTCACACACACCAAATATATGTGTATAAATACATACATATATAGCCTAGGGTTTACCTCCGACAAGAGCATCCGGTCGATGGCTATATCTTGAGCTACTGCCCTCTAATTTCTGGTATTCATTAAGGGTTATCGCATGTGTGACCTCTCATTCCAACCACCTTACTTTCTGTCATACAACAAACTTCTTGGTTTGGATCAGTTCCTGGTTTATTAAAAAATTTTCAAGACCTAACATTTGCGTTACATCTTTTTTAGAATAAATAAAATAAGGGTTTTAAGGGCGATAATTGCGATATTGGGCCCATACTAGCTATTAAATTTGTATAATTTCTTTTACATTATTTTATTATAATTAGTGTAATTTGTTTTTCTTTTCTATTAGTTTTGTTATTATAGATTTCAATATATTTTTTTTTTCTTATCCTGGGGAATTACTTATCGCTTATCAGCAGGAGTACCAACTTCCCTCCTCCCAATGGCCATAAGAGCTACCCATCCCCTTTTATCCAAGATATATTATTACTCTTATCTTCTTAATAATAAAACTACTTTTTACCTGGTTACTATTTATACCCCCCCCCCCCCCCATTGGAGGATCCATAAAAATAAATAAAATAGTTGTATGCTTAGGAAATAGCTATGAAAAATTAAAAAAGCTTTTTCTAAAGGAAGTCATCAAGGAGAAAAGATTTATGCCTACTATTTTTAGCCGCATTTAAGTCATATTTGATGAGTTTCAACTTTATGTTAATACTAAAAAAACCCATCCTATGCAATGTCTGTCCTAGAAAAATAATGGGGGTGGGGGGATTGCTCGGTATCATAAAAAAAAAAAAAAAATTCAGCAAACACACTGCGCACTTGTCAATTTTCACAAATAACAGGAATCTAATAAAGTATAATAGATATATTTTAAATAATTTATTTTTGAAGAGAAAAGATTTGGCTCCGCCGGGAATCGAACCCGGGTCTTCCGCATGACATGCGCGGTATGCTATCCATTGCATCACGGAGTCGCCTCCGAACGATGGCAAATCCTTCCTCTTCACTGACACCTCCCCCACGATTTCGCAAGTTTTGCGAGTACTTACGGGAAATGGACAATTTTTGTCCAATTGGCGAACGTCAAGAGATGCCCAAAATTGGACAAAAATTATTTATCTCCCGTAAATACTCAAAAAAATTGATTGATTTGATCACGGGAGAGGTGTCAGTGAACAGAAAGGATTTGGCGCCATTTGGAGGCGACTCCGTGGAGTAATGGATAGCATACCGCGCATGTCACGCGGAAGACCCGGGTTCGATTCCCGGCGGAGCCTAACCTTTTCTCTTCAAAAATAAATTGTTTAAAATAATTTAAAAAATAGGTTGTTACTCCACAATAATGGTTAAGTTAATATAATATAATAGATATATATAGTAATACACTGGAAACATTGTAGGATTCAGATACATAATCATCTATTTGGCTAATTTGTTTTTCATTGAAATTTATGCGGGGATTGATCACCCATTCCCCAGGGACCGCCCCTGATTCCGTCCAGATTTTTCTTTAAGTAACTTAAGTGAAGTTTAAAAGTGATCTGCGCTCTGGCTAAACTTACGTGAATTCCTTGGCAGGGTTATCTTTATCCTTTTTTCTTAAACTTTATTTACACATCAAGCAATAAAAAATAAAACTTTAAAAAATAATTTTAAGGTTCTCGTTTTGCAAGGAATTTTTAGGCGTAACACTTCGCTCACTCCTTTCAACAATGTCACATCTCAAAAATCGGCCACTTTTAGTTTTGTCTGTTTTCCCAATGCCCTGAAAGATTAATATAACCTCGCAAGATCGTAAAAATTTTAACTCAGTCCAAGCAACTTCAGTGAAATTTTTAACCAGGAACTATTACAAATATAAAAAGTTTTTATTTTTCCTTCTTCAAAGAGAGAATATCTAGTCAGAAAAAGAAAATACATAGTCACTTGTTATATACAGTTCCCTTTATACTGTAACCTCGAACTACCTGTCCCTGTTTGGCTACTCTAAATAAAACTCAAAATCGAACAGTCGCCTGTATTTTTGGAGTATGCGCCATTGTCTCTTTTGAGTTATTTAAAATAAGCTAGATAGACATTCTTTTAGAATTTTCCTGACGTTGCTTTTATCCATAATATATTATTACTAGCTAGGATGCCCGGCTTCGCTCCGCCCTAATAAGGAACCTTATAGACTTTAAAGGGGGTTGAAAATGGTTAATGAGCAATTAATTTTGCTGCAACTTTGTCGAGTCATGCATCCTTTTTAATGGTTTCTGTGATTCTGAATCCTATATGCACATTCCAAGCACTCTATAATATAACATATTAGATTATAGTTGAAAAATCTATTAGTTAAAAAAATTATATTTCGAGTACAACTTAAGCGTCGACTACTGTGATGGTCCTATATGGTCGTTTTTTTAAGACCTTTCTTCCAGTTCAACCTCCCTTAAGATATCCCCCCCCCCGTAATTTGGGCAGAATCTGCACCTCTCCAATCTTACTACTATATTTTACACGAAGGTGAAAACCAAAATACCAAGAAGGCAGAATTTTTTAACCATATTTCTTTTTATCCTGAACTATGAGGGGTGATAAAATCTTATTGAAAAATTGCTGTAATTTGAGTTAGTCATTTTGTCAACTGAAATGCTCATCTTACGTAGTAATAAAACCAACTTCTTTCTCATAATTACATACACTAAGAACGCTTCTAACTTTTTATTTTCGATTTATAATCAGTCAATTTATCTCTTTTTTTTATGTCTGTTTTTATTTGCTCACTGTACCTACTACTAAGAAATGTTCACTCATATTGCATTAAATTTATTAAGTATATATTATATATTGATTAATTAGCTTTCTTATGAGAAAATTAATTTTGTAAGGAACCCAGTCGGTTTTCTAATTGATTGCAGAGATTTAAAATCATTATTTTATTTTGAAAGCAAAGGAGAAACTGATTATTTTCGCTTGATTTTTTAGTAATTTAAAAAGAACAGCTGAAAAAATATATAACCTTTACAAACTGTACTGAATGAATGAACAGTAAACATTGAGTGAAACGCACCATAGCGCTTTCTGATGGTCTGGAGCTCGAACTAAATTTTTCATTCATAAACTCGTATGTCACTCTCAGATAGGCTAATTACATGGTGCGAGAGGCTTAAAATTCCTGTCCTTACATAGGCTACAGGCTGACATAACTTTCTTAATCGTAAATTGAGACGTTTTTGAGACCTATCGGCACGCACATTATATACTTTGCTTTATAATATATATTGATTATTGTATAAGAATATTATTGTATTAAGGTGCATAGGTGCGGTCAGACGTCATTGTTCGCTCGACTTCACGTTTCAGTGTAAAAAGCTGTTCGTAGTAGTAAGGTTCGGGGGATTATCTGTTCGAGGGTTAGGTTCGTTAAGTGCAAAGGCACCTTAAAGCAATCTGCTGCATAGTAAAAAAATTGGTGCGTGCGCGCAACACACAACTTTCACTTACCAACTTACTTAGATTAGAAATTAATTCGTTAATTGCCACTTCTCAAAGTTATACATTTTTCCCCATTCATTTCTTATTTTTGTTTTCATTTGCTCAAAAAAAAAACACTAATGAATTTTATTATTATATAAAAGTTTTTACTTGTGATAATTCGGCAATGCAAGCATAATACTCCAAGTCGTCTGATTTTATAATTCTCTATGTACTTGTTGAATATTTCAATTATTTCCCAGGAAACAAATAATTCTCATTAAAAACACATGAAATGTTGGTTATCACATCTTTGGCATATAAATACATCAAATACCCAGTTTGATCAAAATCGTTAAAACCGCTTTTGAGTAAATAAAAAAAAACACGTGAAAATGATACACAATTTATTAAGTAAAGTCCCCCCTCCGGTTGATCAATTTTGATAAAATTTTTACAGTCATATTTCAGGCATATAAATAGATCAAATACTCAATTAAATCAAAATCGTTAGAGCCGTTTTTGAGAAAATCGAAAAAAACCTAAAAAGTTATTAAATAAAGTACCCCCTCCCTTTGAGCAATTTTGATGAAATTTTTGCTGTCACATCGCGGGCATATACATACACACACCAATTTCAGGTTCGCACGGTTTATAGTTTTTGAGCTAGTCTGTTCACACACACACACACACACAGACCATTTCCTCAGGGGACCCCAAAACGTGTATTTCCGTTGAAAACCGGAAGTCGAAATTTTTCACGATCGCAATACTTCAACTTACTATATATTTCATATAGGTAAGTGAAAGTAAAAATTTGACCGGAGCTTCAATAATTATTCTGAATAAATGTTTTGTTTTACTACCCTGGAAAACCATTTTTAGGTATGACGTTGTTGGAAGAAGATAAAAAAATTAAAGTGGTTTACAACTTTAATTTTTTTATCTTCTTCAGATATTTTATCAGTTTGATCAAAATCGTTAAAACCGTTTTTGAGTAAATAAAAAAAAACACGTGAAAATGATACACAATTTATTGAGTAAAGTCCCCCCTCCGGTTGATCAATTTTGATAAAATTTTTACAGTCATATTTCAGGCATATAAATAGATCAAATACTCAATTAAATCAAAATCGTTAGAGCCGTTTTTGAGAAAATCGAAAAAAACCTAAAAAGTTATTAAATAAAGTACCCCCTCCCTTTGAGCAATTTTGATGAAATTTTTGCTGTCACATCGCGGGCATATACATACACACACCAATTTCAGGTTCGCACGGTTTATAGTTTTTGAGCTAGTCTGTTCACACACACACACACACACAGACCATTTCCTCAGGGGACCCCAAAACGTGTATTTCCGTTGAAAACCGGAAGTCGAAATTTTTCACGATCGCAATACTTCAACTTACTATATATTTCATATAGGTAAGTGAAAGTAAAAATTTGACCGGAGCTTCAATAATTATTCTGAATAAATGTTTTGTTTTACTACCCTGGAAAACCATTTTTAGGTATGACGTTGTTGGAAGAAGATAAAAAAATTAAAGTGGTTTACAACTTTAATTTTTTTATCTTCTTCAGATATTTTATCAGTTTGATCAAAATCGTTAAAACCGTTTTTGAGTAAATAAAAAAAAACACGTGAAAATGATACACAATTTATTGAGTAAAGTCCCCCCTCCGGTTGATCAATTTTGATGAAAATTTACAGTCATATCTCGGGCATATAAATAGATCAAATACTCAGTTTAATCAAAATCGTTAGAGCCGTTTTTGAGAAAATCGAAAAAAACTTAAAAAGTTATTAAAAAAATTATTAACATATAAACATAAATATTTGTTGAAATGTCCAGCAACGCTAGCGCTTACGTGGTTCATTCCGCTAGCTCTTTCGATTTGCATCTGAAACCCCATCTGAGAAGGAAGATATAAACATGGGGACAAAACAGGCTATTCACACGCTACTGATTGCTACGGTTGAGAAAAGTGCTCACCCTGCTTTGCTTTATGGTTTATTTATACCGGGAATGTCAAGATAACAAGCGCGACGAATCAAAGAATTCTTCACTACTTTTAATGTCCATTCCTAGAAGATCTTACTCACTTATCGTCTAGCTTTCTACCTCTTTTTTTTTTTTTTTTTTTTTTTTTTTTTTTGTACCCGTTCATATTTATATATAAAATTTTACATTTATAAATACATATGTAGCAGCAGTGTTTTCCACGTATATCGATGCAGCAGTGTTGTCCATGTATATCAATTTTGATGTTTTATCGATTTCTTTTTTTTTTTTTCAAAGTTCTTTATATTTAGTAACATTTTATGTATGTATCTAGTAATTTCAATATGTGTTTTGTTCCTTGGTGTAATCAGAATTCATTGATTGGTGCAATCAGAAATACCAAAAACTGGTGACCCCGACGTGATCGTGAGTAAATAATTTAATTATTATTTTTTTATATAATCGTGAGCACGATGCCTAATGAAGATTAATATTTGGGTGAACGGAAAGAATCTTCGCAAGACCAAGGAGCAGTGGTAAATGCTAATCCCGTAAGTTTTGTTGATAGGGTCAACATAAAAATTCCACCCTTTTGCATTGAAAAGTCAGAGATATGGTTTTACCAAGTTGAAGCACAGTTTACTATCAACGGTATAGTTAAGGAAGAAACAAATATTAATTATCTAGTGTCACAATTGGAACCAAAGTACGTGGAGAATATTTGGGACACCATTAACTCCGAAGAAGAAGTATATAAATTTACGACCTATAAAAAGAAGCTTCTGGACATTTTTCGCGAAAGTGAAAACAAACGCATTAAACGTCTGGTGACCGCTTTTGAGTTAGGAGATCAAAAACCTAGCCCATTTCTGCGCCGGATGAAATCATGTGCTAGGGATGATGTCACGGAAAAAGTTCTTCGTACGTTATTTATTGATAAAATGCCGGATTGCGTCAAGAATATATTATTAATTAGTGAAGAAAAATTAGACAAGCGTGCCGAAATGGTGGACAAAAAAATCAAAATTGATATACATGGACAACACTGCTACAAATACAGTGGCTCTCAGTCAAAATGATGCAAACAAATGTTTTTATTTCAAATGCTAATTACACCTTCTTTGTTAAAGTTTAAAAACCAATGTCCATGAGGACTTAATGATTCATCGTCATACATTAAATTTATGTAATCAAATCAACTCAACAGCAATTATAGAAAGAGAAAAAAAATTATTCATTAAAACTCGTAAGGATTAAAGGTCACAGTGAAAAAGATGCAATGTTTACTACCGTTTAGAAAAAAGTGAAAGTAACAAGTATTCTTCAATTATCGGCTAAATTAGTTGATTAACCTTTTAATTCCTTTTCATTCTTTCAATGAAAACAGAAATAAACAATAAGAATGCAAATAATCAGTCTAGTTCGGGCATTTGCTTAAAATGGGTGAGCACACAACTATTCCTGAACGAGAAATAGTGATTAACAATTTTAAAATGGGCAAAACACAACGAAAAATCGCCTCTACTATCAATAGGAGTTATGCCACCGTTGAAAGCTTTAAAAACAAAAATAGAATAATAAAAAAAGCTAGTGTGAGGGCAAAACGTTTATTTACTGGTAATGATGAACTTTAGATTTTGCGCCAAACAACAAATAATCCAAAATTAGGTGCTCTAAATTGACCACATTAGTAAAAATACATTTAAATAAAATGGTATGTCCTGAAACCATTCGTAGGTTCTTAAGAAAAACCAATACAACGGTAGAGTTGCATGGCAAAAACCTTGATCAGTGACAAAAATAAAAAGCTTCGAATCAATTTTTCTGAGAATTGTTTAACAAAAGATATGGACTGCTGGAAAAGTGTTCTGCATTCAGATGGATCAAAATTTAATTTGTTTGGCTCTCATGGAAGTGGTTTAGTCTGGAGAAAGTCAATGAAGAGCACCATGAAAAAAATCTTCGCCCGTCCATCAAACTTGGAGGTAGTCATGTCATGGTTTGGGGGTGTATTGCAGCCTCGGGGGGAAGGACTCATTTTATTGAAGGAACAATGGATAGACATTTATATTGTCACATCCTGAAAGAAAAATTTTAAAGAAATTGCAACCGAGCTTGGAATAATAAATAAGTTTGCTTTTTATAGTGATAACGATCCCAAGCATTCTTCTTATATCGCAAGAGAATGGTGATTATATAATTGCCCCAAAACTAAAAAAACACCTCCCCAATACCGAGACTTAAACGTCATAGAGAATTCATGGAGTAAATTAGAATCAGCATTGAGGAAACATGAGATATCAAATAGAGAAGATCTCATAAAGGTGCTTCAAGAGGAATGGGACAAGATAAGCCCCACTTAAACAGAAAAGCTTGTCCAATCCATGCCTAATTGTTCGAAAGAGATAATAAAAGATAAAGGGTTACCTACAAAGTACTCAAATTCAAAATATTTTTGATTTTTTGGATGTTTTTAATCTTGCATCATTTTCACTGTGACCTTAGAAGTTTATATTTTTTCATGAAGTTTTAGTTTAATTTTAGGATTTGATCTCAAATAAACTTCAAAGTATTGTCAATTCTAGCCTAATGTTTGTACTTTATATTTGTAAAAAAAAAATTGTTGAAAATACATTTTGGCTTGGTATGAAATAGCTTTTTTTCAAAGTAAATTCCTTGCATCATTTTGACTGTGAGCCGCTGTATGTAAAAATTTACATATGTTTTAAAATTTAAAAGTTATCTGACGAAACATTGTCAGCACATGATTTATGTTTGTGGGAAATAAAACTGTATTGCTTGAAATCACATCTTAATTCAAGTAAGATAGATAAATTCGATGTTCGGGCAGCTTAGAAATTCTAAATCAGCTATGCGTGCTGCTTTGTGCCCATGCTAGACAGGCTTTCATTCGTAGATTCATCAATAAACCTTCAGGCTGCGTTAACACCAAAGAACTAAGATGTATCTGTTGGTCGTAAGCGATAGTAGATGATTCTCTTGGAAGACACGAATTTTTCAGTCAATGGGAAAAGAGATGATATAAAGAAATTAGTTCCCACTAGTAATAGAGCGCCATCTACCTAAGATACGAGTATTAAGAGATACAGCTTGCTGGTCTCCTTTAGTGTCTGTCATGCCTGCAGTCACAATCGCCGAAGCGTTCTTTAAAGAAAGACCCCAAGAGAATAACGGAACACGAATGCTCCGAGTTAACTATCTCCAAGCTTGTAGGAGCTATATTTTCTAATACATGTTGTACAGCACACGTCGACAAAAAGATGGTTACATCTCAAAATATATGTTAATTTTGAGTTATGGATACCGTTGTAATGAGAATGACAAATATATAGTCACAAATTTATAATAGTTCCGTTCGCCTCAGGTGTAATTCACCTAATTCTTTTATGATGATTATGTTAATGCAGGTAGAGGGCTACTTTTGAGTTACTTTTAATACCAGTGGGACTTAATTCCCTACGTAGTCACAAAAAAGAAATAATCAATAACAAATTATTAGCAAAGTAAAGGCTATTAATTATTTCAAGTTAGCGTTTATTATTGTTAAAATACCAATCATTGTACCCATGAAAACCTACAGAGAAAATCAATGTACTGATTTTTAAATTCGTTATTATTTTAACGTATGTACTGCATGTGAATTCGAGTGTTTACTCCATCTAACATTGCAAAAAGGTATCATTCAAGTGAAAAAATTTGCGCCGGATTTTTTTTTGCATAACGTGGAATCACATCCTTTCATTGAGGGCATTATCTCTTCTTGAACTAAATTTTCGATGTATTTTTACATTATAAAGTAGTAATATTGAAATAGTACATTTGGAAATTGATTACATACTTATTAGTCGTTCAAATTTTAAGTTTAAGTGGCATTCAAAGCTGTGTCAAGTCCAGCTCTTTTTATTTATTTATTTCTTATAGCTTTATCTATAGAATTTGTTCCAATGATATCTCTCCTCTTAAAATTATTTTCGAATGGTCGGGTCGACCTCCACTTGTAAAAAAATGGTTACTCATTAAAAACGGTAAACATAAGCATGGTTCAATGTGTCATTATATAGAAAATGGCATCATAATATGTATCTCAGCTTTTCAAAACTTTGGACAGTAAAAGTGAATTAGAACATTTATTCAAATGGCGATCAGATAAAATTGTATGGAAGCACTCAGTGGTTTCCTCTCTTCCGAATGATTGTTAAATATCAATATCTTGTAATCAATTTATCCTCGCTCGACGACAAACTCTTGAGAACATACGACTAAACTCCTCCTACAATTTATAATCTTGTATAATATATACTTGTTTGTTCCGCTGTGAACTTCATAAAATATTATATGAAAAGCGTCGATGATGTCATTGGCTAGGAATCAGTTGTGGCAATCGAGTCTAATATATACTTGGTAATAAATATTTTATTTTTAATTAATTCATCCCAATAAATTAAAAAAGTCAATACCGATTTTGACTTACGGAATCGAGCTGTGGGGGGCTTCACCAAACCATTAAATTCCGAATCCAGTCCTTACAATAAAAAATCTGGTGCGTGCGCGCAACACACAACTTTCACTTACCAACTTACTTAGATTAGAAATTAATGCGTTTTAATTTAATTAATTTAAGTAATGCGGACTCAGGGGACCCCAAAAGGTGTATTTCCGTTGAAAACCGGAAGTCGAAATTCTTCACGATCGCAATACTTTCCCTTAGTATATATTTCATATATAGGTAAGTGAAAGTAAAAATGATTTTCCAGGATAGTAAAACAAAAAATCTGGTGCGTGCGCGCAACACACAACTTTCACTTACCAACTTACTTAAATTAGAGAAAGCCCCCTCAGAACATTTTAGTAATGATAAAGCTTACCTGATATTAAAGCACACCTAATTTTCATTAAACATGACGAATTTGATAAAAATCGTTAATGCCGTTTTTGAGATCATCGAAAAAAAGGTAATAATTGCAAAAAAATAAAGTGCCCGCTCCGTTTGTCCAATTTTGATGTAATCTTGGCTAT
Source organism: Aelia acuminata (assembly GCA_911387785.2). NCBI lineage: Eukaryota > Metazoa > Arthropoda > Insecta > Hemiptera > Pentatomidae > Aelia > Aelia acuminata. The sequence goes on along the minus strand of OU426979.1, from coordinate 34,323,308 downwards.
CGCATCTTTGGCCTATACATACATCAAAAACCCAGTAGGATCAAAATCTTTAAAACCGTTTTTGAGTAAATAAAAAAAAACACACGAAAATGATACATAATTTATTCAGTAAAGTCCCCCCTCCGGTTGATCAATTTTGATGAAATTTTTACAGTCATAACTCGGGTATATAAATAGATCAAATACTCAGTTTAATCAAAATCGTTAGAGCCATTTTTGAGAAAATCGAAAAAAACGTAAAAAGTTATTAAATAAAGTACCCCCTCCCTTTGAGCAATTTTGATGAAATTTTTGCTGTCACATCGCGGGCATATACATACCAAATTTCAGGTTCGCACGGTTTATCGTTTTTGAGCTAGTCTGTTCATACACACACACACACACACACACACACACACACACACACACACACACACACACACACACACACACACACACACACACACACACACACACACACACACACACACACACACACACACACCACACACACACACACACACACACACACACACACACACACACACAAACACACACACACACACACACACACACACACACACACACACACACAGACACACACACAGACACAGACACATACACACACACACACACAGACAGACCATTTCGCGGGACTTTATTAATTGGACTCAGGGGACCCCAAAACGTGTATTTCCGTTGAAAACCGGAAGTCGAAATTTTTCACGATCGCAATACTTCCACTTACTATTTATTTCATATATAGGTAAGTGAAAGTAAAAATTAGTTGAGTGCTACTAATGGTTAGTTTCTCCACATGCAGTTTTATGACATTATTTTCTTTTATTTTATAGCCAACACATTTACTGGATGTATTTTAATGTGCAGTTGTAAATTTCAACAAGTTTAATATATAAAAAAAAAATATTCTGATAAAGGTTCTAGACTAAAGGAAACTGTTAGAGAGAAGAAAATAGCATTAACAGCTGAATTAGCAGCTGGAAAAGAGATAGCTGGAAACATCGTTAACGTTAAATAAGTTGTAGGAAATGTCATTAACGTTCTCATCCAGCCACATTGGAAACTGCTATAGCTTTACCAATATAAGCAATTAAAAAAAAAAATCATATACCATTTGTAAACAAGTAAGGTGTAAACTGGTGATGTCCACACCATTGGAAACTATATCCCCGGATAATATCTGCGTCACTTTGGCGAATGCCCTATGTTAACCTTGATTGATTATCATCCGTGCCTCAATTTTTTGTTGTTTATTTTTACATAAGGAAATTATTAATTTATTTTATATGACTTTTTATATCTTTTTACTTTCACTTACCTATATATGAAATATATAGTAAGTGGAAGTATTGCGATCGTGAAAAATTTCGACTTCCGGTTTTCAACGGAAATACACCTTTTGGGGTCCCCTGAGTCCAATTAACCAAGTCCCGTGAAATGGTCTGTGTGTCTGTGTGAACAGACTAGCTCAAAAACTATAAACCGTGCGAACCTGAAATTGGGTATTTAGTGTATGTATATGCCCGCGATGTGACAGCAAAAATTTCATCAAAATTGCTCAAAGGGAGGGGGTACTTTATTCAATAACTTTTTAAGTTTTTTTCGATTTTCTCATAAACCGCTCTAACGATTTTGATTAAACAAAGTATGTGATCTATTTATATGCCCGAGATATGACTGTGAAAATTTCATCAAAATTGATCAACGGGAAGGGGGACTTTACTTAATAAATTTGGTATCATTTTCACGTGTATTTTTTTATTTACTCAAAAACGGTTTTAACGATTTTGATCAAACTGGGTATTTGATGTATGTATATGCCAAAGATGCGATAGCCAATATTACATCAAAATTGATCTACCGGAGGGGGGACTTTACTTAATAAATTTTGTATCATTTTCACGTGTTTTTTTTATTTACTCAAAAAAGGCTTTAATGATTTTGATCAAACTGGGTATTTGATGTATGTATATGCCAAAGATGTGATAGCCAACATTTCATCAATATTGGTCAAACGGAGCGGGCACTTTATTTCATAATTTTTTTTCCAATTTTTACCTTTTTTCGATGATCTCAAAAACGGCTTTAACGATTATTTTTATGTTGGGGAGGGGTTAGGGCCTTTTTTGTTTGTCTGTTTCCTATAAAGTACCTTTGTTTTTGTTTATATGGAGAAATTAACTGTCTCTCGTTACGCCTAAAAATAAGAAATGGCTAAATATGAGTTATGATAAAAATAAAGAAAACATAATGAGGAGAAAAAAAGAAAAATATTCAGTCAACTCATAAAAATCGTTTGAGCCCACGCATAGTATTGGAGTACACCTTTAATGACAGACCATTGTTCATAATTAAAGCCGTTCTGTTCATTTGAGAAGTGGCAATTAACAAAACGCATTAATTTCTAATCTAAGTAAGTTGGTAATTGAAAGTTGTGTGTTGCGAGCACGCACCAAATTTTTTTCACTGGTTCCCTTTGTTTGCTATAAATCTGTTTGATTGGTTATCTAATAATAAAAACCTCTCTCCTGTGAGGAATTGCTGTGTGGCGATTATACTGCAAGCAAACCTGTTTTTCGAACTAGTTGATATGCTCTGGGCTATCGGCGAAATAGGACATTCTTATCTCTTGCTTTTCATCGCATCAAAATCCCATATTTGACGTTTTTGCAAATTGAATTAACTACTTTTTTAAATAGCGGAATGGCATTGCTAAAATTTATAATATCCAATACAGGCTATTTATTTAATCATGATTTATTATGAAAATAAGTTCCTAACATATTTTAATACTCTCAGCTTTTCATCAGCAGTAATTTTTCTTTGTTATCTTTGACGTCAATGTGTTATTGTATCTATTTATATTCTACATATTAGATCATGCCACATTATTCAAAGATACACTCATGAAATTTACAATCCATCTTTAAATTAAATAGTTTAAAAATTATAACTTAATTATTCAACCAACGACCATCTTTAAATTAATAACTCTTACTGCATTCAATGTTAATACATATTTCAATACGTTTTGGTAAAATAAACTGGTTTAAGTGTTCAACTGCACTTTTATAATTCTTTAAAGCTTATTATTTATTATTTGATCGGCCCTGGTAGAGAATGTTGTTTAAAGCCATTATTCAACTGTCTTAGGTTGTGTAGGAGAATCAAGTCTTATTCCATGTGTCCGCCAGGAAATAAGTCAACCTCCCCTTCCTCCGACCATGGGCGAATTCGAACTACTACCGCTACACACAAGAATGCTAAACCTTAAAATGCTACGCTTGTCTGTCAAGCCCCAACTTGTGTCTGGGGCTCGTTTCACACTATGCAGTTTCATTCGGTTCGATTCGTTTTCGGTCGCTGTCGTATGCGCGTAAAACGGGGATGCTCTCTCGAGCGAATCGTTATAGTTTTCCACGATTATAAAATTAGCTTACCAGGTCTCGATGTGGATCAGCTGATTTTCGTAGCCAGTCAAAACCTGTAATAAAATTTATTGTCACTCTTGCGATTAAGCCTGATTCGGAAGAAGCCACAAAAACCGATTGGAACAATATTGCCTGTTGTACGGCCGTTCATTTTTTGAAAATTTTGGTTTTTCACGAGTATAATTTCACATTCATGAAATTCGGTATGGAAGTAACTTCTATTATAAAAATCGCGAATTCGAAGGGCAGGAGTAAAAAAAAAAATCGTTACAAAAATTGTGGAGGAAAATTTTATAAAATTTCAGAAATTCTTATTTCCATTTTTTTCAATTTTTTTCTAAGTCTGAACTATACAGAGGGTTATGAACTACAAATTAAAATTTCACAACCTAAAATAAGTTTCAAGGCTGCAATAAAATTCAAAAAATTTGAATTATTTAACATTTTTTACCATTTTTGGTTTATTCGCTAAATGTATAACCTATTTTGTTACTTTCACTTACCTATATATGAAATATATAGTAAGTGGAAGTATTGCGATCGTGAAAATTTTCGACTTCCGGTTTTCAACGGAAATACACGTTTTGTGGTCCCCTGAGTCAAAATAACCAAGTCCCGCGAAATGGTCTGTGTGTGTGTGTGTATGTGAACAGACTAGCTCAAAAACTATAAACCGTGCGAACCTGAAATTGGGTATTTAGAGTATGTATAAACCCGCGATGTGACAGCAAAAATTTCATCAAATTTGCTCAAAGGGAGGGGGTACTTTATTTAATAACTTTTTAAGTTTTTTTCGATTTTCTCAAAAACGGCTCTAACGATTTTGATTAAACTGAGTATTTGAACTATTTATATGCCTGAAATATGCCTGTAAAAATTTCATTAAAATTGATCAACCAGAGGGGGCACTTTACTTAATAAATGTAGTCTCATTTTCATGTGTTTTTTTTTATTTACTTAAAAACGATTTTGATCAAACTTGGTATTTGATCTATTTATATGCCTGAAATATGACTGTAAGAATTTCATCAAAATTGATCAACCGGATGGGGGACTTTACTTACTAAATTTTGTATCATTTTCACATGTATCATTTATGTATGTATCATTTTTTTATTTACTCAAAAACGGTTTTAACGATTTTGATCAAACTTGGTATTTTATGTATTTATATGCCCGAGATACGACTGTAAAAATTTCATTAAAATTGATCAACCGGAAGGGGGACTTTACTTAGAGAATTTTATCTAATGTTTACGTTTTTTTTTATTTTGTCTAAAACGGCTTTGATGATTTTGATGAAACTGGGTATTTGATGCATGTATATGCCCGCGATGCGACAGCTGAAATTTCATCAATATTGGTGAAACGGAGGGGGTACTTCATTTAATAAACGTTTTCTTATGTTCACGTGTTTTTACTTTCACTTACCTATACGTGAAATATATAGTAAGTGGAAGTATTGCGATCGTGAAAATTTTCGACTTCCGGTTTTCAACGGAAATACACGTTTTGGGGTCCCCTGAGTCAAAATAACCAAGTCCCGCGAAATGGTCTGTGTGTATGTGAACAGACTAGCTCAAAAACTATAAACCGTGCGAACCTGAAATTGGGTATTTAGTGTAGGTATATGCCCGCGATTTGACAGCAAAAATGTCATCAATATTGCTTAAAGGGAGGGGGTACTTTATTTAAAAAATTTTTACGTTTTTTAGATTTTCTCAAAAACGGCCCTAACGATTTTGATTAAACTGAGTATTTGATCTATTTATATGCCCGAGATATGACTGTAAAAATTTCATCAAAATTGATCAACCGGAGGGGGGCTTTACTTAATAAATTTTCATTCAATCATTTTCACGGTTTTTTTTTTTTTATTTTCTCAAAAACGGCTTTAGCGATTAACAAAAATAAGATATGAATGTAGAAAAATGTGTGACTTTGGGAAATGATATTTAGCAAAACACGTCAATTTCTAATCTAAGTAAGTTGGTAATTGAAAGTTGTGTGTTGCGCGCATGCACCAGATTTTTTTTACTTAGGATTAGACCAAGAATTGGTCTTCAATGGATTAGTTTGGCATAATCATGCAGTGCGTAATGCGAACATGACAGATAAGACTAAATTATACATTCTAAGGTTGTGACAATTTATATCTACTCAAATGTTTATCTTTTTTTTTTTTACAACAAACCTACACTATGTAAACTTTTTTTTTACTCCTTCTCTTTGAATTATTGATTTTTATAGTAAAAGTAATTTTCATATGAATCTCATGAATGTGCCTCTAATACCCTATTGCGAAGTACCATATTTCTGGATTTGCTGATATACCAATAATGTTTGTTCGATTTGCTCCTAAGCTGGGTGAGGTTGAAAAAATATATTTTTGGATTGGGTTGATTGAAAAAATATATTTTTTAGATTGGGTTCGAAGTTGAAAGAAAGATTTCTCATGTGGTCTGTTGAATTCTTGTTCAGGAAATAAATATATAAATATATCATGGTAGTGATATGTGAATACATTTAGTAAAATAGAGAATGCAAGGTTATAAACGCGATTCATTAGACTTTTTTATTGCGATATTCTATTCAGTTTTCAAATAAAATTACAATCTCCGTATTATAGCATAACTTTTATTACTTCTCATTACATGCAAACGATTAAGTTATAGTGGCGAGAAAAAAAAACAACTGTGAAATGAAAAAAATATATCTTGTGTAAATGTGAAAAAATAATGAGGCACTACATCGCCCATACAGATTTATTTTTCATATTTAGGTTTTATTGATTGTAACTTTTATTATTTATGCAAGAATATTTATAATTGTGAATCCTAAATAAAATAAAAAAAATTAATTTGAATCTACATGTCAAGTAACTCCAATTATTTACAGTTCGAACAAAAATAAAGGTCCTTTGCTTTTCTCGTGTGGCAACGAAATCAGAGGGCATCCTCGGGTAAGTAATATTTAATTTTAATAATAACTACCCACGTTGTCAGTTAGAAAGTTATAAAAAAATAGTATATTATCTTTTCGGCGTTTTTTTTTTTTTATTTTTTTTTTTTTACTACTCATTTTATTCATGAAATCAGAACTTACTATTTCATGGATTTATAAAGTCGAGAATTTTTGACCAAGTCAGGAATTACTGTTACCGAAATTGACCTACAATATGATGGATGAATAATGTATACTGAATAATTTAATAATAATATTAATTAAAAGAAGAAATTAATATTTTAAAGTGATATCTTTTGATCGAGGGTGTGACGTCCGTTGGTCTTCCTTTATTAAGTTAAAAAGACTTTCTTGATGACGCAAAACAATTTAAAACAGTACAAATGTAAGCTTTTTATAAACAAAAAGGGGAAACAAATTGTATAAACCGGTCAGCTATGAAAAATTGTTATAAAATAAGGCTTAAATAAAATTATTGACAGATGGGCTATCGTAAAGGATGGGATCCCATTGGCTAGGGATGCTGGTTGGAAGGCTCTGTAAATAGGCTAGTGAAGTGGGGAGCGGGTTAGTCTTGGTATGGTGCTGGAGGTGGCAGTGATTTCCCTTCTGGGCCTCCTCTTCGGCGGCTCCGATGGCAGCCCTGTGGTCCTCGCCTTCATCTCCATCATCTCCAACAGGCCATCAACCTCTTCTTTCTGCAGGGTCACCCGCGTACCGCCTGCCGACATCGACACCCTCGCTCAGTTCTCAACTTTTAATTTTCAAGTTAGTCCACTCCAGTTAATTTCTCTGATGAATACTCACCCTCCTGCCATTTTTAGCACATAGTTTACTTCAGATGTTCGGAACATCTTGGCATCCTTTGATGTAAAATGACTGCTGGTTGCCATCTGCTATAAATTAACTGATGATTGCATGAACCAATGATCGTCTGGTTCGGGTTTCATGTCGCCTTCGCCAGGCTTGATTATAATAGACAGCCTTAGAACCATTAAATATTGAGGCTGCGCTTTGCAATTCATATTATTGGATTGTTAATTATCTAAGTTAAAATAAGTTATATTTCCGATGAAGTCGAGTGAAGGGTATTTTTTATAATCAAAAAAGGGTTGCTAAGTAGGGTCAGTTTATCTTCATCTTTATTTCTTCTTAGTACATATGGAAGTGTGAATATTTATTTATGATTCAGAAAATATAAAGCATACCATTGCCGTTTAACAGCAATAGCGGTGGCCACAATTTCATCTCTTATTTTTTCGCATGTTGTGGGAACCCTAAAATAAAATTAAAAACCATAGATACTAAATGCTAAATTACTAATAATAAATTTGTACATAATAGAATTAGAAAACAGTAAAGAACATTACATAAAAACATTAATTTATGTGGGCCTTGGAAGCTGAGGGATCCAAGTAACATTTTTCATTTTTCCCACTTTGAGTAAATTAAAATTAAAGTTCTAACAAATATTTGTTTGTGAATTTTAAAGATAATTTTCGTTCATTCTAAAATCTCGATGATGTCTAAGACTTTCAATATACGTAGAATTTTTATTGTTTTCCTATGTAGCATCGAGTGGAAAAATTCACAGCGAATCGACAAGTTTTAAACTATCGAGACTATCTACAGTTTTTTTAGCTTGTTTAAAAAAAAAAAAAAATGAAAAATTTGTTTTTAAAGGGGAAAAGTGATACCCTCTGCCTATAATCACCATCCTTCAGTGTAATTCATTTAAATGGAAACGAAAAAAATGTAACAGTGTAATTTTATTTATTTGTCTAACAAAAATGCTCAACCACTCAATGCAAAAAATATTAACTTCACTGAATAAAATATAAACTCAAATTAGCTATTCAGAGCCATCTTTCAATCAATCATTCATCAATCTGATTGAATTTCAGAATAATTATACCGCGCTGATGATTAATAATTATGTAAGGAAATCCATTTGTAGGCTAAATACATGTAAATTTGTCCAGGCCAAAACATGAGGTGTTTGACTGAAAAATCGAATGGTTTGCTCATATGTGTCTTCCATCTTGATGAAATAATATACAAACGAAACAACCGATTTCCTGCCAGCTCCTTCACTTGAAAATCACTCATTTTTTGACCGAAAGTAAATCACAGGACTCTATAAAAATGAAAAGAAATAAGTGCAATTGAAAACGAGCATTATAGGTACTGTCGTTCCAAATGATAAATTCAACTATTCAACCCTCCCTTCCGGGTTGTCACTATGTACTATGGATAGTTTTACATCGCTTCCTTGAATAAACTTTTGGGATAGTAATTTATTAAAACGATATTTACTATTCCCCTATTTCCCTCATTCTTTCAACTAAATTTGTGGTTAAGCCCAATCAAAGAAAATATTTTCTTACATGAGTAAAAGGAGTTAATGTACGGACTATAAGCTAATTTATATTCGACCAATGTTACCGACCCGCAAATTCCCTTTAAAAAATCACCTAATCGGATACACCGATACAGGTGATGTGCGCGACTCATAGATTTCACTACAGCTTCAATTGTGGCGATGTAAATCTTTGAAATAAAATTTGTTCCATTTATGTTTAATCCACGTTTTAAATATAAGTTGTTCCACCTGCAAACTGGTCTTATGCATTTTAAGCTAATACTTAATACAGCGTGCCAAAGGTCAAGCCCGTAGTCCGATAAGGTAGGGGTTAGGAAATATTACCCCGTTTCTATGGCAATGTTGAATGGGTTATCTTTGTTTCAGTTCTTTGTGTAGAAAAACAGATGTAATGATGTGGAAATCGAAATAGACTGTTTTTACTTTCACTTACCTATATATGAAATATATAGTAAGTGGAAGTATTGCGATCGTGAAAAATTTCGACTTCCGGTTTTCAACGGAAATACACGTTTTGGGGTCCCCTGAGTCGAAATGACCAAGTCCCGCGAAATGGTCTGTGTGTGTGTCTGTGTGTCTGTGTGTCTGTGTGAACAGACTAGCTCAAAAACTATAAATCGTGAGATCCTGAAATTGGGTATTTAGTGTAGGTATATGCCCGCGATGTGACAGCATAAATTTCATCAAAATTACTTAAAGGGAGGGGGTACTTTACTTAATAACTTTTTAGGTTTTTTTAGATTTCCTCAAAACGGCAATAACGATTTCGATTAAACTCAGTATTTGATGTATTTATATGCCCGAGATATGACTGTAAAAATTTCATCAAAATTGATTAACCGGAGGGGGGACTTTACTTAATAAATTTTATAACATTTTCACGTGTTTTTTTTATTTACTCTAAATCGGCTTTAACGATTTTGATCAAACTGGGTATTTGATGCATGTATATGCCAAAGATGTGATAGCCAACATTTCATCAAAATTGATTAACCGGAGGGGGGACTTTACTTAATAAACTCTGTATCATTTTCACGTGTTTTTTTTTTTTTTTTTTTTTTTTTTTTTTTTTTTTTTTTTGTTTACTCAAAAACGGCTTTAACGATTTTGATCAAACTGGGTATTTGATGCATTTATATGTCAAAGATGTGAAAGCCAACATTGCTTCAAAATGAATCAACCGGAGGGGGGACTTTACTTAATAAATTTTGTATCATTTTCACGTGTTTTTTTTTATTTACTCAAAAATGGCTTTAACGATTTTCATCAAACTGGGCATTTGATGTATGTATATGCCAAAGATGTGATAGCCAACATTGCTTCAAAATTGATCAAACGGAGGGGACCACAACAACGCATTAATTTCTAATCTAAGTAAGTTGGTATGTTTGTTGGTAAGTGAAAGTTGTGTGTTGCGCGCACGCACCAGATTTTTTATAAATAAGTATTTTAATTGATAAATTATTAAGCTGAGATTATGTTATTTCGCTGAAGATTTTCTACAAAAAATGTTACATACTTAGACCGATAGTGAAATTCAGGGTTAAGAAAAATACTTTAAGTAGTGTAGGCAATCCGTATAGCTACACTAATTTATTTTTCTTTTTATTTAATTTCACTTTCCAACGTATTAACAATAAGGGTCTGGCCACACATGTCCGCACCGCAGCACTAATATGGGTTATATTCAGAATATTTTTAATTTAACTTAGATATTACCTTTAGTTATGCCTAAAGGTCAGGCCACACATGTCAGACACAGGCCACTTTAGGCATAACTAAAGGTAATATGTAAGTTAAATTAAAAATATTCTGAACATAATCTGAATTAGTGCTGCGGTGCGGACATGTGTGGCCAGACACATATACAGTGAGGCAAAGTATTGGGATCGAAAAAAAATCCGTCTTCCGGTTTTCAACGGAAATATGCAACCATGTAACCCAAGAATGTTCTGTGTGAACAGACTAGCTTAAAAACGATTTATGCATGCTGAACTTGATACTGAAATTAGATTAGGTAGGAATATTCCCGTGAAGTGTAGTGATGCAAAACTATTGTATCTACAATTTCGGACACAAAACTATCGATTGTCTGATGTGATGACCGAAGGGGGGAATAGTAGAATTTTTCACAGTTTAGGCGCTATAACGCTCGTTTCCATTGGCACTTTTTTCCTTCATTTTTTATTTGGGAATTAGATGAACATTTCTGTGAACATAGGATGGGTTCCATTATCTTGAAATATCTTGAAATAATTTTTATCAGTTTCAAGCTTAGTCGTAACTGTAAAGAATAAAAACTTTATCAAAAGGTTAAAGAAACTGTATTTAGAGGAAACCTATACAAACCCTCTTCAAGTAACCATGAACCAGGATTCCCTGCCGTCGAAGTTGTCAACTTTCTGGGCGTAACCCTCGAATGTGTCGGAGTTTTAAAAGAAAAAAGGACTATTTGAACTATTGAAAATTATTTTAACTTCGCCTCAAGGGGTCAATGTTTGGATAAAAAAAAAAAAATGAAAAGTTTAATAAAAATCTTAAGAGCCGATTTTGAGCGTAAAGAGGAAAGTTTAGAAATCGTACAGAGGATAAAAGTCGTTGGGATTACGTCCAACCAACGTTAACTCAATTTTGATGAAATCTTTGATGAAACATCACTAGTGATGTAAAACTATCCATAGTTTTTAAACTATCGAAATAATTGTTTTTAAAGGATAAAATGATAAATTCTGCCTCTAAGCACGTTTTGCTTTATAATTGATGGAAATGAAAAATAAACAAAATCTAACAGTGTAATTTTATTTATGTTTTATAAATAATCATAGAAATAGCAGATTAAAATTGGGAGACAACACTCTTCCGCCTGTAAACAAAAATTTCTTACTTATATGATTATGCAACTACTTATAATTTTGGTAATTATAAATATAAGTAGATATTTTAATCTAAAAAACCTTTTAATTCCATCGATCAGGTAACAATTAGAGCTTGAATAGGTTTAATTATTAAACCCCTTTGACCAACTGAAAAACTTCGGAGGGCGAAGGTGGGAGAATTCTTTGAGGGCTCATCTTGTGGAGTTAGAATTTGAAGGATGGTGGTAGATGAAGGTTAGAAGAGAGAAATTGGTAGTGTCGGCATCGAGCCTTCGGGTTCGTTAAGCCTTTATTATTAACAGTTATAAAATAATAAATACTTACAACATACTTTTTTACTTTCAATTATATATACAATAAGGAAAAGTATCGCAATCGTGAACAACAGACATACAGGTTGTTGGTCCCCTGAGTCCAAATAACCAAATCCCGCGAAATGATGTGTTTTTGGGAGCAAGTTTTGCAATAATTATAATACTCTATATGTTATGGAGAATAACAAACAAAAATTAGTAAATAAACGTGAAAAAACTATTCTTTGTGAATTTTCAAAATGGCGTTTATCAAAATAGGTCGATTTCTACTCCTAGTAGGTTGGTAAGTGAAAGTTATGTGTGGCAAGCATCGCACCAGATTTTTTATTACATTATACTTGCGATTGTGAATTTAACGAAAAACCTCACCAAATTCCAAAACCTTGACAGCAATCCAGCCATTATGGTGGGAAAACCTTACTGATTTGATAGTACAGACATGATGTATGCGATTGTACTAGAACTATTATTCAGCAATAGCTACAAAATTCAAGCTAAAATATCATTTAGTAGAGGAAAAAAACCAGGTGTGATACGTATATCATACCACTTCCTCCCATTTAACAACCTGGAAACACAAGAGCAACTCTCTTATCACTCCTTTGCCCACTTAACTGGTTCTTTTTTAACCCTACAATTTTAAATTTTAACATCATTACAGAAACAGAAATATATCAGAATTTTTCAGGGGAATTATACATACAGGGGAACCTGCCCTCCCCCCTCAGGAAAGTATGGTAAAATGGCTACTAACCTTATTCAGTTATACATTAATATTACATATCACAGGTTTTGGCTCGATTTTCAAGTTTTCTTCGAAAGAGTTTCTTATCAAATGCCATTCAAAATGAATAAGAACGTGCATCACGAATTATGATTAGACTAAATTATGTAAATTTAATTAGAATATTATATTTACAATTGCAGGTTGACCAATAATCTTGGAAAATTTATATAAAATTATTACAATTAATAATTCATCATTGATTTTACAATAGAATTAAAAATGACTGAATTTAAGAAGTAAAAGATTATTCAAGTTTGTTACTATTTCTATAAAACTTTCAAATTTTAACTTTTTTTCCATATATCGAACGGGACTTCTTTTAGTATAAATACTTTAATTGCATATTATTTTTACAGCCATACTGGATGAAAAGTAGAGAATATTGGGATACGAATTTTGAAAATCGTTATAAACAAAAAAAACAAGAGTGGCCTAAGCTTCCATTAAAGGTAAATTACTGAATATATCTATAAATAGTATTTTTCTTTACAAATGATTATGAATCAATCTTATAAACATAGGCTTTTATTGAATTGATAAATTTCTTTTGTATGTATCTTATTAAATATATGATATTACTTATGTGGTTTAACATTTTAATTTATAAATATAATTAAATTATTTAAACTTTTAGGTGGTAGTTGTGCCTCACTCTCACAATGATCCTGGTTGGCTTAAGACCTTCGAAAGCTACTACCATTATCAGACTAGAAATATTTTAAACAATATGGCTGATAAGTTGACACTTTTTAAAAATATGACATTCATATGGTCTGAAGTTTCTTTTTTCTCCCAGTGGTGGCAAAGGTAAGAGCAAATAAGAATATTTAGATTGAAAAATATTTATTACCTTTGGACGACTCTTGTATATAAATAGTGGTATATTTGATATTTTTATTATTTATTCCATGCAGATTTATTTATAATCGCCTCAGCTTTTGATTAGTCACTAATCAAAACATCAATTACCGGATTGAGCTGCAACTTCTTGAACAATTTACCTAATTTTATTTAATATTATTATAAAGAAAATTAATAAAAAAATATTCCATTATTTCACCCGAATGGTTCTTAATAACTATATTTGTTTTGTTTTGGGTGTAGTCAGTTTAAACCTTTAACCGCTGGCAATAGATGAATGAAAAGCATTTTTAGAATTGGTTTCTTGAGTGCCTCAACTTTCTGACTAGTGGAAAGTGAAGTTTTTTATTTGCTTCTTAGTGAGGTGAGGCCATGACTGGTTCCTCAGTTAGTTATCAGCTGCAATCGCCATCTGTTGTAGATCCTATCAACTTCTGAAGCAGTAGCTTTCTTTCCTCAAACTGCTGCGAAGAATTGAATAGAATGATTGCCTTGTCCCAAAAATGTGGAGTACCTGGGAGACACGATGATTCAAACTCATCATAAACTATCAAGTTGAATTGTTAATAAAATATTTTTTTATAACTTAATATAGTTTTACCTTACTAAATTTGTTTTAAACTACTATGTTTACAAGATAACTTGCATAAATAAAATACTATTGATTTAGAATTTTCATTTATTTGAAAATTTTATGTCTTAATGTAATAACTGCATGAAATAATTTTATTGTTTCGTCTCAATATTTCAGTGCACATCCAAATAAGAAGAGACTTGTCAAAAGACTTTTAGAAGAAGGAAGATTAGAAATTACAACTGGTGGATGGGTCATGACTGATGAAGCTAATTCACATATTTTCGCTATGGTCGATCAACTGATTCAAGGTATGTTTACTTGGTGGTATACTTTGAAAACATTAACTGTAGTGGAGCTGGTTATGCCAAGAGAGTGTATGCATTTTTGATTTAATTTTAAAAAATTCTAGAATAATTGTTGGATGATTAGCAAAACAAATTGTAGAATAGAAAATGTCAGGGAGTTCACACACAGGAAATAACTCACCTTAATTTCCTTTTTACACAAATAATATTAATTAAAACCATTCAGTATCTTTAATACCTGATTCATCATAATTAAAACTATTTACTATATGTAAATAATCTTTGTCAGTCCACTTCGCATCACTGCACGGTTTTTTAAATCATTAGTTTTATAAAAGTAAACATCCTTTTTTTTCTACCTTTATAGAGGTTTAAAAATACTGCATGTTTTCATTAATATTTATTTAATAATAGACTCCCTGAAGCTTCATCTTATTTTACTTTTTTTTCTATTTTTTTCCCTAATACTAAGTGGCCATTATGAAAAACTATCATTATTAAAAGAATTATAACTATATCTTGCTAAATTTGAGGAATTCCGTAGTTATGAGGAAGAAATGGTGTATTATTTGCTTCTTATGATATTGTGATCAGATCAGAAAACTGTGGCAATGCTGTCCATAATGCTGAAATCAACTTTCCCTGGCAATGAGAAGTAATTCTCAAACTTCGCCTACAATAAAATTAATTAACTCACAAAAAGGAAATTCCCTTACCTTCTACTAATATCAACCTTATAGAGTGCAAATGAAATCATTTACAGAGAAGTTAATGTGAACTACTACTGCTTGTGAACATTCAGAAGCTTACAAAATGAGAGACTTTATAGTCCAAGTGAGCTCTATAGTCTCTTGGACTAAACATCTCTTTGGTAACTAACAGCATGCCAGATGGATGTGGTGAAGTTGTAAGGATAAGGGGAGGCCACCAATGAGATGTTTTTTTAGCAATCTCATGATTAAAAATAATAAAATAAGTTTCACAGTAAATTTCTCAATTACTTGTAATTAGCATTTTGACCATATAAAGATCAATGATCAAGATGCACATACAAAGGCTGTCTAAAAAAAGAAATGTTTTAAGGTTTGTTAAACCTTAAGGTAGGACCATGTCTATTACATGAAAAGCAATCTATGCATATTAATAATTTATTTTTATCTTCTGACATTTCTCTAAGCGATTACACTCATTTAACAAGCTGTATAATATAATCCCCCAAGAATGTAATAATTAATAAATCTACAATACAATATTAAAAAGTAGTAAAATATATCAATTGGAGTATTACACCTAAAAATAAAAAAATTGTATGTGCCTAAAACAAATCTTTCTTTTTTCAAAATCTTGTCTTATGGTGCCTCATGTCTTATGTTATATAACCTCCTGTCTGATAACAATGGTGTAAGATTAACTCATCATCTGCTAAATCATGATTAGTTTAATTTTCCTCATAAATGCTTCAGCATTATTGTAGATTTTTTTTTTAATGTAGTAAACTGTTTTTTTTTTAAATTCCTAATTATAGTCATATGATTATCTAGTAGAAATCATGTCCCTATTCAACTTGTTTCTTTATTTCCCCTTTTTCATATCACTGAATAAATCAATTCACTCTTTTCTAGGGCATCAATGGGTGAAGAACAAGTTAGGAGTTTCTCCGCAGTCAGGCTGGTCTATAGATCCTTTTGGACATGGAGCTACCATTCCTTATCTGCTCTCAGCATCTGGCCTGCAACTAGGAACTGTCATTCAGAGGGTTCATTACGCTTGGAAGCAATGGCTCGCTGAACATGAAGCCGGTGACTTTATGTGGCGCCAAGGATGGGACACTAGAGGACGCCATGACTTTTTGGTTCACAATCAACCTTTTGACATATATTCAATTAAACATTCCTGTGGCCCACATCCACAAGTATGCTTAAATTTCGACTTTCGAAAAATTGCTGGTGAATACACTGAATATTCACTTAGGGCTGTAGCTATTGATTTAGAAAATGTCAAACAAAAAGCTGAACTACTTTTAGAACAATATGGAAGGACAGGTTCTTTATTCCCCCACAATGTAGTTTTAATGCCAGTTGGGGATGATTTTAGGTATGACCATGATGTTGAATGGCTGCAGCAATACACAAATTACAAGCGTTTATTTGATTACATAAATGAAAGAAAAAATATATATAATGCCGAAATAGTTTTTGGAACACCTGCTGATTATTTTAAAGAAATACGTAATCGAATGAGGGATTTTAAAACATTGCGTGGTGATTTTTTTGTATATTCTGACATATTTTCAGAAGGAAGGCCTGCTTATTGGAGTGGATATTTCACTACTCGTCCATATTGGAAAATTTTAGATAGGGAACTAGAAGCTGAATTACGCTCAGCAGAAATATTGTACACATTATCATTGAATAAAGTACGTAAGATGGGTTTCAATGGTACCCTTAAGATATTGGAAAGAGATTTTGAAAAATTACAAGGTGCTAGACAAAATCTTGCTCTATTTCAACATCATGATGCCATTACAGGAACATCGAAGGCATTTGTAATGCATGATTATGCACTTAAAATGTTCGAAGCTATTCAAGAATGCATATCTGTCCAAGGATATGCATTGCAGACTCTTATAACTAAGCCTGAAGGCTTTGATCATTTCCCTGCATCGACAAGATTTATTCTACCTGACACAGACAGAGATCGTTATGAAACACTACCATATAAAGTGCCATTGACTATCAAACGTGATAGGCCAAGAAGGATAATTGTATTTAATTCATTAGCACAGGCGAGATATGACATTGTAAGAGTGAGAGTGAGAAGTCCAGAAGTGAGAGTCTTTGATTCTTCATCAAACCTTATCACAAGTCAAGTGAACCCAGTATGGAATTTTAGTGAGCCTAAACTACCTCAAGAATCGCAGCAGGAACTCAAAATGACTGATGAAGTTTATGAAGTTATGTTTCCTGTACTCCTACCTCCGCTGTCGGTCTCAACTTTCCGCCTTGAGTTTTATCCTGGGAAAGAAGGAAGAGCTACAGTTTATTGTAAGGGCTGTGCAAAAAGTAATTTATTTGATATCAAAAATATACAACCTGGAGATATCCAACTGGAAAATCACAAGCTTAAATTAATTGTAGATGGGCGCACTGGTTTTCTTAAATCTGTCATGGATAAGGAAACTGGACATACCACACAGTGTGCTATAGAATTTGCAGCTTACTCATCTGCCCAATTCCACAGTGGAGCCTATTTGTTCATGCCTGATCCTAATGCGAGAGATATTGAAAGAGACATATTGGAGGAATATAACAACCAGCGGATGGTGATTGCAACTGGGCCAGTCGCGTCTACATTGACTGTTGCTTATGGAAACCTTCTAGCTCATACTATACAAATATATCATGGTCAAACACCTTTGTCTCAAGGTATTTATATTGAGAATACAGTTGACTTTGAGGCTCCTCCGAAAAATAGAGAAACAGAGCTCTTCATGAGATTTGTTTCCGATCTTAACAACGGAGATCCTCCTGTATTTTTTACTGACCAAAATGGTTTTCAGACTCAAAAAAGAGTTAAAGTTGAACGAATTGGAATAGAAGGAAATTATTTTCCTGTGACAACTCATACATATATCCAGGATGGAGAGAAACGATTGACATTGCTTGTTAATCATGCAATGGGTGCAGCTGCCTGGCAACCTGGATGGCTTGAAGTTATGCTTGACCGTAGAACCCTTTATGATGATTCCCGTGGTATGGGTGAAGGTGTCGTCGACAATAAGAGAACCCTATCCAAGTTTTGGCTTCTTTTGGAGGATTCTACTAGGGAAAATGGTTATTCTAAACCTAGTCTACTTGCCAATTATCTTTCACTTGGCTTACTCTACCCTCCAAATGTCTTCGTTCTTGAAAGTGCTAATGATGAGGCTACTTCAAAAACTACTGAAAATAATTTATATGATATGGTGCCTCTTATCAATCGTGACTTTCCTTGTGATGTCCACCTCATGAATTTTAGAACTTTACAAGACAAAAATTTTGATCATTTTCCATCAAATTCAGCTTTATTAGTTCTTCAAAAACAGGGCTACACCTGTAGTATTTCCACTATTATGAGAGAATGCATTCCTTCAAGTCCAGAGCAAGCAATTAGAGAAGGAACGACCTTTGGTTCATTAAAAAATTTAGTGTCTCAAACATATTTAACTGGTTTGAGTGAAATAAAGAAATTCAGCTCTTTAGCGGAAGCAACGCTAAGAGATATGGAGCTCTTAACACTCAATATCACATTTATTAACTAGTATTTATTTTTTATCCATTTTTGACAATTTTTAAAAGTTGACTATACACAGACATGTTCTGTTTGATTTACTTTAACCACCACAGAGATACTAGTTGGTTGAGATTTAGACATATTTATTATATTTTATATAATTTAGATTTGTAACAAAACAAAAAATTAGGAACATGAATCACTTTAATTAAGCCTAATATACTATAATTGACGAAAAGATCTTTTTTAATCTTGAATAATTTTTACTTATTTTCATCGTAGTAATCTGCAGTTTGACAGACATTCTGTTGAGATTTTAAATGTAGCTATTTATTAAGTGATGAAATTCATACTTTTATTTAATTTATTTATTTTTCATATTTCTTAAATATTTATAAGAATATGAATATATTACACATTAAATACATATTAAATATATTTAATCTTAAATTATAATCAATTTGAGAGATTCTCATTAAATGAGATATATAGCATACAATTTAATATGTAAAGAAATGTTTTTCCATACATAAAAAACATGCTTACATCATGTTTTCCAAGAAAGATTGCAGTGGATATGTTTAGAGTACTTGAAAGAAAATAAGAGGCATTATTAATAACTATTGTCACTTAGTATATATGTACAAATATTGCATACTCTTCGAGTTCTCAGTTGGAGCCCATACGGGTGTTAAACTCGGTGAACCAATCGTTGTTTGTATATTAATGAGCCTATTGTCTCTTACTATAATGATTATTTAAGGAAATATAAGATATAATATTTGTTAATAGTACAATTAAAATTGTTTTTATATATATGTATAAAACTTTGAAACATGTGAATTAAATAATTTATTGTCGTACAAGCAAATAAAAAGTTAGGGTCATAATTATTGATTAAAAAATAAGAAAAATGTTTAAATTATACATTTTTGTCATTTGAAACAATTTATTTCTAACCCTATTTTATTGTTGGAATTGTAAATAATGTGCCCTTATGTTGTATGAAAATATTCATTATTAAATGTTATTTTGTTAATATTGAGTGTTTTCGTTTTTATTATTTTATTTTAATAATACCTACGTTCCTATGATTTGTAGTTAATAGTTATAGATACATTCATAAGTAGTTAAAAATTAAAAATAAAATAACATCCTGGAAACTGAAGATTTTTAGGAGGTGACACCCTTTCGTCAGTAGTATCTTCTGTATGTTGAGTTTTAAAAATTCCATTACTTTTAAAGAAAAGATGCTAAATGCTAACTCAAGATTAAAAATATTTGTGCCTATTTTGATAAATAGGTTGTTTTATCAGACTTGGACCACCCCCTGTTGATCCTATTTTTACTTTCACTTACCTATATATGAAATATATAGTAAGTGGAAGTATTGCGATCGTGAAAATTTTCGACTTCCGGTTTTCAACGGAAATACACGTTTTGGGACCCCCTGAGTCGAAATAACCAAGTCCCGCGAAATGGTCTGTGTGTGTGTGTGTGTGTGTGTGTATGTGAACAGACTAGCTCAAAAACTATAAACCGTGGGAACCTGAAATTGGGTATTTAGTGTAGGTATATGCCCGCGATGTGACAGCAAAAATTTCATCAAAATTGCTCAAAGGGAGGGGGTACTTTATTTAATAACTTTTTACGTTTTTTTCGATTTTCTCAAAAACGGCTCTAACGATTTTGATTAAACTGAGTATTTGATCGATTTATATGCCCGAAATATGACTGTAAAAATTTCATCAAAATTGATTAACCGGAGGGGGGACTTTTCTTAATAAATTTTGTATCATTTTCACGTGTTTTTTTTTTTTACTCAAAAACGATTTTGATCAAACTTGGTATTTGATGTATTTATATGCCCGAGATGTGACTGTAAAAATTTCATCAAAATTGATCTACGGGAGGGGGGACTTTACTTAATAAATTTTGTACCATTTTCACATGTTTTTTTTATTTACTCAAAAACGGTTTTAACGATTTTGATCAAACTTGGTATTTGATGTATTTATATGCCCGAGATATGACTGTAAAAATTTCATCAAAATTGATCTACGGGAGGGGGGACTTTACTTAATAAATTTTGTATCATTTTCACGGGTTTTTTTATTTACTCAAAAACGGCTTTAACGATTAACAAAAATAAGATATGAATGTAGAAAAATGTGTGACTTTGGGAAATGATAATTAGCAAAACACGTCAATTTCTAATCTAAGTAAGTTGGTAAGTGAAAGTTGTGTGTTGCGCGCACGCACCAGATTTTTTTTCTAACGGCAAGTATTGCAATCATAAACAATTTCAACTTCTTTGGTTTTCAACAGAAATACAGGTTTAGGGATTAGGGATCCCTTTAGTACAAAGAACCAAGTCTGATAAACTGTCAACATGTTTATAGATTCCCCTTCTCGATATATTTACAAAAAGTGGTAAAAAAAAAAAAAGCTCGACTATTGATGGAATTATGATTTTTAGAACCTTTTAAAAAATAAATAAATAATAATTATTCAAAAGTACTGAGACCTTACTAGTTTTGCTGTAATTACAATACTCTATATCCTCTGGAGTATCACAAAAAAAAAAACTAAATGTGAGAAAATGGAGAATAACAAGCAAAAATAAATGTGGAAAAAGTTATTTTCTATGAAGTTGGAAAAAAAATAACTATAGTAAGTCCTATATTTACTGTAGGTGAAAGTTACGTGTTGCAGGCATCACACCAGATTTATTATCGAAGTGATGGAACTTAGAGGGCCATTGTCATTTATAATGAATGACCTTATAGTATCCATTAACCACTCCAACAGGCCTGAATAAGGAAATTAAGACAAATTTTATATGCAGTGGTAAGAGCGCCGCAACATTGATGCGGAGGACCTGGGTTCGATTCCTGGCCATAGTCGATTTGTTTATCTTCTAATTAATTAGTTCAAAAAATACAGAAAATCCAATTCAAAGAATATTTCACTCCAATGAAATTTTTAATTCGACATTTTTTTTTAAGCCTTCACTTGCAGAAAAACAAAAAGAAAAAAAAAGGCATTAAGAGAAATCTTTATGGAACATATCAACTTGCGGTTAAAATATGGCCAACTATAAAACCTTTTGTTAAGAATAATTGAGATAATTAGATTTTAATGTTGCCTAGGCCTAAGTCCCAGCAGATATGGATAACAGCTGTGTCTTGAATTGATTTTATCTGTATCTACAATTGCAAGATTATAGTCAGAGGTTCGTTGTAATCAACAATAATGTATCCTTTTCTAATAATACTCTTAACTAAATCTAAATAAGGTCTCTTTTTCTAATTCTAATCTCCAGTTGCTTAAATAGTGTGATATTTTTCACTATTAGCTCAATATCAAACCAATTTTTATGAAAATTTTATTCTCGCCTATTTATGGAAACATGTTAATATCAATACTAAGAGTTAGGATTAATAATGAGTGGGTGGCTACTGCATTGCCCCAGACAAGATTGATAACATAAACTTAATGAGTTTAAAAGCAGCAGGAACGGATGTGATTTGAGGAGAAGCTGGGATTCTAAAATACATCTTAGGGTTAAAAATGTTTGAAGCAGAAGAAAATACCCAGAACAGAAAGAATCTATTCTTATTCTGAATTAGAGAAAAAAGGATCGAAGACAGGCTGCAATATAAGGCGGTATGTTAAATATTTTTAACATAAGGCGGTATGTTAAAAAATATTTACATTAACCCTGACTAGTCAAATCACTGAATACACCAGGGAAATTATCGGAGACTACCAATGTGGTTTGAGACGGAACCGTTCAACCACTGACCAAATATTTAATATTTTAAAATTATCTTACTACTTCTATACTCGTCAGATCAAAAAATATGAATGAAGTATAAGAGACTATGATAAAACCCAATTAAAAAAATTTATAAAAATATATTTCTTTAAATCATTATTTTATTAAAAAAAATCATCTGATGAAAACTTAAATTGAATCGTAATTTAATTAAACATAAAAAGCTTGTAAACAAGTTTAATTCATTGTTCGTAATTTAATTAAACATAAAAACCTTGTAAACAATCATAATTTAATTAAACATAAAAACCTTGTTAACAAGTTTAATTCATTCTTCAACAAATATAACGAACCATTCCAAAGGCATTATATCTATATATTAATGCCTAATATAAATTAGGCATAGCGCTGAATGACATTTCTTCACTACATTCAAGCAGGCTGTAAGGACACTTATACATGGTCTGAAACAAATGAACAAAATTATAATTTATGTTGAATAATAACATGGGTACATGAAGCATAATATAATGCATGCAGATTTATAAAAAAAAAAGTGTAAATACTCAAAAAGGGAGAAGAAAAAACGACAAAATTAAAATTTCAACTAATCTTATTAATAAAACCTAATCCACCTATTTTATAATAATAATGAATTTTCTTCATACCTTTTTATCCATTAATTGTATTCCTACATTAAGTTCTAAACAAGGTTTATGCAAACGGTGTCCGCAGGTTAAGATGGAAGTGTTAGAATCAAATTCTTTCTCGCAAACACAACATCTGGAACTGAGAAGAAACAATATTAGATACTATCCTTTTACAGGATAAAATCAAATTACTGATAATTAAGCAACATACCATAATATTTCTCTTATAAATGAATAAGGAACAAGTTTACTACATGATGGGCAGTTGTATCTCTTTAATTCCTAAAAATAAAAACATAAGTTTACAAAATATGTTTTTAATTTATTAATTATTTATAAATAAATAAAAGACGTGATTAGCTTTATTAGATCCCAGCTTTCAACTCCAGTTTACCCTTCAGAGATAAAAAAGAAAGTTAACAGGTCCTTGTCACTTGAGATGAGGGCAACATTGAACGGTGTCATATTGGCTACACCCAGGAGTTAAGTAGAACCAGTACCGAAAGGTAACCAACTGGTTGACTTGTAAAGTTGTATTGTAGTGGCCCTTATGAGTATAAGGAAGGATATTCATTTACTTAAGAAAAATGTAAACATATGAGCTTAATACACCAATTATAAGTAACTGTATGAAATCAAAATCCTAGACTACTGCGGTAGTTCAGGGAGCACAGTAGTATGACACACACAAGCTGGAATATAATAATTATAAACTTTAAAAATTTGGTGTTGCGGTGCGCGCATCACACAACTTTCACTTACCACCTTTCTTTTTTGGACTTAATAAAAAAAATAGACAATTTTTTTTAAGTCGCAAATGCTACCAGAGAGGAAACACTAAACTTTCTTTCACAATGAAATTTTTTTTTTATTATTGGAAAGTGTGGTCAGTAATTCATATAGTGGTGTATCAAGAATAAAGTTGGCCCTAATTACTCTAGAACTTTGTACTTTCCAGGGATTCGTTGAATATTTTTAGGAGATTATAGAAATAGTTCAGACTGAACGATCATGTTTTTCGATGATATATCGTCAAAAAGAATCGATAGAAACGGTTCATAACAACAGCCGATAATAAATTAGAACTAAATTTTCCTTGTTCACAGTTTGTAAACTGCGCATGGGAAAGTTGCCCCTGCAACCTCTCAAGTTGAAAAGGTTAAGTAACACTCTCTCAAACCCCCAAGTTAAAAAGGTTGTTTAATTTTTTAAGTTGTGTAATTATTTCATTTTCTAGTTAGTTTAAAGACAGTTGCAATTAGTACCATAGAAATCAATAGTTTCTGTTTAATAATCTGAAAGTAGAAATTACTATTTTCTTGAACTAATTAATTAGAAGATAAAAGATTCGACCACGGCCAGGAATAAAAAAAAATAAATAAAAAGAGGACGACTGAACAATCGTCGGGACAATTGTTCAGTCCTCCGGTACTTCGCTACAATGTGGCGACACCTGGTGGGTGGGTTCGCAGAAGAGAAAGATTCGGCCCCATGGTTAGCTCAATGGTAGCCTCAAGGTAAGAGCGCTGCAAGGTAGATGCACAGGACCTGGGTTTGATCTGGCCTAGGTCGAATCTTTTATGTTCTAATTAATTAGTTTAAAAATTATAACTTAATTGTTTAATTAACGATCATGATTTAATAATACTATTTTCTTGTTAGGCTAATTTTTTGTTTCAGCGACCTTCTACCATATTAAAAACTTAATACTATTATTTCTTAAAATTCTAAGCTTTCCAACGATACTTTATACATTATTACTTATAATATTACCAAAAATTGGGGATCATTTTTAGTTTGGGGAAATCATATATATATATTTTTTCTCTTTTATTTGATTATTAAATTCTTTTATATTTTAGCCATCTCTTGTAACTAGGGATAACAAGTGACAGTTATTTGCTCGAAATAAAGAAAATTAAAGGTACTTTGAAGGAAGATTGTTTCCTTATCCATTTAAGCCTTATCAGACCTATTCTAAGACGGTAAAATCTTATTTATATTAAAGAATGTTATGTTAGGATTAAACATGAAAGTTTAATAAAAAATCTTCAGTGCCGTTTTTGAGAAATGGTAAATAGAAAAATAGACGATCGGATAAAGTGCTCCCTACGTTTATTCGATTTAGATGAAATCTTTGCTGTCACATCGCGGGCACATACATACCTCAAATACCTAATTTCAGTTTCGTACAACAAATAGTTTCTGAGATAGTCTGTTCACATAAACACACAGACCATTTTGCAATACTTGGTTATTGCAAGACTCAGGGGACCCTAAAACATGTAGTTCCGATGAAAACCAGATTCACTAACACAATACCACATCTTAGTATACATTTCATATATAGGTAAGTGAAAGTACAAATAAAAAATTTACTTACGGAAACTGTACAGCCAATAAGAAGTTGATATAAACAAGAATCATGTACCAGGTGTCCACACAAAAGAAACTTAAATGGAGGTGTATTTTTTTTGCATTTGAAGCACCTAAAAAACACAACAATCATAAATAGAGCACAATGCAAACAAAACGCATTTGTTAGAATAATCTTCAGTTCTCAAAGAAACCGTCAGATTATTTCTCATTAAACAGAATCAGTACTTGCCATATAACCCAAAAGGAAGACAAGAACAGCTGATTAGCCAATGGAGCTACCACTAAAATCATCAGTAACCAGATTGCTCAAAGCAATGAGTTTAATATTGATATGGAGAACTTGAGATATTAAAAAAACTTCATTATTTTTGATATTTAAATGATGATAAGGAAACACTAATTTCAGTAACTATCACTGCAATTTAAAAAATCTGGTGCGTGCGCGCAACACACAACTTTCACTTACCAACTTACTTAGATTAGAAATTAATGCGTTTTGTTAATTGCCACTTCTCAAATGAACATAACGGCTTTAATCATGAACAATAGTCTGTCATTAAAGGCGTACTCCGCATGCCTGGGCTCAACGAGTTTTATGAGTTGACTGAATATTTTTATTTTTTTTCTCCTCTTAATGTTTTCTTTATTTTTATCATATCTCATATTTAGCCATTTCTTATTTTTAGGCGTAACGAGAGACAGTTAATTTCTCCATATAAACAAAAACAAAGGTACTTTATAGGTAACAAAAAAGCCCCCCCCAAAAAGCCCCCTCAGAACATTTTAATAATGATAAAGCTTACTTGATATTAAAGAACACCTAATTTTCATTTAATATGCCGAATTTGATAAAAATCGTTAAAGCCGTTTTTGAGATTATCGAAAAAAAGGTAAAAATTTGAAAACAAATTATGAAATAAAGTGCCCGCTCCGATTGACCAATTTTGATGAAATGTTGGCTATCACATCTTTGGCATATACATACATCAAATACCCAATTTGATCAAAATCGTTAAAGTCCTTTTTTAGTAAATAAAAAAAACACGTGAAAATGATACAAAATTTATTAAGTAAAGTCCCCCCTCCGGTTGATCAATTTTGATGTAATGTTGGCTATCGCATCTTTGGCATATACATACATCAAATACCCAGTTTGATCAAAATTGTTAAAACCATTTTTGAGTAAATAAAAAAAAAAAACACATGAAAATGATACAAAATTTATTAAGGAAAGTCCCCCCTCCGGTTGATCAATTTTGATGAAATTTTTACAGTCATATCTCGGGCATATAAATAGATCAAATACTCAGTTTAATCAAAATCGTTAGAGCCGTTTTTGAGAAAATCGAAAAAAACATAAAAAGTTATTAAATAAAGTACCCCCTCCCTTTGAGCAATTTTGATGAAATTTTTGCTGTCACATCGCAGGCATATACATACACTAAATACCCAATTTCAGGTTCGCACGGTTTATAGTTTTTGAGCTAGTCTGTTCACACACACACGGACACACACACAGACCATTTCGCGGGACTTGGTTAATTGGACTCAGGGGACCCCAAAACGTGTATTTCCGTTGAAAACCGGAAGTCGATATTTTTCACGATCGCAATACTTCCACTTACTATA
The DNA here is from genome assembly GCA_911387785.2 of Aelia acuminata. NCBI lineage: Eukaryota > Metazoa > Arthropoda > Insecta > Hemiptera > Pentatomidae > Aelia > Aelia acuminata. The sequence continues at coordinate 34,296,099 of OU426979.1, read as the reverse complement.
TATTTCATATATAGGTAAGTGAAAGTAAAAATAAATATTAAGGATATTAAGAAAATAGCAGTGAGCCTAAACCACAATCTCAAGCTGTGATTAAATTCAAACTGATTCATAGCGCAAGCTGAAAAATATAGATGTAAGTATGGGTAGGCGAGGAGTTTAAATACAACAGGTGGGTTAAAATCGGCCACCATTTCCTAATGAATATACTACTCTCCCCAGACAAGTTTTTATTCTTCTTGTTCGAACTAATAACAAGGGGTCCGGATAATCGAGACCGTCCTGTATTTAAAAGAAAATATCAAAGCAATTGATGATAATATAAAATCAAACTAAAAAACAAATATTTGTTGAAATATCAAACAACAGCTTGATTTTGGCTTGAAAACTTACAGCAGGTGAAAACAGATATTATTATTATTATTATCACTGGCGCAACAACCCACTTAGTGAGTCAAGGCCTCCTTAAGAAGATTGCCCTATCGCTCCCTATCCTGCGCGGCCGCAGTCCAATGAAAACAGATATGGAGGGGCACAAACACTGGCTATGAGAAACATCCTTATTAGAAAATGTAGTTCAAGCAACATAAGGGATAAGTTTAAGAACATCAGGCTTGAAAAAGGGAGACCTATGCTTGTCACACTAATATTGAACTTCTTTCAATCAGTACTGTTGAGGGTTTTGAGGACTACAACTTATAATTAACTCATCAAAACACATCAATTTTAAACTATCCGTGAGAAAAGGATATAGAATTTTAAAACAAAGTATAGAAAACTCAAATAAAATGCAATATAAAAAAATAGAACTAAAAGATTAATATAATTTAATTACCTTTAATCATCATTGTTTAAAAATGATCTGAAGAAAACTAAAATAATCTTAATACAATAATAAAATATAATTTAAAAATATTACTTATTTTTGAAGAGAAAAGATGGGGCTCCGACGGGAGTTGAACCCTGATCTCCCGTGTGACATGCGCGGTATGTTAACCACTATACCACAGAGCTCGCTTCCAAGTGGAGCCAATCCTTCCTCTTCACTGATACCTCTCCCACGATCTCGAAATTTTTGCGAGTAGTGACGGGAGGTGGACAATTTTTGTCCGATTTTTGGTATACCAAAAATTGGAAGGGTTCGACTCCCGGCGGAGCCCAATCTTTTCTCTTCAAAAATAAAATATTTAAAAATTAATTTAAAAAAGGTGGTAACCCACGAATAAAGATTGAATTTATATAAAAATATTACAATTTATAATTACCCAACATTGAAATCAGGAATATCCTTAAATTCCATTTCCTTATCACATTCAAGCAGTGTATATGGACACTTATATGTGTTCTGAAATAAAACCAAATTATAATTAACTTTTTTTTTATTGTATTACCTTAACTGATAAAGATGAAACTAAATTTTAATAAAACTAAAACTTTTCCACCTTAATCAAACATAATAATTCACCTTTTTGAGAGTAATAATAAATCTATTTCATACCTGTTTCTTCGCTAATTGCATTTCTTTGTTAGCATATAAGCAAGTGTAATGTAAACGATGACCACAGGTTAGAACAAAGGTGTTGGAATCAAATTCTTCCTTGCAAACACAACACCTGGAACTGGGAAGGAAGAATAATAGACACCATCATTTTACAGCATAACATTACATAACAGACAATGAAGCAACATACCATAATACTGCTGTTATGCATGAATAGGGAACAAGGTCACTACATGATGGACATTTGTATTTCTTTAATTCCTAACATTAAAAAAAAATAGTTATAACAAATTTATTTTTAAATTGATTTAGTATTTATGAATAAATAAACCCAATTAATGAGTCAATGTTGACTAGTTTATGTGGATATGACTTCAAGAGAAAATATTAATTGTAAACTAGCAATGACTGTTCTTTATATTTTGCATTTAAGGCTCAGAGAATTATTGAAAGAAAGGAAGGTAACGCTTCCCCTATGCTACTCTTAGTGTGGCCTATTTCAGGAGAACCGTAGAGAACTCCTATCTGTTTGAGTAGGAAGAAAGAATAACATACTATCATTTTTCCAGATAACATCAAATATCAAACCATCGAGCCCCGTAATATTGCTGTTATATATATATATAAGAAGATCAAGTTCAGGCATTTATATTTCCTTAATTCCTAATAATTACAAATAAGTTGAATATTTATAAATCAATATGTAAATCCTCCCAAGTTGCAATATGATAACTTACAACACAATACACTTAAAACTTATAAGTAATTTATAATAAAAATGTACTTACAGAAATATTACAACCTATAAGAGTCTCATATAAACACAAATCGTGAACTATATGTCCACATAAAAGTCTAAACTTAAGGGTATCTTTATCTTTATGGCATATGAAACATCTGCAACAAAAAAATATGAATGAATCACAATAACATTGAATTTTGAGAAAGAGGGGTTGGTTTATGTTTCTCCATCAATATCAAATGTTCCTTAATTGCACACTAAATAAAAACCTCTTTTTGATGTTTCATTTTATTAATAGGTTCTAAAAACTTTGCCATAGGACAGGACATCTCCTAAGCCCTCAAAGTATTATTATTAAAAACTTCAAATTAATCCCAAGGAGTAACTAGTTACAAGCCAAACAGAATCGCGTAAAGACCCTCACCTCATCTTTTTCTTCCTTTCATCATCATAGGAATAAGAATTATTGGAGTAATAAGAATAAAAAACAGAAGCACCAAAAGCAATCACTCCTAAAAAACAAATAAATAAACCAACAATGAAAAATATCAATAAATAAAAAAAAAGCCTTTAAAAAATTGGCATTAATTATTTTTCTTACCTTTTAATTATCTTTTAAATTTGGTCTTCATTAAAAAAGAAATTTAAAAATTTTATTTTCCATTTAAACTATGTTGTTTAACATTTCAGATCTTATTTATTAGTAGTTTAGATATATCTCAAGAAGTAAAGAACTTAAAATTTATTAGAATAATAAGGATGATAAACTGCTGCCAATGCTAAATATCCTGCAGGTAAATTTATAATTTCCAATTTTTTTGATTTGATGTAGCTTATTTATAGGTCTAAGGATTCTCCTATTTCAGAGAGATAATTCTTTTATTTATTCTCTTTGTTAGGTTTTTTTTTTTCAATAGTTTCGAAAAAAGTATTAAATTAAATTGATGGTAGTGGAATAAGAATTAGATAAATCTGGTGCAATGCATACAAATTACCCACCTACTTAGAGAAGAAATTGACAAGCTTTCATAATTGTGAAAGCTCCATTCAGCAACTTTACTGGAAACACCTTATTCCACATTTATAATTTTTTTTATTTATTCTCTGTATAGAAGAGGTTCTCAAACTGTTAATTTTGAATAAACTAACAAACTGTGTCAAATTACAATCCTACCAATAAATTAATTACCGAAAAATTAATGACTAACAGATCCAATTCATTGAAAATGTATTGGAAACAAGTCTAATTGCATTATGCTTAAATTAGATGATATTGGAGCTTTTGACACACCTGGAACCCAATGATTCTTGAAAATTTCCAAAAATATGTCAGCCCAAAAAATATCCATTTTCCTCAAAGACAGGATATGGTAGGAATCATTACTAACCCACATACATTAAAAAAAGACCAAACAATCAGAATACCACAAGGCTCCTGCCTTTCTCCCACACTCAGAAACTACAAACTACAACTACAGAACACTACAAATACAGTGAGGCCAAAAAGTATTTGCACACATTAACTTTTTCTAATTGTAAGTCAGGAAATAGAGATAAAAAATTAAACTATTGTTTATTTGATACAAAAATTAATAACTAAATATAATCTCTAATATATTTTAAAAATGGATACAATATCGTCAATAAACTTTAAAACCGAAATAAAAAGTATTTGCACACCTCATTTTATGGGACATAATCTATTAAATAAAAAGTTCTTTAATATTTGGTACGCATGCCATTAGCTTCAATAACTGCCTGAAGTCGTTTAGGCATAGAATGAACTAAATTTTGAAGATACTCGGTACCCAACTGCTCCCATTCCTGAATTAAAGCTGATTTCAACATTTCTTTTCCACTAATTATATTTTTTCGCACTTTTATGTCCATAATGTGCCACACATTTTCGATTATATTTAAATCTGGATTTTGTGGAGGGGTATGCAACTGCCAGGGTGCGTTATAAAGAAGCCATTCTTTGTTTTTCGAGCGGTGTGTTTCGGATTGTTGTCCTGCTGAAACATAAAAGTGTCTTGAATCCCAAACTTTTGAGCACTCACCAATAAATGGCTTCGCAAAATATTCACATAACCTTCAGCATTCACATTTCCTTCTATAAAAGACAAATTCCCGACGCCATAGAACGATACGCACCCCCAAACCATCACATTGCTACCCCCATGCTTTACAATAGGCATAACATTTTGAGGTAAAAATGCCTGGTTGGGTTTTCTCCAAATCATTTTTCTGCCGTCACTCCCAAAAATATTAAATTTACTCTCATCAGAGAATATTACATTTTTCCAAAATTCGATCGGCTTATTAATGTGAGCTTTAGCGAAATCGAGACGTTTTCTCCTATTAGTCTCACTAATAAAAGGCTTTTTCCGTGGAGCCCTGCCGTGTAGGTCTTCGCTGTTTAAAATATTTTTTATAGTGGATAAACTTACTTGTTTATCAGACGTTGAAGCGACCATATCCACTAACTTCCAAGCAGTTATCCGAGGATTAGTCTTCACCTTTCTTACAATTGTTCTTCTGTCTCGAGCACTAAGAGCTGTTGGACGTCCAGACCGCGGAGTATTTTCTGTTGTACCTCTTTCATCGTATCTTTTTATGATGTAGCGCACCATCGAAAAGTTTAAATTTAATTGAAGCGCTTTAATCTGTCTATAACTTTTATTTCTATTTCTGAATGAAACAATTATCTCCCTCACCGCACTTGATAATTCTGCCGTTTTAGGGCTCATGTTGATGAGAACTGACTCTGGTAGATTAAAAGCAACTACACTTGTAATGTTTACTGTGTAAATGACTGGGTTACCCTATAAAAGATCAGGATTGAACACAGTCAACAAGTGTGCAAACACTTTTTATTTCGGTTTTTAAAGTTTATTGACGATATTGTATCCATTTTTTTTTTTCATTTTTAAAATATATTAGAGACTAGCTAGGGTGCCCGGCTTCGCTCCGGTAGTTTTAATAACAGAAAAACTTTAAAATTAAAGGAAATAAAGGAAATATAGAACAAAATTAGCACTTTCTTGGAACTTTTAACATGGTATCAATATTAAGATTCGATATCAGCAGAGTCCGACCAAATAAGGAACCCCATATACTTTAAAGGGGGTTGAAAATGGTGAATGAACAATTAATTTTGCTGAAACTTTGTCGAGTCATGCATCGTTTTTGATGGTTTCTGTGATTCTGAATTCTATAAGCACATTCCAAGCAGTCAGCAGATAATAAGTTATTAGATTATGGTTGAAAAATATATTAGTTAAAAAACTATATTTCGATTACAACTTAAGCCCCTACTACTGTGATGGTCCTATTAGATCCAGAAGTTTAGAAACTACCGAAGATTCATAGAAACTTTTTTTTTAAGACCTTTCTTCCAGTTCAATTTCCCATAAGATATCCCCCCCCCCCCCCCCCGTTATTTGGCCGGACACTGCACCTACTATTACAAAGTGAAAACCAAAATATCATGAGGGCACAATTTTTTCATCATATTTCTTTTTATCCTGAACTATGAGGGGTGATAAAATCTTAGTGAAAAAATGCTGTAATTGGAGTTAGTCATTTTGTCTACTGGAATGCTCATCATACATAGTAATAAAACAATTTTTCATAATTACGTACAATAAGAACACTTCAAACATTTTATTTTCGATTTACAATCAGTCAATTCAGCTCTCCTTTTTTGTTTTATGTCTGTTTTTATTTGCTTACTGTACTACCCAAAAATGTTCCCTCATATTGCATCAAATTTACTTAAGTAGGTATATATTATATATTGATTAAATATAATGTGTTAATCAATTAACCTTCTTATGAGAAAATTAATTTTGTAAGGTATCCAGTCGGTTTTCTAATTGATATGTAAAATCATTATTTTATTTTGAAAGAAAAGGTGAAACTAATTATTTTCGCTTGATTTTTTAGTAATTTCAATAAAGAACAGCTGAACAAATACATAACCTTTACACATTTAACGGAATGAATGAACAATAAACATCGAGTGAAACGAACCCTAGCGCTTCCTGGTAGCCTGGAGCTCGAACTAAATTTTTCATTCATAAACTCGTATCTCAATCTGAGAGATGCTAATTAAATGGTGCGAGAGGCATAAAATTCCAGTCCTTTTCTCTTCAATTTTACACCCTTAAGAGAAAAACAGAAACCTTCTTCTCCATTAGGGGTTATACAGCAACGCGCTGACATAACTTCCTTAATCCCACGTGGAGTCGTTTTTGAGCCTTTTCGGCACGCACATTGTACACTTTGCTTTATAATATATATTGATTATATTTAGTTATTAATTTTTGTATCAAATAAACAATATTTTAATTTTTTATCTCTATTTCCTGACTTACAATTAGAAAAAGTTAATGTGTGCAAATACTTTTTGGCCTCACTGTACTTAGGTATGTATTCATTCATTCACATTGCTTTAATTATTTCAATTATCATTTTTTATAAAATCTCTTTTAGGAAACTGTTTATGTGCCCACTCATTTAACTATTGCTATCAAATTATCTATCAGTTATTTTTATGGATATGTTAATAATTTCATTAATTATTTATATACATTTGTTTTGTTATTTACTAATAAGTTTCATTATTAGTTAATACTACTCATATTTTGTTTCTTTAGGAATCTCTATTCTGTCAATCTTATAAACAATTCATTATTGATGCCTTATCACACTTATCTACACCCATCTAATCTTGTAGCAGTATAATGCACTAATATAATTGAAATTCTTAAATGTACATTGTATACCTATATTACGCGGTTTCGCTTGGAGTACATAAAATTCCTTTTCTATAGGATGTACTATCCAAGAGAAGAAAAAAATTATTATATTTATACTATAAGATTATTAACAGATAAGTACACATAAACAGATAATACTGACCTATTACGATCCCAGCAATTATAGGAGCAAAACTCGATGCATTAGACATATTAGGGAGCCTAGAAAATAATGTTCGATAAAATAATGACAATAACATAAAAAATATTTTAATAACTCCACATGACTGTTTCGAGTAACTATAAAAATGTTAGGATAGAGCCAGACCATTACCACTAAATCTTTAACTATTAACTAAGTTTCTAAATTAGAAGTAGTAAAAAATTAAAATTAAATTTGTCATGATTTAGAGAAAACATTTCAGTCTTCATTTATTAAGGGATTTAAATTACTGTAGTAATACATTTATTTATACTAACTTACAATTCAACAGCCTTAATTAGATGGTAAGTATGCAGTATTTATTTTCAATGGTATTCCTCTTTCTCTTCCAATTAATGTGACCACAGCCCAGAATATCAACCAATAAAACCTATAAAATATGTTATTAACATACAATAAAATACTGTAGGATTATCAGAATAAAATTATGAAAAAAGCAGATAAAATTTCTCTAATTTTGACAAAGTTTTTTCTTATCTTTTGTGGTATACTACAGTGGAATCCATAGTGAAGGGTGAGAAGAGAGGTTTGAGGGGTGCAAAGTTTAGTTATTTAAAATAAATAAAAAGTATTAGTAAAAGGATATAAAATTTATTACATTCATATTAGGGGGCATGGATTACAGTTAGACCATATTAGGGGGGGAGGGGGCTAGAAATAAAAACTTTGAGAGCAGCTGATCATTTCAAAGACAGCTATAGATCTCTAAAAAAAAGTTATAATTTTTGATTCGTGTAAAATTTATAAGCTTATTTTTTTAAAAACTGCAGGTTACCCATTCCCTCAGCGTAGTCTTCATTTCTTCATGGAAGATATTTGCTCGATTTATGATTCAAAAAATAAGCATGCAATTAGCTTCTGGGTATAATAATTTACTATATAAAATGCAGTGTAGTACTTTGAATGCTTTTTTAAAAATTATGAGTAAGATAATAAATGCGAAATTTCAGAACTATGATTGGCCCTTAACAGGAAAATGAACCATATCTTCCTACAAATTTCTCTTGTAGAAAAATTCATTTTTTTTAGAAGTGACGCTGGACACACTTGTAAATTTATAAGTGAGCAGGGAGATGCTTTTAGTTATTTGACAGATTTGATGGTTTTAAGCTTCTTATTAGCATACACTTTTTTTTTTTTATTATTATTTAAGGAGAGCCGCCCCTCCATGTTATTTTTTTTTACAAACAGTTAAAAGGCTCTTTTAGTGCCACTTCACTTCTGGCCATGATATCCAAATCATCTTTACAGGCGTATTTTAGCCAGGTTTTATTAACAAGCGTTCAAGAATTAACTGCATTCTTAGCTGCCCAAATGTAAGGAAAAGTTGATAAGTAGCCACTAATCAGAGCCCTTACCTTACTCCAGACACTACATACTTCATTAAACTTAAACAGCATAATCCACTTTTTCCCTGCAAATCACTTTTTAAAACCTGCAATGTACTTTTTATCTAAAAAAAAACTAACTCCTAGCTGTCTCTGTACTTATGTACTCCAATATACAAAATTATCCCTTTATCAGGTGGATTAGTAACAAAAACCACACAGAGCAGGTCTTATTCAACACAAGCAGACCATACTGTCTTTAAATGCTTCACCATGACACCTAGACATCCTTTTCGGTCTTGTCTCATCCTGCTGAAAACCTCAGACGAAAGTCGGAGCTAAATCAAGCCTGGCTGGCCAGCTTTAGCCTTGCATGCATACGTCTGGACTCCCAAGGGTGTATTGTATTATTCCTATCAGCGGCTTGACGATGCCTGCATCCCAAGATTCTCCGTAACTCTGAGCTGCTGCCAAGACTTATTAATAAATAATTGACCAAAAAAAGACCATAACATTTCCATAAATGGTACTGGTTCCCCTATGTTGCTTCTGGCAGTAGCCAATATGGCACCTTTTGGTGTGGCCCCAATCTCAACTGAAAAGGACAGGTTTTGTTGATAGTGAGCAGGAGTTGAAAGCTAGAATTTAATAAAAATAATAAAGGCCCTGTTTAACTGAAAAATGCGAGGGAAAAAAAAAAAAGCATTAGAAAAAAATAACTGACAGAAAATTATTACTTAAATTATAAAAACACTAATTCAGCGGTTGTTGATATAATTGTTGAAAAAAAATTAAATTAGTAATTGGAAAAAAAAAATATTAATAGAATAACAAAAAAAGAAAAAATAGGAGTTATAATTTTTAAAGCAAAAACAAAAATATAAAAACAATAATTTAAATAATTATAGAAAAATATAAACACTAAAAAAAATTATAAATAGCAATTACTAAAACTCACCGGTCCTTAGGCATGTCATTGGGAAACGAGCAGATAATGTTAAATACAAGAGAAATTAAATAAAAGCTTCTGTGATTCACAGAACTCAAGCTCAGTGTCGCCATCGTTGAAACTGATCCTCCTTTTTACTTTCACTTACCTATATATGAAATATATAGTAAGTGGAAGTATTGCGATCGTGAAAATTTTCGACTTCCGGTTTTCAACGGAAATACACGTTTTGGGGTCCCCTGAGTCAAAATAACCAAGTCCCGCGAAATGGTCTGTGTGTGTGTGTGTCTGTGTGTGTGTGTGTGTGTGTGTGAACAGACTAGCTCAAAAACTATAAACCGTGCGAACCTGAAATTGGGTATTTAGAGTATGTACAAGCCCGTGATGTGACAGCAAAAATTTCATCAAATTTGCTCAAAGGGAGGGGGTACTTTATTTAATAACTTTTTAAGTTTTTTTCGATTTTCTCAAAAACGGCTCTAACGATTTTGATTAAACTGAGTATTTGATCTATTTATATGCCTGAAATATGACTGTAAAAATTTCATCAAAATTGATCAACCGGAGAGGGGACTTTACTTAATAAATTTTGTATCATTTTCACATGTTTTTTTTTATTTACTCAAAAACGGTTTTAACGATTTTGATCAAACTTGGTATTTGATGTATTTATATGCCAAAGATGTGATAACCAACATTTCATCACAATTGATCAACCGGAGGGGGGACTTTACTTAATAAATTTTGTATCATTTTCACGTGTTTTTTTTATTTACTCAAAAACGGTTTTAACGATTTTGATCAAACTTGGTATTTAATGTATTTATATGCCCGAGATACGACTGTAAAAATTTCATCAAAATTGATCTACGGGAGGGGGGACTTTACTTAATAAATTTTGTATCATTTTCACGGGTTTTTTTAATTTACTCAAAAACGGCTTTAAAGATTAACAAAAATAAGATATGAATGTAGAAAAATGTGTGACTTTGGGAAATGATATTTTGCAAAACACGTCAATTTATAATCTAAGTAAGTTGGTAAGTGAAAGTTGTGTGTTGCGCGCACGCACCAGATTTTTAAAATTAGTACTAAACTTCGGAATTCCTGCATTAAACATTTAAAAACGTATATTAAAAACTTAAAAACGCGCAATGAAAATTTATTATAAATAAAAATTGGGAATTATTTTATTTTTGTCAGCAAAAATGAATTTTTTTTTTTTTTTTTTTTTTTTTTTTTTTTTTTTTTTTTTTTTTTTAGTTTGCTCTTGTTTTAAGGGGAGGAAGCAAATACAGAAAATGTTGGGTGGTAATACTACACAAGTACGGCTTTTCCTTGTTGCATTGGCCAAGACCTCCGAATGATTCTCCAAAGAAAAATCCTGAAAAGACCCGAGTGGTTTAAATTAGTCTACAATTTATGTTTAGTAATAATAGTAAAATTAGTAGTAATATCATAAAAATGTTCTGAGGGGGCTTAAATAGCGAAGGATACTTTTCTGTTTTCCTATATATTACCTTTGATTTTGGTCATGTGGAGAAATTCATTGTCTATCGTCATGCCTAAAAACAAGTAATGGCTAAATATGAAATATGAAAAAAATCGAGTAAACAAGTGAGAAAAAAAATAAAAATTTCCGACAGCTCATATAGCATGTTGAGCCCAGGCATGCGCAGTACGCCGTTAATGACAGACCAATGTTTATAAGTAAAGGCATTCTGTTCATGGGAAAAAGTTTGGAACATTATGGAAATTATTTGTTTCCTTGGTAACTAAATGAAGTTTTCAACAACTAAATAGAGAATTATAAAATCAGACGCTATGGAGTATTATGGTTGCAATACCGTATTATCTCAAATAAAAACTCAAATAAAAACTCAAATAAAATAAACAAGTAGTGTACTTTAGAGAGCAAATACGAATTTCAAGCAGTTTACGGTGGTAAAAAAATACGGTACCAGATAATCTTTAATTAATTATGTTTTAGTTTACAAACTTAAGTTCCACAATAGATTTCTGAATGCGATATAAAGTGGTTTTAGAAAAACAGAAATCGCTCTCGGTTTCCTGCAAGGCAAAAGAGACAAGCATTTTAAAATTAAGTTTTAATTTACTATGAGCTGTAAATACACCTTCTTTCGATTCACCTTGAGGATATGTTTACAAAAAGAAACTCGCAAGAGAAAACAAGCAAGCAGTGAAAAAAAAAAATTGACTTTTATTGAAATTAGAATTTTGTAGACCCCTAAAAAAATAAATTAACGATAATGAACGAAAATTACGGAGAACTTTCAAGTTTTGAAATAAAAATAGTAATATTCTATAACTTAAGAAGACAAAAAAACAAATGTGTGAAGTTGTGGAATGGCGTTTACTTACTTACTAAAACATGTCGATTGATAAAGTAAGTTGGTAAGTGAAAGTTGTGTGTTGCGCGCATCGCGCCAGATTTTCTAACTGAAACCGCTCGCTTATTGATTACGGTAGCAGGAACCCTGATGAAATGAGATCTTTCTTAGCGGTGGCGGATACAGTGGAGGATGACCCCCCTTTAAGTATTATGGTTATTAACATATTTTTTTATTTTTAAAGTTATAATGCAATTACATAGTAACGAAATTCTAAACATAATAATTTTGGTTGTTTAGATTGCAATTATTATGATAAGAGGAAATAATCTCATAAAAAAATTTGAAAATCAAAGTGCTCTCCGGCAAAAGGCCATACGTCATTATGAGACCGTGGAGATTGTTTGCCCCCCCCCCCCACCCCAACTTAGTGCTGAATCCGCCCCTGGCTATTAGACATGATTGTTTCTAACTTTGTATATTTGTTTTAACGTCAATTTATGCCGCTAAGGCTAATCAGACGATGTTACAGTGGGAGTCCTAAATTATGTTGGAAATTTAATAAAGGAAATTTCCTTTAAAGAGTACCTGACATCGTACAGGTTCGGGACTTCCATTTTTCGTCCTATCCGAGGGACGGATAGCCAAGGATTTTTTTACTCCCTTTTAAAAATATTAGGGCCACTTGCGGCCTTTAGTTTTGCAGGTTATCATGCTAACTACTACACTACAGTTACTAACTTTGTTTCTCTTGGAATGTAAGACACTTGTTCACAGATATTTCAAAAATCAATATTCTCGTGGGTGCGGGCCTGTTTGGCATGTAATTTCCTCCAGGCTCTTTGCTCCTACTCTATGTTCTGCAAAGTTTTAATTCTGGTTTAAAGGAACAATTGTGCCTAAAAAATGGATAATTCGAAAAAAAATATTTCTTAAGTATAATTCCGTAATAATAAAGTTCACAGTATGTGGCAAAAATTACAAATCATCGCTCCTCGTTTAATTAACGAATATATAAGGAAGAAACTGTACACATTCATTACCTAAACTTGGCGTCTGTATTTTTTCCTACTTAAAATAGTAATACCTCCTGGTAAAAATTAAGTCTTTTTGAGTGAATCGTCATTGAATGAACTATTCTAATGTTGGGCTTTTTGATCATTCAAATACATATTACTTAAGTTATTTTATGTATTCTTTGAAGTTATTTCAGTTACTTGAGATAACCTGTCACCCAATTTTGTTTACAGCAGAGGAAATTGTGGCTAAATTTGCCTAAGAATTAATGAAACACTTTTTATTACTGATCATCTGACAGTTGATCTTAATAAGTTATTAATTCATGAAGTCCTTATTAAATTCATCATATTTTTAGAATGGATTTAACTGTCAAAGGAGTCCCTAGCATTGCTAAAGAGGCTGTTCTTGTAGGAAGCTCACCGCTTCCTAAAGATACACCAGTAGTACAAGGTTTATATTATTTTTAATGTTGCAGGATCGCTCATTTTATGCCCTGTACTATTGGCATTTTACTCATATTTTAGAACATAATTGTTATCTAAGTGAAGCATGTTTATTTTTTATGATAGTCCTGATTAGGCTTACTGAAATGTTTACCATAACATAAATTGTTTATTTAAAACTAACTTAAAATTTGGTATTTACTAGGATATGACTGGAATAATGGTTTAGATTACTCTCGTTTGCTCCAGACATACACAACTTCCGGCTTTCAATCCACTTCTTTTGGATTAGCGATTCAGGAAATTAATAAAATGGTAATATTTGGTAACCAATTTAATCACATAAATACTTTTATTAGATTCTTGCCTGCATAGAGAAACAGGATTTAAGAGTTAACATTTATAAAGATTAGTTGATTGTTTAATTTAATTATGTAAAACTCAGTCTTCTTTGATTTTTTTTATTTTGCATTCGCTATCTAAAAATTTGGTGTGCTATATCTCACAACTATGAAACTCTTATCACAAGTATAATTTATTTTTCTAAGGCTTATCAAAGACGGCTTTTGGATGTTCTAAATTACTCAGTTCCAGTTGCAATTACAGTATTAATTACAATTTACCAATATTTATATCTCTAAGAAAAATTGTATCTCAAAAAGATTCCTAAGAAAAAGAGATGTTCTAAGATATATGAGGGTATTTTTTCCCCTTAAGATATAGTAAAGAAGTAGTAGCCAGTTTGTGTTTCTTAAAAAACAAAATATAAAATAAAAAAAATCTTAAATATGCTCTCATTCAATATCAAAAATTGATTATCTTGTTTTACGTTAGTTTAAGAGCAACTTTCAAAGCTATTGTTTATGGTTTCAGAATGTCAAAAAATATTTTTAAAAAGAAAAAAATAATCTCTTATACAAATAGATAAACCTTTATTTATTTATTTTTTAAATAAACCTTTTTTCAAGATCAAAATTGATTATCTTGTTTTACATTAGTTCAAGAGCAACTTTCAAAGTTATTGTTCATGGGTTCAGGATTTCAAAAAATATTTTTAAAAATAAAAAATAATCTCTTATACAAATAGATAAACCTTTTTTTTCTCCCATTGGCATTATACCTCAATACATTGTTATTCTTTTTATTATTCAAAATAATTGTTTTTTTAACTGAATAATTTTATTAGCATCTGTAAAATTACAATAAGCAATGATATTTTTGTATTAATGCATATTTTTAAAAAGTTAATGGATTATAATTTATCATTCTTATTTGAAACATAGATCTCTTGCATTTTTTCATGTCATCATTAAGTTTAGTTTAGATTCTTTATTTGTAAGGTTCTAGGCATTTTCTGTACTGTGTAAAAAATGTATTCAGTATTAATTTATTTCTCAATTACATGAAGTTTTTAAGTTGGTTAATGTTAATTGATTAATTTTCACCCCAGTATCATTATCCAAACCTGTACTGGCTTGTTAATTTTTTTATTTTTTATAACAGCTTCTAATATAATTATTATGTATCTAATACTGTTCTAATTTATTTATTTAATTTTTTTTTTTATGATCTTGAAAGTTATATATTATTTGTTTCTATACCTTTTCGGATATATCATGGATATTAGATGTTCAACCCTTTCAGTGTTGATGCAATAGTTGAGTCAGTGTTATGAATAGGTTTATTTCAATTATCGAAATCACTTCACTGCAATAAATATATATATATATATATATATATATATATATATATATATATTTTTTTTTTTTTTTTTTTAATATTATATATTTATTTTTCATCAATTATGTTTTAGTTGGATTGTCGAGCGCAACTACTAACTGTAGACGAAGAAGATAAATATGAAATAGATCCATTTATTAAACGTAAATCAAAGTGTACTTTATTTCTTGGTTACACATCAAATATGGTTTCATCAGGATTACGTGAAACCATTAGATTTCTAGTTCAGCATAAAATGGTAGATTGTATTGTGACAACTGCTGGTGGTGTGGAAGAGGACCTCATCAAATGTCTTGCTCCTACATATCTTGGTGATTTTGGGCTTCAGGGAAAAAAATTAAGAGACCAAGGCATAAACAGAATTGGTAACCTCCTGGTTCCAAATGATAACTATTGCAAGTTTGAAGATTGGGTGATGCCAGTTTTAGATCAAATGCTAGAAGAACAAAAAACGCAAGTAAAATCTTAGATTACATAAAACCATATTATATGTTTCTAAAAACTACTCTTTCCATTTTACTCATTAACATACTTCTGGACCTACCATGACTACAACTCACAATAAGGATGAAATAAATAAATTCTCAGAACATGAAAATTGAAGTTACCTTTTAGTCTTAGTAACGTCTTGTTGGAACAGATGTGTTTATTCTTTCTTTTCAGATCAATTAAGTTTTGGCTTTATCAGTGCAAATATCAGGTCATCCCATAAGTAATGTGGGTTTTTAATGGCGTGCTATTAGGTATAGGATAAAATCAATGAAACATGTTCAATCTAAAATGTATTAACCTCTTGTTATGACTGGGGGAAAGGTGATAATCCGAAGGTCCCAAGACTGAGGAATACGGTGGGTGAGGAATAATTTCCCATCCCAAGTCCTTTAATTTTTGCAATGTTTGTTTTGCAACATGGGGCCCTGCATTGTCATGATGGAATAAAATTCCGCATCTAATGATAAGTTATGGACATTTCTCCTCAATTGCTCACTTCAGTCGGTCCAGCTGATCCCAGTACAGATCTTTAGTGATAGTTTGGTTAAGATCAAGGAATTCATGGTGAAGGATTCCTTCCATATCCCACCATACAGACATCATCACTTTTTTCGAATGAAGTCACTTCTCTCACTTTTGTCCTAGGTGTTTCTCCAGGTCTGAACCACTAACAGGTCCTAACACAACGACCGTCTAATATTCCGTTAGAGATATTTCTGCAAGTTTTCGGTAAGTTGAAGCAGCATTTTCTTTCTTTCTTCTTTCATTATCCAAGCCTTGTACCTTCCGGTGTCGGGGCAGGTACATTTTCTATAGACCTCTCTATCCGCAGCCAACCTCCTAATCTCACTCATCGTGAGTCCCTTCTTCCTCGCCAGGTCCGACATGAGGTCCTAATTTATTTCTTGGTCGTTTTCCGACTGCTCTTGATTCCCATACCCTTTTTGGCAACTTATTGATTGGCATTCTTAGTACATGGCCAAACCACTTCAATTCTCTTCTGTGAATATATTCCACCAGCGGTTCCTGTCTCGTATCTTCTCTTATTCTTTGGTTTCCCAGTCGGTCCAATCTTGTCTTACCAAGAGCTTTTCTAAGGAATTTCATTTGTGTAGCTTGTCTACGGCTTTCAAACTTCTTGATGCAAGGCCAGCTTTCAGCTCCATATGTCAGTGTAGGGATGAATACTTGTTTATAAACTGTCATTTTGGTTTTCATCTCTGCTTCCATTTTTCCAATTATGACATTGAGGAGCTGGTAATAGACCTTTGTCGCTTTCCTTATGCGCTGATTTATTTCGTTATAAAGCCTACCATTATTACTAATTTTGGCGCCTAGGTATTGATAGGCATTAACTTGCTCCGAATCTGAACCTCCACAAGCCACAGTTTCTTGTTCCATAGAACCACTTTTGGATACAACCATACACTTTGATTTGTTGGGGTTAATAGTTATCCCTTTTCTGCTCACTGCTTCTTCCCACGCTTGTAGCGCTTCTTGCAAAGCTACTCTGCTCTCCGCAATTAAGAGAATGTCATCTGCAAATACCAAATTCTGAATATACATGGGATACATTCTCCAGTTTCCTACTTCGAATTTGGGGCTCCTCTGTTTAGCTTCCCATATTCATTTGTCCATGTGTATAATGAAAAGCAAATCTCCTTGCTTTAGACCTCTTACCATTTTAAATCTGTCTGATTTATTTCCATTAAGCCTGACTATCCCATATGTGTTCCGGTATAGGCTAAGGATTGCCTGAGTTATGTTACTGGGAACTCCTTTGACTTCAAGTGCCTGTTTGAGTTCCTCTCGTGGTACATTATCAAATGCCACAGAGAGATCTAGGAAGGCGAGGTGAATCTTTTTGTCCCTTTCAACGAACTTCTCGATTATGCATGGAATTGTGAAAGCATTATCTTGGGTTTGTCGACCGGGTCTGAAAGCTGCTTGTTCTACTATTCTTCTGAGCCTCCTTTCTAGTATTCTGGAATTTAATTTAAGGGATACTGATGAAAAAAATATGGGGCGATAATTTTCGCAATCTATTGTGGAACCCTTCTTGTGAATGGGAATTAAGATATTATTTTCCCAATCAGTGGGAATCACCTTCTTTTGGAATGCTTTATTGAAGATATTCAGCAACCACCTTTGTACTTGGCAACCACCATATTTCAACATTTCGGCCATTATTCCATCATCTTCCGCTGCCTTGTTGTTTCAGGCTTCAGCCATTGCCAATTCCACCTCCCAATCATCGATAAGTTCATCCTCTTCGACTGAAGGTCCTGTCAGTTCTTCATTATTCCTTTCTTCTCTTCCATTCTCATTTCCAAATTTCTTACTGAAGAAGTATGCCCATTATTTCAATACTTTAGCCTCTTCAGTAATTAGCTGTACAGTATTATCTTTGATGCTTCTTACTGGCTTTCCATATTTTCCACGTAGTCCCTTCACTAGAGTTCTCCAAAACTTCCTTTTATCCTCAGCGTAACTAGTTTGGAGTTCTTCACCAAATTCGATCCAGCTTTTTTCTCTAGCTAATTTCACTATTCCCTTTGCCTCTCTAGCCTTTTCTTTGTAAATGGTCATGTCAATAGCGTTATTTGTTAGTAGGTATTTCTTCCAGGCTTGTTTCTTTTCTTTGACCTTGGCTAGCACTTTTTCATTCCACCGCCTAGTTCTTTTAAAAGCAGTGTTGACCTTTTTCTTTCCAATCACTTTTTCTGCAACACCTAGGAAAGTCACCTTGAATTTTTCACCCAGCATTTTCTCCTTTATCAAATTCCCAAAGCATAACATGGCGTAAGTGGTTTCTTGGGAGATCCATTTCAAATGAAATTTCAGCACAGAATAAATAAGTTTCACCAACCAAAACATCATAAATAGATGTGTATTTAATGCTATAATATACAAAAATAAATTGGAAATGAGGGATTAGTAATCTAAACATAAACAAACAGAATATTAAATACCGAAATTACTTATGGGATGACCTGAACTTTTTTCATCTTTTTACTTTTCTAAGTTTTTGCGTTTTTAAAATGTCAAAGATGCTGTTATGTCTCAACTTGATAATTGAAATGAAAAACAATGGTTACAAATATCATAATAACTATATTAAGATAACAGAAATTGATTTCGTTTTTTAAACAAGGGTAAAACATATTATCTATCACAATAACATCTGTTAGTGTCAATTAAGAATACAAAGAGATTTTAACATAGGGATATAACAGTCTCCCACACTTAAATATGAAGGAGGTAGCTTCTGTTCCTAAACATAATCTTGAAGATAGGAGGGTGGTCTCCGTTGACGTTGCGACCTGCGAAGATAAAGAGAGGCTGGATCTGATGCTGTCGGAGCATCAGCTGGATCCTGAGGCGCTGGAGCTGGAGAGACTGGATCTGGTGGTCGAGGAGCTGGAATGGGTGCAGCTGGTGGTTGGAAGGTGTCTTCACGTTGGACTCCGGATCGCCCTGTCCTGGCTGAGGATGAGCTATTGTAAGCCTGCTCTTCTTGTGTCGGGACTAATGGTAATTTTGGGACCTGGCAAGCTCGAATTTGGTCTATGTGTCTTTTCAGACGATAACCATCATCGAGATTCACCATGTAGTGCACTCGCCCCAGCTTTTCTGCAATCGTTCCGAATTTCCATTCTTCCTTATTTGCCGCATACCATCTAACTTGTACTCTTTCTCCCACAATTAATTGACGGCAATGAGGATGCTGTAGTATTGCAGTGGCTTGCTTGGGTGGAAAAAGAGCATCTAATTGAATTCTTATTTGTCTCCCTAAGTATACCTGTGATGGAGAATATCCGGTTTCTAAAGGGGTGGCGCGGTATCTAAAAACAATCTCTTGTAAATTTTCATGAAGCGCATTGTTGCTGGAAGCATTAGATTTTAGTTTCTTTTTTAGAATTTGAACATGCCGCTCTGCAAGTCCATTTGTAGCGGGGTGACCAGGAGCTATAAATTTTTGAATTATCCCACAACTCCGACAAAAATCCTTGAACAATGCGCTAGTGAAAACCGTCGCATTGTCAGATAAAAGTATTCTCGGGAATCCATGGAAGCTGAAAATGTCTTTTAGAAGTTTGATCGTGGTTTGGGATGACGGCGGGTCTTTCGAAAGGCGCACTTCTGGCCATTTCGACTTGGCATCGATGAGTAGTAGGATATGGTAGTTATTGATGGGTCCTGCGTAATCAACGTGCACTCTATCAAAATTTACTTCAGGCTCTTCCCAATGATGTATAGGAGCTTTTGGAGGATTGTTACGAACAATGGCACAGTTTTGGCAAGATCGGACCAGGCGCTCGATGTCTTTATCCATATTCTTCCAATAACAGAATTTTCGAGCGAGCTGCTTCATCTTGACAATGCCTGGGTGAGTCCGATGTAATTCGTGTAGAACATCCTCCCGTAGTCGAAGGGGGATCACGACTCGGCTTCCTTTAAAGATGACGTCTTGAATTTGATAATCTGGGTCATTGAGTTGACCTGACCGTAGTTCTTCCTTGATTTTTTTTAGATCTGGGTCCTCATTGGTAGCTGCTGCTAAAGATTCGAATGTAACAGCTGTGGTCGAGATATGGTTAATTACTTGGTCATTAAGATCTCGGAGTTCTAGTTCAATTAACATATCAGCACTTTTAGAATCTGGTTCTATTGGAGATCTGGAGAGATAATCAACATGATTAATATTCTCACTTTTCTTGTGTTCAAGTGTGTAGTTAAAGCTTTGGAGGAACGCTGCATAGCGAAGCAGCCTGGCGCTTGTCATAGCCGGAATCTTCGCATCTTGATGTAAGATTCTAGAAAGTGGTCGATTGTCTGTTATGAGTGTGAAGTGTCTTCCGTAAAGATAAGTGAAAAATCTGTCAACAGAAAAAACGATCGCAACAGCTTCTCGATCTAGTTGGCTATAGTTACGCTCAGCATCCGTTAACGCTCTGGATGCAAAGGCAATCGGCCTCTCGACTCCATCAATTACATGTGCCAATACTCCAGCAACACCTGTAGGACTAGCGTCACAAGTCAGTCTCACAGGCAATCCCGGATCAAATGGTGTTAGAACTTTGTCACTTGAGATTTCACGTTTCAGCTGTATGAACGCTGATTGACAGTCTTGTGTCCATTGGAAGCGTCGATTTTCTTTCAATAAGCAGCGTAGAGGGTACGTTATTGAGGAAAGATGCGGGATGAATTTTGAATAATGCGTTACCATACCTAAAAATCTTCGGACTTCTTGTTGATTAATTGGAGGCTTTAGTTTGCATATAGCTTCAATTTTCTTGGGACATTTCTTGATGGTGTTGTGACTAATGACATGACCTAAAAAAGATACTTCTTCCTTGAAAAACTGGCACTTCCGACGGTTCACGTGAATATTATTTTCTTTTAATCGATCGAGTAAACGATGCAGATTAGTATTGCACTCATGAAATGTCTTTCCATAGATTGCAATGTCGTCGAAATAAGTTGTAACGCCATTTAACCCAGATAGGACCTTATTCAAGATCTTATGGAACTCACTAGGTGCATTCTTGATACCAAAGTTAAGTCGATTGACTCTATACGTGCCTCTATGGGTCGATATGGTTTGTATTATACTCGTATCTTCATCGACTTTTACGTGTAGGTATGCCTTGTAAAGATCGATGATGCAAAAGTATGCAGCATTTCGCAGCTGGTGGAGGGTCTCTTCGATCTTTGGAATAGGGTAATGGGAGGTTTGAAGCTGAGGGTTGACGGATGTTTTGTAATCCACGCACAATCGAACATTACCATCGGGTTTAGGAATGACAACTAGTGGTGAACCCCAGTCACTGTGGTCCACCTTCACAATGATCCCGTCTCTTTCAAGGGCATCAAGTTCTTTTTCTACCTTATCGCGTAAGGCGAAAGGCACTTCCCTCTCTTTGATAAATACAGGTTTTGCTTTTTTCCTCAAGCTAAGAGATATGACACAATCTGGCACACAACCAACCTTCGGTTTGAAGAGATCAGCATACTGTTGGTCGATTTCTTTGACGGCATCTTGAGGACTGACCTCTTTGATTAAGTTGATATTTCTATGGGAAGGAAAATCGAGATGCTTTAATTCGATACCGAACCTCCTGATCCACGTTCTTCCCAATAGGGGCGTAAAATTTTCTGGAACAATGAAGATGGACTCATTGGACACAATACCGTTACAACAAACAGCAACGTTGACTACTCCTAGTGGCTTGAACACACCTGCTGTATACGATCGGAATCGGATCTTTGTGGGCTGCATGTCTACCTGAATTTGGAGTTTTTTGAAGTCGGATATCGGAAGGAGTGTGAGCCCTGCTCCAGAATCTACCTCAAAGGTTTGAGGCTTTCCTTCTATTAATACTTGGATGAAATATTTTGCTGTTTCATGGGTATTATCTTTTTTATGCACATTTACTATTTTATTGAAATGCTGATAAACTTCTATCTCTTCTTCCTCTGTGAAATTAGATTCGGAATCAGAACTTCGCGAAATCTGTTTTATTCCCTGTCGTTTCCGGAGGAGTGTTTTGATGCATACTTTCTGGACGTGGCCTTGCTTTAAACACGCTTGACAACGCAACTTATCCCTGTTAACGCGGCAATCAGCTGCAAGGTGATTATCTTTACCACAGCGAAGGCATAATTTATCAATCCCAAGTTCTTCGTAGTCCCTTCGGTATAGCATCTTAGATGAGCGTTTTCTATTATTTTGAAGTGATTGCCTTCTTGTATGGACTTTGCTAACAAGAGATGAATTCTCCTGTTGACTTGAAATATGACAGCTATCTGTTCTTGAAGCTTCTAATGCGAGGGCTTTCTTAAGAATTTCATCAAAAGGCATCTCCGGGCTCATAAGAAGTTGTTCTCGTATGTACGAATTTCGAATGCCCCTAATGAATTGGGAGCATAAGAAAATATCAGAAATAGATTTCTTACATTCACAGTACAAATTACAGTCAGAGATAAACGATTTGAGGGAGGTAACATATTGTGATATGTTATCAGTCTCTGATTGGAAATACGACAGAAATTTGTGGCGTTCAACTAATGGGTTTTTCTTAGGGCACAGATGCTCAGTTAGTAATGAAACTATCTTGTCATAGTTGAGATCAGTTGGAGCAAGTGGTGCGGATAACGAAGTTAACAATGAGTATGTCTTAGGTCCAATGCTATTTAAAAACAGCCGAGTACTGAACTCGGTATTAATTTCCACATTTTTGATTTCCAAGTAATTTTGAAATCGGAGTCTGTATTGTGAAAATGTTTCCTTACTTGAATCAAATTCTTCAAAACTTGAAATACCAGTGCATGAATTAGAAAGTGCCTGTTTGGGCTGTGATACTGCTTGAATTAATGATTGATGGTTCGAAGCCAAAATAGTAAGCAACTCTCTAAATTGATCATTATTCATTTTGAATCAATTTGATGATATTGAACTATTTGAAAAAAAAAAAGGTAAACTTACGTAGTTTGTCCTCGTCGCCAATCTGTTATGTCTCAACTTGATAATTGAAATGAAAAACAATGGTTACAAATATCATAATAACTATATTAAGATAACAGAAATTGATTTCGTTTTTTAAACAAGGGTAAAACATATTATCTATCACAATAACATCTGTTAGTGTCAATTAAGAATACAAAGAGATTTTAACATAGGGATATAACAGATGCTAATAGCAACAATAAATGCTGCTAAATTAATTATAAAAGTAATTAATAACAAAACTTTTATTTTCTAAATTCAGCTGTAAAAAATAAAATTTTGGTTAGTTTCTATTAATTCTGACCTTGATTTTAAAGTTTTTTTGTTCTTTATGGGTTATTTTTTTTATTCTTATATTACTGTTGTATCTCAATCATATAATTGAGTACCTCCAAATTAAAATACACTTTTTTATGTATCTTCAAATACTCTAGCTCAGTGGCAAGAACAGTATGATAAAAAAACCTTTTTGACTTGAGTTTCATGCCCAAAATTATTCACCATAAGGATGCACATGAGAGGAAAAGTAATCGGAACGCTGATTGTTTTCAATCGGGATAGGTAGACATGTATTGAGAGTGCAATGCATCTGGAACGCAGATACCCTGATACTTATGATGAGATAGATCTGATACCCTTGGCCTACCTTGATAGGTGTCCCGGCTGCCGCTCATGTGCATCGGGCCTAACTGTGGCAAATTAATTTTAACAAAAAATATGTTTATACAAACTTAATTTTCATCTGTACCACTTATTATTCGCTATATTATTCCTGAAGTGAATAGATCCAGTTCTGTTTCGTGACAATTTGAGTTGGTGTTTGTTATATATATATTCATGTGTGAGCATAGAAGTTTTATATATTTTAATTTTTTTATTTTTATGATGCTCACGGAAGTACAATTATTTTATTTTAGGGAACGATGTGGACTCCTTCTAAAATCATCGAAAGACTTGGTTCTGCAATTAATAATGAATCTTCAATTTGTTTTTGGGCAGCTAAAAATTGTATACCCATATTTAGCCCTGCATTAACTGATGGGAGCTTAGGAGATATGATGTACTTCCATTCTTACAAAAATCCAGGATTTGTTGTCGATATCCTTGAAGGCTAGTATCATAAAATTTGAATTATTGATGTGATAAGATTTTTTTAATATAAATTTAGTTTTTTTTATAATATATCAAGATTTGGATATAACCATCTTGCTCTTTCATTTACAAATAGGCGATATCCATTAGATTAGCTGCAAGGTTGTGAACCCTTTAGCGACCATGAACTACTATAATAGTCTGAGCGCGCCATGCCGTGGGGACCATTGACTACTATAATAGTCCAGTATCAAGCAGGCTCCACGGACCATGGACTACTATAACAGTTTTGCTTCTCCAGCGTTTCCAGACCGTAAGCTACAATACTAGTTCAGTTTCCAGAGCCATCTAGGTCTCCCCATGACAAGCTTAAGTATTTTTTCTTGACAACAGATGTCGTACGTATCCACTTTTGGCTATATTATTTTTCGTTGTTTGTCTGCAACCTACTACTATTCTTTCTACCTAATCCTACTCTTTTCTACCTGCATCAACCTTCTTCTCAGTCTTGTAGGTCCCTCAGTCTATAGTCTGGCTTCTTACTGGGAGTTTAATTTTAAAATGTAAAGAATTAAATAAAAAATCATGATTGCAGAGTCAAAAAGTAGTCGGTTCACCGGGCACAGTTGACTTTTCTACCACTCAGTCCAGCCAGCTCGCTCTGGCCCGGCCGTGTTCGGTCGCTAAAGGGTTAAAAACTCATTTTGCAAGAACACAACTTTTCAATTCCAACTCTCATAGTGAATCCTAAAGAATTTTTAGTTCATACTATTTATGTAAATGTTTATTTTAACTGATTTATTATGATCATTGTGACTTCAGTTGGCTTTATAGGTCATTTACATTTATAAAACGCAAATGCAGTGTCAGAAGAAAAAAATCAAGATTGTTATTTTTTTAAACATCTAGTTCAGAAAAAAATTGAATGAAGGTTTAAGTGCATAGGCAGCCACCAAAAATTTTGCTATTGAAAGAGAGTCGATTCTCCATTGAAATACTGCCACATTTTGCTTCAGGATTTTAGCAATGGGACGGTCGGACAGATGAAGCTAGATCACGCCTTCAATTTGTTTGCAATAGGTCGATGATGATGATATTCTTCTTGATTATGTAAACCAAGACCCACATGCAAATACTCCTGAGTAATTGTAGTTTTGAGGTACCCCATCTTGGTCAATTGAAACTAAGTCCAAATTTGACCGATATGTGTAACACAGAATGAGCACATCATTTTCCTTTGATTAAAGAAAAAATATTGGAACTACAAGGAATGAATGTTTTGCCTTACCCTGTGTATAGGATTCATTATATATATATATATATATATATATATATATATATTTATATATATATATACCCTGTTTATATATAATCTATTAGTTTTCTTGTTATGATATCTTTAAAATTCTTATTTTTTAATTTTTAAATATTTTTTCTAAGAATAAGAAAGATTGGCCTTGGCCGGAATTCGAAACCAAATTTCCGTATAACTAGTAAACAGTAATAATGGACATTAGTTATTTTAATTAAAAAGTGATAATTTTCAAGTTATCATAACAAGAAAACTAATTGATGTAATAATTAAAGAAATTTGACAATGGCCAAGAGATCTCACTAAATGGACTAATTATGTCCACTCCCCCATCTAGTTCGCACAAATTGGAAGGTTGGTGGGAAAGGGGTCAGTGAAGAGAAAGGATTGACTAGACCGAGATCTGTGTCTGGTGGCTCAAATAGCAAGAGGGGCATACCAGTGATACTGGAATTCGGGTTCAAATCCTGGCCAAGATCAATCTTTTCATTTCTTATAAAAAATATTAAAAATTATATATATATATATATATATATATATATATATATATATATATATATATATATATACAAATATAAAAGAAATCATTTTACTTTCTTATACCTATATTTGATATATATTGTCAAGGAAAGTTAAATCTATATTAAGGTTCCCTACACATAAGGAGCCTATGTCCATACACCAAGTTTCATTTACTAAGGGTAGTAAGAATATTAACTAAGAAACTTTAGTTGGCTTATAAGAGCAAATGCACCAATGGCTGAACTGTCCTAACATGCTGATGAATCTTTAAAAGTACTGTTGGGGTTAATTATTAAAAATCCTTTTCTCGTTTCTGTTATTTTTTATTTTTTTATTTTAGCATTAATTATATTTTTGTCTTTTTTTTTAATTTTACATGTAATGTTTAACTTTCTAAAATTAAAGCCTTAACATATTGTTTCAGATCTGAAAAGATTAAATACAATGGCTGTCAAAGCAATCAACAGTGGCATGATAATATTAGGAGGAGGAGTGATAAAGCATCATATTTGTAATGCTAATTTAATGGTTTGTTTTTGTTTTATTTTTGTTCTACATTTTTTAAAATTATCTTTTCAATCCATATCAAGTGGGCCAGAAATAAATTAATTGGTTGCTTGAACATTTTCATTATTTTTTACATTTTTACCATCGACAGATTAGAACATTAGAAGTCCAAAAATGCAAAAATAATTTTTTTTGTTATATTCATTTTGTGAATGGCGTAAATATATCCCCTCAAAGTTCAAAGAGGTAATTTTGCAAAAACGGATTTTAAAAAATTATAACACAAGAAGTCAAATGATGTGTTGGTTTTTTTTTATTTGATAGGTAAAGATGGGAGCCAAATCCACAAAGTTTCCAAGCCGTGTACTTGCAAGTTTTTTTAAATACAGATCATGAAAATTACCAAAAAAGTTGAAAGCTCATTGTCTTTGTTGGATATGAAAATAAAAATTTGGCTGATTTCGATAGGTAATAGGATTGAACAGTTGTTCTTTGCTTTGGATCCATGATGAAATTGGTTGAAAATTTCCTCCCTGAAGAATTCATTAAGAATCTCCTGACGAATTATCAGGAAGATACCTTCCTTAAGAAAATAAACTTGCTTATCAGTTAATATTAATTTATCTGACTTGAAGGTATTAAAACTAAAGAAGTATTAAATTTAAAAAGAAAATACATAAGGGGTTCGAGTTAATTATAAATAATTTAGTTTGCAGAAAAGTAATATACATGCTCTGATAGGGCCGAGTTGTCCTAGGTCTTGTTTGAATAGTTTTATATATTTATTACCTGCATGTTTATTATTGATAATATTTTTTATTTTTAGAGAAATGGTGCAGAATATGCAGTATTTATTAATACTGCTTCTGAGTTTGACGGCAGTGATAGTGGAGCAAGACCTGACGAAGCTGTGTCTTGGGGTAAAATAAAAAAAACGGCAAATCCTGTTAAGGTATATTTTATCCCTTTAACTTATCTTCTTTCAAAAATGTGCCCCATCTTTTGCTCACTTTACAATTTAATTTTATATTTATTTAACTGTTTTTAGGAATTTATTTATGGTATTTTTGGATAAGAAGACATTTATCTTTATAAGCAAAGTATAGAATTACAATTTTGTATTCATTAGATAGGGATTCCTCCTTTGCTTATATAATATGCTAGAGATACAGCATAGCGGGGCTTATCCTTAATCCTGACTTTATTGATTGTGACTGTTTTGTTCTAGTCTCTAATAGAAATGTCCAGATACATTATCTTTCTCGTTCAATAGAATGTATTCAATAATTCTCAACAGAATGTTGTGTCAGGAGTTGTTCAAAATCAGCAATCTGCAAACTGGTCTTTTTTTGGGAGATGGTTGAACAATGAAATTAATTTTGCCTGTCAAAAAATTCATGTGTTGTCAGGACCACTGGTTTCTTAAATAATAATACCTATTTTTTTTATTGAATGACTGAATATTTATATTTGATTCAGTTTTCTTGTTATTTTTTGATTTCTAGTCTTTTTACCCAAGGTCTTAAACTATTTTTCCATTTAATTCAAATTATAAATACATGTAATAGAAATTAATGATTGTTCTTAACATAATATAATCTTAAGTTGCACTATTAATATATCTGTATTTATATTACATATTATATATATTTTTTTTGTTCCAGATTTATGCTGAAGCTACTCTAGTATTCCCTTTACTGGTTGGTGAAACATTTGCAAAGCGATTTTTCAAAGAAAAATAATTTTAAAATGTAAAAATTTACTCCAATTTTAAATTTTAAACAATTATAGCCCTATGAAGACTTTCACATCCTTCTTTTCCTGAATACATTAAAAATATTAGTGATATTAAAGAATCCTTTTTATTGTCATGGCAGTTAAGGTTGTCACCAGAAGTGACCATTGGCCTTTCTGTTTACTTTTTATGTATCATAGTCATTTTTGTGCTGACCTATTTTTTTCAGTACAAAAAAAAAAAATTACATGCGTGTTTAGCACAGCATTGTGGTTGATAATTTGGGGGAAGAATCTGTTATATTCTTAACTTTAGTTTATGACCATGATACTTATAAATGCTGAGAAGTTTCAAAATTATGCTATTGACACAAAAGAAATATATGTCTCTATGAGTTGTATCTAATGCCTGTCACTGTCCACTAAATTTTAATCAAGATGTTTAAACAATGAATAATACAAAAAGATTTAGGGAGTGAAAAAAAAAAATAAAAAACATTTTATAAAAAAAAAATTAAACCGACTTCGAAAACTAGGAAACAGTAAAAATAAATGCACTAAAAAGTACGAAATAATTACCTTCTGATTTTTATGAATACACCGCAAAATCGAAAATGGTATAAAAAGTGGGAAGATGCAATAAAACCAAAAAAATTATTTTGATTTGTACGATTACACACTAAATCTTAATAATAAGTATTAAGTTGAAATATTAAATACCATGTTTAATATATCACAATATTTTCGGAGGCGGAGCAAAATAGAAAATCGATAGATTTTTCATAATATTTAGTGTTAACGACTTTTAAATTTTGCGCCGCCTCCGAAAAGATTGTGATGTATGAAATATGGTATTTAATATTTCAACTTAATACTTATTATTAAGAGTTAGTGTGTAATCATACAAATCAAAATATTTTTTTTGGTTTTATTTCATTTTCCCACTTTTTATACCATTTTCGATTTTGCCGTGTATTCATAAAAATCAGAAGGTAATTATTTAGTACTTTTTAGTGCATTTATTTTTACTGTTTCCTAGTTTTCGAAGTCGGTTTAATTTTTTTTTTATAAAATGTTTTTTATTTCATACTTTTTAGTGGCGGGAGATAATTTATAGAAGCAATAAGTTAATTTATAAAAAAAAAATCGAAGTGTTTTTTTTTATACGGATTTTAAGTGTATTTTGGATAAGTTTCTGGTTTTCATAGTCGTTTTCTTTTTTTTTTAATGGGTACCCCTCTTCGGACACTACAGGGGAGTTTGGTTCATTGGTTGGTTGTTCTATCTATGGTGGGAAGGACGAGATTTATTCCGTGGGTCAGTCGCGAAATAAAAGTCAACACAGGTAGCGCTCTACCACATTCGTCTATCCCGGGCCTTAATATTATAATTATATTAAGAGTCACCTTTTCAATTTTATGAATACGCACGGAAAATCAAGTGCTGGGCGTGCATTACACTGCCTACTTTGATTTATGTAAAAGACCAATGTTTCATTAGGACGACACATAAAACTTAAAACTTTTTTTTCACAATTACAATAATTTCCTTTGCTGATTTTTTTGTCAGTAATTGTCATTTACATACATACATCCGAGAGGAGGTATCGAGTTTGCTCCGCTGTCACATAACTCCAAGATGATGTAGGTACGTCACTGAACAGTCGAGATTTTGGCCGTATTTCGAATATACATGATGATATAATGAAGATGTTTATATGTCGAGATTTTGGCCGTATTTCGAATATACATGATGATATAATGAAGATGTTTATATGTCGAGATTTTGGCCGTATTTCGAATATACATGATGATATAATGAAGATGTTTATATGGCCTATAATAAATTGGACCCTAATTTTTGAATAATGATCGCTTGAATATTCTTTTGAAATCTAATGCGACGATATTTACTGCTCCGATAGGGACCTTTTATATTTCTTTATTTAAATTTATCGTTGGAAAGTAGTAATTAAACTAAATTGCATTTCCAAAAACAACATCATTGGATAGAAGTACTAGCAGCTAATAAGGGGAAGCCATAAAATTGATCGTTATCAAAACGGGGGCAGCCGCTAGGATAGAAGCGACAGCGTTTTGGGAATCATTTTAGGGTTCATTTATTATTACGAAGGATATTATTGTTCTCGATATAATACTACTGGTTTAATTCAATAATATTTCTTGGTCGAGTCAATTATGTTCGTCATCCCATTCGATGAATTGTTGACTAAACTTGAGAGCGAAGTGGTACGAATAATATCCTTCTTAATAAACAATTATTCAGAAAATAAGTTTTCAGAAAACACTGCAGCTTCAATTCTAGCGGAGTAGCCTTTTTGACAGCAATCATTTTTATGGCTGCTATATTTTTGCTGAGTGGACTTTCATACAATGTGGTTGTTTCCTGAGAGATATTAACTTTAATTTGCCGTTAGTTTTATTGATGGATGAACATTCGCAAACATTGAAATTTTAATTTCTTTTTTAAATGTCTGTAAAGACGATTTAATTATTATCACACTACTACTGGGATAATGTTTTCTAGGAAAATTTTCATTTATTGGGGAATATAATACACAACATATACGTTAGTTACTGCGGTACTTGAGTACTTGCGGTACCGCCTCAAATGCGTAAGACCTATAAACACATCCAACCCAGACTGTTATAAGTTCATTATCATTTCTGTTTCAATAAAATGCATTCATTCAACACTAGACTTAGGTCCTGAAAAGCGCTCTCATGCTTTCAGGAAACGCAAACACTTAATGGGTTTTGACTTTTGAAAATCTTGGCAACCTTCATAGAATATTTAAATTTCTTTCGATTTAATAAAGATCGATCAAGACTTCTAAATCCATTAAAATTGAAAACACAATCTGGCTCTATGGTAACGATTTATTCTGATACATTTCAGTTATTACATAGGAAACGATTGAGACTAACACAGGCACACTATAGAGACTGTATATAGAAAATATCAAATCCTAAGTGCCACCAGCTAGGGACGTTATCGTAACGTAAAGTACAAAATCATACAATTACCCATCATATATGGAATAGGAGAACGTATTTATTGCGTTTTCGAACCACATTTGAACTTAGATAATAGTTATTTTTTTCTCATAATCAAGAATTCGACGCTTAACTGCCATTTAAGCACGTCTCAATAGAACAATAGAAAAATTTAAATACGTCTCAATAGATGCAGAAACAAAATTAAAAACCGATAATAGTAATCCGAATAACATAACAAAAGTTTCACTCCAGAATATCTTTACACATTTTTATTTAAATCTATTTTTGAAAATTTATCTAAGGGTATGTATAAGGTTTGTTCCAACAAGAACCTGAAACACGTCAATAGCTAACAACAGACTACTCATGTTTCCCCCCCCCCCACTTTTTTGATTCTGAATTTGATTGGTTGGTTTTTCCAACCGATTCATCGAACATTGAAACATTATTAAGCATTGTTTAAAATCAACCAATCAAAGTTAGAATAAAAACGTGAGGAAAGTACATGAGCAGTTTTTTAGATATTAACGTGTTTTAATTGTTTGTTGGAGCATACCTTATGTTATATATGCCATATGTTTTTCCAATAAGAAAATATTTTAAGCGATAATTAAATAATTATTTTCATGTTTTTTTCCCGATAACTTATTAAATAAATTAAGAACCCAAAAAAGAATTTAATGGGACCACATTGGGAAAATACTCTACAAGATGCAAAAGGTTTCGTTCCAATTGGTCCACCCACCTCGGAGTAATCGGTGGACATACATAGAAAAAAAAAAAAAAAAGGCACATACGTATCGAATTGAGTAACCTCCTCTTTCGAAGTCGGTTAAAAATTAGTTATTACCACTTGCATCCAAGAGCTACATCATCAACAAGCTTTTAGTGTCATCTGACCCCCTAGTAAGCTGTTATTAGGCCGACATGTAAATCAAAGGGCATTAAACTAGGAAGTAGTAAGCCTGCTGAGTGGCCATAGATTTCTCCATATTTTACACACTGCCGCAAATGGCAGTGTCTTTAGTTAATTAGAAAATTATTAAATAGAGACAACTTCAGTTAATGAAGTCGAATGATAATTTGTAAAGAATCAATTTATTCTTTACCATTTAGTAATAAATTAAATTGGGATATTTAGGTTTGATGGAAGCTCACGGAATTCTTAAAACACAAGTTTAAATCTCTCCATGTGCCATACGATGTAGGTAAATTTATCTGTTACAGAAGGGCCTTAAGTTACTGGGTAAGTAGAAGGACAGACATGACGTTCTGTCTATATCAACGAAATTTTAGGTACACTGTAAGCGAGGGGAACAGGTCAAAGACAAAGCCACAGACTGTAGTTGCTTACAACTAACATATGGAAGGCATTGATCTCATGCATCAATATCTTTCATAGTATAAACTTGATCGCAGGTCACTGAAGTAATATAAAAACCAATCATTTCAAATTTTCATTTATGTTATTAAATTCCTATTTCCTATATAAGAAATATGTGTATGGTGGAGCTAGGAATCAAGAATTGTATGCCTTCAGCTTGGAAATCGTTGATGCCTTGTGCAAAGTACAATACAATACAATAAGGCTTAACGGACCCGAAGGCCCGACGCCGACACCACCAATCGGTCCCTACATACCTCCATCCACCTACCACCGTCCAATCCCAAATTCACAAGATCTGCTTTCACCGAATCTTCCCACCTTCGCCTAGGCCTACCCCTCGGCCGTTTTCCAGTCGGCAAAGCGTTTATCAATCTTTTAGGAATTCGTTCACTACTAAGACTCGTCATTTTGCATGCCCACTTTAGCCGACGCGCAGTTATAGACTCGATTACATTTGCCGGGTAAAGCTCACGCAATTCCGCATTGTGTAGCCGTCTAAATTCCCCTGTTGACTCATCTTTCTTCGGCCCGAATATTCTACGCAGCACTTTATTTTCAAACACCATAAGGCGTTTCTCATCCCTTACTGTAAGCGGCCATTTTTCACAACCGTAAAGAACAGTCGGAAGAATTATAGTTTTGTAAATCCTAATTTTTAAATTTCGGGATAAAAGGCGTGACCCAAGTAATTTTGCAACCGAGAAATAACAAGCATTTCCCGCCTTTAATCTAGCCTTAATTTCCTCTTCGATTTCGTTTTTTCTAGTTACAGTAGATCCTGAATATCTAAATTTCTCAACGGCTTCGAATATTTCCTCTTCTACTTCAATATCGCCAAAATTGTCACCGTTTCTACAACTAACCATATATTTTGTTTTTTCCGTATTTATTTCTAGCCCTACTTCTTTTCCGGCTTCCATCAATGCTTTTGTATTTAGTTCTATCGTTTCCACGTCGTCGCCAAGCAAAACCAAACCATCAGCGTAACCTAGTACGGATATATTTCCCCCCAGATTCAAACCCTTTCCGGTATTTATCACCTCCCTAATGACATATTCTAGAGCTAAATTAAATAAAACAGGGGATAGCGAATCCCCCTGTTTCAAACCAGAGTGAACCTCGAACTTCTCAGAAAAATAACGACCGATTCTTATTTTATTGAACGTTTCGGTCATTCACATTTTTACTAAGTTTACTAACTTCTTCGGTATTCCTAGTTCAGTCAGGATGTTATACAGTTTATTGCAGTCTATTGAATAATAAGCCTTTTTAAAGTCGACATACAGTTGATGAACAATACCATTGTATTCTAATTTTTTCTCTAATATTTGACGGAGGGAGAATATTTGGTCTACGGTAGATCGGTTCCGTCTGAAACCACATTGATAATCTCCGATAATTTCCTCGGCGTATTCGGTTATTCGGCTAGTCAGTATTGACGTAAATACTTTATAGCAGACCGGAAGTAGTGAGATCCCACGGTAGTTATTAGTGTCTGTCCGCGACCCCTTCTTGTGAATCGGTATAAGTATAGACTCTTTCCATTCTTCGGGTACTTTCTCATACTCCCAGATCTTTTTAATCAAAAGATGTAATTTTGAAATCCCAGCTTCCCCACATGATTTGATTAGTTCGCTAGGAATATTATCCGTCCCCGCTGCTTTATAGGATTTTAATTTTCCGATAGCTATTTCGACTTCCCCTATTCTCGGTTCTTCTAATAACGGTTCAGCACTTTGAAATTCCAAAAGTGGTGATAGACGGGTATTTTTTTTTTTTGCAAAGTAGCAACAAAAAAAAATAAAGTATATACAATCTTTTGGCAGGCTTATAACTTTTTTTTCTTAAACTGTCGATAGGCGGCGCTACCGCTGATCAAAATCCTGTTGAAAACCTGAAAAGAAAAGCGAGTCTGAGTAACTCAGAGTGGAGCCATATCAAGTTTTTTTCTGTTCCTTTCTTTAAGAAGAAATATGGAGTAGAACTTTATAGTAAGCCCCTTCCAGGAAGGTGGCAGAGAGGGACGAGAACTGCCTAAAAAGAAGAAGGAATTTCCTTTTATTTTCTAAAGTAAGCATGCATGCTCAAAATTTAAGTCAGGAAGAAATCATACATTCTTTCAAACCAATTTCTTTCATCAATACTACAGTATTTCAACTTTATCTTTATCCAGTCATAGATGATTCACCACATCCACATTAATTAAATATAAATATAATAATCATGTATGCTAAAATAAAGGTTACTAATTTCTGTTCCAATTTATTCACTTTATATTAGCTCCCAGAGCTTGCCAAATTCCCTCAATAGAAATCATTCTTTATTTTTCTTTCAGTTTCATTTTAATTCATGCTCATTTCACTTCATTTAGTATTACATTTCTAATTAATGTTGAGCAGAACGGGAGAGCCGATTGCTCATCATTAAACATCAATGGAACAGCTCAACATCCCAAGGTGCTAATACCTCTCACACTGGTACCATCTTTAATAGGACTGTCCAGGTCCTAGCCTATGCTGATGACATGGATATTATGGGACTGTCCTTCCAGGCAGTCAAGGATGCATTCATGGCCACAGAGGCTTCAACTTGAGACTGGGCCTAGAAATAAATCAGGAAAAGACCAAGTTCATGGAATCATTCCATGATATTTTTTGCTTGTTTGTATTGTGCAGAAATCTCTTGTATTGAGGGGGGGGTGGGAGAAAAGAGGTAAGGTTGACCGCTTACACAGCAGGGATAAGAGGAGTCTGCAATCATAGGACATCAGATTTAGGATAAGGATAACCTACTCAACAAAGTAGCTATAGGACTATACATCCTTACTACGGGATGTCGGATAGAGGTGAAAATGAAAGGAGCAAGAAAAGGTTTTATGTATTATAAAAAGGAATATAGGTGCCGCAGGAGAGGTAGAGAAGAGAGGTCCAGCCTGGTGGCTTCCACTGAACTAGTGATGGTTCAGAAATACTGGACCTGTTATTTTGTAACAGGTATGTGCAAACTCAACTTTGTACCTGTTATCGATTTTCAAAAATAACAGGTATGGCTTACATGCCAAACGATATACACTAATATACTGGCCGCCACGCGGGGACAAGACTAGTATATGAGTATTTTGTACCTGATAACTAATATCTGTTATCTCACATCTATTATTTCACACCAGACCTGTTATATTCTACTTCTTCACTAGTACTGCATATCGCCGCCAGGCAGCGCTGGACCACGAGTATTTTGTACCTGTTATAACGTACTTCTTCACACCAGATCGAGTACGAGTATTTCGTACTTGTTGACATCAGATCGAGTATTTTACACCTTACCTGTTATTTCGTACTTCTTCACTAGTAATACGTATCGCCGCCAGGCTACGCTGGACCACTAGGAGTATTTTGGACCTGTTATTTCGTACTTGTTCACACCAGATCGAGTACGAGTATTTCGTACTTGTTCACACCAGATCGAATACGAGTATTTCGTACTTGTTGACATCTGATCCAGTATTTCATACCGTACCTGTTATTTTGTACTTGTTCACACCAGATCGAGTACGAGTATTTCGTACTTGTTCATACCAGATCGAGTACGAGTATTTCGTATTTGTTGACATCTGATCCAGTATTTCACACCTTACCTGTTATTTTGTACTTGTTCACATCAGATCGAGTATTTCGTACTTGTTCAGATCCGATCGAGTATTTCCCACCGTACCTGTTATTTCGTACTTGTTTACTAGTACTGCTTATCTCCGCCAGACAGGGCTGGACAACTATGAGTATTTTTTACCTGTTATCAGATATCTCTTTTGTCCCACATCTGCATGCCATCCCGCGGGCCAGGGGGCCAGGCGGCGAATTGACATGCTCTTTTACCTTTATTTCATTTGTCCACTACTGCTATGCTACTCTATCTACATATTATTTATATTTAAGCTTGCTTGCATTTAGTAAATTTAAATGCCGTCGGTAATTAATAAAACAATCCCTTCCCCTGGATCCGCTTATGATAAAAATCAGAGTATTTCTTTTTATTCAGATGTTTCCTATCTCTTTATCAGATAATATTTGTTTACTAATTTTTTCATCCTAGTTAATAACAATAACTTTCCAATAACATTGAGTTAAACTAAATTCTATTGGACGTATTCTCCTTACTCCTTCATTTCAATTCATTATTATTATTAAATAAACTCAAATACCTTTATAAAAATATAATTTCATTCGTTTTGAATTATTGTAATAACATACTTTTTTAAGGTTAATTTTGTTTGTAAAATCCACTGATTATTCATTTAAATATTGTTTTTTTTTTGAAAGGTGTAAAAATTGTATTCATTCACTTATCAAGATTTTGTAGATTGATCTAGAGGACAAAAATTAAATGGTATTAATAACAGGTATTTTGTAACAGGTATTAGGAACAGGTATTTCTTTGGAACAGGTTTGGTTGTACCTGTTATTGTAAAATACTAGTTTTTGGCATCACTACACTGAACTAACCACCTGCCTCTCTTATATAGGACCAGCCTGCATGGAGCAAATGGCGCCTTCTCAATGCTTGGCGCTAAAAAAGTGATAATAAGAATTTAAAAAAAATTTAGAAATTCACGAATCCATGTATTTCTGGTTGCAATGTCAAAAATATTTGTAAATTAAAATTCTTGGTAAAGGTACTGAAGAGCGGCTGATGGGCGTGGCCTGTTTTGAGAGGTTATGTGACCGTGATGTTAAAAAGTGCCTTGATTGGCTTTAATATATTCTAGCTTTCGACTCCCGCTTGCTCTTCAGAGATAATTCTTTCACACTTGGAGTGCAATAGGTTATTATTTGCGAAATGCCACGTCATGAAGGACAAATTTTTGAAAGAGCTGACATCGTATAGGCTCGGGACCTACATTTTACTTCCCATCCGAAGGAAGGCATAGCCAACGATTTTATACTTCCTTTAAAAAATCCTATGACCACCGTGGGATGCGAATCCACAACTTTCAGTCTTTTAGGCCGATATGCTAGCAACTACACCACAGGTTACCCCAAAAAAAATTGGGGTAACCAATAAAGCGTTCTTTAACCTTTGGAGTCGTTTAAATTAAGCAATGGTGCATTTTAAGTGTGAAATTAGGCTAAAAATAAAGAAAATGATTTTAGACATGCCACTGATGTTTACACTGAGGAATGCATGGATTAGTGTATTTCATTGATTCCAATTTTTATCTTTCTCCCGGCCATTTAGAGTTTAAACTAATGGTGTAGCATTTATTTTTGACACAGTTTTCTTGCATGGAGCATGAATAAAAATGAAGGGTTTCCTACAGAAGAGGATCTTTCTTTTTTTTTCTTTATTTAAAAAGAAAATTACAGATCTTAAATTTCACATTGTTTTTTTACCAACTGTACACCACATTATCTGTTTTGCTGGATCTGGAACAATACTGCAACTTAGAAACATGATTGCCTATTATTACTATATTTTGCCTTTGAAATGTTAATTTCTATATGTATGGTCTTTAATTTATTTTTTAGGAACTTCAGGTTAACGAAGAACTTTAACTTCAGTTAAAGAAACTGTAGGTTTCGCCAGTTGCTTCCGAACACCACCATGAACGCAAGTACCATATATCGTACGGTTTGGAGATTTCTATGTATATCCGAGATGGTATGGCTTAATTTTCTTCATAGCTCGTGTTAAGGCACAAACCAGCACAAGGCTGCATCCTTGCTTTATTCCTTGGTCCGTTAGAAATTCTTTAGATACGTAATTGTTCATTCTGACAAGATTTCTCTGCCAGGATTTTGAATAGCCTTTCTTAGTCTTGCGTGAATTTCGTATATATTAAAGTTCCATGCCGATATCTTCTTTCTGCACCCTGTCAAATGCTTTTTTTAGGTCTACGAAGCAGGCGATGACTTGCTTTGGCTTTGCTATAATGAATATGTTATAGCAAGGCCAAAGTTATAGCTTTGCTA
Source organism: Aelia acuminata (assembly GCA_911387785.2). Classification (NCBI taxonomy): domain Eukaryota; kingdom Metazoa; phylum Arthropoda; class Insecta; order Hemiptera; family Pentatomidae; genus Aelia; species Aelia acuminata. The sequence continues at coordinate 34,257,497 of OU426979.1, read as the reverse complement.
TAATGCTTCGATATTTGTCTCATCGTGAATATCAGGTCCTGATTGCTCCTGTTTGTACGGAAGCCATATTATTATTAACCTTATGTTCTGTAATTGTCCTCAGCCGTTTTTCGAACACCTTTGCATATAATTTATAAGGGACACTAAGTAGTTCCACCTCGATGGGGTTCTGCGACTCACGATTGTTAGACCAAAATATCTCATCATTTCTGGTGTACTTCCATCAACGCCAGCTGCTTTTCCTAGCTTAAGTAAGCTTATTGCCTCAGCAACTTCTTCTTCGCTGATAAATAAGAATAAAACTTCAAAATACTTAAATTTGAGTCAGTCGTTTGAGAAACCCTACATGTTCAATGATTTAAATCTATGGGAAAAAAAGGTTTCTACTTTAAAACTGTGAGATTCCCTGAACTTAAATTATGTTCTTCGGCTTGTATCCCTTATTAGAACTTAAAATTAGATATATAATCCTTTCTCTAGAATTATATGTCTTAGCATGCTAGAAGCTGCTAGGAGCCCGAAAAAAAAAAGTAAATCGACTTTTTTGGATATGTCTAGTATCTTAAGGGCTGATTAATTATAGAAATTTTATTTATTTCAATATTCACCACTTTTATTTTGTACTTTTTTTGCACTTCAAGCGCTGATTTTGATTTAATAAAGTAAAACATCCCTAATTTAAAATGTACTTTTTAAAATTTAAATGTACTTTTTTAATGATTATTTCAATATCCATCACTTTTATTTTGTGCGTTTTTTGCACTTCAAGCGCTGATTTTGATTTAATAAAGTAAAACATCCCTAATTTAAAATGTATTTTTTTTTATTTGTATAAAATATATCAATCTGGTCCTTCTGTTTTTCTGAGTAATAATATGCTCTTTGCTGTAGAGGCTTTATTACTCTTTGTCGGCGGCACCACTTATTTGATATAGGTTGATGCCGGGTTTTCAATAGTTTGAATGTGGTTAATAAGTTAATCTATGAAGTGAAGATTCTATTAAATTACAACATGGAAGGTTTGACTTTTTCAATTAAATAAAGCATTTTTATTAATAGCGTCTTAGTAATACTACATCAAATATTTGTTCTGTTCTTTTTTATGTTAATGTATTGAAAAATTGTGTTGTATATTATCAGATATGTGGACACCGTTTAGAGAACTGCAATCTATTGTTGAAAATAGTATTGCTAAGCCTGAAGAATGCCCACCAGACTTCGAAAGGGTGCTGTTAAATCACAGACAGAATTTTCTTACTTTGTTGAAAAACCCAGTAAGCGTAACTATTGTTTAATATTTCTTCATTGCCTCATTGAAAAAAAATTAGTATCCTTTGTTGATTATTATTTTATTTAATATTGTGTTCTTTTGACAGCCAAGAAATAAAGAACATAGAGATGTTCTTGAAAAAGCAACAGTCAGCGAAGTGGATATCACTGGTATGGGTCCTGTTGTTTTACCGAAGGAAATTGTCACGGAAGCAATCATTTTATCTGATATGTTCGACTTAAATGAATTAATAGCGTTAGACCTTTTGGGGACAGGTATGCTTCTATCATATTACTTTCATTTATTTATTTATTAGCTTTAAAAATTGATATTTTGGTAAAGCTAGTGCTCTGTTACTTCTGGGCATGTCCTCTTTCTCAAGGTTAAATTACCAAAATATAATTATCCCACATTTAAAATGGGGCTTGGTTATTTTATCCTAGCTTTAGACTTCCGCATGCGCATCATGTATACATAAATATACCGCCTAATGCCAGTTACAAATACTTACAAATACAATTCATGTAAGTATATACGGGTGTATATATACGGGTAGTACATATACGGTAAGTATATACGGGTAAGTATATACGGGTACATGTAAGTATACTTACATATACAATTCATGTATACAAAAAAATACCGCCTTATCAGTTGAGATCCGAACCATACTAAATGGCATTGAATAGTCCTAGACTTATTTCGTATTGTGAGCGATAAAGTGGTCTCCAGAAAAGTCGAGGATCTGTTAATATGAGCCTCGCCTAGAACTAACATAGCTATACTAGAACCTATTAAATATTTTTAAGGAAATATATTTTTTAGCTTAAAATTTGGAATATTTATATGTTAAAATTTTTATTGAGTTTAATATGAAATAGTATTTGTTTAAACTGAGTCGGTATGTTAAAAATTTTGTTATTAATGTTGAAAATCAACACTTGCCCGATATATTTAACTCAGTGGATTAGTAACCAGTTTTAAGTTTGGTCTCGTCGTGAGCATTTTGCTCACACCAGCCTAAAATCTTGTGTATTTCGCTTATTTCTTTTTATTTAATTCGGATATTTTTTCTATTTGTCATTTGTACATTAACACAATTTAAGAAATTGTTTTCGAAGAAAAAATTGCCGCGCTAATGAAATACGTTTATAAAACGTTTTGTTAGAAAAATAATGGGAGCATGAGCGAATTGTTCACGTGCGACCAACGTGTCTCACGGAGGGACGCAACCAGCACCGGGTTTAGTCCAAGCCTGTTGTTTTTGTCTATTTTACCAGAAGCAGCCAATATGCTATGTGCCTCAGCTAAGAAACAACATTCAAACTCATTTGTTAAGTATTTATACAAAAAATGCTTTTGAAAGATTAAGTACTCATAAAAAAAAAATAAATAAAAAATAAAAATGAAGATGCAAAAAATATCACGACTGTACTTACCTCTAGTAGGTGGTAGAGGGGCTTTTAGTTGAAAATTGAAATTGGTACATCTTGACAGTTGTCATCCCAACATGATGGATGCACGAAAGTTCCCGTTTTAAAAAGAATACCGAAGAGGTGAGTTAGTTAAAACCCCAACTCTAAGTTTATTATCAGTGTGGTTATAAATAATATAGAATCTGAAATTTCTTATCGATTTGTGTAAAATCGAGATTGAGTATTATTTATCAATACTGCTTGGTTTTGGGGTTTTAGGGATGCTCAAAATAAATGGTAAAATTATTAAAGTAAATTCTTCCTCTTGGACAGTATATCTCTAATCATACTGTCTAATTAAAATTTTTGTTGGGTCTTTTTTACTTTACCCACACCAGTTACTTTTTGATATTATTTGTGATTTATTTAACGTTATTTAATAACATACGTTATAACGTTATTTAATAACATTCCTTCTTTTCACAGTTCATTTCGGTTACAAGGTAGGTAAAAATCTTTATATTTTCAAAATAAATTTTACCAACCGAGATATTTGGTTTCATTGATTAAACATTCAATTATTGGCTTTGTTGTGTGTTTCTTACTTTTCAATTATAATTTTTTTATTTTAGCTCAAACGCAGATGGCAAACTATCCTGATTTGCCCAGAGGAGTCATTGCTGTGTTATTGTACTATGATGGGCGCAAAGCATTAGTAACCACCTTAAAGGCTCTCGTTAAAGCAAGGAAGGGGAATTTATGGACTGTTGTTACCAGCCAGAAGATTTCAGATTTTGTTACATCTTACACAGATGAGTTAATGCGAGATGGAATATTAATTAAAATTATGGGTGATTTACTTTTACTTATTTTTTGTTTACATAAATAACAGGATGAGTTAGCTAAGTGATATCAAGTTCTTGATAAATAACACTTCTTCTTCTTCTTCTTCTTCTTCTTCTTCTTGGTAGTCCTACATAAGTTTTAATTTTTTAACCAATTTCGAAAGAGGAGGTTACTCAATTGTTTTGAGTAATGGCTTAAATATATGAATTAAATATAAATCAAAATTGTTAAATGTAAGTCTTAGACTATATTAGAACTTCCATTAAAAAAAAAAAAAAAACTGAAATATTATTGTTAGATTATTCAAGATAACAATTAAACAAAAAAAAAAAATGTGGAAGAGTATTGGAACAGTCATCAATTTAAAAAAAAAAAAAAAAAAAAAAAAAAAAAAGCAGCAGAGTAACTAATATAGAAAAATATATTTAAATTATAGTTTTTTAAATTAAATAGATTGTGGCCTTATAAAAATAATTACAGCATTTTGTATCTTAAATTTAAAGAACTGCTATGAAATACTTTTGGGTAACATAAAGGAAACCACTTTTCATATTTTTATAAGACATATTAAGAAGGATACACTTTCAGGAAGTTCTTTTTTAATATTTGTGTTTATTATGAATCAAAGAGATGTTTGGGATTGTTGCCTAGATAAGAAAGTTTAAAAGTAATAAAATTAATATCTACTTAATAAAGTATAGGTAATTAAATGGTAAGTTGATAAAAAAATATTGTAGATGTAGGAATGATAATTGAATGTCTGAAGATGTAGATTTAAGCTAAGTAAAAAAGGAATGTAGGAAAAAAAAGAAGATGTAAATATAAGCAAAGTGAAAAGGAAATTGATAAGTAATAAATTATAATGTTGATGAAAAGTAATTAACCCTTCAGCGGTCACGCTGTGGCATAATTTTATTTTGGATTGGAAATTTTTTGTAATTTTGGATGGTTTATCTTTACCTGGAATGTTTGAATCTTTTAAGCTGGATCTATTTTGAGCTAAACCCTTTTTGAAATTTGCATAATTTGTTTGCCCTTCAGTTATTAATTATATTTAAATTAATATTATTTTTCAAAGTAATAATATTAATTATGAATTGTACAGGAGTAATGTCATCTTGGTGTGGTATGTTAAGAAAATTATTAGTATATTTTAATAGAACATTAATTTTCATTTAATTTTTAATTCAATAATCTGTTTCAGATCTAATTGGTGTACTTGATACTGCCAAAGAAATAGATTTACTTCAAAGAAATCGAGCTTTAGGCCCTCCTAAATATTATCAGCAAGTTGTTGAATTATATGAATCTACTAAACAGAGCTTGGCAGAAATAATTTTCTTATGGTCAGGACAATGTGGTTTGCAGAAAGAACCTGCATTGGCGTCAGTATTTTTAAATTTATATGTTTATTTTATTTTTAAATTAAGTTTGATTGATTAATTATTTTCAAAGATTACAGTTATTGTTGTTTGTCAACCCCCTGTGTACTAGACCTTTTTTAGTTTGTTATATAGTCTTAATAATAATAGTATAGTATAGTCTTAATAAATACGTCAACCATTTCATTAGTGGAAATTTGAAAATATTTAATTTCAGGTTATTGAACTTTTTAAGAAATACAAAACCTGAAGAAGATTCAAACGGAGGATTGGACAACGTTACCCTTTTGATGGTTTTGGCATTTCTATATGCGATTGATGTCAGTCAAATATATTTGGAAACTGGAGAAGGTATTTAATGATGAGAAGTATAATCTATTATGATGGTGGAAGATTGTTGACCATAGATGTAACAAACTGGAAATGGTTGGGGGTGCGGTCAAAATAAATAGCATAAATATGTGAGCTTTACATATTTTTTATTGTAGCCGACATTTTGACCCAAATTATTAATATGTAAATCTTAAATATGTAAATCTCACAAATTTGTGCTACTTATTTTGACCGCACACTCAACCATTTCCTGTTCATATAATCTATTATATATAAGAACAAGTAATTTATAGTTTATCATCATTAAATATAAGTATATTCACTAACATCAATAAAGAATAGTTTTATGTTCAGCGTTAATTATTGGAAAGGCTGATCATATGTTCTCCAGTACTCAAATATTATGATCCTAAAACACCTGTGACTCTGCAGTGCGATGCTAGTCAACTTGGGTTGGGGGCGACTCTTCTCCAAAACGGACAACCAGTGGCCTTTGCTTCCAGGTCCATTCGTTCTCATTGACTAGTAGCCGCCTTAGTGGTTCAGTGAACTCAGAAATCTTTGGTGTGAATTTAGAAAGGTAGTTGATCATGCCGAGGAATCGCTGTACATCTTCTTTGTTCTTAGGTGTCGGACCATTTTTATGTCTTCGACTTTCTGTGGGTCTGATTTTAAACCATCTCTACTAAAAATATGTCCCTTGTATATTACCTCAGGTAGTTTGAATTTAAGTTAATCCTGATTTAACTTTAAATTTACTTCATGTGCACGAGCTAACAAGTTCTTCAAATTAGCATCGTGGCCTCTTCATCGGTTTCGACAGAGCCACAACATTACCATTTGAAGGGTCCAGGGGAAAAAGGGTACTTGTCCATTTTTTCTCGAAAATGAGATAACATCAAGATCTTGTTGCTACTTGTTGGCAGTTTTAAAACCTTTATACCTCCAGGGGAAAAACAATTTCTGTCCAAAGTTATGAGCCTCAAAAGTTTTGGAGTTCTGGGGAAAAAGGATCTGTGTGAACTTTGTTTTTTAAACCCTGAAAATTATAGAAAAATGGACAAGTACCCTTTTTCCCCTGGACCCTTCATTTACTTCCAATCTATCAGGGATTGAAATGTGTGCCCCATCTTGTGTCTTTTCAATTCACGCACCTGGCACCATGTTTTTTGTTCTTATTTTTTTAGTTAAATAATTCAACTTTTCTTAGCACAGCCAAGATCAATAATAATATTTTATTCAAGTCATAAGTTTAATTTTTTAATCTAATTACCATCAAATAACAATTTTACTATTTACAAACATTCTATCAACAAATATATACTAATTAGAGTAACAAAAATAAAACTTTTAATATTTTGTAGAAGTGATCTTGTTCATTATCGTGTCGTGAAGATTTATTTCACTGTATTATGGTGAAAATTTATTATAGAAGGATAGTAAATTATATTTTTTTTGTTAGATTTAATTACTATTAATGATATTTTAAGAAAATAAATTCTGTAGTTCAATTGAGCCCATAAATATAAAAGTGGTCTAATACAAAAACGAATTCTGTATGATGTTGAAACTATACTCGCTATCTAATGGTTCGTTATTTAAAATATCTTTAAAATTAAATTAAATTTAGTATGAAGTAACATGATGGGAAATAAGAAATAAACTAATTTCTTTTTTTTCTTTTTTTTTTTTTAAATTTAGACTTAGACCAATTTCATAATTATAGGCTCAATCATCTTGATATTTTTCAGGGTCAGTTTTCATTTATTCTTTAATTTTTCTTAATTTTAATTCTTTACACATTCTGTATTCTCCTTTATTGTGTTATAGTGATTCAGAGGCAAATCCCTTTGTTGAAGCCTGGAGAGGAATTTCTGAATGCTTTACAGGAGGAAATGAAAACAAACAAAAAAACTTGGGTCTCTTCAGAGTTGCAATCTTTAGTTGTGATGGGCTGGGCTGTTACCATAGCAACATTAAGAACTGTTCCGCAGATTATTCCTCCTGGAGGTAGCTATTTATATTTCCTACTTCGTTATACTTATTATACTGTTGCTTAGTATATAATTAGAACGATATTAGTCTTATAATTAATAAAACTTTTTTTTTTTATAATTGATCTTATGCCACCTGTATCGAAATATTATTGTTTAACAGTAAACGAACAAATCAGAAGAAATCCCGTTTGTGAGATATTTGGTGCATAGTGCAGAAAGCTGTGTGTTTTACAACCTTTCACAATCTTTTTTCCTCTGTAGTTAAATAATTGAAATTTCATTTTTGAATAAGTATGCATTTTTTATCTTGTGATCTTGATAATCTTCCAGGCAATTAAAAACCTTGATATTATTAAGACTATTAACAATTAATTTTTCACCAAAAAATTATATAAAATAATATTTGAATATCACAAAGGCATGCGCTAAATTAGATTAAAGGTAAGAAAGTGTTGTTTTGCTCTCCTAAAAAGTTGAATTTTGCAGATTCCCTAGTTTACCACGCCCCCGGCCTATCCAAAAATCAAATATAAAATATCAACCTATCACCTTCTGCTGTCCATATCTTTCTTCAAATACTACAGGGATATTTTTACCTAAGATTTGGCACCTAAATTGTCGGTCACTCCCAAGATTATCAAAATTCGATATTGCCCATTTTTTTTAACCATCTTGTTTCAAAATTACATTCAACGAAAGGTTTCTTATGCCTGTATCTATGCAATTTATTGAAATTGAGGGAAAATATTAAGTGTTTTTTAACAAACTATTCGCAGTGTTTTCTACTGGTCTTAGTGGAAACTAGTTATTCCTTAATAAAACCGTTCATCTTTTCTAAGGTATTGAGTTTAAGATAATCGGTTATGTGGAACATAAAACATGTTTTTTCTGTGATTTATTATAAATTGCCAAACCATTGTACTACAATCTTCAACTCACAAAGTTTCCTCTTTTACATGTTTATCACTATCATATTTGCTACAGCCAGGAAGTTTTATCTTCCTCCTTAAAAAAAAAAATTGGTAGGATAGATATTTGACTCCATATTCCAATTAAAAACCTTAATCGCTATTCAGCTTGTCCATTAATAATTATTAATTTTTGCAGCTGCTCTTGACAATGCAGATATCATAATGAAGGAAGCAATTGATGGGAAAGTATTTAGCTTCTTAAATAGTGCTGTACTTCTCAACGAATTGCTTTACAATGAGGTAACAGTTGTATTTTTGATTTTATAGTCCCTTGAATTATCCATTGCTAATTTCTTAATAATTATGTTTTCGTCTAATTTTCATTCTAGGTTTTTATGTTGAAGCGTATTCACAATTTAATAACTGATTTCATTTCATTGATGCCACAAAAAGTTGGTGAAATGAGACTTCGTGCTGAAGAAACAGATAAGACGATACATGCCTATCTTCATGTATTTACTCATCTTTCATTTTATGGATTACGTGAAACACATTTCAGTTAATTTGTTTATACTAATTTTTATTATAGGAAGGATTAGAGCCACCTTCAAACCTTTCACATGACTTTAAAGAACTGCTAATCTCCATTGGGATTCTCTACTCAAAGGATCCTTTGAATCTTCAACTTGAATTAGATTATTGGTGTCCCCCTGAAAGTCTCCATTTAACACCATTTTCATATAAGTTTCAGTCGAAACAGGTTATTCAATCATTTTTTTTTTTTTTTTTTAATAATCTTATAAAAATAGATGTGTTGTTTTCTATTGAAAAGAGATATTATCTTTTGTTTTCTAGATGTCTTTATACAACTTCCTCGTTCAAACAAGTGAGGTTCTCCCATCAACTCTATTTGTACCTTACGTGAAAATGTTGGCTTCACTTGCTTCTTGTCAAAAAGGTGCAAGGCAGTGTTTTCAATTACTGAAAAATAATGATAATAAAAACCTAACCTGGGATCATTTCTTTTCCAGTTTTAATAGGTAAATTTGTAGATTTTCTTAAGTGTTTTTAAAAATATTTCTGCTGTATATAAATTGGTGATTTATTTGAAAATGTATTTTAGGTATTTTAATCATTTACGACAAGAAGGGCCTACTTCTGATACTGTGTATAGAACAGGTCCATTCAATAAAGGAATTAATTCACAAGAAATTCAGGGTCTGCAGGCAGTTTTGGATCTTATTAAGTCTATAGCAGGTATTTTTTTACTTTCACTTACCTATATATGAAATATATAGTAAGGAAAGTATTGCGATTGTGAAAAATTTTGACTTCCGGTTTTCAATGGAAATACACCTTTTGGGGTCCCCTGAGTCCAAATAACCAAGTCCCGCGAAATGGTCTGTGGGTGTGTGTCTGTGAATGTGAACAGACTAGCTCAAAAACTATAAATCGTACGAACCTCAAATTGGGTATTTGGTGTATAAATATGCCCGCAATGTGACAGCAAAAATTTTATTGAAATTGGCCAAGCGGAGGGGGTACTTTATCTAAAGAATTTTGTCTAATTTTTACGTTTTTTTCGATTTTCTCAAAAACGGCTTCAACGATTTTGATTAAACTCGGTATTTGATGTAGTATATGCCCGCGATGTGACAGCCAAAATTTCATCAAAATTGGTCAAACGTAGGGGGCTCTTTATTTCATAACTTTTTTTTTTCAATTTTTACATTTTTTTCTAATATCTCAGAAACGGCTATAATGATTTTGATTAAATTAATCATTTTTAATCAAAATCAAGTCATCTTTTTTATATTATTTATAGAAATGGCAATTTAAAAAACATATCAATTTCTAATCTATGTAAGTTGGTAAGTGAAAGTTGTATATGTGATGCGTTGGTGGCAAATGGCGCGCATCGCACCAGATATTTTGTAATCTAATTAAATTGACAGTATTTTTTGTTCTGCTAAATGACTAAAATACTTTTAAATGTGGCTTGTCAGATTTAGGTTTTTATTTATTTAAAACTGAGATAAAACTTAAACTGCCTAAAGTTTTATTATAATACCCTACAAACCCATTAATAAACGGGGTTATTTAATAATTAGCAATTTCACTTATTTAGGCAGTAATTTAAATGTATCAAGCCATTACTTTTGATTAACTTGTGAATAAAAATTTATTGAATCACTAACTGCAATATCCTAACTTTTAAGTAGAGAAAAAAAATTTTAAAAATTTAAATTTTATACTAATGAGATTTATTTTTTAAAAATGTATGTATGTATAGTGTAAGCATGTATTATAATTTTAAATCTTTTTTATCTTTTCTGGTCTTGGAAGTCTACTTGGTCTTTAGCCCTCTGGCAGCCACTCTTTCAGCTATCATGCCCTCCTCCGTTTCTTTTTCTTTCCCAAGACGTATAAATACTTTTTTTGCCAATGATTTTCAGGCATCCTCATAATATGACCGTACCAACTCAGTTTTCTTGTCTCAATTTTTGTATAAGATGTGGCTTTTCTGTATCCTCCCCTTACCTACCCTTACCTGTATCCTACCCTTACCACTTGATTGTGGGTGTGTTGTAGTTTAGAAATTTCACAACTATTCCATCCAGGAAAGCCCATCTATATCTTCAAGAGTTAATTTACTGATTTGGTACTGATGTCCAAGGTTTCAGAACTGTATAAGCTCTACAAATTAATGATACATGTCTCTTCTTAGTTAAAAGTTACCTCTCATTGCTCTTTAGCCTTCCTTCTTTTGGTGACTTTTTCTGTTGTATTCAGATTCCAGCCTGATCTTCTGGGCATCTACCGGCCCAAATACGTAATGTTCTTGCTTTTGGTCATGTTCCAATTCTCTAGAGTGAGATAAGTATGGACAATATTTGGGGCCAATTATCCTGTTTTCATTTTGCTGATTTCCAGGCCTCATAATGAGCTAGCTTTTAGCAGTTTTCTCATCTTAAAAGAAGCACCTTCCTCATCATTAGCTATAACCACCTGGTCACCAATAAATTGCATATCAGAAAGGCAATTCTTTCCTATCATGGTTCCTATTACCTGGCATTTCCTTTTTACTCACTCAGGATTCTTTTAACATGTATATTGAAAAGTATATTGGAGAGGGTTACTCTCCTAGGTCATTGAGAGCTCTTTTTACATTCAATTTTTTAGAATACAAGCATAGAATACAGCATATGATAAATTTAACATCTTTAAAAAAAAAAAAAAAAGGATATCCTGTTATGTGCTCTCAAAAAAATTAAGAAACCAACAATTATAAACTGAGCTGTTATGGAAATGTTGTAGGTCTCATGGGGTTTCTCACTATTTAAAAAAAATAGCTATAAAAGTATTAATCCACTTAGAAGATATTAATCCATTAAAAACATTACATATACATTTAATAATCATGGTTTGTTTTCAGAAAATGATTCTTTGACTGCTGAAACATTTTGTCAAATGTCTTCATGGTCTGCTATGACAGTTCTTCTAGGGTTATCTGTTTGCCCTATTCCTATTCCATTAAAAACTCACATTTTTGGTGCATTGAGCGGTTTCGCTTCTTCAGCTAATTGTGCTGCTGCTCTTTGGCATGCTATAGAATCTGCTCAGATAATAGCAACCGTACCTAGTACTAGTACTTTTCAGCGGCGAGGAATTCAGGTACACAAGCAGTCATTGACACTTAATTCTTTATGTTAGATAGTTTATTTTGTATTACTTAATTCAAGATCTATATATTTTCTTATTTATTTTTTATTAAAAACTATTACTTATTAACCCTCAGATGTTTAAGTAATTCATTTTTTATTTTTTTATTTTTAACAATTTTATTACTTTAATGATAAAGAAAAAGGTCATCCCATGTCTTTCAAGTGTCTACTCCGTAGTTTTGTTTATTCATCTTAAAATGTCTTTTTCTGCACTTGCACTCATGATCGGAACTGTCATTTAATATTACAAATTATAACATTTAAATTTGTGTTTTTGTGGTTCGCATTGTAAAGCTGAGGGACAATGTGTAGCAGTCTGTCCCCAAGAGGTAGTTGATCCAATATTTGTAAAGTGTGTTTTTGTAAAACAATTTTTTCTGATTTCTTTTTTTGTATTTTCAATGGTGCAGTTAAATACCAGTGAAAAGTTGTATCATCATTATGAACTATTTATGATATTTTTAATCAGAAATAGTTTAAAGGTCATACTCAATGGCTTGAGTGAAATTTGTTAATTAGATTTTGAATCAATTCTCTTCTCTGAAAATGATCTATTTTGCATTTGGCCAACTGGCAAAATCTATACACTATATTCAAGGACCAGTGCCTATAGATCAAATCAGGGGGTATTTTGCAAAAGGAGGGATTTTGCATAGTTCATCTCTAAAGCAGCAAAAATATCTTTGTTGTTGAAGGGTTAAAGATGAAATGTATAGAATCTTGAATTTTGGCTTGTTCTTTTAAAGTGTTTTATTGACATGATTAATTGCTGTCTAATTTTCCCTCGTTAATCTTTTAATAATATTTTTTCAGTTTAATAATATTTTTGATGTACAGTCAAAATCGTTTATAACGACACCGGCTATAACGTACAACCGGATATAACCAACAAAATAGTCGGCACTATGAAATAACAGCCAGAAAAAAGCATAAATAACGCTTACAACGGACATCGGTTATAGTGAACAGTTCGGTTGGAGCGAACACTTTTCTTGGAACAGTAGCAGTTGAAATGTCGCTTACAATGTACATTTAAAGACTAAGTTCTACGAAATGAAGAAAAAAAGTTTTGTTTACTTAACATCAATGCACTCGGTCGTGTCTCAATTCAGTTCTCTCTTGTCTTTATAAACCAAAACATGCCATTTCAACAATTTAAGTTTGAGGAACAGTTTGGGATAGTTTGCCGAGTCGATTCCGGTGATTCCGCGAGTTCGATTGCCCTTGAATTAAGAACATCTCGTTCAATTGGATCAATCTCGTTCAATTGGATATGAAACTCCAGTAATTTTCAAAGAATATTTCTTGGTGTTCTCCACTTCAATCAATTTTTTTTTTTTTTTTGCATTGATAGACAAAATTGACAGATTTTTTTTATTTAACTTACTTATTAATATATACTTTTGGATTCGATAATGTATTTTCCCCTTTTTTTTCATTATTTTTTAATTTAATTTAATTTTTTATACATTTAAAATGTCTGTATTTTTAGAATACAGAGATTTTGACAGTACGTTGCATTATGAGTATTGTTTATTCAGTTTATTATCATGTACATTAATTGTTATTAGTTATTATGCACTTAAATTGACGTAAGATTAATTATGTACTTAAATTACGTAAAATGAAAATATTTATCGATAATATTCTATATTTAACAATATCAAAATCTAGACAAAGTGATTATAGGAACCAGTGTAACACCGCTTACAGCGAACTGTTCGTAATAGCCGGTAATACCGCTTAAAGAGAACACCGGCTATAACGTACAAAGACCTCCAGTCCCTTGAAGTTCGTTATAAACGATTTTGACTGTATGTAAATGCAAGAATATATATATATATATATATATATATATATATATATATATTTATATATATTCTCGCATATAAAACCTGCAATCCGTATTGGGAGCTATGCAATATTCATTAGCTTTATGTATTTTTTATAATTTTGTTAGTTATTTATTAAATGATTTTTAATTTTTTTTTCTAGGCTGAATTAGAAGAAGTAGAATGCCGAAATGAAGAATATCCTTTGACGAGAAGTGTCCTTCGCCTGTTCAGCGCTTTGACTGATAAACCTATTCCTAAATTACTTGGAGCCTCACAACGAACTCCTGGATTTGATCCTTATCTTAATTTTATTCTTAATTCTGTACTTCTGAGGTTTCATGGAAGACCATATAAAAATGCTAAAGAAAAGGTTGGTTGTCTCTGAAGTATAGTTTTAGTACTCTGATGTTTTCAAAAACTAATTTCTCCAGATGATAAAATTATATAATTAAGAATCTTATATTGAGTATATTTTTTATTTATAATTGAAGAAAGGCTTATGAAGTTGTTACAGATACTATTGCCAAGTACAGATGCAGCACATCTGTATCGGGATTTTCCATAAATCATTCGTTTAATTTGTTTGCACATTCTATGTTTGCTGTAATAACTAAAGAAAAACAAAACTGAAGAGGAAATTAAGGCTAGATTAAAAGCGGAAAATGCTTGGTCTTTTTGATCCCAAAGTTGCTTTGCTTGTGCCTTCTGTCCAGAAACTTGATAATTAGGTTTTACAAAACTTTTATTCTTTCCATCGTCCTTTATGGATGTGAAAATGGCCGCTAGCTAGCATTAAGGAATGAATAATGGCTGACGGTTTTTGAAAGTAAAGTACTACATAGAATATTTAGACTGAAGGGAGACGAACCAGCCGGAGAATTCAGATGTCTAAATAATTCCGACCTGTGGGAACTGTACTTGTAAATATAATAGGGATGATAGCAGTGCGGCGAATAAAATGGTCATGTAAATAGAGAAACTTGGTAGTGAACAAATCCCTAAAAGATTAATCAACATAGAGGAGACTGAACATGTTCAAGAGGTTGACCAAAATGGAGGTGGGAGGGTTACTTGATGGCAGATCTGACAAAATTAGGTCTGGATGGTGCTCGGTGGACGGAGGTGTGCAGGGAGCTAGTTGTGTCTGCATCCAACATTTGGGCTTATAATTATTGTGACTTTGTTATAATTATGATGTTTTATAAACTTATTAAAAGTAAACTTCCGATTCATCGTTTTAAACAAATTCTTTTATTTTATGGATTATTTATGTACCTTGTCTATTAATTATAGATAAATATATATTTATCTATTAAGACATATCGCGCTGGTTTAGATTTGAGATTTAATTATTTAATAAATGGGGTCATTGTGGTGTAGTGGCTAGCATAGCATAGCATAGCAGTCTACAATACTAAAGTCGCGCATCTGGTGGCCTTAGGATTTTTTAATGGGAGTAAAAAATCCTTGGCAATTCCGTCCCTTGGATAGAACGTAAAATGGAGGTCCTGAGACTGTGCCATGTTAGGTACTTTCTAAAAATCCCTATCCTAATTATACCTGGATAGTAAAAATTTAGGACTCCCACTGTAGCATCGTCCAATCAGCCTTAGTGGCATAAATTGATGTTTATTAAACAAACAACAATTTAATAAAAGAATGAGCATTACTTTATGTACTTTAAATTGAATTATAAAGAGGATGGATCCATAGAACTGTAATGATACTTTGGTAATAGTACCGGCATTAAAATTTCATTTATCTTGTTATGTTATTGTTTTTATTTTATTTATGTTAGGGTCTGTAACTTTTTTATTATTTATTTTTATGTAATTTTCTTAAATTACCTTTATTCAATTATTTAAATTACCTCTATCTGTAATTAAGATGGGATCTAATATCTGCATTGGAATATATCCAGGAAAAACCATCAATTATTGACAGATTATCTTTTAATTTTAATTTTTAAAAGATGTCACTGCAGATTTAAACATTTTTTTTTTTTAGTATAGGTTTATCTAACTTTTTGATCATACAATTATATAATTCAGATATTTGCTTGATATCAATGTTTCTCTTTTACAGTGGGAAGTTTGTGAGTTAACCATGGCCTTGGTTTGTAAATTGCTTCTACAGTACGACCCAAACAATGATGAATTTTTGGCAAAACATGTCCAAGCTTATTCAGTTGGGACTGCTCAAGTAAATCCTCCTCCTGGCTATCACATTATGATAAGCCTTTGTTCAAAGAGTGAATTGGTTCGCTTGGTAAGAAGACTATTATTTTAAGAAACATACTAATATTTATTTGCATGAACCAGAGCTTCTGGTTATCTGAATTTTCTGTGGAAAAAGAAAAGTGTCTATCCATTAAAAAAACAAAGAATAAAGGGGAAAATAACTGACTCACCAGTAAGTCATGTTTCTGTTTATATGCTAGAAACTAATAACTGTAAATTCTCTAAAAAATAAACTGTATTTTTAGTTCCTTCTTCCTTAGATGCAAGAGAGTACTTCAATAAATCTGATCTAGATCAGGCTACATTCAGTTTTCCGTGGTTAAATCAGCACTAGAATAGGTATCAAATTGATTAAAATATATAATGACTGCTCCGGTTTATAGATTGTTTCTTGATTCTTCTTATTTTCCAATGTTTGAATGTTTAAAAATGTCGCTCGACACTTTATGATAATGTGTTGAGGAGCCGTTATCGGCGCAAGCTTACCATCTTTTTAAGGTATCACATGAACAATAACACTGATCAACAGTGATTTTGTTAATCAAGAGCGACTGGTTTTTAATACTACTACCCTAACACATATAAACCTAACACTTTGTTTTGTTCAATCACCCTTAGTTTTCATTAAAAATCGGCTGAATTGTTTAGTGAATGTCATCTTCAGACTTGTGTTTAATATATATTAATATCAAATTAAAGAAATTCATTTTTTTTATTTATTTATTTTTTATTTTATTTTTTAGTTTTTTTTTTTTTTTTTTTAGTTTTTCTGTATATTTTAATAGGATATCCACAGTGTTTGTAAGCCATTCTGAAAACAGTTACTATAACTTCAGTCAACTTACTGTTAAAAGTCAACATCATAGCTTGACACTATTTGGTAAAAACAGTTATTATTTTTGCTTTCTGGTTCAACATTTAGATAAAACCTGTACTCGAAGAGTTTGCTTTGCCTAGTGTGTTACTTTCTTAACATCTTGGACTGAAGGATCTTGTCATCAGTGGTGGGGTGTGACCGATATTTTCTGTCACTGCAGTGACCAGTGACTGCTCCTTAAAAGTCACAGTGACAAATACCAGTGACTTTGACACTGTTGAAGGAATGACGTCAAGAGTGAATGGTAACCTCGCTGTAAGGTTATAATTAGAGTTTTGTCATCAATCAATAAAATTCTCAAATATTAGAAAATGTTAACTTAGAAATTTATTAATTTAATTAAACTGCACTGATAAAACAGATTCCAAAATGCAAGGTCTAATGTAATACGAAGAAAAGCAAACCTAAATAATGGTTTATGTCACATGAATTCATGTGCTTCCCGCTGGTGGCCCTGCGCTTCTAGGGGCTACGCAACAATTATTTGCTCTATCCGAAAATTTGTGATTTTAACCCCATAATGTTCCGTTATCGTAAAACAATTGATACTACATAGATTACATTTTGTATAAATATTACAAGTATTTGTATTACATTGATATTGTAATACGTTGTAATACATTGCATTGCATTATATTACATTCAATTTTTTTACTTTCACTTACCTATATATGAAATATATAGTAAGTGGAAGTATTGCGATCGTGAAAAAATTCGACTTCCGGTTTTCAACGGAAATACACGTTTTGGGGTCCCCTGAGTCGGAATGACCAAGTCCCGCGAAATGGTCTGTGTGTGTGTGTCTGTGTGTGTGTGTGTGTGTGTGTGTGTGTGAACAGACTAGCTCAAAAACTATAAACCGTGCGAACCTGAAATTGGGTATTTAGTGTAGGTATATGCCCGCGATGTGACAGCATAAATTTCATCAAAATTACTTAAAGGGAGGGGGTACTTTACTTAATACCTTTTTAGGTTTTTTTCGATTTTCTCAAAAACGGCTCTAACGATTTTGATTAAGCTGAGTATTTCATCTATTTATATGCTCGAGATATGACTGTAAAATTTTCATCAAAATTGATTAACAGGAGGGGGGACTTTACTTAATAAATTTTGTAACATTTTCACGTGTTTTTTTTATTTACTCTAAATTGGCTTTGACGATTTTGATCAAACTGGGTATTTGATGTATGTATATGCCCGAGATATGACTGTAAAAATTTCATTAAAATTGATTAACCGGAGGGGGGACTTTACTTAATAAATTTTGTATCATTTTCACGGTTTTTTTTATTTATCAAAAACGGCTTTAACGATTAACAAAAATAAGATATGGATGTAGAAAAATGTGTGACTTTGGGAAATTATATTTAACAAAACAGGTCAATTTCTTATCTAAGTAAGTTGGTAAGTAAAAGTTGTGTGTTGCGCGCACGCACCAGATTTTTTTATTTTATTTTACATTGAAAAAGGCACACTTATACTTTGTGTATGATAGTTGTAAATGTATATTTTTTTCTAATTTATTTTTGAAGAGAAGAGATTTGGCTCCGCCGGGAATCGAACCCGGGTCTTCCGCGTGACATGCGCGGTATGCTTATCCAATACACCACGGAGTGGTCATCCACGATAATGATTTAATTAATATAGTATATTTTTTTCATGTAAAAAATATAAGTTATATTTGTTTTGAATAATCTTTGCCCTTAAAAAAATATTTTATTCATTTGATGGTAAAAATAAAAATAAAAAAAGATTCAGTTATAATTAACTAAAAAGTAAGCGGTCGAATTATAAACTTAGCAATAAAATGTTTTTGTTTTTTTTAATTGAAGATAAGAGAGTTGATGATACCTAAGTAAAAGTAAGTTGTGTATTTTAGGTAGGAAAGACTTAAGTTTTTTTTTATTAAAGTGGGTTTGTTTTTTATGTGACCGGGAAGTTTCCCGAATTGCTGAGAACAGTGGCAGGAAGGGAGGTGTAGTGGGAGATCAGCGGCGTCGGTCACAGTGAAGTCAAGAGTGACTCAGGCCACAGTGAATTGAAGAGTGACCCAAGTCACAGTGAAGTGAAGAGGGACCCAAGTCACAGTGAAGTGAAGAGTGACCCAAGTCACTGACAAGTAGAGTCCCTGTGAATTCTTGGAGTGACAAATCTTCCAGAGACTGTGACCTTACAGTGACTGAAGTCACAGTGACTTGTAAATTTTGGTCACAGTGACTAATGGTGACCGTTAAGTCACAGTGACAAAGTCACAGGGACGCCAGTCACTCCCCATCCCTACTTGTCATATGTCTTTCTCAGTTCCAATGATTTGTTCCATACCGAAATAGCATGTTTTATATAGTGCAAACTTCTATGGAAGATATTAATATGTAATCTAGACATACTATGAACTATCTAAATCTAAATTTTCTCAAAGATCGACCTCACATCTTAATGATTTGCTTGTTCCTCATCCTCCGGTTAACATGGGTAAGGTAAATGAAGGAAATGTATTTGAGTGGTCCGTTTCTAATCCGACTTTTGAGCCCATCACATCAAATGTGGAATCTTTTTTTTTTTTTTTTTTTATCTTCATCTTTATACTCAGTACAGCAAGACACTTTTTACTCTCACATATGGATTATTCACTCAAAATGTGGGGGCAGTTTGTGATGAATGCGGTAAGTGGTTCCATCAGGACTTGTTCTGGTACCAAAGAATGTGGATTCTAAACATGTTAAATGACTGCTGTAGAATATTCCTGAAAATTCTGAATAAAAGTGAAGAAATGCATGTTTTATTTATTAGGTACAATTTTTAACTGTTTCCTCTTAAAAAATTTAACTGATGTAAAAAATCTGAGGGTGGCTAAATTTTGGCCAAAATGTAAGATTATTTACAGGCCAGTTGGAGATACAAAATAAACCATTTCATTTCATTTAGGTAACTTTTATTAAGGTAATTTTTGTCTATCATGGTAGTATAATTTATTGGTTACTTACTATAGCTTCAGTTGTAGAAGATTTCATCAATACCATATTGAAGTAACACATTTTAAAACCATTTCCAGTATTTTAACCATTTAACTGCTGATGGCGACTGTAAGATAGTGGGGTGTTAAGTGTGACTGGTACGAATTGGCTAGCCTACCCCAGGTGTAACATCCGTTGCATCTCTCAGTGACTTTTTCTACTTGCTTTTTTTAATTTTTTTTTTTTTGTTTTGTTTGTAACAGTTTCCCATCTTCTTTTTTTTTTTTTTTTTTTTATGTGGTTTTTAGGCATGTCACTGTTTAATTTGTTTTAAAATTAAAGAAAGTAATAGATTTAATGAATTTCAAAAATAATTAATTTTTTCTTAATAGATTATATTAATAATTAATTTTTGTTTGGTATAATTCAAAGTAAGGTACCACACACAAACAGAACCCACATTTCTATATCTAAAAAAAACTATCCTCGGTGATTGTGAGAGTCTTCAGAAGTTAGAGATTTTAATCAAACTCAGTAGAGGTGGTAGACATCTTACCTCGTAAGTGGCTTTCGCGGAATAAGTATTCCAATAGGACATGGAACAGTTCGTAGGATGGCTACCCGCCTTATTGAGACCAGAGTGTTTAAAGGGTTAAAGGATGGATTTTTCTCTTGAAAAACCATAGTCCATCCTACAGTTGAATTTCTTAAAATTTATATTTGCTACAAATTCCTGTCTCTTAACATTATTATTAATTTCTTTTTTTTCAGGTACTTCTTCTTTTAGATGAAGGCTGTAGAATTTTGGATACTTACACTAACTTTGCCGGTAAAAAGGAACTTGAGAATGCTGTTTTTTATTCTTTAAGAATGCTCGAACATGGTCTGGCTATTCAACAGCAGTTCCTTAGCCTTCTCAGCTCAGGAAATAGTTCACTTCTTTTACCAGGACTTAACCGACTGATACTTGGCATTAATCCTGTGACTAGTAAACCTGACCATCTTTTGAATGTTGCTAAGTTCGTAATAATGATACATCCTTCTTATTAACTTAAAAAACCACTTGTTATTAAATTTAATAGAAATCTATTAAAGTACTGATGTTATTTTTAGATATGTTACTTATGATCATTTATTGTCACGTCATGGCTTACCAGCTGTTAATATTCTTTATCTGATAACGTCATTGTCATCAACACCACCTGGACATCTCCTTTCACTTTTTACCGCAGGTGAATTAAGACCAGGTTTTGTGGGTGCTCTAGAAGCTGATGAAGATGAGGAAGAAATAGTTCAAATGAAAACTTCTATTTGTAATTTTCTCCTTCAAACTCTCTCACTTGGTGCACCAAATGTTGCTCATTACCTTTTTGGTTTTGACCTCAATAAAGAAATAAAGAAAACAGAATTTCAACAGCCAGGTATTGTTATAATTATTCATTTCCTTATGACTAATCTGTATCATTACTTTAATACCATTTCACTCTGGATGGGGGTGAAGGGATTTGAATTTCCAGAATAAATTTTATTTTCTACTTCAGTAATACATTGTCCATTATGTTTTATTTTATTTTAAATTATTATCAAAATATATAATTTTTCATGTACTTCTGTTTGATTAGGTGTCCGAGGCCAACCTAGATCATGTCTCCACTCAGTTATTGGAAGACTAAACAATTTTCTAATTCATCCCAGTGAAAGTTCGCCAGCTTTAGTCGAACTTTATTATAAAATAATTTATGCATTGGCTTATAACACTCGTACTTCTGAGCCTGTTTTGCGTTTTCTTCGTAGTTCAGGAGACTTTTTAAGGAGACATTTGTCTGCTCTTCCATTCTCTGATGATCCTACAGGTAATTTTTTTAATGTCTATACCATTTATCCATACGGATATATTTTTATTTAGCAATATATTAGTGCTTGTTTAGTCTAGAAAACTGAATAATTGGTAGTTGATATAATTGAAATTTGTTAGTAAAGTTTACAAAAATAGGTATGAAGTATTATTAGTATAGAATATGAATAATTGCTTCATTTAAATAAAAATCGTGTTGCATCTTTAGAATAATAGTATTATTAAATAAAAAATCTGGTGCGATGGGCACAACATATAACTTTCACTTACTTAGATTAGAAATCGATGTGTTTTCATAAATATCTAAATGCCATTCCTCAACTTCACACATTGGTGCGCAATTATTAACTTATTTTTGTTTGTCTCCATAAGTTATAGAGTATTATAACTTGTATTGCCAAATTTGAAAGTTCTCATTACTTTTCGATTCATTATCATTTTTTCCTTTTTTTTAAGGGTCCTAAAAAAAAATCCTGATTTCATTAACAGTCAAGTTTTTTTACTATGTTTTTTTGGTCAAGTTTTTTTATTGCTTGCTTGTTTTCTACTGCAAGCTGCTTTTTGTTAATATATCGTGACGGGGAATCGAAAGGTTTATTTACATCTCAATCAATTACAATCAAAACTTAATTTTAAAATGTTTGTCTCTTGACTTGCCGGAAACCGAGTACGATTACTGTTCCTCTCAAACCACTTTATATTGCATTCAGAAATCTATTATGGAACTAAAGTTTGTTAACTAAAATATAATTAATTAAAGATTATCTTGTACCATATTTATTTCACATCGTAAATGGCTTTAAATATTACTATATTTAATTTTAATATAATAATATTAGTTTAATATTATTACTATATTTACTATATGTAGACTTAATATTACTCTCTAAAGTACACTAAATTTTTTTATTGTTAAATAAAAGTTTTTATTTGTGATAATACGATATTGCAAACCATCATCAGCAGACCATCTGGTCTGATTTTATAATTCTCTATTTAGTAGTTGAAAACTTCATGTAGTTACCTTGGAAATATGTTGACAACTCTTTTCCATGAATAGTACGCCTTTACTTATAAACAATGGTCTGTCATTAAAGTCGTGCCATCCATGCGTGGGCTCAACATGTTTTATGAGTAGTCAACAAAATTTCTTTTTACTTTCACTTACCTATATATGAAATATATAGTAAGTGGAAGTATTGCGATCGTGAAAATTTTCGACTTCCGGTTTTCAACGGAAATACACGTTTTGGGGTCCCCTGAGTCAAAATAACCAAGTCCCGCAAAATGGTCTGTGTGTGTGTGTGTGTGTGTGTGTGTTTTTTTTTTTTTTTTTTTTTTACGCGGGTAGGTGGAAATCTTCAAAAGACGCGGATAGGCCCGTGCCTGTCCGTGTGTGGGATTTCTACCCACTAAAACCACCTCCCTACACCTGTTTCCCACCCTCCACGGGACCACCGTTAGGCATTACTTCATGGAGGGGGGAGTGGCTGTGTGCCACCCCATTGTTCTAGGCTACCTCTTCTTTAGGCACGCCTCTCCTTTTCTTCCTTCCTCAGTTGCTTCATGACCTGAGCCGCAAGGCGTTGGCCCGCGAGCCAGTTTTCTTCAGAATGTAGCATTAAGCTGACTATGTTACCGACAGTTGGTTCCGATCCGCTGACCTGTCGGAATTCCTTCCTGTCCTCACTAAATCGGGGACAGCAAAAGAATACATGTTCCACACTCTCTTCACTTGTTGGACACTCTGGGCATTCCGCTGTAATGTCCAGCTTGAATCTCAATTGGTAGGCCCGAAAGCAGCCATGTCCTGTGAGCAGTAATAATCAACTTCCCCGTGTTTCCTATCAAGCCAAGGCTGAATACAAGGAATCAACCTATGTGTCCATCTTCCGTTCTGCGTCCTGTCCCAGAGCTGTTGCCATCTCTCGATTGTTTCCTTCTTTTCCTCTGTCCTGGGAATGGGGTTGATTCTTTTATATGAGCGCTTTCTTTCTTCTGCGATCAGCTCTATTGGTGGCATCCTGGCCACTACACATGCTGCTTCGTAGGAAACTGTTCGGAATGCACTGATCACCCTAATTGCACTCCGACGATAAATTGAGACCATGGGTCTCCTGTAGGCTAGCGTATCCAAGGCACTTTCCCATACTGCGGCAGCATAGAGCAAGATGGAAGTGACTACGGTCGATATTAACAGTCTCCGACTGTTCTTGGGTCCTCCTATGTTGGGCATAAGTCGAGCTAGCGTTGTGGCAACTCTAGCTGCCTTATCGCATACTCGCTGGATATGATCCCTGAACCGCAGCCTTTCATCAATGATAACCCCATGGTATCTCAGGGAACGCTGGGACCGGATCTCTTGCATACCGACTCTCAGTACGATTTCCTCCCTTCTTTTACGGCTACTAATTAGTAGGGTCTCGGTTTTATTGTCTGCTAATTGGAGCCCCACAGAAGCTAGCCAATCGCGGATCAGTGAAATGCTCTGATTAGCTTTCAAGGTCACTTCATCTATGTATTTAGCTTCAACCACTACTGCTATGTCATCCGCAAAGCCTACTATTTTAGCTCCCTCGGGTAGTCTGAGTCTGAGAACCCTATCGTACATGACGTTCCATAGCAGAGGCCCAAGGACTGAGCCTTGGGGAACGCCGCCGGTTAACTGGAACCTTCTAGGCCCGTTCTCAGTTGAACATATCAAGGTTCTGTCCTTGAAATAGTCTCTTACAATGTTTCTGAGGTACATGGGTACGCCCATTTCCTGCAGAGCGT
Source organism: Aelia acuminata (assembly GCA_911387785.2). Lineage (NCBI taxonomy): Eukaryota > Metazoa > Arthropoda > Insecta > Hemiptera > Pentatomidae > Aelia > Aelia acuminata. The sequence continues at coordinate 34,233,082 of OU426979.1, read as the reverse complement.
CTAGAATGCAACTCCATCTCGCTGAGTTGAAGGCATTCCTCACATCCAGTGTGATGACGGCACAGTAGCACTTCGCGCCTCTCCTCCACCGCTTTCCCGCAATAGCCTTCTGAGCCGTTTCGATTACCATAGTGATAGCGTCCGTAGTAGATCTTCCTTTCCTGAAACCGAATTGGTTCCTTGATAGGCCTTCTGCTCCTTCGGTGGTCTCTTGTATCCTGTTGGCAATGATTTTCTCCAGGGCTTTGCCAGCTGTGTCCAACAGACATATCGGTCGATAATCAGAAGGGTCCGATTGATTTCCCTTGCCTTTCGGAATCAGCACTAGGTACTGTCTTTTCCAATTTCTCGGAAAGGATCCCTCATTTAAACAAGCACTGAATACTTCCTGAAAAACATCTGGTCTGATCTCCATAGCTGCCTTGAGTGCCAAGTTTGGGATACCGTCAGAGCCTGGAGCTTTCCTTTTCTGAAGGTTTGTACAGATATCGCTGAGTTCGTCAGCCGTTACGGCTGGAACGTCGACTGCCTGTATTGGCCCAGTCTGCGGAAGTTCTTCTTGTTTCGGAAAGAGTGTAGCAACAATTTTCTCTATAGCAACTGGGCATGTAGGTGCTATTTTAGAACTCCTTGCTAACTTCTTCATGACCGCTCTGTAAGGTCTTCCCCATGGATCTTCGTTCACCTCTTCGCAGAGTTCCTTCCAACATTGCCTTTTACTCCTCTTGATTGCATGCCGTAATTCGCGCCTCACTGCTTGGAATTCCTCCTGTAGTGCATGAAACTCAGTGCTGCCTCTTGATCGCTGATACCTCCTCCTTGATGCGTGACACCGTTTACGGAGGTCAGCGATATGGTCGTTCCACCAGTAGACAGGAGTTCCACCCACACGTGAGCTACTACGAGCCATCGATGCGTCACACGCTGTACTGATTAGAGATATTAGCTTGCTTGCCTTATCCTCCGCTGTGCCTGCCAGCGGTGCAAGGTGCGGCCATCATTACTTCGAAAGACTCCCTATCAAAAGTCCTAGTCTTCCAGCGGACAGTACCTTTCTCACGCCTCATATGTGTTAGTGCTTTTCTGTCACCCATTATGGTCAGTATAGCCTGATGGTCGCTATGCGTATACAGGTCACAGACCTCCCAACTGGTAGTAGGGTGTAGGGAGTCACTAACGAAAGTCAGGTCGATAATAGAGGACCTGCCATCCTTCACGAATGTAGGCTCCGACCCAGTATTTGCCAGTATTAGGTCATCCATCTGGGCAAAAGCTTCCAGTAGGGCTTCTCCACGACGATTGGTCCATTTACTGCCCCACTCGGTCGCCCAAGCATTGAAGTCTCCAGCAATAACTAGCGGTCTGTGCCCTCTGGCATCTCGCACTATGCTATCTAGCAAATATTCAAAATCATCGAATGTAATGTTAGGAGGAGCATAGCAGCTGTACAGGTACAGATGATCTATCTTAGCCCAGACAAAACCAGTTGTAGGGGCTTTTGCTGTTTCTTCTATAAAATTTCGTCCACATGCCCATATGGTGGTCCTTCCTGTGACATCCGATACCCAAGAGTCGTTATCCAAATTCCTATATTGCTCACTCAAGATAGCGACATCTACTCTGAGGTCTCTCACAGTTTGCCAGAGGAGATCCTGTGCGGCTTCACAGTGGTTAAGATTGAGTTGGAGAATTCTCATGTGAAGCGATTTTTAAGCCTTCTTTGTACATCTAAGGCACGATGTAGTGCCGGACATTTGCTTCCACCGCATGGATGGTCATTATTGCCTTTGCCATCACATAGAGCGCAGATTGGACTCTTTGAACAGTCCGAGGCTTTGTGACCCTCTACGCAACACTTGCGACAACACCTAGTTCTATCTGGCCCTTTACACTGTCTGGCCATATGTCCAAAATCCCAGCACCGGAAGCATCGCTGCGGTCGAATCTTTTCACGTATTCGACTGACCACCAATCCTACTCTAATTCTTCCTATGCTTATTGCCTTTCTAGCAAGCAAGACCGGTAAAGTAATAACCGCTGTCTTTGTTCCAGCATATGCCGACCGAAGCGAACGCACTGCGTTTATCTGAATTTGCTCCCCATCAATTAGAGTAGTGAGAGCCTCGACAACTTCTTTCGTTGTAAGGGCATCCAGGTCCCTGATTTCAATCAGTGACTCCTCTGTCCATCCTCTAATTTGGGTATCTGGCCCAAGCGCTTCCTCTAGGGTTCGCTTCATGTTTTCCAGCGCCTCACTCGATTTTCGGCCCAACTGTATCAGCAGATTTCCTGACTGGTTTTTTCGAATCCTGGAAATATTTGAGCTCATATCTTGCAAAGATGGATCAGCTCGAACTTTACGAAGGGTATCTGCATACGTACTGGATTCCCCAGTTTTAATTATGATGGCATCCGGCCTTGGTGGTTTTGGGCGGGAGCGCCTTCTTCGACCCTTCTTGTTTTTAGTGACAGCTTGCCATTTTTCCCCCGACACGGTAGTAGAGGCTATCATATGTGGCTGTTCCGCTGTTTCTCTATTAGTCGGTGCGATGGCCTGTCTTCTAGGCGCAACCACTCCTGTAAGCTCATTTCTTCGTAAACCCTCCTCTTGGGGATGGTTGTTTTGCTGCTTCTTCGTAATGGGCGTGTCTTTATTTGTTGGTTTCGTGGTCTGGGTACCGGCATTGGCCAAGTTCTTTGATGCCTCTTCTCGTACCATACTTTTGCTTTCCAGTAACATGAGATGGTTCTGGATTCTGCAGACACTCTCCTTTATTTTACCATGAACATTCGTCTTTGTCTGGATATATACTTGTAGATCATCCACTTCTTTGACGAGCTTTTTCCATTCCTCCTGACAAAACTCTAAAGTTGCACCTGAGTTTTCATCCGCTGCAGCTATCATTATTTCATTGCGGAGGCTTGATGACGACGCCGGG